>OZ007592.1:287322235-290013324 GCA_963931845.1 Maratus michaelseni
AATAAATCATTTATTCATTAATAACTGGACTTTAATGTTTTAAATTTTTATATGTTTTTGAAACTTTAATATTTATTAAATAATCTCATCTTATCACTTTTTTGTATTTTCTGTAAACATTGGCATGGTATTTATGTACCATAAAAGAGATGGTATTTACAGTAATTTATGTCTTCATCTTCTGCCTGCGCATTCCCAGAAATTAAATTTCTATTTATCAAGAAGATAGTTAACATAATATGAAATAATATGTAGTACATAATACATAATATAAAGTAAACCTTAAGTATCTGCTAAATTCTGCTTAAAATGAATAAACGATGTTTACTTTAAACTGTGTTGTTACCAATAGTACTAAGTAGTGTTTGTTGCTACCGATATGTAAGAACTATTCTTTTAACTGTTAACACTTTCAAGTTTAAACTTGAATATCAAAATGCAAATTTGTAGTCTAAATTCTATTAATTAACATATTTCTATAATTAATTAACATTTTTCTATAATTATTATTAATTAACATCTTTCTATAATTAACATCTTTCTATGTATTTTCTCGTTATGTTCTAATGTTTGAGTGCATGAAACGTAATTGGTTTCGCGCGGAGAAATCCTGGAAACAATTGATAAAGAAAGAATAATCAAAGAAAAAAGAAACTAGGAAATGGATAAGAAGTTAAAGAAATTTTTCATGCAGTCTATCATATTAGAGAAAGAATAAAAAAAAAAAAAGTTTTCCATGTAAAATTCTGAAAATTGTAATATACACCAGTAAAATTCAAATATAACTGCACTGGAGTTTGATAAAACTATTTATTAATATCTAGAAATCTCTAGAAATCTCTTATATCGGGAGATATCTTAAATCATGAATATTTATTTAAAACTTTAAGATTTACTAAATATTTCATCTCATATATCATATGTAAACACGTACATAAAAAATATATTATAATGCAAAAGCATGTCCGTCGGTATCCCTGATTTAATATTGGCATTCCAAACAACCTTATCAATAAATTACTCTTTTATCGTAAATTTATTAACTTTAGACATAGTACAATTTTTATTTTTGCACTGTCGGGTAGAAAAAAAATTCTTTCAAATACCATTCATTTGAAAACTGTTTCTATATTTAATAAGCTTTTATGGTTTTTTTCAATAACTTAAAAAAATGACATTTTAAAATAATCTGTTTCAAAAATAAGCATTTTTTTCTGTAATAATTTAAAGTTACGTTTTCAGCAATATAAATAAAAAGTTACCACAATTTTGAATGAATTGTCAAATACGCCAACACGGCTCTTTTATAAAGGAATTGCAGCTTTTTAAATATTGATTGTAGTTTTTAAGGTACAGTAGAACTCCAATTATCCGAACTCCAACTATCCGAAACGCTGATTATCCGAATCGCTTTCAGAATTTCAGAAAAAACAAATGAAGACGGAAACGTACTGCGATTCCCAAAATAATGATTCTGTCTACGCGCGCTATTGTCTTTCCCGCCTCAAAGACCCTGGGTTTCAAATTCTAAATGATGATGAACTTATTGAAAGTGTGAGAGAAGAAAGTGTCGATGAAGAAAATGACCTTAATGTTGAAGTTGGAGCATACACAGGACCATCAGCTAGTGAAGCATTTGCCGGCCTTGAAACTGCGTTGAAGTGGATGGAGCGTCAGCCAGAGTGTGACCACATGCAACTTCTGACTGTCAAGCGGATGCGCTACTTGGCTCCCCGAAAACGGATGAAGACTGTCAAACAGCTTACTTTGACCGAGATGTTCAGCAAATAATGACTTTCATTTACAGTACGGTACGTACATGCTGTACTAATGTACAGAACTTGTAAGTACGCTTATCATGTAATAGTGTTGCCTTTTGATTTAATTAATTAAAAGCTCTTTTTCTTTAAAAATAATTTTTTCTCCCATTTTCAACAACATACAGTAATTAATTCAAATATAGTAATTAATTAAAATATACCTCTTTTTAAAAAAAAAATCCAATTATCCGAATTTTTGATTATCCGAATAGGGTCCGGTCCCAATTGATTCGGATAATTGGAGTTCTACTGTACTTTCGTATTAGCCGTATTCCATTGGCAAAATTTCGAGCTCTTTACTATCGACAAATATTTTTTTCGGGCGCAAAACCTATAGCATTATGGAAAGTTGAGCTTCTGCTATCGGGTTGCATGTCCTATATTGACGTAAAACATGAGTGATACTGGAAATTCACTATATCGTTTCCAACAACAGTGAATGCCTTAAAAATATTTCTATCGTTAAAGTACGCAGACTGGCGCGCATTCCGATTACAACAGAAAAACGCATTTGAACTTTAAGCAATGTAAATAGATCATAATTTATCTAAGGACCATAAAATCCCCCCCCCCCCCTCGTTGAAAAAAAAAGAACACAAGTTTAACAGATATGTAAAGGAAATACTCGCTTAAACAATGAAAAATTTAGAATCCCAAAGGTTTTTATAAATAAATAAACTTTTTGCGTTTTTTCGCTAATAACCGCTGCTTTGCGGATTATACGACAGCAACGTTTCTAACGAATTTCTAAACTTTAATTAAACACACGATTAATATATTTTCATATAAAACTTTGGTAATACGTTAATCTAAAATGTATGTTATTTGTAAAAAAAAATCAGAGTTTTTAATTAAAAATGATTTTCAACTATATTCTGTAAAACAGTAAGTCCTCGTATAATATAAAAAACACGCTTATCAAACATTCCATGCTAATATCTCTCTTTTAATTAGAAAGCAAACAAATATTATGTGTGCAGCCTCGACAGTAATTACAAGAATTCGTCTTTCATCTTCCGCCTGCGCATTCCCAGAAATTAAATTTCTGTTTACCCCGTCGAAATTTCTACATAATATGAAGCATAATCTTAAGCGGCATTCCAATATATCTTAAAGTAAACATCGTTTGTCAATATGACGACATGCCTTACTCAAATTTTGACAGTTTTGAATTTCAACACTAAACTGTCAATTTATTATCTTATAATCTATTTTTGTATGAATGTACATTCTAACCAAAATTTTAAATTAAATTTTGATTGCAAGTTTTCAGTATATATATGTGTGTGCACTTCTCTTCATAATATTGAAACCATAATATTTGCCATTTATAATCAAATTTTAATTAAAATACATTATAACAAACTAGATTTTTAAACATGTTTTCATAGACATGAAAATGCGGAAACGTCGTCATGGGCCAACTTTTAGGATTGATAGTTATTTCTATGCAAGGAAATATTTCTAAATACTCAAATTTATCTATGAAAAAAAAAATTATTAACAATTTTCTATTGCGTACTGTCGGTGTCGGGCTCGGGAGGGCTCGAGCTCCGAAAATAGAGCCCGAACTCATTTCTGTATGCTGGACTTCAATTTGTGACAACTGGTCTTCAATTTGTGCCCGTCAGCTTAAAAGGGAGTAAGACATAATTTAGAAAATAAAATAAAATTATTTATTCACAACAGTAGCGAAGGATAAGTAGTAGAACAAAACAACTTGCTCGATGAATCTAACTGGAGTCATGTAATAATTCCTTCCCAATGAATTTCAAATTCAGTCTTAAAATAGTCTTAAAAAGCCGTCTTAAAAAGCAGTCTTAAAAAGCATACATATAATATTCCGTATGTGAATCCAGAACTTACGTCAAACCACACCCTCTAAGTTATGTACATGTGTGGACTCGATTGTGATAATTTCCAACGAGTAGAATAGTGTTTCCTGTTGATTAATGAAAGCCTAAATTGGAACTAATACAGTTTTTGAACAAAAGAATTTTACGTGTTACATTTTATGGGATTTCATCCAATACATGCTGAGATAAAGATATCATGGAAATCGTGATAAACCCAGTATAACAATGACACCTATTATGACCATATACACAAAATCTAATGACACCAATTTATGAAAAGGTTGAACTGATTATTGACATCCTAATTGAGTAGCTAAAGGGCAAAATTTCCATGTTATTTTCACTGTAGTTTATTTTGATGCTAAAATTTATCATTCAACGTGATATTAAAAATGAATTATGTACATGATGATAAAATTTGAACTTATTTTCCATTACTCAATGTTTTAAAACAGTGGTAAATCTGTAAAATTACATGAATTCAAATATTGCATGTATATGCAACTGAAAACTCCAGCTTCGTAAACGTGTTATCAAGGGCTTGGCAGTCAGAGGATTAAGTTAAATATAAAATTCCTAGATTCATAACCAGCATGAAAATCTCGAAAAATACAATATATCAGCGCCCTTAGTTTACCGATATGCGCCAAAACGCGATCAGCACAAACTTATGTCAAACTGATTTTGAAATTTTATGAATTTCTATGCTATACGAATTGTATTAAATTGTGTTGCACACATACAGTCATAGAGACATATAGACACTTTCCGGTAACAATAAATAAGTATTCAAGGCATACCAAAACGTGTAAATTCATAAAAAAGGAAATCCAAATCTCTCAAGAACCCAATGTTTCCTATCTTTACATATAGAATAAAATAAAAGGTACAAAATTTAAAGTTATTTATTGCTCCCAGGTTCTATATGTTATACTATGTAAACACTCAGAATTATCTCAGATTAACCAGCAAGCGAAACCTCCTAAATAAGTTTATGTTTTTGCAAATAAGATGAATTCCATAATATGTTTAATCAAAATAAATCTATACCCCAGTATTTAAGAATGTTACAATATATATATAATGCACAAAATTACAATTTTTTTTTTATCATTTACATCGGTCATTTGACTATATCAGTGCTCCAATTTGAATCACAAGTATTGCGGCTCTTTCTAAATACTACTCAAAACTAGTCGTTGGGGGCCACCGTAATACTTACCCATCATTGATATGCATAATGTAAAATATTAAAATAAAAATGTGAAACTACTTATAAAATGCATTGCAATTCAAATAAAATCGTGGCTTGATGACGTCATAAACTTTAAAGGCTCGATTACTGAATTGCTTGAAAGAAACCTCCTTATAACTCCAAAAATAATAATCCTATTAACTAGCGGTTTATTGCATCTGATTAAGCATCAAATTTCCAATTAAAATATATCTTTGAAGTGAAATTTGGATGAAATACAGGGTCATGAAAAATCGAAGAGTGTGGTAAATAGGATTCCAAATATCTCGGTAACTAATTATCCGATCGACTTCATGCTTTATGCAAAATTTATGTTTTGTTATTGTTTTTATATTCATTTCTTAAAATTAACAATGTCGAAAATTTTTATATACCTTTTATCAGAACGAATATTTCGAGACTCCGAAAAAAATAGTTCCGGTTAATCGAGGTTATTGAAATTAAATAGGCTTCTTCCTATTATTACATACTAAGTACATACCAAATTGCAAGTCTCTACCTCAATTTTGTCGGGAGATAGAGCGTTTACAGACACACAGACACACAGACGGGCGGCAATTTTTTTTTCTAAAAATATGTTTTTCGGAATCCCCAGTGTCTGAAACGTGTAAATCCGTCCAAAAATTATTTTCGATTTTCAAAACGATTACAAGACTTACCCTATACTACGTATGATGGGTAAGTAATATAAAATGATTAAGTTAATCAGAAATATGGCAAATAACTTCATTTGTGTAAAATATACATATTTATAAATATATTGGAAGGTAAAAAGTGTTTTTTTTTTTGTACTTTTGTCTATGTGTTATATATTAAGATATATTTTGTTTATATGTTTATATATTAAGATGACATTTCGAAATACATTATTTCATCCGCAAGAATGGAAATTCAATCATAAAACTAATAGACAGTTGCGAACAGCATTATATTCAAATGAATTTTCACTTGCAGGATGTCCATATAACTTTTTTTAAATAGTGTAATTGCATATTAAGTATTTTCAAAAACTTTAAAAAATGTTTTAGACGAATCTTTGTTGTCTAATTCTTCACAACACTTTTGCATTGTTTTTGTTCTGCATAAACCAACACCAAAATATGTCAAACGAGCCAAACTTCTAAGGATTATGTATTTCAAGAGAAATCCAAAAATTAATCTTATTCGTTGGACAAAGGGAAAGAAAAATATACTTAAAATTAAATAAGGTATAAAAATAAAAGAAATGCGAATATTTGACAGGTATTTAATATTAGAAAAAATGTCCTAAATTTTGACACCAGAAAAAAAAAATAACAGAAATTATTAAATAAAGAATAATAATCTTATGGATTTTTTTGAGGTGTAAGAAAAATCAATATATATCCATCGAATACGGTTAGTAATATAGTATGTTAAATTCTAAAGGATTCAAGCTTAGTTGATGGACAGGGATAAACGTTTAGAATCTGCATGCTGTCTTTGTTCAGCGACAATAACTCAAGACTAAACTATGGTATATTTAAGTATTTTGATCAGAACACAGCGGTTGCAAAAGAATGGTCTTTATTTATAAAGTTCGTGGGAATTCGCTAAACTAGTACAATTTTATTAATAATGATATTAAAACTTTTTGAATGACTTATAAATGTGTCCTTCTTACCGAATTCCAGGATATATTCCCCACTTCATAGATAATTAATATCAAATAAAAATCTTCCTTTAAAATTAAATGAATTAGATAAATGGATCCATGAGGGAAAGAAATACGGTTTTAATAGACAGTGAATTAATTTATTTTTTCTTCCAAATAACTGCAATTTAGTTTAAATAATTTCCGAGACTAATGAAATGAAAATCAACTTAATGCGCACAATATTTCTCTAAGAAATTACGTTTTTAACTGATTTTTAAGATGTTCATTTTATAAAACGTTTAAATCTACGAAACCTTCTCTTCAATTCTATCAAATTGTGCTTTAACAAACGTCCATTACTGAATTTTAAAATCTTTATTCTAAGAGAAATTTTGCAGATTTATAAGAATAAAGAAACATGAAACATTCATTTCTTAAGTAATGCAACTCGCAATTATAGGAAATGGAAAATGAAATACAGTATTTTTATAATGCGGTTATACAGACTGCATCTTCAAAGCAGTTAAAAGTAGAAATTCTTTGTAGTACTTAGGTTTATGCTTTGTTACTTGATTGATAGTTATGTGTTCAAAAATTACTTTCTTTTTCTGCTAGTTAAAATAATTAAAGATTTCAATTTAAACGTAATATGGTGAGTAATAATATATACAGGGTTTGTATTTTAAGTAATGAGAATATTTTTGCCCTGACGTGGCTGTACGCCAGAGGGCGCGCCGACCGGTTGGAGTCGGTAGTGGGGCCTTCGACCTTGATAACGCTCCACTCGCCAGTCGCCTGCTGGCTGTGGTTGAGGTAGGATCGTAGACGTCTTCAAAAAAGTGTGTGCAAGTTCAAAATGCAACAAAGCATTGAACAGCGTTACACAATCAAATTTTGCGTTCGCCTTAGAAAATCGGGTGCATCAACGCTAGAAATGATTCAGCAAGCGTACGGCAGGGAAAGATTATCGCAAGCTCAAGTTTTTAGATGGCACAAAATGTTTAACCCTTTATATCCTGATTTAATTTTCCAGCTACTTTTTAATTGTATTTTTGCATCATTGGATAAGTTTTGGTGCAGAATAAACATAGGAAAGAGGAAAATAATTTTTATAGTGTTTTAGTGTTTAATTATGCAACTGTAACCACGCTAAATTTTTTACCCTTTGATATAAAATAAAATAGTAAATTTCAAATAGTAAACTTCAAATACAATATAGGAAATGTTCACCTGTAGAGTATAGAAAACAATAGAAAATAATAGTACTGAATAACCGGTAATAAACCACTAAAATTACTCAAATGAAGAACAACATGCATGTCAGTTCTATAGCAAAATGGATTTCGAATGTACCTTGGCAAATGTAAAATCCCTACAATGCAAAGAAAGAGGATATGTGCTCGAATTTGCCATCTCCTGCCTGCTGTCAGAAATACACTCTTTGTGCCATTGGGAATACCGCTAGGAAAAACGGTCATATTACGAATATATAGGTGTTTTATAAAGTGGTACTTATAAGTACCGTCAGGATAAAAAGGGTTAAAGAAGGCCGGGAGAGCGTGGGGGACGAGCCCCGTGCAGGTCGCTCGTCAACATCAAAAACTGCAGAAAACGAACAGCGTGTGCGACATTTGCTAAACACGGACCGGCGTTTAAGTGTTTGCATGATCGCAGAAAAGCTAGGAATGAATAAAATGGTTGTGCACAAAATCGTCAGTGAGGATCTTGGGATGAGGCAGATTTGCGCAAAACTCATGTTTCGTGGTTACCGAGCACTTGACAAAAAATGGCATCGTAACAATTCCACAGCCTCCCTACAGCCCCGACCTTACCCCAGCAGACTTTTCCCTCTTTCCCAAAGTGAAAACCGCCCTCAAAGGGCGCCACCACGGGACCCTGGATGCTGTCAAAAGGGCTTGCACGCATGCTCTGATAGATGTTTCGGTTGGTGACTTCCAGGGAGCGTACGAAGCGTGGAAATCTCGCCTGCAGAAGTGTGTTGATGCTCAAGGAGCATATTTTGAAGACTACTAAAGTTTTTTAGCGATATATCTAATAAATTATTTTTTGTGGACTTATTCTCATTACTTAAAATACACACCTGTATTAATTTAATAATAATTTACTTTAGGCTGAACGGACAGATTTTTTTTTTAAGATGTTAGTGGTTATGTCAATAGTGGACATGTGATGCTGTCATTGAATGTTCGTACTGTGGAAATGATTTCATTTAATATAATATTAATCTCGTATGTTTATGATTTCATTCAGAAAATTTTCTAATAATTACAATATATTTTTATACATGTTATATAAGAGCATAATGGTTATTATTAATATTATCATTATTGGGTTTGCTGCAATAGAGAGTTTCAGCTATTGCCTACATTTTTCTAAAAAGTAATGAGCTCCGTGATATTATTAGTTAGTTCAATTAATGAATTCAGTTAAACTGACTCATCTTTTTTTTAACTTAAAAAATGTAACTATCTTTTAATATCCTTTCGTCTATTGCCATACGTTAATCTGAAAAATAGAAATTCTTAGAATAGAAATTTATTCCTCTAAGAATAATATAGAATCAGCGTAGACATAAATTGCTTATTATTTTCATATTATAATAAAATACTCTATACGTGCATTTTTCATTTATTATTGTAACCAATTGTTAGTTTCTAATATTTAAGGCATTAACATTTTCTTAAACTTCTAAATTTTATAAAGAAAAAAAATAAGTATATCTTTGAAAAAATTTAATGAAAATACTTTACGTTGCATATTCAAAAATTCAACAGAATTACATAATTTCAACAAAATTATTTATCTCACATTACATACATACATGAAATTAGTCATACACCTTTCATATAATTCGAGTCCTAGCATTATTTATAGAGGATCATTTTGCATATTTTAGATTTCAAAGGAAGCATTTCAAAATCTGTATGCACAATTCTGGAATAGTTTGACGAATAAACGTTCCAGGTCAAACTTAAGAAATTCCTAACTTATGTTGGTGATATTGAAAGCGTATATGCATGTATGTCTCTCTCTCTTTTTTTACATTTCCTGTACAGAAGTCATTTTTCATGGACGCATTTATAAATTCGATTTTATATATAAAAATGAATTACATACGCAAGACAATGAGATGAGTATTTTTCAAAGTTGAGACATAAATACAGGAATTATTCATAGCCGAGCAAATACACAAAAACTTGTACATTTGTAATGCGTACTCATCTTCAACAATATTTTCTGTTCCAGATGCAAAATAAATACAAAAAATCAGTTAATCATTCTTTCTTTCACAGTAAAGGAATAAAAAAATATTGCGTTGTCCAGAAAATTCGTGCCGTTGGAGAAAATTTATTCGCACCGGAAAATTCTGTCCTTTAATTATTAGAAATTAGTTAACGGAATTGATGTCTGATAAAGAAATGATAGAATTTTCCGGTACAAATTAATTTTCCAAACGGCACAAATGTTCTGGACAACCCAATAATAAAAAGGAAACTGGAAGCAAAAAAGAAAAGCGACAAGACAAATATTTAGTAGAAGACTATCGATATTGCGATTTTTTTTTATCTAGCAATCCCTCGACAGTTTGCGCATGTCAGTTAACAATAAAAAATACCGATATAACAGATTAAACAGTAGGAATATAACACCCTGCTAATAAATCTTTTCTGATTATTGTTTAAAACGTTAGTTTTTAGAAAAGTTACAATTTATTTCTAGAAAATCAAAGATAGAAACACTTACTGTTATCGACATATATAAAACGTTATTTTAAAAATTGGGGTTAGGGTTGAACATATTTCTTTTCAGAAGACATAAAACAAAAAAGTGATAAAACCGAGAACGCGATATAAATTGACGCATTGGAACGGGACAGTTACAAATTGATCAAATACCACAGAGGCTGAAATCTGACTTTGAATTCAAGGCTTTCTCACAATTTTGAACCTTACTAGAAGTGAGAATTCTCTCAGCTCGGCATCTCTCTCCCACCTATAGACCTGAAAATAGAAGACTCCACATCACCAATATTGTGTAATGCCTGTATTATCGACAGGGTGTCAACAGCTGTGCATCGTTCTTAGGAATGACCCTCCAAAATACTGATTGTACTCATGTTAAACTCAGTGTTCTGAAGAAAAAATTATTCTATGCAACATCGTATGTTTGGCTTCTATCACTTATCAGTCTTGTTGCGCTGCCTTATATGTATCAAGTTAAATAAAATTGATTCTTTCACAATGCGTTATATTTTTATTGTTATTTATGGTGTAATTACTGTTTTCCACGGCTTTTTGTTTACATCATTATATAAGACATTTTCCAACCATTGTTAAAGATTATTCAGCTTTTCTTTGCACGAGTATTACATTACGGGTTTTCTCCCTTTCCACATTCTTCCAATATCGCATTTCACATAAGGCAGTATATCAAAAATTGTTGCCACCGTTTTTTATTCATCAAAATTAGTATAAAAACGCGTTATGCATGTTTATTACATGTATTTCCGTGATCTTTGCGTATTTGAAAGATTTCACGGAAGAAATTGTCATTTATTAAAATAATAATATTAACAGCATTTTGAAGCAATAACGTTAACTGCATAAAAAATATTATTATTTAAAAATTAATGCTTATGAATAATTTTTTGTAAAGGATAATGAAGAGGAACTAATAAAAGTTGAAATATTTAAAAAATCGTTAATGTGATTTTTCGTTGTCCAATATCATTATCTCTTTTCAGTAACAGAATTGAAAAAGTGTGAAAAGAAAATGTGAATCGATACCTAGTTATATAAAATCTGCCTTTAGGTAATGTAAACAATTAGGAAATTCAACTTTATAAATGGATTTTTCGCATTATATACACCGCAACAAGAAAGCAATTTCCTGAGGGAATTCTAATCAAACTTTTAAATGAAAAATATTGACTTTTTTCCCTTTTTTATTGAAAATCAAAATGTAATATGTTACAGTGTGAAACACAATATTAATATGAAACAGGAATTTTTTCCCCTAGTTTTACGAGACACATAATAATTTATTTTAAAATTGCAAATTACGCAGACTATGATAGCATTTGTATAGATTATGTGAACTATTATCTAACGCGTAAATAATATTTTGATACACGAAAATAGTTTTAACGATAAAATTTTCAACTTAATTTTAGGAATATTTCCTTCTGTAAAATATATTTTCTGAAAAATTATTATTGAACCGGGTGGGCCAACAGTAAATTAAAAAAAAAATTTAACTACTCGAAAAGTATATAACAACATGATACGGTTTTCACTGAAATACACGAGCCATTCTCTTAAAAACGTAGAAAAAAATGCCACAGAATATTTATTAAATAAGTAATTGTAATTGAAGTCATGTTATAATAGAAATTTAATTTGGTATAACAGAACAATGTAAGTAAATAATTAAATAATAAAAAATATATTACTTTTCATCTAAACAATGTATCCACAGAGCTTGACAAATCATATTAGTTGCCCATCGCAAACCTACCTTGTATCACTTACTATGCCTGTAATGTTGTTTTATAACTTTTACCCGTGATGCATTATTTATTTTTAATTCGGTATTTCTAAAGCCAAACTCTAGTGCAATTTCAAAGGGTACTCTTGTTTACTTATAATTTTATTTGGTAAATAACTACTATCACGAGAAATTGAGTTATGTTCTAGGACAAAACATGATTAGATTCTAAATAGCCCTGGAAATGACAGAAAAAAACTTTAACGTGAAAGTGAAACTAATTTTAAATCTAGTAATACGTTGCAAATGTTAATGCGTAAAATGTCTATTAAAAAGAGTGTGGAAAAACGTGAACGTAAACGATCACAACAGCAGTTCTATGGACAAGATAAACACTGGTAAGATATATTAAATAGTAAAAAAAAATAAAATACGTAACATTAGTTGCACAAAACTTAATTCAGCAGTAGCATTCAAATCAGGTTAACATATAACAATTAATTTACGAAAAAAGTCAGATCTGGTGACGTCAAGTCTGTGAGAATCATTGTCTCGAATACAGCATCTGCGTAATGTAAAAATGCTATTTTTGCAAAATATTTTTCACGAATTGGAAAGTAAGTGATATAAGTGTAATAAAGTTGTGAACTGTCATAAAGGAGGACTTTGACATTTCGACTTTTTAGATTTTTTATTCATAAAACATGACCTAACTTTCTATCAAGTGATTGTATCGACATGCGAATAACTATTCAGAATTAAAAAATACATGGTAAATAATACTTTCTTTAAAATATCAATATTTTCACCTATTTAAAGCAAAAGAAAGGTTATGTAACACTTGTTGAATGCATTTTTTTTAGAAAACAACACTTGAAATATATTTGAAATATTCAGTTAAACCTAATTGCATTTTAAGCTTAGAAATATTTAAATTAACTAGTTGAAATTTTGCAGTTCGACATCTTCATTGGAATAACAACAACAACAAATAATTTCTTTAAAATTTTCGAACATTAAATAAATGTTTTTTTTTTCTTTTTTTGGGAAGTTCTTAAGGGATGTTTAATATGATAAATATTTCCCGTTTCTCTCTTTCGCACTTGACCAACTTAAAAAAAGTTGAGTTCCTTGTGTGTTTTGTTTTCTTTGTAGGAAGTTCTTGAAGTATGTTTAATATGATAAATATTTTACTTTTCTCTATTTCCCACTTGACCTACTTAAAATAAGTTGAGTTCCTCACCCTCCACCCCCCCCCCCCCTGAGTTAAAATAGCCCATTTAGCCCCCCAAAACATAGTAAATCACTTTATGTTTTGAGGACTCATCGGATATTCATTTCTAGTACCAAAACGATGTTCTTCCAAAATTTTCGTGAATGGCCACCAGTTGCTGCAATAAAACCCTATTTTATCTGTACTAAGCTATAATTTTCTACTTTTTATTCATAAATCGTGCCGTAACTTTGTAACAAATGATCGTATCGAAGTGCGGATGGCGTCATTCGATTCAAAATTTAAAAATATACATAATAAACGATATCCTACTTGACCTACTTATAAAAAGGTGAGTTTTTCTTCCCCGCCCTGAGTTAAAATGCCCCCTCCCCCCAAAAAAAATAAACATGGTAAAACAAACCTATTTTCTGGGGACACATCAGATTTTCATTTCTAGTGCTTTTCAAATTTTTGTTTCTATAAAAGTTTCAACTTCATATATTTTTTTAATAACTATTTTCAGGTAATTGAATTTTTACATGATAAAAAAACAACATTTTTAATATTTCCAATTTGAACTATACCTCTAAAGCTAATGTTTTAGAGCTATTGCCCAACTATAGGAAGAACAACCTGTATATTACATAACGTTTGATGCTGTGATTTATATAATATGTTTTTAAAAGAGAAATATTCTAGTAAGAAACAATTTATATTGAATGAAAATATTTTGTTTATTTTCAGGAACAAAAGAAATTTTATTGATTCTGGCGTCGAAAATTCTAATAATGCTTGATGACTATTACATTTCATTAGCATTGCTCGTTCGACAATATTTTATCGAACAAGTAATTTCAGTTAAAATATCAATATTTTCATTTATTTAAAGCGAAAGAAAGGTTATGTAAAACTGTTGAATGTATTTCTTTTAGGAAACACTTGGAATATATTTTAATTACTCAGCTAAACCTGATTGCATTTTAAGTTGGAAATATTTAAATTAACCAGTTGAAAATTTGCAGTTCAACATTTACATTGGAACCAAACAAAAAAAAAATGAAAATAATAATAATAAAAAATTGTTTACTTAAAAATTTTGAACATTAAATAAATGTTTTTTTCTTTTTAGGAAGTTCTTGAAGTATGTTTAATATGATAAATATTTTATGTTTCTCTTTTTCATCAAGCATGAAACAACAAAGATGACATAGAGCTTTGTCTACAACTAATGTCTACCTAATATTATAAAAGTGTGTAAATCTCATGAAAAGGACTTAAAATTAAATTACATTAGAAATGTGATCAGGCAGTAAATATTTAAAATTATATATATAAAAAAATTAATAGATTTGTTAATTCTTTAATTAGGGGAACTTGGGGCAAAATAAAATAGAGGGCTAAAGTGAAATGATTAAATATTTTGTCTGTATGCAGTGCCACTTATCAGCCGATATTGTAATTATGTTATTTCACAACTACTTGCTTACTATCAGGCAACAATCACCTCAAGTGATCAATATATATGATGTTAATGAACATTTTTCAAATTGGATGAATACACTATATGGCCATTAATGACCGGCAACTTTCAATTTTAGACATTTTGTCGAATATTTAAAAATATACTTGTCAGATTCTTCTGGGATTTTAGAATTAAAAAGAACAGGTTTGACTTCATATTTACCAACTTCGGTTTGATAAAGAGAACAATTAGGGGGCCAACAAAAAATTAAAGAAAAAAATAATACTTGGGATTACCCTGTAAAATAAAATGCACGAAATGATCTATCGCTACAGAATATACATAGTCAGACATTATACAATATGTTTATTCATTTGTGTAAGAATAGCATGTATATTAATAGAAATATAGCGATTTTGTTTTAAAAATTAAAAAATTCTTGCATGTTTTTTTGCTTATAACATATAGGGTTTTTAACCAAATTTAACGCCAGTTTCAGAAAATTTGACAAAATGCAGTAGAAACAATATAGTGAAATTGGAATTCAAATATATTTAATATTTAATGAAATATGGGCAGTTGTATAAAATAATTTTTATCTGTGCATGCGCGAACGATAACAAGGAAGTTTTTGCATAACTTAATATTTAACTCTATGGAGCAACTTATTAAAAAAAATCAGTCAAATATCGTAAAAATTCAGAGAGATATCGGCATTAGAGTGAGCTGTTTTTTAGTTTCTCAATAAAACTTGCTGAATGATAAGGGATTATCCACAAATTGTTATTTTTAAGTTATCTGGAAGCGTTCGGAGCAAGTGTTTAGAAAAAGCTATTTAATTATAGATTGCGGTTATGTTTAGGAAAATTTTGACTCTAAACTACGATGAAAAGGAAAATATAGTCATACATTGATTACATTTAGGTAAATTGTGGAGTTTGTGGTAAAAATTTGTGACATTTAGCCCAATACGCAAAACACCCTACAGTAAATTCTATCGCATATATATGTATTTTCTGTGCACACGTAATTTGTATGACAAAGGTAAGAACTATAATTAAATAGCTTTTCCATAAAACTTGCTCCGAACGCTGTCAGAGAACTTAAAAATAACAATTTGTGGACAATCCCTTGTCATTCATCGAGTTTTATTGAGAAACTAAAAAACAGCTCACTCTAAAGCCGATATCTCTCTGAATTTTTACGATATTTGACGGATTTTTTTTAATAAGTTGATCCACAGAGTTAAATATTAAATTATGCAAAAACTTCCTTGTTATCGTTCGCGCATGCCCAGATAAAAATTATTTATGCAACTGCCCATATTTCCTTAAATATTTAATATATTTACATTCCAATTACCCTATATTGTTTCTACTACATTTTGTCAATTTTTCTGAGACTGGCGTTAAATTTGATTAAAAAGCATGTATTTTATAAGCAAAAAACATGCAAGAATTTTTTTAATTTAAAAAAAAAATCGCTATATTTCTATTAATATACATGCTATTCTTACACAAATGAGTACACATATTGTACAATGTGTGCCTATGTACATTCTGTAGCGATAAATCATTTCGTGCATTTTATTTTACAGGGTGATCACAAGTATTATTTGTTTTCTTTATTTTTTTGTTGCCCCTAATTGTCCTCCTTATTAAATCGACGTTGATAAATATGAGGACAAACCTGTTCTTTTTAATCCTAAAATTCCAGAAGAATCTGACACGTATATTTTAAAATATTCGACAAAATGTCTAAAATTGAAAGTTGCCGGTCATTAATGGCCATATAGTGTATAAATATAGTGTATAGTGTATAGCAATTTGAAATTTTACACTGCATTATTAATTTATATTACTAATATTAATAATGAGAACTTTATCATTATATAATTAAAAAAATGTTATTTACTTATTTAGTAATATTACAAATGCCCCATTGACAATATAATATATAATATAATAATGCCCCATTGACAATATCACTTTGCCCCATATCTGGGGCAAAGTGATAATTTTCTACTATTGTATTACGTCAATAATACACCACAGGAATTAAAGAATAAAAATTTGAAAAAAATAATTTTATAAGGCAAGGGTATTACAAATTATGAAGTGTAAAATTTCAAATAATACGCTATAAATAATAAATATTGTTTTCAGCTTGTTACAGAAAAAGTGGAATTTAGTGAAATAAATAATGGGGATTTGCTCTTGATTGAGTTGCACTCAGATAAAGGTCCAGGTACTAAAAAGCAGCTTGTTGGTAAAGTGATTTCGTGTCCCTCTTAAAATGGACCACATTTTCTTTCAGTTAAGTTCATGCGACCATACAGACAAGAAAAGGATATTTATGCGTAGCTTATAACTGATGATACAAGTCTTGTATACTATACAGAAATACTGGGAAAATTGTGTAAAGTGAAAGAACTCAGATATGGACTTATCCGTTTCTTCTGTGGATTAGCATAATCAAAGAACTGCAAAAAATCGTTTAAAAAATTGACTTGTTTATATTACACTTTGCCCCATTGACAATATCACTTTGCCCCATATCTGGGGCAAAGTGATAATTTTCTACTATTGTATTACGTCATTAATACACCACGGGAATTAAAGAATAAAAATTTGAAAAAAATAATTTTATAAGGCAAGGGTATTACAAATTATGCAGTGTAAAATTTCAAATAAATTTTCTGTTTGTTCATTTTGAAAATTGTAATTATTTTTAAGTATTGCCTTCTGCCCCATTTTCCTTTACTTATGGTATTTGATAAAAATAGAACAATTTTTTTTTTTCTGTGACAAAAATAAATGAAATTAATTTTACGTTAGTGCCATCAACCGTCAAAAAGTTTATTATAGCGAAGTATATATATATATGTATATATATATACAGGGTGTCCCAAAAAGGAGTACCTATTTTTAAAAATGAATAAGAAACAAACGAATAAAGTTATTAAAAAAAATCTTGCAGGAAACGGATGTGTGAAGTCTGGAATTTTGTTTAGAACACGTTATTATGATAGTTCAAAATCTGACCGACAGATGGCTCTACAGCACATTTTGGTAGCTATATGAACAAACGGAGCATGCGTGAAGACCAGACAGAAGCAGACGTGGTCACTGAAAGTTCATTCTAAGACTCCGGCATGTTATTGTGATGAATTGAGGACATATTGAAAATATTGTCATTTAATTTTCAACTATTCCTGATGAATGCAGTAGCCGCAGCGCCATCTGTCGGTAAGAACTTAAACTAACATAATAAAATACTCTAAACAAAATTCCAGACTTCACACAACCGTTTCCTGCAAGAATTTATTCAATAACTCTATTCGTTTGTTTCTTATTCATTTTTAAAAATAGGTACTCCTTTTTGGGACACCCTGTATATATATATATATATATATTATGTAAAAAGACAATTTTTTCTTAATCTACGAAAATAGAATATGACAGTGAACCAAAATTATACAATAACCTCTTCCGAGTTACCCACTATTCCAAAAAGCGTTCTTGATATCTGGAAAGTTAAAAACCAATATATTTTCGAGTTTTAAAAAGTCTTTATAAAACAATGTTTCTTTTGCTACAAGTGGTTTTCAGTAACGGTTCCGAGTAGTTTTTATTGTGTATTAATCAGTTTTCTCAACCCGGAATATAGGTTTTCCGGATGCTATCTATTTTCAATTAAACATTTTCAACTGCGTAACTAAATATATACATGAAAGATTAGCAGAATAATAATAATCTAATGTTAATATTAGTGCTGTTTATTTATCATGTTTGCTTGTCAAATATGCTTGTTTAACATGTAAATTTTTCTTAAGAATTGATAGTATCTGTAACAACTGTGTTCTGAGTAAAATAAAAACGAATTAATGTACTTTAAAAACTGCTCGGAAAGGCTTACGAAAATCAGTGACAGCAAACGAAACTTTGTTTTTATAAACCCTTCTTAAATCTCGAAACTATATTGGTTTCTAAGCTTTATAAAAAATAAAAAACCTTTTTCGGAATCGTGGGTAACTCAGAAGAGGTTATTATATATTTTTGTTTGTGGTTATATTATATTTTCATAGATTAAGAACTATTCGCATTTTTTACAGTGTATACATATATAACAGGTGGTTATAATATAAGTATATCTATTTGGAGCTATCTGTAGCTTAAAGGAATAACCGGAATGTAACCAATATCGGTACACTTACTATTCAAGAAGGGGGAAGAAGAATTGAACGATAAAAAATAATTGCAATAATCGCATACAGATGGCGCTTTTGAGTGTGAAATGTAATGTGTGATATTGTGTACCGTGGAGGTGTCGCAAAAATGACTGTACCACATATCACAATATGTGCGGAACATCACTCCTGATGCGTTACATTCCACAGTTGAGTACGTCGTGCACCGCCTGGATTGTGCCCTCCAGCACAATGGCCATGTGGCACCTCAACATGATCGGCACCACCATGCGAAAGCGTAACCACATTCACTGTGACATTTCCCAATAAATTAGGTATTCCATTCGGTTTGAGGCCTTAATTCTTTGTTCTTGTACTGCACATTGCTTTTCACACTCAGCAGCGCCATCGGTTGGTGATTATTGCAATTATTTTTTATTATTCCATTCTTCTTCCTCCTTCTCGAATAGTAAGTGTAGCGATTTTGGTTTAATTCGGGTTATCCCCTCGAGCCACAGACAGATCCAAATAGAGATGCTTATATTATAACCACCCTGTATATATGAAGCCTCGAAATAATTTCATAAAATATACAATGATACAAAAATGAAATATCCAAGTTAATAACACAATTGTTAAATGATGCAACTGCATTGAAAGAAAACCTTTTAAATATGATTAAAGGAAGTTATTTGTATTTATAATTGTTTCATAAATATAGAGAAAATTATAGACCGTGTTTTCATAAGCAAAAATTTAGATGCGTTCTTTTTACTGATAACGAGGATATTTTACAAAAAAATTATTCTTTTGAAGATTTATAATATATTTTATTGTTATATTGTTGCAACTTTAACAAAATAATAATTAATTTGCGGAATGAAATTGAAATTTTAATCAGTCAAATGCAAGTTATCTTGAAGTTTCATACGAACTAGTAAAATATTATGACCATAAATGAAAGAGGAAATATATACATGAAAATGCATATAATAATTTAGAAATGCACATAATTTTATTTTTCCGTGAATCAAAAAATGCAGATATAAACAAATCTGGTTAAATTTCAGTAGCTTTAAAGTATTTCCAAATAAGATAAGAAACAAGTTATTTCATAAATACGTAAATACAAAACTTATATAAATATATATAAATATGTATTTTTAACTACGAAAAAAGTTTAAAGCATCATTCTTTTTCATTATCACGAAAAAATGGAAGGTGCTGATGAAAACAAAATTTCTTAATATTCATCGGGGTATTTTCGAAGAAGTTTTCTTGAAAAAAAAGACGAATTTTAACGCCTATAAATAAATGGTGGAAACGTGGCGGAATATGAAACATGCAATTTTATTATCATGGAATATCTGAATACTTAAATGAAATAAAAATTAAATCGCTAGTTACTGAAATCGATTATTAAAGAGAAGAAATATACTAAAATACACCGGCTGTTAAATTGTAATGATGGAATAAAGAAACATTTTACGTTGTAAAAACTTAATTAATAGAAAAGTGGATTTTAATAGAAAAGAAAAGGATAACGATTTAATTTAGTAAATACAGAAAGTAAACTGTTAGGAACGGTACGTTTATTCTTATTGTATTGTTGATAACAAAATGCATAGTCAATGCATAGGAAATGCATAGGAATTCTCATTAACTTCGAATATTCTTAATCCTGCTGATGTGTTTGTTCATTTCGAATATGTTCGGGTCCTGTGTCATATATCTGATACGTGTCTGATACCACTGTGTTCAGGTCCAAATGGAACAAATGTTTCTTATTTCAATTACTAAGAATATACTTTCCTTTTCAATTTTTGAACAAAATTAATGGAACAATTTCTTTTTGTCTTAAAGAAAGTATTCGATATAAAACACAACATTTTTTATGCATATTCATCCATATTTAATTAAAGAAGGTACAAAAAGTAAATGTAAAAATATCAGGAACTTCCAAATGATTTACTACATCACTCTGATTTTTTTCTTTTATCCATTCCGGACATTCTGGTTTAATGTGCCCCCAGGTTGAAGATAAAAATAGCAATGAATTTGCCTCTTTTTTTTCAAAAGCATGGTCCTTCTTAAATTGGTCAGTTTTCACCATATCTTTTTTATTCTCAAAATCCAATTTAGGTTTAATTTCATTCCTAATTTTAGAATTAAAGTTACTTTTTGGATTTTCATGAAAAAATTTCTTTTATCAAAATTTTTTTCCCGACCTCTTAAATTACCTTCTGATACTATCATATTTATCAGATTTCTCCACGAGTTTCGAAGATATATTCATTTCCCTCCATTCGTCCATAAAGTTTTCTTTTATTTCAAAAGGGACCCGTTTTTTAGTTGCTCCGTGGGCATTAGTTCTTTTAGCGATTCGAAATCTCTCACTTCCAATGATTTTAACCAATTTTCAAGATAACCCCTTGACTCATAAATCAAATCTACCCGTATTTCCCCTGGTTTTCTTTGGTGATTTTCAAATTTTTGCTTTAAGGCGCCTGTATTGAACCTAAACCTATCTAACAAAACTTTCTGTATGTGCTGAAAATCACCGCACGTGTCTGCTGGTTGTTTGACTACAATTTCCGCAATATATGAAGGTAATAACGGAATTAATTGGCTAAATAAATCTTCCTGAGAAACTTTAGCTTTCTCGGCTTGTCTCTCAAAAATCATAAGGAAAAGAGTAATATCGATTAATTTAGAATCAAAACGTGGATCTAAATCTTTTAAATTTACCTTAGGAGTTCTATGCAAATCTACATTTGATTCATTCGATGAAACGCTAACAGTATTGGTAGAATTTTGAATACGTAATTTTGCTAATTCAAACTGTTGTTGTTTCTCATGTTTATGTAATTCAAGTTGTTGCTGCTTCTCAAATGTATCTAGTTCAAATTGTCTAAGTTTTCTTCTTGCGCTATCCGATATAATTCAATTTTCCTCTCCCTTTCTTTTTCATGCTCTTTCCGTTCCGTCTCCTCTTGAAAAATACATTGCACGCGAATTTTAGTGAAGATTTCATCATTACCCACTGCATCAACAATAGCTAGAGTTATAGCTTTAGTTTTACACGTTTTTGACACACTGGTCTCAAGTTCTTCTGCTAGTAACAGCAAGATGCTTTTATTATATTTTCCTAAATACTCTGCTATATTTTTCTCCAAAATATAATAATTTTCAAAATATCAGATACAACGGAATATTTAAAATACCTTTTTAATGTAGATTACATATGTTTCGTTCACACTATCGGTGACATCTTCGGATCTAAATGATAAATACAATATTCTCGCATTTCTTTGAAATGGTAAACATAAACCACGAGATCGTATGTCCTAGGCTAGCAGGTGCTTAAATTGGCCAAACTGGGAAACGTGAAAATTATTATTTGTTTTTATTCGATCATCGCGTGCCAAATTTTAACTAATTCAAAGGAAGCGGCTTCGTTGCAAATGCAATCTTTTCGCAACGAAGATTTGAACGAAATTTGCAACGAAGCCGCTTCCTTTGAATTAGCTAAAATTTGGCACGCGATGATCGATAAATTGAAAAAGCAATAAAAATAAAAACAAATAATATTTTCCACGTTTTCCAGTTTGGCCAATTTAAGCACCTGCTAGCCTAGGACATGCGATCTCGTGGTTTATCTTTACCATTTCAAAAATATGCGAGAATATTGTATTTATCATTTAGATCCGAAGATGTCACCGATAGTGTGAACGAAACATATGTAATCTACACTAAAAAGGTATTTTAAATATTCCGTGTTACGTTTTTTATCACTTTAAGCATTATGAGACTTTAATTTAAAGTTAACCAGTGGTTGTATTATATTATTTATATCAGATACATTCAATTTACAGTAATACAATAAATGCAGAAATAGAATTTTTTACTAAATGTATTGAAAAACGGCACAATTTTAATATAGCAAATTATGATGCAATAGTGACGTCTTTCAAACTGAGTAAAATCACCTAAATAAATTTTATACCCAACTGCACAGTATAATATAAATTTATTTTTAAACATTAATCATAATCATCCATAGTATGCCCATACAATTAAACTATAACTTTATTACTGCAATAAATAAGAATGTATGTAAACCAAACTCTTATTCCAAAAGTTTCATACACAATTATGATTAAAATAACCCGATTAATAATCCCAAGTAATCAATGACAATTTACTATACACCAAATAAATTTTAACATACACATAAGTATATAATTTTCCTAACCCAATATTCTATCTTAGATACCAGAAAATAATTTAACATAAAAATTGTATCTAAAAATTTAAAAACCATATTAATAGCTACCCTAGAATTTTTAATTTCTCATGTAGTTTTGTTCCAAAAATAAAAATATACACAACATTTAATTCAAATCAGACCTCTATAGAAGTTTTCATAAAAGCGCTTACCTTCAGGTGTAGATGTTTCCTCCACAGTGTTACCAAGCTGCTTAGACTTTTAAATATTATACACACACCTTTCAAGACTTGCAGACACTTAATCACTTAATTAACTGATGAGGCACTGATTTACATTATCTCCGTATATAGACAACCAAGATAATACGCCGCATATCTACAATCCACCGGATATTTCTTGAAGAACGCACTCGTAGCACTAATATATTTATATGGCCTCGTTATACGCCACACAGCTTTTCCTTTGTCGATACAGTTTTTCACTCGTCCTTAAATTACTGGAACTCCAAGAAACAACTATATCTCCGACTAAACTTCGTTACTCCCCAACGATGTTGTCTGTCTTCTGCTGGCTCTTCATCTGTCTATCAGGTTAAGCATAGGTTCCCAGTCTAATTCAATCTAGACCACGTATTAATTATCACGTAGCTGCCACCAATTAATTATATATATATATATTATTAGCTGTGGTATCGTAGACGCATATATATAATTAAACGTATCATATCGTATAAAACGATTTTTTTTTTTCAAAACAACAATTGTAAAAATATGACATGATGGTGAAATTTTAGATGAATATTTACAAGACATGTTTGTACAATCTCAGGAACTAACTAGAACTCAAAATCGAGTCTGCCCACACTGGCGAATAAACTCTTTTTCCTCCTCTCTGCATAATCTCTTGATTTTCTTTGATTGACGATCCCTTCTTTTTTCCTTATTCCCCTTTCAGAGTTCATCGAAATTCCTTTATTTGTCCTTGCTATCCATACAAATAACTTCCTGACACATTTAAACTGTTTCAGATGATCTTGTTATAGATAAAATTCACAAGCGTTTCATTTTTACTTGAAATAAAATAAGAATTTTTTTCGTCAGTAAAATCCTCTTTCAATAGGTGTCAATCCAGAAACTATTCACATTATTCTGAAATTATTTTAATCCCATCAGAAAGCATCAAGTTGATGGCCAACTAAGCCACCACAGTATCTACTTCTAGCAATTCTTGGCATATTTCACAGAAAGCAAATGTAAGTTTTATGTTTGAATATATTATTACAATATCTTCATTATTGTTAAAGTTAAATGAAAATGCAAGTTCGACTTGAAGTGAGATACACTGTAATTTTTAATAAGTGGATTGCGATCTGGTTTTCCATATAAAAACTCTTTGTCTTGTTATTTATTATAACCCCTGAAAACAGCATATTATCTGCCGTTATGTTTAGAAACACTCAGTTGTGAAGAAGAAACTAAGATTCAGGAACTTTCATTTATGCATCATTAGTTTCTATAAATGTCATTAACAGTTAATTTTTTTGGTACTTTTCAAACAGCAAATAAACCAATCTCTGGTATTTAAGTATAATTATGTTTCTTAATTTTTCTGACTATCTCTATTTATTGACAGTTAAAAATAAAAGTTAATTGAGGTTTTAAAAATATTTTAAGAGCGTTTTCTTGAAGTACTCGGTCAAACCGAATCTTCAGCAGACCGAATAGTTTGATATTCGGTCTAACTGAATATTCCGCAAACCGAATAGTTTGATATTCGGTAGTATGGCCGAACAGGTCAAATACCGAATACATACCGAATATTCGATACATCCCTAGTTTCTATATAATAAAACAAACATTCAAAAAATCCATTTCAAAATTTTAGTTACGCAATTTTTCACCAGACATGTTACCAAAAAAGAGTAATGAGAAATTTTCATCATTTTTAGGGTTTCGTTTATCTCATGAAACCCTATTAGTCCCGCTTCTTTAGTCTGTCTGTCACAGAGCCGGATCTCAGAAACTATATAACTTACAGAGTTGACATTCTGTGTACTTATAGCTGAATACCTACTATGAAGCTCAAAACCATAAAATTTGAAAAAAAAAATCGTATTATTTTAATATATAGAGATAAAAAACCAAAAATCTAACAGCCTTTTCCTATTAAAATTAATCATTTTTCGTTATAGCAGTTGCCATCAGTTAAAAATCCACATTAAAATTCTTTCTACAGTAATTAATTTTCTATTGAAAGATTTCCACGTGAAAAATTAAAATGCAATAAAACTTTTCACCAATTGAAAAAAAAGATTAATATGACGTCATGTTGGTAATAAAACGGAAATTTTCAAACATTTCTCAATAATATAAGTAGTATGTGTAAATACAGAAAGCAGCTTAATATGACGTCATTAGAGAATTCACGAGGCTAACGAAAAAGGAAGGCTAGCGCGGTGCTTTACGCGTATCTTTTTTTACAGACCGCGGAAGTCACGTGATGCTCGAATTCACCAATGCAGGTGTATGAAAAGAGCATCACGTCACTCTAGCGGTCTGTAAAAAGAGTTTAGTGGAATCCACGGCGGTAGCCTGTCTTTTTTGTTAGCCTCGAGAATTCAAAAGAAAATTAATCTGATGTCAACGGACTTTTTCAAATGTTTGCTAACAATACAAAGAGAGTATCAATATGAGTAATAGAGAAAACGAGTAAATAGGACGTCAGCAAGTGATTATAACGTCATATGATTTTGGGGAACGTATTGAATCATGATAAAAACCCGATTTTGGAAATATTGGCATATTTTAACATTTTGAAGGTCTTTATGCAACATGTTTAATTTTGCAGTTATTTTTTTTTAATATCGCATTTAGTCCACATGACAGATATTATTATGACAGAATATAATAGCGGGCTTCGCCCGCTTTTGGACCGGTTCAGATTTTCGAAAAAACGAGAAAAATAGACTGGTAAATTTTTACTTTATAAAAATATATTTTTTTTTTCAAAATGAAATTTATTTGGATTTATTAAAGAAAGGATAAAGTGTTTTGAAAGGAATATTAAGCGAAACCCTTTGTGTGATCATTTATCACACTTACCCACTCGTTTTTGTTTCTTTTTCTCTTGTATAATTGTATAATAAAACTTTTTCTAATGTGTAACATATTAACTCGTAAAACAGGAATTGTAGTCTCTGAGACCGCGCTGTATGAAACGAATTTTAATGAGATTTGTTGAGTTGGTAAAGCGGAGCTGCGCCGTCAGACTCCTGAGTGGCGCCCGTCAACGTCTCAACCACAGTACCCATGTCCTGAGAGACATATAACACGCACGGTCAGGGGCTTCTACCCGTATGCGTTACGGCATCGGAGTACCGCCAGCTGCGTATCACTCCGATTCTACCAAGTGGTAACGACATAGGTCGTTACGATCCGCGAAGGTTTCCATAATCAGAGGAGACCTCCACGGAGATACCTGATGAATCGCCAGAAGACCGGTTCAGATTTTCGAAAAAACGAGAAAATAGACAGGTAAATTTTTACTTTATAAAAAACATGACTTTTTATTTTGTTTTTTATGAAATTTATTTGGATTTATTAAAGAAAGGATAAAGTGTTTTGAAAGGAATGTTAAACGAAATCTTTGTGCGATCTTCTATCACACTTATTGACTTGTTTTCATTTAAGCCCAATCTTCAAAAATGGCGAAAGCTTTTTCTGAAGATTTGTACGGAAATCTTTCTTTGTAAGTAAGCTTAAATTGCATTCGTAAAGTAAGTTGAAGACATAGTTATACACATAGAGATACATGAAGCATCATAAGTTAAATAAACGACTTAAAAATAGCTCTTTAAACAGTAATTGACGATAAAGTGTAATTCATCTATATTGTTTTATTTTGCCCTGTAAAAGAACTATAAATGTTACATCCCATATTTTCAATGGAGAACATGCCCCAGTAAGCCTTAGTAGCATATACAAACTTCGTAGAGTTTCAAATAACATAATGATATTAAAGTGCATTTTCAGTAATTGCCGCTAATAGACGGTAGTGTAATTGAATTCTTTAGTGCAGTCCTATATAATATTTATAAATGCTATATGAACCTTCTTAAAGACATTCTGTAAGTGACTGTGACAACGTACTAAAATTACCTTACCATCCGTGTTTTTCAGACCACGCGTTTTGCATATATTCGTTTCCTACAATCGTTACATATATTCATATTATTTTGGGCAGTCCTGTAAAATAACTGTAAATAGTGTATGCACCCTCTTTAATAAAAAATATTCGGTGGATGACTGTAACAACAGGGTAAAATTACACTACCGTCAGCGTTCTACAAACTACGCATGTGACATATATTCGTTTCATATATTTGTTTTCGTTTGTGCGGCCCTGTAAAATAACTATAAGTGCAATATACACCATCTTCAAGAGTCAAAATCTTCAGCAGTTTACTTTGCCTGAGTCACGCCACATGCGGGTATATAGAAGCGAAACACCAATAGATCGTGAAGAACACTTTAACACAGTTTCCCCTTCGTCCAATAAACTTTCTTTTTCGGTGGGCATATACCCGCAGAGGCGTGATTGTTACCACTCGTGGATAAAGTCCATTGATGTAGGTGACTGTAACAACATACTAAAATTACATTGCCATCAGCGTTCTACAACCCCGCATTTAACAATTATTCGTTTAATAAGTCGTTTCATAAAATCGTTCAATTAGGGTTTTACACCGGGTGAATAAAAGTCCCAGAACGGTGTAACATCTCGAGAAACAGAGGTCGGATTAAAAAAAGAATAATTGTCGAATATGTTTTGAAAGCTGATTCATGGTTCCAAAATTAACCCTATGACACACACTTTGGGAGGCAGTTGTGGGGGCTACTTTGAAATTGCAAATTGGAACCCCCCCCCCATTTTATTTACATATTTATTTTCTATAGAACAAAATACATTAACTTTTATCCATTAATTAACTTAACTTTCATCCATTAATTTTATCGGGGATATTTGAAAAGTAAGATTTACGAGAACAAACCCAACGACAATGAGGAGCTGAATGAAAGAGTACGCAATGTTTTCAATTCAATAACACCAGAAATAATGCGCCTCGACAGTTTTACCTCCGTTTAGCAAACTGCCGAGCACAAGGTTGTGGTCAATTTGAACATCTTACGGCATAACGTGATTCGAAGAGTGATTAGTGAGAGGCAAAAGAACTCACTTTAAATAAGCGACCCAAATGGAATAGAAAATTAGTTCATCGTTTTCATGGGTAGTAGTTAAAACTATTTCTAAAAGTAGTTATTTTCATTGAATTTCCGGAGACTAATTACTTCGAGTGAAGTAATCAGAATAATGGAGATGCATTCTTTTCTCTTAGTTGTAAAGTGATTTTTCCTTAGACATTCACACTAATTTGACAATTTTACCATTACAGTGCTGTCTGCAAAATATTTTTAAAACGTTTCAGGATAAAAATTAACGTATTTTGTTCTGTTGAATCTGAATCTGAAAAAACAAATGGGGATTCCCATTTGAAATTTCAAAATTGTACCCCAGCTAAGGGGAATGGGGGTTACTAATTTAGGTGCCATTCAATAGCTTTCAAAAAAATATTCAACATTTTTTTACTAATATCCGACGTCTATTTTTCGAGATTTTACACCGTCTCCGGACTTTTTATTCAACCGGTATATATATAGGGTAGATCTAAATTTGTATTCTTTTTAAAAAGATGAAGTTATTATTTTCGCAATGTTAATATTATATTAATGCAATTAAAAAAGCTATTTTGGTGTAAATAAATAAAAGAAATGATGAGAGAAATAAAATATTTCTTGAAATCCCATATGAATTAAAATATTGAGATCAAAATTTTAATGGAAAATATGTAAATCAGAAGTGATACATTAACTTAAAAATGCATAAAACTTTATTTTTTCATGAATCAAAAAATTTAGATATAAAAAATTCTGGTGAAACTTCGAGAGATTTAAAATAGCTTCAAGTAAGATAAGAAACAATTTATTACATAAATATGTAAATGTAAACCTATATAAATATTTAAAAATGGCTTTAGAACTATAAAAAAAATCATTTAAACACTCATTGTTTTTTATAATCTCAGAAAGCTGCAAACCACTGATGAAAACAAAAATTCTGAATATTTATCAGTAATTTTTTTATTAAATATACTTGAAACGCATTTTAACGTTTTTAGATAAATTGTCTTTAAAGTAAAATAAATTAAAAGCAAGTGGCGAAATAAAAAATACGGAAATTTTTTTTATGAAACATATGAATATTTAAATAAAAATTGATTTATCATGCAATATTTTTTTTCACTCATATTTTCTAAATACACTGGAACTTTTGCTATCCGGACTGGATGGGATCGGGATATGCAGAAATTTGGATAACCGGATATTAATAAAAAAGGACTGTATTATGTTAAAAAAAATCTAAAGTAGTTCTTGCTAGCAAAAATATAGGTCTAATGCAGTCAATTTTATTAGGCTTATCTTTTAAGAATATCACTTCTGTTACAAAATAAGAGTAAAATACGATACTTAAATATATTTGAATATTTTTGTTAGACATATATAACAAAGTTAGTTATTTTCAGTATTTCATATATAGTTATTTAGAATTATCGAAATACAGATTCCTAAAATTCCAATTAAATAGAAATTTCAACTTTAAATTCATTTAAATAAGAATTTCAAGAAAGGTTGTATTTCTATGAACACAGATATAAGTAATTCGCATTACATAAAATTTTTGTTGTCTGAAATGCATTTGTTTTATTTATAATATCAATCCGGGCATTTGTCATTTCAGATGAAGGTGTGTAAGATTAGTGCTTACCTACTCTCTTATGAATGTAGTCTATGGCAAAAATTCAGTTCCTGAAAATTCAGTTTGCATGCGAACATAGGGTCCTGAAATCTAACATTTGTGCGTGGAGGAGCACCCTACTCGGTCCTTTCTTTTTTCTTTCGCAAACTGTGTTTGAATCTCCAGTAATCTTATTTTTGCGGCTATTTTGAGAAACGATATAATAATTAGCTTTCTGTGGTCGTTTAACCGGTATAAATATGGAAAAAGAAGTGAACCTCGTCGGATTTTGTCAAAACTCGCCCCTGAGTGAAAATTTAAGAATAGTTTTGACTTTCATCTAGCCATCCACGTGCCGTTAGCAGTGAAGTTCAAATTTGATTGAGTTTGGCATAGATTCTTGAGCTGAGAGTTGTTTGCGTGGTATGGTGATACATTAGGTTTCTGTGGTCGTCTAACTGGTATAAATATAGCAAAAGAACTGGACGTCGTCGGATTTTGTCAAAACTCGCCCCTGAGTGAAAATTTAAGAATAGTTTTGACTTTCATCTAGCCATCCACGTGCCGTTAGCAGTGAAGTTCAAATTTGATTGAGTTTGGCATAGATTCTTGAGCTGAGAGTTGTTTGCGTGGTATGGTGATACATTAGGTTTCTGTGGTCGTCTAACTGGTATAAATATAGCAAAAGAACTGGACGTCGTCGGATTTTGTCAAAACTCGCCCCTGAGTGAAAATTTAAGAATAGTTTTGACTTTCATCTAGCCATCCACGTGCCGTTAGCAGTGAAGTTCAAATTTGATTGAGTTTGGCATAGATTCTTGAGCTGAGAGTTGTTTGCGTGGTATGGTGATACATTAGGTTTCTGTGGTCGTCTAACTGGTATAAATATAGCAAAAGAACTGGACGTCGTCGGATTTTGTCAAAACTCGCCCCTGAGTGAAAATTTAAGAATAGTTTTGACTTTCATCTAGCCATCCACGTGCCGTTAGCAGTGAAGTTCAAATTTGATTGAGTTTGGCATAGATTCTTGAGCTGAGAGTTGTTTGCGTGGTATGGTGATACATTAGGTTTCTGTGGTCGTCTAACTGGTATAAATATAGCAAAAGAACTGGACGTCGTCGGATTTTGTCAAAACTCGCCCCTGAGTGAAAATTTAAGAATAGTTTTGACTTTCATCTAGCCATCCACGTGCCGTTAGCAGTGAAGTTCAAATTTGATTGAGTTTGGCATAGATTCTTGAGCTGAGAGTTGTTTGCGTGGTATGGTGATACATTAGGTTTCTGTGGTCGTCTAACTGGTATAAATATAGCAAAAGAACTGGACGTCGTCGGATTTTGTCAAAACTCGCCCCTGAGTGAAAATTTAAGAATAGTTTTGACTTTCATCTAGCCATCCACGTGCCGTTAGCAGTGAAGTTCAAATTTGATTGAGTTTGGCATAGATTCTTGAGCTGAGAGTTGTTTGCGTGGTATGGTGATACATTAGGTTTCTGTGGTCGTCTAACTGGTATAAATATAGCAAAAGAACTGGACGTCGTCGGATTTTGTCAAAACTCGCCCCTGAGTGAAAATTTAAGAATAGTTTTGACTTTCATCTAGCCATCCACGTGCCGTTAGCAGTGAAGTTCAAATTTGATTGAGTTTGGCATAGATTCTTGAGCTGAGAGTTGTTTGCGTGGTATGGTGATACATTAGGTTTCTGTGGTCGTCTAACTGGTATAAATATAGCAAAAGAACTGGACGTCGTCGGATTTTGTCAAAACTCGCCCCTGAGTGAAAATTTAAGAATAGTTTTGACTTTCATCTAGCCATCCACGTGCCGTTAGCAGTGAAGTTCAATTTTGATTGAGTTTGGCATAGATTCTTCAGCTGAGAGTTGCTTGCGTGGTATGGTGATACATTTTAAATTTCAAAAATAAGCATATTATAATTCATGGGTTTATTATCAATTAGCTTAATTACCGTATTTTGCAGAGACATTTTGTATAGCTCTATTGCACAGTTACTAGAGATATTTTAGTAGCGAACTGAGGTGAACTTTCCTTTGATTACAATCAACGTACCTATTTTGTTTTACATTACTGATAGAATTTAGAAAATTGGTTTTGCATTCTTTCTTCTCTTTTATTTAATATTCCAACTTATAATTTGATCATGGTTTAGTTAAATATTCCCACTCCACTGCTATCCTTACTTGATTATTCGTTTTAAAATAAATTGTTTTTAAAATTAATCTAATGTCATGGTTACTTTGTTAGCTGACGAACAGGAAGAGTCCGCCACAGGTGTTTGACCACATTTTGATGGTTGTGACTATTGAGATTGTGGTTATCTTTCTTTATCAATAGCTAACGATCTATTTTATACTTGGGATATATTTTACATGCTAAGAAATGAAATAATTATTGACGTTAGTATTTTTTTACTTCTTTTTTAATACTGCTTATTAACTTTCTCCCTTTCTGCAACGTCAAAATGGAATATAAAATTTTGATAAGACAGCATTTTTGATTTTATTAAATGTAACAAACATTTTTTAAACCAAATACTATAAAAAATTTACCCAATGTATTTTTTGTTGTTATTTAAAACCTCTAGCCAACTTCTCGTAAGCACTTTAGTGTATCGTCGATAGAAATGTGCTGTTATTTTATGCAAAAAAAAAAAATCTAATGGAGTTATAACTAGCTACACTGGACCGCAGAACGAAACAACGGACTGGAGAACAATCGAAAAAAAAAGATGCCAAGGCCGGAATAATATGCTGCTTGCGACTTCCTACTTAAGTGGCGACTTTTATCATGCTTGCTATATAAGTACGAGGTTTGTCGCTTTACAAAAGGGCGCTATAATGGTAATGTCTCTTTTTCTGAATCATTTCATTAAGCACATTTATTTATTAAAGAAGAAATCTGTATTAATCATCGTACATCAAAATTATTTCACAGTGAATTACGCCTTTTCATTTCCATTATGCACAAAAACAACAGTGACTACCAGGAATTATAGTTTGTTTTGTGTAACATTTCGATTGTTTTGCGGACTGAAACAGTGCTTACTGTGTTAACACAGGTGTAAAAACGTATTTGTCGTTGCCGCTATTGATGCGGTAGAAATCTTTTATCATAACCTTCTCATTCTATTGAAAAGCGACTAGCAACAAGTGTCAGAAATGCTCATTTTTCCTAAATTAACATCCCATTTACATGACCTAAAAGAGAAAAAATCTAGTAAATAATACAAAAAAAAAACATCCACAAACACAAACGGCTATGACTTATTCTTCATACCGACTTTTCGAAAGAATATATATCTTCCTAATAAGTAATCAAGTTTAAAAAGAAATGGAATGAATTTAAACGGTTATATAAATTACACAATAAAAAATATCACTGATTGTTTTGTAATATGTCATACTTTTTCTTTGACATAATAATTGACATAGTAATACGTAGGATTAAAACATATTTGTTTTTAACTGTTTATACATAATATATTTCTTTTTTTTTTTCCAAAAAGACAACCATATAATAAAGGGTAACTTCCTTTTAAAATGCATCAAACAAAATAACGAAAAAATAGTATAAATATTTTAGGTTATTTAAAGCTTAGAATGAACTACTATATGAACATGAATTTAGAGAATAATTTTAGACAGTGATCGCTAGAAATGAAAGAATAAAAACTTCTTAAACCAAAAGGACAAAACAAATTTCGATTTTACTATTTACTTAGAGTTAATCTCATTTAGTTTAACTGCAAATAAAACAAATGCCGGTAAGCATAAATAGTTTCACACACTATACCACACTAATTGTTTTAGAAACAGTAAATTTATTTTCGTACATATTGTGAATTGAACTCTTTTGCCTATTTTTTGGTTGCGTTTTATTTATATTTGAAAAATTACTTGATTCGTTGATAAGGCAGTCATTAACTAAAGAAAGCTTTAATTGGTGCTAATATATAGCTATGGCATTTTCTTTAAATTTGGATTGGTATTTTAACATTTCAAGGGCGTCTAAATTATTTTGTCGGAGCAGTCACGTGACGCATGTTTTGCACACAGTAGTTACGCTAGTACAAATTAAAGACTTTTCATACCAGTAACGAGAGATGTGATAGAAGAGCAATTATCCATAGCAGCAGTAAAAATTGAATCTGAATTTCGAAGTCATTTAGGTTAGCCAATTGTATGAAAAATCATGTTTGACGTAATATTTGTGACATCGCATTCACTGAGAGGTTAATAGGAGATCGATTTCTAATTTTCTGAATTAACTTGACTTCAAGCTCTAATATGTATCATTTATATTGTAATTTTCTAATATATTTTTAACTAACATATTTTATAACTACATAAATAAAATAGAAAAGACAATACCGATTGTTTACACGAGTTATAAACTGAAATTATTCAAAAGATACTATGCTGTAATTATATTTCTTCGTAGATAATTTTCAATGAAATTTCAAAACTCGTAAAAGGAGATATTGAATATCAAGAATACTTTCATTAATACTGAATTTAAAACATGCATTTTGTATAATTAAAAGCACAAAATAAACTGTATATTTATATCTTAAATATGGATAACAAATTGTATTAGAATTTTAAGAACATAATGAAGGAAAACAATTCTTAAAAAAAATATTTATATTATCAAACTTTTTATATTTTTAGAACTCAGTTTTAATATCGTTTAATATACATGAATTTTTATAGAAGCAGAACAAAGCAATGTAGTATGTTGTATGCAAAACAATGCCATTTGCGAATCTATGTCTTGTTACATACTGGATATTTCGACGTCACAGTGATGTCTATTTCACTCATTTTCCAATTCATGTGAGGACTATAAGACTGACATTTTAGTATTATTTGGGTCACGGAGCTGTTACATACATTTATTAATATTGACGAAATCTCAAAATACATTTGAAAATTTATTTAACGCATGTTTGTAAGTGATAACAGCAAAAACTTAATTTAGCGTTTACGAAATATAACATATACAATGAAAAAATAAACCTGAGATAGGTATTGAACAAGTTCGACCTAAATATGACTATCTAAAGTTCGAAATAAAATGACCATCTAGATGATCTCTGAAAGCAAAAAAAAAAAAAAAAAAAGACCCATTAGAAGTATAGAAAACCATAACAAAGTGACTTCCATCCAAGCAGCTTCTTTTTCTGCAATTTTTAGAAGTGGAATTGACAAATATTCAGACTTTTATTTTATTTTATTTCTTTTTGTCCCACTTTACATTATAACATTTTCTTATTAAATTTAACATATGTCGAAGATTCACATATTATTTATCTATGCTAATTCAACAAATCCCAGTTTAATGAATTTAATTTTTAGACAATTAATAATATACGTTTAAGCTTTACAAAATATTTAGTGAAATATTGTTAAACATATTTAGTAAAACACATATTTTTCGTTCCATTCGTATAAAACCTCTTACCTTATTCTCTTGCATTTACTCTTGTGCTTGAATAATAGTATTGCACCAATACCCCATCCATCTAAAATACCATCTAAAAATGTGACCTTAAAAACATAAAAAATCTTTCAAATACTGTTAATATATTGAGCATAAACTTCTCGAACTGATGTCCCCTTAAGCGGAAAAACAGTTTTATAAAGAAAGCTAAAACGCATTCTTGTTGTCCCCTTGGTGTTACCACTAACCTAAATGTTAGAATCTGAGGAGATCTGCTTCGCGTCAGCAAGTTAGAAATACTGTTGATCAACAAGTTAGACGTACTGTTGACTATATCTTCGATGCTATATGTAACCCACGAGATGGACATATATTTTACTACTAGCCGCCACTGGCGACCAGTTTGGTCCCCCTTAAATGTATGTTAAGCATTGTAACAAATTATTTTTATTCAAAAATTTTTTTTTTGCTTAATCCCTCGTCTGCCAAACCGGAAAAATCTAATAGACAAATCAAGAACTTTTGCGATCGTGGTAGCATTTCGCATATTTTTTGTTTTATATTTCATCTTCATTTTATATTTCATCTTTCCTGACAATAACCGCTTAACCCACTTAAGCATTTATGCTTCATGTCCGTTTGCTTATCAGTTGCAATATGTTCGCTAATGCGGAGATTCTGAAACATATTTGGAGCAAAACAAAAATCACGCCAACCCCGGTGCGTCTGTTCCAATACATGACGATCACATTTTTTATTTAAAATAGAAAATAGATAAATAAGAAATAATATCATAAATCAAAACATTTGATTTCAAAATTAAAGTATTGTTTCTAATTTGCACACGCAAAAAATAAAAGATGACAATTCGTTTCGAAATTTGATCCATTAAATATTATTACATGAGTTCAACTTACGTCAAGAAAAGATCCAGAAGGAAGTTGAGTTGTATAGAACAGAATTATGGTAAACTTTGACTGTCTCACTGGTACGGATTTTTTTTTTTACACCAGGCAGCGGTCCAAAAATTCATGGTTTAATACTTTAAACGTTCACAACGAATGAATCTTTTTTTTTTTTTTACTTTCATAGATAGAGAATTTGAACTGCGACCCTAATATAAACTGAAGTTATTGCAGAATGTATACATAATTGAACGTAAGTCATCTCTCAAATATTAATTTATTTTGAACGATCTTTCTAAAAATGTAACTTTTATGCAGTTTTATTCGAAAAAATAATTTTGAATAAAAATGGCCGCCTGACATATGAAAAAGTGAAGCGGGCATCCCGGAACTGTTGATGACAGTCACATGACTTACGGTTTTATTATACAGATTCTATTCTATTATAGACCTCTGAGTGCTTAAAGACAAAACTAAATCCTATCAGTAAGTTAAGAGTCTACAGTATTTACTGATGAAATGGATTTTCTTTCAACTCCAATATAAAATAACGTCTTCATGTATTAATCTCTCTTCTTAGCACTACTTATCCAGATATAAAGGGCTGTGTTTCGCAAATGCCTTCCTTAAATATTTTAACACTCTCTGAGGCAGTAATAATTTAAATCGCTAAATGCCGAATTTCAAGCAGAGTTTCGGAAGAGAATCGGAATATAATTCATAATGGTACGTGAAGAAAATTCTTTAATTGCTTTCAAATTAATTAATTTTTCAATTCTGGAAGACTAAACTACGACACTTTTACTTCCTCTTCTTTAAATCTCGGAAATTTATTGGTTTCTGAGGTTTCCGAAGATAAAGCAACACGTTTTGGAATCGTGAGTAACTCGGAAGAGGTTATATTATATTTTTATAAACCTGCTCGCTAGATCAAAAAACATTTATATTTTGTTAGTGTGATCGAAAATGCAATCTTTTAGAAACTTGAAATTGACATGTTGGTTATTTTAAAAGTAAGAACTCTAAGAATCGTGTTTAGAATATTTTAAATTTAAAGAGATGAACTTAAAACTTTTAAAATAAAATCACAATTACACAAAAACTACTAAACCGATGTCAAAAAAAAAAATTAGAATAACTTTCTCAGCACAATGTTGAGTTATTATTATTTTTTTTAATCACAGGTGATGTAAGAGAGAATAACATTCTAGAATTGCGATTTATTTGAAACTGTTAGGGATAGAAAATTGACATCTGACATTTAAGAATTTACATTTAAGATTTAAATTCTCGACAAGAACGTTTGTAAAAAAAAAAAAAAAATCGAAATTTAGAACTGTGAAATGAATGATTCACAAAAGGTTTAAATTATGATTACTCTCAAACTACTGGGGCTAGAAACTTTTAATTTGACGTGCAGGTTATTTTAAGGATCTAAACCTTCGAAATAAAATAATTATAAAATAATCGAATTTTAAAATGCGTCAAATGGTGTCAATATTTCAGCAACGATGCGCACAAAGATTCTCGTTTTGTTAGGAAGATATAAATTGTCGTAAAATGAACCAAGGAATGTAAATAAGAAAAGTCAGTTATTTAAGCTGAACTTGAAAAAACATTAATGAATTTTAATATTCTTTATTGCATATACTTTTTAGAAGTCCAGTTAAACAAAGCAGGAATATTTTAGTTTAAACACATTCAATATATATATATATACATATATATATAAGTGAGAAATTTTTAAGATTTCATAAATAGAAACGTATAGTTAGTCCGTTAAACATTAGAATCACCGTAGACCGCCCACCCCCAACAAATCGGTCTTTCAGTTTTTAATATTGGTTTCTATTCAATAAATTAAAAAATAATAACATTTAAAGTATGCACTTTACTTTTAAATTGAAAATCTGTTTCATATTATTTTAGGCATGTAATTTGTTTTTTTACTTCACATGCAATTCTGATAGACATTTTAGATCATGCTATTAGTATATCTTCAGAAATTGCAAGCAAAGTACCACAAATCAAATAAAGTATATGAATTGGTATTTTTATTGAAAAATGGAAAATTCGAGCCTTATTAACGAAAACACGCATTGACTCCCCCCCCCCCCCCCAACGCAAGAAATATCTGTTAAAATTGTAGAAAATCATCAAGATGCAACACTGGCGCAAACATCTTCTAAAACTGGAGCTATCAACACTACAGTTATAGTTTAATTCTTTTGAGGAACCTACCTATATATATATACGAGCATATTTATATTTATGAGATCGTGAAAAATATCAATAGGAGCACCTATTTTCTTTTATTTAATTCGATTTTTTATCGCTCATTTACTCAAACTACAAAATTTATGTTACTCCATCTGAAAAACTACGCTAAATATTGGTTATGGGAATCAGGGACTATAAATGCGATCAGGGACTGTGTGAGTGTTGATAAAAATACATTTTCGAGATTATGTGATATTGTGAATAAAGGTATATAAGGTAAAGCTAGGAGAGTCTGCGCACAATTCAAAAGAATAACAATAAAAAATCTAAATATTAATTTTTTGCTAAACTATCTATGAATAATTTTTACTTCATTTGTTTTTATGCATTTCCTTTGCTATTTTGTTGTTATGTTCCAATTTAATAGAACAGTTGTAATAAAACCAAAAAAGTTATTTTGCGCAATCTGTCCTTACAGGGTTGGTGTGATTCCGCACATGGGTAGTAGAGATTGCCACTAATAATAACTATAATTAAATTGTTAACAACAGTAATAATTACACTTAAATGACATTGTTGTAAGGTTTTTGTGAACAAATATTATTGTATTAGGAGTGAATATTTCAACCTAATGATTAAAGAATCAGGAAAAGGAAATAACTTTAAGAACGATTACAAAATTTTAATTAAAGGTAAAAAAAAAAAATAAAGAAGCAGAAAAAACAAGTCCAGATAAGGTTACAAAATAACATTAAGTTACTTGATAACACGTTTAACTTAAAATTAGTCCATTTTCATTTTTCATTTTTTTAATGCAAATTTACCAATAAGCTGCGTAATCTCTCCTAGCAGAGAAACTAATCGGAACAGTGCGCCATCTCTCCTAAGTAGCAGATGCGCAAACTCTCTAATTTCGGTAGGAGAGATTGCGCGGCCTTTTATTTAAACATGACCTCTTCTAAAACGAACCGTTGATGTTCACATTGTTAGTCTAGATTAGTAGCTTATGAGAAATCGTTTAAGTTTAAAATATTTTGTACTACTGACATTCTATAGAAATTCTGATGAATAGCTATGAAAATTCAAACACTTACTTTGGGAAAACAAAACAAAATAGCAATCTTTATCGTAGACGCTCAAAACAATCAACGTGCTCTTTCAAGTAGACTCTCCACTACTACTGTTGTACAACTACCTGGAGTCGCTGCGCGCTCACTCTACTCCTTCCCCCCCGAACCTCTATGTGCGCAATCTCTCCGACCGCGCCATCTCCCCTGGCTTTACCTTAATAAAAGTTTATTTGAAGATTTTAATAATATTACGCATTAGGAAATTGATAAATATAGCATTGATATGACGTATGTATACATCATGCATGAAATATGAGAAAACACCTTTTCAACCATAATCTAAAGTGAGGCTCCTAAAGTTTGTGGTTTGCTATTTCAAATTTGAAAAGTGCGGTCACTGTAACAGTAACCATGAGTGATAAACGTTGTTTTTCACCACATCCTCCAAAGCATATTTTAAAATATCTGTACCTGAAATTTCATTCCAATTCCTTGAACATTCTAATCGCTGTGGTAGAGGGTCATTTTTAACACTTTCCAACCTAGTTGAAAAGTGTTTATGACTTCGGTTTGTCTGCCGTATGGCCGTCTGCCGTCTGGCCATCTGCCGTCTGTCCGTGCTCTAACTCCCGTAAATATGCTCGGATTGCCCTGCAATTTTAATATGTTATTGTTGTAATCTATAGCATGTTCCCTATTTCAACTGAAGTGTGTAGAGCTTATAGTTTTTTCACAGGGACACTCAAAAAATTCCGTTACATTACGGTCTATGGGGAAAAATCATTTGCGGTTTATTTTAATGATGTTACACAATTTTAAATATATTGTAATTGATATATATCACTAAGGTGCATTACAAGAAGCTTAATATGGAATAGGTTGTGCATAGCACTTATAGTTACTTTACAGAGACAGTCAAAAGAATTCCGCTACATTACGTCTATGAAGAAAAATCGTTTGCAGTTTAATTAAATAATGTTTCACTATTTTAAACGCATTGAAATTTTTATATATCGCTAAGGTGCATTCCAAGAGGCTTAATACAGAATATTGTGTGTATAGCAGTCCTCGATCATTTACAGGGACACACAAAAGAATTCTCTACTGTCTGTTAACAATAATTCCTGGAAGTGCGTTTTAAGGTGCTGAACGCGACATAAAATTTAACTCACTTTTTGTCTATTACTTGGTGTGTATAAATTATGTAGATCATATACAGGGCAGCACAAAAGTTCGCGAACACATTTCCGTTTATTGACAGAAACTCCAGAAGGAGAATTTTAAACTGTGCTACGCGTTTCCTAACTAAACTAAAATGTAGCATCCTATGTATGTATATATACAAATCTATAGATCATATACAGAGCTGAATAAAAGTATTCGGATATTTTTCCGAATATTGTATATGTTGGAAATTCCTGAAATTACGTTTTTAAATATGTTATGCGTTTTCCAAATTGTTTACTTAGATGTTATCTTTCAGCTTATTAACCCTTTCCTGCACGGAGTAAGTCTCTTTTTAAAATGATGAAATTATGGACTGACACCAGAATTGTCAAAAGAATTCATTAGAAAAGAAAAACTTGCTTATTTTCCCGTACTTTATAAAAAGAAAAATTTAAATAAATAATCTTGGTGCCGTTTGTCAGTTTTGGAATTAAAATTATGTGTCCTTTTTTGTGAACACCGCCCACTAAAGGGTTAAACGGTAATTTGTAAAATTACTTTGGAAGCGTTGGAAAGTGTTACATAATCTATGCTTGACGCATGATTTTTCGTTCTTGTTTGGATGATTGCAAAGTTGAGAACCTTGTGCAATAAATGACAGTAATAACATTATTGAAATATAAAATCAATTTAAGATAAAATGTATCTTGATGGATAATATTACTGCTTTTTAAAAATTAAAATGTCTAATGCCACCTCCTTTTTTTGCTCACAATTATCTCTCACTACAACATACACTTCATAAAGTTAATGTCTACAAATTCTTTCTTTATTAAATTATTCGAATATTACAATTTTTTTTAACTGTGATATTGCAAATATTTTACCATAGTATTCCGTGGAAGTTTAAAGAAAAATACTATCAAGTGAGGCAATATTAGAAAGTGTTTCTTTTATAGAATTTGACATCATTTATAAAAATATATTTTAACACACTTTCTAGAAGTAATTTTTTTTAAGTCTGAAAAAAAAGAAAAAAAAACTTGAACTCTATTTAAAAAAATCATTCAATTTTAAATAATACCTAAAAAAATATTTAAATATTTAATGTTGATATCTTCTTAAAAGAAAATGAATTATTTCTTTAACTTTTAGCCTCTTAATTTGCAAAAACAATTATTTAATCTTTCTGGGAAAAGCTTTTTTTCTTTCTAATAAAATATTTAACAAAAGAAGATACTTTATCTAGCAAAGTGAAAAATGGCAACAGTATTTTTTTTCTCTTTTTAATCTGTGTTTTAAAATTATACAAAAAGGAAAAAGATCTCGAAATGTTTAAATATTTTAAGAGCTAATAATAAAATAGAAAATAAGATTAAAATATTGTACAAGCTTGTGTGATACAATAAAATGCAAACGTTTCTTAATAACACCATTAAAATTAGGAAACGTGCTAAGTCGTTCGAAAGAACTTCATCTTACTTTTTCAGGTACAAATAATACATGCTAACACTTTGAAAACAGGATCAAGACTGGAAGAAAATTGAAGAAAAATAGACAATATAACGAAAACAGCCAATAGGAGAGCGGAAGGCAACAGCCATTCATACAAGAGTATTTTCCAAGCAGAATAACACAGAATAGAAGAAGAATTATGAAGCAAATTAAATAAAAACAGAGTACTTTTAAAAAATCACAAGATTGTATAATATATGTATAGAAAATAATAGAAAAAATACAGAATTAAAAAACAATTTAGGTATAATAGTAATAAAAATAAAATTTGAAAATAAATGCAATGCAATAGTACATATAATGCAGTAGGGCATATAACAGCGTATATAATGTAATATAATGTAAATGTAAAATTGCAGTAGTGTAATTCTCTGTTGGTGGTTAAGTCTTAAGTCACATGATATTCCAAACGAGTATATTTACTAAAATTAGAGTATATACAGGCGTACAGACAGATTTTAAAATACAGAAGAATTGAAGTCATAAACACTTTTCGATTATGTTGGAAAATGTTAATAAATTTACCACATATATAGAAAAAAATTTCCAACCGACATTTTATGACAAACACTTACCTTGTTATGGTACATTGAATTTTAATAATTTTTAGCATTTTAAATGCACCGTATATAATGTCTGTATTTCTGTTTGTCTGCTGTATGAGGTAAAAAAAGAGAAATGTATCTTTATGTAGCTGCATGGTTTACGAAACTATAATATAACATTTTTTGAGTTACCCACGATTAGAGAAAAGTTTCCTTTATTTTTAGAAGCCTAATAAACCAACAAATTTCCCTAATTTAAGGCAGCATTTCTGAAGAAAAAGTTTGGTTTGCTGACTGTAATTTTCTGAATTTTTTCCGAGTATCTTTTAAAGTGTATTAATCAGTTTTATTCAACACGAAAAGTCATTTTAAAAATTATCCAACCAAGTTGAATATATACATCACTTAGATTTATCACAAAATGTTTCTATAGAGTATAGTAACAATAGCTATTATACACAATATTGCCAAAGATGACCGGTCACTTGCGATTTTAAACGTTTTGTTAACTATCTAGAAAAATACATGAGGAATTAACCTGAAACTGCAGGTGTGTAAAGAGTATAGTATAGGTTATATATTTCCGCGAAGATTTTTTCACGAAACCCATAGGGGACTGTCAACAAATTGAAAAAGCACGAATATCTTTTGGATAACTCTGTAAAAACTAATGTAGCAAAGACGTCAAAACCCGAGATTATTAATAAGTGGCTTATTGTAATATACTGTGTTCATTTTTATGAGGATAGAATGTATAATCCTAGAGAAATTAAGGTTTTTATAAAAACAGTCCCAAATTTCGCCTAGTTTTTTGCTTATAATTTGCAGAGTTCTTAATATAAAAAAAAAAGTTCTTTTCAGAAAATATGACAATCAACATTGTACAAAATACTCTGCAATCAGAATTAAAAAAAATGGATGAAAAATGAGCAGGTTTACTAGAAAATGTTTCACTGCGCATGCGCAAATGCATTTAAAATATAATATGCATAATGTATTAGTTAAGTATATAGAGCAACTTTTGTGAAAGTCTAAAAATTATAGCTTGAAAATTCTGAAAATTATCGTCGATAGAAAAAGCTCGAAATCCGTTGTTCCCAAAAAGAAGAAAAAATATTAGGGGTTGTATTCAAATATAGTAATACGTGCAATATTGTGTATGCTATCTTGGCACTAAACAACAGATATTTGATACAACCTGTAATATCATGACAGCCGAATGATGCACAAATTCTTCTTTTTAAATTTTAAAATACACAGTTTATTAAATATGAGCTGATATTTACAATATTATATACACTATGTACACTTTCACTAATATTCATCAAAATTTCACCTAAACCACATTACTTCTTAAAATAACCAAAATATACTCGGATGCATTTCCGCATCCTACTTACTCCGAACAAAACACCATTCCTTCTCTCTTCTCTTCACTTCTGTTTACTTTTCAAAAAAGGATTGGAAGGATATTGGTTGCATGACACCCCCCCCCCCGCCCGATAAGATTGTGCTACGCAAAGCAAAGCAAAATCTGACAAATAGCAACCATACAACTATACAGCATAAAATATATATAAAAACACAATTCAAAACAGATGTATAAAGCCTTGTTATAATGAACATATAATAAACATTAAAAAAAAAAACACTAACAATTCACAAAGATGGAAAGACGGCTTGATATAATACTGCATGCCAAAATTAAACACAAAAGAAAGTATCACTTAAATAATCCTTATACAGTAACTAGTCGTGACAGACTATCTGCATTTTTTAATTTTGCACCTGGGCAATGAGAAATATTTATATTATATCTTTGTAGAGATAAGGCCCATCTTTGTAATTTTGCAGACTGAGGTGCAGATTTCTGAAGATATATTAAGGGATTGTGATCAGTTATTAGTTCAATTTCCGCACCAAACACATAAACTTCAAATTTCTTTAATGCCCACACTACCGCATAAGCTTCACGCTCAATAGTCGACCAGTTTTGTTGCACCTTAGTGAGTTTTTGGCTAGCAAAACTAATAGGACACCAATTTTCTTTCTCATCTCTTTGCGATAGACAAGCACCAACTCCATAAGAACTGGCATCACACTGAATAGTGTAAGGCTTTTTATGATCTGGTGTATACAGCTTAGGAGCTTCACACAATAAACGTTTTAAAGTTTGGAAAGCCTATTCTTCAACCTCAGACCATGGAATGATTTCTGGGATTTTCTTTTTTGTCAAGTCGGTTAAAGGCTTGGCGATTTCAGCATAATTTCTTATGTAGTCACGATAATAATTAAATAAACCCAATGCACTTCTGAGGGTTGTTTTGGTTTTAGGCGATTCTATTGTCTCAATGGCACGTAACTTCTCCGGATCGGGCTCATGTCTAACTCCTCCTATGACATGACCTAGATACTTGGTCTGTGCCTTTGTAAAAACACATTTTTTAACATTCACCGTGAATTTCAGTTCAGTTAATTTTTATAAAATAGCGTCAAGATGTTTCAGATGATTTTCCCAGTCATTTGAAAAAATAGCAATATCATCCAAATATGCTCGACTGTACTCACGATGTTCATCCAGAGCATTGTTGATCGATTTCTGGAATGTGGCAGCCGCATTGCGCAACCCAAAAGGCATGACTTTCCATCGGTATTGAGCACGATGGGTTTTAAAAGAAGTAAGATCTCGACTCTGTTCTTCTAGAGGAATTTCCCAATACCCTTTTAATACATCTAAACATGTAATTATGTTAGCATTTCCTATTTGATTAATTAATTCAGTTGCATTTTCCATAGGGTAATCAAAAGGTTTTGTCACTGTGTTCAATTGACAAAAATCTATACATAAGCGCATGCTACCGTCCTTCTTTGCGACACATACGACCGGATAAGCTATTTCAGCTTCACTTTTTTCTATAAGTCCTAGATGTTCTAACACTTCTATTTGCTTATCCACTTCATTTTTTAGCGATTCCGGAATTTTATAAATATATGTTTTCTTTCTTTCCGCACCTGGTAATAAACGAATTTTGTGTTCTCCAACTTTGGCAACTTGAATTTTACAAGAGAATAATGGTGCATGTTTTTGTATAAGTTTACTTAACTCAAATTGTTTATCAACCTCCAGATGACTAAGGTCTACTTCTATGTTATTTTCATTCGAAGTATTAGCTTTAATTGGTGTTGGGTGAATTTCACCAAATTCTACATCGTCTTCAAAAATGAGCCCAACAGTCTGTACTCTTACGTTAAATTTCCTTATTTTATTCGCATGAACATGTCTGACACCCCCATCAGGTAATTTCACTTTATACGAATGTGGTTTTATTCTTTCAAGTATTTCTCCGGGTCCTGTCCATCTAGCATATAATTTATTGGTAGAATCAGGGATAAGCAAATATACTAAATCGCCTTTTTCAAATTCTTTCATTCTACTTCGACGATTGAAATAGCGAGTGTAATTTTCTTGTTTTTCTGCAGCAGTTAGAGGAGCAATGTCAGCGGCTCTTTCCAAATTTATTTTTAATTCTTGTAAATAGTCTACAGCTGAATTACTAAGATTCAATGGTAAGGGGATTTCACCTGACCATGATGCCTTTAGTACTGCCAAGGGACCCCTAGCTTCCCGACCATACATGAGCTTAAACGGTGATACTCCAGTTGTGCAATTTGGCACTTCACGGTAGGCAAAAAGTAGAAAAGGAATATGTTTATCCCAATTAACAGGATCCGTACGAATTACATGATGTAGCCTTTGTTTAAACACAGGATTAAATTTTTCAATTAATCTATTCGAAGCGGGGTATGATGGAGTTGAAAAGCGAGGACATGCCCCTAACCGGTTCTCAAATTCTTTAGTCAGTTCAGATTTAAAATTAGTGGCCTGGTCTGAACAGATGACTTCAGGAATTCCGGTGCGCATAAAAATATCTAATAAAGCATCACACACCGTTTTCGCAGAGAGACTCCGTAATGGTACTACTTCTGGCCATTTAGAATTTTGATCAATTAAGGTAAGACAATATATATGCTTCCTTCCTGACGGCGGAATAATTTCACCTATACAATCAATATTTACAGTATGAAATGGATATGGTGCGCGGACAACAGGGGTTATCGGAATTTTATCTGTTTGTTTCTCAGGGCTCTTTAACTGACAGTTCTTACATGTTCTACAATAATTTTCTACATCTCTTGAAATATTCGACCAATAAAAAGATAATTTAATTCTTTCTTTTGTTTTTCGCATCCCTAAATGATTCCCAAAAATTGAATCATGAGCTAATTCTAACACTTTATTTCTATAACTTTCCGGTAGAACGAGCTGATATATTTTATCACCGCAAATAGTTTCTTTATGATACAATAAATTATCCCGTATCAAAAAATTATTTTTTCCTAATCTAGCGTCCTTGAATGAATTCTTTAAGGTTGCGCAATCTTTTTGTTCTTTACAAAACTTGTTAAACTCTGAAAATGCAACATTTCGATCATTTTGTTTATTCTCTGAAGAAATAAAACAAACATTTAATTCCTCTTTCGCCAGTGGGGCGTCTGAGCTATTTTTAGCTTCGTGACCTTCGAACTCCTGCAACTGAGTATTACACAACTCTTCATTTTGAAGTTCAATCAAAGCATTATATACGTCTGGAGTTAATAAACAAGGGACATTTAAGTTTTTAGTGAAAGCAAAAAGCGTATTTAAAGTGACATAAATTCCACTGTTAGGTAATTTATAATGGATGGGTATAGTAGCCAAATTTGCTTGTACTTTTTCTTTGAAAGCGGACTGTAACAAAATACTACCTTTAGCTTCGATTTTCAGATCGGAAATTAATGACGTATTTAAAATACTAATTTGGGTACCTGAATCCAAAATAGCTTCTATTTCTTTTCCTTCTACATAAATAATGATTTTTTTAAAGGAAAAAGAACTTCGTTTAATTGATCATTCATGTGTAAATGCATGGAACTAACATTAGTGACTACTGCATTATTATTTTTATTTGGATTCAATTTATTTGTATCTTGTTGCATTTTCGGTTTTCTCTGACCCTGATCATCATTTTGAGGATAAGATTTATCATACTTATTTCTTCTGTTTGGGCAAAATTTTGCTAGGTGTAATGGGGAATTACAAATGTAACAATCACGCGATTTTGAGAAGTGTCTGTTCTCATACGTAACTTGATTTTTTCTGAGTTGTGGGGGAACATATTTATTATTCTCGTTATTCACTTCACGATTAATAGGTCGTTTCTCAAATTTTGTTTCCTCAAAAGACCTGCCTTTTGCGGTAAAATAAATTTCACAGTCTTTCGATAACTGATCGGGCAAAAGCCAACTTTCTCCTTGTTTGACTGCAATGTGAGTTGCGAGCTCATTATCCAAAGTTTCAAAAATTTTATCTGATATTATTAAATTAATAAGTGAATCGAAATCTTTAACGTTTCGAATTCTACAATAATTTAACCAACAGGATCTTAATCGCGAACCGAACTGTTGATGGGTTTCACCAGGTAATCTTTTAGCGTTTCTAAAATTTTATAAACAAGTAAATGGGGACGGTTCATATTCTTTCAAAATTAAAGATTTAATTTTATCATAATCAGCTAATTCTTCATCATCAATATAAACAAGAACATTTCCTGCTTTTTCACCTACTAATTTTAGCAAAATTTCCGATTTATATTCCTTAGGAACATTTTTGTGCTTAAACGCTCTTTCTAAAGAATCAAAAAAGAGATTCCATGTTTCATTTTTCTTGGGCACTGGGATTACCAAAACTTGAACTGCTTTAATAAATTTATCTAATGATAATGACGTACTATTTTCCCCTTCGTTATGGGTTAAATTCTCGCTTCTCATTTGTTGTTGTAAACGCAATCTATTTACTTCCTCGCCATTTTTTCTTTCTGAAACCGTAGTTGATAAAAATTCAGTTACGAAATCTTTATCTTTTAAGTATTCTTTAGATTTCAATAACAAATCTTTTAATTCGGGTACTCTCTTACTAGCATCAGCTTCTTCGCCTATTTCTTCCAGAACAATAAGTAAATCCGCTTTAGTTACGTTTTTAAACATTTTCGAATAAAGTTAACAGTATCTTACTACACAATCAAATGATAAAAAAAGAATAGCTCACCTCTATTTTGTAATCCAAACACTGCGATTCAAAGCACATACTTTATTATTTTAAATCGTAGAAATAACTCTTCTTCTCGTTATGAGAGCGTGCTGTAATATCATGACAGCCGAATAATGCACAAATTCTTCTTTTTAAATTTTAAAATACACAGTTTATTAAATATGAGCTGATATTTACAATATTATATACACTATGTACACTTTCACTAATATTCATCAAAATTCCACCTAAACCACATTACTTCTTAAAATAACCAAAATATACTCGGATGCATTTCCGCATCCTACTTACTCCGAACAAAACACCATACCTTCTCTATTCTCTTCACTTCTGTTTACTTTTCAAAAAAGGGTTGGAAGGATATTGGTTGCATGACACAACCCCTCATATTTTTGCTTCTTTTTGGGAACAACGGATTTTGAGCTTATTCTATCGACGATAATTTTCAGAATTTTCAAGCTATGACTTTCACAAAAGTTGCTCTATATACTTAGTTAATACATTATGCATATTATACTTTGATTGCATTTGCGCAAGCGCAGTGAAACATTTTTTAGTAAACCTGCTCATTTATCATCCAAATTTTATTATTTTTTTAATTCTGATTGCACAGTATTCTGTACAATGTTGTTTGTCATAATTTCTGAAAAGAACTTTTTTTTATATTAAGAACTCTGCAAATTATAAGCAAAAAACTAAGCGAAATTTGGGACTATTTTTATAAAAACCTTAATTTCTCTAAAATTATACATGCTATCTTCATAAAAATAAACACAGTATATTACAATAAGCCACTTATTAATAATCTCGAGTTTGAACGCCTTTGCTACATTAGTTATTACAGGGTTATCCAAAAGATATTCGTCCTTTTTCAATTTGTTGACAGTCCCTTATGGGGTTTCCTGAAAAGATCTTCGAGGAAATATATAACCTATACTATACTGTTTACACACCTGCAGTTTCAGGTTAATTCCTCATGTATTCTTCTAGATAGTTAACAAAACGTCTAAAATCGCAAGTGACCGGTCACCTTTGGCAATATAGTGTAGTTCATTTACTGGGACACCGAAACGTATTCTGTTACATCTCGTTTAACGGGAAAAAATTGTTTTCAGTGCATTTAAAATTTGTTACACTATTTCAAATATAATACAATTTGCATGCATTACTGAGATGAACGATAACATGTATCTATTAATTATAGAATAGGTAGCAATTATAGTTCATTTACACGGACTCTCAAACGTACTCCGTTACATTACGGTCAATGGTGAAAGATCGTTTGCAGTGCATTTTAATGACGTTACACTATTTCAAACATAATAAAATTTTTATATACATTACTGAGGTACACCATAACATGTTTTGGATAAATTATTAAGTACGTAGAATTTATCGTTTATTTACAGAGATGTTATGTTACAGGACTGGCTATCTGCCATAACTTCTGGATGTACGTATTCAGCTGTGATTTTGTTTTTAAAACTTAACTAATTTTAGTGTATTACGAGGTGTTGATTATACACAGGGTTACACAGAAGAATTCACACACATTACCGGCTATGGACAACAATTACTGAAAAATAATTCTTTCTGCGTTATGGTTTTGATTATGTTTATTTAGATATCTCATTTCATTGTATGAATTAAAAAGAAATGAAGTTTCTGAACAATATTCCGATAGTGTTGGAAAGTGTTTAATAATCTGTGTTATTATGCATAATTTTTTGTTGTTGTTTCGGATACTATCCATTCTCAAGTAAATATTTTCAGCTACGTGACAGAATTTATATGTGCAAGAGTAACAAAATACTGTTAATTTTACCCTGTTAATTTAACATATTTTTCTGTTGACCAAGTTTGACATTTAATATCCTGAATCTTGCCCATTTTAAAGCTGGAGAAATGTTATTCATATTACCTGATTATCTCTAACTGTTTTTCGTCAAATTTTAAATAACTTTCATCAAGAAGGAAATCATGATTCTGAGAATGTAAAAGTGTTATTGTCTATATGTTATTATCTATAAAAATATAAATGAAAAATGTATTTAAAAGAATAAATAAATATTTATATGATAAGGTAAGAGCGGTACATTTAAAAGTTATAAATTTCAATAATATTTTATGGTTCTTATATTTTTTATTAATGTTTTACGTGTATTGTTCCCATTATACACTGTACCAATAGTAACATAGTTTTTAGTATCACAGTATAATGAGTAATATAATTTTCATTTCATATTGGCACATACATAATTGGTACAATTCAAACACCGTGTAATAATCATGATTTTTGAAATACCACTTTTCAAATAACCGCAACATGAATATATTATGTTATTAAGGTTTTCTATAGTACTTCTTTATTGAAAAGGGAGCGTATAGCACTTAAAGTTCTTTTACAGAACAAGCAGAAGAATTTCTATACGTTATGGGCAGAAAAAAAACGGTGCACATTATTGAGTTGTACCACAAGATGTTTTCGATAGATTATTAAGCACGTAGAATTTATCGTTTATTTACAGAGACATTATGTTACAGGACTGACTATCTGCCATAATTTCTGGATATGCGTATTCAGCTGTGATTTGATTTTTAAAACTTAACTAATTTAAAGTGTATTACGAGGTGTTTGGTTTACAAGGTTGACATTGGTTGTTGAGTTTGTTGTTGGTTTTTTGATATTAGTTGTTGACATTAAGTGTTGACATTGGGTGTTGACATTGGTTGACAAGGTTGACATTGGACAAGGTTGACAAGGTTAGTTATTACAATTGCAAGGTTGACTCACGGAAGTTCTGGATTATTCTCAAGAGATCCGATATAGTAAAAAAAAAATAGTTTATTCACAGTATAAAATTGGATTTATTCCAGTCTTGGAAACTACTCATTTAATATACTGAATCTTGCACATTTTAAAGCTACAGAAATTTTATTCATAAGGTGGGTGAACCAAAGGTGGCCAGTGTCCCTAAGGTAATCAACCCCTCAAAAGTAGTACTAATATAATTTTTAATCACAAAATGATGCTACTGCATTGTCAATCATGTATCAGCTGTGCATCTGACTGAACCTTGATCCTCTGACATTTTATGCAGTGATTTTACTTTTGAGGAGTAGTCGTTCTAATTTCTAGGTAAGAAGATATTTTAATTTACACGTGTTTAAATTCTTAGAACTTTGAGGTATGATACGTTTTCTGAAAGTTTACTTCATTTTCTTTAACCACATTTACTTCATTTCTAAGAAATGTATCAGATTAATACTTTTACGTCGTGCAAATGGCGACCATACGCATGTTCCGTAGGTGGCCACCTTAGAAAACAAATGTGGAAATCAATGTAGTAAGGGTGATTTTCAAATTTTCTACATAAATATCTGAAAAAAAATTATTAGCATTTATTGTTAATACCAGAGATCACTCAAAAGAAGTCAGTAACTCCTAGATGAAAATCCCTGAACTACTGTACACAAAGAGTGCTTCAAGGTTTTTTCGTGTCATAAGATAAGAAAATTAAGAAGAAAAATTCGAAAGATGTCAAAAGAAGAAAAGGTTCGTCAGAGCATAATAGTTTGCCAAGCAGAATAGTTTGCCGAGTATTTTTTTCACGTTTTAAAAGTGATTTCAATACATGTGCTACCTATGGAACACTATGCGCCAAAGGTGGCCGACAAGCTACAATTTTGAAATTGCATTATAAAAGTGATGAAATTTTATTTTACAAAGAAAAGTATACTTGATATGTGTTAGAGATAAGTGTAAAATTTTACAAACAAAAATTCAGCCACACACACATAACCAGAAAATTATAAAAAATCCTGAAAGCTTAACTATGGCCAACTTTGGGTCACCGACCTTATTACCTGATTACCTGATTACCTGGTTCTGACTGTTTTTCATGACATTTCTATTATTTCTGATTACTGAAAGTGATAAAAATTGATAAGGTGTTTGATATTTCTTACTACATTATAAAATTTGATACGTTATTTAATTACAAAGTAAAAGTGAAAGCATAAGACATAGAAGCTATAAAATGTTAACACTTGTAATATTTCCATATTGTACTGTCCGTATAAAAACAGCCAATTTATAGCTCATAGATTTTTAGAAAAACCTCTTTTGGAATCTATTTAACAGATCATTGATGTACGTTTTAATTATTTTGCTAAGCACCTCTTTTAATTTTCTATATATTTGGACAAATTATAAATAAGATTGAGGGGAAAAAAACTTGAGGTGTTATTAAAATGATACGTAAAAAGAAAAACATACTTCTTTTTATTTTCCATTAAATTATTTCAATTATAATTTTATATTACTTACTAAATATATCAAAATTCGGAAAATAGTAATTTGATACTTATTAAAAATCTGTTAATTCTCGAAATATTAAGGTGAATTTTCATTCCCTCGGACTACTTGTGTTAATGTTATAATATATATAAGGAATAAGTTAAACTGCTCTAGTTCAGATAATTGTACAATAATAAAAGCTAGACAATATTATTATTACATGGATTTATTTTCATTATAGATTTGTTTTCATTAGTACTTCATATAAGCGATATAATGGTTACATAGTTGGGATTCTTTGCGATATTTTTCACATCAAATAAACATGTTTGATCTAGTAATTTTATGTAGCAAAATAAATTAAATATGTACCGCATAAAAACAAGGCATGTTTTGTTAAATATTTCTTTTTTTTGTCGTGAAATGTTTTTATGTGAATTGAAAGGCATCAAAGGGTTGGAAGCTATGTTGTTACACGTGTAGTTTAAAAAAATGAAATAGTTATATTTTCATTTTAAAATATAAGATATATTCATAACGTTCTAAAATAAAGAAATGTAGTTAATGTTATTAGAATATACTAAATATTTAATAAAATAAGTTACTTAGGTCACAATTTCAATCTATAATTGAAACATTTTTTTTTATTATTCAGACTGAATTAAATATTGAAATGAACACAGAAATCTACGTATTTGTATGAAGGCGTAAAATCCATGAAGAGATTTTAATATGTTCTACTTTGCAATATGTCTTCCAATGAATATTTCAGAATATTATTTATTTACTTTTCGCACATCTGTCTTGAAAGCAATATGCACACATGATAGTGAAAAAAAAATCTAGAAATAATTGGTACAGTCATTATGACTAGATTTAATAACAAAACTTTTCAATCTATTGACAGAAAATAAGATAAGAAAGTAAATTACCGAAATATGTTCGTCGGAAAAAATAGGTATTGGGAATAAGTTAATTTGCTCTTGTTCAAAATATTGTACTTTAATAAAAGTTAGAGAGTGTTATTGTTACAATGTTTTCCTTATGGGTTTGTTTTTTTAGTACTTCATAAAAATGATATTAAGTCTAAATCTTAAGATTATTAATTATATTTTTTATAAAAATTTGAAATAACAATATTGTCTGATCGTAATGTATATTTAGTTAAATAACTCGGTAAATAAAAATTTTAGTTTATAATTACAGACTCCTCAAGTTGAAAACAATTTTTTCAATTCTGATATGGTACTGAATGAAAGAATAACATCTACGATAAATAAATTATAATATTCTAGTCTAAAATATGTCCTATGTTAAAATCTTTAAAAATAATATATTTGCGTTTATTATGGATTTTTTAGTTTATACGTAATAAATGTTATATGAACACGTGTCAGGCTGAATAAAATTTAAGGAAACAATGCAGATAATATTGCGACTTGGATTTGAGAATGTTTAAGAATGCAGTTTTACTTAGCATGAAAAAGAAGAAATTGATTGTTTGAACATTATATTTCAGAAGACAAAACACACAAAAGAGCGATATTTAGTTACAACGTAAAAAAAATCGTATACATGAATGCTGAGCTTCAAATGTTGTAGAGGTTAGTAAAGCAACCAGATAAAGGTCTTGACAATTGTATGTCATCAGAGGGCTGTTTCTTCTCCCTGGATCCGAACTGTCTGAGGCATCTGGGAGGCAGAAGAAAATATATTAAATATTCCTTAAAATGAGAAGTAGGAAATTTAAAACTGACTTACGAAAAATTTTTACGGTGTTGATTCGGGTTAAGGGAAAGCTAAACTTTTGACCACTTTTTCCGCTATCTGCTGACATAGATAATCTAAATGTTCTGACCCCTTCCTATTTTTCAATCGGACTATCTATTACATTAATGGTTGAACCTGATTTAGCCAATATTGATGGAAATAAGCTGCGCCATGGAAAAAAAAAATAAACTAAGTTATACAGATCATCTGGAAAATATAGAATTCGAATTATATTATCAATTTACAGCAGAGGAACAAATAGAAATTTGAGATAAATAATGTAAAAGGGGAAGACTTAGTTGTAATCAAGGAGGATAACTTAATTCCTTGTCAATGGTCTTTACGGTAGAATTTGTGAAATTTACCTACATAAAGATTTACCTACATGAAGATTAAACTGCTCTGAATATATATAAACAACCCGTTTTCAAAATGTCTCTCCTAACAATGAATGAATAAGTGAAAGAATTTTTTTTAAGTATATTATTGTTCTGTTAGTATAATTTAATTTTTATTTTTATTTTTAAATAGTTTTTCTCATTTATGTATTTATAAGTATAGTTTTGTAATAGTATGAATTTTAATATTTGTTAAATAATTGAAAAATATTCCAGGGTTTTTATTTATAAGCATTCCAGGTGTTAATGTTCATACCTGAAATGTACCCAAAATTTGTAAAACTACTATTGGCTACACTCTTGAGTATATATACATATATATTTTACGATCTTTATAAGCTGCCTAATTAACTAATAAGCCTCGCAATGCTAAATGTAAAAAAATAATAATAATAACTAGCTCATAAAACGCGAAGTTGTGGGAAATGCTTTAGAAAAACACAAAAGTACAATTATACGTAAAATACTTACAGTTTGTAAGTATATAATAAAGGCATAAAAAACAACATAAACTATAAGAATAAATAATATAAAGAACACCAATACTACACATCAACAAACAAGGTAATACAAGGTATGTAAAACACCTTGGTGCATATGTAATTGTAACCTTTCCTGTATACCTTGTTTTACAGAGAACTGAAGTCTTCTAATATCTTATGTAAATTGAACTGAACACTTCAGTTTTATCCCATGATGGAAATTTCAAAAATTTTAGTACCTTAGTCCATCTGGTAGATTCTTAAGAATAAAGTTCATATCTAATGACTTGTCTGTAAGATCAATAAAAGTCACTAAAGACCACTAAAAGTCATTAAAAGTCACTAAAAATCACGTTAATTGTCAATAAGTGATAATACGCATTTTTATTTTATTTTACCATGATTACTTTCATAAATCTATCAAAACTATATAGTAATTAACATCACCTTCCAGTTGTTTGTGGACATTCAGATATAGATCAGATTAAGATCAAATGTATACTTTTGCCTTCAAAGGAAAGCATTTATGTAATTACACGCATTATCTTCTTTTGTTGTCAAATTCCGTTACAACAATATCTCTATACTATAAAAAATTATAATATATTAAACAATGAATGCATTTCTAATATTCTCAAGATTCAAAATTAGTTGATCATGTCATAACCTAAGTATATCAAAAACATATTTATATATATATATTCATATATTTTATATTCTCAAGTAATAACAGTAATAAATAATCAATAAATAATAACAACAGATTATTATATTCGATGATATTGGCTGGATTCAAATTTACATCCAATAAAACTAATCTCTTATTAAATTTTTAAATAAGAAATGAAATATACTAAGTCGAAAGAAATAAAAATAAAAAATAATAAATCCTTTTGGATATTACAGCAACGCAATAGAAACAAAAATCTTAATAGGTGATATCTCCACAATGTATAGAATAGAATGAAAGGTTCTACATGTGGCGAGTTACTGAATCATAGTGCAAAATAGAAAGTAAAAATAAATAAACAAAATAAAAATAAAAACCTTGGTGTAAATTTTAGGACACTTGTATAATCAGTAATTAGTTGCATAATTTTATGAGTTTGGTATTTATAAAAGAATTCAATTCAATTCCAACATTAACTAGAAGTCTTTGAATTTTAAATAACTAAATTATGCTTGCATAAGAAAGCTAATCCAAACAAAAACCTGAAACAAGTGTATATCCCTGCCCGGATTCAAGAATACATTTGCAATGTTAGAAGTTGTTAACCAGTTATTTTAATAATTAATTTAAATTTATGTTTTTTTTTTTAAAGATTTGTATTTAACTTTAGTTTGTGGTTGTTCATGAGACAGTTTGAAATTCTCAGGAGAATAATAAGGACGTAATCTGAAAACATATACTATAACAGACTTCTTATCGGTATTGTACCGGTATTGATAGATGGCTATAACATATTTCACTAAAATTATTTAATTTGAAAGATGAAAAATCAGAAAAGTTTAGGAATATTGATGTTAATGATGTTCTCTGTCAGGAATTCTGCAATTTGATCCTAATTTGTACAAGTTAGACACTCATTGATATAGATTTTAAAGGCTTCTCCTTTTAAATTTTTGGAAATATTTTTTAATTTCCATTCAGAATTTTTATTTTCCTTACTACACAAATTATCAATATATTTCTTCCAGGACTGAATAGCGATCCCTAAATTAGGGTCAAAAGCTATAATATTAAGCTCAGACATTTTATTTAACAGAATAAAAGATGCAATTCTATTATCTTTTATAGATCCTTTATGTATAATTGTTATAGAATAGGATTTTGTATAAATCCTGACCTGAAAAACATAAGAATTTAGTTCCAAAACATTAAATGATAACAATATTAAATAACAATTGATGCATCTTACAAGGAGACCGCCAAACATGGTGCGCACAGATTTTGATGATTTTAAGGTATGTTATAGAGGTCAAACCCCTAATTATCCTGGTCAAAGGTTTCCTTCAAATGACCCTTAGTTTTTGAGAAATTCGGGGTTAAAGTTCAGCATACGTTTGAAATACCCAATAGATTGCTACTTCGAGCGAGGTCTCTGTGGTGCAGCGCTAGCATGCGGGGTTCCTGAACGCAATGCAAGGGTTCTGTCCCATCCTGTGTCTTTTTTTTTTTTTTTTTTTTTTTGGAGCATTGTACGTTTTAAGCAGAAGTGGGAATTCTGCATCTTTGAACTTTTTTATAATTTCATAATAAATTATATTTACATTTTCGAATGTTTCATAAAAATTTATAGTTTTTCTGCAATTATTAAACTAATATTTGTGTCGACGAAAATCCAAGATAATTAAAGTCTAGAAGTCCCGTCTTTTTTTTTAACTTACTATTATTGTTGGCATTTATGTTTATTTATTTATTTATTTATTTATCATAGTTATAAAATAATACATACTTTTTTTACTTGCATTTTCTATTTTTTTTTTAAAAAGTAATTGATGAGGAAAACATTTACAAAATAATATATCCTTTTAATATTATTTGATTCGCTCTAAACATCTTGCAACATCTTAACTGATGAGATACAAAAATGTTTATCATTACCGTCATTGACATTTTTAATTAAATAAATATAGAATTAATTGGGTGATACATATCGCAAAAGTATTCAAAACATAAAATGGCTTTAAAAATCGCCATAAAAAGAATTTCTTAAGATGAAATTTTTTTAACAATGTTGGAAGAATGCCTTAATTAACATAATATATATTTTTTAAATACTCTACTTTTATATATATTAAAAAATGCATTAAAAGTTGGAAAAGAAATGCTAATTATCACCCGTATATGTCCAAATAAATACACATTTAATAAAGGATACATATTGTAAAAACCTTTAAAACATAAAATGACATTAAAAACAGCACAGTTTATAAAAAGCGACTTTTTTGCATGATCATGAATGTTTTTAACATTGTTGGAGAAAAGCATAAATAAATTTAATATATATGTATATATTAGTACTTGATTTACGATAAATACATTAAAAAGGGGTAAATGAATATAGTATGTATGCTTTTTAAAACTTAATTTGCGGTAAATACGTCAAAAATACGTTAAAAGATGAGAAACAAAAATGCTTAATCATCACTAGTAAATACACAGTTAGTTGGATTATACTTATCGTAAAAACATTCAAAACATAAAATTACAGTACAAACAGCACAATTTATAAAAGCAACTTTTTTACACGAACATGATTTTTTTAACAATGTTGTTGGAAAGCATAAATCGTTTAGATTTATGAAAATTTCTCTGCTATCTATTAATTTGGATGCAGACCATGCGTATCTTATCATAGGGCGGAAGTGAGGGGAGCTAAATTGATGTAATATAATTGAATGTATTTTTATAATATCTTCTCGTGAAGATATTTCCCTCTGGTTTTCTAGCAAACTTGTTGCATTTTGTAACCTTTTCATGAAATTTTTTACTTGGCGAAAAAAATAGACATCACATGGCTGGCAAACAGGGGTACATTTTGGTGGAATTATTTTTTTTATGCATGATACCTCCCCATTTTCATTTTCTAAAATCTCATCATAGATTGTCGAATCTGTCTGACCTCCCCACGAAACAATTATCAAAAGAAAAGTATTTTTCTTAACGTAGGGAAGAAGACAAGTTTTTAAATATTCTGCATAGGTTTGCTTTGTCAACTTACCGGATTTTGAACACGTAACGATTACGTTCTTAAACGTGGCGCTCAATTCACTTACCTTCTTTTGAACAATTGGACCAAATGTTCCAGATTGTTCACGTAAGCAAATGAACACGAATGGTAAAACAATTCCAGATGCTGTAAGAGAGTACTGTGCTGTGTAAGAATGCGTTAATTTATTCAAATTTTTTTTGACAAACACTGATTTAGCTCCTCGCTCAGCAAGTGATCCGTTGTAGGTTGTTTAGTACTGACATCCAATTTGATCCGCATTAATTATGTAATCCAAGTCAAATTTACTAATTAGCACTTTTGTTTGTACACGGAATCTTTCAGCCGCTTCCATTATTTCTTCAATCGTTGTAATTTCTTTGTGACTGACAAATTTCGTCACTTTACGTTGTCTTATCCGATGGTTCTTTTTAAATCTTTCTACCCATCTGGGACTTGCAAGGAAATGGAAATCATCCGACTGAAAACAAGCAGCCGCACTCATTGCCCAGTGTTGTAAAGTCCGTGTCGTGACCTGTATATTAGTAATAAAAAATGAGTTAATAAATTAATATAATAGTTTTCAATTTTTTTTTGCAGTTACATCAGTAATTGAAAAATTTCGTTTTGTTTTACCTGTTCCATATTATTTCGAGCTTCAACAAATCTTTCATACGTTTCATAATCGATGCTTTTCCATTTGTCAAAATAAGTACTTCCACGATTTACATCATCTTTCCATCTACGTAAGAGATGCTTTTGTTTTAAGCGACTTGCTCCATTAGCTTGCAATGATTTTAAAAAACCATTTTGGATGGGCTTCAGCTAAAGCAACCGCATTCTTTTTGTACCACAATGGGATATAGTCACGTGGTTCGGGTGAAAATTCCTCAGCCACAAAATTCGCTTCATCTTCGTGAAATCCCGGACACTACATAAATAAATAATTAAAATTAAATTATTTGATTTCGATTTTTTTTATTGAACAATAAATATAATGAATATTTTTGGTAAAGTAACAAAACATACCTCTGTAAATTCGTTATGTTCATCTTCTTCATTCATCATTATCAATTCATCTGAATAAATAATTTACCGATTGTCCAATATGTCTAAAATTGAGCTATGGAATTCTTCAGCCATTGCTACACTGTTAAAATTTCGCAGCAAACTGTCCGGTCATTTGACCGTTTTTATAGATAATGGTGACATAACCGTAATTTAACTCTATTCTGACAATAATATGGGCAACTATATGGTCAGATTAGAGTTAAATTACGGTTATGTAACCGTTTTCTATAAAAACGGTCAAATGACCGGACAGTTTGCTGCAAATTTTTAACAGTGTATAGAAGCACTAGAAATATTAACAGATGGCGAATGTGTAAAGAGATTATCATTTTCTAACAAGATCTCGCAATATTTTAGAGCATTCGTTACTTCATATTTTAGTTTTTCTTCCAAGCCAGAATTGTCCATATCAGTGCTTGTTCCTTCCATTATATTACAATCTAGAGAATTTTCCTGTATACAGCATTACTCCAAACATTGCAACTGGCTGCAAAAAAAGCTTATGCCAAGGAAAATAATTTCATTCTGATATTTCCATGAAAGTCGCAGCAGACGATTTAAAAAAAAAATATTTTTTTGTATGTATTGCAAATTTTATCTCTCATTTACAGACGATTTTTGCTTTTTCAGTTAATTTTTTATGCGTGATATTGGCAGTGTTTTTACTTGTTAGATTGAAAACAAATCTGAAATGTAATCTGTTATTTTTTTGTGCGATTGAAAAATGATATTGAGTTTGAACTTTAATGATAAATGTATTTAGAGTGCACTAAATATTTATACAACTGGAAAAAACTTAAATATAAGTGTTACTGCTTTAAAATTTTATTATTTCTTTGAAAATATCTAATCTCACATACGTTTGGGAGATTCGAAGTGAAAATTATTTTGTATAAGTTATACAAAATAAAATTGTATAACATTAAAAAAAAAAAAGAAAAAGAAAAAAAAAAGTATTTTTTTAGAACTGTGCTTAAAATATAAAAAAGTAAATAATAATAAATAAATAAATAAATCTATACAATAATTAACTTGGAGTTTCGTAAATAGAATTGCAGAAAAGCTATAAGATTTTATGAAACATTCTATAATTTATTAGGAAAAATATTTAAAAAAAATAAAAAAAAATATATATAATATATAAAAAAGTTCAACGTAGAATTCCCACTTCTGCTTGAAACGTACAATGCGCCAAAAAAAAAAAAAAAAAAAAAAAAGTCTTAGAGGGGACAGAACCATCACCCTTGCATTGCGTTCAGATATCCCGCATGCTAGCGCTGCACCACAGATACCTCGCTCGAAGTAGGAATCTATTGGGTATTATAAACGTATGCTGAACTTTAACCCCGAATTTCTCAAAAACTAAGGGCCATTTGAAGGAAACCTTTGACCAGGATAGTTAGGGGTTTGACCTCTATAACATACCTTAAAATCATCAAAATCTGTGCGCACCATGTTTGGCGGTCTCCTTGTTAGTCTGTTTAATAACAAATTTAAACTTAAAATTAAAAAAAATCCCAAAAAAGTAACAATAAGTAGTATATAATATTTATTTGATAGCGAATTAAAAATAAATAAATTATCTTAAAAAAAAAGTAACAATAAATAATATATAATATTCCTCTCTGTATAAAGATCTCATAACATAACAATAGATAATATATAATTTTACTCTCTGTATAAACATCTCATAACATAACAATAAATGATATATAATATATCTATATAAATATAACATAACAATACATTATATATAATAATCCTCTATATATAAACATCTCATAACATAACAATAACTAAATAAATAAATAAATAAGAAATGAGAATAAGCACACATCACCAATATAGTTGACTTATTATTATGGAATATTCGAAAGAGCCATTCTGTCTGAAGGTTTTTCATTAAATAATATTCCTTCACATGCATAAATTCTTGGTCGTTATCACCTTTGAATAGCATTCCACACTCCATGCGATGTTGAAATCATATCGTATCACATCACACAGATCTTTTAGATTTACAGCTATTAGCACAGATCTTTCTGATCCTGTACGACTTTTTTAAAACCTGTAACAGAATTTCGATAACTAAAACTTCACCTCGATGAAATACCAAGATCACCATACTATTCGAAGTTTATATAATCGTAATTCAGATACTTTTTTGCCTTGGTCGATAAACATTAGAGGTTTCCGCAAAAAAAGAAACAATCTTCCATCATCGAGGAAATTTTATTATTTCTTCTACTACAAATTCAGTGAGAAAGCATCCACCACTCATATTTGATTTCGTTATACAGTTTCGCCGCTATAATTCTAACGGCTAATCATGTTATACTTCCAAACTAGATAATATTAGATGTTATAATGCTAATTTCGAATTTTACATAGACTCACTTCACGACAGCACGTAATTTTTAAGAAGGCAAATATCACAGAAATCCGTGGTCCGTAAATCATGTCAAGCGTTAATGGTTCTCTTCACCGCATTTGAAATGACCCGCTCGCTAATGTTAATACTATGGGGCATTATTTTTCTAATATCTCATTTGCATTTCAATATTTTTAAACGATTTTTTTTGCATTGGATAGAAGAGATCAATCCCTATTTCCGCAGTTGATTGCTTTTTCGATTTTCTTTCCGGATTTTTTTTACGAAGATACTTTTACTTTCGGAACCGGTTTCGAAAGTGAAAGTATCTTCGTAAAAAATCTCCGAAAAGGAAATCGAAAAAGTAATAGGGATTGACCTCTTCTATCCAATGCAAAAAAATCGTTTAAAAATATTGAAATGCAAACGAGATATTAGAAAAATAATGCCCCATAGGATTAACATTAGCGAGCGGGTGTTTTCAAGTGCGTGAAGAGGGCCCTTAAACCAAAAGACGGATGAATACGTCATTGCAGATGCGTAGGATAGCCCATCGCAACTTTGAAGCAAGGATGAACTATACAGGGTCATTCATAATTCCCTCCGGGGTTTCGAAACGTTATAGTAAAAAAACGAAGACGAATATGAAAAAAAGAAACATATGAAATAATTCCGAAACTATTCAAGTTTTATTTACGTACATTACAGGTGTTCTATGTGTGAACCCTTGGTCACACGGTATACATCCATGCGATAGTCCACTTCCTGCCATACTCCGTTTCTTTAAATCTGAATCAGTGGTGTCAGTTCAACGGGCCTTTCGTAATAAATATCGAAAACAGGGACCAACTGACAAAACAATTCATGTGTGGTACCGGAAATTTAAAGAAACGGAGTATGGCAGGAACTGGACTATCGCATGGATGTATGCCGTGTGACCAAGACGAGCGACTAAATTCTCGAACGCGGCGCGATGCTCATTGGCTGAACTGAAAGTACAGTGGCGTCACGACTTTCAGTTCTTTTCAGGCATAATCGCCAAACGCCAAACTCAGGGTTGCTTTCGCTGGTCATTTGCTTATATTTTAAAAATTTCATGTACGCGTTGCATGTTGACGATTGCAAACATATAATTATTATTAGTATTATTTTAATCACGTGGTATTGTTATTCATTAATTTCTTTTCGTGAAATGCAGCCAAGAATTAATGTATAATTACAGAGATGGGTTAATAAATCCTTTATGGGATCTGGATACCTTCTCATATTGTTTTGAGGCATTTGCATAGGAGTCCCTATGATTCAATGACAAAGACTGCTGATTAAACATAGTTTCCAGCTGGTACCACATTTAAAAGCATTATGGAGTGTTACTTAATTCTCTGCTTTTGAGTGTGTACTTGCTAGTTTAAAATTATGGAAGGTGGAGAAGTTTGATGGCAGTGGACAACTTAGATTTATGACCTAATCAAGTTGTTTTGATTCAAAGGATATTTTAGGATGGCCACCAAATTTCTGTTCAGGTGAGAAATGTTAGCTGATTTTTTCTGGGACAAAGGGAAGGGATTAATTGCAATGCTCTACTTTGTTCATGTCTAAAAATTGAAGCAATTAATAGTAATAATTAATTTAATTATGTGTGTGTTTTTAAGATTTTTATTAACTTCACAAGTATAACAAGTAATGATTAATACTCTTATAATTCCTTTGCTTCTTGTATCAAGTTCACCTATATATATATATATATATGTATATATATATATTTCCCCTTCAAAAGATGAGTGATTGTCCACTTTGAAAAGCATTCACAGAAGTTCAAAATGAAATTTATTCTGTAACATGGAAAAATTAAAATAATAAGTAGATCATATGATAAATATTTATTTTCAAATTTATTGTAATTTTTGAGATGCAATCACTTAGATTCAATTTTCTTTCTTTTCTTTTTTTTTCTCTTTCAATCAGTAAACACACACACATATACACACTAAAATAAAATAAAAATAAGTTTATAGCAAATAATTTTCAAATGCAATTTATTTAATATTCCTTATCATAAAATAAACTGGATACAAATATGATTCAATGCTAAAAAATTCTCAAGTTTTTCTGTAAGTTTCCAAAATTTGTGTGTTCAGAATTAAAAATGATTAATCTATCACGTTCATTTTAAAGAATAATAATATATAAATAATTATAATTAATTCTATTGAAAACAATCTATAAAACTTAATTAAAATTCAGGTTCTCAAGTTTCATCCGCAAACCTAGTTTATATTATTTTTCTAAATTATATACTATTTTAAAACTATTAATTGTAAACTATGTTTTTATTATTTTTTCTTGATTAATTCATAAAACTTTTGGGCTTTTTGAAAATTAATGACAGAAAAAGGGCGTAAAAATATAAGCTGTAAAAATATTTTTTACAGCTGACTAGAATATTTTGCTAATAATTAAAATTAAATTAATTATTAAAATTTAAGATGAACATAATTTGCAATGTTTCTTACTGATTATCAAAGAAACTTACATAAAATTCCTTAAGCTTGTAAATAACAAAGTGTGTATAAGTAGTAAGTTTTTATCACGCAATAAAGCATTTAATTTAAAATTTATATTTAATTAAACCTATCATAATTCATATTGTGACTTTGGATAAGTAATTACACTTACATAAGTGTAATTACTCATGCATAGTCTGTTAGAGTCCCTTTACCTGTGGTTTATTCTGTTGTGCTGTTTCAAATAACTGTCTAGATGTCATGACAAATGGTTGTTCTGAGCAAATATTGTGTTGGAAGGAACGTCACCCAGATAGTTCAATTGGAAGACCATTAGCAACTTAATCCAAAGGTTCTGGGTTCGTGTTCCAGCTTGGACATAAATGTGAACACAATTATAAATAAATCACTCAGATGGAAAAATTACTAGTACCTATATTAATTATTTACCAATCAGTTGATTGTATTAAAAATAATTAAAGCTATATATATTACATAGTGTGCAGTTTTATTAAGGTTAAAGACAAAAAATAAATAATAATAATAATAGAAAATAAGTACAATCAAGAAGAAATTTTTTAAATTAGATAAAAATTCTACATTTCATTGGCCATTTTTTCAATTTCATCTTAACTATAATTTAATTTATTACAAATAAAACATCGTTGCTCTGGTGTTTATCAGAGCTTGAGTAATATTATATCTATTCCTTAAAATATTTTTTCCCATTCTACTACTCTGAAAAATAAAAAAATAAATTTGGTGTATGTGGAGGAGTGGTGGGGATTGATTTAAACTATTAACAATATTTGTGTCTTTTCTTCAGTTATTACATCAAATCTCTATATATTTAAGTCAATGGTACTAGTGTATTATACCTGCTTTACTGTGTCCAACATTATCTGATCTGAAAAAGCCTAAATAAACATTTTTTTAATAATAAACTTTCAAACGCATTTTTTAAGAGTTTACTACTATTAAAATGTGCCACATTGTAATATGAGTAAACCTAAGTAATTCAAATCGATAAAATTTCCACATAAGGATATTCTTTATAAAAACAATAAATAATACTTATTCATTTATTATTTCTTTTATACTAATAATGAATAATAGTTAGTTATGTAGAATAAATATTTAATTTAATCAGTTTTAATTTTACTATATAAACATATAAAAGGAAATTGCAAAAAGAGAGACTGATCATAAAAACAAAAACATCTCTCGTACAATGCGATCGATTTTCAAACAAACGATAAACGAATGCGTACATTAAAAAAGTAATTTAAGCGTAATGAACGTCGCCAACAAGACGCTTTATTGCCAATTATAGCATAAGTGGAGTTATTTGGCCAAGATGGCTTTATTTCTATTTCAACCAATGAGCATCGCGCCGCGTTCGAGAATTTAGTCGCTCGTGTGACCAAGGGTTCACACATAGAACACCTGTAATGTATGTAAGTAAAACTTGAATAGTTTCGGAATAATTTCATATGTTTCTTTTTTTCATATTCGTCTTCGTTTTTTTTACTATAACGTTTCGAAACCCCGGAGGGAATTATGAATGACCCTGTATTTTAAGGTCAGAGGAAAATTTAAGCGCGTCGGTCTTTCCGAAAAAGAGCGCGAATTACACTTTTAGAATAAAATGAGAAAAAGAAAATGATACAAAATAGATATTGATAAATAATAACAGATTTGATAAATAAAAGGGGGTTTGAAGAAAAAAGATTACGGGAAATGTTTTTTAGAAAGAGTTTAAAAGGAAAACAAAATATTAAAATTCGCATTTTAAATAGAAAAGAATTTAAATAAACGAAATGAATGGAATATTATTTAAGATAGGAAATAATTTAATAAACTAGGGTTGTAGAAGAAATTAGAAGAGAAATCTTTATGAAACAAATTTAAAGAAGCATGGAAATTTAATTTTTATTATATATATATATATATATATATGTGTGTGTGTGTGTGTATGTATGTATATAATAAAATCAGATTTCTTTTTCAATTTGGTAAAATCATTAATATTTATTGAACTGTAACTTTTTAACTGACAAAGTAGTTCCACGTGCCCTTGGATAGAGTTTTAGTAACAGAGTTTTGATAACACGATGAAATTATGTTATTGAAGGGTTCGTTTTGCTTCTTTATATTTCTTTTTGTTGATAATTTTTTCAATAATTCGGATTTTGTGTCTTTCATAATGTTCCCTAATAATTGTTTTTGCACCTATTGTGTATAGTTATTCAATATCTGTTCATTTTTATTCAATTTTCTTTACATGACGCATCGTAGTTGATTGGGCAGTTTGAGTGAAGTAAATTTAGATCATTCTTGCTTACTTAAAAATAAATCAATTGCGTTTTGTTTATATTTGTTGAATATTGCACTTGATAAAGTGTTTCAAAATATAAGTTTAAATTTGCTTCCTGTCATATTTTTACCTTCTGCACTTTGGATTTTTTCTATCTTTATTCATTTTTCCCTTTATTTCATTTTGAGATTCTCACAATTTTGGATATATGTCTTTGCATAGTATTATAATTATCGGTTCATATATTGTCATTTAATGGTTATTACTTTTTTAAAGTTAATTTTAATATAAAATTAAACTTACATTTCTATCATAATGTTCTTCTAAATGACTTGTAATTTAAATTGAGTAAACTTAACTACGTCAAAATCTTTCTCAAATAAGTTGCTATGACATGCACTTTCAACTAGTGCAAACGAATACTAAAAAAACATTTGACTACCCAAGTTTTAACAGCATAATCAATATTTGCTATACGTTATTGTGCAAGTAGTTTTGTAGATTCTTATACTCGATAAAGACGTAAAAATAAAAAGTTTATTTTGATATTTTGTCACATATAAATCTTTATTGTCTCGGATTTTTATAAATTTCTCATATAGTCAAAGAAAGAGGAAACATATTAAGTTAAAAGTTGTTTGATTAAATACGTAAATATGAATCATGTTAATTATAAATTAACTTTCTCGTTATAATGAAATACAATTGTTTTTCAGTTATAAACTTATAATGATGTATAGGTGAACCAAAATCCTTGCCCTGATTATAATTATTTATTGTGCTCAAAATATTAAAATTAGACATATCGTCACTACCATGTCAAACTATCGAATATGAAAACTAGTCGTTGGAGGCCACCGTAATACTTACCCATCATGGATATGCATAATGTAAAATATTAAAATAAAAAATGTGTAAACTACTTATAAAATGCATTGAAATTCGAATAAAATCGTGGCTTGATGACGCCATAAACTTTAAAGGCTCGATTACTGAATTGCTTAAAAGAAACATCCTTATAATTCCAAAAACAATAATTCTACTAACTAGCGGTTTATTGCATCTGATTAAGCGTCTCATTTCCAATTAAAATATATCTTTGAATTGAAATTTGGATAAAATACAGGGTCATGAAAAATGGAAGAGTGTGGTAAATGGGATTACAAATATCTCGGCAGCTCATTATCCGATCGACTTCATGCTTTATGCAAAATGTATGTTTTTTTATTGTCTTTTATATTCACTCCTTAAAATAAACAATTTCGAAAAATTTTATGTACCTTTTATCAGAACGAATATTTCGAGAGTCCGAAAAAAATAGTTCCGGTTAATCGAGGTTATTGAAATTCAATAAGCTTCTTCCCATTATTACATACTAAGTACATACCAAATTTCAAGTCTCTATCTCAATTTTTGCGGGAGATGGAGCGTTTACAGAGACACAGACGGAGGGCAAAAATTTTTTTTCTAAAAATATGTTTTTCGGAATCTCCAGTGTCTGAAACGTGTAAATCCGTCAAAAAATTTTGTTTCGATTTTTAAAACGATTACAAGACTTACCCTATACTACGTATGATGGGTAAGTAAAATGTATTTTCCATTACTATTAAAAATGGCTGATCGTCACCACTAAATTTTATTAGAGTTCTTCGCCTAGCAAGAATATTAATAAAATTTATGCGAAGAACAGGGTTGCTAGTTTGGCATCCCTTTTTTACTCAGACATACCGAATTCATACCTTAAATTTTCAGAAAAAAATTTACTTTTAGTAATCACAAAATGTCTGTCAATAAATAAAGCAAAAATTTCTATTTGAAATTTCTGGTATGGATTCGTAATTTCTGAATTAAAAATGAAGACACACTGCCAATCCTGGTGAAGAATACTATTAAAATTTAGTGATGACAATAGGCCCATTTTAAAAAGTAATGAAAAATGCTTTTTTTCACATTCGATAGTTTGACATGGTAGCAACGAATGTTTGTTTGGATACGTTGTAAGTACTGTTATACATTTTTTTATAAGACCACGTACCTCAGTAAATTTCATCATGTGCCTCCTTGGTAGCTTGGAGAATGGCTAAGCGGTATTCTAGTTCCCGCCAACTGTTCTTTAACATGTCCTCTTTTACAGTACACACAGCAGCTTGTATCCTAGTCTTCAGTTCTTCGACGTCAGCAATTGCTGTGGCAAAGACTCTGTCCTTAATATAGCCCCAAAGGAAAAAATTCCAGAGGAGTAATATTTGGAGAGCGCGGAGGCAAGGGTGTTGGTCCATCCCTTTCAATCCAATTTGCGCCATCTATTGCACAAAAAAACTACTAAAACTGACCTATCCAATGATACAACAAGTTACATTAGTATACAACTGGTTATTTTGTAATGAATTATTATAATCAGGGCAAGACTTTTGGTTCACCCTGTACATATATATATATATTTCAAATGCCGATTCAAAAATGTTAATACACTCACAATTTTTTTTCAACACTTTCGAGATGTTCAATTGAGTTGTAATTGCTCTTTCAAATTATAAAATACCAATCTCAAAAGTAAGGAAACTGATTCTTTAAATTATACACACGTTTACGCTGAGTTATACAACGGTATTGTCTGAATGTATGTATGTTTTTATTTTGTTTAAATTGGGATGCATCCAATACCAAGTATAGCAACTATCAAATTTTAAACATGAATATTTGCTTACATCCCTTTATTTTTATTCAAGTTACATACTACATTCAATGCAGGAAAGTAGACTTAAATTATTTACGAAAGCAAATATTTTATCTATTAACAGGAAAATCTTACCACTTCATTGGCCCTATCTTTAGCATAAACATTTCTCACATAATATTTGTTCAGAGTATGCATGTTACTGTTCTTCTGTTTGTTTATTTTTTTATTTGTATTATTTTGTTAAAAACGAGAAATGCGTTTAGAAGATAAATTTCAGTATAAAACCTGCACTGTAATAAAAAAAAGCCAAATTCTCCTAAATATACAAAAATATAATGTTGTAACCAAGGACGAAACTTCAATATAATCTTTTAAGTATTACGCACAAATCCGAAAAGCTTTCATTTATCTTTAAAACATTAGAAACCAATAGATTTTAAAGATTTAATAAAGTATTCCTAAAAAGATTTTATTTTGCTGCCACCGATTTGTCGAAAATTTTTCAGAGTAGTTTTTACAGAGCATTAATCAGTATAGATTCGTCAACCGCTATCAACTCTCGAGTAAACATTTTACGCTTCTTAACTGAATTTATACATGCAAGAATAACAAAATAACAAAAATTTTAATGTTAATGTTGTTAATTTATTATGTTTGCCTGTAAAACACATTTGTTGATTGTGAAAATGTTTGCGTGAGAATTGATAACATCCAAAAATCCTTTATTACAGACTGAAAAAACTGATTATTATATTGTAAAAACTACTCAGAAACGTTTATGAAAATCGGTGACAGCAAAAGAAACATGATTATTATAAAATCTTCATTAAATTTCGAAAATTAATTGGTTTCTGACGTTTCTTAAGGTAAAGGAAAGCTTTTCGAAATCGCGAGTAACTCGGAAAAAGTTATATAATATTTCCGTTTAAGCTTATATTAAGTTTGCGTAGATTAAAAAACATGTCTTTTTGTACAGTGTGGTGTGTAATTAGTTTTTGTCGATTTAAATAAATCGGCCTGTTAAATCGGAATTACAAAAATACACTTCTGTCTTCCTCTATATTACATTGTAAATTACATTTTAAATATACAGGTCATTTCATTGATAGTAAGTTTTCCGAAAATATTAAATATGTAAAAAAAAAATAATAAAGTAAAAAAATAAGATAGATCGAAACCAACCTTTCTAAAAAGTCAGAAGATTAAACGAAAAAAGTTTTTTTTTTAAAGATTTTTAATCTCTTTTCGAGAAGATATCTTCCGGAAACATTCAAGGTTGTTATCAAACTTATGACGTAAAAAGAAAAATATTATATATCATAAGATTTTTTATATATAAATCTGCTTAATGTAAAATATTTTTGAACCAAAATACTAAGAAATAAAAACAACAAAATAGAAATCTTAAAACGCATCTTTAAATACACTGGCGAGAACAATTAAAGGAACAATTATGAAAGGGTACTTTATGTTAGCTAGTGGATCCAGTCAGGGATTCTCTGGTTACATAATATTTATGAAATACAGAGTAGAAATAAAAACTATATTTTATTTTTTTTTTCAAATGTTTTTTTTCGTTCAAATGTTGATTTATATATATTATAATGAATCCATGATGTTATAATTTATAAAGGGGTAGCGTGTGGCCTTTTCATATGGATCAATTTCAATAAGGTACTACTAAGTGATTTTTATTTAAAAATCATTTTCGAGTTTCTTAATATTACAAATCATTATAAACAATTTTTTTAGCGTAATTTCGTTTCAACTTATAATCAATTAACCTTTTGCTTACGGTGGGATTACCGTAGTCCCAAGAAAAAGACTGTTGAAAAATACGGGGTTGGGATTATCGTCATCCCGAAAATTTCCACCCCTCAAAGATGGAGTGCAGGAAATCCTTAATAGTGTTTGGCTCAACGGGGGTCTCATTGGGTATTGGAGAAGGGAAATTCTATAGGGAATATATTAGTTATCATAGGGAAATACAGGGAAAACTTATGCAGCAAAGAAAGTAAATATTGTTCAAGCGCACGATTTGAAGCTGTTTCTACCTCACTTCCTCCAAATTAGTGGAAGATAATTTTTGTTTGTGATATTAATATGAAGGGAATAGATTATTTTCAGTAAATTGTTTTATTATTTTAGTATCGCTGATTTTGATTAAGTTTTTCTTCTTAGAATATAAAGTATTGCGGGGTTTTTTTTATTTCGACAATAGTACACTAGATATCTTAAAATAATATACGTAACTTTATTTATTGAACTCAACAAAAATGAAATTATTATATATATTACTATCTAACAAAAATACAGTTAATTTTGTAAAATTTTTATGTATAAATTTTTTTGTAAAATTAATTACTTTTACACAGTAGAAAATAGTTAGTTTTATGCTCACACACAACTTAATAATCATGTTTTATATTCTTTGCATGGAATTGAACTTTGGTTGTTTCAGAATGATATTAATAAGTAATGAAATTCTAACGATATTTACAATTAATTTACTCCGCAATCATCTGATTAAAAAAAAAGTAATTGAAGTTATGCAAAAAATAATACAAGTTACATTAATTGTTCTTTATATATTTTTTAAACATATGATTATAAACAAATATAAATGTCGTACAAATGTAAGTCCTAAGCATTTTTCTGCTATGTTCAAAGAGGCAATAGCTGTTCCAAAATCGTTTCGGAAAACAATTGTTATTGCCGTACTTTTTTCTCGGAAACTTCTAAAGCTAATTCAATACTTTATTTTATTTTTATTTTGTATTATACTTAGGTATTATACTTATTATATAATTAGTATTATGTTTATTAAACTTTGTATTATACTTGAATATAAATAAGGATTGTCTCTCAAAATTCATTCATTTTCAACAAAGTTAATTAACGCTGTTCTCAAATACAAAGGGCCTACTATCAGATACATTTTTAAATTCATTTTTGTTCAGAAACGCATGAAACAGGCAGATGTTGTTATTCAGAAACTTTGCAATCGAAACACGTTTTCCATTTTTTGGTAAAGGCAGAAGATCTTTTATAAAACACTGTCAAAGTCCGCGTTTTGAACCGAATTCCTGATTCTTCATCGCACGAAAGGAGAAAACCCTGTTTTCACGTGACACGAATAGCTTATAACACGACAACTAATTTATTTATCAAAAAATTGAAAACTCATTTCGATTCCAAATTGCTTCAACAGTCAGGCCTGCAAATTTTATGATTTTGCGTTTAAAAATGCGTCAGAAAGTTTTGCGTTGTTCAGCAGAACATTTGAGAATCACATTCAAAATAAAGTAGAATGTTTAGTTTGTGAAATCGTACACCTATTGCACTTTTTAATTTCATTTATTGCCGAATGACCATTTATTGTTTAATAAACGTCAAAAATATGAAAAGGAATTTCTTTTAAATCGTTTCAGTAATTCTGGAGAAAAATGAATTTTACTCCCAGCTATTTTCTATATGATTTCTCTAGTGTTATTGCTCGCTTTAGAATTATTATTCTAAGGTTGTTTGGGGGAGGGGGGGGGGGCATTAAAATTAGAGACACTCAAAATCAAAAAAGCACATTTCATAAATTAGTATGGCATAATTTAATTTCAACACAGCGGTTTTAAATTCCACGTACGGGAAATATAGTATTGAGTTGTTAGAAAATACACAGCGCACACGTAAAATGTACATGTTTAGTTTTTTTTTAATCCTTAAAAGTTATATATATATATATATATATGTGTGTGTGTGTGTGTGTATTAACATTTAGTTTAGAGGAGGCCCCACTAGTGGCTGAGATGTTCTGCTCTCAAAGCTGGTAGACAGGAGGTCCTGGGTTCAAACCCCTGTCACGCTCGTCGACCTAACCGTTCGGATTTTTCCATGGTTTTCTTCGAACCTTGCCGTGAATATGGGTTATGATAACTTAGAAAGACCCCCACTGATGCCAACCCACCCTTAGGGCCTATATCCCTTGTGTAAATATAATCGGCCGTCATAAATCAACTAACCAACCGACCATGAGTTTAGAGGAGCTAGGTATTTTTTAGTTTATATTCTCTCATTTTTTGCACATTGGAAAAAAATGCTTATTTAAGGAAATTATTTTTATTAAACTTATTTAATTTTTAAATGTATCTGAATGCTTGGAGCTATTATTACATAAAGTATTTTTGTATTAGCATACAATTTTTTTTCTTATTTTACTTATAACATTTGCTTAATATTTTTATTCAGATTTCTACTACTATTTCTGTATAGTAATATTCGACTAATTTAAGTACAACATAAATTATAATACAATTTGGAAATAGCGGTTTATTTTTTAATTAAAAAAGTAAATGCCCAACTGTTAACACCAAACCCGTTGCATATAACTTTATTCTTCTTTACTGTTTATACCGATTTCTATGTATTTATTTCTACCTTTTTCTTCTATTTTTTTTTTTTTTTTTTTTAGTTATAATCTAAATTGTAACGGAAAAAAAAAAAAAAAAAAAAAAAAAAAAAACTTTTTTTTAAATAAATTATTTTTGTATTACTTATTTAATTTTTAAGTGTATCTGAAAGTTTACAGCTATTTTTAAATAGTATTGTGCCTAGTTGTTTGTGTTATAAAATGAGTATGTTAATGTTTTGCTTATCACATTCGTTTAATTGTTTTTATTCAGATTTCTGTCACTATTTCCGAATTTTCGCTAATTTAAGTACAAAATAAATTATAAAACACTGGAAGTGTAAGTTTATTTCTGAATGAAAAAAGTTAATGCCTTAATGGGAACACTAATTCAGTTGGATAAAACTTTATTTTTCCTTACTGTTTTTGTTGCGATACCCATATATTTATTTTTACATTTTTCTTATCATGGAATTTATTTTTTCTTATAATCTGAATCATGATAAAAAGAAAATAAATGTTTATTTAAGGAAATTATTTTTTATTTGCTTATTTAATTTTTTAAAGTATCTGAAAGTTTAAAGCTATTTTTAAATAAAGTATTTTTATATTAGCATAAAAAATCTTCTTTTTTTATAACATTTTCTTTCATATTCTCCTTTTCAAAATATAAACCACTATTTAAACGTTCATTGTAAGTGTTTTTCTGCTTATTTTTAAGAGACATCACTCAATTATTTCAAAACCTAATCACTTGAATTTAATGACTTCACAGAAAAAAAGTGCAATTTTCATGTCCGTATAACATTTAAACCTTATTTATAACGATAAGCTATTACTTTTAACAGATGAAAAGGCTTCCTTTAGGGAAAAGTAAATCCCGAAATTTCTCACGAATGAAAGTCGTTAGCTAATGATATCCAGATGTTCTACCGTCACCTGGGGTGTGATGCTTCTGAAGAAAGGGGGATGAAACGGTCAAGTTTTTCCCGTAATCGGAGGATATTTAAAGTATTCATTTCCCGTAAGCTACAGGTTAATAAATCAATGAAAGGTCCAATCTTGTACAGTAATTAGAAATCTTAACATGAGTTCTTTTGCACTCTTCACAAAAAATTCAAGCGATGACCTTGCCGTTGCCTTAAGAGAAATCCTCTCTCTTCAAAATGTGTCAGCAAAACATTTTCTTCCCCACCGGGTTGGGAAATCGTCCTGAGAAGAGTGTTTTCCACCAACACTCGTTCTCCTGCCAAAACTCTAACTAACTTCCCCTCGCTTCTCTTTTCCGGTCCCCTTGCTCGAACAAAAGATACTCCGATCACCAATCAAAAAAGTTTTAGTTCACGTCATTAGTTTCGGTTTTTAAGTCATAGGATAAACCATTCTTTTGGGGAGGTCTTCCTGAACTTTAGAATGTTCACACGGCAATTTCTCACGATCCGAGACCCCACATGTAGTCGGACAGATCAGAGAAATATCTTGCTGTCTAAGCAATTTCAGTTCACAAGATTGATCGAAGCTCATCTTTTCCTATTGCAGTAAGTGACGTTCTTGTAACCCCACAGCGAAGCGTGAGAAAAGTTCTCCAACTCTTGGGAATTTCTATCCTTGATTATTTTGCATAATTAGCAGACTGTGAGAGATTTAATGAGATCGTCACAACACCCCCACCACCAAAACATTTTCCGGGTTAAAACGCGGAAAATCTGCAAAAAAAGGATTAGCAAAATTAGCTCAACATATTTGAGTGGCTCAAATAACATTTCAATTTAACCTCACTATATACATCAGTGACTTAATTTCTTATATACTGTTTACCATTGCTTGAACATCTAGCTTTAGAGACTTTTTTTTTTTTTTTGAAAGATACTTTTTTACTACACATGCCAAAATAACAATAAAACTAAAAATAATCAAATATGTACAAAAGATTGGATTTTACTCAAAAACTTACTACTGAATTTCTTTACTTGTGTTTGCCGAACAATACGTTTTACACAACCGTTCAATTTCTTTAACAAGAGTGTCGTCACAAAGGCGTGAATTTCCACTGTCCCTACTCTCTTTCAACAGAATTTCGAAGGATTTTAGAAAACTCTTTGTGAATCCGCTCACTTCCTCCAGATTAACTTTCGAATGATAACCCTTCCTGTCATCACTCACTTCCATATTTTCGCGTTTATTTTTCGAATTTCCCTGCCGGTCGAAAACCAACTCATCTACTTTCCTTGACCTTTTCAAAAGGGTTTCTTTTTCCCCAATGCACTGAGAACGGTGGTTCTTCATTTCGGGGGGAAATGACAAAAGGATTTCTTCCTGCCCTTGGGGATCTGTTAAAGGGTTTATCTCATTCCCCGGGTTCTCAAAACTGGAATTAGTTTGTGATTTTTGCTTTCGCTTTATCTTTTCATTTATTAAAGCCTGCGTCTTATTTCCTAAGATATCGTGTTTAATTTTAGAGTGTTTAGGCAGGATTGCCGCTTTCGTATTTACATATCCGAGACCTTTTATTTCCATTTTTATACGTGCCACTCTAAATCGTTTTGGATATTTATCAAATGTCTGTTTAAGCCAAACATATTCATTGCCTAATTTGCTTTTATTTACCAAATTCCATGGGCAAACACAATACGAGCTACCTGAATCTCTAATTACACACGCCCTCTTCCCATTTATTTTGTTTTCACTCAAAAAAGGTCGGAACAAGCTTTTGTCTTCGCTTATATCGCCTAAGTGATTTATGCTCTCGAAAGATTTTACTTCCGTACTATCCCTTTGTCTTTTCGGACAACGGGCCATTAGGTGAAATTCGCTTCCACACGTTTGACAGCGCCTCTTTCGTTCAAAGACACGTTCCCTGTCTTTAATTTCTTTGTCTCGCCAATTTATTTTTTTGTCGGAATTTTTTTCTTCTCCAGAATTTTCCTCGAGTTTCGTTTCTTCTGATTTCCTATCATGAAAAGATCTCGCATTCTCTTTTTTATCTGAAATCCCTTTTACTGCCTCATATTCGTCCAGACATTTAGCTAAAATTAAAGGTTCTTTGTAATTTGCCCACGAATCAATGAAATGCTCTTTCATTTCACTAGAAGAACGGAGCTTGATTTGGTCCGTAATCAGTAAATTTTTCAGACTACTGAAATCCGTAACACCTAAACCATTCAACCAACCCTCTAAATAACTGTTGATCTCAAAGATAATATCCTTCCACGGAGCATCTGGATTGCGTGGATGTTTCATTAATTTTTGACGATACGATTCGGGACTCATGCGGAATCGTTCTAGCAAAAACTTTTTGACGTATTCAAAGTTATCCGTCTGATCTTGCGGTTCCCTTAAAATTAACTCTGCAATTTCGACCGGCACTAAAGCTAATAAATGCGTCACTAAGTCACCTGTCTCTATTTCTGCTTTGGTCGCCTGTCGTTCGAACAAATTTAAAAACAAAGTTATATCCGAGCGTTCCGGATCAAATCGATGCATTATTGTTCGGAGCGGCAGTTTAGGTGGGCGTTCCGACCCGGCACTGTTAGTTGAACTACGTCTATTTGCATCTTGCGTCAATCTAAGTTGTTCTAACGTAAATTCGCGTTCTTTTTGTTTTTCCTCTCTTTCTCTTTCTTCTTTCTCCCTCTCATATTCCCTTTGTTTTTCCTCATATTCCCTTTGTATTTCAGCCTTTTCCCTTTCTTTATTCTCTTCTCGATCTTTTATGATATACGCAGCTTGCGTAAAGGCAAAATCTCTGTCGTAATCCTTAGCAGCTTCGATTTTTTGGATAATTACCGGAATCCTGTCACTTTTCCCTATCTCCACTCCTAATTATTCCGCTAAATTCTGCAAATCAATTTTCCTGCACTGTTTCAGATCAGTTACTTCTTGCATTTTAAAATTTTAAGCAAATACAATATAAAGATGAAAATAATATTTTCGCTCGCTAACTTATGCAATAGGGATTCTAACACTTTATGAAAAATTTTCTGCTACTACCCACATAATATTAACAATTTTAAATACAATTCAATTTTGAGGAATAATAAAAATAGTATACATATAAAAATAAATTTTCAATATTGTAAAATTTTCAATACACTGACACGTTTTTGTGTCGATCATAAAAATTTAAAAAAAAATTTAGAAATTTGAAATTCTGTGTTCATAATTCAACCAATACTTGATATTTCTGACACCGCAGGTAACAATTTTCAGAGTTATAACAAAATGAACATTTTTTGCAACTGCTAAAAATTTTCTTAACATCACATATGCAAAATATTTTAGTATCAAAAACATCTATTCTTTCATAAATAATGGGAAAGTAAAATCTTTGAAATCTTTCAATCAGGAATTACTAGACAATCGACTTATATGAAAAGTCGGAATTTTTACCTCTTTTTTTTTTTAAGAAAAAAAAAGAAAAATTACACATTTAGCCTAACCGTCCCTCCTTATATTATTTTACTGCCAAAAGAAAAATTCACACTATCAAATTTTATGCTTATAACAAATACACATATATTTTTCCAAATATGTTAAAATTTATTAGATTTAAAAATTTATCATAATCTATCATAAATTAATATTCAAATAAAAATTTTCTCAGAAATGAATTTTCCTCACTAAAGAATATATAAACAAAATGAGAGCCACTCAAAAATGAATTGAGCTTACCTTTTCTACAGTCTTTGTCTGCATTATCTGTCGCCGGTTTCGGGTCTGGCCTAGACGTCGTCGATTTCACAGGTTATCTCGGTTTGTCGGCTCCTGATGTTTCCTAGAAAGGGCTTGCTTCGGACTTATTCTCTGTAAACACGGGCTTGCTTCCAGGACGGAACTGCGGTCTGTCGTGACACTGCAAGGGCTTGCTTCGGGCTTGTTCTCTGTAAACACAGGCTTGCTTCCAGGAAGGAACTGCGGTCTGTCGTGACACTGCAAGGGCTTGCTTCGGTCTCTGCTTTCCTCTCCTGAACTGGCGTCAGATCTTGCGCGCTTAGATGCGGGCGGGCGTCACTGCTACTGTCTGGGCTCTCTTCACTGATGTTAATCAATTTTTGTTGAAATATCCGACCCGCTTGCCACCAGCTATAATGAATCCATGATGTTATAATTTATAAAGGGGTAGCGTGTGGCCTTTTCATATGGATCAATTTCAATAAGGTACTACTAAGTGATTTTTATTTAAAAATCATTTTCGAGTTTCTTAATATTACAAATCATTATAAACAATTTTTTTCAGCGTAATTTCGTTTCAACTTATAATCAATTAATAAATCAATGAAAGGTCCAATCTTGTACAGTAATTAGAAATCTTAACATGAGTTCTTTTGCACCCTTCACAAAAAATTCAAGCGATGACCTTGCCGTTGCCTTAAGAGAAATCATCTCTCTTCAAAATGTGTCAGCAAAACATTTTCTTCCCCACCGGGTTGGGAAATCGTCCTGAGAAGAGTGTTTTCCGCCAACACTCGTTCTTCTGCCAAAACTCTAACTAACTTCCCCTCGCTTCTCTTTTCCGGTCCCCTTGCTCGAACAAAAGATACTCCGATCACCAATCAAAAAAGTTTTAGTTCACGTCATTAGTTTCGGTTTTTAAGTCATAGGATAAACCATTCTTTTGTGGAGGTCTTCCTGAACTTTAGAATGTTCACACGGCAATTTCTCACGATCCGAGACCCCACATGTAGTCGGACATATCAGAGAAATATCTTGCTGTCTAAGCAATTTCAGTTCACAAGATTGATCGAAGCTCATCTTTTTCTATTGCAGTAAGTGACGTTCTTGTAACCCCACAGCGAAGCGTGAGAAAAGTTCACCAACTCTTGGGAATTTCTATCCTTGATTATTTTGCATAATTAGCAGACTGTGAGAGATTTAATGAGATCGTCACAATATAGATATATCCATATATATATATATATATATATATATATATCTGACCTATGTCATACGATAATGCCCGTATTTATGAATCGATTTTGATGAAACTAATTGTGTGTATTAAGCTCACCAATGTCTCGACCGTGTTCGTTGGCCCGCTTGGTCTGCCATTTTGTTTCAAGATGGCGGCCATTTAAAAATTTAAAACTAAAATAAATATACAAAGAAATTAAAAATTCAAATTTATTTTTTAATTACGTGTTAGGCCTTGATAGAAGGATTCCAGAGCATTTTTTGGTTTACCTCTATCTTAATAAATGGCTGAGATAGAGCAGTTTGAAATTCTAGGGTGGCTGACATTTTGAAACAAAACAGCACATTAACGCGATTACTCGCAAATTATTTTCTTTCATTGTTGTAATAATTTTCCCAATCATACGCATAAAACTATATAGTCATATCCGTTAGCGCCAAAATTGGCGACATTGGGCGAAATATCGCCAAATTTGGTGACCAAAATAAGTCTTCATAAATGAAGCCAATTTGGCGAAATTCTTATTCAAATTCAGTATTAACGAATCTTTTGTAAACGTTTCTTTGCATTTTAACTTGCTGTTTTCGTGTAACATTAGCTAAAATTTTAAAACGAAGATGTAGGAAAGCTACCTTTTCCTCCCGCTACAGGCCGGAAGGACTTTTTTAATTCTGATCATTTCGGTGTTTTAAGCAGGTAGTTTGATTACGTGTCTGTTAAATGTATGTTTGATTTCTATTATTTTAATATTTTATTTATTTATTGGTGAAGTTTTAGTTTCATTATGGAATCTTAGCCGGAAACAAATGCTGTACTATTCATTTAAGTGCAAACGGGTTAATCTTTTGTAATCTGAATGCACGCGAAGGAGAAAGATTTAAAATAAATCGCACTTGAAAAATATTTTTAATGCCATAAAATATTAGTAAATTGAGATACAGTTTTCAAACAAATTGCATTTGAAAGTATCATTTGTTTTCTATTCGACACTGTAAAAATTTTAATTGTGCGATGGTTAGAAGGTTTAAGCATTTAAGTAAATAGTATTTTTGGGTCAGGTGTTGCTGCCGTCTGTATGACGTCGGCGTTACTCACGGATATGTTTTTGCTTTATAATATATATTCTATTAAGGGAATTCTAATGAAAGGAAGTAGATTGATATCTGAAAACCGATTTTATCGCGTTATCATCTTTGTTACACAGAAATATGAATCTTCGATTAAATTTTTACGTCTGGAAGGTGGAATATGTCGTTGATAAGACATTTGACGTAATTTGGAGATATGGCGTTTAACCATGAGACTGGAATGTAGACAGTAAGATATAAAGCTTGCATTTCGGTTATTTAGTAATCTGCTTCGGCATAAGCATTTTTTTAACTTAAATTTATCTAAATTAACTTTAGGGCGTGCTTTCATCCATTTTCTTTAATTTTGGAGTTCATGTTGAGTTTTCACCTCTTTAGCAATCCTGTTATTTTGGTACTTGTATGATTACAGTGTTATTCATCAATTTGTGTTGTTATTCAAATGTTGTCCTTAATAAAAAGTAGGTACTAAAAAAAATTAAATATAGTTGTCTGTACTTTTTTAACACTTTCTAACATAGTTGGAAAGTGTTTATGAATTCGGTCTGTCTGTATTTTTGCCGTCTGTCTGTCCGTGCTCTAACTCTCGTAAAAACATTCGGATTGCCATGCAATCGATATATGTTATTGAGCTTTACTGGGGCATGTTTGGTATTGAAAATAAAGTGTGCAGCATTTATTGTTCATTTACTGGGTCATTCAAAAAGATTCCGTTACATTACATCTAAGGTATTTTAATAATGTTTTCAATTTGATGTTAATGATGTTTTCATTCTATTTCAAACATTTTAAAATTGACATATATCACTGAGGTGAACTAGAAAAAGCTTACTATTGAATATGGTAGGCTTAGCATTCATCGTTCATATACAGGGATACACAAAAGAATTCGGTTACAGTAGTGTCTATGAACAATAAATGCTAAATGTGCATTTTCAGTTGTGGTACTCCGGTACGCGTTTTTAAATTTATCTAATTATTTGCCTATTACTTGGTATGTATACAGGACAGCACAAAATGTATCGATTACCTTTCGGTTTATAAACCGATTTCTTAACCAGGATTTCTTAACATTATGCGCTTCCCAACTGAAATAATTTTAGTATACTATGTAGTATATATACGAATCATCTATAGATCATATACAGGGCTGTACAAAAGAATTCTCATTTTGTTTTTTAGACAATCAATGGTAATTGCTGAAATTGAGTATTAAAATGTGTAAAGTGTTTCCAAATTGTCGTCCCTTGTTCTGTAAAGCAAAAGCCGAGTTACTAGGGCGGTCATCCTCCAACCCTTTTTCATCCCTTATTTACTTAGACATTAACTTTCACCTTATTAATTGTTAAAGTTTTGTTAAAGTATTCTGGTAGTGTTGGAAAGTGATTCCTAATCTATGCTTGACGCATGTTTTTTTCGTTCTTGTTTGATGGTAATGTTGACAATCTTATAGTGATAAGCATTCCAATTTGTAAAAACAACAGATATGATTAATAATTTTACTTTCCACATCAAACGTTTTCTCAATTTATTTATTCAAACTTATCATTTTTAGTTGCAATTGTATTTGTATAAATACGTATTACCTATAGTCGTCGTCTGGTCCGTCCATCCGTCCGCATATAACGGCGCAAAAACTATCCAACCAAATGGTTTGAAATTTAATATATATATAATCGTTGCAGAATTTTGTCGAATCATTTCAAATTTTATGAAAATCGAGTCAAAATTTAAAAAGATATTAATAACAGTTTTCTTCATTCTATTAAAACCTATTCCTATCATACAAAATCTATATAATAAAGGAGCAAGTTATATGACTGAGAAAAACAAATATGGGCTGACATTTCTTTTTTCATATGCCAGGCGGCCATTGTTATTAAAAATTATTTTTTTCGAATAAAATTGCATACAAGTTACATTTTTAAAAAGATCTTTCAAAAAAATTGTTTATTTGAGAGATGAGTTGCATTAAAAAATTCTGAGATTCTGAGATAACTTCAGTTAAAATTAGGTAATATCCATTAAAGTAAGCAAACACAAGAGATTCATTTATCGTGAATCAGAGAAATATTAAACCATGGAGGTAATAATTTGCAAGGCAAGATCATCATGTTCAATTTTGCAGCGCTATCTGGTGTCGAAAAAAAATTCGCTTGTGTAAACATGACATACGTAATAAGAGAATAGAAAGGCATGCTTATTTCGGTCATAACAGACGGTATAATTCATTTCACTGAAATAATAACGAAGATTTGTTTACATTGTAAAACTACTTATAGTAAGAACACACCTCATTTGTCACGTTTAACGTACAATTTCCAACTTGTTATAACATTTATTTCATCTTTGCTTAATCTTTAACTTACTCAGCGATGGTGGGTTTTCTTTACAGCTTAGGGTTTTATATATATATATATATATATATATATATATATATATATATATATATATATATATATATATATATATATATATATAATTTCTCTTTATTTGCTTTTGGAATTAAGCTTCTTATATACTCTGAAAATAAATTAATCGTAATTATCTCAAAATTGTTTATCGCGCATTTTGGAATTGTTTGACTTTTTCATTGAACTTTCTTTCTTCGTCTTTTCCATTTCTTACTTGATTCTTATTGTGACAAGCTTTGTTTGAAGGGCGACACATATTCGATCGGGGGCGTCGCTTATTGTACCATGTCGCAGCTTGCGGTCAGTTAACAGATCTGCTATCCTCCATTTACTAGCCACTGCCCTTACACATTGTAATGTTTCTTGGAACCCAAATCATCACTACACTTGCTTTTAGCATTTTTTTAAAAGTAGGTAAATGTCATCTTTTAAACTTGTCAAAGTGTGAAGCAGTGGCGGTCGGTTTGTGACTGGCTTTATTTGGGGCACTAAATGCATGGCTGCTAAATTTATTCTTTTCTTACCACTATTATTAAAATGGATTATTTTATTTTATTTACAGTCACTAAGTTCAGCCATTAAAAAAGGGAAACATTTCTTGTAAAAACTAATGATATATAAATTATATGTTTTTCAAGCATGCATTTAGTGCTCAAAAAAAGTCGGTGACGAACTACCACTGGTATGAAGATATTATGAAAGAAATCTGCATGATAGAGTTGTTCAGGGTGTTATTGAAAATTTCTGTAACAAGGTTGATAAATTAAAATAAAATATTTTCGCAGAAACATATGCGCATTTTTGCACACTTCCTGACTTAATGTATTTTATATCATCTACATTAGAAAAGCATTTTCTATTGCACTTAAATGTGTTTGTTGATTGAAAACAAAAAGAAGAGATATTTTATATTCATATTAGTATTTCTTTATATTCACTAAGTGATCTGTCTGATAACAAACATGAATTATTTGAAAGTATTTTTCAAATCATTTAAGGTTATCTGTATCACATTTAATTATAAATCACGAGAAAATTTTCCTGGGATTTTTTTAAATTTAGATAAAGGTTAACTGCATTAAATTATTAAACATTGATAACATAAAATTTTGTGAATTTAGCAATTCTTTCATCGCATTTTGCCAATAAACTTAAATATCTTTTTTAAACATAATTTAACGTGCTTTAATACAAAGCGAGTCATTTTTCTAGTTATAAATAAATTCAAAAATAGACATCGATAGGAGCATTAAATTATGATTAATTTTAGGTAGGTAAGCAGATAAAATAAATATAAAGGAAAGAACGTTTCATTTGATTTGCATAGGTTAAATGGTATGTATGTAAAATAAGTTGGTAACAGTAAGTTTATTGAATATAAAATCTGAAAAATCTGATTTTCTAAATGCTTTTATGTTAGCTGGTGCTATAAACGAGAGTTTTCCAAAACCAACTATTACAATTATTATTTTTTTATATAAACGAAAACTACTGATTCAGCATATTCTTTATTAAATATTTATTTTAAAGATTTGAAATTTTAAAAATATTTTTACTTGTACCTCTTTTATGAATATTTAGAGGTAAAATTATTGACAGTACGGTAATTTTTCTAGCATCTGAAATAATAGATCCAAATTCTTTTGCTAATTTTAACAATTTTTCAACATTTTTTAAATTTTATATAAACAAATGTTTGCAAGTTGAATATTATATGAACCTTCAGCTAAAACACACGTTCTACCTCTTCATAAGAACTGTTATAAAATATTTAAAAAACAAGTAAGGTAATTCACAAATGTTTTCCTAGATATGCAGGTAAATGTATATGTGCCTATAACTAAAATTACTACTTGTTAACAAATAATTAAACAACATTAAATTAGATAAATGTTTCAATAAGTAAATGTCATTAAATTTATATAAAGAAAGACAGGTATGTATGAGTTCGCGTGACGTATATATGTTACGGTCAATATGATTAATCCGGTCATTATTAATAAAAACCGGTTATTATTAATAATGACTGGATTAATCATATTGACCGTCACCGTAATATATATATATCAAACAGACGTATACATTACAATGAAGAATTGTTTGTCTTTCGTAATACAGTGAAAATTATTCACGCAAAGCTGAACAATATATTTCTGTTTATTTTTATATATTAAAAGAAAACATCTAACACAGAATTTTGCAACATTCAATTTTCATTTTTAATGCAGACAAAATGTTTTCTATAAACCCATGTATGTCATGTGTTTTCAGAAAAAAATATTATCTTACTCAATCTATAATTTCAAAATTTGATTTATCGAAAAAGAATTGACTAAAGAAGGAAAATTTATCGAAGTATCTACACGATATTTTTTATTTAATAATTTTTTCGTATGCTTACACAATTCCCTGGTGAAGCACAACAACATCTATATATGTTTCAAATAACGAACCTTCATAAACAGGAAATATACATATTGAAATTCTGAAATAACTATTTTTAGTAACTAATAATTTTCCATTTTACATGTTGTTTAGAAAATGTTACATTTTATGCATATGAATGTGTATTATATTGCGTTAGGCAGAATCGTCAAATTTTATTATGTTCTTTCTTTGCAAAATTCGCAAATAAATCTATTTCAAATTTCACAAGATACAATTTCATTCAGCTGTTTCTTATAAGACATTTTCATTGCTTAAAACTATACATATATAAAGCTAAAATATAATTTTGTATGTTAATAAGTAAAACTTTTAAAGAAAATTTTTCTACTATCGAAACAAAACTAAAAATTCAAAATGTTTGAACTAGCAGTGATTCTGTTATTTTTTAACTGCGCTTTTTGAATATAGGTTAAAAAAAATCAAATTCATGTGTTTAAGCTAATAAAATATGTACAATGAAACCTTCATAACGGACACTTCCGAATGGTGGACACCTCTAGCGAGCAATTTTTGGAAGCCCCAGCACGTGTATTATTTACATATTTGTACAAATCTTACAAATTCTGCTGTCTCCAGGTGACAGTGACTAAAAAGATATTACTCTTTTTCGAAGAATACTGAATGCTTGATAAATTTTGAAACCTTCTTCAAACAAATCTTCTATTTGCTGTGATACGCAAATGCAAAATCTACTGTAGAGAAATAAAAATTCTTCAAGATATTTCAATATATTTTCAATAAAATCTGTAGATCCTATCGCTATATAGTAAACATCAGAATAATAAAATGCATTTTGAAGTGGAAGGGTATGAGAATATGAATATGATGTTTGTGACAGGAATCAAAAAGTATTTGTTTCAAAGTATGAATTGTTTATTATGCTAATATTAATTGACTAGAAAATCCTCCTGGCATTTTCTCGGGACCACAAAAAATAGCTTTTATTCTTGAGTATTTTTTTTTCTTTTTGTTGTATTTCCATCCGGGCTACGGCGATAGCAAATTCGAACTGCACAGAAAACGGAAAATATGTAAACAAACTGTAGAAAATTAATTGTTTGAAATAGTAAATATTTTATAACTCCACCCGCGCTCCGGCAATTGTGATTTTAAAATGCACAAAAATCTGAATATAAGAAAATGATCTCCAGAAAAATATATCTATATTTTTAAATAATAATTTTTTAATGAATGATACCTTCAGTACCACGAAAATACCGTCTAAGCGTAGGTGTTTTAATTCCGTCCTGTTCTCGAAGATTGTAATTTTAAAATGCACAAAACAAAACGAGATGTTTTCCTTCCATCTTCCAGGTATGTGCTTAAAAATTAACGTATTTCCGTGGCATGCATGGAAGCGATCATAACGCTGTGGAAATGAAAATAAATGAAGCTCGTTCATCAGCCTTTGGTAAAGATTTTTAATTAGTATTGCGACTAATTATCAAAAAATAAAAAATAATGTTTTGGAACGTGTCTTCATCTAACGTTAAAAAAATTTGCTCTTCGTGCTTTCTTTCCCTAATCATCACCAACATGCAGGCAGCCACAAACACAGATAAATATATTTTATTTATTAATACAGATAACAAAATTAACGTTAAAAACTAAATTTAAAGTTTAACTCAAGTAGCACACAATAATTGGGTCAACTAATTTCGTTCCACGTTGCCCCACACTAAGAAGTAAGTGTGCGTCTTGCCGTACCGTTAGACAACAGAATCATTTACCAACAAAGGTCCAACAGTGGATCAACCGATCGCTGCTCAGAATCCTGATCAGATAGTCTCCAAATTAGAAGGAGCACAAAACCTACCGTTTGCCATCTATTTGCCAACCCTACCATGCCCAATCCTATCATTTCCCAACGGCTTCCACAATCTGCCAACGATGGGCCAACAAACTGTGCTACTTGGTAAGACTGTAATAATTTAGTCGTACAATTTAATACCGTGTATGCTTGAGATTTATGTTTGCGTTTTTTGAAAAAAATCATATGAATAAAAATTGAATAACTTTTAGAAGCTAGTCTTCGGAATAGACCTGATTAATACACTTTTTCTTTAACATTAATTAGTTAAATTTCCAATAATTTATATATTTTAAATATTGCTTAAAAGCTGATGAACAGTTCTAAGGTGTTTTGTAATAGGCTGGTTTTGTGTATGCATGGTACAAATTCGTGGTGTATCTAATATGTCCATAAAATATCGATTTAATTTTAATATGTAAATGATTCCTTATGACAAGAAACACTTGCTCAAAATATTCTGAAATCCAGAAATGTACACTGTTACTTGAGAGTGTACTTAACAGATAAGTGTTAAAAATATAATAAAATAAAAAAAAATTACGAAATATTGCAATTGGCTGTTATTTTTATACTTTATAAAAGCTCTTAAAAAACAAAAAAAAAATTATGGCAAAGTATGGATTTTGTATTTATTTTATTTATATTTCACAGCGTACTTTCGCCCGGCCCTTATTATATAGAACTGGATTTAGAACACAATTTTTCCTTTTTGACGATAAGTACTCAGTTAAAATTTATTTAAAACAGCATACTAATATTTCACAACATATTTGCATTTAAATTAATTATTCTTGTTACAGTTTCGTTGGACACATAACTAATTAATGTAAATTCCTAATATTAAATAACACAAAGCAAAAAAAAAGAAAGAAAATCCATAAAAGATTTCAAAAGAATATAAAAAAATAGCAATAAAAACGTATGTAATAACTGACTCGAGATTCATTAAAGTAATAACAATAATAATGATACATAAAAGAAAAAAAAAGCATCTTCTAATATAATACTTTTTTTATCTTCTTGTTTTATAAAAGTTTTTCAAAATTGTGGTTAGTCCTAAAACAACCAACTCTTTGGATCTTAGTAAAACAAGCATTGTTTTTGTTTCCTGAGATTTAGCGGTAAGAAGATTACGCCTTGTCAAGTAGATGGTTTTACTATGTTCAATAATAATCGCGGTTCTATTAAGAAAAGTCCTGAGAGTAAAAACACAATTTTTCATCATGTTTTGGAAGTTATTTTTTATTGGATAGAATATATCGAAATGAATGTATATTTGTATTTGTATTATCTTTTATTTTATGTATTAATTTTCTATTTATGTTACATTACCTAAATAAAAACTAAAATGACTTCAGTGAAATTCAAATGGTAGCAATGGAGTCGAGAAATGACAGCTATTTTGGAACAGAAATAAAAAAGCAATTTTTTAAAATGTAAGTAATATTGTTTGTCTTGATTGTACAAAATGTCATTAGAGATTTGAGTTCTACATAAAAAAGTAGATTCAAATCGTAAAGAAAGGAAGTTCATAGGTTAAACACTAAGCAAAGTGTTCTGAAAGTCTACCGAAAGTATTTTGAAAAAGCTACGTAAATGAGAGTTACTCCCGAGAAACGGGACGTGCTTTAAAAATCAGATTTTGTCACTAAGACCGCTACAAAAAATATCACTTGAATGGAGTTGACCAAGGCGAGCCTCCTTGTCTCAATCAAAAGTCACTAACTTTCAAGTTCTGAGATTACCACTTTACCTCCTGAAGTCGCTTTTAGAGGATAAAGAATCCTTCCTTCCAGTCCCTCCTATTCTAGAATTCGGGTGTTGGTTCTACTATACATGGTCTCCTGAGTTAGTGCCAGGTCCGGTTACTAAATTGCATTTCCTTGCTTGTAGGGGGGACGCTTCCAATGTATAACCCATAGCCAACACAGGCAGTTCTATCTATCACTCAGTTGGTGGTCCCTCCTCCCACCGGAAAAAAAGAAAAAAAAAACACTCATTTAGGATATTTTCTGGTTAAAACGGTATCTTTGGTTGAAAAAATACTAATATTTACTATTTAAATAACATATTTTGTGGCAATCATTTATCGCAATCGTCGCAGATTTTTTTTCTATGTGTCTTCGAAAATATAATTTTGTGTTTTAAGAGAATTCCGCCAGTGTTTCATTTTCGCTTTTTAATTTTTCAGTCAGCAATCCATGCGGGATGTTTCCATTCTCATTTCATTCTCTCATTTGTTGTAAGAAGATATCATTGTCAGAACACGCATGCACAGACATGTATATGAGACCCGGAGCCTGGCCTATGCGAAGTGTGTGATACAAACAGTTGCTTCAGACCATGCGCGGCTGGGATATGATTATAAAAGTAAACACATATTCGTAATCTCAGAAAAAATTTAAAGTATTGAGACTGTTTACAATTTTATGTTTTCTATGAGATAAGAAGTTAGATTAAAATTCCAGAAAATATTAAACAGTGAATTTTATCTCATCTTAAAGCTAATCTTCCATTTCGAAGCATAATGAATTTATGGAATTTACGAGAAAAAGTCATTAAGTAAGTCACAAAAGATAATTAACTAATAACTTACAATGATATTCACTTCAAAACTATTTTTATTTCTCAACATATTCTCCACCAATATTTATGCACTTATATCACCGTTTTATGAGTCTCCCAACACCAGCTGCATAACATTCGTTGGGTTGCTGTCTCAGCCACATTAGGACTTCAAGTTGAACCTTTTCATCATCTGTGAACAGCATCTTGCAACTTCTTCAACATCCACCATACAGCTTCGACTTCCCCCCAAGCGATTTTTATCTATTTAGACCACTAAAAAACCATCTTGGAAGCAAGATGATGTTCAGAGATTTTGAAAAGGTTCAACTTGAAATCCTAATGTGGCTGAGACAGCAACCCAAAGAATCTTATGCAGCTGGTGTTGGGGCACTGATAAAATGGTGATACAAGTTCATAAATATTGGTGGAGAATATGTTGAGAAATAATAATAGTTTTGAAGTGAATATTATTGTAAATTATTATTTAATTATCTTTTGTGTCTTACTTAATGACTTTCTCTCGTACAATTAAGTAAATTCGATTAAAAATGCATTCTTCGCTGTAAAATATTTTGGAATAAAATTTTCGATTTCCGAAATATACCGACAAATCACAAGCAGCATATGATAGAGTTGAAACTGGATAAACAAAATACATCTCCCTTCTATGGAAAATCAATTTAATCGACGACATTTTATAGGGATAAGAGTTGATTAGTTATGAAATGTATTATATTTGAAGTGAACCGATGCAGTTATGTCCTTCTGAAATTGAACAATTTGAAATTCGTTTACAAACTAGTGATTCCGCAAAAGAAATTGGTGAAAAATATTTGCATTAAGGAATTATAATATTCATATATCATGAACATAAAAACAGCATCTGCTATAAATAAAAAAGAGTAGAATTTCTTCTTTCACTAAATAAAGTAAATTCTTTCGAGGAGTATTTTGTTCAATGTTTTACAGTATAGGGAGACTTTACAAATGATTTTATTTCTGGGATGAAATGTAGTAACTGTAGGAAACGAATACTTTTTCATGATAAATAATACCATATTTAATCTTCAGTAGCTTAATCCAGAATCTGGAATTTTAAAGTGATTTGTTTTATATTTTATTTTCAGTAGCAATTGCTTTAATGGAAAATGTTCTGAATTTTTCGTTTTCAATTTAAAATTTTTGTAAAATATTATATAAAGAATGACAAAATAAATGTAGCTAAAAAAATTAAAATGAATTAATGACATACTAAAATATGTATGTAATAAAGTTATTGAAACAAAAGATCTTGAGAAAATGTAAATTTATAATAAACTAATGAGAAATTAGGGTAGACCAGGTGAGGAAGAGATTAATAAATGCAACATGAAGAAAAAATATTTTTTTTAATACTCTAATAATATAATTACAAAAATCTTATTTTATCTCTTTTATTTATTAACACTTTGCCGTCTGCATGTTTCGTAAAAATAATTCTATTCGTAAAATGTTGAAATGATTGATTGACACCAGAATTTAGAAACAAATTTATTCAAAATAAGTAAAATCTTTTCTTCAGGTACATGTAAAAGGGAATTTTTCATTCCAAAATTCTGTTGCCAATGTAGCATTTAAGGATTGCAATTAACTTACTTTACGTACGACACCACTGTGGTGTCGTCAGACGGCAAAGTGTTAATTAGCTGATACGTCCTGCGTTGCCTGGGCCCGAGATAATAATTTTAAATATGCCTTATATGAGTGTAGAATTCTGACATTTCCTCCGGGAAGAATTTTGAGTTAGGGGTTCCCTTGACTTCCGTAGAGAACACCCTCGAATTTGTATGATGTTATATTTTTTAATGGTAATTTATCCGAATAAACATAGAATTGGGGGTCGATCTGCTTTGGACTGCGTACACACGTGAGTGCTACGCACGCTTCCGGTCTTTCTTTTTTCTAAATGGACCTCAGTTTGGTATGATTTCACATTTTTAACTTAGCGAAAAAATTAATTTTTAAAACGCGAATTGATATCGCCGACTGTTGACAATTCAAAAGCGAAATTTAAACCCCGGTGGAATTCTCTTAAAACGTGTTAAAAATATTTTCGATAACACAGAGAAAAAAATTCCGCGATGATTGCAATAAAGAACTTTTACAAAATATATTTTTTAAATAGTAAATATTAGTATTTTTTCAACCAAAGATGCCGTTTTAACCGGAAGAATATCTTAAGTAAGTGTTTTTTTCTCTTTTTTTGGGGCGGAGGGAGTTTTATTTTGGTTTTTTTATCTCTCTCTTTCGCTTTTATTTACTTTATCGCTTATGAGTGTGTACCTATTTATATATACATATTTAAAAAAAATCTTTCATAGGCATTTTGCGGATAGCGAACTATATATAGAACTCTTGTGCGGAGGTTTCGTACTAGTTGTGCGAATACTTAGAACAAAGTGGACTGTATCAAATGCTACAGTATTTATTTAGTTAATAAATACGATGAAGAGAAGACAGCAACGGCAGCTTGTCGCCACCGAGTTCCGAGCACATCTGCTTCACACACACAAGGTTACATTAACGGGTTGCCAGAAACAAAAAAGAGGGGGGAGGAATGTTCCATCGCCAATAGATGCGGAACATCCCGCCCGGCGTTGAAATAATACAAGTATTTCAATATATAACAAATGTAACACATATAATAAAGAAAACAACATGATACAATAATAAGCAATTAAAACCATCACCATAATTATACAATTAAGAATAATAATAATAAAAAATATTAAATAGTTACTGAGCATTAATTTCATTATCTATCATGGGCAAAATACTAATTTTAGATACAGATCTTTTCAAAATGCCCTTCGCGGTTCGTACCTCTACTACTCTGACATGTCCGTCAGCACCTGGGAATACTTTAGTAATACGGCCTAGAGACCAAGTGCAAATAGGAAGTTGTGATTCCTTTACTAATACCAACATACCTGGCAAAATATTTGGCTTTTTGAATAGCCATTTGTTTCGTTGTTGTAAGTAACTAAGATAATTATTCTGCCAACGCTTCCATATAATTTGCACCATTTTTTGTGTTCTTTGCCATTTGTTTAATAAGTTATCCTTTACCTCAATTAAATTTGGCTCTGGAAGCGCATTAAGCGGTCTTCCTATGAGGAAGTGACCAGGAGTCAATACTTCAAAACTGTCGGCATCTGTCGACAAAGGAGAAAGTGGCCGCGAATTTAATATGCCCTCGATTTGTGCAATTACCGTTAGAAATTCTTCTAACGTTAAATGAGCTGAACTCACTACTCTCTTAAAATGATATTTAAATGCTTTAACTCCCGCTTCCCAAAGGCTACCGAAGTTGAGTGCTCTAGGAGGAGAAAATTTCCAGCAGGTGCCCTCTGATGCCAAATGGTTAGAGATTTCTTCGCTATTCATAAGTTTTCGTAGACGCTTAAGTTCTGCTGAAGCCCCAACAAAATTTGTAGCGTTGTCGCTAAAAATTGTTGAACTTTTCCCACGACGAGAGAAAAATCGCTTTAAAGTAGCAATTATTGCTTCAGATGTTAAGTCTGAAACGAAATCCAAGTGTACAGCCTTAGTGACCATACATACAAATATAGTTACATAGATTTTTTGGAGGGTACCCTTTCTCTGGCCCTTGTATTTTATTTCAAAAGGTCCATATAGATCTAATCCGACATTAGAAAAGGGAGATCTAGGTATTACTCTCTCAGAAGGGAGATCCCCCATCAGCTGGTTAGCCATTATGGGCTTAACTTTGAAGCATTGTACACATTCATGCACAACCTTACGTGCAATGTTTCTGCCGCTAAGTGGCCAATATTTTAGACGTACAGTATTCAAAAGAGCCTGGGGTCCTACATGAAAATCACGAAGATGATAGTATTGAAAAATAAGTTTAGTTAACCTATCCTTTGCTGGCAAAACTATGGGATATTTGCTTTTATAATTTATGTTCGCATGTGAGAGTCTCCCACCTACTCTGATTAGTTCATTACAATCTAAAAAAGGATTCAGAAATTTTAACTTACTTGCAGGAGGGCCTGAAGAACCTTTTTTCAAGGCATCAATTTGATGTGTAAAATACTTTACCTGAATGTATTTCAATAAGTAAATTTCCGATTTCTGGATCTCTTTGGCAGAAAGAGGACCCTTTAATTTATCGCGCTCCTTACAATTTCTAATAAATCTATAAATAAAGGTTAGAATTCTAATTAATTTCAAAAAATTATTAGTTAAATTAAATAAATCGTTCATAAAATTAGAGTCATTAATGTTTAAAAGATTCATTTTAGCAGGAGGTTTCAGTTCATTCACATATAAATTGTCACACAGAATATCTGGATTACGAATAGTCTCTAAAGATTGTTCACTAACAGTTGAAAGTTGTGGACCTTGCCACCACAGTTCTCTAGCAGCAAGAGCTTTTACGTCAAGTCCCCTAGAAACCATGTCAGCTGGATTGCTCTCGGATGGAATGTAAGACCACTTATAGTTTTTTGATAACTGCTGAATTTGCGACACTCTGTTGCACACAAATGTCTCTAACAAATTTGGAGGAGTTCCAATCCAAGCTAGTGCTATAGTTGAATCAGAGAACAACTGGACGGAGTCGAGAGGTTGTTTTAAGGCCTCTAAGACCTTGTTAGTCAATTTTGTCAGAAGAAGACATGCAGCTAATTCCAATCTAGGAATTGTCATTACTTTCGTCGGAGCAACACGGGACTTGCTACAAAGAAGTTGACTAGATAGTTCATTAGTGTTGGAGATAGTTTGAATATATACGACTGCACCGTATGCCTTAGAAGAAGCATCTGCGTAACTGTTCAGCACCACAGATTTAACGTTCACTTTTAAGAAACACCTTGGCACTTTAATTGTCTCTAATTCTGGTAATGTTGCGATGAAGTTTTCCCATTGCTGAGAAACGTGTGGAGGTAGTTTTTCGTTCCAATCCACATTGAGTAGCCACAGTTGTTGCATGAAGATTTTTGCCTTTGCTATCACCGGTCCAAGTAGACCAAGGGGGTCATAGATACGAGCTATTTGTGAAAGGACATCTCTTTTAGTAAAGTTTTGTTTTTCACTTATCTTTACCTTGTAGGTAAATGTATCACTGAAGCTATTCCATAGCATTCCTAGAGTTTTTGTCACAATTTCCTCGGAATTTCTGTCAAGGGGAAATATTTCCTGATCCTTAGACTGTACTCCATTGGAGCACCATTTGTGCAAGCTCATGCCTCCTCTTTGGAGAAGTTGCGTTAATTCTCGCTGAATTAATTGCATCTGGGTTAAATCTGAAGCACCAGACAAGCAATCGTCCATATAGAAATCATTTAAGAAAATATTCGAAGCCAATGGGAAGTCCCTTTTTTCATCCAAAGCAAGTTGTTGCAAAGTTTTGGTTGCTAGATATGGGGCGCAGGCGGTCGCGTAGGTAACGGTTGAGAGTTGGAAAACTTTGACAGGCGATGACTTACTGTGCTTCCAGAGAATTTTTAGGAATTTATGCTGTGACGGGTTAATTTCTATCATTCTAAACATTTTTTGAATATCTGCGGTGAATGCGTAAATGGGCTTTCTAAATCTTACTAATATTGAAAAGAGATCTTTCTGAAGCACCCCTCCCTTATATAACATATCATTTAAAGATTTTCCAGTTGTTGATTTTGCACTTGCGTCAAAAACGACGCGCAGTTCGGTAGTTTTGTTTGATGGTCGCAGGATTCCGTGATGAGGTAAATAAAAACCGTCTTCAAAATCACTATTTTCCTCTATTTCATGCATATGATTCAAATACTTATATTCATTTAAAAAATCTATGTACAAATTTTTCATTGTTGGGTCACGCTCTAAACGTTGCCACAAATAATCTAATCTTTTAGATGCGATTTTTTTTTGAATTTCCTAAATTAGTTTCAGAAATTTCTGGTTTGAACGGCATTTCAACTACGTATCTCCCATCCTCCTTTCTGAAATGCGTTTTATCAAAATGTTGATTACAATATGTTAATTCATCAATGCTGCACGGCTTTAAATCATCAACATTCTCTATTTCCCAAAATGAGGTCAAGGTCTTATTGAGTGCTTCTAGATTTTTTGTTAGAAAACAATGGGTTTCATTATCTTTATATTATTATCATAAACACTACCAGATACCAGATATCCAAAACAAGTTGATTGCAGAATTAAATTAAATTATCTTTCAGTTTTATTTGATCAGCATTTAAAAATTCGAAAAACAATTCTGCACCCAGAAGTATATCTATTTTTTGCGGAATGAAGAATTCAGGGTCCGCTAATTTTATGTTTTGTGGAATGCTCAAATTAGAAATGCTTATCTTTCTAGACGGACTGAAATTTGTTATTTTCGGAGTGATCAGACAATCAATATTCCATTGAGAATCCCCGCTTTTATTAGATAAGCAAACTGCAGTTTTTGCCTTTATATTTATTGTTGAATCATTCCAACCCGCAATCGGTATATGATTTTTTTCTTTCTTTAATTCCAACAAAGTTGCTGCGTGAAATGAGATAAAATTACTTTCTGACGCAGAGTTCAAAATGCTACGTAACGGTCTTTTAACCCCATTAGAATCTGTAATATAAATTATCGCCGTGTTTATCAAAACGGATTTATTGTTTCCATGAGAAAAAAACGAATGTTTGGGAGTATCATCGTTTTCAGAATTTTCTCTTTGCGTAAAAGCCGTCGCCGCTGTGTCTGCGACGTTTGATCTGGCCTCGTAATGATCAGTTTGCGGCGCTGAATATTAATGTAGGGAAGTATGATGAAATTTTGATTTGCAAACAAAGCAAGTATTTTTTTAATCACAGGATGATAATAAATGTGAAGAATTTAGACAGTTAAAACAAAGTTTGTTTTTCTTGGCAATATTTATTCTATCTGCTAATTTCATAATCTTATATTTTTCGCAATGGTACAATGGGTGGATTTCAGAGCATAGACTGCAGTTTTTATTTTGTGTTTTATCAGATTTCATGAATAAAGACTTAGAACGGTCAGAGTTAGAATTGAATTTTGAAGAAGAACTAGCATTTGCTATTTAAGATTTGACATCTTCGTTCTAAGAATTCGAGAAATTCGTCAAAGTTAGGAACTTCGTTATCTTTTAACGTGAGCTCATATTGTTTACGAGTGTCTCGATCAAGTTTGTCTAAAAGTATATTTAATAATATGGCGTTAGAGAATGTATCTCTTTCAAAGTCTAAAACTTTAAGGGCTCTTAAGTTCTTTCTAACACTATTTAATAAATTTCGAAGATCTTTTGCGGATTCATGTTTGATTGGGTACAAGTTGAGAATATTTTTTATATGACAATCTACTATTGTTCTTTTGTTCTCATACCGTTGTTCTAATGCACTAAAAAGAGACGTATAACTATCGTCTGGGGTTTGTATGCTTTTGGGTTCCCCCAATAAAGCCCCACGAAGATAGAAAAGCTTTTCATTGTCGTTCAAATCAGAATTTTCCGTAATGAGCGTATTAAAGGCAGTTTTAAAAATGCTCCACTCCTCAATTTTTCCAGTAAAAACTGGTAATGGAAATTTGGGCAGTTTTATAATTGCTTTATGATTATTAACACTTATATCATTACTTGAAGAAGCGCTAACATTAGATTCGCAATAAAATTTCTTAATAGATGTTTTAAGACTTTATATAATAGTATAGATATAGATTTTAATTAATATTTAAAACTTAAATATTTAAGTGTATCCTCCTTATTATAAACCGAAAGAATTGGGATATAGATGTAGGCTTTAAAACTGATAAATTGCGAAAATACGACTATTAAACCTGCCAAATTCTTAAAATATTATCCAAACGCAGCACCCTGAAATTCAGCCTACATTCCATCCAGTTTCATACCATGAAACATATGTATTTGAGTGGCAGGAAAATAGTCAATATTTTTATTTGTGAAATTATTGTTACACTTATAGATATAATTTGTTTCACTTAAATGTTACACTTATAGATATAATTTTGTTACAGTATAGATATGATTAATAAGAATTAACTTAATCCAAAAAAATAATTGCAATTGATTATGCAATCCTTTTCCTCTGTTAGTTGACACATGCACATTTCACTATAAAACTGTTCATTTCCAGGTTTGATTTGATAGAACAGAAAATAAATCATGATTTATCACTTTATAAAGGCATGAGACTCACTTAAGTTTTCATAATAAAGGTGGTATACACAATGAAATCTTCAGAAACTGAGTCCGTAAAAGGCATCCAGATTCATGAAACAGAAGTGCGTAATTAAAACCACGGATACCGACGTAATGACAATATATGCCAAGGTCCTTACGCTTTTACCAGAATTGAGGCGTTCATAAGTCAATCCGACTAACTCCATTTCTTTAGAAGTTCGGGTAATAAAATGATTGGGTTGGAAAATTTCTATATATTTATACAGTGCTGAAAAATTACTTTTGATTTAAAAAAACTTAAGGAATATATATATATACTGAATCAAAATATACTGAAAAAATAATAGTTTTTTTATATAGATACATAATTTTAACTTGAGCATTTTCATTTGATGGAGTTAGTCGGGTTGGCTTCTGAACACCTCAATTTTTGATGGAATTTTTCGCCCTATCAAGGTGCGTACGCTCACTGAAGTTTCCAGGTAGTCTACCACCACTTTTTACGATTAGAAAAATTCTATTTAATACTTAAATAGCATAAATTACAGGTGCCTCGTTTTATTGCAGGATTTGTAATAATTTTCTGCATTTAAATAAGGCGAAAAATTCTATTAAAAAATGTGGTAAAAACGTACGAACCCTGTATGCTTCTTATATAATGATGCTTGCATTTTCATTTGATATCAAAGCAATGACTACGTAATTTTATCACTCTTCGAATTAAAAAAAGTTCAATAACCATATTGAGAAAAACTTAAAAATCAGTATCACAAAAAAGAAATTACAGTTCTCTTTGTTTGCCCTTTGTCGGGCTTAACTGACCTGACAGGCCAGCTGCCAAAGCTTAACCAATTCAAGGGCGGTGGTAAATTTTTGGACCACTTAATTTTAATCCGTAAATGTCAGATTGGCGATAGAATTTTGGAATAAACATTTTCCTTTAATTAACCCTTAGGCCATTGAGTTTTCACCTTTTGGTTCTCTCCCCAGCGTTGGGTTTCTTTTTGGACGTGCATTTCGAAGGAACGTTTGAAAATGCCTGCTTCCCAATGGGGCCACAAATAAAACTGAATGAACTTCCACAAATAAAACTGAATGCATTTTTTTGTCATATGAGAGTACTTTTGCGTGAACAGAGTGTTTAAATATGGCAAAATTTTATATTAAAATTTACTTGTGGAAGTTTGCCACATTGGTAATCAGGTTTCGAAATTCAGATTGACGCAAGTTGCGTGTTGGGGAATAGGCTCAGATGTACGTGCCAAATGCGCTAGTAACGGACTAAGGGTTGAATACGTGAAGGCATGCATTTAATTGTTTTCAAATTAATTTGTTTGTAAATTCTGGTGTCATTCAATCATTTTAGCATTTCAGGAAGAGAAGTACTTTGTCCCTGAAAGGGTTAACGAAGGCCTTGGAAATTGCTGAGTTATTTACTTGCTTGCAGGTTAATAAATGAAGTTTTTTTAACCAGACTTCAAATATTCTCTCTTTTTACTTTCTCGCGAAGGTAACTAATCTTTTTTAGAGTCTTAGAATTGAGTTAGTTAAGTGCAAATGGCTATTTTAAATTAGGTGCCTGTCAGCCGTGCTGCGACCGAACCCGGTATTCCAGAAGTGCACCTGACTGAGAATTAAACGTGCATAATTTTCAAGAATATATCTAATTAATAAAAATTAATTTAATAATAATCATTATTGTTATTAAATTAAGTTAGTAAGGATTACTTTAATAACAACAAAAAGTTTAGCTGTTACTTTGTTAGCCATTATACGAAGAAAAACATTTCATTTTTAAACAACAATACCAATTTCCGGTTTTTGGTTAATAGAACAGGAAATACATCATAATTTATCATTCTAGTTAAGTATGAAAGCCACAAATGTTTCATAATGAGGTGGTACACATAAAAGAAGTCTGCAAACCCTGAATCAAAGTGGGACAGTGAAATCATAAAACAGAAGTGTACAATTGAAACAACGAATTTCAATTTAATGAAAATACATACTTACTGTAATAATGATGTCTGAATATTCAATATTTATCTTAAATATAGTTGTTAATTTAAACAAGAAGAGAACAATTGTAAATGCTTAGAAAGAGAAGTAGTTAATATTTCAATATTTATATACAATTACTAACATGGAATTTAATTTAAAACTAATAATAAACCTTATAAATAAACCAATCTTTGTCAATCATATTATAGTCTTTTCACCTTCAAACAATAATGTCAATTTTCGGTTTCTATGTGACATCACAGAAAATCGTGATTTATCACCTTATATAAACGTAATAGTAACGAAACTTTTGAAATGGGAGGAGGCATTCATAAAACAGTCTACAAACAATAAGTCATTGTAGAACATTCACATTTCTGAAAGGGAAGTGCACAATTGAAACTACGAATATCAAGGAAATGAGAACATAGGCTTAACTATTATAATGATGTCTGCACTTTCAGTCCTATCTTAAATATTGTCGTTAATTTAAACAAGAATATAATAAATATAAATTCTCTGAAAGGTAAATAGTTTCCAGCAAATATTAATGCAGTTGTACGCATTGTCTTTTGTCTTGTACGGTTGTCTGTTTGAAAAGAATTTTAGTAATTCATGCCATTTCCAGAATACGTGTCTTTTTTAACGCAGATCATTATAATTTGTTTTGTTACTAAGGCATCCTGTCACGATTTCTCACACTTGAATTTTTAAGGCTTTTATGTATTCCACTACGTTTGACACCCATTCCTTTTTGTTAAATAAAGAAAAAATTAATAAAGCACAGATTTTATAAAATACATAAGTATACAGGAAATCGAAAGGTTACACTAAGTTTTTTTAGATAATTTCTTATTATATTTTCCTATTTTAATGAAAAAAGTCCTTCCGGCCTGTACCGGGAGGAAAAGGTAGCTTTCATATATCTTCGTTTTAAAATTTTAGCTAATGTTACTCCAAAACAGCAAGCTAAAATGCAAAGAAACTGGTTATAGAAGATTCGTTAATACTGAATTTGAAGAAGAAATTCGCCAAATTATCGAGCTATAACCAAGTTGGCTTCATTTATGAAGACTTATTTTGATTGGCGAGAAAAAGTTTGTTTAAATAACATCATAATTTGCGAAATAGCGTTCTGAGAAATAGCGTTCACTAAAACTCATAAATTAATCGTTGGTTTTTTGTAATGTGCTGTCTTGTTTCAAAATGTCAACCGCCCTAGAATTTCAAACTGCTCTATCCCAGCCATTTTTTAAGATAGAAGTAAAACAAAAAATGCTCCAGAGTCCTTGTATCAAGGCCTAACACTTAATTAAAAATAAATCTGAATTTTTAACTTTTCTGTATAAATATTTTAGTTTTAAATCTTTTAGTGGCCGCCATTTTGAAAGAAGATGGCGGACCAAGCTGGCCAACAAAGTCGGTTGAGGTATAGGGGAGATTAATACACACAATTAATTTCATCCAAATTGATTTATAAATGCGAGTGTTATCGTATGACATAGATCAGATATATATATATATATATATATATAAATCAACATTTGAACCGAGGGTGGTTTTGGGGTCTGGGTGTCATGATCGGTGAAAATATATCAAAATTTTCTGGTATTGCTTTCCTCCGAACGGCTGCAATAGGTAGCTTTATACTTTTTTGTATTGAAAGCTACTTTATAATACAAAACACGTTACTTACCAAAGATGTCTATACGACAAAATAATTAGAGTTTCCAAAATGTTTTTCTATACGAATACAATCTGAATCCTTAAGAATTTAATGGACTATGATCTAAATCATTAAATAAAATCTTCCAGACACATGCCAACAATTATACAGTGTGTTTCGCTACCAGACGGACAAACTTGAGGAGGTGTAGTGGGCACAGAGACGACACGGAATCACATAGCAATGCAGGGTCAAAAATACCATAGTTGCGAGCTATGGTTCAAAGAAGCAGAGAAAAAGAACAGAAACAGCAACACATTAATGGGACAGAAAACATTTTATTGAAAGGTTGTACTAGAGAAAGTGTTCGATATTACGACCAGAAGTCATCAGGCAGACTTGACAGCGGCGCTTGCAATTTTGTGGTAGATGGCGCTGAACGGAAGGCCGCTTGAATATCTGTAACTGCCGGGAGGATACGCGACACACCAGGAATCTTCAAGAACGTAAGGGAGTCCATGCGGCGCCGCTGTCCTACCTGACTGCTGTTGGTCGAATTTCGATCACCTTCTGTAGCACAAACTTTCAATAAAATATTTTCTGTCCCATTAATATGTTGCTGTTTCGGTTCTTTTCCTCTGCTTCTTTGAACCATAGCTCGCAACTACGTCATTTTCGACCCTGCATTGCTATGTGATTCCGAGTCGTTTCTGTGCCCCCTACACCTCCTGCAAGTTTGTCGGTCTGGTAGTGAAACACCCTGTATGTTTAATATTTTTTAGATATTTTGTGCACGTTAATAGAAAACCATAGCTGTAAAATTTTTGGAAGTTTTTCGATATTTAAACAAGTAGTTCATCAGATTCATACCATTACATAAATCGTAAACGATCAGTATCCTAGGAACGGATCCTAGCCTCAGTTGAAGAGAAGGTTTTTTTCTTTTCAAAATGGATAGTTTTATATGTGTATTTAAATAGTTTTAATTTTAATATAATAAAAAATAATTGAAATTAAAAATGTGTTATTCTATAAGCCACTTCAGTTATAATTAAAACCCTTTTAATTGAAAAGCTTTTAAAGGTGTATATTGAAACCTTTTTAAATATATGTCAGGATTTGTCGGACTGTTTTTTAATTATAATAGTATTAATTATAGTTTTGGGAGGTAATGTATTAAAAAAATGTTCCTCATATAGTTGCCATTTTCTATATATATAAATGTTTTTTGAGGGGCCTAGTAACCTATTAAAAACACAAAAAACAGCATCTCTATACTATGAATACTCAACTTTGTTAAATACCAAATGCAAATAATATGTATATCAGATAATATGTATACATTTGTTTATATAAATAATTAAACATTTATATATAGTAAAATTAACCACATTTAATTAAACATTATTTGTAAATAAAACAAATATATCAACAATTACTTTCCACTTATAAACAGTTAAGTAAACTTGGTATTATATTTATAGTTTTTAAATAAATCCACACATTTATGTATATATAACATTAATTAAATGTAAATTCCAATTAATTTTTTCAGAAATAAAATTCGCCCAAAACTAATGAGTAACAAACAAGCGGATTGTTTATTACTAAACAGAGCGTTAAGCCAGCAGAGTAAAAAATGTCCCAAGCCGGGAATTGAACCCGGGACCCCAGAACAGCGGTCTGAGATTCTACCACTGAGCTACAAAGAACGATATTCCAACTCGGCATCTCTCACTCTTATATATATGTCGGATAGGTTGCAACCGCAGCACAAAATGGAAACTGTCATTCACAGCACACTAACCCTGTGGCAAATTTTAGATGACATTATTCATAAGTTCAGCACATGTGTTGTCTATGCTGGACTTGTTCTGTAGAGCCTCAGAGCGCTATTTTGGAGTCCCGGGTTCGAGTACCGGCTTGGGAAATGTTTCACTCTATCGGCTTAACGCTCAGTTTAGCAATGAAAAGTCCACTTGTTTGTTACTCATTAATTAACTTTAAAAAAACATGAAAAATAATTTTAGCCAGGATTTTGCCTCAAATACTTCATTGCGCGGTGTTAAGGAGTTGTCGTTCAGACATTTTTAATAATAATGACAACGTAACCATAATTTTATCTACATTCTGACCAATGAGTATACTTCATAGCATGATTAATTAAACTATATATATAAATACGATTGGATGCGTAGGGAATTTTCGAATAAATTGTAGAATGATCTTTTTTTCATTGTGAAATATTTACAGTATCTCTATAATAAAACCGTAAGTCATGTGACTGTCATCAACAGTTCCGGAATGTCCGTTTCACTTTTTCATATGCCAGGCGGCCATTTTTATTAAAAAATATTTTTTCGAATAAAACTTCATAAATGTGACATTTTTAGAAAGATCGTTCAAAATAAATTAATATTTGAGAGATGCCTTACGTTCAATTATGTATATATTCTCCAATAACTTCAGTTGAAATTAGCTTCGCAGTTCAAATTCTCTATCCATGAAAGTAAACAAAAAAAAAAGATTCATTCGCCGTGAAGGTTTAAAATATTAAACCATTAAACCATGGATATAATCGTTCGTAAAGTTAGTTTTCCATGAAAGATTTTTTGGAGCGCTGCCTGGTGTCGAAAAAATAATTCGTACCAGTGACACAATCAAAGTTTACCATAATTATGTGCTATACAACTCAACTTCATTCTTGATCTTTTCTTGATGTACGCTGAATGTAAACAAATACAACTCATGTAATGATGAATCAAATTTCGAAACAAATTGTCAGTTAATTTGGTATTTATGTATTATACGTGAAAGGAAGAGAGACCACCGAAAATGATTGTTAATCACCAATCATATTTACCATTATTAATGACCAATCGCTTTCAAAACAGTAATTTAATATACATTTACAAAATACATAACATCATTAAGTACTTTTGTGTTATTTGGGCGCAAATCTCGCCAATAGAATTTTTAAAATCGCCAATACCAGCTTTTATTTTTCGCGTGTGAAAATTAGAAACGATACTTTTATTTTGAAATCAAATGTTCTGATGGAACAGCTGTCGTAGATGCACCGGGGCACTATATTAACTATAGAGTTGCAATATAGAGAGAAAAAACGGGTTGCTGTAATTAGAATTATAGGCGGTAATGTTGGTGTGACATATTTACGTGATTATCAAAACTGGCTTCCAAAAGTTCAATGTTTCACCAAACCATACTCGAAAATTACGTGTTATAATATGCACTCCGATTATGTCACATTATTCAAGACGTTTTAAATGAGAATAATGATAGATTTTCTTCTTGAATCTCCCGTAATCAAGTCTACAAACAAAGTTAGCGAGAAACAAACAAACAAACAAAAAAATATTGGCAACAATATGGTTCAGTGTAAATGGTGGATATCATTAAAGACTTTCACAAAATAGACTCCATTGCACCAAATCGTATTAACTAAAATACGCCATTTGGCAATGGATCCAATTACGGAAAACTACTTAATATGTTTAAGAATCTCCTCATTAGCAAGCATATTGCAACTGATAAGCAAACGGATATGAAGCATAAATGCTTAAGTTGGTTAAGCGCTTTTTGTCAAGAAAGATGAAATACATAACAACAAAAAATATGCGAAATGCTACCATGATCGAAAAAGTTTTTGATTTGTCTATTAGAATTTTCCGGTTTGGCGAAGGATTACGGAAAAAAATAAATTATGAATAAAAGTAACATGTTACAGTGCTTAACATACATTTAAGGGAGACCAAACTGGTCGCCAGTGGCGGCTAGTATATTTATAAATGCGGTCAATTTGTTATGAAATAATTTATATTTTGTTTTAAATCTCACTATAACGGCAATTGGTTAAATTATGTTTTAACGGCTTCTTTATTAAATCCATTATAAATCTCTTTACGAATTTCTTTAGTTTTAATTTTACCTTTAAAAATACAGCGTGAATAAATACAATGTATTGTTATATTCCGCTTTATTTATTTCCCTCATTTATATAATATTATCATATCAATATACTACATGATCTTTTGATAAAGTATCGGTAGAATAATTTAGATGGGATTACAATTTCTAAATTTTGTTATTTATTATTTTACTTACATGTTGTAGAAGACGAAATATATATACATATATATATATATACATATATATATATATATATATATATATATATATATATATATATATATATATATATATATACATATATATTGGAAGATTGGATTTTTCTTTATTTATTTATTTGATTTTATTTATTTATTTTATTTTATTTTATTTATTTATTTATTTCACTTTATTTTTCTGAAGGACTTGTTATTCTGGTTGTCCCATTTCAATTTCATTAGAATTTGAAATTTATATGTTTGTTTGTCAGTCTGTGTTTTCTTTTTGTTTTGTTTTCCTTTAAAGTCTTAAATTTCCGAAAAAAGAACAATCGTCATGCATTTTTAATATGGCAGTAAAGTACATAGTAACACTTTACCTTATCATCTGTTTTTGCATTTAAGAAACATTCTGATACCGGAAAAAATATTAAAAGCAAATATTAAATTAAATATGAAAAAAATACTTATAGACATCGATGTGGTAACCTAGGGTTCTAGAACGCAAAAAGAAATTGAAGAAAGCTAATCGTCTAATGTATGCGATTAGAGAAATCAAAATAATAGATAATGTGAATGTAACGTCACAAGTGAAGGCATACTTCTCAACTCAGCGTAGGCAAAATAATACAATTCTGGCACAGCAAGTAATTCATAATATATTATTTCATACACTTAATATAATGTGCTATAAACACACAAATATTAATATTTTACTGTCTGCTTACATGCAGATATAAAATTATGTATCTTAGAACGACTATTTATCTAAATGTAAATCTGTCAAACCTAAAAATACCATAAATATGCGTTTTATCTGTATATTATTAAACAACTCTGGGCAGTTATTACTATGGTCGATCGGTATCAGTTGGTTGAAATTAAAAAAAAAACACAGAAGCCTATAACAGAAAATATTCACGATTTTAGTTTTTATAATCATATCAGAAATAAGCGTATTAACACTTTGCTGTCCGGCGACACCACAGTGGTGTCGTACGTAAAGTAACTTAATTTTAATCCTTAAATGCTACATTGGCACCAGAATTTTGGAATGAAAAATTCCCTTTTATCAAGTACATAAAGAAAAGATTTTACTTATTTTCGAATAAATTTGTTCTAATTTCTGGTGCCAATCAATCATTTCAACATTTTACGAATAGAAGTAATTTTACGAGACATGCGGAAGGCAAAGTCTTAATTATCTATTATTATGATTTCTCTAATGGCCCGTTAGACGATTAGCTTCCACGAGCAGAATTCAAGAGTTATCGGTGTCTTTTTTTTCCGGTTTCATTATTTTCAGAATGTTTAAAAAAATGACTATGCAAATTGTGTTTTATTGAATTAAATCACTAAATTTAATAATTTTTTTATGTATTTAGATAAACAAAACTATACACGATACGATGACCACTATAAAAATGTGAAGTATTATTATGCACTTCATTGTCATAATCAAAATACATGACAACTGGTCTTTTTTTTTTTTGGAAAACTGAAGCCTTAGTAAAACAAAAACAAAAACCAAAAAAAAAGAAACAAACAAACAAACTGACAGACAGTCATATCAATTTCAATTCCTAATGAAATTGAAACGAAACAACCAGAAAAATGAGTCCTATTTCTTTGAAGGTGGAAATTTTTACAAATTTCGAAATACTTTGGTTAAATGCTTGATTAAAATCACATGTACATGAATATAATATATTTAATATGTATATATTCATTAATTAATTGTTTTTCCAAAAAAATATTTTCAAAAACTATTGTAATATGTTATAGCATTTTCCAAAGTGGTGCGGAATTCTATGCCATTTTGAACTCTTATAACAGCTTGGAATAAACAGAAACCGTTTAATGCGTATATAGCTTAACCTTCGCAAGAAAAGATGAAATATAATTAAAGCTTTTAATTACAGAGTTCTATCCTTCTCAGATAACTAGCTTTTATTTCGTTTTATTTCCTTAAACTTCTAGAAAATAACAATCAGTGTTAAAATTAATCTTTAGTAATAATTTCGTAAATGTTTATAATGTGCACACATGTGTGCTTGTTTATCTTAATGCGGTAATGCGATATGTCGTTCTTTCTTTGATATGATATTAGTTTTATACATTATAAAGAGTCATTTTTTGTTATCAGATTTAATTCAAATATAGTTTAATAGGTTTGTGTCATGCATGTGCATGGAATTTATATTTTTAGATATACAACATTTCCTTCAAAGGAAGATTACTTGAAATAACCACTTGAAATTCTATTCGAAAATTCTCTTCCACGTTATAGTATATATATATAAACAAATATAAGAATGAAATTGGATAAAATATGAGTTTCATAAAGTAAGCATTGCGTTTTAAACTTAATATAATTTTTCATTTCCGAAATGAAAACACAAGTATCCAATTTCTATGTTTAAACTTAAAATATGAAATATAAGTTATGCAAATAAAACAATGTATTTTATGTTTTTTCACATACCATTTGTTTTACGAATGAATTATTTCAATATAATAATGTAGCAGTTATTTTTTTTTCATAAAGTGAAATTTAATATTTGCGTAATTTATGACTTCATACTATATATTGGATTTAGAATATGCTACCAAAGCAACCAAAAATTATTTTGTACAGATAAATAAAATGATTATATATGCTAGTTTTCCGACTACATATGTTTATGTATTATTTATATTGTTTCTGTTTACTCTGGGCTTGAATTATATATAGAAAATTGCTGGCAACACACACACACATACATTCTTCCTTGGAACTTACTAATAATTTATATATGATAAAAAGATGTTCCTAACATTTTTTCATAATTTATTATATTAAAACATAATTTACAGCATATATTTGCATATCAATTAACCACAAAACTCGAGAATTAAAAAAAAGATATTCTTCCTTTTTAATATCAGTATTTCCATATTGAAATATCCGCCTTATTTAATCACGGAAAATTATTGCGTATTCGAAAATATTGATAATCAAACGGAAGGACATGTTAATTCCCTGAAATTTTGGGGTCGACTTATAAGCGTTTATACACAGTAATTACAGAATTCTTTGCCAAGCCTAAAATATCATTTTTAATTTGACTATTCTTTCCTAGACTACATTTTATTGACTGTCTGCAAAAATAATATAAATGCCAATTTCTTATTTAAAATAGATTAAACAGATATTGAAAGTATGGGTGGCGAAGTTGTATGGTTAGTAAGGTAGAATGCATATATAGCAACTAATTGTAGTGTTATGAGTATCTTTAGTATTATTTTTCTTCAAACATTCTTTCTTCAGACAGACAAAACAGACTTTCTTCAAAGATTATTTTTCCTCAAAAGTAAGTGGTAAATCAGCAAAATAACATATTTTTGTATCGCGATGCAATATGCACGCAAACGTCTACATCGGTTTATTTCTTTCCCGCCTCTGTTGGAACTTCGAATGTTTGTTTAATAGAAGGACTGCGGCGCTGCGATGTAGAAGTGCAAGTATTTTTCCCCGCCTCTGCTGGAACTCCGAAGTCTCGTTTATTTGGAGGACTGCAGCATTCCTGTCGATTCTTTTCGTTCTCTATTTTGGATTGAGGTGCCATCTAGCGACACACACACATACATATATATGTGGGAATTGAACTGTTTTCCTGCTTGAACTAAAACGACAGAGTCAAAGCCAATCAGCGACTTCATCTTGATATTGCGTCATATAATCTATGTTGAAGCATGCAAGCTCCAAACCACACTTCAAAAGGAAGTCAAAAGAGGTGTTTTGGATCGAAGGGAAGCTTTGGCAGAGTCAATGAAGTTGGTGAGTTAAGACTGTCGTTTTTAGCACTTTCCAACCTAGTTGAAAAGTGCTTATGACTTCGGTTTGTCTGGCCGTATGGCCGTCTGCCGTCTGCCGTCTGTGTCTGGCCGTCTGCCGTCTGCCGTCTGTCCGTGCTCTAACTCCCGTAAATATGCTCGGATTGCTCTGCAATTTTTATATGTTATTGTCGTTATCTATAGCATGTTCCCTATTTCAACGGAAGTGTGTAGCACTTATAGTTTTATTACAGGGACACTCAAAAGAATTCCGTTACATTGCGGTCTATTTGGAAAAATTATTTGCAGTTTATTTAAATAATGTTTCACTATTTTAAACGCATTGAAATTTATATATATCACTAAGGTGCATTAGAAGAAGCTTAATATGGAATAGGGTGTGCATAGCACTTATAGTTACTTTACAGGGACAGTCAAAAGAATTCCGTTACATGACGTCTATGGAGAAAAATCGTCTGCGGTTTATTTAAATAATGTTTCACTATTTTAAATGCATTGAAATTTATATATATATATCTAAGGTGCATTACAAGAGGCTTACTACAGAATAGTGTGTGTATAGCAGTCATCGTTCATTTACAGGGACACACAAAAGAATTCTCTACTGTCTGTAAACACTAATTCCTGGAAGTGCGTTTTAAGTTACTAAACGCGATTTTAATTTTAACTCGCTTTTTATCTATTATGTGGTGTGTATAAATTCTGTAGATCCTATATAGGGCAGCACAAAAGTTCGCGAACACATTTCCGTTTATTGACAGAAACTCCAGAAAGATAATTTTAAACTGTGCTACGCGTTTCCTAACTAAACTAAAATTTAGCCTCCTAGCATATACAAATCTATAGATCATATACAGGGCTGAATAAAAGTATCAGGATATTTTTTCGAATATTGTATCTGTTGGAAATTCCTGAAATTATGTTTTTAAATATGTTATGCGTTTTCCAAATTGTTTACTTAGATGTTATCTTTTAGCTTATTAAACGGTATGTTTTGTAAAATTATTTTGGAAGCGTTGGAAAGTGCTACATAATCTATGCTTGACGCATGATTTTTCGTTCTTGTTTGAACTATACTGAAGACGTCGACACTGAGATGTTTTAGATTAAATAAGATGTAATGCAGATAATCCAGATGGTTCATTGATATTCATATTCTTACATGTATTTTTTTACTTTCTTTGTAGTTAGTTTTATTAATATAGAGTTCGAGTTTAACTTGATGTTTTCTAGTTTATTTGAAGTAAATTGAGTGAATTATTTATTGAGTTGGTGTCAGAGAAAACTAAACCCCATAAGTGGTGTCGAAGCGGGATCGAATGAATGTTAACGCTCACTATTGAATAGATAGAGTTTTGAATTTTATCAGAGGAATGTACATTTAAAGTGATATTTTCGAACCTATTTTTATCATGTCAAGGTTAGTAGATATTCGAGAATTAGTTATTTCTTTAAAAACTGAAAAGACATCCAGTATTAAGAATTTACATCGTTTGATTTTTGGCCATGAAGGTGATAGAAAAAATCGTTCCAGAATTAGAGACTTTACGGGTTTTCCGTTTGAAGTAAATAGTGATGAATATAATGGAAAAGTTCAAAAAATTAAAGATGAATTTTCGGTAAACGAACTAATTACCATTTGTAACGTGTTATGTATTGATAATTCTGGTACTTTCGATGATATAGTTGTCAGGGTTATCTCTTGCCTGTGTAATCTAAACGTATTGAGGTCAAAGATAATTTCCGAAGATAATGAAATTAGTGATGATGAAACTGAGCTAATAAATGAGACCAAAAATAATGCTAGCATTGGTGCTGGTAATGTATCTTTCAATAAAATTAATGATATTGCCTCTGGTTCTGAAATAAATTATTCTGCTAGCAATAAAAATGAAATGACACAACGCTTAACCCCTGACTTTATTTTAAAACCATCTATTGGTATTAGTGATATTGAAAATATGATTGCAACATATAGTGGTAGTCAGTATGAAAGTATCGAAAAATGGATCGCTGATTTTGAGGACGTAGTCTCTTTATTCAATTTAAGTGACTTGCATAAATTAATTTTAACGAAACGCCGTATGACTGGTAAAGCTAAACTATTGATTGAAAGTGAAAGCAAATTGAATTCGTGGCACAGAGTGAAATCATTACTCGTTTCTGAATTTGGTACAGTTTGCAATTCTGCAGAAATGCATCAGTTGTTATGTAAAAAGAAAATGAGGGATGGCGAAACTCTTGATGAATATTTTTTAAATATGAAACGACTATGCTCTCGCGGAAATGTAGAGGATTCTGCTTTAATTCAGTATGTTATCGGTGGTATTAAAGACCCTGTTTTCAAGAAATCATTTTTATATGGTTGTAACGATATTAGCGAATTTAAGCAAAAGCTTAAAGTATATAAAAAAATAAGATCGGATGGCGAAAATGTTAAACCAGAGATTGGTGTTAAGCTAAAATCAAAACCCGAAATGGAATCTGGTAACAGGTCAAAGGTAGTAAAGGCTATTCGTTGCTTTAACTGCGGGGGGGAAAATCACAAAAGCATTCACTGTAGAAACAAGGATAAAGGCCCTCTTTGCTTTTCGTGCAATTCGTATGGTCATAAATCGTTTGAATGCAGTAGGAGAAAGGATGTAAAGACATCAAATGATCGTTCTCAAATAAATATTGTAACGAGTTTCAAGGATTTAATTCTTAAAGAGGTTAAATTGGATTCATTGAAGTTAACTTCATTAATTGATACAGGCAGCCAGAAAACGCTTTTAAAAAAGAGTGTTTATGATAATTTGAGGAATGTGTTCAAATTGGAAGCTACGGATACGTGTTTGACTGGTTTGGGGAAAACATTGATTAGGCCAGCAGGTTATTTCAAGGCAGAAATTGAGGTAGATGATTCGAAATTTGAAGTTGACATTTTTGTCGTTAACGACAGTTCGATTAATTTCGATTTAATTATTGGCATTGATGTTATTCATCAAGGTACTTTAACAATTTCTGGAGATGAAGTAAAAATGTGCAAAACCGAGGATAAATCAAGTAATTTTTTGGTTAATATAGTAAATATTTTAGATGAGCCTAAACTTGATTTTAGTTATGTCACTGATAAGGGCTTGCGTTCAGAATTGTCCTCCCTAATTGAAAGCTATGTGCCAACAAAATTAAAAACGGTTGACGTTAAAATGCAAATTAACCTTACTGATGAAATTCCAATTTGTTCATCCCCTCGAAGATTACCTCTGTGTGAGAAAAAAATTGTTGAAACCCAGATTGAGGAGTGGCTAGCACAAGGAATTATTCGTAGAAGTTCTTCTGATTTTTCATCGCCGGTGGTTTTAGTTAAGAAAAAAGATGGTACAACGAGACTTTGCATTGACTACAGACGTCTTAATAAAAAGACTATACGCGAACACTTTCCATTGCCTGTCATAGATGATGTTATAGATCAATTACATTCGGCTGAGGTGTTCATAACAATCGATTTGAAAAATGGGTTTTTTCATGTAGAAGTTGAGGAAGGTTCTCGAAGGTACACTTCTTTTGTAACTCATAACGGCCGATTTGAATTTTTGAAGTGCCCGTTCGGATTGACCAATTCGCCAAGTGTATTTCAGAAATATATTTATAACGTGTTTCGAAGTTTGTTAAAGGACAATGTAGTGGTTATATACATGGATGATCTAATAATACCTTCTAAAAATGAAACTGAAGGCTTAAAAAAGCTTAAACTTGTTCTGCAGACCGCATCTGATTATGGATTAGAGTTAAATATTAAAAAGTGCAAGTTCCTGAGGCGTGAAATTGATTTTTTGGGGTATAGAATTTTGAATGGAAAATTATATCCTTCTCCACTTAAAACAAAGGCAGTGATGAATTTTCCTGAACCAAAAAGTATCAAGGATATTCAAAGTTATTTGGGATTAACTGGATATTTTCGAAAGTTTATAAAGAATTACTCAGTTATTGCTAAACCTCTGAGCGACATGTTGAGGAAAGATTCTAAATTTCGATTTGATGTGGAAGAAAAGAAAGCCTTTAGTGAGCTTAAAAGTATTTTGTCTTCCGAGCCAGTTCTGTCAATATACAATCCCAAAAGTATAACTGAAATTCATTGTGATGCTAGTATTGATGGCTACAGAGCAGTATTAATGCAACAGTCCCCAGTAGATAATAAATTTCATCCTGTGTATTTTTCCAGTAAAAAAACAACTGAATCGGAGCGGAAGTGCACTAGTTACGAACTGGAAGTTTTGTCGGTGATAGAGGCCTTAAAGAAATTTAGAGTGTATGTATTAGGCATTCCATTTAAAATAGTTACCGATTGTAATGCATTTAAAATGACTATGGATAAAAAGGAGATGAGTACGAAAATTGCGAGATGGGCAATACTGTTATCTGATTTCGATTATGAACTAGAACATAGGCCAGGCATTAAAATGAAGCATGTTGATGCATTGAGTAGGAATCCTGTTTGTATGGTAGTTCAGGATAGTTTAACTTTAAAAATTGCTCAGGCTCAAGAGAATGATGATTATATTAAAACAATAAAAGAAATTTTGAAGGTAAGACCTTATGATGATTATTTAGTAAAAAATAACGTTCTTTATAAATGTGTTAACGGAAGTGATTTGTTGGTTGTTCCAGAGGAAATGCAAATGAATATAATCAAAGCTGTTCATGAAAGGGGTCATTATGCAGTTGTTCGAACAGAAAAGAACTTAGAAACTGATTTTTATATTCCTAAGGTTAAACAAAAGATTGAAAGGTGTATTGAAATTACTAATCTTTTGAATGCTGAAACACAGTCCGATTTTATAAATAATCGTGAGGAATTGAGAAAAGAAGCGAAAAAACAAATTTTAAGGGTTCAAAATGAGAATCGCAAAACCTACAACCTGAGAAGAAGAAAAACTAATAAATTTAAACTTAATGATATCGTTGCTATAAAGCGTACACAACAAGGTCCGGGTTTAAAGTTAAGACCAAAGTATTTGGGTCCTTACAAGGTTGTAAAATTAAAGAGTGGTGATACCTATGATGTGAAAAGAATTGGAATTACAGAAGGTCCAATGATTACTAGTACTTGCGCTGAATACATGAAGCCATGGACTGATACTGGTGAAGTTTAGTTAAAGAAATCCTGATTGTGACATTATCCTAATTGTGACAGCAGACTGACACAGACTTGTTGATATATTTAGGAATAGTATGAATTGTGTTTTTTTCGTGAACGTTTTGTTAAAAAACTTTAGTTGCTGTTTTTATTTCTTTTGGTAAAAACGTATTACATATCAGTCACCTGAGGGCAGATGACAGTCAGTATGGCCGAATGTGGGAATTGAACTGTTTTCCTGCTTGAACTAAAACGACAGAGTCAAAGCCAATCAGCGACTTCATCTTGATATTGCGTCATATAATCTATGTTGAAGCATGCAAGCTCCAAACCACACTTCAAAAGAAAGTCAAAAGAGGTGTTTTGGATCGAAGGGAAGCTTTGGCAGAGTCAATGAAGTTGGTGAGTTAAGACTGTCGTTTTTAGCACTATACTGAAGACGTCGACACTGAGATGTTTTAGATTAAATAAGATGTAATGCAGATAATCCAGATGGTTCATTGATATTCATATTCTTACATGTATTTTTTTACTTTCTTTGTAGTTAGTTTTATTAATATAGAGTTCGAGTTTAACTTGATGTTTTCTAGTTTATTTGAAGTAAATTGAGTGAATTATTTATTGAGTTGGTGTCAGAGAAAACTAAACCCCATAAGTATATGTATATACGTTAATTTATGTTTTATATATACAATATATACATAAACATATATACTTCTGTATTTTATTTTTAAGTTAATTTAAGTATAATATTTAATATTAATAATTTATATAAGCATAATCTTACATGAAGACTATTAAAACCGTATGAATTAGAATTTTTGTTATATTCACTGCTATGTATGTGAAAACTCAATGCATTTTTAAAAAAATCCATACAATTTTTCCCAATTTATTTCAAAATTTTCGATATATTCCAAGTCCGTGTTGAAATTTCACTGCCGAAAATGAGACAGATAAACGAGTAAAAATTCCTTTACAGGAATTTTTAAAAGTTTCTAAAAACAATGAGTTCATTCTTTAGCAGCATTCTTTTCAAAGTTTTAACGATTTGTTTACTCAAAACAAAGAAAGTTTGCTTTCCTGATTTATTCAGAATCCACACCTAGCTATTTAGCATATTTTGAAGTAAAATCGTGTTTTAAAATTTTGTTTACGGGAAAAATTCCGACAAAATCTGAATTCCGGCATTTCAGTCTATACTATATATGTATATGAAGAGTTTAGTCGATAAGTGTGTTATGTTGCATTTCTTCAAACATTGTTTCATTTTATTTCCTAAAGGTGTTATCCTCTTATCTATCATATGGTAAAAATAAAGTGATAAGATTCTAATTAATCTTGAAGATCTCAGATATTATTAATTATTAAACCATTTAGTATTTAATACATTACATAATATTTTTTGTAATATTTGTAAAATAAATATCAACAAGATTTTCTGAGATAATTTAGTACCACATTTAACATATCAAACATATGATACCAAAAATAAAACAAATCATTAAAATTTTCACTTCAATTTTCATTTAACATATTATACCAAAAAGAAAATAAATCATTAAAATTTTAGGCCTTTTTTTACATATCTACCCATGAGATTTCATTTCTGATTGTGTAAACGATAATAGGAGATTGGTATTATCGTATTGGTAATCTTCGAAAAGTAAAATTTCTGTATATCTAAAAAAACAACGACAGTAACAAGCTGTAAATTCACATAGCTATGTTTTAGACAATGTTGATTACTTTTATGTAAACATTAATGTACGACATAATTGACAATTTCCTAATATGAATTTAGTAACAATTTTCATAGTTAAAATACTATATGTTTGAATAAGAAGTACTTAGCTATATTTTTCAATTGAATGAGAAACATTTTGATTGGATAATTTTTGGGAAGATAAAAGTTAAAGTTTGTCAAGAAGATTTAACATTAGCATCTTCAAAAATGTTGACCTTTTATAGCTCTATGAACTTTTAAGAAAATTGTTAAATTAACTACTTTTCCGGTCGCATTTGATCCAAGAAAATCCAATAAAGTGTCAAAAATAAGTGTTACTCTTTAAAAAATAAAAGTGTTGACAGGTTTGCGTATGCGTACGACACACAAAACATAACACAGGCCTACAATGAAATGTTTTATATTAAAACGCAATGTGTTTATAATATATTTTTTAACACTTTCTTACATAACTGAAAATAGTTTATGACTTCGGGTTTTCTGTCCGCCTGTCCATGCTCTAATGCTCTTAAATATACTCGGATTACACTATAATTTTTAAATGTTTTAATGTTTACTATAGAAAGATTGCGACTGAAAATGAACTGTGTAGCATTTACACTTCGTTTACAGGACAGTCAAAAGTTATCTGATATATTACGGTCAATGAGAAAAAATAGTTTCAAATGCATTTTAATGATGTTTCGTCATTTCAAGCTTAATAAAATTGATAATCATTTACGAAGTCACTAAAACATACAATCTGTAAAATATAGGGTGCAAAATATTTATTATTTATGTACCGGGTCATACAAAAAAATTGCATTACATAACTTGTAACAGCCATTTTGAGGTTAGAGATAGTGAACCAGGCTAGTCAGTCGTAAGAGAAGGTACAAGGTATAAAATTCAAAAGTCAAGTTTATTAAAAACTTAATTGGGCAAGGATTTTGAGAAAGACGCCACTAAATTTTCCTTATACCAAAATAAATCAGCTTCCTAAAACTTCAATCAACAAAATATGCTTGCCTTCAGTAAAATCCAATCTCCATGATGCAAGCTAGTCGAGCAATGATTGCAAGATGTCCGCCTAGACTACTACAGAAAATGGCACTCCGTGAGCTCTCCAAAATTAACTTTATTGAATTAGCAGGAAATATTACAATAAACTCTTACCCACTGCTTATTCTCCTTTTCAGCTTTGGATTAGATGAGCACGATCGCCGGATTTCACACTGCTCACGAGACGTAAAAACTCGATCCAAGTTCCAATTCCCCAACGCATTCCGAAGCTTAAATACTCATATATTGATCGAGCAGGTGTGAAAATTTGCATAAATATCGATGAAAAGCAGAAACTCACAAGTTCCTAGGTTTTCACATTCATTCGTCGAAAATTAAAGAAAGATAGCTTTGATCAACTTTTACACGCATGGACAATTAGTGGACAAAAACTACGTTCTCATTCAAACCCTCGCTTACTCTTGTGATCAGAGTAGTCGATACATCATAAATTGTGTACGAGGAAAAACTCTTTGCGGCGTATTTTAATTATGTTACACTATTTCGAATACTATAATGAAATCGATTCACATTACTGAGGTTTACTACAAGATACTTGCTGTATAATATGATGTGCGTAGCATTTATCTTCCATGTACAGAGAAACGCAAATGATTTCGCATAAAATATTGTATCAGAAATACTGTCTATTAGCGATAATTACTGAAAGCACGATTTCTGTTATGGTATGCGTTTTTAAGTTCAACCAAATTTTTGTTTTCTACGCGGTGTGTTTAAATACTATAGATCATATACAGCGCTACACCAAAGAATTTGTAAGCACGACTGAGTTTGAGCGTAAATTGCTGAAATGTCGTTTTTAATTAAGCTATGCATTTTCAACCTGAATTATATTTAGTATACTAAGCGATCTTTGCAGAATATAAATAAAAGCATATACAGGGCCACACAAAGAAATGGATAGAAAGCGGCGTATGGATGATACTTTCTGGAAATGGGATTGCAGTAGTTTTAAGAGTGTTTTAGCCTGAATTAAATTTTAGCTTAGTACGTGGCGTGTATAAAAATGTGTAGGTGATGTACAGGGTTGTACAAAAGAATTCAAGTATGTTTCCGACTATTAGTTGAAATTGTTGAAGATAATTTTTCAACTTATTATGCGTTTTCAAATTAAAAGCAATTTTAGGATACTATGAAATTACAAAAAAAGCTATAGATAAAATACAGGGCTGCACAAAGGAATTGGAGTACTTCTCCGGCTATGTACGGTAATTGCTAAAATTTGGTTTTCAAATGTGTTATCCGTTTTGAAAATGTTTACTTATTTACCTTAGTTATCTTATTAAATTTCATATAAGTTTTGTTAAGGTATTGTGGAAGTGTTGGATTTTTTTTTTTTTATAATCTATGTTTGACGCATGATTTATCTTTCTTGTTAATGCCGATGTCTGAAACAAGCACTTGTAAATATTCTATCTTGTACAGTTTTCAAACAAATTGAGTATCCCTGCCTGGTTGGTAAGTTAAACGTTTGTCAAAACACCATCAGCATTTCTAATAGATGAATTATAAATTTACTGATAAAGGCAAAAAATACTTCTATATTCCATAGCAGATTACTCTGCATGCTGCCTGCAGCATACAAAGTTACTATCAGCCGTGAAAAGACATAACGCTCTAATAGAGTATAAATACATCTTTCTTCGATGTGAGGCAAAATCATTTTAATGATTTTCCACTTTCGTAAATTTAAGGTGCCTGACTACGTACGGCGCAATTTTTTCCAAAAAAGCTATTTAATTATTTTTTGAACTTATTTTTATTAATATTATGACTGGAAATTGCAAAAAAAAGCAAAAAATATTTCATTCATTGATGAAATTTTGGTAAATGGGGGATTTTGTGGTACAATTTAGCGAAATATGGCCCAAGACGCAAAACATATTATAGAAAAATATATTGTATGTATCTTAATTTCCTTTTTACACTTCATACTTATGACATTGGTGAAGGCAATGAACTAAAATCTAAGAGATATTTTAAATGTTTCAAAACTTATAGCATATCGCACTTTTTTACATGCTGATTTTCATAAAATTCATCGATGTCTTTCCACGAAAATATCCATAAAACAAAAAAAAATATTTATTCTAAAATTAAATATTTAGTTCATTGCCTTCATAATAGTGTAAACAACATGCAATTTAAATTTTATAGTGATATTCTAATAAGTTTTTGGGAAATCATGTTTATATGTATATATGTAATACATGTATACATACATTTTTATATGTAATAACAGTAATATGCATCTAAACTTCACTGTTTTTATAAGCCATACACCTTTTTTAAGAACTGAGCCTTTGTTTATTTCTAAAAGGCCATAGTTTTGCTTCCCCCCTCCCAGTTAGTACCTTTAAATAGTACTTCCGGTTTGAGTGACAGCTGTTGAGTAGTATAAAAACCGCTACAACTCCGGTCCTATTTCTCGTACGATAAAAATTAAAACAATTTTGGAAAGGTACAAATCTGGGCTTTAATAAAATGTAATAAAATTGTTTTGACAATTTTGGTCGAAAACCACTTTTTAAACGTAGTCAGATACCTTAAGGCAGTTACAGCATTCCTAATATTTGTAACCTTTTCTACATAGTTTTAAAACAGGAATCTTCGTAGTAGTTTCCTGTACCACCTGAAATAGAAATATACTATAAAATTTATTGTCTTATAAGAGTGTAGTAAAGGCAGGAAATTTTAGGAATGCTGGGAGTCCTGGTTAAGGCAAACGCAACAAATTAATAAGATGTAAGATGAAGATTATTAGTATGTGTCATTTGAATAACATTTTTTACATGTGCTGTATCGTCTGCGGTATTTTCTAAGAACTACATTTTCACATTTGAAAATATATTACGTAGTAGAGCAAAAAGCTCGTAAAGCAAAAATTTTTTTAACTTACTGTATCATAAAAATAATAATAATAAAATAAATGTAAAATACGAATGCAAACAGAAACGTTAGAATAACTCAAAACGAAACACAAGCTTAGAAAATGAATCTTTTGTAGATCTTTAAATAACAGTATATAACATTTCAAGTTGATTGGTACGTATATCATTTTTATATGATTATTTATAGCAGAATTAGTAGTGGGTGATAATTTTTCCTCAGACGGGGTGAAATTATCACAGGGTTATTGCACAGATATATATCTGTGCAATAATACCAGATATCTGAAATGATAAACATAAAGTCATTTGAGATTACAAGTAGATTTTTTATAAATAGATTTAAAAGTGGTAAATTATATTTTTAGTTTTAATGTCAAAGATATTGCCTTTAAAATTAGGGTGTGAATTATACACCGAAAAAAGGTCTGATAAATTTCATAAAATATATAAATCATTCACAACTTTAAATCCGCCATAACGTTTATCATTCATGAGTTTTTTTCTATAAATAAATGTCATATAAATATAAAAATAATAAATAATTTTTTAAATACATGTAATTTTTGTTAATGAAATAAAGTACATAATAAATAAAGTAGGGGGAACTTGGGATACTTGACCCATAGGGATACTTGACCCAAGGCCTTTTTCTCAGAATTGGGAAAGTTTTGTAAGTTGGAAGTGGCATCACTTTTTTTTTCAGGTTGCTGACCATATGGTGAAAATAACAACTGAATCATTTCATAAGTTTTTAAACAATCAGACAAAATACATTTTCATGCTCCAAAAGTAATTTTTTGTGCTGTAAAGTCTGGTGTTATAATTTTTTTTGTTTAAAGATAAGACTTTTTTAAATGGTTATTTGTTTTGTACATGTTTTTAGCTACAATAACATGTATAATAGTATTAATTTACTTATTAGCAAATGGCTGCATTTTAGGGTTATGTAGTAAATATACAACTAGGGACACTTGACCCAAGTCACCTAGGGATACTTGACCCAAGGGATTAGTACTATTCAAATGTGTTTTATTTATTTATTTATTTATTTTCGTATAGATGCCCCAAAAATATAAAAGAAAAGAGGGGGCTAAACCCAGAGAGGTTATTCATTCTGGTATTTTTGAAAAATCTGTGGGAAAGGTTTTGGATGGTGTCCTATATCATACAGTAGCCAAAGAATTTGGTTTCTGTAGAAACACTTTAAGAAGGTATGTCAGAAAACTCCAGAGATAGCAAACAACAAATTTTGTTCCATCATATAAAGCAAAGCAAGTTTTTACTGAAAAAGAAGACAAACTGTCCAACTATTTAAAAGTTATGTCTCGCATAAATCATGGTTAGTCCACCAAGTTAACTACCAAGATAGAATTACAAGTTCTGTGTTTAAATATGACTTTATATTTGGAGTTGATTAAATTGTTATTTTCTTATTCTGGAATTTGTTTAGGCACAGGATGAACTTTTAGACTCCTAATATTTTGAACTTTCTACAATGAAAATTAAAATTGGGCATATTAATGCGAGGCCTATGTAATAAAAATTAAAAGTAATAATTTTCTTTGACAAAAATGTAAAAGTATTAATCTTAATGTTAGTTTTGTTCTTATGTAAAAGTGTTTTGTTTATAATTTTAAATTACACCCCAAATCTGTGACTTGGGTGAAGTATCCCTAATGGCTGGGTCAAGTATCCCTATACATTGGGATACTTGACAAAAAATGGAAAATTTTTGAATATTCATGTTTTACTACATTTACAATTAATACTTCGGAATAATAATTATAAATATTGTGCAATACTTCCTTAAGTTTATATAGACTGCATTTACACACCCATAAGTATTGTAAAAAAAAATAAAAATCCAAAACTAACAACTGGGGTATCCCTAGTTTCCCCTACATGTAATTTTTTTAATGAAAAAATATTTATATAACTTCCTAAATATTTTCATGCAACATAACGAATGGATTATTTTAATAAATTTATGACCAATATATTCATGTATTTTTAAATAATTACCATAATATATTATTAGTTGTCAAATTGTACAGTGATTAATTTGAAATTTTCATCGCTAATAAATATAAAGTTAAAAGATTATAATTTATTCATAAATCCTAAAAAAAACTTTTCGTCGAAATTATTCATATCTCAAGATCTTAGCCAGCCAAAAGATTTCTGAAATAAATTAATGATCTTCGATTAAAAAAAATAATAATGTGATAATGAATTTCTCCGAGTTTTGGCAATAGATCACAATTTTCGTTTTCTCATTACTTAACGTTTTAACATAAGGTGAAAAATTTTCTCGGTCAATAATTAATTTCAGAATACATTCTCGATTGATGATAAAATATTACTTATTATCACACAAAAAAGTACAATTAAATAATGCAGTGGTTATTTGAACTTGGCGTCTATGAGAATTGAATGGTATTTTTAATAAATGTTTTAAAACTGTAAATTTAATTATAAAAAATCACTCTCTGAAAGTGTTTAAAGAGTTAAATTTATTATACCTTATATTATAAAAAATAAAGTAATATGTTTATTTTTGACAGAGTTGGTGAAATAGAAGAAAAACTTATACATTACCTAAATTTTGTTTTTAGTTTAATAGCAGAATTTGAGTGCTCAAATGTCTTTTAGTCGAAGACGATGGTACGTGCCCCAGAGAGAGAAAACCACAGTGTTTCCTCATAACATGGAGGAGAATTCTCAAGTCCGGGCGAAAGCATTATCTTTCGCATAAAATTGCTGCACTCAAACCAAGCTACGGATCACCGACTTTTTTCTGAAAGAGCACGAACATATCCAATTTTCAGCAATCACCTCAAGTTTCTGTCAACACATTGTCTTACGCAGGCAGTGGCAGTAGTCTTAGGCCGTTGAACACTGTCTTGTGCATACCATATGGGTGCGTGTAAAATGCATGCCGTCCTAGAGTGTTTGTCCGGTGGGAGAAGAGTTCTCTCTATCGGTAATTGATCAAATTTAAAGAAACCCCATGACAAAGTATTTTAATGTTAAACTTAAGAGGTCATCTGCTATATCCTCATAGGTGATTAGAAGTAACTTCCAGAGTAGCTCAAAGAGTTTAATGTTTAAAACATTGCAACAAAAATCAATCAAACAATAAATTGATTCAGTTTATAGTATTATGAGTATATAGTCGAATGACGTTGGATAACTTTAATCCGTGACCAGTCGCGTCGGGTATGATATACCCAGGGTGCGTACGGTTTTTATAATTCCCACCGCTACTTTTTGAAAAGTAATATTCAGCTTACTTTATCGCAGAATTTGTAACAATTGTCTCCGACTAAATAAGGTGCGATTTGTTGTGCAGTATAAACCCTGATACGAAGGACGTTCCTACTTTTATTAAATGAAAACTTTAGATTTTTCTTTCTTACACTCGCGGACAATTTTGCTGTATAAGTGATTCTCTCTTCTGTCTGCGGATTTGAATGTAAATGTAGTTTTATCATTCCATCTGTTGCTTTTCTGACATGTAGTTGTGTGTAAATGCGGGCCGTTCTGTTCCCCGCTTATTATTTCTCTGTATTTATATAATATATTTAATCAAGAAAAATTAAAATTACAATCGAAATTTTATAACTCGAATCCTTCTAAAATTGGAATACAATCACACATCTATCAGTTCATAAATTATAATTAATATTTTTTCTTCATCTCGTTTAAGTGCCGCCCAGTAGATTAATCTGGATAAGCTCGTGGTGGATCCAACGAAGAAAAGATAAGCAAATCCTTCTTTACCTATATGTTAACTATATATATATGAATTAAAAGGCTTCCTATATTTCACGAACTGCGCACAGATTGTAAAACGATTATTATTTGTATTTATCGGTGACAGAGTAAAAAACATTCATACTCTGAGTAAACGCTATTTCTCCAGGGATAAAATTAATGAAAATTGTCAAATACGTTTCGTTTCTTTTAGTGTCGTGATTCATATATATATATATATATATATATATAAACCATTAAATTAAAAATACAAAAATAAATAAGTTCTATGAACAAAACTGGTCAAATCTCCAAAATTTTTAAAGGTAGGTAAGTCTAAAGTGTATACAGAATACTATTAAGTTAATAAAAAATTAACAATTGAAACATTAAAACCGAAGCTCCAATTCAGAGACGGCACACAGTCAAGCATACATAATAGTTTTAAAGAAATTAGAAAATAAACATTTACATAATGTCTCTTGAAGAAATTCCAACAACATAAGAATCTAATAAAATCATTTCCTAAATAACCCCAAGCAAAAATAAGTCAAACATAAGTTAAACATTAAAACCGAAGCTCCAATTCAGAGACGGCACACAGTCAAGCATACATAATAGTTTTAAAGAAATTAGAAAATAAACATTTACATAATGTCTCTTGAAGAAATTCCAACAACATAAAAATCTAATAAAATCATTTCCTAAATAACCCCAAGCAAAAATAAGTCAACATCCAAAATGAATAACAGTAAAAATACACTAAATAATGAACTTGAAAGTAGATGTTATAAAAATGCATTTTGAAAATACAAAGGATGGACAAATGATACCTAAACAATAGTAATTACTGTATAAAAAATAATAAATACACAGAGAAACGCGCAATGTAGCTATATTAACTATGTATTTCCAATAGAAGCTTATCATATAGATATTTGGGCTAAATATTATGGTATCATTAGGTATAAAGCAATGATAATAAATATATTTGCAAAAATCATTGTTGTAAAAGAAACATTCCATACCAATTTGAGCAATGCAGCAGAATATTATTAAATCTATACTAATAAAAGAAAGTTTCGCTCTGTGTGTGTGTGTGTCGTTGGCGATGGCTAGCAAAATCTAGCCCACCTACAAGTCTGGAAATTTAGGTGTGGATAGTCCAAGGTCTGACCATGTGCACCTGAGTCTCAGAATTTTAATATTTTGATAATTACTATAGGTATTAATTAGAATATCATTAAATATCGCATTGAAAATGCCATTTTTTAAATCAAAATGGCTAAAGAAAATAACTGTTGTTGTGGATTTGGAAGCGGAAATGAACGAATTCGAAATTATTTTACTAATTAGCGAATTTTAAGAAAACTAATTAAGATATCAATTTGAAAATTTCTGAGCATATGTAAAAAAAAAAATTCTGTATCCGTCTATGCAATTTTTGAAAAATTCGGCCAGTAATTTTTCTTAATTTATGCAAAAAAACTGCTAAAAATCTGCTGGCGCCAGTGAAAAAAAATCCGAGACAGTTTCAGACAGGGATCTGCTTTCATTAAAAACTGAACTACAAAGAGATCTGTTGTCTGGCCGATCCCCCATTTAGTTTGCGAAAATGAAAGGAAATAATTGCCAATTTTTACTAATGAACAAAATTTAGATAACTAATTAAGATATAGATCTGAAATTGAGGATGGGAAGTGTTGTGATCTGCCGGATATTTTAGCGTAACGTCTTCGTTATGTTCTATTTATCAGAAAAATGTATTTTTTTTTTAAATGATCGCGTTAATGTAGGTGAAGGTGGTTTTCTTGAACAAATTATTCGTTATATTTGAGGGTATGGGGAGGGACGGGGTTAATGCCTTGCACTGAGATTGTTATTATCTCGGGTCCGGGCAACGCCGGGCGGATAGCTAGTGATAAATAAATATAAGCTTTTGAAACCAAAATACAAAAAAAAAAGTTCTATGAACAAAACTGAGCAAATCTCCAATTTTTTTAAAGATAGGTAAGTATAAAGTGTATATAGAATACTATAAAGTTAATAAATAATTAACCAATTCAAACATTAAAACCAGATTCCTTTTCCTGTTAATCGTGGCGTATTCTTGACTGAAAACCTCTTTTGTTCATAACTGATAATCATGCCTCATACATCAGAAATATGCCTCATACATCAGTAATATTATTTCAAATTTTCGTATGATATATGACGGCATATTCATTTGCTTTTTAATCCTTTTAAAATTTTTATTTCATTTCAATCATTCACATGTAATCATTCACATCTTTTATGTTTTAATTGAAAATTAATAGATGTTGAAAAAATATTATTTCGGGTTTTGGAGATTTCGCAACAATAAAGAAAAATGTCTTAAATTTATCGAGAGAATGTCGATTTTTTTAAATAAAAATAATGCAATTTTGAAATACTGAAAAGAAAATTAAATAAAGTAAATAAAAAATGGCCCAAAAAAATTTATGTGTTGTAATTCACATATATGCAAACACACAAACACATTAAATACTCCGTTTTGACGCTGCCATCAGCGACACATTCACGCATTTATAGTATTATTAGGACTGTAAAATGATAGTGAGAATAAAATACTGAGTGTAAAATAGTTATGTAATTGTTTTTATATGAAAAGTGTGTTATTTAATACATAATGTTTTCCTTCTTATCTCCGATTCTCCTAATGTGAAGAAATGGGTCAAACATCTAAGGCATATATCCTGTAAATCATTCTACATAAACTAAACTCAATACTGAATAAGATACATGTATTTTGTGCATTTTCCCTTAACCCATTTTATGAGTGATAAAAACACAGAATAATTTATTTTTGTTATTATTTTATTATTTTTATTGTTTATTTAGGAGATCTGTGTTTTTGTTTCTTTTATTTAACTATTTTCCCATTTGTTTATTTTTACGTAAGATAAATTTTCATTTAATTTATAAAAAAAAAAAAAAAAATTATTCGCTAATGAAAATATCTAAAACATTTGGTAAAACCACTAAGTATAGAAAGACAGTATGTTTTATTTAACAATGAAGCATTTTTCAAGGCAGCTTTATAACTCTCATACAAGTATAAATATAACAGAATCACAATATATACACATATATATACACATATTCCCTTGATGCTATTAAAGAAAGAATTATTTTCAAAATACCTAGGATGACATGCTTTTGTTTTTGCAATGAATCTCTAGAAAGAATACTATCTATGACAAATATGTTAAAATGTTCTTCTTTGGATTAAGTACTCTAATAAAAGCAGGAAGAAAATTATTGTTCTCATGTTTTTCTTACGTGGATGTTTTTATTCGTAGTTCGTTGATGTTATATAATGACGAAAGATGGTGAACAACATGTTGATAGAAACGCTGAAATGATTCAGAATTGATTTATTTGTAGATATTTTTATGCGTTTGGCATAAAAATCTGTAATAAAACGTATTGGAATAATGTTATTAGATTAGATTGAATATTTTGCATTAGAATTAGTAGATTTATTAATGTTATTGTAAGAGGAATAGAAATACTTGTTGAATATTTATTTAAACTTGATATAGCAAAATATTCTAGCCCTGAAAAAGGCCAAAACATGCGTGGCAGTGCACAGAATATTTTTTAATTGCTGACAGAACAATATATATTATGCTTAACCTGCAATTTATGAGGGGAAAAAGTAAAGAATAACAAGGTATGTACAGTCTCAGAGATTGTATATATTTATAGATCCAATAAAGCTGCATACTTTTAAAATACAATTGTGAAATTGTAAAGATGTGCAGTTTAGAAATCGACATTTTCCAGATACCGTGTTGGCAATATAATGTAGTTTATTCGATTATCACCAATGTCGAATTTCTCAAGTTATCAGACAATTTTATAGACTTTATAGCCCAATTTTATAGCCGAATAACTACATAGTTATAAATAACTGTTGTATCCACTGACAAAAACAATCTTCCATTTTAATGATTTTTATTATGAGTTTTAGCTTTCTGAATCTGCTGTTCTCATTTTCTAGGTCACATAAAGGTGACGGCATGTAGTTTTGCGTTTATCATCAATGTGAGTTTACGAAAGCATCAGACAACTATATACAGGATATAATGTAGGATAATTATAATGTCATAAAAACATATGTCTCCACAGTAAAGATCTAGGGGATTTTATAGCCTCTATATTTAATAATATAACTGTATTTAATTAAATATTCTGATTATAAATAATAATATATGTATGTAAATCTTATATATATATATATATATATAGACTATATACAGATAAATGTACGATAAATCTACGCTCGTTGCTTTACTTTGTGCTCAGGAACCGAACCGAAATATTGCTGTTACGGAAGTTATGGCAAATTTTCGGCTTCTGAGTAGTGCCCTGAATGACCTCTTATCGTTCATTAACCACGATTATTTCAACATCCATTTAACAATGCGCTTCAGATATATTTTGTTGAGCTTAGTCAGAACAGCATTATTCATTTTTACTGATCTAATACGCATATATGGTTCATTTTACAAGAAACGTACATTTCTAGTGCTAAGTGTTCTGAAAAACAATTGTCAAACTAATGGGAAAAATAATTTTTTATTGCTTTGGAATTATATTAAACATTAACATTTTGATTTATTTTTTGAACTTCCCAACATCATGCCAGCTTTTTTCGATATCGTGGGGAATATTTTATTGAAATTGAATTTCTCCCTCACATATGTGCTATCTTCGTAACGATGAGTTCAATAGAAATAATAACCACATACCTGATTTTTTTTAGTAAATGATTTGTAATACACTAAATATTACATTGAACTGAATGAACCTGTTGAATTACGTTTTGTGTAAAAAATATTACATGTTATTCTATTAAATTTTACTATTTTACAATCTTCCCCTGCTTTTATATTGTCAATCAAATTTCTGGTGTGATCTTTATGTTCAAGACGTATTTATAGTTATTTTCACAGATAACATTTGCAATGTATTTCTACGTTTAAATGACTAACTGGTTAAAATTTCTTTTTTCACTAAAGTTTTTTTTTTTTTTTTTTTTACATCTGTTAAGCTATTTAGAAGTTATTAGTTTTCTGTGCGCGGTGACAGTACAGTTTCTGTCAGTAGTCATTTCTCAAATAAAACTAGAAATAAACGGGATTACCCTTTTAAAGTGGAACTACGATTAGCTTTGCAGAGCACTGAATGAAAAATGAATAATGCATAACAAAATGATAATAATAATAAGGTTTTAATTAAACTTTTGAGATTCAGAATTTGATACAGACTATGCCTATGACAAGAAATGCACTTGATTTGTAAGGCACTGCGGACACATCTTTTGCATGAATTTTTCTTTATTTAATTATTTATATGTATTTATATGCTCGGTTATACCACACTGTATTTAGGTAATAACACTTTATCGATTGCAGTTAGTTTTTTAATATATACTCCGTGGTATCGTTATCTACCTTTCTAAGAGAATGACCCAAATACGTATATTTTACAGCTGGTCTCACGAACTTGGAACCGCGGTTGCCATAGCGACCTTTCGAAAGCTTCCTGTTACTAACCAATATCTTTAAAAAATAATAATAATTCATTTCAAAAGATACTTTTTTTTAAATGCTTAATGTTTCACAGGCTTGTTTTATGGTATGCGTCATTAAAGTTTTTGGCTCTTTACTGCACAAATATTTTTGACAAATGTACCTATCAGATAAAGTAATTCTATGTTTTCTGTGATTTATGTTTTTTTCTACAATTTATTTTTGCATGGAGCTCTTCGTCATAGGACTTTTATGGCTCATACTGTGAGTCATATAAGGTTTGTGTGTATCGAAAACCACCACTATAATGAGATGACATTGTTGTATGCTTCTAGTAGTCTGAATAAATCCCACCCGTTGGAGTGCACCCGTGCTCACTGAAAGGTTGGACAGTCCAATTCTACATTACCAAACAAGATTATTTTCGTTGAATTGCGTTTTAGGAAGATCGTGCTTCATATTGAAGATTCTTTTCCTATTCCAAACCAGTGAATGTCGTGTTGTAAATCAGAAATTTATTTGAACTATTATCATATTAAATAACGGCTACAAAATATCTGGCTGTTCGTATTTCAACTATAATTTGGTTTTCCGTTAGTGATTTAATAAATCTTATTTTATCACTTTAGATATATAGTTTCATAGTTTATTATATAAGGTAAATCTTCTTACATTTGTCCGTTCAGATGCTGATAAGTTGGGCACTTAATCCATGGCTTATCCAATATGCGTTTATACTTAATGTATCATCGTGAGCATTTGACGATTTTGTTGTTGTGATTTATAACACACTTAAATTCTTCTTCTAAAGTATGAAATAAAGTTAATTAATATGTAACATGTTTTGAAAAGAAGATATGATCCAGTTCTAGGATTTAATTATTTAATATTAGAAAACAAATATAATTTACGTTTATATACTATTATTTAATAGATTAATTCTGGCTTTAGGAGCGAGTGAAAGATACATCCTATAAGATGGAAAATCGGAGTTACACTGAAATAATATTGGTATATAATCATTTTACAGTTCCCGCTTTTGCAAGTCCCAGATATCCAGGCACGAGGTCAAAAGTTCAAGAGTTTAGGCTCGTGACGTTTACGTCATGAAGGGACCATCTGGTCTTAGATTCACTTCTATGCGTATGCTAACATCTCCAGTTCGTGCTTATTCTGAAAGCCTGGGATTAATAAATGGAAGTATAGGTTTACAATATGTCGTTCGTGAATTGTACGCATGTAGTAATTTTTAGATCATTAATAAGATCTTCGGATATGTGTTATATCTATGGCCGAGTTTTATCATTTGCGTTATAGCTACTTTATTTTTTACTTATGAAAAACACCAACACCACATGCCAAAAATGGCAGCCAATACAAATTCTAGACTTTTAAAAATAATAATATACATGTAGACATCAATATATCAGTCAGTAGTGATAAATATAAAATGTATAGATAAATAACTATTCTTATGTTTAATTATAAATACAGGATCCGTCAGATAAAATTAAGCACTCTTTGAATGATTATAATTCCAGTTTTTATTCACATATATTTAATAATTAAATTTCAAGAGATTCTACATAAAATATATAAATATTCATCTTACCACAGATGTTAAAAATTATTACCGTTCTGGTCACAACACTGCTTATAACGGTGGGCTATTGATTCACAAACTTCAACAAATATTTCATTTGGATTTTGTGCTGTGGTGCATTCTTTCTGAATTACGAACGCTGTCCGGAACGTTGCCTATGAACATCCACTTATATTTTATCCGATGAACTGTAAGTCGCATAGATGGATCTGCTTGCAAGTCCCTGCGATATTGTTTTTATACGTCTGCTACATTTTCATACTTAAAATAGTATTTTAAAATAGATTTTCTTTTTTTAAGTTAATCTTGGTCCACTCATTATTTCCAATTAATTACACTTTGAAAAAAAGAAAATTTATAAAGCTATGACATGTTAAACATTGTATGTATACATTTTTCTGACGCGCCTTGTATATAGATATCAAACGACAAATTCATCTGATACATTGTATCATAAAACTAAAAACATTCATTGTTGGGAAAACAAATTAAACTTTAGTTCCTTAAAGGAAAATAATATATATTTTCATAGCTTTCTATGCATAAAAAACAGTTATTCCAAACGTATATTCAATGTCAAAATTTTGTTCCAGACAAATACATTTTCTGTCTTTTTAATACTTTATCTTGTATATGTACGAGAAATTATATCTGAATGATTTAGTAATTTCAAGGTTTTACTTATTTAACGGGAGTTGATGAGGAAATAAATATGTTCTAAAACATCTTACAGTGCAATTTTTTTTTGCCACTTTTATATTTGTTTTCGCAATTTTTTGTCGACAGACATAGCAGCCAATATATTTTTGAAATAACAACTATGAACTAAATAAATGGGTTAGTTATAAAATATATCTTGAAAGAGTTATTTTTTAACCCAAATTCTGGACTTGCGACACGTCTATGCAAATAAATGTGCATTATAGTGTACTAGAGTGAATCTGCCATTTCGCTACATACTTTGTTTATGAAATCTGTAAATAGGTCTACTGAAATTTCCACAAGAATTCATTTTATCTAATTTATATCGTTTAACGTATTCAAGTGGTATAGACTGCTGATGAGTAAAGTTGAAATATATAAAATTCTATGACAAAAATAATTTTTTTCAGGTACTTTTTAGATTGGGAAATTTTAATTATATGATCAAAATAAATTTTAGAAGAAGTAATATAATTGTACGAAATTCTAAGTGCTTTATTTTAAACAATATCAATATAAGATGAAATAAATAAAAATAATTGTCTTCTAAAAAAGAAACTAAATACTGAATATAAAAATTAAATTAAATTAAGAGTCGCTACAATCCACGAAGGGATAACAGCATTTTCTCCCGCGTAAAATATCGAAATTAATTTCTCGCTTAAAGTACTATTTATACACTCCAAAATCTAATTTTATCAGTTATAAATCAATATCGAAAATCAAAGAGCAGTACTGGGGCAGTTGAACGTGCCACAGAGAGTTAACAGCAACTAAAACTTCAAGCGAATTGTTTTCAGAAAAGCATTTTGAAAATCGGTAGACACTGTGGACATTATCTCTTTTTCAATTTTCTATAAATCAGCTTAATATTTCGGGAAACAATTAGTCACACATTTTCCTAGTGAATTACGTAGTCTTTTTTCGAAATATTAATATATTGACAGTCTGTGTAACTTTAAGTAACGAAAATTGTGGCTTAAAACTTACATTTTATATTAAATCAACGACATTTTACTAAAATTTTGTATATTTTCAAACGTATTTTAATAACTAATGGATTAGTAAAACTAATTCGATTCTTACATTGCTTTAAACCAATTATAAAAAGAATTTACGTTTTCACCACTTGGAAAATGACGAAAGGAATTCTTGGTGAAAATGATGTTACTTTTAGCATAATGTATGCATTTTTATCTTTCCTATAAAATATTTATTGACAATTTAAGTAAAAAATAACGCAATTTTCACTCAATTCGGATTCCACATTTGTTGATATTAACACAAGTAAAGTTGTAATAATATTAAAATATAAATTGCAATTGCTTGTAACAAAATAAGTTGTTTAAAATTTTGGCTAAATGTTTTCCCGATGTTGCTAAAATGTCTGTAAGTTGTAACAAAACTGCATTTTATGTCCATTAAAAACAAAAATTTTCCTATAACAGTATGAGAAATTAATAAATAATTAACAATTAACTATAACAGTAGCAAAATCATAAACAAAAAATAATAATTAAGAAATAGGTATACCTTGATTTTTAATAATGAAATTAAATCTATCGCATCGATGAAATTTTTTGCAACCATATACTAGAATATTTAAAATTGCTTAATTCATACATTCATTATTTATAAAAAAAATATTTACTCTTTCCGGTGACTGTCGAAATTATTTTGAAATCTGTCTGAAAATTCGGAAACTGTTCTTTAAGTAGAATTGATGCAAGAATGACTCTATTTCATTCTCTAATTTTATGTTAAAATGAAACATTGAATTATAATATGAGCCTAATGTAATGCTTTCATAATGCATTAATGAAATGTTATGCAATTTATCGAAAATTGCAATCACTAATTGTTAGAACGATGTTGTGTTAATGTCTTTCATTTTCTACTGTTGATTAGTAATTCCTTAGATTAAATCGAATAAAGAATTATGGAGAAAATTCGTATATTTAATAGATTTTAACATTTACACATTAGAAATATTTCGTAAATGCATGAGAATATGATACTGTTGATTCTTTAATAGGTGACCACCGCCCTTTGTATGGCGGTGGTATATTATTTAAACCTCTTAATTTTTATTTTGAAATGCCACAATTGTACCAGAATTTTCAAAGAAAAGGTTGCTTTTATAATGAACGTGAAGAAAAGCTTTGATATATTTTCAATTACATCTGTTGATAAATTTTAGTTTGATTCAATTATTTCAACATTTTAGTAACAGAAGCATTTAGCCCCTGAAAAGGTTAACTTTAAACTTTGTCCCACAAAACATTTTAATAAAATTTTACTCGACATTTTGAACTCAATGAAATACATTTCCACAGAAATTACACATTTGTAAATGTAGACTACGTTATTTTAAGTACTAGCCGGTCTTCGCCTGTCTAGTCGGTCGCTTCCGAGTGGGGCCCAGATACATAGTGCAGTATTCCCACCTAACAGCGCTTGGGGCCCAGAAAGTGCATTTTACATGCAACCAGAAAAACATAGATAAAATACTTTAAATTAAAACTATACGAAAATAACTAATAAGAATATAAAAAAGCAATTAAATAAAGATTTCGCGATTTACTTTTTTTTTCATGAGCCCCTGAGAAAGTACTACTGGGCTCAACTCATGTTTATCTAGGGATGGTGCCCACGTAGTACTTTGTATCTGGGCCCCAATCGGAAGCGACCGGTGAGTCTTTCATAATTGGGTTCATAGCCGATGTTGGCCACAAACTCGCTAGCTCTAAAATCACTGAAATATGTGTTTAATTATTTTTATAGCAGATTTGTTATCCTGAATTTCAGGCTGTTATCCAAAACTACGGATGAGATATGGTGAAAAGGTGAAATCATCGAAAATTATCGACCCCCCCCCCCTTTAACCCCCTTAGTAGTTGAATTTCTAAAATCGCCTAAAATACATGTTTAACTATTCTTTAGTAGATTTGTTATCCCGAAATTCACGCTCCTACCTATAACTTCTATTGAGAAATGGCAAAATGACATAAAACATTCGACCAATTATTTAACCACCCTTAGTGGCCGAATTTCTAAAATCACTTAAATACTTGATTAACTATTTTTTAAAAATTTGTTATCCTGAATTTCACGCTTTTTACTAAAAATTCTGATGAAATATAGTTCAAAAGTGAAATCACCGAAAATTTTCGACCCTTTATTTAACCCCCTTTGTAGTTGAATTTCTAAATTCGCCTGAAATGCATATTTCACATTCTTTAGTAGATTTGTTATCCCGAATTTCATGCTCCGAACTATATTTTTCTACTGAGATATGGCAAAATGGCGTAAAGCATTCGAGCACCATTTACCCCCCCCCCCCCCCCCCTTAGTGTCTGAATTTCTAAAATCGCTGAAATACGTGTTTAACTATTTTTTTAGTAGATTTGTTAGCCTGAGTTTCATGATTCTACTTATAATTTCTACTGAGATATGGTAAAATGGCCTAAAATACTATTTGACTTCCTATTTAACCCACCTTAGTTGCTGAATTTCTAAAATTGCTGAAATACATGTTTGTCTATATTTTTTGTAGATTTGTTATCCCGAATTCTGAGCTGCTAACTAAAAATGCTGCTGAGATATGGCGAGCAGGCAAAATGACTTAAAACTTTCGACCCCCCATTTAACCCCCTTAATGAATGAATTTCTAAAATCGCTGAAATATGTGTTCAATTATTTTTTTTAGTAGATTTGTTATCCTGAATTTCACGTTCCTACCTAAATCTGCTGCTGAGATATGGCTAAAACATGAAACGACTAAAAACTTTTGACCCCTCATTTAACACCCTTTGCAGTTGAATTTTTAAAATCGCTGAAATATGTGTTTAACTAACTTTTAATACATTTGTTATCCTGAATTTCGTGCTTTTAATTAAAACTGTTGTTGAGATATGGCGAAAAGACAAAATGACCTAAAACTTCAAATCCCTCATTTAACCGCCTTAGTGGTTGAATTTCTAAAATCCCTTAAATACGTGTTTAATTATTTTTTTTAGTATATTTGTTATCTTGAAATTCACGTTCTTACCTAAAACTGCTCATGAAATATGGAGAAAATGTGAAATCACTGAAAAATTTTTAAACCATTTAACCCACTTAATGATTGAATTTCTAAAATAGCCTGAAATAAATGCTTAACTATTCTTTAGTAGAATTGTTATTCCGAATTTCACGCTCCTACTTAAAACCTCTGCTGAGATATGTCGCAAAGACGAAATTATCTAAAACTTTCGAGCCCCCCCCCCCATTTGACCCCCTTATGCTGTGAATTTTCAAAAATTCTTTCTTAGTAGGCACCTACATTATGTAAAGAACATGTCTTCCAAATTTCATTGTTCTAGGACAAACGGTTGAGGCTCGGCGTTGATTATGAGAAAATCAAGCTACTCCTTTATAAGTATAGATATGTCGTAGGCTAATTGGGAAATCCAGCTCTTTACAAAGAGCCGGTCTAATTGGAGAATCATTTCCCTTTTCCCAATCAGCCTGATGTTTTTCGGGCTTATTGCAAATAGCCTAGACAGCGTTAGGCTAGTTGGAATATGGCCATTTATTTTTCAATCAGCCTGACATTTTTTAGACTTATTGCAAAGAGCCTAGATAGCGTCAGGCTAATTGAAAAATGGCCATGCCTATTTAGAAACTGACTAGTTCTTTGTCAAAATATGGTGTTGTACCCAACTCGATCCTGAAACTTCCATTCGAAGTCGACCCGACCCAGACAGAAAAATTCAATCGGACCGTAACCCGATCCTAAAAGGACAAAATAAATTCCTTCGAGTCGCAACCCGACCCGAACCAGAAAACTCAAGTTAACCCGAAATCCGACACGAACCCGACAAAAAAAAACACCATCGAACCGTAACCCGATCCGAACCTGACAAAATAAATTCCTTCATTTCGCAAAGCGACCCGCACCTAAAAATTCCATGTTAACCAGTAACCCAGCCCGAACAAGACATAAAAATTCCATCGAATCGTAACCAGATCCGAACCTGAAAATAATAGTTAACCGGAAACCCAACCCGAACCAGGAAAAAATTCCATCAAACCGTAACTCGATTCGAACCCGACAAAATAAATTTCTTCGTCTCGCAACCAGACCCAAACTGAAAATTGAAGTTAACCCGAAAGCTAACCTGAACCAGAGAAATAAAAATTCATTGATACGTAAACCGTTCCGAACTCGACAAAATAAATTCCTTCCTGTCACAACCCGATCCAAACCAAAAAATCCAAGTTAACCCGAAACCAATAAAAAAATCTATCGAACCGTAACCCGATCTGAACCCGACAAATTAAGTTTCGTAGTTACGCAACTCGAGCCGAAGTGAAATTTTAAGTTAACCCAAAAACCGATTTGAATCTGAAAATTTAATTTAAACCGAAACATAACCCAAACCTGAAAATTAAAGTTAACTTGAAACACAAAGTCGAAACGCAACCCGACCCGAAACTGAAAATTGAAGTTAACCCAAAACCCGAACCCGTCAAAAATTTCATCGAAGCGTAACCCGATCCGAACCCAACAAAATAAATTCATTCGTGTCACAACCCGATCCAAGCCAGAAAATTCAAGTTAACCGAAAACCCGACCCAAACCCGATAAAAAAATCTATCGAACCGTAACCCGATCTGAACCCGACAAAATAAATTCCTTCGTTTCGGGTTTGGATCGGGTTGTGACACGAAGGAATTTATTTTGTCGGGATTGGATCGGGTTAGGGTTCGATGGATTTTTCGACGTGTTCCGGTTTCGGGTTAACTTCAATTTTCAGTTTGGGTTAGGTTTGGGGTTAAATTAAGTTTTCAGGTTCGGGTTGGTTTTGGGTTAACTTAAATTTTCCGTTTCGGTTCGGGTTGCGTGACGACGAAATTTATTTCTCCGGTTCGGATCGGATTACGGTTTGATAGATTTTTTTCTTGGTTCGAGTTGGGTTTCGGATTAACTATTATTTTCGGGTTCGGGTCGGTTTACGAAACGAAGGAATTTACTTTATCTGCCTCGGATCTGGTTACGGTTAGATGGAATTTTTATGTCTTGTTCGGGTTGGGTTACTGGGTAACATCGAATTTTTAGGTTCGGGTGCGACATGAAGGAATTTATTTTGTCGGGTTCGAATCGGGTTACGGTTCGATGATTTTTTTGTCGGTATCGTGTCGGATTTCGGGTTAACTTGAGTTTTCTGGTTCGGGTTGGGTTGCGACTCGAAGGAATTCATTTTGTCCTTCTAGGATCGGGTTACGGTCCGATGGAAATTTTCTGTCGGGTTCGGGTAGACTTCGAATGTAATTTTCAGGTTCGAGTTGGGTACAACACCATATTTTGACAAAGAACTGGTCATTTTCTAAATAAGTATGATCATTTTTCAATTAGCCTAACGCTATCTATGCTCTTTGCAATAAGCCTGAAAACATCAGGCTGATTGGGAAAAGGGAAATGATTCTCCAATTAGACCGGCTCTTTGCAAAGAGCCTAGGCTGTTTGCAAAGAGCCGGATTTCCCAATTAGCCTACGACATATATAAGCAAACGAAGAACATATTTTTAAATGACAGGTAATACAAAATCATTTTAATTACTCTGACAAAGTTTCTACTTTCAGTAAGAAAAAAAAGTAATTAGAAATTCTAGTTACTAATAGATCTGATAAAAATGTCAAAAGAAATAAAAAACATTATTTTATTTTATTCTAAAAACAATATCTGAAATCACTTATGATGAAATGGTAAGGAGTTCTTCATGTGTATTTATTGTGTATTTATCCATCTATTTATTTATTTATTTGTATACACTGTGAAAAATTTGGCGCTGTGTTGAACCCAATTTCGTGTTGGAGTAGCTGCAACTATTAGATGATGAAACCTTGTCCCAGTATTTGATACTATGGCTGAAAGATACTTGTGTAGTTCGAACGATGAAGCTAATAAAACAGGACGAGTAAAATATTGAGTAATCAACAGATAAAATGCCGAGCCTTCTAATTTCTGCGGTAATTTTTTGGAAAGAAGAGCCAGCTAGTCAGACTGGTTTCAATGTCGAAACCTAAAGCTATAAACAACCAAGCAAAATTGTGATTCGAATTAGGCAACTATTGACTTGTAACCTGCGTTCTAATCACTAGTCAAAATGGCGATTACCATCGTGCTTTAAGGCCACACGTACTTATTTTTTTAATCGATTTTCTTTGGTTTATGAAAGGGGTAAATGTATAGAATGTGCTGCTGAAATTGTTTCTCAATCCTTTCATTATTCACGTTGCTACAGCCTGTCGAACGTACTGTTATTCTGGTCGTAAATGGACGGACAGGTAATAAAACTATGCAAGTATTTACGCATGCAGTTGCAAATTTACTTAACTGAGAAGATTTCCTTTATGCAGAATGATGAATGTTTTGAGAACTGCCGTTGGAATGTAAGTCAGTATTTACGCCGGCAATGCAGATGAATTTCATGTCCAGAATGCAGAATGCGCTTTCTGCAGCGCTGTGAGAAGTGCTGTCATTGCTAGTCGAGAACAAGTCGTTGATATGCAAAATTGAAATAATTTTTGTATGGCCCAGAAATAGTTGACTAAGTATAAATTAACATATTAAAATAATAATTATAATCTTTGTCTACTTTGAATTTTGAAAATCTGACCTCCAATTCATCTCCTGCCAGCCCCAAAAACCCCAAAAATTCTTTTTGTGCAAAACGGACTAATGGTAAATTTTTTATGCGTGAAGGAGTTTACGAAGACTTCAAACGCGTTTTTATTGGAACAAGATTTTCAAATCTGCGTAGGTTCTAACAACTGACAACTAATTGACTTTTTGATCTTAGCAAAGTCATCACTTTTAATCCTATGGAATGTATCTATAACATATTAAAATGGCCCACATTATATATTTTTTACAGCAGATCTAAGGCCAAACGAATAGGTACAAAAATCAACATTCATTTCAAGTGTTCATCATTTTGTCATTTAAAACGTTTCTTCAATGTTTTATAAGTTTATTACATAATTAATTATGTTAACAATGTCAGAAATGCAATTCTGATTTCAGACCATGTTTTGAATAAATTCAATGTTTTTTAAACTTTCTTGAAGCCGCCATATTAAATTCCAACTTGAGTTGATTTTTATAAACAAAATAACACTTAATTTTTAAAAGATTAATAAACACGTGTGAAGAAATAGAATGGTCATAAGTCTTGTCTATTGTCTCAAAAAAAAAGTTGACATATATTTCAGGTAATTGTAATAAAGGTGGTCTTAAAGTCGCATATTGAGAGTGTATAGAACAATATAATCTGATAAGCTGTTGAGTAGCGGACTTTTTGCTGACATTTAAAGTTCATTTAAAGTTTAAACGATTTAGAAAATGTTTTGAAAGTTACGATGAATGGCAGTTGGGTTCTTCTAATTGTTTTACACCATATAATGGTTCAACTTTGAACAAAACTTTTAACCGTGCAAGAACATCGGCAATGATTAAAATGCAACAATATTCAAAAAATGGCTTAGTAAGTAAATAAGTTGTTAGCCACATGTTAATTCATAAGATTTAATTTCACTCTTATATTTTCATTTATTTGCAAGCCATTTTTAACGGATGTTCATGCTTCATTTGAAAATGCACATATTAGGCATTTTAAAGACATTTCTCGCTTTTAACCTTCAATTTGAATTTTTATATTAATTTATATTGCGTCATATTTCGAATCAAAATGCTATTAATCATAAATTAGATGCATCATTTTTATTCAAAAATATTTAATTGATAATATTCTTATGCTTTAACGGTCCTTATTAGCAGTAGCTTTAACTTTTGCAATCATATAACATACAGTTTTACATTTTTTATTGTAGTAGAAGCAAATGTACAAATATCATGCTGTTACGGAAAATTCGTAATTTTGTAATTAAAGCTAGAGCTAAAAGTGCCCAAATATGGACTTGCGCACCTATATTCCCAACCAACAGAAGCTAGTATTGTAACTGGGCAAATTTTATCACCTCTGAGTTAGCAAAAACAAAAATAATCCATTGTTTGGAATTGTAAGAAAGACTCGTAATTACATTGTCTTTCTTAAATTGGCAATTTATACTTCATTTGCATTAGAAAACATTTGGTATAGAGGAAGGTAACCGTGATTTCGATATGGCAGGAATTGTCATAGTGATATCGTGATTGCATAAAAATGTAAGTGTGGAATTAAATCATATGAATTAACATATGATTAAAAACTACTATAATGAAATTCATTTAGTTTTATGCTTCTTCGGATGCTCTTTAAGTTGCTGTTGTTTTCATCCTGTGAGGGTTTTGTGATTTCTTGCGGGGAGATTCATCCGAATAACAAAAAATGAATTGTCTTCTATAGAATGTGTAGAAAATTAGATTGAAGGAGGATCTCAGATCTTTTTTTTAATGGTGAGTGTTTGTTGGCCATTTGATTGTGGCATTACAGGGAGACGAATTTAGAATCAGAAAAAATATGTTGGCAACTCTTGACCAAATGATGAGCCTCACAGGAAATGCACAGTCAGAACGTAAACAAAATGTTCCAATATAGAAATATCAATCCGACAATGGTATAAAAAGTACCCTGGTACATAATATTAATATTCAAAAGTTAAATAAAAGCTAAATCGATCATAAACTGAAACTATTATTAAAAAAACCGCGCTAAAAGACAACATTTCTTTTCCATCTCACTGTAAACGCTGGATTAGGAAGTGCGGAAGTGTTTAATAAGCTTGCCAACTATATCCATAAAATTTAATATGGGAGATGCATTTATACTTGAATTTAGACTACGGGCTGGATTTACAGCACTTTCAAGTTATGACCATACACGTATATAGCATTTATAGCTTTAAATACGTAGATTCAAAACATACACGAGTTTATATACTAAGATCTCTGTAACACAAGCTCATACTATATACGACATAAAATTGTAATTTTTAATTTTTGATCTGAAAAAGGAATTATTTTTTTAATTGTAAATATTTAAAGCTATTTGTATGTATATATATTAATATTTATATTCTAGCTTGATAATTATTAATATTTTATTTAAGATAATTTGTTAGTAACTTATTTGTATTTTAGTTATCCAAAAGCAGCCATTAAGAACTGATGAATTCAGATAAAGTGAATAATTAAATCGCGTCTTCTAATATTAAGCCTTTCGCTAGAAATTTAAATAATAATTTCCTTAACCTAGTATTGAAGAATTATATCGTATTACACACTGGTTAATTTAATTGAATAATTGATTGTAAATGCAATGAATTCTCGAGGTCGATAGGATATTAGATCCAAGTTTGATCAGTCACCGTTTATTATTAAATAACCAATAAAAGGAAATCCATAAAGCGTTAATCATGTGAAATAATGAATGGTATTATATTGATAATATAAATTGCTAATATATTTTGTTGAAAAAAAATATAATAAATATTAAGCTAATTACCTTTATCGAAAGGAAGAATTAATTGAATTTGATAGTTCCAAAATTACAGGATTTTTATAAATGGACTGATGATTTTTAATATGGAATTAAAAGCAAACGGTGACAGCTAATTTATTAAGTTATTATTTTGAGATATTACTTTATAAATCAGGAATTTCTTCTGCAGGTTTCCTTGTTAAAGTATAAAATATCAGAAACAAATGGAACTGCTACACCTTGACATACACTCGGAACATGCCCAAAATATAGATATTGCACGTGGTAGATTACATCGCAATATTATCGGTATGTGTACCCAGGGTGGCGCAAAATTTTAATTAGATTAACTATTGAAAACTAACGATTAAAAGATTAATCATGACTAAAGATTGACGATAAAGTTCAATCGTCAATCTTTAGTCATTATTAAACTTTTAATCGTTAGTTTTCAATAGTTAATCTAATTAAAATTTTGCCCCACCCTGTGAGTACCATCCAACACTATCACATGTTTAAAGCGAAGAAAAAATGCAAAATATTTCTACGACGTTGGTACTGAAACAGTTTCACATTCTCTACTTTTCGTTTGTTCCACTTCAGCAAGCACCACTATAACATATAACTATAGTATAGGTATATTTGTGTATCTAACCGTGTCTTATGCATTCTGTTAAAAAGAAGAAATAGCTAGAAATTTAGATGAAAAACTTACAGAAAACAAAATGGTATCATTTGCTGAACATCAGAATCATCTAGAACAGGATCTTTCTTCCCATATAATGATTATAGAACCTCACTATAGTTTTGAAAGCAATTAATAACGCACTTTCTTAGTCAGATGATAAGTAACAGACAATAGTTAACACGACAACAGGAAAACAGATTCTGCAAAAATAAGTTTTAATCTTTGATATAAACATGTAAAAGGGGAAAAGAATGTTGAATGCGAATATTAATATAAATTTCGATAGATACCTCTGGACTTATAGCCAGCATTTTAACAGCTGGGCAAGCGGACGGTACCTTCGCGCTGTGAAGTAATATATTGTGTGTTGATAGAACTTTTTGTTCTAATTAGTTGTTAAATAGTTCCATTTTGTAGTGAAATTTAAAGTCATTTTCATGGCTGAACAATGAAGAACATCTTTGAAAAATTGAGAATATTTTGGTTTTATTAAATACTAGCTGTTACCCGTGACTTCGTTCACATAACATTAAAAAAAAGAATAAATGCATTAATTTAGCAAAGCATTTCATTCGATAATTAAAAACATATATAGTTAACCAAATCTTTATCACATTTTATAGGAGACAATACGGTATTTCTTTGCTATAGGGGCCTTAACATAACCCAATCTTAAAAAAGTGAAATTTCATGCCAAATAATATATACAATCGCGAAAATGAAATTGCAGCCAATGAAAAAAGAAGGGCCCAGTAAAATCGTGAAAACCGACGAATCCCTCTTCGTAAAACGAAAAATAACACTGAGAGAATTCTTCTATACAGCAGTGCATTTTAGGTGGTATTTGGTGTAAAATTTGTATGTGTATTCATTTCTAAATGGGCATTATTATATTGCTTATTTGTATAGACATGTGTTATATATTTCTTACTACATTATTATTTTATGTCTTGTTTATGTATATATTAAATAAAGTGCTTCTCGCTAAGTGGTGTAAATATTAAACAAACTGCTTCCGGATTTTATACATTGATAGATATTTCATAAATATATAACAATATGATGCGATTCTAAAATGTAAATAAAGGTTGCTAGAAAGTACTTTAAATTCTGCCCAATTTAACCTAGATATTTTTCTATCGCGTCAAAGACACTCTAAACGAATAAATACCGACAACACCAATCTGATGATCTAAATTTACATATGTTTGTTAGTATATATATATAGGATTATTTTAATTTATTTCGTGCGCTTGAAATTTTTTACACTTTTTCTAGGGTTAAGTGTTGAATAAATGTACTTTCTTGTTATTTTATTTTGCCATTTCCATTTATTCTATTTTCCATTCATTCCATTTATGGATATTGATTTAATTTACATATTCGTTTCAAAGAATATTGTTTAAAGATATTATTAGGATTAGGATAGGATACGATTAGGGTTAGGATTAAGATTATACATTGGACGACAATGGTATGTTTAATTCAAGTTTAAAGGATGAACCAAGATGTCTATATACATCATGAAGTAATAAGAAAATTAGAAAATTATCGTCTGATATTTTTTAATATGTTTTACAGTCATAGTTGGCATTAAAGGTGAGCGAGGAAATGGTCATCTAAAATACCATTAAATGTTTACCACGCAAAAACAAATCTGGTTACAATAATGTATTTAATTTTGCGCCAAATTTCACTTGATAAAAAAAGCAAATTGGTTATAGACCCGATTACAGATCCCTAACCTTCCTATTCTCAGAATTTTTTTACCTATATGTGAAAACCTTTTCTACTATATACAACGCGCTTTCACGTTTATAATATTAAGAAATGGCACGATCGGCTTGTTCAAGTTCACATAATTCGGCTAGAAGAAAAGTTTCATTACTTTTTGATTTCTTCTTTGCTTTTGCATTACGCGAATTTGTCGGTAAAATGGATTTTCGTTTCGATAACATTGTTGCTTTTTAAGTTTTTAAAATTATTGTAACTTTACACAAACATTGCTTTAAAATCTATGCCATTTTTCTCAACCTTTACAAAAATCTATTATGAAACATAACTTTAAAAAAAGTTATATTTAAAAATGACAACAAAGTTTTTACTATTTTAAAGCTAAAAGAAATGTAAAATTAAATTCTGGTTCGAAACGACCATTTACAAATGTGTTTCCATTGTGGGAAAATGATAGAGGAAAAATGCTATTACTTCGACGCAAAATGCAACTTTCCTTTAAAGCTGCACTATATTTGTAGAATTATATTAATTTTACCAATGCTTCTATTGCAGTGAAACCTATAGCATAGTGAATGGATATATCAGTTGAAAAGATTAAAAGTATCAATGAAAATCAGGATTTGGCTTGCAGAGATGTATTTTTGACTAATAAGAGAATATATTTTTGACTTTCTATAAGCGAATTTCAAACTTTTTTTCCAATGCAACATTTTTTTTAAAGTATATAATATCCCCTGAAATTTCATACAGGCTTTTTTATATTACATCTTTTATATTTTAAAGAAATTTAATCCTAGAATATTTGCGTCTTTTTAACGTTTTGCAACCTAACTGAAAAGTATTAATGACTTTAGTTTGTCTTCCATCTCGCCGTATTGTAATTCTAGTAAATATACTCGGATCCTCATGTAATTTTTATTTGCTATTGAAGTTTAATATAGAATGTGTTATAATTTGTGTAATAATACATTATGGTCTATAATAAAAAATCGTTTGCGAAGGGTTTTAATGACTATTACGTTACTTCAGCTAAATGGAAATTGATATGCCTCACTGAGGTGGATTGGAACATGCTTCCTGTAGAGTATAGAATATGTAGCGTTTATAGTTCGTTTGCATGTACACACAAAATTATTTCATTACATTATGATCAATGGGAGATATAATTTGAAAAATTGCACTTTAATGGTGTTACTAAACTTAAAATATAATGAAATTGATATTTATTAATAACGTACATTCAACATGTTTTCAATATATTATGTATAACGTCTAACGTTTGTTTACAGAGACATACAAAAAATATCGGTTACAGGTTACAGGACTGACTATCATCGATTGATTCTGGAATTGCGTTTTCCACAGTGGTAATTATTTTTTAACTTAATTAATTGTTAATATATTTTACATAGCGTGCATAAATATCACAAATCACAGGGATGCAGGAAATAGTACCGTAATGGATAACATTGCTAAAAAATGATTTTCACTGCGGTATGTGTTTTTTGAATTGCTTATTGATAAATCTGATTTCAGTGTTGAAAAATAATTACATTTCTTAACAATATTAAAAATATTCTGTTAGTGTTGGAAATATTCTGTTAGTGTTTCATAATCTATGCCTGGTGCATGATTTTTTGTTCTTGCTTCAGAATGCTATTTGTCACGTTCGGTCTTTTGCCGCAAGTAACCTCAGGCGTAAAATGGAAATTGAAACAATTGAAGTGTTTTAAAAAAAATGGAGAAGCTTCATGTCGCACTTTTGAGGAATTAAAAAAAATCCTTTAAATATTTACATTTTAGAATTTCGTTATGAGTATTTTTTCTACTTATGCATTAGTCTATATACCTATGAATGGTTTGCCACTAATAATATCCAAAAATACCCATTCTGAGCGACTTTGTTTAAACAAGAATGTATATATTTCAAAAATGGAGCTCCTCTTTTTTGCAGCGAGCTCTTCAATCCCCTTTTAATAATCGAACATTACTTTATATTGAAGTTATGAAGTTGCTGTTTGCTGGTACTATACAGTTTTCTCGCGAGCGTTGAAAGTTTGGTTTTGCTTGTCAGTATATACACAGTACATACAGTCAGTATATACAGTGAAATCTGTGTATAATGATACTGTCTATAACGATAAACCTGTCTGTAACGATATTTCTATTTGGTACCAACAAAATTCTTTTTTATTCAATTTTGAATCTGTGTACAACGATAATCAATTTTTAGCTGCAGACGGTCTACAACGATAATTTTTCTCCTTCGGCAGCTGATGGTTCCCGATATAACCTGATTTTTTTGCTTAGAAAACGACACCCCATCACCTGGAATGGGAGATAAACAGACAAAAGGATCAAAATGAAAAAAGTGTCAACACCTGGACACGGTGTTGACACTTTTTTCATTTTGATCCTTCTGTAGAAGGGATGAGAGAAGTCTAACTTGTTTTAGATAGGGGATAGGGATAACACCCCCTATATTATAGGGGGTGTTCATTGGGAAGGGTGTTACCTCTCTCTCCGAGTTGGAATAGTCACAGTGCTATCTTTTTATTCCTAGGTTAGACACCACTCACTTCGGACTCACCGCGTTTTCGTTACAAATCCTCTTTATGTGCTCTTATTTTTCATTCTCGTATTTATCATTATTCGTTTTAAGTAATGGCTCAGCGCAAAGCATTATCAATTGAAGAAAAGTTAAAAATCCTTTCGGAAATTGATTAAGGTCTGAAACAAGTTGATGCTGCTAAAAGGTATGGGATTTCGCAGTCAATTATAGCTGCGGAAAAAAGTAAAGTGCATAACAAACGAAAAATATTTAAAGGTGCCGCAAATGATGCTGCCGATAAAGCTCTCCTAAGAAGATTCCACGAGATGAGAAAACAAAACGTGCCCATTAGTGGACCTACAATTTCTGAAAAAGCAAGAAAATTCGCGTCTTTGCTAAGCAACAATGATTTTAAAGACAGCAATGTATTACTCACTTCATTTCGTGAACGTCAAGGAATTGTTTTTAAAACTATTTCGGGAGAAGAAAAGTCAGCTTCAGTTGAGGCTGCATTATCCTGGAAACAGCGAGAAAAAGAGAAAATAGAAAAATATCTTCCAGATAATGTGCACAATGCTGATGAAACTGGTTTGTTCTATCAGCTGATATCAGATAAATCAATGTCATTTAGAGGTGAGAGTTGTAAAGGTGGAAAGAAATCAAAGCAAAAGCTGTCAATCCTGCTGTGTTCCAACAGTACTAGAACCGACATATTGTATCCTTTAATCATTGGAAAGTACTCGAAGCCAAGGTGCTTTAAAAATGTAAATAGTTTATTAGTTCACTGCAAGGCAAATAAGCAGGCTTGGATGATGGAAGAAATCTTCAACAACTAACTGCTTGATGTTGATAAAGAAATGAAGCATAAAAGGAAGAACGTTGCTCTCATAGTTGATAACTATTCATCTTACAACAATCCCCCACGTTTGAAAAACATAAAAATGTTTTACATTCCACCAAACTACACGTCGATCATGCAGTCTTTACATTTACGAATCATCAAGTGTTTCAAGGGGTATTATCGAAAAAGGTTAGTTGAGAATGTTGTTTATAATCTGGATAACAAGCATGCGTGTGATGCGGTCTCCAGAAGCTGGAATTTTATAACAGCATCCACAGTACAAGAATGTTGGAAGAAAGGTTCATTTTTTGAAGAAAAGGCCAATATTGACCTTACTGAAATCGCTGAGGAACAAGAAGAATGTGTGGACAGTTTATCCACTGCTGTTAGAGATCTCCAAAGCTTTTTCATTGATTGAAGAATTTATAAACTTAGACAATGATATCCGCACGTGTTCAGCGGCACAAGCGATGAAAATATTTTGGCAGAATTAATCCTAGGTGATCAGAGTGATGAAGAAAAAGCAGTTGACTGTTCACAAAACAAAACTCAAATTTCTCCTGAGGATGCTAGATCCTTAATTAACACTCTTCAGGATTTTGTTGCAACAGTACCAAACGTTTCGGACGTGTATCTGAACTCGTTAGATGGCTGAAACACATGTGCATGCAGATGTCATTTGCATCAAAAAGTAAGCAAACAAAATTAACAGATTTTTTTTTCAATGTTGTTTCTGCAATTTTCTTACCAAATAAACTTATGCTTGCATCGTTTTACGTATATTTTTAATTTGGTTCTTATTAAGTTTACTTATTACTTATTTACATTTAAAATATATAATTTTATTTGTTAAACTTGTCTATAATGATAACCTGCCTATAACGATATTTTATCTAGGTCCCAACAGTATCGTTATACGCAGGTTTCACTTTTAAAATTAAAAAAAATGAATGTCTTGTAACATTGCTATGGTAGAAATAAACATTTAAAGTCAGATGCAATAAATTTCTCATTTTATTTTCGAAGGGGATATATTTGGAAATTATATTTGTGTAGGGGTAGATTACTGGTATAGGCGCCAAAAGAACGAACACGCGACTTCTGCCAGGTAATAATATGTTTTTTTTTCATCCAAAACCCAAAAAGCTTCTTTTGATTAAAAAAAAAAAAAAAGAGTACATTTAATGAAAAACATTGCATAGAAATTGGCCAGATAAATTTCGGAATTTTTTTTTAATCAAAATATTAATTTTGGTAAAAATAGATGCAATAAATATTTTTACTAATTAATTAAATCTTAACGTTGTAATTTGTACTGTATTGCATTTTAACTTCTGTTAAATATTATAAACGAAAGCATAGTTTTTCGTATAATTTTATAGTCTCATATGTGGAAAATTAAGCGTTTATTAAAATGCGATCTGAAGATGACAGTTTTACATACAGGTGTAATATTGTGATAATACACATTGGTTAAGATAGAAAAGAAAGATACATGAAAAAGTTACATGTGTTATCTGAATATATTTTCTCTGCAGTTAAACAACAACAATTTTATATATATTTTTTATTTTTTTATTTTTTGCACCAATACATTTAAAGTGTAAATGATCATTCAATAGTAAGGCTTTTTTACAGTTTCATGGTATTAAACAGCACGTAACAAAAACCAAAAAAGTTAAATCTAAAAGATATTTCAGAATTTTTTTAAAGCAAAAACACTGAGAATATACTTTTTAAAAAAATCTATTTTCTATCCGATAAAAAAAAGGGATTTTTTCCAAAACATTTTTTTAGATTATATTGGAAAGAACATAGTTTTTTCCCGAGATTTAACAATAAGAAGATTATATCATGTCGAAGATGGGATTTTTCTATGTACGAAAGCAATCATTCTCACCCACCACTCTCCCGAAATAAAAGGAAAAGAATTTTTTTCTTCACTAATTTTATAAAGATTAGATTCCTATATAGAGAGCTACACATTTCAAAATCATGTTTAATTGTATTTCATTTGGATTAAAAGGGGAAAAAATTGTTTCTTAAACATACATATACCGGGCGTACCAAAAACATTGACCTCGGTTTTTATTCCTTAAATATTGATCATAGACATATATTATAAATTACAAAGTTAGGTTAAAAAAATGTACATAATTTTATGAAATCGATTAGAATTTTCAGGGCATTAAATTTGAAAAATTACAAAATTAAAATTTTTATATGGCCCCCATACAAAAAAATTCCCAGTGAGTAAAATGTGTCCCATACACTAATAAGTCATGCACAAAATTTCAGCTATTTATCATAAAATGTCGCTATATGCTTGCTATATGTCGCTATATGTTTAAACAAAGTTTGTTTGGAGTTAATCATAACTACATCGCCACAATTATTATTTATTTATGCAATCATTGTTTTCTTTTGTGAACTCATTTCCAGGCATCAGAAAGTGGTTTAAGTCAGCATTTATGTATTTTCACATCTCTGCGAATTTTAATGATAAAATGCTGAATTTCATAAATTCATTACCTTTTTACTTTTTCTATCTATAATACAAGAAAGTATTGTAATCGATTTTTTTTTACTTCCGGTTTTCGACGGATTTACACGTTTTAGAAATCAGAGATTCCGAAAAACATGCTTTTACAAAATGTCTGTCTGTAGTCTTTGTAACATCGAAAAGCATATGAAGTTATGCTTCCAATTGAACCAAATTTTATTTATAGGTTTTTGGTTATGGCCAGCAGGTTCGACTTGAATTTGGGGATATTTCGACGAAAGACGAACTGCGATAGCGATTATCTTACCATTTTCACTATTGTTTCATCAAAAAGTGTATGAAGTTATATAGATCATTCAACCAATTTTTTTGTATATATTTTTTACTATGGCCTACCGGTTCCAGTTGAATTTCGGGATATTGTGCAGGGAGGGGGCACTGTCATAGCCATTAAAAGATTTCAAAATCAAAAAGATGTACAAAAAAACTAGAAATCCAAAAAAAATTTTTTAGGTAAATGTTCGGGGTTTATCCAAGGATTCCAGAACATTTTTTGTTTTGCCTCTTCTTAAAAATGGCTGAGATATAACAGTTTGAAATTTTAGGGTGTCTGACATATTGCAACAATACAGCAGGATTCCTCCATAAACGGGTTTACTTTATGAGTTTTAGAAAACATGGTTTTATCAAAATTCTTTCTTTGTTGTAACCATCTTTTAAACTCTTACATGCTTTAACATTATATATTTATATTCACCAACGTCAATTTTTCGCCAAGCTCGGTGATAATTGGCAAAATATCGCCAAATTTGGCGACAAGAATACCTTGTCATATATGAAGCAAACTTGGCTATGTCTGTGAAATTTGGCGATAATCTCATTCAAATTCAATATTGACTAGAACTAGGAATGACTCTTCTGTAATCGGGAATAACGCATTTTAGTTCGTCTTTTTTAGTAAAATTAACTAAAATCTTAAAACCAAGCGATAGGGAGGCTATCTTTTCCTGCCAGTACAGGCCAGAAGGACTTTTCGTAGTTTAGTATGATACATCGTCTGCACGCATCCAGGTAACCCAACGATTCGCACGCAGCTGACATACAAAAGAATGATGAAAAAAATTGATTTTTTTGACAGTGTGATAGCGAATTTTGAAGTATTAACATGTATGAGATAGAAGAAAGTTTTGGGATTGGCAAATCTACTAGTTTTACGTAACTTTGTAATTTATAATTTGTGCCTATGATAAATAATTAAGTAATTAAATTCCAAAGTCAATGTATTTGGGACCCCCTGTTTAACTTAAGAGGTCCATTTTTGCTGAAATACGATGCTCGCACAAAGATAGTTAGATGAGAAAGGCTCAGTCAAGACCTATCACGGGTCCGACGCCGACATGGGCTCAATTTTTATACCAGTCTTCGGGCTCTGGTTCAAAGTGATTTATTTATTTACAAGTTGAAAAAAGAAAAAATAAGTTTCTGAAAGCGTTTTAAACCCCTTTAAACATAAATCTGAAATGAAATCGAATTGTTATTAATCGGATATAAGGTGAAATAGTCTGATTTCTGAAGCCTGATTCTTAAGTCATTGCATGATCAATGTTAATAACATAAAGAAGCCATGGGACATCCCTTGTCTATCCTGACTTTCTGTTTCAAGACCTTTTTTAGAATTACTGGAAAACAGAACTCATGTATTTCTGTCATATTAGTACAATGGTATTTTAAAAGAATACGAAATATGACTTTTGTGGATTCCTGCCAGTGATTATGTATAAATAACAAATTTGCTGTTTTAAACAGATTTTAAGGGACATAAAAATCGCGAAATTTTGTTATGAGGGAGTACTCAGAATTAATACTTTTTTCTATCTAAGATTAAAAAAAAAATTAATCTTGAAACAATTTTAAAATTTTATTACTTTTGGTATTGGGCTTGGAAGAGGCTCGGACTATGATGTCACAAACTTTTTCGGGCTCATATTTTAAATCGTTGAACTCGATCGGGTTCAGGCTCCAGAAAGGGTGCTTAAACTCATCTGTAAAAGGTACCACAAAGAACTATTAATACATAGGTGGTTATGTCACTACATTTACTATTAATAAGCAATGTTACAGCTAAACAACTGCATTTAACCTTAAACAATATGACAAACGCTCCTCGCGTTTTGCCGAGTTCTGCGTATGTTTTATTCCGAATGCTTAATGTGTATTAAAATTTACAGTTATTTATGAAATTTCAATTAACTGATTGATTTTTCATTCGTTTTACTTAAGTTATATAATACTATATACGAGATCTTTCGCAAGCTGCAAATATTACTGATGCGTAATCACATCCATAATCCAGTAAAAAATTAAACCTTCCTTCCTAAACAATGCGTATCATTATGGAAGTACAACCGCGCAATTTCGCACATGGATATTGCTACAAATATCGAAATAAATGTGACTAAAGAATATTAGAAAAGAAATGTTTAACGCAAAGAATATTATTAACATTTTGCGGCGACATGTAGGTTTAGTTAACTATTCTACGATAGTTAATGGAATATGCATGTCATTCCAAATGTTAAATGTAGTTATACTTTAATCCAACATTTGAAATATGGCAAATACTCTATACTTTTTACAATAAAATTAATATGATATACGAATTTAAAAAAAGAAAAAAATCTTTGGGCAAGTATTTTGTATGTGGTTAAAATTTGGTCAATGTTTTAAATGTATAATGCTTTTTTTTACAATTTATTCAGTAATACATTAATTATTAAAATACACATAATAGAATTTTCAGTAAGTGAAACATATATATTAAATATAAACTCTGCAAATGTTTTTAAAAATAAAGTATTTAGTACACGAATAGCCGCTAATACTATATTTAATCATCTTATTAATTGTTTCAAGATTTCATTTAATGAAGAATAATAAACCATTCTTATTTGTGATTTTGAATATAACAAAAAAAGTATTTGCATATATGATTATAATAAACTGCATCATTTCCATTCTTTATTTGCCTGAATTAACACAATTACTAAAGAAGAAAAAAATGTGAATAAATTATTATTAAGTATAAAAATAATTTTTTTGATGTTTTTTCTTTGTACAGTTGAACGAAAAGACGTCTCATTTATTTCTCTCAATTACAATTTATATTAATATATAATTGGCAGACTATAAAACAAAAGTATAAATAAAATCAATAGTTTCATGTTTGTGTAAGCTTGAATATAATCTCTTGATAATAATTGAGTAAAAATAATTTGTTTTTTATATTTATCTTAAATTAATTTGTTTCAAGTGAATGTTTAAATTAAAAGATTTTGTTGTAGAATGAGTTACATGCATTAATAAATAAAGCACACATTCCTTTTAAATATAAAAGTTTTATTTATTATTGAATACTGCTTTTAGATTTTCATTTAGATACAAATAACTCATGTACTTTTCTTTCATACTCAGGTATGTTTTATTCAATATTAAAGGAAGTTTTTCTTTTTATGTAAAAATGACAAAAATGAAGTTATAAAGAGTGTTTTATTTTGTAGGTAAATAAGAAATTTCATTTATTTTAATCTTGAAATAGAACTAATATAATTTCAATGAACCAAGTAGCATATTATGTGATTGGGATTCCATGTACTTTCAAAATTATTTTTCAATAGTAGCATTAACAATAAAACGTCAAATAGACTCTTTTCGATTCCAATTGTTGCTAAAACACCCGTATCACTCAAAAATTTTGATTTTAGTTCTTTTCCTTCCGTGACTTTTATTTCTATCTTAATGTCTTTTAATCAGAGCATTATAAATGATTTGCTTATTTTGTAAATTAATTATTAGTCCTAGAACGTGAGTTCCTGGAGTCGAATTGACTCCAAAGTAAGATATCGTATCGACATTATCTCATTTTTTCACGTATCATTAACTCGGGTTTGGTAATCTTTTTCTGTGTTATCGGGAAAGTAAATTGTTTAAACCTCTATTTTCCCCAAATGTTTTGTTAGGAAAAATTGTCAATTATATGCATCTGGTGAAAGTATTGTCTGCTACTTGCGATATTCTTTCTTTGAGTTTATCTGACAGTGGTATACTTTCATTTTTTTCAGTATAATTAAGCAAATGGGTTCTTCTCAGAAAATGAATCTGTAGGCGGTGAAGTATACAAAGTAAAAAATAAATTGAAGAATTTAATTATGGAGATCATTGTATCCTGATACAAATGGAGAAAAAGAGCTATCCGCTGCATCGGATGGAGATTAAATTAATTTTGCTCCACATGATAAACAGTGAAAAATTTGCACAAATAAGAAATGTCCTGGTTGATATATTAAGTAAAATGTCATGTGTGCAGGCCCCTGGTACAACAATTTATTTCCAAAAAGTCCTAAATGCTGAAATGGTTTCGATTACATGGCTATTATTTGTAGATAACGAAATTGTGCATCAAATTAAAAATGCATTGCAACAGAGGCAAGACGTGTGCTTGAAACTGAGAAGTGGACACTTATAATACAAGACTACCATGCCTTTATTGGAATTTTACATGCTCGACGTGTAAGTGGTACAAAAATAATTGATATTGATTCGTTATTATATAACTCATGGGGTTTGAATGTTTTCAGTCAAACTATGGGAAAAAAATAGGTTTTGTTATATTCTACGATTTCTAAGATTTGATTTGAAATCTACTAGATCTTTAGTATTTTATCATATCTAGATACGGTTAAGGACAGATAAATTTAGAATGATATCTGATATCTGGGATAGATTAACTGAAAACTTTATTGCCTGCTTCCATCCTGGAAAAAATGTAACAATATATTAGAAGTTATTCCAAGTAAAACTTCTTATCCTTTTAACCAAGTCATACTTTCTTACCCAGATAGATAGGGACAAAGGTTTTGGCTTTCTGTAGATCTTACAACGAAGTACTTGCTGAATGATTTACTGTATTTAGGCAGCTGTGAAGATCAGCTTGCAGACAAAAATTAATCAAAATATGTACTGATGAGATTGATGCAGTCGTTTCTAAACTGAGAAATAACTGTCATAGTTGATAATATCTTCATTTCATTACATATAGCAAAATAATGGAAAAAGAAACGAACTTGTTTGATAAGATTTGTTTGCAGAGTCAGAAGAAAAATTATAAAATCCATGAAATCATTGAAGGATAAATCGTATAAAACAAAAATTCTAAAGATTGAAGAAACATGTACTACTCTTACAGTTTAAGAAGGGATGATAAGAAAAAATGACAAAATGTTTTGAGCATTCTCCATCCATCCATTTATATTGAAAATAAGGAAAAGTAGATCAGAGAAACCGTTAGATTTTATAATGTAACTAAATTTGTTGTGGACATAGACTAATGCGCCGTTTTCACGGAAATCATTAAAACCATTTGCGAGAATACAAAAATACATAAGTTAATAAATACACAAGGTTTGCTCGTTTAATATTAGAAGATGTCTGACAGATGAGTCATTCCATGTCAGTTCAGGCAGACATGTAACTAACCATAACAGATTTCAATGAAACTGGGTGTATTTGTTCATACTACTAAGATATTATCACCAGAAATTTTATTTGCTCCTAGGTAAATTAGTTTTTCAGAAAAGAATTTCGAAGTTTTGAAACATTCTAGTGAGTTCGCATTCTTGACTTCAGTTTTCAAATGTAGTGTCTCAAAATATAATTATACTTTAATATCTCATTAACAGGTCATCTTCAAATAATTTATGCAGAATATGGGTATGTAAATTATGAAAAAAAGTTACTGTTACGTTTAAAACATTTTAAGCGTGTCTAAACAAATTTTATTCCTTAAAATCTTGATTTTTTAACGCAAAATAATGAATTAACTAAAACTAAAACGGCATTATTAACCAAAAGCGGTGGTGCTATTAAATATATTTTTGTTACGAATTGTACTTAAAAGTATCCCGTACCTGATTATGAAATAAAAATAGTGTGTTAAAATTTGAGTGTTTTTAACAATATTTCACATTAAAAAAATATTTTACTGCCAATCCAGATCAAATCATCCAGAATCATTCTATGTCAGATAACCCAGGCCATGTAATCCGCCATCACGTATCACAATAAAACTGGCTATGTTCGTTGTTAATATTAAGATAATCACCATTAATTGTCTTGTTTCTTGGTGAAGTAGATGTGATTAGTTGTTTTCATTTTATATATGAGTTTTATACTCAATCAGCAGAAATCACAAGCAATGCAGTGAATTTAACATGTTATCTTCTATGACACCTGTAACCCTTTGAATACAGGTTGGGACATATATGTCCCAGTGGACTATTTTTTTATTTTACTTGTACCACTTTTTTAAAAATAATCTCTGCGATATAGTTATACGATGATATTTTCAACATAAATCTTTCACAAAGAAAAATCTTTATAAATTGTGCTACGATTGAACATAAAAATACTCGCCATCCCTTTCCCATAATCAAACCGTTAACAAACTGATAGATTCATGGCCGTCTGCTACCAAAACCAAAAGATCAACAAGCATGAAATCAGCTGCCGCATAAACTAACTGAGCTTCGTTATAAAACTAACCTTGGTGCTATAGGGATAGGCATATCTTAGTGAAATTTCACCCGTAAGAGATAACCATTTATTAAGATATTAACCATTATAAGAGTAAACCATTTTTCACACTTTAAACTTAAGATAAACAATTTCAAAATTTTGTGTGTGTAGTTACATACTATAAAAAACATTTATTTAATTAAAAAATATATTAAGAAAATATGTATCTATAATAGTCTGACGATATGATACAACTTAATATTTACATTATAGCAGATGTTAAAATTTCACAGTACACTATTGGATAACTTTTTTATTTTGAATATTATTTACATACGATCATAAAAAGTTAGACATGTATTCTCTTTTAGTGTATAAACAATCTTTAATTATTACATTTAAAATATATAAATAAACAAATAGTTTTGTTTTTTTAATATTTTTTGGAGGGGGAGTAAACAAAAAATCCATCTTTCAGCAATATTGTCGTGCAGTATATAAAATTAAAGATAATGAAAGCCGAAAAAATGACAAACTACAGCTCTCTAAGTTAAATAATATTGAGATATAGGCATTTAAATGTTTCTAAACGTAATAGATTTTCAGATTTTTTAAATTCAACATCTCAAAAAATTTAAAAATAAATAAAATTTTGCATTTTTTCTATAATTTTTTCTTCTCAAAATATTGAATTATACTGTTTAAGAATTAGTTTTACTCAAAGGTTTTATTTTGAAATTTTCATGTTGGCGGAGGGAAGCAATATTTTTTTTCTTTTTCGAATAAAGAAAACTTTCATTAATAAGTTTTTAAGTTTTGATTCGATTTTCATAAAATTTGAAATGACTCGACAAAATTTTGCAACGATTATATATATTAAATTTCAAATCATTCGATTGGTTAGTTTTTGCGCAGTTATATGTGGACAGACGGACAGACACGGACGGACGGACCAGACGACGACTATAGGTGCTACGTATTTATATAATTATGAACGCACCTAAAAATGATATGCATTTCATATGGGCTGGAAAAGGGAAAAAAATTACTATTCAAAATTTTCTGATATAAATTTCGAATAATAATCTCGCAACTGAGATTACAGTATTTCACTTTCAACGTTTGTTCTATTCAGGACTGAGATGACAGTCTCCCGCCTGCAAAGATTTAAAATATTTTTAAGTTGATAAATCTGATTTAAGCCTGCGAATAACGTGAACTACAAGATGCATGTTGAAATAACGGGATTTGTGACTAGACTATGACGGATCTATTCCTACTTACTCTTTAGATTAGAGTTTTTAAATTCTGTTGTTTGAAATTTGTCAACTTTTAAAAATGGCAATTTAAAATTCAATATTAATATCTTATATATTTTTATCAATTTTTGTTTATAATACAAGTTTGGTATATTTTTTTGTGATCTTATTATATAGGGTGCGGAAAAAGTATTGGATGGCTTTACTATCAGGACGAGATTTTGCAGAAAGTGCTCAAGCCTTTGCTCAAAAATACTTTTCTGGTGAAAAATTAGGTGTTTCAGCAGGACTCTGCACCAACCCATCGCTCGCGCAACACTCTTCACTGGCTTAAAGCGGCGAACATTGACTTCATTTCTCCCGATGTATAGCCTGCTAACGCGCCCGACATCAATTCAATTGATTTTTCCATTTGGCGAATTTTGGAGGCAAAGCTTTGGCTATTTTTCATCAAAGTTTGGATGGTCTGAAAGACAAATTGATTAAAGAATGAACCAGTCTTTCCGATGAGATACTTCGGGCCGAAATCAATGATGTCCCAAAACGGCTAAGGGCTTGCATCAAAGAAAAAGGCGGATACTTTGAGATCTAATCTGCATTTCCATTTATATGATGTTAAATTTCAATATATTTGTTAATAAATTGTTTACATTTACGTTTTTCTTGAAGATAATGGATTTTATGCCCATCCAAAACTTTTTCCACACCCTGTAAATATCTTCCGAAGTACGGCGTATGCATCATCCTGTATGAGCGGGAAAAAAAGAACAAAGGAATGAGCATGGATGCATATTTAACGGTAATTTGTTTATAAAGTATTCAAATAGAATTTGTGATAAACTTGAAAGTGTTTCAACTTGTATAAATCTTGATTTATTTAAAAAATCTACAATATTTAAAATCATCTGTCATATATGGTGTTTATAAATTATTTAATTTTTTTTTAATTAGATCATATGAAATCTTAACCCATTAACGTTCATTGGTTTCCCTAGGAAACCACAAAACTGTAATTACGAAATTGAACAATGACAGCAGAATTTTAATAGAAATGTTTTCCATTTATTATGTATGTGAAATATCGCTTTTTTATTATATAAAAATAAATTTGTTTATAATTTCCGGTTTCAATCATTTATTTGGACATTTTAGCAGTTGAAATGCTTCATCCGTTAAAGGGTTAATCCTTTATTTATCCAGTTGAATGTTTAAAATTAAATGTTTCATTGATATTGCGGTATTATATAAAATGAAAAAAATGTCTAGTAAAATTATAGAAGTGAAGACAATATAAGCAACATCATACTTTGCATACTTTCAGGATGTTTGTTTTGTTTCGTGTTTTTTTTTTTGTCTGCAGCGGTTAACTTCATCGTTGTATTTAATCCTGTTAACAGATCATTTTTGCGTTTTTACTCACATGTCTATCTTATTACACAGTTTTTCGTTTAAAATTTTAATCACTTTATTAATTTATAAAAATCTTATTGCATAAAATATTGAAATGAATTAATAATAAACAGTAGTATAAATTATTTTGTGATTAAAATTAGAGTAAAAGTAATATATATAAAGTGAAATGTGAAATGAAAAGGGAATAGAAATACGCTTGTTACAAGTGTATATTTTTTTTATTAAACTGAGATACTTACTTAACTTTGCTTAAGTTATTCACTCTATATATTTTAAGCTGCTTACTCAAAGTAAAAACTGTTATGGATTGAAGAGTTTGACGTCATTGAGGATGACAACGGCCCGTGTCAGTAACATATGCTCATAGCTGACAAAAATACTTCTTTACGTACTTAACATAAAATATTTTTAGTGCACTTGAAACTGTTAACTTACAGTAAAAAAATTCAGTAGCTTTTTTAAAAATATAAGTTTAGTGAAATTTAAATAATAGTTACAAGAAAAATTCAGCAAAAATTGCAAAAAAGTACTTTTTTCTCAAATAAAGTAGTATTTAAATAAAGATATAAATATTTGTATGTGGTATTTCTTTGCTGAACTCCAAATTATGTTATACTTATTAATTAGATTATCTGTACGCATTAATACACTCATTAATCTAATTTTAATTGTATTATAAAAGTTATATTTAAATGTGGAGTTCTATTCAAAATTGCCACATATACGCTGTACATATTACTGTTATAATTTTATTATTAATATATGTTTACTGAAAATATAAGCGAAATTATATTAGCGAAAAGTGTACTGAACACTTTGGAAATTTTAGTCTTACGTGCATATAATGCAAATTTATGCAAATGAACAACCATGGCTTCTTTCATTTTAAAAATTCTGTGCTTAGAGAATGCCAGATTATAAGAAACTTTCATTTGATAAAAATACGTTAATTGTTGGCTTATTGGCAAATGTACCTTGCCAATTTACAATACAAATAATTCATAATAATTCATTACAATAATCATATTTCGTACTGTAGTAATAATTCGTTACAAATCCTGAGAGTATATTCAACCGCTGTGAATTTCGTCAAAACCCTAAAGCCTAGATGATCCCCCAGGCTGGAGGTGAAATTCGGAAATACCGGGAGTATTCCGCTTTAAGTTCGAAAGATTTCATATTTTACTCAGCCCCCATTATAGTTAGACAGTTGTTAGATGTGATGTTGTACTGAAGATTCTGAACTTATCACATTGTCAGTAGTTAGAGAAACTTTCAGCATCAGTACTGTAAAAACATTTGTACTTTGAGGAGGAATATTCAGATGTTGATTGACTACATTTTGATTTTAGCACTCGCGTAGCCTTACTATGTACCGCGTGCGCCAAAAGTTCGTTAACTCTTTAAAATTTCCTCAAAAAGAAACAAATAAGGCTAAAAAATTGCGGTTTGCAGGAATGGGATTGGAGAGAGATCGGGTTCCTTTTAATGACAAAATATTTTCGTTCATAAATTACCGATAGATGGCACTGCATGCATAATATGAAGATGAAGCAGATTTATGCAAATCAGGCTGTCAATAAAATCCCCCAATGCATACAGATTCGTCATTCGATCCCAGCAGTATGCTATCGTTATCAGATCAAATACTGTTTGTTAACTCTTTTGCAAGAAAGGGAATCGGCAACTGTCGCATTGCAAAAATTCTGCACGTCAAAATGAATGAAGACGAGAAAAGGGTGCTGGGATACTGAAGTTTGCCAGACGCTTCGCTGAAATGGGACTTTTGCTATAAGCCTAATTTGCTTACATCTGCTTCATATTATGCATACCAGCGCCAACTATCGGTAATTGTTTTAACTACAACTTTTTTTGTTAGTAAAAAAAATCCGATCTCCCTCTAATCCCAATTCTGCAAACCGCAATTTTTTGACAACATTTGTTTATTTTTAATGAATTTTTAAAAATTTAACGAATTTTTTGGCACACCCGGTACATATATAGTAGTATTAATGAAAATGTTGTTGATAAATTAAAAAACTCATGGTTGTTATTGTTAAATTTAGATATTAGTAATCCACGTGATAAAGTCACTCTCCCTGCTCAAAAACTATTTTCATCATCTGTAAGATTTGATTTTCAGACAAATAGTAGCAAACAAGTTCAAAAATGTTCTCTAGAACTCCTGGAAGAAATGTATATTCTAACAAAAAGATTTTAGTGTGCATATAATAATTATATCTGAAATTGGATTGATTAAAATCAATATTGTCTCATAATATATAAAAGATATTCCCCTTTTAAAATCCAACAAAATTAACAATCCTGGCATTTTATAATTCTTAACATGATACAATTTTAGTTAATAACTAGCTAACCCGCCTGCCGTTGCCCGGGCCCGATATAATTACAATCTCAGAGAAAGGTGTTAACCCCTTCCCTCTCCATACCAGCAAATATAATGAATAATTTGTTCAAGAAAACCGCCGTCACCTACCTTAACGCGATCAATAAAAAAAGAATTACATTTTTTCTGATAATTAGAACATAACGAAGACGCTACGCTAAAATAGCCAGCAGATGACACCCCTTCCCGTCCTCAATTTCAAATCTATATCTTAATTAGTTACCTAAATTTTTGTTCATTAGAAAAAATTGGCAATTATTTCCTTTCATTTTCGCAAACTAAATGGAGGGATCGGCCAGAGAAACAGATCTCTTTGTAGTTCAGTTTTTAATGAAATCAGATCCCTGTCTGAAGCTTTCTCGGATTGTTTTCACTGGCACCGGCAGATTTTTGTCATTTTTTTGCATTAAGAAAAATTACCGACCGAATTTTTCAAAAATCACATAGTCAGATGCAGAATTTTTTTTTTTTTACATATGCTCAGAAATTTTTAAATTTATATCTCAATTAGTTTTCTTAAAATTCGCTAATTAGTAAAAGTAATGTCTAATTCGTTCATTTCCGCTTGGAAATCCAATGCGCCTGTTCGTTTCTTCAGCCATTTTGATTTAAAAGATGTCATTTTAGAAGCGATGGTTAATGAGAATCTAATTAATACCTTGGGTATTTATCAAATTATTAAAATTCTGAGACTCAGGTGCACATGGCCAGACCTTAGACTACCTAAATCTAAAATTTTCAGGCTTGTAGGTGGGCTAGTTTTTGCTAGCCATCGCAGACAAACACACACACACACACACACAGAGCGAAACTTGCTTTTATTAATATAGATGTTTTCAAAAGAAAAAAAAAAATCCCACTCAACAACGCGAAACTTTCAGACACATTTACGGACAATTTTTTTATCATTTGGCGGTTATAACTCAAAGTGATTTGGAATCGAACAGTGTTTTAATTTTTTGGATAAATGAATTATTTCTGGAAATAGAGGGTGGGGCAAATAAAAGTGGCCCGGACGAGTGGATACGATTGGACGTGAATGATTGACGCGCACACTACGTGATCGAAACCGGTTCAAATTTTAGTGCGAGCTGTGTCAGTGTAAGTGTGATCAGTGCAGAGGTGAAGATGGATAAAATTTACACAACCTTCACTCCTGATAGAGTTGTTAGCAGAGGACAGTCTGGTCTCGGCCCTAGCTGGCCCCCCAGGTCACCTGATCTGTCAGTGTAAGTGTGATCAGTGCAGAGGTGAAGAAGGATAAAATTTACACAACCTTCACTCCTGATAGAGTTGTTAGCAGAGGTCAGTCTGGTCTCGGCCCTAGCTGGCCACCCAGGTCACCTGATCTGTCAGTGTGCGATTACTTATTGTGGGGAGCCCTCAAGTCTAAGGTGTATCGCAACAACCTCATAGTCTTCAAGAACTGCAGCAAAACATTTCTGATGAGATTGCAGCAATTCCACAAGTCCAGTTTCGATCTGCCTTCCGCAACTTGCTGACCAGGTCCCAAAATTGCCAACAGATGAATGGTGCTAAATTTTAACATCTGCTGTAGGCAAGTTAGCGAACTAGTATTTCCTTTCCTTTGCTGTGTTTCTTTGTAACCTGGATCTTTGTTCTCCGGGCCACTTTAATTTGTCCCACCCTGCATAAGCTAATGGCTGTTTCTTCATTACCTTTATCGGGCAGTCGCATTTTGAAATTCGGGCCAAAACACCAAATTTGACAGAATTGTGTGAAAGATAATTGGCCGTTTATGAAAAATGTAAAACGATATTCGATTTTATAGTTTCTGAATATGCCCACCTTTCAATTTTATATGTTAATGAATAAAAATAAATTCCGGAATGGGTCAGAAAATACACAGTCTGAATTTGCGAACATTCTTAAACATGCTTATGAGGACTTTTCATGTCGTTGAAAATATATAATTATTTTATTATGACTGTTTGCTTCCCACTTACTTTCTAATTATTAAACTGTTGTAACAAAATATGTTTTATTTAACAGTTTAAAAGAATACAAATATAACTTAAAAAGTAAGAAACATCATGCATCAATCATTTATTATAAATCACTTTCCAATACATTCAGAATATTTTAACATCACTTCATGGTTTAATAAGGTGAAAGATGATGATATCTAAGTAAATAATTTAGAAAACGCAAAACACATTGAAACTGCAATTTCAATACAGGATCTATAGTTGGAAGAAATATCAAAATTCTTTTGTATAGCACTGTGTATGATCTGTAGATTTGTATACATACTGCATAGTATGCTAAATTTTAGTTCAGTTAGGAAACGCATTATACAGTAGACAATTCCACTTCAGCAATTTCCGTGAATAAGCAAAAATCTACTCGAATTCTTTTGTGCTGCCCTGTACATGATCTATAAGATTTATACGCACCAATTAATATGAAAAAAAATAATTACATTTAAAAAGGCATACCAGAATTCAAAACTCACTTCGAGAAATTATCGCTCATAGACGGTTCTGTAACCGAATTATTTTGTGTGTCCCTATAAAAAATGAGAAATGCTATGCACACTCTATTCTATAGTAAGCAACTTGTAGAGTACCTCAGAGATGTATATCAATTTCATCATGTTTGGAATAGTGTAACATTATAAAAACACATCGCAAATGATTTTTCCCATAGTCTATAACGTAACGGAAATGTTTTGAGTGTCCCTTAAACGAACTGTAAATGCTACACAAACCATTTTCAATAGCGAGCATTCTATGGAAAACCTCAATAGCATATATCAATTACATGATAATATGAATATATTTAAGCCAGTTAGAGCACGGACAGACAGATAGACAAACCCAATTTATAACAACTTTTCATGTACGTTGGACAGTGTTAAAAAAGCGTTATTTCATATTTGTGTAACACTATGTTAAACAATTTTACTAGTTTCATAATTTTTTATGATATGTATAATTTGTTAAATGTGCAATTTATCATTCAGATTTTCCCTTTCAGAATTCAAAATAATGATTTTAAATTTACGATTAATTATATAATCTGATTTTGCAGGAATTAAAATTAAAATAAGGAAAATGCGTCTAAATTAAATCACTTAAAGAATATTAGCTATAAATAAATAAATTGAAGAAATCTATCTATCTATCTCTCTATATATATAAATTGACGTGTGTGTCCGTATATTTCACATTGCAGCTAAAACTACCCAGAGCAGACCACTGGAGTTTATGTGTGGTAGTAGCCTCGAGTTTCCCATTGTGCACTATGGTGGTTGCATGTTGGTAGCTGAGGGGGTGTGGGAGGTACGGTATACACTCTCAGAAAAAAACTGTAAATTTATGAGCGTTTGCTCTTCAATTTTCACTGGAAACAGCCTTATTTGATGAAAACCGATCTAATCCACTAAATAAGCGGCCTTATCCCTTAGATACTTAGAAAATTAAGAGCAATCCCCGTATTCTTACAGTTCTAGCCCATATGTTAGCAAAAATACGGTACGACCCCATACATTGTCCTCCGCTAAGGTGTAACCCTTCATTTTACTTGTGTTTCGAAAATTTTAACTCGCCAAAACAGCGATTCTGTGATGATTATCTAACGTGCTACGTGCTACGGAACAGTAAGCTAATTGTTATTGTGTTTTAAAGTGCATTATATCCTGTGCATTATAATGCTATATTACTTTGCCCCGTAAAATTACGGGCTGCACAAAATGATGGGCATGGATTTTTTTTTACGTGGTATCACTGGAATCTCTGTTGCCGGCCTCTGCCCGTAATTTTACTGCATTTTTCTTTACAGTGTAGTTGATAGTGGTCGACATAGAGCATTTTTATATTTCGACCAAAGTGTTCTAAAAAACGTTTGCAATCGTCTTCAACGGGAATGGATTCATTCAACGTAACAGGAACTAATTAAGATATCGATAACTAAGTAAGATGATTTCGCGCCCCTAGCGGTGGAAATTGAAACTAAGCGATATTGCCCTACATTTCACTTTGCAGCCACAACTACCTAGCGCAGACTACAGATGTTTGTGTGTAGTAGTAGCCTTGAGTCTCCCATCGTGCACTATGGCGGTTGTATGTCGGTAGCTGTGGGGGTGTGGGAGATATGGTGGTTGAAATGGGTCGACCTAGGGCATTTTCATATTTCGACCAAAGTGTTCTAAAAATGTTTGAAATATTCTTCAACGGGAATTGATTCATTCAACTTAACTTGAACTAATTAAGATATCGATAACTAAGTAAGATGATTTCGCGCCCCCTGGTGGTCGACATTGAAATTAAAAGGTATTGCCCGATATTTCACTTTGCAGCCACAACGACGCAGCACAGACCACTGGTGTTTGTGTGTGTTAATAGCCTCGAGTGTCCCATCGTGCACTGTGGTGGCTGCAGGTCGGTAGCTCTGGGGATGTGGGAGATCGGGTGCTTGAAAGTGATGGACCTAGGGCATTTTCATATTTCGACCAAAGTACTCTAATAAATGTTTGGAATATTCTAAAATGTACTACAACGTTTTTAAATGTACTAGAATTTTCTAGAATATACTAAAATGTTCTTTATATTTCATCATTCATTTTTATTTACATATACACTATATGGCCATTAATGACCTGCAACTTTCAATTTTAGACATTTTGTCGAATATTTAAAAATATACTTGTCAGATTCTTCTGGCATGTTATTATTAATAATAACAGGTTTGAATTCATATTTATCAATATCGATTTGATAAGGAGGACAATTAGGGGGCTAAAAAATATTAAAGGAAAAAAATAATACTTTGATTCACCTTGTAAAATAAAATGCAGGAAATAATCTATCGCTACAGAATATACATAGGCAGACATTGTACAATATGTGTATTCATTTGTGTAAGAATAGCATGTATAGTAATATAAATATAGCAATTTTTTTAAAAAATAAAAAAAATTCTTGCATTTTTTTTGCTTATAACAGGTTTTTTACCAAATTTAACGCCAGTTTCAGAAAAATTGACAAAATCTAGTAGAAATAATATAGTGCAATTGGAATATAAATATATTAAATATTTAAGGAAATATGGGCAGTTGTATAAAATAATTTTTATCTGCGCATGCGCGAAAGATAACAAGGAACTTTTTACATAATTTAATAGTCAACTCTATGCAGCAACTTATTAAAAAAATTCAGTCAATTATCATAAAATTTCAGACAGATATCGGCGTTACAGCGAGCTGTTTTTTAGTTTCTCACTAAAACTCGCTGAATGATAAGGGATTTTCAACAAAGTGTCATTTTTAATTTTCATACTATTTTCCAATTTTTAATGATACTTTAGTTCTCTTTGAAAAACTACACTAACGAGCTTATTTGAACTAAAAAATAATAATCAAAATCAAATGTTCCGTTCCAAAACTATTATAACATGGTGAAATAATGTTTTCCAAGGCGAACTAAAGTATCAATAAAAAATGAAATATAGTATAAAAATAAACATGACAATTTGTGGACAATCCCTTATCATTCAACAAGTTTTAGTGAGAAGCTAAAAAACAGCTCACTCTAACGCCGATATCTCTCTAAATTTTTACGATATTTGACTGATTCTTTTTAATAATAAGTTGCTCGATAGCGTTGACTATTAAATTATGCTAAATGTTCCTTGTTATCGTTCGCGCATGCGCAGATAAAAATTATTTTATACAACTGCCATAGTTCCTTAAATATTTAATATATTTATATTCCAATTGCACTACATTGTTTCTACTACATTTTGTCAATTTTTCTGAAACTGACGTTAAATTTGGTTAAAAACCCTGTATGTTATAAGCAAAAAACTTGCAAGAATTTTTTTATTTAAAAAAATCGCTATATCTCTATTAATATACATGCTATTCTTACACAAATGAATACAATTATTGTAAAATGTCTACCTATGTATATTCTGTAGTGATAGATCATTTCGTGCATTTTATTTTACAAGGTGAACCAAAGTATTTTTTTTTCTGTATTATTTTTTAGCCCCCTAATTGTCCTCCTTATCAAATCGACGTTGATAAATATGAAGTCAAACCTGCTCTTTTTAATCCTAAAATTCCAGAAGAATATGACAAGTATATTTTTAAATATTCGACAAAATGGCTAAAATTGAAAGTTGCTGGTCATTACGTACACAGATATATACATATGTATCTGTATGTATATATATATATATATATATATATATACAGATACATATTTTTTATTAAGTTTACATATAGACCGGAAGGATCCAGAACTTTCTGGAGTGTTAGAGGAGCATTCTGTGTGGGGTGTGGGAGATATGGTGGTTGAAAGTGGTCGACCTAGTGCATTTTCATATTTCGACCAAAGTATTCGAATATTTAAATTTTGCTTAACCTACAGCAAAATTTAAATGTCCGTTTTAATGAAGGAAGAATCATCATTCCTACCTCCCATTATCATATTTCGTTAATAAAAGAGTCCATAGAAATTTTAATAAAAGGCAATAAGGCTATTAATGATAACATGTTATATAACATTCCAGGTATATGGTTAAAGTTTTTTAAATAGAAGTTATTTTCTTAAAGGTGGATGGAAATGTTCAGCTTACTGCCTTCCCTCCCCTTTCTCCCCCTTTATTGTAAAGTAGATTTACCTGGTTTGCACAGTCGAAGACGGAGTACGATTAGGAATTTTCAATATGCAATCAAAACTACCCTGATGACGATCAAGGTCTGATCGAAAGCGCTCAGCGCGAAAGTTTTTAAGTTTTTAAAAACTATTTTACTATGTAGCAACATCTTTTATATTTGTGACATATTTTTATATTTGTGACATTAAATGCACCGTTTTAGCAAGTCTTCTTTAATTTTATTTCGAACCTTATGAATATAACATAAAACTAGTATAAAATTTTAAGTAATGTACGCATATATAATGAAAGATCAGGATTATGTTTATTTCCAGGTAGTACAGAACAGCCGACAAAAATATTATACGATGCTATTTTAACGAGTTTCGTAAGCAATCGGGCACATTTACTTTTTCCGGAGCTGAGATCAGTCTGAATTAATGTCCAATAAAACCAGCACTACTAAATACGTTTCCTAATGGTACAGATATTGCAGTCAAGCATATGATCTTGCTAATAGTTACACAACTGCAAATTTGGTACTTTGTATTTTTCACCTCTCGAGAAGGTTTATAAAATTATTATACAGTTCAGCCATTTATATGTATAGTATTAGTTAATTGTCATCAGGTGGCGAAATATGGTAATTTTCTACACACATATAATATTGCAAAAAGCCAAAATATAGTTTTTAGGTAGCTTTCAATACAAAAAAGTATAAAGCTACCTATTACAGCCGTTCGGAGGAAAGCAGTTCCGGAAAATTTCGATATATTTTCACCGATCATGACCCCCAGACCCCAAAACCACCCTCCGTTCAAATGTTGATTTATATATATATATATATATATATATATATATATATATATATATATATAGATATAGATATATATCTGACCTATGTCATACGATAACGCTCGTATTTATAAATCAATTTGATGAAACTAATTCTGTGTATTAAGCTGACCAATGTCTCGACCGAGTTCGTTGGCCAGCTTGGTCCGCCATTTTGTTTCAAGATGGCGGCCATTTAAAAATTTAAAACTAAAATAAATATACAAAAAAGTTTAAAATTCAAATTTATTTTTTAATTAAGTGTTAGGCCTTGATACGAGGATTCCAGAGCATTTTTTGGTTTACCTCTATCTTAAAAAATGGCTGAGATAGAGCAGTTTGTAATTCTAGGGTGGCTGACATTTTGAAACAAAACAGCACATTAACGCGATTACTTTCAAATTATTTTCTTTCATTGTTGTAATAATTTTCCCAATCATACGCATAAAACTATATATTCATATCCGTTAGCGACAAATTCTCTCCAAAATTGGCGACATTTGGCGAAATATCGCCAAATTTGGCGACCAAAATAAGTCTTCATAAATGAAGCGAATTTGGCTATTGCTCAATAATTTGGCGAATTTCTTATTCAAATTCAGTATTAACGAATCTTTTGTAAACGTTTCTTTGCATTTTAACTTGCTGTTTTCGTGTAACATAAGCTAAAATTTTAAAACGAAGATATAGGAAAGCTACCTTTTCCTCCCGGTACAGGCCGGAAGGAGTTTTTTAATTTGGTTTTGTTATCATTTTGTGCATTTTGAAACTGAGTAGCTTTCCAAAATTGTTTGTTTGTCTTCGAAATATTTTCCTACATATCTTCATTCCGAAATTTTGCATTTAAGAGACCTTGGACCGAGACTCTAAATGTTTCATACTTACCACGATACCAATTCGTCTTTCTTTCTTTAATAGCATCCATTTAAAACTGTTTTAAAACGAGCGACAAATCCTAAATCGTCTTCAATGGTATGCATTTGTGCCTGGAAATATAAAATAGCTGGAAATGAAACACTTGATGATACATACTTGCCACCTCCTAAAAGTTCAGAAACAAACAACATGTTACCAAGATAAGTTTTAATGCTTATAATGTTATCACTTAAACTGTGTTTAATATACTTTAATAATGTAACATTTCTGATAGTAATAGAATTATCAGTATAAGTCGTTGGTATTTTATATGCTATATTCCAATCATTTGCGACTTATTTTTAACTAGTCTGCTCATACCATTGAAGTATATGTCTGGCCTATTTCTATAACTGCAATTTGAAAAATCCACGATTCATCAATCTAATGTAAAGTAAAACCAATATTAATACATAGCAATCAAATTTGTAAAATTTAAATTCAATTAATCGAACCAATATTAATTCGTTTAAAAAAGTTAATCAAGAGTAAAGTTGATCAATACAATAAAATTATTCTGGAATTTGATAACCCTATAAAAGTTGATCAATAAATCGGAACGATTAATCAAATAATCGGAACAACCTTACTTCAAAAATGAAAGTTTTTTTTAATTTTGACAAAATTTTTCATCTTAATTGAACAAAATAAATTATTTATCTCTTATTTAACGCTAATTTATAACTCATCCTCGAGATTTTGAATCAAAACACTTCCTATTGTTCTGGAGTTGTTTCGTAATTTATAAGTTTCAAAGACTGTCGCGGAATTAAAAACTTTAAAATACACAGCAATTATTCCATGTATAAAAAGGAGATTTTTAATAAAATTATTATTTTTATTAAAACAATATATCCTTCTTTAGTATTAGTAGTCATATTGTAAATAATAAAGAATATTTAAATAAATTATTACGCTCTTTAATTTTTATTTATATTTTCTTCTTTTTAGTGTTTAAAATATACCGTCCTTACAGTTTCACAGCCAGTTGGCATAATTTGGCCAGAGTAGTTTGACGCATAATTTACTCCATAGATTTTGAACTCGTAAAGAGTTGTAACCATAAAAATTATTTGCGATTCATTACCTGCAGCAGGCTAACTGAAAAATGCCTTAAACATAATTTAATAACTTATAATTACGCTCTAAAATATTAAAATGTTGTGTTGTCATCGGAAACACACTTGTGTACATACTTTTTATAATTCTATCATGTTAGGAAGGGAGGGAAAAATCGATTGCATAATTCCATCTTTACATACAAAATTCAAGTTACGTTAAAATAAAGAAGTGTAAAAATGACTTACCTTAGGATCAAGCATTACCATTATTGCAAACATTGAAAGCTTGAAAAAATCTTTTATTATGCAAAAAGCAATGCATTTAACACACCCTATTGAAATTGAGTACAAAGTTTCCAGCGGATCGGTGCGGACACCTGTAGACTTCCGCCGTAATTACCAATTTCTGTTCTTATACGAGAAATTAAAAAATGTACAATAGTATGTCAATGACAACGGCATATACTTTATTCAATTTTCTAATAATAAATACTAAAAACAAGTACCGGAAAAATTATGAAAAATATACTTTAATATAAATTTTAAAAATATAAAATGCTGTTACATATAATTAATAAGCTGTAATCAAGCTCCTTAACTGTGCTTTCAAGCGCGTTTGAAGAGCAAAACTTAAAAATCAGCCATTAGGCAACGTCCACGATGTAGTATTTAGCGTTCAATCTAATGTACAGTCCCTGGCCAAATTATTAGACGCAGTTGTTCTTATTATAATTTATTAAATATCTGGAAAGATACATGAGGAATTATCCTGGAACTTTAGGCGTGTAAACAACATGATAAACGTCATATATTTTCGCGAAGATTTTTTCCGAAACCCCATAAGGGGCCGTCAACAAATTGAAGAAATATGAATATCTTTTGGATAACCCTGTAAAAACTAATATTGCAAAAAGCATTCAAACTGTAGATTATGATTCAGTGGCTTATTGTAATAATCTGGGTTCATTTTTTTGAAGATAGCATGTATACTCGAAGAGAAATTCACGTTTTTATAAAAACAGTCCCAAATTTTACCAAGTTTTTTGCTTATAATTTGCAGAGTTTTTAATATAAGAACAAGTTATTTTCAGAAAATATGACAAACAAAATTATACACAATACCCTGCAATCAGAATAAAAAATAATAAAAATTGTATGAAAAATGAGCAGGTTTACTAAATACTGTTTCACTGCGCAGCCGCGAATTCAATCAAAATATACTGTGCATAATATATTAGCTAAATGTATAGACCAACTTTTATGAAAGTCTCAAAAACATAGCTTGAAAATTATGATAGTAATCATCGATAGAATAAGCTCGAATTTCGCTGTTCCCAAAAGGAAGCAAAAAGATGAGGGGTTGTATCAAATATAGAATGAGAGACACTTCATTCTTATTATGTCAACTTTCATAAGCTAGTATATTTGGATACAACCCCTCATATTTTTGCTTCCTTTTGAGAACAGCGAAATTCGAGCTTATTCTATCGACGATTACTATCATAATTTTCAAGCTATGTTTTTGAGACTTTCATAAAAGTTGTTCTATACATTTAGCTAATATATTATGCACAGTATATTTTGATTGAATTCGCGCATGCGCGGTGAAACAATATTTAGTAAACCTGCTCATTTTTCATACAATTTTTATTATTTTTTAATTCTGATTTCAGGGTATTGTGTATAATTCTGTTTGTCATATTTTCTGAAAATAACCTATTTTTATATTAAAAACTCTGCAAATTATAAGCAAAAAACTTGGTAAAATTTGGGACTGTTTTTATAAAAACGTGAATTTCTCTTCGAGTATACATGCTATCTTCATAAAAAGGAACCCAAATTATTACAATAAGCCACTTAATCATAATCTACAGTTTGAATGCTTTTTGCAATATAAGTTTTTACAGGGTTATCCAAAATATATTAGTTTTTCTTCAATTTGTTGACGGCCCCTTATGGGGTTTCGGGAAAAAATCTTCGCGGAAATATATGACGTTTATCATGTTGTTTACACTCCTGAAGTTTCAGGATAATTCCTCATGTATCTTTCCAGATATTTAATAAATTATAATAAAAACAACTGCGTCTAATAATTTGGCCAGGGACTGTATGTTTATCGTGTCGTTAGAAATATGAAAGTCTGTTTGCATAGATACCAAAGAGATCTCGGGCGTCAATGGAGTTTGTAATGGATTTGAGACAAATAATGAAACAACTTTCATTAATAATATTAACAAATCGAATAATCCCAGTTTATAAAATTTTATAATTGCCCAAACTAGACAATACATCAATAATTGTTTATTGGGAAATAATTACGTTGTGATCAATATTAACGAGATGAAATGTCAAGTTGTTGTACGCGTAAAACTGGAATTCTGTATAATATGTAATTAAGGTATCCGTGATTTTAGCTGTTTCCACAAATTTTATCGATAATTAAAGTTTAGTAACAAACAGAATTTCAAAATTTGATACGTTGTTTGAAACTTCTTTTTCTGACTTATATGAGCCATTGGAAAACTGGGATCACAAGAATTCGCCCAGAATGTTGCAGTTTTAGATGAGTAAAAATCTAATATCCTTCAAACCACGTTCCTTTGTCTCTACCACTCCTTAAGTGAAAATCATGAAATATGTACATTTCAAATGGCTTTTACACACAGCTTTTAAATCCCTGTAAGGATTAGGACGATAGATTTTCATGTTTTATTCATTTTTTAGCTCACAGGCTATCAAAGCCTGAGAGCTAATGTGGCCGCCCGTTCTATGTATGTATGTATGTACGTATGTATGTACGTAACGCGATAACTCTTGATAGAAATAACCGTTTTGCTTAAAACTTTGTTTATAGGGTCATTGTGATAAGGCGCTTCCTTGATTAGTTTTGGGGGTACATTGGTTAAGTATAAAAGGGGGGAATGTGGGGCTAACCCTCCTTAAATTAGATAAATGGGTTTTTCATGCAGAATTATCCGATTTTCTTCAAATTTGTATATAGTTTCATTGTGATAATGCGCTTCTCTGAATAGTTTGGGGGGTTCATTGGTAAAGTATAAAGGGGGAAAGTTGGGGTAATCCCCCCTTAATTTAGGTAAATGGGTTTTTCCTGCAGAATTATCCGATTTTCTTCAAATTTTGTATATATATTCATTGTAATTAGAGGCTTCCCTGATTAGTTTAAGGGGTTCATTAGTTAACTATGAGGGGGGGTAACGGGGGTATACCCCCCCATAATATATTGCCGATTACTTTATTTTTAGAGGTGCTTATTTCAAATTCTTTGAAATAAGAGTATAATATACAATTAGTGTGAATAGCCTGTGAGCTCAATGCCTTCAGTTTAACTGGACAGTTTTCTTTTTATATTATTATCTTCTCATATTTAATTCTCGTGATGCATTTTTGTAACATGTTTCGTGAAAAAAGAAAAATGTTTATTATTTGAATGCTCTTTGTAGAAGATGTTTAAATATTTACCTTTAAATAAAATTACTAGTTTTTTGAAAGTTTAAGAAGCTAAAAAACGTCTGTTCGTATGCTTTCAGTAAAAAAAAAAATGCGTCCACATTGTTTATTGAAAGCTGAAGTGTTAAAATAACATGTTTTTGTACGGTTTAAGTATCATTAGGGCTAGAATGGTCTCTATATTAGAACTAAATTTTATTATAAATTATGATTATCTCTATTTTACATATCTACTCATACTAAAATATAAATGAAAATGAGATGTAATTTAAATTTATAAATGCATATTCATAGTTGTGTTTTTATTACTTTTAATGCTTATTTGCATGTATATTTCGCGAATTTTGTATTACATATAAACCAGACTGTACACCCAGAAAAAGGAATTGATTAAAACTACAAAACATATTTTATTGAGTACATTTTGGTTGTTTTAGCAAAATTCAAGTAAAATTGAACCATTTTACTTGAACCAACAAAATATTTTTTGCTGACGATACAAAAATTTATTTTCGAATTGCAAAAAAAGAAAAAAAAATTGTTGATTCAAACAAAAAATCCATTGACCTATATTTAAACAAAAAGTTTTGTTGGGTGAAACAAATTTTTGTTGATTCAACAAAACTTTTTTCTGGGTGTAGCTAAAGCTCTCTTAACAATATATTTCTTTAGTAAATATGTTGCATATATTAATACATAATAAAACAATAATTGCAATTATTTTATGTTAACTTAACTCAAATTAGTAATAATGTAAATTGATCTAAGAAATTTATTAAATTCTAGTAATGCACTATATCTGAAAAAAACTTTTTATAATTGAGATTTTCATTTATTGATCGTATTACTCAAAGGAAATAGAACCTTTTAAATTCATAATGGTATAAATCTAATTTCATTAATTGTTCAAAAACAAAGTGTTTTCTAAGATATTTATAAAGTGTTCCAATGCGGTAGAATATGTCTTGGTGATATTTATAGGCACTTTTGTTAACTTTTACTGTTATTTCTAATTGTAATTTGTCATGTCTTGAGTCTAGACACACTCCATGCACTTGTCGTTACTTTTCAAGATAGTGATTTATTCAAACCCGTTTTTAACAGATTCAGTTGTCAGTTTGTTGTATTTATTATTTTAAAAGTTTACTCAATATGTTGTGTTTTCTTATTCCAAAGAAATGCTGATACCTGAAATTCAGAAGTAATATTCGAAACACAATTCAACGGCTAATATTCTTAGTGGAAGATTGATTTTATTACTTACCTATCATACGTAGTATAGGATAAGTCTTGTAATCGTTTTGAAAATAGATTTTGTTTGACGGATTTACACGTTTCAGACACTGAAGATTCCGAAAAACATATTTTTAGAAAAAAAAAATTGCCATCTGTCTGTCTGTGTGTCTGTGTGTCTGTAAACGCTCTATCTCTCGAACAAATTGAGATAGAGACTTGAAATTTGGGGCGTACATAGTATGTAATAATTGAAAGCAGCTTATTGAATTTCAGTAACCTCGATTATCCGGAACTACTTATTTTGGACTCTTGAGATATTCGTCAATAAAAAAACATAAATTTTGCATAAAGAATGAAGTCGATCGGATAATGATTTGCTGAGATAATCCTATTTTCCACACACTTCGATTTTTCATCACCCAGTATTTCAGTCAAATTTTAATTCAAAGATATATTTTAATTGGACATGAGACGCTTAATTTGACGCAGTAAACCGCTAGTTAATGTGATTATCAATATTGAAGTTATAAGGATGTTTCTTTTACGCGATTCAGTAACAGAGCATTTAAAGTTTATGACGTCATCAAGTCCCAATTTTATTCGAATTGCAATGCATTTTATAAATAGTTTACACATGTTTTATTTTCATATTCAATATTACGCATATCCATGATGGGTAAGTATTACGGTGGCCCCCAACGACTAGTTAATATAGAAATCGTTCAAAACAAATAATTTATATTTTTACTGTTCTTTTTAATGACAATTTTAAATATTTCAAATAACTAAACATATTACGTCTGAATCAAAATTTTAAAATTAAGAAGTCATTTAAAATCAGACATTTAACAAAAATAAAAAACAAAAAATTAATATCACATTATAAAAGAATCAAGTTGGAAATTGTATCTTAAACGTGACAAATGAGGTGCATTCGTACCATTATTATTTCAATAAAATGAATCATATTGTTTGTTATTATGATATGATTAATTTCTGTAATAAATAAGTACATTTTATCGTTTGTTGTCACTTACTGGAAATTTGAATAGGAAGCACAGCATTGTTTTAGCCTAGCTTTGGAAATTTTAGAACTTGACATACATATTTAGACTCATTTTTCCATTTAATATCTATTTCTACGGAAATATCTATCTAATAAACTGTCGGTAGATTATATGATTGCTATAACTAAATAATTTTAGTATACAAATTCGGTTTTTAAATTCAGTAATACAGAAATAATATGATTCCATCTTAAATACGACTTAATCACCATGGAAACCTAGAATCATCACTTATCATGGGATATTATTGCATTAATTACGTATTAGAGAATTTAATAAAATTGAGAATGTGAATATATCTTTATCATAGAGATAATAAAATGTCATATACGTCATATATGACTATAACGTCATCCATGTCAGGTAACTTGACGATTAATCCTCGGAAGCTGCTATAACAAGGAAGTACCGATTTTTAAAAGAATCAAATTACTTAATAAACATTTTTATTAATATCTTTTTAAGTTTCGATTCGATTTAAAAAAAGAAATTAGAAATGACTCGACAAAATTCTGCAAGAATTATATATATTAAATTTCAAGCCATTCGGTTAGATAGTTTTTGCGCTGTTATATGCGAATGAACGGACGGACCAGACGACTGTAGCTGCTACGTATTTATATAATTACGAATTTACCTAAAAATATAATGTACGCCTCAAGATTTATACAAGTTCCTCGTCAGTACAAATGTCTATCAATACCGAAGTTGTTGTTTATACACCTTCATGTTCAAATATATGCCATTTACAAATATTAAATCACCAAAGGGTATACGTCACATTACTTTCACATATTTTGGTGGAATCGTACATGCTTCGTTTAGAGAAGATTTTTGTAATTTTGTAAACCATTCTTCTAAAAATAAATTATTTTTCAAATTATTGCCGTTGCATTTAAATAATTAAATACATAATATATGAAACATAGTAGAATATAATGCTAGAATAGTAGAATAATATTGAATAACAGTTATTAAACTACTTAAGTGCAACTTTAAAATATTTAAAACTAGAAAACTTTTAGAAGTTTGGTTTACATGATAACAGAAATCTCCCACAAACAAAGCATGTATAATTCCACCAGTCCTACTGTGACGTATATGCTCTGGTAATTTATTATTTTTAAATGGCAAATTCCTGAATGTGAACATGTGTAAACAACAACTTCGGTATCGATTGATATATGTAGTGATGGAGGATCCTGTATAAACCTTCAAACTGCTTTATTTTTTATTTTATTATATGATATTAATGGGTGTGTTTTTTTTTTAGTTTTATTAAATTTATATTGCAAAATTTAAAATTCCATACCCTGTTAAGTTTATTGTACAAAAATTCCTTATATTGATATTACATTTACAACCCCAGTTTATTAAAATATTCCCTTTCTTAAAAATATTCCATTACTGTCCATATTTAAAGCAGTTTTTATCCTAATCTACTTAAATTCACTTTTTATTCCTGACAAATAAGATGTGTAAAAATCATATTTCATAAGAATATGTCTTCTTAAAAAAAACTAGTTTCTTGAATTCTTTATTATATTAAATATTTCTTATTTATTCCCGCATTTAAATCGCTTTATGCCTTTTAATATGTGTGAATTCACCTTTTTTCCCTTTCCTAATAGTCTAAAAAAATCTTTCATATTCCCGCGTTTTTTAGTTTCGATAATGTTCTAGAAGACTCTTTTTCCGCCAGAAGCATGGGAGAGAAGTATTTCATCAATATTAATTCCCCGATAAAAATGAGGGCGACTGAAAATTTAACATGCAATTGGGTAAAATAGGTCACGTGTTACGAAATTCGTGCGCGTTTCACTTAAAACAGGCTGACGGATGCAGAGCAGAAGCATTTTTGTTGTCGAAATGATTGTTAAAATAAAATGTTACTGGCGTTCTAGTATGTTTTAACATAGAGAAATGCTAAGAGAGAGCAATCCCCTGGAATTTAAAGATGAGTGATACAAGGAGTATGTGTATGTGTAAGTACAGAAAGCGGGTTAATATGACGTCATTAGAGAATTAAAAAGAAAATTAATCTGACGTCATATTGGAAGTTTAACGGACTTTTTCAAATGGTTGAGAATAATACAAAGAGAGTATCAATATGAGTAATAGAGAAAGTAAGTAGATATGACGTCAGCAAGTGGTTATAACGTCATATGAGTTTGAGGAACGTATTAAATCAGGATAAAAACCCGATTATGGAAATATTGGCATATTTTAAAATTTTGAATGTCTCTATACAACATGTTTAATTTTGAAATTATTTTTTTGTTATCGTATTTAGTCCACATGAGAGATAATATTATGACAGAGGATAATAGCGGGCTTCGCCCACCGGTTCAGATATTCGAAAAAAACGATAAAAATAGACCGGTAAAGTTTTACTTTAGAAAAAAATGTGCCTTTTTTTTCTTTTTGGAAAATGAAATTTATTTGCATTTATTACAGAAAGGAAAAAGTGTTTTGAAAGGAATATTAAACGAAACCCTTTGTGCGATCTTTGATCAGACGTACCCACTTGTTTTTATATATTTTAACTTTTCAGCTAATAACACATCATTAAATTGTTAAACTTCTTTATGATCGGATAAGAACATTTTGTTAAACATTGTTTAATTAGTTCAATTAAAATGTATTACTTTTCTAATATTTAAAATTCAAATGATAATTTCCTTTCCTTTTAAAGACTTCATTAATTTTGAAATAATTTGTTTAAAGCCATATTTTTAAATTCTCGCAAAAATCATAAGGTTTAAAGTTTAATTTTTTTTTTCATTTTATATGTATATCTTTACTTATTTCAGTTTCATTGTATAACGGTAAAAGTTTTAGCCTTTTATTTATTTATTTGACTTCGGATGACTTTTAAAGAGCTTTTATTGAAAAGATAAATATACTCGCATTATCTATGGAATGAATTTTGCATAGCTGTTAATTTTCTTTTCTAGTTCAACCCTAAACAATTTATTCTCAGTTATTTTATAAATCATAATAAAATATGCTATATGGTCTGTTGTATGAACACTTCACGACGAGCGTCACGTATACATGACGTATAAATACTGTGTATCAATCTGGGTAATTTCTATCAGTGATTTTTAACTGAAAATTTAGGCAATTAAATTATGTGAAATGTTCAATTAAATAAAACGGACGCAAAATATTAAAAAATCTGTCAAATAATCTCGTCGCGAAGAGTGTAACTGTTAGCGACACTATATACAGGGCTGTTCACACATTTGTATTAGGCGTTTTGATTTGCTATTTAAAAAAACAATCTGCTTGTGAAGTTTTCATTTCGAAGAAATTATTTTTTCGAAAGCTAATTTTAATAAATTCGTCACCTAGATGGTATTTATGAGTTAATGCAAAATAGTGCTTTTAAAGAAGCGATGGAATATAGACTTTTATGTTCGAGTAAATTCCAAAGATAATTATTTTTATTTGGCTATTAAGGGGCCCAGAAAAGTTTGAAATGACGAAATTTGACAGGAGATTGATTGTGGATTAGGAAACCTGTAAATGATTTAGCTATTATTTATTGATGTTTTATAGAGAAGTATGTTTAGTTGTAGAAAACAATAACAAGAGTTTTAATATTGTACATTGTTAAAAAATTGCAGCAAATTGTCCAGTCATTCGACCGCTTTTATAGAAAATGCTTGTATAACAATAATTTAACTCTATTCGGACCATATTATTGTCCATATTATCGTCAGAATAGAATTAAATTACGGTTATGTAACAATTATTATTTTTTTGTTGGTTTTTCAGTAACAGTTTATTGAGAAATTATTTTTCTTCATTTAATTAAAAAAAAAACTGTGTCTAAATGTGACGACCCATATATGCGACAGTGTTCCTGTACATAAAATCGCAACGGAAAAATAGTATATACAGTAGAATTCCAATTATTCGAACCCCGACTATCCGAATCGCTGATTATCTGAATCGCTTTCAGAATTTTAGAAAAAAAATTAAGACGGAAACGTACTGCGATTCGCAAAATAACGATTCTGTCTACGCGCGCTATTGTCCTTCCCTCTGCGAAGCTAGTGTAGCTGCAGCGCGAACATTGTTGGGATGATGAGTCGCCGTCTAATACTGAGTTCGATAATTGGCTGGAAGATTGAGCTTACATGGTGGCGGAAACTTTGAGCTTGGTTAAGGCAGTCTCATTAAGACGTACGTGGAAGAAGTTGAAAGGCATATGAACTGAAGAAGAGAAGGAAAAAGAGAAAAAGGAAAAAGGAGATCAAGAAAAGGAAAGGGAAGAGACAGGAGAAGATGAGGATGACGTGCCGCTTGAGGAATTCAGAAACATTCTTTTGAAAATTCCTGGATGTTCAGAAGTTAGTGCTGAAGATACAGGAGAGTGGATGGTGTGTGATTCGTCAGATCTTGGGTTTCAAATTCCAAATGATGATGAACTGATTGAAAGTGTCGAGGAAGAAGATGACCTTAATGTCGAAGTTGAAGCAGACACGGGACCATCAGCTAGTGAAGTATTTGCCGGCATTGAAACTGCATTGAAGTGGATGGAGCGTCAGCTCGAGTGTGACCACATGCAACTTTTCAGTGTCAAGCGACGCGCGACTTTGCTGACCGAAAACGGATGAAGAGTGTCAAACAGATTACTTTGACCAAGATGTTCAGCAAGCAATGACTTTTATTTACAGTACGGTACGTACATACCGTACTAATTTACAGCACTTGTAAGTACGCTTAACACGTAAAAGTGTTGCCTTTTCATTTAATTAATTAAAAGCTCTTTTTCATTAAAAATATTTTTTTCTTCCATTTTCAACATACATCCAGTAATTAATTAAAACAGACCATTTTTTCGGAAAAAATCCAATTATCCGAATTTTTGATTATCCGAATGGGGTCCGGTCCCAATTGATTCGGATAATTGGAGTTCTACTGTACGAGTAATTGTTGTTTTTCTGAAGTTTTCTGTACCTTATCTTGTAGTTATTCCCTTCCATCATTTTATTTCAAATTGATTTACACATATTTTTTAAAACTTGATAATCCAATTGCTTATGTGCTTCGAGAGCTTCTTTTTGCCGTTAATTTTTATTCTGTATTTTCATTTTAAGGTTTACTTTATATGGCGAAGATGTTAACACAGCTGTTTTTGCCCTCTGTACTTTGACTTAACTGATTTTGGCAAGGCAGATAACATTTCTAATGATCCATTGGCTTTTTGGTGGTGTTTTGTAGCTTATTGTAAGATATATGTTATATTTATATAGGCCTTAACTGTATAAAGAAATTTATCCAGATATACAAAAAAAATTAATTAAAATATTCAAAAACTTTCTTAAAGATAGTAATCTATTGTAAAATATATATAAAAAAATCGTACAGCCCTCAAAATTCATTACTTACTTTTCAAATTTATGATCATATATCTGGTCCATCTTAAGCAACTCAAATTGCTCCACAATGCCATTTTTTAAAACAGACGAAGAACGAAAGCAAACAAATCCGCGTGAAACATACGCACAATAAAGACATGAATTTCGATATACGAATTTAGTATACGAAAACATAACAAATTACGTCAGTTTTAAAGTATTCTCTTACGTTTAAAGGAAAAAATTAGATCAAAACAGCTAATTTTAGGTTTTTTTTTTAAAATTGTCTGAAAACAGCACGTGGAAGGCGGGTGCTTCTTCTGATCATAAATGACGTCATTCAGATGCGTAGGATTTCAGCCGTAGATGGCGTCTCGTTCTGTAGTTAACGGCAGAATTGCAGTGGTCCAAATATGACTACTCTCTCCTATATATATTGGGTTGTTCGGAAAGTTCCGTCCCTTTGAGAAATCCAATTCTTACCGGAAAATTCTGCCCGTCAATTATTAATTAGACATTAGATATCGGATTTAATGTCTAATAATTAAATGACAGAATTTTCTTATACGAACCAGCTTTTCCAAACGGAAATGGCTTTCTGAACAACCCTATATGTATATATATATATATATATAATACAAGTATGCACTAAACAATATCTATTATTGGACATAGTTTTTATTTTATTGCGATTACTTTAAAATACTCACAAATGAATAAAAGTAAAATAAGTTAAAAAATAATATATTTCGAAACCTATGTAAAAATACTTCAAATGAATGGCATATCAGCTGCCCTGAATAATTCTAATTAAAATTAGCTGACAGTTTTAATACAAAAATATGTTTCTTAACACAGAAAACTTAAATTATAGCAATATAAAGAAGTTTCTTCTCTTCAAATTAAGTTATGCATTTCTTAACCTATTCCCATGTTTTTAATGAAAGATAAAATTAAGCTACATGAAAAAAAAATTGCCATTAGCATAATTTTAACTTACAATTCTTAATTGGTATGGACTCTTTTTTCTTTTAATCATATACAACTAATTACGTATAATTATATTCTTAAACTCAATTATGACTAGATAAAACAATTTTGTTTAACAATGCTTAATGAGACATTTTTACTTTAAATTAAAAAATAGCATTTAAACGTTAAATGTAGTTGCATTTTTTGTTAGATAAAAGCATTAATATTAAGATGTTCTTTGATTTTATTTGTGTTTTTGATCCATTATAAGAATTACCAGTTTTATTGTATAAATTTAATATTTATTTTATTTTATTTTGTCTTCATAAATTAAGAAAAAAAATCAGATGAGTATTGAAAGTACTTCTTTTCCATTGTACTTCTCAATAATTAATCTATTAAATTCAATTTTTAGATCATTTTAATCCGTGTTGTAAATTAACATAGAATAAATAAAAAATTCAAAGAAATATTGAAAAAATAATAAATTACAAACCAATGAGTACAGAATGGAGCATATGTATTAAAGAAGTATTTTTATTTTTGTTGTTGTTTTGTATTAATAATACATATATTGCATTATAGTTCAAATAGTTCATTTATCCACATAACGCTATATTTTCATGAGGTATATAAGATAAAACGGTACTTACGTATTAACGCCCACGCAGCTACAGATTTGGCGGTTTTTAAGTGCCGCCATACTACACCTAAAATTTTTGCGACAAATCATAAAATAAAACTTTATTTAAAATCAAAACACTTTCAAAATTCAAAACACTTTATTTAAAAACAAAGTAGTCAAGTTTAGTAAATGAAGTTTAGTAAAATTCATTAATTAAAATAACAATTGTGTCCTTAAATTCTTATATTTTATTCATTTATTTATTTTGATATTCCAATGGCAACGTTCTCCCGTTGCAATCTTGTTGTTCGCAAAAATGATTTGTTGCAAATTTTAGGTGTAGATTGGTGACACTTAAAAACTGCCAAATGTGTAGCTGCGGTGGCGTTAATACGTAAGTACCGATAAAACTTCAAGAGGAGTAACAGCTTAAAATGTTCAATGTAAATTCAGCTGCACAGGTGCCAGAAATTTCTCTTTTACGGCATTCAGCAGTTTTTCTTTTGGTATGCTAGACGTATGCTGTGGCATATTTAAATATTGACAGCGACGCTGGCTTCCACGTGTTAATTTTAGGACTTAAGAGCTTACATTAGTCATGCGAAAAAAATGCGCAAGCTAATGCGAAGTCTATAGGAAGGTTATTTTTAAAATTTCTTGCTCGCATTTTAATATTTTTAAATGATTTTTTTAATACGATACGATTGGTTTTTACTTTTATGATTTTTGTTCCAGTTTTTTTTTATAAGGGTACTTTCTATTTCAGACTGGGTTCCAACGGTTCCAAAATTGGAAATGTCCGTTTATAAAAAGAAATTTAGCCAAAATCAAAAAGGTAAAAACTAACAACGATAGGGATCGACCTCAGCTATCCTATGGAAAAAAATCATTTAAAAATATTAAAATGCGAACGAGAAATTTGAAAATAACTTTCCCATAGATTTAAAATAAGCTTGAGCGTTTCTTTTGGTGACTAGTGTAGGCTCTTAAATTATTTCCACAGGTCATAAATAGCAAAGCAAAGATGGTGATTTCCCATGTATGTATAAAGTGTGCATTAGCTTGCACCATTTATTGCATGACTACTGTAGGCTCTTATGTCCTAAAAATACCACGTGGAAGCCAGCGTCACTGTCAGTATTTAAATATGCTACAGCATACGTTTAGCATACCAAAAGAAAGAAATACATACTGAGCATAGTAGTGTGTCGCACATAGTAAGCAATACAAAAGCATTATGGTTACCCAAGATTTATTTTAACACAATTATTTTAATTGGTAAATAAATCGTTATTTTCCAACTGATTGAAAATTGTCTCCAACCAGTGACCTCTTGGCTGAAGCTACCTATGCTCTGCCAATTGAGCTATCCCGGACAAATCTGGAGGACCTAATTCGCCCAGCTAATCTTATTGATCATTTGATTATTTGATTATTTTTATATTTTTGATCTTATTAATTTATTGGCCCGGATATTTTTCACCCAGTTAAAAAATTACATCTCATATTATTTATTTACAAATTAGAATAATTGTGTTAAAATTAATTTGCTGTAATTACGTATCCAGCGTTTACTGCAATTCCATTACCTGCGATTTTTTCTGCTGAGCTAATTCAGATATTAGACCAGATGCTATGATCAATAAGGTTAGCTGGATGAATTAGTTTCTCTACATTCGTCCAGGATAGCTCAGCTGACAGAGCATTGGCAGTTTCAGCCAAGAGGTCCATGCTTCGAATCCTGGCCCTAAAACTTTTCGCTTGGATGGAAAATTACATCTCATTATGGTTAACGATAACATTTATGTGCGTACGTTTTCGTTTGTACCAGATCATCTACAACTTTATTCCTCAAGAATGACAATTGCTTGGAAATTAGTCCTTTCTAGTCTCATTAGACATCAAATGTGCGTTTGATAACGTCGAATGGCGGGACATATTACAATTAATATCAATCGGCTGCCCGAGCAATATAGCTGGAACCATCAGCTCTTACTTAAGTTGTAGGAGTATTCTTATCAATTGGGGACCAGACTATTTAATTCCTCCCCGGAATAAAGGAAACCCCAAGGCTCTTGTTTGGGTTCATACCTCCGGCTCTTAATAGTTAATGTCATTCTAACAGAATTAGAAAATTTAGGTTTCATTCTCTTCGCCTTTGCTGATGATATGAACTATATCTTCTCGGGCCACCGGCGTTTGGACATCGAACTGGCAGCAGCCCGAGCTTTCCCCGCATTCTGTTAGCAGTCGATTCGTTTGCACCTCCATATCTCCACCAGCAAAACCCAATATCAAACTTTTTCCAAGCTACGCAAGCTCAAGTGTGAAGTCTTGATGAGAGACAATGAAGTGAGCGTTTAGCATGTGGCACACTTAAAATTTTAGGAATAATTATTGATAAACACCGGAGATGGACGAAACACATAAACTTTCTAAAAACTAAATTAATCAAACTACATTACAAATTCTGTAAATTTACCTCAAAATCACGGGGAGTAAAGTCTAAATTACTAAAAATATGTGTATCACACAATAATAGAAAGGATTATCTTCTACTGTGTGGGCATCTGAGGACGAAAACCCACCAAATTGGTTACACAAAAACTGACCTCGATCTAAACGATTTTCTTGCTCCAAATAACTCGAGGCTACAAAACCATCTCCACGGATGCACCCACAGTAGTAACGGGTATCCCTCCTATAACAATAACACTTGATTATGAATATAAAAAATAGTATCCTCCATCTAGAACACACACCCACAAGCACACAAGATTTCCCACAGACATACAAAGGAATGTCCACAGCTGGCGTCTGCATCCGGCGGATAAAACATCGCATCTTCATGTTAATCACTTCAAGCACAGTTGCACTCTCTCCCGGCATCCGTCAATTTACACAGATGTAACCCGAATAGAAACCGGCGTGACTGCAGCCTTCTGCGCTATGGAAGGTGGGATCGAGACGCATCGGTGGGCTTGCAGAATTGGTGATGACTGTTTGGTCTTTTTTTGGCTTTTCAACGATAGCTTGTAGAGCGTGCAGGCTATTTTTGCCCACAGTTCTAAGCAACCACTAGTCCTCCAAATCAAACTTTTCCCTCCTACCCCTCTTCAAAAGAGTATCTCTAGGTCACATCACAGCTCACATTGGCGTTGAGGGAAACGAACTTGCTGATTCCCTTGCAAAAGATGTAACCACCCGCCTCGCTGTGGAGATCTCTCTCCCAGTTCCCCCTCACATGTACGGCGCGTCTTTAAATCTAGGATTCTTTCTGAGTGGCAACTTTACTGGAATTCCTCTAGCAAGGGCCGACACATCCACAATCTGATCACTAAACCACAACTGCTCCCCTCAAAACCACAACTTTCCCCGTCCGCTGCCTGTCGCATGGGGACTATGTGATCCTATGTGTGATGGGATTTGTTATGTGAATCTGCTTCACTTTTTGCCTATCCACTGCCCCTTGTCGCATGGAGGTCACCGTTCTGGAAGGGCCAGCTACTTGGCCTAGTTTGTATAAGTCTCTTTTTTTTTCTTTCTGGTCCAAGTCCACTGCACTTTTCACCCCGTCCGCTTTCGCGCTTGCCGGCGGGTTCCGCTTCAGCTGAATTTGTATTTTTTAAAAACATTGATAAAGTTACCAGGAGAGACATCTATGCTCAACAGACTTGGTCTCCTCGTCTGAGAAGTCCCTCTTAGACAGTGAATATTTAAATATGGCACAGTACATGTGTAGCATATGTATGTCAAGCGTTTTCACGGTATACGCCATTTCTATTTATTTTTCCTTTTCTGAGTATACTACTAGGCAATACTTATTTATATCCTAATTATTTGAATAAAAATTGCATACAAGAATGCTAGCAGAACGTTTCAATTACAAATTTTAAAAAATACTGCAGGTACTTTCATATTATATTTTACGTATGAAATAAAATCATTTCCATTCATGCACCAAATACACATATCTCACTTAACAAATATATTTATCTGAAGCTCTTTCTTCATTGCCTGTTGTATTAGCTAACTTTAGAATGATATTAAACAAACAAAGTAGTAAAACAAAATGAAATTATTTAATTGTGAGAATAGGAAAAATTAAATAAAAATAATAATATGTTTAAAAAGAGAACAATCGCACATGAAAATTTCTTATCCAATTAATTACACTTATGTGTGTCTATAAACTAAATAATATTTTTAACTCTAAAAATGTTTAATTACCATTCACATTAGAAAATACGATTTATAAATTATTTTCGTTGGACGAAATACTTTTTTTTCAAAGACATTTCATTATTTTAATTATTAACTTTAGTTTTCAAACTTTTAGTTTAACGTCACACAAATCAGTTGAAATATATCAAAAAAAAAAAAAAAAAAAAAAAAAAAACATTAAAATTGTCAGCTTATTTTATTCTGAAATTCTTAAATAATGAAAGCATCTAAAGATAATCACTTTATATACACAGAACAAAATGTCAGTTTTTCAGACATATATTCAAAGATCCTTTCATCTTTACAAGGATAAGTAGATCCTTCCGAAAAACATGTCATTCAACACAAAATAAAAGTATAAAAAATTCAAATATTTGCATTAGATGTTAAAAATGTCAGTCTTTGCTTTTTTTCTGTTATGATATACATAAATCTATGTTAATAAGCACGTCATGATGAAATAATTTTTCCAATAAAAATTGTATTTTCAGATTCAATGTTAATTTTCATTAATTAATCTCAATTATTTTTTTTAAATAATCTGAAAATTTAAAACGTTAATTTCTACTAACATGATGCCTATAATAAATAATTTCTTATTTCTCGTCAATACATATCAGGGGTGTGCGAGAAGATTCAATAAGTTACATCGATTATTCTATTGAAATAAAGTCGAAAATATTAGTTTGGTATTTTATTTGATTATTTTGTGTTTTTTAGTATCAGAAAACGTTTAAAAAAATCTAATAAAATAATAATTATTATACAAATTATTAATAATATTTATTTCGAATAAACAAAATAGCAGAAAATATGTCAAATAAAACCCAAAAATTTAGAAACAGCGTACCAAAAAATTAGTACACCACACGATTTTAAATTTACATAACAATGAAAGTTTACTATAAAAATTTAACTGTTAAATTGATTATATGACCCTTAAATTTTGATTTGTTGTTAATTATACTGTAATAATGTTTAATCGTCCTTTTTGTAATTTTAAGGTTTTGTGATATTTTAAGTCGACCATCAATTTCTTAGTGGAATTTAAATAGAAAATTTTCTCTAAAATTTATAAAATATTACAAAAACATATAAAGATATCTGGCGTTTAAATTACATAGAAAATACAAAAATAAATAAATTTTCTTCTAAATATAAATAAATTTTAAAGATGCATTATACACTGAGAGGGAAAATATTATGACCACTCCTCACTCGTGTCTTCTCTGGCTTTATGAAACCGCTTTACTTCGGGGGAAACGTGGCAACGCGCCCGTCGGACGCCTCTATGTTCTTTCCTATACTTGACCGGAACGGTAGCGGCAGATCAAAGCACGGAAAATGCCAACAGAAAAATGTAAAATCTAAATTCAATGCTTCTAATACTTTGGACGACCGCTGCGGCTTTGAGGTCCTATTAGATCTTAAGCCAGATTTTAAAATCGAGCTCAGATTCTGAAGATTGGTATTAATATCCATATAGTAGAGCATACAGATATGCTTTGCGATGACTCTGGGTCTGAATTGTATTGCGCTACAATTCATTGAGTTATAGCTCTTCTGTTGATGAAAACAATGTGTGTCAGTCGCTTGGCACAAGTATTGTTCACAAGCAATTTTCGACCACAATTCCATTTCTCGCTAGACATTTTTTGGCTTAGATGTAATTATTTGAAGATTCGAGACATACTTGAACAGAAAAAGTCAAGAAAAGTAGAGATTTCTGATGCAACGAAATCGGCCTCTCAGGCGCCCACCCACAATCATTTCTCATGCAAAGTCACTCGAATCTCTGATTTTTCCCAATGAATAGGCAAAAATGCACTGGAGCTTCTGACTAAGAGCAAACTTTTTATCAGAAAATTCATCTTATTTCATAAACGCGTATGGTGCACGGACGAGTTGAAGTACCAATGATGAGTGTTCATAATATTTTGGCCATTTACCGTATAATTTTGTTGTAACACATAAATTAACAATATGTCTTAAGGTAAAATAATGTAATCCATCATTAAAATAATAAAATAATAATAATTGTGACCGCAAATATTGTTATTTTGGAGAATAAAGACAATATAATACGAGGAAATTTCGAAATTCCTATCAGGTTATTTTGTGAGACAATTAAAAAAATATATTAGGATTCAATTAAGTACGTCTTAAATAAATTCTAATTACTTAAATTGTCCATACCATAAACAAAATACAGTATAACCTTTATTTAATTTCATCATGAGTTAATACTACATTTAACTTTTCCCAACGGCTCAATAATTACAAGACAGTTTACTCACAAATAGACTGGGCGTAAAGTTGATCGCAACTCGGAAGCCCCTTAACCGACATCAACTGTTCGGCAACTGGGCCCGAATAAATGTTAGCTCAAAAAACCATGAAAGATGCGTCCACTGTTCAGCACTATTTTTCTTTTTGAAGCAGTGTTGCCAGATTGGGGATTTTGTCCCCATTTTGGGGAATTTCGAACCTCCAGGGAAATTTTGGGGGACTAGTAATTCGTGGGTAAATGTTTGGGGACTATCAACATTTTGGGGGGAAAACTTGGGGAATTTCTTTCATTATTTCACGTAAAGTTTACTTTTAGTGATTTGAAAATGCTGGATTTGTCTCGAACTCTTCAGAAAATGAAAATAAAATACGAAGATCGTAAATATCAATCATTATTCTCGTAGTCGTGCTCGTCGTTTATAACACTAGTTTAAACGTTTCTTTGCATCGTTTTCGACCATTAGAGTACATCTCTAGCATTCGGACAACGGAAATCCAATTATTAGTATTAATGTCAGTTTTTTTAAAATTCTTATTAACTTTTTAATTTCCCAATAAAAAATATAGTAAACGAAATTTTGACTAATTTATCTCATAAAAACTTAACGTCATTTTGAATATAATATGTTTTTTTTTTTTTTTTTGTTTTTTTCATCAAAACAAATTGTAACGGAAGTGGATAAGATTTTGGATTTAGATATATGGTAAACATAAACACACATAATAGACGACTGTCCGCTTTCAATCCTAAATTGCTAAAGATTCAAAAGCAATGCTCAGTAGGTAACGCAGATGGAAGATTTTACGATAATCAAATAAATATAAGAGTTTAAATGTTTTTCTTTTTGTAAATGGGGAATTCTTTAAAAAAAAAAAAAGGCTTTATTTTGGGAAAATGTTTAAACTTAAATTAGTTAAATAATTTTTACAGTGGTAAATGAAAATTTCCCCTCACCAACAACGGATTCATCCGCCGGCGCATGTCCATAATGAGTTCTTCTGTCATTTTTAGTTTCTGGTCTTGAACAACGTCTGTGCTGTGGTCTCCGCTGGTCGAAGGTCCTTGATAATGGCTTAGTTTGAATCCGAAAGCGCTAGGAGTGTTATGTACGCCTAAGATTTTATGTTTTAAAGTTTTTAAGATATTTTGTACAATTATTTTTATCTTACGTCTATTTTAGTAACATTGATTAAAATCATTTTTCATGGAAAAAGTTTTCTTATAGTAAATAAACAAAGGCGAATCTTTCGTTTAGAACTTTCTTTTAATGTAAAGTTAATTTTTGGTCTTACTGCAAACGGTTGAAATTCAACGAAATCAAAAAGTTTAAAAAAGAACTGGCAGATTGAACGTATAAATAAACACGCAAAAGTAATTATAATAAAAAATTAATCTTATATTGGCTCCAAAAGCAATTAATATTTTGAACTACAGCTACTAAAATGTCATTTATATTATTTTTAACTATACAAATTATTAAAAAATGAAACATTGTTCATTTAAGTAATATGTGACAAGTAATTATAATGAAGTCGTCCTTCAAGGCTGTAATCTGTGGAATTTCTGAAAGCACAATCAGTGGAAATTGTGTCACTTTGAAGCAATAGTAAGAGTTACGTTTTATCAATTCAAACTAAACATGGCGTCATTTTCAACAGCGGGTAACGTGTGTCAGTGTGTATGAATCATAAGACTTACAGAAACATTGTACATGTTTATGTTATAAAAAGGAAACTCTTTATATTGTTTTGAATTTTATAAAATTAAGAAGGATAAATATTTGTAATACATAATATGTCCAAGCTATTAAAAATTGGTGTAATTCTCTTAACATTATTCTGCACTTAATTATATTTTTCTTATGGTTATGACATTTTTTTCAGCATTGTAATCTCGTTTTTTAGTATCGGAAACAAAAAATGTAAACTTCTTTATTGTTCTGAGTCCCCTAGAAAAAAAAATTGAATTAAGAATCAATAACGTAACAATTCCTTTATATTTTGAACATTTGTAGCTAATACAAAGATACTCCAAATCCTTATTTAGGGAAGATTATCTTTTTGTTCACATCAGAGACAAACGAATATTTGGATTTTACATTTATACATATAAATATTTTTAAGTGTGATGGAGAAACGCGTCAATTGCACAAAAGACGACAATCCTTTTTTCCATCTTTTGTGAGATACAATCCATACTGCTTTCAGAAAACAATTGTGATGCACTTATCCTTAAATAGCAAATTGAAATGCATTTTATGTAATAAAACTGTTTTGAAAGTCAACAATAATAACGTGTTTATTTCTTATTATCCTTTTGTATTAGTTATAATTCTTGCACAGATGTTTTCTTTGCGCAGATATACAGATATTTTGGGAATTTTAATGTAAAAAAAAGCTCTATATTCGGTCACATATTTATTTATTTTTCTTAATAATTATATCTTCTGCGAAAATCAAAAGATTTAATTTATTCTTATAAAAACATAAAATCCATACGTTTTGCTTTCTAAATAATTGTTTATTTTATAAAACATGTCTATATCTAAATTTAAAAATCCAAGCTCTTGAGTCCAATTCGATTAAAAAACTGAAAGACCAGCGGTTTTTGTATCCTTCTTATAGTGTTTCATAAAGGTATGACAATTACTTGAAACAATTTGTATGAAATGCATTAATGTGGATATTTGAAGGCCAAATCCTGCACGATTCAGATAAAATAATTTTTACTAACGTAAGGTCAGATGTTAATGGTTTTTGGCATTGTTCTTTTACTTTTGCCGAATTTTAACAAATGAGAAAAGTCTTTGGAAGTTAAGAATCGAAATTGTAGAACAGTTTGGCTTATCAAGATGATATATATATATGTATATATTACCATACACGAATACATTAACTGATTAACAGCGCTATACATTTTGCCATGAACCATAGAATTATAGAATTGTAATCTGACATTTAAAAAATTCAAGATAAGGGTTTAAATTTATATACTTGGTATTTAATAATAAAAAAGCCAAAACTCAATAAAACTAATATTTTTTTAAATTAAATCAACATAGAATCTGGGATGCAGTTAGTTGTCTTGCCTCTATTTACACACAATTTTTAAAAGTTTTTGTTTATAAGAAATGTAAGATCCTTCAATTATCTCCCTCACGCTGCTTCGTTTTAATGGTTGACTAAAATATATATTAACGCTTTCGAAATAAGTTGGAGTTAAAAAGGGATCTTTTTGACAGCACATTTTCAAATTCTTGGCATATTTTATACCATTATGAGACAAAAATTTGCATTTTTAGCTATTATTAACAACGAAATAGCCACCAATGTTTAACACTTTGTAACATAGCAGAAACGTGTTTGTGAATTCGGTTGTCGGGACTTCTGCCTGTCACTGTTTAACTTGAGTGAATAGGTTCCGACTATCATGTGATTCCGCGGCTAACGAAAAAGACAGGCTACCACGGTGCATTCCTCTTATCTTATTTTACAGACCGCTAGAGTGACGTGATGCTCTTTTCCAGTGACGGATCTGATGGGGGGGGGGGGGGGTTAGCCGGGGCAGCTGCCCGGGTGCAAGACTTGGAAAGGCGCAAAAATGAGAAATCATAAATGAATAAGAATAAAGGATAATTAAAAATTCACATGAAAAGATATTCAATTTTATTTTGTTCAACGGCGGTTTACTTTAATTGCATAAGGATCAGAAATAAAAAAAATAAATTAATTTATATAACATTATATAAAATATCACATTGCCAGCAGTATTTTAAAGAAATTTTTATTTATTTAAAAATCAAAGATTTTGCGTCATCTCTTTTCCGACACTGTTCTATGTTGTTTTACAGCGTGTGCAGTATTTTATTTCGGTTATGTCTAAAAGACATTCAGGTGATTATTAGAGAAAGAAGGCTAAAAAAGGAGAAGAAGAGAATTCAGAGCTATCATCTTGTATGTCCTCATGACTTAAGCCGAGCGATATTCATGAAGATAAGCAACCAAGTTGCTTGTTTTTTTTTATATACATGCTACATCATATAATAATTTATATATATTATTTCTGTTCTAAAAATCTCCTTTTCTATGCAATAACTGAGTTGATGTATAAGTAAAGAATTATGAATTGATTTTTTATTAATATCTTCTAAATTTAGATATTCTTGTAATTAACAGACATTTTTGTCTAAAAAATGAGAACGAAACTTATACTCTGTTGGCAATTCAACGCGTTCTGGCCCTTTAAAGCCATTTTATTTATGTAGTTAAAAAGGTTTTCTATCCATATGGGAATCAGTTTTATGTTTTTATTTATGTATATCAGATGTTAATAAGCCTTTTAAATTTTGATTTCCAAAATATCGTACATATACTTTTTAAAAATTAATTAAATCTTTCATTAGAAATGTTTATCTAATAAAATATATTACACACATATGTTTACTTTACAGTCACGCCACTTGTACTAATTTTGAAGCAAAACAATATACTAATTAAATTCAAACGGCGTAGGTTAACATAGCAGTAAATTTAAACGTTACTTTTAATCGAGATCGTCATGATTGTTTACATTTCTTGCTATGCCTATATTTTCGCTTCAAATCTCCTGTTTTTTTTTTGTTTTTTTTTTTACGCACAATAACGAATAAAGCTTATAACAGGTCTACTATAATTTTTAAAAAGTTATAGTTATTTGAAAAAATGTTTCCTTCTTTAAAAAACGCTTGCTTCTTTATTTTTAATATAGTTCAATAACAAATATTTTGAAACTTTTTAATGGAACATTTACTCAGCAACCAAGTATAGCTGTCAAAAAATTGAATATTATTACCCTTTAGAGAGGTAATTTCTTGCAGTCAGACTCATGGTCATCACTCTAATTTTCATTCGTTATATAACCGTGAAAGTTGTAACAGAATATTGAGCTATTATCACATTAAAATGCAGATCTTCGCGATCATATTAACCGTCATAAGAGAGGTCAAGTTAGTTACTTTTCAGATGGCATTCAAAATGAATTTCTAGAGATTATTGCTGTGAAAATAAGAGAACATATTTTTATTGATATCAAAGAAGCAAAATGCTTCTCCATCATGTTCGATTCTACTCCTGATGTACGCCATTTAGATTAAATGTCACAGGTTATTAGATATGTAAAGATGAGTGAAAATGGTCCTGAAATAATCGAAAGTTTTATTGATTTCTTCAATGTCAGCCAGAAAACTAGAGAAGCCCTTACTGAACTCCTTTTACAGAAATTAGAAAATGATAGTCTAGATATAAATAACTGTAGGGGCCAATCCAACGACAATGGCTCCAATATGTCCGGAAAATATAAAGGAGTCCAAACCCGAATATTGCAAGCAAATGATTTAGCATTTTTGGTTCCTTGTTCTGCTCATACCCTCAATCTTGTTGGTGTAAATGCTGCCAAAATTTTACAAGAAGCTGAGACTTTTTTGGTATCTTAAATAATTAATCTTGCTTTACAAATATTTTAATGTCTCAACTAGTAGATGGGACATTCTAAGAAAACATGTTCCTCTTTCACTAAAATTACAAAATACTACTCGGTGGTCATTAAAACGTGAAGCTGTAACAGCAATTTATAAACATATTGAAAAGATCATAAATGTTCTAAAGGAATTATGAAACTGACCAATTAGCAATTCCTGAAACAAAAACAGAAGCTTCTTCACTACTTTTTAATATTACCAAATTTGAATTCATATGCTTCTGGCATAAAGTGCTGACTCAACTCGATATAGTGAACAAACTTTTTCAAAGGGAAGACATGTCGATTGACAGGTCTGTAAAACAGTTAAATGGTCTCATTAAAATGTTAGAATCAGAAAGGGCGAATTCTGCAACTAATGCAATACAGGATCCAAATGGTATTGCTACTGATATTGGTATTGAGGCAAAATTTAAGGAAACGAGGAAGACAAAAAAGAAGGTTTTTTTATGAGCTTTGTGAAGATGAAAGTAGTGCTATTTCTGATGAGGAGAAATTCAAACTAAAGATCGTTGAAGTAGTGGACCGAATCCTAACTGAATTAAGAAACAGATTTGAAGCTATTCAAAATCTCAATGGCATGTTTAGTTTTCTTCATGGAAGGCATTTCCTAAAAATGTCAAAAGAAGAATTACATGCGCAAATTGAGCAAACATGTATAAAAACGATATAGATAAAGATGAACTTCTTCTGGAAGTCGAAAGCTTCAAATATCATGCACTGGAGTTAGACCAAAAGTTCGGCTATTGAACTGCTAAGAATAATAAATTTATATGGACTTCAGGATGCTCATCCAAATCTAACTAGGCACTTGTCTAAAATTATTCCTAACACTACCTGTATCCGTCGCTTCTAATGAAAGAAGTTTCAGTAAATTAAAATTGATTAAAAGATATATAAAAAAATTAACAAAAGAACAACCATTATCCAATTTATGTATAATAAATTTAGAAAATGAGAGGCAAATTACCTTATGACGACATAATAAAAACTTTTGCATCAAAGAAAGATGGCAAAGTAAATCTTTAATAGGTATTGTAGCTGTTAAAACAGGTATATTTTCTGTAACTTCTGCATTGTGTAATATTGTACTTTTTATATAGAAAAACTGCATAGTAAAAATACAGATTTTGAGTATTGAGTATTAATATTACTTCCTTAAGAAATTGTTTACACCGATTTTATTCTCATATTCATGGGAGCAGGGGGGGGGGGGTGCAAATCTAGAATCTGCTCCGGCTAAAAATTAGTCTAGATCCGTCTCTGCTCTTTTCGTACACCTGCATTGGTGCATTCGAGCATCACGTGACTCCCGCGGTCTGTGAAAAAAGATTTGCGTAAAGCACCGCGGTAGCCTTTCTTTTTCGTTAGCCTTGATGTGATTCTTATACGTTATTGTAGTTTATCGTGGCATATAAAATAATGAAAATAAAGTGTGTTGAATTTAAAGTTCGTTTATTGGGAAACTGAAAGATATTCCGTTACATTATGGCCCATAGGGAAAAGTAGATTGCAATGTATTTAATGATGTTACACTATTTCAAACATATTGAAATTTATATACATCACTGAAGAATTCTTCAAGATGCTTATTACCGATTATGGTATGCATTGAATTTATCGTTCATTTACAGGCACATGCAAAATAATTCGTTTACAACATTGTCTATGAGCAATATTTGCTGGAACTGCGTCTTAAACTGTGGTATGAGTTTTTAAATGTAACGAATTTTATTGCATATTACTTTTTGTATCTAAATCCTATAGATTATAAATGCGGCTACACAAAAGAATTGGAGTACGTTTCCGCTTATTGACGAAATTGCTGCAGTAGAATTTTCAACTATGTTATGTGTTTCCTAACTGAACTAAATTTTTTGCACGCTATGTAGTTTATAAACAAATCTATACTGGGCTGTACCAAATAATTCGTGTTTTTTCCCTCACTATAGTCTGTAATTGTTAAAATTGGGTTTTTAAGTGTATTATGTGTTTTTCAAATTGTTTAATTAAACATCATCTTTCACCTTATTAAACGGTGAAATTTTGTGACAATATTCCAAATCTGTTGCAATGTATTTTACAATCTATGCTTGGCGCATGATTTTTTTTTTATTAGCCGCATATTTTCTGTAACATTTTTAACTATTATTCGGTTACTATGCCGTTAATACGTGTTACTTTCACACACGATATTTAAAAATTCATTCTCAACAGTGACCATTTGTTTACTACATTAAGAAAAAGGTGCCAGTGAAAGAAGAGTTTCCGCTGTTTAAAATTAATTGGCCAGAACAAATTAAAAAAAAGTTTCTTTTCGTTTTTCACTACTTTCTGAAATAGTTGTAAAGTATTAATGAATTCGGTTTGTCTGTCTGACCATCTGGTCAAGCTCTAACCCTCGTAAAAGTACTTGATAAATTTTATTTGTTATTGGTGATTACTACAGAAAATTCGTAATTGAGAATGAAGTGGACAACATTTATATTTCCGTTACATTATTGCGGATGGAGAGAAGATCATTCGTGGTTCATTTTTATGATGTTATGACACTGATGATTACATTGCACGAGATTTGGGTCATATGTTCTGTATGTTATGAAATGCGTAGCATTTATCGTTAATTTACAAAGATATACAAAATAATTTGGTTAAATTACTTAATATGATAGATAATTGCTGGAAATGCGTTTTCCGCTGCGGTGTGTAGTTTTAAACTTAATTAATTTTCTAGTGTAATAAGTGGTGTGTTATTTTTATGTTCTATATACCGGGTGCGTCATAAATTCGTGCAAACTTTAAAAATTCAAAACAAAAGAAGTAATGCTCGGAAAATTTTTCGGTTTGCGCGAGAAGGATCAGAAAGTTTTTGGATTTTTTTTATGTATAAAAAAATGATTACAAAAGTAACCGATAGAGGGCGCTCACATGTCATACTGAGGCGCTTTATGCATATCAGGCAATCACAAACAGACAATGAAACAAATCACAATAACATGACACTGTGCATTTATTTTAATGTAAAATATGCTCAACATGACTACCACCACCAGGTATTAGGCAAGTGGGGCGCGTCAATACGCTTGTTACAACTGAGTGTAGCATGTCGGCATCGATGCCACCGACGGTCCGTCAAATGGCATCTTTCAGTTCCACCAAAGTGACTGGTGTGCCCCGGTATACACGAGATTTTAACTATACACAAAACAAAAAATCTGCCGGGGCCCCTCAAACATACAACCTCGACTTATCACTCGGTCTTCAGTGAAAGTGTCCAACAGGAATGTCTTGACTTCACGTGCAAACTGGGGCGGGGCACCATCCTGCATGAAGGTGACGACAGGTAACGCAAGTCTTTCCTGTAAATTTTTAACAGCCAATCATCAGCGAAAGTAAACACGTGTCCGCAAGGAGACAAGGTCACAAAAGAAACAAAACTGGGAAAGATGAGAGCTTTCAAGAATGCGTCAGCTGAAAGGATAACAACAAACATAGAGCTGCGCATGCGGAAGAGAAAAGCGTATAGCCACATTGAAAGTATGAAAAAAGAGAGAGAATGAATAAAAACATCAAAGGAAGTAAATTAAAATAAATAAATAAGTAAATAAATAAATATATAACATAAAAAATAAATTAAATTAAATTAAAATTTAAAATTAAATATATAAATCAATAAAAATCAATGGTGCCACTCTGGATTATGATGTAATCAAATTTAAGGAAGATTCACTTAGTGAATCAATTTGTAGATACACGGAAGCACCGTATGCCTTTGGACTGGCATCGGCAAAGGTATGCAAAGTTAGGGTGTAATTGGAGTCATCGGGAAACTGAAAAATGTTCCTTTGAATTTTTAGATTTCTCAACTGGGGAAGTTCGGAACACCATTGTTTCCACGTCTTTGTAATATCGGAGGGCAGTTCTTCATCCCATGTTAAATTCCTACTTCACAGTTCTTGAAATAAACATTTAATTCGTACTGTATACGGAGAAATCAGACCCAGAGGGTCAAATATTCTATCTGCAACTTGTAATACAAAACGTTTTGTATTTTTTGCGTTACGCAAAAATTCGAGCAATTTATCAATATCTATCAAAAGAATATCTTGCTTGGGTTGCCACGATATCCCCAAAACTTTATGTATTGTACTATCCTCAAAAGGTTGTGGCATAGTACTAAATCCACGATTATAGCATATTTCCATTAACAGTTTGTTATTCGAAATCCACTTCCGTAAATTCATGCTAGCTTCCTTCATTATTTTATGAGATTGTTCCGAAATGTTCACCGCATCTTCGACTGCGTCTGTCCCGGTTATTAAGTCATCCGTATAAATACAATTGTGGAGAACTTCTGTCTCTACCGGATATTCCGTTTCGAATTTATTAAGGTGATGCTTAATTGTAGCAGATAGCAAAAACGGGCTTGAGTTCAAGCCAAATGTTAGTCGCAGTAAACTGTAGACGATAACTCTAAATGCGTCACTGTCGACAGGATTCTTATCTATAAATAGGAATCTAAGAAGATCTCTGTCCTTTTCGTTTATGGCAATTTGTAGAAAAGCCTTCTCTATATCTGCTAGAAAAGCAATTTTGTTTAGTCTGAAAAAAATCAATAAATGAAAAATATTAGGGTTTAAATTAGTTCCTGCGTCAAGACAGCCATTCAAGGACAATTGACCTGCTTCATGGGAATTTGCGTCAAAAACTATTCGACATTTAGTATAAACACTATCTTCTCTAAATACTGTATGGTGCGGTAAGTAAAAAACTGGTTTATCTGAAAGGTTTTCTAAATTAGGTACACTTTCAATTATGTTCATCTCTAAATACTCATTCAAAATATTACGATATTGTTCGTATAACTTTGTATCACGTTTCATTCTTTTTATAAGACCTGTGAGTCGCGCTTCGGATGTTTTATAATTATTTTCTAAATGGTTCCAATCCCTTGTCCAAGGGAGACTGATTTCATATCTGTTATTTTCAAAACGCAAAGTTTCATGAAATTTTTCTACAATTTTCTCGTTTTTAACACTGTTTGGGTCATCTTTAAAATTCAACGTCTCCAAGTCCCAAAAGGTTTTCAAACCTAATTCATCTTGATTTTCTATAAGCAGTAAGTGCAGATTAGAAATGTCTACGGCACTTGAAGGGGTTAAATCAGTGATTTTAGGAACCAAAAACATGTTAGATAATTTTTTTAAATTTCTATCCTTGTTGGAAATTTCTACGTTTATTCTGTTTTTAATTTTACAGACAGAATCATTTAATCCAGTAATTAATGACTTAACTTTATATTTTTGCAACCCTAACATATCTGCTACAGAAAACGTGACCAATGAGACATTACTGGCAATATCTATAATCGCAATACAAGGAAAAAAAGAATCATTACTTCCCCTTAAATAAATCACAGCTGTCGAAATCAAACCATTATAACTGGTGCCAGACAAATTTTGATCATAATTGTTTTGACAGCTCAATGTTAACGAATTTGCCGTGGGTTCTACTAAATTAGAATTTACGTTGTCTTCCGTTTTCAACTGTGGTTCATTTGCAATACAATTAACTTGCCTATTTTCATAAGCAGGTTTCGAAAAATTAGCTCCATGAAGAGAACTATGATGGTTGGAGTAACAAATCCTTCACTTATTATTTAATTTATTACATCGATTAACAGCGTGAGATAACGATAAGCAGTTATAACATAACTTCAACTTCCTTACTTGGTTCAATTTCTCTTGAACCGATAAATCTAAATATTTTTGACATCGAAATATCATATGAGGTTTATTACATAATGCGCCATTAAATTTGTCATTCTGTAATACTAAACTTTTTTGTTTCTGAGTAATTTCATACCTATGTTTCGTAACGGTGTTGCTTTTTTGTAGGTTTTCGAGAGCTTGAGCCCTTTTCAGTAAAAAATCAATAAAAATATTCCATTCAGGCAAGTCGTTACAGTTAAGACTCATTTCAAATGCCTTTCTTGATTCATCATCGATTCTTTGTAACACAAAATACATTAAAATTGATTCCGAAAAGTTATTTTCTAGTCCTAATTGTTTCAGAGCCCTCAAAAGACTTAATAAATTATCTACCAGATTGCGTATTTCTTTCGCATTTTCAATTTTTATTTTGTTGTTTCTCAATAACTCTGAAATATGAGAATTTACAATTAACCGTTTGTTTTCAAATCGTTTTTTTAAAGCTTCGAATAAGGAAGCATAAGAATCATCAATGTTTTGCAATTGTTTCACAGGGTTAAAGCCGATTGTAAATAATATAATTTTTGAGCATCATTTAATTCATCGTTGCTATCAATCAAGGTGGTGAATTGTAGTTTAAAATTAAACCACTTTGTGTAGCGACCCGAAAATTGGGGTAAATTAACTGACGGCAATTTAATTTTTGACTCATTAGCATTAATTCTATCATTATTATTTTGACTTTCAACATTAGGAACACTAGGCTTTATTAAATCAAGAAGACTTACTTCGAGAGCTTCTAACTGTTCTTCTATCTCCGTCAAGGAATTTTCGAATTCTGGTAAATCATCATCCGAAATTATAGAATACGACTCGTTGCGTAATTCATCTGTCTTCTTTTTTAATGTCTGAAGAGCATTTAACTTTAGTTCCAATTCTTTCTGGCCAAGTTTTGATTTTATTGCATTTGATATACGTGTAACTTGGCCACGTATATTTCCGCGTTTCCTATTTAGTACCACAGTACCTGAAATAGTAGCCATTAATATTCTATCTATAACTACAGATAGCAAAAAATCCAAGGGCGATGATTCTTCACAGTGTTCTAAATAAGCGCTCCGGCTTGGAGGACCAAAACATGATCCGTAGATAGCTCGGGTAATCTTTGGACTGTATATTTAGGTTAAAAAAACTAAGATGATCATTTCGTACTCAATAAAACTTGAATTAAAACTTAACAACTAATATTTATTTACATTTAGAACAAAAGTGACTGGCAGCGGTTGGTGCACTGCGCTTACGTCTCAAGGAAAACATCTCTACTGGCGGGAATCCGCTCCGCGGATCCTCCAGACTTGAGCACTCAGCAGCGCCCCCTGGATAACAAAATGTTCTACGGAGGAAACAGCCTCATTTCCCTTCTAAACTCTACTATAAATGATCAACTAAATGAGTTGCTTCTTTTAGCCCAAATTTTGTCCAATGTATGATATAATATAACGCAATATCGTTCACATCTTTTACAGCAATATTGAAGGAAAATCCAGGTGAACGTCCCTATTGCTTTAAAATACATGCTCAGATCCATTGATATAATTCGTTTGATTCAAGGTTCGTTTGCAAATATTTACTAAGGTAGCATCTGTGGGTGAAGATCCACATTCCTTTAAAATACAAAGCCATTTCGTTTGATTTCAGGTACATTTAAAAAAATGGCCCAGCGCAGCGGGCGTAGCATGCTAGTATAATAATAAATAAAAATTCAAACCTAAAAAAAATACATACTTCTTTTTAACTTGCATTTTTGTAAATGTATGAGGCAGTCAATTCTTGTGACTCATTTTTTATCCGCTTCCTGTTGACGTAGAGCTTTGAAATTTGGAATATATATTTTCCGGGCAATACATGAATTGGACATTATTTTTTAAAAAATCGATCCATTAGGGTGGTCAACGTCGGCCCAAATCTTGCACTTTCCCTTTTTAAATAAATACGTTACGATTGGTTAATTGAAAAAATAGTTCCATTGTTGCAACATTCACCATTTTTGCTACGTTTTTCCGCGTATCATTATGACGTCAGCCTTAAGCGACGCACAAATTTGTGCTTTATAAGTTGACTTTTTTGTGAATTTTAATGAAAGTATGTTTAAAAAATACATTTAATTTATTCTAGCATGTCCTACCAATACCAATTTCCGTCATTCATTTTAAATTCCAAAGATAAATAGAAACTTGAAATGAGATGCAAACTTGACTGCTTAATAACAGTTGTCACTCCAATTACATCCTGATCATTAATAATATGAAACATATGATAAAGAGAGGTATAATTGAATGCTTTTACATATAGATTGCTTGAATATGAATGAAGAGAACAATTATTAATAATTTATACGCAGTTAATTTCTGTGTAAGATAATAGTTATCATGGAAGGGAAAATTTTCCTCTAGCAATAATTTAATTTATTTACAATCATTGAAATAAACATGTAAAGCTTCAAAGTGTCGTTTCATGTTCATGTTTGCCGGAAACGATAATTTCTGAATTAATAAAATATTTAAGTTTCTAAATACAAACTTTTAACTAAAACTGTAATAAAATAATGTTTTAAAATATTTGAATTTCAGTATTGGAATTTTTTTTACGTGAGTGGAATTGAAACATTTGTCTTATAAAATAAAATTGACCATATTTTCCAGCAATAATTCCAATTGATAAAAGACCGTCGTAACGTAAAAGAAGGACGACCTTTGATTACGCAACGCAAGACATAGCTGTATAGTCTATGCCAATTCACCTTGACAAAGATCCCTATATAATTTCCCGAAAATGTAAAATTTATGACAAAACTATATTTAGTCCAGATTTATAATTCCCGATCGCTATACATAAAATTTACATTTATTACGGGAACCGATGGTATGATATGATTCTTCCCCAAAACCGACCCATTACAATCACTTGTTTTATATTTCTATCTATACATGTATACAGCAAATTTTGTCATCTCGATAACGTCCGAAATACTAAACCAATTCGAATCTAATTGGGACTTTTTTAAGATTTTGGCAGTATCTTTGATGTTTTTGTTAACCATGTATGTAGCTCTTATTGTTTGTTCCCAACATTTTCTTGGCCCCGCCCTACCAAAGCATCTCTAAAATTATAATGTCCCCCTCCCTCTATACGAATAAATTTTTATAATTTTTTAAAAAAAGAACTTATTCTCATGAAGAAAACCTAAAAGTGCATTAAAAATGGCACGTTACTTCACATATTTTTAAACTTATAAATCATGTTATATTATTCACCTCTACGTCACAAATATGATTTTAACAAAATTTTATATGAAATGAAGCTTATTCGTCTTTGCAGAAGAGTTTTTTTTTTGTTTCTTACTACTTTACCTCGGTGTGAAACAAAATTATTTTATGATTTGTATTTTAATCTTCCCAAAATTTCTTGAAGAGACTCTTGCATTTAGCATTAAATATGCAGTGATATATTTTATGATTAATATTAGTAACTCTATAATAACGCGTGGTCATTTTTTGAGTACTGAGATCTTTCTTTGAATAACAATCATAGCTGCCAAATCTTATTTTTAGGTGCGTTCGTAATTATATAAATACGTAGCACCTATTGTCGTCGTCTGGTCCGTCCGTCTGTCTGTCCGTCCGTCCGCATATAACAACGCAAAAACTATCCAACCGAATGGTTTGAAATTTAAGATATATTATCTTTGCAGAATTTTGTCGAGACATTTCAATTTTTTTAAAATCGAATCAAAACTTTAGAAAATATTAATAAAAACATTTATTAAAAAATTTGATTTTTTTTTAAATCGGTGCTTTCTTTTTATAGGAGCTTTCGAAGTTTAATCGTCAAGCGACCCAGATACTTATTTTATGACAGAAATTAATCTGCAGACGATGTAATTCATTTCACAGAATTAAAAATCATCATGATCTGAATATTTATATAACTAGCTATAGTACCAACGCACCTCGTTTGTAACGTTTGACGTACAATTTCCAACTTGTTTTTTTCGGCATCATTATTTTTTAAAAGCATTATGTGCCATATTTTATTACCGAATTCTTCAATTTAAAAAGTAGAAGATTTCTGTTCTTAATTGCTGGTGCTAAAAAATCACAGCAGTTGACAGCTATGAACACAATACACAAGAATAATTTCTAGATTCTCATCTTTGCATCTGAATAGCGGGGTGTCTTCATAGACAAATTATACTAAACTCTGAATTTGTCAATACGAACACCCAATTTCGACATCGTATTTAAATTTTTCAGATACGTTTACCCTATGACACTAAACGGAAAGTTATTTGACGAAGTAGTTTAGAAATTTTGAACTGCTAATGGTAAATTCATTTTTAATAGTTGAAAAACAAGTTGCAATGTGTGTAGTTTTTTGAGCATAACTCAAAACTACTTGGCGGAATGAGCTGCAATTTTGGATTTGAAGCTTCTAGAAATAGATTACAATGTTTATCGGTTTCATTATTTGTTTTTTCGAAAATAATTAAACATTATGTGAAATGTATATAGCCGAAAGAAATATCACTGTAAAAAAAATTTCCTGAAAAAAAAACGGAAATTGTACTGGCAATCGAGACGCCCGTACTATTTCCGTATTTTAACGGAAAAAAAATTCCGTAAATTCCAGGAAATTTTCAGTGATTTCTGAAATATATAATCTGAAATATCTTCCGTATTTTTTAGATATTTTTATATCATTAAAATAAATTTTATAGGACCAAAAAAAAAAAAAAAATCCCACGAAACATCTTATAACACTTTTTTTTTCTTTCATTTCTGTGCGAGTTTTCACTAAATAGCCAACACTTGCCACGGAGGGGGTTCGAACGCGGAAACTTCTGTGTAGTAAACTGGCGGGCTGTACCATTACGCTCTGACTGGACACTTCGTTCTCTCAAATGTGGTTATTTACTTTAGATGCTAAGTAATGCAAAAACTTAAAAGTTCCATAGTTAGATGGATCTTTTCAATATTTTATTTTCATAATTTTTAATATCTATAATATATTATTTGATGCTTTATAACAGATAAACTTTAACTTTTTATGTATCATATGCGTAAAACATTGTATTAAGACTAATGATTGCTTTTTTTTTGCAATAGTACATATACTTTTTAAAATTATTTGTCTATGGATCTATTTATCAATTCCAGTAAAAACAATTATCTTAAGTAGACGTATTTATTACATGCTATTAAAGTAAATTTTCTTTATCTCTTATTTTAAAAACTTATGTGAATAAACAATTTTATAATAAATTAAATTATTATATTTAATCTTTGCTGAGAGCTTTTGTGAAAAAAATCGAAACAAAAAATAGATTTTCAGAGAACATTTTAAATTTAATGACCTTAGGATAGATAAGTTTAAATTTGGACTTGATAATTTAGTTTAAATTAATTTAGTTTAATTTATAAAATTATAAAATAACCAAATAAATTATAAACTTTATAAAATTATAAACTTCATTTTTATAAAAGTAAACAAAAAGTTATTAATTATTTTTTATAAATTTAAAGAAAAAAATATGAACTTCGTAAAATTATAATTTATAAAATAATAAATTGTAGTTTAATTCACAAATTTATAAGACAAATCAGCTTAGTTTAACACATACGTACCGATAATTTGCAAAAATATTATTTTATGAAACATTAAAAATATTTTAAAAAATAAATAAATAAATAAATAGATTTTTAGCGAAAATTTTGGAAATTAATGACCTTGGGATAGGTATGTTTAAATTTGGATTTAGTTTAATTTATAAAATTATAAACTAACTAAATATATTATAAACTTTATAAAATTATGAACTTCATTTTTATAAAAGTAAAGAAAAAATCATTAATTATTTTTATAAATTTAAAGAAAAAAATATAAACTTTCTAAAATTATAATTTATAAAATAATAAATTTTATTTTTATTCACAAACTTATAAGACAAATCAGTTTTGTTCAATACCAATCATTTGGAAAGTTATTATTTTACGAAACCTTTAATAACCTAATATTGCCTCACGTTAATAAAATTAAAATAAAATTTTAAAATGTCAGTGAAAAAATTCATAATTTGAAGCACTATAAAGAAAAAAAAGTAGATTAAAAAAAATATTTTTCTGTAATTTATATAAATAAAGTAAATTTCTAAAGATTTCACTAAAAAATAAAAAATATCATTATTATTTTCACAAAAAATTACCGTCCAGACACGAGCCCGGTTAGAATGAGCTCCAGGATTGGCCCGAGTCTAATGACAGAAAATAGGCCCACGGGTAGGACTGGTCCAGGCCTGGATCTTAGAAGACCCTGGACCCTAATAAATACAACAATCTTAATTCACATTTCAAGCAAGACGATATCTGTATGCAAACCTCTGAACGTTATTTACGGAAATGGGGAAATACGGACATTGTACTGTTTTGAAAAAAATCCATCAAATTTACGGAAAACTTTCTGCATATCTACGGATTTGAAATCTCCTTTACGGAACTAATGTCATTTACGGAAATTGTACGGTTGTTTTGGAAAAATGAAACTTCTCCGTAAAATTTTACGGGAAATATCTTGTATTTTCACGGATTTTTTTTATAGTGCATTGCAACGTATACAAAATGTAACATAAATCGATTTATAGAAGCTTCAAATATGTGAATCCAAAATTACAGCTCATTTAGCCAAGTAATTCTTAAGTTATTCTCAAAAAACTCAACTTGTTTTGCAGCTGTTAAAAATGATTTTAACATTAGGAAGTCAAAACTTTAAATTTGCATAATTCCTAAAATGCGTTTCTGAACTTTCCATTTGGTATTCTAAAGTAGCAGTTCCGAACCTGGGCTACGTGTACCGCTGGGGGTACGTGGCGAGCCTTCTTGGGTAAGTGAAAATAATAACAGTAATGGCGGTATAAAAAAATAGTTTAACCAAAAACTTATAAAGAAAGTTGATAGTTTTAGATTACAAAGTTAGTCTCATATGTAACTCCAATGTGTTCCATTCAAAATGAGGGAAAAGGCACACTACTAATATTTCATTGATAAGCCAGTGTCACTACCTTTGCCCACTGCCAATCAGAGTACTTATATATTATCCCCCATCTTACTATCCCCAACTGCCGTTGATCATTATACAATATTATTTTCCATCACTTCTTTCTCATTATTCCATTTTTAATAACAATTGCAGAACTCCTAAATTACGGCAGAGCTTCTGGTTTTAAAGTTTTATTTTAAAATGTGTTGCAAAGCAGGCCATATTTTCGTTTTCGAATTGGTGGAGTTAGATCATTAACGTATATTAAAATGAAGGCTTTCCTGCTTCTAATGATTATTTAATTTGAAGTGTTTACTTATTATTTGAGTGATTGTGTTTGTTTAAAATGGATAATTGATTGAAATCCCGAACTCTTATCAAGGAAGGTGCACCCCATGTAGCTTGGAAACTTTTCCGTATACAGAGTCACAGTCTAGCGACCAAGTTCCTGCCAGACTCAGAGGAAGTGCTCCATCAATCTGTCAAAAATGTTAATTTTATGATGGCAAATTCTACAAACTTCAGTCTATTCAAATCTTTGTGTGAAGAGATGGTTAGCCCCCATACTACATTGCTTTTGCACACAGGAGTGAGGTGACTTTCACGAGGAAAAGTACTTGAAAGATTGTTCGATTTGAGGCATGAAGTTCAAGATTTTTTAAGATCATCCTTTTCAGCTAATCTTTAAATTTTAAGAAGAGAATGGCTTCAAATGTTCAATTTAGAATTACACAACAGTTCCGTAACCATTTTTAAGGTGTATGGGGAAATCGAATCTATGATTAAAGAATTTGGTTGTTGGGAATTTTGTATCAATAAACATCAGCGATAAGTTTTTGAGACATTTACACTTTCTTATCTGAAAACGAGCTAAAATTATAAGAAGTAGAATCTAGTTTAATTGCTTAAAAGTTTTCCGAAGCGTAATAATGAAAATAATTGAATTTCAAACCCATTTAGCGATTTGTTCTTTCAAGAAGCCGAAAATGAGTCAGTTTCCGAATAAGAAAAAACTTATTGAACTTTCAACCGATTTTTCTTTACAATCTGATTTCAAAAAAAGAAATAGCACTGCTTTTGGATAGAAGTAAAAGAAGAATACCAAGAGCTCAGTGACAAATCTATAAAATACTTGTTGCCTTTCACAAATACAGAGCTTGTCGAAAGAGCATTTTCTTCTTATGCATATATTAAGAGCAAATATTGCAATAAGCATGACGCTGTTCCTGACTTGATATTATATCTGTCTCTGTTTGAACCTGATTTAAGAAACTCAGCTCCATGAAACAAGCTCAAGGATCCCGTTGATAATATTAAAAGCCATGTTTGACTACTTGTACACCATGATGCAAAATTGTTATAAACTTTCATCGTAAGTAACTTAAAAATACTTTTAATGCTGTATTAATTCTTTTGATAGTTAGCTTATATTATAAGAAGTAATAAAAAGTAATATTAACTTTGAAATGCAAGATAAAAAATAAAAGGTTAGAAATGTCAATGTAATTTTTGTCGATTTATTATTTAGCTATGCTAAGAAGATTACTAATTTAAAAAAGCAAGCATGTTTGAATCATATTGGTGAGATGAGAGGAATGGACGTGCTTATAAGGAAAGGGGGTACTCCGAAATGAAAAGTGTAAAGAAGGGGTACGTGAAAGAAAGAAAAGGTTGCGAAGCACTGTTCTAGAGTAACATTTTCAGACAAATTCAAAGAAGATATCAAGGATGGTGGTTCGTTTTGGAAATTCCAGAGTTTGGAAATTCAGATACGAATTCCCTATTTAGATGGCTTCCCAAGACTTTTTTAAAACATATTTCAAAAGAAGCGATAATTTCCATTTAAACGGCTATTTTCGTTTCTATCTGCGATAATTTAGAGATTAACCTTTTAAACGCCAATTTTCCCGAACGGGAAAATCAAATTTAAAATTCATTAAAAAAAAAGTTTCGCTTCTATGGACTTACAAAAATTATTATTTATTAACAAAAGTACATTTATTTTTTTAGACTAAAAACTATTTATGTTATATAATTATTTAAGCTTAAAACAAATTCGTAAAAAAGTCATTTTTTGTCAATTTTTACTAGGATTGTTAAAAAAATTCACATAAAATTTTTAAAAGATGCAAAATTCATGAAATTTCAGAATTATGATAAATAAGGTCAATTTTAAAGAATAAGCATGCTAAATAACAGTTTTCAATAAAAATGCGTTTGCTATAAGATATCAAATTCTATTGTTCCCGTTCGGGAACATTGGCGTAATTCACTATACAGAATTCGATCATTTGCACTGTTGATCTATTTTCCTAATTTGTAATATTGAGAGTCTCAGAATTATACTGAATCTCTTTTGCTGTGTTTAAAAGCAGGTCAGTGGCTTTTCGAATTCCACTTACACCCTTTTAACCCCTCCCCCCTTCTCTTGCTTTCTTCCCTCATTAGTGCGGGGGTGATAGTTTTGTCCAAACAACTGTTTTGCTCAGGACTGAGGATGTTTATGACTTTTTCTAAGTATCCCGCGAAGGGTGCTATTTGTTAGCAATAATTTTTACTTTCTTATCGTATGTAAGAGTTTTGAGATATATCACGTGATTCAGCACCCGCCCAGTTCTTTTATTTATTTATTTTTTCCTTTTCTCTTTCTGAATTTTTTGCATCGTTCATTTTGTAAGTAATAGAGGGTGAAGCTAGAACGATATTTTTACTTTGCTTGTTTGATAGATATGGCTAATCGTGAAAGATTTTTAACAGTACAGGAAGCTACTGAATATTTTAACTCTTTATCAGATTCAGATGCATCGGTTGATTCTGTTATATATATTTGCCAATTGTCTCCTGATGAAAGTGGTGCTATAACAGATGAAGAAGATGTAAATGAAAATGAATTTTAAAAAATTATGCCTGCAGATGTATGCGGACAATTAGAAGTTTTTACACATAGATCAGTTGATGTATCAGATGATGAAACGATTGTTTCTGTACCTTCTACAGCAAAAACTGAATCAAGTTTGAAGAGAAAGAGACTATCAAAGAAAGAAGATATGAAGCCGAACTGGAATAAAAATGCATCTTTTAAAAAATCTTTAGAAACCATAAGTAATATGAAGCTTTGCGAATCGTTTCCCGAATTAGCAAATTTATCGCCAGCTGAAATTTTCAATAAATTTTTGCCGATGGAATATTTAGCCCATTTATCAGAAATGACAAAACTGTATGCAATGCAAAAAGGGGAAAATATTGATGTAGACGAAAAAGATATTGGGCAATTTTTTGGGTTACTCTTATTTAGTGGCTACCATACTGTTCCTGGTGAGGATTTATATTGGAGCACTTATGAAGATTTGTCCGTTCCAATAGTTGCTTCAGTTATGTCTAGAGCCCGATTTAGGAAAATAAAGAAATATTTTCATATTATAGATTCAAATGATTTGAAAGCAGGAGATAAATTGGGCAAAATTTCTCCCTTTTATCAAGAACTTGAAAAAAATTTTCGGCAGTTTGGAATCTTTCACAGAAAACTAAGCATTGATGAATCTATGGTTCCATACTATGGTCATCATTCAGCAAAAATGTTCATAAAAGGTAAGCCTATAAGATTTGGTTTCAAAATTTGGATGTTTTGTTCGCATAATGGTTACCCATATGCAATGAAAATTTACGGTGGAAAAAGTCCGGAAAGGAGTAATATTCCCCTTGGATCAAGAGTTGTATGGGAACTTTTATCGTGTATTGAAAATCCGAAAAAACACGAAATATACTTTGATAATTTTTTCACGTCTTATAAACTTTTGGCGGATTTATCAGACAAAGATTTTAAAGCAACTGGTACAATTCGGGATACTAGAACAGGACAATGTCCTTTGCAATCATTAAAAAAAATGTCCAAAGGCGAGAGGGGAAAGTACAATTTTCAGTGCGATGGAAAAGTTTATATGTGCCGATGGAACGATAGTTCAGTTGTTACAATAGCGTCAAATTACGATACTCATGAACCTATGGGTAAAGCAAAACGATTTTGCCGTAAAGAAAGAAAAAAGGTAGATGTTTCACAGCCACATCTTGTAAAGTGCTATAACGAAGGTATGGGTGGAGTTGATTTGTTAGACAGACTTCTTGGAAGTTACCGTCCTATGTTCCGCAGCAAAAAGTGGTACTGGGACTTATTTAGCAATGCCCTAAACATGGCTGTTGTTGCGGGATGGATTGTACATACTGAATTTCACCACAACTCAACATCAGAACTGTCACACCTGAATTTTCGAAGAGAGGTGACTTTGAGTTTACTTCGAATGAAACCCAAGATTCATTGTATTCCAGGTCCACGTGCCCATCCAGTAGAGTCTGCACGGCAGTCAGATACGCACTATTTGGTATCATCATCTCAAGAACGCTGTGTAGTTTGCCAGAAAAATACAAGGAAAATGTGATTTGAATGCCAAAAGCGACTGCATGAACACTGTTTTCCCTCTTATCACGGACAGTGATGCAAACTATACAATAATAATAATAATAATTTGGTAAGATAATTTGTATTTTATATAATTATTATTTATAGTTTTATGTAGTTAATATTTTTAATACATATAATTATTTTATCATTAACTTTCAAGTAGTTATTTGTGCTTTTCTATAGTTGGTTTAAACATTTTTACTAATTCTATTTATATCTCTGCACATATATATTATTTAATTCTTTCTTTGTGTTTGATTGTTTTTATAAAGTATAATATTCAACACACGAATTTCACTTAAAATTTTTTTAATGTTATTAAATCTGTCAAATATTATTCATACTTATAAAATTCTAGCATAAGAACCATAAAATTTAATCTATTGAAAAATATAGTAAAAACTTAATGAATCACGCCAATGTTCCCAAACGGGAACATACCCGAAATCGTACATAAATTTTTTTTGGGGGGGAATTTCTTCTTGCATTGTTTAAATAGATACATTTAAATCTTATTTTCACAAATAAATAATATTTTTTATACTTGGAACACAGAGCGGCGTTTAAAAGGTTAAAATGTATGAAGTTTTTTTTTTTTTCGGCAGACTGTACATTTGTCATAATGGTCACAAAATAAAATAATATTACAATGAAATTTCTTCATTGTGAAGAAAGATGTCTATTCCCTACTTTTTGTCTTCTGCACTGTTTGCACTTCTCCACTTTTTTCACTATTTGCAATTGTTATTTCTCATATTCATATGTGAGCTAATATAACTCATATAACTTACATCCATATAACTCATATATGACATTACCATGTCATAGCATCTAAAAAATAGAGTTACCTGCAAATGTTGAGATGCTTCAGAATAGAAACTTAATATCATCACACAGCCAAATGGAAACTAGAAGGCGATATATAGACCAAAAATTATCCTTTTAAAACATTTTTGGATTTGTTCAACTACTATTGCTATCCATCGGCGGCGATAAAATAAAGTATTTAACATTGATCTTGTAACGTACCGTATACATTATGGATGAATGAAATATTTTTTACAACAATATAAATTTTCTGGTACCAACGAAGCATACAGGATTAAGATAGTCACTCCGTTCACTCCGTTCACTATGAGCGCGGTTGCATAAACGTGATTTACAGGGTGCTCAAAATACTTGATTTTTTTCTTTCAGTAATTTTAAACATAATTATTTTGCCTTCTTTAAACACCAAATTTCTACGATTAAAATAGGCAAAATATTTTTATTGAAATTACTGGTGGTAAAAATTTAAAAAAAAGGACCATGTCGCGAAGTTAACTTGGGAATACGCGCCCCACACATGGCATAACCGCAGGAGTATGGTTTATACATTTGTCGCCACTATATTTCGAAAAGTAAACTTCAATTTATTTTATCGCAGAATTTGTAACAATTGCTCACGCTTCAATAAGGTGACATTTTTTATTTGGATTTATTGGTGGCGATTTTAAAACGGTACGTACATACACTGTACGAGTATTAGTTTCAAGTGTAAAAGCTTCTTCATGTGACATAATACAGGCTTCAGGGCGAAATGAAATACAAGACTGATTTAATAAATAGTTTAAAAGTTGCCTAATATTTTAAAATACTCTTAACCTAGAACAGTTATAGAAAATATTCAAATATATAAAAGTGTCTAAATATCGTAATACAGTGGGACTCCAGATATACGTTACCTGAGTTGTACGTTTCTTTCAGTTATACGTTTCAACTCAGCGGTCCCGGCCGCTTGCCATTAAAAATTAACTGAGTTATACGTTTTGAGTTGTACATTTCCCTCAGTTACACGTTATGTTTTTGCGTCCCCGGCCAAAATTTTGTCTCATTTATGCATTTTGTAACCGGAAACACTGACGACTCGTCGGATGAGTCTGATTTGAAAGATCTCACTCTAACTTCAGAGCTGCTCTAAGGACTTTTGATGTTGTAAAACGGTTCATCAGTAGTAGAAACAGTAACGGTAAGGCGGCTGCATTATTTACAGAAATGCAAAGTTTGCTGTTCAATGTCGGCACTGCCAAAAAGAAACAATCGAATATTAGTGATTAATTCTACAGGATTCAGTAAACTACTGAAATGTCTTTTGATAAATGATTTACATGCCAAGGCAATTCCAACAATTTCTTTTAAGTACACGATGTGTATTAAAAATATTTTTATAAAGCTTTTATGATAAAATAACTTCATGTACACTTTTCTTATGTACTTGTTTCTACTCTGTTCCATTTCCGAAACTTTATGTCATGGGTTCAGTAATATTTAGGAAACTTCCTTTTTCGATATCAAAGGTAACTGAAACTCCTCAGCGGAATAAAGTTTTTAGGATATATTTAAAAAATGGTTTCGGTCGACCATTAATTGAGTTGTACGTTTTACTGAGTTATACGTTTTGTTTCCGGTCCCGAGCAAAACGTATAACTGGAGTTCGACTGTAGTATTTAATTCAATTATTCTAGCACAGGCCTGGCCACGCTTTCAGTAAGCAGGGGCGCACCTCAGCTACTGGCAAACAATGAAGGGCGCCATTATTCAAAATATTACAAACATGCAACAATATAAATTCACTATGGAGATGGTTTGTGTGGGCGGAGGTAGTATCCATATTTCTACTACACTACATCTTTCAGAGTATAGCCATAAGGACGTTACGATGCAAGGATCTCAAGCGCCCGGTAGAGAGCAGGGCATAGGGAAGCAATTGCCCTTTCCTAGATTTTCAAATTTAGTCAACTAAATTTTATTTACTCTCATGATTTAAAAGAATAATAGTATTTATTCTTCTCAAATGATTTTAAATAATTACACTAAGAGAAAAAGGAACTACGTTACCTCATGAAAGACAATATTGTGCTATGTTTTTCATTTTATGCTCAATGGTATTTTACATTCTTCTTATAAATTGCATCAATTATTTATTTTGGAAAAAGCCGGCAGAATCTTGTTTTTGGATTTTTTATGTGTTATATTTGTTACTTTTCTGTATTGTTTGTTATGCTGATATGCTGATATGTTTACAGATAAGTTTTGATGAGAAAATTCTTAGTTCAATTTATCTCATGCTTACATTCTGTATTTTTTTTCTTTTAAGTACAGGCCCTGTCTGTTTCAAAACCTTGCCTCTTCCTTGATTTTGTTCGGTGGCCCCCATGGTCCCCTGTACATAAAAAATACAGCAACAGAAAAATTCAAGCGTTAGTTTTATACTTACCTCCTTTATCTCCAAAAATCGTTACTTTAACGTCTCGCAGTCGGAAGAATTGTTTTTCATTCGGCGCGAGAAAAAAGGTAGGTTCAGATTTTATGCTTATTAGTTGTCTGAAATTTTAATCCCCCCTCCTCAGACCTTCAGAGTTTTCCTCGGAGATACAGAAGTCCCTATCGAAAACAAATTTCAACACTGTACTTATTCATATTTAAGGTTATTATATCGGGCTTGAGAAATGGAAGGCTGGTCAGCTCGTTTACATATATAAAGTATTCTATTGATAGAAAATGTGTTAAAGTTGGTAAATGATGAAACGAATGAATGTAACCGCTTAAAATTACATTTTCGGTTTTGGAGAGCATATTTCAATTTATAACCTCTCAGAATTTGCCAAGGAGGCATTTTTGTCAGCTTTTAGTATTAGCAACATAAACATAACCAGTGGTTTTAGGAAAACTGCCATTTTCCTCTTTTACAACAATACATTCACTGAAACGGATTTTATACCAGCTTATGCGACTGACAGACCACATTTAGAACATTTTAGACAGACCGCATTTATTCAGACAGACCATATTTATATTGTGTTACTGATATTTGCACATCCGTGCAACTTTAACTTTTTAATTCATTGAAATTTCAGTTAAAATATATAGTATAAATTACAGTTTTTGAATGCATAATTAACCGTGTTTTCACTTCTTAGATTACTAACACTGATATATAACAGCCATATAAGATCATATATTACAAATATAATTACATATAAGTTTATAATTATAAATTTTAATTTGGTATTATTGAATATAGAGAGGAAAATATTTGTGTTCCATCCCTCCCTCCTGTGAGGACGATTGGGACAGAGAGGAACATTTTTTTAATTTCATAATAATCTTGAATAAATATTGTGCATAAGATGCAGACAAACACCTAATGTATGAAATACGATATATAACATTAATAATAACTTACATAAAATAGTTAAAATAAATATTTTTGTGAAAATGTTTCATTCATCCCCTATCTCCCCTACTACAAATATAAAAGAAGTAAGTTTAATTATTAATCATGCATATAATTGTCCTTATTTATATGAAAAATATCTCGTTCAGGAAAATAAAGGGACTTCATTATCGTTTTATTACTTAAAAGTTGAACTATTTCTCAAAACACTTGCAAAAATAGTCTGAAGAGGCTTCTCGTCTCACTATTAAATATTTCCCCAAAATATATTTAAGACCAGGAGAAAAGTATGTACTAAAATATGTGTCAATGTAAAAAGTTTGTTTGTAGTGCTCTGCAAACATTGCAAGTTTCCTGTCAAAGAAAATGCAGCTGGTGAAAAAATATTTCTGAAAAAATGAAATAATAATGTTGAGTTGATTTTATATCATTTATTATTTCCACTAATGTTATTTTCTCACAAATGGATGGATTTGTCTCTTCAACATCACAAATTTGTAAATTTTAATTCATATTCCACGTCGTTGTTTTAAACAGTCAGTAAATAACAGAAAAAAAATTTTGTCCTCTTTATTAAACTTTCGTTTAGATAAATGACATTCGACATTAAATGCCTCATATTGCACTTAGGTATTGGACAGAAACTTGCAGAATGTTCACGAATCTTTCCTCAAATTCTGCAAAATCTTTAGGGAATTATACTTTCATTACAATTTAAAAACGTACTGTAACATTAGCAGATTTTATGACAGGATAGCTTGCAATTTCTAATTCACAGCCAAAATTACGGAGAGATTTACATATGTTTTTGCTAGTAGAAAATCATTAACCAGTCAATATAAGTCATTTTGATTAATCACAATCTATTAATTTTTGAAAATGTATACAGCAATATATATCTATAATTATAAATACAAATGTTATGACTAAAACGGCTAAACAAATGAACGGAAATATTGCATAACAGAAATATCGAAGGAATGTATAATACAATAAATTAATAATATTGACAGAAATGGCGCGCATGCAATGCATCTATTGACATAAATATTGTTGAAGAAATTTCAAAAATTAAAAGTAAATGGAAAAACAAGTTGTACAGTTTAAAAATTTTTAGAAAAAGTGTATTATTTCACTAAGCTTATCGGTGAAGGTTGAAGACAATAGATATACTGTTATCTATTGCATATATTATCAAATGAAGGAGTCGGGGCAATAAAGTGCTATGCCATATTTGTAAACTTCTGAGATATATCAGTTTGAAAGTTAGATCAAATACTCAAATCAAGATATATAACATATTTGTTTTTGCCAATGTCTTATTAACATTTGAAATATTCTAAATAACAATATGGCATTACTTTAATGATATTACTATTACGTACTTTGTAACTTTGCTATCTTCATTGGGGGCATAAACGTCTGGGACACATGCTGCCACCAAGTGACATTAGAAACAAATTATATAAATGATATTATAATTTACAATAATAAGCAAAATATTACAGTGTTAGATTTATTTCACCAAAAATATGGCTTGGCACTTTGTTACCCCGACCCCTAAAATGTAATCTGTATATCTACAATATCGGTTTTTATTAATCCCCCTGGTGGCATATTACATTTTTTACTAATTGTTTAAATTACACTGTTAAAAATTTGCAGCAAAAAATTGCCCAGTCAGTCGACCGTTTTTATAGATAACTGTTACTTAATTTTAATTCAACATGACCATAATATGGTCCATAATACGGTCATAACACCTTCATAATACCTTCATAATATGGCCAAGTAAGCGTTATTTGCAAAAAAAGTCAAATGACTGGCCGGTTTGCTGCAGATTTTTAAAGGTGTAGTTTTTTTAATTTATCTTTTTAAATTTATCTTTACTTATTGTAATTGGTTCAGAAATATTTATGTCACTACTTTTATTACATGTACGCAATATTATACATTCATACACTATATGTGCACAGTATTTGTGCCTATATACATGCACTTTCTATATTTAAAAATTATTATACTAAACACGCACACACATGTGTACAATTAAAACCTATTTTTTGAAAGTATAAAACGTTTGGCATAAAAAACATTTCCACAACATTTTTTTTCTCGTATTTTAAGCATACTAATATCGTTGTCTCTCCTTTTTCTCTAATGCAATTTCCATTTTAATTTTTGCTATTAAAATTACAAACAAAAATAAAGCATTTCTGTATGCTACATGTGGGTATAGTAATTACTAAACAAACATTTAAAATAATTGAAAAAAATACAGATATTCTGCCTAAAACGATTTTTTAAAGTTTTTTACTAGCCTTATAACAATGAAACATTTCTCATCATTGTTATTATAACAATTCATTTTTATTGTGTTCTACATTTAAGAAAAAAAAAGAAGTAGGGTGAAACATCCAGTTATTGACACCTAACCAGTAACTGACACTTGAGTTTAAATCTAACTCAAATAAGTATTTTGTAAAATTATGAAAAGTAATGTCGATTAGGGGTAAATGAGACACTTATTTTTATTTTGAAGACAATTTATTAACCACTAGATAGTCCAACACATATTCAATGAGGAAGAAATTTTTAAGAATACAAAAAGTGCCATTTTAAAGCAACCATCTTATTTTTAAAATTAAGGAAGTGTTTTTCTAATTTATTTGTAATGCAACCATCCTAAACTTTTTCTTAAAGTTATGCTTGTAGAAATTAGTTTAAACATGCATATGATATATTAGGTCATGGTTTAGGTTTTGTAGTTATTTAATTTAGTTTAATGTGGGGTGCCAGTTATTGGTTCCTACAATTTCATTTCACGAGTCTCTGACAGAGACGTTAGTTATTGATTATATTAAAGAATGTTGAAATATATTATTTGAATTGTTTAAAAATGCATAATAATAAATTAAATTTATTTTGTAGTAAACACCATTGAAATTTAAGTTGTTTTACCAGTGTCTGACACCAGATGTCAGTTACTGGTTCATAAATGTCAGTTATTGGATACCTGCATTACTAATAATGCAGTAATAAATATTATTGCTGTATACTCTGCATTACTAATAATGCAGTATAGCTTTCTAAATCCCACTTTTTATAATAAATGTTAATGTATTTAGTTTTTATAATAAAGAATAAAGTTCATTTTAATGTTTTAAAATAAAGTGCCAGTCACTGGTTCACTTTGTGTCAGTTATTGGCGTTTCAAAATAGGGATGTTGTCGGTTACTGTAGTTTTTTTACCACATTTATGAATAAAATTAATTTTTTAAAAAATAATGTTTAATTTTTCAAAAATTTTCCGACAATAATTTTTTAACATAACTCTATTATCATTTCAAAAACAAAGGTAAATATAAAATAGATTTAAAATTTTGTAATAGTGATTTGAACAAGAAAGAATTCTTAACGCGTCAGTTACTGGAGGTTTCACCCCAATTTAGAATTTTCTAAAAATTTTACACATCAAAATCCAAAGCATTTAACATGTTATTTGAAAATTTATCAGGAATATTTAATTTAAGTATTTAAAATCTAAAAGAGGAGCAACTATTTCCTAATTCCAACGGTGTTTCTCTCCAAATATTAACAACAAATCGCATTAGTCAAGTTTAGATTTTTCAAATTAGTTGAGATTATATCAATTGATTTTAAGAATATAATTTGTTTCATAATTCTTCTTCCCATTATCAAACAAAAGTAACATTAGCAGAACGGTAGACTAAACATTTATTACCCTACGAAAATTTGCTATAATTTTTTATTTTTAGAATAAATTGCTTTTGAATATTTTTAGTTTATTTAATCTGTTCATGTCATGTAAAGTTATCTATGCCTATGTTAACTGGTCGATGATGTTCATAAAATATATTACATGCATTGTTACTTGAGAACAGTTTAAGAAGAACAAAAAAATCATTAGGATTTGCTTATGTTACGGGATATTACTATTTTGTTAGCAGAAAATATGATACACATGTTGATTTGTAGATAAAGTTAGAATTTTCCATTTTAGTATCTTAAAGAATTTTTTAACGACAAAACATTGCATGTTTCCGAAAAACAAAATTTAATGGGAATATAAACATTTTTAGTGTAAATAAAGTATGCCATTACCTATATTTTTTTCTTCGTTCCTTTATAAAATAAATTGATTAGGAATATTTTCAGAATACTCAAATTGCTAATGTTAAGCTACACGTTTATATATTAAACATTCATCGGCGTTCATAAAAAAATATTGATCTTTCAATGGACCTTTGAATGTTTCGCTGCGGGCATCTAAATTAAAAGCTTGTATAAAATAAAATATTTCCTTAAAAATTCACTTTACATAATAAGCACATATTAAAACAAATTAGGTACAATATGTATACAATGTAGCACCGAATGTATACCTATATATCTATATCTATATATAAATAACATATTTTCTAAACATATCATAAATTAATTAGACCATATTTAAGCCAATATTGAATCGTATTATGAAAAGTTATTTGCGGTAAACATACTTAAAGCAATATTACAAAAATGAAAAGAGAAACAAAATAAAGTAAAATAAAAATTTGTTTATATATGTGTGTGTGTGTGTATGCGGACAAAATTAATGAATTAAAAAGTATGATATTGCTTGCTACATAATATATGTATTTTAAATATGCTTGATATTACATCAATTTGGTTCATATTTCCAAAACATCTGCATTATTAAAATCAATTCGCCTTAGATTATTGCCAGGTGAATACATAACAGAAAGTCAGAAGATTTAATAACTGACTTCATATAATTATGAGTCACAATAACATACCATTCTTTAATTTCTGTTCTTGCAATTGACGATTGATTTATATTGAAACTACTGTTTATGATAATTTTCTAACATACTATGAAGAGAAATTTGTAAATAAACAAATAATGAATAGAAATGTTATATAAAGTAAAATAATATTTTTTTGTAATATTTTGAAAAGAACATTTATTTTAAAAATAATAAAATTAAGTTCTATGTAGAAAACAATGATATACTTATTGCAAGTAGAAGATTTACCAGCATTGCGTTTAATGTGAAAGGATATGATAAAAAGTAAAATCTTGAGTAATTGGACAAAATCAACAATATAATACTAACAATATAATAATTGTCTCAATATTATTTGCTACAAAATATATACTTGTTTAAACATGTCTCTAATTATACTATATCTATCATATATTTCTGAAGTATCTTGATTACTAAAGCAAATAGTTTTGAAAAGCAAAATCAACGGCACATCAAGTGACTGTTTCTTCATTAATGACTTGCTTGCAATTCTGCAAAATACTCGTGATATTAGCAATGCCTATTTTTTATTTACTTATTTTAGCTAGATTGGTTTGGTATCAGAGGGTATTTTTTTAGACACCGCATTCAATATAATCTACGTTTTTGCCATTGGGATGTATTCATAAGTAAAAATGTGGTAACGTACGGACACGATGCCTACTAAAATTTGAACCGGTTAAACCGGTTACATACCATATTTCAGAACTTGGAAATACTCACCTGGACAAATTCTATTAAATGAGGGAGAAAGTAGTGTTGGCAAGTGCCCCGATTTACGCGGGATGTTCGATTTTCAGGGGCACCAAGACGTGTTCTACGTAACCATTGCACAGGACGCCCAAAGTCTAGATTTTTCATGATGTAAAAACCCTTTTAAATTCCTTTTAGTACCATGTTGTTCGTTAGTCTGCATCGAAGGGAACGTAATAGAGTAAAACCTGTGAAGACAGAACCTATCTAAAGCGAAAATTTTTTATAGTCTCTTCCAAATAAATACCGCACAAATCAACCTGCCTAGACGCAAACCTGTTTAAAATGAAATATTTTGAAACGCCTAGCGATTCTAGTTTTATAAGTTTCACCGCGCTTTGTTCAGTAAACACATAGAAGAGGTATTATGTAGAGTACGGATTCCATTGTTCCTCCGGGAGAAAGTTGAAACAAACGTCATCCTGCTTTCGTCGCCAAAAGGGTGTCGTTTTTTGCCTTAATCCCATTTTATACAACTTTCTGTTTCTATTTTTGCAATAAAAGAAACATATATATAGAAACGAAAATTAAACTAGAAAAGCAAGATGTCGCGTCGATCAGTAATATACAGGTTTAGCATTTTATTTCAACTAGTCTACGAGTCTCTTTGAGTCTAGAGTTCTCAAGATCAACGCAGATGAAAAACTACAGGTCTCGGTGTGAGCGGGAAGTTCAATGAGAGTTTGGAGAGAAAACACCGGATGGCGCGCCAACATCACGTGATGGAGATAAGGAGATCTTTGCATCAAGAAAAGGTTATCAATTCGTGGTGTATTATATAAGATGTCTATGAGTAAACCTTGTGAAATTGGAACCTGTTTATAACGGAATTATGTTTTAAATGCAAAAATTTCGTCCATACGATAGGCATACTATAAATATTTATACCTGCTAAAGTGTGATTTTGTTTCGGTCTCTAACAATTCCACTTTCAAAGCTTTTACTTTATATAATTGTTGTGTTCATTCAGTATAATAAAATCTGCTAAGACGGAAAAGCAAAGAACTGTTGAAAAGTTCTGTTTTAAACAGGCATTAGTCTTAACAGGTATAATTGTATGATATTCCTACCATAGAGGTGATGTAATTTTTACATTTACGACAGCATTCCTTTATAGATAGGTTACGTTCTCTGAAGGTTTACCCTAATTTAAGACCTTATTTAGAAGCCGTTGGTTCGCTTTTTGTGACATTGGAGCTGGAAATACTAAAGACAAGTCAGCGAACATTAAATTGGTGATAATGGGAGAAGTTTAAAGTTTTTGGGCAAAATCCTCTCGAACCATCAAATTTTATTGCTGATATGTTCTTACATTGAGGTGGTTAGAATGACAGTGGAGTAAGTCAAATATTTGAAAAATCTAGATAACCATATTTTCACTGAACGGATAAGAATTTCTGGTCTGTGTGATATTCAAATAAGTCATAGTTCACTTAGGGAGTAGCTAGAGGGTCAAATCCGTTCAGTGGGTAATGAAAAAAACTAACGATGTAGATATATACACGCGTCCTAAAAGAAACTAACTGTTTTTAAGATTCATTAACTTGTAAATAGTATCATCTACTGAAAAAATTATTGCAGGAATGTAATGTATGATGTCAGAAAATTCTATACTGTAGCTCCTGGTTTTAGTTCCTGTTTTATAGATGGCGCTGAGATAAATAGCCACGCCATTGAAGCATCAAAAGAAATCACCCAGCTTAATGCCAGTCATAGAGCGTAAACATACGGAGTAGGTTTTATTATATTATTCAATCTTAGGTGAGTGAAACTACTGAGCTCCAATATAAAACAGAATTCTAACACGGTGGCCTGCTTTGTCCGCTAAAACCGCATCACAACATTTTGAGTTTCACTTTTCAGCTGGCGTTATTTAGTGCTTATGATGCCAAACTATTTTGGATTTTTTATGTTTTATCTTTTAATATTAATAAAATATTTTAATAAAATTGTAATACAAATGATTATTATTAAAAGAATTTTCGAAAGTTGGACGTTTGCTTTCGTTCCCTTCACATGTTACGTCAATGGGAGGATGTAAACGCTTACGTCAGTGTTTTGCCATCGATTTCCCTCAAAGAGAAACCGACTGAGCAAAACTGTACGCTAAAAATATATTCATTCGCGGATCCCTGGCTTCAATGTTAAAGAAAAATTAGCACTTTTATATTACAGCTCAGTGCGTCAAACTAACCACATCTAGTCACCATAAATAAATAAAATTGAAACACTTATAGAGATGTGAAGTAAAACAAAAGTCCTTCCGGCCTGTACCGGGAGGAAAAGGTAGCTTTCCTAAATCTTCGTTTTAAAATTTTAGCTAATGTTACACGGAAACAGCAAGTTAAAATGCAAAAAAAAACGTTTACAAAAGATTCGTTAATACTGAATTTGAATATGAAATTCGCCAAATTATTGAGCAATAGCCAAATTGGCTTCATTTATGAAGACTTATTTTGGTCGCCAAATTTTTGGCGACATTTCGCTAAACATTTGGCGATATTTCGCCAAATGTCGCCAAGTTTGGCGAGAATTTGGCGCTAACGGATATGAATATATAGTTTTATGCGTTTGATTGGGAAAATTATTACAACAATGAAAATTTTTGTAATGTGCTGTCTTGTTTCAAAATGTCAGCCACCCTAGAATTTCAAACTGCTCTATCTCAGCCGTTTTTTAAAATAGAGGTAAAACTAAAAATGCTCTGGAATCCTCGTTTCAAGGCCTAACACTGAATTAAAAAATAAATTTGAATTTTTAACTTTTTTGTATATTTATTTTAGTTTTAAATTTTTAATTGGCCGCCATCTTGAAACAAAATGGCGGACCAAGCTGGCCAACGAACTCGGTAGAGACATTGGTGACCTTAATACACACAATTAGTTTCATCAAAATCGATTCATAAATACGAGCGTTATCGTATGACATAGGTCATATATATATATATATATATATATATATATATACACACACATATATATATATATATATATATATATACACACACACATATATATATATATATATATATATATATATATATATCAACATTTGAACGGAGGGTGGTTTTGTGGTCTGGGGGTCATGATCGATGAAAATATATTTAAATTTTCCGGAACTGCTTTCCTCCGAACGGCTGCAATAGGTAGCTTTATACTTTTTTGTATTGAAAGCTACCTAAAAATCATTTTATCAAGCAGTATTTGATTTGTTGGACGATTTTATAGTTATGGAATTTTATTTTTATGAATTAATATAGATTTTATTGCATGATTTCAAGCATTAGTATTTTTAGGTAGCTTTCAATACAAAAAAGTATAAAGCTACCTATTGCAGCCGTTCGGAGGAAAGCAGTTCCGGAAAATTTCGATATATTTTCACTGATCATGACCCCCAGACCCCAAAACCACCCTCCGTTCAAATGTTGATTTATATATATAGATATATCCATATATATATATATATATATATATCTGACCTATGTCATACGATAACGCTCATATTTATAAATCGATTTTGATGAAACTAATTGTGTATATTAAGGTCACCAATGTCTCGACCGAGTTCGTTGGCCAGCTTGGTCCGCCATTTTGTTTCAAGATGGCGGCCATTTAAAAATTTAAAACTGAAATAAATATACAAAACAATTAAAAATTCAAATTTATTTTTTAATTACGTGTTAGGCCTTGATACAAGGATTCCAGAGCATTTTTTGGTTTACCTCTATCTTAAAAAATGGCTGAGATAGAGCAGTTTGAAATTCTAGGGTGGCTGACATTTTGAAACAAAACAGCACATTAACGCGATTACTCGCAAATTACTTTCTTTCATTGTTGTAATAATTTTCCCAATCATACGCATAAAACTATATATTCATATCCGTTAGCGCCAAAATTGGCGACATTGGCAAAATTTGTGACATTTGGCGAAATATCGCCAAATTTGGCAACCAAAATAAGTCTTTATAAATGAAGCCAATTTGGCTATTGCTCAATAATTTTGCGAAATTCTTATTCAAATTCAGTATTAATGAATCTTTTGTAAACGTTTCTTTGCATTTTAACTTGGTGTTTTCGTGTAACATTAGCTAAAATTTTAAAACGAGGATATAGGAAAGCTACCTTTTCCTCCCGGTACAGGCCGGAAGGACTTTTTAAATTACATACTAAACACCCAATGAAAATATTCAATAATTATTTTACTAAAATGAAAAACAAATTGTTACATTCTGAGGCATTTTAGATTTCTTTCTAAACGAAAAGTTTTTTATCTACCCTATATATATAAAATCCTAATGAAACGAATTTGTGAAACGATTTTATGAAACGATTTTATGAAACGAATTTATGAAACGATTTTATGAAATGACTGATTAAACGACTGATTATGTTTCAGGGTTATTTTTAATAAAATATTAAACGCTAGATTGTGAAATTAATACCAATTGTTCATAAAAATCCGCGGATGTCAAAACTGGTAATAGAATTTTGAAATTGGAATTAGTTTTCGAGATATTAATTTCTTTCTAATTTTAGTGACATTTCTGTAATGATGGCAACTAATTACTCAGTTTTTTGTGACAAAAAAGGGAAAAAATCGAAAAGGATCCCGATAGGGATTATTGATTTCTTTTTATTCGTCATTTTCAAATTGAAATTGGATTTATCTATTATTTCAATCGATAATGAAGACAAGATTGTGATTAAATTATGTTTAAAAAAATATATATATCACATTTCTATCGTCAGGTTTCAATCGTCTGTCACCATTTAATTTAATTTATAAACTGAAAATATTTTGAATAAATTCGTCCAAATGACGTCATTTATGTTAACGCAAAAGAAAGGGGGGGGGGAAGGAATTAATAGTAATTATTATTTATTGATATCATTTTGTTATTTTTTGTAAAATTTAATTAAACAAATTTATAAAATCACTAATTCGGATATTTGAAACGAATATATAAAATAATAATTGCCCAACTAAACGCAAGGAGAATAAAATATCCTGCTTGGTTTTCTTTCCAATTTGAATGAGAATATGACATCAATTATGGTAAAATGACGAAACAGAGAAAATAGTCTTGGCGGAAAAGGAAATTTGGTGACATACTTTCTGTCAACTTATTCACTTTGTCATTTCGTATACAGAAGCATTTTTTCAATATTTAAAAAATTTGTTTAGCGTAAAATGTCATTTATCCTATTTTATATATAATCAGAAGTAATTTGTATAGAAAAAACAATAATAATATACGTATGATTAAAATACGCATATCAACAAAAAAATCGTCGAATTTGTTTCCATGGCTGTTTATGTCATTTGGCACCAAATCTCACTTTCTGATGCCCGAATTGCGTCAAGCTTTTTTAAAAAGCGACAAGACCCCTATAATAGAAAAGCACCAAAAATTCATTGGGTTTGTTTTCATAACTTTTGGGAACAAATATATGTATATTAACGAATCTATCCGTTTTTGAAACTCGAATTACGCCAAACCTAAAAGCAAAGGATCCTATACTGGAAAAGTACCCGATTTTCTTATGGACAATATTCAAGTGACATAACATGGTGTAAAATTATCGCGGATAGCAAATTTGTTTAAATATCTCATCAATTGATGCCGAATAAATGCAGGCATGCATGCCCAAAATATTTAATTAATACTGTATGATAAATAATTATTAGAAAATTCGGTACTTTTCGGTTAGCCGGGCGCCAGTGATTTATATACATGTATATATACACATATATATATATAGATACAAAAATATCTACATACACATATATATACATACATATATGTACACACATATATGTATGAATATACATATATATGCATATACATATATATTTATATATGTACATATATCACTGGCGCCCGGCTAACCGAAAAGTACCGAAAATTCGTATATACATATTAATTAAAGTAAATAATTTACATATTTAAAATAACATGAAAATATGCATGATGGTGCACTAAAATAGAGAGAAAATTAAAACCTGTTACTGAAAATGTCTATAACATAGTACTTTTTAATACCGTGGTCCTTACTGTTATTCACAAGCAGATGGAATTTTTCTTATCCTTAAACGCAAAGGACGAATAGAATACAGATCGTTGTTATAAAAGTCCGAGAGGTAACCACAATTTAAACCTAACCATTTTATACAAGCTGGTTTTCAAGGTGTAATTGATTTTACTTATCAATCCCGAAAACAGTCGTCAGTTGTCGCAACAGCTGTGTATGAGGCCATGATAATCAAAAAATTCCCCATTAAAACGTTTAAAGCATGGCAACTCAATTACAGATTTACCAATATTTTTAAAACAAAGCGCGCTGTCATGTTTTTAGAGACCTCGAAGTCTGGGCGGGGGTTGGCGAGCGTAACTCGCAGGGGGTAGGCCCCCTAGTATCAATATAAAATAAAACTTATAGGAAAATTGTCTTTGTTTTAACATGTACTATAATGAGATATTGTTTTGTATCAGTATATTGCGATTGAAAATGTAAATTATTTTTCAATGATTGCATTAGATTTAGAATATATTTCAAAGCGGTAAGAACACCTACATTGCAAAAAAAGTACTTTGTCCACCCAAATTAATTGCACAATCTTGCTGTGGGAGGGCAGACAATATACGGAACGGAAATTTCAGATTTGGAGATTTGGGGAATTAAATAATTGATCATTTATTTAATGTTACTGGAAAATAACAAACAAGGCAGAAAATCAAATTTCTGCTGTCCTGTTTGTCCTAACCCAACCCTCTGTCATACAAGTGGGTTCAATATATAGACAACTTGTAACTTGTAACTAGTTCATTAATCAGAGTCCCTGGAGCCATGGTGTAAGTATCACTCGTAAGAGCAATGCGGATCTTAGATTTATGAACTTAAATCAAATCCAGAACAACAATTACACTGAAACAAATTAAATGGGCCCAAGAAGAGCAAAAAAGTAAAATAAACAACATAAAGACCAATTTCGGCCAGAAATAAATAAAGTGCAAATTAAAATTAAATTAATGATTTAGAAATAGAAAATGCAAAATAAACCTTAAAAATATTTATAGTTAAAACTTAAATATTCTTTTTTTCTTTATTATTTTTCGTACATTTGTTTGGTTCTTATCACTCTAAACATTAATATAAATCAAGTGAAAACATTTTAAAATTAATTATTTGTTTGTCGTATATGTTGATGCAAACATCTAGAACTAACTACATGCTGAAACAAAATAAAATTATCTATAATTTTAAAAGAGATTTTTTATTGACAAAATTCTGGGAATGTAAAAAAAAAAATTATGAATGTTTTAGAGGAATAATTACTGAATCTTTTCTGCGGGTGTTTAAAATACGAAGCAAAGAAAAATAAATGTTTGAAACCATACAATCTAACTTCATCCGTGGAAATAAAATTCGATGAATATGAAATCATCCAACAAATCCAATACTATATGAGTTTTAATTTTCCAACTGTGCGAAAAATATCCAGGACAGGATTCGAACCCGCGATCTCTTGACTGAAGCTGCCAATGCTCTACCAACTGGGCCATACTGGTAGAATCTGGAGGGAATATTTCAAGGTTAACTGCGTGAATTTGGTCCTCTAGATTCAATCGGGATGGCTCAGTTGGTAGAGCATTGGCGTTTCAGCCAAGAGATACCAGGTTCGAATCCTGGCCCAGACATTTTTCGCCCAATTGGGGAATTACAACTCACATGATTTCTTTACCAATCATATTTCAATAATTATGTTAAAATTAATCTTGTGAAATCGAATACTGCTTATTGTTTTTTTTTTCTTCCAGTTTCAAACGACGCTTTTGTATTACACCTCTATGAATACCTGAGTATTTTTTGAGGATAAGAAGGTGTGGCAGACTTAACGGTCGTCGGATTGAATGATAGAATAAGACTCACTCCATATGTTTAACGTCCTAGGTTTGAACCACTCTACTTGATTTCTTTCCTATTGATATTAACACTATATATCGCTCAAAACTGTAACTAGAACTAGGAACAACGATATAGAAAGTTCTGACGCAATACATGATTCTTCCGGAATAATTTCAATAGCGGCCACCATTTACAATTTATTGAATTTTAAAAACAATCAGTCCATTTAAGGACACCCTAACCCATACATGTGGTGCCCGAACTTAGCACCGCATGATGCGAAGAAAAAACCGCATTCGAAGGACGCGGCTAAAGTGCAAATCCCTGCAAGCTAAATGCTATTTTTTTAACTAGCTGCATCTCGGATATCTGGACAGATGGTGTTAAGTTTCTGTCACTGAGAGAGTGTCTCTGTGGGTCGTTAATTTTTATTGTATGATTGGGGCGTTGTCCCTTAATAATTTTTACTAGAAGCTACAGAAATTAATTGTTAACTGATGAATACTGAAATATAAAATTTGTAAATAGTTTCACATTATCATGCTTAATGAAGAAATTATATATTTGAAGTAAACTGAAATCTGACATTTGTTTTATTCAACTTCGCTTCCTTACTATAACCCATTTTCCTACATACATAATGATCCAAAACAGAAGCTTCTATTATTTTGAAGTGGTATATTTAGTTCGCCTTAGATCTTTGTCAAGTGAGTGCACAATGAAAAGCCGGAAGATTTAATAACTGATGCCTTATCATCATGCGTTACAATGACAAATCATCCTTTGCATTCGGTTCCATACACAATCAATTGACAATTAATGTATATTGTAACTGACGTTTATGATATTAGTTTGATATCATATGAAGCGATTTTGATTAATAAATAAACATTGTGAATTGTAATTTTAAATTTCATATCAAATCTTTAATTAAATATTTTTCATAAATTTTAAATTAAAATTTTGTAAAAGAGTTAGTTTTATCTGTATTGAAAAAAACCGAGAAGATTAATAAAATGTTATCTTTTTTAGGGTAAAATTAACTAAATTTATGAATTAGTTTGAAGCAATATTTTAAAAAGATTTTTATAGCTATATATTTTTTTACGGTTCTACAACTTACTCAAAACATAGGTAATAGTAATTATCTCTTAATTAACTCATGATTGAGCTACCATAACAAAACGTATACAAATCAAGTATAACTTTTAAATATGAATTTTATTTTACAAGGGGTGCATACATAATAAAACATAAAATATAATTTTCAGACTGCTCCCTTTTCCTTATATTTAAAATTATTGAACAGATTTTAAGGTTACCCTAACATTTTAAAATGCCCATTATTTTAAAATCAAAATTTAATGATTATTATATTTTGAAATTTATGAATTTACAGTGTTTTCTGTCACTAAAACAGAAAGACGCGTTTTTTATTGCATGCCATATCTAATATTATACACACATTTGTGTAATTTTTGTAATTGGAAATATGTTTCTATCATGAATGGGTTAGGGTAAAACCACAATTACCTACCTCTCTTTGAAATCACCCGGTATAAAAAATTCTTCTTATTTTTTTTCTCTATTCGGATCATAAGAGTATATACGAGGGTGGTCTGATAAGTTCTTGGTCTGACAGTGCAAATACAAGATTTTTGACATAATTTCATATTATTTTTCAATGTAGTCCCCTTGCACCTGAATACATTTAAGACACACTCTTGTGTGCGATTTCTTTAGTGCAGACCTGTACGAGGGTGTTTCGAAAAGTTCCCGGCCTGAAAAAGCAAATACAGCATTTCTGACAATATTTCATTTTTCAACTTGCAACACAATACATTATAGAAGACTCTTGAGAAATTTGCAGTCTTTGGCGTTTTTGGTCAATGTCTAACAAGTGCGGCATGCATCGAGCAGAAAACTACGAGAGGGAATGTGACTACCTCTGTAGCTTTTCACAGCCCTCGAGTTGTGGTAAAGCAAGTACGGGTTGGAACAACCCGATTTAAGGCCTAGGGCCTGGTTTCCCTCGCAGGATTCCAGCTCCGAAGCTGTTGGGGGACTCCGGCCCGTCTCCAACTGTCTAGCGGTGACTCCCCGTGGTTTCACCGCGTGTCGCAACGACCTACGTCGTCTCACGTGGGTTCAAGGTTAGAGAGTCCGCAGTTGGGCGCGGCTCTCTGACCGGCCGAAGCGCCGTAGCGAGACAAAGCTGCTGGCGCAATAAAAGTCTTTCAGGACTTGGGTTCGGTGGTCGATTGTGCGTGGTGTGCCCCGTTATGGGCGCCTGCGGCGCATGTTACTTTTATGCCCAAAACAACATGTAAAATGTGGTGGACACGGTCTATCGAGATGTTTGCAATGTCAGTAAGTTCGCGTATCGTCAACCGGCGACAATGCAATACGACAATGTGAATTTGTGAGACGATTTCGTAGCGGTTCTTGTATCGGTCTTGTAGCGGTTCTTGTATCGGTCACGTAGCGGTTCTTGTATCGGTCGTTGCGGTTCTTGGCCGTCCTGAGCATTCATCACCGTGAATGTCTTTACTAACATGTTTAAATTAAGCAGTCCACTTATCGTCGAATATGAAGAACAAGAATCCTTTAAGTTAGACTCTAACTCTTTTTGTATGTTCCTAGGGGTTATATATATATTTTTAAAAGTAATTTATGACAGCTCGAACTTCAATTTTTTCTATTTTTCGAAAATGTCAAAACTTGTTTACTTTACTTTATCGCCCAGCAATAACCAATAAACTCAAGCGTCTGAAACTTGGCGGCATGTCAGCTGAAGAAACATACTTTACAAATAACATTGCCATTTGTTCATACTCGTTACATTTCTATGTTAGGGCCGAGAACTTATCGAACTGCTCTCGTATGCGTGCATTTGAGGAATTTCTTTTTTATTCAGAAACTCCGAATTCATACCAGAAATTCTGAATCGTAATTTTGCTTTATTTTGGGACTGACATTTCGTGATTACATGAAGTAAAAAAATCTTCATTCGGAATTTCCGGTATGGATTCCGAATTTGAGAATTTGAAAAAATCCGGAAATGCACCAAAGTGCTAATGATGCAAATGTGTTAAACTGGCAGAATTTATTGCTTTTACTTGTCGGAAGAATGACACTTTATATATGATAAAATCACCCGGATCGTGGAAAGAAACCTCTATTGTGTTGTGGATTCCTCATTATTTATTATAAATTCCCTTAGTTCAAAATTATTCACATTTATTTCTGAACCTACATTGAACTTCAATCACGGGGCGGGAACTTATAAAGTAATTTACACAGAATAAATTCCAGACTGTCTGCACTATTCATTAGGTCACATTCAAAAGAAAGATTTAGCATTATCTCTATGATGTTTGGTAATATAATTATGGACACAGTGAGATGAACGACAATAAAAAAAATTGACTGAAGAAGCTTTAGCTACTGCATACGTAAATATGATTTATGTGAGCATCTTATATACCGAATTCATTATTAGACATGAACAGAATCAAAATATAAATTAATTTAAACTGATATTAGCATTCGGCTCACTGTGTACTAACCCTAGTACAATGTAATACTGCTGATTTTCTATGTGTTTTTGCGACATATTCAGAAATTAACTATGGTTGTACCCGGATTTCTGTGCAGCCATGTTTTAACTACCGCATTGTAGAACACTTTAGAGATACAAAAATTAGTAATTCAACAGACTGAAATTTGTGGCTGAGATGTGGGGATTGGAATTGGTGGAAAACTCTTTATCTATATGCTCCCATGCTTCGAAAGCAGAGAGAATTTTACATCAACACATAAAGTCAAATGTTCAGTATATATATCAAATGCAATTTGAATTGTACGTATTTAGACACTATTTTACTTTATCCAGTATTGATATTGATATAAAAATATAACACATTATAACACCTTGTAATAATATACTTATTTAAATTGCTAAAATGCGTAAAATAAAAATATTTTAATTAGTAAATACATTTTATTAGACTGTTGACATGTTTCGGCTCCAACTGAGCCATTATAAAAAAAAAAATTAGAATATTCTATGATTACACGGTCTATGAAGTTATTATTTGAAACGCTATCATTTAATTTTTTACATACTTTTTTTCGAATTGCGCAAGTTATATTTTATTGTTGCTCCAGTTACACCATGGTTACAAATATGGAAATAAACATCCAAGTAAAAATAAAAAATGACGTAACTTTTATGTCATATTAGCGCAGTTTTCCTCATTTGTTTACATTATATTCAAATATATGATTATATTAAAAAACAAACAACTATTTTATAAAAATTCTACATTAAATTTTTGCGGCATAATAATTTGTAGAATGATTAAGAAAAAAAATTAAGGAAGTGATTTTTTGTAAAATCCTCAAAAGAAAGAGAAAATTAGTATTAATAGCTGGAATTTTTTTTGTGTGGAATTCAATAATTTTATTACATACATCGGATTAAATTGTAATAAAAAAATAAAAAGAATGAAACGTTTCTTGATATGTATGAAACGTTTACGAACGCTCAATGTAAACTTCGTAATTACCAAAGTTTCTGGAAAATGTTCTCTGAACTTTGTAAATATATACGATAAGAACCACATAGAAACATTTAGCTTTCTGCAGTTAACAGAAACGTCTTTTTCAAAGTTAGAACGCACTAAAATGTCCGAATTATTTCAGAAATGTTTCTGTTAACCCAAGAGATCTATTTTACGAGATTTATGATCGGTTCTCACCAAGCGATAATAACAATTTCAGAAAACGTTTCCAGAATTCGGTGTAATGATACCATTACATTTAAGTTTTGAAAATGTTACTGTTTTATTAGACTACGTTATTCTTTAATTACTGTTATAAAAATTGTCACATAGCTACTTTAAATGGTCTCTGTAACCACGTGACCGAAAAATAAAAAAAAAGGTTCGATTAACTATACCTGTAGTGAAATTTGTAGGGCTTTACAAATTTGATAAAATTTGGTAACCAGCAAAAAATTCTAGTCGCCAGTAGAATATATTTACCCACCCCCACCTACACTGCAAATCCCTGAAACACATTTTACTCAAAATACAACGCATTATAAACGCTTGAGGTGTCAAGATGTGTTTCCAATCTGTTTAAGGCATTCTCAGGTGTTTGAAAATGTGTGGTAAAATGCGTTTACCGAAACGCGGCTGTCACTTTGGTAAAGATTTAATGGAAAGCGAAACACATGCGTATAACAGAACACATTCAAAACACATTTCAGTAAACGCCATGTTCAATGCTATAATCAGACATTCTTCTTCGGCTAGGATTCATGAAACTCCAGGAGGAAATTGCACTTTCAAAACAATAAAAAAAAAAAAATCTGAAATGTTTGCTGTATATTTGTTTTAAATGTTTCTACGTGGAGAAAAAGTGCGTAATAACTTTATTTCTTACAGCCAAAGATGACGTCATTGTCGGGGAATGTATACATTTGATAATCCTAAAAATAAAAGTTAATTAAAAAAATAAATATTTAAAATATTGGAAAAAATAGAAGATTTTGGGAAATTATAATTTTTCACATTAAATGTGAAAAAATATTTTTTTCCACATTGTTATCTATATTTTATGTACTATGATATATAAAATTTAAAAATAAATGTTATTAGTGCAGTGTTGCAGTGAGAAACGTTGGCTCTCGCTAAGTATAGCTAAAAGTGCTTTGCCAGGGCTCCGCGCTATGTTGCGCAGGCCGCACAGTCAACCTCCCCGAAATAAAAGTTCTGAAAGCACTGATCGTGATAGGTCGCTATTTTTTTACGGTCGCCAAAATGTTGTTGCATAAAAAAATGATAGTATAAGAATTTTGAATATCGTTTAAGGAGGGGACTAATATTTTCGTGCTGATAACCATCATCCGTGTTGAATTCAAGGGGTACCCCGGGGGGGGCATTCAGCGCCCCCCGGAACATTGAAATCAGTGTTGAATTCAGGAGGTGGGCCGGGGGGATATTCCCACCCCGGAGCTTTAAAATGCCCCCCCCCCCGGAAGATTTGAGATTTTATTATTTCAGTGGTGGTAAAAAAGTGGAATCTCCCCCCCCCCCCGGATTTCTATAATGCCCCCCCCCCCCTCGGAGCCACAAAAATCCCTCCCGGAGAAAACTGTCTGAATTCAACACTGATTGAAATATCCCCCTCGGAAGATTTGAGATTGTATTCTTTTAATGGTTAAAAAGTGCAATTGCCCCCCCCCCCCCGAGCCATAGAAATCCCTTCCAGACAAAAGTGTCTGAATTCAACACTGCACAGCACCTTTAAAAAAGAAAAAATCTCATACAAAATCCACTGATAAAAAACGACTCCAGTTAGCAAAGTTCAGACGCATGCGCACACGTACTATTATGGTATTCAAGCTGATTGCAAACACTGCTCACTTCCGGTCCGCCATTGATCTGCTATCGCCATGTGCATAAAGTGTCAACCGTCGCGCCAAGAAGTTTTGATAGTTTCCCGGGAAAACATTTGCAGAGTAAGTTTTTTCTATATTATTTAGATTTTTTGTCGTGGGAATTACATTTGCATGGATATTAAAGTTCTAGATTATTGTTTTTTGATAAACCGATGTAAAAAAGATGATTTATGATTTACATAAAATAGTGTTATTTTTTGCACCTTGTGACTTATGTTTTGATGTTGACTGAAATTTGATCGTCAAACGTGTAAAAATGCATGCTGAAGATGACTACGTTTTTTTTAAATTTAATTATTTATTGAAGTTCTTAATATTTACATAAGGGTATAATAAATACACATAATATGCATGGTTATTTATTTATTTTTAATTTCTTGCAAACTTTAAACAGTTATTAATTAATATTAGATTTTTAACTATGTTTATGATCAAAATATTATATAGACCTATTTCTTTTTCTCTTTAGCTTATGTATTTATCCAACTAGAATGCCGTTCTGACTCGTTTTAATTTCTAAAAAATCTGTTTACAATTTATTTGTTAATTAGAGATTGTCCTTCAAACACTTTACCCATAATTGCTTTTGTTATTTTATCATAGAAATTCATTTAAAAATTCCTATTAATTTTTTTCCCTTTAATTTTTTTTTATTAAATGAAAAATAACGAATGTAATTAAATATTTATTTTTTGCATAATATTTATTTTCTGTTATAATAGAAATAGAAATTAATGATATTATATTTTTAATGGTGATATATCCCAACAATATTTTTTACTTTGTTTATATTGTTTAAAAGGCATAGATAGAATATACAATACAATTAAAATTTGCTTTTCAACTATAATAGAGAACCATTGGGTGAAGCTAGGTAAGATTTCACAATTTTTTCATAAATTAATATTTGGCAATTGAAAATGAAAAATACAATTGAAATGATTATTAAATTGAAGAATATATTATAATGTTAAATTTAGGAAAAGCTAGTGAGGAAATTATAATGCTGAAAGGTTAAATTTTTAATAGAAAAAAATTATGGTACTTTTGGGTTATAGTGGCCCCGAGGATGAATCGCCAAGCGACCAAGATTTATGTCCAAATTATAAATCATATATGACATTATAATAATATATGATATATATTATATAATTTGTGAATCATATGATACAGTTATAGTCAAATATGATGTATATATGGCGTAAATAATACACAGGAGGATCCACTCCCCCATTTAGAGTATAGGTGCAGATTCACGGTCGCCAGTCGCCACGTGGCGACTAAATTTTTTATTGTGGCCACTAACTTTCGGTGTTTAAGTCGCTAAGTGATTTAAAAGTAATCAATTTCTGGTATTCTCAGTCCCCATCGTGAAATGTTGATATTTTTTTTAAAGATTAAGACTAAAACACATAACAAACATTATTATTATTTTTTAATAACATTTCAGAATGATCTGTTTAACACAGCAAACTATTAAATATATTCGAATAGCAATGTTATTCGTAACAGTTTGAATATGATAATTTTACATAGACTGTGATTTAAATACATAGATATAAAAAAAATGTTTGAAGTGTGTTTTGATTTTTATAGTGCAAAATAATCTCACAAATTCATATTTTCTTTCATATGTACTTTTGTCTGGCAAAATCAAAATAAGATATATTGTTTTTCTGATATTCCCCGCTATCATGATTGCTTAGCTTATACATATTTTTTTTAAACCGTATCTTGCCCAACTTTATCTTCTGACTGTACATGATTTAAGATTTAATTAATATTCAAATTTTGTTGTACATGTGTTTATATAAATAAATTACTTTACACTTTGAATTCCTGAGGGTTTTTTTAGTTTTTTACCCCATATAAACACTATTGTTTTTATGAGTTTGTTTTACAATTGTGACCACTGGATTTTTTGGGTATAGGAGCCAGTGACCTATAATCTGCACCTATAATTTAGAGGGGAATCATATCTTCTTTCTTCGGCATGTGTGTGTGTGTGAGAGAGAGGAGGGGAGGGGAGCATATGTCTTCATTAGCTTAGATTCAAATGGACTATTTTCTGACATATACCCGAATTAATTTTCTCTCATAAGTGCATGAAATTTGCAGGCATATTAGTAAATATGTAAAATTTACATGTTTTATCCACATACCAAGAAATCAGAGTTTCGCATTTTCTTAAAAATGCAAAGAATCTTATAGACAGTTTTCTCAAAGTTTGCATTTTACGGCAATTTTTCAGGCTTGACAATCTTGAAAACATAGTCTTGAGGGAGAAATCAAATACAATTCAAAATGTACCACATTGATAGGAAAATTAAAAGAGATGTTCGATTCTTTAGTGCTTAAACAATATCTGCAATTTTCATGCATCTTTATTAAAAAATAACTCCATGAGAGTATGAAAATGATTAGATTTTTTAAGCAGTAAAAAAAGAAAAAAATGAAAACACCTTTAACACTTATTTATATATTTTTTAAATGTATTGTTCTATAAAATGTTTTCTATTTGCATGGGGGGTCATGATCCCCATGATCTACCCCTTGGATCAGCACTTAAAATAACATGTAGGGTAGATGTGCCAGTAATGGACACCCTTAAGGAATTTCTTTAAAAATTATTTTTTAATTAATAGTTATAATTGTTAGATTCCACATTTCATAATATTATATTAATCTACCAACACTATTTAACCATGCTCATAGTCACATTTCCCAATGTGAATCGAAATTTAATTGTAAATAACAGAAATAAATCAAAACACCCTAAATTCCAGTAATGGACACCCCACAAAAAGTAATAGGTAATTGATATTATGATTGTATTTAAAACTAGAATTTAAAGAAAACATATTAATGAAATTAAAAAAGCTGAATTTTTATTTTTTGTTTTTAAACCAAAAATGTTGAAGGTGGCCCATTACTGGAAGGAGGTCCATTATTGGCACATCTACCCTATATAATAACATATGAGGGGGTTACAATGACAGTTGAGTAAGTCAATATTTAGTCATTTGAGAATTGAAGGATTTTATGAAGCTTCTTGCATTGCCGTTGCATTAAGTGGTCCAACTTGTTTTTCCCTCTAGCGACTCCCTATGTTAACTATGACTTATTTGACTGTCACACTGAATAGAAATTAATATATACGCTCAGAGAAAATATGGTTTTCTAGATTTTTTTTTTTTTTTTTTTACTTACTCCACTGTCATTCTAACCCCCTCATATATGGCACATATATGATTGTTTGGTTATATATATAAGCTTTGTGATGAACTTGGCTAAATCATAACTACAATCTTGGCATAATTCATAATTGTGGGGGCCACTATAACCCTTAAGTGTACGAAAATCATTATTTTATATATATATATATATATTGTATTTATATTTATAATATATTAATCTAAAGTGAAAAAAAAATTCTAGTTTGCATTAATTTTGAAGTTACTTTTTATTTTATTTTTTGTAAAAAAATATTAGAACAAAATTTATTATGCTAAAAAGCTTAATCAATTTTTGCAGAAAAGATGCTTTTCTTCCATCACCGTAAGATTTTTGGAAATTTTACATCTTTAGTAAAAGGACATATATATACATATTTATTTATTTATACATATATGTGTATATACATATACTATGTATATTTCACCGGCACCCGGCTAATTGAAAAGTACCGTAAATTGTATATATATATAAAAATTTATAAATATATATATATTTATATATGTATAAAATATTTAATATATATGTACATAAACATATATAAACAAGCATAAAAGTTAATCAAGTTTGTTTTTATATATGTTTATATTATTTGGCAACAAATTCTACTTTCTGTAACCCAAATTGTGCCAAGCTTTAAAAAAAAGAAAACAAGGTTCCTGTATTGGGAAATTAAATATCCATCAAATCAAAGTATAAATCCAAGCAAATTGAAAATGCTGTTCTCAGTCATGTTATTTTATATTTAATAATTTTAATATCTGTGCATTATGTAAAGCCTTTTATTATTTATTTATGTGTCAGATCACTTTGAAAAAGTTATGAGCTAGTTTTAAAAGGACTGATGGAAGCAATTAAAACAGACTGGTATGCTACATTTGTTTAATTTTCCAAGCCCCTGGAGAATGCAAAGTCTGAAGAGAGTATGACATTTGGCATAAAGGCTTCATGGCTGATCTGAGCTAACATCTTTCATCTAAATACTGTCCATGTCCACTCGGTAATATTTTTTTGTTATTAATTTATTATTGCTCATTTATAATTATTTATTTATTTTATATTTATCATTTTTTGCAATGTTATGTATCTAATAATAAATTACTGTTTTGTACATGATTGGTAACAATAAATAAGATTGACAACCATTTTTGGCAATCTATCTCCTGGCCCGGATAATACGCAGGTACTCTATTATTTCTTAGTAACAATATTAAATTAAAAAATTATTAAGGATGTTTGAGTTAGTGTTTTGAATTGAATTTTGGATACGACAATATAGGAGAGGGAAAACATTTGTCAAGAAACAACAATCGTTTAGAACTTGAGTTGTAATTTAATGAAATATATATAAAAAAAACTGTTAAATTACAAATCATTTTAATAATGCTTGCAAGCCTCATGCTTTTTCGTTTAAAAACTTGTCAACTAGTGTGATATTATTCAACGGATTTTTTTTTTCTTTGGTCGCAACAACTTGGTCTGTTTGCAGCCTCTGTATTTGTGTAGCCTCTTTTTTTCAGCTAAGTGTATTTTGTAAAGTAAATTTCTAAGAAATGTCTGTCACATATTATAAATGTTTTATGTCTGGTGACTGATGTGTAGGACCTAACCAGTTTATTATAAAAATGCCAAATGTATTGTATGATCATGTAGCAATAATGGCTTGGTAGTAATCAAATCTGTAATGAACATTAGGTACTTCTTTGTTATAGGTGTCTTGGCATAACTCAGTCGTAAGAAAGTGCAATTTTGCACCAAATATAAACAATCATGAAAATGAAACAGCGACCAATGAAACAAATTTTCTAATCTGCACTTAGCTTGCTTTTCTCCTGCACACAAAATTTGTCTCTGATAAATTAAAAAATTGACATTTCTAAAATTTCAAACATGTTTACTATTTTTAATTTACCAATGAAAGAAACTCCCCCCCCCCTCCCAAAAAAAATCATTTTACTATTTGAAAGAATCTCTGTGAAACTCATCATAATAGGCAACTTATATATTAGAGAAAAAATATCTGGAAATACAGTAGACTCTTCTTAAATCCACATAGCTTAAAAACAAGAGATTGGACAGATTTTAGAATTTTGCAGATTTCTGATCAGTTTTGTTTATATTTTTAAACAGTAATTTGAATTTAATAATGCACTCAAAATTATAATAAATGCCTACAATAAAGTAAAATAATAAAAATTAACAAAATTATTATATTTTTTAAATATTAAAAGTAAAGGTCAAGTAAACAATTCATAATCCATAACTAAATATGCATAGTGATGAGATATTTTTTCCTTGAATCATTCAGTGAAATTCTCCTTATAGATATACACTAATAATTCCCATCAAAATCTTACAATAACAAAGTTTTCTTTCATGTTTAGCCATACTTAATAACCAAAAAGCTTGATTAATACATAAATGTATTTGTTAAAAAGATATCGCCACTGATATCAGGACTATCTTGAAATTCTTCAGAAATAAATTTATGCTTCCTTCATGAGAAAACATGAGTTCAATCATATTAACTAGAATACCATATTAAAATGTGTACAGAATGTTATAAATTTAAAAAAAAAACTTCATTGTTTATATCTTAAGTTACATTGTTTAAATCTGAAATGATGTGCAGATTTGAGGGAGTCTACTGTACTATGTTGCAAAAAGAAGAAATGTGTTCACAAGGCAAACTAGTTCAATGGCTCTTAAATACCTTTTTCTTTCGGAATTGTGATTTATGTATTACTAGAATAAGGAATGGACTTTAGTCTGATTGTGGAAAAAACTCTTAAATCTACTTATAAAGATTTAACAATATGATGAGATTTAAAAATGTGAATAAAGATTGTCAGAAAGTGACTTTGAAAACTTTGCTTTTCCTGCCAAATTTAACCTCGCCTTTATTTCTAACGCACCCAAGGCATTTAAAAATTTTTCAAAAGTAAAAGAATATTCTCAATTTTAACCCCCCCCCCCCTCTAATTTTAGTTGTCATGAGGTCTGTACTTAAATCCAATCTTGTTTATATAAAATAGAGTTAAGTGGCAGTACATTGCATATATGTTTTTGACTGTATGATAATTGTAGACCCCCCCCTCCCCTTCCTTTAATGATGTCACTATCAATGTCTACAAATTCTTTTTTATTTTACAAATTTTTTTTTTAGTTTTTTTGAATGCCGGATGTTGGGGGTATTCCCTATTTTGTAATGAAATTACTTTAAAATCATAAATGTAATCATAATTGGCTTTAAATAATAACTTTGTATTTTAATAAAAATATATAAAACTCTTTTGATGTAAAAAAAAAAAAAAAGATTTTGGTTAGATAAAAAATAATAAAGATATCAAAGAGAATTGTTTCACTTCTTCCTGGAGATAGCTTTATAACATTATATATGTACAGCCCCTAATACATAAAAGTATCTAAAATTAAAACACTGGCAATCTTGTATCATAATTTACACATTGAATGTGTAAGGAAAGATATTAAGTATACAATTTAATAACTAAAAAATTAAATGTAGTAGTTTTTGTTTAATAGATGTTAAAAAAAATACCCTCTTTTTTTTTTAGGATGTAAAGTATTTGCATGTTTATTATCATGTAGAGAGTTTTCAATTTAATTGATTACTTATGGTTTTAATTTCAGATAGCAATGACTATTTGCAGAATATAATGAAGTATCCTACAAATTGGCCTTTGAAGCACCTTAGGATTTGTATCACTATTATTTTAAATATTTTGTTATATAATTCATTCTTGTTGTAGAATTTTGGATTTAATAAAATGTTTTGCTTCAGTAATCTAAGAAATTCATCTTATTTATTGAATTAAAAAAAGTCTGTTTTTGCAATCATTAGTTAAATTTACATTCATTATTTTATATAATGCAGGGTTCGCGCAGTTATACCACAATTTTTTAACTGTAGAAAAATATTGTAAATTCTATGAATAAACAAGGCAGTTACGATTTGATATATTTAAAACTTGTATTTGGATATATATATATATATATATATATATATTTTTAAATAGAGTATGCAAATCTTGATATTGTACATGTAAATATTGCTTTTAAGCTTTATAGTAAGTGATTAGCATTTTATTGTGTAATGCATGTCTTTTTCTTTCTTTCTTTTTTTTTTTTTTTCTTTTGAAGAGTTGAAAAAAATTAAGAACTGTTCTTGCACCATGTTTTTTTTTAATTTGCTCTTAATATACCTTTTTGAATTTATGAATAAATTTTAAAATATTGTGTAAATTTATTTAAATCTTGAATAATAGTAATAACCATTCTTAGAGACTTTTTTGTACTATTGAAGGAAACAAATAAACAAACAAAAAAATAAATATTGAAATGGCCAATATCTTAAATAAGTTTCCTAATAAACTACAGGTTTTTATAATTTCTCTTTTCTAGAAAACTAATATTATCATAAAATATTATTTTTTTTTTTGTCATTAATTTGTACTTAAGCAATGTATGTTTATTCTTTATAACCAGGGACGGATTTACAAATTTGGGGACCCTGGGCACAGATGCGTATGCCCCCCCCCCTTGCACCGATGCTTACAACAGCCTTGAGTAATATATATATTATATTGAAAGCAGTATACTTATTAAGATAATCACTATTGACTTTAAGAATTTCTTTAAAATATCAGTTTAAAAAAAAATTAATTTGATAATCATTAATTTACTTTTAAATAATTATTTCATAATTATGAAATTTCAATTGAATTTTATAATAAATTGTGTGGTGCTGATTACCTTTCTCTATGCAAGTCCACATATCTGGAATGATAAAGTATGCTGCAACTAATAATAAATTTACTGCAGTACCAAGCTATAATTATTTAAAATATTAGCATATCCTATTAATCAAATAACTTTTTCTTTCAAATACAAGATTTCACTGAAAAAAAAAAAAAAACTAAATTTATAAAAGTAACTAGCAGAACCACATGCCTTTGTCCATTTTAACCATGAGGCATAACAGGTAAAATAAATAAAAATGAAATAATATGGCGATCCCACAGACAGAGTTCTGTACATTCTTGCACATAAATTGTTAAAAAACAATCAGGAAAAAATAAAGTTACTTTGACAAATCATAGATAATCTTTGACAAACACATTTTTCGATATTTTGTTTTTTAACCGTTAAAACTTTTATAGCCAATAATTGAAAAATCTTCAGTAGCATTTGGGGGCCCGTGTCCCGAATGCCCTGCCATAAATCAAACACTGTTTATAACTATATTTGGATATATATATTTTTTTCTTCTTTTTTTTGTGAGTGTAAACAGTAAAACATAAATATTGGAAATTATTTAATTTATTCTCCATTTTTACTCTAAAACAGTGGTTCCTAATGTGGGGCATCCCCCCCCTCCCCCCCCCACACACACAGGAGGGTAATTTGAATTTTTAGGGTGGCAATTCCATATCTGCTATACTCCCATTCCCTTATTAGTTATTTTGTAAAAGTAATGTTGTAGACTAAAAATAAATGTTACACATTCAAATTTCAAAAATAAAATGAAAAAAAAAAAAAGTTTTTTATTCAATTTTTGGAAAGTATACCTTCAGAAGTTCAAAATACAATCACTACCAGAATAATTATATGAAAACATTTAGACACTTGTATATTAAAATTACTCTATAATTTTAATGATCTTAGACAACTTTTTTGACTTTGCATTTAATGAGTCTTGTATGTCTTTTCATTCTGCAATATGTTAGATAAAGAAACTTTTACAAATGAAACTATTCAAGTGCATATTTAACATGTTTGCGACAAGCGTCCTTTACAGAATTTTGAATTTTTTATTACCAGTAATTTTGGTAAGAAAATTTTGCCTAATGTAATTACAAATATAATCACTAAGTCTAATTTATTCACTATTCTTGATTAAATAAGAAAAGTTTTCAGGATTCTGAGTGCTGTGTATGTCACATACATGCAGGTGGTTAAAACTGACTGTTTTAACCCTTTATGCTCAGAGTCCTTTTAAATTGAATCATAATGTTATAAAAACTATTTGATTCATCCATTACCTACAGTATGTTTCAGGATCAATTTTAAATACTTTACTCTAACATCGATAGATAACAAAAATAGTCCTGTGAATGAAAAAATGAGATTTTCTTGCCTATGTATCTCATTCTAGTTTCCATTTTCCTGCGTGATATGCAATGCTAAGTATGTTTTTTTTTTTTTGTTTTTTTTTTACTTTACTTTTAAGATGTTTTATGAAGTGGTATTTATAAGTACCAGTATTAAGAAGAAAGAAGTAATTGTTAATATGTATACTTGTAGCTCAGGTATATCAGAATTTAACATAGCCTAAGATGATTTGTATTTCTTTCAAATGAAGAAGTTTTTCGTACAGATTTTTTATGCTCATCAGGGGTCGATCCAGGAAAAATTTGGGGCCTATTTAGGGCCCCTTCACAAAAATCTATTTAATAAAATGGGCCTCTTCACAAAAATCAATTTGATAAAATGGACCCCTTCACAAAATTCTATTCCATAAAAACTTACTATTTATTATTTTATGATGTTTTAAAATGTGTAATTTGTAAACAAACAAGTTCACCAGAGAGAAGAACTTCGGCAAAAGGGTTTTAAAAAGTTTTTGTTTATAAATGCTTGGTTCGAATTTGATGAACTCAATTTCAACTTTCGTTACAAAATGTTATTTTTCACAAAAATATAATAAATTTCATGAAAATAACCTTTATTTTTCACAAAATGGGCCCCAAGAAAAAAAAAAACCTGCATCGGCCCCTGCTCATGTTTGGCAAAATACTCAAAAAATTCTATTAAATGCAGTTTCGACACAGATCATGGATTTCTGTTTGATTCCTCAATTACAAATTTAGTGCTAAAAACATCAGGATTTTCATATGAAAAGTTATAAATTTAGTGTACGGCAGACACTAATATACATTATAGCAGACATGACCTTTTGCTGCATAGGAAACAATTGCAAACAGTGCACAAGGAAGAGGTAGACAATAGACATATTTCTTCGAAATGAAGAAAATGCATTATAATAATATTTAAAATACTGCTTAAAATTAATAAAGTTATCCAGAAATGATTCTTGTTTATTGTGTTCATAGCTGCCAACTGCTCTGATTCTTTGGCACTAATAATTACGGACAGAAATTTCTCCCTGTTCATATTGTAGAATTCTGTGATACAATAAGATGAAGAATATTTAAATAAAATAGTGATGCTAAAAAAATCTTAGCAGTTGGCAGCTATGATTGTATTATGCAAAGATATTAGCACCCAAAACTTTTCACATGTATAAACGAGGTGCTAAAATTAAATCACAAAATATATCATTGCTATCATATTTAATTCCAAATGCGAGAGTCTCTTCAAGAAATTTTGTCATGATAAAAGTACAGACCATGAAATACTACTTTTGTTTCACACCAAGGTAAATATAAGAAACAAAAAAAAAAAGGAATCTTTTAGATATAAATGCAAAAATAAAGTTCATTTCATTTATAAGGATTATATTAAAAATATATTACTGATAACATTATTAACATGTTTTATAAGCTTAACACTATGTGACGTTACTTGTCATTCGTATTACTTTTTAGGTTTCCACCATGTGAATTTACCATAATGAAAGATCTTTTTGATAAAAATTATATGTTACAGAGGGTAAAAATTATTTTTATCAAAATATAGCGAATATACATATTTACTAATAAAAGCTTTGAAAAATGCATTTGTTGGCAGCAAATGTAAATATTTTCTAACTCTTCATTTATGCATAAAAAATTTAGAAATACACCTTCTGTGGAAAAATCAGCAAAGTTTGTGAAGTTTAATACAAAGATGTCTATCTGAATTAAATTTTTATTTAAAACTTCTATGCTTTTACAATCTGGTTTTACATTTTGTACACCAAAAATTTACCATACAAACACACCATTTGTATTGGTGTTCAATGTTTTTGTACTTTCAGTAAAATTTTATGTAATCAAGTTAAATTGAAAGAATACTAGTTATTTTGATTTGTGTTTTTTAAAACAAAAAGCCCTTAGAAACATTGTTTAGTGCAAGGTTTTTTTTTTTTTTTTTTTTTTTTTTTTAATCAGCTTGATCTTAATCATGATTTAAATCAACCACATATTTAAAAAAAAAAAAAAAAAAAAAAAAAAAAAAAAAAAAAAAAAAAAAAACATTGCTTTTACTCAACTTTTAAAAATTTAGATCAAGGTATTTTGTAATAAATGTTATGTTTTGCCTAAAATGCATTGGAAAATTTAGGAATGTGAGAGACTGAAAACCCAAAGTCGATGCTTTTGTAATTTAAATTAAAATCTTAAGATTACCATAAGTATTTACCTATTAGAAAATATTTAAGTCTTTTGGGAATTTTAGAATTAATACAAAAACATGGAGACTTTTTGCAAAGATATAGAAAACTTGAGAAAAAGTATAGACCTTTCCAAAGTATTTTTATTTATTTTTATCTAAAATTTTCACTACAATTTATTTAGTTATTATTAACATGTAAATAACAAATTGTTCAATTTCCAATGCAGTTTATTTATAGAAATATTTGGAAAATGAACTATTGATAACTTTAAACGTGTGCTATTAAAAAATTTGAATGAATGAATTGTTTTAATGAAAGGTAATAATTAATTGTTTGATCCCTGACTTTTTTTCACTAAATTTTGCATATCTATTGGTTCCACACTATGCATGAATATATTCAAATTCTTCAGTATTATATTATTGTTTATAAAAGAGAAATGTTCCTCTGTAGTATAATACTTATAATTAAAGAGTAGGTTATTAGAATGCACAATAGGTCTGAAAGGATTTATTGTAAAAACTATTGTGAATGGAGAAATTTCCAATCAAAGTTGTTTCTTAAAAAATAAAAAATGATCAATATATATTGGATTAAATCGAATAAAAGTTAGATTTCTGAGTGTTTCTGTCATTTTTATTTTGAGAATATATGTAACAGAAGTTAAAATTTGTGGCATAGCAAAAATTTCCAATAATATTCCTATGTTCTATAATGGTATGGAAAATTAAATAAGGTATATTTTTAAAATCTTGATAAGACAAGCACATTTAATGGGATTTTATATATTAAGTGTTAGTAGTAATAATTGAGCTTTATTAATAAAATATATTTTTATCAAAATTTTGAAAACATACATAATAAAATCTTTGAAAAAATGCCTCTATTGGCAGTAAGTGTGAATATTTTCAAACATTTCATATATTTTAATTTAGTAGCACACGTAAATATTTTAAATACCAAATTCAGCATTTTATTTATTTTCTATAAAATATTACTGATTTTTGCCATTTTGAGGATTTTTTTTACAGCTAGAATTATTTTCTTTAAAGCTAAAATGCTGAAAGTTTATAAGGTTACTAAAAGGATACGCGAAACCATAGATAATTGATGACATTGTACAGGCTATTTTAAAAATCTGTCTGCAACACAGATGATGCACTTTAGTGTTGTGCGATGACAAGAATGCTTTTCAAGAAGCATTTCTCTCAATTGTATGGACATCTCGAGTGTGTTAGTTATTTCTCAATGATACCAGTCTATAAATTGTTACTCCTATCTTATTCTCTCTCTAATTTTAAGTCATAATTTCTCAGTGAAATGGCTTTTCCTATCTTTTTTGTTATTAACTAAAATATGAGGAAGCAGAGTGTTTATTATTCAGGCTAAAGGGGCTTTCGAGATACAGTTCTAGCTTTGGAGGGTTTTTCCCTTTAATCTGTAACTTTCTCTGATTTTATCACCCTGGATTGGCTGCCCACAATGAATTTATCCTATAGTTGTAGGCATATGCATTTTCTATAGATGCCTTTCTTATCAGCATTTGCACAGTTTCTTCCAGCAGTTTTCCAGTTTATCCTCCTGCTCCTGTTTATATACACTTTAACACATAATGTTATACATTTTGGATTGCATTTAAAGCAGATAATCTGATGCATATGCACCAGGAGGCATAGTCTCTGAATACAGTTATAGCTTTATGGGTTTTATTTTCTATCTTTTCTCCCTAATTTCTTCTGGTTTTATGACCTTGGGTCGCTACACACAGTGAATTTATCCGACAATTGACAATATTGTAGGTATATGCATTTTCTATAGGTACCTCCTTTTTTTAGCGTTCGCTTCGTTTCTTCCAGCAGCCCCCTCCTTACTTCTATAGATTTTATTTTTCATCTCACTCCTCTTTCCTTTTCTTCGTTACCAAGACGCTGACAGCTTAGCTCCTCCTTACCCTTATATACACATTATCTTTACTCTTCACTCCACTCTGTTTCTGGGGTATTTGAAATGAGTACCATTAGGTTGTCCTCCTTAAATGTACCTTTACTTTTTCGATAGGGGGTCTTAGTTTCTGAAATATGAAGGGTTTTTGCTCCTTATTTTCAAATTTACTCCTTTCCCTCCTTTATATTTTTTTCTATGCTGGGTTTTTACCTTTTTAGGTTCATGGTCCTATGCCCTATCTTTCCCTAATTTTCTGTTTTATTTAGATAATATTTGTAAGCTTTAGCAGATTTTTGCCCCCACCACCGTGTGGCACTTTTGTTATTTGTATGTTGTTTGTACACATAATATTTCTTGTTTTCTAATTATCCAATTTTTTTGCAGCTGTCATCATTGTATCTGTAGTCATTTCGTCCTCCACATTACTTCCCATCTTCTGCAGTAGAGGGCGCTCAGTATTCCCTTTTTATTATCTTTCCAGTATCTGTCCTGCTTGTTCTACTTGCATCTGGCATTATTGGCTTTGCATATCCCCCCCCCCTCCCCCATCTTTACTTTAGTTATCATTCTGCCCGCTAGAGGGCGCTCTCTTTCTTGCGCTTAAAAAACAATAAATAAGATCGCAGTTGGTTTAGAACATACAGTAATAAACATCATTAAAATAAGTAAGAAACAAATGTGATCTTAAATGTTTTTTTAAAAATGCGCAAGAGGGCGCCCTCTGCCGGGGAATATGCAAAATGCTAATAGAACTAGCAAAAAAAGGCCAGATACTGGTAAGATAATAAAAAGGAAAGAATGAGTTTCCGCTACTGCAAAAGATGTAAAGTGATGTGGAGGAGGAAAAGATTACAGGTACAAAGATGAGAGTTGCATAAATAGAAAACAAGAAATACTATGTGTACAAACATACAAATAACAAAAGTGCCACATGGTGGTGGGGGCAAAAATCTGCTAAAGCTTACAAACGATGTTCAAATGAAACAAATTTAGGGAAAGAGAGGGCATAGGCCCATGAGCCTAAAAAGGTAAAAACACAGCATAGAAAAAAATATAAAGGAGTCAAGGGAGTAAATTTGAAAATAAGGAGCAAAAGCCCTTATTATCTGAGAAACTAAGACCCCTATCGAAAAAATAAAAGCATATTTAAGGAGAACAACCAAACGGTACTTGTTTGGGATACCCCAGAAACACAATGGAATGAAGGGTAAAGATAATGTTAAAAATATATATAAGGGAAGGGTAAGGAGGGTCTAAGCTCTCAAGGCTGTGATAACGGAAAAAAAAGGAAACGGAAGAAAAGTGGAATGTAATGAAAAAGAATATCTATAAAAGGAGAGGGGGGGGGGTGCTGCGGGAAGAAACGGAGCAAACGCTGAAAAAAGGGGGTACCTAGAGCCTGCATATGCCTACAATTGTAAGGATAAATTTACTGTGGGCAGCGACCCAAGGTAATAAAACCAGAAGAAATTAGGGAGAAAAGAAAGAAAATATGCCTCCCGATGCATACGCATCACGTTATCTGCTTCAAATGCATTCCAAAATGCATAACATTGTGTTTTAAAGTGTTTAAAAACATGTGTTGTGAATGCGTTTAAAAAAGCGATGCGTGTAAAAAGTGTTTAAAACTACACCTCACGAACACATTATTTAGCACCAGGAGTAAAACATGTTTCACCACACAAGAACACTTGGAAACACATTATGAACGCATTTTATGCGTGCAAAAGTCGGCCCGTTTTTGTGTTAGTTTTGCGTTCTGTATTGTGTTGCCGGGATTTGCAGTGTACACCAAAATTGATTTTAAAACATATAAACGTTTTTTATCGATTAATTGAGAAAAAATAATAGTTTAGAATTATCATTTACATAGTTTAGCATACTAAACTACACTAATACTAAACTCGTATTATGTTATTAAATTCGTATGTTATATTCTTATTTTTTATAGATTTACTTCAAATGAAATACGTATAATCACTTATATGTTAATATTTTTTAAATGAATATGAATGATTAATCAGCTTTAATTCTGAACACAGAAATGTGATTTGAAAATTGAGCATTTTTTAGCATTGTATCATAATTAAATGCGACAGAGACTGGATTGACACTATTTCTTGCTGTTTTATTGAAGACTCCCCCCCCCAACCCCCAATACTCTATTCAAGTTACATGATAGCTGGCTAGATCAGAAAAGAATGACATTTTACTGTGTATGACATGGAAAATTTCTTTTAAACTTGGTTCTTCCTTTCATTAAAAGTACGAGAGAAGTGAAAAATCACTGCTTGCCCGCGCACGAGTTGACGCAGAAGAAAAAATACCCCTTGTCTTAACCTTGTATTTCTTAATTTTATTTTTGTATCCCCCACAAAACGCAAAAACTACACTGTAAAAAGAATGCAGTAAAATTACGGGCAGAGGCTGGCAGCAGAGATTCCAGTCATACCCCGTAAAAATAAAAATCCATACCCATCATTTTGTGCAGCCCGTAATTTTAACGGGCAAAGTAATATAGCATTATAATGCACAGGATATAATGCACTTTAAAACACAATAACACTTTGCTTAATGTTCCGTAGCACGTAGCACGTTAGATAATCATCACAGAATCGCTGTTTTGGCGATTTAAAATTTTCGAAACACGAGTAAAATGAAGGGTTAAACCCTCGCGGAGGACAATGTATGGGGTCGTACCGTATTTTTGCTAACATATGGGCTAGAACTGTAAGAATATGTGGATTGCTCTTAATTTTCTAAGTATCTAAGGGATAAGGCCGCTTATTTAGTGGATCAGACCGTTTTTCATCAAATAAGGCTGCTGCCCGTAAAAATTGAAGGGCTAACGCCCTTCATTTTTCAAAAATGTACAGTTTTTTCTGAGGGTGTAGAAAAATGCCAGATTAAATAACTTGGTCGCCAGATGAAAAAACGTATTCAACAGTGGCGACCTGGCGACCGCATTTGTCAAGTGTGCACAGTCAATGCATTGTCAATGCATTGCACAAGTCAATCATATTTGTGTACAGGAATTTTATAATTAAAATTCCCCTATTCATAAATCTCTAGCGATAAGATCCAAACAAAATAAAATTTCACTAATATCTGTAGTTAAGCAGAAATTTGCAAGTTAATCTGGTAAAAATGACATCAGCGCGATCAGTGAGACCTCTAAGAGTAGTAAAAGTTTAACGAAAAATTCTGCAGGGATTAAAGCATTGTTATATATTTTATAGAATTGTTTGAAAAATGAATATTTTAATGTTACAGTTTATTGCAATCATAAAAGTATTATTGATCGATGCTTCATTTAGGACACCCATTCCCTTTATTTTCTTGCACTACATTTTAAAATTACAAGGAATTGTCCTTACATAGCAGTTTTCTGTGAGCATCTGTATATATTTGCTTAAAACATTACAAACAATTCTACTTTTTAAAAAGCGTTTGTTTACGTCACAGTGACTTATCAATAGGAAAAATTAAGACAAATGCTACTGTTGCATGCCGTACGAAAAACAAAAATAGAAATATCTTCATTTTATTGTATTTAAACGAAAATATGCTTTATGAGTTGTCAAAACTTGTAGAAAAATCAATATATAGCACTTAGAAATAAGAATGTTTGCTTCATATGCAAGTACTTGGCACACTGTCATTTTAGCGGATATTAAGTTTCGTAATATAAAAACTTCATACTCTAAAGAGGAAGGGAATGAAAACGGAAGGATTCCTATTTTATATTTCTTTGAAATGTAACAATCGATAATAAATCAAAACAAAAATTTTGTTTAAGTGTTTTTAAGTGTTCTTTGAAAAAATATATGAATCAATAAAATAATACAATACATATATATATGCATAACTGTATATATATAGGAAACTTAATATATAAAGTTATTAACTATTTGTGCAATTCTAGTTTTCTACGCATATTAAGAGAAAAATCTTGATTTAAAATAATAAAAAGTCCATCATAATATTTACACAGAGTATAAAAGGATTTGTGAACAGATTCTTGTTTATTTAGTTAAAGTATCTGACTACGTTTCAAGAGTGGTTTTAGATCAAAATTGTCAAAAAGATTTTAGTACATTTTATTAAAGCCCAAATTTTTACCTTTCCAAAATTGTATTTATTTTTACTGTACGATAAATAGAACCGGAGTTGTAGCGATTTTCAAACTACTCAACAGCTGTCACTGAAACCGGAAGTACTGTTTAAAGGACCGGAAGTACTTTTTAAAGGTAATAACTGGGATGGGGGGAAGCAAAAATATGGCTTTCTAGAAACAAACAAAGACTCAGCACTTGAAAAAAAAACAGTATGTCTCATAAAAACAATGAAGTTTAGATGCCTATTACTGTGTAAATTCTTGTAGTAAAATATAAATCGAAACTTTAAATGCATTTTTTGTAATATGTAATTTTTGGTGAACATTCCATACGCAAAACATGGTTTCCCAAAAAGTTATTAAAATACCCCTACGAAATTTAAAATGTGTGTTGTTTACACTATTTTGAAGGCAAAGAACTAAAGGTTTAATTTTAGAATAAAAATTTTTTATTTTATGGATGTTTTCGTGGATTGACATCGATGAATTTTATGAAAATCAGCATTTAAAGAGGTATGATTTGCTATAAGTTTGAAACATTTAAAATATCTCTTAGATTTTAGTCCATTGCTTTCACCAATGTCATAAGTATGAAGCGTGAAAAGGAAATTAAGATACATTTTATATAGAGCGTTTTGCGTATTGGGCCAAATTTCACTAAATTTTATCACAAAATCCCCCCACTTACCTAAATTTCATCAATGACTGAACTATTTTTTTTTTCACAATTTCTAGTCATAATCTTAATAAAATTAAGTTCAAAAAATAATTAAATAGCTTTTTTGGATAAAATTGCTCCGTACGTAGTCAGGCACCTTAAATCATATATTCAAATACGAGCAAATCTTGTGAGTGTGTGGTTATATATATATATATATGCAAATTTTATCCTTAAAATGTTTCTAACGATTTTGACAAAATTTTGTATCCTACTGTTTTGGGGCAGCAGAAAACTATTGGGCTAGGTCACATGTTCGAGATAATTCGATTAGTGGGTCATTTGGGGTCACCATGGGTCAGGGTCAAGCTAATTGTATCTAAAAAACGGTTCAAACGATTTTAACTAAATTTTGTATCCTACCATTTTCTGGCACGAGAAAACTATTAAGCTGGGTCACATATTCGAGAACTTTTTTGGATCACTGTGGGTCAAGCTAATTTTATCTAAAAAACGGCCCAGACTATTTAGGCTAAATTTCGCTTGAGAAAATTCGATTAGTGGGTCATTTTGGTCATGGGTTATTATGGGTCAAGCTATTTTTATCTTAAAAACTTCTCAGAGAATTTGAACTAAATTTAATATCTTACAGTTTTATGGAACAAGAAGACTATTGGGCTAGGTCACATGTTCCAGGAATTTCGATTAGTGGGTCATTTTGGCCATGGGTCATTATGGGTCAAGCTATTTCTCTTAAAAACGGATCAGACGATTTGAAATAAATTTTGTATTCTACGATTTTGGGGCACGAGAAAATCACTGGACTAGGTCACATGTTCAAGAAAATCCGATTAGTGGGTCATTGTGGGTCAAGCTAATTTTATCTAAAAAACGGCTCAGACTATTTTGACTAATTTTTATATCCTACGGGTTTCGGGCATGAGAAGACAATTGGACTTGGTGACATGTTCGTTAAAATTTAATTAGTGGGTCATTTTGGTCATGGGTCATGATATTTGATCTCAAACCTAATTTTGACCGAGCATACCTCGGTCTGCCCTGCTCGTATGATTTTATGAGAGTTAAGGCATAGGTCATCGCAACTACATTTTTACAACGCAAATGTGGCATGAAAATTCAAAATACACAAATGGAGGAATGTAATGTGTGGAACGTTTAAAAAAAAGCCATTGTCAGTTATGTTAAGTATAAAATATACGTGTACGTGTATAACAAAAGCTAGGAATTACAGTATCGTGTCACATAAATATATTTCAAGAATTGAAATAGAAAATACATTAAGAGAACACTTACATTTTTAAAAAATAATATCCCACTATGCCAAAAAACGATGTTGGAATCGTAGAATACGATCCACTTCAACTTGTCGAATTTAAGTCAAGCGTTGTTTCCCGGCATTGGCAGTGTCTTGTGCAGATCTAATCTGTATATCCCACAATGGTTTCAAGGACATAAATTTGCTCAAGACACTTAATCATTAAAGCGTATGAAATTTCAAGCACAAGAAATAAATTTAAATGATCGTGTGTATAAATATATAAATTGGGATGATCAGAAGTATTTATACTGCAAACTTGATGCAGAGTTCGTTACTTGAATATGTAATTTATTAACGGGAATGAATTTTTTTAAATTAATTAATGCATTGATTCTTCTTTAAATATTGCTTAAACGAAGTTAAAGGTAACAGCTAGTAAATAAATAAATTAAATAAAACAAATAAAATACGATTTTTACAGCTATATAATCGAACTGTGCGCTTAAATTCTTGTAGTAAATGCAACTTAAGACTGTTCGTCAGTAAACTTTCCGATTCCCCTGGCTAATGTTAATCCTATGGGCGTAGGATGCATTCGTACATTTAAAAGATCTCCTCGGCAAATTAATATTTTTAACATCTGTTTTCTTTTTACTGCTCTTAAAGAATTTCTCTTTTTTTCTGAGTTATCATAATATTTCTAAAATATGTGCTTAATTTATAAATTTATGTGTTAAAATCTTAGTAAAACTGAAAAAGATTTTAATACTTCACATAAAATTAATTATATATTTTAGAAAAAGTTTGACAACTAAGAAAAAAAGAAACACCTTTTAAGAGCGTTAAACAAAAGTAAAAAATATTAATTTCCCGAGGAGATATTTTAAATATACGAATGCATCCTACGCCCATAGGAATAATATTAGCGAGGGGAATCGGGAAGTTCACTGCCGAGCAGCCTTAAGATAAATACATCATAGATTATCGTTCATTTTAATCTTAAATCGGTGAGTTCGGGAATAAAATGTAGGTATGTAGATTTAACAAAAAAGCGATTAATTCAAAAACAACAGGAAACTCCGTGAACCCCTAGGTGACTTTTGTCGGCTCTTAATGTAGTCTACAGCACCCAACTCCTAGATGTCAACATTAGTCTACTCCGGCACTCGGACCCTTATGTCGACTCCCGCACTAAAAGGGTAAAGGTGGGTTGAAAAAAAATAAAGTTTACAATTTCAAAATACAGTAGTGATTAAAATTTGCATCTCCACTTCCTATTTAACAGAGATAAAATCAGGTCAATTGATTAATGTTTTAAATCCTCTACCAGGCCCTCAAATTACAAAAATTGACAGAAAATTGTGAGGTATCAAGTAAAAATAAAATTCATAATTTCGAAATACAATAGTCATAAAAAAATGGCTCTTTATTTTTCTATTTAACGAGGAAAATATGTCAATCGATTAACGTCTTGACAACTCAACCAGGCCCTCAAATTACGAAAATTGACAGAAAATTGTGAGGTATCAGTTAAAAATAAAATTCATAATTTCAAAATACAATAGTCATAAAAAAATTGCTTTTTATTTTTCTATTTAACGGGGGAAATATGGCAATCGATTAATGTCTTGAGCACTCTACCAGGCCCTGAAATTACGAAAATTCATAGCAACTTGTAGTAAACCATGTACTCAATTTCTGTTACTTTTGCTCATTATTCAAAAATCCTGTACTTATTTGAAGTTGAATTCTTATGTTTCATACAATAGAAAAAAAATGGACCAATCCATCAATATTTCCAGGCCAGTATCAACTATTGAAATAAAGAGAGTTCACAAGAAATTGTATCAAATTTTCGACCTCTACTTCACAGTTATGACTCAGTATAGAAATAATTTCGTGAGTTGTTGATGAGCTTACGCTTACATAGCTAATTCGTGGAATGCCGGTATATTTGGGCCGCAAAAACCTTGTACATGGTCTTGGAACAAGTTATTTCACTGCGTGGAAAGACAGTGATAAGAAATCCATCCTTAGCACAATAAGGAAAAATCTGGAAATGTTTTTTCCCCATTAAATAGAAAGTAAAACAGAGCATATTTTGAGGACTTTTGAATTTCGAAATTATGAACTTTACTTTTACACGATACGTCACAATTTGCTGTCGATTTTTGTAATTTCCGGGTCTGATAGATAGCTCAAGACATTAATGTATTGAACTGAAATTTGTTTCCGTTAAATAGGAATTAAAAAAGCTAATTCTGATGACTATTGTAATGGGAAATTATGACCTTTACTTTTAATGACACATAACAATTTGCTGTAAATTTTCATAATATCAGGACCTGTTAGAGGCCTCAAGACTTTAATCGGCTGACTTGAAACATTTTCCGTTAAATAGTAAGTAAAAAAGCACACTTTGATGACTATTGTGTTTCCAAATTATGAAGGTTTTTTTTTACATGATACGTTACAATTACCTGTCACAATTTTCGTAATTTCAGGGCCTGGTAGAGGGCTCAAGCCATTAATCGATCCGCCTGATTTTTTTTTTGCTAAATAAGAAGTGAAGAGGCAAATTTTAATCACTTATAATCACTCAGTATTGCGAAATTGTAATTTTTTTTTTTTTACTCCACCCTAAAGTTTATAACGTAGGTGTGCCAAAGGTGGCTAGTGTTCCTACTTCCCAATAGCAGAATGAATTTCATTTTAATCACAATATAGTGCTACTGCATTCTAAATCATGTGTCTGCAGTACACGTGGCTCAATTTAAAGAGATCACACTGATTGTCCGCCATTGCATAAAGTGATTTAACTTTTGAAGAGTAGTCGTTCTAATTTCCAGCCAAGAAGATATTTTAATTTACATGTGTTTAAATTCTCAGAACTTTGAGTAATGATACGTTTTCTGAAAACTTATTTCTTTCTCTTTAACAATTTTGAAAGCAGTATGTTAAGCACTGCTTCAACAATTTCCACGCTATTGAGAACACCGGTGATCCCTCTTAAAAATCCAGTAACTCCCAGAAGAAAATCCATGAACTTTTATGCAAAAAAAGTGGTTCAAAGTTATTTTTGTGTCAGAAGATAAGAAGATTAAGAAGAAAAACTCAAAAGATAACGAAAAGGCGAAAGAAACATCAGAGAATAACAGTAAGAAGCATAATCAGAAAATCAAAAACCAATCGGGTACACTGACAAAAGAGACTTCTCAAATACACTGACACTGCCAGAAATGGCACAAGTGCAATCGTCAACAAGAAGTAACCTAGTTTTACCATTTATGCAAGCAAGACAAAATAACGGACATGCGATCGTGTAATCAGTGCTTGCAATATGTGCATGAATATTGTTAGGGACTTACTAAACTAGACAAAATCGAAAATTTCATCTGCACTTTGTGTAAAGAATCCGATTACAAAGGTACACTGTAAAAAATTAAGTACTCAAAAATGAGTAAGTCCATGTACTCATTTCGAAATGAATAGTTTTGGATCAAAACTGAACATGTGCATTCTCAAAAATGAATAAGTCCATGTACTCATATCGAAATGAGTATTTTTGGATCAAAAATGAACATATGCATTCTCAAAAATGAGTAAGTTCATGTACTCATATCGAAATGAGTATCTTTGGATCAAAAATGAACATACGTATTCTCAAAAATGAGTAAGTTCATGTACTCATTTCGAAATGAGTATTTTTGGATCAAAAATGAACATATGGTCAAACCCAACATACTTGTATATTTCAGAATGTGTAATGACGAAATTTCGGAGCCTAAAAAACTATTATTTGAAGGAAAAACGAAGAATAAGAGAAATGAAAAGTGGATCTGGTTGTTCTGGATTTTGATCAAAGTGGATCCATTACAACACATTTAATCTTTTTTTCCCCCCTCACATTTTACACATCTACTTTTTTTTTCTTGATAGTACTTCAAAATTATGATTTTTTTTCCCACTATTTTTTTAAAAATTTATTTTAACTTTTTTAACGTGAGGCAATTTTGTGTTATTTAAAAGTTTCATAACATAATATCTTTGCAAATTATAGCTATGTAAATTGGCATTAAACTAAGCTGATTTGGCTTACAAATTTATGAATTACGCTAAAATTTATTATTTTATAAATTATAATTTTACAAAGTTTATAATTTTTTCCTTAAATTTATAAAATTAGTTAATATGTTTTCTTTACTTTTATTAAAATAAAGTTTTTAACTTTATAACGTTTTTAATTTATTTCTTTAGCTTATATTTTTATAAATTATACTAATTTAATTTAAATAAAATCAATAAGTCCAGATTTAAACATACCTATCCCATTTAAATTTGTCTCTAAAAATCATTTTTTTAAACTATTTAGTTTAACCGAACCGTACGCAAAAACTCTCAGCATAGCTGAAATATAATAATTTAATTTATTATAAAAAAAATTTATTTACATAATTTTTTTTAAAAATAAGACATACAAAAAATATTTTAATAGCATGTAATAAACACGTCTGATTAAGATAATTGTTGTTTTTATTAAAATTGATAAATAGATAATCAGGCAAATAGTTTTTAAAAAGTATATGTTCGAATAAAAAAATTGTTGGTACTGTTGCAAAAAGAAGCAATCAGAATTCTTAATGCAATGTTTTACGCATATAATACATAATAAATTGAAATTTATCTGTTATAAGGCATCAAATCATACAGCAAAATATTGAAAATTATGAAAAGAAAATATTAAAAATATTGGAACTGAAAAAATCCATCTACAGATGAAACCTCAAGTTTTCGCAAGTTTTGCAAAGTAACTAACAATATTTGAGAAGGAGACGTGACCACTCATGGGGCGTTGGTCTGAGTTGTCAGGTTAGTAAAGAGGACATCACGGGTTGGATTCCTCTCATGGGCAAGGGTTGGTTAATTACTATAAACTCACGCAGGGATGAAAAAAATGAGCCGAAAAATATATATCCCTTATTAGGTTGTCCTCTCGAAGTAACTTTTTTTTTATCCTATAAATTTTATTTTAACGACATAAATTTTTTTTAATTTGAATACATCCATGTGATCAAAAATGAGTACATAGCAGTTCATATTTGAATACATCCATGGGATCAAAAATGAGTACATGTGTTTCTCAATTTTGAGTACATTTGGATCGGAGCTATTTTGAGTATGTGACGTATTCAAAATTGAGTACTTTTTACTCAATTTTGAGTACCCATTTTTTACAGTGTATATTTTGAAAAATGTTTGTTGTAATTTTTGCCTTGTAATTCTTTTGTAATTAAATACTTACTTTTAATTGGACATTGCAATAGTCTTCTAGAAGTAAAAATAGTTTGCAGAGTACCTTTTTTTGCATTTTAAAAGTGAATTCAAAATATGGGCCACCTTTGGAATACTATGCGCCAAAAGTGGCCCACAAGCTACAATTTTGGAATTGTGTTATAAAAATAATTAAATTTTATTTTACAAAGAAAAGTATACTTGATATGTGTTAATAACGTGAGATAAGTATAAATGTTTCAAAAGAAATTTCGGCCACACACACTTAACCAGATAATTCCTTACTTAATCATGTTCACAAAGACTCTGTTCGATAGCTAAGCGAAAGATGAGTATTGAGAATACACTGTATTATTCTGTTAATTCTTGAGTCATATAGTTATACTGTTCACCAGATTTTCTCTCAAAACAGTCATTACTTCTTTGAACACTTTTTAATACAAAAAATAAACTTCGACACAATAATAAATTTTTTCCAGAAATCACCATGTTGTTGTACGTGCGTTTCTCGACATAATTCTGAATTCCGTTTGCTACGCTGATTTTGTCGCTAACATAATAGACTCTAATTTGGCACCGGGCGGTTTTTAAAAGTATTTTGCTCTTCTCATACTAACGTATGGAATATTTAAATTCCCTGCAGTACTTTATGAGACATTTTGCACATGTATATCTAACGGATCAAGCATACTTTAATCAAATAAGTTGCAAATATAATATATAAAATTAAGTATATTGAACTATAATATTTTAAATTAAGCATATTGAAACTATAAATAAAACTGCCTGACTTAGAAATTGCATGTTCTTTTTAAATTAGTCCGACCCCTTTAATGTAATAAAATCAATTCCAACAACTTATTTTCCCGTTTTATCTTTTAATACCAAAAAATCTGTAATGAATTATTTACAATAAGAAATTGCTGCAAATAGAATTTTATTATTAACAAATGTTATTAAAAAAGTTCAAGATTATTTTTTGTCATTCGAATAAGATAATAAATATTTGTCAATAAAATTGTACAAAAAATAGAAATAAGAGTAAACTGTCTGGACACACATTTTTTCGCAAGGTAAAAATAAATATTTGTATTTTGTTGAAGGTTTTTATTTGAAATAGAAAAACATGTAGTACAGAATAAACATCACATTTACGATTGGAATCGTTTTAAAAGAAATGCGTGATAGAAAACATTTTTTACTTCAGAAGTTAAAATGTTAGATTCTGGATAAACAAGTTTGTTCCCCTTTTCACTATTTGATAAAATTATACATTGGATAAAAATCATTTTACATAAATACCCATAGTCGAGGTAATGGAAAAATTGTGATAGTTTATTGATTTGAAATGGGGCTTTTTACAAATTGGCATACATATGTATTAAAAATAGACTTTAAATTTTATATCTAGAAACTTACGATACATGATGTAAGAATGCATGGTGTAAGACAATATTTTCAATTTGTCATTTCATGAAACTGTCTTCTTATAATCCGACTTCTTATTCAATGAAATCTTTAAGGACACAAATACCGTTATTATTTTTTAAGGCATACCATTTCCCAAACTCACTTCATTAATTCAAAATAAAAGAAATGAAAGATACAAACAGTGAGAAAATGTATATTTCTGAATGGAAACATATTATGTTATACAGAAATTTAAATTGGGTAACGGTGTCACTTAAAACAATCCTAAAAGTATATTTTATCATATATATATATGACTAAAGAAGGCATGCCAAACACCTGGACCACCGACAACTTATCTGTGGACCGCGAAGTCTTTGGTATTTTACCTGTGTTTAATTTATCATATATATATGACTAAAGAAGGCATGCCAAACACCTGGACCACCGACAACTTATCTGTGGACCGCGAAGTCTTTGGTATTTTACCTGTGTTTAATTTATTGCTGAAACTATACTTTGCACGAACACACTTGCACAACTACTAACATCCGAAATATATGTATATATCAGTGTTACCAGTTTGTCAGCCATCTTTTATATTCAGAATACAACCACTATCTTTGAATAGTAATTTTTATCTTATTTATTCAGTCATTAAATAAGGGGAATATTTCTCGTCGTAATGTGGTTGAATTTTCAATTTTAAAAAATCCTCTCATATAGCTACAGTAATGTATACAGACAGAAATAATTCAATTTTATATTTTAGCAAAAAAAAAAAAATGGATGCGAAGATAACCAAACCAATTGGAACGTAGAAAAGCATAAGATCGTGTTATTTGAAATTTTAAAGGTACATAAAATTTTCACAGTACTTTACTTATAACTTTTATTTGTATTGTGTCGACACAAATACTTTATTTCATTATTCTCTTTGATTCTGCAACACTTTACAAAAGAATATGCTATATTTAATAAATACTAAGAAATGTATTGTAAAAGTAATAAAATTCAGCGTTAATTTAAAGAACACTTAAAAAAAATCAAAACATCAAATTAAACAGCTTTCAATGAGTCTCTTTCAAAGTAGTACAAATTATCACTTTTGTTAAATATATACAATTTTTTTTTCTAATGTTAACATTAAATTCACCTTTGTATACAAATTAAACAGATGAAATAATTTAAAATGAATCACAATTTATTATTTATTACTAATAGGTGTAAAATGAAATGAATGTTTTAATACATCAAAACCCTTCTATGGATGTTAAAATTTTCGTCGGAGACCCGAGCGCTTTCGACCATAACCTGGGGATACAAGCGGGAGAAAATGATTTTTTCTTTTCATTTTCACCTTCTTGATGATGGACAGGTTCTAGTCGAAAGCGCTCGGGATTCCAACGAAAATTGGAACATCTATAGAAGGGTTTTAATGTTTTAAAATATTTATAATGTTTATTTTTGTCTCGCTGGAAGTGCGTTTTAAATTGCCTTATGCGTTGTTCACCTGAATTAAATTTTAGCTTAATATCTGGTGTGTACAAAAGTGTTTCGATTATATACAGGGTGTACAAAAGATTTCGAGTACATTTCCATCGATTTGCAAAATTTGCTGTGAATTTTCTAACTGAACTAATTTTTATCATGCTATGTATTATATATCCAAACCTACAGATCATATACAAGGTTGCACAAAATAATTCGATTACTTTTTTTACAATGGAAGTTAATTTCGAGAACTTTATTTTTCATATGGTTTCTATAAACTGTTTACTTACATACTATACCTATATTTTTCCATTATGATTTTTATATATTCCATTCTGATTTTTCTGAATCTTTCATCCTAGAACTTTACAATTTTGGCGTAGAGATAACTTCTGAGACGCAGATGCAAAAGAAGAGTGTTTTTGTTTTAATTTAATTTTTTTTATATGAAAAATAAACTATTCGCCATGCTATGTAACTTTACTGAGCAATGGTATAAAATGCAAATATCAGTAGCTGTTATATTTAATTAAAATGATCTTAATGAAGAAGCACGATTGCCAACTAGATAAGGAAGTATTTCATATTCTGCCTTTTGCCGAGTAAAAATGACGGTTAAATACACTAAACCAATTTTTCTCAATTAATTACTTAGAAGCAATTTTCATTTTTAATGTGAATCAAGTATTCAATTGTCATCATCATGTCAGTAATTAATTGTCATTCATCATGTATTCAATTTTAATACTGTAGAAAAAAAAAGTTTGTTTCCGATTTTAAAAATTATTTTGTTGTACGGCAGCTGATAGAGTTCCCAAGCAGACTGCATTGTATATATATTTTTAGAAGGGGTGGGCTGCAAACGACTGGAATGGAGGTTTTCTCATCAATTCAAGCCTCACTTTCACCTAACGAGGTTCAAGAATGAGGATTCCTTAAAATGCAAACTAATTAGCAATGTTTAAATTATTTGCAGCAATAGAATTCCTTGTTAGCATGCACAAAGGTACCAGTTGCCATATTTCAACAATTACGCGTTCAAACTCGCGAATTTTGCTCTTATAAAAGAATTGGATTTTTTTTCTGTAATTATAAATAGTATTTAAAAATAAACACCAGAAAAATATTACTAAACAATATTAAATATAAAAATTGGCAGTTTGGTGTGTAAACCTAAGAAAAGTATGGAATAGTATTCACATCAAGGTACCTAACTATGCCTTAGCGGCAAGTTAGACATAGTTCCATAAATAAAGAAGAATGTTCACTTACTCGTGATAGGTTTCGTGATAGGCATTGTTTGAAATTAACGTCGAAGTTTTCTGTTTGCCTCTTATTAAATTACTTCCAATATTGCAGTTTATTAAGTTTTTAATCTTTCTTTTTCCTTTTCACTTACTTCCAACGAAGGAGTTTATACCGTTCATTACTTTATAGGTTTGTTCTATGTATTCCCAAGCATAACTTTTCATCCGTTTGCCCGAATTTTATACTTCTCTTGTTGTTTAAAAAGTCTCTTTCTGCAGATGTTTTTAATATTATTAATATCTGAATAAAATTATCTTCAACTGAATATTGTTTGGATCAGGCATGTCAAACACGTGGCCGATAAGCCATATTTGGCTCGCCTATAACTTATCTGGTCCATAAGTATTATTCAGTTCATGTTGGATGGAGAAAATACACTTTGCACAAACACACTTCGAAACACTGTGGTTGCAGTGCTGTCAATTTGGAGATTTTTTAAAATTCACAATATCAAGAACATTTCAGAATATTAATCTTTGTTTTATTTAATAACAGTCATTTTGTTATTAAATAAAGAAAATATTACTAGTAAAGACATTTGTAGGCATTTGGACAAAAAAAAATTGTCATGGCATTAGAGAAGGGGCAAACATAAGAAAGTACAGTGTATGTATATACTCATATTTACATTTTAAAATTTCAGCTTCAAGAAATTGTGAATGCTAAAATAACAAATCAGAAAGCTAGAAAAAGGAGATTTTGAATTTGAAAATTTAAAGATTTATAAACATTTTACAGTATTCTTTAAATCTACCCTATATATATAAAATCCTAATGAAACGAATTTGTGAAACGAATTTATGAAACGATTTTATGAAACGACTGATTAAACGACTGATTATGTTTCAAGGCTATTTTTAATAAAATATTAAACGCTTGATGGTGAAATTAATACCAATTGTTCATAAAAATCCGCGGATGTCAAAACTGGTAATAGAATTTTGAAATTGGAATTAGTTTTCGAGATATTAATTTTTTTCTAATTTTAATGACATTTCTGTAATGATGGCAACTAATTACTCAGTTTTTTTGTGACAAAAAAGGGGAAAAAATTGAAAAGGATCCCGATAGGGATTATTGATTTCTTTTTATTCGTCATTTTCAAATTGAAATTGAATTTATCTTTTATTTCAATCGATAATAAAGACAAGATTGTGATTAAATTATGTTTTTCAGGAAAATTTGAAAAAAAAATCACATTTCTATCGTCAGGATTCAATCGTCTGTCAGCATTTAATTTAATTTATAAACTGAAAATATTTTGAATAAATTCGTCCAAATGACGTCATTTAGGTAAACGCAAAAGAAAGGGAGGAAAAGGAATTAATAGTAATTATTATTTATTGATATCATTTTGTTATTTTTTTGTAAAATTTAACTAAACGAATTTATAAAATCATTAATTCGGATATTTGAAACTAATATATAAAATAATAATTGTCCAACTGAACGGAAGAATAAAATATCCTGCTTGGTTTTCTATCCTGCTTGTTTTTTTCCGCCAAGCTTTTTAAAAAAGCGTCAAGACCCCTATAATAGAAAAGCACCAAAAGTTCATTGGGGTTATTTTCATAACTTTTGGCAACAAATCTATGTATATTAACAAATCTATCCCTTTTTGAAGCTCGAATTACGCCAAACCTAAAAGCAAAGGATCCTATAAAGTGACAGATCATGGTGTAAAATTACCGCGGATAGCAAATTTGTTTAAATAGCTCATCAATTGATGCCGAATAAATGCAGGCATGCATGCACAAAATATTTAATTAATTTTGTATGATAAATAATTATTAGAAAATTCGTATATACATATTAATTAAAAAAATAATTTACATATTTAAAATAATATGAAAATATGCATGATAGTGCACTAAAATAGAGAGAAAATTAAAACCTGTTACTGAAAATGTCTATAACATAGTACTTTTCAATACCGTGGTTCTTAATGTTATTCCCAAGTAGATGAAATTTTTCTCATCCTTAAACGCAAAGGAAGAATAGAATAGAGATTGTTGTTATAAAAGTCCGAGAGGTAGTCACAATTTACACCTAACCATTTTATACAAGCTGGTTTTCAAGTAGTAATTGATTTTACTTATCAATCCCAAAAACAGTCGTCAGTTGTCGCAACAGCTGTGTATGAGGCCATGATAATCGAAAAATGTCCCATTAAAATGTTAAAAGCACGGCAACCCAATTACAGATTTACCAATATTTTTAAAATAAAGCACGCTGTTATGTTTTTAGAGGCCTTGAAGTCTGAGCGGGGGTTGGCGAGCGTAGTTCGCAGGGGGTAGGCCCCCTAGTATTGTTATATTTTTATGTTGAACTGATGTTGAAACTTATTTTGAAACCAGTATGTCTGAAGTTGTGCACCTGGAATCGAGTTTATAATTTTTTTGATAATTAGGCAAGATATTAATTTAAATTCATTAAAAACCCTTGATACTTTTTTTTTTCAAAATGTCATGCTGTCAAAGTTGTTTGTATGAAAATGGCATTTCTGCGGAACTTCAAGCTGAAATAAAAACAAAGATAAAAAAACGTTATGTCGCATTTTGAAACTGCCGTATCTCGCATTTTGAAACTGTCGTATCTGGTACAATTTAAGTACATTTTAAGTCGGCAACATTTTATCTTTTGTTGACATTTACTGAAAATCTCAACTGAAAACTTAAGCCTAGCTTTGAAATTTTCAGAACTTGAAATCCACATTTAGACCCTTTTTCAACTTAATATCTAGTTCTCCGGAAACATCTATCCAAAAAACTGTCGGTAGATTATATGAGTGCTATAATTAAACAATTTTAGTACACAAATTCGGTTTTTAAATTTAGTAATATGGAAATAATATGACTCCATATTAAATGTGACAAAATCACCAGGAGAACATAGAATCATTACCTATCATGGGGTATCATTGAATGAATTACGTACGTTAGGATTTAATAGAATGAATAAAACTTTTATTAATATCTTTTTAAATTTTGATTCGATTTTCATAAAATTTGGAATGACTTCACAAAATTCTGCAACAATTATATATAAAAAATTTCAAAACATTCGGTTGGGTAGATTTTGCGTTGTAATATGCGGACAGATGGACGGTCGGACGAACCAGATGACCATTATAAGTGCTACGTATTTATATAATCACCAACACACCTAAAAATACCCGCTTATTCTGGGCATGTGCCCGGTCCTAGCAGTGCACCCAGAAAAAAGTTTTATTGAATCAATAAAAATTTGGTTGACCCAACAAAAGTTTTCGTTTAGATATGGGTCAATGGAAATTTTGTTTGAATCAACAAAAAAATATTGTTGATTTTTCCAAAAAAAAATGTATCGTCAGCACAAAAATGTTTCGTTAATTCAAGTAAAATGGTTCAATTCTACTTGAATTAACAAAATTCTTTTGTTGAAAGTTTTCTCAAAACAAATATAATTATCTGTTACCTTATGAGTTCTTTCAGTTTCGGCAACAAAAACTTTTGTTTAAAGAACAATTGTTTTATGTAATTTTAAGAATTTTCTTTGTTTTAACACCGAAAGGTTTTTGTTAAAGAAACAAGTCTAATATTTACAACAAAATATATTTTGTTTGTTTAAATAATAAAATATGTGATATTACGAACTTTTTTTTTATACTACAAAAACTTTTGTTAAATGAACCAGTCTAACATGCAATTTTAACTATTTTTTAATTTGTTTTCAGCAGTGAATTACTCCTGTAATCCTTGAATAATAACAAGTGAATTTTTATCCTGCTTTTTTCAAGGGTAAACCGACAGAGTGCCCCAAGCCGGGAATCGAACCCGCGTCCTCAGAACAGCGCTCTGACGCTCTAGCACAGAGCTACAAGGGACGCTATCCCAACTCGGCATTTTACACTCTTATATATGTCGGACCGGATGCAACGCAGCACAAAATGGAAATGTCAAGAGGAGCGCACAAATTTCTACGTCAAACATGAGTCGACAATGCAAAGCTAACATATGGCAACACTTAGTTAATTTTTAATTCGTTTTCAGCAGTGGATTACGCCTGTAAAAACAGTATAAAAATTCACTTGTTATTATTCAAAGATTACAGGCGTAATTCACTGCTGAAAATGATATAGAGCTATTGCAGAAATCTTGAAAAATGCAACGTAGCAGCACCACCTAGTGCGCGATTTACACCAAAAACTAATCAGCAACAATATATATTAGGAAGTAACTGAATATAAAGTTTTATTAAATTTCGTGCATTAGTTCTTGAGATAGAGCGCCCACAAAATTTTTGTCGCATACAGACAGTCATAGACAGCCATTTTTTAAAAACAGTCAAATCGTGTTCAGGGGCTCTACTACGAGAGCATTGGATATTTAAAAGAAAATTGTAAAGTTTCTCATGACATCAAAAAGCAACGTATTTTATAGTAACTTTACAGTAAATTTCGAATAGTTTCAAACAAGATAAAAAATATATTATTTCAAGATGATCTAAATTAGTCTTCTTAGCTTTTAATTCATTTTTGTCTATCCTTGACTCCTATATAAAATTAATCTTCCAAAAAATAAATTAAAAATTGCTCAAATTTTCAGAATTAAAAAAAACAGTCGCTGTATATATATATATATATATATATATATATATGTATGTATGCAGTCCTGATATTAAGCTTCATTTAATGTCAAAGCTACTTTTTTCTGAAAAATTAGTTTAATACAGAAACCATTAACTGGGGGAAAAGAAACAAAAGCCAATAAGACGTATTTACATCATCTTCAAATAATATATATATCATAGAAACTCGACAGAGTTTCTCGCCAAGCATAAGAAACAGCAATGCATTACACAGTAAATGAAAGGAATTTCCGCCAATGGATGCCAAACGATTTTACAATTTTTTTTTTTTTTTTTAACTCTGTCTAGTTTATATTTTGCGGACGGGACAAAACGGGTTTTTGACACATCTATATCTCGCGTTCTATTTATGATAGAAACAAAATTCTTGATTCTATGGAATGGGGCGCGCCAAATGACTAAGAAATCAAAAGAAAAGCAAGATCTGTCGAATAGGTTTTCAGGAAATGCGATTTTAAAAGTGCTGTTTTTTGCTCTTTTTAAATCTTGTACAGACCAAAAACTGTTGACAGGGCTACAGCAATGTGTAATTATCGGATTTTTACGTGGTTTACGTCATTTGAATTGTTTTTATGAGTAGTTTAAACCTTTGTAAGTTTCATGAAAAAATATTAATTAGTTTTTGAGTTATATCAGTTTAAAGTTATTGATTCCTATACTTAACATGTAGCAAAAAACTGTTGGCAGGGCTACAGCAATGTGTAATTATCGGATTTTTACGTGGTTTACGTCATTTGAATTGTTTTTATGAGTAATTCAAACCTTTGTAAGTTTCATGAAAAAATATTAATTAGTTTTTGATTTATATCAGTTTAAAGTTATTGATTCCTATACTTAACATAGAGCAAAAAAATAATTAATGACCCAACTCTTTTAGAAATGGTCGTATACACATAATATTAAGATATGTTATTACAGTCGACCCAAGTAAGCTCCCTATTATAAAAAAATAGTAACATTTAAGGTTCGTTTACAGGTTCTCACAAAAGATCATTTGATATAGGGCTAAAGAATTGTGTAATTATCCGATTTTTACGCGGTTTGCAACAATTGCATTGTTTTTATGAATAGTTCAAATGTTTAATATTTTGTGTAAAATATGAATTAGTTTTTTATATATATATCACTTTAAAGTGATTTATTCCTATACTTAAGATGAAGCAAAGACACATTAAATGGTCTAACTCTTTTAAGAAAGAACGTATGCACAGGATGTTAAAATATGTTACTACGAACGACCTAAGTTAGCTTCCTATTGTGAAACAGAACTGTAGAATTTAGTTTTTGTTTACAGGGTAACTCAAAAGATTTTTTAATAAGATTAATAATTGTGTAATTAGCGAATTTTTACGTTGAAGTACTTGATTCCTCAACACACAGGAAAAACAATAGTAAATAGCATAATATTTGTCAAAGTTGCTATATACACAAGATATTCAAATATGTTACTACATCCGATTCATTTAAACTCTCTATTGTTTGTATTGTTGAACCATATACGTTTCGTTTACAGAGTCTCTTAGAAGATCTTGATTACATTACAACCGATGTATATTTACTGAGTGAGATGTATTTTAATGATTTTATACTGTTTCAATCTCTGTAAGATTTTATTATCTTGCTTTAAAATTTAATACGGGTTCATTTTGTCTGTCTGAAAGCTCGTCGATCTTAAGCTCTAAATCTATTAAAATATAGTATTTTCATCGATTAAAAAAACTGTGTTTATTAATAAATGTATCAGGAATTGATTGAAAAAAGCGATTAAAAATTTCCAACTTTACATTCATGCGCTGAGTAATAGAATGTAAAAATGTTGCTACCCCAAGATTAGAAGTTTTGCGTTTAAATATTTGCCGTTCATCGAATCTCCGGCTATGACGAACTTAAAATGCTCTAAAAACAGGCCTAAGAGCACAATGAAAAGAAATAATTTCTTAAATTCCTCATAAAAATTAAAAATGCTATATTTCGTATACAATAGGTGATCGGTAACGAACTGTTCGGTTTACGAACAAATTGGTTAACGGACACTTTCGCGTGAGATTTTTATGTTCGGATAACGAACACATGTTCGGTTAACGAACACTTTCAAAATATTTTTATGTTTGGAGAACGAACACCTCACGAAACAAAGTCATGATGAAGCAATGCCGTGTTTCATATTTGACCAGCTATACTTATTGCTTCTATTGTCGACTTTGGGAACATTTTAACAGTTGCATTACATATGTCCTAATTAATTCATGGACTGCCGGGGATTGAGGACCTATATTTTAGGATCCCCGAATTGGAATGGACAGACTAGAAACATTAATTATGTATTTTGTGCATTTAGTAAATATAATCCTTTTTGGTTTAATAACGCTCCTTTTTAAAATCTAATTTAAAGCTTTATGATTTATCAGATCAAAAATTTTAATAAAATTTTACATTTTTTTTAACGGTTTATTATGTAAACGCATTAGTCTTTGTGGTATATTTACAAAATCACACAAAATTTTGGAATACATGTCATCCTACGAACATTTTCTATTTTGAAATCACTTTAATAGTTTTTATACTTTTGCAAATGTTGCGAATCTTATATTTTTCCGATTCTCGAAACGTTGAGTTAAAAAACTTAACAAATAAAAAAACTTTTAAGGTGCTCAGTAATTTTCAAGAATAATATTTAATATATTAGTATAAAAATCCCTGTAAGTAACAATGGTTCGTAGAAAAACAAATTTGATTATTCTCGGTAAAGTAAACTCATTGTTATAATTGACCAAAAAAAAAGGTACTTCTTATTTATCCACATTTTTCTGAAACTGTAGTATTTTAATTACTTTGTAAACTACTGTAAAATTTTTTATTTTTTTGTTTTTTGAATGTATATAAACGGAAGAGTGATATTAACAAAAGAAAAAGGAAAATAAACATGTCATAAATAATCTGATGAATACAATCTAAGGAAATGAATATAAAAGTTTCCCCTTTTTCTATGGTAGAGACATGTACATTGGAATAAGTCACTCAATAAATTGTATAATTCTGATGTATAATTCTATTTATAGCATCACAATTATTTTTTTATTTTGCCCCTTTCATCTTTCTTTTATCTTTTCTTTTCTGAATAAAAATGGAATCTGTGTAATTGAAATTAAATACCTTACAAAAAGAAGTGATATCTCATCAAAAACAACTCGTTGTAAATGATCCCGCCAAGCCACAAACCTAAAACGTCAGCCATAAAAAGAAGTGATATCACATAAAAAGAAGCGATATAGAAGTGCATACTCCGAGTCCCGTGTAAAAATCTATCACCACTCATAATGTTTCCAAAGGACTCGGAGTGAGGTACAGTATGTGAAAACTGCTTGGCGACCTGCAGGCTTTTAGAATATATGCAGTATATCAATTTTGAAAATCGAAAAAATAAATTTTTAATTTTTGTTATATCACTTTTATAAATATTTTTTCATGCGAAAGAACTGACAGAACGGATTTTTCCCCAGACTTATGCGATTCCGCTTACGCTATAATTATTGCAATATATCTCAATTTAGTTAACGTTTATTATAAAGTGCATTGTTATTAATATGTGTATGATCATTACATATATATACACACACACACACACACACACATATATATATATATATATATATATATATATATATATATATATATATATATATATATATATATATATATATATATTAATTACAAACTCAAAATCTTTACATGTTTACTTAAGAAATCTTCTTCGTAAGAGTGGTGTATCTAGTTTAAATAATGGTAAATAAAATCAACAAATTAATTTTTCAAGCTCATAAATAAGAAAAGACATGCAAACACAGAAGCTTCAACTTTTTACAATTTTATGGGAGCAAAGTAATTAAATAAATAAAAATAAATAAAAAAATAAATAAAAATAATATAGTCATATGTAATTGCAGGAAACGCGAACATTATAAAAGCCTGCAGGTCGCCAAGCAGTTTTCACATACTGTACCTCACTCCGAGTCCTTTGGAAACATTATGAGTGGTGATAGATTTTTACACGGGACTCGTAGTATGCACTTCTATATCGCTTCTTTTTATGTGATATCACTTCTTTTTATGGCTGACGTTTTAGGTTTGTGGCTTGGCGGGATCATTTACAACGAGTTGTTTTTGATGAGATATATCTTTTATCTTGGAAGCTTTTCGAAATTAACTGTAAAGTTATCATGAAATAAGTTGTTTTTGATGTCATTAGAAACTTTACAATTTATTTTATATCCAATGAAATATGCCGTATAAAAAAAAAATTGGGTCTTAAAGTCTTCAAGAACCTGTAATACTTTCCAAAGATTTTTTGTTCATTTTTTTTCCCCGAAAAATTCTGAAGTGAAGCAACGTTTGCCCGAGGGCTATAAGTTTTAGACCTTTGGGAATTGTTTCTGTGTTGTTCGTCTTCTAATAAAATTATTTGTCTGGAGATTGGCTGGATTTATTGGAAAACTTTGGTGGACTCATTTCATTGCCTTCTACTTCGCCATACTCGCTAATATCGACTGCAACTTGCTATATCGTTGAAGGACTGCCATCTTTTCATCGAATATTATTCATCGTAATATCTCAACCTCGTCAAAATGCTACATATATATATATATATATATATATATATATATATATATATATATATATATATATATATATATATATGTATATGGTGTATCTGAAATGCTTCAACAAACTTAGAGGGATGATAGTATTCATTAAAACAAACAAATAATGCAATGGAACATGGGGTCGCAAATGATGTTTAAAGGATGAAAATCGAGAAAATGCGTCTGGAAATAGACAAACTGAGACAAGAAAGAAACACTCCAGAAAATGATTTATTGTACAGAATAGGTACAACACAGCTCGTGATGTCCAGAGAAAACAAATATTTTACAACAATTGTTGAAAGTGTCGACCGCGGACATTATTACACAGAGTACATCTACGGAGGAACGATTGGTGGACACGCTCGAAGATTCCGGGAGTTTCCTGGATTTCTCCTTCAGCGGTCACAATACGTGCTACTACTTCTTCGGTATATATATAAATAAATATATATATATATATATATATATATATATGTGTGTGTGTGTGTGTGTGTGTGTGTGAGTCATTACAATTGATACAGAATTTAATAATTTAAAAAAAATAGAAAAAGGAAAAAAACTTGTGAAAATTTTGGATAATTATTTTATTTAGGTAAATAATGATAGTGCCCACATGGACTAGCATAATGGTATATTTAGTATAGTGAAGTATTCGTAATAATATCTGGACAATTATTTTTCGGGTATGCAACGCTTTGTTACTCTGTTATTATTATTTTTTTTTTCATGCGAGAACTATCGTATAATTAGTTTTCTTGGCATAGCACACTGTTTATTTAAAGCAGATTAATGACATTTTCTTTGTTAGCCTATGTTTTAATAACCACTGCATTATTTTTTTTGAAATTCATATTAGATTTTTTCTTATTTTACGTTAAATTTTCATTTTGAAAAAAGAGCGTCCCGCAAAAAAAAAAAATAAATAAATAAAATAAAATAATAATAATAATAATAATAATAATAATAATAATCAATCTAAGTCTACAAAAAATTGCTTGCAACATTTTCAAATGTAGTTTATTATTAGCGTTTCAAATTAGTTCAAAGCTTATAATATTTTCTCTGTTATATTATATTTAAGCAGAATTTCTTGAAAATTTGCGGTATTCATACTCATAATTATTTAACAAGAACTTATAAAATATGTATTTTCATATCATTTAAAAGTTTAGAATAAGGCCTTTCTTATGATAGCTATTATATATTTCTAGGGTAAGGTGTTAATTTTTTGTTAATTTTTAAAGAAAAACCCTTTTTGGGTCAAAAAAGGAAGTTTCATTTTCTATAAAACTACCGATCATATCATTTTGAGCTTTTGACAGCTAGAAATCTGAACATTTCACTTTTGTTTAAAAAAAGAAAAAAAAGATTATCAAAATATCTTAATTAAACGTGTGTCGATGGCATCTATACTATTAAAAACCGTTCGCGTATCTATCTATGTAACCTCAAAAACTCGAAAACCACAGGGCGCAGGGCTAGGAAATTTTGCACACGGGTAGCTAGTAGGGGGCCCATGAACGATCAGGGCAAGAAATTCGAAAATTTTAAATAGATTTTTTATAGATTAAATATTAATTAAAATCTATACACAAAGAGATCTCATCAAAAATACGCTTTTTTATTTTCGGTTGGTTGGTTGTATAAAATCTTCACAGAAGTAATTAAATAAATCAAGGTAGGGATGATTGCAATACCCAGTCGAGTGTTTAAAATCGATGGATCAGAGATTATATGAGATGTAGACAATCAACTTAATTATTGACCGTTGCCAAATGCTAAAAACTTAATTTTAAAAGATTTTATCGACTTAATGAATGATAATTAGCTGGGTTTAATTGGGTTTAATTAGCTGGGGCCTCCTCGCGGCCCCTCCCTCAAGGTTTTTTCTCTAACTGTGATTTATTTCCAGAACTCAGGTAATTATGTTCCGAACTTTTCCAAACCAGTTCCATTTTGCTAAATTATCATAAAAATCAGCATTCATAGCTTCAAGGTGTACTTCTAGAAAACAGTTACCAGTATTTCCGAATAATAGTCTAAGCCAAATTTTAAATTAAGTTCCTAGAATAACCAAATGAATCAATCTTTAAATATGCATATAGTGGCTCTTTTAATTTATCATTTCCTGAAAGGCACTTGAACATCCGCTGCCCCCGGCCCCTCCCTCAAGGCTTTTTGTGTAATTGTACCCTGTTTCATATCTCAGCAACTAATTTCCCGATTTCAGTGCAACTGATTCCAAACATCATATTTAACTTAATAATCAACGTCTATATCATTAAAATAAATTTGTGAGTAGCGGGTACCCCTATTTCCGAATAACAGTCTAAGACAAATTTCTAATTAAGTTCCAAACTTAACCAAACGAACGAATTTTTAAAGATGCATAGTGGTCCTCCTAATTACTAATTTACTGAAGTGAACTTAAACATACGCTCCTCCCCGGCACCTCCTTCAAGGTTTTTTTTCTCTAACTATGCCCCGTTTCCATAACTCAGCAACTATCTTTCCGATTTCAACGCAACTGATTACAAACATTATAATTAACTTAATGGTCACCCTCTATAACATTAAAGTAAATTTATGAGTAGTAGTTACCACTATTTCCTAATAATAGTTTAAGACAAATTTGTAATTAAATTCATAGCTTAACCAAACGAACAATTTTTTAAAGATGCATAGTAGTCCTCCTAATTAGTCATTTTCTGAAGGACACTTGAACATCCCCTCCTCCCGGCACCCCCCTTTACTGCAATGTGAGATATGCATATTACGGACGCCACGCTGCAATACCAACAAGCTGTAGCGGGTATTACGATAATTCTTTTACCTCGCATGCAAATAATTAGAGATTATTTAATTGCGCTTTATTATTTCATTTTTTAAAAATAAAGAAAAACATTTTATCACAAACGGCAACAACATTTTTATTCTGATATTGTTTTATCGTCTGCTTCCATAGCAACAAAAATTAAGTTTCATTAAAAAAATGCACAGTAGTATTTTTTTTTCTAAATCGTATAGTTATTGAACAACTCAACACTTTAACAGGGGAATTAAATTCATTTTATTCACATTTTAGAATTAAATTCATGAACTCCCGTGCGTAGAACGGGTTAAACAGCTAGTTTTTAATAAACCGCGAATCAATATCAACTGCTTTAAAATCTCCTTCAAAGACTCGCTTCCGACAATGTGTGTATTTTCCACTGCATTTTATGGGGTTGGGAATTTCAAGGGAGAATCCGATGTCTTTTTCCGAATGACATCGCTTCCGATGACATCATGGTAGCGTTTTCGCCGGGCTTGTCGGAACAGGACGTTCCATCGGAAAGCTTCCGAGAATGATTGGATTCCGATGCCATCGTAGTAGGGCTCCAGGACCTTCTAAAATCCGTCGGAAACCGGAAGTCGGAAATTTTCATGAATACAATACTTTCTTCTTGTAAATATAGAAGAAAGTAATAAATGGGAGAGGGTTTTTTCTTTTTTTTTAAACTACCTTGGTCCTTCCCAATTAAAACTAGTCGGATGTGTCAATCCCAAAACTATTTTCTATCTCGCACAGGTTTCGCATACATTAAAAAGAATCAGCACCAATTTATATCACGGTCTAACTGAATCTAAAGTTTTATTAAATTCCGTGCATTCGCTCTTGAGATATGACTATTGCTAAAATCGTCTAAATCATGCAAAATGCAGCATAGCAGCGCCACATTTTGCGAGATTTAGATCAAAACCCAATCAATAAAAACATATGTCAACGTCTAACTGAATCTGAAGTTTGATGAAAATCCGTGCATTAGTACTTGAGATATATTTATCGTGTTAATAATGAAAAAGGTAGCATAACAGCGCCACCTGTAGGGCTATTTAAACCAAAACGTAAGCAGCATCTATTTATGTCAAGGTCTAACAGAATCTGAAATTTGATAAAATTCCGTGCATTAGTTCTTGAGATATAGCTATCGTGAAAATCATGAAAAAAGTGGTATAGCAGCGCCACCTGTTGGGATATCTACACCAAAACGTAATCAGTGTCTATTTATGTCAAGGTCTAACAGAATCTGAAATTTTATGAAAATGAGTGCATTAGTTCTTGAGCTATAGCTAATGCGGAAATTCCGAAAAATGCATAGCAACGCCATCTGTTGGACGATTTTCTCCAAAAACTAATTTATATCAGGGACTAACTGAATATAAAGTTTTATAAAATTTTGTGCATGAGTTCTTGATATAGAGCGCCCACAAATTTTGTGTCACATACAGACAGACAGACAGACTCACAGACAGACATTTTCTAAAAATAGTCAAATCGTGTTCAGGACCTTCTAAAACGTATAAATCTGTAAAAAACGGGAAGTCGAAAATTTTCATGAGTCCAATACTTTTTTCTTGTAAAGATAGAAAGAAAATAAAAAGTTTTAATTATCCAAAAATTATGTTAATCCTTTAATTATATAGCAATATAAGTCAAATAAACCAAGTTACGTGAGAGAGTTATGGCTACTACGCAACAATTTAAATTTTGCAAAAACAACAAAATTTTGCTAGAATTACAAATTTAAATTACAAAATTATTGTAAAATTTAAAAAAATAGATTTTGCTAATTCAAGTAAAATTGATGAAATTTTGTTAAAATTTTGTAAGAGTGTTAACAATATTTTTTTGTCCAAGCAACAAAACCATTTTTTTACTTAAACTAAAAATTTTGCTTAAAACAACCAAAATGTACTCAACAAAACATGTTTTGTAGCTTTAATCAATTCCCTTTTCTCGGTGCGTTATTTGTTATATTAAGAGATACTGTTTCGGAAAAATATTTCCCTGAAGTAAATATCACGTCCACATCCTCTCTCCTGATCGATTTTTTTTTCAAAAATGCATTAATATTTACCGATTAAAAAAAAAATTTAATGCCGATATTGTGTTTTTTGCTTTTCCTTCATTTTTAAAATTCAGCATTCCTTTTCCGAATAAAAATACAAAAACAGAAAAAAATACCCTCAAATCTGGGTACGTTTGAATGGATTTTCGTTTAAAAGTATAACATCATACTAATTTGAGAGTGTATGTTGCCGAAGTCAGTAGGGCCCCTAACATTAGGTTTGTTTGACGAAAATTGCGTTTGAAAATATAAAGTCAATAGAGACAGGAGCGTTCTTAGCAAGACAGGTGTACTCTTTCAAAGGCGGTTGTGCTCCCACTCTAGGTTCATTTTTTTGGATTTCCATTTAAAAATATAAATCTATACAAATTTGTGGTTCATTGGTAAAAACAGAGCTGAGCGTACGTAGCACGCCGGTGTACGCTGCCGAAGGCGGCCTCCAACTATAAGTACATTTGGCTGTATTTTCGTACAAAAATATAAAGTCATTAATAGGGAAATTTCAGGTTATTAACTCGAGATCGGGAAACGCCAGGCGACTCCGCCAATATTTAAATAAAAAATGAAATTTTATGCTTGATATGTATAAATTCTCTTGGTGCGTGCAAAGAATTTACTCTCAAATATCCAGAAAAAATTCGGCAAGATAAATTGTTAGATTTGAAGCATAACTTTTTTTAAGAAAAGTGTATTCATGAATCATGCTAAAAGTAATGTATCTGCTTAAAAAAACTATTAGATTTAATTGCTAGCAAATCAAAATCATTCACTACAAATTATAAGAAATGATTTTCAAAGCAGTTAAAGAAATTTGAAAATTATATAAGCTAAAATACGTGTTATAGTAAAAAAATCAATATTTAAATGAAATCAATAATTTTAATATATGTCGCTTATTGCAGTGTAATTCATAATAAGTGAAGAGCTTCTGTAAAATATTTCTGTGCTCGTTATAAGCACATAAGTTGATATATGTTTTTATACAATTATGAACATTTTGATTGAATAAAGTTTCTCGTTTGTCATGTGTTAAGTTTTTATTGCAAATAATAACACTCCTGAGTCCATTGGTTTTATGAAAAGGGACAATCATACAATTAAAATAAAAATGCAAAGGTGAGATTGATATGCAAGTTTCCACACTCAGTCCGATTTTCTGTTAGTGCAGTAAACATTTTTTAGTTGATTTTTGGATTAGTGCGCAGAGCACAAAATGTATGATCATTTTTCCAGGAAGATGTCAAAGAATTTTTAGAAATAAAATTTGAAGAAAGTGCTTTAGAAAAAAAAATACTCTTATTAACTTTGAAGGAATTTTTCAAAAATTAGAATTCAAATAGAATTGGGAAGATATAGATCCAGATATCGATAGCAGTATGCAAGTGTTATTATAAAATAAAAATAAAAATAAGAATAAAATACAATAACAGTGCAACAGGCAATTCAGAATTTTTTGCTTAAATAATGTAAAATGCATGTAAGTTTGAAGTAATAAAATTTTATTTGAATAAGTTTGAAATCAAATTGAGATTTGTTTTTCGAAATTAACTTAATGGTAAGTAAGCTAATATAAATAACCTTAATGATTACAGTTATCCAGAATTAAAATTTAAGAATGACTACTTAATCCTTCTTGATTGTTACTTATTAAAGTAGCTCACACGTTTATGTTAATAAAAATGATATAAACTTTTTAAAAATTAAACGTTAAGTTGCAATAAGTATTTTCTAACAATAATACATCACAAACAATATCGCAGTACATTTTTACATTGTCTGTTTACATATTTCGAGTTTTAGAGATAGTTGGCTTTTGATCGATTGCAAGTTTTTCAATTCAATGTGTGTTTTCAATAGTGCGGATCTCGGAATTAAATAACCAATTACGAGCTGACCAATCAACCAATCGAGAAAACCCTATGTTAAATCCTATATTAAAATTTACTTGAAGAACATACTTTACAAAAGAGCCATTTTAAATTACATAAGAATTTTCTAAAGAAAAGAAACTATCGCCAATGTACGTCAAATGAGATTCAGAAATATATCTTTATAATACGTACCATACAATACAATGTGTGCATTAAATGTTTGTAATGTAAAAATATTCATAAGTGTCTGTTATATTTTCAAAGGCTTCTTCGGATCTCGGGATTAAATAACAAATTACGAGCTGACCAATCAACCAATCGACAAAACCCTATATTAAATCCTATATTAAAATTTACTTGAAGAACATACTTTACAAAAGAACCATTTTAAGTTACATAAGAATTTTCTAAATAAAAGAAAATATCGCCAATGTACGTTAAATGAGATTCAGAAATATATCTTTATAATGCGTACCATACAATAAAATGTGTGCATTAAATGTTTGTAATGTAAAAATATTCAGAAATGTCTCATATATTCTCAAAGGCTTCTTTGGCCTTTTAAACTGGTATATGAATACATAGATTGCATAAGAATGTAAAATGCAGTTGCATGCTACTTTGTATTTAAAAAGCTTTTCATTTATTTTAAGAAATTTTACTTTTACAATAGATCCGGCGCAGGATAATAAATAAAGTATAACAACTTCCTAGAAATTTCTTCATTATAAAAATATAAAATATAAATCATTCACATGTCTCTATTTATTTTAAAAAAATTTACTGTTAGTTAAATAATTGTTCTATTTTATCAAAAAACATAAAAAGTTAAATTTACAAAAATTTAGTAATACGTAAGATGAAGCTTTAAATATTTAATTATCTCATTTTCCTTTTATTTTACGTTTAAATTCTCATTTCATTTATTTGTTTTATTTTAATTTTGTAAGAACAATATTAGAACAAATTAATTGTTTAAAATATACATTATGAGTAAAGTTTTTTAATTATTGATGGATAAATTAAATAACTTATTAAACAATTAAAACCCACATTCAGTTTATATTTTTAAATGCAACTATATGTTTTAAAAATTATTGTAATAAACATTGGGTTGTTTGGAAAGTTCCTTTCGTTTGAAAACAAAAAAACAATTCGTACCGGGAAATTCTACCCGTCAATTATTAGACATTTGATATCGGAATTAATGTCTAATTGCGAAGATCGAGTTTTCCCCTCTCTCCAATTATATTTAATTTTTTCTTGTCTTTCGTATTTGTATATTAAAAAAAAATTCTTTAGTCTGCCTATATTGGCTTTTTAATGTTATTATTTTGTAACTTTTAAACTAAATGTATGGTCGCTGAAAGGAGTCTTTTTCTTTCTTTTTTAAGATGGTTTTGTTTGTCTTTTTTTTCTTTTTTTTTGGATCTAATGGAATTTTTTTCACTATTTCTGTTTTACTTCTATTTCATAATTAACTTTGTAAACATTTTTATCTAATTTTTAACTTTTTAAATTCCTCACGTCTTCCTTTTGCCTATAACCTGGAAGTTCAGTTGTTACGCAGCTAGGTATTCCATACTGCAAACTACATTGTTCCTTTGTTCCATTGTCTAATAATTAAATTATTGCATTTTCCACACGTAAGAACTTTCTGAACAACCCAAGATTTAGTAGATTGCATCACCAAATAAAGGTGTTTGAAAGAAAAAGCGAAGTTAAAATGGCTATATCTCAAAATTAAACCAAAGATTTATTTAAAAAAATATATTAAAACTTTGATGTTAGAGAATAGGAGATCCGATTACCCATTACAGTTCCCCTTTGTAAACGGAATGAATATGGAAAGTAATCTGATATTTTATCTTCAAATACGTTTGTTGTTGTTAAATGTAAAAAAAATAAAATATAGTTTAGATTAGTAAAACAATGATATTATTTTTTAACACATTCACTACTGGGTTAAAATTGGCGAATTCAAATGTTCCACCAGATTCTGATGTTTAAGATGTTCATTACCGAAGACGCATACGTGGACATTGTTCGTTCGTTCATTTGATAGACATTTGGCGCCACATATGCGTCAGTCATCTTACTTTACAAAACGTAACGCCATGTGACAGGAACGCCAGTATAACTTGCAATTTTGCTCAGAAATGTCAAAGGAGGAAACGAACATGTTATAACTCAGATGACGCATAGGTAGTGTTAGTGGAATGTCAAATGAGTGACTATGGTCCTCTGTGACCACGTCCTCGGTAGCGAACGTGTTTTAATGAACAGGTAATCATACCCAAGACAGTTCGGCTGAGAAAGGATCAGGGTTCATAAGCCGTGTTATTGGCCCATGAAATAAGACTAAAATTCGATTTTATTATACTGACGTAATTATTTCACTTTTAAATATTACAAGTTTTATCCTCTACGATTTCAACAACATTTTTTGTAGTTTTGTTCGAATTTATATGACTTACGCAAGCTCAAAGTTCGTATTATTCGTAGTTTTTGATGAAAAATACGCAATTTCTCCTAATGTTACCTCAATTATTTATATGAGCGCAATCGTGCAACACTTTCTTCTTGACATATATTATAAAATACATTAAAATGTGCAATATATGTAAAAATAAAATTATTGCAAAGCTGCGCTATTAGTAGAATATTAAAAATAGAGAGTTAAGTAACTGCATTCCTTCACGTCAATAAGAGACTTTAGGATGCAGCAACGTATTTAAACGTACTAAAATGAACGTAACTATTGCTAATAACTGCATTCCTTCACATTAGCAATAGTTACGTTCATTTTTGCACGTTTAAACACGTTGCAGGATCCTAAAGCCTCTTAGTGACGTGAGGGAATGCAGTTACTTAACTCTCTATTTTTAATATTCTACTATGAGCGCAGCTTTGCAATACTTTTATTTTCACATATATTGCACATTTTAATGTATTTTATAATATTTGTCAAGAAGAAAGTATTGGACGATTGCGCTCATATAAATAATTGAGGTAAAATTAGGAGAAATTGCGTATTTTTCATCAAAAACTACCAATAATACGAAATTTGAGCTTGCGTAAGTCATATAAATCCGAACAAAATACAAAAACCATTGTTTAAATCGTACAGGATAAAACTTGTAATATTTAAAAGTTAAATAATTAAGTCAGTATAATAAAATTGAATTTTAGTCTCATTTCATGGGCCAATAACACGGCTTATGGACCCTGATCCTTTTAAAAATAAAATAAATAGCCTATTATTATCATTACTGAACTTCTCACATACAAATTTAAATCTATTCACTATAATTTAATTAAAATTATTTTATTTATAAGTGCTTTTTTCTTGCTGTTTTGGAAAATATACTAATTTTACGTAAAAAATGTATACATAAAAACATTCATTTTTGCTGCATGAATGAGCCGATTAAAGAAGAATTTAAAGTGATAAATGAATTTATTTCTTCATAAATAATAATCGTTGAAAATAATAATAGCTATACCCAAGTCTGTTACATTTCTAGATACTTCTATTAAATTTCATTAATGTAATATTTGTTTTAAATAAAATATTGTAATATCATCAGCAACATTATTATTATTATTATTACTCAAATTATTGCTGTTGTAGAAATAATATTCTTACTAGTAGAACAGTCATATTTCTAATACAAATATGTACTGCACACAAAAATTAATCATCCTTAAATGAAAGCACAATAGTTTTGTTTTCTTATACTTTAGACAGATAGAGCTATAGAAGTTCTACACGCTAAACTAAGCCTCGAGTGCTGATCCGTGATTATCGCCGTGAGGTAGAGTAGGTAAGTTGTTCTGAAGTAGGATAATAGTGCGTTAAGATAGGTTAAGACATGTCAGAGTATCGAAGAAGTGCTATCATGTTTAGGCGTGTCAATGACCACGCAGTGAGCGACGTTGCCTGATTTGTTCATGTGTCGAAGTGTATCGAATGTTTCCGAGGAAGCATTAGAAAGGGGACTACTTGCAATGAACATTTCGTGCTATGTAGACAATTGCTCAGAACAGCACATGAAGTCGCACGTCTGCAATGTACCAAAAGTCACTGAACGGGGACAGTAGGAGGCTGGAGATATGCAATGTGGTTCGAATAATCATATTTTTTAAAGACACTAATATTTCTTGTGCCTCGACGGTCAAATGAGGCATTTGAGTGGCAGTGTGTGGAGTCTGTATTTCCACCGTAGATCGTTTTTTGATCGTTGTGTGTTGTTTATCATACTATGACTTCTACTACTGATTTGGCTAACCATTAAAATAAACGAGGATGTTTATTTGGACATTTTCGGCGACCTCGGTGATGTTTATTCAATATCTTCTTGAGGAATATGCTATGGGCACTTCCTTCATATTGTAAGATGACATGTCCCTTCATATTGTAAGAAGTCTTAGTTACAGGACTGCATGAATACTTGAAGGTTTGATGAACACTTGCATTCCCTATAGCACCCCGACTATCCCATAGATTCACCTGAGCTTAACCTCATACAGGGAACTATTTAGAATATCAACTAAAACACCGACATCAGCATCCCCGACACCAGCATCCCGGACATTTGGTAGCCTTAAACGATTTACTTAAGCGAAAATTGCACCAACTGCATATACCCTGCCTATAGAATCGTTTAGTCTCCATTCCTTAAAGAATACAGACGCGTCGGAAGCACGTTTACACTGTATTCGAGATATATCTCGGGATAGTTTTAACCAGTTTTACTTGCTTATCAAATATTGTGTTTTCTAGAGAAACTTCGAAATTATTTTTATTATTAAAAGTCTTACATTAATTTGGTTTGTTTACGAAGATTGGTAATATATTTCTCGATGAAAACATTTCTATCCTACCAAAAGAAAACATGTTTTATCAGTTGAAAACATGAAATATTTGAAACTTCTGAATAACAGGGTAAAATGTTCAGACACATAAGCTAAATTTAAGTCTTGTTTTTACATAAAAAATATAATTTCTCTGTTAGTAATCAATTGTATGTAAGCTTAGAAGCTGCTTTATTTCTATAAAACAAAATCTGTTCTTTTAAAGTTGGTAACATGAATATTGATCAGATACTTATTGAAATACTGTTTACACCTCTTAGAAATTTTTGTTTATATAAAAAATTTTGAATAAAATTATTTATTCTTTAATCTTAGATATTACCACGATTAGTTTTTGAGTATACAGGGTGATTTAAAAAAAAGTGGACAAAATGACATGGTAGATCAGTCATACAATAAGAATAAAAAATCGCATAGGAACAGAGGGTCGCAACTGCGATCCGAAGCCACTACAGGGCGTCTAAAATAATACATAATACAAAGAGAAGAAACAAAACCCTTACAGATCATTTTATTGATAATTACTCAGTCACATGCGACTAATGTATACCAAATGTTGAGCATACAGCAGATGCTCAAAGTTTTTGCCAGGTGCATCGAGACACGTCTGGTATCTACATTACATGGAACGGTGCATCTTCTCAAAGATACCAGGTGTATCTCGAATACATCCTGCTGCCACAACTATTCTTCATACCAAGTCTTCGGGCGTTGCAACAGGTGTTTCAGACACAAGTCCTTTTAAAAATCCCCACAAGAAAAATCCAAGGGAGACAGGTATGGTGATCGTGGTGACCATGCGATTGGTCCACCGCGACTAATCCAGCGGCCAGGAAAAGTACCTGTAGATGTGCTCTGACGTCTGTGCTGAAATGCGCAGGAGCTCCGTCGTGTTGAAATTGAATGCGTCGACGAATAGTCATCCGAACATCATTGAGAATTTTTGACAGAACCTCTTGCAAGAATGTTAGATAAATAGAACCGCTAAGTCTTTCTATTAGAATGTATGGACCAAGTAAACAGTCTCCTACAATGCCAGCCCATATGTTAATGGAACATTTTTGTTGTGCGCCATGCGGAAGTGTAGCATGCGGGTTTTCATCCTCCCACGTATGTAGGTTGTGAAAGTTCATTACACCCTCTAATGAGAACGCAGCCTCATCCGTGAAGAGAACACTTGCTGCGAAGTGTCGGTCAGCAGCAGTTGCTTGCAAAAACCACCGCACAACATTCATACGATTGTTGTAGTCCTTCGTCTCCAGTGCCTGGACGCGTTGTAAATGATAAGGATGTTGTCCTTCGTCGTGTAAAATGCGCCAGATGGTAGCTTGGGGATATGGGTCGTTCGGGATGCAACTCGTTTACTTGTTGAAGGATTACTCTGGAGTTCTTGGACAACTATTTCTTCAGCATCAACTGTCCGAGTTATTCGTTGGCGACCAGTATACGGCTTGTGCACGTCAAACGAGCCGGTTTCACACAATTGTCGATACAGAGTGGCAAATAATGAGTGGCTAGGCACCTTTCTACCAGGATATTTCTCACGATACATTCGCAAGGCTTTTCGTCCATTGCAGTTGGCCATGCTGTAAATTAATTGCATGTCAGCCATTTCGCGGTACGTGTAACTAGCCATGTTACTCCCAACACATCCACGGCTCGAATGAAGACAATCTCCATTTTCTCAGCTCGTGTTTGTATCGCAACGCCCTCTCGTGGCTCTAGCGCTCTTTACAAGCGTTTGCGACCCTCTGTTCCTATGCGATTTTTGATCCTTATTGTATGACTGATCTACCATGTCATTTTGTCCACGTTTTTTTAATCACCCTGTATAAAACAAGTGGGTAAGTGTGATCGAAGATCGCACAAAGGGTTTCGTTAAATATTTCTTTCAAAACACATTATCGTTTCTTTAATAAATAGAAATAAATTTTTATTATTATTCGCTTTTATACTCTGTCACAATAATATATGTCATGTGTTACTGATGCGATATTAAAAAAAAAGTAGTGTCCCCTCTCCTTCTTCCCTTCTTTATTAACCATCCCTATTCGCATTATTAATTACATGATTGTTTATTAGCGTTTTATTTCTTTCCTACTCGGGGGTTCTGCCCCCTACGAGCTACGCTCGCCAACCCCCGTTCTGACACCGCAAAGTCTAAAAACACGCTAATTTTATTAAATCTAAAATGCATGAATTATAATTAAGCTAAATTATCATTCAGCTGCTGTCGAAAGAGCTAATTGATTAAATAACATCAATTAAACATTTGAAAATCAACTTGTGTAAAATAGCTAAGTAAACAATGTCGCTGCATCGGGGAATTTTACAATGATGTTATAAAAAATTGGATACTTATCCGTTACCCCGTCTACAACTATCCAAAAAAGAAAAAAACTTCGCCAAAATTTAGGGAAAAAAGGGCGTTACCGTGGCATCACATTAAATTGAAATCAGATGCGTTAGACGTGTTTGTTGTGTCATCAATAGATTTTTATTCGATATTTATCTGTATTTTTAATGATATTTTATACATTTATTAGTTATTTCATTAATTAAAAAAATAATAACATTCTTAAACGGCGCGCCATGATATTAAAACAGAAAAAGCATTGAAAAAAATGTTTCTATGCATAGTTACGGACAACAGATCCGTTTCAACTGCCTCATAAACACTTATCCATCAGCCGAGGAGGATAATTAAGAAAATATTGTAAATAAATAAATATTTAAGATTACTGTGTTTTCTTTTCATTAATATATTATAAATTTTATTGTTTAAAGTTACTGATAGTTGACACTTTAGTGAATGTGGCTTTAGATTCCAATGGCAACATTCTTCCATTGTTTTTTTGGTCATTATAGTTTTACGAATAATTTGGCGATTTTTTTTTTTACTGAAATTTTATCAATGGTATAATTGAGACGTAACAAAAATTATTTTCACTAAGACGTTTTAAACGTATCGTTTCCAATATGACGTGATTTACAAAGTTTGCTTCCTATTAATTAACTTAAAAATATTTAATTGAAGAGAAATATTATTATTTACGCTGTTTAAAAATTTGCAATAATAGGTAAAATATTTTGTAGAAATAAAATAATATCTCGTGTAAATATATTTTGATATTGAAACCTTTTGGAAATGTTGTTATTTGAGCATTTTAAATATGTCGTAAGTTTTCCTATTTAATGTTTTGAACGCGTAATGATTTAATTATATCTGTTTTCAATATTCACGTGCAAGTATATTTTTTATTACGAAATTTTCTACAATTACTGCTATTAAAACGTGATCACTTACTTATAATTTAAAAGTTTTATTCCTGTTTTTGACAGTCATGTGTAAATACATTTTTAATTGAAACGGAATATTATTATGAGCGCTATTTTACAAATTGGTAACAATTCAAATAAATTCTGCACTTTAGTTGAATATTTTTATCCATTAATGAGTGGGTTTTTAAGGTTTTAATTAATATATTGCGGTAATGAAGATATTTAAAAAATTTTATGATTTTCAGCGTGGCACTAGATATTCAGCTGTAAGTACACAAATATTCAAGTCTCTAACTTATACAATTTGCGAGAAACGACTCTGGGACGGACTGACAGAAACGCAAGACGAATAGGGTTTCCTGAGATGAACGAAACCCTAAAAAGAAGCAAAAACCATGTTTTCACAACTCAGATGGTTACTAGGAGAATTTTTTAACTTATTTACATCAATCCTAATTTCTACGTACACATAATAATGAAACGAAAATGCGATTCATAAAAACGAAAAAGAAAAAATAATAATATCATATATGAAATGCAAAAAATATAAGTCATACAAATCCATGAAAATGAGTGTTTAGAACGGAAATTTATAGAATAGGTAAGATTGCATTTAATGCTATAAAAAAATACTCCATTGAAATTCAACCAAATTTACTACTAAGCTGTGCAAATAGAATTATGAAAAAATATAGTTTCGGGACATGCATAATTGTTTTATGCAGATTTTTAGATTTAGATTTAAATCACTTCATTTTAAACGACTTACATAATAATAATATTCTGTTTAGATCAAAAAATTATTTATTTCTGATTCCTGTGTTTGCTTTTGAGAAATGATTTCTAAAGAATGTAAGATGTTTAGTGTATTATAAATTTTATATAGAGTAGGACTGTACAATTTCTCAAATTACAATTTTAAAAAGAAATATTTCAGAAAACACAGCCTATTCAAAATGTAGAATACACTAAATATTTTTTCATTAAAAATACTATATATAGAAGATTTCAGAAATGTTTGCAAAAAACAGCATGAGATTTTCATAAACTTCATTTATTTAATTGTTAGTTTGCTGTATTTAATTTTAATCTTATCGTGGAAAAAGAGTAACTTAATTCTGCCATGAGATCTTTTAATTAAAATAACAGAATTACAAATGTTTAAGTATAAAAAAGTTTTTTAAAATTTGTATTTAATGTAAGAATGTTTAATAAGGTATTTAAATAAAACAATTATATCATACATGGTGTAAATGTACCAATAGTGGAAACGTTTTTACTTAAATAAAATAATTCGTAATACGATACAGATTTGGACAACGTACTATTTTAAATGTCAAAAGTCCATTTCTTAGATCCTATAACTATTTCAAAATCAAGCATCACTGAAAATAACGACAACCGGTTTTCATAACACTGCAGTACGGTGATTTTTTTTTACTTTTTCAAATTTATGGTTTGTAAAAAATGCGCATCCCGTAAATATTATTGTCTACAAAAGGAACAAGAAAACAGGAAGATGAAGATGGATAGAAAAAAAGAAAAAAAATATGAAAACGAAAAAAAAAAATACTAAAAGAGACAAAATCTGTACTTAAAAGTATACACGACGAAACATCCTTTATGATTCTCTCGTATCACCAGAAGAAGAAAATTAAATATCATGTAGTAATAGATATGTAGCATTTGTGATGAATAATATACTTTTGCGAAAATAAAGTATCTACAAAAGGATTTTTTAAAATCTAAATAAAGGCAAAAATGTTTCAGTTAAAAACATTATAATGTATGAAAAAGTGCATGAAAAGCACAATTTTGTATAAATCTATATATAGTGATTACTATAGTTAAGTAAATACACCACTGTCCGAAAATTAAGTGGCAGTGACCGGACGCTTTTTCTTTTACACGGTTTGTTGAATATTTACTGAAATTTTTGACAAATTGTTCTTGAAATTCGAGCATATAAAGCACATGTTTGACTTCAAAAATAGTAGAAACAGTACACTGCAATTTAAAAATTAATATATTGAATATTTAATGAGATATGGGCATTACTATGAAATAATTTAGAACTGCGTATGCGAGCAAAGATTTTTTTGCATGATTTGGTAAGTCAATTCTATAAAGTGACGCATATAAAAAGACCAGTCAAAGATTGTGAACACTCAGAAAGACACCAGCAATACAGTGAGCTAATTGAAAAATTCGGTGAAGAAATTGCTGGTATCTTTCTGAGTTTTAATGATATTTGATATAGAAACCATGAAACTGCCAATTTTCCCCTTTTAGTTTAATGCGGTCTTTATTTATTTTTAAATGTCATTTCTCTCTCTACATTTGAAAAAATCGTGTATTTAGAAATCATAAAATACAACTGATTCTGTCGTTTCAGTTTAAGACAGTCTTAGCTCATTTTTAATTCGTCTGTAATGTTCCTTAATTTTTTTGTAAATGGCGCAATGTGACCCATTGACGACTTTGAACCAATAAAACTAAACAACATTTATTTTACCTTATGATAAATATAATTTTTCCAAAATTATTCCAAGGAATTCCATTAACAGAAGCTTCAACCACACTACAGTATTCGACAATTGTTGCATTATGGAATCTACCTTTTCCGTGCGCTGAGCATCATATCTGGAATGTAATAGGAAACATCAATCCAAATTCATATTAATATGCCCAGAAAGATGCTATCAGAGGTCACATGTATAATCGGTTAGTTTCAAATGCAGTGTTCAAATTACTAGTATCTCCAACTATAATAAAGAAGCAAGTTTGTGTGTTTGTGTGTTTCTCGGTTGTGTTCTGAAGAGACCGCTGCACGCAGAGCTACAAAATTTGGTGGGAAGGTACCTTTATGCATGTAGTTTTGTACCTCGAAGCCAGATTTTGGAATGTTTGAATAGATTTTTTTTAATTAAATTTTTATGCGATTTTTAGTGTTTTTTCACGTTTTGATGCGATTTTTCCACATTAATAATGGGAATCCGGTTCCAATCTTTTAGCCCAATATAGTAAATTTTGTCCTCTTTTCAATAAAGTTGATGCGAATATTGTACAGCGATTTTTGAATTTTTGGCGAATTTCTTTCCTTTGACACTAATAAATTTCGCCAGAATGCTTGATTGGTTCGGTGGTTGCGCTTCCATTTCAACCTCAGAATCGACATTTTTTTTCCCTTTTTAGCTCGGAGAACGTTGATAATTCTTTACAGATAAAAAATCAGGATTTTAAATATGCGATTTTTAGTGTTTTTTAACGTTTCGCTGTGATTTACCGACATTAGTAACCGGAATCCGGTTCCAATCTTTTAGCCGAATATAGTAAATTTTATCCTCTTTTCAATAAAGTTTATGCGAAATTCGTACAGCGATTTTTGATTTTTTGGCGATTTTTTTCCTTCGACAACAAGTAATTTTGCCCAGAACGCTTGATTGGTTCGGTGGTTGCTTCCATTTCAGCCTCAGATACGCTCACAATCGTCATTTTTTTTTACTCTTTTTAGCTTGGAGAAAGTTGATAATTCTTTACAGATAAAAAAATCTTAATTTTAAAAGGGAAGAGCGGATTATTTATTAACTCGATTTTTTTTTAATTAGATTTTTTCTTTTAGTTTCATTTTTCAACATTTTTTTCATGTTTTGCAGCGTTTTTTGTTTCAAATGACGTCACAAATCGCCCACTACAAGTCAAACATCATTGGAGGGCAGTTGTGATTGGTAGCTGATAGAATTGTAGGCACAGCTGGAAGTCAACCGGGCAATTGTGATTGGCAGATGAAAAGGCCGTCAGCTGATTGCAATTCGAACAGCGAGTTGTGAATTTTTGCAATTTGTTTTATGCGATTTTTAGAGTTTTTTCATGTATACGTCATTTATGTATTTGATTTTAGAAATTAACAACGATAACTTACTGTTTTTGTATGTTAAAAAAAAAAAAAAAGTCATTTTGTTTGTGTTTCAAAAGTTAATAATTCCTAATTTTTTAATGCCGTAGATTTAATTCTGTGTGTGTGTGGGGGGGGGGGGGTGAATGTTCGATTGTAGTTTAAATATCGCGTTAATGCTCTGGTCGAACCTCCCTCCTTCCCTCCACCCTGCCTCCAAAATCTGAACTGTTTAATTATTAAACCGATTCAAACGAAACCTTTTCTCAGTTCCCCAGGTACTAGATAAACTTCGGTATCATTTTTTCAGCCCTTGGTTACCACTATTTCTGAATATTAATGACCAGCGAGTGGTATTTTCTCGAGTTCGATGGGCCCAATTTTAATGAGAATTAGTTCATTCAACTTAACACGAACTAATTAAGATATAGAATGAAACTAAAAGATTTTGCAGCACTTGCTGCGTAGGCAGAAGGGACATGTGCCAAAGTTTCGATCGGAAAGAATTTTATTTAGAACTGAGTGCACCCCTTAGCGGTGGGAAGTGAAACTAAACAATTTCGCATTTAAAATTCGTCCGATTCAAACAAAAGGCCCTATTTCAACGACAATTGATTCATTCAACTGAACATAAAATAATTAAGATATAGATAACTAATTAAGACATAGATTTCGCGCCCACTGCTGGTGGAAAGTGGAACTAAAACATTCTCTGCACGTGCACAGAACGCCTTTTATACGTTGTCATAAGCAGCGGGGACACGTGCCGGAGTTTCGTTCGGAAAGAGGTTTGTTTAGAACAAAGTGCACCCCCTGGCGGTGGAAAATGTAACTAAAAGATTTTGCATTTAATCTTGGTCCGATTCAAACGAAATCTTTTCTGACATTCTTTCGAGGTCTCCCAAGTACTAAATAAACTTCGTTATCACTTTTTCTACCCTTGGTTACCACCATTTATGAATATTAATATCCAGGGGTGTTGATTTATTTTCTCGGGTTTTATGGGTCCAATTTCAACAGGAAATGGTTCATTCAACTTAAGATATAGCTAATTATTTCAGACTCAGATTTGGTACTCCCTGGTGGTGGAAAGTGGAACTAACAGATTTTTCGCGCGTGCAAGGCACGCCTTCCACACGGTGCCGTAAGCAGCATGAGCGAGTGCCGGAGTTTCATTCAGAAATAGCTTTATTTAAAACAGAATGGTCCACCTGGTGGTGAAAACTGGAACTAAAAGATTTTGCAGCGCGTGCTTAGCACGCCTGCTATACACGGTGTCGTAGGCAGCGGGGACACGTGCCGAATAATTTGTTTAGACCAAAATGCATCTCCTGGCGGTGTAAGTAAAATATTGTCCTGCGCGTGCATCAAAAATGGTTATTTTTATTGAAACCGCAAAAGAAAGTTACCGATTTGATAGTCCCAGACAACGAAAAAGTTTCATTTTCACTCATCCTCGAGTATTCAGAAAAGTATTGAAATATTTGCATCGGAACTCACAGTTTATTTTTCTGATTCCAAAAATGCGAATTTTGTAAAAATCAAACGGTAACTTAAAATAAAATTGACCAAAAACTGAACCGTTTTGAATCAAATGATCCAGACATTTGAGGAGGCGGTATTAAATTTACTTCCGCTTTGGGTCCATCTCTCTATTTAATTTCCGAAAGACAAAGAGTTACCAGTGAAAGGGTTTCGTGCAGTGATTTTTAAGAGTGATTTCGCATTTCGTATTATGTTTTGGCGGGACCGGGTAGCGCCGGGCGGATCTGCTAGTACTTTAATATGTTTATATCCTACAGTTTAATCATTATGATAACGCTTAAATTATTCGTTATATTCAGTTCTTAAATTACGTGAAACAGTTGCAGTTTTTTATGTTAAGTTATGCTCACTCTTAAACATTAATTTTTTGGTTTATGTTTAATTTGATTAAATTCCTACAAAATATATTTACGCTTGTCTATTTATTGCAATCTCAAAATGTACTGGTAAAAGTCCTGAATAAATCCTATTGATACAGTGAGTTTGTTAAAAAAAAATAATTAAAATACCTAAATTTATGAAACACCAATTTGTTAAAATATTAACTAATTCTATAACAAAAGATGGGGATTTTCATTTACTACACAGCGTACAGCCAACAGAGTGAAAAATGTCCAGACCGGGAATAGAACTCGGATCCCTTGGTATATCACACGAAGTGCCCTACCATTTAAGCTACCAGGACGACATCTAGTCTGGCATTTCTCACTCCTATACGTTGGAAAGAAACTTTGCAGCAGTAGATGGAAAGTCATACATGAGCACACATCTTAATGACATACATGAGATGAAATAAATCCCAGCATCGAAGGATATATATATATCTAATTAAATTTTCATCCGAGCTAAAATTGCACTAGAAATTAATTACTATAACAAAGATGTGAATTTCGCTATGTGGTTATAAGCTGCATAGCAAGTTCAAATTCACATAATTTGTTACAGTCATTAATTTCCAGCGTAATTTCAACTCTGCTGAAAATTTAATTAGATATATTAACTAATTATTTTTATAAAGCTACGTAACGCTACCTATACACACAAAATATTTCTTAAGATTCGTTTATCGTTTTCTTTTTACACTTTATTAAATACTAGCTACCCGCCCGGCGTTGCCCGGGCCCGAGATAATAATAATCTCAGTGCAAGGCGTTAACCCCCTCCCTCCCCATACCCGCAGATATAACGAATAATTTGTTCAAGAAAACCACCTTCACCTACATTAACGCGATCATTAAAAAAATAATTAAATTTTTCTGATAATTAGAACATAACGAAGACACTAAGCTAAAATAGCCGACAGATGACACTTCCCATCCTCAATTTCAGAGCTATATCTTAATTAGTTATCTAAATTTTTGTTCATTAGTAAAAATTGACAATTATTTCCTTTCATTTTCGCAAACTAAATGGAGGGATCGGCCCGAAAAACAGATTTCTTTGTAGTTCAGTTTTTAAGGAAAGCAAATCCCTGTCTGAAACTTTCTCGGATTTATTTCACTGGCGCCAGCAGATTTTTAGCAGTTTTTTGCATAAATTAAGACAAATTACCGGCCGAATTTTTCAAAAATTGCATAGACGGATGCAGAATTATTTTTTACATAAGCTCAGAAATTTTCAAATTGATATCTTAATTAGTTTTCTTAAAATTCGCTAATTAGTAAAATAATTTCGAATTAGTTCATTTCTGCTTTCAAATGCAATGCGTCGATTCGTTTCTTTCGCCATTTTGATTTAAAAGATGTCATTTTAGAAGCGATCGTTAATGAGAATCTAATTAATATCTAGGCTAATTATCAAAATATTAAAATTCTGAGGCTCAGGTGCACCAAGAGAGGGTTTGGACTATCTAAATCTAAATTTACAGATCTTCTAGGTGCGCTAAATTTTCCTAGCCATCGCCAACAGACACACACACACACACAGACAGACACACACACGGACAGACACACACACAGAGCAAAACTTTATTTTATTAGTATACAGTGTCTCACATAAGTGATGGACACTTGTGCTTTACAAAAGGAAACTAATCAAATAAATTTAAAAAAACATGTACACATTTTTTGTGGGTGTGTTTCATACTTAAATTTAGTAAAGATTATTACATAACATACATTTTGTCAAAATATTAAAATATTAATTTAATAAAAATACAAATGTTTAGAACGGAGCAAAAAATAGCTCACATAAGTGATGGGACACCATTATATATGCAACAAAAATCGTCTGAAATAAGCAATAAAAGTATTTTTGGGGGTTTTATTTTTACTTAAAAGCAATTGGCAATAATTTATAAAATCGTCTGCAGTATTTCTCTCCAGTTTGTTTTGGAATTTTTGTGTTTTTTAGCTCTGTGTAGCCATGAATGCTAAACGAAAAGAAACTTCGCCTGAAATTCGAAAATTAGTTATTAATTTGCATATTGAACGTGGAAAATCTATTAGAAAAACTGCTGAAACAGTTAACTTGAGTCGTTCAACAGTTTTCAATATCATTAAACGATATAAAAAGAATCATATGATTCAGGATAAAAGAAGACCTGGCCGACCATCAAAGCTATCCAATGGAATAAAGCGAATTATCGTTCGAAATATTAAAAAAAATCCAAGAATTAGTGCTTCAAAAGTTGCTGCTGATTTACAAGCATTATATGGAATAATTGTTAATCCTGAGACTATTAGAAGGGTAATTCGATCTGCTGGATATCACGGTAGAGTAGCCAGGAAAAAATTCTTCGTAAGTGAAAAGAATAGAAAACTCAGACTAGCTTTCGCAAAATCCAACATAAATAAGAATTCTGATTACTGGAATAAAGTTATATTTGCTGATGAGAGTAAATTTAATATATTTGGTTCTGACGGTAGAATCTTGGTGTGGAGAAAACCCAGGGAAGAATTTCGCAAACAGAACTTGGTACCAACAGTAAAACATGGTGGAGGATGAGTTATGGTATGGGGGTGTATGTCTTCCGCTGGAGTTGGTAATCTTGTTTTTATTGACAGTATAATGGATCAGTACAAGTATATTGATATTTTAAAGCAAAATTTGAAATCTTCAGCACGAAAATTGAACCTTCATAACGATTTTAAATTCTACCAGGACAATGATCCCAAGCACACTGCTCTGAACGTTAGACTCTGGCTGCTATATAACTGTCCTGAAATAATAAAAACACCACCACAATCTCCAGACTTAAATCCCATAGAGAATATTTGGCAAGAATTGGAATCAAGAATTCGCAAACACACCATTTCTTCAAAACAACAACTAAAATCGGTGCTTCAAGAAGAATGGGGTAAAATCACTCCAGAAATCACAAAAAAATTAGTCGAATCCATCCCAAAAAGATTAAATCATGTTTTAAAATTAAAAGGAAATCCAACAAAATATTAAAACCTTTTAAAAAGTAAAATTTTTGGATAAATATTTGATGGAAAAGTAAGTGTCCCATCACTTATGTGAGCCATTTTTTGCTCCGTTCTGAACAATTGTATTTTTACTAAATTAATATTTTAATATTTTGACAAAATGTATGTTATGTAATAATTGTTACTAACTTTAAATATGAAACACACCCAAAAAATTTTTGCACATGTTTGTTTATTTATTTTATTGCAGTTTCTTTTTATAAAGCACAAGTGTCCCATCACTTTTGTGAGACACTGTAGATATTTAAATTCAACAGTTTAATATTCAAGATAACGCATAAATTATTCCTTATATCCTGTTCGTAAATTAATTGAAGCAGTTGCAGTTTTTTATGTTAGGTCATGCTCACTCCTAAACCTCAACTGTAGAGGTTATGTTTAATTTGATTAACACTCCTACTAAATATATTTACGCTTGTATATTTATTGCGATTACAAAAGTTACTGGTAAAAGTACTGAAAAGATCCTATAAATGAAGATTTTTTTTTTAATTTAAAACGCCTAAATTTATGTAACACTAGTTTGTTAAAATATTAAATAATTATTTTTATAAAACTATTCTACGTAACGCTATCTATACACCCAAATGTTTTGCTAAGATTCGTTTCTCGTTTTATTTTTACACATTATTAAAAGAATAAAAATTCTGTATTATCATTGCAATGCAGAGTTTGCTTCTTTCTTAACTATTCTAAATATTTTTAAACTTCGAGTTTACTTTTTGATAAATATAATATAATTTATGTAACACTAGTTTGTTAAAATATTAAATAATTATTTTTATAAAACTATTCTACGTAACGCTATCTATACACCCAAATGTTTTGCTAAGATTCGTTTCTCGTTTTATTTTTACACATTATTAAAAGAATAAAAATTCTGTATTATCATTGCAATGCAGAGTTTGCTTCTTTCTTAACTATTCTAAATATTTTTAAACTTCGAGTTTACTTTTTGATAAATATAATATAATTTATGTAACACTAGTTTGTTAAAATATTAAATAATTATTTTTATAAAACTATTCTACGTAACGCTATCTATACACCCAAATGTTTTGCTAAGATTCGTTTCTCGTTTTATTTTTACACATTATTAAAAGAATAAAAATTCTGTATTATCATTGCAATGCAGAGTTTGCTTCTTTCTTAACTATTCTAAATATTTTTAAACTTCGAGTTTACTTTTTGATAAATATAATATAATTGATATTATATCAAGGTATTCCATTAATACAAGCTTCCGCTACATTAGTATGTCTGGCAAATGTTGAATTACTGAATCTATCTATCCAGTACGATGCGCATGATATCTATGATATCGTAGGAAACCTCTATCCGAAACCGCATTAATATGTCCATAAAGATACGATCAGAGGGAAGGTGTATAATCCATTAGCTATAATTATAATGTTCATGTTATCTGTATATGTAACTATATTTAGAATTTATAGTTTAATGTTTAAGACACGCAATATATTATGTATTCTCTTATGAAATGAAACCATGACAACACTTTATTATACAAAATTTGGTATGCGTGGTGAAAAGATAATGTAGAATTATATAAATCAAATTTTAAATATACAAAAAAGTTTGTCTGCGTCTGTTCTTTACCTTGCACAAAAAAATCATTTTGTTAATTATAAAATAAAGTACGTACTTTCCCGTCAGACGGACAACATTTGCAATTATGTGTCAAAGCGACGCATGTGGTTAACGGTTAATAACGGCGGTGAGGATAGTAACATTATTAGAAATCTTCACATATTATGGTACTTCTTTGTTATAGAGGCCCCCAAGGGTGAATCACCAAGTGACAGAGACATATCGCCAAGTTAGAATGTAAAAATTTGTCAAATGTTTTGCAGTCCTAAAGAAACAGTGCGTGCTTATGCTATCGTCATAAAGCTTTTTCGTTGATGTTGTAGAACATTTTTATGCGCTTTTTTTTTATTTGCATTTTGCATTGTGTCTCTTTTTTATCGCCTGTATTTATTTTTATAAATATGGAAATAATCTTTGATTTACCTAGTATTGAGAGGGGTGCAATCTCAGTTTTTCAAAAGTGAGAGCCTAATAAATAACTATGCACAAATGGCCATCATATCAGAAGAATTATTATTTACAAAATGGTATAATATTCATCTATATATGAGTGAAAACGTGTCAATTTATTGGAACAGTTACATGAGAGAAGTGTTAAAACAACAAAATATTTTTGTGAAGCATTGCAAGAAATTGTTATGAAATATTAGTGTGAATTTGTTGTTGAGCATTATAATATATTTGGATTAACATAATACATATACACTTCTACGCAGTCTATACCCAATATTTATACACTTCCATATTTCATACATAGTGTTTATGGCAATGGGATTTAATTTTATATCTCTATTATAAGTGCTTGCTATGTTTACGTTTCATGGGTTTGGCTATGACCTTGGCGAAATTGACTGGAACTTAGCGTAATCGTAATTGTGGGGGTCACTATAACAAAATAGTACTCGTATTATTTTTCATTTCCAGATTTCCTTTTCGAATAGCGAGATAAATTTTTTGGAGGTGCTTTAAAATGGCTCATACAATTTGGCAATTGTCAAATACTGAACCTTCTACAGTTAAATTCTTCGAAGGCAAAGATATAATTCATATCTGGAGACTTTTATCATAAAGGTATATGTTAAAGTAATTGTATTATCGATTTCAAAGTACCAAAGAATGAAAGCATCCCTTCTGAAAACGTATTTTAAGATTCCCGTTTTCCTTTAATAACTGATTTTTTTGTCTATATATTTCTGGTGTTTTTCCACATATTTCTGTGAATATTCTGTGAATCATACTGAATTTTTATAACGGCACTGGCATGGATTTTTCTTCAGCAATACTAAATGAAATCATCAACTATATACCAGCTGTGTAATTGCATGCTATTATAGCTCATTTTCTTCTATATTTTGCATTTAATTAAATAATTACTCTTCTCATAAAATGAAATGCATGTCATTAGTATTACCCGTCATTCCTATATTCTACCTGTTAGTTTCTGCGTATACTTTTCCTAATAGTTGAGGCTACCATGACATTTTTCGTGACAACATTTTCTTTCGGCAAGAAGTGGCAAGAAATGGCAAGGAATGGCGTCTGTTCAATGTTGCCAGTTCGCTACTCTTTACGTATTCAGACTGCTTCATTATCAACAGTTTTTTTGCTCATAGTTCACAAAAGCCTGAGAGTTAATGTCCCGCAGGTTCTGTATGTACGTATGTATGTACGTATGTATGTATGTACGTATGTATGTACGTAACGTGATAACTCTTGATAGAAATATCCGATTCGCTTCAAATTTTGTAAAAAGGTTCATTGTGCTTCCCTGATTAGTTTTGGGGGTTCATTGGTTAAGTAAAAAGGAGGTGCACGGGGGGCTAATCCCCCCCCCTTCAATTAGATAAATGGGTTTTTCATGCAGAATTATCCGATTTGCTTCAATTTTTGTATAAAGGTTCATTGTGATAAGGAGCGTCAATAATTAGTTTTGGGGGTTCATTGGTTAAGTATACCGAGGGGAACGGGGGGCTAATTCCCCCCTTCATTTAGATAAATGGGTTTTTCATGCAGAATTATAATATTTACTTCAAATTTTGTATATAGGTCCATTGTGATAATGAGTTTCCATGATTAGTTTTGGGGGTTCATTATTTAAGTATAAAGGGGGGAATGGGGGCTAATCCCCATACTAATTTAGATAAATGGGTTTTTCATGCAAAATTATCCGATTTGCTTCAAATTTGGTATACAGGTTTATTTTCATAAGACGCTTCCCTGATTAGATTTGGAGGTTCATTGGGGGGAACGGGGGAAACGGGGGCAATTTTATAGAAATTTACTTTTACAAAAACTCATATTCAAATTTAAAATATTGCATAAATCATTACTATGGAAGGAAACTCCAGTCTTTTATAAATTACTGTTTCAAATAAAACGTTTCAAGTAGGTATGTAAAAAAGAATTGAAATTCGAAAATACCACACCATTGTATGTGATGAGTTTGTCTTTGAATAATTAAAATGTTATTTTAAATGAAATTTTATAAAATTGTGAATGGAATTCCCATTATTAAAAAATGCGCGGTGATGTATTAATTTTAATCGATCATCTAATCTTTACTGAAACAATTAATGCTTCAGTATGTATGTCTCAGTAGTCTGCCGAGTTACGGTTTATGTAAAAGTTTCTACCGCTTATCATTTTTACATTGTTGAATCGGCATTTCCATATTTCTCTAAAAGTCTTCCCCATGAATTTGAGACATGAAATCTCGTTATTTGTTTGTGTCACTTAAGCCGTCAGTCCATACAAGACGCAAAAATTAATTTGTCTGTTAAATGACGACTTATGGATTTCTACTTAAAAACCTGCCATTACAACTATTTATGTAAAACGCTTTACTCTCTTCTACTATATTACATTTTACCATGAATCATAAGTTATCATACTAGTAGAATATTCGTATTAGAAAGACGTAATTGAGTTTCAGATCACCATTCATTTACTTTTAATATTATAGAATTCAGATTTCAAACGAAGGAAATTATAAATAGTTTCATGTACGAAATGCATCCAATTTTCCTTCGACTATTTTAATGCAATTATATTTTTAAATATAATACATTTATACATTTTTACATTTTGCGCGCAAGATTTAAAAAATTCTACTGCAGACACATACTTAATATTTCATTTATTTTTACTTATACTACTATATTTTACACTGAACCTAAATTTAAAAGTATATTGAAATTCATTAGCATAATTAATGGCTTTTATAGTGATATTAACTAAATTTACCAAAAATTTTAAATCTATTTTACTTAAATGATTATTTAAGCAAGATTTATTAAAAATTTTATATTTAAACATAATAAAAATATTAACTCCTTAAATTGACTTTTTTGTGCAAGGAAGAAAATAATAAAAAGAAACTTATCAATTGAAGAACTGAAACAATATTCAATTAAAAGATTTTTATTACAAAGGCATTCAATTTTCTCTAAATCTTATAGCTAGTAATTAGATGTGACATCTATCAATTACACTTGCTACATTTCTCAATTGATGGTATTTTAATGAAAGTGTAACTTCTGTTTCTGAAATAATTTGAAAGCTACTTGATCCGAGATAAATCTACTAGTTTAATTTAATATTTTATGTAGCTTTAATCAATGCTTTATTATTATACATTGTCAAATTTTATAATTAATATAAAGCAAATACATATAAAAAATAACATTAAGCTTTAAGAATATTTAAAATGTAAGACTATTAAAACTTTTTTTAAATGTCACACCATTGGCAATTCGGTCTCCTGTAAATTTAGGGGCATAAAATTTATTAAGGGGTGACTGTTTTCATATTTTAAACATTCCTAATAGTAGCAACTGAATTTTACATTATACAAAGTTTTACACTTAAATATAAATTTAAATAAAATAGCTATCTGACGATTATCCGTTATTTTTAAATATTTAAGGTAAATACAATTTCTGTGATATTCTTTAAATCTAGCACTTGAAATATACATCTCTGGTATGACTTTGAAATTAATGTTGGCCAATGGTCACTAGATGAATGTCGTGATTTCACAATTCATTATATATTTTTATGACGTTGTTTACGCTTTTAAAGTATCTTGAATTTTACAACTAATACAACGAATGTAATTTTAAAAACATTTGATTATGTCAATAGATAAAATTATTCCATATTTTAGCTACATTAATATTAAGGGGAGAGATCACGCTGAGCAGCCTGAAATTGACAATAATTAAACTAGTGCGAAAAACTCTGTAGTTTGAAAACCAATGAATGAAATACAACAATTTTTTTCTATAATTTCACATATTCTTGTAGTTAAACAAAAACACTCAAATTATATATATTTAGCAATATTAATTAATTAAATGATAACGACAAAAATGGCTTTTTAAAAATATAAATACTAAAATATGCATTTTGCGCGCAAGATTAAAAAAATTCTACTGCAGACACATACTTAATATTTCATTTATTTTTACTTATACTACTATATTTTACACTGAACTTAAATTAAAAAATATATTGAATTTCATTAGCATAATTAATGGCTTTTATTATGATATTCACTAAATTTACCAAAAATTTTAAATTTAATTTTTCAAAACAAAATTTCCTATGGCAAAAATCAGACTAAATTTAGGTTCATCATAAAAGTATATATGAAAATTAATTATACACAAAATTTCAAGGTTCTATGATAATTAGTTTTTTAGTGAGAGTGCGCGCAATGCCAAAAAACACTGTTTTGAGAAAAGGGTTTCAAAGGTAACTTTTTAGCATGACAGGAAATGGCTTTTTACAAGATATATTTAGCTAAAACATCTGTTCTTATTGGAATTTTTCTAAAATTCTTTTTGCAGTGTATTTGTAACATTTCAAAACATCCATGTGATTTTTTTTGAAAAATCGATTTTTTAAAAATCTTCAACGTGATCTCCCCCATTAATTTGTTTCAGTTTTTACGTCTTTATAATGTAAGTATTTGGAAGATTACCCATCTTACTGTTATATTGGTGTTATTTCGGAAAATTATGACAAAACAAGAGCTATTCGAGTTTAAGTTATATTAACCCGTAGCTGCTGTTAGCCGTCTCACAGACCACTGTTTTTTCACAATTTTCATAGTTTAATTTTTAATTTTCAGTTGAACTATAGATAATAGTGACATTTTGTTTTGTTTGGAACCCCAGCACTATCTCCAGAGTCTTCCGAATTGCTTATAATAGTCCTGTACATAAAGTGTTGTACAGAAACAGTATCCTATGAGTTAATCGAGGCTATTATTCATCCGGTCTCAGAGACTGCTGGCAGCATCTGTTAAACACTTTTTGTCGCAGCAGTTAATGATTAAAAGTATTCTTCATAATAAGTTAAGTTTCCTTTTGAATTAACTTCTGTCGTTTAAATTTGTTAATTTTTAGGGTTTTTTAGTGAGAGTATACTGTTACATGTTGTGGTAAGTCGGAAAAATATTATGTCAAAAAAACCATTCGAGTTTAAATTATATTAAATGAATTCTTGAATATCAGTGGATTTTTCTCGTATATTAACTTCAGTTGTTTAAATTTATTAATTTGTAGATATTTGGAAGTGTGTAAAACATATGAAAAGACATATGTAAAACATGTGTATTATGAAAACTTTAAAATATCCCAATATGTGTGACAGCCAGATTTTTAAATAAATAAAAAATGAATATTATAGTTGTTGTTTCAAATAGATCGTATAGAAAAAGACAATTTCATTTGTTAAATAAGCCAGGCAATCCGACCCGTACTACCTAGGTTAAAGATTCCCGATATACTGGCAGGTTTAGAAAACACAGTTAACAATCCTTTTTAATTGAAAACTCTGAAAGATTTTTTACGCTTAATGTAATTGTTATGATTGCTCTTTAACTACACCAAAACACGTTTTGGTAAATTCGTATTAGCCGCATGCAAGCATTAAATCATTGAAACTTGACTCCATATACAGGGTGCATAGGAAAGTCCCTTTAACCGTAAAATACTTGCGAACGGTGAAAGCTACAGCTATACAAGTGAGATAACGGTATAGTAAAGCGACTACGTCCGACCTAATGCAAACGACAGAAGAGCCCCCTATTGGCGAAATTTGGAAGATAGCCATTGCAAATCGAAAACGAAAAGCGATATAGCAAAATTTCCAGTTAGAAAGTTCTAGAGCATCAATTAATTTGTACGAAAAAACATTTGGTTCACATGGATAAGATAAATCGTCACCTGTATACCCAAAAATGGCCGAAAACGATGCACTCTATTTTGTGTAAACGTTTGAAAGGAATAGTCAGAAGTACGAAGAAATATGCACAATCTATTGCATAAATACGTACTTACGTCAATACATTTTGATAACATCCCACAAAAAAAAAGACAAACTGTCTCACAGTGATAAAAAGTTAATGTTCAGAATGTTCGAAAAGTTTGCCATTGCTCACGATACACGTTTGTATTCGTGAGAGTAATTCTGCATGTCGTTTCTCAGCATGGAAGGTGTCACACTACTGCAAGCATCTTCAATAAGACGACGTAGATCCAGCAGACTTGTATGTGGAGTTGCATAAACGATAAACCTTATCTTGTATGTAACCCCACAGGAAGAAAGCAAACGGAGTGAGGTCCGGCGATCGTGGAGGCCATTCAACACTAACACCATCCCCGAGAATAAAAGTTTTAAAATAAAACCGCTCGCACATTCGGATTCAAATTATCGTCTGCCATAAGTTTATGCTATGACATTATACTGTTTGTATCAAGCGAGGGCCAACACCTTTTAAATTAAAATTTTAAATGCATTGGAAATGAAAGTTTTACAGACGTTACAGTACAGTACAACGTCACAATCCGCAGTTGCGCACTGCTACATTTCCGGAATGTGAATATGCTGAGTAGAATCGTCGGGCATCGATTTCGGACATTTTTGGGTATACAGGCGACATTTTATCTTATCCATGTGAACCAAATGTCGTTTCGTACTAATTAATTGATGCTCTAAAACTTTCTAATTGGAAATTTTGCTCTATCTCTTTTCGTTTTCGATTTCAATGGCTATCTCCAAATTTCGCCACTAGGGGGCGCTTCTGTCATTTGCATTATGTTGGACTGTACTATACCATTACTTCACTTACATAGCTGTATTTCCCTCCGTTCGCAAGCAATTTCAGATTAAAGGTACTTTCCTATGCAACCTGTGTATCCACTGACTCCATTGCTGGTATTTTTTTTTAATGGGTGTGAGAACAGTTGTGAAATCACATCCGAAACAGCGGACATTGATGGACATCTTACTCGTATATAATCTATTTCTTTTATATATATATATTTATTAATTTCTCTATTTTTTACAGATTGTGCAACAGCTATACTATAAATTGATCGTTCGGATAAAAAACAATATACATGCCACTTAGCAACAAATAAAAATCACTGACATCGATGCACCTTTTTCTAAAGAACTTTTGAAACGTACAAGTGTTTTTTACTTAATAGTTTTGAAAGTAGCAGTACTCACACTCTATTTTCTAAATCCCATTTTTTAAGAAATTTTTTCTTTTTTTCTTTTTCTTAAAAGTTTAGTATCCACCTATCCGAAACGTAATTTTCTTTTCAAATTTTGTAAAAACCTAGCAAATTTTCTTCAGAAATACTGGTATTCAAAAAACAGACCAGTGGCAGCTCTGCAATAGCTAAACTGTAAGTGCATAGTTCAGCAAAAAATATTGTATTACTAATTTGTAAAAAACTTTGATTTTCTGTTCGCGAAACTGCGTATTTTTTTTTATTATTATTATTATTTCTTGCGGAACAAACGATCAATTTATAAATTAGCTACTGACAAACCTATAAAAATGTATTAATGTTGCCTCAGTAGATCTCGAGAAAAATATACATAAATATTATTTGTTTTACATGTTAGTTGTTTAAGTTTTCGAAATCACATAGCTATTTTATTTTTTATTTTTGTATCTTGCCGAATGATGAATTTATTATTTAGTTACAGTGAAAACTATTATAAAAAGTATTAAAATCACTTCAGTAGGTATCAGGGAAAATATACATAAATGTCAGCTATGATGTGACGTGTGATTTATTTTCGTTTCAAAATTGTGTAATTATTTTATATTTTATTTTTGTTTCTTGCCGTACGATAATTTTACAATTTAGTTACAGCCAAAATTATTAAAAAGGATATTGAAATCACTTTAGTAAGTCTCGAGAAAAAGTATACATCAACGTCATATAGGTCATATGTGATTTCGACAACGATGTCGCCACCCTATGATGTATTGCTGGATAGAAGTTAATTCTGATGTCGCTACTATTTTCAAAAAATGGATGAATTTTCTTGAAATGTCTTTTCTCAAATGTCTTCTCTCAATTGAAAATTAATTAAAACTCTAATTAAATTTTTGATACGGGAATTTGACCGTGCAGATTACACATAAAAATCGCGAAAGTAAGATGCATTAAAAATATTCATGAATTTTGTATTTGGCAGTATAACGGTATATATTTATCACTAGAGTTTGTTTTAGTGACATGTACAATATGTCATAAAGATGATTTTGGAAATGTATAGAAGTTGTTTCGAAAACGTAAAAAGGTTGTTTCGAAAACGTAAAAAGGTTGTTTCGAAAATGGTCATGATATGTAACCATCAAAGTAGTAATCGAAAACAATATGAATTTTAAAAGATAAAAATAATAACAGAAATCAATTTCTAGATATTTCAATTATGCGAATTCAAAATTACAGCTCATTCCGCCAAGTTGTTTTTGAGTTAGAAATCTACCCGCCTTCCAGTTTGCTTTGAAAGTATCAAAAATGAATTTAATATTAGGAGTGGCATTTGAATAATTCTTAAACTTAGTCATCCAATGAATTCCTGTTTGGTATCCGATGGTAAAATCTAACGAAGAATCCAAATATAGAGCCACCTCAACACTATTTGGCGCCTGGTGCCCAATAAAGACAAGAAAAGCAAATTATAGGTTGAAAATAAATTATTATTTTATTTTATTACTTACCCATCATACGTAGTATAGGGTAAGTCTTGTAATCGTTTTGAAAATAAAATGACAGATTTACACGTTTCAGACACTGGAGATTCCGAAAAACATATTTTTAGTAAAAAAAAAAATTGCCGTCCGTCTGTCTGTGTGTTTGTAAACGCACTATCTCCCGAACAAATTGAGATAGAGACTTGGAATTTGGTGTGTACTTAGTATGTAATAATGGAAATAAGCTTATTGAATTTCAGTAACCTCGATTATCCCGAACTATTTTTTTCGGACTCTCGAAATATTCGTTCTGATAAAAGGTATATAAAAATTTTCGAAATTGTTTATTTTAAGGAGTGATTACAAAAGGCAATAAAAAAACATAAATTTGCATTAAGAATGAAGTCGATCGGATAATTAGTTTTCGAGAAGTTTGTAACCATATTTTCCACACTCTTCGATTTTTCATAACCTTGTATTTCATTCAAATTTCAATTCAATTTTAATTTGAAATGAGACGCTTAATCCGACGCAATAAACCATTAGTTAATAGGATTATCAATTTTGGAGTTATAAGGATGTTTCTTTTACGCAATTCAGTAATAGAGCATTTAAAGCGAGGCTAACGAAAAAGAAAGGCTACCGCGGTGCTTTACGCGTATCTTTTTTTACAGACCGCGGGAGTCACGTCATGCTCGAATGCACCAATGCAGGTGTACGAAAAGCGCATCACGTCACTGTAGCGGTTTGTAAAAAAAGATAAGTGGAATGCACCGCGGTAGCCTGTCTTTTTCGTTAGCCTCGATTTAAAGTTTATGACGTCATCCAGCCACGATTTTATTCGAATTGCAATGCATTTTATAAATAGTTTACACATGTTTTATTTTCATATTTTATATTATGTATATCCATGATGGATAAGTATTACGGTGGCCCCCAACGACTAGTTTTTTACTTGATCTAAAATAAGAAACAAATAAACGAAAAGAAATAAAAATTCCGCTGTCATCAAATTAAAAAAAAAAATAAGTCATTATTTTTCTGCCCAGATTCTATGAACAAATAAAAATGTGAAATTTAATGGAAAGTAAAACAGTAGAATATTAAAAAAAAATCATTTAATTCAAAGGTAATCTATCATTTATATTCTTAAATTTAATAATAAAAGTAATACAAGGTTTTATTAGTTTTTTTGATTAATGTGGAAATACTTGACACAAATATAAACAATCGTGAAGCACGAAATCAAAATAGAAACAAGAACGAAAAATCATGCGTCAAGCATAGATTATGTAACACTTTCCAACGCTTCCAAAATAATTTTACAAATCATACCGTTTAATAAGCTAAAAGAAAACATCTAAGTAATCCGAATACTTTTATTCCGCCCTGTATAGTATCTATAGATTTGTATATATACTACATAGGATGCTAAAATTTATTTCAGTTTGGAAACGCGTAGCACAGTTTAAAATTCTCCGTCTGGAGTTAAATAATACCGAAATGTGTTCGCGAACTTTTGTGTTACCCTGTATAGGATCTGTAGAATTTATACATACTACGTAATAGACAAAAAGCGAGTTAAAATTAAAATCGCGTTCAGTAACTTAAAACGCACACGCACGTCCAGGAATTATTGTTAACATACAGTAGATAATTCTTTTGTGTGTCCCTCTAAATGAACGATGACTGCTATACACACACTAGTCTGTAGTAAGCCTCTTGTAATGCACCTTATATAAATTCCAATGCGTTTAAAATAGGGAAACATTATTTAAATAAACCGCAGACGATTTTTCTCCATAGACGTAATGTAACGGAATTCTTTTGACTGTCTCTGTAAAGTAACTATCAGTGCTATGCACACCTTATTCCATATTAAGCTTCTTCTAATGCACCTTAGTGATATATATAAATTTCAATGCGTTTAAAATAGTGAAACATTATTTAAATAAACCGCAAATGATTTTTCCCCATAGACCGCAATGTAATGGAATGCTTTTGAGTGTCCCTGTAAAAAAAGTATAAGTGCTACACACTTCCGTTGAAATAGGGAACATGCTATAGATAACGACTATAACATATAAAAATTGCAGAGCAATCCGAGCATATTTACGGGAGTTAGAGCACGGACAGACGGCAGACGGCAGACGGCCAGACGGCAGACGGCCATACGGCCAGACGGCAGACGGCCATACGGCCAGACCAACCGAAGTCATAAACACTTTTCAACTAGGTTGGAAAGTGTTAAAAAGAATTATACTGCAAGTTCACAGAAGCAAATTTTTTAAATCTTGGAAAGAATATATTACATAATTTTTATTTTTATATATTTATTTTTTTTTACGATATTTCATCTTATTTTAACAACATTCTTTTATTTCAAACTTCTCAATGTGGCTTTTTCGTAAATATAACGGAAGAAATATTTGTAAACTTATTTTTAAATACATTTTTCCACTCAGTGGAATGGACGATATTTTATCTTGTTCATTATATATTTCTTTAAACAGTCATATCTTTATTCATACCATCTTTCAAATGACATTCTAAATCCACACAACGCCTCTGAATGGTTTGTAAATGAATATTTTTGTTTATTTTCGGAGATTATTAAAAAGATAATCCCAAACTATTCTTATGGATTTTTAATTGTTCATTTCTTTTTCCTTCTGCATTGTATTAAAAACCTCATTTAAAGCTATTTAATATATATATATATATACAGGGCTTGACAAATGCGGTCGCCAGGTCGTCACTGGCGACCAACTTTTTTTATCTGGCGACTAACTTTTTTAATCTGACTTTTTTTGTTTCATTTATTTATTTATTTTTTATAAAAATTGAACTAAAAAATGAGCACAAACGACATTTTCTCTAAAGCGAAGTTAAAAAGACATTTTCCATTTCACGCACATAAAACGCCTTTCTTTTCCGCTCTAGTCGGCTAGTCATGTGATTAGAATGTGAGGAGAGGGGGGGGGGGGGGGGTTCAATAACAAATAGTCTTATGTGGCTTCTAAAAATTGGATGCAATGATAAAAAATGCTTACTTTTTTGTATGTTTCAAATCAGATTTTTGTGTTCAGAATTAAAACTTTTAATCTATTACATTCATTTTAAAAGAATAATAACATATAAGTGATTATAAGTAATTCATTCGAAGTAAATCTATAAAACTTAATTAAAATTTCAAGAATAATTCATTTTAATAAAAATATGTATTTTTTTTTATATTTTTTCCCGGCTTAAAATGTTTGGCGCCTCGCGTCTGTTTGCACCACACGCGTTGGACATTGCCGTCACTCTGTCTTGGCGACAAGTGTCTGGTTCAGAGTTGTTTCTCAATAGTATTTTATAATTACATTGTTTGGATTATTATCTGCAGTAAATGGAAATAAAAAATCATTGATTGCACTTCAAAATATATATATATATTTTTTAAATTCTTATCGTAGATCATTGGATCAAAATAAACCTCAGCCGGCTGCTGATTTCGATTTAATCCAGCGCGGGAAAAAATATTTTTTTCTTTCCTTTTTAGCTACGAAAACAAACGTTTACGTAATAACTCGTAATATTACGCGTTAATAGCCCTCGAGTTTGCGAACATCACAACGTTTAATTAAATTTCTTGTAAGATATCTCATTATAGATGCTGCAAAGTTACAAAATATTAAGAAATAAATTTGAAATTATATTCACACACACACACACAAACAAACAAACAACAACAGAAAAAATTAACTTATTTTTAATTTGGCAAAACTATTGCAAATGTCAGTAAATGCAAATTTTGAAATAATTAAATCAGAATTATTTGACTTTTTTATTTTGATAGGCTAAATAGGCATAAAATCGTTTTCCGGCTTCACTATTTTATAGATGCCCTCTCATCCGATATAGATTTTGTAGCACTCAACTATTTGAACATTTGAAGCATACGGCAATCAGCATTTCCCGAACATGTCGGTTAATTCAGAGTTTACAATATTTCCTTTATTATTATTTTTTTCACAAATATATAACTTTGATAAGTTTCCTTAGAAAACTTAGTTATTATGCACTATTATAAACTATGTAACTAATAATTCTAAACTATGTTTGTTATTATTTTTTCTGACTTAATTCCTAAGCAAACGTTTGTACTTTTTAAAAATCAATAACGGGGAGGGGGGGGGTGTTAAATTTTTTTACTGGCGACTAGAATTTATACCTGGCTACCAGATTTTTTCAAATTTGTAAAGCCCTGTATATATATATATATATATATATATATATTTTCTTCTTATTCTCTAGGAGAATCATTTAAAATATTTCGTGTTTCATAAAACCATATTGATTTTTTTTTATAATTTCTAAATGAAAAAATTCGAAAAGTATTATGGGTTTTATACTTTTATATTACAATAGTTTCACTTGCAGAATCAATGCCAATAATAGTTGGTTGCCGATATTTAAATATATATATATATATATGTTGGACAGCTAACTTGCGTATTTAATAATAATGATAATAATAATACTAATATATGTATGTATAACAAACATTATTATAATTTAAAGCCATGGATGTATTTTCTTATTTTCTTGAAGTTTAAAAATTTTATATACAGTATGAAATTTAGGATATACGTGTGTCAAATATGTGGATGTTTTTGAAGCAATGAAATAATGCATGGAGTGTTCACATAAGCAAAAATATTTTTATGTTGTTTATCTAGAGTCAAACATTATTACATTTTAAATTAAACACACACACACACACAGAGAGAGAGAGAGAGAGAGAGAGAGAGAGAGAGAGAAATAGAGAAAAGGAATTCCACATTTGTGTTACATTTACTTTAATACAATGGAACAAAAACGAAATATATATTTTAACATAGTTTTTGTGAGAACGTAAAAGATTAGTATATAACTTCTATTCGGAAACAACGTTTACCGTTTGCGATGAACTGCAGAAGAAAAATTTGGCTTGATTTTCTGTGGATCCTTAAAGCAACCAGTATTAATGAACTCCCGGTAAAGCCCCTGTGAATGGTGTGTAGCTCTTGGCGCGTAATACGGGTGCGCCGCCCTTACTGCAGGTCTGTCCAAATACGATGTTAAACTTAGGTGTTCGTATTAAAATTTTTAAAGTTTGTTACAATTTCATTATCGAATGGTCTCCTCAGAGTATTTTTATACCATAAATTTAAATAAGATTCGCCGATTGTACTAACTGTTTGAATCAAAGAACATATTTTACTTATTTAAAAAAAAACAGCTTCAGTAATTTTAAAGTGGAAGAATAAAGCATAAAACGCCATAATTTGTTTTTAGAATACAACCTTCATTTTCTTCTTTCCGCATATATTATGCGCATGGCTATAGTGCCGTCCCTACTACTCGTAGACTGCTCTATGACCGACTGTATTTCTGTTAAGTAAGAAACTTGTCAGTGCTAGCCGCATTTCAGTTTTGTTAATATTTTTTTCGTGTTTGTGTTATTTAAATTTTTTATTGTATATGCTGACTCTGCGTATCTCTAACATTTAGTTATGGACCCAGAAAGTTTTATTTCTTTTCTATTATATTGTAAACAATAACATGCATGGTTCCATGCTTTCAATTAAATATGTGTAAAACTTTTAAAAGTATTTAAAACAATTGTTTTACAAGAGGCATGAAAGAAGTAAATCGTTATTTTTAGACTGGTTAAATTATAAACAGATATATATATATATATATATTAGAAGCAGAATGCATATCTACAGAATTTATAAAAGTTCACAGAATTTGAAGAAAATAATTTTATGAGAAAGGTATTTGTAAATGAAACATACATAAAGAAAAAAAAAACTAATCATTTAATTTCATTAAAAAAAAAATCAATTCATTTGTCATTAATGTTTGTTGTATAAATGGTGGTATAAGTATTTCTTTAAATTTATATATATATATGTTACGGTCAATATGATTAATCCGGTTATTATTAATAATGACCGGATTAATCATATTGACCATAACGTAAGTGAAAAAAAAATTAATTTTGTCGCCGTTGGCCTCATCAGTTCTATAATTATGTTTATTTCCCATTATTCTAAATTATTTTCTCGTTCTAGTATTTAAATTGTCAAAATCCCGCATAGCTAAAAATTCTTTATTCTAAATTCATCCTCTTGAAAAAATGGCGCTAGATGCTGTTCTGTTAAAATTACGCACTTTTTATTCCATTAAAATAACGCATCCTAAAATTTAATTCAAGATATCACTTTCCCAGCTAAATATTTTAATTCTCTCGAAAAACAACCTGTATCTTTTTATTTTTATTTCCCTATGTTTTCTGACAAAAAAGTATTATTTTCTCAAATATAAAAGCTAATCTCAGTTTCAATGTAAAATTTTATCTTGGCATTCTGCCAAGGCCCAATAAAACCTGCGTTTTTTCTTTTATTTCTTATTTGTTCGAAAAAATCAGGTTTTTTTTTTGGATCAACCTAGTATCTCGCTCCCGCGCTTTTTCAGTCGGAAGCGTAATCTCCTTCAAATCATACCGCCCAGGAAATCGAGTTCCGTGGTGCTATTGGTCGAAAGACTGTTTCGCGGCTCTGTATTCGTGAGCATTGGACAATGAATATATGCTGTTTTCCTTTTTGAGCGCAGATTGTTCCTGGATCACGATGTAAGAGGAGGCCCGGCGCGTGCTCGCGACCGTGGAATAAAATTTCCGTGGCTGCCGATAGACCCTACAATGCTGCCCCTTAGCAGCTTTGACTTCTTCGAATGGTTAATTTGGTACAAGAAGCCTCTCTTTGGTTCTAATTCATTGAATTATCATGGGAGCTAAATAAAAGGATAACCTTCGATTTTTTTCTGGATCTTTATAAATTGTGAAGTGGACTCGACTGCCAATTTATTTTTCTTCAATAAGCACTGAACGACTTGTGATGAAAGACTGCAAAACTTCCTAGGTGAAGACCTCTGACCTTGAGATTATTTTGCAGAAAATAAGGTGATTCAGTGGAAACGTGACATATATATATATCATCATCATCAACAGTTTTCAATCCACTGCTGGATGTAGGTCTCCCCCAGATTTTTCCATTGTTGCCTGTCTAGTGCTTTAGTCATCCAATTAACACCGGCCACTTTTCTGATTTCGTCACTCCATCTTACTTGAGGTCGTCTTCTTGGTCGTTTTACATCTCTGGGATACCACTGTAGGGTGTTTGTGCTCCATCTATTGTCTTGTCTTCTTGCAATGTGCCCAGCCCATTTCCATTTTAGCCATTTAATTCTCTCGATAATGTCAAAAACTTTCGTCTGACTTCTTATCCACGTTATTCTCTTTCGGTCTCTTCTGGTTATGCCTAGCATACATCTTTCCATACTTCGCTGTGTTGTTTGTAATCTTTGTACCATCCGTTTTGTTAGTGTCCAAGTTTCTGCTCCATAAGTTAGTGCAGGCAAAACACATTGGTTAAACACCTTTCTTTTCAAACAAAGAGGCATGTTACTTTTCAGAATAATATTGTTCTTCCCAAAAGCACTCCATCCATTTCTTATTCTTCTATTGATTTCATTCATGATACTGTTGTCTGAAGATATTTCTTGTCCAAGGTACACATAACTTTCAACATCTTTAATCTGAGTGTTGTTGTAGACGATTTTCTTTTTTGATGCAAATGAATTGAACATCACCTTAGTCTTTTCCAAATTTATTTTTAATCCCACATTAATGCTAGCTTCTGCCAAATCTTTTAGCATATTTTGCAATTCTTCAGGGCTATTACTGAAAATTAAAATGTCATCAGCAAACCGGAGATGGCTTAAATATTCCCCATTTATTCTAATCCCTTTGTTTTCCCAATCCAGCTTCTTGAAAATACTCTCTAAGACAGCAGTAAAAAGCTTAGGCGAAATGGTGTCTCCTTGTCTTACTCCTCTTTCAAGCTTGATCTTCGCTTTTCCTTTGTCCAAACGGATGGTGGCTGTTGCTTTCTTGTAGATCTTCTTTATGATATTGATATAAGGTTTGTCTATACCAATGTTCTCCAGAGAAGTAATTACTGCAGATGTGTAGACCGAATCAAATGCTTTTTCATAATCAATAAAGGCAAGACAGAGAGGTAAATTATATTCTTTATGTTTTCCTATAACTTCCCTTACTGTTTGAATATGATCCATTGTGCTAAATCCACTTCGAAATCCTGCTTGTTCTCTAGGTTGAGCTGAGTCCAGAGCTGATTCAAGTCTTGTCGTTAAAACTTTGGTGAAAATTTTATAAATCACTGACAGTAAGCTGATTGGACGGTAGTTTTTAATGTTTTCCTTTTCTCCTTTCTTATAAAGTAACACCATCACAGCATTATTCCAATCTTCTGGTACATCTGATTTCTCGAGACATTTGGAAAACAGTAAGGCTAGCATTTTTGCAAATTCTTCTCCTGCTTCTTTGATAAGATCAATTGTAATTCCATCTTCGCCAGGGCATTTACCTTGGCGAAATGCCCTCTAATGGCTTGTACAACTTCATCTGTCATCACTGGGATTATCTCTTCAGTTTCTGTTATGTTTACTAGTGGATCACGTAGGTTGATTTCCCTTTGATCTTCACATTTATATAGATCGTTATAGAATTTTTCGACAATGTGTACTATTTCATTATTGATTTTGGTGATTGTTCCATCTGCTGTCTTCAGTGCGAAAATACCTTTTCTTCCAACACACAGTTTGCGCTTAGCTGATTTTAAACTTTTGTTATCTTCTAGAACTTTTTTGACAAGTTCACAGTTAAATTTTCTGATATCTTCTGTAACACATTTTCTTACCGTTTTACATAATTCTGCATATTCAACTCTTGATTTAGGATAGTTTTTCTTCATTTTAAATTCTCTGCGTTTCTTCATCAGTCTTCTTGTTTCTTCTGTTATTTTCTTTGTTTGCTTTACTTGTGCTTCACCAGCTATCGTCCTTCCAATTCCTCGTAGAGTATTTGTTATTTTCTTGTTCACTACTGTAACATCTTGTTCTTCTTCTAAGATTGATTGAAGTACTTGAAAACGATTTTTAAGTTCTAAATTAAATTCTTCTTTATGTTTCTGGAGATTTATAATATCGACTGATTTCTTTGAGCATTGCAAAAGCTTCATTCTTTCCACTTTAGTATTTAAAAGCAGTTTGCATCTAACTAACCTGTGATCGCTTCCTGTATTGAAGTTATTGAGAACGCTGCAATCCTGAATAAGATGCTTTTTGTTTGTCAAGATGTAGTCGATTTCACTTGTTGAGCCATTTGCACTACGCCATGTCCATTTTCTTTGTGGCTTTTTCTTGAAAAATGAATTCATGATATACATCTGTTCACATTCTGCAAATTCAATCAATCTGTTTCCTCTTTCATTACGCACCCCATATCCATGAATTCCTACTGAGAACTCACCTTTCTTTTTTTCCCCAATTCTAGCATTCCAGTCTCCCATTATTAATTTTATGTAGCATTTTCCTTTTTGATGCATTGAAGCTACTTCTTCATAGAAATCCTCAATTTCTTCATCAGTATAGCTAATTGTTGGTGCATAAACTTGGGTAATTTGCAGTTTGTATCTTTTTGACACTTGTATAACTAACCTTGCAACTCTATCTGATGCACTATCATATTCTACGATGTGATTCTTCCACCTTTTATGAATCAGAAATCCTACACCACTTGTTTTTCCATCTTCTGTACCTCTGTAGTACAATACATGTCCACTGGCAAGATCAATCTTCTCTTCACCTTTTCTTCTTATTTCGCATAATCCTAGGATGTCCCAGTTGATTCTTTCTAATTCTTCTTCAAGTTCCTGTAAACGACTTTCAGAAGATAAGGATCGTCCATTATACGTAGCCAAGGTCATCATCTTATGGCAGCCAAACCGAGCCCGGTGATTCTTAGCACCCTCTGTCTTCATGTCTTTCTGATCGCTGCCGTAATCAGGAACATGCAGACTGCCGGGAATTGAGGGCCGTGATTTGTTTTGTGAATTCATGGTAAAATAAGGGGGGAGGTGGCCAAATTCCTCCACGCTGGCCAAGCGGGTTGGAGGAAGCCCATCCGCGTTCGTTCCCCATGCACTAGGCAAGGGTACTAACAGGCTGCACCGATGGAAGGTGCGGATTGGACATCAAGTCCCTGCTCCCAGTCGATTCCTTTAAGTCCTCCTCTGAGGCATTTAAAGGGTCTTCTCCTAGTTAACAAGCAGAGGCTATTAAACAGCCCTATATATATATATATATATATATATTTTTTTTTTTTTTCAATTACTAATTAAAAAATTCTAAATAAAAGCATGATACAAATTTTGGAAAAAAAATCAAGATATTGTAAATTACGAAAATTAGTACAGGCTTTACTTGAATTCTTTTTATAACAGTTTTTTTATTTTATTTTTGATTCGGCTATTAAATTTCAGTTTACGCTATTCTACACAATTCCAATCTTTTAATTTGATAAACACTCCCATTAAAATTACTAAAAGGTACATAATAATTCACGTTTATAGCATCACTGTATTCAGTTCTGTGCATTACATCACACCTTCATCTAATGGTGCTTAATGCATTCCAAGACCGCTACTAAGATGTTTGTCCCATTTCAACACACTTAAATGAACACTATTAAACCATAATGCATTCTTGTCCTACCTATGTGATATATTAGATAGCAAATTCTTGTTTCATAATACTTGATAAATTATTAGGAATATTCTTAAATTCCTTGAAATTAATATAACTATTTCCTAAGTAAGTGAAAGGATTTAATGAAAGACACGTTCACACTTCAAAATTTGGGCATATTATTTAATGTATTGTTCTTATTAAATTGGGAAAAACAAATTCAGTTTCAAATTTAAATACTGAATTACTTTCAAGTTATAGGAATTTTGTTAAAAATTAATTTTAGAAACACAATAAATGCGGAAATGTTAAAGATCAATTAATGCATGAAAAATTAATTAAAAAATGATATTTATTATTAAAAATACAGTCTAATATTTAAAATTAGCATTGTAACATTCCTTCCATGTGAAATTCTTTTGACTACAGTACAAAATATGTTTGTATTAAGTGTTTTAAACTGTTTTAATAGACCATGATTCAATACCCAACGTTACAATTTCATAATTTTACCTTACACGGTACCATTGTGCATAAACTCAGGGTGCCTAACTTTGAAAGTAAAATCATTTTTTTATTTAAAATAGTAAAATTTATCAATGGTGTGGATCAAGTTTTGTTTAAACGTATTATATCTCAGTTAATAAAGTGAAATTTTAAATGCAATGTATTTACACAATATTTAGAAATTATTAAAATATGAAAATAGGTTAAGGATAGAAAATTGATTGTGTTATGTTTAAAGGCAGGGTAGCTCCGTAAACCCTTCGTTCCCAGATAATATAATTACGTGTAGCATATAATCCACTAGAAGGTACACTAAGTCCCGCACGGGTGGGGTTGTACACGACACGAACCTGAAAATTCTGCTTAAAGTCAGCCCGAACGCGACAAAGAAAATGTTCTTTAATCCGGAATCCGACACGAACACTTTAACTCGAAACCTACCTGAACCCGAATTGAAAGAAAATTAACAACATTTTAATGCAATTGTGGAAAAGTAGTCAACAATTCCATAGGTGATTGTTGAAAGGAACTAAGTTCATGTATTGTCACTGCTCAATTTAAGATGATTTTGATATTTTTCATGTTGATTGATCGTTTCGTGAAGAAAGGAACTCGTACTATCTATGCATGTTTGGTAGTGTGGAATTTAAAATATGAGTATTTTAAGGCACTATGCCCATGACATGGAAAATGTTGAAATATGGGCTTAATTTCTTTCAAAATGGCCTATCAATTTCATAATTTTTGTATAAATATAAACATGTATAAACTCATTATTATTAAAATATATAGTTTTTAAATGTATGTTGGACAGTTGCACCATGGAATATTATATATAAAGATAGAAAAATTACTCAATGGTAACAAATGGTGCATAAAAACAAGAACAATTATATGAACTTGTAAAATTTAATTATGATTATATATACATAAAATAGACGTTTCGACCTGCATCTGCAGTAACATCTCTAGACTTTTTGTTCTCTTTAAATTTACATCCTAAAGACGACTGCAGATGCAGGTCGAAACGTTGGTTTTATGTATATGTAAGAATAATTAAAATTTACAAGTTCATATAATTATTCTTGTTTTTATGTACCATTAAGTAATTTTTCTATTTTTCTATTTATAGTTTTTTAAACAATTGATATATATTCAGGACTTTCTTTTAAAAAATCGGTTGCACCAAACCAGACCCAAAAGATTCAAAACTCAATCCTAAACCGAAACATTCTTCGCAAAGTCCCTGAATAGCCTGAATAGCCTTAAAATCACACCGATCTGGACCCAGTATCAATAAAAAGAATTAACGTCAATCCGACCCCACCAGAACCGTGCTTTCAGTCGAGTTCGGGTGAAATAGGGTTTTCTGACCCGATTCTGAACTCTAGCTGGGAACAACTTTTTAATAACAAATTTATTTATCGAAAATTTCTATAAAACAAGTCATAATAACCCAATTTATACACGTCGTGATTTTGTCGTCATCATCTTAAGGGGAGGGGGGGGGCTCGCTACCATTTGAACTATTTTTTCAGAGTTTTATAAATCTTTTTGACAGATTATTATATGGTTTTACAAATGAAAATGATTTAATCAAGGAGAAATGCAATTCTTGAGATAAGATTAAAAAATAATTAAAATAGTATATCTTCCATAATTTTGAAAATTTTGAAGCTTTGCTTTTAGATGTGTTTCATACACTGTTTTTCTTCTTGTGTTACATAATGCTAGGTCTCAGACATGCAAAAAATTAATTAGTTTAAGAAAAAATAAATAAAATGCCAGACCATACTATTTATATTACTCAATTGCTATACTATTTATAGTATAATCGCTAATTTTATAAAATGCACCTTAGGGATCCTACAAGAAATGTAGAAAGTCATTTGAAAAGAGAAACCCGGTAACTTGGTGGTAAGCACACCGCACTACTGCAGGTGCATGCTACAGGTCCAGAGTTCTACTTCGGACCTGAACAAGGTGCACCCAGCCTTTCATCTTTGCGGGGTCGATAAAATGAGTACTAAACTTGCTTGTGGCTAAACACTGAGGGCTCCACGTTGGGTTGACCACTTCACTGGGACACATGCTATATAGCAACTCAGGGCAATTTGTCAAGTAAAAAGGTTTGGACAGTGTAGGCCAAGGTCTTTAATGGATTGTAGCATCACAGAGTTTAGTTTTAGTTCATTTGAAAAGTATATTTCGAAGTTTTAGCATTTTGATCATAGTAATATATCGAAAAAACATGAACAGAGAAAAAGAAATTTAGAAAAAAAAAACAACTCTGATACATTTGAAAGGAAAGGGGTTAAAAATATTTTCACATATTTATAATCATTAGATCTTTACAGAAATTTGCGAGAATATACAAGGGATGTCTATATTTATTTTAAACAAAAAATTGAAAAACTGATATTACCGTCATTTTTCGCAAAGTCACTGAGTGCCCTTAAAATGAAATGATTTATCATTCATTAGGTTAGGCAGTATTATACATCAAACTTTTTAACAGTAATGTATATGATGTAAATTTCTAACATGTATTGTCTGTACTCCATTTCACCAGCATTTACTTCTTTCGTATTTCTCTCCATTTAATAAAACCTAAATATGAAGTAAAATTCCTTACATACTTCTTTGTCAAAAATATCTACGAACAAAAAAGGAATATTTTTGTAATTATGCAACATTATCTGGCGTTTGATATCTTAAATGTAAATGTCTTAAATGTAAATAACCTTTTATTATTAAAGTGAACATATTAATAGCAGTTTCAGTATGCAAATTTTTTGTTATCAGTTATCATGTTCCTGAAATTCCCTAGTGGCACAAGATACGACTTTAGCTTATAAAATGTAATATTTCAGTCATTATGTTTCCACGTGTTACTTCCCCATTTCCCTTCATATCATAAAACTTAAACATGAAGCATATACTATAAAATAAATTTCTTTAAGAAAATATGTATAAATTTAGTCATAATTAGCTAATCTATGCGCATCTAATATGGTCGTTATCGTTTTAAATTGTAATGCTTTATTGTTCATTTGTTTAGTCAGTATTTTAATAAAAGTTTAATCTATATCATAATTCATTATAAATTATCATATTTTTCAAACGCCTTAATGACACTGGAAACGACCGTATTTTCCATAATGTAATGTCAAAGGCATTTCGCCACAATTTATCACTTTTTCATTTTCATCATTAAAAAAAATCTAAATTTGAAGCAAAGTGTGCATAAGAGATATCTTTGACAAAAATATCTACAAGTAAAGTTGTCATAATCTGATATATGTACATAATTATTTTATCATTGACATCTGAAACTTAACGGCTTTGTCTGTTATTGGATTAGTCAGTATTTTAATAACAGCTTAATATACACCATCTTTCATTATAAATTATCCTATTTTTCAAATTCTCTAATGACTTGGATACGGCCTTAATTTCTAAAATATAATGTTTAAGTCATTTCGCCTCAATTCATCGCTCCCTTCCTTTAAACATGTCACCAAATATTATACTCATCAAACAATATATTTCTTCATTAACCGATGCAGGAAAAGCCTTCCGAAGTTTTATGATTTTACGAAGTTTCTAATTTATAAATTTGTACAAAATTAAATTATTTGTTAGATGTTTAAAATATATCAGAGCTACTTGTCATCTACTTTATCAAAGGCCCTAATTGCTCACTAGTATCTTAAGGGTTTAATAATTTTTTTTTTTTTTAGTTAATGTTTCAAATTTTCTAAAAATAGTAAAAATTTATTAATTTCATTTTAATAAAAAATTCTTTAATAAAGTGTTCTTTTATGTATTGTCTGTTTACTGACTACAAATTTTGCAAATTATAACATTTGTGTGTAATTTTATAATAGAAATAAAACATGCTTTAAAACATATAGTTTTGAAATGCGCTAGAAAATAATTATCTTATTTTATAGACTTTAAATAAAACATGACTCATTTCAATATGTGATAAGCGTTTTAAAAGAAACGTTTTATTGTGGAATAAGTTTTTCCGCAGGTTATTGTGACTAACTATTTAATACAGTTCGCGTCTGATTTGCTATATAGCAATCTTTTCTATAATAGCAGTCTAACTTTTAAACAAAAATCATAATTCGTTTTAATTGTAAAATAAAATTAACGTCATTTCCATTTTAAATGCATTGGAAGGAAATTGGATACACCATTCACAGTTTTCTAAAAATAGTTTGATGTGCATTAAAAGATACTTATGATTTTGATATGTCTTATTGTGTCTTCCTCCTGTTTATCTGATTTCACTTAAGCTTAATGCACTTAAGCATTCACTTAAGCATATGCTTGCCATACTATTAGTAACTACAAAGTTGAGGGTGTCGGGTCAAGAGAGTGTCAAACCACTTTTTGAACTTCTGAGATATTTCAATTTGAAAATTTGATCAAATACTCAAATCAAGATATATAACATAAAGTTTTTTTTTGCCAATGTCTTAGTAATATTTGAGATATTCTGAGTAACAATATGGCATTACATTAATGATATTACTATTACGTTTTTTGTAAATTAGCTATCTTCATTGGGGGCATAAACATCTGGGACAAAAGCGAAACCTGTCACATATGCTGTCACAAAGTGACATTAGAAACAAATTATATGTTGGATATTATAATTTACAATATTAAGCAACAGATTACAGTGTTAGATTTATTTCACCAAAAATGTGGTTTGGCACTTTCTTGCCCCGGCCGCCTCAATTCACCTACAAGGTGTATCTAAAGCGATGGACAGAATAGATGATAATATTTAATAGGAAAAAAATAAATAGCAAACAATAGGGGCAATGTATTTAATAATCAATGCTACAGGGTGTCTCAGCCTCTGACGTATGTTAACAACTTTTAAAATAGTAATGATTTTAGCGAAATCTTTAACAGAATAATTTCCTTGAATTCTACAGTAATTCGGTCAATGACATTGTATGCACCATCATTCTGCATTTTGAAACATCTAGCTCATTGTTGTTTGGACGTAGGTGATGGCCCTTTCTAGCACTTCTTGTGATTTTATCTTGTTTCATAGAAAACAAAGAAAGGGTGTTAAACATTTCGCTATGCTCTTTTGTTGCTACAGTTGGGTACGGTGTACGTTTGACGTGGTTTAAGACACCTGTATTTTTGATTGAATAAGTGGGTTACGACCCTGATGTTGTGTTCGGTGTTGCCCGGGCCCGTCAAAAAATAGCACGAAAAGCGAAAAAATAGCGAAAGTTTAAAAATAGTTGAACGAATTTGGAAACCTTTATTGCAAAGAGAACAGAATTTATTATATTGGGCTAAAAGATTGAGACCGGATTCTTGTTACGAATGTGGAAAAATCTTCCCAGAACACAAAAAAACCGTAAATCTCGCATAGAAATTCTCATACAAAATCTAATAAAATAAAACTCCACAAAATCGAGCTTCGAGGTTCATAACTACAGATATATAGGTATCTTCCTTCCAATATTTTTATTCTCTGCGTGCAGCGGTCTCTTTAGATCACAACACACACACTCACAAACTTCTTTCCTCATTATAATAGGTTTAAATAAAAGTCATACCTTTATATGTACACCATTTTTTGTATAGAAGAGATACTTTTATTAACTTATACTTTGGAACAAATTATGTAGAATTTTGTTGTTGTTGTTTTCCATTTTAAAACAGGAACGCTACATTTTCAATCTCGCATTCAATCATCCATTCATTTTTAAGGCATTAGTGCCTATAGATCTATTATTAATGTTTCTTGTTTCATAGATTATTGAGCGAGATGAAGAGAGTGTTTTCTATTATAATAATACATACAATGCCATAATTTAATATGTATTTCAAAGGATTATTTTGAAAATATAGATAGAGTGCATGTACATACAGTATAGCAATTTTGATGGTTTTATTAGTTACTAGCAAGCTACGCCCGCTACGCTGGTCAATTTCTTTTAACGAACCTTTAATCAAACAAAATATTGACATTTCATAAATAACTTTTATATTTTAACAGAATAATAAGGCTACTATAATTTGTGACTCGTGCTATAGCCAATATACACGTCAGGACACGTCGCCCTTATCATTATCTTTTTACGCATGAAGGTTTCGCTATGGTACTCCATTGGAAAATTTGGTAATTTTTGAAATTCAATATTTGAAAAACGGCATAATCATTAGATTTGAAATTTATATCAAGAAAAATACAATTTTTTACCTTTCAAACGCAGTTTGTCTAACAATTTTCTGACAAATACTTTTTGAGCTATCATTTTTTTCAGTAACTTCAAATGATTCATTTTCCGAGATTAATCTGTTGCAACAATTAGCGAAAAACCCAGTCGTCAGCAACGCATAGTTTTTTATTAAAGAGGTTGTTGGAGCAGGGATTGTCACCACCAATTTGCCACCATCACTTTTGAAATCGGTTCCGTGGTTCCAGAGATTCCATAGAAATTGTAATTTAGAATGATTTCAGAACGCTTTTCGCTCATTTCACCCATTTAAATTTCGATTTTTTTTAAAAATTTATTCTTATAGAGCATTTACATCTTATAAGGAACTACAATGCTAAATTTCAAATTTCTTGCCCCTTCAGTATAAAAAAGTCGCAATTTTCGAACATTTTTCGATCCTGCACCCCATTGATGTTAGTGGCACCGACATAAAATATAGCCTATGTTGGAGTAGGGATTGTCCCCATCAATTTGCCACCATTACTTTTGAAATCGGTTCTGTAGTTCCAGAGATTTCATAGAAATTGTAATTTAGGCTGTTTTTAGAACGCTTTTCGCTCATTTCACCCTTTTTAAATTTCGATTTTTTTTATTTTGTTCTTAGAGAGCATTTACATCTTAAAAGTAACTACAATGACAAATTTCAAATTTCTAGCTCCTTCAGTATAAAAAATAAAAATAAAACTGCCCAGTTAAACTGAGGGCATTGAGTTCGCAGGCTATTCACACTAATTGTATATTATACTCTTATTTCAAAGAATTTGAAATAAGCCCATAGAAAAACAAAGAAATAAACAATATATTAAGGGGGTGGGGGTCATCCCCCCGTTACCCCCCTCAAGTTAACTAATGAACCCCTTAAACTAATCAGGTAAATCTCTAATTACAATGAATATATATACAAAATTTGAAGAAAATCGGATAATTCTGCATGAAAAACCCATTTATATAAATTAAGACGGGATTAGCCCCCTCCGTTCCCCCCCTTTATACTTAACCAATCAATCCCGAAAACTAATCAGGGAAGCATCTTAACTCAATGAACCTATAAACAAATTTTGAAGCAAATGGGATAATTCTGCATGAAAAACCCACTTATATAAATTAAGGGGGGGGGATTAGCCCCCCCCGTTCCCTCCCCTTTATACTTAACCAATCAATCCCGAAAACTAATCAGGGAAGTGCCTTAACACAGTGAACCTATAAACAAAATTTGAAGGAAAACGGAATAATTCTGCATGAAAAATACATTTATATAAAATAAGGGGGGATATGCCCCCCGTTCCCTCCTTTATACTTAACCAATCAATCCCGAAAACTAATCAGGAAAACGCCTTAACACAGTGAACCTATAAACAAAATTTGGAGGAAATGGGATAATTCTGCATGAAAAGCCCATTTATATAAATTAAGGGGGGATTATCCCTCCGTTCCCCCCCCTTTATACTTAACCAATCAATCCCGAAAACTAATCAGGGAAGCCCCTTAACACAGTGAACCTATAAACAAAATTTGAAGGAAAACGGAACAATTCTGCATGAAAAACCCATTTATATAAAATAAGGGGGGATTAGCCCCCCGTTCCCCCCTTTATACTTAACCAATCAATCCCGAAATCTAATCAGGGAAGTGCCTTAACACAGTGAACCTATAAACAAAATTTGAAGGAAAACGGAATAATTCTGCATGAAAAACCCATTTATATAAAATAAGGGGAATATATGCCCCCGTTCCCTCCTTTATACTTAACCAATCAATCCCGAAAACTAATCAGGGAAACGCCTTAACACAGTGAACCTATAAACAAAATTTGAAGGAAAAGGGATAATTCTGCATGAAAAACCCATTTATATAAATTAAGTGGGGGGGATTATCCCCCCGTTCCCCCCTTTATACGTAACCAATCAATCCCGAAAACTAATCAGGGAAGCGCCTTAACACAGTGAACCTATAAACAAAATTTGAAGGAAAACGGAATAATTCTGCATGAAAAACCCATTTATATAAAATAAGGGGGGGATTAGCCCCCCGTTCCCCCCTTTATACTTAACCAATCAATCCTGAAATCTAATTAGGGAAGCGTCTTAACACAGTGAACCTTTAACCAAAATTTGAAGGAAATGGGATAATTCTGCATGAAAAACCCATTTATATAAATTAAGGGGGAGATTAGGCCCCCCCGTTCCCCCCTTTATACTTAACCAATCAATCCCGAAAAACTAATCAGGGAAGCGCCTTAACACAGTGAACATATAAACAAAATTTGAAGGAAAACGGAATAATTCTGCATGAAAAACCCATTTATATAAATTAAGGGGGGGAATTAGCCCCTTGTTCCCCCCCTTTATACTTAACCAATCAATCCCGAAAACTAATCAGGGAAGCGCTTTAACACAGTGAACCTATAAACAAAATTTGAAGGAAAACGGATATTTCTATGAAGAGTTATCGCATTACGTACGTACATACATACATACAGAACCGGCTGTCAAGCTCTCAGGGCTTGATAGCCAGTTTGATAGCTAACAAATGGCAATTTTAGAACGTTTTTTGCTCCTGCACCCCCTGGAGTTAGTGGCACCGACATAAAATATAGCCTATGTTGGAGCAGGGGTTGTCACCATCAATTTGCCACCATCACTTTTGAAATCGGTTCGGTAGTTCCAGAGATTACCCCCTACAAACAAACAATCAAACAATCTTTACTCCTTTATAATATTAGTATAGATGTTCCAAAAGATACAATTGCTATTACTTCGACAATTGTATAATTGTCTACATTGTGAATGTTACTTCGTAAGTATGGCGAATTGAATCTAGAAAGCAAATTGTAAGTGGGCGATTCCACCGTTACGTGTGTGACTTTTAGAGAGTGTTTCTTTTTGCAAATTGAGACACATTTGGAAGTGAAATTATTTAGATAACGTTTTACTTTTTTTATTGCTATTACAGGACACATACAGAATCATTTTTGTAGTGACACCTTTAGTCTAAAGTATTAACAATTTTTTTTTTTAAGTAGTAAACTCGTTGTTATGTTTTTTACTCAGAAAAATCACACACGTAACAACGACTTTACTATTTTTTTTTAATATAATTACTTTAGACTAAAGGTGTCACTACAAAAATGATTCTGTATGTGTCTTGTAATTGCATTAAAAAAGTAAAACGTTGTCTCAATAATTTCACTTCCAAATTTGTCTCAATTTGCAAAAGAACACTCTCTAAAAGTCACACACGTAACGGTGGAATCGCCCATGTAACAGAAGAAAAGTTTGATAAAAGACGTTACTTAAATATTATGTAGAGAGACTGCCCGGATAGTGAAATAGTCTACTTGTACTGTATTTTAGGTTCTAAAAAATGATTTTGTTGACGCGTTCAAAATATATTTGGTGTTTGCTTGAACGTCGGAGATAGCATAATATTGTGTTCCTGAAGTGCAGCGCAATTGGTGTTTATGAGGCCTTTTGTCTATTTATTTAGTGCAAGCAAGCCATTTGAAACCTTCTGATTTTCTTTCAAATAATACTTTATGCATTAACATATTCTATTCTTCTTCTTCTATTTGTAATGCAAAGTGTTTTTTTTATTCACAATTCTATAGTTCAGTCCAATAATATAAGTTGATTACTTAAGAAGAAATTTCAAATATGTACAGGCCTTTTAAAAAAGTATTTAGATGTACTCTCAGTATCACTCAAGAAAATCACGACTTTTAACGGTCTGTATGATTTATGCTCAAAGTAATTGCAAAAGGCTTTGTTGTCGTGAAACTCTTCGTATATAGATATACATTGCATAAATATCTACAATACCTTTTAAGATAATTAAAGGAAACTATATCGTTTTCGTTAGATTCTACTTAGATCTGCAGAATCTATTTTGTTGCTTAAATATTTGTTCCTGTAAAATATCAAAATACAGGGTAGCTAGAATTAAAGCACTCCTACTCCGACCTCTGTATATGTTCAACTACTTAGTGTATAAGCTTAAAAGGTTTTCAAATACTTTTCATGGTATGTTGAAACAGATTACGAGAAAAAAATAGTTCCAGAAACATCGATAGATGGGTCTGTACAATTGAAAAAAAAACTGTTAATGTTTGGATTCACAGCCACATTCATTCTTTGGCATTTCTTTTTCGAAGAGACTACTCGCAATGCACCTATGATATGCGTCGTGGCGGCCAACAGGTACAAAAGGATTGCTCGAAACTTTTGTTGCACCCCATTTGCAACATCGGGAATGTCTTGATTCAATTACCTTTATGCAAGATTATTAAGCACCTCCACACATAGAGGCTGTGTACAGCAGTTTTTTCAGCAACGTTGTATTAAGGACAGAGTAATCGTGCACTTTCGACATTCTGGCTATCGCGTTCTCAGTATCTTAATTTATCTGACTTTTGACTGTAAGGACATTTAAAAAATCTTGTTTATCGAGGACATCTGATAATCTTTGTAGATTTGAAAGAAGGTGCATGTGAGAAGTATCTCAGTGTGTCAGTTACGGTCTGCAATTGAACAAACTGTCCACAGACAGCATATTTTATATCTTCAAGAAAGAAACCATATTGAGCAGCATTCTGTGCGTTAATAAGATCCTTGTCACATGAATGTTTGGAACGATCTAATAAAATGTGTTTACTATGAGTTTTTGTGTTTTTCAGCATATGTCCAGTTATACAGCGCCATACATCGTTGATTTCTGAAACTGTATGTTTTTTTTTCGCGTAATCCTCCCCATGTCTTGAATAGTATGTGCACAAAATTGGAATCTTATACACCCAGTCGTTCCATATATAGAGAGGTCAGAGTAGAGCTGTTTTAATTCTGGCCACACGGTAAAATAAGTTTTCCACCATTTATCATTACATGTGTATGTTTAACCCTTTAATATTTTTTAAAACTATTTTCACACTATACAGAACAGGTAAACATATTTATTCAAATTTGAAAAGAACTGCTTTTTAGAAGAAAAAAAAAACATTATTTTATAAGGAACAAAACATCACATCGTAAAGATCAACCGAGGGCTAAGTAATGCTCTGAAGTATTTTGAAAACATTTATAAATCTTAGCAACTACATTTTAAAATTATCCACCTTTATCTTATTGTTTAACTTATCACATAACTTGTGCCACAGGCAATTTTGCGTAGCTACTGTGAGCGGCTTCTTCGACCGCTAAATCGAAATATGAACGCCCAGAGAAAAGTTTTGTTGAATCAACAAAAATTTTGTTGGTCCAACAAAACTTTCCGTTTAAATATGGGTCAATGGAAATTTTGTTTGAACCAACAAAAACTTTTTTTGGCAATTGCAACAAAAAAAATTGTATCGTCAGCAAAAAAATGTTTTTTTTTAAATTCAAGTAAAAAGGTCCAATTTTACTTGAATTAACAAAATTCTTTTGTTGAATGTTTTCTCAAAATAAATATAATTATCTGTTACTTTAAGAGTTCTTTTTAGTTTCGGCAACAAAAACTTTTGTTTAAGAACGATTGTTTTGTGTAATTTAAAAAAAATTCTCTGTTTTAACAACAAAAGGTTTTAGTTAAAAAACAATTATAATATGTACTTTAAAATAATTTTTTGCTTTGATAACTTAACTATTTTTTTAGGTAATTTTTAATTCATTTTCAACAGCAAATTACGTTTGTAACCCTTGAACAATAACAAGTGAATTTTTGTCCTGCTTTTTTCCAAGAGAAAATCGACAGATTGAACAATGTCCCAAAATGGGAAAAGAACCCGGGCCCTCAGAATAACGCTGTGAGGCTCTACCACTAAGCTACAAGGAACGATATCCCAACTCGGCATTTCTCACTCTTATATATTTCGGACCGGATGCAACCGCAGTACAAGATGGAAATGTCATCATGAAAATGCAAATTTCTGATGCAAACATGAGACGATAATACAAAGCCCAGTATACGGCAACACATAGTTAATTTTTAATTCATTTTCAGCAGTGAATTACGCCTGTAAGAAGCCGGATAAAAATTCACTGGTTATTATTCAAGGATTACATGCGCAATTCACTGCAGGAAAGGAATTAAAAATTAACTTTGTTGCCATTTGCTGGCCTTTGTATTGTTGTTTCATATTTGCCGCAGAAATTTACATTGAGGGTTCAAAACCTTCTAAAATCCGCCGAAAACCCGAAGTTGAATTTTTTAGTGAATACAATTCTTTCTTCTTGTAAAGATAGAAGAAGTAATAAATGGGAGAGGGGGATTTTTAAAACCATCTTGGTCCGTTCCAATTCAAAAAGTTTTAATTATCCAAAAATTATGTTAATCCTTTAATCATATAGCTATGTATGTCAAATAAACCAAGTTACGTGAGAGAGTTATGGCTACTACACAACAATTTAAATTTTTGCAAAAACAACAACATTTTGCTGGAATTACAAATTTAAATTACAAAATTATTGTAAAATTTAAAAAAAAAAAGATTTTATTAATTCAAGTAGAATTGATGAAATTTTGTTAAAATTTTGTAAGAGTGTTAACAATATTTTTTTTGTCCATGCACCAAAATCAATTTTTTACTTCAACTAAAAATTTTGCTTGAAACAACCAAAATGTACTCAACGAAACATGTTTTGTAGTTTTAATCAAATCCTTTTTCTGGGTGAAAAAAAAGCTTGATTAACTTATAAAATACTGTTTCCATACTAAACAATATGTATAGAATAATTTTTATAATTAAAATTCTTTTATTCAGAAGTTTTTGGGGACGTAAAATGGGTAAAAACACGAAACAAAATTTCAACAGTAGCTATAGTTAAACTGTGAACATGGAAAATAGCAGCGGTCTGTGAGACCGCTGACAGAAGTTAATGGTTAAAAATAATTATTTCGCATATAAAAATTCCGTATAATAAAATGTAATTCTAAACTGCACTAACATTTTAAATCCTAATCTTCAGAATTCAGTACATTTCATTTTCACATTTAAAGTAACTATTACTTTTATTATGATTTAATGTGTAATTTAAAATATATAATGTAATCCATGTAACAATTATTATCTTATTTTCAAATACTATTGGAAAAACATTTGCAGTTATTTGTTTCAGAGTTTTTTCAACATTTTCGTCCGTCAAAATTAATTTCGGAGTCAGGATAGGAAAATGAATGTATTCAATATTTTATTGAAGCACTGTCTGTATCAATGCTAATTATAATGCCAGTTCTGAAAGATCCTAATTAAACTGTCTTTCTTTATTTTGATGCAGATTTATCCAGAATATTCCTTACCGAAGTTTCATTAGCGCCTGCGTGTTTTTTTAACAAGGCTTTTGAAATATTTCAAAGCAAAACGGTTGAATTTCAATTAATGTTTTAAATAGCCAACCTAGTTGAAAAGTGTTTATGACTTCGGTTTGTCTGGCCGTATGGCCGTCTGTCCGTGCTCTAACTCCCGTAAATATGCTCGGATTGCCCTGCAATTTTTATATGTTATAATCGTAATCTATAGCATGTTCCCTATTTCAACTGAAGTGTGTAGCACTTATAGTTTTTTTACAGGGACACTCAAAAGAATTCCGTTACATTGCGGTCTATGGGGAAAAATCATTTGCAGTTTATTTAAATAATGTTTCACTATTTTAAACGCATTGAAATTTATATATATCACTAAGGTGCATTAGAAGAAGCTTAATATGGAATAGGGTGTGCATAGCACTTATACTTACTTTACAGGGACAGTCAAAAGAATTCCGTTACATTACGTCTATGGAGAAAAATCGTCTGCGGTTTATTTAAATAATGTTTCCCTATTTTAAACGCATTGAAATTTATATAAGGTTCATTACAAGAGACTTACTACAGAATATTGTGTGTATAGCAGTCATCGTTCATTTACAGGGACACACAAAAGAATTCTCTACTGTATGTTAACAATAATTCCTGGAAGTGCGTTTTAAGTTACTGAACGCGATTTTAATTTTAAATCGCTTTTTGTATATTACGTGGTGTGTATAAATTCTGTAGATCCTATACAGGGAAGCACAAAAGTTCGGGAACACATTTCCGTATTATTTAACTCCAGACGGAGAATTTTAAACTGTGCTACGTGTTTCCTAACTGAACTAAAATTTTGCATCCTATGTAGTATATATACAAATCTATAGATCCTATACAGGGCTGAATAAAAGTATTCGGATTACTTAGATGTTATCTTTTAGCTTATTAAAGAGTATGCTTCGTAAAATTATTTTGGAAGCGTTGGAAAGTGTTACATAATCTATGCTTGACGCATGATTTTTCGTTCTTGTTAAAGTACGTTTTAATAGGTGTGAAAAATCTGTTAAGTGCATAGTTTTTTGAGCAGAAATCAAAATCTGCTTGACAGAAGTAGCTGAAATTTTCGGTTCGCATATTTGAAGATTTTACAGTTAAATAAAAAAAAATTGTGTTATAGTAAATGTTTTTCCTAATATAGCTTTCATATTTTATATATCGTATAAATGTTTGGTTTTAAATAAAATAATAAAAGTTTTAAATGGAATTAAAAGGATAATGAAACAAAATTTCTAGAAAAAATCCTTACATTTAACTTTAAAACAACTCAATTCTGTGAGTTCTTAGATTATTTTTGTTCTTGAATAAATACTTCTTTCGTTTTGTTCCACACTCTGTGTTGTACTATGCGTGGTAAATGAACGAGAAATAAAGCTTCATTTCATCAGATCGATAATTAATTAGTTTTAAGATTATGAAAGCTTTACAAATTCTATTGTATTACTTCAGTAATAAGTGGTTACTTTGCTTGATCCCAACACACTTTCTATTATTTAATATAATTTAATAAAAAGTTACCTAAAATATGTTTGTAATTCAACTGACGGATATTTTATTTATCTTAATGGCATGTACGCTAGGGTGGGCCGAAAAAATTCAAAAATTGTTTTTCAAGTCGTAATACCGTGGAAAAGTTGCGAATTGAGGAGCATAAAAACGGGTAAAAAAAGAAATAAAATCGGTTTATATCTTCCGATTGCGCATGTGGTGTAAAGTTTGCTAAAATGTGGAAAAAATTGTCATTTTTTACAATTTTTTTTTAAAATTTAAATTAGCCTCTTCACGAATGTAATAGCTGAAATTGTTATCTATTACACTAACAAAACATAATATTTAAATATTATTTAATTTCATCAACATCTTCCGATAGCTCCTGTGCTATAAAGTTCGCTAAAATTTGGGAAAAATCACATTTTTACGATAATTTTTTATCTTACTTAGCTTGTCAATATTTAAATGTAATAACTCTTAGCGTCTCTTTTTCGAAACAATAACACTTTAGAGAATTAAACATTTAGTAAAAAAAATCGTTCCATTCTGGTAAGGTAATCCGATAGCGCAATAGTAGTCAAATCTAACAAATTCACGCACGTGTTGTAATTAGCTCGGCTCAAGGATTAATTACCGTTTCTGATGTCTCCAATGTTACAGAAAAGGGCTGCATTGTGTAATAAATCTGACGATTTTACACTACAGGGTCTCTATTTGGATGGAAGGAAAGACAACACGTTAGTGGTGGATGTAGCTCATTCAAAAAGGTTCGTAGAGTAAAAAAGGAAGAACATTACTCGTTTATTCAAGAACCTGGCTCAGTTTACATTGGTCATGTAACTCCAGCTTCAGGAATTCTGAACATATTGTCACTTTTGTTAATTTTTATATGTCTGGTCGTGGCATTTCTCTTGAAAAATTAGTTGTCATAGGATGTGATGGCACTAATGTTATCACAAGTTGGAAAAACGGTCTGATTTGCCGAATGGAAATGCATTTGGGAAAACTGTTACAATTAGCAGCTTGCCTTCTTCATTTTAATGAACTGCCATTCAGGCATCTGTTTCAATACATTGACGGAAAATCAACGGGTTCAAAATCTTTGAGAAGGCCAATCGGTGAAAAGCTAAGTGGCTGCGAAAAGCGTCCAGTGATTATCTTCAGAGTATTGACTGTCAGATCCCCATAATAGACAGAAGTGTATTAAGTAAAGATCAACAATGTCTACTCGATATTTCCATGGCAATAAAGTCGGGAAACTGTAAAGATGTTGTACGAAATCCTGGTCCCTTGTCACTCTCGAGGGGGTTGACAACAGCCAATCGAACTCTCAGATTGTACATAAGTGAAGAAAGCCCGACATCTGAACTTCAAGAAATAGTTGTATTTATTCTAAAGCATTACATGGCAATGTGGTTTAGTATTAAAATAAGTAAATACTTTACAGACAGACCAAAACATGTATAACAAGCAATACAATCCTCAAGGCACCTGCCTAAAGATTTACATAATATTGTCGACACTGTGATCGAACGAAATGGATTTTTCGCTCATCCGGAACATTTAATGTTAGTTAATATTAATTAATGTTAGTTAATATAATAAATAGTTTGTTTTAAAACTGCATCTTAATTTCTAATTTTTTATAATTTTAATAATAATGTTCAAGCTATATTTTTGAAAATTTCAATCACGTGCAGTCCGATTACGGAATATTAACAAGTTTTCACTTAAAACACAATGAATAGTTTAGCACTGCCTTCCAGTTGAAATTAAAACTTCCATTGAAATTAAAACTTCACTAAAAGCAAATAATTAACACTATAAAACACAAGTTTAGCAGACTACAAACTACGCACTTAAAGATTGAAATAATTAGAATAATAAAGGCTGCTGTGAAAACTTTTGCGATTTCATTGGCCATTAAACACGGGCATGCGTTTAATACGAAAGAACCTTTTTAAATAAATTTCAAAGATTTATTTGAATGCATAATTGATATTTTACATTAAAAAATGCATTTAATTATTGCATTAATACATTAATTAGATTTTTTATATAAATATATTTTTTCATACAAAAATGCATTTTGGTGTTGGTAGAGGGCAATCTAAAAAAATATTAAATGTAAAAAAATCTATTAAAGTTTTCAATTAAAAAATTATTTCCACCCATCTTTTGTATAACAGTCCGTACGTTATATTTTTTTTAAATATGTAAAATTTTAGGAAATTCTCCTATATTTATACAGTCCGTATCTTAGTCCGTATGTTATTTCTTTTTTAAATATGTAAAATTTTAGGAAATTCTCCTATATTTATACAGTCCGTATCTTAGTCCGTATGTTATTTCTTTTTTAAATATGTAAAATTTTAGGAAATTCTCCTATATTTATACAGTCCGTATCTTAGTCCGTATGTTATTTCTTTTTTAAATATGTAAAATTTTAGGAAATTCTCCTATATTTATACTGATAATTCATAACAGTCACAACATGACATATATAGAAGACGAGTAATTTTATAAAAATATAATCTTAATTTTTGAAGATAGGATGGTTATAGAAACGGATTGTTGACTCAGAAAATGCATTTAATGTATTTATTTCTTAAATTGTATTAGAAATATTCACCTCAAGTTCCTAAAATTATCTAGATTTTTATGCTGTACATCTCTTAATCTCAAAGTAAGAAACTCCTTTCTTACTTGAGGCTCTTCACAACAAACATCCAAATACGTGAACACTCATTTCCGGTTTTCAAACGAACACATAACGGCTATAACTGCGCTTCCAATGGTCGTGACAAGAAAAGAAAAAAAAATATTTTGGATAGCTAATAGACTTTCAAAAAAAGAAAAAAAAGTGATGTTTGTCAAAATTTATCATTCAAACGTAGAGGAATATTTTAAGTTTGCACCTATAGCTTTATTTCTATGATTCTAAAGTTAGTTGGCATGTGCAAGAAATACTTAACTCAATTTTTAAAATGACTTAAATTCTAGATAATAAAAATTCACTTTAAATTTAATAATCCAGTTTTAAAGAAAATTAAATTCTTAGGCAATAGAAGTGAAACCTTAATTCATATCCAGTAATTTGGAATTGCCTTCAGAAATGTCACAGTAAATGACATTGTGAAATGGGGCATGTAATTATGCAAATAAATATGCAATAAGTAATATAAACATGCCTTATGTCTATCGATTCAGCATTCATTTGTCTTCCTAAACATCTGACAGTGACAAGTTTAATGATATTAACGTAGACAGATCATGAAAGGGAATATAATTGTTGTTTCGAGATACTATATAATTTTCTAGACGAAATATCTTGTACTTATAGTAAAATTAATTTTCCTCTTTGTTATATTTTAGATACGGTAATTTTTAAAAGTTACATTAACCCTTAGATGCAGGCTTTTTTATTTGCTACGAAACAATTACTTGATACTGTTTGGGTGTTATTAAAGAATATGGAAATAAGTAAAAAACATTTCTGAAGTTTTTAAGTAAACAGTTTAAATAAAATAGTTGGAAAATATCATTTGTACCTACAGCTATAAATCGGTTTTAAAAGATTTTATAACGCAGTCTCTGTTCAACCTTTTTGTTTTCTCGTCTCTAGTAAAAAAACTTTTTTTTTTTCACCCATCATTCGACATTATTTTATTTAGTCTCTAATTACGGATATATTCTGTCTTCATTCAATGTTATTTTATTCTGTCTCTATTAATACATTTTAAATCATTCTGTATTTCTTATTTTCTCTAAATTTAACAATATTTTATTTTGTCTTCGGTACTGCAATTATTTTCAATCTGTATTCGACAATATTTTATTTCTTGTCTATTAATGCACTTATTCCTTCTACACGAAAATTACACAAACAGAAGCATATAAAATTCGTTTTCTGTATTTCTGAATGTAAGCACAAGGAAGACCGAGCTATGCTCTGTCAAAATTAGCTTGATATATTTCTCTCTCCGTATTATTACTATAATGCCATTTATTTTATAAAAATAGCTTGATCCATAATGACCCATAATCAAAATCACCCACTAATCACATTTTCTCGAGTATGTGACCAAGCCCAATTGTATTCCCGTGCCCGAAACACGTAGGAAATAAAATTTAGTCAAAATAGCCTGAGCCGTTTTTAGATAAAATTAGCTTGACACACAGTGACTTAAAAATGACCCAGTAATCGAACTTTCTCGAGCATGTGTCTTAGCCCAGTGATTTTCTCGTGCACAAATACCGTAGGATACAAAATTTAGCAAATTAATATGGAAAAATCGTCTGAGCCGTTTTTAAGAAAAAAATAGCTACCCATAATGAATCATGACCAAAATGACCCATTAATCGAATTTTCTCGAACATGTGATCTAACCCAACAGTCTTCTCGTGCCTGAAAACGATAGGATGCAAAATTTGGTCTAAATAGTCTGAGCCGTATTTTAGGTAAAATTGGCTTGACCCACAGTGATCCAAAAAATGACCCACTAATAGAATTTTATCGTACATGTGACCCAGACCAATGATTTTATCATGCCCGAAACTCGTAGGGTATAAAACTTAATCAAAATCGTCAGAGCCGTTTTTAGATGAAATTAACTTGACCCGCGTTGACTCAAAATTACCCACTAATCGAAAATTCTGGAACATGTGACATGTGTTTTCTCGTGCCCGAAAATAGTAGGATACAAAATTTAGTCAAAATCGTTTGAACTGTTTTTTTAGATACAATTAGTTTGACCCTGGCCCATGGTGACCCAAAATGACTAACCGAATTTTCTCGAACATGTGACCTAGCCCAATGGTTTTCTGTTTCCCCAAAATGGTAGGATACAAACTTTCGTCAAAATCGTTAGAGCCGCTTTTAAAATAAAATTTTCATATACATAAAAATAAAAAAAAAATTCATAATAATATCTTGTCAGTCAAATCATTTGTTTAGTGACATTTAAGTCAGTCTTAACAGCTAGTGAGTTAGTTTTAACTGTCAAAAACTGCGTAAAAGTCACTTTACGTTAATAACTTTCCTGGAGTTCTTTTTGTTAAATAAAATTTAATTGAACAAAACATTTTTGTGTATTTGCAACCCCTAAAAACCCAATGTCACAATAAATTTAGCAAAAATTAATTTCTGGTTTATTGCAAAACCGGCAAACTCCAAAGTAAGTTGCAAAGGTGGCCAAATCCAAAACAAAGACTTAAATAACCCCCTCCTTTCATGCTCCCTTGCCACCTTATTTCGTGATTTCAAATATACTGCCTTAAAGACTATAAAACTAAAAAGTTTTGGTTCCAATCTCATTTTGACTAAGTGTGGCAGAAAATCAGCTTTTCCCAAAAATTTTGTTTTTTGCCGATGACCGGTTTTGCAACTAGACGATACATATAATTATTTATATTTTTAAAAGCACAATGTGTAATATGTTGAGTACTTTTAATAATTGCATTTTTGAACAATAAATCTCCATTAATTAAAAAACGCAATTGGTATATTATAATCAATAGTAATTTTATATATAAATAAGTCTAGATCTTGAATAAACTGTATTATAATAGATTCAGTATTACGCATGTATGGAAGGCGAAATTTTGTACCATAATGCATTATCGTTTGTAAATTATGTTGTGCAATGATATTGAGATTACCAGTAATAATATGTCCATGTGTGGTTGTAACATATTTTTTTATACTGTGGGTCATTGTAAAAACAAGGGTAATTTGTTGAAGAGTCTAATTGTTTTGCAGAAGAATTATAATTAAACATTTTATGTCTAGTGCGCGGTTATATTTATAAGTCTTGTGAGTAATAACATTATATATCTACTTATAATAAAATCCGAAGGCAAGAAAGTGTCGGTAACCATTCCAGGCGGGACCACTCTGATCTGCGAATCGACCGTAGTTAAACGAATGTTAGGCTTAATGAAAAACCTATACTTGAAATCATGTCTGTTCAACATATTTTCCTATAAAACATATAAGTCATATCGTATTATAATGTTTTAAGTTCTTAATTAAAAATCCAGATTAAACATCTGAATCCCAGATACAAACAAACCAACACTGTTGCTATTCAGAATCACAAATTCAAATTAATCCCAAATGAAGAACTATTTGAAAACTTCATTGAAAAAGATACAGTTTAACAAACGATTCCACTCTTAATATATTCGTAAAAGCATATTAAACTTTTAAATATTTTGATTTTTTTTATACCTTCAACAACAATTTCATATAATACATGTATATCAACATTTCTGTAAACATTTTTTTCTGTAAACACTTTTTTTTCAGATTTTTTCATAAAGATGCTGTGAGGTGATTGATCCAGTATATTGGCGCCATCTACGGCGGATTTTGAAATTTTTCATAGGCTCAACTCTTACGGGAAAAAAAAAATTCTTGCTGGCTCCGCCTACAGGCAGAGGTGAAAACAGAAAAAAAAACATAATTTCTTAATTTTTATACATATCGAATCCGTTTAAAGTTATTATTACTTCTAGGAAAAGTGCCAAAACTTTATGTATGACAGATTTTTGATTTCATTAAAAATGCCCCCAAGGTAGGGAGGGAGGAATAGGTGTTTCAGGAGAAAAAAATTCATAACTTTGTCAATTCCCAAGAAATCAAATCCGCTTAAATTTATTATAAATCTTCTTAATATTATACACAACTTTTATACTGACAAGTTTGTTATAGGACCAACTTTTACGGTTAAAAAAAAGTAAAAACAAAAAAAATCCCTGCTGGCTCCACCTACAGGCAAAGGTATATTTCGAAGTGGGTGGTCCCAACTACCACATCATGGCAAATATGTCTTTCTTCTGCAATTCCCAATAAACAGGTGCCCCACGGTCTGCGGCTTCGAAATCTACCTGTGCCTGTAGGCCGAGTCGTCAGGGATTTTCTTCTTATGAAACGTAATTAAAATATAAGGAATACATAGTACAGCGTAATTTGCATTTAATTTTGCTTGTACAGTGGACGCTCGTTAATTCGAACTCGGTTAATTCGAACTAATCCAAAAGCCCTCAAAAACTTGTATTGGAATTAATGTTAAAAATATCTCATTAATTCGAACTAATTTTTATCACTTCGGTTAATTCGAACAAAAAATTTGACCAAAATTTTTTTTTTTCGTTTAACGGAGAAAAAAGCACGCTGTATTTATTATTTTGTGTGTCAAAATCATTTGTATTTCTTTTCCAAGCGCACCACCCGAGGTAGTTAGAAACTTAAACTAAAAACACACCAACGTACTTCCCCCCCTCTCCCCGCCAAGCGGAATCCACCCGCGTGAGTAGAAACAGAACGGGCGGGAAGAAGAAGCACGAGGGGGGGGGGGGGGGAGCGCTATCAATATTTATTTGTAATCAATTTTCTTAGAATTTCAGAAAAAAAGAACAGTCTTTACTACAGATTCTAGGGGGCTGCGTTAGTTATGACTAAAGTGCAGAAATGTGCTCTAGTTTTCTTCCTCAGTGTGTGGTGTGACCGTGTAAAAATTTAGGATGTCTACACGTAGAAAGTACAAAATCTAACTTTGGAAACAAAGGTAGAAATTTTAAAGAAAGTAGAGAATGGCGTATGTAAAACAAAGTTAGCAGCTGACTATGGAATTAAAAAAAATACCTTGTCAACTTATTTGAAAAACAAGGAATCAATTTTAAATTCATGGGGAAAATCTAAATTTGCTAGCGGAAGGAAACGCATGAGAAATGCGTCCCAAGAAAATCTAGAAAAAGCTCTACTGCTATGGTTCCATGATGCAGGCACAATATTTCTTATCAAACTGTATGTGGCCAAAGCTGTGATGTACAGAAAGACGTAGGCACTAATTTCGGTAGGAAACTGCCAGGGCTTTTATCTACTTACCTGCCGAAAGATATTTTTAATGCTGCCAAAACTGCACTTTTTTATAAACTCTTTCCAAACAAGACATTACATTTTAAAGGGGAACTTGCGTAGGAGGTAAAAGCAGTAAAGAGAGGATTACAACTTTAGTTTGTGCTAATAAGGATGAGAGCGAAAAGCTTAAATTATTAGTGATTGGAAAGTCTAAGAATCCACGGTGTTTTAAAGGAGTTAAAACACTGCCAGTTAATTATGTATCCAATGCAAAAGCATGGATGACACTAGAGATCTTCAGTAGCTGGTTAAAAGGAATAGATAAGCAGTTTTCGAGACAAAAGCGTAAAATTATCTTTTTTGTGGATAACGAAAGCTGCCACAAGAAGCTTCCAGAACTGAGTTCCATACAGTTGAATATTTGCCGCCAAACACAACTGCGAGCTGCAACCAATGGATCAAAGAATCATCCAGAATCTTAAAACAAATAATCGTAAGAGAATCTTAAAAAAAATAATCGTAAGAGAATCTTAAAACAAATAATCGTAAGAGACTCTTAAAACAAATAATTTTTTCTTTAGATTGTGGTGAAAATTGCGACATTACTCTGCTGACTATAAATGATCTATACGCCGCACGGGACGCTGTTAATGAAAGAACAATTAGTAATTGCTTTCGTCATGCTAAATTCATGCACGCCGAAAAGAGCAATCATATCGAAGAATGTGACGATATTGATACCGATTTTCTTGAATTCAAAATATTTAAATGTGATAACGTTACTTTTTCTGATTATGTAAGGGTAGATGAAGACTTGGAAGTCTGTGGAAAACTGAGGGACGATGACAAATAAAAACTATCCGAGAAGATGAAAAAGCAGAGACCTTAACGGATTCAGAAGAGAATGCAGAGACTGTTAACCGTCTTAATGACCAAGCCATAATGGACTCTATAAAAACTCTGAAAACATTTATTCAGGTGGAACCATTCTCTGAAAATGAATTGAAATGTTTACTTCAAATCGAGATGCTGCGTGAAAAATGTGGCCATAATAAACAAAACCAAACATTCAGTTTTCAGTTTTTCCCAAAAGTGTAATTCATATTTTTAATTAAAGGTTTCTTTCTACTGCGTACCTACTGCTTCATTTTATGATTAAGGTATGTCTTTATTGCTTTTTAATATGTTTAATTTTAAATCGCATAGTATAATATATTTTCTGGTGTTATACATACTAGGAGATTTTTCTTTTTCAGTGATACACTTTTTAAGTTATATTTTCTCTTAACATCGGATAATTCGAACTTCGGATAATTCGAACATATTTCTGAGAACCTTTGAGTTCGAATTAACGAGCGTCCACTGTATAATGAAACAATCAGTTATGTGGTGAGTCAAGCTGTTTAGAAACTCATTTATAACACTTTTTTACAAAAACTTTCGCACATGGATTAATATTTAATTTGAATGTTTTATCCAATCGTTGAACTATTTCAGAAATTTAATATTGAGTAAATATATATATCCTCATAGTTTTTATCTGTAGAAATACTTTGTCATTTTTAAAAAGTACTTTTCTACAATACAAATCTTTCAATAATAAAATATTCATGCTGTTTGTTTGTATGGAATCTTAGGAAAATGGAACGCAGATCAACAATCCGTCATTTTTGACGGGGGTTATATACTAGTATATATATATTTACTGTTATATTTATTCAATACTAATCTTCTAATAATTTAAGAAAGATTAATTCCAATGCTGTCATCTCTTATTAAATTGGTAAATAAGTAATGAAAATTGTTGAATGCATCAATAAAACAGTATGACTTTAGCAAAACTATGATTGGATGATAGCTTTTGAAACCATTTTAATAAGTAACAAACATTTAACAAAACTTTTTATTGCGAAACATATAATTTATTAGCAGTATTTCCTGTCATTGTAACTAACGAAATATTAGTTACTTAATTCAAAACTAAAACTGACTTAAAAGTGCGTAATTAAAATATGAAGCCTTAAAACGACATTTTAGTTATTTGCTGTTTTCTTTTTTCCTTTTTTTTTTTTTTAATTGTTGTTCTAATAAATTGAAAAATGTGGATATATTGAAAAAATAAGTGTCATATTTTATATTTGAAATATGCATAGTTAAAATCTTTTGAACATTTAAAAAAATTACTATTTAATTAATTAGTAAAAATACTGAAAAAATATCATATGTCACATTCAATGCAATTTAACATTTTAGTCACGTTAAAAAAGCACCTCATTTAAAAGAACACAATGAAATCTTGACACATATTAGAATTTTTATTCTTCATTTAAATATATATATTGCTCATTCTCTTTTGTTCGTAATTAAAATATTTAAAAAGAAATCATAAACAAAAAGTAAATGAAAGTAAATATTTAAAAAATATATTAAACTACTGTTAAACATTAAAGAAGCTCTTTAAAAATGTAAATAAAAACTCCCCTTGAAAACATATATAATATATATATATATATATATATCCTGGATATATATATATATATATATATATACAGGGTGTCCGAAAAGTCTGGAATCGGTCAAATAACTCGAGAAATATACATCGGATTGAAAAATGGCAAAATGCATGTTCAATATTTTTGAAAAATCTATTTAGGGATATGAAAGTTGCCCTCCAACTTTGCCCCCCGGGGGCGAAAAGAGGGTAAAACTTTGAAATCTTAAAAAATGACCCCCTTTTTTATTGCAGATTCGGATTCTACGAGAAAAAATACGTAACTTTTGTATTGAACATTTTCATCGAAACATTGTAGATGGCGCTGTAATAGAGTGCAATGCTGTGAGATTCGTTACCATTGCGATGTCTGGAAATGCTCCAATAACTCGAGAAATATACATAAGATTGAAAAACGGAAAAATACGTGTTTAATATTTAAGAAAAATGACAACTTTGATATCCCTAAATAGATTTTTCAAAACTATTGAAGATGCATTTTGCCGTTTTCCAATCCGATGTATATTCTCGAGTTATTTGACCGTTTCCAGACGTTTCGGACTATTGAAAACCTTCTTTCTCCGAAACACGTAATCCCAGCTTATCACTCAGGAAGATACAATCGAACCGAAACTTTCTGCACTTGAGAAACCATATGGCTCGTGACGTCAAGGCCATGTGCGAGAACCTTCAGTAAACACTTAAACTGTGAATACCCCAAAAATGGGCCTCATGCAACCATGGCAACTAAGTGCCATTATAGACTGCTTCAACTTTAGTGTGCAATGTGACTTTCAGAACTATAAGACTTATTTCATGATCGCTCCTAAAGCGTACAAAAGTTTCTCTATCTTTAAAATGTAAACTTAACTATGTAAATGATAACTTGTAATTTTATACTATTAAATCTTCTTAACTTTCTAAACCAATGAATCCATTCAATTTCATAATGCTCAATTTTATAATAACAATTTTCTTCCTTCACGGTTAAGTAGTGATAAGTGGATGAGAGAACGTGAAATGTGAAAACACGGAACCAGAGTTATAAATAAATGACACGATAAAATTGGATATACAATTCCTGAATCCCGAAAACAGAAGGTAAGAAGAATTTAACTATTTATATGATTTTTAACTATTTACTAAAGAAAGATAGAAAATAGAACTAATATTGAAAGATTACCCTTACTTATAACATAAACTTAGAGTGGCCATTAACTGCACGTTAACAGGTCCCACAGTAAATAAACTATTTTTACTACAATAAAAAAGATTTTGAGCCTGAAAAAGAATTCGAGACTAAATGTCTGAATCTGCGCTAAATATAAAATAAAATAAAAACAAAAAGTAGGGTATAAAAAATATAAAAAGAAAAAGAAAAAAGTAAAAAAATGAAAAGAAAACTTAATGATGGCGTCATTTAGAGATACTCAAATGATAGATAAATTGAACGCCACAAACTACGCCAATTGGCACTTTAAGATTGAGATGATACTAACGAGAGATGATTTCATCGAAACTATAACGGAGCAAGCTCCAGCTAGCACAGATGCGTCATTTTCCGCTTGGAACAAAAAGGATAAGAAAGCGCGTGCTCTGATAAATTTGAGCATCGAAGACGCGCAAATAATACACATAAAGAATCTCGAAACTGCACGCCAAACATGGGACAAGTTGAAAGAAATCCACGAAAGCGAATCACTATCAAGCAAACTCTTCCTCCTTAGGAAATTATATAAAACCAAATTAAGTGAGAACGGAAATATGCAGATGCATATAACAAATATTCTTGAGCTAATAGATAAACTAGCCGCGATTGTTGAACGCATAAGCGATTCACATATTTCAGCTATAATGCTATGCTCATTACCAAGGTCTTATGACGTCTTGATCACCGCACTTGAATCGCGCCCCGAGACCGATCTGACACCTAATTTCCTAAGAACGATGTTAATCGACAAACACATGAGAAGGGCAGAAAATACAGATATTCCGCAAAATACATCAAAAGCGTACAAAATACAAAAGAATTCTGCATACGCAAACAACAACAAATGAGAGAATAGATACTGCACACACTGCAAAATGCGAAACCACAATACTGCCCAATGCTGGTTAGTAAAACGACAGAACCAAAACAGCTACACTCAACAAACATCTAACCACCATCCGCAACCAAACAGACATTATAAACAAAAGCAATACTCATCATCACTATGCTTCGAAAAGACAAACCCGAATCCTAAAAATGAGGAACACGAAACAAAGCGGACAAAGCTCAAACAAATACATGGATAATAGATAGTGGCAGCTCAAATCATATTACCAACGACAAAACATTACTTTCAAACTTCAACGAAGACGCCGAAACAGAAATAACAGTCACAAACGGTAACAAATTAACATCATATGGTTCCGGAGAAATAAAAATTCAAACGGAAAACAAAAGACAAGAAATTACACTCAAAAACGTCCTATACATACCTAAAATAGAAACTAACCTACTTTCCGTAAGCAAGGCGACCCAAAACGGTTGTGAAGTAACCTTCGAAAAAGAAAAGTGCAGCATAATAAATGACGGTAAAACAATATTAGAAGGAAAGTTGAAAAATAATCTATATGAAATAAATTTAACTAACGATAACAGAGAACAAAATTATGTAAATATGACCTACAGTTGTCAAAATCCCAACTGCGTGGAATTATGGCACAGCAGAATGGGACACCGTAGTTATCAAACAATTAAATAAATGCTAACAAATCAACTAGTTACAGGAATAACAATAAATAACTGCAGACACGAAAACAAATGTGAGGTATGCATAAGAGCGAAAACAACAGAAGCACCGTACCCCAAACAAGCGTTATACAGAGCCACACGAAAAATCGAGTTGATACACAGCGACGTATGCGGTCCGTTGCTGACCCCTACAATCGGTGGAAAAACATACTTCGTAACTTTCATCGACGACAAAACAAGATTTTGTGTAATATATTTAATGTCTAGAAAAAGCGAAGTATTCGACAAATTCAAAGACTACATATCTCTAGTACATAATAAATTCGGAAGATACCCAAACAGTATAAGATCAGACAACGGTTGCGAATACACTAGTACCGAAATGGAAGAATACCTAAGCGAAAAAGGCATAGAACACCAACTCACTGTACCACAATCACCCAGCCAGAATGGAATTGCGGAGAGAAATAATAGATATTTACTAGAAATGACCCACAGTATGTTAATAGAGGCGCAATTACGGCAAAAACTATGGGGAGAAGCAATAAGCACTGCCAACCATATTCAAAATCGCTTACCGACAAGATCAAACTACAAAACCCCATACGAAATGTGGACAAATAGGAAGCCCAATATCCATTACTTAAAAGTATTCGGATGCTTAGCCTATGCACACATAAATAAATCAAAACGCGGAAAATTAGATGAAACCGCACAACAGGGAAAATTTGTCGGTTACGATAATAGAAGTAAAGGATTCAGAATATACACAAACGACGGAAGAGTCATACTTTCAAGATCCGTCAAATTCTTTGAAAATAAATTTCCTTACACTCAAAACAATAGCAACCCGGAAGAGGAAAAATCAAAACCCGTAGAAAATGAACAATTAGTTAAAAATAACTCAAAGGAAATACTGATAGACTTTACACCTGAAGAATGCGAACCACCTGCGCCCAAACAATCCACAAGTGAACCGCGAAGATCAGAGAGAACAAATCGGGGGGTACCACCCAATCGCTTCGCATATACAGTGAAAACAAACATAATTAACGAACCCAAAGACTGGTTAGAAATGATAAACACTAAAAATCCCATTGAAAGACAAAATTGGATAAACGCTGCGCAGCAAGAAATAAATTCGTTAAAGGAGAATAAAACCTGGGAACTAATCGAACCTCCACAGGGAAAGAAGATCATAGGAAGTAAATGGACTTTTAAAGTCAAATATGACGATACGGGAAACGTAAAGAGATACAAGGCCCGCCTAGTTGCAAAAGGCTTTCTTCAAAAATATGGTGAAAATTATGACGAGAGTTTTGCCCCAGTGGTCTCTCACACAACAATCCGCACATTTCTAGCAGCAGCTGCGTACCACGGATTTAACGTGCACCACTTAGACATCAAAACAGCTTTTCTACATGGAGAACTAGACGAAGACATATACATGACACAGCCCGAAGGTCATGAGAAACCAGGCCAAATAAATAAAGTATGCAAATTAACGAAAGCTATTTACGGACTTAAACAGGCCGCGAGACACTGGAACACGAAAATCAGTGAAACATTAAAAGAAATGAAATTTGTGCAAAGCACTACAGACACTTGTTTATTTACGCGCAAAGAGAAAAACAAGGAAGACACAGTCTACATAATTGTATACGTGGACGATCTGCTAGTAGCAGGAAACAAAGAAAACATTGAAAAATTTGTAGAAAAACTTAAACTTAAATTCAAACTTAGTGACCTAGGAGAAGTAACGAATTACCTAGGAATAAGCATAAAGAAGTTAGACAACGGCTACGCTCTAAACCAAACAACGAAAATTAATGAAATAATAAATAAATTCAAACTTGAAGAAAGTAAACCATACAGCACACCCATGGACACAGGTTACCTAAAAATAAACAATAACGAAAACCTACTTCCAAATAATCACAAGTATAGACAAGGAATAGGTGCATTATTATACTTAGCGACAGTAACTAGACCAGATATACTAACGGCTGTAAACATACTAAGCCGGAAAAATGAAAAACCAACCGAAATAGACTGGAAAGCTCTGAAGCGTATAATGAGATACCTAAATACAACAAAGAACTTAAACTTAATTATAAACACCGAATATGCACCAATCTTAGAAGCCTATTCAGATGCAAATTGGGCACAAGATCCCGAAACGCGAAAATCTACCACAGGAAATGTTTTTATGATAGGCAAGAATCCAATCTACTGGATATCAAAACGACAGTCTTGCATAGCTCAATCATCCGCCGAAGCGGAATACGTAGCAGCAGCAAGCGCAGCCAATGAAATCGTTTGGCTCACAAAACTTCTAGACGATCTAGACTTACCGCAAAATTGTCCAATTACACTATACGAGGACAATCTCTCAGCGATAAAGATGACGGAATCCGAGAAACTTTCCAACAGAACAAAACACATCGAAGTGAAGTACCACGTCATCAAACACCTAACAGAAGCAAAGATAATCGCACTGAAGTACTGTCCCAGCAAGTCCATGATCGCAGATCTGTTGACCAAGCCCACTCCCAAGAATGAACAGCTGAGAAACCTTGAAAGACTGAAACTGCAAGAACTTCCTTCAACCCGGGATTAAGGGGGGTTTATTGAAAACCTTCTTTCTCCGAAACACGTAATCCCAGCTTATCACTCAGGAAGATACAATCGAAGCGATACTTTCTGCACTTGAGAAACCATATGGCTCGTGACGTCAAGGCCATGTGCGAGAACCTTCAGTAAACACTTAAACTGTGAATACCCCAAAAATGGGCCTCATGCAACCATGGCAACTAAGTGCCATTATAGACTGCTTCAACTTTAGTGTGCAATGTGACTTTCAGAACTATAAGACTTATTTCATGATCGCTCCTAAAGCGTACAAAAATTTCTCTATCTTTAAAATGTAAACTTAACTATGTAAATGATAACTTGTAATTTTATACTATTAAATCTTCTTAACTTTCTAAACCAATGAATCCATTCAATTTTATAATACTCAATTTTATAATAACAATTTTCTTCCTTCACGGTTAAGTAGTGATAAGTGGAAGAGAGAACGTGAAATGTGAAAACACGGAACCAGAGTCATAAATAAATGACACGATAAAATTGGATACACAATTCCTGAATCCCGAAAACAGAAGGTAAGAAGATTTTAACTATTTATATGATTTTTAACTATTTACTAAAGAAAGATAGAAAATAGAACTAATATTGAAAGATTACCCCTACTTATAACATAAACTTAGAGCGGCCATTAACTGCACGTTAAAAGGTCCCACAGTAAATAAACTATTTTTAATACACGGACACCCTGTATATATATATAAACGTGTTGAATGTTACATACCGTATATTCTGATGTACGAGTATAGCGCATAGTTTTGATACCAGAAAATCGATCACAAACACAGGTGTGTGTTACACGTCATAAATAGAACTAATAGTTTAAAAATAAAATAAAAAACGTGCAAATGATTTTAGATTTATACATTAATGGAAAGATTATTTACAAAACACTTCTTATAAAAAGATGTTGGGCCATATTTCACTATCATTTTCAATCCTGTTGACACTGTCATAATGAGAGAATATAAAATAGTTTCTCCATACCTAAAAATATGATCTCGTTAAGGCTCCGGTTGACTTAAGCGAAAAGCCCCGTCCGTTAATGTTAATCCTATGGAACAAATATTTTTTTTTCCTTTCCTTTCAATATTTTAAAACTTTTTTGTACATTGAATAGCTGAGATCAATCTATACAATCAGCGTTTTTTACTCTTTCGATTTTGTTTGCAGTTGTTTTTATTTTTTATGAGGATACTTTCACTTTCGAAAACGTTTCCGAAAGTCAAAGTATCCTCATAAATAAAAATAAATAATAATAAAAAAAACCTGTAAACAAAGTAAGAAACGGCGATGCCAACTATACAAAGAAAAATGTTTTTAAACAAATTGCAATGCAAACGAGATATTATAAAATAACTGTCCCATATCATTAATATTTGCGGACGGGTGTTTTCGCTTGAACCTTAATGATAACCAAGTGATAACCAATAGGCTCAGAGAACCATAATCCTGAAATTTCTGGTGCAAAAAGGAATGCAAATTGGACGTGAGGAATTATGTCCCAGTGCACAGAAAAATTCGTCTGTTAGTACACTACTTTGCCAAAGGTGACCGGTCACTTGCGATTTTAGACGTTTTGTTAACTATCTAGAAATATACATGAGGAATTAACCTGTAACAGCAGGTGTGTAAACTCTATAGTATAGGTTATATATTTCCGTGAATATTTTTTCTCGAAACCCCATAGGGGACTGTCAACAAATTGAAAAAGAACGAATATCTTTTGGATAACCCTGTAAAAACTAATGTAGCAAAAGCGTTCAAACTCGAGATTATTAATAAGTAGCTTTTCGTAATATACTGTGTTCATTTTTATGAGGATAGCATGTATACTCGTAGAGAAATTAAGGTTTTTATAAAAACAGTCCCAAATTTCGCCTAATCCAAATTAAACAATAATAAAAATTGGATGAAAAATGAGCAGGTTTACTAAAAAAAATTTTCATTGCGTTTGCGCAAATACAATCAAAATATAATGTGCATAATGCATTAACTAAGTATATAGAGCAACTTTTGTGTAAGTCTCAAAATCATAGCTTGAAAATTCTGAAAATTATCGTCGATGGAATAATCTCGAAATCCTTTGTTCCCAAAAAGAAGCGAAAAGATGAGGGGTTCTATCAAATATCTGGTGATTAGTGCCAAGATAGCGTACACAATATTGCACGTATATTTGGATACACCCCTCATCTTTTTGCTTCCTTTTGGGAACAACGGATTTCGAGCTTATTCTATCGACGATAATTTTCAGAATTTTCAAGCTATGATTTTGAGACTTTCACAAAATTTGCTCTATATACTTAGCTAATGCATTATGCACATTATATTTTGATTGCGTTCGCGCATGCGCAGTGAAACATTTTTTAGTAAACCTACTCATTTTTAATCCAATTTTTATTATTTTTTAATTCTGATTGAAGAGTATCGTGTACAATGTTGTTTGACATATTTTTTCAAAATAACTTTTTTTTCATATTAAGAATTCGGGACTGTTTTTATCAAAACCTTAATTTCTCTACGAGTATACATGCTATCCTCATAAAAATGAACACAGTGTATTACAAAAAGCCACTTATTAATAATGTGGAGTTTGAACGCTTTTGCTAGATTAGTTTTTACAGGGTTATCCAAAAGATACTCGTTCTTTTTCAATTTGTTAACAGCACCCTATGGAGTTTCGGGAAAAAATATTCACGGAAATATATAACCTATACTATACTGTTTACACACCTGCAGTTTAAGGTTAATTCCTTATGTATTTTTTTAGATAGTTAACAAAATGTCTAAAATCGCAAGTGACCGGTCATCTTTGGCAATATAGTGTACAACACATGGTCATTCAATGCAATCTTGTTCCTCATCCTGTTCATTCCTTAGTTAAACTGTGTCCCCCATTACCGCAACAAGATGTCAGTTCACCAGTCTGACGATGAATTTCAGCTGCTGGCTTTTTCTGTTAAATGAGAGTTATCCTGTGCGATTTTGATCAACAATTAAAAAAATATGTTCATATAAAAATTACTTAAAATTAAAAAATACTAGTATATTTAATTTCCGAAAAGCAAAATTCAAAAGAGAATGGTTGTTTAAAGATTTCTTTAACGAATTGTACAAATGGGATTAATAATTTTCACAAGAACGGTTTCAAGAAGTTACTTAAAACTCCAAACAATGTAACTATTCCTAAACAATTAATTAAAGTAACTTTAAACACTTGATTAAACATTTATGAATAGATAGTGTCTAATAAACATTCACTTTAAATGTAACATTTTCCATAACAATCTATTTTTTACGAAAATAATAATATGAGACAATAGACATAAAAATTTAATTAATCTCTAATTTTAAGATGCTCAAATTGCATTTAGAAATGCTAAAGTAAATAACATTCTAAAATCCGGCATGTAATTATGCAAATAAATATACAATAAGTAAAACTAGCCTTATGTCTATCGATTCAACATGCATTTGTCTTCCTAAACATTTGAGAGTGACAAGTTTAATTGTCATGCAAACGAATATGAAATAGAATATAATTACGGTTTCTCTGTGTTGCAACATTTTATAAGCATAATATGTTACAGTCTGGTACGTGGGAAACGTACACGAGACCAGTACAAAATTGAGCTGAGGGAGTTAATATGAAAAAATTCATTTTATGTCATCAAGCAGACATTGATAATTTCTGTTTTTGGAAATTATAATTAATACAGGACCAGTGGACCCGTGCGAGTATTTTACACTGCAGTCTAATAATTTTTAGCAATATCTAATATTTTTTAGATGCAGGTTTAAACTTCTAAAGAAAAATTAAGGATAAAAATGTCTGCAAACAACATTAGTGAATTAAAAATAAATGTACAACGTTGAAATATCACAAATTAAAAATATCTATCCTGGCAAATAGCTGTTTCAAAGCCCTTAAGCTCCATCATCAGTGCCAATTCAAAAGATTAAAACGAATTAAAAACGCCTAAGCCATGTCAGTTTGCCTGCCGTCTTTCGCACGCGCCCAGATGAAATGGCGCGAACTCTTCAAAACATTTCATCTGGGCGCGTGCGAAAAACGGCAGGCAAACTGACATGGCTTAGGTGTTTTTAATTCGTTTTAATCTTTTGAATTGGCACTGATGATGGAGCTTAAGGGCTTTTAAACAGCTGTTTGCCAGTATACATGTTTTTAATTTGTGCTATTTCAACGTTGTACATTTATTTTTAATATAACGGCACAAAGTTTAATTCACCTTTTTCGAGATTTTAGAGCATTAGTGAAGCCAGAAAATCGTCTCATTAATTCCATCAAAGTTACATTAGAAACTGATTGAAGATAGCAAAAGTCACGCGAGAGGAAAAAATTAACAATCGTATTTTAACTGCATTATAAAATGACGTCATCCGCTTCTTGGAAAACATGAAACAAAGAAAAATAAATTTAATGCATTTAAAATACAATTTAATCTTATATAACAATCTATACGTTTTATTCTACACGTAAAATACCACTAATTCGATCGATCGATGGTGTCTTTTTCTTCTAAACATTTCAATTTCAATTTTGCTTTTTAACCATAAATATAAAATAAATCCGTGCAGAGAAATCCTACTTTATCTTTTTTGTATTATTAATTTTTTTTTCATAATCATTGTTGATCATCATATAATGCTGTATTTTATTTTGTGGCAACACAAATGTGATGAAAATCTTTCATTTCATTTATAAAATCAATGCCGATTTAATTTTTAATGAACAGCAATTTTAATTAAGAAACATGTTTTAACGAAATGTGAGTGGACTATATCATAAGCCTCTTCAAAAACCTTCCGAATGATATCTCATTCGCTATTGTGCGTTTCATAAATTCATAGAAAAAGGTACGTACACAACAGAAATAATATACGAGGGTTGTAAATTAAATAGTGGCAACTTAACCTTGAAACTCGCAGAAGGGCGGGCATGCGCAAATAGGATATGGGAGCTGTGAGGTGGCGCTGTTGTCGATGTGTAGAGTGCAAAAAACAGTCGATCTGCTTAGAAGGGTAGTTGTTGTGCTGCGTTAAAGTGCGGAGTTCCGTTTCCATCGGTCTAAAGCATATTTTCAAAAGGTGATCAGCGGTCATGGCTTAAAATCGAGGTTGCCCGTGGCAAAAATACAACAGAATGCTATCGAAGATTAGTGGAAGCCTGTGGCACAAATGCTTTACCGTATACGACAGTAGCACGATGGGTTCAAGCATTTCGTTCGTGTCGGGATGAGACTGCGGATTTGCAACGCACAGGGAACGCAGAAGGGCGCTCGGTTGCTCACATCAACAATCAACACCTTGCCACTCGTCTACAACGGCTTCCCGACATTTGTCAAAAGGTTATAAGCTTTGCTGGTGATTACATAGAAGGAATGTAATGCAATTGTACTTGTAAGTTCATTAAAAATTGATTTATACCTATGTTGCCATTACTTAATTTACAGCCCTCGTATATGATAACTTTAGTTGTCGGAAGAAAGTTTGAGTATTTCAAAAACTCGAATTTTTATACTTGAACAGCAGCCATAAGGTTTTGACTTGTTTTAAACTCTATTCTTAAATTAGTCTCGAGTATTTTTCTGTCAGCATCTCAAAATTTGACTCCTATGAAATAGAAGATACTGGCGTTGGTCATAACTCCATAATGTAATCAGTTTTCCACTCTATTGGTGCATAGAGCAGAGTCAGCTAGTTGAAAACTTAACGCGTTCCAAACGTTGTAAACAATCGCGCGCTCGCGTGTTTAAATTTAAGCATTTAACGTTATTTCTATAGCCACATGATCTATAATGATTGCATAAAAACAAGATTTGTAACAGTTGTTTTTTCCTTTGCGCGAACCAAGTAAGCCATGTCATCTATTACTGTACTTAATTTGATATTGACTGGCCGAACTGTTTAGGAGGAGTAACGTGATGTATATACCATTAGACTATACGTATTAGAGCTTTCTCGTTTTCCTCTCAACTGACTTTTACTACTATTATTTTGTATTTTCCATCATTTACTAGCAAGCCGAAATTAGGTATGTCTTGCCCGTTATTGACACAATATTGCATTCTGTGGAATGAAGAAATCTCCAAATATTGCTGAGCTGATATTTTAACATCACTGCACCAATATTAGCGATGCCATTTTGGAAATAAATATTTGGCTAATATATTGCCAATAAAAAAATACCAAGGCGGTATTTGCGTAGCGTTGAAAAGATTTCTAATGTAAAGCCGATATTTAGCAAAAATTACCATTGTACTATTTTTTTTAAAATTTAATATAACATTAACCCTTAATTATAAGTTTTTTTTAAATTTTTATACAGCAATTACTTCATACTCTTTGAGTGGTATGTAAAGAGAAAAAATATACTTTAAAATATTACTACGATTTTCAAGTTTTAAATGTAATCATTTGCGTCATAATTTGCACAAAATACCATTTATCTACTATATAAAGAAGTTTGATGTGTGTGGCACAAAGGCCACTTAATTTAATAAGTAGCATATTTTAATAATAAAAAATGTCATTGATAATTTTGATTACTTATAGATAACAAAGGACACAAAATCACGACTTTAAAGTTTCATCTCCATTATTTATGTTATTGGGAAGCAAAATACAATAATTAGAAGAGTGTAGCTATCTTATATCTCTTGAACAGTATAAAGCGAGTTACTAGATTAGAGGAACTGGAACGGCCTTTCGCTCGACGCTAACACTCTCGATTGCTGTTCATGAGATCCTGGTTCAAACCCCGGTAATTCATGGTTCAAACTTCACCATCGCCAATTTCACTTCAAATTAGTAACGCAACCTTTAAGAATAACCACAATAATCTCCTCTCTATACCGACAGATGGTAGTAGGGTAGACCGGGGCGCGTTTATGCATGGGGCACGTTTACGTATTACACTTTTTTCGAAACGAGTTATAACTGGCGCGCCACCAGTCATGACAGATTGATGCTGCTCCCTAGCGGGTATTCTCACAAGATTTTGAGCGTCAGTCGAGCTTTGGTCTAGTATGCGGAAATGATAACCTGTTTTCTTTCAAGGTGAGTAAATTTGGTGTTGAACTTATTGAAACTTATTGTGAACTAATAATACTTAGTTAAGGATAAACAAATCTATGAACATTAGCAGAATTTTATCCTTTTTTATAACTGTATTTGTATGAACAGAAATGTTATTAATTTTCGTTGCACGTTAAAAATAAATCCAAACATGGCGACGGGGCATGTTTACGCATTGTCATCGGGGTACCTTTACGCACGTTCTTACTGTGATTACCAATCCGAAAAAGGACAAAACTGGGTTCAATGTCTTAAAAAAAATAATAAATAAATAAATAAATAAATAAATGGGGGGGGCGGGGGGGGCGCTGACTGACGCAACAATGGTAACTGCGGCGTGTATTCGCTCCGAAGAAATGGTGTAATTTTTCCGTCACGGGGTAAGCTAGAGTCATAATATATATGTCATTCTTTCAGTTTTTTATGTTCTTTATATTAGTATATAGTATGTTCAGTTCGGTCCAGGGTTTCCGGAGCTATGAATAAAAACTACTTCCTTCTTTTGGCTCTCATAGCTCCAATGAACCGGGCCTTCTCGTGCAGCTTATCTTTTATTTACTGTTTATTTATTGTTAATTTTTTGTTAAATTATTGTTAAATTAGAACTTCGGAGACTTTAAGCTCTCATTTAAGTCAAATCTTGTGCACTTGTGTGTAACTCTAAGGTTGTTATTATCAATTCTAGTGTTTACTTTCGTTTTGTGCCATTTTGAAATTTTTTAAACGTTCTATGTTCTTTGTACCCATTTTATTCATATATCCCAAGCTCATTTTATTTGCAAACAACAACATTGTTGTTCAAAATTTATCGTAGTTCATTTTAGTATAATTAATTTTAAGCTTTTGTTAGGTTTAACATGTTTATTCTGTGATCTCGTAATTGTTGTTTCTTGCTTAATATCTATTGGAATTCCCATAAAAAAAAAACATTATGTCGATTTTCATCTTTGCACTTATTTCAAAGATATTGCTCATCTAATTAATAACTGCAAACAATATCACTACTATAGAAAATTTATCGTAGAGTATTTTAGTACCATTTATCTTTAATTTCTGTCAACTTAAGTATATTAAAGTAGAGTTTTTGTAAACCCTGTTATTTAATCAAATTGCAATTGACGATCTCATAGGTAATTTACTACGTTTGTTTACATTTGATTCTTATCGTTTTTGCTAATATTTTTCTACTTTTTCAGACTTTTTTTCGCTTGTTTCCTCGGGAAATATTTTATAATGTGAAATAAAAATAAATTAACATATAAAAATAATATCCCATGACAAGTGTGCAAAAGGAAATACTTTATTTTTTGTTTGTAAAAACTGTAACAGTGATGATGAAGATGACTAAATAGTTTCTGTTTTTAACTAGCAATAAGCCCTATGTTTTCAGTTTAGCGTATAAAATGTTCTTTAATTAATTCTCTTTAATTTAATTTTTTGTTTTTAACAGTGTTTAAGTTATAAATAAAAAATCTCAATTTGATTAAATATTTATTTCACTTACTCTTTGGTATCACTTAGAATATGCGTAAACGTGTCCCGTTCCCGGGGCAAGTTTACGCAGATGACTTGGACCTAAAAGAAATTTTTTTTACGGTTGAAAACACAAATAGGGCAACAACTGAATACACAAATTTTGACTTTATTAACTGCCTTATAAAACCACAATATCTAATAGGGCAAATAGGACACAAATAGGGCAACAACTGAATACACAAATTTTGACTTTATTAACTGCCTTATAAAACCACAATATCTAATAGGGCAAATAGGACACAAATAGGGCAACAACTGAATACACAAATTTTGACTTTATTAACTGCCTTATAAAACCACAATATCTAATAGGGCAAATAGGACACAAATAGGGCAACAACTGAATACACAAATTTTGACTTTATTAACTGCCTTATAAAACCACAATATCTAAAATGTCCTAAGTTAAAATATAAAAAGTAGAAAATTCATTGAAAAAAATCCGCGTAAATGTGTCCCGGTCTATCCTACCACTCAAAATCTTCCCAAGCATACAAAGCCTGTGAAATGCTCTCATCAAAAAAGCCTGTCACTCAAGCTGCGCATCGCATCTGCGTACGGCACGAGGCTAACGAAAAAGAAAGGCTACCGCGGCGCTTTACGTATATTTTTTTTACAGACCGCCGGAGTCACGTGATGCTCGAATGCACCAATGCAGGTGTACGAAAAGAGCATCATGTCACTCTCGCGGTCTGTAAAAAAAGATAACTGGTATGCACCGCGGTAGCCTGTCTTTTTCGTTAGCCTCGGTACGGCAGCATCACTCATTGATGCGCATCAATCGTCAACAAAACATCTTCCACATGGCTCACAGTGGGGCGTTTTGACGGTCTAGGTAGACAGAATTATTGCGTTGAATTTAATTAGGTTTTACTGTTTTTTTTTTTAATGTATCACTTCTTCCCCATTTAGACCATTTTAGTTGAATTTGAAAACAAATTGTCCGGACACGTGATTTAATGCTCTTCAGAGTGTCTTCAGATAATGGAGAATTTCCTAGTTTTTTCAATAAAAAATAAAGGATAGCTTAAAATTGTTCTTCCTTTGAATTAGCCACCTTTAGCTCAACAACAGATTGGCGAGAAATTTGTGCAGTCATTCTGAAAAATAAATTTTTAAAATAAAAACATATTTTAAAAAACAAGCTGTTACATTTTGTGTGATCCTCTAAAAATACTACCCAAATTATTTTCAGTTGAAGAAATGCTGTTATTTAAGTCAATAACCTATATTAATTTTGTTGAAATTTAATTAAAATTTCTGCATATAAGCAAGAAACTTTCCGCAATAATTTATGTGAACCCTGTAAAAAATGCATAATTGCAGCGTTTCACCAAATTATAATATAATTAAATTGTCATCGGAAATACACATGTAGGAAAACTATCAGCTCAATAGATACTGTAATAGGCAAGATTTGAACTAATTGTTTGTGTCCAACTATAAAAATGCGTAACTGCTACGTTCCATTAATTATAATAATATTGCAGTGCCATCAGAACTACATATATAAGCAAAGTTTCAGCTCAATCGATTGGAAGTGGGTTAAAATTAATTGGCAAGATCGAAATAAAACTTTTGTGTAGCCCTGTATAAACAGTGTTCTTCTACGTTCCTCAAATTAAAATAATATTGTATTGTCATTGAAACTACGCATGTATGCAAAGTTTCAGCTCAATCGGATAATTACAAGATTAAAATTGACTTGCAAGATTTGAGCTAAACATACATACCCTGCAATTTAATATAAAGTTTGTTTATTAATAAAATCGTAATGATTTGCAGACTTTTGCAGGAGTTTTTTCTTATTTCCAATACTTTAGGACGGGCACTTTGATTAAAAAAAATGCTTAAATACTGTGTTACAAGTCAAGATAATGTTGGTAAACAACAACATAGATCATCCAGAATCACCACCTCTAAAAAAAGCGGTTAAGATTATACGCTAGTCACGCGAAGAAACGCGCAAGCTAATGTTAAGAGCCTACATCGGTCACGCGAAAAAACGGGCAAGCTAATGTTAAGTCTATGGGAATGATTTTTTTTTTTTTGCATAGGATAGCTGAGGTCGATCTCTAACGTTGTTAGTTTTTATTTTTTCGATTTTGGTTCCAATTTTTATAGGGGTACTTTCACTTTCAGAACCGGTTGAAACCGGTTCCAAAATTGAAAATGTCCGCTTATAAAAAAACTGTAACCAAAATCAAAAAAAGTAAAAACTAACAACGTTAGAGATCGACCTCAGCTATCTTATGCAAAAAAAATCATTTAAAAATATTAAAATGTGAGCGAGAAATCGCGCAATAACATTCCCATAGACTTAACATTAGCTTGAGCGTTTCTTCGCGTGACTAGTATAGGCTCATAAGTCTATGGAAAGGTTCTTGGCAGATTTCTCGCTCGGGAAATACGAAACAATTTATTTTCATATTTTTTTATAAATTTTAAAAAGAACTTCGTTTTACTTTGTTCTTTAATTTATTAGTTGCTTAGCAACCATATTTCAAAAAATATCAAAATAATAAAATTCAAGTAACTCTCACTATTTTGCTGCAATATTTCATTAGCAAAATAAATTATTTTCGGGAGATTTTAATCTATTGACATAAATGAAAATTTATTTTGATACAAGTTTATTATTTTTTTTATCTAAAAAGTTACATGAATAAGCAGTTCATAAGAATTTCAGAATATCATTGCATAAATCGTGTTTAAATTAACGCTTCTAATTCATGAAACCTCCGAAGTATTTTATTTGCTTATAAATATGAATGTAATATAAAAAAATTAAATTGCGGATTCTAAGATGTTAAATAATATGAACAGTGAGATTAAAAAAGAATGACTTTTAGAGCTGACGTTAAGGCTCCTGATCTGAAGATTTACTAGTTTTATGTGCTGTAGGCGGTAGATTTTTTATTTCCTCCTCCATTCGCTGATATTCCTTTTTTGATATCTTAGTATTCTTGCTGACAAATTCAAATCTAACAGGGCGGCAATATCTAGTGGATTATGAAGTTTGATTTTGCCAAATAGTTTCAGCTCCACATAATGTTCTAATAGGAACAAAACTAGTCATAAAAATTGAACTATCGTATTGTAATGATCATCCTTCATAAAATTTTTGTTTATACATGCATTGGTTTGAAGCAACGTCAAAACCCCATTTACATATCAATTTTAAGTACATTTTGGATTCAAATTGTATTTTAGATGCATCTAGAAGTCTAATTACTGTTAAGTCTAAAATTGACTGCAAATTTATTTGAACCAAACTATCAGCAATAGATATTTGTTCTTTTGGAACGTAACAGTCCAGTTTCGTTTGTTGAATATAATAGTACGTCTGCCACTGGTTGTTACCTTCGTCAATGCAACTTTGCCTTAAAATGATATATTGTTCCTTAGAAAGATCGAGATTTAGCATCATTGCTAAACACTTTTCCTTTGAAAATAAATTTCGATTCAATCATTTTTTCATAAAAGTTTTATATTTGTGAAACTTCATTCGGATTTTTTACAAGATGACCAATTACTTGCAGTACGTCTGCAACTGGTTGTTACCTTCGTCAATGCAACTTTGCCTTAAAATGATATATTGTTCCTTAGAAAGATCGAGATTTAGCATCATTGCTAAACACTTTTCCTTTGAAAATAAATTCGATTCAATCATTTTTTCACAAAAGTTTTATATTTGTGAAACTTCATTCGGATTTTTTACAAGATGACCAATTACTTGCAGTACGTCTGCAACTGGTTGTTACCTTCGTCAATGCAACTTTGCCTTAAAATGATATATTGTTCCTTAGAAAGATCGAGATTTAGCATCATTGCTAAACACTTTTCCTTTGAAAATAAATTCGATTCAATCATTTTTTCATAAAAGTTTTATATTTGTGAAACTTCATTCGGATTTTTTACAAGATGACCAATTACTTGCAGTACGTCTGCAACTGGTTGTTACCTTCGTCAATGCAACTTTGCCTTAAAATGATATATTGTTCCTTAGAAAGATCGAGATTTAGCATCATTGCTAAACACTTTTCCTTTGAAAATAAATTCGATTCAATCTTTGTTTCACAAAAGTTTTATATTTGTGAAACTTCATTCGGATTTTTTATAAGATGATCAATTACTTGCAAGATCCTTAAAACCCTCAGATGCTAATTTTTGTTTTATTGCATGCAAAAAAACTTCTCCAGAAGTATCCTCTCTTAAACTTTGAGTTAGTCTTCTTTTATGAGTTTCGGTTACATCTGAAAAAGATTTCCGAGATGTTGATTTCTGCGAATTTTCAACTTCAGATGGTTTAAATTCATTACCAACTTTGAAGGAACACTGAAGCCAAGAATCGTTTTTAGTATTGACACGATCTAACTTTCGTTGAGATTTCTGCCATCGATCTTTTACAGCTACACAAAACTTACGTAAACGCTCCTTTAAATTTTCTTCATCAATTTCTGAAACATTTACCCCACAGTGTTCACTTACAAAACTAAGCATTGGTTTTTCATAACTAAAACCATTATTTAAATTCTTTAGATACAGAAACAAATCGCTGTTTGTTATCATATTTCAAAAGAATTTAAAAAAAAGCAAAATGAAATAATCTTGCTTCAAATAAAAAGAAATATACTAAAAATAATATTTCTACAAAATAATTTTATAAAACTCAATCCCGATGATACAAAATATGCACTAAAATAGGTTCTAAAATGTTGGAGAAGAATGTCGCGGTTTTGTAGAACGATTTTGACGAGTTATGTAAATATTACATATATTGCCAATTAAAAATTAAACAAATGTGTTGAATATTTTGCCAATGTCATTAAGATATAAGAAAAACGAGATAGGTAATAAAATTATCGTCTGCTAAGCTTTTTCTTTTACTTTGTTTTTCAAGTTTAATTTAGTTATCCAGTATGTCTCTAAAAGTCCTGTTTAAAACAAAGAAAGATTAAATTGCTCATAAAAACCCTGAAGATCTATTGAACATAATTTATTTTACTTATTTAAATCTAAATATAACAAAAAAATCATATATATATGCTTATACTAATGTGATAATCCTATGTTCAACATCTGCTATATTTTAATCCACTGTGCGGCATGACGTTACATGGTAACAAAATGAAGAAGGGATATTAAAACAGAAAAGTCGGATAAATCAAATAATCTGTTTCAGTGTCCTATAGTAAAGTTCGCATGTACCGGGTGTCCTAAAATAGCCTGACTGATTTTTAAATTCAATAACTTGCAAACGGTGACAGATGTTTTAAAGAATTGTTGTAGGACAGTAATGTGTGATATCAGGAGTTTTTTTATTGCACTGCGATTCCCGGTTTTAGTTTCAAAGAGAAACGATAGATGGCGCTCAAAGCAATCGGCGCTCAATCAAGGCCAAAAGTGATATGCTCCAGCACTGATCCGAAGGAAGGAGGTTAAATATATGAAGTGGGTCTCATTTGCCAACGCAATCTTGTTCTTAGGGACAAATACTGAACTCAGTCGGTACGATTTCGATGAAATGTGCTGTTGCCATGGAAATAACGTATTCTTCGATATATCGACTGCGTTTAGAATTGGGCATGAATTTAATAAGTAGAATTTGAGTGGCCAGATGATTTTACATTTATGAAGATTGTATTGGTGAATGAAATCCACTCCATATATTTAGCATCCTTCCTTCGCATCAACGCTGGGTGATTTCTGCTTCTGTCTCGATTGGACGTCTATTGGGCGCGGCGCCATCTATTCCTGGTAATCCGAACTAAAATCAGGAATAACAATAAAGAAAAACTCCTGACAACTTACATAAATCTTCTGGAATTTATTTTTAAATATCTCTCACAGATTGCAAGTTATTGAATTTTAAAATCAGCCAGTCTATTTTAGGACACCCTGTATTATAGACTTACATTTACATACACATTCACACTCGCATCTCGAGCACATTCACATGTGCTCAAAATTACTGCCAATACTGACGACATTTAGTCAATTATCCCCATATGAAATCGACAAACAAATCCAAGCCTGTGTGCTTCAGTGTGTACACATTGAAGCACACTTGGACAAATGCCGAATGTAATGTACAGAAAGTGACATTTGAACGATTTATCGGAAAAGGTTGGAAGTGACGTCTGGGGATTAAAAAATGACATCTTAGAACATTTTAATTTATTTCAGAGTAACCATTTAACTTTTCATTTTTTAATGTGTTGAGCTTCGATATTTGATCGTTTCAGAAGCTCAACAATTTATCTTTATAAATTGGATTTAACCGCATTTAGAAAGGTTTGATTTATTTCCGTTACAAAACTAATTTCTCTTTTTACTAAAAATAAATAAACCGAAAATGGATACATTTAAAAGCCCGAGTATCAGTTTTAAATTCTGTGACAGGAAAGAAAACTTTAAGACATTATCTTTGAAATTTCAAATCTAATCAATAAAGTGTTGGAAAAGTTGCATTAAACTTGTAAGTTATCTCGGCTTTCTTCCATTTGTCATTATTCTTTTACGGTACAAGAGTGTCATTAAGAAGATTAAATAATTTAAAGCTGCAAATTTCTCAGCGAAATGATTAGATGCTTTAATGTAAGATTTAATTCAAAACTTTTATTCTTCTTCCGATTTTAACAAAGTGTTGAATTTATAAATTATAGCATATCGGTATGGAAATGTTTGGAACAAGAAAAAAAATGTGTAAATATAAATGTGTTAAATTAAATTCACTGATAAAAATATTTCATGCTGCTCTTAAGAAATATTTATCAAGAAAGAAAAATAAGGAATCACGCATAGATTTATGAAACACTTTCCAAGACTTCCAGAATACACAAAAAAAACATCACTGTTTAATAAGGTAAATAAAAAAAACGAAGTAAAATTTTTAGAAAACACATAAAACATTTCAAAAACAGATTTTAACCATTACCATCCATAGACAGAAAAGCATTTCAATTCTTTTTTGCAGCCCTGTATTTGATCAACAGATTTGTATATATTCTACATACGAGTAGTATGGTTAAATTTAGTTTAGTAAGAAAATTCTTCTTCAGTAATGTCTAAAAAGAAACGCAAATATATTCGAATTCTTCTGTACAATCCTGTACAATACGTTTAGATTTTATACACGCCACATATTAAGTTAATATTTAATTATGTCTCAAACACAATTAAAAATACTGAAATCCAGAAATTTCCATTCCTAAGCGGTCATGTATCCAGTTCCTTGAGTGGCCCTGTATATGATTTTATTTATATTTTACAAACATCTCTTAATATACTAAATATAGTTCAGCTTGAAAATGTATAATTCAATTAAAACCCACATTTAAGCAATTCAAGCTCATATTCTGTAATGCTTACGAATTCTTTTGTGTAGCCCTGTTTATGATTTTTTATAATTTATACTCACCACGTAGTATGCCAATTTTAGTTAAACATAAAAACGCATACCATAACTGAAAACGCACTTCCAGAAATTATCGCTGATACTTTGGATGCAGAAATGTACTGGGAATATTTTGTGTGTCCTACAAACCACTATAAATGCTAAGCACATCATATTCTACAAGAATCTTGTAGTAAACCACCGTAATGTATATCAATTTCGTTATATTTGAAATAGTGTTACGTAATTGTCTGTAATCTTTCCTCCCCCCCCCTTAGACCATTATGTAACGGAATTCTTTTATGTGGCCCTGTAAATGAATAATAAATGCTTTGCACCCCATATTGAACAGAATGATGTTTTAGTGCACTTAATAAATGCATATCAATTTTATTATTAGGTGCGTTCGTAATTATATAAATACGTAGCACCTATAGTCGTCGTTTGGTCCGTCCGTCTGTCCGTCCGTCTGTCTGTCTGTCTGTCTGTCCGTCTGTCTGTCTGTCCGCATATAACAACGCAAAAACTACCCAACCAAATGGTTTGCAATTTAAAATATATTATCTTTGCAGAATTTTGTCGAGACATTTCAAATTTTATTAAAATCGAATCAAAACTTTAGGAGATATTAATAAAAATATTTATTAAGAAATTTGAATTTTTTTTTTTTAAATCGGTGCTTTTTTGTTATAGGAGCTTCCGATGGATGTTAAATCGTCAAGCGACCGAGATACTTATTTTATGACAGAAATTAATCTGCAGACGATATAATTCATTTCACAGAATTAAAAATCATCAAGATCTGAATATTTATATAACTAGCTGATACATATATATCTGAATATTTATATAACTAGTTAAGATATTTGTATGAACAGTGTCATAAAATATATACTTAACTAGCTGTTTAACCCGTTCTACGCACGGGATATCATGAATTTAATTCTAAAACGTGCGTACGAACGCACCTCGTTTGTAACGTTTGACGTACAATTTCCAACTTGTTAGAATCTGCAAACATTACGTCTGATTAATATACATTAAGAAATAAATAACTTAACATACAAACAATTTCATTGTGTTTGAAATGGGATAACATCATTAAAATGCACTTGAAATAATTTTTTTCTATTCGACCTTAATGTAATGTGATACTTTTGACTGTCCCTGTAAAAGATCTATAAATGCTACACATTTCATTTTCAATAGTGATCATGTTATACTAAACGTTAAAAAACAATAAAAAATTACAGCGCAATCCAATAATATTTACGAGATTTAGAGTAAGGACAGACGGACAGAGAAACCGAAGTTATGAACACTTTTCAACCAAGTTGGAAACAACTACTAAAACTACCTACAATATTAAATGTGGCCGAAATATACGAGAGTGTTAATTTATAAATCATGGCAATGTTTGCTTTTGTAATGAAAGCTACCTAAAAGGTATGTTGACAACAGAAATAATTGCGGAAACGTCAGTGAAGGCTCAGTGTGGAGACGCAAAAAGTTTTTGGTTTCCGTCTGTCTGTCTGTCTGTTTCGCGATAACTGCCGTAAAAAACGCCCTATTAGGTTGATTTTTGGTGGGTATGTGGGTGAGGTACCCGGAATTAGCTGTCTAGTTTTTAGTTACATTTGGTTCATTCGTTCGAAAAACACAGAACATTTCGTTTTAGGTCATAATGCTTTCCTACGGGAATGCAGACGAATTTTTTTTAATTTCTTTTGCAAATCACATATTTGAATAATGGATTTCAACGTAAAATTACTGATGATAAATTCTAGATATGGAGGTCTTAAATATATCGAATAGCTTTGAAAATTTGTCGATACATTTATTAGAATTTAGAAATTAATTGTTTAAGTTATTGGAAAAATTTTTGCAACTGTTCGGGAAATATAAAACAATTTGTTTTCCTATTTTTTACAAACTTTAAAATGAATTTATTTTTACTTTGTTCTTTAATTTATTAGTTGCTTAGCAACCATATTTCAAAGAATATCAAAATAAAAAAATTCAAGTAACTTTCACTATTTTGCTACAATATTTTATTAGCAAAATAAATTATTTTCGGGAGATTTTAGTATTCTATTGACATAAATGAGAATTTATTTTGATACAAGTTTATTTTTCTAAAAAGTTACATGAATACGAAATTAATAAAAATTTCAGAATATCATTGCATAACCGTGTTTAATTTAACCCTTCTAATTTCTGAAATCTCCGAAGTATTTTATATGCCTATAAATATGTATGTAATACAAAAAATAAAAATAAATTGCGGATTGTAAGATGCGAAACAATATGAAAAGTGTGATTAAAAAACAATTACTTTTAGAGCTGACGTTGAGGATCCTGATCTGCAGATTTACTTGTATAGTATATGATAACACCACTCTGAACATCTATCAGTTTTAGAGGCAATTTTAGATTGCTGCCTTAAACAAATAGGCTTTTGTATGTGAACATAATTATTTTCCTGATTAATTGATTCGCTCCATGCAAAAAGAACTTCAGTCACCAAATTGGCAAAATTGTGTTAACGACGGATTTTTGCTCTTATAGTGTAGATTTAAACATTTTTTTTTCCTTAGCGGTGTTTGATTAGTATAATAATTGTCTATAAAGAAAAAAAAATCATTTGATTGGATTAATATTTTTAAAACAGCAATGTTTTTTTTTCTTTTTTTTTCTTTTTTCTCAAAACTGGTTTAGTTGACTGAAGCCCTTTTTGCATGGAGCCATTCAATTATATTCGTGTTACATCTTCTTGTAACGTCGTTTTTTTAAAGCTTTTTTACAACATTTTTAATTCCATACAACATTATAAACGATAGAAGAAATCTTCATTTACATATTATTACTAGAGCTTTCGTATAAATAATATTTTCTTTATTCTTTCACTTCTTTCCGTCCTCCAAATTTCTTATCTTGTTTAAAGAAGAGAATCTTGAAAAGATTTCTCCTAAAAGAGATTAAACTTCCAAAGACTTCGAAAACCAAGTCTAGCATTCTAAAACAGATAATCTTCTTTTGGTTTCATGCCAGCTTTATCAAAGTTTTTGAATATTTCAGATTTATTTTTTTCTTAAAAGGCTATGTACTTTTCCTTATTGAAAGCATGGTTTTTCTTACGAACAATTTTATTTAAGAGCCGAGGCAATTTGCACTTTTAAAGATATAACAAGTAATATAAAAAAAAATTAAGTCAAACTGCGTTAGAAAGGTAAAAAAAAATGTATTTCTCTTAGGTCAAAAAGAAATTTTTACCAGCGATCTACACGCTTCGCCACTGACGGTATTTATTCCTTAATTTTTATCCTGCTAAATATCTTATATAAGAGAAATTTTTTAAATGTATTAAAAATTAAATAAAAAATAAATAGCTAAAATACCAAAAATTTATAACTCGAAATTTATTTCTCACAAAATTGTTAGACAAACTGCGTTAGAAAGTCAAAAAATTGTATTTTTCTTGATATAAATTTAAAATCTAATGATTATGCCGTTTTCAAATATTGAATTTCAAAAATTACCAAATTTCACAATGGAGTACCATAGCGAAAACTTCACGCGTAAAAAGATAATGGGGCTGTTCACAGGACAAAGATCAGGCAGCGCGCAGGCCAAGGAGACTATAAATATGGAATGAGTCTATAATTTTGAACAGAAATGAAATATAAAACTAAAATTAATTAATTAAATTTAACTAATGAATTAATATTTGAGAAAACTGAATTAACATCAAGTGTCATCCACTACAAGTTTAAAAAAATGTATTTGATCTTGAGTGGGTGAATAAAAAGCATTTTATTAACGATTGAAAATTTGAACAAGATATATAAATATATAGAAAGTGTGAGCTAATAGTAGGAATTGATTTTTTTTTTTTTTTTAACTTTTCTATAAAGAAGTTTTTTTTTTTTCAAAATATGAAGTTCGGCAGACGAATTAACAATTCGAAACTTTCCTTTTTTACCAAATTTGTAATTGAAAAGGAAAATATTTTTTCTCTTGGTGATGTTGCTAAAAATCCTACAAAATTTGCTAAGTTGATGTTGAAAAAAATGTATTTTATGTTATATGAGACTACATATAATTATATGTAATTTACTGTCTTTCATCAAGTAACATTTTTCTTTTGATTTGTAACTATATACAATAAATATAAAGTAAAATAATATATAAAGTAACTATATTTAATAACTATATAAAATATTTCAGGCGTTTGATCATAACTGTTGAAACCCTCTATCTATCCAATTGAAACTTTTATATTGAAATCTGATGAAATTACACTGTGTTGTCCGTTATCCTTCTGAAAAATTTCAATAAATATCTAACAGTCTATATGTATGTTATTTTAGAAATTGTTTAGATTAAAGCAGAATCTGTTTTTGAATCTTTGTTCGGATCAATAAATATAATTTTCAAAATTTAAAACTGATTTAAAAATGTGTATCTAAAACAATTTTGAAATAAAAAATAGACAAAACAAGTTTATTCTCATGAAAGAAAAGTTGTTTTTATGTCCCATGTTTGGAATATTGAAATAGATTTCTTAATAAAGAATATATGCTAACCAACGATAAGTTAATGGCTATTTTTTTTAATACAATTTCATGTTTTATAGGCTATCGCTTACTTTTTCTCCAATATTTTATTTATGTGTTGATATAATGTACGTCAATCTAAAATGACTCATCAGATGGTATTAAGCCATTTTTAATATTTTTTTTACTCAATCATTCTTATTGAAAAACATATCTCATGCCTGTAAAAAATGTTCCAAATTGAGTGAAAAAAATGTCCAGGCCAAAAATCATACAAAGAACCTCTGGCTCAAATTACCAACGCCATACTAACGAAGCTATCTGGACAACACTCAGCATACACAATTCACTCAAGCAATTTTTTGGTTAAGACCATCTGACCTGAAAGAACCGCAGGTTAAAAAATTGCGATAAAAATGTACGCGTAACTGCATTTTTAATATTAACTCAATAATACAAATTGTTAAAAAACAAAAGCACAGGACTACACATTTTCCTCAGATAAGTGAAAAACTCTTCATGTCGGAAGTCGAACTCAGCACTTCTGACTTACGCTCTACCAACATGATCATCGGAACCACATATGGCAGACATAATTCACTCAGACAACCGGTAGGCAAAAAAATTTGGTCTGTTGTATAAGACATCATCAAAATCGTTTTAAAATACTAAACTGCAGACGAGAACATTGAAAGGAATGTTTCCGCAAGTTTAACATTAACTTGATAGTTTCTGAACGTGACTAATGTAGGCTCGTAATATAATTCACTAGTCATGCAAAGATACTTGTAAGCTAATGTTAAACCAATTGCAACGTCTTTTTAAAAAGTTTTTTTCCGGGTCTGTAGTCCTCGTGAGCAAAAAGATGATCGTTTCGGCCGCAACCAACCAAACAATCACCCGACACCAATTATCTTTCAAGTCTTGACAACAACTTGATGTACTTGGTGTGTGCGCGTGAGACAGAGAAAACGTGTGAGAGTATATTTATGCAAGTATTACACTCCCATTTTTATTCTGCCATAAATCGATTTATTTCACCGATTTTTAAATTTTTCCTATGTATTCAAACTCAAATGTATCGCAACGTTGTTCCTTCAAAATACAAGAGCGAAAACCGCTTCTTTTATCTTATTTTACATGATCTTTAAATAACTTTTTCCCATCGAACCCCCAATCGACCGCGGATGACGAATCGATTACTTTTAATATCATCTAGACTTCTGGAGGGTCTATATAGAACACTTTGGGGGTCCCCGATCCATTATGATGAGATCTATTTATTTTCATTGAAATAAATTATTGCAGTTTTTGCTTTTGCAGTCTCTCTTTCTTTTAATTAAGACATAATTTCTCTTATTAAATCAAAAAACTACGGATTGTAAAATAATAATGCGTCATTTTAGAAGAATAATTTTTACCAGTTGGACTGTGCGAGGATTTCCACTGCAATCTATTACTTTTTAGCAATACCTAATATGTTTTAGAAGCAGGTTTAAACTTCTAAACAAAAAGTCAGGATAGAAATATCTGCGAACAACGTTTACTTTTTAATCAAGCTAGAATATCAAACTAATTTATTCCATCAATGTTAGAGTAAAAACTGTTCCAAGATAGCCAATGGCATACGCGAGAAAAAATTTAACAATCGTATTTTAACTGCAATTGAGGATGACGTCATCCACTTCGGGAAAAACATGGGACAAAGAAATATAAATTTAAACATTTTAATTAAAAATCATAAAGGTACAACTAAATGTAAATATATTGCTTGAAGGTGCGTACCTTCAAGCAATATATTTACATTTAGTTGTATCTTTATGAATTTTAATTATTAAACAAGCTGAATTTGCACTGAAATTTTAACTTTTTACTAAATATTTCAATTTCGGTTTTGCTTTCTAATCATAACTATAAAATAAATCCGTGCGGAGTTTTTTATAATCATTGCTGAGCATCATATAATGTGGTATTTTATTTTTGTGGCAACAGTAATTTTAGGAAAACCTTTCATTTCATTTATTAAAACAATGTCGATTCATCTTTTAATTATCAGCAATTTTTAATCAAGAAACACGTTTTAATGACATGTAAGTGTACTATGTCAGAAGCTACTTCAAAAACCTTTTGAATGATACCTCATTCGTTGTTGTGCGTTTCGTACATCCATAGAAAAAGGGATGTTGACAACAGAAATAATACGAGGGAAAGTCATTTAGTAAGTCACAAAAGATAATTTAAGAATAACTTACAATGATATTCACTTCAAAACTAATTTTATTTCTCAACAAATTTTCCACCAATATTTATGCACTTACATCACCGTTTTAACAGTGCCCCTGCACCAGCTGCATAAGATTCTTTGAGTTACTGTCTCTGCCGCATTAGGACTTTAAGTTGAACCTTTTCATCATCTGTGAACATCATCTTGCAACTTCTTCAACATCCACCATACAGCTTCGACTTAGCCCCAAGCGATTTTCATCTGTTTAGTCCACTAAAAAACTATCTTGGAAGCACGATGATATTCTCAGATGATAAAAAGGTTCAACTTGAAGTCTTAATGTGGACACATCAACCCTGAGAGAGCAACCCAAAGAATTGTATGCATCTGGTGTTGGGTCACTGATAAAACTATGATATAAGTGCATAAATATTGGTGGAGAATATGTTGAGAAATAAAAATAGTTTTCAAGTGAATATGATTGTAAGTTATTATTTAATTATCTTTTGTAACTTACTTAATGACTTTCCCTCGTAAATATGATTGCTTGATCTCTTTTCCGAGTGAATGATTTTTAAATGAATATTGAATGACCATATCTACTTCTCCTGACATTAAAACAGTAATATAGATAAAAGAACATACTCACTGTTTTAACTTTAACCATTTTGATTTTTCATGTTTTCATACATCGTAATTATTTATTTTTTCGTTAATTGCGAAAATTGTATGATGCAAATTTCTAGTATTGTATTATGACATCTATATTATATTAATTCATCTAGAGCACTTAATAACTCTTAAATTTTTCCTGAAAGACGGAAGAACTTTATTCTATCTCTAAACTCAGGATTTAGGATATATAGAAGAAATTGGTGCTAAAAGATGCAAATTTTACTTGATACATCTTCTTGCCGAATGAATAACGTTTCTCAACCAATTCTGACACTGCTTTTAAAGATAAAACATTTCCAACAACTGCTTCTCAACTTTGCTTTAACATTATAATACGTTTTTAATTAGTTAGTGCGTGTAAATAATATATGTAATATGAAGTGTATATATGTATACAGTAGAACTCCAACTATCCGAACTCCAACTATCCGAATCGCTGATTATCCAAATCGCTGATTATCCGAATCGCTTTAATAATTTCAGAAAAAACAAATGGAGAGGAAAACGTATTGCGATTCCCAAAATAATGATTCTGTCTACGCGCGTTATTGTCTTTTTCCGCCGCGAAGACCCTGGGTTTCAAATTCTAAATGATGATGAACATATTGAAAGTGTGAGTGAAGAAAGTGTCGAGGAAGAAAATGACCTTAATGTCGATGTTGAAGTATACACGGGACCATCAGCTAGTGCAGCATTTTCCGGCGTTGAAGTGGATGGAGCGTCAGCCCGAGTGTGACCACATGCAACTTCTGACTGTCAAGCGGATGCGCGGCTTGGCTCCCCGAAAACGGATGAAGACTGTCAAACAGCTTACTTTGACCGAGATGTTAAGCAAGTAATGACTTTCATTTACAGTACGGTACGTACATACTGTACTAATGTACAGCACTTGTAAGTACGCTTAACACGTAATAGTGTTGCCTTTTCATTTAATTAATTAAAAGCTCTTTTTCTTTAAAAATAATTTTTTTTCTCCCATTTTCAACATACATACAGTAATTAATTAAAATATACCCCTTTTTTTGGAAGAAATCCAATTATCCGAATTTTTGATTATCCGAATAGGGTCCGGTCCCAATTGATTCGGATAATTGGAGTTCTACTGTATTAAGTAAACTTTGAATGTATATGGTGAGATATATTTTTATTGAAATAAATCCAATTTCATTCATTACGTGTAAGTTTATTGAGAATGAAAAGGTTTTGCTACGATAAATTGAACATCCGTATTGCAATTAAATCAGTATTCGCTAACATTTTAGTACTATTACTGAAAAAAAACCTTTCTTGAAGTACAAGAAAACTTTCCTTATCTCTAACCAAAGTATGTGTTTAGAAAAGTAAATTTTACTAATTCATAAATTGTTTCCCTAAAAATATTTTTTCGCTCAGCATTATAGTAGTGTCAAATTAGTTATGATGCCTACATAATATAATACGTAATAACAAGTACACTGTATAAAATAAATGTTTCTTAATCTAGAAATATAATATATAACAACGAACGAAAATCTGAAATAAACTCTACCAAGTTACCCATGGTTTCGAAGCCTCATAACGCAATAAATTTTCTTGATTTAAAGAAGCTATGATGTGAGAATCATATATTACTACAGCCCCTTCCCTTTTATTTAATTATTCAAAAATTTCCTTTCCATTATGTCAATTCACATAATATTTAGCTCAGAAATCTTATTTCTTGTTAATTAATTATTTGTTAGTTCACTAAAGCTTTTTCTTGATCGGAAAACCTTCCTCCCCCCCCCCCCCCCGCTTCAAAATACAAATATTCATAGATACTCTGCTTTATTAAACCGATATTGCAACGGATTTTTAATAACCCATTCTTTTAACTGCGCAATATTCCTTCATTAAAATCTCCTTTGTGTTAAGCGCAAAACCCAGAACAAGCAGTGCAATGATTTATATCTCCTAATATGGTCACAATAAATGGTATCTATCCTCAGTTGTACTAGAAATAGCGTAACTGCAGCTGTAAAATGCAAATACGCTCGTCCCAAGAATTCCTGAAATCATCGTGTGACCTGGACCTTTAAAAACGTCTTTGGCAGATATTATTTTAAATTATTTAGAAGATCTATGCCAAAAATGGTACTCTTTCTCAAAATTTCCATTGAAGTTGTGCTCTCTTCAAAAGAACCCTGCCAATCTGGCAACCCGTCTGGTGACCTCTGTACTCATTTGATTTGAGCTCCGTTAGAAGTGGCAACTCACTTCGCTCTTGCCTGTAATGCTAACATGATGCTTCTTCGTTTCTCTCTCCTGTTGTAACTTTACGATTCACCCGTAATTTTTATGTCATCGAAATAAATACAATAACTCAGCGTTACTGGAGTTTTTCTAATTTCACTGCATACAGAACTTGGGCACTTCATAAATTACTATACTACGGAAGTTTTTATGAAAACAAAGTTTCTTTTGCTGTCACCAATTTTTCGAAAACATCTCCGAGTCGTTTTCATAGTGTATTAATCAGTTTTTTTTTTTAAATCTCAACCCGAAATATAGATTTTTCGGTTGCTATTAAATTTCAAGTTAACATTTTCGTGACATGTTTTACAGACAAAAATGATAAATTAAGAGCATTAACATTAATACGAAATGTTATATTATTTTATTACTTTTCCTTGTATAAATTCACTTACCCAGCTAAAAATGTTTAATTGAGAATTGATAGCATCCTAAAATCCGATATACCAGTTTCACAAAATTGATTAAAACAATTTAAAAACTACTCGGAGTCGTGGCTGCAAAACAAACTTCTTTAGATCTCGAAAATATAATGTTTTCTAAGTTTTCCAAGCTTAAAAAACACTTTTCTGGATCCTGTTCAGTACGGAATGGGTTATTGTGCATTTTCGTTCATGGGTATATTATATTTTCATAGCTTAAGAAGTATTTGTCTTTTTTTTTTTTTACAGTGTTGTGAAAAAATAAATAATGAAAAGTCTTTGACATCGCAATTAGCATTTGTGTGTTGTAAATCTTAACAATGAAAAATATGCCAGTATTTTAAGGAACAAAATTTGTCATTCTTTTCAACTGCTGGAAAATCGTCATGTCATATATAATATTAGCAACCAGATCACATTAAAAATTTACACTGCCATTATGGAGGATGAGATGGAATTTTGTTAAGCATTGGCCAGCATCCTAGTAATATTATAGATGCGAAAGTGTGTGTGATGTTTGGCTGAAGTAAACGTCAAAAAGGATGATTTAATGTCGCTGTATCTTTACAAATAGATGGATTATAACCCAGAAATGAACATAGGCTGTGTTTTATTTATTTATTTTATATATTTTTCTTAATAATTAAAAAGTTGATTATTTTTATAGAGAATCAATACAAATTTTCCCCATAAAATTTAACCATTTTACGTTATCGTTGCCAATAAATAAAAATTTGGTATAATAATTTTTCCTCAACAGTGAATTTCAAATGAAAAATTTTACTTAAAAAAATTAAAATGAAGTTTAAAAAAAAGAAGAATTAAAAAGAAGATGAATATAACGTCTTATTTGAACCGATAAACAGACAATTTCAGATATTTATTATAGATATTTAAGGAAATTTTCCAAGAAATAAAAACACATTTTTGCGTATTCAAACTTCATTATTCAATCAATTCTACACAACCAAACATCGTCTGTCAACTATTGACATTTAGAAATCATTACATCGTAAATTTTTTTTCAGCTTTAGCGTCAATAAACGAAGCATATTTAAGCTCCTTGCATTTAGGTGGACAATAATTTCCCAGTATTAATAAATATTGGAATTAAAATATATATATATAGTATCTCCCATTAATTATTCTTTAAACATGTCTGTTAAAACAAAAAGGGATTAAAAGTAAAATGGTTTATCGAAAAAAATGACATGTAAAACAGGCATTTTACTTTTGAAACCAATATATATATAAAAACTAAACTAATATAGTTCCACAAAGTGGCGTCGTTTTCATTTCACCGGTTTTGAAATTATAATACAATTCTTAAAAGAACAATATATTTTTGAGAATTAATGTTTTGCATCAAAAATCACATAATTTTAATACGAAATTTCAGCAGATTCTGTTTAAATTACATTGTAAACATAATGTTTTAGTTAAATTTAGTAGTATTTAACAATATTAATGTTTAAATGTTTTCTATGTGGACATTAATATTCGATTTCATTAATCGCTTTCCTGTTTTAAATAGATAATGTGCAGTGCATGTGTCGCCTCGCCCTCAAGTAAAGTTGTATTCCTGAACTAATTGTAGGCAAAAAGTAACAATTCTTGAAGAGTTAGTAATTCATAATGTATTATTTTCTACATATAATATAGTGTATTATTTCCTACACGTAATATAATGTATTATAACTACTTGAAAATTTCGAGAAATTTAGCAAAGCTTCAAGTAATTTAGCTCAACCTTTTGCCTACGTTAAGTTGAGTAAATACACAAAAAACCAGTTTGTTGACAAACACGTACATTATCTGTAAATAAAAATGCATTTCTGTACATGATTCATGAAGAGAAATCATCTTTTTTTATCTAGACAATTATCAGTCTGTAGGAATAACATATTCCCGGTGAATGTGTCGTCATACTTTTAATCACGTGATGGTTTTCATTCAGAAAACCATCGCGAATGAATGGTTTCATGAATGAATTCAGAGATGGTTTTCATTCGTACTAGTGTACGAAGGCAAGCCATATGAAAGTGAGCCAACCCACACCGCGTAATAATGGTTCGATCCATTATCTGCGACGCATGTGCGTAGCAGACAGGTATCTCTCATTTACGAAAGAGACACGGAGATTTGAGGATAAAAGTGTTTTAATGTCCTCATGTACTGAAGACGGTTGCGTGACATAATGGACGCTCCAAACGATGAACAGCGTGGTGTGGTCAGATTTTTGACAGCTGAAGCTGTTTCCGAAAACGAAATTAGTCGCCGTATGATTGCCGAGTACGGCGAACATTGCATTTAATTGCCCACTGTGAAGCGGTGGAGCAAACGGTTCAAAGAAGGACGTGAAAGTTGCAAAGATGACCCAAGACCTGGACAAAGCCACCGTGCAATCACCTCCAACACAATCGCATCGTTTGATGAGCTGATTAGATAAGAACGGAGGATAAGCTTCGATGAACTGGCAGAGCGGCTGAAAATCAGCCACAGTTCGGTACAGATTCCCGTCGAACGATTATGTGAAGGAGACAGTTGCAGACATTTTGAAGCAGCAACCCAAGGAGATTTATGAGTTGGGAATCACGAGACTCGTTAGTCAGTGGAATAATTGTCTAAATACTCAGGGAGACTACTTTTAAATAAAGTACTGCGTTTGTCATATATTTGCATTGGCTCACTTTCATTTGACTCACCCTCGTATTTTATAGCAATCACACAAATTGGCGTAATTTCCATAGAATTTATTGGTCGCTAAAACATAAGTTTAACATCTTTTTACAGTACAATCTTCCAGAATATTAAATTTTGATAAAATTTAATAAATATGTTAAAGTCGATGTAAAAGTTGTTAGCGTATTCAATTTTCATTGGGAGAATAGGATTTGCTTTCGACATCGTTCACGTAAAATTCAAAGAATTTCACTAATTAAACCAGAAAATCCCCTTTTTATTTTTAAATGCACCATGATTATGGATAAGCGCAAGAGAAAAGCTAATTAATAATCCAAGTATTATCAGTTATCTTTATCTGATAGTTATATAATTATTTTTAATTTTTAAATGTATAAATCTATTGTTTAAAATATCGCTGCAGGGAGATTATTTCCCCTGATTGGTTTATATTCCTGACAAATTTCGAAGCTCCCATAATTCTAAACTACAACACAAAAATCCATATGAAAATGTTTATCCATAATTGGGGTGCTTTATTCAGATTGCTCCGCCATTGAAAGTAATAAGCAACTCTATTGCTTAACAAATAAGCATTTAGGCTTTGAAAGTCTTTGAAGCTTTATAAACATTTTGATATTTTTGGTAGATCTACTGCTGTTAAATGTGTGGCACTGTCAAATAAACACACATTAAATATATGAAAGTTAAAGATATTTTTTCTACCTATTTTATTTATTTTTAAAGTTTGACATGTTACTTAACAGATTTCCTCAAAAATATTTACTAATATCATCATTTTAAACAATATTCTTCGAAACGACAACATAAAATAAATCAATCATAAATTAAACCATCAATTAAATCATGAACGGAAAAAATGTAAAATATAATAAATAGAAATGCTAAAATGGAATAACAAAGAAATAAATGTATTCCATACTTAATCTTTTAGTTAAAGAGTTTGGAATTTCAAGATTATGAAAAAAATGTAAACGATCCTATAAATAAAAACAAAAATATACAAATTGGGATTATCAGAAGCATTTTCTGCTAAAAAATGTGATAAAGTGTTTCTTAACTGTATATGTTGCTTAATAAATGCATTAATGTTCTTTAAATGTTACGTGAACGAAGTCACGGATAGCAGCTAGTAGGCTATATTCCTCTAGGATGGTTGCCTTCGCGGTGGTCATTTGAAGGGAAAGTGACCCAAATTATCGCTCCCGTGCAACGGAAATCCTGAAAACATTACGCAGTCACCGCGCCCAGACGGGGATTGTACCGAACGTTAATCCAAGCTCCTAATTTTGTTGCATTGTGGAGAAAAATATTTTACTCATTTATTTTTGTAGGAGATTCATTGATTATAAAATTAAGCACTAAAACTTTCCCATTAAATTAGTAGATTTATAAGAAAAAATTCAGGAATTTCTCATTAGTTACTGTTATTTTTATTTGTTAAAAATATATTTATTATATATGTTGAACGTATTAAAAGCAGTTGCTTCGACGTACGTGTATGTATGCTCTGCCAACTTTTAAAATTTTTTCTTACAACTAAAATTTAATAGTATTTTTTACCTTATGTAATCGCCAAAATCAGCGATCATTAGAGGTAACAAAAAAGTATAAAGTTGGCACCTATGCAATATGTGTGTTTTAAGATGATAAAAACATAAAATGGATAAGGTATATGTATGAATTTATCTTTTCCACTCTGGCATTTCAATGAGATATAAATATATATATATATATATATATATATATATATATTATACTTAATATTATACCAGAATAAAAAGGACAAAAAGAAAAATAATATAATTTGGGATTTAAATGCATATTTAATTTTATATTCATTATTTAAATCTAACTATGAAATAGGAATAAAATATTCATTTATCGAAAATGATAGAATAATTGCAAGTGTAATTTGCGCAATTTAGGTGATAAGGTTCAATTATAGGAAATTTTAATTCCTGGAGTATTAATGACATAAGAACTTTTAAACAGTAAATTACTAATTCTGTGGTTTATCAGAACGGAAATCATTTACATTATACTAAGAGGTTTGATTGCTTAATTATACAGTAATATCGTTTAGTACCTTCTACATTTGGAACTTGATAACATAATTCATTTTATAATTACATTCGGTTTTATAATTAAGATATCAAATTGTAATTAAGTTAATAAGTCTCGTATTCATTTTCTCAAGTTTATTGAGAATGAGCAACTTTTACTGTGATAAATTTATCATCCTTATCGCACTTAAAGATTACTTGCTAAAATGTTATTACTGTTACGTGAGCATGATCGATAATTTTTATACATTCAAACTTGTTTAATATATTACTGTTTAAATTAATTCTAAATTTCCAAAGCAATTTGCTTCATATGTTACATTTTTACATAATTTAAAAAAAAATCAATTACGTAATAGTTTGATTTGTTTCTGATTACTGTCATTCCATATAAACATTTAAATGTATTTTTTTTTAATGTTTATTTTTTACTTACACATCATACGTAGTAGAGGGTAAGTCTTGTAATCTTTTTAAAAATCGAAAAAACAAAGTTTGACGGATTTAGAAGTTTCAGACACTGGTGATTCCGAAAAACATATTTTTAGAAAAAAAAATTGCCGTCCGTCTGTCTGTGTGTCTATGTGCCTGTAAACACTCTATCTCCGAAACAAATTAAGATAGAGACTTAAAATTTGGTATGTACTTAGTATGTAATAATGAGAAGATGCCTATTGAATTTCAGTAACCTTGATTATCCGGAACTATTTTTTTCGGACTTTCAAAATATTAGTTCTGATAAAAGTTATATACATTTTTTCGAAATTGTTTATTTTAAGGAATGAATATAAAAAATGATAAAAAAACATAAATTTTGCACAAAGACTGAAGTCGATCGGATAATTAGTTGCCGAGATATTTGTAATCATATTTTTCACACTTTTCGATTTTTCATGACCCTGTATTTCATTCCAATTTCAATTCAGGAAAGTTTTATAATCAGATGAACCCGGTAATGAAAGCTTAGCCTTTTAAAAATATTCTGCCGAATGGATTTTGATGGAACCTTCACTGTTAGTTAGATGAGTTTTCAAGGATGGTTATAGTATATAGCATATGGTTTTATCGTTCTTTACAAAATCCTACTGTAAATAATTATCTAAAAGAGTTTATCCTTAACAGCGCAAATTTTGTCTGACACTTTAAATATATAATAACGCAATGGCGTTCGTATCGTTTTCAGAAATGCAGAAGCACATTCCAAGTAAAAGTCTATATGGTTTTGAAACGCGGGGTCAAATTCAAGTTAAATATTTCGTTTGATTAAAGGTGTGTTGAGGAAAATTGACCAACGTAGCAGTTTTTTTTTTCCTTGACGAGTTAGACTTGGCTGAAAAAATCTCAACGATAAAAGCTGTGGGTGGCCAATCTATATTCTGTCGTAGGGTAGAACTTTTCCCGCTTGTATTATTTATTATATTATTTACCAATTATTAGTTTTACTAAATTAACGTTATTTACAATTTTTAACAGTGTTATGTATTTAATAAATATATGCTAAATGTTTCGAGCGTGAAGTTAGAGGAGTTTTAATCGTTTTTGACTTATGCATATATGCTTGTCATTATATTTAGTTAATAGTCTTCCGTTTAATTTTAATTAATATATATTATTGTTAATCTAAAAACGCTCGCAAAGAAGACCTCCCTCTATACACGCATTCTCATAAATGTGAAATATTCTACGCTTGTGTAGATTTATTTGTATATTACAACACGTTGCAATGATTCCATTGAAGATATTTGCAGCCAGCATCAAGAGTATTTTTTCTGTTTTTTTTTCTTTTTTGCTCTTGTATAATTGTATAATAAGACATTTTCCAGAGTGTAACGTAAGAACTTGTAAAAGGTGAATTGTAGTCTCTGAGACCACGCTGTGTGAAACGAATTTTAATGAGATTTGTTGAGGTGGTAAACACCACGTATTAAAAATGTCTGCTATGAGATAATGTCCTTGAAAACGGAATCTCTTTTTTCCTTGTCAATTGTTCAAAGATTTCATCTGTATAATTTCTTCATCTGTATAATTTCTTCATCTGTGTAATTTTACGGTAATATTTAAAAGAAAAACTTTATTGAATCCATAAATAAATGCAGTCTTTGCAACCATACGCTCCCTCATATATTTTACTTTTTCAATACCCGTGTTACTTTTTAACTTACTCTAATGTTAATCTCATGGATGTATTTAAAAATCACTTGAATTGAAATATTCATTTAAATATTATAGGATGCACATGAAAACGACGAACAGACATATAGGAAAAGCAAATCCAGTAACTTTTCCGCCGAAATTGAAATACATAAATAAAATCTCAAAAATCTTTTTGTTAAGTGGAACAGGAATAAAACGCAAAATAATTTATTTAAAAAATAATCTCATCTTCTTGCATAAGTCTTAAATAATTGGTCTCTTACTGTGGAAACATATATTAATAATATAATTCATCATTAATGATAACAAGATAACACATCATTATTAAAAGTTCTTATAGTTTCTAATGCCAAAAAAATGTTTATTTTAGTTTATATAATATATGATCTAATCGCCCCATACATACAATTAGTTAGCTTGAAGCTTGATTAATATTAAAGAATATTTTTAAAATTTCAAAATGTTTTTTATTCATAATTTTCTAGTGATTTTTTCCGGTGATAGTTTTAAGCTACTTTTTTCGAACAAAAATAATTAAAAATGTATCTGTTTGGTGTATTGGCATCCACTATTCCGTTTTTCATATAAAGTTGTTCATGGTATATGTTTTCAGCGTTTTCTTTCACGACCATAAAATACTAAATTTTCCGATACTTTTCAATACTATTCTTCTTATTTCAAGTAGGATCAATCGAAGCTAATGTGAGATAAAATGCTAAATTTATCCAGTTACATGTGGTCTATTGAATCTAGGCTTAAATAAACAAGAACGAAAAATCACGTGTCAAGCATAGATTATGTAACACTTTCCAACGCTTCCAAAATAATTTTACAAATCATTACCGTTTAATAAACTGAAAGACAACATCTAAGTATACAATTTGGAAAACGCATAAAATATTTAAAAACGTAATTTCAGGAATTTCCAATATATATTTCCAACATCTATAATATTCGGAAAAATATCCAAATACTTTTATTCAGCCCTGTATATGATCTACAGATTTGTATATATACTACATAGGATGCTAAATTTTAGTTTAGTTAGGAAACGCGTAGCACAGTTTAAAACTCTCCTTCTGGAGTTTCTGTCAATAAACGAAAATGTGTTCGCGAACTTTTGTGCTGCCCTGTATATGATCAACAGAATTTATTCACACCAAGTAATAGACAAAAAGTGAGTTAAATTTAAAATCGCGTTCAGCAACTTAAAACGCACTTCCAGGAATTATTGATAACAGACAGTAGAGAATTATTTTGTGCATCCCTGTAAATGAACGATGACTGCTATACACACAATATTCTGTAGTAAGCCTCTTGTAATGCACCTTAGTGATATATATAAATTTCAATGCGTTTAAAATACTGAAACATTATTTAATTAAACCGCAAACGATTTTTCTCCATAGACGTAATGTAACGGATTTCTTTTGACTGTCCTGTAAAGTAACTATAAGTGCTATGCACATCATATTCCATATTAAGCTGCTTGTAATGCACCTTAGCGATATATGTCAATTAAAATGTGTTTGAAATTGTGTAACATCATTAAAATAAACCGCAAATGATTTTTCCTCATAGACCGCAATGTAACGGAATTCTTTTGACTGTCCCTGTAAAAAAACTATACGTGCTACATACTTCAGTTGAAATAGGGAACATGCTATAGATAATGACAATAACATATAAAAATTGCAGGGCTATTTGAGCATATTTACGGGAGTTAGAGCACGGACATACGGCCAGACAAACCGAAGTCATAAACAATTTTCAACTAGGTTGGAAAGTGTTAAAAATATGTAATTTATATTTTGCTTTCCGTTTCCTGATTATGAATAAAGAAATATTGCTTGTCATAAGAGCTAAAGCGATAAGTAGTTGTAAAGTACTAAAGAAATGAGAGATCTTTCTCAATGTTGACCAGGGTCTAATGTTTTAGATGTATTATTTAGATATTGTTTCATTCATTCTGACTGAATTTAGAGAAATCTCTCACACATCCACCAGAATACTCATGAAAACCGAGTACAATAAACCCCTTTTCTAGTTTTTTAAATTGTAATTTCGGATTAAAAATATATATAATACTGACTTGTCTCGATATTTTGTTTGTTGGTAATATTTTCCATACACCCCCAACAGTCTTTAACAATGAACATTTAATTTTCATCTTAGCTCAATAATATACACTAATTTATACTGTAATATGATGACTATCTAGCTTATAGTATTTGAATCGACAAGTACCATGATCAGCGCGGCTGAACACATTTAAGAAGATTAGTTATCCTTTGTTTTGTTTATTTCTTTGTTTTATAACGTTTTCGCATATTATTAAATGAATTTATCAAGGAAAATGATTTAATCAAAAAACGTGAAATTACTGGGTAAAATTTGAAAAAATTAATAAAATTTTAAAACCATACTCTTCCTACAATTTTGAAAATTGAATAACTTTTTTTTTCCATGCCTTTTTTACAAGTGTGTTCTATAATGCTAGATATTTGATTTCTTAAAAAGGTAATTATTTTCAGTGAAAGTAATTAAAATGCCATAACATGCGTAAAAAACAGTAAAAAAATGACTATTCATTTAACATTTTTATTTTAAAGAAATAATTAATTAAGAGGATATAAGATTTAAAGAAAAGTTTCTGGAAATCCGATCCCTAATTTACGAAATGCATCTTTTGTTTCGTCAAGGAAAATAGTGAATTATTTGAAAAACGTATATAAAGAATTCACATTTTTTATAATACTGATACGTTTAAAAAACGACATTAAATATTGAAACTTTGATACATTTAAACTGAAAGTGGTACACTAAAAAGCTCTTTTTAACATATTTATAATCATGGAATCATTATGTATCTTCACTAAAATATACGTCATCTATGGGTTCTATCTATACAAAAGTTCTTAAAAGGGCTATCTATACAAAATGAAATAAGTAAATTTAGATTAATTAGTAAATATAATAATTATTTGCTTGTAATTTTGAAGATCGTATTCAAGATCGTATCACAGCAATCAAGATTAAGCAAACATTCGAAATCCTACAAATAAATTCAACATTTAGTTAACTTTAACATTTGGAAAAAAAAACTTATTGTTTTTTTTAACATTTCTATCCCAAAAAAGAAGACCAACTCACGGCGTTGCTTGTTTGGAGGAGATACAAAACTTTGGATGGTTATACTATATCATAAAATCCGAGAAATATGGGGTTTTCTATAAGTATGTAAACTCTTCTAGTTCCCAATAAAGGCACCAATGTTCACTTAAAATCTAAGTCTAAATAGCATTTCACAGATGTGTCACCTGCAGATAACAATATACGTTTGCGGATTACACAGTGACTGTGTTTTCCTCCTTGTAAATTACATTTGGTAGCAAATATTTTTATGATGTTCAGGCAGCGTAAATTAACATGTAATAAATGATAATCTATACAAAATGAAATAAGTAAATTTAAATTAATTGGTAAATATAATTATTCTTTGATAGTAATTTTTATAAAAGTTAAACTTATGAAAATGTATTTTTTTCATTGAAATTCCTGTGCACAGGCCTATTTTATTATGGTGATTGTATTTTCATTTGTATATATGAATATCAAGGCTGTAATCGCATGGTTTTACGATTACATAAAGCGATGATTACTTTCTGGAAATATTGATATTCAAAAGTAAGCACCAGTTAGAAGTCCGTGCATATTTAATTAATTTGCTAATACGTAGTTGGTAACTGAATAAGAAGCGTGTAAACTGCGAATATATTTTCGTCTTTCAAAAACGTTCTTTTAAACTTGTAGAATGACCCAATTTACCTTATAATGCAAAACTAGTCGTTGGGAGACACCGTAATACTTACCCATATTGGATATGCATAACATAAAATATGAAAATAAAACGTGTGTAAACTATTTGTAAAATGCATTGCAATTCGAATAAAACCGTGGCTTGATGACGTCATAAACTTTAAATGCTCTATTACTGAAATGCGTAAAAGAAACATCCTTATAACTCCAAAATGGATATCATATCAACTAACAGTTTACTGCGTCGGAGTAAGCGTCTCATTTCCAATTAAAATATATCTTTGAATTAAAATTTCAATGAAACACAGGGTCATGAAAAATCGAAGAGTGTGGAAAATATTATTACAAATATCTCGGCAACTAATTATCCGATCGACTTTATTCTTTATGAAAAATTTATGTTTTCGTATTGTCTTTTATATTCACTCTTTAAAATAAACAATTTCGAAAATTTTTATATACCTTTTATCAGAACGAATATTTCGAGAGATAAAAAAAAATTGTTCCCGATAATCGAGGTTACTGAAATTCAATAAGTTTTTCCATTATTACAGACTAAGTACACACCAAATTTCAAGTCTCTATCTCAATTTGTTCGGGAGATAGAGCGTTTACAGGCACACAGACACACAGACAGACGGACGACAAATTTTTTTTAAATATATTTTTCGGGTTCTCCAGTGTCTGAAACGTGTAAATCCGTCAAAAAAAAACTTTGGATTTTCAAAACGATTACAAGACTTACCCTATACTACGTATAAATAAAACAAACTCGAAATAGTGACAATACAATAATTTAAAAAAAATCGCGTTTAAAACCAAATTGCGTAAATAACTGTGTACATAAAAATTGCATTACAATTACATGTAATGAAAATATCTTAATTACAATAGTTAAAACATAATGAAAAATATATATCAATGTTGATAGAATATGTTGAAATTTTAGTATTTAAAATTTAATAATTTTAAAATTTAGTATTTAAAAATAATGTTGACAAGATAGTTGAAATCACATGCAGCGTAACTAAAACATTATTATAATTAAAAATATCGGCTTAAACATGTATCAGTAAAACCTTTAATTAATTTTTACCCATTACTTTGCTTTATCAATTGTTTAAATTTTACTTATAATTTAAATTAAATATACATGCATTCAGATTGAAATACTGAGAATATAAGAATTAAAATTAATTTTGTAATATAGCATTATATTTCTTGAAACCAGTACACATGTATTTATAAATCTACTTTTTTTAAATAATATTTTTATAATCACGTTAAAAATTATCAATAAAGTGATATGTTCATCTAAAATAATTAAAATATAAAAATAAAAATAGATATTTACAATTCACTCATAATGTCTAGAAAAAAATTCCGATGAAGCTATTTTTCATTAAAAAGGGACACGTTGTCACTCTTTGTCACGTTTTCAATAATTCATGAAAGAAATTATTCATCAAAGGTTATTTGCCTATCTTGTGCGTGATTTTCCATTATAAATGAAAAGGCACTGTTCGTATAATAACCATGCTGGGGATAACTTGCACCTTTTAAAAATATTCACATTGGAAGAATTGATTGATTTATTTTGTCTGCAAAATAAATTATTGCTGTTTATTGCAAAGGGAGTTTAATACATATATTCCATAGATGTATGGTTATTAAAATGTCTTAATTAAAAAGACATTGACGAGACATTTTTTAATTTTTTCTCATTAAAGTTAAGAGATTACCGTAATGTCTTAGTTAAAACAAAATAGAATAAAGAAACGTAAACGTTCTTATTTTACTATTGTATTATTTGTCTTACATGTTGTATTATGCAGTAAGCAGGAATTACACAATAAAAATAACTCAGTTATGCATATTTTTAAAATGAATTTTTTTTAATGTTCTAACAAGAACGAAAAATCATGCGTCAAGCATAGATTATGTAACAATTTCCAACGCTTCCAAAATAATTTTACAAATAATACAGTTTAATAAGCTGAAAGATAACATCTAATTAAACAATTTGGAAAACGCATAACATATTTAAAAACATAATTTCAAGAATTTCCAACGTGTACAATATTCGGAAAAATATCCGAATACTTTTATTCAGCCCTGTATATGATCTATAGATTTGTATATATACTACATAGGATGCTAAATTTTAGTTCAGTTAAGAAACGCGTAGCACAGTTTAACATTATCCTTCTGGAGTTTCTGTCAATAAACGGAAATGTGTTCGCGAACTTTTGTGCTTCCCTGTATATGATCTACAGAATGTATACACACCATGTAATAAACGAAAAGTGAGTTAAATTTAAAATCGCGTTCAGTAACTTAAAACGCACTTCCAGGAATTACTGTTAACAGACAGTAGAGAATTCTTTTGTGTGTCCCTGTAAATGAACGATGACTGCTATACACACACTATTCTGTAGTAAGCCTCTTGTAATGCACCTTAGTGATATATATAAATTTCAATGCGTTTAAAATAGTGAAACATTATTTAAATAAACCGCAGACGATTTTTTTCCATACGCGTAATGTAACGGAATTATTTTGACTGTCCCTGTAAATTAACTATAAGTGCTATGCACACCCTATTCCATATTAAGCTTCTTGTAATACACCTTAGTAATATATATCAATTACAATGTGTTTGCAATTGTGTACCATCATTAAAATAAATCGCAAATGATTTTTCCCCATTGACCGTAATGTAACGGAATTCTTTTGAGCGTCCCTGTAAAAAAACTATAAGTGCTACACACTTCAGTTGAAATAGGGAACGTTCTATATATAACGACAATAACATATAAAAATTGCAATGCAATCCGAACCTATTTACGGGAGTTAGAGCACGGACAGATGGCCAGACAAACCGAAGTCATAAACACTTTTCAACTAGGTTGGAAAGTGTTAAAAAACAGTCGAATATTCGTATCTCCAACTATAATAAAGAAGGAAGTTTGTGTGTTTGTGTCTGTGTGTGTTTCTCTGCTGTGTTTTGAAGAGACCGCTGCACACAGCGCTACAAAATTTGGTGGGAAGGTACCGCTATGCATGTAGCTTTGCACCCCGAAGCCCGATTTTGGATTTTGAAAATGGATTTTTTTAATTTAATTTTTTATGCGATTTTTAGTGTTTTTTCACGTTTCGCTGCGATTTTTCCCCATTAGTAACGGGAATACGTTTCCAATCTTTTAGCCCAATATAGTAAATTTTATCCTCTTTTTAATAAAGTTTATGCGAAATTCGTACATCTATTTCTGAATTTTTGGCGAATTTTTTCCTTCAACACTAAGAAATTTTGCCAGAATGCTTGATTGGTTCGGTGGTTGCGCTTCCATTTCAGCCGCAGATACGCCCAGAATCGTAATTTTTTTCTCTTTTTAGCTTGGAGAAAGTTGATAATTCTTTACGGATAAAAAGTCATGATTTTAAAAATGCGATTTTTAGTGTTTTTTGACGTTTCGCTGCGATTTACCCACTTTAGTAACAGGAATCCGGTTCCAATCTTTTAGCCCAATATAGTAAATTTTATCCTCTTCTCAATAAAGTTTATGCGAAATTCGTACATCGATTTTTGAATTTTTGGCGAATTTTTTCCTTTGACACTAAGAAATTTTGACAGAATGCTTGATTGGTTCGGTGGTTGCGCTTCCATTTCAGCCTCAGATACGCCCAGAATCGTAATTTCTTTTCTCTTTTTAGCTTGGAGAAAATTGATAATTCTTTACAGATAAAAAGTCATGATTTTAAAAATGCGATTTTTAGTGTTTTTTGACGTTTCGCTGCGATTTACCCACTTTAGTAACCGTAATCCGGTTCCAATCTTTTAGCCCAATATAGTAAATTTTATCCTTTTATCAATAAAGTTTATGCGAAATTCGTACAGTGATTTTTGATTTTTTGGCGAATTTTTTCCTTCGACACTAAGTAATTTTGCCCAGAATGCTTGAGTGGTTCGATGGTTGCTTCCATTTCATCCTCAGATGTGCTCAGAATCATAATTTTGCTTTACTATTTTTATTTTGGAGAAAGTTGATAATTCTTTACAGATAAAAAATCATTATTTTAAAAGGGAAGGGCGTATTATTTATTATCCCGATTTTATTATTAGATTTTTTCTTTTAATTTCATATTTTTATGCGTCTTTTAACAGTTTTTTTCATGTTTTGCAGCGTTTTTTGATTCAAATGACGCCACAAATCGCCCACTACAAGTCAAACATCTTTGGAGGGCAGTTGTGATTGGTAGCTGATAGAATTGTACGCACAGCTGGAAGGCAACGGGGCATCTGTGATTGACAGATGAAAAGGTCGTCAGTTGATTGATTGCAATTCTAACAGCGAGTTGTGAATTTTTGCGATTTGTTTTATGCGATTTTTAGAGTTTTTTCATGTATACGTCATTTATGTATTTGATTTCAGAAATTAACAACGATAACTTACTGTTTTTGTTTGTAAAAAAAATCATTTTGTTTCTGTTTTAAAAGTTAACGATAATTCCTAATTTTTTAAAGTCGTTGGTTTAATTCTGTGTGTGTGTGTGTGGGGGGGGGGGTGAGTATTCGATTGTAGTTTAAATATAATTAATGCTCTGATCGAAACTACCTCCTTCCCCCCTGCCCCAAAAATCAGAACTATTTAATTATTAGTCCGATTCAAACAAAACTTTTTCTCAGGTCCCCAGGTACTAGATAAACTTCTGTATAATTTTTTCAGCCCTCGGATACCACTACAGTAAACTCTCGATTATCCGCGGAATTGAGTGGCGCGACTATCACGGATAATTGATTTCGCGGATAATCCCCAAAATTTTGAAAAGGGGAACAAATCAACACAAATATGTACTTGAACAATTTATACACATAATAAGTAACACAAGCATACATTTTACAGTTTCTACGCACAATGGGTAACATAAAGATACTTATTACTTCAGAAATAATAAAATTATTCATTACTTACAAACTTGTAAGTTTATTTCTTTAGAAAATCCGTCAAAAGTGTCTGTTTTTTTGTACTGAAACACTTCTTCTTTATTTGCGATTGAAGTTTTTTAAGTACTATTTTATCACAAAGTGACGCGCCATCCTCTTCCTCTAGATATTGTATAAGTCCTTCAACGTGAGCTAAAGCTGCGTCGTGGCTCATTTTCTTTTGTACCTTATCATATTCTTCGTCACTCTCTTCCAAATTCATACCTAACGCTTCTTCAATAATTTGGTCATCAGTTGCATGTTCGAAGCCTGGATCGTCAGCATCACAATTAAACCACTTAATGATATTATCTTCATCGACATTTTCTCCACCAGCCAGAGATTTTGCTAAATTCGCTAAGTTATGAACGGAAACTTCTTCCTCTTCCTTTTCTGATTCTACTAGAGATTTTTCTATACTTGGCAAAATCTTCCGGCAGGATTTTATTAATGTGGATTTCTGTACCGATTCCCAAGAACTGTTTACATCATAAATGCTATCGAGAATCGTGTAATCTTTGAAAATGCTTTTAAGATCATCTCCCTCTTCAATTCTTTTTTCAGTAATTTCGTTCTGTATTTTTTCTTAATTGAAGCGATTACGCCCTGGTCCGTAGGCTGGATAAGAGCTGTAACATTGGGAGGCAAAAAGTTTGCAAAAATATTTCCATCTTCTGATTTAAATTGTAGTTCTCCAGGGTGAGATGGGGCGTTGTCAATTAGCAACACAGCTTTCTGGGGGTAAATTTTGAGACGCCAGATGTTTCCGAACTTCGGGAATAAACATTTCTTCAAACCATTTTATAAATATTGTTTGATACATCCAACCTTTCTTTGTGTTGAAATAATGTACTGGGAGGTTCTCAGCTCTTGTTCCCTTAAAAGATCTCGGTTTTTTTGATTTTCCAATCACTACTAACTTTAGTTTATGGGATCCTGTAGCATTACTGCAAGGCAATATTGTTAGACGCTCTTTACTGCACTTATGTCCTGGAGCTTGATTTTCGCTTTGAAATGCCAGAGTTCGTGTAGGCAAACATTTCCAGAACAGTCCTTACTCATCGTTGTATATTTGTTCGAAAGAAATTCCTTCTGATTGAAGAAATTGTACAAAATCTTCTTTGAAATTTTCTGCAGCTTGTTCGTCGCAACTTAATTTCTCGCCGCAAAGACCTATTTCTCTTATCCCGTTGTTTGAATCTTGTCAGCCATCCTGACGATGCATCAAATGATCCCTCTAATCCCAGCATTTCAAAAAATTGTTTTGCTTTTGCAGCAACAATAGGCCCTGAAACAGGCGTTCCCTCACTTCTCACTTGTCTTACCCAACGTAAAATTGCTGCATCCAGTTCTTCAAAAGTGCTGCTTTTCATACTTTTTCTTTTTTTCATCGATGAAACGTTGTCTGATGAGGCTGAGAATTGCAGCAATTTATCTTTCTGTTTTAAAATGTCCCTAACTGTGCATTCTCCAATTCCATATTGCAAACGTATTTGTTTTCTTGTAGCACCATTTTCAATTTTTTTAATCAGTTCTAATTTATCTTGAATCGTTAACACAACTCTTTTTCCTTTTTGTGATATTTTTCAAATATTGAAAATGCAAAACTATAAAATTTAAATACAAACGCGAACTTCTGTAAGACACGTGTTCACAGCTCAGCTAAAACACGCAAACTGGTGTGCTTTATGAAAAACGGGAGAAACAAAATCATAACAGGGGGGCGGGGGTGAATTTCAGTACCCGTTCATTGTTTATCAACAGGTGTGTGGCCTTGCTTCACCCTCAAGATTAGCTGCACCTGCTATGTGCACGTGATTGTTCCACGTTTTCAAATGGAAATCATATTTAGTAAAAAGGATCGAAAACTCATCCTACATCGCAGAAATAAGTTTCTTCTCAGGGATAAGAAAAGAAAAAAAAAGAAATTTAGACTCGCGGATAATCGGAAGTTTACTGTATTTCTGAACATTAATGACCAGTGAGAGGTATTTTCTGGGGTTCTATGGGCCCAATTTCAATGAAAATTAGTTCATTCAACTGAACACGAACTAATTAAGATATAGATAACTAATTAAGATACAGATTTGCAGCCACCTCGCGGTAGAAAAATGGAACTAAAAGATTTTGCGCATGTGCGCAGCACGCCTGCTATACGGTATCGTAAGCAGCAGGAACACGTTCCGGAGTTTCTATCGGAAAGAGTTTTATTTAGAACTGAGTGCACCCGCTAGCGGTGGGATGTGAAACTGAACAATTTTGCATTTAAAATGTGTCCGATTAAAACAAAGGGCCCGATTTCAACGACAATTGATTCATCCAACTAAACATGAACGAATTAAGATATAGATAACTAATTAAGATACAGATTTTGCCCCACCTTGCGGTAGAAAATGGAACTAAAAGATTTTGCAGCGTGTGCTCAGCACGCCTGCTATACGATGTCATAGGCAGCAGGGACGCGTGCCGGAGTTTCGATCGGAAAGAGTTTTATTTAGAACTGAGTGCAACCCTTAGCAGCGGGAAGTGAAACTAAACAATTTTGCATATAAAATTTGTCCGATTCAAACAAAGGGCTGATTTCAACGAAAATTGATTCATTCAACGTAACATGAACTAATTAAGGTATAGTTAATTAAGACATAGATTTGGCGCCCCCTGGTGGTGGAAAGTGGAACTAAAAGATGTTCTTCGCGTGCACAGAACGACTTCTACTCGTTGTCATAAGCAGCGGGATACATGCCGGAGTTTCGTTTGGAAAGAGGTTTGTTTAGAACAGCGTGCACCCCCTGGCGGTGGAAAATGTGACTAAAAGATTTTGCATTTAATCTTGGTCCGATTCAAACGAAATCTTTTCTGACATTCTTTCCGAGATCTCCCAGGTACTAAATAAACTTCGATATTATTTTTTCAGCACTTGGTTACCACCATTTAGGAATATTAATAACCAAGGGGGTGATATAGTTTTCGGGTTCTATTGGTCCGATTTCAATGGGAATCGGTTCATTCAACTTAACAAGAACTAATTAAGATACTGCTAATTATTTAAGACATAGATTTAGTACTCCCTGGCGGTGGAAAGTGGGTTTAACAGAATTTTCGCGCGTGCACGCCACGCCTTATACATGGTGCCGTAAGCAGCAGGAACAAGTATCGTAGTTTCGTTTGAAAATAGGTTTATTTAGAACTTAATGCTTCACCTGGTGATAGATACTGGAACTAAAAGGTTTTACAGCGCGTGCCAGCAGGTCTGCTATACACGGTATCATAGGCAGCGGAGACACGTGTCAGTTAATTTGTTTAAAACAAAATGCATCCCCTGGCGGTGGAAGTAAAAGATTTTCCTGCGAAGATAGTTAACGATTTGATAATCCCAGACAGCGGATAAGTTTCATTTTTACTCATCCTCGAGTATTAAGAAAAGTATTGGATTATTTGAATCGAAACTCGAAGTTTATTTTTCTGATTCCGAAAATGCAAATTTTGTGAAAATCAGACGGTAACTTTTTTTAATTTTGACCAAAAACTGACCTGATTTGAATCAAATGATCCAGACATTTGAGGAGGTGATATTAAATTTACTTCCGCTTCGAGTACATCCCTCTATTTATTTTCCGAAAGACAAAGAGTTACCAGAAGAAGGGTTTCGTGCAGCGATTGTTAGAGTGATTTCCCATTTCGTATTATTTTTTGACGGGACCGGGCAACGCCGGGCGGATCTGCTAGTAGGTTAATAATTTCATGCATTTGGGATTTTGTACGTTCGCCAGAAAATATTGGATAATAAAAAACTTGGGATATATTTTGATTCTTGATGTCTTATTCTTAGTGTAAAACGTTAGAACATAAAATATTTAATTTCAATTAATAGAAATATTTGTCCTATTTGATTATGCTGAATACGATTTACTGTACCTTCACTATTTATATCACCAGTGCTGGTTAATGAGAAATAAATTACAAAAAAAATATCATGACCAAAAAAGTGTTGCAATTTATACTGTTTTCAAAAAGCTACTGTGGTATAGAATTAAATTCTACACACAGTGTTTTAAATTTTTTTAACATCTTGACAAACATTTTGTTGAATTTATTTTTATTTTATAAAATGAAGTGTGATTTTTTGTCAGGTGTTCAATGAATACGAATTATTCATCAGAAGCTATTTGCATTTTGAATGACTTTCTTTCAAACATGTAAAAGTAACTATTTGGTCATAACACGTAGATGCCATTTTGTGCATTTATAAAATACTAGCATGTAAAATTTTGATTAATTTATATTGTCTTCAAAAGATATCCCTGATATTTACTCAAACGTAGAGCTTAAAACGGATGATTTATAAATGTTGCAGCTTTGTTAAGGTAGGCACACACCTTTGAAACACCATTTTCTGTAAAAATATCGATTTTTCATTTTTGCAATAATATTAAAATCCAATCATTTATCTATGAAATTCTGCTTTAATTGTGTCTGTATCTGAATTAAAACCCGAGTTACAGCCGTTTAAAGTTACATCTCTTACAATTTGACGAAGAATTTCACAATCGGAAATATCGTTCTGCAAACCGGAAGGAAGCCGAAATGTATGTTTACGTTCTCCTTTTTCAAGATTTAGCATTTAAATTGGATTATATGTCCAATAAAATACATGCATTTAATAATTAAACCTTTAAATAATAATTATTATTTTTATAGTAAGAATCGCGTTAAAGTTATTTTTAGCTTTTTCTCAAAATGAAGTTTTTCAGTTTTTTTTACTATATGCTAAACATCCTATAGCAAAAAAAAAAGATATGCATGCCTTGAAATAATCTGTATAATGATAATGCCTTGAAATTTTGTTTGCATATTTTAGAAATGTTTATTGAGGGAAAACAGTGAAGCAGTTTATCGCTTCAAGTGGATGCCTGGTTGAAAATAACTCCACTCCCTGTATATGATAAATAGTATAACACATCTTGAGCCATGTTAAGAAAGTTTATATTAAGTAAATAAAAATAACAAAATTAAGTTAAATAAAGCATAAAAAATTCGATACTGGACAGTCTAGTGCATACTAGGATTTTAGATAGCTTTAACGGACTACAATCATGATAATATATTAATTAGTTTTATAATTATACTGGTATAAGTTAAAAAGTTGCAAACAATTTTACGAATTTTTCATTACAATAGTACTTAAAATACCACAGCATCTGCGATAGAGATGCTATTATAATGAGGCTAGTCTATGTTCTAGGGAAAGTTATTCTCTTTATTATGCAATTTACGAAATGTGAATACATCGATTTGATTTTGAGTTATGTTTTGCGAAAATGTATAATATTCACACAATTTTGACTATTTTTCACTTTTAGAGAATTATTTCTGTGCAGTTGCTAAAATGTTTATATATTTTTCAAAGATTTAACTTAAATGGCATTATAAAAATTGGTATAAACAGAAAATTTCAAAAATTTCAAAAAATCACATCCGAAGGTGTGTGGATATCTTGAAGATTACTTCTTATTAAAAAAAAATCACTCCTGTGGCATTTTTTATTTTCTTTCTAAAATTAAGATATTACCGTAATCTGTTTATTAAAATAAAATGGAATGAAAACAATAAACTTTCCTACTTTACTTTTGTTACTTACGTTATGTTTCATGTGTTTTGTACTATTTTCCTTATTAAAATTATTTCATATAAACACAAGCACATTAAAAGAAATTTAATTTAATCTTTGCGATGTTTTATAAAACTGAATCTTGCTATCATATACTCTGTCGACATTTTTATAATATAAACTATTTATTTTAATTAAATATAAATATGTACCCTATTTGGAAAACAATTTACGACAGTATTCAATTTTATATCACCTGGCTCTAGTCAATAAATGCTTAATAATGAAAAGTAACTTACGAGAACAATGTCAACAATTTGTTTTTGCAGCACACGCGCAGTACGAATTGGTCTCCTTTGCATTTATCTTCTGTCGTCATTCCTACAACTAAACTAGCATTTTAACGGTTTTTCTCATCGTGAAGATGACTTTGTGTCTGATTGATTTGTTGATTTAAATTTTCCGTTTTAATATCACATAAAAGAGAATAGGTTTCTTTAAAAAGTTTTTTCTGTCGAATAAACATAGATATCTATAAGGGATTATAGATAGAATTTCATCTGCCCTTTAAAATAATCTAATTTCCATAAGAACTGAAGTAAATTACAAGAACATCCGAGGGCAGTAGAAAATATATAATGATAACAAGTGTAAAAAAGTTTTGCGGTAGATAAAAAACAAATTGATAACCCCTAGTTCAAATCCATGTAAGCAAAACACATCGCTTCAAATTCTTATGCACAATTTTAAAACGAATTATCATAAGACAGATTGAGATGCATTGTTGCCATATTGTTCGCGTTCGCGAAAGTTATGTATTACAGTTTTAGATATGTAAAATATCTGTAAAATAATCCAGTAGAATTTTGCTTCATCAACATAGGAAAGTTTAAAATTCAGATGTGACTGAACATTTACTAAATACCTCTAACATTTACTAACCCCTAAATTGTCTTTATTTACTTCTAAGTATTTTTTTACTTATCTTATATATAGTGCAAAACACACTTACTTTAATTTAATGTACACGGTGACTACAAATGAATATCCCAAATTTACAGGGCTATTAAAAGGAAAAAAAATACAACCTTGTTGTTCTTAGGAAATCATATATAGCAGTTGAAAGTTTAAATTCAACACTGCTCAGTTATAAGTGTTAAATGTGAGTCCCTCCAGGAACACGAACGATATTGAGGCGGCACGATAACTGATCCCACATTTTCTTTCAGCATGTCTGGTGTGACTCTTTGAATGGCTGCAGATATGCGTGTCCTAAGTTCGTCAACGTCGACTGGTGGCGGTGGAACAAACACCTGATATTTGATGAGGTCCCACCAAAAAAATCACTGGAATGATGTCAGTGATGAGTTATCGCACCGTCTCGATATCGTTCGTGTTTCTAGAGGGGTTCTCATTAAACATTTATAACTGTGTTGAATTTAAACTTTCAACTGTTAGTTTTGATTTCTAATTAACAACAAGGTTGTTCATTTTTTTTTGTTTTCTTTTAATAGCCCTTCAAAGTTGGGATATTCATTTGTAATCACCCTATGTATTTATTTTCTCCTGACAGTTTAAACAAATACCTAGTTATATTACAAATAGTTTTATATACAAATGCACATGTATAACATGAACATATCTGTGAATACGGATAAAAATTTTAAAAATAGTAATTTTTTTATGCAACTTAATTTTTGTATTTTATTATAGTTTAATTATTTTTTTAATATATCACTTTTCAAAATTGAATAAATAATTCGTTTATCTAACAAAATTCACATTTTTTATAAATAACATCAAGAAGTGAAAAATTACATAGATTACTTTTATAACTATCTTAGCAACACACACAGGCTTCACATGGTAAAAGGAATTGATTAAAATTATACAAAACATGTTTTGTTGAGTACATGTTGGTTGTTTTAGCAAAATTCAAGTAAAATTGAACCATTTTTCTTGAATTAACAAAACATTTTTTGATGACGATACAATTTTTTTTTTTGGAATTGCAAAAAAAAAAAAAAAAAAAAAAAAAAAGATTCAAACAAAATTTCCATTGACCTATATTTAAACAAAAATTTTGTTTAAATATAGGTTAATGGAAATTTTGTTTGAATCAACAAAAAAAAAATGTTTTTGCAATTCCAAAAAAAAAAAAAAATTTATCGTCAACAAAAAATGTTTTTTTTTTTTTTTTTTTAATTTCTCTATCGGATTGTTCAAATCGCAAAAAAATCCATCAAGTAGTTTTTCAAATTACCCAGGACATACACTTTTCGGGCTTTTTGCTTTATAATATACAGGGTGTTCCAGCTAAGATGTTAAAAACTTCCAGGGGATTTACGGTACACCTAGACGACTCGGAATCAAATAGGAATGCTGGGTCGGAAACGCCTTCTTGACTCAGTAAGGAGGATCATTTTAAGAATTATTTTACGAAACTGTTCGTAAAATGATGCAATGATTGACTGACACCAGAATTTACAAATGAACTTCTTCGAAAGTAAAAACTTGTATTTTTAAGTATTCACTATAAACGCAAAATTTTATTACAATATTCTTGGTGTCGTTTGTAAGTTTGGAATTAAAATTAGGTAGTCTCGCCGTGGGAACACTGCGCTGGAAAGGGTTAACATTCTCTCGAGAACCTTTGCGCCGAGAACACTGCCCCTCTTATCTGCTGGCACCACTCTTACCAGGGCACAGTGTGGCCAGTAAGCTACTTTTTTTTAATTCAAATTTCTTGATTGGCACCACTTTTTTTAAATGACAAAATTTGCCTCATTTAAAGACATATTAAGCAAGTCGAAAATGAGCGAATTTTTATCATTTCAAAAAAGTGGTGCCAATCAAGAAATCTCAATTAAAAGAAAGTGGCCACTGGCAACACTGACAGGGTCAATGATCATCTTTGTTTGATCCAGCCTTTTCATCTTTTTTCTACTGGGTCAGGAAGGCGTTTCCGACCCGACATTCCTATGTGATTCCGAGTCGTCTAGGTGTACCTTACCTCCCCTCGAAGCTTGTAACATCTTAGCTGGGACACCCTGTCTATGATATGATGATTAAGTATATAAATTTCCGAAGACATTATGTATGGTAAATATTGTAACCATAATTTGTGGGTGTGTGGTGAATGAACACTTTATCTCCTAAACGGTACTTCCGATTGAGCTCGTATTTGGCAAATATGTTTTAAACCACAGTCGCAAGAAATCCATAGATTTTCGTACAAATCAACAAAAAAATTAGGTATTTAATCCATTTTTAAACCATTTTCAAGCCATTTTGGAACTGATTTTATAGAGAAAATCACCAAATAAACGTGAAAGAGTATAAGTGATACACTGAAAAAAAAGTATTGAGTTTACGGTATAATACTGGCATCCCAGCTGCCAGTATTACACTGTAAAAGAAACATTTTTTTTTTGCAGTGTAAATATTCGAAGTTTTTAAGTTTGAACCATTGGTAGTGAGACCAAAACACTTTAGAAACACTGCTGTAAATGCCCGTAAATAAGGAAAAATGGTTTACAAGAAAAATTATATAAAGAGAAAAATAAATAATAAAAGCAATAAATGTATTTTAATCTTTTTAATCTTTAAACCCTACATATACCAAAGATTAAAAATATTAAAATGCATTTATTGCTATTATTATTTATATTTCTCTGCGTATAATTTTTCTTGTAATCATTTTTTCATTATTTATAGACATTTACAATAATTAGCTGAAGGGAACACCAGAAGCGTTTGAAATCATGAAAAAAGTATTTATTCTTCTTCTTATTATTATTATTATTATGTATGGACATTTAAGAATGTTGTACATTAGGTCTGATAGCGAAATTCTTAAAATTACGGTAGTACGAGCCGTAAATGTTAAGCCACGCTGACAAACAATACTTGCGAAGGCAAAACCTTAAACACAATTTTATCTTGCAATGATAACTTTTAAAAAATCAGATTTACATGTTTCTTATATTTAAATAAATCAAATCGAATTCTCTACAAATTATGCATGGAAAAACAAAAACAAATCATTTTTTCAAGCTATAACAAAACATATTTTGAATTTTTTATTAAAACTTTTTTTATTTTTTAAATTTATATATTTCGTTATCAGGTATAATCGATTTACAACGTAATAGGCAGTATTAAAACGATATCAATACTCAAAAATATAGAACCCGGACTTCAAAATTGGGACAACACTAGTTTTGCCAGGTTAATTTTGCCGTACGATATCATACCTTTGTTATTGTTTTTTATTTTAATTTAACAAATATATACTTAAATAAAAAAAATGCAAAAAGAAGTAATAGTGTAAATTGTTTAAAGAAGTGCTAATGTACGATCATTTTAAACCTTTCTAACCCTCTTAAAATAATTTAATGTTTTATACCGGAATAAATATATGCACAATAAATAATAAAGTTTCATTTAAAATGTTTTTTACATAGTCAATTAATATTTAAATTGTTCGTGTTCCAGGCTCTAATTCCAACTTGTATAAAATAGTTGAAACTTTTTTATACAGATTGCAAAACTGTTGTTAAATGAATGTGACAAGTTATAGCAATGGTTTTTAACAAAAAAAATAAATCTTTTTGCACAAAGTAATAAAAGCTGTTCTTAATTTTGTAAGTAGGCTGTTTTGTTGTTTATACACAGACACAACAGCATATTATTTACAAAAACAAACCTTTAAACGTTTAAAAAAGTTTTGGAAAATATTACAATAATAATGAAAACAAATCTGGACCATTTTGTGGCTAATTTCTAAAATAAAAAAACATTAAAATGATTTGTTTAAAAAAAAATTTGTACTTTTCTTAACTAATTAGGATTTTTTTAAAATCTTTTATTAAAATATAATTATTTAATAGTCAATGATAAAGGTTTTCAATCTTAGTATCAATTGGCAAAAAGAAATCTTTTTTACTCATTAATACGTTTGATTTAATGCTTCCAGTTTAAAGCAAATGACGCCTTGTACTTTTATACAAAGTATATAATTCAAAGAGATACATAAACTGTGTATTTTATTAAATTCAGAAAAGATAAACGAATATGAAATAAAGCTATTTCAAAGAGACATAAAAACATAATACACTGACCAAAGAAATATTTATATGATTAATTTGATATTAATGAATTTTGTAATTTGACAAATAAATAATGTTAATTTACTTTACCAGAGGTATGCAGCATTATTCTTGAAATTTATTTCATATCCCCGTCAAATGACCGTTATCTCTCTGCTTACACGAATGACGACAACTTTCGATTTTCACACGACATAAGCAAGCGTTTATCCTGATTTATCCCGTGAAATCTTCGCAAGTGCTAACGGGGTTCTGAAAATGAAATAGCATTCTCATTAAAACAGATTATCAATAATAAATCATCGGAATCGCACATTCATGATATTTGCGGACAAATGTTTATCTAAAAAAAAATAATTTCAACTTAACGATAGGTTATGTTTTTCACTGTTATAAAGTGTACATTTTTCTTTGTTATAAGTTTTGAATTTGTGTCTTTTTCCGCAATCTATTCTAAATTTGAAGAATATTTAATTTACTTCGAATGATCAAAGTGAAAATAAAAAGCAAAACCCTTTAGTAAAGTATTCAGCTGCAGATATAACAATGTTTTTGAAATATTAAATAGTCAAAGGGTAAAGTACGTTTTTCTAACAATTTCGAAAAATGTTGCGATAATAATAAATATATATATATATATATATATAATATTTGTATGCTTCTATTTTCAAGACGTCTACAGGAAGCTATAAAAATAAAATGCTTTAAAAGCATAGTATTTTTTAGGACAAACATGAAATTTGTCAGTATCGCCTGGCAAAACTCTATCGCTATTTTACTTATAAGTACACATTATACAATGATTTTTAAGGTCTCAAAGTGCATTGATACAACATATATTAAAAACAAACAAACATAAAACAATTGTGTATTGCCAGTTTTTTATTAAATTCAGCAAGGAATCAACAACAGGAAATAAGATGTTTTTTTTAACGTGTTGGATTTTTAAAAAACTTTTATAATAATGTAGATTGATAAATTAATAATGTAATACAGCTTTCTTTAGCAGAGGTAGAAATTTATCTCATATATATATCCTCTAAAAGGTAGTCATCTTCTCTGTATGGACGAACAACGTCAACATTCCATTTTCATACGAGAGAAGCGAGAGTTTAGCCTAATTTATCCCGTAATAACGAAGTTTTGATAAGGAAATTGCGTTCTCATTCAAATAGAATATAAAAAGTAAATCATTGTGGTGTCACAATGGAGAATTTATAGTTGAAATAATTTATTCCAACTTAATGGCAGTTAATGTTTGCTACATTATTTTTAGATTACCATTTTTTATATGGCTTCTTGCGTTGTCTATCAAATATAACTGAAAATATAGAATTTTTTTCAAATAATGACAAACAATATGATAAATGTTTAGCGGTTTTGTGGTAAGATTAATTTTCTCATATAATTTTAAAAGTTTTTAATAAATTAAGAAATATTTTTTCATTTTTATAAAACACAGATAAATACAAAAAGAAATAATAGTCAAAGTTAATCACAGGTTTCCTAATCCATGATAAAACTTTAATCAATTCTGTTCATTTCAAACATTTCTGGCCCTCTTAACATGTTTATTCATACAATTCATGTAGAAATTTACTCACACACTTCCTCCAAAATATGGTCATCTCTATATCTCTAGATGAAGGACATCTATTTTCATACGACTTTCTCCTGATTTATCTCGTGAAATGCTCGTAAATGCTAACAAAGTTTTGACAAGACAGTCGCCGTTTCATTAAAACAGCATATAAATAATGAGTCATTGTGATTACACACTGATAATCTTGAAATTGAAATGTACAGATGAAATAATTAATTTACCCATAATGACATTCACGTTTGCTACTGTTATGATGTCTTCATTTATCTTTGCTGTACGTTTAGAGTTTGTGTCATTTTCAGAAATTTATTCTATAATTTGAAGAATATTTCTTATAAGACTATAAAGGAAAAAGTATCTTTTTCAAACAATGTTTGTAAAATGTTTGAAAATAGGAATTAAAGAAAAAGTGAATTTTTGCTTCTTATTTCATTAAATCTACAGGAAGATATAAGAATATCATGTCATTTTCTGAAGTTTCCTTTTCAGTCATTTGAAGACTAATGAATTTTCTTCGCTTACCTTAAAGGGATACAAAACGATAGACTATTTCAGTTATAGACTCATATATTAATTAGAGTTAATAAAACTATTACACTGTTTTTTAATTACATACTATTGTCACATAGTTAGTATTATGGAATAATTAAACTTTCTGGAAAGTGAATTTTACTTAATATTTTATTATAAATATATAATTTTACTTAATTGATATTTTACATAAATATTTAACCATCATAATTAATGTTTATTAATACAAATTTATTAACTATTCAAATAATTAATTTAGCAGATTCAAAGACGCATTGAAACTGAATGTCTTCAGTTTTTTATTAAATTCAGCAAGGAAGAAAGTACCGAAAATAAATTAAAGCATGCGAAATTTCAGAAACACATAAGAAACATATTTTATTTATAGGATTAATTTGAAACTTTGTGAATTATATAGTTTGATAAATACATATTGTGGGATAATTTCCTTTGAAAAAGCTACGTTGACATTGTTCTTAAAATTTATTTCACACCCACATCAAAAGATGCTCATCTTTCTTCTAGATGAACGACATCAACTTTACATTTTCAGACGACCGAACCAAGAGTTCATCCGGATTTATCTCGGGAAATCGTTTCAAGTGCTACCAAAGTTTGGATAGTGAAGTTGGCTTCTGATTAAAACAGCATATAAATAATGAATAATTCTGATCGCACACTAATGATCTTGAATAGAAAATGTACAGCTGAAATAATTATTTACAACTTAATGACAGTTCACGTTTGCTACTATTGCGATGTCTGCATTTATATTTGCAATAAGTTGTGAGTTTGTGTCATTTTCTGCAGTTTGTTCTATAATTTGAAGTAAAATGAATTTAACTAAATTACTAATATGAGACACAATAGAGCTGAATGCTACTTAAAAGGCGACATTTAATTTATAAATAGATGTTAAAAGATGTTAAAAAATCCTCCAAGCACTTTCGGCTGGCAACCACCACCATCTTCAGGGAAAAAAAAATTCCTTTCTGCTGCCGTCTTACGTAATTGAACCTTCCCTTCGTCAACATGAAAGAGTTAATTATTTCTTGGGTGTTGCTTGAGTTGGTTTCTATGGATACTTTGATTGAAAATGCAAATAATTTGAAAAACCGATGTGAAACAGATGGTTAATGTGCGTTTATCTTCTAATATTCAGGCTATTAAACAATATATTGGATATATTGTACGGTACAGTATCGTTGCAAACGTGATTTCCTTTACATAAAATATCAATAGATTCTCTGATAATGGATGTATAGTAGTTTGATGACGAATAAATGACTTTTGCTAGAGTAAAATCTGTTACAATATTCTACTTACAATATAACCGTCTATTTACAGCTTTATCACGGTTAAATTATAAGCAGAATATTCTATTAGATTTTAGTCAAGCAAAGGTTATTTATCCATCATCAAATTAGTATACATCCATCATCAGGAAATCTATTGATATTTTATGTAAAGGAAATCAAGTTTGCAACAATACGGTATCATGCAATATACACAATATTTGGTTTAATATCCTGACTATTAGAAGATAAAAGCACAGTAACTCTCTGTCTCACATAGATTTTTAAACTCAAATCAATTTCGAATCAATAAAACAAGATATCCATAGAAGCTAATTCAAGCAACACCCAATAAATAATGGACTTTTCCACCTCAAGACGAAGCGAAGGTTCAGATACGTAAGAAGGAAGACGCTGAAAAGAAATTTTTTCTCCCTGAAGAGAAATTTTTCCCCCTGTTGCCAGCCGAGAGTGCATGGAGGATTTTTTAACATCTTTTAATATCAATTTATATTTTTAATGTCACCTTTTAATTAACATTGAGCTCCATTGAGTCCCATATTCGTATTTATTGAATGATATAAATGAATATTTGCATTTCGCCCTATATGTTTAATGAATTTTCTTTGGATAAAGATTTTTCTCCAAGCAATTTTGAAAAATTTTACAATAATAGAGAAAGAAACAATAGTAGTAAAAACAATTAAAACTTTTTGGAACTTTATGCTTCTTATTTTAAGAAATCTTTAAGAAGCCATAAAAACATGATGTTAAAAGTATATTTTTTGTCATTTTCTCAATTAATCTAAACTTGTTTACGCTCTGTTAAAAGATTTGCAGCAAACTGTCCAGTCATACGATCGCTTTTATAGAAAATGGTTACATAACAGTAATGTGACGCTATTCTGACCATATTATTGCCCATAATATGGTCAGAATAGAATTTAGTTACGGTTACCATTTTCTATAAAAACGGTTGAATGACTGGACAGTTTGCTGCAAATTTATAACAGTGTGTGTTTAAATTTAAAAAAAAAAATGATTTCCTATACTTTTCAACAACAATGGTAAAAATACCAGCACCAATATTTCATACACCCACCAGAAGATGGTCATCTCTGTTTTCGATGAACGACGTCCACTTTTCATTTTCAGTCGGCAGAACTGGTAGTTCATCCAGATTTATCTCAGGAAATCCTTGCAAGTACTACCAAAGTTGTATAAGGAAGTGGCCTTCTCATTAAAGCAGCATATAAATAATGAGTATTTCTAATCACACACTCATGATCTTGAACACTACATCTGAAATAATTATTTACAACTTAATGACAGTTCACGTTTGCTACTATTACGATGTTGAGTATTTATCTTTGCAATAAGTTGTGAATTTGCGCCATTTTCTGCAGTCTGTTCTATAATTTGAAGAATGATCAATTTAATTGGGATAAAGAGCTTTTTACAAACATTTCTGGAAAATGTTACAATAATAAAGAAAGAAACAATAATAATAAAAATAAATAAAACTTTCTGGAACTTTACGTTTCTCATTTTAATAAATCTATAAGAAGCCATAAAAATATGATGGTGAAAATATATTTTTTGTCCTTTTCTCGAGTAATATACACTAGTTTATATGTTTAAATTTAAAAATAAAAGTGTTCCCACATTTTTCAACAACAAATGTAAAATTATCAATACCAACATTTCATACACATCCGTCAAAATATGATCACCACTCTTTTAGATGAACGATGTCAACTTTTCATTTTCAGACGACAGAACCCAAAGTCCATCTTGATTTATCTCAGGAAATCCTTGCAAGTGTTACCAAAGTTTTGATAAGGAAGTTAAACTTCTCATTAAAACAGCTTATAAATAATAAATAATTCTGATCACACACTCATGATCTTGAAAAAGAAATGTACATCTGCAATAATTAATTACAACTTAATGACAATTTACGCCTCCTACTATTAGGATGCCTGCATTAAGATTTGCAATAAATTGTGAGTTTGCGTCACTTTCTGAAATCTATAATATGAAGAATAATGAATTTACTTGTGGAGAAAGTCTTTTTACAAACATCTCTGGGAAATGTTACAATAATAACGAAACAATAATAATAAAAATAAATAAAACTGTCGGGAACTTTATGATTCTTATTTCAAGAAATCTAGAAGAATCCATAAAAATATGATGTTAAAAATATATATTTTGTCGTTTTCTAAAATAATACTATATACTTTTTTATGTGTTTAAATTTTAAAAAAATCCTACATTTTTCAACAACAGAGTTAAAATTATCAATATCAATATTTCATACACAACCATAAAAAGATGATCATCTCTTTTGTAGGTGGAAGAAGTCAACTTTTCATTTTCAGACGACAGAACCAAGAATTCATCTTGATTTATCTCAGAAAATCCTTGCAAGTGCTACCGAAGTTTGGATAAAGAAGTAGTTGTCTTCTCATTAAAACAGCATATAAATAATGATTAATTCTGATCACACACTCATAATCTTGAACAGGAAGTGCACAGATGAAACAATTAATTACAACTTAATGACAGTTTACGTCTTCTACTATTACGATGTCTGCATTAAGATTTGTTATCAGTAGTGGTTTATGTCATTTTCTGAAGTTTGTTCTATAATTTGAAGAATAATAAATTTACTCGGGATAAAGATCTTACTACAAACAATTTTGAAAAATGTTACAATAACAAAAAAAGAAACAGTAATAATAAAATTAAATATAACTTTCTGGAACTTTATGCTTCTTATTTGAAGAAAACTATAAAAAGCTATAAAAATATGATGATAAATAGGTAGTTTTTTCATTTTCTCAAGTAATATTTTCGGCAACAAAGGTAAAGTTATCGGTATCAATATACCAAATTACAATAACCTTTTACTTACAAAACCTCTTATATAATCCTTTCAAATAAAAAAAATTACATGTTGCGATACATATGTGCAAATAAGAATAGACAGACAAGTTCAATTGTACAGGGTGATTATAATATAAGTATCTCTATTTGGAACTGTCTGTAGCTCGAAGGAATGATCCGAATGAAACCAAAATCAGTACACTTACTATATAAGAAGGGTGAAGAAGAATGGAGCAATATAAAAATTAATTGCAATTATCACCGACAGACGGCGCTACTGAGCGTGAAATGTAATGTGTAATACAAGAACAAAGAATTAAGGCGTCAAACCGGATGACACATCTAATTTATTGGAAAATGTCACAGTGAACGTTGTTACGCTTTTGCATGGTGGTGCCGATCATTTTCAGGTTCCACATGGTCATTGTGCTGGAGGACACAATGCAGGCAGTGCACGACGTGTTCAACTGTGGAATGTAACACATCAGGAGTGGTGTTTCGCAATTGTTGTTATATGCGGTAAAGTAATTTAGGTTTGCGACAGCTCCACTGTACACAATATTACACATTACATTTCACACTCAAAAACACCATCTGTCGGCAATTATTTCAATTAATTTTTTATTGTTGCATTCTTCTTCCCCTTTTTCGAATAGTAAGTGCACCGATTTTGGTTTCATTCCGGTTATTCCTTCAAGTTACAGACAGCTCCAAATAGAGATACTTATATTATAACCACCCGGTATATTATCAGTTTTTCATTAAATGCACCAAAGAAGCAACAACGGGAAATACAACAAATTTTAATTTGTAGGATTCGTTTAAAATTTGATGAATTGTGTAGATTGATAAGTAAATTATCTCACACTTTCCTTTAATTAAGGAAGTGATTTACTTCATGTATACCTTTCCAAATATGGCCATATTTTCTATGGTTGAATGATGTCACGTTTTCATTCTCATATGACATTAGCGCAAGTTCATCCTGATTTATCTCGTAACACCCTCGCACATCCTAGCGAAGTTTTGATTACGGAATTTTGCGTTCTTATTCAAACAGAATATACATTTTGGATCATTGTGATCTCACACCTCATGATATTGAATGGGAATACACAACTGGAATAATTTTTTCCCACTTAATAACATATCAAGTTTGCTACTATTATAAATTATAATACTAGTATTTAGCTTTGCTATAAGTTTTGAGTTTTTGTCATTTTCTGCAGTTTGCTCTTTGCATTGAAAAATAAGGAATTTACTTCAAATACGCAAAAAGATACAAAAGAAAATGAAAAAAAAAAATCTTTAATTATACATTAAGTTGTAGCACAGCAATATTTGTTAATAACCAAATATTTACATATAGTACTTTTTAATGGTACCAGACGCATTTGAAGCGCATGATTTTCTATAATACACTAATCATTACTATTTTAAGGCCTTTACAATAATAGGGCTGTTTAACCTAAATTATTAAGCATTGTAAGTGTGGATCTATTAACAGATATGTATTTAAATGCAAGACAGTTTTGTTAGGGTGTATTAAATTTCGTGAAGAAATAATAATTTGAACATAAAAAACATCCCAGCTGAAATTATTCTATATAGCATAATTTGTTAGGGGAAAAAAAAGTAATGTAATATAACATTTAGTAGTGTATCGCAAAATTTTTTTAACTAATGTGTATAATACACAGACAAACATTTGCAGTACAAAAAAAAGAATTATTAATAATTGTGACATTTTGGAAATGTGTAACAAATTATTTTATGGAACTTTCAATAATGATACATTTAATACTATTATTACCATGGCATTGAAATTCGAAAGACCACGAATAGCAGTACATCTGATTAATGCGATTATTTTGAAAATAAAAATAAAATACCTCTGAGATTTAAAAAAAAAATATTTTTTTAATTATTTTTAGAAAATATCTTTTGTTTGAAGAAAATGCAACCAGATGGCAGCATCAAACAATGTTTTTTTTGTATTATTTTTATTATTATTTTTTTTTTTTAATTGCAAGCTGAAACTCAAAAACTTTTTTTTTTTTTTTAAGAGATGATGGAAAGGCTGTAAGCATGTAGCAAGCAAAATGCTGATAGAATAAAAAATTCTATACAATGTCATATTCCAAAGGAATAATGCATTTAAAACTGCAACAAACTTGTGTTAAATTTTCAAAGTATTTTTCATATTTATATTTGTAAGTATTTCCAATATTTCTTTTGCTTTGTTATTGTCAATATATTCTGCAGGTATTTTATCCAGTACCATGTTATAAGTGTATTTTTTTCATCTAATAAATGTGTTTTGTTTATCTTAAGAGGAATCCATTTTGTAATAAATAATTCACAAGACATAAAGGCAAAACTTTTAACATTTTTTTATTATTTACTATTGAGGAATTACTTATTAATGCATTCCAACATATATTGATCTTACTTATTCGTCTGTACAATTCTATTTGAATATTGAAAGTTACTTTTTAAAAAGATATATCTATAATATTGCTTGTGTGAAAGCTGAGGCATGTTAGGCAATTTCCTTTAAAGAATCATGTGATATATGTATGGCTTATATAAAGCAATTTTAATTTGAAGTTTAACAGTATGTATTTCATAAAATGACAAATCTGTAAACATTAAACTTTTACCTCTTAAAGTATACATACAGTATGCCCACTAAAGTCCCTTGCCACCCTCTTAACTTCGAAACGGCTGCTGCTATATTCATAAAAGTGGTGTCTAGGTATAGTAAAGTAGCCATGCGCTACACAATGAAACAGCCTTCAGCGCCACCTGGTGGAATGCTGCGGAGTTAGCATTCCTATCTCGAAAATGGAAAGATATCGAGAAAAAAGTGATTTACAAAGTTGTAGAATATCATCGATTTAGTACGAAAAGACACCTTGTGGACATTAATGCCAAGAATAGAACGGTTAAAACGCGTATTTGTTTTTTTTTGTGATTTCCTACTCTGTGACGTGACAAAACGATCTTAGAAAGAAAGAAACAATCAGTTATGAAACAGCAGGTCTGTGCGACCCCTCCACAAACATTTTAGGACATTAAACGACGCTATTACAGGCGCTTGTGCCAACGTGTGACCATCTATGCCGCAACGTGTGCAACGTGAAATTCAAACAAACATCCAAATATGCATTGTTGCTGACGGTGAGAAGTTTAAATATCTAAAATAAAGGTATATTATTATAACTAGTTGTTTTTTCCTTTCTAAGATCGTTTTGTCACGTCACAGTGTAGAAAATCACGAAAAGACAAATGCGTGTTTTAACCGTTCTGTTCTTCGTACTAATGTCCACAATGTGTCTTTTCGTACTAAATCAATGATGCTCTACAACTTTGTAAATCACTTTTTTTCTCTATCTCTTTCTGTTTTCGAGATAGGAATGCTAACTCCGCAACCTTCCACCAGGTGGCGCCGTAGGCGGTTTCATTGAGTAGCGCATGGCTACTTTACTATACTTCGACACTGCTTTTATGAATATAGCAGCAGCCGTTCTGAAGTTAAGAGGGTGGCAAGGGACTTTAGTGGGCATACTGTATAGTAGTATACATATAACATGAAAAATAATTATTATTTACATATATTTATTAAAGACAGATGATTAACTTCTATGGAGTTTTAATTAATTGATTTTCATATTGTGTTCTTCTGGTACACTTTACTCAAAAACTACAAAACCTATCACTTTTAAATATTGTATGGTCATTAAAAACAGAGCAGTTAGTAAGAAGAAGAAATAGGTCATGTGTTGATTTGAAATAAATAAATTTAAAAGTATAAAAAAAAGAAAGAAAAATACATATTATTATTTATATATATATTTTTAATTTCAATATTAATGTACTGGTATGTATTGTTTTCGTATTAATATTAAATGGCATGTTTGTAATGGAATGGCCATTAAACCTTGAAAATGACAGGTTTTGTAGTTTTTGAGTATAGTGTACTTAGCAAACGCAGTAAATAGCAGGTAACAATTGTATCAAAGAAGGTAGTAATTGTTAAGTAATTGTACCTATAAACATATGTAAATAATACTTATTTCCCATGTTATGTATATACTACATTATGCATACTTTAAGAGGCAAAAGTTCAAAGTTTACAGATTTGTCTATTTATCAAGTACATTCTGAAACTTTTCGTTAAAATTGCTTAATTTTAGCCATCTAGACGTCACATATGCCCTTACGGGACTAGAAAGGTTTGTCTTATATATTTGACTGAAGTTTGATCTTGAGTTATCACGCCTGTAATTAGTTTATACTATAACTTCTTTTTGCATTTAGTTATTTATGTCTTATAGAAGTAAAGTAATATTAGTTAAATTGTAAAAAAACAAACAATAACAAACGTTTTCATAATGCACGGCAAAATTAATCTAGCAAAACTAATTTGGCCACGATTTTGATGTCTAGGTTCCATATTTTTAAGTGATCATTTCTTCATTACTTAGCTTATTGAAATGTCTCTCGATTATAACTCAAATCAAAGAAAAATATATAAAGTTATAACAAAAAATAGGATAAATTGTTAAGCATTTGAATTTCATATTATATATGTATATTCTTTATATTTTTTTTTTGTCTTAGGAATACTCGAGAGACAACGTAAGAGGCAGTGTAAATAAAAAATTACGATTCAAATATATGGAACTTGAGTTTAAAATCGTGCAAAAATTAGTTTTGCAAGATTAAATTTGTTGTACATTAAAACTGTTGTTATTTGTTTTACAAATAATGAAATATTTTTTTACTTCCATGAAACATAAATAAATAAATAAATAAATGCAAAAAGAAGTAATAATCTAAATTAATTACAGGGTTTCCTAATTGAAGAGTTCGCCGTTTCCAACTTTTCTTGTCCTTTAACACAGTTATTCACACAATTCTTCTAGGAATTTACTTCATACACATCCTACAAAATAGGGTCATCTCTCTCTCTAGATGTACGATGTCCATTTTCATGTGATAGAAGCGAGAATTCATCCTGATTTATCTCGTGAAATCCTCGCAAAAGTGCTAACAAAGTTTTGACAAGGGAATCGCCTTCTCATTAAAACAGCATATAAATAATGAGCCATTGTGATCACACACTCATGATCTTGAATGGGAAATGTACAGCTGAAATAATTAATTCTAACTTAATGACAGTTCAAGTTTGGTGCTGTTATGATGTCTACATTTATCTTTTTTATAAGTTTTGAGTTTGTGTCATTTTCTGTAGTTTGATATTTAATTTGAAGAATAGTGAATTCGAATATTCATAGAGAAAAATAACAACAAAAATATTTAATTATAGATGCATAGATTAAATTTAGCTAAACTATTTAAAATAGATATTACATTGTTTTCTTTAATTACCGATTACTGTTAAATAATACTGTTACATAATCAATGTTAAGTATTCAGGTATCCGCACACCTTCGGAGGTGATTTTTTGAAATTTATGAAATTTTTTCTTTATACCAATTTTTTCTAATGAAATTAAGTTAAAACTTTGAAAAATATATAAACATTTCAGAAATAGCACAGTAATAATTTTTTTAAAGTGAAAAACAGTCAAAATTATATGAAAAATTGACAATTGTGCGAAACATGATAACTCAAAATCAAATAAATGCCTTCACATTTTGTAAATCCCATAATAAAGAGAATAGCTGTCTCTAGGACATAGATTAACCGCATTATACTAGCATCTCTATCGCAGAAGCTATGGCACTTAAAGTACTAATGTACTGAAAATTTCGTAAAATTTCTTTTAACTTTTTAAAATTATACCAGTGTAAATATAAAACTAATTAATATATCATCCTGATTTTAGTCTATTCCCTAAAAAAAAATTGTAAAATAAGTAAAAATAAATTTCAAAGCATTTCATGCATAAGTTTTCGCTATAGGATATTTTGCGTACAGTAAAAATCTGAAAAACTTCATTTTGAGAAAAAGGTAAAAATAACTTTTAAAGGTGGTTCTTGCTATAAAAATAATTGTTATTCTTAATTATATGCTCTATGTATTTTCTGGAACATATAATCCAATCTAAATGTTAAATCTTGAAAAAAAAAAGAATGTAAACATACATTACAGCTTACTTCCGGTTTGCAGAACGATAATCCCGGTTGTACAATTCTTCGGCAAGCTGTAATAGATGTACCTTTAAACGGCTGTAACTCAGGTTCTAATTCAGATTCAGACACAATTAAAGCAGAATTCGATAGATAAAATATCGGCTTTTAATATTATTGCAAAAATGAAAAATCGATATTTTCATCGAAAATGACGTTGCAAAGTTGTGCGGATACTTAAGTCACGTGCCTTTCTTTCTGAATACAGATTGCCATTACTGTTTTAGAGGGACAATTTTCTCCATAACATAGTAAAGTAGCAGTAGTATTGCTTTTTAATAAAAATGTATAATTGTGTTATGTAGAATTAAAATTCATGTATCGTGTATGAAAAGTTAAAAAAGAGAACGCGGATTCATCACGGTTCTTTTTTAATATTATTTGAAATAAATAAATGTAGGTAAAATGTAGCACATTTTACAGATAATTTGATAAATTTGTACAAGATTCAAACAGTTTAATCAGTGATTTCAAAAACTACATAAAAATTTATTTTTAAAAATGCTTTTTTCTGTTTTACCAAATGTATACTTAAAGGTAGGCCAAAATGTGTAGACAAACATTAAGCAGAAGTATTTATTCGTTGCCACTCCAAATTGTTGTTTATTGCAAAAACAACATTAGTAAATGAAAATACCAAGTTATATTCCGATTGCCAACGTTAGAACAAGAAGAAAATGTAGTCGAATACGATGCCGAATATGACTATGTATCTTAATGAATAACCAAGAATTACAAAACGTAAATTTTCGAATAGAAATCTTCGAATTTTGTACTCTCAGAATTCTGCAATTTGATAAGGTGAATATTACTATTTGGAAATGGTGGTGTTCGAAATACATAATATTTGGCACCTGTGAACTTAGTATCAATAATCACCCAATAATTAATTGCGCTGTTGTATTTTGTATGCCTTTAGATGATATAAATTTAAATATGCATGTTTCAAAACACGCATCGTTCGAAATTATTGACACATATGTCTATATTTAGCTGATTTTATAATATTGTACTACATGGTTATTGTTTTTGACTTAAAATGAATCTTATAAAACATTAATTTAATTTCCTAGAAAATTAGAAACATATGGTGTAGAAATTGCATTACACATAACGTTTTGTTTTGAGAATTTGGAGGAATATTTGTAAGCTAAGATGCAGACGTAAATAATGCATGTATATTATATTTTGAGAAATATCTAATGGAAATATTATTAATATTTGTTTTTTAATATCATTTGTAGGGTACCAAATCCCATTGACCACAAAATCAACGTAAATTCAAAGATTTTGTTTAAGTTTTTCTTAATTTTAATTATTGTAAAATTAATAACTGTTAAGATAATCGTATTTAAAGGTTTATTAAATATAGTGAGCACAAGAATTTCTTAAAATATCTAGCACTTCTGTGAACGTGTATATTTGAAACATTTTACCATCTTTAATTTTTTTATTCTTCTGGAATTTTCGCTAAAAAAGTGACGTTCAGTGGTCTTTCTTTGGCTATCTATCTACATGAATCCGAATTTTATAATAATTTAATAAATTACTTAAAAAATATATAAAGCGTAAAAATACGCATAATTAAAATTTTAAGGCGTATTTTTGAAATGCGATTATGGGGATCTCAAAACATATTTGGTCTGAAATATTTCTTATTAATTATCTTTGGTCTTAAATATACCAGATTGCTTAAATATAAGAATAAGATACTTTTTGAAATTTTTAATTTATTCGTACTTATATATTTTATTTAGCAATGACTTTTAAGCTTTTAACTAAAACGCTTAAAATTAATTAAATTAAAATAAAAATGCTAAACAAAATCTTTATGCATCTATAATTAAAATGAGAAATTTTCATATGAAATGAGTATTTGGATTTTTTCTATTTCGCAAGATTTAATATATATATATATATATATATATATATATATATATACTATTTGCGATCTATAATTACAATACAGTGCAATTTGAATAATCAACCTTCTCATAGTATTTTTATGCACTTCTAAATAAACAGCCAAGCTCGTTTGTAGTGAGAAATCTTCTGCAGAAAACTCTATTATGGTGATGGAAACTCGGATATAGCTAACAAACGTGCAACAATTTTTAAAAGTTTTTCTTATTTTTCCCGGGGAAAAAAAAGATTCATGTTTGTTTTGGAATATTTTATGGAATAAGATGAAGATACCATAATTTATGCAGTCATTTATCTTAAATGATTTGGCTTGTATTCAACGAACAAATAAACTATAATGGAAACCGTTTAATTTATTAAGGTAATTAGAAGATAAGCACATGATTTGAACGCTGCAAAATATCTTTATGAAAAATGTTTTTTTTTAAAGTAATAAGTAAATGGTTTAAACAATTTTTTAATTATTACTCTATCACAAAATTACTTCATATTCCTAAAATTCCTAATTCTTCATATTCCTCCATTCAAAATCCTAAAAGTTTTTTTCTTCGATTTTTTTTTTTTCAAATTGCAACCATTTTCTTCTTTTCAAGTATTTCAATATGTTTGGCATTTTATTCATCATTCGTGACCAATTATAGAAAGCTCTTAGACAAAACTTTCTTTAGCTATTTGATATGCAATCATGCACATAAAAACCTTTTATTATTTTTTTTTTAATGTGTAGATGCAAAATTGTGACGAGCTTTGTTAGAGCACTACATGCATGACACCAAATTTACACTTTTTTGATACCGTTATATTTTTATAGAAAACTTATTTAATGACAGAAGTTTTGGCGTTAAATAATACAAAGATTTCTTTCAAAAAATTGTGGTAAAATGTGATGATAATGATTTTTTTTACTAAGATGAAGCCAGATTGTTATTTAAGTATTCTGATGAATGTTTTTTTGTATTAATGTCATTAATCATTTGAAATTATTTGCATAACAATTGCAAAAAAAAAAAAAAAACTTCCAATAATGTTTTCAGTATTTTAATGTTTTACTATGTAGTGGCTATTTCAAAACAGTATTTTAAAAAAATCAAAAGGTACAGTTTATACTAAATTTGCGTAAAATGAAATTGAAATTGAAATTAATTGGCAATTTAACAGTACGTTTTATAAAATTTCAAACATATAAACATAAACTTAATATTTTGCATATTATTCTACATTCATAAATTAATAAAATGTTTTTCTTAATAATTTTTCTGTGAAAAAGAAAATATAATTAAGTTTTCGGCGCGTTTTTATTACGTATTTTAATAAGAGTTTTTGCTTTTGTAATTTATCATTCGTTATCTCGAGCATAAATGCCGGGGAAAACTTTCTTCAACTTCGTTAGAAACATTCAACTTATCACGAAAGAACACTTACTTTACATTGTTAAACTTGTAGATATGTAAAAGAAGTTTCATAAATAATTTCTAAAATTTAAAATTAAATAAATCTTTAAAACTTAGAAGATGAATTTAAAAGATGAGTTTAGTGACATTATTAACAAGAACTTCATAATTTCTGTATACAGTAATTAAAACAAATTAGTTAAATACTTCGTGAATAAAACTAGCTGTGTTTTTTCAAAATGTAAAAATGTAAAAAATAATCCAATAATGGTATTATATGTGGCGTTTATTAAAGTTAAAGGACAATAAAATGGTAAAAGGAGGGTTCATTTAATTGTTTTAACGCCGAAAAGAAGTATCCATCTGCACTGTTAAAAGTTTTAAGAAGGGAAATTAATATGTTTTTCTATATTACAAACAAAAATTAGCTGGAAAAATTCCTTAAAAAAGGAATTACATGTTTTAACCGCTAAAGAGAAACAGAACATATTTTATTTTAAAGGAGAAGGACGTTTTAACTAATTATATATGTAAAAAGGGAATTAATTGTACAATTTAAGAACAAACATTTTTTTCTTGTTTCAATTGTTTAGCATAATAACAACTAAGAGATGCAGATTTCTATGTTAATTTGAGTATTAAAAATGGAAAAGTATTGTGTAAAATTACCAGTTTGATTTTCTAAGGAATATTGTTGTAACTGAGGTTTAAAGAAGGATTTGATGTGGATAGCTTAAATTATTTTTAGTTTTCAATTGCTCAAATTTAACCGGATAACTGAGCGCATTGCATTCCCTAATAACTCAGGCTATAGGAAAGATATTTAAAAAATAACCCAATAATGCTATTATATGTGGCGTTTATTAACGTTAAATGACAAGAAAATGGTAAAAGAAGGTTTCATTTAATCGTTTTAATGCCGAAAAGAAGTATCCATCTGCACTGTTAAAAGTTTTAAGAAGGGAAATTAATATGTTTTTCTATATTAAAAACAGAAAATAGCTGGAAAAATTCCTTAAAAATGGAATTACATGTTTTAACCGCTAAAGAGAAACAGAACATATTTTATTTTAAACGAGAAGGACGTTTTAACTAATTATATATGTAAAAAGGGAATTAATTGTACAATTTAAGAACAAACATTTTTTTCTTGTTTCAATTGTTTAGCATAATAACAACTAAGAGATGCAGATTTCAATGTTAATTTGAGTATTAAAAATGGAAAAGTATTGTGTAAAATTACCAGTTTGATTTTCTAAGGAATATTGTTGTAACTAAAGTTTAAAGAAGGATTTGATGTGGATAGCTTAAATTATTTTTAGTTTTCAATTACTAAAATTTAACCGGATAACTGAGCGCATTGCATTCACTAATAACTCAGACTATAGGAAAGATATTTAAAAAATAACCCAATAATGCTATTATATGTGGCGTTTATTAACGTTAAAGGACAAGAAAATGGTAAGAGAAGGTTTCATTTAATCGTTTTAACGCCGAAAAGAAGTATCCATCTGCACTGTTAAAAGTTTTAAGAAGGGAAAATAATATGTTTTTCTATATTAAAAACAGATAATAGCTAGAAAAATTCCTTAAAAAAGGAATTACATGTTTTAACCACTAAAGGGAAACAGAACATATTTTCTTTTAAGGAGAAGGACATTTTAATTAATTATATTTGTAAAAAGGGAATTTTAATTTTAATTGAGGGATAATTAATCATAAAGTGCACCCCAAAAGTTTATATACAAGCATTTTTTTAATTTAACAGCTAACTAAATAAGTAAGAAAGATGAAATAAATTATGCAAATATATAATGATGAAATTAAAATAATAAAATGCTCAAACAACTTTTAACAGTCATATATTTAATATAAAAAAATAAAAACAAAAATATATAGACAACCGGTGTTAAAAGCTGAGTTAAGTACTGATATCCAAAATTTGCATATATCACGGTCATGTACTTGTGTCGCAATAGTTTTCTGAGATAAAACCGGATTTCTCTTTCTGTTTCCGACTGATTGCAAAGATGCCTTGAAACGTGCAGTTTTCCAAAAAGGAAATTTTGCAAATCTATCGTTTAAAGGTTCGTCGATAGAAAGTTGTGAACATTGCAAGAAAAATTGGACACAGCAGTGTTGGCATTTACCGAATTCTGGCAAAAGGTCACAATTTTGAAATAAAATGCTATTCTGGTCGAGCAAAGAAAACAACTAAACGACAAGACAGAGAGTTTTTGAGATTAGTTTCAAACCAGAATCTGTCTATACGGCCAGTGTCTAAAGAAGTAAGCGTTTCAGTATCAAAATTCACGGTCCATCGACGGCTGCAGGCATTTATATTTCTTGATTATCGCAAAATACGTCGTTCACCTAAGTTTACAAAACGGCATAAAGACGCTCGTGTTCAGTGGGCCCGAAATCACATGAATTGGACAGGTGAATGGTTGAGTGTTTTTTTCAGTGATGAAAATAAATTTAATTTAGAAGACCCTGATGTTTGGGCATATTACTGGCACGAAATTCGCAAGGAACCACGCAAGTTATTCAGCAGACAACAAAGAGGGGTTCATTCATGGAGAATTTTCTTATAATGGAACAACTGATATTGCTTTTTTGTAAGGTCGTCAATGTTTCAAAGATTACCAGAAAACGCTTGAAGTACAGTTCTTCCATTTAGAAAGTTTCTATATGGGGACAAATAGATATACCAGCAAGACACGCTATTCACGTGTCCAACTCTACAATGCAGTGGTTTAGACAAAATCAAGTAACTGTTATATGGACTAGCCAGCTATACGTCCTGTCCTGAACCCAATAAAGAACCTCTGGGGAATATTATCTAGAGAGAAGTGTATGCTAATGAGCGTCAATTTGAAATGGTTCACGATCTAAAGCTACAAACAGAACGAAGTCGGTTTTCTTTAGAGCCAGAATTTCTTCAAACTCTTCTTTTGAGTATGCCTGATCAAGTTTTTGAAGTGATTAGAAAAACGGCTTAAAATGTTAACATTAAATGAAAAAAAATGAGTTGTATATAAAGTTTTGGAAGAGTAAAATTTATGTTTTAATTTTTATCACAAAGTCTGTGATTGTGTAATATTATTTTTGCATACTATTATTATTGTCTTGATATTATTTATAGTTATAAATTGTTTTGAAATTGTTACTCCCCTTTTTCAATTGTAAAATAAGAAAAACCCGTTGTCTATAAATTTTTGGGACGCACTGTTTGATGATTATGTTATTAAATAATAATAATTTTTGAAGTGATTATTTCATGTGTTTTATCATTATTTTAATAGGTTTGACTGCAGTAGAACTCAGTACTCAGAATGATTTTCTCAACAGTGTCCTACTACCCAAACACAAATATATTAGCACATATTAATCTTTTTTCCCTTTTTACTTTCTTCTATCTCTACAAGAAGAAAGTATTGGATTCATGAAAATTTTGACTTCCGGTTTTCGACGGATTTATACGTTTTAGAAGGTCCTTAACACGATTTGACTGTTTTTAGAAAATGTCTGTCTGTGACTCTGTCTGTCTGTATGTGACAAAAATTTTCTGGGCGATTTATCTCAAGAACTAATGCACGAAATCTAATAAAACTTTAGATTCAGTTAGTCCCTGATATCAATTGGTTCTGATTAGTTTTTTGTAAAAATCGCCCGGCAGGTGGCGCTGCCATGCAGCATTTTTCGAGATTTCCGCAATAGCTCTATCTCAAGAAATAATGCTCGGAATTTAATAAAACTTTATATTCAGTTAGTCTCTGATATAAATTGGTGCTGATTAGTTTTTGGTAAAAATCGTCCGGCAGGTGGCACTGCTATGCAGCATTTTTTGCGATTTCCACAATAGCTCTATCTCAAAAATTAATGCTCGTAATTTAATAAAACTTTATATTCAGTTAGTCTCTGATATAAATTGATGCTGATTAATTTTTTGTAAAAATCACCCAGCAGGTGGCGCTGCTATGCAGTATTTTTCGTGATTTCCACAATAGCACTATCTCAAGAACTAATGCTTGGAATTTAATAAAACTTTATATTCAGTTAGTCTCTGATATAAATTGGTGCTGATTAGTTTTTGGTAAAAATCGCCCAGCAGGTGCCGCTGCTATGCAGCATTTTGCAGGATTTACACGATTTTAGCGATAGTCATATCTCAAGAAATATTGCACGGAATTTAATAAAACTTGAGTTTCAGTTAGACCTTGATATAAATTGGTGCTGATTCTAGTATATGCGAATCCTGTGTGAGATAGAAGAAAGTTTTGGGATTGACACATCCGACAAGTTTTAAATGAAAAAACAATTTGAAGCTGTATTTAGATCAGAAACGGCATGGAGCATCGAAAGTAAATGATATACGGAATAATATTGAAAATATCAATTTTGTATAAAAATTAAACGTGTCTACGCTTAATAAAATACATTTAAATATAACACTAATATAAAAAGTAAAAAAGAATAAAGTTCAGTGTAAACGGCTTTAAGGCTCTCAGGCGTCTTATTTTTTCACTGAAAGTGCAATTTTGTATCATGTCCCATTCCATTTTATTCTCGCTATTATACTCTGTAATAATAATATCTGTCATGTGGACTAAATGCGATATTTAAAAAAAAATCAATTTTAAAATTAAACATGTTGTACACCTTCAAAATGTTAAAATATTCCAATATTTCCATAATCGGGTTTTTATCATGATTCAATACGTTCCTCAAGCTGATATATTTACTATTCTCTATTACTCATATTAATACTCTCTTTGTATTATTCTCAAACATTTGAAAAATCCGATAAACTTCCAATATGACGTCAGATTCATTTTCTTTTTAAATATCTAATTTCGTCATATTAAGCTATTTTCTGTATTTACACATATTAAACACATATTAAACTTAGCAGATACATTCCTTTTGATGCAAGGAATAACTTATACCTCATTTTTAGCATTAGAATTGCATTGGTTATTTAAAATTAGCATTTTTTTCAAAAAAACATTATTTTTTTCAAATTTTATAGTTTAAATTTAAAGTTAAAAAATGATTTTTATTGCTTAAACATGAAGTATACGTTCAAGGTACATTCATTTTACATCATTATTAATGTTATTTGGGACCCTAGAACCAATAGTTTTGCTACAGTCTTGCAAGCATTGGATGGAAGTAAAAAAACATTTGTTTTTAAATGAAACATTAAAAAACCCGTAAAATGTCAGTTATAGAATACTGAAATAATTATGCTACATAGAACAGATATTTAGCTGTCAGTGGTAAAAAAAATTATACATTTGTGTCTTATAGGAGTCAGAAATAAAATGAAATGTGACATAATGCTAAATTTCACTTTCAGTGAAAAAGTAAGACTCCTGAGACCCCTTTATCCTGCATGTTTTAAAACAGGAATTATGATATAGGATTGCATTTGTTCCCGTGCAGCTCGTACTTTCTCTCTCTGTCTCGCTCTGTCTTTGAACTCCTTCTCTGTTTCTTTCTATATACATGGTGGCACATAAATCCATTCACATTTAAAGGAAGTAACAAAAAATTATCAAATTGCGGTGTTGATGTGAGATTAGCAAGTTTTGCAGTTGATGTAAGACATTTCAAAATGTCGGAATTTATGTGGCAAGACCAAAGATATATCGTTTCCGAAATATGTTTTGCCACAAATAGAGTTTTACAAATTTTAAAAATTCTGGTACCAAGGTATAAATTCTAGTCGCGAGTAAAAAGAAAAAAAAATTACATTCCTTCCCCGTTATTGATTTTCAAAGAGCACAAACTTAATTAACTATAATTGTTAAACTTAATTAAGAGCGAAAAAGTAATAACAAACATAGTTTAGAATTTGTTAGATAGTTTAGAATAGTACATAATTAAAAAGATAATAAAACAAAGCTTTCTAAGGAAATATCTCAAAATTATATATCTCTGAAAAGAAAAGAAAATATTGTAAACTCGGAGTTAACCGACATGTTCGGGATATGCTTATTGCCGAATGCTTCAAATGTCCAAATAGTTGAGTGCTACAAAAAATTAGAAGAATTGCTAAATTAAAAATAAAAGTATAATTTTTTTGTTTGAATATAACTTCAAGTTTATTTCTTAATATTTTGCAACTTTGCAGCATCTATAATGAGACATCTTACAAGAAATTTAATTAAACATTGTGAAGTTCGCAAAATAATTTGAGAGTTATTACGTGATATGCATTGCTGAAAGGAAAAGAAAAACATTTTCTCACGTTGGGATTACATAATCGGAATCTGCAGCCTGCTGAGGTTTATTTTTATCCAACGATCTACGATAAGAATTTAGGAATAAAAAAAAAAAAAAAAAAAAAAAAAAAAAAAAACACTATCCTTTTGAGCTGCAATCAATGATTTTTTATTTCCATTTACTGCAGATAATAATCTAAACAATGTAATTATAAAATATTCTTGTGTAACAACCCAATACCAGACACTTGTCTCCAAGACAGATTGACGCCTACTGTCCAACGTGTGTGGTGCACACAGGCGCTAGGTGTCACGCATTTTAAGCGGGGAAGAAATATTTAAAAATATATATTATTTCTATTAAAATGAATTATTCTTAAAATTTTAATTACGTTTTATAGATTTACTTCGAATTAATTTCTTATAATCACTTATATGTTATTATTCTTTAAAATGAATGTGAATTAATCAATTTTAATTCTGGACACACAAATTTTATTTGAAACTTACAAAAAAGCGTACGCCTTTTCTATCATTGCATCCAATTTTTAGATGCTACATAGGTTGGAATGACAATATTTCTTATTGAAACTTCCCTTTCACCCAAAATTCTAATCACGTGATATGCTAGCTAAATAGAGCAGAAAAGAATGGCGTTTTATGTATATGAAATGAAAAATGCCTTTAAAATTATGAGAGAAGAGAGAGATCACTGTGTTTGCTGCCCGCACGAGTAGAGGTGTGGGAGAGACAAAATATCGTTTGTGCTCATTTTTTAGTTCAATTTTTGAAAAAAAATATAACATAAAAAGTCAGATTAAAAATTTAGTCGCTAGATAAAAAAGTTGTTCGCCAGTGGTAAATTGGCCACCGCATTTGTCAAGCCCTGGCCACGAACATTCTGACTATTTAACAAGAGTTATAGATGAAAACCGCTCCTGAAAAGTCAATCTTCTCTCCAATATATACACGCATCGCCCGACTTACGTAACTAATGCATTCCATAGACTTTTACGTAACTTGAATTTTACGTAAGTAGAATTTTTAAATTGCTTAAGTATATATATCATAAGAAACTGCAATATTTATTATCATATATATATATATATATACAGTATTATTTTATAAATAAATCATCATGCAACAGTATTTGCTCAGATATAAAGTATAAAAGTATGAAAAATTATAAAACAAACTTAAAGAACACTTTTTAAATTTAAAAAAGTCCTTCCGGCCTGTACCGGGAGGAAAATGTAGCTTTCATAGTCCATGGTCCATGTTTTTAAAAATCCAACTCATTTTACTCAAACACCCTAAGCTAAATTTCTTGGAAACCGATTATAGAAGATTCAATCCCTGTTTTCGTTAATACTGAATTTGAATGCGCATTTGTGCATGAGAGTTACAGCATAACAAAAATCAGATTGTTTCAAAATGTCAGCTAACCTAGAACTTCAAACTGCCATATCTGTACCAATTTTTAAGATATAGTAAAAACAAAGAAAACGTTCCAGAGTCCTTGTATCACGTTCTAACACTTAACAGAATTTTCAATTTATAAATTTTTTGTACATGTTTTTGAATTTTAAAAAATTAAAATTTTTTTCACTGGCCGCCATTTTGAAACAACATGGCGTATGAAGCTGGCCAACGAGCTCGGTCAAGTCCTTAGTATGTCCTATACACATGCTCATTTACATCCAAATCGGTTCATCAATAAGAGAGTTACAGCATGACATATATCAGATATATATATAAATCAACATTTGAACGGAGGGTGGTTTGGGTGTCTGGGGGTCTGGGGGTCATGATCGTAGAAAATATACCAACATTTTTTGGAATTGCTTTCCTCCGAACGGCTGCAATAGGTAGCTTTATGTATTAAAAGCTACCTAATATCTTTCGTATGATGGGATTTATAAATTTAACAATTTTGAATTGGTTTAAACCTAACGAATTTTGAATCTACATCAAATGACTATAAATATAAGAAATAATTAAAGAAGTCCTACTTTCTGCTTCTCCACGAATTCCCGATGGCAACGAAAATACAACGAAAATACATAATTATAACGATTAAATCAGAGTTTTTTCTTCTTTTTTTGCCTCATTTTAATTAGTTTTTCGTTAGTTTGAATATCATCCATAAAAATATAACTCGCTCTCTATATATGAAACTATGTTATGTATATGATTTTTATTTCCATATTTTATTTATAAATTAATTATCAAAAGTATCTAAACGTGTATCAAATGCGGTAGTATGTTCATTAATGAAATTTTCGAGATTTATTACTTAATTTCAAATTTACATAAGTCGCATAATACGTAAGTCGGAGGATCCCTGTATATATATATATATATAAACATATAGGAAGAGAGAGAGGGGTAATGTATGTAATGCACTATGAGTAGATTCAAAGTTCTAAATTCATGAAACTGTTACTCTCTGTAAAAAAAGAAGAATATGACATATTATTCATAAATTAATAAAACATTACTGTTTAAATTTTAAACATCAAATCTTAAAACATTAATTCTTAAGCATTATTAAAACTTCCGAAATAACTAAAATTAAAATATTCAAAAAATAATAAAATAAATCATTAACATGTCAGAAAATGTTTTACTATATTACACAAATGATCATTTTTTTCCATTCGTACATCTCAATTAATTTTAATTGTAATATCGGGAGTCTTTTTTCGTGAAAAGGTTCATTTCCGGGTTAAAAAAAAAATATGTTGTTAACTTTAATTAATTTCATTATTGAAATAAGAAATAGTAATTCAAAACGGCAATCAATAAATGGAAGTATACAAAAATTGAAATGCAGTTTAAAATAACATATAAAAAAATAATGTGCAAAAATTACATTCTATATTCCAATAACGAAAGTGAAATAAATTAAATACTTTTAAAATGAATGAAAGTCAATAGATCTTATTTTAACATTTGCAATGATTTATTATTTGCAATGAAACCTGCTCCCTTATAAATTATGAAGTTCTAAAATTTGCACTCTTTAGTTTTAAACAGGAACAAAAAATCATGTGTCAAGCACAGATTATGAAACATTTTCCTTCACTTCCACAATACTGTAAAAAAACTTCACCGTTTAATAAGGCAAAATACGATGTCTAAGAAAATAATTTTAAAAGCCAATTTCAGGAATTACCATCAATAGTCGGAAAAATAAATGAATTATTTTGTGCAGCATTGTATATGTTCTATATATTTGCTTATATACCACATAATTTGCTAAAGTTTACTTACAACTAGGAAACGCATAGCATAGTTAAAAATCATTCTTCATAAATTACCGTCAATAAACGGAAATGTACTCGAGAACTTTTGTGCTTCACTGTACATGATATATAGAATTTATACATTTCAATGTAATAGACAAAATATTAGTTAAATTTAAAAACACGTACCATAACTGAATACGCATTTCCACCATTTATTGTTCATAGACACTATTGTAAGGGAATTCTTTTGTGTATCTCTGTAGATGAACGATAAATGCTACGTACACCGTATTCTATTATAGTAAGCCTCTTCAGTGCACATCAGTGATATCTGTTAATTTCAATATGTTTGAAGTAGTATAACATCAATAAAATATAAGAACACAAATTTTATCAGACAATAAAGTAATCAGACGTAGTGTTTATGCTTTAATATATTTAATCAATAAAATACACTGAGAATAATTTTGCCCATAGACCAAAATGTAACGGAATTATTTAAAGAGTACTGTAAATGTTACACACTTCATTTTCAATTCTGAATACACAATAGTAAACCTAAATGACATACATCAATTGGATGCTAATCCGAGTATATTTACGCAAGTTAGAGAAAGGACAGACGGCAAATAGATAGACAGAAAAATCGAATTCATAAATACTTGTTAACTATGTTGGAAACTGTTAAAAAGGCACAAAACAAATAAATGTTCTTTGCAATTTTCTTGTATTTATAATCTAGTTAATTCAGGGATAATTCATAATTTTATTTCTTATTGCTTAGTATGTGAAGTACTTAATATTAGTAAGGTTAAGTTCTCGATCAACAATACTACATACATATATATTATGAACAACAAAGACTCTTTTTTTTTTTAACGAGAGGGGTTGCATCTCTGTGCGATTCTAAAAATAATCAGTTAATATGAAAGCCTGCTTCATCTTCATATCATATTTTAGAAAGTAACTGGTCTGTGTTTATTAATTCATGTAACAATAATGGATGGGTAAGTCTGCATGCAACAAGATAATGTTGATTTTGTGAATGATTTGTTCTTAAAATTTACTGTTTCAAAACATTTTCTATATTTTATTTTTAATATCGTACATTTTTAAAGTTAAATATATATATATATATATAATTCCCTCTCAGTACAAGCTGCATACGTTCTTTAAATGTGCTACATCACTACAGACATAATACTCTAAAATTTATATTATTGGATATGAGATTAGATTTGATAAACATGCAAAACAAATAAAAGGTACACAACTTTAGAGAGTTTCAAGGTTATCATATGATATAAATAATGGTATAATTAAAAAATAAACTATTCAAAATAGTATGAATATAGTGCTTACCCGAAGGCTCTTCATTGCTAAAAATAAAAGATGACTAATCTGGCGTTATCTTTGAGTCATTACCGTAGTGTATCATTTTTCTGTCGTAAGATCTTTTCTTTTTCAAGGCATGACTTAGTTTTATCATTTCCATGTGATGGCTTTCCGATAATGGAAAACAATTCGCAAGTGACATTATCATTTGTTAACCATGAATTTTAAACAACATGAAAAGTTTTAAAATGTCCTATCGACATCTACTTTTGTAGTCTAATATCAATAATGTAAAATTGAAATTTTAGTTCATTATGTGCAATAAGTTTTATAATCTGTTGATGAGTAATACAAGAATTTGTATGCAAATATATACAATTGTTACCTGCAGTACACTCTCAAATATATTATTATAATGTTAAATTTACCTTTTCACATTGTTTGACATTACCGCAGTGTATCGATTTTCTGTGGTAAGGTATTTTCTTTTCAAGGTATGACTTACGGCTTCATTAAAGTATCATTTTCATTTGATTGTTTTCCAATAATGGAAAATATTTTTCAAGTGATATTATTATTTTTTTTAACCATGAATTTTAAAGAAACATGAAATGTTTCAAAATGTGCTATCGACATATATTTTTGTAATACAATATAAATAATGTAAGATTGAAATTTCAGTTCATTATGTGCTATAAGATTTATAATCGGTTGATGAGTGATACAAGAATTTGTCCGCAAATGTATACAAATGTTGCTGGTAGTACTCTCGAATATAATATTTTTCAAATAAAAATAAAATTTGCCTTTTCACATTGTTTAATATTAAAAATCTGATTAAAAAGTTGGACAGTTCCTCCACTAACTAGAACTAGAGACGAAGAGTACTAGTAAGAACTAGTAAGAGTACTAGTAAGAAGTAGAGAAAACTTATATGCTTAAAAAAAGTATACCAATAAAAGTAAAATCAAACTAGTTTGCTTAGAGTCTTTTGTTTCATTGACTTTCTCAGCTATTAGTTGAAATAATAAATAAATGAATAAATAAATACATATTAACAGCTGTTTTCATCACATGTATGAAACATTAGTCATTCTTGTTCAATAAATGTAATAATTTAAATTTAAAATATTTTAACTTTAATAAATTAAATATGTTTAAAATATAATAATATTTCTCAGCTATTAGTTGAAATAATAAATAAATGAATAAATAAATACATATTAACAGCTGTTTTCATCACATGTATGAAACATTAGTCATTCTTGTTCAATAAATGTAATAATTTAAATTTAAAATATTTTAACTTTAATAAATTAAATATGTTTAAAATATAATAATATTTCTCAGCTATTAGTTGAAATAATAAATAAATGAATAAATAAATACATATTAACAGCTGTTTTCATCACATGTATGAAACATTAGTCATTCTTGTTCAATAAATGTAATAATTTAAATTTAAAATATTTTAACTTTAATAAATTAAATATGTTTAAAATATAATAATATTTCTCAGCTATTAGTTGAAATAATAAATAAATGAATAAATAAATACATATTAACAGCTGTTTTCATCACATGTATGAAACATTAGTCATTCTTGTTCAATAAATGTAATAATTTAAATTTAAAATATTTTAACTTTAATAAATTAAATATGTTTAAAATATAATAATATTTCTCAGCTATTAGTTGAAATAATAAATAAATGAATAAATAAATACATATTAACAGCTGTTTTCATCACATGTATGAAACATTAGTCATTCTTGTTCAATAAATGTAATAATTTAAATTTAAAATATTTTAACTTTAATAAATTAAATATGTTTAAAATATAATAATATTTCTCAGCTATTAGTTGAAATAATAAATAAATGAATAAATAAATACATATTAACAGCTGTTTTCATCACATGTATGAAACATTAGTCATTCTTGTTCAATAAATGTAATAATTTAAATTTAAAATATTTTAACTTTAATAAATTAAATATGTTTAAAATATAATAATATTTCTCAGCTATTAGTTGAAATAATAAATAAATGAATAAATAAATACATATTAACAGCTGTTTTCATCACATGTATGAAACATTAGTCATTCTTGTTCAATAAATGTAATAATTTAAATTTAAAATATTTTAACTTTAATAAATTAAATATGTTTAAAATATAATAATATTTCTCAGCTATTAGTTGAAATAATAAATAAATGAATAAATAAATACATATTAACAGCTGTTTTCATCACATGTATGAAACATTAGTCATTCTTGTTCAATAAATGTAATAATTTAAATTTAAAATATTTTAAGTATAATAAATTAAATATGTTTAAAATATAATAATATTTCTCAGCTATTAGTTGAAATAATAAATAAATGAATAAATAAATACATATTAACAGCTGTTTTCATCACATGTATGAAACATTAGTCATTCTTGTTCAATAAATGTAATAATTTAAATTTAAAATATTTTAAGTATAATAAATTAAATATGTTTAAAATATAATAATATTTCTCAGCTATTAGTTGAAATAATAAATAAATGAATAAATAAATACATATTAACAGCTGTTTTCATCACATGTATGAAACATTAGTCATTCTTGTTCAATAAATGTAATAATTTAAATTTAAAATATTTTAACTTTAATAAATTAAATATGTTTAAAATATAATAATATTTCTCAGCTATTAGTTGAAATAATAAATAAATGAATAAATAAATACATATTAACAGCTGTTTTCATCACATGTATGAAACATTAGTCATTCTTGTTCAATAAATGTAATAATTTAAATTTAAAATATTTTAACTTTAATAAATTAAATATGTTTAAAATATAATAATATTTCTCAGCTATTAGTTGAAATAATAAATAAATGAATAAATAAATACATATTAACAGCTGTTTTCATCACATGTATGAAACATTAGTCATTCTTGTTCAATAAATGTAATAATTTAAATTTAAAATATTTTAACTTTAATAAATTAAATATGTTTAAAATATAATAATATTTCTCAGCTATTAGTTGAAATAATAAATAAATGAATAAATAAATACATATTAACAGCTGTTTTCATCACATGTATGAAACATTAGTCATTCTTGTTCAATAAATGTAATAATTTAAATTTAAAATATTTTAACTTTAATAAATTAAATATGTTTAAAATATAATAATATTTCTCAGCTATTAGTTGAAATAATAAATAAATGAATAAATAAATACATATTAACAGCTGTTTTCATCACATGTATGAAACATTAGTCATTCTTGTTCAATAAATGTAATAATTTAAATTTAAAATATTTTAACTTTAATAAATTAAATATGTTTAAAATATAATAATATTTCTCAGCTATTAGTTGAAATAATAAATAAATGAATAAATAAATACATATTAACAGCTGTTTTCATCACATGTATGAAACATTAGTCATTCTTGTTCAATAAATGTAATAATTTAAATTTAAAATATTTTAACTTTAATAAATTAAATATGTTTAAAATATAATAATATTTCTCAGCTATTAGTTGAAATAATAAATAAATGAATAAATAAATACATATTAACAGCTGCTTTCATCACATGTATGAAACATTAGTCATTCTTGTTCAATAAATGTAATAATTTAAATTTAAAATATTTTAAGTATAATAAATTAAATATGTTTAAAATATAATAATATTTCTCAGCTATTAGTTGAAATAATAAATAAATGAATAAATAAATACATATTAACAGCTGTTTTCATCACATGTATGAAACATTAGTCATTATTGTTCAATAAATGTAATAATTTAAATTTAAAATATTTTAACTTTAATAAATTAAATATGTTTAAAATATAATAATATTTCTCAGCTATTAGTTGAAATAATAAATAAATGAATAAATAAATACATATTAACAGCTGCTTTCATCACATGTATGAAACATTAGTCATTCTTGTTCAATAAATGTAATAATTTAAATTTAAAATATTTTAAGTATAATAAATTAAATATGTTTAAAATATAATAATATTTCTCAGCTATTAGTTGAAATAATAAATAAATGAATAAATAAATACATATTAACAGCTGTTTTCATCACATGTATGAAACATTAGTCATTCTTGTTCAATAAATGTAATAATTTAAATTTAAAATATTTTAACTTTAATAAATTAAATATGTTTAAAATATAATAATATTTCTCAGCTATTAGTTGAAATAATAAATAAATGAATAAAGAAATACATATTAACAGCTGCTTTCATCACATGTATGAAACATTAGTCATTCTTGTTCAATAAATGTAATAATTTAAATTTAAAATATTTTAAGTATAATAAATTAAATATGTTTAAAATATAATAATATTTCTCAGCTATTAGTTGAAATAATAAATAAATGAATAAATAAATACATATTAACAGCTGTTTTCATCACATGTATGAAACATTAGTCATTCTTGTTCAATAAATGTAATAATTTAAATTTAAAATATTTTAACTTTAATAAATTAAATATGTTTAAAATATAATAATATTTCTCAGCTATTAGTTGAAATAATAAATAAATGAATAAATAAATACATATTAACAGCTGCTTTCATCACATGTATGAAACATTAGTCATTCTTGTTCAATAAATGTAATAATTTAAATTTAAAATATTTTAAGTATAATAAATTAAATATGTTTAAAATATAATAATATTTCTCAGCTATTAGTTGAAATAATAAATAAATGAATAAATAAATACATATTAACAGCTGTTTTCATCACATGTATGAAACATTAGTCATTCTTGTTCAATAAATGTAATAATTTAAATTTAAAATATTTTAACTTTAATAAATTAAATATGTTTAAAATATAATAATATTTCTCAGCGATTAGTTTAAATAATAAATAAATGAATAAATAAATACATATTAACAGCTGTTTTCATCACATGTATGAAATATTAGTCATTCTTGTTCAATACATGTAATAATTTAAATATAAAATATTTTAATTATAATAAATTAAATATGTTTAAAATATAATAATATTTCTCAGCTATTAGTTGAAATAGTAAATAAATGAATTCATAAATACATATTAACAGCTGCTTTCATCACATGAAGGAAATATTAGTCATTCTTGTTCACTAAATGTAATTATTTGGTTGAAATTATCTGAAAATGCGTTATCTTAATTAATATTATATGGCATGTCTGAATTTGTATTATGCGTTATTTAAAATTAATTATTTTCAAATACTTACAACAGTTTAAAACGATTAAAGTTTTTAGAAAATTGAAAGTCATAAAACTAGTCTTATTTAAATAAATATTTTTCTTTGTTTTCCAAATTAATTTTTGAAATGATTCGAAAAATAATAGACTTAATAATTTTAGTAACGAAATATCAATGCAAATTATACAGCTTTTCAATTTTTTTTTTTTTTATTTCATCTAATCAAAGCTCATTTAACATGTTTCTGAAACTGGAAATCATTATGTTTTTCTTTACCTTAAAAATATATTTTGTATACCTTAAAACAAAGGAGCACTTCTGTCGCGTATTATTTCAAGAGTAAGGTATTGACAAAATAAACATGAACAAGCTTAAGAAAAGAGCATCTTTCAACAAAGCAGAAATTAAATATATAGTCTTTTGTTTCATTGTCTTTCTCAGCTATTAGTTGAAATAATAAATAAATGAATAAATAAATACACATTAACAGCTGCTTTCATCACATGTATGAAATATTAGTCATTCTTGTTCAATAAATGTAATAAATTAAATATAAAATATTTAAATTTTAATAATTTTAATATAAAATATTTAAGTTTTAATAATTTAAATATAAAATATTTAAATTTTAATAATTTAAATATAAAATATTTAAACGTTAATAATTTAAATATATTTAAAATATAATACTCTTTCTCCGCTATTAGATGAAATAGTAAGTAAATGGATAAATAAATACATATTAAGAGCTGCTTTCATCCCATCAATGAAATATTAGTCATTCTTGTTCAATAAATGTAATTATTTATCTGAAATTATCTGAAAATGCATTATCTTAATTAATATTACATGATATGACTCAATTTGTATCATACGTCATTTAAAATTAATAATTTACAAATACTTATAATAGCTTAAAACGTTTAAAGTTCTTAGAAAATTGAAAGTCATAAAAATAGTCTTATTTAAATAAATAGTTTTCTTTGTTTTCCTAATTATTTTTTGAGATGATTAGATAAATAATAGACTTAATAATTTTAGTAACGTGATATGAATGCAAATTGTATAGCTTTTCAATTATGTTTTTTAGATTTCATCTAATCAAAACTCTTTTAACATGTTGCTGAAACTGGAAATCATTATGTTCTTCTTTACCTTAAAAATATATTTTATATATCTTTAAAAAAAAGGAGAACGTCTGTCGCGTATTATTTCAAGAGTAAGGTATTGCCAAAATAAACATGAACAAGCTTAAAAAAAGAGCATCTTTCAACAAAGCAGAAATTAAATATATAGTCTTTTGTTTCATTGTCTTTCTCAGCTATTAGTTGAAATAATAAATAAATGAATAAATAAATACACATTAACAGCTGCTTTTCATCACATGTATGAAATATTAGTCATTCTTGTTCAATAAATGTAATAAATTAAATATAAAATATTTAAATTTTAATAATTTAAATATAAAATATTTACACGTTAATAATTTAAACCGACGACTCAAACCCCTAACAACTCCGAGAACATGCTAGGCTGTGGCTGCAAGATAAAGTTAGCTCAGAACTGTAATTACTGTCTGGATATAACTAAACTAGCAACCGGTGGTCGCCGCCCAATTTTATACGAATTATAAACCAAATTCACTCTTACTGCACTGGCGAGTTGCACTCCGTAAATGAAAGTTTATACTTCTCAATCTCCTATGCACGAGCTGAACATCCCTCCAGCACTAGACACCGGTCTTCTTCTCAGTAATGGCAGTACTCGACTCAAATCTACTCATACAATTTTTTACTTCTGCTGTTATACTTCGAGGATTGACTAACGAAGCTTAATATGCATAAACTTACAGCGAAAAACAATAACCGCAGATTCCTAGAGCTCTAAACACACTTCGAAAAATTAAAGTAAAATTAAATACAGACATCGCTGTTACGCACACAGGTTAATGTTGGTAAAAGTTTCACATTCTAAAAACTAGAATCCCCTTCTGAGAGAGTTGCTAGTCCACTGCAATAAGACATGCTATTACAAATGCAAGATGTTCAAAACAGTATCATGAGGCGACTTTCAAGAGTAGTTAAAATTATGCATATAAATAGCAGAAATTTAATTTTAATTTCGGTGCCATTTGCGAGAAACAAGTTACGTAAAAATCACCTTCATCGTAAAGTGTACGATAGCGCGCTCGCTGAAAGGTTAAACCAATGTTTATTTTTCTGACCACATTATAATTTTCTTTTGTTTCTCATTATTTTTTAAACTTTGTATTAGGAATAAAAGTTACGTAAGTAAATACACTGTGTACTATTTTCTTTAATTTTTTTCTGTTTTGATCTGAAATAATTTGTAATTATTTTAATATTTTCCGACATATTTTTTTGCGATAATTATAATTAACGTAAAAAAATCCAGTATAATTATACTAGCCTAAGGAAAATTATTTCACAGCTTTTCCAATAAAAGAAAATCTCTCGCATTTTATTTAGAGAAAAAAAAAAAGAAAAAAAGCGTGCAATTAAATACTTAGAAAAATTCTTTCAGCAAGCTAAAGGAATTTTTGTATGACTGTATATTTTGACCGCTGAAAAATTTGGTAAAATATTTTATTCTTCTACGCAAAAGAACATTAGATCCTAATCTTCAAAATGACTACACCGAATCGATTAAGAAGGCAAAGTATTTTGATCCTCTAATTGTCTGAAAGAATTCTTGTAATGGATAATTAACAAAAAAAAAAGAAAAAAAAGGAAAGAAAAGAAGAAACTTGAATTCTTTCTCAAGTATCTATAGAATTAGAAATTACCTTGACTATTCGAGTAATAAAAATAAGAAATACAAAATGTGAATAAATGTAGTTTTTTTCTTTTCTAATCAATAATTATTCAACATCTAGAAATTTAGATGAAAATTTTAAAAAAGTTAATTGAATGATGAAGCTTTTCTTTTTCTTTTTTTTAGGGTTTCGTTCATCTCATGAAACCCTTGTCGTCTCGCTTCTCTGTCTTTGTGTCACAGAGCCGGTTCTCATAAACTGTATAATTTAAAATCTTGAAATTTTATGTACTTACAGCTGAATACCTTCTGTAACGCTGAAAATCATAAAATTTTCAAAATGACTTCATTAACACAATATATTAACTAAAACCTTAAAACCCCACTCATTAATGGATAAAAATATTCAACTAAAGAGCAGAATTTATTTGAGTTGTTGACAATTTGTAAAATAGCGCACATAATAATATTCTCTTTCAATGAAAAAACGTATTTACACGTGACTAACAAAAATAGAATAAAACTTTAAAAGTATAATTACATGATCACTTGTTAAAAGCAGTAATTGTAGAAAATTACGTAATAAAAAATGTACTTGCGCGTGAATATTAAGAAAGAGAAATAATTAAATTATTACGCGTTCAAAGCATTAAATAGGGAAACATACGTCATATTTTAAAATGCCCAAATATCAATATTTCAAAACAGTTTCAATATGCAAATAATATTTACACAAGATATTAATTTATTTCGACAAAATATTTTACTTATTATTGCAAATTTTAAAACAGCGTAAATAATAATATTCCTCTTCAACTAAATATTTTTAAGTTTAATTATAGGAAAAAAACTTTTAATATTACGTCATATTGGAAGCGATACATTTAAAACGTCTTACGGAAAACAATTTTCGGTACCTCTTCATTATACCGTTGACAATTTTCCAATTTTAAAAAAAACTATAGCCAAATTATTCTCCAAACTCTAATGCCCAAAAAAACAATGGATGAATGTTGCCATTGGAATCTAAAGCTTCACTCACTAAAGTGTCAACTATCAGTAACTTTAAACAATAAAATTTATAATACATTAATGAAAAGAGAAAAAAAAGTAATCTTAAGTATTTATTTATTTAGAATATTTTTCTTAATTATCTCCCTCGGCTGATGGATAAGTGTTTATGACGTCAGTTGAAATGAATCTGTTGTGCGTAACTATGCATAGTAACATTTTTTTCTTTTAATATCATGGCGCGTAGTCTTTATTATTTTTTTAATTAATGAAATAACTAATAAATGGGTAAAATATTATTAAAATTACAGATAAATGTCGAATAGAAATCTCTCAATGACATAACAAACACGTGTAATGCATCCGATGTCAATTGAATGTTACGTCATGGTAACGCACTTTTTTCCCTATATTTTGGCGACAGTTTTTTCATTTTTTGGATACAGGTCGACAGAATGAGGGATAAATACGCAATTATTTTATAACATCATTATAAAATTCCCCGATGCAGCGACATTGCTTACTTAGCCATTTTACAAAAGTTAATTTTCAAATGTTTAATTGATGTTATTTAATCACTCGTGAAAACAGTTATTAGCTCTTTCAACAGCAGTTGATTCTGCCTTAAAATATTCAGAGAAAGGAAAGGCTCGATTACAGCAGATCGCCACTGGTCGCTTAATTATAATTCAATATTTCGTAATCATTTTAGAGTTAATCAAATTAGCGTGTTTTTAGAGTTTGCAGTGTCAAAACGAGGATTCGTAGGGGGCAGCCCCCTAGTAGAAAAATGAAATAAAACAATGATAGACAATGATGTAATTAATAATGCTGATTGTTAATAAAGAAGGGGAGAGAGGGGGAAACTACTTTTTTTAAATATCGCATTTAGTCCACATGACTGATTTTATTATGACAGAGTATAATAACGGGCTTCGCCCGCTATCGGGCCTGTTCAGATAGTCGAAAAAAACGAAAAAATAGACCGGTAAATTTTTATTTTAGAAAAAAAATTTTTTTTTTTAAATGAAATCTATTTGGATTTATTAAAGAAAGGATAAAGATCTTCGATCACACTTACCCACTTGTTTTATTTACGTGAAATCAACCATTCTCAAAATATAAATAAGATCAGTAATTGACTATTTTTTAACACTTTGCAACATAATTGAAATGTGTGCATGAATTCGGTTTGCCTGTCAGTGCTCTAAATCGCGTAAATGTATTCGGATTGTTATGCAACTCATATATGTTAGTGAGGTTTACGATGATATTTTCAGTATTGAAAATGAAGTACGTAGCGTTTATAGTATAGCAGCTTCAATTTAGATGGAAACGAAAAAGAATTCCGTTACATTAACTGTTTATGGGGAAAATAATTTAAGGTGAATTTTAATGATATTACACTATTTCTAGCATATTTAAATTAATACATATCACTGAGTGCACTACAAGAGGCTTATTATAGAATATGGTATCATAGCATTCATCATTCATTACAGGGACAATCAAAAGAATTTGGTTAGAGCACTGTCAAAGCACAATAATTGATGGAGTTGCGTTTTAAGTTTTGGTACACCCAGAAAAAGGAATTGATTAAAACAACAAAACCTGTTTTGTTGAGTACGTTTTGGTTGTTTTAGTCAAATTTTTAGTTCAAGTAAAAAAATTGGTTTTGTTGCTTGAGCAAAAAAAATATTGTTAACACTCGTACAAAATTTTTTCAAAATTTCACCAATTTTACTTGAACTAACAAAATTTGTTTCTTTTAATTTTACAATAATTTTGTAATTCCAGCAAAATTTTTTTATTTTTGAAAAAATTAAACTCTTGTGTAGTAGCCATATCTCTCTTACGTAACTTGATTTATTTGACTTATATAGCTATATAATTACATGATTAACATAATTTTGGGGTAATTAAAACTTTTTTTCACTGGGACGGACAAAGGTAGTTTTAAAAATCCCCCTGTCCCATTTATTACCGGCTTCTATCTTTGCAAGAAGAAAGAATTGGATTCATGAAAATTTTCGATTTCCGGTTGTCCTGAACGCGATTTCGCTGTTTTTATCTCAAGAACTAATGCACGGAATTTAATAAAACCTTTTATTCAGTTACTTTCTGATATAAATTGTTGCTGATTACTTTTTACTTTAAATCGAGCAACAGGTGGCGCTGCTATGTTGCATTTTTCGTGATTTCTGCAATAGCTCTATCTCATTTTCAGCATTCCAATACGCCTGTAATCTTTGAATAATAACAAGGAAATTTTTATCCTGCTTTTTACAGGCGTAATTCACTGCTGAAAATGAATAAAAAATTAACTATGTGTTGCCGTATGCTGTGCTTTGTACTGTCGTCTCATGTTTGCCGCAGAAATTTGCGTGCTCTTATGACTTTACATCTTGTGCTGCGATTGCAGCCGTTCCGACATATATAAGAGTGAGAAATGCCGAACTCAGATATCGTTCCTGGTAGCGCAGTGGTAAAGTGTCAGGCTGCTGTTCTGAGGACCCGGGACCGACTCCCGGCATGGGGAATTTTCATTCTCTCGGTTTGCGCTTGAAAAAAAGCCGGATAAAATTCACTTGTTTATTGTTCAAGGTTTACAAGCGTAATTCACTGTTGAAAATGAGTTAAAATTGCATATGTAGATTGGTTCATTCAACAAATGTTTTTGTAGTATAAACAAAACAAGTTCGTAATATAGCATATTTTATTGATTAAACAAACAAAATATAGTTTGTTGAAAAAAGAAAATAGATTGTTAAAATAACACATAGCATATATATATGTAACAAAAATAATTTTGTTAATTCAAGTAAAATTGAACCATTTTACTTGAATTAACAAAACATTTTTTTGCTGACGATACAATTTTTTTTTTTTTTGGAATTGAAAAAAAATCAACAATATTTTTTTTGTTCATTCAAACGAAATTTCCATTGACCCATATTTAAACAAAAAGTTTCGTTGGGGCAAACAAATTTTTGTTGATTCAACAAAACTTTTTTCTGGGTGTACGTTTTTAAATTAATCTAATTTTTTGCCTATTACTTGCTGTCCATAAATTCTACTGATGATATACAGGGTAGTACAAAAGATCTCGTGAACATTTCCGTTTATTGACGGAAATTGTTTAAGGGATATTTACAACAGTGCTATGCGTTTCCTAACTGAACTAAATTTTAGCATTTTATGTAGTATATATCTCATCAAAAAGTCACCTGTAAAAAATGCAGCCAAGTCTCGTAACTCATTTACAGTAAAAAGTACTAAGATCGTATAAAGCCAAGTTTAACTATCTTATTAACTCTGAAATTTTCATTCACAAATCACTCCTAGTCTCTACATCTTTAGTTAATTATTATTTTATAACTTGGTAATTACGTAGCACGAGAATGTGATGTATATAGTTAGTCTTAATCAAATAATACTATAACATATTAAAGTGTAATAACTTCTCTGTGCGTATATAATTTGCCTTAATTAAACTATCCCATCCCATCCCATAACATAGTAAGGTGTAATAACTTCCCTGTGCTCCGTAATTGCCAAATCACTAAGTTATGGGAGGGGGAGTGTCAAAAGTTGCTCTCAGTTGCTTCCAGGATAGGTGCTATCCATCTGAGATATTACTCGCTGCCCTAGATACTTGATATTTAACATAAAAGAACTTTTTAGTATAAAAAGAAAGCCAAAATTAAAATTTCCGGAAATTTTCAATAAATCAAACTATATTCCTTTTTTCGATGTTTATTTATTCGTTTTTTTTTAGTCTTTTTTTTTTATTATTTACGGATTTTTAAATTTTTCCTTACTTTGTGTACTAAACCCTGCCTTTCTGCCAAATGTCAAGCATCTAGGACTACAAAATCGAATTATTTTCAAATTTTCGACGTTTTATAAATCTATTGATTTTTCGATTTTAATTCTAAGTTACCTGATTGTCATGCCAATATAGTAATTATTTGATCCGTCTTCTTAGGATCATTTAAGTTGAATTTAGAGATAAATCAAGTGAATCTTAGAGTCACCATGATTTTATTTAGAAAGGACTATCAAACCATAACCAGCCAGTAATGTCGGGAGGGTAGGGGGAGCTGTGAAAATTTTTGTGGGGCTAACATCATTTAACAATCCATATTTCATATGTGAAGTAAATAGAGTACAACCTGTGAAAGAAAACAAATCTGTCTATAAAGAAACCGCCTATATCGTAGCCAGTCTATAGCGGAACTTTTCTATAACGAAATTCGTAAACGAAAGAAAAGAAAACCATAAGCCGGGGGAAATAACATAAAACAACTAGGGGCGTTGTACTAGCTAATAGGACAATTATCTTAAAACTAATGTTTCTAGCAGTACAAAATCCAATTGTTTTCGAATTTTCGATTTCATAAAGATATTTCGATTTTTCGATTTTATTTTCGAATTTAACGAATATTTTAATTGTTCCTTTTATTGAATAGTAAATACTACCTTTACACCAAGTTTTAAGTTTCTAAGACTACAAGATAAAATTATTTTCAAATTTTAATTTTTTCGAATTTTTTTTTATAATTTTCTAGATTTTACTTACCCATCATACGTAGTATAGGGTAAGTCTTGTAATCGTTTTGAAAATCGAAATTTTTTTTTGACGGATTTACACGTTTCAGACACTGGAGATTCCGAAAAACATATTTTTAGAAAAAAAAAATTGCCGTCCGTCTGTCCGTGTGTCTGTGTGTCTGTAAACGCTCTATCTCCCTAAAAAATTGAGATAGAGACTTGCAATTTGGTATGTACTTAGTATGTAATAATGGGAAGAAGCCTATTTCATTTCAATAACCTCGATTAACCGGAACTATTTTTTTCGGACTCTCGAAATACTCGTTCTGATAAAAGGTACATAAAAATTTTAGAAATTGTTTATTTTAAGAAATGAATATCAAAGACAATAAAAAAACATAAATTTTGAATACAGCATGAAGTCGATCGGATAATTAGTTGCCGAGATATTTGGAATCCTATTTTCCACACGCTTCGATTTTTCATGACCCTGTATTTCATCCAAATTTCACTTCAAAGATATATTTTAATTGGAAATTTGACGCTTAATCAGATGCAATAAACCGCTAGTTAATAGGATTATTATTTTTGGAGTTATAAGGATGTTTCTTTCAAGCAATTCAGTAATCGAGTCTTTAAAGTTTATGACGTCATCCAGCCACGATTTTATTTGAATTGCAATGCATTTTATAAGTAGTTTACACATTTTTATTTTAATATTTTAACTTATGCATATCCATGATGGGTAAGTATTGCGGTGGCCCCCAACGACTAGTTTTAATTTTTTCTTATTTTGTATCCTTTATTACAAATTTCAAGTTTCTAGCGCTACAAAATCGAATTATTTTGAAATTTCCGATCTTTTTCGAGTTTTTATTCTATTTTCGAATTAATTGTGTTTTAATTTTTCCTTTTTCTGTATCCTAAACAATAAGTTTACGCCGAATTTTAAATTCTAAAGCTACAAAATCGTTTTTTTTTTTCAATTTTTCGAATTTTTTATTCGAATTTTGCAGATTTTTTATTTATTTCTTTTTTTGTATCCTAAATACTACCTTTATTCCAAATTTTAAGTTTCTAGCTTCACAAAATCGAATTATTTTCAAATTTTAATTTTTTATTCGATTTTTTTTTTTCAATTTTTGTTGTGTTTTTAATTTTTTTCTTTTTCTGAATCCTAAACACTACTTTTACACCAAATTTTCAGTTTCTAAGACTACGAGATCATATTATTATTAATTTCTCTCTCTCTCTCTTTTTTTTTTTTTTTTGAAATTTTTTTTTAAATTATCCATATTTTTTAATATTTTCTTATTTAGTATCTTAAATATTACCTTTTTTCCAAATTTCAAGTTTCTAGCGCAATAAAATCGAATTATTTTCAAAATTTCCTTATTTTTCGATTTTTTTATTTTATTTTCGAATTTTATTGCGTTTTTATTTTAACTTATTCTGAATCCTAAACACTATCTTTACAGCGAATTTTAAGTTTCTAAGGCCAAAAGATCAAATTATTTAAATTTTTTTCCATTTTTTTCGAATTTTTGATTTTTTTTTTTCGAATTTTCTGGATTCTTTAATTTTTTCTTATTTTGCATCCTAAATACTACCTTTATTCCGAATTCCAAATTTCTAGCGCAACAAAATTGGATTATTTGAAATTTTTCGATTTTTTTCGATTTTTCGATTTTTTTTTTCAATTTTTTTTTGTGTTTTTGATGTTTTCTTTTTCTGAATTCAAAATACTACCTTCACACAAAATTTTAAGTTTTTGAGACTACAAGATCGTGTTATTTTCAATTTTCAATTTTGTTCAATTTTTAGGAATTTTCGAATGTTTTTTTTTTCTTTTTCCGGATTTTATAATTTTTCCTTTCTTTGTATCCGAAACAGTAGCTTTATTCCAAATTTTAAGTTTCTGTGGCTGCGGGATCTACCCAATCTTTTTGATGACGCGAGGGTGAGTGAGTGTGTGAGTGACAAAAAATCGAAACTTTGAGTTCATATATCGTCTGCACTAATTTATGGGTATTTTTTGAATTATCCATATTTTTGAATTTTTTCTTTTTTAGTATCTTTAATATTACCTTTATTCCAAATTTCAAGTTTCTAGCGCTATGAAATCGAATTATTTTCAAATTTTCCTTATTTTTCGATTTTTTCGATTTTTTATTTTATTTTCGAATTTTACTGCGTTTTTTATTTTAACTTATTCTGAATCATAAACGCTATCTTTACTGCAAATTTTAAGTTTCTAAGGCTAAAAAATCAAATTATTTAAATTTTTTCAATTTTTTTGGATTTTTCGAATTTTTGAATTTTTTTTCAAATTTTCCAGAATTTTTAATTTTTCCTTATTTTGCATCCTAAATATTATATAACCTTTATTCCGAATTCCAAGTTTCTAGCGCAACAAAATCGGATTATTTGAAATTTTTCGATTTTTTTCGATTTTTCGATTTTTTCAATAGCTTTCGATTTTTTTGGTGTTTTTGATGTTTTCTTTTTCTGGATACTAAACACTACTTTCACACCGAATCTTAAGTTTCTAAGACTACAAGATCGTATTATTTTCAATTTTCAATTTTGATGGAATTTGTTGAATTTTCGAATGTTTTTTTTTCCGAATTTTCCGGATTTTATAATTTTTCCTTTCTTTGTATCCTAAACACTATCTTTTTTCCAAATGTCAAGTTTCTAGGGCTACGGGATCAACCTAATCTTTTTGATGACGCGTGAACGAGTGAGTGAGTGAGTGACAAAAAATCGAATGTTTGAGTTCATATATCGTCTGAACTAGAAAAGACAGAAAGTTGTAATTTTAAATTTTGGCCCTGTGTGCCAAATACTCTAGAAAAACGAAGTTTAAAATTTTTGGGATACTCCAGATCGGAGATATGGGGGGGTCAAAAGTTCCCTGAGTTGCTTCCAGAAAAGTATGCTTACGGTTGTCCTCTCTCGACTTGGCGGAGGCACTGCCGTGCCTCCAGATACACATATATAGATCTCATACAGGGCTGCACAAAATAATTCGAATATTTTTCCGATTATTGATGATAATTCCCAAAATTAAATTTTTTAACGTTTTGCGTTTACAAAATTGTTTACTTAAACATCATCCTACACTTTCTTAAACTGTGAAGTTTAACGAAGACATAACAAACATCTTTCATTTCTGCTTGCAAATTCAGAACAGGAGTGCTTTTCTTTAGCCATTTGATAAAAAAGATGACATTTTCGATGCGATGTTTAATGAGATTCTAATTATTATCTTGGGTTTTATACCTGGGATCAAAATATTAAAATTCTGAGTCTCAGGTGCATCAGATCAAGCCTTTTGACTACCAAAATCTGAATTGTTAGGCTTCTAGGTCGTTAATTTTTTCTGGCCGTCGCCAACAGATACACACACAGACACACAGAGCGAAACTTTATTTTATTAATATATATATTACGTATATATATTGTAAACATATGAGTCACATAATAATCCAGTTGATCATCAAAGCAAATTTTTATCCCCGAAAAAATATTTTAAATAATGAAAAATCTGTTACGATATTTATTTAGCACAAAAATCAATTTATAATATACTTTGTATTAAGGGCATACTCTTTCTTTTTCAGTTCTAATGTATCGCATAGTTTGTACATAGTTTGCGTTTTAAAAAAGCATGCTTTTCGTTGCCAAATAAAAACAATCCGATTGAAAATAATTCTTCATTTTTTAAAAATTATTCCATGATTTTAAAATAGTATAAGCAAATGACGATCGATAGTAATAAATAATTAATCATATGTAGTTAAAAGAAACATCTGAACATAATCAAATTAAATTCTCCTTAATAACATCAAGTATTTTATTTTTGTTGCCAGATGTTTATGAAAATTTTAGTGAAACGCAAAAGTCTCTATTACTTGATAATTAATTATCAAAATTGCATTCGGTAAAACAATCAAAGTATAACTAATGTTACTTATTTATTTATAAAGATATAAAAAAAAATGTCATCAATTTAAAATTTATTTTCAATATTTATATTGTTCAGTATTCTTTTTAAATAAAGGATAAAATATAAGCTATGTACTTTGTAACTCAAACGTCAAAACTGTAAATTGTCTCACAGAATGTTATTTGAAAGATTCATTAATTAGTCTTTTTTTATTCTCAAAATATGCGTATATATGTTGTATATTATTGGTTACGCTGTATAACGGCTGCCAAATGAGAATTTAATTTTATGAATTCAGTTTTTTTAACCGCCTAAAAGCAGAGTTAGACAATTTGATAGAAGTTTGCGAAGTGTGTATCTATGTTTTTAAAATTAAATATTCATTTAACAATTAAATATTTCTTCTGTATTTTTTCCGTTACCATTTGATATCTTTTATGGCATTTTTTTTTTTTTTTTTTTTGAAACAACAAAATTTACTTTTCCTAAAAATTCATATGTTGAAACGCAGTTTTTTTTTTAATACTATAAGTATTTTTATAATTATGTTCAGGATTCTATAACTGTTATAATCTGTTATAATATAAATGCAAAACACCGTAAGAGTGGGCGACATTTACGATCTAATGTCATGATGTTACTGAAAATACATAGTGAATACATGGGTAAAACATTTGAAAATTTGTTGATAAAACTCCGCTGTGGTATATACTTATACTGTGTAAAGAAATTCTTGCGTATGGACATACACGTGAATACACTAGCACACATAAATATGACATAAATTCTCGGCAAACTTAAAAATACTATCATTGAAGTTTCTCTAAATTTGTAACAAAAAAAGTAGTTCACAATAAGACTAAATTAGTGCTAACAGGATAATTAAATAAAAACATTCATTCAAATCTAATACTGATCTAAACAGAAAATTATTCATTATCGTGGCCGAATCAAACTGTCTCGTTCTCAGCATCAATATACAGATCTATCTCAAAAAATAAAAATAAAAGTTTGCTACAATAACGTAAAGTAACTGGTATAGATTTACCACAGTTATAAATTAATTGCCCAGAGCAAATTAAAAAGCAGTTTAATGTCAAGTTTCTATTAACCATAAGGTACCGCAATTTGTCAGTAAACTAAAATCTGGTAACGGAAAGAGAGGTTTTGCTTTACTGTTGAATATAAAATGAAATACGAAATTAAGTTAAATTGTTTTTCATAATAGTTTTAGTTAAATACAAGCAGACTCGCTTGGTGTTGTCCGGACACTGGATAATAACCTTAAAACGTCATGATGCTAAATCTCATTTCGAAGTAAAGTATAAATATTTCTGTTAATTGTAAAAATATTGATACAACTTGACTTAAAATTTCCTTTGCGTCATTTCTCAAGTCCTCTTACGATGCACAATTGCGCTGCAGTACTTCGGTTAATAATAATTGATTTCAATATATTTTGCTCGTCTCGAACGAAAAGAAAATCTCCGGACCGCGACGTCAACTTCGTTGTCATAGTAATGGTGGTATTGAATGATAAAGAGCGACGATAAAGATACTTAGCAAATTTAATGCAATTTTTCTTTCGCTTTCTTCATCGCGTTTTGTAGAAACAATCGATGTACTTACATTCTTTATTAATTTCAGAAAAAATATTTTTTATTTTTTGAATTAGTTTATTCAATTTCCGAAAGAAAATATAAGACTTTATGGATAAAGTATCAAATACAAATTGGATGGTAGAGAACAAACTTCTTATTTTCGGCGAACAGAAGACTTTAAAAAAAAATTAAATCGCTAAAAATTAAAATTCCTTATACGAATTCCGAATAAAACATTTTTTAACAGAGGACAAAATTTAGTACATTGGACAGAAAGATTAAATTTGGATTCCTTTAAATGAGTTTCTCAAAAACGCAAGCAAATTTGTTAAATAGGAAGAAAGCGAATTTGTCTGTTTAAGGGGGGAAAATAGAATATGTAAATCTAAAATCTGAGCCTCGGGAGCAATCGGACCTGTCTTCGTCTATCTGAAACATATTTGCAGACATCTACATGCTATTTTCCCAGCCATCCCGAATCAACAAACTGACAGACAGACAGGCAGACTAAAACTTTCTTTTATTATCCTAATAATATTATAAATCCGATTGTGTGCAAATGTTAGGCTGAAGCCACCGTCAAAATGGAGAAATTAATGGCCCTGTATCTTTGCATATAGGTGGATTATAACTCGGAAATAAACATAGACTGGTTTTTGTTTATTTTATTCAAATACTTTTCTTAATAATTCAAAATTTAATTATTTTCATAGAGAATCAATGGACATTTTTAGATAAAATTTAACCATTTTACTTTATCGTTGCTAGGGCTTTGATCGTTGCCAATAAATAAAAATGCGAAAAAAATAATTTTTCCTCAATAATTAAGTTTCAATTGAGAGATTTTTACGTAAAAAATGAAAATAATTCAAAAGAAGATGAATTTCTGTGATATTTGAAACAAGAATATGGAGTATTTGTTATTATACATGAAGTATGAATATCGGTTACATTAAAAAAATATTTTTCTGTCAAAAACTGCGTTATAATTAGAAAGAAGAATTTACAATAATTATATTATTAAGAAAAATATTTCGCTTGAACCATGGAACTATGAAAAGGATCCTTCTTCGTTTGAACAAATATGACGTCATAAATAAAACATGTATTTTCAAATATTCATAATATTACAAAGAGCATGACTATCAGTGTAGAATAAAAGTATATACATAATGGACGTCACATTTAAGATGAATAACTGAAATATTTTTTGATACTGATTAATAATAAGCATGAATATCAGTTACAAACAGATGTGAGTTTTCTGCTAAAATTCACGTCATTATAGCAAGGAAAAAAATTAACAAGAATTATATCATTGAAAAAAAATTTCTCTGGGATCAAAGTGACGTCATAATAAAACGGGATTTTTTAAATATGTTTCAAATGGAGCGTGTATAAATTTCATACATTAATAATCACTGAGTACAGTGAAAGAATAGAGAGGTAATGAACCGTAAAATCGGCTTGCAATATGAAGCCGGTTATCGCTCAAATCATTAGGCCCAAGGGCTGACTTCATTGGATGGAGAGAGGCTGCACGTGGAACAATGACTGAATTCATTGGACGGAGAGAGGTTTTCAAAGCAAGCCGCCAGTTGTTTGGGTCGACTGTAGGTCTACATTTTCAGCATCACGCCAAACATGAACATTTCATCTCTATTTATTCTCTGAACTCTGTGATTAATAATACAAGCATCAGTAAGATTATTAGGAAAATAAAATTGAACACAAGTCTATTAAGTTAAAATCTGACTTTGTGTATTTCGCAACTACTCCTCTTAATGCAACGCGATTTACTTAACATCGGTTATCATTGATTTGAGGATGTCATATAAACTCTGCGAATTGAAAATTTTGAATTATATTCCGATATATTAATATTTTTTTTTTGTAAATTTTAACGAAATTTCTCTAAAAATGGTACTTAAATTACCCCATTTTTGTGGATAAAAAAGGAGAAATAAAACGGATTAATATATTTTTATGCCATTTTCTCATTAAAACTGAAAAAAATTATTTTATTTTCAATTTGAATAGTTGGTGAAAAAAATTCTTGATTACAGTAAAATTTTCGAAAAATAAAAACATATTTCCACATATTCAAACTTTATGAATCAATTTATTCTGCAGAGCAAAAATCGCCTGTCAGCATATTGTCAAGAAATCAAGATTTGTTTCAGCTATAGATTAAACCAAGGACACAAATTTGCTGTTACATGCAAACGTAACACTTGCAATTGCAAAGCTTTTTGCACCCAAATTACATGCAAACGTAACATTTACATGTAATTTGCACCCAAATTAATTTTAATTTGAACCGTAATAAATGTTAATTTGCAATGAAAATTACATGCAAAAGTAATGTTTACATGTAATTTTGGGCTGCAAAAAGCTTTGCAATTGAAGCTCCTTGCATCTAGGTGTAGAACTATTCATCCCTATTCACAAGAATTGAATTTAAAGAAAAAGCATATACTATTTCCAATGAATTATTTTTAAATGATGGCTGTTAAAACGTTTCTCAAAGTCGTTAAAAGTGAAATGGTTTACCAGGTAAAATTGACATTTCTTTTTACCCAATTCGTCGATTTACACGATTTTATTTGGCCGTCCTTTTTCCATTGGTTGCAGTTTCCTTTTCGCGGTTATTTGGCACAAAATTTTACCTTTTTTAAACTGATTTATGTCAAGGCCCCTATAACAAAGAAATATCGTATTTTCTTCTATGAAATGTGATAAAGAGTTAATTGATTATTTAAGTTTTTAATTATCGGGGAAATATTTTGCTTGATTAGTACATTTATTTTTCTTTTAATGTTACGTGAACGAAGTCACGGGTAACAGCTAGTTGTAGATATTTCTAAAGCCGCTTTGTAAACAAGCTTTACTTTATCAATCAATTTTATGATATTCAACTATTCACCCATATTAACTTTTAATTTTAATAAAATTTTGTTTTTTTGTTTCCAGGAACAATTAAATTATGTTTAAAGTTCTTTGAAAAATAATATCCAAAAAAGATACTCATCTTTTATGTAATAAACGGCGTCAGCATTCCATTTTCATGAGACAGAAAAGAGAGTTACACCTGCATTGTCTGGTGAAAACAATATAATCTAAAATTGTATTAATAAGATCTTTATGTTTCCATTACAATAGAATTTAAACAGTAAATCATTATAACGTGTCTTTGATGTAAATGGAAATGATGCACGCCACTGAAATAATAAATTTCAACTTCATGACAGTTCAGTGTTCTCCTTATTTTTATGTTCAGGATTGCTATTACTTTAAGTTTTAATTTTGTCTGATTTTAAAGATTCTGGTCATTTATTTACATAATAACAAATTTATGCTGAATGTTTAGAAATAATATGAAAGATAATTTCTTTTAATTATCAGTGCATTATAAAAAACAGGAATGTTTCTTGATCTATAAAAAAGGTTTACGAAAATGTACCTTAATCTTGATCTATAAAAAAGGTTTACGAAAATGTACCTTAATCTTGATCTATAAAAAAGGTTTACAAAAATGTACACCTTTCCAGTTACCGAAGATTCCCAAAAATGTTGTCTTATCTTAAAAACTTCAGCAATCAATAGATTTCAGATATTAAAAGAAGAATTTCTGAAACAAATATTTTTGTTCCAGCCCGTAATTTTTGAAAATGTTACGAAGCTGTTCTTACAGTCTTAAATCTGTTAACCCACCCGGCACTATCAATAAATGTAGGTAACAATAATTAAGGTTCATCAAAAGAACGGGCTTAATTAACATCGTAAAATGAACATTAAATTGTTATTCTTGCATGTATAAATTCAGTTGCGCAACTGAAAATGTTTACTAGCGAATTGATAGCATTCGAAAAACCGATATTTCGTGCTGATACCGGGTTGATTAAGCACTAAGCTGAATGGAACACTTGGCTGAAAACTTTAAAAACTATACATATATTTTTTAAAGTGCAAACACTACGTCTAATTACTTTTATTTTTACATAATTTAAGAACACACATTTCATCAGATAATTAAATACGCTAAACCAACATGAGTGAAAAATTGACCTGGGCCAGGACTCAAACCTGGGATCTTCAGCGTACCGTGCTGACGCTCTGCCACAAAGCTTATGAACTATTTACGGACCATCCAATTATCGGACCTATCGGACCTATCGGCTATTTACGGACCGATGAATGGTTATTCATCGCATTATGTCAACTGAAGCTGCAAACTGTTGGCCAATGACTGTTCCCAACATGAATAAAGTGAGAAATTGCCTGGCTAGGATGTCGATCTGGGTATATTAGTGGCAGAGCGTCAGCAAGGTACGCTGAAGATCCCAGGTTCGAGTCCTGGCTCAGGTCAATTTTTCACTCATGTTGGTTTAGCGTATTTAACTGTCTGATAAAATGTGTGTTCTTATATTATAAAAATATAACTTTAAAAACTACTTTGTAATGTTTCCGAAAATAACGATCCGGAAAATAGAATTTTGTTTCTGGAATGCTTCTTTATATCTCGGAAATCTATTGGTTACTAGGGATTTCTGAAGATATAGGAACGTTTTTCAAAATTGTGGGTGAATCAGAAGAGGTTATATTTTATTTTCGCAAACCTTCTTGCTATATCAAGAATCATATATATTATTTCTGTTGTCAACATCCCTTTTTCTATGAATTTACGAAACGCACAACGCCGAATGAGGTATCATTCGAAAGGTTTTTGAAGCGGCTTCTGACATAGTACACCCCCATTTTGTTAAAATATGTTTTTCGATTAAAAATTGCTGTTAATTAAAAATTAAATCGGCATTATTTCCAAAATTGAAATGAAAGGGTTTCTTCAAGTTAGTGTGGTCACGAAAATAAAATGCCGCATTATATGATCCTCAAGAGTGATTATGAAAAAATAATAAATAGCACAAATTAAAAAAAAAATGTGACGTTTTATCAGGGATTTATTTTATATTTATGATTAAAAACCAAAATTAAAATTGAAACGCTTTGAAGTAAAATATATTATTGATCGATCGAAGCAGTAGTATTCACGTGTAGAATAAGAGGTATGATTTGCTATAATAGACTAAATTGTAATTTAAGTATATTTCAATTTATTTTTCTTTGTTCAGTGTTTTTCCCGAAAAGGATGATGTCATCCTCTAATGCAGTTAAAATACGTTTTTGTTTCTCTCGCGCCTGACATTTTCTATTGAGATTTTACTGTTAGGAATAAATGAGACGATATTCTGGCTTGATTAATGTTGTTTGCAGATATTTTTAGTCCTTAATTTTTCTGTAGAAATTTAAATCTGCATATAAACATTATTAGATATTTGTAAAAAGTTTTGAACTGCAGTGCGAAATCCTTGCATGGGTCCCCTGGTCAATTATATTTTTACAGTATACTGTCAATTTTACTTTAGTAACGATTACTGCCAAATGATGATTTTAATGGAGATATTATCAAGTATAATAACTTTCCAATGCCTTAGAAAAAAAATATTATGTGGCGAAGATACGATTTGCACATTGAAGTAAACGGAGAAAACAGTAGGACGAGTTTTTAATCAGACAAACATTACACCAGAGATTATGATTTTTTCTTAAATGATAACATTTAGATAAAATGAGCTAAATAAAAGAACTAATAGAACAATGTGTTACAAGGATTTCAGAAGCATATATACATCAATTCCACCGAAAATATTAGAATAATTTTTAACGTTAAAAGCTGAATTTCATGATTGTAAAGTTTGTTTGAGCATTTAATGAAGTTTTTCATATACGGTCACAGAATGTTTTGACGTGTACTCAGAAAGTAAAATAAAACTGTTAATTAAAATGTACGTGCAAATATATCTAAGATGTTGATTATTTCTAAATCATAATAGATTGAGTTAAATAAGTTTTAATTATATAAAATAAATAGTAATTAGTACTTGTTTATAGATCTGATATATTTTCGACGGATGTAATCCACGTTGGAATGTTCTGGGAGGGATAATTAGATTCAGCATTTTTCGACTTATCTAAGAGTATTATATATACGTAGATTGACGCAAAGAAACCGAAATTGCTCTGTGGTAGACAGGCTTTTTTTCTTTAATAAAGCTGCTATTGCTAGGTACCTCTTAGGAGAACTCCAACTTTATCATGAGAAGTTGTGTTCTAAGAAATATATTATTTTTTGTTAAGTATATTTTAAAAGTTTCTCAGATTTGCTGATGTGAAATATGAAAAACGTGTATTCTAAAATTTCGCTTATGTCTACAGAGAGTAACTGTCATAGTGCTAAAACTGCTTACAAGGAACCTGCTTTCAGGAGAACACTAACTTACAGGTGTGTACTTCGGTAGTATGTTTTAAATGTTCGTTTGTTTTGCTGATAATTTGAAGTATCGAAAACGTGCAGTTCTGAAAAGTTTGCTTTTCTCTAGCAAAAAATAACTGTCATAATGATAGAAAGTTCTTACAAGTTATCAGCTTTGAGAAAAAAAAATCTAACTTACAAGTGCGTAACAAAGTGTTACAAGTAATTTTCTTATGACTTTCTTGAACAATCTCAGCAGTTGTAAAAATAACGAGAATTTACGACATGAATTTGAAACTAGAGCTCTTAGATCTAGTTTCAAATTTCTCAGTTTTTCTTAGTTTTCTAATACGCGACAAACAGGTACTCTATAGTTGGACGAGTTCAGAAAGGTCTGCATCATTCTGTTACAAGAACACGCTTTAAGTTGTGATAAAGTGTGAAATGTTGACACCATATGAAAAAACCAGGACACACACAGCTTGAGTGTTATGTGAATTTTGGAAAATAAGCATGGTCCAACATATACACTTGCCATATACACCTAATATCGCCGTGTTCGACCTTTTCAAAGGATGATATTTTACCAACGTTGAAAGAGCAGAAAAAAAAACGACGGAGAAGTTGATTGGTATCGTTTGTAAGATATCAAGGACTGCTTTGAACGTTGTAAAACACGTTAGTCATATGCATTGGCTTAAATAAATAATAATTAGAAGACAATTAAATTTGTAACCATTAAATGTATATACTCAATGTTTTGATTCAAAATTACTTTTCATTTCGAGTTTGTAGAAAATATTTTATAGTATCCCGTGCTTTTTTACCATCCTGAATATGAGCGATATCGTTAAAAAAATAAGTTTATGTTGATTTCGGTTACATACGAATAATATAAATCAAAAATTTTGAATCTGGCACCTGAAATTCAAGTTAAATTTTTCCATACTTTTCATAACTCTGCCAACATCTTGGATAAAATATTTGATTTGATATCATAGGGAACGTATGAAATATAACGTACTACAAACACAGGAGGCGTGTTATATGTCACAAAGATGATGATGTTTAAGCAAAGAACTGCAAACTCTTTCTGTAGAATACATTTCCTATTTATTTATTTGGAATACTTTTTCAGTAATTTTTTACGTTTTTTTTAATAATAACTATAGAGTACCTAACAAGAATTTTATATTTCAAATTTAACTTGACCGTGATTTGGTATTTGCAGATGTTTGTGAAAAAAAAATATGGCAGAAACATAAGTCAAGTCAATAATTTCGTATCCCCAATCGATCAATATATAAATATATGATACAATTCTGATATCTAATCTGTTATTGAATTATATATTCAAGAGTTTATTTAAAGTTTCATTTAAAAGGTCCATTTTAAAATTATCTAAAAAAAAGTTTAGATATAGCTAAGATCATATACAATACAAAGAAAACTCTCAGCTTTTAAAAAGTATTTCCACTATTACACTTCTTAATAGTGAAAAAATATACTTAAAATATCGGAATGAAAAATAAATCATAATTGTGTATATTAATGTTATATCTTAATAAATTTTCGATTTTTCGGAAAAATATAAATGAAAAAGTAGTATTTTAAGAGCTTTCTAAAAAAGACGAAATAGTATTCGTATAATTACGCAGGTTATGACAAAAAAATGCAATGGTGGTTTCAATGTAAGATCAGTTTTAATGGATACTTTAAAGTGATTTATTTCCTTTTCTTAAAACGTACTTTTTAAAACTTGGACTCAAGATTTATTTTGAACTAATTAATACTGTTGCGAGTAATCTCCATGGATTTATAGATTATAACTTATATATATATATATATATATATATATATATATATATATATATATATATATATATATTATGCGTTAAGTGAAGCGTAGACAGATATTTTTAAAATAAACAAGGAGCAGATGACAGAGTTTAATTACGCCCAAAGTATATAAAAACTACAAATATTTCGGTAATATTGTTAAATATATACTTGACACAAAATTTACAACAAATTAATACGATCTACAAAAGTCATTGGGATTTAAGAAAAGAAATATTTAAATACGTCGAATAGATTATTTTCTGCCATACACAAATAACAGTATAAATTTAACAGTAAAATGAATGATATGCAACAATAAGATAATTTTCAAACAAACTGGAATTCTGAATTTATTTTTACACTATTTTCTTCCTGCAAAAACTTGTTTCTCCTTCATTCATGATCATAAATTCCTCGACTAGACATACGTAGCAGTGCCATATCTCTCCCAAGGCCTCCATTTCTGTGACAATTGAAACGTCTGTGTCATAATCTTCGCACAACCTCAAGGTAATATCCATCACTCTATCGGTATATATTTTCAGAACTTTCTCCATGAGCTTTTTCAATTCTAAGTTGTTGCATCCTTTCTTCAATGCTCCCTTTACTTTATTACATTTTGACTGAGATCCTTTTTTGCCAGTACGTCTTGGAATTCTCGTTCCAATTTTTTTTGACTTAACCAGTATGCAGATAAAAAATTTAATCGGTTGTGAAATATTACAATGTGAATTTAAGCTAAAAATGAACAAATGAATTTCTTTCTTAATATAGGTCCGAATTATGGAATAAATTTCGATTGAATGATGTATTCATTGTTTTCGAGTTGTTATAATTTAATTTCATTGTTTTATTTATAACAACAATAATGCCAAAATTTAACAAACAGTGGTTGTAAACGATTATTATTTTTAAACTTTAACAATGAATTGAACAATAAGATTATACTTTAAAAGTGCATTCTCCAGGTGAACAATTGCTACATCAGCATAACATGTATCATTAAAAAGGAATTCTTCAACTGCCTACCAATATGATTACCAATATGAATACTAATAGATTAAAAAATATTAACAAGATATATGAATTGTAAACGTAAATATACATTGTGTAAACCTTTTACGTATCACATATGTCTTAGATTAAACTGTAAGCTTTAATTTACATATACATCTTTAACTAATTTTAATTTCGTAATATATTCTGATAAAATTAACCAAATGGCCCTTAAAGCAATTGTAAATAACGTCCACCCTACTATATTCACAAAGCATGAAACCCTCCTAAATTGTGTCAAAATGTTTATTTTTTGGATTTCTGATCTTTTTCTAATTCACAATACTATTCGGAAAAGAGTTATAGATTCAGCACAGTATATGATATTTTTTCAATTATAGCGACTTAATTATGTAATCGAGATATACAGCTTTTGTTAAATTTTACAAATTTCAGTATTTGTACCTCTTATTCTAACTTAGAAAAATGTTTAACTAAAAACATTATTTTATATTTAATTTTCTCACGTTATATCTTAAAAAACAGAAATGAAATTGAGAACATTTAACATGTTAATGTGTTTTCTCAAGTAGCATCAATTACTTTTAGCACATACAAATGTTAAGAAGCAGCAAATGTCTAACAAAGATCACATATGATTTTATTCAATTACCTTTTAGCTATAATATTGCTATATATATGGAATTTAAATGGCTTTTTTGCATTAAGTGCAAGATTTTATGAAGTAATATTTCAATGATGTACATTTTAAGCGTACACAGTTATTTTAAAATTAAACAAGGAGCAGCTGACACAGTTGAATTACGCACAAAACATATATAAACTACAAATATTTGGGTAATATTGTTAAATATGTACTTGACACAAAATTTACAACAAATTAACACGATCTACAAAAGTCATTGGGATTTAAGAAACGAAATATTTAAATACGTCGAATCGATTATTTTCCGCCATACACATTTTCAATTATAGCGACCTAAGTATGTAATCGAGATATACAGCTTTTGTTAATTTTTTTAAATTTTCAGTAGTTGTACCTCTTATTCTAACTCAGAAAAATGTTTAACTAAAAATACTTATTTTTTATTTAATTTTCTAACGTTATATCTGAAAAACAAAAATGAAATTGAGAACATTTAACATTTTAATGCGTTTTCTCAAGTAGCATCAATTACAAAAATAATTTTCAAACAAACAGGAATTCTGAATTTATTTTTACACTATTTTCTTCCTGCAAAAACTTGTTTCTCCTTCATTCATGATCATAAATTCCTCGACTAGACATACGTGGCAGTGCCATATCTCTCCCAAGGCCTCCATTTCTGTGACAATTGAAACGTCTGTGTCATAATCTTCGCACAACCTCAAGGTAATATCCATCACTCTATCGGTATATATTTTCAGAACTTTCTCCATGAGCTTTTTCAATTCTAAGTTGTTGCATCCTTTCTTCAATGCTCCCTTTACTTTATTCCATTTTGACTGAGATCCTTTTTTGCCAGTACGTCTTGGAATTCTTTTTCCAGCTTTTTTTGACTTAACCATTATGCAGATAAAAAATTTAATCGGTTGTGAAATATTACAATGTGAATTTAAGCTAAAAATGAACAAATGAATTTCTTTCTTAATATAGGTCCGAATTTTGGAATAAATTTCGATTGAATGATGTATTCATTGTTTTCGAGTTGTTATAATTTAATTTCATTGTTTTATTTATAACAACAATAATGCCAAAATTTAATCCTCTAAGCGTGTAGAACGTAATATTCCGTTCGCTAAGCTCCAGGTTTCACTGCAATATATGCAATGTTTAAGATAATATAATTCTATAGATTTAATGAATTTTCAAAACATTGAAGAATGATTAATACTCTCAAGGGTTACATTCATATTTGTAATTAAGTTTTATTTAAAATTCTGAAAGAATCATATTTTTTTAGCATTTAAAACAAAAACATAGAAAACAACATTACAATTTTACCCTTTTTCAAAACGCTCAGAGGGTTAACAAACAGTGATTGTAAACGATTATTATTTTTAAACTTTAACAATGAATTGAACAATAAGATTATACTTTAAAAGTGCATTCTTCACGTGAACAATTGCCTATTGTTGCATCAGCATAACATGTATCATTAAAAAGGAATTCGTCAACTGCCTACCAATATGAATACTAATGGATAAAAAAATATTAACAAGATATATGAATTGTAAACGTAAATACACATTGTGTAAACCTTTTACATATCATATATGTCTTAAATTAAAACTGCAAGCTTTAATTTACGCATACATCGATTAGAAATTTTCATTTCGTTATATATTCTGATAAAATTAACCAAATGGCCCTTAAAGCAATTGTAAATAACGTCCACCTTACTATATTCAGAAAGCATGAAATCCTCCTAAATTGTGTCAAAATGTTTATTTTTTGGATTTTTGATCCTCTTCTAATTCACAATACTATTCGGAAAAGAGTTATAGACTCAAGACAGTATATGATATTTTTTCAATTATAGCGACCTAAGTATGTAATCGAGATATACAGTTTTTGTTAAATTTTACAAATTTCAGTAATTGTACCTCTTATTCTAAATCAGAAAAATGTTTAACTAGAAATACTTATTTTTTATTTAATTTTCTCACGTTATATCTGAAATACAGAAATGAAATTGAGAACCTTTAACATGTTAATGTGTTTTCTCAAGTAGCATCAATTACTTTTAAATTACCTTTTAGCACACACAAATGTTAAGAGCAGAAAATGTCTAACGAAGATCACATCTGATTTTATTCAATTACCTTTTAGCTATAATATTGCTATATATATGGAATTTAAATGTATTTTATGCCGTTTTTAAATGTACAGGGTGATATTTTTTAAAGAGACAGTGTTTGGAGCGCCCTGTAGCGCGATCTAATAGCCGAAATGGCACCAAACTTGGTATGTACACTAATCAAGACATGGGAAAAAGGATTACGTGAAAACAAATTTAGTTCCAAAAATCGCCGCTAGGGCATTTTGAGGCGCTTCTGTAGCTTACAATAACGAGAATTAGCATAAAACACGGGTATCAAAGAAAAATGCAGATGTTGTGGGATGACAGCGCCAGTAATAGGGGCTATAAAAGCAAGTAGTAGACAGCTCCGACAAATAATCTCAGCTGAAGAAAACGAGCTCCAGTGGACATGCCTCTCACGTTACCGGAACGTGCGTTACTGGTGAAGGTGTATTATATGAATCAATGTAATGCATCCGCAGCTCTTCGGGAATTTCGAACCAGAAAAAAATTACGAAAGGGGCCTATATCACTGAATGGTCTTAAGAAAATGATTAAGAAATTCGAGCAAACGGGGTTACTGACTATTCACGCTGGGAGAGGACGTAAACAAGTATCAGAAGATGTAATAACTGATGTGGCAACTGCAATTGTCGAAGGATCGCAGGGAACCATTGCTGTTACTAGCAGCGCCCGGGATGTAGCCGGACAATTGGACATGAATTATTCCACGGTATGGAGAGTTTTTCGGCGCGTTATTGGATTTTACCCCTACAAAATCAGCCTCTTGCACGAACTGAAACCAAGTGATTATGATAAGCGAGTGACATTCGCTCTATCGTTTCTTGCCAGGGTAGAAATTGATGATGCTTTCCCATGGCACATTCTATGGGGAGATGAGTGCCATTTTTATCTCAATGGTTCCGTAAACACACAAAATAGCCGAAGTTGAGCTTCTGAACATCCCTACACCGTGCATGAAATCCCATTAAATTCCCCAAAAGTCATTGTTTGGTGTGGTTTCACAGCCGAATTCGTAATTGGGCCATTCTTTTTTGAGACCATCACCCCGACAGAACCCGAAACGTGCACCATAAATGCAGAAAGGTACCACGAAATGCTGCAAACGTTTGTTATTCCACAACTTCCGCAAAGAAACCGTCTCCAACAGACAATCTTTATGCAGGATGGTGCTCCGCCACACATTGGTAATAAGGTAAATTAGCTGTTGCGCCAAACCTTCACTGATGATAAAGTCATAAGTCGGAGTTTTCCAGTTGCATGGCCGCCTCGTTGCCTTGACCTCACGCCATGCAATTTTTGGCTCTGGGGTTATTTGAAATCTCAAGTTTATGTTGGTGGAGTGTCAAATTTGTCTATTCTAAAGGACAACATAACAAAGACAGTGCGGAATGTTCCTCGTGATATGTTACGTACGGCTGTGGAGAACGTTGTGCACAGAATGCACGGTGTTATTTCTGAGAACGGTGCTCACATTGAAGGTGGTCTAATTCCTCACCGGGGAAGTTAATGTAGTAAATAAACATTAATAATTTAACTGTACGATTGTATGTGTTAGTATTTTTATTTTCTCACATTTTATATATTGCAAAGCGCCACAAAATGCCCTAGCGGCGATTTTTGGAACTATTTTTTTCACGGAATCCTTTTTCCCATGTCTTGATTCGTCTAAATACCAAGTTTGGTGCCATTTCGGCTATTAGATCGCGCTACAGGGCGCTCCAAACACTGTCACTTTAAAAAAGATCACCCTGTATTTTATGCCGTTTTAAATTTAAATGCCATTTTAAATTTAAATGCCGTTTTTGCATTAAGTGCAAGATTTTATGCTGTAATATTTCAATGATGTACATTTTAAGCTTAGACAGTTATTTTTAAAATAAAAAGGAGCAGCTAACAGAGTTGAATTACGCCCAAAGCATACAAAAACTACAAATATTTGGGTAATATTGTTAAATATATACATGACACAAAATTTACAACAAGTTAACACGATCTACAAAAGTCATCGGGATTTATGAAACGCAATATTTAAATATCTTGAATAGATTATTTTCTGCCATACACAAATAACAGTATATTATTGAACCTGCATGGACAGAGTGAAATTAAAGCTAGCAAAGTTCTGAAAAAGGCATAAGTTATGATAAATAAGGTAATACGTAACATTTCTGCAAAAAAAAAGTTTAAATCTAACTTTCTAAAATGTCTTCTTTTAATGACAGTTATGAAGCATAAATTTACGACTATAAATATGAAATCTTACAAAATTTATTTACTTAGTCCTTACAAAAAAGAAGCTAACATATGTATCTGCATATAACAATTAAATTTTTAACTGAAAATCTTCTGAACAGTTTTCGATGTTTTTTAAACTATTTGTAATTCTTATGTTCTGTGTTCAATATTTTCCGCTTATTTTTCTTCTACCCTCATGATCATCAATGCCAAATAATCGCCCAGAAAGATATAGCAGTGGAAAATCTCCCTCGCGACTTCCATACCTGTGACAATGGATATATCAGTGGTATATTCGCCCAATTTTGTCGTTACTTTCTTCACTATGTCGGCGTATATTTTAAAAATCTTCCTCGAGCACTTTTCCATTTCAACGTTTCTGCAAGTTTTCTTCCATGATCTCCTTCTTTTATTCCCTTTTGACTTGCATGTCTGAGCTCCTTCTTTGACTCTGTTTCTTGAAAATCGTTTTCCTGGTTTGTTGGACGCAGTCATTGTCCAGATTGAAATTTAAATCGGTTGGAAAATATTGTAATTGTCAATTTACACAAGAAATCAAAATGTCGAATTGGTTCTTAATGTACGTGCTAATTTTGTATGAAATTTTGATTGAATGATGTATTCATTGCTTTCGAGTTGTTGTAATTTAATTTCACTGTTGTATTTATAACAACTAGGATGACAACATTTAAAAAACAGTGATAGTAGAAATATTTTTTTAAACGTTAACAATGAATTGAACAATAAGATCATACTTTAAAAGTGCATTCTTCAGGTGAACTATAGTTCACTATTGTTCAGGTGAACTATTGTTGTCAGGTGCCTATTGTTACATCAGCATAACATGTATTATTAATAAGGAAGCTAGGATTATTAGTTGATTAGATACGATTTTTAATTTTTAATTAATCCAATCGCTTTTGTACATTCTTTTAAACATGTCATTTCAATACCTGACATAAAGCCGATTCTAAACCCCAGATTAATATAATAAATTAAAAGCCTTTTGACAGCCGAAGAATCTCAGCTAAGATGTATAAACTACGTTATGGGTAATTAAATTCTATTAGAGTGCCGACCAGAAATTATGATAGGGAAAAGCAGGCTTCGCCCGCTATCGGAGCGCGACTGTTGATGCAATTAAGAAACATTAGTATATTTCTAATATTTTTGCGGGAATGGCGAGATGAGGGGGAGGAGGGGAACGACTTTTTTAAAATATCGCATTTATTCTACATCAACTCGCGCTCAACACCAGGGAGCGCTTTGCTATCTCTGTTTCTATGGGCTGCATCACGACGGGGTATGGTTCTTTCAACTTGACATCGATAGAGCTCACCGATTTTAAAATAAACTTGAGTCATGAAAAACACAACACTCAATTGAATCAAATTGACCTCTGTACTATAATAATTGTTTAAAAACAACACAAAATGTCACAAAAAAACATATATGCATCGTTTAATAAAAACTTTTACTTTAGGTGTTTTAAAATATACAAAACTGTATTTCACATTATAAACATAGCGCTTTCGAGCCGTCCTGGCTCATCATCAGGGTTAAAAACATTAACACACAGATACACACAAAAAACACAAATAGTCTGAAACACCGTAAAAACATCAATGTCTGCTGAAGACAAGGTCAAACCATTATGAACAAGTCACTAGGGGTGGGATGCATAGAGAGGGATGTGCCAATCTTATTTAATCTTGAACTATTTGTAAAAGTTTATACCATAATTTAGGGATGTTGTAAGAAACTGAATCATTGCATGTTTTATTTTTCCTGGTTAAAATTTCTATGGATATAATAAGTGAATCTGCGATGTATGTGACGATGTATGTGTTTAATGACAGCGCCTTCTAGTGGTTCACCGGTCTTCACACGCCGAGGCATTGTATGGCGAAAATAGCTAAATTATATGTACTAGATGGTACCCGTCAAAACTTGACGGAAAAAATTACAATAGCAATATTAGTAAAATAAGCTTCTTTATTACATAAGTAGGGGTGCTTATGGAACAATCTTTCTAATATTTTATTTTAAAAAAATTTCCCCCAGTGAATTACGTTATTATTTCCGATGCAAACTCCAAACAAACAATCCGTAAACAAAATGTAAATCAGTTTGACATTACCGCCCTATTCCCCACGGCAAGAAAGAAAATTTCCTGAACCTATGAAGTATGATACAAATAGCATATCCCTACGTTCATCTCATATTCAGTCAATAAAAGAACATATTAAATAAGGCACACATTCCCCCCCCCCCTGTGATAATGCAACCGAATGAGCTCCTATGCGCATGTGCATTGCTTCTCCCCAAACGCACCGTCGAAATTCGACGTTAAAAAAAAGTTTTAAAATGTTTTGATCAAAATTTTTGAAATGTCTTCTTTAATCATTGTTCGTTTTAAATTCATATCTTCTGAAACGCATCTATTGTTTTAAGCTAATCAAATTTTATGTAAAGATGAAGAATTTTTTTTACAATAATAAATCAATCTACAGAAAAAGAAGATTTTTAATGTTTTTAAGTGTAATTTATTTGTATGGTTTCTTCATTCCTTTACATAATCAGGATGATTATTCCTTTTCCATAATTAAGAGAAATAATGTAAATAAATAAATATCCAAGATTATTTTTGATTCTGTTTTCATTAATATATTGTAAATTTTATTTTTAAAAGTTACTGATAAATGATACTTTAGTAAATGGGGCTTTTCTTAATAATTATTATTATTATTATTATTCTTTTTTTGAGATTTAATGGCAACATTCTTCCGTTTGTTTATTGGGCGCTACAGTTTGGCGAATTATTTGAGGTACTTTTCGGTTATCAGGGTGCCAATGAAGTATATATATATATATATTAGTATATACATACATATATACAAATATATATAATGTATATAGTTTTGTTTTTCTAATATTGAATTTATGTGGTTTATAGATTTTGGTTGGCTTTTGTGATAATGATTCTGCAAGTAATTTTCCATTGGAGTTTGTTATTATGTGTGTATATATATATATATATATATATATATATATATGTATATGTATATATTTACATATACTTTATTGGCGCCGGCTAACCGAAAAGTACCTAATTTGCATATAGTTTTTTTTTCTTAATCGGACGACGGGATAATGCACGGAATTTCGACGGGATAATGAATATTTTTTATGGTACCAGAATATTTTTCTGTATTTTATAGTTATATTACGAAATACATATTTTTATGATTTGCTGAATCACTTAGTTGTTTACTTTTTCATGCATTATATTATTGAAGGTTGTTAGTCCTCTTATTCGTTTAAATATACCCTACTTATATAAAAATAGCGTGTGTTCTCTGTGGTGTTTCGCATAAACGTTGTAAAATTCAGGTTATTAGATTTTATCTAACTTTCCTGTCATAACAGCTGATGAAGCAGCCATTTTCGGCGATTTTTTTGTTACCTGTAAAATGTTTGTTTTTAGTATAGCCCGAACTAAGAAAAAATTGAGTACATTTCCATTATACGGACACCATTGTCGCCAAGCATATATTTACATGTATGGCATGGTGTCAGTATAACGGAAAAGAACCAAAATTTGCGATCGATCAAATAATTGAATTTCGTTAAACATTAAATTTTCTGGTACTTCTCTATTATCCGGTCGACCACTTTTCATAATGAAAAATTATCGCCAAACTGTAAAATTAAACGCCAAAAATACAGTCCGTTTTACTTGATGTCAGAAGCATTATACGTGTTTGTTACGTCATCAAGTGGTTTTTAATTCGAGATTTGCGTCTATTTTTCATTATGTTTTACTGATTTATTAGTTATTTCATTAATTAAAATAACAATTGTGTCCTTAAATTCATGTATTTTATTTATTTATTTATTTTGATATTCCAATGGCAACGTTCTCCCGTTTATTTGGCGTTACAGTTTGGCGATAGTTTTTTTGTTATTAAAAGTGGTCGACGGGATAATAGAGAAGTACCAATTTTCTTATTTTTAATCTGAGAAAGAAACAATAATCATGGATTTAATTAATTTTGCAATATGCGGTGCAACAAAAATAATTTTGATTAAATCAGTACAGATATCGCAGACGCACCTGGGTTACTTTTTGGCTCCTAAATGACGATTTTTGCTTTGTATGGCAACCTGGTGTTTTATAATAAATTTGAATATGTGTGTAAATAAATAAAATAAAATAGGTACTTTTATGTTAGCTGGGCGTCAAGGATAACTCTCCAAATCTTGTTTCAATTGGAATCATTTAAATTGCAACATTTTACGTGAGATTTGTTATTCATATTGATATGTTTACGTTTAGATATTTTATTATGATTATATTCTAGCTAATTAATTTTTTTTAAAAGATTTTGTACTACAATGTTAACATATTACCTAGTTGATATTAGTTAATGTCAAAAGATTGGCGAACCACAGAGTTCAAGGAGAAAACTATGCCCTCAAAAGTGGGAGTTGTCAACTTTATGACGTCATAAGCAGAGGTAAATGTTTAATTGAAAATTACAGCTAATTAATTAAATTTTCGAACAAACGAATGCACGATAACAAATATGTGACCTAATATCTTTCATTTAAAAAAAGAATGGTGTAATTTGATGCAGTAGTTTGTTCTAACGGATTGTCGAAAGAAATCTCTTAGCGTTTTAAATATATAGATGTTCTATCACCCCTTAAAGTTTTACCCATGAGTTTTGATTCACCATCAACTCCTCTAAGGGAAATATGGTCAGTTTAAGATTAATCATCCCCCTTCCCCCCACACTCTCTTGAGCTACTTATTTTGCAATTTCTTTATTTTTTCTTCTAATTTGAATCCCTATTGGTATCCGAGTTAGCAACTGTATTCCGCATAAATAATACCAGCAATCATTTGTTAGATATAGTGCAGAAAACATGGTTCTCTCCACAATCAGAAAGCGCGCTCTAGCGCTTCTCTGCTTCAGTTCTCTACTTCACTGCTTGAGTTATGACCTTGCATTTTATGGTGTTATGAGGTGGTCTAGTCGCGTTCTATCACCCCTTAAAGTTTTGTCCAGGAGTTCCGAATCACATATGTGTATATATATATATATATATATATATATATATATATATATATAAGGTGTTTAAAACTTAATGAAACTATATTAAGTACTTATATCATACAAGCTGTTTAAGATAGACATACCTGTTCAATGGAATTTTTTCAGTTCCGTTAATTTGCTTTAACTCCTCAACATCACATTTAATTGCAATGCCGCAAACATCTGATCACTTATTTCCTAGTTATTTATCTGTTGCCTAGTTATTGAATTCAAGCCTTTTACATTTTGATTTTGTTCAACTATCAAATATTTTTCAAATTTTATAGAACCCGTGAATTTAGTAACTCTCATCAATTAAGTTATGTATGGCAAAAGAAAGTACCGTTTTGATGTTTTCCGTGGTACGAAAGAAAATCATGTTGAGTTAATGCAACCTAATGGTTAATAGATCAATCTACAGATTTTCCTGTACTCAGTAATTTACGCAATGTTTTTTTGTGTGTGTGTGTTATATAGTTTGTGTGATCTATATACTTAAAATCTACTCTTTCGTTTTGAAAAAAAGCCTATACATTATGAAGTTTTCAATCTTTGGCGGTATTCTGAAGAGTAATACTTGTCTTCCTCTTTTTCTCTTTTTGTATAAATTTATGTATATATAATAAATAATTTGAATTAAAACATGTCTTATTGTAATATGTAAGTGAATAACATAAATTCATAAATCCAGGAATATTCCATTTGTGCTTTTGAAACATACTCTCTTTTACACCATATTAATGTCTTGTTTTGGTAATTAATTATTCAACACACAAAGCACTGAAAATATACTACCCCTTTGTTTCGACTTATATAAAATATATTTTTTAGACGAAGGTAACTATAACGAATGCAAAATATAGCAATATCTTAGGAGTTTTTATCAGATGAAGTTTAAATAATTGAAATAATTAAAGAAACATTTTCTATATAATTTGTATCAATATTGCGTTGCTAAAACCATTAATCTCTTTATTTTTCTATCCTTTTTAAGAATGAATTTGGTAAACAAAGAAGAATATAAATGAAAATCAAATTATCTTAATTAATTTTTAATGTATCTGAACTTTAATTATTATAAGTATTATAATTGTTTTCAAATAATTAATCTTGAATAAACTTTAATACATGTTTTGACCTTTTATAAAGTATAAAAAAGTATAAATCATTTATTATTTTTAGAACAAGTCTTGTGTGTGTATATGTTACGGTCAATATGATTAATCCGGTCAATATGATTAATCCGGTCATTACTAATAATAACCGGTTATTATTAAAAATGACCGGAATAATCATATTGACCGTAAATATATAATATATGCATTTGTTGTCTACAAAACGACTCCAACGGTTTTGACTAAATTTTCTATTCTACCGTTTTGTGGTAAGAGAAGACTACGTCACATGTTCGAGAAAATTCGATTAGTGTGTCTTTTTGGGGTAAGCGAGGATCAATGCATTTCAATGGGAATGAAGGTTATGTTATTGCTAAGGAAACAGTTATTAAGTTATTGAAGAGTTGGGAGTAAACAAAGTCGCAAAGTTGTCAACATTTGGCGAGATGTTGGCAACATTGTTGAGATTTGGTAGGAAAATTGACTTTCAAGATTTCCAATGCCAAAACACATGCATGGCGCTGCAGCTGTGAGTGCTTTGGAAATGTAGTGAATACACTCTAAAATTGGGAGGAGTGAGAAGTTGACTCTTTGGATGAGTGAGAGGCATTTTCACTTTTTTAGAGTGAATTTTATAAAAATACACTCCTTAAAGAGTGGAATTTTCCACTCCCTAGAAAGGAATGAAATATGTCACTCCGTTGTCGAGAGTGACTGTTTCACTCTTTTGACAAGAGTGAAATATTTCACTCCGTTGAGGAGTGAAAGCCTGTCATTATATAATTCTGTCCATATTTATTTATTGAGAGAAACGAAATTGTCATTTTTTCTTTTTTTAGGTAGATTTCGTAAGAAATATTACCTATTACATTCTCATGTTGGAATTTCTGAAAAAAATTTCAGATCTACGCCAATCATGACCCCTAGAATCCCAACATCCCAACCCCCCCCAGTTTAAACTTTATCTATCTGTCTATCTGTCTATATAGCTATATCATTTTTTATGGACACGATAACTTCAATACACTGCAAATAGTGATGTTTTAAATTCAGACACATATGTGTCTGAAAAAGTAATTCAGACACTTAAGTGTCTGAATGTAAAATTTCAGACATCATAGATGTCTGAATTTAAGACACATAAGTGTCTTACTATGAATATGGAGTAAACGAACTGAGAAAAATGTCTGAATACTCATGATAAGTCTGAAAATAAGACATTTAGAAATTCAGACGCTTAAGTGTCTGAATTTGATGCAATCAGCTTTTACACGTATGCCTATTTATGCCAGCACCATCAAAGAATGTTCTCTAATTGATGAAAGGAGTTAAAATTATTTTCCATATAGTAACTAGTGTTACTTTATAGAAAAGCTAACGTGGTTAGATCATAAAAAATGTCAAAATTTTACAAAGCTGATTATAAATCTTGAAAATAAGTTTTTTTGTGCAATAATTAAAGAATTATTTTTTTAAATATCCAAAAATTACGGATGTACGCAGGGAGGTACGGGGTGCGTGAAGGACCCCTTGTTCTAAATATTTGAACATAATACGATACATATTTTGAAATTCAAAGAGACATTAACACATTCAGAAGGAAATGTGGGGAGGGACATGATTTTGGAACAGATATGCCTGTGGTCCGCAGCCTACACCGATTTTTTTTAAATGCAGATTGTAATGTTTAAATAGGCTAAACTAATATTATTTTGACAAACCTCATCGTGAAAAATATTTTTTCAACATATCAACGTAAAAAACAATACAAACATTTATAATTATAAATATTAAATATTTAAAAAAAAAAGTTTTTAACAACATTTTTGAAAATGCAGTTTTAAAAAATGCACATTAACAGTTAAAAAAAAAATTCAGGAGATTCTGTTTTCTCGAACTCCCCGTTTAAGATAAATTAAACACACAGGGATGTAAAAATAAATAAATAAAATAAATAAATAAACAAAATAAATAAATAAAATAAATAAATAAATAAAATAAATAAGTAAACAAAATAAATAAATAAAATAAATAAATAAATAAAATAAAATAAATAAAAATTGTTTTCTACGAGGGGCTTCAAGAGCGGGGTGGAAGGAGGGCAGGCTTCCCGGACGAAAAATTCTTAGATCCTCTTAGTTTAGCGTTTTAATTATTCGATGATCTGGATGTATAAATTTTATCATATTTTTTAACAATCAGATATACATCATTTATTAAATCTCAAAATCTATGGAGGGGCAATAGCCCTCTACTGCCCCGTTTCCTGCCGGCGATTATGCTAAAAGAATATACCAACTAGACATCCCCTCCCTCCCCTTTGGATTTTGTGCACCCGAGGCAATCCAAAATCAGTGTTGAATTCAGACACTTTTCTCCGGGGGGGGACATTACAGAGTTCCGGGGGGGGGGGAGAATTGCAGTTTTTAATCATTAAAAGCATAAAATCTTAAATCTTCCGGGGGGACGATTCAATGCTCCGGGGGGGGGGTATGTCCCCATAGGGCCACCCCCTGAATTCAATACAAAATATTGTGTCCCTTCCTTAGTGGCTATCATAATTTTGTGCTACAATTTTTCCGTTTCTTTTCCTGCTGATAAAACACTAATGATTTGAAGTCTCTAACGCAGGCAAACCGAATGTGAACAACATCGTCTGAGTAGATGAATGACCATTTTAACGGATACGAATTTGCTGACATAGCATTTTTTTTTTTTTTTTTTTTTTTTTTTTTTTTTTTTTTTTTTTGTGAGGAAGTGTGTAAGTCAAGTTTATTAGTTCGTTAATATTTTAAAGTGCAGAACGAGTGCTTTGAAAATGTGATTGAAGATTGTGAATTATTACTACTGTGAATTATTACGGAAATAAGTTTTATTATAATAATGGAAACACCTACATAATATACTTCGATATGCATAGGAGTATACGACATTCTTCTTAACGGCAATGCAAGCAATGTTCTTCTTGTGCAACGGATTATCAATTATGATTTGTGTGCTTGTTTATGAAACAGAGAATATTATATTTTGAAGTGACAAATTAATACGAATTACTTCGAAAACCTGGAATACTTCGTTGATATTGTTTAATAATTTTCATTATTCGTAATCATACTTAAAGTATGAAGGTTATAATGTAAAGGTTTTACAAATGCCACTTCCAAGAAAAATTTAAAAACACATATATATATTTTTTCAAATGGCGTTTTTATGGCATTGTGGAATACGTTATTTCATTTTCTTCGAATAGGATTTATTACTTCCTCAAAAGTAAGGTTTGTATGATTATATAAACTCAATATCATTCTGAACTTTAGCCGAAAAATATTAAACTTTATTACATACGAGCAAGCTACGCCCGCTACGCTGGTCAATTTCTTTTAACGAACCTTTAATCAAACAAAATATTCACATTTCATAAATAACTTTTATATTTTAACAGAATTTAAGGCTACTATAATTTGTGACTCGTGCTATGGCCAATATACACGTCAGGACACGTCGCTCTTATCGTTATCTTTTTACGCATGAAGGTTTCGCTATGGTACTCCATTGGAAAATTTGGTAATTTTTGAAATTCAATATTTGAAAAACGGCATAATCGTTAGATTTGGAATTTATATCAAGAAAAATTCAATTTTTTACCTTTCCAACGCAGTTTGTCTAACAATTTTCTGACAAATACTTTTTGAGCTATCATTTTTTTCAGTAACTTCAAATGTTTCATTTTCCGAGATTAATCTGTTGCAACAATTAGCGAAAAACCCAGTCGTCAGCAACGCAGAATTTTTTTATTAAAGAGGCTGTTGGAGCAAGGATTGTCACCACCAATTTGCCACCATCATTTTGAAATTGGTTCCGTTGTTCCAGAGATTCCATAGAAATTGTAATTTAGAATGACTTCAGAACGCTTTTCGCTCATTTCACCCATTTAAATTTCGATTTTTTTTAAAATTTATTCTTAGAGAGCATTTACATCTTATAAGTAACTACAATGCTATATTTCAAATTTCTTGCCCCTTCAGTATACAAAAGTCGCAATTTTCGAACATTTTTCGATCCTGCACCCCATTGATGTTAGTGGCACCGACATAAAATATAGCCTATGTTGAGTAGGGATTGTCCCCATCAATTTGCCCCCATTACTTTTGAAATCGGTTCTGTAGTTCCAGAGATTTCATAGAAATTGTAATTTAGACTGTTTTTAGAACGTTTTTCGCTCATTTCACCCTTTTAAATTTAAATTTCTTTTTTATTTTGTTCTTAGAGAGCATTTACATCTTATAAGTAACTACAATGACAAATTTCAAATTTCTAGCTCCTTCAGTATAAAAAATAAAAATAAAACTGCCCAGTTAAACTGAGGGCATTGAGTTCACAGGCTATTCACACTAATTGTATATTATACTCTTTTTTCAAAGAATTTGAAATAAGCCCATCGAAAAATAAAGAAATAAAAAATATATTATGGGGGGGGGTCATCCCCCCGTTACTCCCCTCATAGTGAACTAATGAACCCCTTAAACTAATCAGGTAAATCTCTAATTACAATGAATATATATACAAAATTTGAAGAAAATCGGATAATTCTGCATGAAAAACCCATTTATATAAATTAAGGCGGGATTAGCCCCCTCCGTTCCCCCCCTTTATACTTAACCAATCAATCCCGAAAACTAATCAGGGAAGTGTCTTAACCCAATGAACCTATAAACAAATTTTGAAGCAAATGGGATAATTCTGCATGAAAAACCCATTTATATAAATTAAGGGGGGGATTAGCCCCCCCGTCCCCCCCCTTTATACTTAACCAATCAATCCCGAAAACTAATCAGGGAAGTGCCTTAACACAGTGAACCTATAAACAAAATTTGAAGGAAAACGGAATAATTCTGCATGAAAAACCCATTTATATAAATTAAGGGGGGATTAGCCCTCCGTTCCCCCCTTTATACTTAACCAATCAATCCCGAAAACTAATCAGGGATGCGCCTTAACACAGTGAACCTATAAATAAAATTTGAAGGAAATGGGATAATTCTGAATGAAAAACCCATTTATATAAATTAAGGGGGGTATTAGCCCCCCGTTCCCGCCCTTTATACTTAATCAATCAATCCCGAAAACTAATCAGGGAAGCGTCTTAACCCAATGAACTTATAAACAAATTTTGAAGCAAATGGGGTAATTCTGCATGAAAAACCCATATATATAAATTAAGGGGGGGGGGAGGATTAGCCCCCCGTCCCCCCCCCTTTATACTTAACTAATCAATCCCGAAAACTAATCAGGGAAGTGCCTTAACACAGTGAACCTATAAACAAAATTTGAAGGAAAACCTAATAATTCTGCATGAAAAACCCATTTATATAAATGAAGTATTAGCACCCTGTTCCCCCCCCCCCTTTATACTTAATCAATCAATCCCGAAAACTAATCAGGGAAGCGTCTTAACCCAATGAACCTATAAACAAATTTTGAAGGAACATGGAATAATTCTGCATGAAAAACCCATTTATATAAAATAAGGGGGGATATGCCCCCGTTCCCTCCTTTATACTTAACCAATCAATCCCGAAAACTATTCAGGGAAATGCCTTAACACCGTGAACCTATAAACAAAATTTGAAGGAAATGGGATAATTCTTCATGAAAAACCCATTTATATATATTAAGGGGGGGGGGGATTATCCCCCCGTTCCCCCCTTTATACTTAACCAATCAATCCCGAAAACTAATCAGGGAAGCGCCTTAACACAGTGAACCTATAAACAAAATTTGAAGGAAAACGGAATAATTGTGCATGAAAAACCCATTTATATAAAATAAGGGGGGATATGTTCCCGTTCCCTCCTTTATACTTAACCAATCAATCCCGAAAACTAATTAGGGAAACGCCTTCACACAGTGAACCTATAAACAAAATTTGAAGGAAATGGGATAATTCTGCATGAAAAACCCATTTATATAAATTAAGGGGGGGTTATCCCCCCGTTCCCCCCCTTTATACTTAACCAATCAATCCCGAAAACTAATCAGGGAAGCGCCTTAACACAGTGAACCTATAAACAAAATTTGAAGGAAAACGGAATAATTCTGCATGAAAAACCCATTTATATAAAATAAGGGGGGATTAGCCCCCCGTTCCCCCCTTTATACTTAACCAATCAATCCCGAAAACTAATTAGGGAAGCGTCTTAACACAGTGAACCTTTAACCAAAATTTGAAGGAAATGGGATAATTCTGCATGAAAAACCCATTTATATAAATTAAGGGGGGATTAGCCCCCCCCGTTCTCCCCTTTATACTTAACCAATCAATTCCGAAAAGTAATCAGGGAAGCGTCTTAACCCAATGAACCTATAAACAAAATTTGAAGGAAAACGGAATAATTCTGCACGAAAAACCCATTTATATAATTTTAGGAGGGGGGGGGGATTAGCCCCCCGATCCCCCCCCCTTTATACTTAACTAATCAATCCCGAAAACTAATCAGGGAAGCGCCTTAACTCAGTGAACCTATAAACAAAATTTGAAGGAAAACGGAACAGTTCTGCATGAAAAACCCATTTATATAAATTAAGGGGGGGGGGATTAGCCCCTTGTTCCCCCCTTTATACTTAACCAATCAATCCCGAAAACTAATCAGAGAAGCGCATTAACACAGTGAACCTATAAACAAAATTTGATGGAAAACGGATATTTCTATGAAGAGTTATCGCATTACGTACGTACATACATACATACAGAACCAGCTGGCAAGCTCTCAGGGCTTGACAGCCAGTTTGATAGCTAAAAAATGGCAATTTTAGAACGTTTTTTGCTCCTTCACACCCTGGGGTTAGTGGCACCGACATAAAATATAGCCTATGTTGGAGCAGGGATTGCCACCATCAATTTGCCACCTTCACTTTTGAAATCGGTTCGGTAGTTCCAGAGATTACCCACTACAAACAAACAAACAAACAATCTTTACTCCTTTATAATATTAGTATAGATTCAGTATTATTTATTTATGATTTAAATTATTTTTATTAGAATAATTTTTATTTTGCATTGCTCCGTCTTATTTATATGCAATAAAGATGTTTAGAGTTAAACAAATATGTGTGTTCATTTGTGTGTTTTCAATAAATAAATACTTATCATTTTAACATTAATGAATTTGCTTAATATTTCTATAGACCTTCAATTTTGTATAAAATGTTATATTTTTTAATAATTGTTTTCAAATCATGGTAGTAATATGTGGAATTTAATTTGACAAGGTTTCAGAATTAGTTTTATATGATTTCAGAATAATTTCAAATGAAGAATGCAAAATTTGAAAATAAATTTTAATTGGATTGTATATTTTTGTATATATATATTATATATGATTATTATACTTTTGGTTTACTGCTTTAAATTGTGGCTTAGGTTATACAAAACAGGGGAAAATATAAATTAATTTAATTTAACTTTTATTTATTGTAAAAAAGTTATTTGAAATTTAAAATTGAAATGAGAAAAAGCTAGATTTTAAAGGAAACACAAAATTAGTTTTTAAAGCAGAATTAATTTTGCTGCATGTTATTAAAAATACTATTTATTTATTTTCTAAAGGATAGCTAAATAAATTTTAAGGATAGCTAAATAATTTTTTAAGGATAGCTAAGGATTGAGATTATTATCTAATCCACATATAAAAAATCGCTCATATGGCAATATAAATATATATATAAAAAAAAAACATATGTATAATTTTCAAATTGTTTTCAAATGATGCATTGTTAAGTTCTTTCCCTTCGGTTTCCAGTAACTTTGTATTATTGATATCATTTTACACATTAATTTTCATTTTTGTGACAAGAATATTATTTGTCTTACAGAGTAAATTTTCGAAGCAAATGTTTTAATATTAACAAATTGAAATTTATGTATGAAAAAGGTTATGAATATTTTTGCTTTATATAATGGATACAGACTATGAAAATGAAGCATCAGAGTGAAGTAAGTTATAGTGAATTTCTAAATAGTCTATATACGAATTTTTAGTTTTTTTTTTTTTTTTTTTTTTTTTTTTTTTAATGGAAAATAAATCCCTCATATAGTATTCAATTGCACGACGTTACTATCATTTTTTTAAATAATCCTCATGAATACTGGTTTAAAAATACAAAAAGTACTTTGATATGTATACCCTGTGTATCATCTCAATAACATATTTAAATTTCAAGACACAGGGATATCATTGAAAATACACTACAGAGAATAAAAATCGATATTTTAATCCAATATGCATTAAAAAATATTTAAAAAATCAAGTCAAATATTATCCTGTATATATATATATATATATATATATATAAAGAGAAAAAAACAGATGGGTATAGATAAGACCCATCTTCGGTCCACGACAGGGACTTTACTAAGAAGTTTTAATTTTTGTAATAAAATTTAGGATATTATAAAACAGAAAGTTCTTAAAGCATACTTATAATCTGACATTCCAAACAGGCAATGAAAGTAATGCCTGATAGTTAATATTTTCAGAAACTAATATGGTTTGGAGATATAATTATTCTGATGATTATATTTAATCTATGTATATATTTCCATATTATTATTACTTTTAAAATTTCTAAATAATTATTTTTAGTGCGATGTTTACAGAAATAAAATAGGTTTTTTATTTATTTTTTTCTTAAGGAACTTTTTTTGTATCTAAGGAAGAAAAAATTGTGTATAATAAAAGAAAATCAGATTAAAAAAAATAAATCTTACTTTTAATATTTTGTGTTTGATAATGCAGCATCTCAAAGCACGTTATCTTCGTTGCATTTAAATTTAGTCTGTTTATATGACAAAAAAAGATAACGGGCATTGTGATGCTACAAATTAAAGGGTGTAACTGATCAGGTCGTAATTAATTAATTAATTACTATGCATGTATGTGTGTTTAGATTCATGTAATTTTAAAGTAATTTTACAAAATGTCAGTGATTAATATCAGGCGTTGGACGTGGAATTCATTTGGAGTACATTTCCTATCACAAAAAATTATACCCTTTTATTGCTTTAGAATACACATATAAATTGATTTATAAATATGAATATATACAGTGAAACCTCTCAATAGCGAACACCCCCGGACCGTGGAATTCACCCGCTTTTCAGAGGTAAAGGTACATAAATATATATGTGTTGAGGCTTGAAAAAGGTTTTCGCTAAATAAACGTAAGTCCACTACTCGGGAATGTTCGTTACGGAGGTTTTACTGTAGATATATATACAGTAAAACCTCTATAACGGACATTCCCGAATAGCGGACAACTTCAATCTAAGCGAAGTATAAAGAAGAGTTAGGTTGCTTCTAGAAGACGGAATCGATTACAGCATGGAGCAAGCCGGGTCGTGCCCCCCCCCTAACCCCGCCTCGGATTTTTGAGCATCCCCCTCCTCCAAAAAAAAATGGTAAGCAATTTTCATAAAGCAGATATTTTAAATCTCTTTCGAAATTGTACTGAAGATTTTGAACTTGTAGTATAGGATAAGATTAATAATAAAAAATATATTTATCCAAATACATTTAACCTTCTCTAAAAAATAATTCACTCCATAAAAAGTGAACATTCACTCCTATGAAAGAGTGGCTATTCACTCCTGATAGGAGTGAGAAATCCACTCCTCTTGCAAGAGTGAATAGTCACTCCTATGAAAGAGTGACTATTCACTCCTATCAGAGTGAAAAAACCCACTCTTTTTGCAAGAGTGGATAGTCACTCCCCTAAAAGAGTGAGTATCCACCCCTGTTTAGAGTGAATATTCACTTCTCGGGAGTGAGTATTCACTCTTTCAGAGAGTGAACAATTTCACTTTTACCTAGAGTGAATAGTCACTCTAAAGAGGTTGGGCAAATTTTGACTCTGCGATAGAGTGAATATCCACTCCTCCGGAGTGAATAGTCACTCTTTCTTATTTAGAGTGTAGGGTTCACTCCACAATCCGAAGGCATCCTGTAGCGTTTCACAACTTGAGTTACAACCATGCATTGCATGGTGTTTGAGTTCGTCTAGGCGTGTTCTATCATCCCTTAAAGATCTGTCAAGGAGTTCCGAATCCCCTTGAATATATATATATATATGTTACGGTCAATATGATTAATCCGGTCATTATTAATAATAACCGGTTATTGTTAATAATGACCGGTTTATTTTATCATATTGACCGTAACATATATATAGTGTAAAAGGTCCAAATACCGGTTACAACTTTTATTTTTAATCTAGATACTACAATTTTTAAAATTAGTGGAGGAAAAAATCATGGTAGGGTACCTCGATATCTTCCACAACCTCTAAGAACAAAAAGAATATTTTAAAAAGCGTTTTCTATTTATAAAAAGTGAAAACTCCCGAGAGTCTACAAATTTTGAGTTTTGAAAATGGGGTCTAAATACCGGTTACCTCAGTTTTTTCCAAAATAATCACACAAATAGGGCTAATTTTGCTAATTAAAAGAGTAGAACATTGTTTTAATAAATTTTAATGATTAATAGCATTTAATATGCATAGAAAGAACATTTAATTTTAGTAAACAGGGATTTTTGTCAAATTTATAAAAATCTTCAATTATTTATCTGACAGTCTTTTTTTCCATTATATTCCTAGTTTTAATTTTTAGCGTGTTAAACAAAAATTATCTTACTGCTTGAACTATACATTATAACAGTCAGCTACACATTATAACAATCAAATGATGCAACAAAGCAATACAGCGTCCATGATCCCTTAAATTAATTAATTTCTCTCCCAGTCACGCTAAGCAAACGTATACAGTTCCAAATACCGATTCAGACTACTCTGGGTTGTCGGTATTTGGACCACTGCTATGTTTCACTTAAAACCGCAATTATTTATTCATATAGTAAAATACCAATAACGTGCTTGCCACATTTGGGATCTAAATATATATACAAAACAATTTAATCGTCAATTCAGACCAATATAGGATATATATATATATATATATATATATATATATTTAATTGAGAAAAACATGCCTGAAAACATTTGGTATCAGAGATTTTGGTGTGTCGACATTTTTGCTCTTACTGTTTGTAAATTATACACACTTCAGCGACGTACTGCTCATAACTTTTTTCTCTTAATTAAAGGAACAAACCCTGATATCCCTTTTAGGCTGTGCTGCGCTTACTTCTCAGAACAACTACGAGCTGATATTTGGACCCAAACCGGTATTTGGACCTAACTGGTATTTGGACTTTCTCCTCTCTCTCTCTATGTATAAAAGAGGAAAAGTCATTAAATAAGTCACAAAAGATAATTAAATAATAACTTACAATGATATTCACTTCAAAATTATTTTTATTTCTCAAAATATTCTCCATCAATATTTATGCACTTATATCACCGTTTTATCAGTGCCCCAACACAAGTTGCGTAACATTCTTTGGGTTGCTGTCTCAGCCACATTAGGACTTCAAGTTGTACTTTTCCATCATCTCTGAACATCATCTTGCTTCCAAGATGTTTTTTTAGTGGACTAAACAGATGAAAATCGCTTGGCGCTAAGTCGAAGGTGTATGGTGGATGTTGAAGAAGTTGCAAGATGAGGTTCATAGATGATGAAAAGGTTCAACTTGTCCTAACGAGGCTGAAACAGCATCCCAAAGAATGTTATGCAGCTGGTGTTGGAGCACTGATAAAACGGTGATATAAGTGCATAAATATTGATGGAGAATGTGTTGAGAAATAAAAATAGCTTTGAAGTGAATATCATTGTAAGTTATTATTTAATTAGCTTTTGTGACTTACTTAATGGCTTTCCCTCGTACATATATAAAGCTGTCTCAAGCAACATATTTGAAATTTTTAAAATTTCGATATTTAAAAGTAAAATATAATCGCATATTTGGAATTTCAAGTGATATTGTGTGGGCGTGTGGTCTTCCCAAACGGCTAAAACTTTTGAATGTAATCTTAACATAGAATTTGAAGAGTGATTCTATAAATTGTAAGAAAACCTTTCCCTCTTATTCAAAAGGAGAGTCTCTAGTTGTTCTAGAGGAGTTGTTGGTCAAACAGCAACATATCTTCAAAAAGCTCACATACATCCTCTATTCGTCTTTAACAGGGTGAACATGCTGACCATTCCATCTGCTGGAATCTCGGCTCTAAAATCCAGTTTTTGGCAAAATGATTTGTGTCATCGAGTGTAATCGTTCAATACAGGAACGTATCACCGCGAACTCGAATATACGTTAATACATAATGACTATGCTATATATAAAGACTTCCCTATACAACGCGTCAAGACTATGTTCAAACAGCTCGTTCTTGTACATCCTACCGGTCAAACTGCCATCGTGGAAGATATACAGCTGATACCATACTACCCAAACAATCAGTTCACAGTTCAGATTTTGTGACTTTTCGAGTAGAAAATTCGTACTATTTCCCATGACACGCCCCCCCCCTTATCAAGAAACTATTTATGTGTTTCAGTTACGAAAATCCTAATTTATTCTTTTTTTTTTTACTACAGAATAAAAACCGTATAGTTTCAGACTACGAATTGCACAGAAAATCATTAATAGATCAATAATCAATTCACTTTTCCAATTCAATATAAATGCAATTATAGGGACGGCAAGATATGATTTCTGTTCTCTGACATATAAGATGCACTATACTGAACTTCATTTCTTTGTTTTTATATCTTTGATTTTCGAAATCGTATTTCTTATAGTGCCATTTCTGGACTGATCGTGCACTACTTCCTTATACAATACGTATATCAAAATATTTTTTTACGAATAAAAATGGTTGGGTACGTACCAATAGAAAGCTTTATAAATTAGAATTATTTAATTTGCCAAATTTAGATGATATTCTATCAATATTCAACACAATAAAAGAACAAAACATGTGGAATCAGTATTTGTTACATGTTTATTTTATTGCTCGTGTTTCAGCATAAGGCTCTTGTGGAAATAATGGATATTATTACTTTACCTTACGCAAATCTCTTGAAAATTGTTGATCAGAGAAAGTAGCTCTTCCAACAAATTTTATAAAAATCTAAGGAATAGTTTCAGAGACACGCTTCACAGTTGCAGCTAGAAAAATAGAGGATGTTAATAAAATAGATTGCCGATAAATGCTTACCTATCAGCTGCACCAGCTGTACGGGATGGAATCTTGGATGTGGGTATTTTAAGGTGAGCGTTCTAGAATAAGGTGGAGGACATCAATATAGATTTCACAGTTATGGTTACATGATTACTATTGTTAAAGCAAAATTCCCAAACTTCTAAGTGATAAAACTCTATATATTTCATTCAAAACGTTCTTCCTAGTGATATATCATAATAAGCATAAATAATAAATCTATAATAAATTTATATGGAAGGTTATTTTATTATCTTTATTTTAATCAATAACAAAGGCCGTATCAAAAATACATCAAAATGCATTTTTAATAAATGCAATTAAATATACTTGTACATTAATTGAACAGAATTTAAAAGTTCTAAAAATGACTATATGTCAGGTTTTCCTTATATGGTTATTTGAATGTAAACATGTTGTAATAATAATAATTTTAAAAAAAAGAAAGAAAAAGAAAAACTATTTCACTTTTTACAATAAATTAAATCACGAATCTAAATTCGATTATGTAAATAAAACATTTGAAATAAAGAAAATAGCTTTGCATTATTTAATTAGCATCGAAAGCAACAGGTAATGAAGTTTGTAATAATGGCAGACTGCATTCTCTTTCAATACTAATCCATCGTAAAGATTTCAACATTTTGCATCAATCAGAAGCAGGCTTTTAGTTCTTCAATAAAGATTTCTAATAGAAAATAATTCTACAAATTTATCATTATTTAGGGATATAAAAAAAAATCTCCAAAGAACGTTACACAGTAATAAATAATTAATCATGTGTAATGAAAAAAAATCAAGACGTAAACAAATTAAATTCTTCTTAAAAACACTAGATGTTTTCTTTTTATCACCAGATGTTTCTGAATAATTTTAATGAAAGGCGAGATCCTGTTTTACTTGATAATTAATTATCAAAATAGCTTTCGACAAAACCATCAAATGATAATTAATATTACTTATTTTTAAGGATAAGCATAAAAAGTCATCAATGTTAACTTTGCTTTTAATATTTGTATACCTAAAAATGCTTCTTAAACGAAGATGCAAAAAATAAATGTACGTGTTTTGCCTTTCTAACTTCAGAAATATAAAAATCTTTTCCTAAAGCTATTTGAAATGCTGATTAAATACATTTTGTTTATATATTTTCTTTTACTCTCAAAGTAAGCACTTCATTAGGTTTCAGAAAGAACAAACTTTATTTTCTCTGAAAATTTCTGATTCCGAAAGACTGTTCTGTTTTTATAGTAAATAAAACATTATTGTACTTTTCGTTATATAAAAATATATATTATAATAAATGACTCAAGAAACGGAAATCCATCTGACATTTATGGTGCAACATTTTCTGCTCTTTTGATATGGGTAAAACAATTAAAAATCTTTTAATAAATTTTATTGTCCATACTGATACTCTGTACAGAAATAATTACGAACACAAACTTAAATACACTTCCAGCCTCTGAAATACCACTAAATTTACTGCCAAAAATATGGCGTAATAACAATTCATATTCAACACATTTAGAAAAAAATATAAATCTACCAAGAGAAAAAGACTTTCTAATAATTTGTAAAATATAAAAAAAATAAAATATGTATCACATCTTAGCACTTGTTGCGGTGTTCGTATATAGAGTTTACAATCAAATATATCTGGACACTTTTGAGAAATATTTTCAAACTTTGAACTTTTGTACGTTAGGAATGTTAAGAACATACCTTACCGCATATTTTTGAGTGAAAATTTAACTCCGAGTGCAAGTGGGAGAATAAAACTAAATTGAATAAAACAAACAATATTTGCGATCATAAAAACCTCGAAATGATCGGTAGTTGTAACAAATTATTATATAGTACCAGTGAAAATATTGTATGGATTTCAATTTACGTAAGCATGCAACGTGTGTTCATGAAACGAAGTTTCGGAATATCAGGGTTTTAATCAAATTTAACGACACTTTTCAGAAGGTTTAACAAAGCTAAAAATGAAACAATATCCTGTAATCAGACAAATAGTATATATTGAATCTTTGTTAAACTATGAGCATACGTATAAAACATATTTAACTGTGCATGTGCAAAATATAACCCTTTTTATCTTTCGTAGATTAGTAATCAACTACATATTGCAACTTATATAAAGGCCAGCCAAACATCGTGAAAATTCGAAATGATTTTGAGATGTTTTTATGTACGACATGTTTTCCGACGTTCTTGTGTTACGTGTGTGCGATTTAATTAAACAAATTGCTATTGGTGATTGTTTCCATCCTCAATAAATTAATAGATTGCTCAACCAAGCTAAACAGGCAAGACAGAAGAATGAGTTAAGTTTGGATAAGGTTATTTATTGTACTTTTTGCTATACCCCTTGTAAATGAACAAAAAATGCTATGCACGTCATACTCAACAGTAAGCATCTTGTGTTGCACCTCAGTGATGCATATCAATTTCAATATGTTTGCAATGCTGTAACATTATTAAAGTACACTTCAATTGATTTTTTCGCTATAGATTATAATGAAACGGAACTCTTTTGATTGTCCATAGAAAAGAACTATAAATTCTACACACTTCGTTTTCAATATTATAGTAATCTTCAATAACGTATATCAATTACATGGCAATCCGCATGTATTTACACGAGTTAGTGTACGGACTGACAAAGGGCAGACATATAAATCGCATTCATAAACACTTCTCAACTATATTAGAAATTCAAAAGAAAAGAGAAGAAGTTGAAGAAGAAGAAGAAGAAGAAGCCTAAAATACAACACAATTTCACAATAAAAATTTTACAATAGAATCACAATAGAGTTGCAATCCAGCTCAGACAAGAATTTAAATATTTCTTGAAAGACTCTAAAATCTATTACGAACAATCTCATACATATTTAAAACGAGATTTTTTCAGTTTATTTGTTATTATACGTAAGAGCTTGTAATATGCAAAAATAAAATTTTAAACATCAGACATATTATATTCCCACGTTTTATGTAATTCTTCGTCTCGAGAGACATAGATTAGAATCTCAAAAATTGCATAAAATATTTTTATAAAAAATGTGATTGAATCAAATCAACAATCTTCATTAAATTGCATTAAGACTTCTTGACGGAAACAAATGTCACTTTGAACGTTACATTTAATATTTATCCAAATATTAAAGTTGCCTTTTTTAATATATTTTAATGATGTTAAACTATTTTAAACATATTGAAATTTATACACATCACTGAAGTGCAGTACAAGATGCTTATTATAGAATATTGTGTGCATAGCATTTATCGGTCAGAACAGATACATGAAAAAATGGGTTGCAGCAATGTTGTCTTTGGACAATAATTTCTGGAATTGAGTTTTCAATTGTGGTATGCGGTTTTAAATTTAAATATATATTTTTTTCTGCATATTACTTGGTGTGTATAAATTTCATAGCTCTTTTTACAGGGCTGTACAAAAGAATTTATTTCATTTACGTTTATTGTCGGTAATTGCTGAAGGGGTATTTTCAACTGTGGTGTGTGTTTTCTAACTTAACTAAATTTTGGCATTCTATGTAATATATGTACAAATCTAATCTATAAATTACATAAAGATCTGAACAACAGTTGAATTCGAATGTTTTTTCTACTATAGATGAAAACTGCTGAAATTATGTTTTCAAATGTGTTATTCGTTTTACAAATTTTGTACATCATCTTTAACTTTATTAAACGGCGAAGTTCGCTACAACATTCTGAATATCTTGGAAAGTGTTTTATAATCTATACTTGACACATGATTTATCATTTTTGTTGAACATAAGAGCGATATCTATTCATAAAGCATTGATATCTTATTCTGAGTTGGGAATTTAGAATATAGGTCTGACCAACCAACCAGGTCTGACATAATCCTTTTGATACAACGAATGAAATATTATTAATCCAAAATAGAGTTTTCGTCTTCTTTCAGTTTAATTTTAAGAAGTAATAGTTTTTCGTCTTTATAGTGCCATGAAAACAACTGTTTTGTATGTCACAATAGCTCAGGTTAGTTATGAAATATTATTAAACTCTTCACATTGTTGAAATTGCTTAATTATTCAAAAATGCAGCGTTTTTTTTTAAATATTTCCTTTTAAAATATTTATTAATTTCGCTAAAATTTATAATTTCGTGATCTCGAAAATCTTACATATACTCTAATTGTACTATTTTAACCGCTTGATGTGCATAGTCTAGCACTGTTCTAAATATTATAAATGTTACATACTTTAATACGCGTGAATGTTTTTTTTTTTTTATTATTTCATTACAGTAATTACTTTAGAAGAGAACCTTCGACTGTGCAAACAAAGCATTTGAATAAAAAAAAAATTCTAGGTGTAACGATTTATGTTGTATTCTTCAAATTTATTGTGAAATGAATTTTCGTGAAGATGAAATGTACTCTGCCTAGTGCAAAAAGATGTGTTACATTGTAGGTGTTCGCAAAGAAAAATAGGAAAAAGTAGCTAATGTAACACACATGGCAAAAAAAATCACGTTATTGAAAGAAAAAAACTGCATTTTCCTAGTACCCATATCTGGTTGTCAACTTAACCAACAAATGAATTTGCAAGTTGCATGACTCACATGACAGTATATGACATAAAAAATATCTATGATGATTTTCGAAACGAATAGAAAGTGATTTATGCAAATTCGTAAAGGTTCGCGGATTCAAGAATGCGAAAAACTCTCCCTTGCCCCATGTGCGGTTTTGCATTCCCATACATGTTGGCTACCGCCAAAAATTTCATTAGGATGATTTATGCCAAAAATGGCTCTGTTCTCTAAATTTTTAATTGACATTATGATCTGTTTGGAGAAATCATCGCCGTATTGTAACCTTTGGCGAAAATGTAAATTCATTCGAGTTCATGTCATGATACAAGAAACAATCCATTCTATCTCTGACCATCAGCCCATCAACATGTAATATTCTCATGAATTGTGTTACGGGCCCGGGTGCCCCTGCGCTGCCGTGACCAGCCGTAGCCATGGAACGTTTTCCGGCACTTGTGCAATGATCTATAGAACCTGGGATTAATTAAAATATCTTCATCTACTCATGTCTGCCTGTTCTTCCAAATGTGCCAATTCTTATTTCTTCTGAATTTATAGATTTCTTGGAAGGTAATAATGATTTTAGTCATCGAAATACTCATCTTATGAAATCCACTTTACCACGATCAAGAACTATAGTACAAGATAGGAATGACTGTTCTATGCTGTTGATACTTCTTCCTGAAAAAGAATGAACTATCTCAACGGGATAAGTGTTGCGATATCCTTTAAATAACTCTAAAATAAACTGAACTGAATTGAAGACAGTTGTGTTTCATACTCTCGAACAGTACATATGCCTTTTTATATTAAGGAATATCGATGTTCTGTGTTATATCTGTAAATTCGATTTATGTGTAAATGTTATTTGGAAAACATCAAAGTACCGATATACAGTGTGTTTCTAATTGAATATCGGGGTTTTAACGCTTTGTAGTATCTATTATATAAAAGTTAAAATTATACTTAATACATAAAATGAAAGAGCAACTCAAACAGTTTTACCTACAAGCTTACAAGTGTTCAATGTGAACACCTTTCGGCACACGGCACACATCAAGACGATAGCTCAGTTCTTCCCAAACGCAACAACACGCTCACCCGATCTGACGCCATGTGATTTCTACCTGTTGGGGTTCATGAAGGATCGTGTGTATGTGCCTTCACTACCAGCTGACCTGCCCGACCTAAGAAACAGGATTGAGGCAGCTGTTGAAACAATTACCTCACAAACACTAATTAACGTTTGGGAAGAACTGCGCTATCGACGTCATGTGTGCTGTGTGACGAAAGGTGTTCACATTGAACACTTGTAAGCTTGTAGGTAAAACTGTTTGAGTTGCTCTTTCATTTTATGTATTAATTATAATTTTAAGTTTTATGTAATAAATACTACCAAGCGTTAAAACCCCGATATTCATTTAGAAACACCCTGTATTATTAATCATGGATCTATGACTTTTTCATAAAAGAGAAGAAGCGATTTTTTTATACTTTTGGTAGTTACTTAACATTAAGCTGCTGCATGGATGACGTCATCCTTTGGCTACCAACCGATGCGGTTATGAAGGTAATGATTATATTTTTAATTTTGTTAAATTTTAGGATATATTTCAAAAATAGTCTGCCTGATATTTATGAAGCTGTATATTTTTAATATAGGCATCTGTCAGTAAATTATAAACTGTCTCTTACTCATTTCTAATAATGTTCTTCTCACACTCATACATAGTCTTGACTGATATATAAAATATTATGTATTATTTTAATTACAAAAGTTACTTTACATCTATTCGTCAGATTATTTTTTTGGGGGGAAGGGGATCTCTATTGGAACTATAATCACATAAATCTTTAAACATGCAAAGAGTCATTAAAAATTTTCGAATATATAGTTCTGCAGGTATTGTTTATTTATAATCTTCCTATAAGTACACTTTTCTTGACGTATAGAAAACTTTCCTTTACAGAAGATTATTTTTATCATATACCGCGAGCTAAAATTAACGTAAGCAAAAAAATATACTTTTTTTTCAATAATGTAATACTTAAAATAAATTACAACGCTTAAAATATGTTTTGATTAATGAAATTATTTCAATAATTTCTCTTTCGATAATCAGAGTTTTAGATTATCGAGTTTAAAGATAAATAACAGTAAATAAATCAACATATGGCAGATAAAATGCTTGGCTTTATTGAAGATTTTTTTAAAATCTGATACAGAGTATCAAAAAAGAAAAAAATGTAAGGTTTTTACTTTAATGATATATTATCTAAATGGAAATTAGAAATGAATCAAAAGCTTAACAACTTCAATTAATTATTCTGATAATGTATTATGTAAAGTAAACAATTACTTAAATGGACTTACTAGGATTTTCAGAGTTATAAATGCAAAAGAATTTCTGAAAATTCTTTTTCCTACAGAGCAGAACAGTGATATGGTTCAGATACATATATACAGTAAAAAAATTCCATGTATAAGAGCTGGAAAATTTGCTTTTTCTTAAAATGTTTAAAATCCTATATACAGCATCAGAGAGATAAAAAAAGTAAACAAAGCTTTAAGATTTTTATTACAGTAATATATTACATAAAGTAAATTACAACAATTAAGAGTTTAACGAATTAATAAGTGCTTTCAGAATTTTGAGTACGAAAGATATTCAGCAAATTCTTTTCCAGATTCCAGTTAAAAGCAGTTATATCATTAAGAATCAAATAATGTCAGAGAGTTCCAGCCATGAGAGCTACGGAAATTATTGTTATTTAAATTTACCTCATTACATATTTGTCTGAGGACTCCTACCCCTTCTCTGACTAAATGAAAGATACTAAGTTTAAACTGTCATATGACAAAAAGTAGAGATAAATGTGAATTATGTAGTAAAATCAACGCACTTACCAATGACGTTTCGATAAGGAGGATGAGTTCACATTACAACAGAATATATACAATCCATTATTATGACGTTTTATATAAATGTTACTGAAATAATAATTTTTAATTCAAGGATACTTTCATGCTTGCTCTTATTAAAATGTGTAGCTTTTAGCCAAAGGTTAAATATTCTTCATACTTTTATAACCGTTTTTATGTATATGAACAGAGATGGATTTATACACAATTTTTGACAAGAAATTGAATGATATATTCTTTTAATTATCATTTTAGTTGTTAGTAAAATCCTTTATTTTCATCGTAGTAATAATATAATTTTTTTAATAGGGACCACATTTTTATTGAATTTGTTTAATGCAAACATACATTCCCGCTTTTATAATAATGATTATGTCCTGAATTCTTTCAGCATTTTCTTTCGTGTTTAATTTGTAAAAATGTAATAATTGTTAGAGACTTTTCATCTTATATTACAAACGTTTAAAAACTAGAAAATATTTATAGCGACTGACGAGAATTGGACAGAAATTGAACTTTTCTTTTCAATTTAGCTTCAAAATAATAATAAACATCAACAAATTCAATAAGCAAGAAAAACCCGAGAATTATACAATCATTTTTCGATATTTTATGCATTTACCTTGCAAGCATTTGCATATTTTATGAATGAACCGTATTACATATGTATTGTAAGATCCCTATCTCTGACCAAATGAAAGAATGTTTAAACTTTCATGTGACAGAAAGGAGAGTTAAACGTGAATTGTGTAGTAAAATCAAAGCATTCACCAATAACCTTTCAATAAGGATGCTGAATTCACATTACAGCAGAATATATACAAAAAAATATTATGACGCTTCATATAAATGCACTAGAAATGTGTTACAGAAATAAGAATTTTTAATTCAATGACGCTTCATGTTTGTGCTTATTAAATGTGTAGCTTTGATATTAGTCAAAAGTTAAAAATTCTTCATAGTTTCTTAATTGTTTGCATTCATATGAACAAAGACGGATTTATACACAGTATTTGGCAAGAAATTGAATGATATATTCTTTTAATTATCATTTTAGTTGTTAGTAAAATCGTTTATTTTGATCACAGTCATAATATAGTTTTTAATAGGGACCATACTTTTCATTGAATTTGTTTTATGCAAACACGCATTCCTGATTTTATAGTAATACGTATGTCCTGAATTCAGGAATTTCGTTAGTGTTTAATTTAAAAAAAAATGTAATAATTGTTAGAGACTTTGCGTGTTATATTTCAAACGTTTAAAACCTAGAAAATATTTATAGTGACTAACAAAAATTGCATTTAGCTTCAAAATAGGGATATAAATCAACAAATTCAACAAGAGTTCAAAAGTCTATCAATCATCAAACAAGAACGAAAAATCATGCGTGAAGTATAGATTATGTAACACTTTCCAACGCTTCCAAAATAACTTTACAAATCATCACCGTTTAATAAGCTGAAAGATAACATCTAACTAAACAATTTGGAAAACGTATAACATATTTAAAAACATAATTTCAGGAATGTCCAACATATACAATGTTCGGAAAAATATCCGAATACTTTTATTCAGCCCTGTATATGATCTATAGATTTGTATATATACTACATAGGATGCTAAATTTTAGTTTAGTTAGGAAACGCGTAGCACAATTTAAAATTTTCCTCCTGGAGTTTCTGTCAATGAACGGAAATGTGTTCGCGAACTTTCGTGCTGCCCTGTATATGATCTATAGAATTCATACACACCAAGTAATAGACATAAAGTGAGTTAAATTTAAAATCGCGTTCAGCAACTTAAAACGCGCTTCCAGGAATTATCGTTAACAGACAGTAGAGAATTCTTTTGTGTGACCCTTGTAAATGAACGATGACTGCTATGCACACAATATTCTGTAGTAAGCCTCTTGTAATGCACCTTAGTGATATATATAAATTACAATGCGTTTAAAATAGTGAAACATTATTTAATTAAACAGCAAACGATTTTTCTCCATAGGCGTATTGTAACGGAATTCTTTTGACTGTCCCTGTAAAGTAACTGTAAGTGCTATGCACACCCTATTCCATATTAATCTTCTTGTAAAGTACCTTAGTGATATATATCAATTACAATGTGTTTGGAATTGTGTAACATCATTAAAATAAACCGCAAATGATTTCTCCCCATAGACGGTAATGTAACGGAATTCTTTTGAGTGTCCCTGTAAAAAAACTATAAGTGCTACACACTTCAGTTGAAATAGGGAACATGCTATAGATAACAACAATAACATATAAAAATTTCAGGGCAATCCGAGCATATTTACGGGAGTTAGAGCATGGCCAGACGGCCAGACAAACCGAAGTCATAAACACTTTTCAACTAGGTTGGAAAGTGTTAAAAATGGAAACAAAAAGCATAAAACATAATATTTATCTAAATATATTATTACTTTAAATGAATCCAAACAAAAATCTAAATACTATATTAACTATATTAAGTTTAGATACTTACAAATATTAATACAGATTTAAACTTAAATTTCTCTTCAGCTATAAGTATAAAACTTCCTGACAACAAATACTTTAAGAAAAGCTATTCAAGGGTGTTGTAGATATATATTTTTTCTAATTTCTGTTTTTTTTAAATAGCAATAAAACATACTCATCATTTTAAACGTATATGACGTCCTGCTATCCATTGTCATGAGACAAAAAAAGAGTGGTACACTTTTATTGTCACTTGAAACCAACAAAAGAGCTAAAAATGCATTGATAAGATCGTTGTGTTAACATTAGAATAGAATATAGACAATAAGGCATTATAATACATTGATTTAAATAATAAACTTCAACATAATGACACTTCATTTTTGCTATTATTATGATGATTCGGTTCGTTATTGTTTTATGTTTCAGAGTTTATTTTCTTTGAAAATTCTCGACATTAATTTAAACAATAACAAATTTATGCCGAATGTTTAGAAATAATATGAAAGAAAAGTTATTTTAATTATTAGCACCGGAATCTTTTGTTCAGTAAAGATTAAAGACAGATTAATAAGTAAATGGTAGAAATATTTACGATGATAATAGCATTTTTAATAAATGCTTTAGTATTTAATGAGAAAATATGTATTATGTAGAAAGAAATATATATATTTCAAATAAATTTAAAAAAGTAGAAAAAAGATTAGAAAACCCTATTAAGTGAGCAATGATTTTATCAGAGTTTAGAAATTTCTCTTCAATTGTAATATTTAGCAAACAGATAAAGAAATAACATATAAAAGGGAAATACATGAAGAAAATTTTACTTCAGTTTCACAGCAACTTGCAACTGTGTTTTACACCATTTTATTAATTGAGTTCGTAATTATATAAATACCTAGCACTTATAGTCGTCGTCTGGTCCGTCGTCTGTCCGCATATAACAGTGCATAAAATACCCAACCAAATGGTTTGAAATTTAATATATATAATCGTTGCAGAATTTGTCGAGTCATTTCAAATTTTAGAAAAATCGAATCCAAACTTAAAAAATATTAATAAAAGTTCTCTTCATTCTATTAAATCCTATCATAGGTAATTAATTCAATGGTATCCCATGATAGGCAATGATTCTAAGTTACCATGGTGATTACGTCATATTTAAGATTAAGTCCTATTAGTTCCGTATTACTGAATTTAAAAATCGAATTGTTATACTAGAATTGTGTAATTATAGCAATTATATAACCTACGGACAGTTTTTTGGATAGATGTTTTGGGAGAAATAGATACTAAATGGAAAAATAATCTAAATATTGATTTCAAGTTCTCAATTTTTCAAAGCTAGGCTTAAATTTCTCATTAGAATTTTCAGTAAATGTCAACAAAATAGTAAATGTTGCGAACTTAAAATGTACTTATTTTATTACGGAAATTAATCACATCATAATACCAGACGGTGTAATTTATTTCGCTGAATTAATAACGATGATTCATTTTTTTACATTGTCTTGTATTGTATATCTGCGCATAGTATAATTTTAATGCAACAGAATGGTAATTAATTATTTGTAAAAGTTTATTGAAACTTAATTTCATAAAATAAAATTAATATCTATAATATGAAACATAAAATAAAATAAATTTTGTATTAATGCATTTTCGCATACGTGTTCAACAGCTATTGCACCATCACCTGAATATTTATAAAACTAGTTATAGTACGAACGTACCTCACTTGTCACGTTTGACGTACAATTTCCAACTTGTTTAACTTTACTTCGTTCCTGTATTTACAGATGGAATGTTGTAATCGAATTTTCACTCACTTCCTAGTGTGTTAGAATTGTAAAAATAATGTACACAGATCCGTAACCGATAACAACAGGACATTTTAATATTTCTCAAACTTAATAAAAGTTATACATTCTAGGATCGGCAGACTAAAACACCTAATTAAAAAATTAAAAAATAAATGAACAACGTAAAATAGCACAAATAAAAATATATAAAATGACACACAGCTGTTTCGGAGCCCCTAAAGCTCCATCATCAGTGCCAAATTCAAAATATTAAAACCGATTCAAAAGTTTAAGCTATGTAAATATGCCTGCGTCTCTCGCACGCGACCAAGATTGAATGGTGGTGAGTTTTTCAAACAGCGGAGTCAGGAAACCCATCTGACGCAGGAGACCAATAGGAGCGCCCGGCCAGGCCGGTCGACTTTAAGTACGGAGGAGAAAAAAAGGGGGAAACGAATGGAATGAATTAAATGAAAGGTAGCCAGGCATTTGAAAAATTTGGTGTACTGGACATATCATTAATTGAGTTGCCTGAATTCTAGCCTATATAATAAGCTTCCCAAAAATCAAGGTCGTAAATAGATGAGCATTTCTGAATTATTGAACCCTCTGAAAAATTAAAACTGTGACTGTCAGACCAATAATGGTTAGCAATCGCTGAACGTTTAGTGTCACAATAGTCTCTTTTGAATTTGGCACTGACGATGGAGTTTTAGGGGCTCCGAAACAGCTGTTTGCCATTTTATATATTTTTATTTGTGTTATTTTACGTTGTTCATTTATTTTTTAATAGAACGGCACAAAGCTAAATCCACATATTTTAAATAAAGCACATAAGATTTTTTTTATTACTGTAGCAACATCATTTATTTAAATTAATACATCGGCTGACTAAAGCACATAAGTCCTATTCGTTCGTTTCGACTTCAATCCTAGTGGCGCACGTTTTCAACCTTATCAATTTCTTTACATCTTGCGACATTATAAACATAATAAGTTGACTTAATTTAAAAGAACATATCGTGTTCTCCCATTTCAGGGATACATAATATGACTTATTTAGATGATGGGTGAATGTTACAACACTATGTATACGGTAGTAATTGTGTAGATATTTAGATATGAAATAAGAAATTAAACTAAATTCACTAAAATAACTTTTTGTTATTATTGTGTTAAATTACATGTAAGCGCATACAACTATTATTTAAGTTCACCCCAATATACCTATGATAATAAATTAAATTAAACTAGATGGAATCCGTCAAAACTTCACGGAAAAAAAATTGCTATGTATGAAACAGTCTTTCCAATATTTTATTTAAAAAAAAATTTCCCACAGTGAATTACAGTACTATTTCCGATGCAAACTCCAAACAAACAATCCGTAAAACACTGTGTAATATGGCAAATCAGTTTGATATTACCGCCATATTCCCCACGGCAAGAAAGAAAATTTCCTGGACCTATGAAGTATCACACAAATAGTATATCCCTACGTTCATCTCATATTCAGTCAACAAAAGAACATAGTAAATAAAGCACACATCCCCCCCCCTGTAATAATCCAACCGAATGAGCTCCTATGTGCATGTGCATTGTATCTCTCCAAGCGCGCCGTCGAAATTCGACGTTAAAAAAAAGTTTTAAAATGTTTAAATTAAAATTTTTAAAATGTCTTCTTTAATCATTGTTCGTTTCAAATCCATATCTTCTGAAACCCATCAATTGTTGTAAGCTAATCAATTTTTCAATTCCTACTATTAGCTCACACTCTCTATATATTTATATATCTTGTTCAAATTTTCAATTGTTAATAAAATATTTTCTATTCATCCCCTCAAATTCGAATACATTTTTTTAGCTTGTTGTGGATGACACTTGATGTTAATACAGTTATTTCAAATATTAATTCATTAATTAAATTTAATTAATTAATTTTAGTTTTATATGGGAGAAAAAGTTTTCTCTCATTGTTTTCATAAATGAAATGAAAGATTTTCCTCAAATTAGTGATGCCACAAAAATAAAATACCGCAACGATGATTATAAAAAAAATGTTCAATAAAGATAACGTGGGACATTAATGCTGCACGGGTTTATTTTATATATTTATGATTAAAAAGTAGGAATTGACTTTAAAATTTTTTTATATATTACTTGTTATGTAAAGATGAAGAATTTTTTTTCAATAATAAATCAATCTGCAGATAAGGGAGATTCTTAATGTTTTCAAGTGTAATTTATTTGTATGATTTCTTCGGTTCCTTTACATAATCAGGATGATTATTCCTTTTCCATCAGAGTCGGGGATTTTTTCCTCTTATACAGTTAAATATCCAACGGATCTTTAAAAAAATAATAAAATACAGTTCCTAGCATATTCTGATGCAACATATAATACATCAACGAATTCAACATATCAATTTTATGTTAATCACAAACTAAAAATAGATTTTTTTTTTTTTTGACAGATTTTAGTTTAGCGCCAAAATGCTCTATCTTATGGATAATCTGATCTTATGATTTATTAGGGGTTTTTATTATTTTTTTTTCCAGTTTTTATGATGGTTATGAAAATCTATTTCCAATTGGGGCAACTTTCCCAAGAACTATGTTACATTATTAAAGCAAACTGATGATAATTGTTGAAATAGAATTGAAAAATAATTCATGCTTGAAAATTATTTAAAAATTTAGTTTTCAAATAAATTTCAATCGAAAACTATTTTTTTCTAATTGATGATGTAAGAATTGAAATTGTAAAATGTAGTAAAATGTAGTAAATAAATTGATAATTTGAAGTATTTAGAAGTAATGTAAGCGCGATGAAAGCTAAAGCGATAGCGCCGTTTGTTGTCACAACCGCTATACATTTCTAAAAATTGCCACTGTGTTTTGGCTGGCGTCCAAAAGTAGACTACCATTTTTTGACATTGAAAGAGAAATTCTCAGTGAAAGAAATAGGACTTTGCCCCTAATAAGGAACTGTTAAATGAACTTATAACAAACCTACCAAAATAATTCCTATAAAATATTAGCCTTATATTGTTTATTCTAGCTAAAAATACAATTTAAATTAATCAATTCATTATTTCAGAATTTATTTATTTTTTTTACCATAACATTATTTTAATAATTTTAATTTTCCTGAAATCCTTTACTTTTGTGATTTTTTTTTAATTAAAAAATGAAATCTTCTAGCCTATAATTAAAAAAAAAGTATTTGGTAACATGTAATCAAGGTATGCAATCAGGATGAAGCAACCAATAAAGGCTCCAATTCTGACATTTAAAATTAAAAATTAAAAAATCAATTACGTCATGTTGACACAATCAATTTTTCTTTTTAGTTTTATCAATGTTAAAATGCATGTCAAGCTAAGCATAACGTCATTTTCCCCGTCGCAAACTTTTCACACGTGCATTGTATAGGTTACTTTTATGCTTAAACACCATGTATATAAAAAAATATATTTTTTGTATTTAATTGTAATGAAAAAACGGCATCAAGAAAGTTATAATGCATAATGATAAAAAAAACCCAATGGACAATATTCCGGTGACGTCACAATAAATATGAATTATTATTCTCTTATAAAACACGCGGATAAATATTTTCACCGAAATTTAACTTGCAAATTAAAAAATTTGGCCTAAAAGCCCCGTGCTTTTAATATTTATTATTATTTTTTTTTATCCTCGCAACTACAGAGTTTCTCGTTACTCTGTGCCTCGTCACAGTGGGAGTTATTGCCGACTTTATGACGTCATACGTAGAAGTAAAAGTTTATTTATTTATTTATTTAATTTTTTACTGGTGCCGGCTAACTGAAAAGTACCTAATTTGGATATAGTTTTTTTTTCTTAATGGGACGACGGGATAATGAACGGAATTTCGACGGGATAATGAAGAATTAGCAGAATATTTTTCTGCATTTTATAGTTATATTTAGAAATACGGTACTTCTCTATTATCCCGTCGACCACTTTTCATAACAAAAAACTATCGCCAAACTGTAACGCCAAATAAACGGGAGAACGTTGCCATTGGAATATCAAAATAATTAAATAAATAAAATATAAGAATTTAAGGACACAATTATTATTTTAATTAATGAAATAACTAATAAATCAGTAAAACCTAATTAAAAATACACGCAAATGTCGAATTAAAAAAACACTTGATGACATAACAAACACGTATAATACTTTTGACATCAAGGATATGGGACTGCAGTTTTGGCGTTTAATTTTACAGTTTGGCGATAGTTTTTTTGCTATGAAAAGTGGTCAACGGGATAATAGAGAAGTACCAGAAATACATATTTTTAAGATTTGCTGAATCATTTATTTGTTTACTTTTTCATGCATTATATTATTGAAGGTTGTTAGTTCTCTTATTCTTTTAAATATCCCCTACTTATATAAAAATAGCGTGCGTTCTCTGTGGTGTTTCGCATAAACGTTGTAAAATTCAGGCTATTAGATTTTATACAACTTTGCTGTCATAACTGCTGATGAAGCTGTCATTTTTGGCGATTTTCCTGTTACCTGTAAAATGTTTGTTTTTGGTATAGACCGAACTAAGAAAAATTTGGGTATTTTTCCATTATACGGATACATTGTCGCCAAGCATACATTTCCATGTATGGCATGGTTTCCGTTTATCGGAAAAGTACTAATATTTGCGATCGATCAAATAGTTGAATTTCGTTAAGCATTAAATTTTAGGCACAGATGTCATATACGCACCACATTGGCACGATTGCAACAAAATGGTAATTTTATGCCTCACATGGTAACCCGGTTATTTTGTTTATATTACTGTTGATTTACTTTATTTTTTATTTTAATTCTATAAATTGTTCTTATTATGTATATCAATATTTATTTATATCAAACTATCATTTATTTCATTTTATTTCTTTTTTTCAACTAATAGAAGCTATTTTAATTATTACGTTATTTTATTTTTTATATTGAAATAAAAAATCACGTGCTATTATTCCATGCTATTTGTAACTAATATTCAAAAACAAAGTTTTCGCCAAATTGGCGGGGTAAAAAAATCGCGCCAATATGGTGCGTATATGACATCTGTGTAAAATTTTCTTATTTTTAATCTAAGAAAGAAACAATAATCATGGATTTAATTAATTTTTCCATATGCGGTGCAACCAAAATAATTTTGATTAAATCGGTACAGATATCGCAGACGCACCGGGGTTCATTTTTGGCGCCAAAATGACGATTTTTGCTTTGTATGGCAACCTAGTGTTTTATAATAAAATTGAATATGTGTGTAAATAAATAAAATAAAATAGGTACTTTTATGTTAGCTGGGCGTCAGGGATAACTCTCCAAATCTTGTTTCAATTGGAATCATTTAAATTGCAACATTTTACGTGAGATTTGTTATTCATATTGCTATGTTTATGTTTAGATATTTTAATATGATTATATTACAGCTAATTTTAAGTAAGTTTTTTAAGATTTTATATTACAATGTTACAATATTACATAGTTGATATTAGCTAATGTCAAAAGATGGCGAACCACGGAGTTCAGAGAATGAACTGTATGCCTTGCAACAGTGCCTTGCAGTATGCCTTGCCGACTTTATGACGTCATAATCAGAAGTAAAAGTTTAATTGAAAATTACGGCTAATTAATTAAATTTTCGAATAAACGAATGCACGATAACAAATCTGTGTCCAAATATCTTTCATTAAAAAAAGAATGGTGTAATTTGATGCAGTAGTTTGTTCTCACGGATTGTCGAAATAAAACTCTTAGTGTTTTAAATATACAGATTTTATAGCATTTTTTAAATTCAGTTTTTTTTTGTTCCTGAAATCACTGACTTTTTGACTTAGTGCTTTAGTCTGCAGACCCCTGAATTAATCTTAATGCACTTTTCCGTTATCCGGGCGCTGATGATAAATCGCCAAATATTCCTTAGGGCTAAAACTGTATACAAGTTACAACAGCAATGGTGTTAATTATGTGCGAAACCACGCTCACTAAAATATGCCAAATAAATGTGAAATTACAACTATGAAATATTTTAAGCACTAAAAAGGACAAAAAAATAAAATAAAATAATTAAAGAGTGTAATATTATTTTTAAATACGCTTTTATCACTTAACAGTTTCATTAAATTGTGATTATGAGGTGTGAAAATAAATACATTTTTGTTTCTTTCCATTTGACGTACCTCAAAAATGAAAGAAAGCAAAAATTAGAATTTTTTTAATAAATTCCCTAGCTCGAGTTTTCTATGAAACGTAAATTATATCTGTGAATTTTCCCGCAATCGTTGTCTTCGCCAAGTTAACATATTGTTACGAAATGTTTTGGAACAACATAAATTGCAATTATAAAATTAGGTAATTTTTAAATAATCATTAAATGTTTATTAAAGAGTTTTTTAAAAATTATATATTTTTCTTTTACACTAATTAATGGTCAAAAGTAACTTTCATGTTTTTAATGCTTGTTTTAGCATTTCATGACATTTTGCTCCAATTTTGTGGATTAATAGCATTAAGATGGAATCATGCAATTAACAAAAATGATAAAAATATTAATTAATTTTTATATTTCTGAGATACAAAATCCTGCTAGATTAAGACAAATATTTTTTTCCTATGTAAATTCAGTACTAGATGTTGCTTGCTTATATGTCTCTGAGTTTTGATAGATTCAATAAACTATGAAAAGGCTAAGCAGACTAAAATACCCAATTCTTTCGCCGATCTAAGAATCTATATTAATAAAACAAAAAGTTTGCATTTTGTCTGTCTGCCTGTGTACGCTCGCATGCTGTGATAAATGATGCCAGCGCTACAACATAGGGCACACGGGGGTACGTCAACGTGTACCCAAACACCCCAGGAAGATATATATTTTTCTGAATTTTTTTAAATTAAGTTTTACGGGTTTTTTTATTGGATTTCTTCACTAGATATTTTCCTCCATCATTTGCATCTTTGTAAGTAATTATTGCATACTTTACCTGTTTACAGCCCTGAATAGAACAAAATATTGCCTTTTCAGATAAAGTTTTACACAATCAGAAAAATGATTTTTGGTTTCAATGGAAATTTGTCAATATTTTTAAAAAGTTTTCTTTAAATGTAATACGATACTAATAAATTGTAAATTGTATTATTTTTTCATTTATTTATCTTTCCTATACTGTGTTACTCTAAAATATGTCTATATGTACTTATTATAGAAATTATTTGATTTATTTCCATTTATTAGAAAAATGAAAAAAATCGTATCTTTTCTCAAATTTTAGGGCTGATGCGCTGCCGCCAGACGGAAAAATTTATTTCTTTTGTTTTTGCGTTTTACTAAGCTACCCTAGAGGCAAGTTTTTCGCAGTATAGCAAATAATAATAAAAAAAAGTTTTTTTTGGTCTACCTTAATTTATATGTCCTGACCCCACACTCAAAGGCTTAAACAATCCAAATTTGCGGATATACTTTCTTTCAATATTTAGCAATGGAAGCTTTGCGTCTTTCTATGTTTAGGATTTATGGGTACTTTTTTTAACTTCTCTCCATGAAAGTAATAGATATATTGCTAGTATAATATATACAAAGAGTAAAAAAAAAAAATGGTCTGTGGTAGGCGAGGGATTCTAAATAAACGCTGCAGGGAATTTTCTTTGAGTAAGTCTGTCAACCAACTTCATGAAGTGATGTTATGTTTTCAGATTTTGTTTTATGCACGTCGATTTTTGAAATCATTAAAAATTTAAAGTATGAAAAATGTGCGCCAGTAACATTTTATTTTTCTTCAGAGAAAATAATGACAGACAGAGTCTGTATGCTACAAATCCCTTCCAAGGAATCTGCTTTTGAAAAAACGTTTAAAAATATGAATTGTTTTTAAAAACAAATTTTTGCGAGTCATTTTTAGATATTGCGAATTGATGTGAAAATAATCAGAATTTATGACCTGACTTTGGAAAACCGCATTCATTTTTTAACTTACCATTTAATCATATTAAGAGAGCAGCATCGATTTTCTAAAAATCTTATTCATATTAAATAAAAGAGTTTTATTTATTATGATACGAGGCGTTTTCGAGAAATAAAGTTACACCTCAGACAGCAGGAAAGAAAAAGTTTTAATCAGCGCGTTGGCAACACATATTGTACCCTTGAACATTTGACGTTTCCCTCGGAGTCATTAATTACACTGGTTTACACGGTTTATATACTTTCGCTAAAATGTGTATTTTTTTTTTGATTCTAGTGCACTGAGTACGGTAAAATTATTGATAAAAATCTGTCACGTCTAGTTTAAAAAATATTTATTAAATACTTAAAAAATAATAACATGAAATATAAAAAGAAAAAATTAAAAATGATTGATTTTACGCCTTTTTTAAATAATTTTCTTGATCTGTTTCTCTTAAAATACACCAGTTACTCCCCTAACACACTTTCGTCCCAAAAACGTTTGCGTTTGTCTTCAAAAATTTTAAGATTTTGGTGAAAACGCTCGCCTGCTCGTCACTCACGACACCCAGGTTTTCAGGGAAAAAATCTAGGTGTGAATGGAGAAAATGTATCTTCAGAGACATGTTCACACCCATTGCATGATAGTTTTTTAATAAAACAGCAATATTTTTTTCATAATTTTCATCTTTATGATTTCCTAATAGTCCATGAACGACTGTTCTAAAGGAATCCCAAGCATTTTTTTCATTAGTAGATAAAAGTTTTTCAAAGTCCTTATCTTGCATCAGTTTACGTATCTGTAGACAGACAAAAATTCCCTCTTTTAATTTTGCAGGCCAATATTTTTTTATGTAATGGTGGTCTTTAGCTCGAATATCCCACAGGCACAAAAAACATGAATATTTGGTATACCCGCCCTGTAAGCCCAGTAACATACTAACTTAATTTTAAATCGCCACATATTTTCCAGTTGTGCTGTTCATATTCTATCATTTTCATTAAAAGATACATTGTTTGATAGGTTTCTTTACTGTTTACGGCAAGGCCAATTGGTAAAGATGGTTTTATATTACTGTTATGAAGTAATGCAGCTTTCAAGCTATATTTAGATGAATCTATAAATAAACGCCATTCATTTGGATAAGAATTTTAAAGTCCAGGAATATCATACCATAAACAAATATCATCCCTTTTGGTGAAATAACTGCTGAAAATTTGACTTCGATTTCGGTAATAAGTTACTTTGGTATTTGGTGTAAATAAGTTCCACTGTTGTAGGCGAGGGGCAAGAATTTCTGCCTTAGATCTAGATAGTTGCAAGTTTCGTACAAGGTCGTTCAACTCAATATGGGTTTATTAAATGTGGCGTTTTATCATCTTCGAATACGAACTCGTCATCATTTTCATCCTCCATAAACAGATAGTCACTATCTTGTGAATTCGCACTTGATATACCTGGATATACGGGATATAGCAGACTTTCCGAATGTGATTTTGGTTTTGAGACTAATTGGAATGTTAGGATATTGAATTTTATGTTTATTGTTTGAATTAAAGCCTTCCGTTTTTGTCAAACAAAAATAACAGTCATTTTCGTGATTTGAAGGTTCTCTCCACAGCATCGATGATCCAAATGGGAGATACTTTTTTTCTCCCGAAGCCCAGCATATAAGAGTAAGCCTACAGCTTTCACAAAAACATGTGGAACCCACTTTTTATCTTTATTACGCACTGAGAATCCAAAATAATGCAAATATGTTGTTTTAAGACATTCCGATATCGGTCTTCCTTTTTTTACGAACATAAATTGTCCACAAATGTAACAAAAACGATCAGAATTTAATTTACACACTCTATTATACATTTTATCAAAAACAAAACCACTTTAGTTCACAAAAACATCAGAAAACAGAAAATAGAATCCAAGTTGACAGTGCGGCTAGGTTGAATTTGACACGATAGATATATTATAGAATTAAAAATGTGAATATTGAAAAATGTAAAAAATGTAAAAATGTGACGTGATAGATTATTTTTCAAATACCGCCTTTCATTAGTAAGATATAGTATAATAAGAAAATAGTCGTTTCATCAAAAGTATATAAAAAATGTATAAATTTGTAAACCAGTGTTCTTTATTCGGTGAGTCTGTTTTTTGTAGCACGTGTTTACAATGGCTGCGTCAATTCAGAATCCCGCCAAATATGAAGTACGTTCCGTCATACGTTTTCTTCATGCCAAAGGTCAGCGTTCAGCGGATATTCACAAAGAAATTGTTTCCGTCTATGGGAACTTTATGAATTGACAAAATGCAACGAAAAGGTGTTGTGCTGTCCCTGGAAGTAGGACCAATGTACCCCAGAACAGGAAGGTCATCTGTGATCTCTGACCTTGCACCCAGCGACTACCACTTATTCCTTTACCTGAAGATACATATTGTAGGATACATATTGACAAAACTTCCACGGCGATGATGAGATCAAAATCAAAGTTGAAATGGGGTTTCAATAACAGGCAGTAAACTTCTATTACTGTGGGATACAAAAGCTTGTATCCCACGGCGACTATGTTGAAAAATAAGCCATTTACCAGTAAGTAATATGTAATTGCCATTTCATCAATTAAAAGTTTTGAAATGAATATGCGGCATTGTATCCTTACTTTTGGAAAAATCCTCGTATATATTAATACACAAACTGTATTAATATAAAAAAACGTTGTTTAAAATAAAAAACAGCAACAACATTCAATTTAAAAGTTTATACATTAAATCCTTTAGTACAAAACCAATTAGACACTACGCATGGATTGGGCATTAAGCAAAAGAGTTGTAAAATTTTCTTTAGATTACGCGTCATATTTATTTACTTTAAAAAACACTACTTACTGATTTTAGACACTTTATTAGTAATGACAATTCTGGAAATTTTCAATAGTGATTTCAGAGTGAATGGTTAAATAAAAAAAAAAAATCAGATAAAATAAATAGATATTCTGAATTGAAATAAATGAGTTATATTACAAAAGGAACTATTATACAAAGGGAATTTGCTTCCTAGATGCGCAAATGATTGGTTAAAAAATGTTCGTTTATTCTCGGTATTGGTGTTGTTGATGTTGTTAATTACGGCCGATTATCTACGCAAGGAATGCAGGCCGAAAAGTATGACCCCCAGTGAGGGTGTTTTTCTACGATAACCTAACCTGTATTTACTCAACATTACCAAGAATCGAACAAAACCACGGAATACTCCGAATAGTTAGGCCAACGGGCGCGATTGGGTTCGAACCCACTATGTCCTGTCTACTTTGTTGATTATTCCTGACAAAATACAAAAATAATTTTCAAGATGATAATTGAGTATTCTCCGTTAACACTATAAAAATATATATTATTGCAAACATTTCGTCAATGTTAAAATGACATATCCTTAAGTAAGGGTCTTCAGCAAATTGTTGATACGGAAAAGTTGTCGGGTAGCACGCAAGAAAGCGAAAGCTCACTACTGTATTTACTACGGAAAAATAACAATACATGTGAAAGTATACATTATTTCTTATCGGAAGCTGTTGGGATAAAGTGGTACTGTCAATCTTAAAAAGTTCCAGTTACGCCAGGAAGGGAGCAAATTGACTTTGCCAAACTTTTCGTTGACGCAGAGAAAATTGTATTTTCCAGTGTTTCTTAAGCATTTTTTAACCCTTTTTTTAAAAGTTAAACAAGCATTTTGAATTAAAAATTATATTTAATCAATCAAATCAAATAAGCGCATTATAAAATCAAAATACATTTTCTAACTATGTTTTCTGGTTCATATATTCAATGAGATTAAAAGAGTTAATGTTGGTAGATATGAATATACCCTAATAAGTAGCTTCAGAAAACTTCCGATGACTCTGAACAGTTTCTATGATGAGTTTCGGTTTTAATATTTGAATTTACATGGTGGGCCACTTAAAAACCATAGCGGACCACTCGTAACCACGTCCCCCCTTATCCTGAAGTTTAATTAATGTTTTATATAAAAGTTATATTTTCAAACTCTCTAAAATGAGATTAACTGTAGTTAGAATAATATTAAAAATTCCAACTTGTTAAAGACATTTGCACTATTACATTGCGCGATTATGAAGAAATTTGCTGACCCAAGTTGCACAGAGCATCGGACAATCATAGGCAGTTTGTAGAAACCGTTGGGAAACGATAAATAAAGAAATCCCCCTAATTTTTAGAGCACATGAGAAGCTAAATGTTGTAGCTATGTTGCGCCTTTGTTGGCAAATGGTACGGTACGGCGGACATTTTTTATTGTGGGCCAATGTAAGAGAAGAATTAGGAAACAATTTTTCAACTTTAGTCTAACCATTCTGTGCTATTTGGACAGAAAAATCGGAAAATAGCGATCGAGTTACTCCATGTTTACAAATATGGAAATAAACATTCAAGTAAAAAATAAAAATAACGTGTGTAATTTTTTAATATTTGAATTCACATGGTCCACTTAAAAACCATAGCAGGCCACTCGTAGCCACGCCCCCCCCCTATCCTGAAGTATAAATAATATTTCATATAAAAGTTAATATTTTCAAACTCTCTAAAATGAGATTAACTGTAGTTAGGTTAATAATAAAAATTCCAACTTGTTAAAGACATTTGCACTATTACATTGCGCGATTATGAAGAAATATGCTGACCCAAGTTGCACAGAGCATCGGACAATCATAGGCAGTTTGTAGAAACCGTTGGGAAACGATAAATAAAGAAATCCCCCTAATTTTTAGAGCACATGAGAAGCTAAATGTTGTAGCTATGTTGCGCCTTTGTTGGCAAATGGTACGGTACGGCGGACATTTTTTATTGTGGGCCAATGTAAGAGAAGAATTAGGAAACAATTTTTCAACTTTAGTCTAACCATTCTGTGCTATTTGGACAGAAAAATCGGAAAATAGCGATCGAGTTACTCCATGTTTACAAATATGGAAATAAACATTCAAGTAAAAAATAAAAATAACGTGTGTAATTTTTTAATATTTGAATTCACATGGTCCACTTAAAAACCATAGCAGGCCACTCGTAGCCACGCCCCCCCCCCCTATCCTGAAGTATAAATAATATTTCATATAAAAGTTAATATTTTCAAACTCTCTAAAATGAGATTAACTGTAGTTAGGTTAATAATAAAAATTCTTACTTGTTAAAGACATTTGCACTATTACATTGCGCGATTATGAAGAAATATGCTGACCCAAGTTGCACAGATCATTGGACAATCATAGGCAGTTTGTAGAAATCGTTGGGAAACGATAAATAAAGAAATCTCCCTAATTTTTAGAGCACATGAGAAGCTAAATGTTGTAGCTATGTTGCGCCTTTGTTGGCAAATGGTACGGCAAGGCGGACATTTTGTATTGTGGGCCAATGTAAGAGACCAATTAGGAAACAATTTTTCAACTTTAGTCCAACCATTTTGTGCTACTTGGGCAGAAAAATTGGAAAACAGCGATCGAGTTACTCCATGTTTACAAATATGGAAATAAACATTCAAGTAAAAAATAAAAATATCGTCTGTAATTTTTTAAGAGTACGTGAAAAATTAAATGATAAAGTTTCAAATATCTTGATAGATCGTGCATTTATAGGATTTGTTTGTTTTGATAATGGCTCACATTGAGCTGAAACATATGTCAACAGTCTAATAAAACCTATTTTACTGTTTATAATCTTTTCATTTTACACCTTTTAGCAGTTAAAAGAAGTATATCGGGACACAGCATTTAAACAATAATATGACATTAAACAAATAATCTATATTAAACTTAAAATTGAATATAATTAGAATGTATGACATATTTTGTAATTTCTTTTTCACATTATCATAGAAAAATTCAATTTTATTTTTACTTACGGGGAAAATCATTTGATCCAGAAACTATAAATATTCTGAGAATTGCAAGAATTTATATTCAATTTACCACAATTGAAAGGAAAAAAAAGCTTTAAACTTCCGTTGATTCCATCGTAAGTCTGTTTAAAAGTTATAATATGTTTAACAGTCAGATGATAAATAAACAGACATTAAAATTTTAGATAAAAGTTCATATCAATAAAAAAGAAATAATAAGTTGAAGAAATGAAATTAAATGATTAAAGCATAATCTACTATAAATATTTTATGAATAGTGTTATTTTAAAGAGCATTGAAATGTGTGATTTTCCATTAGAAATTCATACCTATTTTTAATAAATTTCAAACTTTTAGTAAATTTCAAATGAATGGTATTAATGATATCAATTCATAATAAATTAATATTTCACATATGAATATCGAATATTTTGCTGAAACAATATTAATTTGTTTCACTAGTTTGCTATCGTCATAGATTATTTCATTGGCTTTCCGTGTTATTTTTTACTAAATAGTAATGTTAACTTTTATGCAAATTTTTTATTTAATTAAGTTTTATATGAAAATTTGTGAAAAATATAAAAATATAGTAAAAATATTTTTAATTAAATGAATAAGATGATAGTAAATAATTTAAATTATAAAACGCATGTTAAAAAAATAAATAAAAATGGGATACGCCAATTTTTTTCATTTTCAAATTAGAAATAAGTTTGATTAATAACTAACATAAAATAGATTGGGCTTAGACTAATAATTTTTAAAAATTACTTTTCTTAAAATCTCATAAATTACAAAATCAACTGCGTTTTTTCGGCATTACAAATTATGATACATATTCAATCATTGATATACAAATGATTAATTATAAAACACTAAACATTATTTTAAACAATAAATGTAAAAAAAAAATAAAAAAATAAAAACTTTCCTCTTGTATTTGACATTTTAAATGCAATATTATTAACGATAATGATTTTTTAATTTTGACTCTTGTTGAATTCTTAGAGATATGATTTTATAAAAATTTTGATTATCATTTTAAATCTATTTACCGCTTAACACATTGAAGACGAGAGACGTGAATTCACGGCTTCTGGACATTCCGCCCATGGGTGGTACTTTTGCGACTTATATGTTACATTATTTTTTTTTAAGCCATACACAAAATTCGTATTTTTACAATAAACTATGCGTATAAATATTGCGATTAGAGACAATACTCGCATTATACACATTCATTTATAATATAAACACAAAGTCTGAAAACCTTTTTGTTAAATAATGTAACATGCAAATGTAACGCCCATAGGCTGGACTTTCTGTTTAAAAGACGAAAACCACCCGTCCTCAATGTGTCCTGCAGCTTTTATGTATAAATATTTCCGAATGGCCTTACGAATTGTAAAATACTAAAATTGTTTTTGTTTCTCAAATTTCGTTAGACCAAAAACTAAAATTAATTTTAAAAATAAAAGTAATATATATATATATTTCTAAATAACAGATTGGTTGGTTAATACAGCACACACAAGGTGGCCATAAATAGACTTATGATAATCAAAGACTGATGTAGATGTTTAATCAGAAGATTAATGATCACATGGAAAAGGTATTGATGTTAGAGTCCTGTACGCTCAAAAATTCCAAGTCAACCCGAAACCCGACCCTAACCCAACATACTCTAACCGGAACACGAATTGAAGGAAAATTAAACCAGATTTTTATGGAAAAATAGTTGACAATTATATCTATAATATAAATTTTATTTTTTATGTTTAAAGACAAACACATATAGATGCATGAATTTTCAAACATATGCTTTTACATCTGAAAAAAATATCTAGTAATTTTCTTTGAAATATCAAGTGAAACTGAACTCCACCCACAAAAGTAAAATCGCAAACAGAAATAATTAAATTGAGCGCAATGCGATGCCGACACGCAACGAAAACAATACCAGACCCGGGCACAACCAGGAGTCACGTCGGATTCGGGTTACCTAGTGAGGGTTACCTGATCCTACCTGCAGGACTCTAATTGATGTTAGAAAGAAAGGAGAACTACCGAAAGAAAGAAATTCTTTAAAAGGTACGATTGGTATAGAGATTAATGAGATAAGTACATTTTAAATGATACGAACTTAACATAAATGAACTTACTAATTTAAACTGTCCCATTCATATGAAAATAAGTAAACTATTAACTAACTAGGCGAAAACTCAATTTCAGCAATTGTGTTTTTAATACATCAAACTGCAATTTTATAATTAATATGTCAACCAATTATTATTATTTTAGAGGCTTTGTTAAATGAGAGTGAAAGACACTTTGATGGTGGAAATAATTAACATTCTAGGCCATGCAATAAGTCGTATGGAATTCTGCGACTACTGATACTTGTTTGTATTCTTAGAAATATCACATAAAAGCAACTGTAATTGTTTGCTTCCGTACTGGGCTACATCACTTAAAACACTAAATGAGTCAAAAGACTGTGTTATCAAACACCTTGAATTAAAATAGTTAATATTTTTAACCCATCTAAATTGCAAGAAAAAACGAAAAAAATCACAACAAAACAAATTAACAATTTATTTGGCTATGTGTTTTGATGTAAATACTTATTTTGTTGCAAAAATTTTGCTGAAAAGAAACAAAATGTACATTTTGCTGGCATCAAAATTGCTAGCAGATTATATTCTGGATTTTTTCATCATCAACATCTGATATAAATATGATTTTCACAAAGTCAACACTACTTCGAGGATAAGGTCAAAGAACTACTGCCGCGCGAGCATAACCTTTTTTAGAAAATCTCTAAAAGTATATAAATTTTTAAGATTCAATCTGAGATGCATTTTCATAATATGCACACAGCTGTGTAAAATCGAATTTGCAATTTTCTTTAATGGGGAAGCTGGGCTGTTTTATTAGATAAAATTATAAATTGAATTTAAATATTAAAAGTACCATATACGAGTATAACCGTTTTCTAAAAAAATATAGTTTTCCCCTTTTATTCGTGTAAAAAGGTATATTTCATCTTAGTTAGTCAATATTATTGACATATCTGTCACGGACTATTTTTGCTATAAATATATTTAACAAAGGTAGTAGGTATACAAAGGAAACGCTAGCTAATCTTAAAGTTAGAAATTAGTTCTCTGTGTTTCAGATTTTAATTTTGTATCCACGTTTTCAATATAAAAACCAGAGAGATCTTAAAAGAATTAAAGAAATTCGATCTATAACAAAGAAAATATTAAAATATAAACTTTGATTTTAAGAAATATATGTTATTTAAAACATTGATGATAAACTTTCTTTAAAAAAAATCTAAGTTAAAAAAATGAAATGAAAATAAAACTCCTATTTTATTTACTAGAAGAAAAGGTATTTGTTAATAATTTTATACTGAAAACAAACAGAGAATATATATTATACTGAAAAAAGAAAATAAATTAAAAATAAATATTTTCAACGAATAAATGAATGTAAATATTCTTATTTTAGTAGATGAAAGAGTTTTGGAATTTTTCGTTGTTTATAAAAGTATATTATTTAAGTGACTGCTTTTGGAAAAATGCGAAATAAAATTATTGTCTTACACAAATATCAGCATTAATTTATCTTTAGTATTATTTTTTAATAAGAAATGTTACATACATAAATAATAAACTAGAACGTGTTTGCAAAACGAGAAAATATATTGTCTAATTTTATACAACAATTTGCACAGGATGTATGCAAACTATATTGAATTTCGATTCATCAATGTTATTTTAATGATAAAACTTTCAAAGTTACTTTAATTCGTGTTATCGATTGTCGTTTACCAGAATGAAATTTCAATTACAAAATGACAATAATCTTAAAACAAATGGATCTAATTGAAATAAAAAATACAATAGCACATGATAGTTTTCCAAAAGTGAAGTTAGAGATCAATACCTTATGTGATATAATTATGGACAACATTATTTTCTTTATTACCAAACAGAAATAAACCGAAAACCTCAGAAAATTTGAATTAAGAGGAAAATGCATAATAGCACTAAGCATGTTCCAAAAACTTATAAAACGCGTTTTATCAATAAACTCTTAGTTTAAAATATACGTAGAGAAAAGTGGGTCATAATTGGATATCGTAATACTAGTTGCCACTTGATGGAAAACTTTTAAACAAAATTTAATGAAATTGTGTATAAATACTTTACACTTATCCTTGTATAATAATATCTTTATGAATTTCTGATTAGTTTATCACATTTTAATTAATAAATCTTTTTCGGCAAAAAGCCAAATCATACGGTCTTATCTCTCTTTATTATCTTATCTATCTTAATAAACTCTTTAGCTATGAGTTTAAAATATACTTAGAGAAAAGTGGGTCATAATTGGATATCGTAATACTAGTTGCCACTTGATGGAAAACTTTTAAACAAAATTTAATGAAATTGTGTGTAAATACTTTACACTTATCCTTGTATAATAATATCTTTATGAATTTCTGATTAGTTTATCACATTTTAATTAAATCTTTTTCGGCAAAAAGCCAAATTATACGGTCTTATCTCACCGGTGGTAAAAAAATGCTTCCGTATATTAATCTTACAAGAAATAAAAAAGTTTCACTTTTTTCTGTAAAGTAATAAAACATTCTATTATTCAACTTTAAACAAGAATTAACTGACAATATGTATACAATAATTCTAATGATATTTTATTTTAAGGCAAAACGATAATTATCTTCCTTCTCATAACAAAAGTAATTTGAGAAAATACAGACAAGAAGTTCACTTCTTTTCCAGCTTTAGAAAAACCTTAATCACTCTCATTTATGTAGTATTGTCTGCCTTTTATTCAAAGATTGTGTCCTGGCATTTCAAGGATTGCTTATAAATTTCACAATTTAAACCAGCTAGAATATTCGTTTTTAAACCAAGAGAATGAGTATAAGAAAACTCGACTTTAAAATGACCTATAAATTCTATCAAAATTTTTATTGTGAAGAATAAATCCTTATTAAATATACAAGACTAAATAATATAAACAGTTCGGGTGACTTCCCCATGTATAAGTACTTTAAAAATTAGCAAACATTAAAAAAAAGGACGAAATAAAATCACTGACACAGAAACCACTCAAATGCCGTTATCGAAATTCTGTAATGTTCTCTTCTTCCTAGGCCTAGTTCTGAATATTTCAGACATTATCTGATACTCGGTTGCTTAGATCGAGCAAAACTGGGATATCTGGTTTCAACCTATCTATACATAGACTCTAACCATATTTTCTCCTAACTGGGACAGCCAGGTTGTAGTAACCGTACGAAAAGCTAACGACTCGAATAGCCAACAATACAATTGACACAACTTCAGTTCACTGTGTGCTCAGTGTGTGCAAGGCTTGGCAACGCTGTTATTGCAATTTTTGTTTTTTATTTTTGAGTATTTACAATATTTAAAATATATACAGGATCTTTCATTTTTCGTCGACCAATATCTAATTCCTAAACCGCTAGTTTTAGAGGTATAATTCCAATTGGAAAAATGTTTCAATTGTTGTTTTTCATCACAGAAAAAACCTTTTACGTTAAAATAATTTTTTCTTTAAAGTTAAGAAATTGCAGATTTTATACGCTGCAGTAAAATTTCTAGGGGAAGTTTGCAATTTTTTCTCGTTGGATATTAAAATTAAAAAATGAAGAAAAATTGTATAACTGAACCTGCTATATGTTTTATTTATTGCATAGTAAAAGTACAACTGCATAATTGAAATATGAAAATGGAAAGCTTTTGTTTTTTCTCTCACTGCATCCAAAGGTTGTACTAGCTGAATAAAGACAATTCTTTTATTTTCTTTACTGGAAATAGAGTAATTTATGCTTAAAATAAATAAGAATAAAACTTAACAAAAATATTCATCTTTAATTCGACTAAGATTTGCTGAAAGTTTAGCATACCAAATAAGATAATTTCATTTAATGAAGGATTTATATCTTTACAAAAATGTCAAATATATATCAAGCACAATGCGCTTTGCCGCGCTGAAACGAGCTTTCTGTTTTAGTTGATTTCGCTAACAGTCTCAGCTGGGCAATTAGATTATTTGAACAGAAGAAGCGAACCAATCGTAATTTACAAATATATATTTTTTAATTCTCTGTTTTTGCCGGTATAATACTTTCATGATTTTTCTAATGAAAATATTATGATGTTGCAAATTTTTGTTCTAATGTGTTCGATTCCCTATTTATTATTTTATTTTTTTAGCTTGGTTTAGGACGTTAAATCTTTAATTAAATTTTTTATCGAAAATTATCAATTCTGAAAAATTTTCCCGACACTATTCGGTTTGAATTACTAAAAATCCCATATTTAATTACTGTATATTGCCAAAGTTTAGATAACAATGAAAAATCATAAACTGTTAATACAAGTCTTTTTAAATATCAGATAGAGTTTAATTATATAACTTTAATCTTGCTTATATCGAATGAAAATTTATAGAAAAAGTGATAAAAAGTTTCAGCATTTCAACGGGTGCTTTAGTTTCGTCACTTAAGTATAAGTTATGTGGGTGTAACTAGTAGCAAGTGTGTCCTGGCGGAACTCAAATTACATTTGTGATATTTTTAGTAAAATGGCAGCATAAAGTTATAATATTCATAATCTATTGAAAATGGAACTGTCAGCCACTAATGAACATTTCTTAAAATGATGTTCTTATCAATGTTCTTATTAATACTGGTACCACGCTAGTACAATTGGATCATACGAGAGTACTCATGCAAATCCATTTATGCAAATGTTTCTCGTCGTTGTTAGAGTTTATAAAAGTAAGTAAAAATGTATACGAGTTCAACATTCAATATCTTACATTTTGTGTTTTAATTATTTTGTTCATAGTAAGAACTTAACATATATATTTGAAATACGATGTTGGAAAGATTTGTTTTTTTCTCAGCGATCTAAATGTACGAATTGATTGAAATCTTTTAGTTATCTACTTGAAACTTGTTGTACCAGTTGGCCGGGGTTTTTTCATTAAGATTTCTATATCGCTACCACTTTTTTCAAATCGTAGTATTCTCTGTTTTTAATCTCTCATTAGTCTGTCATAAAATATGGCGAATATTATTATTTTAAAAAATTGGAAGCAATCAAGCTCTCTGAATTAAAAAAAAAATCCACCCTACTAGCAATGCTCTTTTAAATCAACTGTACTCTGTTTAAAATGAATTACTATAAAAACTTAACTAATTCAGTTTTGTTTAATTCTATGAAATTTTGCTGAATATCTTACAAATCTAATACCAAAATTACAAATATTTAAGAATATAAGACTCTACTAAATATCATATGAATATGAAGCGTATTCAAGAGTTTCATCCATGTTTACCGTTTCACTAGTATGATTATCTAATCGTCTCTGTTGGACAATTAGCATGCTTGAGACACCGTATTAAAAATTTAAAATTTAACCAGGAGTTTTATCTTAATTTAATATTTTTTAATAAAAATTTTCTGGTATAAAACTTTAAAAAATGTTTTAAGTAAAAAAAAATGATAATAATAGGAACATTGTTTTATTGTTGTCAATTACTCATTTAGAATTTCTCTGCTGCGAAAGCACGGAGTTTTTTTTTCGCCTTTTCATAGATAATTATTGATGCTGAATCATTCTCGCAACACCGTTCTGAAAGGTTATAAATACTTCAAAATCCATATTGAATTATTGTCCAAGGTTTAGATAACAATAAGAATTCATAAACTGTATACATTTTTTTTAAATATTACATATTTTTTATATAAATTTACTGCTGCATTTAAAGAGACTTTTTACAAATCTAACAAAAATGTTTATTTCTAAAACTGTATCTGGTATGCAACTTAATTTTAATCGTTTCTCGTTCTTTTATTCACGAATAGTTATTTAAATTGGCATAGTTGAACTTTTATTCCAGATTGTATTAAAAAGGATTAATGCCATATAGAAAACTTTAGTTGTTTCAGAAAAATGACTCAAAATAAAATTTAGTCAAATACCGATTTTAAAATATTGCTTTTTTCATTTAATTACATACAAATTTTATGTGAGTGAGAAGGTGACTGCAATAAGTCCTAGCTGTGTCTTGTCACAGCTCATTTAATTTGAGAAATTTAACACAAATGCCATATTATGAATTAAAAAAATCACAGATTTTAGATAATGAAGCTTTCAAAATAACCACTTGAGGACTTTCTTAAAACATTGTTTTTACCAATATTCAATATTGGCGGGTAGTCCAATCTTTTGCCACCATAACTTTCGACATATACCTTTCTGGCTGAAGTACTTATACATTACTGAAACATTACTGAAGTAATGTTTCACTTTAAAACAAATTATGAAAAAATGACGCACGTAGGAATTGAGATGATGAACGCTTTCAAATGAATAGGTGATGTTAACTGGACGGCACTTTGACCTAAATGATGAATGTATTTGCACAATTTTATTTAGAAATATGATTAGCACAAATCTGTTGCTAGTTTTATTTCATCCGAATATTGATGAATAAAACTGATCAATGCACAAAAAATATTTTGCTAGCTCTTCCTCTTTAGTGCAAAACTAATACTTTGGGTTTTTGATAACGATATTAATAATTTCTACATTGATGATATGTAAAAGTTACCAATAACCTTTTCCCAATAAATGTTTTACAACAAAACCTAATCAGTCTGTATTTATCTCAAAGTCTAATATAATATGAAGTTTGATGAAATTCCATGCATTAGTTCTTAATGTACACTATTGCGGATATCGCTCAAAATGCAGCATAGCAATGCCACCTATTGGGAGAGTTACACCAAAACCTAATCAGCGCCAATTTATGTCAAGCTCTAACTGAATCTGAAGTTTGATGAAATTCTGTGCATTAGTTCTTGAGGTATGACTATCGTTAAAATCGTGTAAAAACTGAAAAATGCAGCATAGCAACAGCACCTTTTGGACGATTTAAACCAAAAGGTAATCAGCAACAAATTATGTCATTATCTAATTGAATTTGAAGTTTGATGAAAATGTGTGCTTAAGTTCGTGAGATAGAGTTATTGCGGAAATCGTGAAAAAAGCAGCATAGCAGCTCCACCTGTTGGGTGAATTATACCAAAAACTAATCAGCTCCAAGTATCAAGATCTAACTGAATCTAAAGTTTTATTAAATTGCGTGCATTAGTTATTGAGATAGAGCGCCCACAAAATTTTGGTCAGATACAGATAGAGACACACAGACAGACAGACTCACAAATACACATTTTCTAAAAACAGTCAAATCGTGTTCAAGACTTTCTAAAACGTATACATTCGTCGAAAATTGGAATTCAAATTTTCTCACAAATCCACTATATTCTTCTTGTAAAGATAGAAGAAAGTAAAAAATAGATTTAAACAAGTTTTAAGAAAGAATCTTTAATATTTTAAGTCTTTCCGGTCGAACTTCATAATAATAGGACATGTCGTGACATTTATTGTCTTTCCAATTACTTTTATCATTATCTGCATGTAGTAATGGTAATATATGTTAATATATTTAAAATTACCATTTCATTTATGCTTCAGACTTCAAAACAACACAAAGGTTTGCTTAACCCCTTGAAGGGCGGCGGTATATTATATATACCACTTAATTTTAATCCCAAAATGTCACAATTACACCAGAATTTTAGAATCAAATTTTGAATTTATAACGTACATAAAGGAGAGCTTTTACTTATTTTAAAATAAATTTGTACGTGAATCCTGGTGTCAATCAATCATCTCAATATTTTAGCTCCAAGAGTACTTTGCCTCTGAAGGTGTTAAAGCTCTATGCATCGTTTTCTAGACTTTTATTTCAAACATGTGTTTAATTTTCAAATATAAAAATATTGGTTACTGATCGGAACCACTAACTTGTAATAAAAAAATGAAAATATATATTGAATTTTTTACATTATTTAATACCGTTTTAATACATTTTTTTTTCAAATTCTTCAAAATTTCTTTCTAAAGTAATATTAATAGTATGCAAATACTAATAATGGTTACATTTCACTAAACCTTAATTTGTTTTCATTTAAATGACTACTCCTATTTTTTTAAACGTAAAAGTATTCCTCCCTACATCTGCAAAAAGAAAAAAAATAAAATAAAAAAATTCAGAGCCAAAAGTGTTATGCTTAACGAATTGTTTTATAAATGACTATCACACATTCGTATGTCTGTAAAACAAGCTGTATGAAATAAAACATTTTTGGATATGAAAAATGCAATTTTCATACATTATATTAGATAACTTGTGTTTTGACTTGAATTTTCAGTTTAAATTTCAAAATGCATTATTCGAAGGACATTGTTTAAAAGCCGTATGTTGTTTTAAAATATTTGAAGATAGCTATGTTTAACACTTACAAGCACAGTTAAATGTATTTATGTCTTCTCTTCGACATTATGGTGTATGTATACTTTAATAATAGCATAATACTTGAAACATTACGCTGTAAAAAAGAGAGAATTTTCTTGATCCAGTTCTAGATAAAAGGTTTTTTAAAAAAGAAGGAACCTTAGAAACAAACAGATTTATCAACACAGAACATTGTTGATAAACAATATGTTTAACACTAACAAGCACAGTTGAAATGTATTTATGTCTTCTCTTCGTCTGTCTGTTTATCTGTCCAAGCTCTAAGTATCGTAAATATACTTCGACTACCAAGCCATTAAAAGATGGATACGTTTTGGTCAACGTATATTTTAATCATGGCATACTACTTCAAATATTACGCCCTAAAAAAGAGAAATTTTTTCTTGATCTAGATAGAAAGTTTTTCAAAATGAAGGAATCTGGGAAATCAACAGATATTTCTGAACAAAGAACGTTGTTCAAAAACCATATATTACACCGTATAGATAAAATATTTGAAGATAAATATGTTTAACACTTACAAGCATAGTTGGAATGTTTTTATGTCTTCTCTTCGTGTGTTTGTATATCTGCCCAAGCTCTAAGTATCGTACATATTCTTCGACTGCCAGAAAATTAAAAGATGGATACATTATGGTCTACGTATATTTTAATCATGCCACACTACTTCAAACATTACGCTGTAAAGAAGAAAAATGTTTCTTGATCTAGGTAGAAGGTTTTTCAAAAGAGAAGAAACTTGAGAAATAAACAAATATTTCTGAAAACAGAACATTCTTGAAAAACCATATATTACACCGTATAGATAAAATATTTGAAGATAAATATGTTTAATACTTACAAGCACGGTTGAAATGCATTTATAACTTATTTTCGCTTATATGTTTATCTGTCCGAACTCTAAAAAGAAGGAACTTGAGAAACCAAAATATTTCCCAGATTTAAAGAAACATTTCTGAAACAAATGTTACTTTTGTTGCCTCTAATTTTTGGAAATGTTAAGAAGTAGTTTTTTACGATGTATTCAATCACGGTGTAATAATCAGTTTTCTTAAAGCGAAAGCAACACGAAGTATCGGTTTTTGGGTCGGTATTTTTGGGGTGTTGTCAACTCGGAAGAAAACATTTTAAGCCGCGTAACAGAATTTATCTATGCAAGAATAGAAAAATAATTTTTATTTTACTTTGCCAATATAGCATGTTTGTCTGTTGATCGTTTGTTGAGCTTCAAAATGTTTACTTCAAAATTGATAGCATCCGAAACACCGATACTTCGTGTCAATACCATGTTGAGAAAACTCATTAACGGCACTATAAACCCTATTTAATACCGTTTCCAAAAATTACGGGAAATCAAAAGAAACTTTTGTTTTAGAAATGTTTCTTTAAATCTTGAAAATGTTTTAGTTTCTGGGGTTTCTGAAAATGAAAGAAAGCTTTTTGGAATCGTGGATTGTCGGGAAGAGGTTATATTATTTATATTAAACCTTCTCGCTGGATCAAGAAACATTTTGTTTGCAGTGTACTTGTCATAAAAAAGTTGTTATTTATTCTATGTGTGTTCCTTCTGACTTAAGTATTAATTTCACTGTGTGTTACGCATAAAAGTCTATAGACTAAATACATGGTTGCCCGAAATAGTTCCCATACATTATCATCCACTGCAGTTGCTGATAATGTTTTAACATTATTACGTGTTTTTTATTTGGATACATTATTTCATTGAATAAAAAAATAAGTTTCGTTACAATATGCTAATAGAAACATAAGAAGATAATATCGGAATATATAAATCATTTACATTCTTAATTTTCTGCATCGCATTCATGCTGCTTTTATACATATAAATATATTGTCATTTTTCCCATTTATAGCTTATATATTTTAAACAGTTTTATAAACGGTCTGCAATAATATTTATATACATTACTAAAAACAATTTATATAAAAATATTATATATTTACATTTAATTAATTGAACAGATCCCTCTTCTATTAGTCAACACTTCATGCATTATTGATTAACATTTGCAGCTGAAACCATGAAAGTTTTAGATAAATGATTATAAAATTTAAATGATCTGCTACTTTAATTAGTCTTAAAAAGAAAATTTTTCAAAAATTTATTAAAAAGGGTGTCTTATTCATTAATCAAACAAAGAACTTTTCCTTATAGTAAAAGATATTTCATCAAAGAAATTCCACAGTATCAAATAATATAGCATAAATTAAACCCTAGAAAAATAATATAAGCATAGAAAAATAAAATGTTCCATTTAAATATTAATATATTTTTAAGCTGCATTCTTTGTATTTTTATGTAACGCGATCTAATATTACTGTGGATAATTAATTATTAAAAATATTTTCTGTAAACTATTCAAACGATAATTAATCTAATAAATTTAAACCAAAATATACAGAGATCATATTTTGCATTTATTTTTAATATTTATTTTACTTGGAATCTATTTTATATATGTAAATATTTTTTTTCTATAAAGTATTTTCATTGAAAATTATTTAATGGATGTTGTTCTAAGCTATTATTAATTATATTTTCGTTTTTTAGGGTATGAATTATTAATTATTATTTAAAACAATTTTTTTTCTTACAGCATTTTAGATTTCTTTATTCCATGAAGTTATTCAGAATATTTTAATTTTTAATTTTTATAGCTTTTTCATCCAAAGAATTTATGATAAATCTATTAATTTTCGTACAGAAAAAGATAATTTCCAAGATTTCTGATTAAACTTATCAAAATTAGATATCTTAAAAAAAAAAGAAAAAAAAGACATGTTGAAAAAGCTTAACTATCCGGCATGTTTAGAAAATTCTGATTTCCAAATGTTTTAAATGTGCGGATAGTTGAGTGCTACAAAAACTACATCTGATGAAGGGGGCATTGATAAAATAATTAAACAGAAAAACAACTTTTTGAAAACAAATTTATACTTTCTAATTCTTAGCAATAGATAGATAGACAGTTTGTGATAGATACAGATAAAATCTGTATAGCTGATATGCAACAATATTTTAATGTTTGGTATAATTAACTATTATGCAAGAGGGGACGTTGGAATATCTTTTTTTGGAAATTGGGCGGTGGTCCAGAAAAGGTTGGGAACCTATGATATAGTACATTTGTTGCGTTTATCGCTACTTCCATGGTTTTAATTTAATCGTTTTTCTATTTTGCGCTTCGCGCAGACGATTTTTTTCTGTTGATAAAAAATGGATCTGTCTTAGAACTTTTATGAATGAACTAGAAAATGTAATACGGAATATAAGATGTAATATTTATGATGTGCGCGAAAAATGTTATGTATATTGTGTTCGTGATCGTCAATATATTTGTTTGTGTGTCTACTTTGTGTAGATTCAATTATTTTTTGAACAACATGAACATTTATTCTCGAAAAGTTAGAGTAATTTAAGATATCTTCTCTCCCGAAAGAGGACCGTTTAGGTAATTTTTATTAAAATTAGAACTAAAAAGGATTATTATCGATTAAGGCAGGTCTAATAAAATTATTAAAAATTTATTAAAATAATTCAAAATAGCTTTTAACAATTGTTTTCCTAGAAATTCTAGCACTGAAAAGAATAAAATTTCAATTGTACAGGGTGGTTATAATTAAAGTTACCCTATTTACATACCTGTGACCTACGTAGAGTCCGCTCTGGTCGACAGATATCGATGAAACTTGGAATATAAGTTATATGGACCATAAGGAAATGCAATCTGCAATAAAAAAAATAGTTCAAATTTCGACCCCCAGGTGAGAAGGAGGCGTATGAAGACCAAAAATCTCAAACTGGAAACGCAAAACTTATTTTATTTACAGCATATGTTCAATGTGCATTCCATTTGCTCCAAGGACATGTTCAAAGCTTATTATAGGGTGGTCAACAATAGCGCGAAGGGTTTCTCGATCGCAGCAGCATGACGAGTTATGCTTGCTTTCAAATCAGGCAGAGTCCGTATGCTTCCTATATACACACGATCTTTCAGGAATCCTCACAACCAGAACTCACACGGATTCAAGTCCGGAGAACCAGGAGGACAGGTTATCGGAAAACTTCTCGTTCTCCAAAGTCATCTCCAAAGTGGGCACGAAGCAGTGTTGTGACTGTTCGGGCTATGTGAGGGGGTGCACCATCTTGCATGAATACGGTAGTCTCTAAACACTCTCGCTCTTGTAAGGATGGAATCACCTGCTGCTGAAGGTGATCGCAGTAACGGCTACCCGTAATGGAACACCTTTTAGGACGATGAGAAGTGTTCTAATCAAAACAAAAAGGGACCAAGAATGAAATCAGCCGTAAATCCACACCTTACAGTAATGTAATCAGGGTGCAAAGAATGTTCATGCACAATATTAGGATTTGAAGTACCCCATACGCGACAGTTCTGAGTATTCACTTCTTCATCTAGGGTAAAATGAGCCTCGTCTGACCACAAAGTGTTCCAAGGCCATGCATTGTCAACGGCTCTTCTGGCCAAAAACATCCTTGTAAATTGAATTCGTGTGTCCGGGTCTGCAGAGTTCAGCACTTGCACAACGTGAATATTGTATGGTACCACCTTATAATGGATCGAAAAACCTTTCATACGGTAGACCAAGGGAGAGAGAAATCACGTGATACCGCTCGAGCATTTGTCGAAGACTATTGGGAACCGGACGCTCGTTTGACCACGGCAAGAGGGACTTATTCGGTAGTTTCATTTGAAATCAGTTTCCGCCCTCTTCCTTGAAGCACACCCATCTCTCCAGTCTCTTCGAATTTAGACATCATATTTTTCAAAGCCTGCCCCGATATTGGTCCTTTTCGTAAACCTTTTAAGCGCCGATATTCTCCCAGTCTAATTGACAAAGTATTGCTGTTCTGATAAACCAACTTCACCAGTAACGCTCGGTCCTCGGCATGGTGCAGAATGACTTTAAGGCAGCAACAACGACCCGCTATTTTTAAACCGCTCCAAATTTGCATAAAGTCCTTTCTCGTAGATGAAAACCGCCATCAATCGGTCTAAATTTGTACTAATTTTTTTATTGCAGATTTAATTCCCCATGGTTCATATAACTTACATTCCAAGTTTCATCGATATCTGTAAACCAGAGCGGACTCTAAATAGGTCTAAACAGAGTAACTTTAATTATAACCACCCTGTATATTTACTACAAAAATAAATTAATAAATAAATAAAATTATAAAATTGCTTTTTGCAATTTTCGTAACCTTGTTGTTTGTTTTTAAATTTAAAACTAGGTGTTAAATTTACAAAATCCCCTTTTCGATGATAAATCACTTTCTAAAACAACGTACTAGAAATGTTTAAAATATTTTTATGATAAAGAAGGTACTTTTAATCCCTGCAAACATGTGTAAATCAGATAATTTAATAAAAAGACAGTTCGTGAGGAGATAATTTATTGAACATGATGGGTGTTACGCTGTTAGTGCTTTATTTAATTGAGAAAGCAGGTAAGTTTAATGAAGTTATTGTTTATGTTCAAAGCGAAATGAATTTATGTTTATTTAAATTAATTTTGAAACAAAAGAGCCTGCTATTTCCGTGGGGAAATGGCCCGTAGGCATGTAAATAAATTAACTCTTTGTTGATTAAATTGTTGAATAAGTTTTCAAAACTACTTTATATTTCAGTAATTACATGCAAGTGTTTGAGATTGTGCATTAGAAGCAATGCAAAAATTTAAATGCTTAAAAAATATTTTTACATGACATGTTTCAGGAATAACTTAAATATTTTATTTTGCATTTAATTCATAGAAAACAAAATTTCAATATATTACACATGTATATATTCAGAGAATTTCCAATATTGTCCCTTCTTACTACAACCATTGGTTAATAGAAAAATACATTTCTATGAATAATATTAATATCCACGTAACAAAAATTATAATGTTTCTTCATAAGGTAAAGCTAGGAGAGTCTGCGCACAATTCAAAAGAATAACAATAAAAATTTTAAATATTAATTTTTTGCTAAACAATCCATGAATAATTTTTAACTCATTTGTTTTTGATACATTTCCATTGCTATTTTGTTTCTATGTTGTAGTTTAATAGAACAGTTGTATTAAAACCAAGAAAGCTATTTTGCGCAATCTGTCCTTACAGGGTTGGTGTTATTGCGCACATGGGTAGGAGAGAGTGTTACTAAAAATAACTACAATTAAATTGTTAACAATAATAATTACGCTTACATGACATTGTTGTAAGGTTTTTGTGAAAAAATATTATTGTATTAGAAGTGAATATTTCAACCTTATTATTAAAGAATCAGAAAAAGGAAATAATTTTAAAAACGATTAAAAAATTTTAATTAAAGGGGAAAAATTAAAGAATCAGAAAAAGTAAGTCCAGATAAGATTGCAAAATAACATTAAGTTACTTGAAAACGCGTTTAACTTAAAACTGGTCCATTTTCATTTTTCATTTTTTATGCAAATTTACCAATAAGCTGCGTAATCTCTCCTAGCATGGAAACTAATGGGAACAATGCGCCATCTCTCCTATGTAGCAGATGCGAAAACTCTCCAATTTCGGTAGGAGAGATTGCGCTGCCTTTTATTTAAACATGGCCGCTACTAAAACGAACCGTTGATGTTCACATTGTTAGTCTAGATTAGTAGCTTATGAAAAATCGTTTAAGTTAAAAATATTTTGTACTACTGACAGTGTATAGAAATTCTGATGAATAGCTATGAAAATTCAAGCACTTACTTTGGGAAAACAAAACAAAATAGCAATGCTTTATCTTAGAAGCTCAAAACAATCAACGGGCACTTTCAAGTGGACACTCCACTTCTGCTATTGTACAACTACCTGGAGTCGCTGCGCGCTCAATCTACTCCTTCCCCCCGAACTTCTATGTGCGCAATCTCTCCGACCGCGCCATCTCTCCTGGCTTTACCTTACGTGTATTTTATTCCGTCACCACATTAAATTGCTGTAGTAAATTGTGTTAAAGCGATTTAATTGCGAGAATGGAGCCATTCTTTATAGGATGGTTAAACCAATCGAAGGACGAATGATTCTGCGAAAAATAATTTACTTTCAAAAGGCACCGATAGGGTCAAATGTGGAGCTGTTTTTTTGCGGAATCTTAATTCCCCCGTCTATTTTAATCATAAGTCAAAATTTAGCTCCATTCTCGCAAATAAATTGCGCTACAGAACAGTACTGTCAGTTTAATTATAGCCACCTTGTGTATGTATAAGTGCGTCTGTGCTTGTTTACATGCATAGTAGAGCAATTAAATTACACTATACTTTACAAGAAGTTAATTAAAACCAACGATAACAAAGGAACGAACGTAACAATGATCTTCAACCATTTTTCAAAAAAACATTTTTTAATATTTTCGTGTGCTTGAAAACTTCTCTCTGAATTATAAATTATTTTCCTACAATTAAGAATGGCAAACTCTTAAAAGTTTTTTAATGTATAATGACTTTTCTTTTTGATGTTAAAAATAAAAGGGAAAATATACCTTTGTCAGTGAAATAATTAGACTTCTCTTTTCAAGTGCTGAAATCTTAGCTGAAAGAAATGACATACGTGACTTTTTGAAGGACGTACTGAGACACATTTACGTAAACTTCCTTAGAAGAGACGTTCTTTAAGAATAGACTAAATTCATATTCAAAATTGAACGTTTTATGTTTCATAGGTTATTTTTGCTTCGAAAATTTGTTATTCTAAAATATCAGATGTACTCAAGTGATTTGAAAATTTGTTACATTGAAAGACTGTTTCTGAAATACTAATCAGTCTTTAGTAAGATGTTTCATAAAAAGAAAGGTTATATTATTATTTTGTATGACAAATTCGTAGTTTTACAAATATTTTCAATTGCCTATGTGGAAACTTACATAATAAGATGTTTTTTTTTAATTTTTAAATATTAATGTTTAAACAGTTGTTAGGTTTCAAGGTAAATTTAAAAGTAACATATAAGATCCACGTAGAGCTGCTGTTCAAAAACGAAATCTTACGACAGTGTTTACAAAATAACATTCATATCAGTGTATACTTTCTACGTTAGATACAATTATTAGTATTTTTGTAAGTTTTTGATTACTTTTTTCTCTTTAATTCGCTTGCTGTCTGCTACATGTGATTCTATTGGGTATCACAATAAATTATGAGAAAGTCTGCATTATTCCGATGTGTTTGTTTTGTTTAGAATAATTAATATATTAGGTAGTGCAAAGAAATTCTATCCTATTTTGTACCTTAACACTAAGTACAGCACGAACCGGTCACTTGATTGGTATCAAATGGAAATATATTTCAATTCAAACCAAAAATGCCTTCATAAAATAAATGAAATATAAGTTCCACAGAAATAGACTATTAACTATTAACGAAAAGCAGCCAATCAAATTTAATTTGCAGTATAAGAGTGTCAGGAAGAGGGAAAAAAGTAGAAAAAAGAGTAGAAATGCATTAAAATATAATAATTACCTAGAAAATAAGTAAAGAGATGATGAGAAAGACGTTTACCCGTTTCTAAAGGATAATCGTTCGCAAAAAAGGGCAAGAAATAAGATGAAAAGGGCGTAAATCTACTCCATCAATAAAAAAGCTTTCATTGCCATACATATAAATATAGTTATAAACACAAAATTAAACATATGAAGATATATCAAATAATTTTTCTGGTTTGAAAAAAGCAATAACTTGGATTAATTAACTTAAACCATATTTTACGGAACAAAAGTTGGAGGTTGGTAGGTAAGCTATCATGTTTAAAGCAATTTCTTTGCAAAATAATCGATTACAAACATAATTGAAATTAAAACACCATTATAGGAGAGGAAAATAACATTCATTAGTAATTCTGTCTAAAAGTGAATTGGTTTACTCAACAAATCACAATATAATTTACGTACCTTTGACATAAAGAAATAATCATGCATATACAAATTAAGTTGATTAAAAACATGTCTATACAATCATTAGTAGATAACAAAATAAAATATAAATAATAAAATGGTACATGATACATTATGTATGACAAATGAGACAGAAACTGTTTAATAGTTTTCATGAACTTCTCGAAAATTAAAACTGAATTATTTATGCAACTTGGTTAAAGGAAAAACATGATCGTACTTAAAATAATTTGCATATGGATGAGTTGAGGTAATTTTGCGAAAACCTACGTCATGTACTAAATGCAACATTGGAAATGAAAATATAGTTAATGGTTAATAACGTCTTACAGTATAGTTTTAATTTTTCAGTTAAAGATGTATTTTATATAACATGGAAATAAAAAATAATTTTTTCATAGTCACACAAATGAACCTCACTGGAGAATTTTCTGTGAATTAATATTGTCCGAATGCATTTTTAATGCTAGATATATATTTCATCATGTGCATAAATTTTGTTTTATATAATATTTGTAAATAACGAAATTAAAAAAAATGAGAATGATCAAATAATATGTAATATTTTATGTGTGATATGAGTGATAGAATTTGTTTAAAAGTCTTCATGTGCTTCTCGTAAATAAACTCTCAACAAGTTATCTTTTTAAAGAAAATTTGACATCTGTAAAAGCTTTTGAATAATGTTTCTAATATGTAATATGATCTTTTTTATTTAATAATAAAAATAAACTCAATCGGTATTATTTAAATATATATAATATTTTAATCTTCCTTTTAATAATAAATTAGTATAATGTATTATTGTGAATAGCACATATATAGAGTAACTTCCCGGTTTTAAATGCAAAAAATTAAATAATACCAGATGTTATTCAATATTTATATTTATGTCGTTACTTTTGAATGAATAATTTTATCACTTTGTTTTCTGTGAAGATTTAACACGTTATAAAGGTTGTGTGTTATCCGTGCAAATTATCGAAAATAGTCTACGCGCAAATCAAGTGCAGAGAGATTTTGACTTTCTGGTTTCGTGTGTGTACGCGAACATAGTTTCCTCCATCTAGAATATAAATAAGTATTATCTGTGTAACGCTGTGCATTTATGATCTACATGCGCTGCGATGTATTATTTAAAACACCAAATATTAATTTGTTTTTAAAAATATCATCTTTTTAAACGAAAAATCTATATTTTTTATGAATACTCATCTGCGTTCTAGAATGACGCGATATTTCTATAAATAAATTTACAGTTACATCTCACTTTAAAATTACATTGTCGAAGTAACAATTATCATTATATTTGTACCTTAGAGTTTTTATATATGATTTTGTATTAATGTGACACGGGATTCACTTTTAAAGCTGGGTTTGTTTTCAAAGCTATAAATACACAGAAAAAAGTTCGTCTTATCCTGAATCGTAGAAGTATAATAAGTAATGGAATAGTATATTCCAGACAACCCTAGTCTTGAGAATACATAATCTTCGTTTTTGAAATATGACTCTGACAAATGCAGGATTCCGAACATAAGAGTAATTAATTTTTTTATATATGCAGACCTCATTAATCTGACAGTAGTAGCATCGTAAATGTCGTAGTCTCATTCGGAAGACTTATTTCTACGAAATTTATTACACTCATTTTAAGATAGATTTGTCTGCAAAAAAGAAAGCATGTCTTACTTAATAAATATGAAGCTAACAAAATGGGGGCCACCCCAAAAGTTTAAGTTTTTACTGAACAATTTTTTCGGAATATTAAATAACGTTTTCTGCAAACTATAAAACTGTATTAAAAACAAATTATCATGAACAAAAAGCGTAGGTAAATATATTTACAAAATTGAAAGCAATGTATAAAAAATGGGTGTTGCAAAACAGTAGGTCAACCAAAAGAAATGCAGTTATAAAATTTGTTTTCTTAGGACGTTTCCTTACTTTCTTTATAAATTCTATTCGTCATTGTTTTAAAGGTTTTACTGCAAGGGATGCTACATTGCGATAATATGTCACTGACACGAAATTATTTGTTTTAGTTTTGCGGAATTGACCGATTTTCTACCGGCAAATTCTCTTTACTTCGCAAGTCATGCCAGTAAACTTTCCAGTCACGAAACGCGTTTAAGTTATATTATTTTCATCAATAAATATTGCTTTCTTTTCAAAACTATTTTCATTGATGGAAGTATTGATGAGTTTAGATGGTTGTCAATTTTACTGGCATAGCTTTCGAAGAGAAGAACACTTTCTGTTTCAAACAGCAAAGAGGAGGTGATTCCGTAATGGTTCGGGCTGTCTTTGGATTACTCGGAAAAACATTTATCGTATTTTTTTAATAATCGCATGAATACTAGATAATACCAAAATGTACTTAAGCGCCTTTCACGACAAGTGTCAAGTACACTACTTTTAATCCTTCAGCTCCAGTATTTTCTTATTATAATCTCTATCTTGTCTAAATGTTAAAAATCTCGTAATTATATAAAACAAAAAATTCTGTTTTATAAGATTGGTTTTAAAATTCAAGTATTTTAGGCACCTTATACGGAACGTACGTACCACCCGTTCCGAAGAGGTTAATAAACATTGTTTACCAATTGTAGAAAAAATGGGAGGGTGTCATGTTATGTTTCAACAAGATGATACCCCCGAATCAATGTAACAGTCTGAGTGTTAGTGTTCCCGATACAATAATGTTGGCATTATTAACTGGTTTAAATTTTTATTAAAACCCCATAAAAAGACAGATCACTTTCAAAGGCTATGCTTATACTGGTGAAAAGAAATTCAATTCCACAAGTGAACTAAAACAAGTGATTTTGTTTCAGTTACGCATTATCGATATGCATCTTTTGCATTAACTGAGTATCACAAAGAATATATGAAGTTATTTTTGGAGAAATGAGAAAAAGTTTCCTATTGAAACAAATTTTATAATTATTTTTTTCATATGATGAAACTATCATTTTGAAACACCTATTTTTAATACATTGCTTTGGTTTTCTTAAATATATTTGATATAACTTTCTGTTGATAATGATTTGTTTTTATAAGGGAGCGTTCAATGACCACAACCTGAGTTACGGATTGTAACACATGTGCAACCCTAAGTGTTCAGAGACCGATATCACGGGACTTTTTGGCGGGTTACTCGTAGCTTTTAGAATAAAAAATTACCCTGACTTCTGGTAACTCACATTACCTACTAAATTTTGTCGGGTAAAGTGATCACGTGGTTGAGAAACCTGGTTTGTTCATTCGCCTTATAACTAACTGCAACTGTTAATTGTCTTTCTTTATGATTCATAGGGTAATCTTGAATTCTGACCGTTTGATTGGTCTGTGTTTAACAGGTCTATGATATAATTGACCACCGTCATCAGCACGATTCCTGCAACGATTGCTATGATACAAATGTGGTACTATGATAGAGTGGTAGATTGGTTGACGGAATTGTTTGTTTGTAAACATGTCCGCAACTTTACCCAAAAGCGTCCACAGCCGTTTTAATCCAACTTTACCCTGAGAATCTCATATGAAATCATCCCTCAATATTTCGAGTAATCCGCGTTTCGGTCTCTGAACGCACTGTAAGAGTTTTATAGATTGTACAAAAAATTTACATTCTATTAATATAATAATTTGATATAAATCTTAAAATTTTGGGATTGGCCTATGATTTTTCACCGAACAATATACATTAAAATCCATCAAAAATAGTTCATCTTACTAAAAAAACTCAAAAATATACCTCTACTATAAACTTGTTTTGGGAAAACTTTTCTGAATTGCCCAATATGGTTATATAATTTTAGGAGGTGTATAATTTACAGTTAGATAACAGAAAATCATTATCTTTAATTATATTTTAAATTACTTCACTCAACGTTAGATATTGTCACTGTTACGTTCAATTAATAGCATTTTTCTGTAGAGCAGAGGCTTTTTAAACAACTGAAATATTCAAATTTGTTTAGTAATTTATATATGTAGGAGGATGGATCAAATATAAAAAAGACTTTCCTAATATCGATAAAATTTTTTATATATGTTGTTATGGCGATTAAGATAAGAACTTTATGCTTGGCATCGTCTTATTCTTCGTAGGTTTATTTATTTAATCGTTAGAATTATGAATAAACACAAGGTATCTAGTGGGGTTGTATAAAGTATAATTAGAAATCTGCCAACAAAGAAAAATGACAAACCTATTGAAATTTGGCAAAGATAAAATCTACAATTCAAAAATGACACCGTATCAAGACCTCACGTATGTACATGCCACAAGTTGCTTAAAGTGGCAAGTGAAGAACTCAAAGAAAGGGATCCAGTATAAAATACCCCACAAACATTTAAACTGTTCCACTGGAGCAAAAATTAACAAAGTGCTCACAGACAATTTTTTGAGATTTAAGGGGTATTTCCTACGTCAATATTTTCATAAATGTCGTTTACGCTGTCGTATACCCCTGTATTTTTGCAGTATAGGGTCCTTGGGTTGGTGGAGGAAATGATCTTGGCGAAAGAAGGATATTTGGCAACATATTTTCTGCAGCCTATTCACTGTTTCAGTGTTCGTACGCTTGTACCACAATTATAATAGAATTTTCCGCCTTAAAGTTTTACAAATCTTGCAATTAAATGAGGGGTTTACAATTTCTGATATTAGATATTAAATAGAAAGATTCTATTAGCAAACTGCAGTAAAAGGGTACGAACCCTGTGTGTCATATACACACGTTTTTTTTTTTCAATATTTATACAATTTATTTAATGTAAATAAGCTATTTGTCTATTTTTATTATACAAACAGAAGTAAATTGTACACATAAACATTAATAATACATGCATAAATAAAATGTTTATATATATATTATATATAAATTCATCCATAAACAAGAAAAAATGTTCATTAGGTTTATTTTCATAGTTGTTTATATCATTTGCCAACAAACCTCACTTTCTGTATCCCGAGTTGCTCCAAGCTTAAATAAAGACTCCCATTGATCTATAGTAGTATAGCAGCCAATATTATATGGGTCATTCATAAGTCATTCCTTTCCAAATAGCATATTGATACCACTTCAATATTTTGAGTTATAAACTGTAAAAATGCTGATTTTTTTAAATTTTACAAAATTTTAACTGTTATAATTCAGTAGGGCAAAAGAAAAAGTGAGGCTTTCTTTTTCGGAACATGTTTAACAGTAGTAAACTTTTTTATTCTTATTTCTTCTCCTTCATGATGTATATTTTTTTATATTCTAGTATTTTGTCCAATATTTCAGTAGTTTTAACAAATATATAAAATAGAGATAAATCCGCAAAACTTACACGATCTAATGCAAAACAAATGCATAAATTTTGGAATTTTTTGTGTATATCTACAGCAACAATCAAGCTTTTAGCTTGAAAAGTATAACAAAATTTTATAAACCTTTGAATTCTGTATAAATTTGCAAAATCACAGTATTCGACCCTCTCTGTTTAATAAAATTTTTAATGTAAAAATATTTAATGAGGTTTTACTTCTTTTCTATAAGTTTCAACATACAAAATCTGGGGAAAATTAAATATCTTGCGGTATTCCATGTTTTTCAAACTTCTGTGGATTGGTCAGTCACAAATATCTGTATAAAAGTCAACGTTAATTGTTTTTTGTTGTTGTTTCTGATTTCTTTTAATTTTTTCCTATATTTTTGTTATTGATTTCGATTTTTATTTTTTTATATCATTTATATTAGTCGTCTTTTAATTGTATAAAAACAGAGAAATTAATATCAAGAATATGCATTGGAGAAAGATGTATTTTTAAATCTTTTTCTGTACGACGACGTAGAAAAAGAACTTCGATATTTTTATATCAAGTTTAAAAGAACAATTTTTTAGAAGCATTCAATTTATTTACTGTGTGGATTTGTAAAGATAAACTGTTTTGTTCGTAGTTTTAGCGTGTTGATTTGTTGACGAAAGTTTTTTATATTACAGTGGAAAAAGAAATTACCTTTACAGTAATCAACGAAGGCTATAATTGAGGTTTTGAAGGTTGGACAAATTATACAATGCAACACATATTTCTATTGAATTTTATTTGAAATGAAACAGGATTTTAGAAAAGAATTAGTTAGAAAACTATTATATTGCTGAAAATTAATAGTTTTGAAATGTTACACGCATATTTTCGAAGAATATAATTTCAAAATTTGCAGTCAACACATTATTTCAAGCTTTATAATATTAAATATTAATAAATTTTCTTTTATGAATGTGAATTATCCAGAGAAGATACTCTGACAGTAAATATTTGCATTACTATTTGTGAAAAGGTGCCTACTATACACTGTAAAAATTGACCAATGTTTCTTATTTTATGAAAATATACTATAATAACCACGAACGAAAATATAATATAATCTTCTGAGTTATCCGAAATTCCGAATAGCGTTTTCCATTGTCTTTGAATCCCCAGAAACCAATACATTTCCAAAATTTAAAGAATTATTTATAAAAACAAAGTATTTTTCGCTGCCCGTATTTTTCAGAAACGTTTCCGAAGGGTTTTTATAGTGTATTAATTAGTGTCCCCAGCATGGAATACCTGTTTTTCGAATACTATCAATTCTCAAGTAAACATTTTCATGCTAAAAAAATATGTTTAACAGACAAATATGCAAAATTAACAGCGTTAACTGTTGTTCCGTTATTAATATAACTCACGAAGTAAACCATGGATCTCTACAGAACAAAACAATTTATTGGACGACACACTGCAACACAAAACAATTAGTTTAAACATATAATTCTTCTTAATCACACAGCGATATCTTTGCTTATCGAATCACACAGAAATAACTTTTTATACTTCTCCGTACATCTCTCCAATCTAACGGTCGCTCGCAGACTGAGTGTGTGTGGGTGGGAGGGGAAAGCAGGCAGTGCGCAGGTATGATTGCGCACATAAAAATGTTTCGCTCGCTCACTCCAACACACCCCTCCTGCGAGAGATTCCTTTATTTTTTTCTTTAAACAGTTCAAAAATACACAAATACATATACATACAAAAATTACATAAAATTACACACAAATTACATACAATAATTACACATATCATAATAATGAAATACTTTCCATAGAATAAATCAATTTATCCTCATTTACAGCTTTAGTAAGGAAATCTGAAATAATATGTTCACTTTGAACATATTCCAATGAAATAATACCTTCTGACAACAAATCTCTTACAAAATGAAATCTCAAGTTCATATGTCTAGATTTATTTGATGATCTTGTACATTTTATCCATTGTATTGCTGCTTGGCTATCACTACTTAAAATTATGGCGTCCTTTATAAATTGTTTACAATTTAACTCAGATAATAAATTTACTGTCCATATTATATCCTTACAAATTTCTGAAATAGAAAATAATTATGCTTCACAAGTAGAAAGACTAACACTTTTTTGTTTACGACATTTCCAAGATATTAATGACTTTCCTAATAAGACAACTCCCCCTGAAAAAGACTTTCCATTTTCTCCATTTCCCCAACTAGCGTCTGAACTACTATTTAAATACCCAAATTCGTTGTTGTAAAATAATTTTTTATCTTTTGTGCCTTTTAAATACCTTAATACTCTTTTAGCCAAAATGTAATGTCTTTTTTCTGGTTTGTGATTAAATTGAGACAAATAAGTCGTGACAAATGATATATCAGGACGTGTTCTATTAGCTAAATATAAAAGTTCACCAATAATTTCCTGATACTTAGTCATGTCAAACAATTCATTTGTTGGAGGGAAACTTTTATCTTCACCTTTAACAATAGGTGTTTTCATAGATTTACAATTTTCTAAATTATGTTTTTCCAACAATGATTCAATATATTCAACTTGTGACAAACTGATACCTTTATCATATTTTTCAATTTCCATACCTAAAAATTTAGAGTTCTTATTTTCATACAATTCAAATACATTTTTAATTTTAGAAACAATATTTTCAAAAAATGTTTGATTATTACAAAAAATAGCTAAATCATCAACATACATACATATTATAAAAATGTTATCATTGTCAACTTTAATAAACATACAGTTATCAGAACCTAACTGATTTAATCCAATATTACATAGTACTTCTTTAATTTTAAAATACCAGTTTCTACCGGATTGGGGTAATCCGTAAATACTCTTTTTCAATTTACAAACTTTATTAACTCCTATTAAATTTTCGTAACCAGGTGGTGGTGTCATATATAATGTTTCTTGCAAGTCACTATACAAATATGCTGTTTTAACATCAAAAAATTTAACAATCAAATTTAATTTAGCTGCAAGTGCAATTAGTAATCTAAATGACTCGATATTTACAACAGGTGAATATGACTCAGAATAATCTTTATTTTTAATCTGATTAAATCCAGCTGCTACCAATCTTGCTTTGTATTTTATTTCCTTATTATCGCCCTCTTTTAAAGCATATACCCATTTACTTTTAATCAATTTTGTTTTTTCTGGCATATCTACAATTTCCCAAACATTATGCTTAATTAAAGAATCCAATTCACTTTTCATAGCTTTTTCCCACTCATGTGAATTCATACTATTTATTGCCTCTAAATAATTACTTGGGACATTATCAGTTAAATTAGCTGACGAATATTTATTTTTCAATCTTTCTGACCTTCGAACTTCAATATTTTCATTTCGGGTTTTCATTTTGTTCTTATTTCCTTCCCCCGCTCCGTTCAAATTGCCGCCGTCATGTCTATCTGGAGATAAATTAAGCTCTGTTGATGGGATTGCGCAACTGTTATTTATTTCTGTTGCGTCAGAAATCTCTAAATTGATAATTTTATTCCTTTCACTTTGATTAATCCCATTTTCCCCCTGAAAATTTTTATTTATTGGCGATTCAATATCCCAACACTCGGAAAATTTACATAATCCAAAATATTTACTCCCTTTTATCATTTCATTGAATTTAACAGAACGCTCTTCAATTATTTTCTTATTTTTCACATCATAAATACGATATCCTATCCTATCTCTCGCATAACCTAACATAATTCCTTTTCTTCCGGGTACATCGAGTTTATTTCTCATTGTTTTAGGAATATGAAAGTAAGCTAAACAGCCAAATTTTCTCACATAGTTTAAATTGGGCTTTTTACCTGTCCAAATTTCTAAGGGGATTTTTTCTTTTCCTTTACGCGGTGTTATATTAGATATTTGTGTACTACAATTAATAGCTTCTGCCCAGAATTTGTTAGGAAGTTCACTTTCATATAACAAAGATCTAGCCCTATCTAATAGAACCCTGTTAGCTCTCTCGGCTTTTCCGTTGCTTTCGCTATTATATGGAATTGTTTTTTCATGAAATATACCTGAATTAGCAAGATAATTATCTAATTCTGTGTTTACAAATTCGAGTCCATTGTCACTTCTCACTTTTTTAATTCTTTTACCCATAAGATTTTCATATTTAGCTTTAAATTTATAAAATATATCAAATACTTCATCTTTACTTTTGAGGAAATAAGTAAAATACATTCCAGAAAAATCATCCACTAGTATCATAAAATATTTTGCCCCACCAAGTGATTCAGGCTTTATCGGGCCACACAAATCTACATGAAATAACTCCATTATATCAGAACTTTGGTCAATATCAATGTTCGGATGACTTTTCCTGGTTATCTTACTTATATCACATGTATCACATTTAAAATCAGACACATTTACATCTTTAAGATCAATATACTCTTTCATTTGTAACATATATTTTGAATTTAAGTGACACAATCTGTTATGCCAGAGTTCATAATTACTAGTACTTTTAAGAGTAAAATTACACTGAGTATTACAGGCAGGTTCAAGTTTAATCTCTAATCGATTATCATTCTTAAATGCTTTAAATAGAAAAGTATTATACTTATCAAAAATTAGCACACAGTTATGTTTAGAAATAATTTTACAACCCTTATCCATTAGACAAGTGACTGATAGTAAATTATATCTCAAATCTGGTACAAAGCTAACATCATTAATAGTTAAATGGATGGAATTATTTTTACTTACCGTATTACAGGATACTATACCTAAACCCTTCGAAATTAGTTTTGAATTTTTACCTGCTTCATATATATCCTTTTCTTCAGGAATTAGAGTCTTAAACCACAGTTTGTTATTACACATATGGGAAGTTGCACCACTGTCCAACAACCATATATTGTCACACAGTTCATAGTTTTCAGGTGAAATAGTCAGTGCAGAATTTTTTCTGTCCTTAAATGAATAATTTACATCATAGTGCGTTTTTCTTCTTTGTCGATTTCCACTGGACTTGTCATTTCTAGAATTATTGTTCCTGTAAAAACAATCCTTTGCAACGTGATTCGGACGTCTACAAATGTAACACAGTCTTGGACTTTTGTTTTTCTTAGAGTAAAATACTTCAGCGGCGGTCCCTTCAGAACGCGGAGTATTCGTTTGTTCTTCTTCCCGTAGAATTTCTAACACTTCATCCATAGATTTTTCACGCTGTGTCTTTAAAATGTCCCTTACTTTTGAAAACTTTCCTTTCAGCCCACGTACCGTGTAAAACACTAATTCTCGATCTGTTACAGTCAATCCAAGCGTTTGACATTTAGTGGCAATTCCCCGGGCTCTGGCGATATAATCATTTGCTGATTCGTTTGATTTCATATCTAAGTTCTTTAATTCGTTACCCGCGTCAATCCTTCTGTCTTCTGCTTGACCGGTGAAAGTAGATTTTATTTTTTCCCATAAAATTTTCGCATTTTCTTCGGCTGCAAACTGTAATGCCTGTTCATCCGACAATGACAATTTAATATAGGCTACGGCGTCATTATTTTTCTGGTCCCATTCGATGGAATCTTTTTCACTTAGATCTGTAGCTTTAATTTCAGATATGACATTGTCCAATCTTTTTAGACTTAAAGCTGCTTTACTTTTTAGGCTCCATATAAAGTAATTGGTTCCATTTAATTCAGGTACGTTTAATTTGTCCATGTTTATCTTAACACAATCACTTTCGGTTTCAAAATTCAACAACCACTGTTCTTGCTACCATTTGTTGTTCCGTTATTAATATAACTCATGAAGTAAACCATGGATCTCTACAGAACAAAACAATTTATTGGACGACACACTGCAACACAAAACAATTAGTTTAAACATATAATTCTTCTTAATCACACAGCGATATCTTTGCTTATCGAATCACACAGAAATAACTTTTTATACTTCTCCGTACATCTCTCCAATCTAACGGTCGCTCGCAGACTGAGTGTGTGTGGGTGGGAGGGGAAAGCAGGCAGTGCGCAGGTATGATTGCGCACATAAAAATGTTTCGCTCGCTCACACCAACATTAACAATAACATTAAAATTAAGATATTTCTTTACTCTTTTATGTATAAATTAACTTATGCGGCTGAAAACGTTTCCTTGAGAATTGATGACATTTTTAAACAGGTATTCCAGGCTGAGGACACTGATTAATACACTATAAAAACTAGTGCTCCCTATTATACGTTTATACGTGTATACGTATAATACGTATTATACGGGGTGCAGATTTTTTATACGTATGATACGGCACAGTCGGTTATACGTATTATACGAAACACTATATACGGTCCAACGTATATACGGATCTTACCCCAGCGGTTAAACGTATAAAAGTTTAAACGGTTTTCGTTCATGTGAAAAAAGATACTTTTCTCCTGCTAGTCTGCGCAAGGTTACTATATCATAAGGTTGTGCCCCATTTCACCCTGCAATCAATAGGGAGCGATTTGCTGTTTGATGTCACTTAGCCTGCTCTCTGCTCTAGAACTCCTATTATAGGAGTCTTAGCCTGCTCAATTCAGTTTTCCAATTTATTTGGTTTAGAAAAGCCCTATTTTTAATTGAAAAGTATCAATACAAATTTTCGAGTAAAGAAGTTTAAATTTTTTTTTAAATATTTTTTATACATAGGACAAACATCACATCCAAAATTTAAACTATTATATCTTTTCAATTCTACGATATATAATTTTTAAATTTGCTATTTTTATCATTACATTTTATTTGTACCTCAGTATGAAAAGTTCCTTTTCATTTTAAAAACACGCAAATAGTAATTTTTATAAATAAAATCTTAAAGACCTACAAGAGCAGAAAATTTAATGTTTATATGAGTGAAGTCAATATCATGTTAATAATTTTAATATAGTATATTTTTAATATTTGATCAGTATTCTATTTAAAATACATAATAATTCTAATATTATTATAATTGTGACATGTATTTCATAAAAACCTATAAAAAGGTTTAAAAAAAACACTTAGATTTCAACCTCATACCACACATACACAAGATTGAGTTTCGTGTAATTAGATTTAAAATACAAATAATGTAAAAACTTTAATAAGTAAATGGCTGAATATTTAGTATTTTCAAACCGAAATATACATAAGATACAATTAGATGATTTAATGGAAATAAAATTTGAAATTCATAGTAATATACTTTATAAACAAATTCCGAAATATTTATATAAAGTATTATTTTAATGCTACACGATAACCATAAATGCACATACATAATTAAAAAAAAAAGAAAGAAAAGAAAGATAAATTATTGCGTGAAAGAGAGTTCTACGTTTACGCAAAAATTTTTATTTCCTAATAATATTTAAAATTTAAAATTACATTTCTTTTCAGCGTTCTAAACTTAATTTTAAAATTTACTGTTTCTTCAGATTCCATTCAGATAATTGATGTGATTAAATATCAAATAATTGATATATATATATTTTATAAAATAAAAAGTAAGACAGCAGTATTCCTAAAAGAGATTTAAAATACAAATAAAAATAGAAACTTTATTTTTTAAATTGCCGCATTTTTAAAATTGGAAGATTTATGTGATATGAAAAAATTAAATTTGAAATTCAAAATAATATACTTTTAAAAATATCTTTCAAAAGGAGTATATTAATTTATATTTTAATGCTGTATGATGATAAAATTATATAAAAATATTTTAATAATTAATATATTAAAGTACCTTCAAGTATACCTTCAGAATAGGCTTTCATTTCGAGCATTTTATTTCATTACAGGGTGCATTTGGATGATGTATTTTAGATGTATGTTCTATTATTTGCAATTTTTCGTACTGTTTTATCATGCAATGATAAAATACATGAGTTGATTGATCATACACAGTTGATTGACTCCACATTTTTCATTTTTTGGCAGCGTATCTCTTTTTTAAGCTTTCCAACATAGTTGGAAAGTGTTTATACATTCGGTTTTTCTGTCTGTATGCCGTCTGTCTGTGCTCTAACTGCCGTAAATATACTCGGATTGTTATGCAATTTATATATCTTATTGAGCTTTATTATGCCATGTTCGGTATTGAAAATGAAGTGTGTAGCACTTACAGCTTATTTTACAGGGAGATTCAAAAGAATTCCGTTACTTTACGGTCTACGGGGAAAATCGTTTGCGGCTTATTGTAATGATGTTAAAATATTTCAAACATATTAAAATTGACATATATAACATGTGCACTATAAGAGGTTTACTATAGAATATTGTATGCATAGCACTTATACCATTATTGCAGCACTGAACAGAATTCGTTACATTACGGTCTATGGGAAAAAATCGTTTGCAGCTTATTTTAAAGATGTTTCAATATTTTATACATATTCAAATTGATCACTGAGGTGCATTACAAGGCGCTTACTGTCATATAATGTATCGTTCATTTACAGAAACACTCAAAAGTATTCGGTTAAAGTACTGTCAGTTACTAATAATTCCTTGAAGTGCGATTTTAGGTGCGATTTTAGTTGTTTTTTAAATGTAACGAATTTTTTGCTTAATACTTGTTATGTATAAATTCTATGGATCACCCACAAGGCAGCACAAAATACTCGAATATATGTGCGTTTATCAACGGAAATTGCTGAAGGTGAATATTCAACTGTGCTATGCCCTCCCTAACTGAACTAAATTTTAGCAATTTATGCCGCTGTATGTATAGTATTAGTAATATTATTAGTAATTTGTATGCATAGTTTATATACAAATCTATAGATCATATACAGGGGTGCACAAAAGAATTCGATATTTTTTCGAATATTGTTAGTAATTCCTGAAATGGCATTTTTAAATATGTTATGCCTTTGTACAAATTTTTCTCTTAGACATCAGACCTAATTAAACAGTAAAGATTTATAAAAGTATTTTTGAAGAGTTGAAAAGTGTTACATAATCTGTGCTTGATGCATGATTTTTCTAAAGCTATCATCTGTTCTTTTGGATGCAATGATCCATCAATTTTTTATATGAGATTTCTTCGAAAATGTATGATATAGAACATTTTACGTTTTATCCAAACGGTTAGTACATGTTGCAATAGCATAAGTACTAGGCATTTTCTGCAAAATCAATGCAAAGAATGCATTATTTTAAAGAGCTAAGACCAAAAGCACTAACAAAAGCTGGAAAATATTTGCCACGTATTTAGGAAATGTGACCGGAAATCTCTCTTTCTGAGAAGGAATTAAAGCTTCGTGTGAGGGAAAACTGCCCTTGCTGTCAAAGGAAATGAAAATAATTGTTTACATTGCACCCCCGTCCCTTTCAAAGATCGACCAAAGATAACAAGCAATACAAACTCCCATATTAGCAAAGAAAAAATACACGATTATTTCATTTGAACAAAAAAAAAATCTCCTCTAAATCGCTTTATTCCTAGAAAAAATACTTTACTTTGTGCCTAATGAAAAATGTTTTATTTTGAAGAAATATGCTCTCCTATGACCAAAGAAACGAAATTTTTTTTTAGCATAAATACTATTTTAAATAAGAGAAAATGGTTCTTTCCCATTGGAAGAATCCACCTTAGCACCGCCAGTGACGTCAGAAAAACCAAAACCCTGATGCCAGAAGTAAGGGAAATGGCACCTACCGGGTCTGCGGATCAGAGAAATTGAGAAACACCCACTGAGGTCCACATTCTCGTAGTTTACGTGGACCATCGTGATTACTTGTTCAAAGATCCACGAAAGTCCCTAATTTACCTGTCTAGCGGTAAAGGTATTCCAAAAAACAATTAAAAATCGAAACTTTTTTTCCTCAGTTGAGATATATAGTTTTTTTCCCCCTTAAATCTAAGCTATTAATTATGAAATGTTTTACTATGGGTAGCGGGTAGCTCCAAAGCAAATTTTCGCATGTCTGTAACACCTCCACACACAACTTCTTTAGATTTATGGCGTGGACATTTCGCGCGAAAAATTATTTTTTAATGCGACCGTAGAACATAGGCATGCATTAACTTTTTATCTTATAGTGACACTGACCAATCCATTTCCTGGGAAGTTTCGCACTCATACTTTTATTGTATTTAAGAATATTTTTTTTCTCTATTTAACACGGTGGCTACCGAGGACGTATACGCAGCGTCGTCACTTGGTCACTTATTTGACATTCCACTTTTAATCCAAAATTACGAATTAATACCGGAAATTTCGAAAAAAGTTTATTTTATTTTATGTAATCACGAAATGTCTGTCATTAAATAAAGCAAATATTGCTATTAGTATTTTCAGGTATGAATTCGGAATTTCTGAATAAAATAAAATTCCGTTAATTTTAACCCGGTAATCACCGTGTTAAAATATTTTGAAAATACGTCCTACATTAAAAAAGAAATGAGAAGGCAAGTCATTTTATGCATGTGTGATTGCGTTCTAAAATCTGCATTGACGATTATTTGTCTGGCTATTAGAAATCAAAATTTATAAGTACTTCACACAAAAAATAAAATTTGTCAAAATTAACAAAAAATCTTAAACGTTATGTCCATACACCTTGTATACCATGAGTGTCATGATTAAAAAAATTAATTCGCGTTATACACATTAACACAGAGTGGAAAACATTAGCCCCGTCGAAAGAATAACATTTGAACCCGGGCGCAATCTTGAGTACACACACTCACAAATAAAGAATTTTCAAAAAATTAGAAAAGAAAAATAAACTTACTTAACAAGAAGTGACAATAAATCTGAAACGTGTCTAATCTCATTCTTTTCTCAAAAAGTGTTTTCTTCCGTTATATGCTTATAATAATCGTTTATAGGGAAAAATAACAAAATCCTATGTATGAAACATATTATGCAAATTATTTCGCTAAAACCACTGATTTCCAGCTTGTTCCCCGTTTTGTGACGTAATACTGATGAGGCCCATTGGTATTAAAAGTAAATACGTATTTAAAATATACGTATAATTGAATTTTTCGTATACTTAAATTATACGTTTAACCGATATACGCTTATACGTATATGGATACGTTTAAACGTATATTTTAGGGTATAGGTATTTCTTAAATACGTATTATACGTATATACGTATATCGGCTAAACGTATAACTGACATACGTATCGCATCGGGAGCACTAGTAAAAACCCTTCGGAAACGTTTCTGAAAAATACGAGCAGCGAAAAATACTTTGTTTTTATAAATAATTCTTTAAATTTTGGAAAGGTATTGGTTTCTGGGGATTCAAAAGACAATGGATCACGCTATTCGGAATTTCGGATAACTCAGAAGATTATATTATATTTTCATTCGTGATTATAGTATATTTTCACAAAATAAGAAACATTGGTCATTTTTTACAGTGTAATGCGCATATCCGTATGCTTTGGCATTAAAACACTGTTCTAAAAATTAATGCAACCATTCAAAGACAATGATATTTATATATACGCATCTTATTTCTGTTACAAAACAATTCTTTAAATTTTTGACGATTAATTTTATTTATCATTTACATTATTAACTGTTAAATTGTCACTAAGAACATTCTATAAATTTAAATGGAAGCTTGTGGAATCTTGTATTGGGATACATTCTTGGAAAAAAGTTATACAACTTTATGGATGGTTCCAAATCATGTCGAAAATATGCGAAATGTGATATAAATGCACTAGAAAAATGTAATAAACCTATGTTTAAAAAAACAAATATGCGTAGCAACCAAAGAGCGCTGCTAAGTAGTACAATGTATTATGCTTACTACACCGGCCATATGGTTCACACTGTCGCTTATGTATAGAGTTCTATTTCAAGCTTTTTATAGCATATTTGATTCTTTATAAAACTGCACATTCCGTTATATCGGTATAAAAATAGGATTAAATATATTTGATGAATAAAAAATAATCTTTGAGTTTGTTTTTTTAAATTTGAATTTCCATGTAAAAAATAAGAAAACATGCAAAAGACTTTGCAGACATTTAATATATTTTACATGGTTCAAGAATCTAAAACAACTGTGTAACCGAACATTTAACATTATTTAAAATTAAATTTAAGTTTTTATATTATTATAGTGCATAAACACCTCTATTTCAAATGTCTCTTTCATTAAATTATCGTAAGATTTTTAAATTTTTTAAATACAAAAAAAACACTTTTATGCTTAAATGTAATTTTTAATACCAGAAAAATCAAACAGAAAGTTAAAATTAAATTAATTACTTTTTCAACTTTACATGAACATCACTATTTAAGATACCCATTCCTAACAAAACAGTCCGAAACAGTTGATTCCGGTTCAAGGGCTTCCTAGTTGCGACCAACTTAACGCCCTGTCGATTGTGAGTAACAAGACTTGGAAATGTGAGCCGTTGGGAATAGATAAGATTGCTTTAAAGAGCAAATAATAGAAAGAAAAGAAAATTTAAAAAAAGAAGAAATAAGTTTGGAAAATATAGAAAAGCAATAGATATTAAGGATAGAGTCAATAAAATGGTATTGCTGTAGTAAGTATACTACTGATCAAAAGTTTAAGGATTAAAGGTAGGGTTCGGAACATGTTTCATACAAACAGCATAAATGTCAGGTGGAAAAGGCGGTCAGAGCAAACTTAAAAAAAAAAGACACTTTTCAGTGACCATACAATATAATAGGAATCACATTCACATCACATCACATAATCACACGACACGGTAGTGGATTGGAAGAACTATATAAGCGAGTTCTTTTAAGAACAGCTTTGTTCTTTCGTGTGAAGATGGCTTTGGATTATACTGATAACTGTAATAGACTCGTGAAAGGAAGCACGTATATCGATTTCTCTAAAGCCTGGTCAGACTTTCCCGCCATTATTGACAAAAAGCAACGTAAAATCGTTCTGGACTTTCTGACTTATACTGATGTATACTTGAAAAACATCCAATCTACTGAGGATTTCACTACCAATCAAGACAAGCAGCATCATGTGAGTAATATTTTAAACTCCATCTCTTTTCTATTTTGTGAGCCGTTTGACCCCGATAGGTTATCGAAACAAATTCTTTCAACTATATGCTATTAATGATAGCCAACTTGATCTAACAAACATTATGTTTGAACTAAACCCTAAAATTCTAACTATGGTGAGCCCTGATGATGGTTTTACCTCAGCCAGCAGTCGCAAAAGAAAAACCCCGGAAATTCATAATATCCCTGTCAAAAATAAATACCAAGTCCTAAGTGAGGAAAATTTTGATAATATTTCCATGGATCATGACATCTCTCCGAAATGCGCCCAACCCGGCAGCTCGCAAGACTCAGCTAAAAATCAAAATTCAGTTCTTACTCAAAATTCTAACAAAAACAGAATTCATCCATTTTTTATTGAAATTAAGGGTCATTGGTATAAACTTGCTTCCGAAATTAATAAAGTTAATGAAATCAAGCCACTTATTAAACTTGACGGAGATCTACTGAAAGTTCATTGTAAAAATTATAATGATTTTCGTAAAACACAAAATTACCTAGACACAAACACAATAGCTTACACTACACTTAGTCCTTCTGAAAAATGTCCTCGTAAAGTCTGCATAAGAGGCATCTCCTCCTACTCTGACCCCAATATAATCATTGAGGCACTCAAATAACACAATTTCACTACTAACCGTTGAGCAATGCTTAAAAATAGAAAAACAGGAAATCCCATGCCCATATACCTTGTTAATCTTCTCCCTAGAGAAAACTTTGATGACATCTATAAAATTACAGAAATATGCAATCTAAGTGTTACCGTTGAGAGATTTAAAGGCTCCAACATTATAAAACAGTGTCACCGCTGTCAGGGATTTGGACATGCTTCCGAAATTTGCAACTCCCCACCCTAAGTGCGTAAAATGCGCTGGCCCACATCTCACACCTGACTGCCCCCAAACTGGCAAGATCACCCCAAAATGCGCAAATTGCTCGGGTCCAGACCCTGTAATCTACAGAGGCTGCCTTAAAACCCCACAAATAGTTAGGAAAAATCAACCCACTAAGCCCAACCGTAAGGAACCCAACCCAGAAAATGATGTTAAACTTATGACAGACATTCTTGCCAGTTTCAACTATACGAAAAATACAACTAATACTCCCACCACCAATGACACCAGTACAACTTCTACTTTTAACACGGCCTCAGACACAACATCACAAGACTCATCCACTAAATCTACAGATTCTCAGAATCTGTTCCCGAGCACTCATTCCACTACTACTAACAGTGTGCCCAACACTAACTATACCACTGAAATCTCAGAAATTTTTTAAACTTTCCAGGAAATGAAAGAAATTCTTAAGTTCAACAAATTCATACAATGTTTTAAAAATATTTCCAGAAAAACTAAAAACTGCACTAACCCACTCGAGAAAATGTTCGTCATTATGAACGAGTTTGACTGTCTTGCCTCTGAATTCAACAAACCTAATTATGAATAGTTCCACTAACTTCTCCTCTTTTTCTTTTCTTTTTGTTATATTAAAATAATAATAATAATAATAATAATAATAATAATAATAATAATAATAATAATAATAAAATATATAAATAAAAATCTTGTATAGATTTATTCTCATAATTAATCTCATTCCAGCTTCACCAATATATATATATATATATATATATATATATATATATATATATTGTATGGCCATTGAAAAGTGTCTTTTTTATATAAGTTTGCTTTGACCGCCTTCTCCACCTGACATTTATGCTGTTTGTATGAAACATGTTCCGAACCCTATCTTTAATCCTTAAACTTTTTATCAGTAGTATACTTACTACAGCAATACCATTTTACTTTCCTTATATTGACTCTATCCTTAATATCTATTGCTTTTCTATATTTTCCAAACTTATTTATTCCATTTTTTAAATTTTCTTTTCTTTCTGTTATTTGCTCTTTAAAGCAATCTTATCTATTCCCAACGGCTCACATTTACAAGTCTTGTTACTCACAATCGACAGGGTGTTAAGTTGATCGCAACTAGGAAGCCCTTGAACCGGAATCAACTGTTTCGGACTGTTTTGTTAGGAATGGGTATCTTAAATAGTGATGATCATGTAAAGTTGCGAAAGTAAGCAACCAATAAAAGCGCATGAGAATAATTTGTTTTCCTGCAGCGCGTAGGATGGCAGTCCCGAAGAGTTAAACAGTATCGCCTAAGAGAACATGCGTTTCTGAATTATATATTTGATTACACATTGTAACTACAATAAAACAGCTTAATTTCTTTCTTTAAGGAATATGAGAGATAATTTGTATACAGCTAAAAGTTCTTTTAGTAGACAATAGCTATTGAAATCGTACACATATCTTATGTTTATACAATTACATTAGTACACATCATAAATATGTTTTCGCTTTCGTTAACATAAGAACAAGAGTAAATTCGATTCCCTAGGAAACTATTTGAGTTAAGAATATTAAGGAAATTCAATATTTTTTCAAATCTAAAAGGTCACTATTTCATTGTGAAAGATATTTCGTTTATATTAAGAAACTGAAGAAATACGAAGCGTTTTATAGAAATGCAAAATGACAACGAATATGTTGGTATCCCATACCCATGTGTGGGATACGAACCCAACATATTTGTGTTCCTCTTGCATTCCTATAAAACTCTTCGTATTTCTTTACTATGCCCGCTAAAGCCCGGTTCATAAAACCCATTAAATTTTAAACGGCTGCGGCACTCTAAGAGAAATGCATATTTACTAATAAAACACAAGTTAAGAAAGGTAAAATAATTTAAGAATGTTTATATATATATATATATATATATTATATATATACATATATATATATATACATTTGTATGTATACATATACAGGGTGTATATGAAATGCTTCAACAAACTTAGAGGGATGATAGTACTCATGAAGACGAACAAAAAATGCAATATAACATGGGGTCGCAAATGACATTTAACCCTTTCAGGGGCAGTGGTAGGTTTATGAAACCACTTAATTTTAATTCCAAAACGCCACAGTGGTACCAGAATTTTGCTAAAATCTTTTCCATTTAATATGTATGCGAAATACAGCCCTTTTTCTTATTTACAAACAAATTTTTTTGTAAATTCTGGTGCCAGTCATTTATTTCAACATTTTAGTACTAAAATTACTTTCCCCCTGAAAGGCTTAAAGCCTTAAAGGATGAAAATCGAGAAAATGCGTCTGGAAATGGATAAACTGAGACAAGAAAGAAATACTGCAGAAAATTATTTATTGCACAATATAGGTACAACACAGCTCGCGATGTCCAGAGAAAACAAATATTTTACAACAACTGTTCAAAGTGTCGACCGCGGACATTATTACACAGAGTACATATACGGAGCAACGACTGGTGGACACGCTATGTGTAACAATGTCCGCGGTCGACACTTTGAACAGTTGTTGTAAAATATTTGTTTTCTCTGGACATCACGAGCTGTGTTGTACCTATTTTGTGCAATAAATAATTTTCTGGAGTATTTCTTTCTTGTCTTAGTTTATCCATTTCCAGACGCATTTTCTCGATTTTCATCCTTTAAGCCTTTCAGAGGCAAAGTACTTTTAGTACTAAAATGTTGAATTAAATGACTGACACCGGAATTTACACAAAAAATTTATTTATAAATAAGAAAAAGGCTATATTTCACATACATATTATGGAAAAAATTTTAGCAAAATTCTGGTGCCATTGTGATGTTTTGGAATTAAAATTAAGTGGTTTCATAAACATACCACTGCCCCTGAAAGGGTTAAACGTCATTTGCGACCCCATGTTCCATTGCATTTTTTGTTCGTTTCCATGAGTACTATCATCCCTCTAAGTTTGTTGAAGCATTTCAGATACACCCTGTATATATACATTCGTATATATACATATAGTGTACAAGAGAGAGCCCTATCGCATTTTTGTTTGTTTGTTTGTTTGTTTGTTTTCACACTTCAAAATTTTCTTGATGGAGTGCCAATTTAAATTGAGAAATTACAAAAGAATATTTAAATATAGATATTCCAGAACTTTTTTTAATTTGCTTTTGAAAGATGTAAATAAGATGCTAAAAAGTATTTTTAACACTTTCCAACGTTTATGAATGAACGTGTTTATGAATTCGGTTTTTCTGTCTGTTGAGTGGCCATGATCTAAATCGTGTAACTATCATAGATATAGTAATATAACTAGATTCCGCACTCAATGTTATTCTCCCAATACTTCTTGATTCTGCAGCGGCTCGGTGGCAACATCCATTAGAGTGGCAGAAAGCGAGTGGAACTTGTGTTAAATACCCTGGTTTTCCTGAAGTAGATATGAAAACATTATGATCTTGTCATTGTTTGCCTTTTAATTAAATGTTTTCAGAAGATATTTTGTAATTGTTTGCAAAGACAGTAGAATACCCTATCAGAGGTAAATATCGATATGTGTATTATTAGTATTTGTGATTTGTTAGACACTTTTTAGTACAATTTCGATGTAACGTTTAGTTCAGTTAGTTACTAAAGTTTTTTTTTGTGTGTGTGTGTGATTTTGGAGCATTTATGTTATGTTTTAAAATGTTCAGCGCATAACACGCAATAGTATAATATATATATATATTTTTTTTTCCCCATGCTTTGAGCTCTTTACTTAGATGTTATTTATATTATAATTTTAAAAAAAGGGATCCAATAAAGGAAGACCAATGTTATTTACATATTAATATATCCTTGTTTACGTATTTTATTATGATCGAAAAAATAAATATATTAATTTTTTTCCCATGCTTTGAGTTCTCTACATAGATGTTATATTATAATTTAAAAAATAAGGAGATCCAATTAAGGAAGACCAATGTTATTTACATATTAATATAACCTTGTTTACGTATTTTATTGTGATCGAAAAAATAAGTATAATATATATATATAGCTATATATTTTTCATGCTTTGAGTTCTTTAATTAGATGTTATTTATATTATTTTAAAAAAGGGATCCAATTAAGAAAGATCAAATGTTATTTATATATTAATTTGTCTTTGTTTACATATTTTATTGTGATTAGTTAAATAGCTATTTAAATTTTAAGAACTTTCATTTTGAATAATGGGATTCATAAAGTTTCTGAAACAATTAATATGTTTTTATAACTATAAGAGTTTTTATCACCGATTTTAATATGTATTTTTTTTTGTTGTTGCTACAATTGTGATGCAGTTGATTACTCGAAATAATGTAGGGGAGACCGGTACACACTGGACCTATGGGCACAGTGGACCACCCCCTAATATTTTATTTATTAATTTTTTTTTAAGCTTCTCTTATATCCTAATGGACAACAGCACTGCACTGATTATTTACGGCCTTCAGAAAATATGTTTAGCTCAGATTGAACTATTTTATCCCAATTGGTTGTTTTGAGCTTCTAAAAGTAAAATTTTTCTTGATCATATTTTATTTTTTTAGTAATTAAAGGTTGTAGATAAATAAGATAAAACAGCTTTTTTGCAAAGCTAAGATACTGTTTTTATTTAACTTTAAAGTTAATATGTTTAAAAGAAAGCTATGAACAATATTAATATTATTTATTAAACTTCAACATAGGGCACAGTGGTCCACAATCCACTCTGCTCCTGTAATGCAGAATGTTCAAAATATTTAATAATTTCTTTTTTTCTATAAAGAAATATTATTTTAAAGTAGTTATTTAACTGTAAAATAAAGTAAATAAAGAAAAATAACAATTTATTTCACATAGTAAGAAATATTTTGTTTTGTATACTGCCTTTGATAAATATAACTGTAGTCTAATTGGTGATGATTCTATTCAAGTAAGATTCATGAGATGCAAATTTAATGGAGATCAGTTTATTTTTCCCGAAACTGTAGATGAATCTGTTGTTGATGTCAATGATTTCATAATGTTGCTCCCAGACCCAAAAGTATTTCAAGAAAATTCCAGGTGCAATCTTACTCATAAGTATTTTGGAATTTCATTTGAAAATTTTAATGTGCGCTGATTTTTTTTTTTTTTTTTTTTTTTTTTGTACTTAAGTAAGAACTTCAACTAAATTCATTTGTTTCTGTAATAATCTGTTATTATTTTCAAATTATAATTAATTATTTTTTATTTTGTTTCTGTTTCAAAATGTTACTTGTAAATTTATATTACTATGTTATTTTGTGGGTAAAGGGGAAATAAAAAAGAATTAGATTAATGAAAAATAGATTTATATTGTATTTCAGATAATACCTAATAGCGGTCCACTGTGCCCCGGTGGGTGGACCAGTGTGACCCACTTCTGGGGCACACTGGCCCACTTTACGGGTGCATATATATATTTTTTTTTTTTTTTTTTGAAAAATGTATTGAAAACTATGTTCTGAGAAAATTATGATGAATGTATAAAGGTTTAAGGAATATTAAAAAATATTTTCATGAATATCAGTTTGTCAGTTAAAGAGAAAAAAAAATTTAACTGAGAAAGTGGTCCACTGTGTACCAGTCTCCCCTACATATATGCGAATAAAAATTTTATTCCTTGTGTTTTTTCATTTGTAAAGGTGCAATAAAACAAGTATGGAGCTTAATTTAGTAATGTGTTATTTTTCAGAAAAAAAATTAAACTGAAAATTCTGATTTTGATAATTTTAATATTTGGAAATTTTTAAAATTATTTCTGGTACTCTTCGGTTAGCCGGGCGCCAGTGATATATATACATGCATATATACACACACACATATATATATACACATATCTACATATACATATATGTATGTGTGTACATCATATGTATTTATATATGTACATATATCACTGGCGTGCCCGGCTAACCGAAAAGTACCTTATTTCTTAAGATAGGAAGCTTGGTTCAACATTGTTGAATTGCAAATAAATTTTGATTTGAGCCGATTGACTCAGAAAGTTCTGCTACTAGATATATAAACTGTACACACATGTTTATTTATTTATTGCACATTTGCAAATATCCTCCTTTAAAAAGTGCATTCCACTTATTTAATTTAAGGTTTTTTTCTTTTAAGGTGTTTGATAAGACAAGAGTATTGTGAATGTTATAGGTGTTTTCACCATGACTAAATCTTGCTGTGCTTACAACTGTACAAAAAGATTTCAGAAAGGCAGTGGAATATCGTTTCATAGGTACATATCCATATTTCTATAGTTAGAAATTGTAACATCTTTACTGAAATTGTAATTTTATTTCACAATTGATGTTTTTTTTTACATCTTGATTTACATTCTGATACCATTTTACATACTGATTTTTCACTATTTTTTTCCTTGTTAAATTTTGTTTAAACTGTTTTATGCAGTTTCAATGTAATCATTTAGTTAAGTTTTAAAGGTTTGTTGATCTTGTATATGTAATTATTACTTTTATCAAAAAACAAACATGTTACAAAGTGTTGTTAATGAATGTAACAAAATATGTTTGTTACAAAAACAAACATCAACATTCTTCAAAATTGATATTTAATATTTTGAAATTTATACACACACACATATAGGTATATATAAAATATATGTGTGTGTATATATATTATATGTGCATATATATGTATATATCTGGTGCCTGGCTAATATAAAAGTACAATTTAATGTTATGTAATATTTTGAAAGTATTCATAATATTTATTTCTGTGCAATTGTATTTATGAAATCCATTTCCCAGATATGGTTATAAAATTCATCAACATTCATCATAATTGACATTTAATATTTTGAAATTGATACACACACACTATATATATGTATGTATGTGTGTGTGTGTATTGTGGGTCGGGACCAGTACATCAGTTCGTAAAATCGAGCATCTACTGTATATATATTATATGTGTGTATCTAAATATAATAAAACACAGTGTGTCGATTACTGTATCAACTTATCCATTAGAAAAATGAGAAATAAAAAAAATATTCAGACATGGGATTATTTTGGAGGAAAAACACAGTACATGTTCATATAAATGTATGTAAATATCATATATAAATATGCATATAATTGTTTCATTTTCTTTAATTATGTCTCATATAATATATTTTTGCTCTTTTTAAAATATTATTATTTTTTTAAGATTTCCATTTGCTAGAAAGGAACTTTTGAAGAAATGGATATCATCAATTAGACGAGAAAATTTTGTCCCAAATAGTCACACATTCATCTGCTCCAATCATTTTACTCCAGATTGTTTTTATGAAAATCGTGTATCAAGAAGAATATTAAAGGAAGACGCAGTGCCATCTATCTTTGATTTTCCTGTACACCTTAAAAAGGTATGTAAAATATTTAGGCATAAGGAAATATTCAGGTTTAAAGAAGTTATTAATATTAAATGCCTGGTTTGAATTTGAGTAGCTGGGGTCTGGGGGTCATGATCGGTGAAAATATACCGAAATTTTCCGGAATTGCTTTCCTCCGAACGGCTGCAATAGGTAGCTTTGTACTTTTTTGTATTGAAAGCTACCTAATACTTCTAAATGCCATATTAAATATTGTTAAATTATTTTGGCAAACCTTTACAAATGTGCATTAAATTTACTGCTTAACAAAAATATTTCTTTTTTCAGTCAAAAAATCAGTTAAAAATAAAATAAACCAATCTTCTTTTAAACTTAAACTAGGGCTTTTTGTTTTTTCAAAAATGTATCTTTTCCTATTACATATAGATGTATATTTATTCACAAAAATAAACATTGTTGGATATTGTATATGCGTAATATAACTCTTTTTGAAAATAATTCAAATTAAATAATTATAATCGGTTATGTAGAAATTTGAAACCATTTGTAATTAAAATATTAAAAACTTAAATGTCCTAAAACAGTACTTTTGACAATGGATACATAAAATATAAGTAAATAGTAAACTTATTGTTTTTGTATATTTTTTCAGGAGCTGAAGTCAAGAAAACCACCCAAAGTACGTAATGATGGTGTTTTGCCGCTGCAAAGTACATCACAAAACAACATAAATCAAAGGATTCAAGGAACAAGTAGCACTGATCATACCTATTTCATTCAAGATAGCCCACGTAAGCTTAAAAGAAAGTATGAGATGATTATAGAAGAGAAAGATGCAGAAATAAATGAGCTGCGCAAAAAGCTGAAAATGGCCAACATGCAAGTCACACGAAAAAATAAGAAAATAGCATCTATGTCTGATGTAGTTAAAGATCTGAAAGAAAAAAAGATAGTTGATTCCAATCTTGCACAGCTTTTAGAAAAGAACTTCAGTGATCTAAGTGTTGAAATCTTAAAAAAACAGTCAAAGTCTAAAAAAGATTACAGTGATCAACTAAAGTCCTTTGCTCTTTCACTTTTTTTTTATTCTGCAAAAGCTTATGATCATGTAAGAAGATCTTTTGAGTCCCTTCCTAGCCCATCATCCCTAAGAAGATGGTACAATGTAATCAATGGTTCACCAGGTTTTACAGGTGAAGCATTGACTGCCTTACAGAAAAGAGTTAATGACTGTAATTATGAAGTGCACATGGCACTTATGTTTGATGAAATGTCCATCCGAAAGCACATCGAATGGAATGGTGCAGAATTTTTTGGATATATAAGTTTTGGCTCGAATGTCTGTACTGAACGGCGTTCAGAAGCAAAGGAAGTATTAGTTTTTATGGTGGTTGGCTTAAATGTACCATGGTCCATACCAATTGCATACTTTTTAACTGATAAAGTTACTGCTAATGAGAAAGCCAGTATTGTTAAACAGGCAATTTTGATCTTACATGACATGAAAGTAACTACAGTATCTGTGACGTTCGATGGCACTTCTGTAAATTTAGCAGCAGCAGAAATCTTGGGGTGTAAAGTACATGATCATCCTCTGCAGATAAAGCCCTACTTTGAAAACCCTGCAGATAAAGAAAAAAGGGTTTACATCATGCCTGATGCATGTCATATGATCAAATTAATGAGAAATGTATTTGCTGATTTTAATTTAACTTATGAAAATAAAAGTATTAGCTGGAAGTACATTAGGGAACTTAATGATTTGCAGAATTCTGAGGGCTTGCACCTTTCAAATAAGTTAAGAGACTCTCATGTTAATTTTATTCAAAATAAAATGAAAGTATCTTTGGCTGTACAAGTTTTCAGTAATTCTGTAGCTAAAGCTCTATTAACACTTAAAAATTCCCCAAAGTTTCCCCAATTCAAGGGATGTGAAAACACTATAGACTTTATTTCACGATTTAATTCATTCTTTGATTTTCTTAACTCTAAAAATTGTCTAGCTAAAGGTCCAAAGGCTGCTATAAAGGTAAGCAATCGAGATTATTGGGAGCCATTTTTGAAAAACATGGAAGACTACCTCTTGAAGTTAAAAGATTCACAAAGTGGCAAATTTTTGTACCAGATTCAACGTAAAACTCCAATTATTGGGTTTATTTGTTTAGGGCGAAGTGTACGTGGTCTTTTTCAGGATTTAGTACTAAGTGATAAGCTGAAATACATAACTCTGTATAAAATGAGTCAAGACCACTTGGAGATGTTTTTTTCTCGTGTTAGACAGCGTGGAGGTTGGAACAATAACCCCTCAGCAGTACAGTTTCGCACTGCTTATAAACAACTGCTTGTTCAGAATGATATCAAAGCCAGCAAAAATGCAAATGTTATAAGCCAGTGCGAAACACCTCTTTTATCTTGTCTGTCTGTCACTCCTAGTGTCACAGAAAGTATTTTCAACAATGTTACTGCTGAGAGGTTATTTGATTTGACTGGTGAAAAGGAAATAAATATATCTTCACCAGAAAAAAATTGTAATATTATAGATGTAGCAAGTGATGAAAATGCTTCGTTGCTGACACTCCCACAACTTTCGGAATATAGAAATAAAATAATTGTTTATATTGCTGGATTTGTCGTAAAAAAATTGCTAAAAAAAATTAAGTGTCCCGAATGCAGTAATTATTTATTGCATCATAATGGAATTCTAGAGCATGGTGATTTTTTAGCTCTAAGAGATTTTGGAGGCTTAAAAAAGCCATCACATGATGTTGTAGCAGTTTGTTTATTTACTGAGAAGTGTATTAGAGAAGAAGTTTTAATTAATCATGGGAAAATGCCTTATGGGAATGTGAAAGTTAGAATTATGTCTAAAGTGTTAAAATCCACAATAGATAAAGATTATTTTAGTGGTCTAATACCCCATTCATTAGAAAGTGTATTTCCTGACAACCATATCCATGCATTAATAAAAGCTATAGCAGATTGTTTTTTAAATTTAAGATTCCATCATTTATGTAAATTAACTAACATTAGCTTAAAAGGGAAAAATATACGACAGAAATGTAATAAGTTAGTTTTATTTAAAAATCAGTAACATATTTAGTCATATTTTTGTATTCTTCTGTGTCATGTCTTCTCTATTATGTTGTATGATATTTACTAGAAAAAATGTACTTATCTAATATTAATGTCCTATAATTGAAAATATCTAGAATCTCTAAGCTTGACCAATTAATTGCAGTTTCCTTAAGGTAATGATATTTATGAATATGGTGGATTTATGTATATCTGTGCCAAAATTCTAAAGTATATTTGTATACATGTAACATATTTTAAATTATTCTAAAACTGTTCTCAAGTTAAATTACTATTTTGCATCTTAAAATATATTTCTTTTAGTTTCCTCTTAAATTTCAATGGTCTTGATGGCTCATAACTTGCTTTCAGTGTTCAGTGATAAATATCAATGGATATTATGTATCATATATTTTCATGCGAAATGGGTGTAAATTAATTTTCCAACTTTTATGAACTATGACATTTTGTAGAAGCACACAAACTGAAATTTATGTTCAAATTTTGAATTAAAAAAGAATATTTTAATAGTTTTGCTGTACAAAATATAAAAGTTTCACTGTACTTGATATTCTGCATTCTATATTTTGTTTATCAATAAGTATAAAAAGCAAATTATTTCTGCTTTCAATTAGTTGATCTTCAGTTTTGTTGTAAATGTGAGGGCTGAAGACATTTATAATATTGTTTTATTAAGTTTTCATGTTAAGTGCAATATATAGTAGTTTCTAATTGTATAAAGTCTGGAAAACAAAAACATTTATAATCATCAGCAAGTTGACTATTTTGAAAATATCTGATATTTTAAAAAATATTACTTATGAACCTTGTTTGCTCTTTCATTTGAACTCATTATTCGATTTCAGAAACATTCTATTTGATCCTAAGGCCTTTTTTAATTTAAGGGACAGAATTAATAACTTTGTATTTTGCATACATCTGAGGAGCAAGTTACAGTAGGTTAATTTTAAACTGCAACAGAATATGTTTTTTGTTCTTGTTATTAGCAGTTAATATTAAATTAATGTTTAAAATGTTTGTTTGCTGATTTTGTATATATTTTAAAATAAACATATTTTTAAATGTGATTGAATCATTATGTCAAACTTGTAATTGGTGTAGCATTTGTGTAATGTATTAAAGTGAAATTGTACTATGCATATATCAAAATATCTGAGAGCCACTGAAAATAAATATATACTGAATTAATATAAAACTTTTTTCTTTTTTTTTAAATAAAATTTTGTTGAGAAATCTTGTTTTTGTTTAAATCACTGGTCACACAAATTACTTATTCAGGTAAGTTACTTAAAAAATTTTATAGCATTATTATTTGTTTTATCTATTGTAGTTTAGAATTTGTGTGTAGCATTTGAAAATACTCTATATTGGTTAAAAAAGATATACCTTATAAATACAATCTTTCAAGATATATGAGAGAAATATGAGCTTAAGCACTCTATAAGGTGTTTATTCAGGGTGACTACAGTTCTGGAAATCTTGAAGGTTTATCAATCTGGAGAAATCAGAGAATTTGTAAATGTACTAAAAAATTAGGAAAAAATGCAAAAATATTTGTGTTTTCACACAAGACTGATTCGTCGATAAACAGGTGATATTTAAGCCAATAATAGTATGTGATAAAGAAAAGTATAATTTTTATATTTTTAAAAAATATGCACATATATGAAACTGTGAACAAGTACTTTTTGAATAATGTACAATTTTTATAATTTTCTCTCTTTTTTTTTTTCTTGAAAATTACTCAGGAAACTGAGTAAGTGTGTTATACGAGGAAGTGGTGTATATATAAAAAAATATCATATACATATCATTAATAATGGAAATCCAGAAAAATTTTTTCACAATTTCTGTAGCCATCCTGCTATTAAAAAAAAAAAAAAGCTTTGTGGTTAGAACTATTTATGAATTACAGCAATCATCAAAATATGCTAACTGCATATGAAAGTGCAACAATGAAATATCTTGAATCTTAAAATGAAGAAAATTTAATTTAAAAATAAAGAGTGTAATGTATATTTTTAAAAAATATTTTTTTATCATTTGTTTAATATTAAATAATCAGTCATTTTTAGTTGATGAGTCCTATGAAGTTTGATGTCCCTGAACTTCCACCAGCTTAAGCACTCTATAATTGACCAGTATTTATTATCGGATGGAAATTTCTGTTGTAATTCCTTTTTCTTAGCATTTTGTTTACACATTCATTGTACAAACTTTTGACTTTAAGGCGGTTCTCAAATCCAAACTGAATACTTTGACATTTTTAAATTCATTTCTGTTTAGACACTCATGAAATTGACAGTTCTTCTTTTCTTATACATCTAGTTTTGATAATGGCAGAAGATCTATCAAGTCTGCGTTTTGAACAAAATTCTTACGATAATGTGGAAAAACATGTCATCATGCGACACAAATAACACATAACTCTATGAATAATTTATTAAAAAAATGGGAAATTCATTTCAATTCCAAATCACTGTAATAGTCAGGCCTGCCAATTTTATGTCTTTGTATTTAAAAATGTGTCCAAAAGTTTTGCGCTGTTGAGCATTTGAGAACCACATTAACCGTTTTTTTTTTTTTTTAAGTCTCCTTTCCTTTTCTCTGTGGTTCTGGTACACATAGAATTAAAAGTACTATGAAAATTGTACTAATTTCTTGTAATTATAAGAAATTAGTGTATACTGTGATTAAAATAATAAACTAAATAAATTCAAATAATAATAAACTCAAAATAAGGACAAAACACCATTTTTTCTGCACTAAAATGTTTGCTTATATGATGGAAAAAATGTCAGCCAATTAATAAAGAGAAGATAACAGTTAAAAATTACTGGTATCCAAAAGCGTAACAAAGCAAGCAAACTCTTCTTGCCCGAATGGCATTCGGACAAAACTGTTAAGTGGTCAACCTTAATACAAGCATAGATATAGTAATAATAGTTATATTTACTATATCTATGCGTACAAACCAGGGTTAAAGAAAAACAGCCTCTGTGGATTCTTTCTTTCTTTTTTTTTTTTAATCTCCCTGACATTTAAAAAGACCACGCATGTGTTGGATTCATATGTATGATGGGGTTATGTGGGAAAGATGGGGAATAGATTATCACTTAAGAAAAACAAGAACGAAAAATCATGCGTCAAACATAGATTATGTAACACTTTCCAACACATATCCGAATTCTTTTATGTAGCCCTGTATATGATCTATAGATTTGTTTATATACTACATTGAATGCTAAATTTTAGTTCAGTTAGAAAACGTGTAGCACAGTTTAAAATTTACCTTCTGGAATTTTCGTCAAGAAACAGAAATGTAGTTGAGAACTTTTGTGCTACCCTGTATATGATTTATATAATCTATACACATCAAATAATAAACACAAAATGAGTTAAATTTAAAAATTAATTCAGAAACTAAAGATGCTTTTCCAGCAATTTATTATTAATAGACAGTACCGAGTTTTTGGTGTGACCCTGTAAATGAATGATGAATGTTCTGCACACAATATGCGTCTTGTGATGCACCTTAGAGATAAATATAAACTTCAATATGTTTGAACTACTAAAACAAACCACAAACTATTTTCGGTACTTACATATTATCCGTGCCAGTTTTAAGCCAACTGCGCCAAGCATGGAGCCAATATTAGTAATTATAGTAACCCTTATATTTTTTTTCTTGCTACGTGGTGCATGCCTGGGAATAATCTATAATATTATTCTTTCTTATTTACGATGCTATTTACCATTTATTAATTTTACTAAAATAATGTTATTTACTATTTTTAACAATGTTATAAGTTTAATAAACATATATTACATTTTATTTATTTTATATTAATTACCATTTTTAACAATGTTAATTGATAATGTTAAATTACTGCGTTTGAAAATATGATTGGCAATGATAAACAAGATTGGTACTTGGCAACCATTTTTGGCGATCAATCTCCTGGCACGGATAATACGTAAGTACCCTATTTTCCTCCATAGACCGTAATATAATGGAATTTTTTTGAGTGGTCCTGTAAAAGAGCAGTAAGTGCTATGCACAACATATTCTACCATAAGCCTCTTGCAGTGCACCTCAATGACATATATCAATTTCAATATGTTTGAAATTGTGTAACATCATTAAAATAAACCTCAAATTATTTTCCCCATAGACCATGTGACGGAATTCTTTTGAGTGTCCCTGTAAAAAAACTATAAGCATTAAATACTCCATTTTCAATAAGGAACATGCCACACTAAACCTTAATAACATATTGTGTGGCAATTCGTGCATATATACGCAAGTAAGAGCACAGACAGACAAACCAAATACATAAACACTTTTCAACTTTGTTGGAAAGTGTTAAAAAAATTATACCAGCAAAATGAAAAATCAATGAAATTTATTTCATAGTAATGGAGTCATTGTAAAATGTGTGTAATGGATTAAATCAAGTACTTTATAAATAAAAAAAACTGAAATATTTAGGAATACTAAAAATAATTAAATAAACCCGAATGTAATATTAAATCAAAGCATTATAAGATAACATGAAAAAAATACAAAAATGTTAGTTAATGCAGATTCAACAATGAAATGCAAAGTGTTAAATAAAACGAAAAGCTGTTATATTCATTTTGCATTATTTTTTGCATTATTATTTGCATTATATTCTTATTAAAAATATATTAAAATAAAATGCAATTAAGATTTGTTTAAAATATAAAGAATAATTGAATATATATTTTTAAATAAATAAAATTTATTAAATGAAATTAATTAAATAAATAAATTTTGGTTAATAAATTGTTTTCATCATTCTTTGCTGAATAATGCATAGTTTAAAAAAATCTAAAGAATGTGCATTAAAAATGCAATTTTTTTTTTTTTTTTTTTTAAATTGGAAAACAAAATTCTTGCTATTTAAATCTCACACAGATAATAAGCAAAAATTGGTCACATATTTGCAGATTTGAAAGCATGTAAAAAAAAATTAATAAATGCCTAATTTTAAACAAAGTTAATTTATTTACTTTTGCTACTGAATAACAATCGGAATAAGAAAAGAAAACATTTGAAATGTTTTAGTTTTGTGGGCAAGAAAAATTTTACATGACTATTTTCTTTGCAAAGAAACTAATGGGCAAAAAAGATTTTAAATTGTTGGGGGGGGGGGGGGGTTGCGTCGATAAAAGATGGAAATCCGCGGAAGAATTTTATTCTTCAATATAAGCTACCCCCCCCCCCCCCACCTCCTTGAAAAAATAAATAAAAATTACATAATTTTTGTTTTGTGATAGAACACAAATACTTCTGATTGATTCATTTCTATTATAAAATTTCTTTAAAGGTACAAACGGCTAATTGATTAAAAATAATCCAGATTATAAATTTTTATATATTCAAAAATGCTTAAACTGAACTAAAAAAAAGTAGGCGCATTTTAAGAACGCATAGTTGCATCATTTTCTTATACCAATTAAGGAATCGCCGTTCACTTGCCACTCTAACGGAGTAGTTCGTTCGCGCGCGCAGAATCAACTTTTCTCCCCGTGTGCGTAATCTAGTTATTCCTATATCTATGGTAACTATACTCGGAACGCCATGCAATTGATATATGTTATTGAAATTTATTGTGGCTTGTTCAGTATTAAAAATGAAGTGTGTGGCGTTTATAGTTCATTTTCAGCGACACTGAAAGGAATTACGTTACATTACAGTCTATGGTAAAAATCGTTTGGTAATGTTAAACTATTTGAAACATTTTTAAATTGATATATATTACTGAGGTACACTACAAGAGGCTCAGTATAGAATAAGTTGTACAAAGCATTCATCGTTCATTTACACGAACACACAAAAGACATGTTACAGTACTGTCTATTAAAAATTGAATAATAATTTTTGCAAGCGCATTTTTAATTGTGGTATGCGTTTTTAAATTTAACTCATTCTTTGCTCATTACTCAGTGTATATAAAATCTATAAATATTCACAGGGCTACTCAAAGATCTGGAGAACATTTTCGTATATTGGCGGAATTTGCTGTAGGAAGGGGAATGTTGTCCATCTCCTAATATATAAAATACGAAATCGTTTTAACTACATTTTCTTTAACGGAATAATGAAGTTGTATATTTTATTTGTGGACACCCAGTATAACGTAGTTTGTAATCCTAACTGAAGTTAACAGATATGTCTGAAGAACCACCTATATTGTATAGTTTACGACTGCCGTGCAATTTGCACACAAAGAAAATGTCTTTGTAAAACATTTTTGCATGTAAGGTGATTGTGCCTAAATGCGACGCGATTCCCCAGAGTTTTGTCGCATTTAGTGTATATTTGGCATTTTATTAAATAAATATTTTTTAAAGCAGAAAATGAATTTATACTGTGTTTTTAACTCATAAATAACTTGTTTTGTAGAAATTGAATCATTATCAGTAATATGTGCAAACAATATACGACTGTGGCATTTAGGTCATTTTTGTCGTATTTACAGTAGTTAAACCTAAATGAGACGTCCAAAGTCCTAATTGCGACAATGCATTTTATACATGTCAGTTCCTCTTAAAATATCCATTTAAATTCTAAAATCTTTTAATTACTTAACCGATTAAGTGCCATTGCTCCCAATTTGGGAACATTGCTTTAGGATTTTTTTCTAAAGTGCGTATTTTAAAAATTCTTAAAAAGTTCATGTTATTTGCATTTTGAATATATTAGATGACATCTGATTTTTTTTTTGTTTCATTAAAACTTTCTATTTTTTAAAACGTGTTAAAAAAATCGAAAACTAGCTTTTTGGCAGTATTCGAAAGAAATATGAAAAAAAAACTTTATAATAAAAATTATATATTGTCGTTAAAATATGTTTATAACAGTGTATTATATTAAACAACTTCAATCCGGAATTAATATGTATAATAGATTAATCACAATTACCGAAAGCATAAGTTGTTCCTAAAATGGAAGCAATGGCGCCTAATGGGGTAATGTTTTTGAAAATTTGTACATATGCCTCCGTGCATTTGTGGTATTTATTTTTCAATTCATTAGCTATAGAAGGTATAATATCAATCTGAAACTGATATTTTACGAAGAATTTGATATAATTAGTCCAACTTTTACATTTATCATAAAAAATAAAATGAAATTACTTTATCCATAAACATTTTTATTATCCATCTCTTTATTTTTTATCATTACATAATTTTTTCTGACTATTTTACATGGAAGATGATTGCACACATTTTTTTTTTAGATTTGGATGATTTTTCGGATGATCCGGAAATTGTTTGATTGCCACATGATTGCAGTATTGTAACATATGAGGAAGATATCTTCTTCATATGTGTGTCGCATAAATTATTTTCTATTACATATGTAATAGAAAATAATTTATGCGACGATTCATCCCATGTTATATGAAGTGGAGTAGCACTTTCTGTAAATTCTAAATCAACAGACAATCAAGAAATATCTGACTTAGTGTTTAAAAAAGACAAAGTATTAAACACAGGCTTGATATTTTAGATGAAAGTTCAGACGAATTTTCAAATTGGAATATGGAAAAAACTAAACAAAATGGAAAAAAAAAAAAAAAAAAAAAAAAAAAAAACAATTGTTAAAAAACCAATTTCAGAAAACGAAAAAAATTGTAATATAATGCTGCATAAAAAATGTTCAATCATTTTCATGTAAAATAGTTGCACAAAAATGATGTAATGAAGAAAATAAAGAGGTGAATAATGAAAATGATTATGGAATAGGTAATTATATTTTTTTATTTTAATATAAATGTAGATGTTGGGCTAATTTAAATGACTCCTTCGTAAATATCAGTTTCAGATTGATATTATCCCGTTTACAGCTAAAGAACTAAGAAATAACAAACATAAATGCGCGGAGGCATAAGTAAAATTAAAAAAAAAAATTACCCCCATTAGGCGCCTTTGCTCCCATTTTGGGACCATGCTATTTTTCCTAAATATTCGAATTAAAAAAAAAAAAGTTCTTTAGAAATACCTTAAAGACTTTCTATTCATAAAGTAAAAACAACTGTTTCATTAAAAAATAGCTTAATATATATAGCGGCGCCTAATGGGTTAATAAAAATTTGAAATACATAAAATTGTAAGTTGAATAGCTGATTATTGAAACTACTTAATATACTAAAACGCTTATTTAATAACAACGTAAGTAATATTAAAAATAACTGAGATAAATAATCTTGAATATATTATAATTAAATAATGCATACTTTACGAACTTTAACTTTTACCATGGAAAAAAACAAGACGCAAATAATAAATGACTGATAGAGGAAGTTCGGATACCATGTAACGGGTGGGTAACATGGAATACACCAATATCTGGCCCGTACGGTGCTGCACCCAAGCATAAAACTACCAAACGACCTCCTACTACTCCCATGATGTACTGCAGTGAGTTTTGTTTGAATACCTGTTATTGGAGTGACGCGGCGAATTCAAATCTTATTCTCAATTTTTGCAGTTTTTTGCAGGTAAGTTTTATAAAATTATTATTAGGGTACCGTACTTAAACAGTAAACACGGGATCTCACTGTTGCGTTTAGTGCGATCCTGAGCAAGTCATCCTGAGATATAAATCTTGCCCTTCTTCTCGAATCAATTTGTGGTCAGGTACAAAATAAAGGGAAGATTCAACAAAAGAAAGGGTTGCTGTCAACGGCTGTCAACTCCTCCCGCTTTGACCTCTGAACTTTAGACATCCTGAGAAAGTCATAAAATATCAGATTCCGAAAAACTGTAAAATAGAACCCGCGAGTAAGTATACGCACTGTTCGAGCCTTTAGATCACTCCTGTGTCTGTCTGCCTGTCTGTTCGTCTATCAGAGACCTTTTTCTAGTAAACTATGGGACATGGAAAGTTCAAACTTGGGAAAGTTATAAAGCTTTTTTACCCACATATTTTCAGATTATTAGCCATTCACAAATGTGTTTAGGGAAAATTTAGTGGCTAACGAAGTTACTTGAAAAAAAAAAGTTTTAATTTTGTATATAATGTGAAAGATCTCGCAATACCGAATTCAAAACTATCTTTGTTTTCATTTTAGTTATATTTTCAGAGATACCGTCGAAAATGCACTGCAAAAATATCCTCCCCCCCCCCCCCGCCAACATCTATTTCTGATTTTACTGAAACTAAAATTATGAAAAAATTAGGGGTTGAAGAAGTTTAGTTAAACTTTGCAGGGAAACTACATAAAATTTTCTATGTAACTTAGTTTTTGAGAAAAACACATTTTTGCCTTACACACATTTTTCCGTTACACCGTTTTCGAAAGGTCAGCGGAGGAGTTGACGTTGACGGGCGTTCAATGTATCAATGATGACGCAGAATCCTCCAAAGATATTTGATAATGATTTTCGAAAACAATTGTTGGTAATTAGCCGAGATATTAAATAAGTTACGTCAAAAAAATATGTATAGTGCAGGGTATCGTTCGAAAGATCTCGTAACATCGGAATCAAAAATATATTTATTTTAATTTTAGGTATTATATTTTCAGAGATATCGTTGAAAATACTGAAAAAATATGTTTCCCTGAATCCTATTTCCGAATCTACTGAAACTAAAATTATAAAAAATAGGGGTTGTAGGAGTTTATAAATTAATAAATAGTAGTTAATAAATTTAATGTACGGAACCTTTTGAGCGGGAGTTATACTCCCACTGGACTTATTTTTTTCATTATAAGACTTCTTCGTCAGTGATGTTGACCCAGTTCAGTATTAAGTTGAATAGATATATTTTATGCTGTTTTAGTCAGTTTACCTATATGCTAACTTGTTGCCGTGTGAAGAGATTATTTATTTCAAGATGGCGTGTCGGGTAATATAGAATACTTAGTATATTGTAAACAATTTGTCTTGCCCTTCGAGATATAACCACATCCGGCAAAAAAAGAAAAAAAAAACAGAAATAAAATTTGGGAAGAAAACCCGGAATATCAAACATTTGAACAACATCTCATTAGAGATCTGGCAGCTATGAAAAAGGAAAAGACAAGAATGAGGATAAAGATAACAAGAGTGCAACGGTAGTTAAGACAAAGTTTCCAAAAGTTCAAAAACTTCTTTTAAATAACACGATGAATCTCGGTAAAAGATCTTGCATTCTAGACAATTGTTTCAAGACAAGTCTAGTGAAGATGAACAATTATTCCACTCCGAGGTATTATCTGAGATGCGAATTTTTCATCTGAGAAATTAAAACAAATATGCTTTTTTGATTCCCATGTTACGAGATCTTTCGAACGATACCCTAGACCAGGGGTTCCCAAACTTTTAGATCTACGTACGACTAAATCTAAGTACATACTTCCGCATACCACCAGGTAACAAACGTAATGCTAATATAGAAAAAAACTGTGAAAGTGGAACTTCCCATATGTTTTGTTCAATTTCACTTCACCATTTTAAATAACCTTCTCTGTATTAAAAGCCGATTTCAATTAAATAGAAATAAACTTAACATTTGGTACAGAAGAATGGAAATTTTTTAACTGACAGACTTAAATAAATAATGAATTATATTTCAAATAAAAGTTCAACACTGAAATAACCAGTACAAGAAAAAAAATTGTTTTAATTTCTGCTATTTGAACAAGCTTCTCCTACTTTCGCGGATTCAGACGATACAATTTAAAAAACATGTAAAAAAACATTTAAAAAACATGTAAAAAAACATTTAAAAAACATGTAAAAAAACAGTTTTTTCTGCTAATTAAAACTGTTTCATTTATTAATTTTTAAATTAGGTCTTTATTCACAAATTAATTTTTTTTTTCGTATAAATGTAATGATTACATGTGGCTCATTCTGGAAAATTGGTTGCATCATAACCAGCCTGTGCGGATTTCAGAGAGTTTGCTATAACAAGCATTTCTAGTAACGACAGTAAAAAAAAGCGTTTGCAGTCTCTAATTTTCATTCGAAAATTTCCAAAGTGATAAATTCATGTTGCTTTGATTTTATAATATTATACTGACATTTCATTTTACGTACCAGCATCATACTTTCACGTACCAGTAGCCAGAACTTTGCGTACCAGTACTGGTATGCATACCACAGTTTGGGAACCCCTGCCCTAAACGATATATATATATTTTTTAAAGTAACTTATTTAATATCTCGGCTAATTACCGAAATTTTTTTTTCGAAAATCGTTATCAAATATTCTTGGAAGATTCAGTGTCTATAGATACCTCGAGTTCCCGCCAACTCCTCAGCTGACCGAAAAGTAAAATTTGTACACGACGGAAAAATGCGTTTTTCTCAAAAACTTCGTTACCTACGAATATCTCTATAGTATTTTTGCAGAGCATTTTTTACGATAATTCTGAAAATATAATACGTAAAATTAACACAAATGTATTTTTGAGTTCGGTATTACGAGATCTTTCACACGATATACAAAAAGAAGTGTTTTTCAATGTAAATTAATTAGCCCCTTAAATTTATTCTAAACATATTTGTGAATGACTTATAATCTGAAAATATGTGGTTAAAAAGCTTTATAGCTTTCCAAAGTTTGAACTTTCCCCGTCTTATAGTTTGTGAGAAAAAAGTCTTGGACAAACGGACAGACATACACAGGAGTGATCTTGTAATGGTTCCATTTTTACTTTTTAAGTACGGAACACTAAAAATGGAATTTTTCCTTACATTTTACAAAAATATGGGTTTTAAAAATACATATAAATTATAATTTTTTTTCTTTTGTTTTATGTATGGTGTCGTAGATGTTTAACTTCCTTAAAGTTATTTTTTTTTTTTATCTGAATTTGTTAAATTACATTTGATTCTTCCTTGAAAAGCAATTTAGTTACTTAACAAATAGTTTGACAGCTTTCAGGTAAAAACGTATTTCAAAGTTTTTCTTTTTCTGTTTGCAAATACAAACCTTTATTATCTAAAATTAGCCTGATGAATGAACAAGACAATGAAATGTTTGTGAATGTTATTTTTAGATAAGTTATTTTTAGAAATTTGCTAAATTTGTCTTGGCTCAAAAAGTTTCTTATATAGAATTCTTTGTTAATTTTCTTTTGAGCATATGTTTTCTGCAAAAGTTGATGTGAGTGTATATGTAAAAAAACTGTTTTTTAAAGATACTACTTATTATTATTATTATTATTATTATCATTAGTCTTTTCAGTTTACCTGCTTTTTTCTCTTTTCTTATAACATCATATGTACATTACACAATATTAAATTTTTTTAGAAAGAAACATCTTTTCACATGCACAAGATTTTTTAAATCGATCTCCATTTACTACGAGAATTTCCAAAAGCTGTACTTATGCGCTTGTGTATATATATTTTTTTTCAGATCGAAAAAGACGCTTTTTAAAATTTCGTAATATATATATTTTTTTCTTCATTCAAAAATTATTCCGCAAAATAATGCAATGTTTAAAAATATTGTTGTATGTTACGAAACTGCACAATATATATGAGAAACATTTTGGAAAAATTAATGAGCCATTTTCAAATAACACGGTTTGTTATAAAATGCCATAAAACACTGCTAATTATTATATTCACAATATGTTTTGTAAAACATAATGCGAATCCTATTAAAATATATAATGTATTCATCCAATGAAACGATATAAGAAATATTTAACACAGATTTTGTTTCTTCAAAACTAAATTTGAAAAACAAGAACAAACAAACAAACAAAAAAAACACTTGCAAGTTTCCTGTATTTGACTATAATGCTGAAACTTATTGCTGCGATTCAAGTACCGATGTTCAATAATCACAAAAGAAATACAAATTCAATAACTCAAATCGTATAGACTTCAGACAATACCATACTTCTAATCAGAAATTAAATTAACAAATTAAATTAACCCGTTAAAGCCAGATTTATTTTTCTCTTTAAAATTCAAAAATTGCATTTCATACCAATTTTCCAAAGTAGCAATTTTAGTCTCCTTTTATTACAGAGTTTCTTTCATTTGATAAAGAGAACATTTCTCTTAAAATATACTGGTATACAAACCGCAAAATGGAGGGCAGCTATCACGGTACCATATGGTACCGATAGGCTTTAATGGGTTAAGTATTTTCCAAATAATTGCCACATACGTAGAAGCAAGAAAAATTTAATTAAATATATTTTCCGGTTTGTATTACGTATATTTTTTATTTTAAAAAATCTGGGGATTAATTTATATGCAATAGTACAGAGCCTAGAATACATAGTGTGGCAAACGGCTACAAAATAGTACTAAAAAATTGAATCCGATAAATGTAGAACGATGCTGAAAATATAACGGGTCGATCACAGCGACATCTTTTAGCAGTGGCGTAGACAGGGTTGAGGTCCAGATGGTTTGGATACTACTAATTTTATAAAAATATTTTTGTCTTATCTAATCGGAGAATTTTCTGCGATATTCAAGATAAAGAAAACTTTATAATATTACTCGTTTTCAGAGCATTTGGACCCCTCCCTCTCCCTCTTTGGCTACGCCACTCCCTGTTAGCTCTTTTCAACGCAAACATTGTATAAGAATCGAACTGAGAAAACGTTTCAACTGGTGGTAAATATTTTAAATAATTAAATTATACCCTATTTCCTTTGACTTGGATAGCGATTTTCATAAGCTTTGAAAATATGAATGATATTGATCATGGCCAAAAAACGCGATGCGCATTATTTTGTGCCTGGTTGCAGTACTCGATACAAGACAGCAAACTAGAAACTATCCCTAATTAGCATACCAAAGGATGAATCTCTGCTAGAAGAGTGGAAAAGATTAATTCCCTCATATGATAAAAAACTAACTTCAAAATCAGTTACATCTGAAATATACACTTACAAGAAGATTTCATTAACAGAAATTATGTGCATGTTGTCAATGGTGAAACAGTTACTTTTGTTAGAGGTAAATCTATTTTTAAAGCAGATGCCGCTGCAATCGCCCTATTATTGTACTGCATCGTTGCACGTTTATGGGCTACAATTTTTTATCACTTTTTAAAGCATCACCAGTTCGGCTTTTTTTAAATTCCGAAATTTCGCATTCATGCCAGAAATTCCCTATAATGTTCTTTTGGTTACTTAATGGCAGATGTTTCGTGACTTCTTAAAGGAAAATTCTTGTTTCAGAATTTCCGGTTTCAATTCGAAAATTTTGAATTAAAAAATGGTAAAACCGTTTTCCACGCTATGTATTCCAGGCACTGTAGCAATACTATGATGCGGTTTTACCAGAAATATATAAAAATGCGTAAGATTTTTTTTTAATGGCGAAATTTGTATTGTCGAATAACTAAATTTTCATGCATAAAGTGGCGTTTCATTCGCATCAGCAGTTTGATCAGTGACGCATCACAGTTTCCAACGCCACTAGGATTACAGATGTTCAATATACTGGATGTCATTATTCAGAATAGCTGCCAGATCTTACAAGGTACTTTTCAGAGCATTGAGAAGTTTGTGTTGTAAATTCTGTCGTATAATAACTTAAATAGGCAAGCAGCAGCTATAGGATCATTTCAGTGCTTACTGTCGATTTTAAATGTATCTATTTTGGCAGTTTTTCTGTCTTGCTATCGAAAATACCCTGTATTTTGTATATTTTTTTGTAAACTGTATTATGTTTTTGTCTGTATTTTTAGAATTATTTAATTTTTATTTCTTTTGTGACTTTTGGATCGTTCCATTTTATTGAAATTAAATTATCTCAATGATAGTTCACAATAGACTTTTAAAATAAACGCTTTATCAGTGTTTAACATTACCATAACATTTAACATATTAAGTAGTTTAACATTACCAGAAATTATGAGAGGAGATTATCCTGAACCGAAAAAATGTAAAAAAAAATTCTGAACAGAATTTTAGGAAGAGAAAAACAGCTACATTAGGAAAAAGGGAAATCCACATATATACAAGCGATTTTATGTAAATTTAATGGATAAAATAAATGGATAATTTCTATAAATGGAATAAATGGATAATTTCTTTTTTATCGTTACTCGTTGAACGTTAAAAACTGAAACGTTTCTTCCAAGACAGACAAAAAATGTTCCTTTTCAGTAGAGAAACGAGGAAGAAAAATCATGCATCAAGCATAGATTGTGAAACACTTTCCAGCACTAACAGAATACTTTAACAAACCTTCGCTGTTTAATAAGGTAAATTAGGTAGCTAAGTAAATATTTTAGAAAACGCAAAAATCATTTGAAAACCAGATTTCAGCAATTATAGGCCATAGCCAGAAATGTATTCCATTATTTTGTGCAACCTTGTATATAATCTATAGATTTGCATATACTCTATATAGTATGATGCACTTTTGTTTCATATAAAAAACGCATAACACAAAAATATAATAAATTATAACACCTTGTAATAATATATTTCTTTTAAATGCTAAAAGGTGTAAATTAACAACATCATATACAGTAAAATAACGTTTATTCGATTGTTGACATGGTTCGGCTCACTCCGAGCCACTTTCAAAAATAAATGAGAATATTTAAACAATCTAACAAAAGTTATTTTACTGTATATTATGTTCGTAATTTACACCTTTTAGCATTTAAAAGAAAAACACATAACACAGTCGAAAATTCATCTTCAGTAATTTTTACCAACAGACGGAAACATATTTAAATTGCATTGTACAGCAGTGTATACTACCGTAAGATGCCGTAAGCGGTGTATACTACCGTATACATGCCACATATTAAGCTAAATTTTAATTCAGGCGAAAACACTCTGAAAACTATTGAAATTACCCTTACAAGAAATTATAATACAGACGCATCCATGTATTCAGTTCTTTGCGTTACCCTGTATATGATTTATTTATATTAAACAAACATCTCTTAGTATAGAGCTCGAAGTCGCAGGCGTTCGTTGATAGTATCTTGTTGTAAACCTCAGTAATGTATATCAATTTCATAATATTTCAGATAGCGTAACATAATTAAAATACGCTGCAAACAGTTTTTCCCCGTAAACTATTATATAACCGAATACTTTTGTGTGGCCCAGTAAATTAAGGATAAATGATTTACACTCCATATTCTACAGAAAGCATGTTTTATTGAGCCATAGAAAATGATATCAATTTCAATATGTTTATAATAGTGTAACATGATTAAACGATTTTTCCCTATAAATTATTATATAACGGAATCGTTTTAAGATATCCTGTAAACTAATTATAAGTGCTACACGGGCTATATTCAACAGTAAGCATCTTGCAGTGCACTTCAGCAATGTATAGCAATTTTAATTTACTTGAAATTGTGTAACATCATTAAAATACATTGCAAAGATTTTTTCCCATAGACCATAATCTAACGGCATTCTTTTGAGTGCCCCTGTACACGAAGTATTAAGTGCTACATATTTCATTTTCAATACCGAACATGCCATAGTAAACCTCAACACATATATCAATTGCATGGCAATCCGAGTTTATTTACGCGAGTTAGAGCACGGACAGACAGACAGATCGAATTCATAAACGGGAGTTTTTCCGTTTTTAACACTTTCCAACATAGTTGAAAATTGTTAAAAACGGAAAAACTCGCGTTAAAGTTTCGTAATTCAAGTTTTTGCCTAAAACCAAATCGTAGGGCATGAATAGTTTATGAAGGGTGCAAAGCATGCATCCTCTAATGGCGAGTAACGAGGTCAGCATCTGAGGAAAGCAAAGCGGTAAAAAACGTTTATGATAATATACATTATCTGTTCCATTTAAATATGCATCAGTCTATATAATTATTTTTTAGATCTTTTTTTAATCATGCGGTATTGCTCATATTTGTTTCTAAAAATAGACTTTTCTCGTTTTGCATAGCGGAAAATTTCAATTTGAAAATTAGGGAATACGAAAACGGAAATATTGTAACAACAAAACTAGAATAAACGGCAAGTTTGTTGCCAGTACATTTTCTGTTTCTTCGCGGTTTTTTTTTAGTGTATTTAGTGTAAATGGCTGAAGAAGATATTTATTTATTTCGCTGCGCTTTATTTCTTTTTTATTAGCTACAAAATCCTACTTCTTTAACAACGGACTTTTCTGTCGTCGTCACAATATCGTAGTCCACTTTCGGATAATTACCAAAATCTAGTTGCTATTTTTAGAAATTTATAACGATAAAAGCAAAGACCGGTGGTATCGCTTTCGCTCTTATTACCCTTACACCAATATTAAATATAGCATAACTTTTTACAGTATCAAAAAGAAAAAAAAAACAAATGTACTTTCGAATGCATTTTTTTTTTAACTGTAGCTCAATTTAGTGAATTTTTATGAGTTTTTTATCAGGCTAGTTTTTTATGAGGCAGACTTTTCTTAATCTATTGCATCAATGCTATGAGCAATTGATTGTTACAATAATGTTAAGAAACTAACAGCAAAGTTAAGGAGAAAAGAAAAAGTCGATCAATCATAAGATCAGATCTAACAAATGATGCCGCACTTTGGCGGTAAACTGTAATCCGTCAACGAAAAGACACATTTTCATTTTATGTTGAACATAAAATAAATATCAAGTTAAATTGAATTGTTTTAAAGAGACGTTGCTTGAAAATATCCCCACAGTTGCATTTTATACCTATTTATTTTTTTATGCGATTATTGGAGGGACAATGATATTGGGAAGTAATTTCTGCTGTTGAATACAAATTAGAATTTGAAAGATTTTTAAACAGTGCACAAAAAAGTAGCTAAAAATAGATGACAGGAAAACTTCACGACAACAGAAATTTATTTTGACAATCCCGTATAATAGGGTGATCTTTCATACCGTTGACCAATAGCTTATTTCAAAAGCGTTAGATTTTGAGGTTATTATAGAGCTGTATACTTTGGACACCCATTTGCAACTATATTTCATGTATTCTTTACAAACATAATAAAATCCCCTTACGTCAAAATATATAGTGTTTAACGAGCTACGAAATATAATATTTTATAAGGTTTCTGCAACATACAAGTTCTAATTAGAAGAGAAAATTGTATATGCTCTAACAAGTAAAATATTAAAAATTCTATTCTTTTACTTTGAATTTAAAGGGGTTTTTTTCTAGCACTAAAAACGCCCTTTTTCTTTTTTTCTGTCGGGACTTATCGAAAATTCTTAAAATTCAAAATATTATAACTCGGTAGGTTTTGGTCGTACATAAATGCACTTTTTACTGTTTCACCTGTCGCAGAAATCATAAAGTTTTTCTATACAAAACTTATAGCAGGGAGGGCGAAACTTTTACATGCGCCTGTCAAAAATTCCCTAATAATATATATGAACATTGTAACGTGATAAACTTTACGCAAAAAATGCAGTATGTGCTTATAATATGAAACACTGATTAATAGAATCAGTGGCTTTCATGTATTAAATAATGAAAATCTATTGCGGTGTCTATTGTAATCAGTTATTTATTTTGGAAATATGATTCATGTAATCGACAATGTAAAAAATAAAAACCATAGAAAGTTTAATTTTAGAAACTTTTAACATATCGTTAAGGCAAGGTCTATTTTACAATAATCCGTGTTTTATTAAAAAAGGATTAATAATTTATTAATAATATTTTTTGCTTTTGTATGTTTGATGGAGAATGCTTTATAACTGGTTGAAATATTGTTAATTTTTTGTCATGCTTAAATTAGATCCACTAGTCATTCTATTGCGGCAATAGTCTTGTGAAAAACGTTCTTTGGAAGTCCTATGCAGTCCTTTGGAAAAACAAAGAAAGGAAATTAGTTTTAACTTATACAAAAACAATTATATATGATAGTCTGTATGTGTTAATCAAATTTTATTTATAATAACAAAAATACAATATAGATGTCATGTATAAAATTATTATGAAATTAATTTTTTTCTCGTGGCAGAAAAATTGTTGTACGTGCTACCTTGGGAAAACTTAGCATTGGTTCGCTGCCCCTGGCTTATAGACACCAGGGACTGTATATATATTTTATTTTGTAACCTTTTTAAAAATAACAAGTTTGACGTGAATGGGTTTTCGTAGGATGAAGAACAACAATTGATTTTTTTTCCTATTGGAGCTATACTTCTAAAACCTACATTTTATGAACTCGCTATTAGTCATACATTAGAAGTAACACCCTGCATATCATTAAAAATATCGTCCTCAAAATAACAGTCCACATTCAATCGCATTCCGATTGCATTAGAAAACCTGTACTGAAACCAATAATTTATTTTTCGGTTGTTTTTCAATATACAGCATGCAATCGCCTATTTTATGTACATATGTGTTTTAAAACACTACAGGTAAACACTCTTCTGAAAGTCTTTCGTGAATTGCTTACATAGACAGGTTTTTCCAGTTAATGCAACAGTAAACATCTTACAATATAGGGCTTTGATATGAAATTTCTTACACTCTAAAAATATATGGATAAAATGATATAAATGCATTTACTGTCAGGTAACATTCCGCTATTATCCAATCATGTTTGGTTAAATAAAAACAAAATTTTTCGTAAACTGTCACCAGTGTGTTAGCTAGAACTCTTAAAAAAAAAGTTAAATCAAAAGAAGAAAAACAGACAAAACCTTAATGTATGTAATGTCAAAAGCATGATTATTTTTGTTTTAGGAATCATGTTCGGTTAATTTTGAACATAAACTCACTGAAATTTATATAAAAAAGAAAAATTTAATGCGAAATGTTTCTGTAATTTGGGTTATTAAATTACATCTTTTACTCAAATTACATATTTTACATATAGAGTACTGAAACATATAGAGTAAATTCTGCCTCAAGCGGAATCGATGTGGACCGAGAAAATGTTTCTTTTGTCGATAGTATTCTGCCTTACACAAACTTTACTCTAAGTATATGGATCCAACGGGGCTTGAAAGGTTTTTCAGAGTTAGAAAGATTCCGCCTTAGACAGAGTCCGCCTTTGACAGAGTTTGCTGCTCATTCATAAGCTGGATTTTAAAACATATAATTTATAAGCAGACATTTGTATAATAATTGTCTAAGTAAAAAATAAAATAAAATAAAATAAAAGAATCTCTTACACATAAAGACGTAACTTTAATAAGTAGTAACAATATGAACTTAGTTCTGCGAATTTATGGCGGTTCAAATGTGGTGTATTTTATTATTAAAAATTAGGATATATGCTAATAGACTTTTTAAAATCTGGCCGTATCGAATTTGAAAGTTGTAAAGTATTTATTTAAGAACTATCACATTCAAAATAAAATTTTGACAAAAAAACATTTAACAAAAGTAACATAAAAATTTAAAACGTAGATTAATAGCTCAAATGTTACAAACGAAGAAAAGAATGCATAATTGAAACTTTCATTTTAGAATTCTTAATAATTCCTCCGTTGTATTTTTTATATTTGTTCATTTAATTAGGCTATTTATTTACTTATTTATTTCCCCCTTTTTTTTTGCCTTTAATACAGTTTGGGTGGACAAAATAGTAAAAGAACCACTAATATCCTTTATAGGATAACAAAGTTTAATCCGTTTCGAGTATAACCCTCTAATGTCCATGGTAAAATATACTATAAAAATTCTGAAATTAAATTCATCCAAACTTATACCAGAAAAAATATATAAATATATATTTTTTAATTCATTAAAGCCACTACTATAATTTCATTTTTTGGTATAAATTCAGGGTATCTGATTAAATAAATCCACTCAATTGGCAACACTGATGGTAGCATATATGCTACCATGGGCAATAGAGGGATAATATAAAAAACAATCCCCGCTGTTCCCCATAGCGACTTTAACCCCTTCGCGACGAGCGTCCTGTACAAAATTTACATTTTTTTTGTCACCAGTAATTTCAAACTGAATTGTTTGTACTATTTAATCGCAGAAATTCTGCAATGAAACAAAAACAAATTTTCTGTACAAAATTACCATGAAAATCAAGGATGCTGAGCACTCTATAGCTATACATCACGTACACGTAACGCATGTCGCGTAGGTTTTAACCAATCGGTGACGAATGACTCGTATACGTACCGTTATTCAACAGGAACAGAACATTTTTCTTTATATAATCAAAGATTTTTAGGGATTCAAAAACGCGAAATAATCAGTTCAGCAAGACCGATGCCTAAAATTAAAAAGTAGTGTAAAGTACGCTCATCGCAAAGGGGTTAAAAAAATATTTCCCTGATAAACAACGCGACCCATTCTGACACATATCCGGACACATTTATATATGAAGAATCATGGCACTTGGAGGTATGATTATAGTAGTGATTTGGAAAATAACAGTTTTTTTTTCCTATAAATGAATTTACATTTTGAGTTATAAGCGATTAACGTTTTATAACGGCAGTTTTATTTCCTTTCCCGTGATCTCTAGTCCGAAAATACAGTGTAAAATGCCAACATTGACAGCTTATTCTGAAGGATTAACTGCTTTTACCGAAAAATGTTAAAAATGGTTCGGTTAATGTTAAAAATTGTTCGGTTGCTTAGTTTCTGTGTAAGATCAAATACCAATTTCATGCATTTGCGAACAAAGATGAATTCAAAAAGTCCTTCCGGCCTGTACCGGGAGGAAAAGGTAGCTTTCCTATATCTTCGTTTTAAATTTTTAGCTAATGTTACACGAAAACAGCAAGTTTAAATGCCAAGAAACGTTTACAAAAGATTCGTTAATACTGAATTTGAATAAGAAAGTCGCCAAATTATTGAAGACATTTATGAAGACTTATTTTGGTCGCCAATTTTGGCGATATTTCACCAAATGTCGCCAATGTCGCCAATTTTGGCGCTAACGGATATGAATATATAGTTTTATGCGTATGATTGGGAAAATTATTACAACAATGAAAGAAAATAATTTGCGAGTAATCGCGTTAATGTGCTGTTTCGTTTCAAAATGTCAGCCACCCTAGAATTTCAAACTGCTTTATCTCAGCTATTTTTTAAGATAGAGGTAAACCAAAAAATGCTCTGGAATCCTTGTATCAAGGCCTAAAACGTAATTAAATAATAAATTTGAATTTTTAATTTTTTTTGTATATTTATTTTAGTTTTAAATTTTTAAATGGCCGCCATCTTGAAACAAAATGGCGGACCAAGCTGGCCAACGAACTCGGTCGAGACATTGGTGAGCTTAATACACACAATTAGTTTCATCAAAATTGATTTATAAATACGAGCGTTATCGTATGACATAGGTCATATATACAGGGTGATTCTGAATTCATCATCAATATTTGGTGGGGAGGTAGGGAATAGGAAAAGAACACTATTTCACATAGGAAAGCATGGGCGCAGACGTCATGTAGTAGGGCAATATGAATCCGGTTAAATGATGGAAAGAAAACATAACAAGAAAGTGGTAAGAGAAAAAACATTTATTTGTGCATCTTTTGTACAGACTTACAAGAGGTGCTCGAAATTCTGACCATTTGCTAGAGTACATGCCTCACAACGACGTTGCATGGACAACCGAACTTTCTGGAATATGCCTGGCGTTTCCCGGATGTTTGCGGCGGCAACCGATATGCGTGCTACAAGGTCCATAGCACTGGCAACAGGGGTCTCGTACACCATGTTTTTCATGGCACCCCATACAAAGAAGTCTATTGGAGATAAATCCAGTGACCGTGGTGGCCAACAAACCGGTCCACCGCGACCAATCCATTGAGCTCCAAATTTTCTGGTCAGGTAACAACGCACATCATTTGCGAAATGTGCTGGAGCGCCGTCATGCTGGAACCACATTCGCCGGAGAATAACAGCAGGAACCTCGTTCATAAGACCCGGTAACACAGTCTGAAGAAATATGAGGTAGTTTGCGCAATCTAAACGGGATGGTAGTAAATACGGCCCCAGCAAACAGTCGCCGACGATCCCAGTCCACACATTGACGGCAAAGCATTGTTGCGCAGCTCTAACTCTCGTACCGTGTGGATTCTGATTAGCCCACACATGCGAATTGTGTGTGTTGAAGACACCTTCACGAGTGAAGGACGCTTCATCTGTGAAAAGAACATACGTTGGGAAATTGGGATCAACGGCTGTTCTCTGCATGAACCACTGACAAAAAGTAACACGCTTGGGATAGTCCTCTGCTTCCAGTAACTGCACTCTTTGCAAATGAAAAGGATGTAAACGTTCCTCGTTTAGTATCCGCCACACTGTTGATTGTGAAACTCCAAACTGGCGAGCCATACCTCGTGTGCTAGAACTTGGCTGTTCTTCGATAGACTGTAGGACAGCTTCCTCGACTGAAACTGTCCGTGTTGATCGGCGGCTGCCTCGATCAACATTAATACCAGCAAATGATCCAGTTTCGCACAGTTGTCGATGAACACGTGAAAACATTTGATGCTGTGGCACGCGCCGGTTGGGGTAGCGCTCTGCATACATTTGCCTAGCTCTAAGACAGCTTTCTCCTGCGGCACCGTAAGTTAGATGCATATCTGCAAGTTCTTGAAACGTATACCGGTTCATGTTACTTCTGCGAAGTCACCTTGTCGAATGACGACTGGCTGCACACGGCAGACAGCTATGCGCGTTCATGGGAGATGCGGACACAAAGCGCCCTCTATACACCGTCATGCGTTCGTTTGTGCCTATGCTTTCCTATGTGAAATAGTGTTCTTTTCCTATTCCCTACCTGCCCACCAAATATTGATGATGAATTCAGAATCACCCTGTATATATATATATATATATATATATATGGATATATCTATATATATAAATCAACATTTGAACGGAGGGTGGTTTTGGGGTCTGGGGGTCATGATCGGTGAAAATATATCGAAATTTTCCGGAACTGCTTTCCTCCGAACGGCTGCAATAGGTAGCTTTATACTTTTTTGTATTGAAAGCTACCTAAAATGTGCCAGAAAGTAGCCATTTGGGATCTGAGAACAACAGCCTTAAAGAATTTTTTTTTTAACTTTTTGCACTTTGTGCACGTATATATGACCGCAAAAAGGCAATCGTTTTCTTCGCTTTTTAACAACTCAAAATGCTATATAAAATGATTTATGTTATTAATAAAAAAGCAATATTTCTTCTACAGCTATTAATAGAGAATTTAATTGACTATGTGACTATTCATTAAATAAAATATTATAAAACATACACATTTTAGCTTTATTTCAAACTGAAGAGTTTTGTCTAAACTTATATATATTTATATGACTATATCATATATATTTATATGATTATATCATACATATCGAATATATCATATATATTTATATTCTATGAATATATATATATATATATATATATTCGTAGTCATATAAAGTAGAAATTAATATTCCATTATAAAAGACTTAAACATTCATTTTATTCATTCTAAGATAAACGGCCAGATTTCAACAACTAAAATATTATGAACATAAAACTTAATCTAATCTCTTTTTAAAATAAAACTTTATTGTCCTACATGGTGTTTTTGAAATCAATTAGAAAATATGGAACTATTAAAATTAGTTAAAACCATTTAAAAGAATATAATTTCCATTTTATTATCAACTTTCGTCTATTGTGTCCATTTGTTTCCAATTTTCTCTCTTTTCAAAATATTATCTCCTAAGCACTTTTGTGAAATCAAGTCCATCCTTTTTTTTGCTTAAGTTCTGTAAATACAAAATAATTATATTTTCATAAAGGGAATTATATACTACAAAAGGAATTGTGTAATGTTATTCTAGCTTTATTGTAAAACAAATTATGAGTCAAAATATTTCTTTCTAAAAGTGTATAAAAAATAAGTATTTTAGTGCATTCGAAATTAAATTATGTTAAGGTCGAACGGGAGAAACGTATAAGGGGGATATAAAATTAATATATGCATATTTTGAAATCGATTTTGTTTTCTAAAAAGTCTGTTTCAATTAAAATAAATAAAGCATCATTTCGATTGAATTTTTCATCTTTCATTTGTATGTAGTTTAGGATAAAAGCTTTAAACATATAAACTTAAAAAAGGGCATTTAAAAAAAAGGTATTAGTCTTTACTTTTATTTATATTTTATTTTCTACTTTATTCCATTATTGCAGTTTCAAAGGCAACTTTACCGAGCGTTTTTTTTTTTTTTTTTTTTTTTTGTGTGTGTGTGTGTGTGTGCAAATTTAACTCCATTGTAACTCCAGTTGTAAGATAAAGAACATTTGGAGATTTGTTGTATGCACCTTTTAAATGTAAAAATACCTTAAAATTAACTTATTAATTTATAATTAAGTACTAAAAATATATTAAAATGTGGTATTATCATCGAACACACACTTGTGTACATATTTTTCTTAGATTTCTAGCATATGAGCGCGACCTACGTTATACACGGCCAGTGCATGACGTTTAAAACGTGACATGGAGTGGATCATTTTTACACGTCGATTGGTTCAAAACGGTGGGCTCACCGCATTGCAAAAATCAACATGTAAAAGTTATCCACTGCATGTGACGTTTTAAACGTCATTCGCCGACCGTGTATAACGTAAGTCGCGATATGAGTAAGTTAGTAAAACATCGATTAAAAAATTACATCCTTACATACCTGAAACCACTTAAATCAATGATTTAAAAAACAATATATCATATAAATTTAATATTTTATACGGAAATACTTGTATTTTGGAAATGTTGATTTTATATAAGACGAAAAATGCTCCACATTAATCAAAGTACAAAAATCATGAAAATTTAAGTGTTTCGTTAATAATATTACTGTTCAACAATTTCTAGCGAACTTTCTGTTTCTCGATATACATTGCTAATTTCCTATCTATCTATATTATAAAGGACAAACGTGTCCGTGCGTAACGCTGACGTCTTTTTGCGAATGGCAATAGTTGACGATGAAATTTCGGTTTTGCGATTTTTGCTGCTGCAATTTTATATTTCCTAAAGATCGCACATTTTAAATTTTTACACGATTATTTAGGGAAAAAATCTACTTTCAAATGCAATTTGTTTGAAAACTGTATCGAAATTTACAGATTTTTTATAACATTTAAATTAAATTTCAAGCAGTATGTAAAAAAAATTTCTATCTCTATCGCTTGCAGACAATTACAAAATATTAATCCGTTTGCACTTTAAACATTATAAAAAGTTCAGCATTTGTTTCCAGCTAATATTCAATAACGAAATGAGAACTTCACTGAGCAATGAATAAAATTGTATAAATAAAACACAAATTTAACAGACATGTAATTGAAATAACCGCTTAAAACTGCTGAAATTATCAAAATAAAAACAAAACTACTGTAGATAACGAAATGTTTAGCGATATCTTCGGCTATTAACTTCTGGCACGGGGCCAATGCGAAATTACCGCTTTTAATAAATTTCAACATTTTATTTGATACATATAATTGACATATTTCATATAAAAATGCTCTAAGAAAACAATCTAAGGAAATCTAAGAAGTTATTAAATGTAAAAAATATATTAGAGTTTTCAGTAAAAAGATAAATACTTTTCACATATATTCATATCCCGGGAAGCCCGGGTTGGATACTCTAGTAGCTTATAGGGAGCGTTAACTTTTTTCTATCCTCCTCCAACTATAAGAAATCTGACTTTCAGAACTCATAGAACAACTCATACGAAAAAGGTGCTGAAGTTCAGAAGAAACATTTTAGCTTATAGCGCACGAACTTTACAAGGAAATTTCAAGATAATCATGTGATTTGGAGATTCTGAATCAATTAATTCTAATTTCATATTCACTCTTATCTTGAGTGAGACCTAGAACGTAATGGAGAAATGAACCATAATTTAACTCTTAGAATATTATTTTTTTAAACACGATGATGCAGGATTTCACCAGGCGACATTTTAAAAAGTTTTTGTTTACTACTATATCTATATAATAATTTTCGTTATATATTTCTACTAGAAATTTACAATCAAGATTGTCGTTTGAAAACAGCCAACTGGTTAAAAAAGACTTGCTCCCTAATTCTTCTTGCTAAACTTTTCAGTGATACGCGGATTGTTAAAGACAACCGGACATGAATAACGATGAAAACTATTTAGATGAAGATTTTGTATTATCGGTTATAATACCTTGGATTTCGTCATCTTCAAAATAATATTTGTAAGTTTTCTTTATTTAAATTAAATAAATTATGTATTTGATTAATAAATTCCTGAACCTAATTAGTTATTATTGACATATTCTGTAAAAGTGACTAATTTTTTTTTATTTACGAAAATATCATTGCCACACTATATCATTTGCTGCAATTTCGTAATCTTCTCGTAGTTTTAAAACTTACATTAAATAAAGAAACATCTGAGATAAACAAATATACCACTAGAATTAAAATGTTTTGTATATATTTATTTACAGTTTTTTAAAAGATTAAAAAACATAAAGCACAGATGCAGAAAAATATGTAACATAAAGTGTCTGTAGTATGAATGTTCAAATAAAGTTACTTCAATTAATCAATTAATCTGTAACTTAAAAGATTAAAAAAAAATTCTTTTTATGTATATACTTATTTTAAAAATATTATATAACAGCATGCTGAAAATATATAGTATAGAAATTAGTGTTTCTCAGACAAGCATGCGTATTTGTCAAAGCTCACGTCATTATGTGTTCCAAATATTAAAAGGCAGTTTGTTTGTACTGTTTTTGTTGTAAATGGTTCTGTAAATGAGGAAAACGGCTTGCGCAGTTCAATATTATTTTTTCTTATAAAGAAAGGAAGAAGGTGAACTAATTTATTTAAACTATATTTACATTAAATAATCATTTCTAATTCGAATATAATGTTTATTTGAAATTCCGCATTATTTGAATATAAAATAATGTGATACAGTTTTTTGTTACTGTACTTATTCGTTTAATTTGAAACATTGTCTTCATTAGACAACGTCATACTAATATCTTCCGGGGCTAACGAGAAAGACAGGCTACCGCTGTGCCATCCACTTATCTTTTTTTACAGACCGCTGGAGTGACGTGATGCTCTTTTCGGACACCTGCATTGGTGCATTCGAGCATCACGTGACTCCCGCGGTCTGTAAAAAAAGATTTGCGTAAAGCACCGCGGTAGCCTTTCTTTTTCGTTAGCCTCGAATATCTTCAAAACCTACACCTAACATGGATATGTGGAATTTTCTAAAAGAGTAGCAAATATAATTATATGCATGATTCGGTTTTTAAATGTATGTTGCGCATTTTAGTATCGTTTCATTATCGCATTAAGTCTTTTGTAAAATAAGTTAATACATTATAATCTACATGAATTATATTGTTTAATGATTAACACACCAATATGTGCAGTAACTTAACATAAGAAATCACGTAACATTTTTCTTATGCAATGTATAAAATACTTAATAAATATCAAATATTTTAGCTTATACAGATCACACTTGTTTCATTTATAGCTTGTTCGGTACTTCTCGATTATGCCTTCAACCACTTTTCATAACAGAAAACTATCGCCAAACTATAGGAGTTAACGCCAAAAATGCAATCCCAATCACTTGAGATCAAAAGGATTTCACGTGTTTGTTATGTCATCAAGTGGGTTTTAATTCGACATTTACCTGTATTTTTCATTGTTTTACTGATTTATTAGTTATTTCGTTAATAAAATAATTATTGCGCCTTTAAACGGCCGTACCATAATATTAAAAGAGAAAAAGCATTGAAAAAATGCTGCAATGCAGAGTTACGTGCAATATATCAGTTTCAACTGACGTTACAAACATTTATTCATTAGCCGAGAGGCATAATTAAAAAAAATAACGTACATAAATAAATATGCAATTTTTTTTCTGTTTCATTAATATATTGGTTCTTTTTTTTTTGTTTAAACTTACTGATAGTTGACACTTCAGTGAATAAGGTTTTTCCGAATTTTTTTATTTTATTTATTAATTTATTTATTTTGCTATTCCAATGGCAACATTCTTCCATTTGTTTATTTGGCGTTACAGTTTGGCGATAGTTTTTTTGTTATGAAAAGTGGCCGAGGGGATAATGAAGAAGTACCGCTTGTTCTATAAGCAAAATTGTTTTTTACATTGATAGAAGTTTATATCATAAAACATTTAAATACTACTTAAACTATTATTTTAACTACTATTTTTTTAACTGTTATATTCAGTACTTTAATATTTAATAATTTCATACTAATATTATACTAGATATTTTTTAAATGGCTCGATTTGGATGCATTTGAAGTATTCCGATAAAAAAATTATCAATAAATAAGAAATCATGTATTTATACTTTCAAGTACATTAATAAATTACAATTTCTAGTCTGCATAAATAATAGTTTCATCTTCTTGCTACATGTTTAAAAATATTTTGACACTAGACTATTTTCTTTTACTCTTGATAATTAATTATTGAAAATACTTTCGACAAAGCGTTCAAGGGATAATTAATATGACTAATTTAATCGAAAACATTCATAAGGCCTGATTTTCTATTTCAACATTTACATTTTTCTGTACCTATAGTAATAAAGAAAGATAATTTTGTATCTACAAATTAAGCTAATTGAAAACCACTTAGTAAACATTCTCGAAAGCATCATTAATTATGTTTACCAAGGAAAAAACGCTCGAGTTAGTTATTCGGAAGAATTTTCATGTTTAATGCTATATAAAAGTTTTGTTTTATAAACAAAATTATTCACAGTATTTAGAAATTTTACTTGGATATTTTCTATCCGATAAAATTTTTAGAGCAGTTAAATTTTTTTCATTTCACAATGCACATTTTATGAAAAATTGTAACATAGAAAGTTTAGAATATGCTGGAAATAATATTTGAAAAATTCTACAAGCGATTTATCCAAAAATACTTTACATAAAAATTTTTGAAAAATGATGAATAGATATAATTATTTTAAAAACTCAATTTATCAATTTAAGCTTTTATTAATTTTTAGTTCAGCAAATATCCGTACAAGAGAAATCCGCGAAATATTTTTCGCAAAGAAGCATGAAAGGCAAATGAAGCTTGCAAGGCAAAAGTAAAAAATAGTCCATGTTGTCAATGTTAGATATTAGTATTCTCATTTACTATTATCCTGATTTATGCTTTTATAATTAAGCTGCGCTTATCTAATTCGTAAATAATTCATTAATCATGTAAGGGAATGCGATAGACAGCATGTTTTGCCATGAATGCGAACTAAAATTAACGTCACTGTATCCTTCCGCGCTGACCGCTGGAAAGCATGTTGGGCATTAGGAAGACAGATCTTCTGTTATATATGGAGCTCAGTGCTCTGTGTAGATATTCAGTGCACGCATCATTATATGAAAAAAATATATACATAATCGGAACTGTAGTTATTACATGTATCAAATAATTTTTTATTGTTATACTTGTACAATAAAAACCTGCTAATTCAAAACGTCTTTTAGATTATTTTTCTCAAAAATAGTTTTATTTACTTTTAAAAGAATTGCATTATGACTGCGTCATTCGAAGGATAAATTCTTGTACTCGAATAATAACAATCGAAGTGATTATCGACTGTGCATGCATACATACAGCCATGTGAAAGCTATTTATTATGATGTTGTTTTAAAACTATTTAAAATATATAGTTTGTAATGTCTCTATAAATCGACAATTTAGGGTCAGAGTAGTCTTAATGAATGAAGATAAATCCTGATTTTTGCGATATAGTAAGAAACCATACTAAAAATGTTTCCGCTCTACATATCAAAATGCGATTGTTGGTTATTGTAGTTACTGTTTCTGATAAATTTGATATCGGTTCGAGTCTTGCAGTGCATGCTCATCGACATGCAAGTTATTATTAATGATTACAAATGAAGAATGAAATATTCCGTTAATATAAAGTTACTTGTTTAGTCACCTCATCTGATACCAACAGGTTGTTCTAAGGTGGTAGCGTTGTACCTAACGTAACTTCCATGTAATTTGTAACATTGCAACATTACAAGTTTCAGCGTTAGCTAGCATAACCTCAAATATAGATGACATAAAGAGGTTGACAAAAGTATAGATCAACCAGATGTATTGGCTTTGAACAGTGATATGTAGCAATTCTTTACCTACCACGAATGGATTTGGAAGTCACATTTATAAATTAGAGTAAATAGTGATAGTATAGATACTGATAGTGTAGATACTGATAGTGTAGATACTGAGAGTATCTACACAAACCATCAGATAACTTTTAAACGATATTGGACTTGCAAAAACGCACCCATTTACCCCTAACATTGTTTTGAAGACAACTACTATATCTAAGTAATAATAAAATCTGGAATGAAATATTCCAAATATGACATATCAATACTTAATCTAATGCAAGTAAATGATTTTCACTGACTATACTGGATCAGTAACATCATAATTATGAAACGGTCTTCATCTATCCAAAATTATGATGTATCATAAAATAATGAGACGTCCATAATTATTTCTTCTACTTTCTATTGCCGTGTTTACTAATTACTATCTTAATAAGAATTTCATTCTACAGATATGTTGCAGGATGTATCTTTCGAAATAAATTTCGGTTTATCAACAGTGTAAAAGTGGAAATTAAAAAGATTTTACCTACAGTCATTGATTCATTTGCTTCACTATTCATATTTGCTTATATCACATTTTATGGAAGCTTCATATAGTTGAAAATAAAATCAGAAAAATGCGAAACCACGCAAAAAACATGCGCGTAAAATAATCAAAATTTATTTTTAAGGAATTAAAGATATGTACAAGCATTAATAAATTTTAAAATATCTTTTACGTTATTATTTAATAATTCTATTAATTCTTTATTTGTCTGATGAACCAAACACAATATTTTGGACTATGTATTTCCGTGTTCTATTAAAAAATATAAAAAGTTTTCACGCGCTTTAAATTTTCCTTAATCATAATTTTTAGAAATTTCAAAAATACATGAAATAAACATGGAAAATTTAAAACGTAACTTGTTTACCTTAAAGTGTTTTACAAACAGTAAACAAGAACGACTAAAACATTAAGAACAAATTTGATTTTACAGTGTTATGAACAACATTATAACTTGATAAATAGAATTCTTTAAGTTTCTAGAGCGAAGGAATTACATATTTTTGGAAATATCAATTGTTATTCAATTTCATCCAAGTAAGCTAAAAATACTTTTGTTCTATAAATTTCCTTCATATATCACTGTCAAAAGATACTGATCTTCCACTAAATGAATGATGTCAGCTTTCCACTTTAATGTGCGGAAAAGAGGAGTTAACCGGGAATTATCACGTAAAATCAACATAAGTATTAACAAAATTTTAATAAGGACATTGCGTTCATACTAGAATAGAATATCAACAATAAATCACTACGATGCATTTATGAAAATGGAAAGGAAATGTGGTGCTGAAATAATGAATTTTAACTTAATGAGTGTTGCTCTTATTGTGATATTTATGTTCGCTATTGTTGTGGGTTTAAGCGTTTGTCTCAGTTTCCAAAATCTGGTTGTTAATTTGAGCAAGAATGTACTCGAACAGAAAAATGCGAAAGGAAATAAAAGATAATATTATTTTAATAATTATTTATGTATTAAGCATAACCCTTTGTTTCGTAATCATTACTATCATGTGATAATTCTTAATAATGAGAATATTTTCAAGAAACGTGGTTCTTTTGAATGCATAAATTCATTACTGCTTTTAAAATATGTATTATTTTCTGAAATTTCTCAACAGTGTCATTCGTATTTATTTAGAAAATGTATGTTGTTTTTCAGATCAGACTATTAACAGACAGAAACATATATTAACATAACTGTAAAATTAGAAACCATTTAATTTTTTTTATATTAGAATTGAGTTTACGTTTTTGTTTAAACATGAACCTTACATTTAAGAAAGATAAAAAAGAAATAACAGAATCAGGAACAAAAAATCATGCATCAGGCATAGATTATGAAACACTTTTCAACGCTAACAGAGAATTCTTAAGAAACTGCATTTTTTTATAGAATGAAATGAAATATCTAAATAAGTGACTTAAGAATACACATAACTCAGTAAAAATCTGTTTTCAGAAATTGCTGTCCACATCTAGTAATGTGCGCGAATTCACTCGTGTAGCCCTGCATGCGACTATAAAATTTATACACACCATATAAAACACTCAAAATTAGATAAGACTGAAAAAGGTCACAGCAGCGGAAAACTAACTCACAACAATTATCGGTCATTCCTGTAACCGAATTCTTTTGGGATTCTCTGTAAATGGACGATAAATAGTATGAAATCCAAAATACATAGAAAATATGTTGTAGCACACTTCAGCGATTTCATTATTTTTGATGTATCGACACAGCATTAAAATGAACGGAAAACGTTTTTCCCCCATAAAAAGATTTTTCTCTATAAACCATAATGCAACGGAATTTTTCTAAACGAACTATTAATGCTATACACTTTATTTTCAATACCGAACATTCTATAGTAAACCTCAATAACATGTAAAAATTTTATAGCAATCCGAGTATATTTACGAACATTAGGACACGGACAGACAGACAAACCAAATTCATAAGCACTTTTCAACAATTAAAATAAATTATCAACGTAAAAATTGCACAAATAAAATATATATAAAATAGAAAACAGCTGTTTCGGAGCCTCTAAAGCTTTATCATCAGTGCCAAAGTTAAAGAGATTAAAAACTGAAGGCCATGTAAGTATGCTTGCATCTCCGCTCGCGACCAAGATGGAATGGCGGTGAGTGTTTAAAAACAACAGAAGAGTCAGGAGTCCCATGTGACGTAGGGTACCAATCAGAAGCGCTCTATATCGCAAGTGTAGACGCAAGCATACTTACGTGGCCTAAACTTTTAAATCAGTTTTTAATCTTTTTAACTTTGCACTGATGATGGAGCTTTAGAGGCTCCGAAACAGCTGTTTGCTATTTAATATATATTTTATTTATGCTATTTTTACGTTGACTTCTGATTGATCTCCTACGTCACATGGAACCCCTGACTCCGCTGTTGTTTTTAAACACTCACCGCCATTTCATCTTGGTCTCGAGCGGAGACGCAAGCATACTTACATGGCCTAAATTTTTAAATCAGTTTTTAATCTTTTTAATTTTGACACTGATAATGGAGCATTAGAGGCCCCGAAACAGCTGTTTGCTAATTTATATATATTCTATTTGTGCTATTTTTAAGTTGATCATTTATTTTAATATAACGGCACAAAGTACAATCCACCTATTTTAAACTTTTCAATTATGTTGGGAAGTCATATGAGATGTAATCTTTCCAACTGAGCGAAAATGTCTGTGGCAGGATTTTTGCTCAGTTGGGAAGATTGCATGTCATATAATTTCTTTACCAATTAGAATAATTGTGTTTTAATTAATCTAGTATGTTGGGAAATGTTAATAAAATATGAATTATAAAGATTCTTAACATGGTATACAGGGCACATCAGCAACAGTGCGATAAACTTTAGCAAGTAATATAACTTACAGAAACAAATATTTTGTAAAAGAAAGCTGATTCGCAATCCACTTATTCAGTCATAAATACGAAGTGTGTCACTTCAAGTCGAACCCGGATTTTCGTTTATAACTTTAAAAACTAGTCGGATGTGCCAATCCCAAAACTTTCTTCTATATCTTGCTAATACTCCAAAATTTGTTATCGCACATCCAATGAAAATGTCACAAAAATCGATATTATAGCGTCCCCTTTCGGCGGAATACCTCAAAATTCAAGAAGGACCTACTGGCCATAGTCGCAAACCTATAAAAAATTTGGTTCTATTCTCTTCATAACATCATACACTTTTCGATGGTACACAATAATGAAAATTGCTCAAGAATCGCTAGTACAGCGCCTCCTTCCGGCGGAATATCTCCAAATTCAAGAAAGGCCTGCTGGCCATAGTCACAGACCTTTAAAAAATTGGTTCAACTCTATTCATAACTGCATACACTTTTCGATGATACATTAAGGACAGGCACACAGACAGAGGGACAGACAGACGTTTTGTATAAACATGTTTCTCGGTATCTCTGACACCTAAAATGTCCGTCGAAAACCGGTAGTCGAAAATAATCTCGATTACAATACTTTCTTGTATTATAGATAGAAGAAAGTAATAATGGAAATATTTTAACGCTATACTTTGTTTTTAAAACGGAAATTTGATATTTTTTAATGAATAGAACACACTGTTATTGATGCAACGATATCACTTAAAATAAACATCATTAAACAGGTGAAGATTGAAAAAAAGCCACTATAAAAAATGCAAATTCGCAAAAGTTTACTGCAAGTTGAAAAATGAACTTTTACAGGCAAGGTACGGTTAGAGTTGTTTAAAACGTTTCTAAAAGTATGGGATTGTGTAAATTTTGCGAGGAATTATGGTTTTTTTTTTTTTTTTCGATTTTATATGCCATTTCTTTCCTTAGTCTCATGTTGTCAACTGCGCAAAGAAACAGCGATATTTCTAGAATGAAACAAAATAAGATAACTGAAATCAGTGCGTGCTGAACAGTATGGGCACCATTGATGGGCCTTCCGAGGTGTCATCAGAGTGACGGTCTTTAAGTGAGAATCTTGCTATTAGATGGAATCATTGGGAAAAACTTTATCTCTAGTTAAGAACTACTTAGACAAATTTAAATTTATAAACGAAATAACGTTAATAAAATAGGTAGAATAAAAACTTTAAAAAATAATACAAGTTATTTAGAGAATTCAGAAAGGTAAAAGGTGAAATTTAAAGAATAAAACATTAACATTAAAGAATAAAACATTACTAGATTGAAACAAAATAAGATAACTAAAAGCACTGAACGAGTTCGCGGCTTCCTTGTTACAAGGCAACTCCGCCCTGTACATGCGCATTTGTGTAGCACGTCATAGAAGAGCTCTGAAAAAGTCCATCCGTAGTACATAATGTGTACTACAATGAAAAGTTAAAGGTATAAATAAAACAATGAGGAAATAGTTTCAGTTCACAGAGATAGGTTTATTATATATTTAAAATAACTATATAATTTTTGTGGTGTATGTTTCCTTCCAAGTACTTTCCCCTTTAAGACCTTGACTTTGTTTTTTATTTCAAAATTATTGGATAAACCGCCGGCCGTAACACATTTTATATGTAACTGTCCGGAAACTGAAGCGAAAGTATATAAATTATACCTATTTCCTTTTACTTTGATCCAAGGAATTTAAAGTGTCAAAAGGAAATGTAGGCTGCATACAGATCTACCACAATTTCGAATAGAAGCTTTCCCTTATTTAATCAGAGAAAAGTAGTACAAAATCTGCTATTAATGTCAAAATCATTTTTAAGTAGGGAGATAGGAGAGGTCTATTTTCGCGAACTGTAAACAACGACTGAATAATTTAAATTTTACAATTTATTCCTGTACTTTTATGCCAGTAAGACTATATTTAAAAATATTTCCATCGGGCAATTTAAATATGTGGGAATACAAATGTTAACTAATATAAAGCATTTGGCATACATGTTGTGTTGTCACAAACACAAAAATAAATCTACAATAATGAGTGATTTAACTTATGTTGTATGAATTAGACATAAGAAAATCAAAGTTGTTTAGTGAACTTCGAACACACAAATATTTAAATAAAAAATAAATGAATAACGTCTAGAACTACTGTGAACTAAAAGGACTTACATTTAGGACTCTACAAAATAAAATTATAAACTTAACATGTATATAAAATGACTATTATATCGCAAAATGTACAATTAAATTCATAAAAACGATACTAAAAGTGAAAAAAAAATATATAAATAATTTGTCTGATTTGTCTAATTTGTCTAATTTGTCTGATCAAAACCAGGCTTGTCAAACATGACCTTTTTGCAAGAAAAATTCGAAATAAATGTAACTTTTGTACACAGAAAATTTAAGAAATAAAGGATTTACAAAAATAGGAAACCAAAAAATAAGGTGGAAATCGTTATTTAAATTCTCAAATAAAATGCGTTACATTATTATTTTTTCATTTAAATGCAGCTAGTATTTTAAACGCATAAAAGAAAATTAAATAAACAAAGTATGAAGTATATTTGACGTAATAAATATAAATTTAAATATTTCTTTTTTCCGAAAAAAACAAAATTATAGCTGTTACTTTTTCTTTTTACACATTGATAAAATTATGTGTTTTATATATTCCATAAAAATATTTTAAAATAAAATTACTGTAGAAGATGAAACTATTCATTTCGATTGTGTCTTCTAAATAAAAAATATAATAGATGCATATGTAACAAAAAATAAATTGTATTATAACAAAAATTAAATTCTACAAATTGTATTTTGTAAATAGAAAAAAAAATATCTCAACGATATTTTAAAATTAAAGTTGTTCAATCTCATTCATAGATATTTTAAGTATGTGAGTTCAATGATCATGAAATCAAATCTTATGCTGGAAAAGTTGCATAAATTTAAAATTTAAATTGCTTAAAATATTTTAAAAATTATTTTCAATGTTAATTCACATCAAAAACATTATTATATAATTTAAAACTGATGAATACGATTATTTACAAGAATAATATAATTAAAAATATCTATTGAAAATCAAATTTAGTGAACATTCGAGTATATATTTTTATGAAAAACTTTTGCAATGTATTAGGTATATGATACATTACTTAATTAAGTACAATTTTATTAAGAATTGCACTAAAATAGGATTAACGCAATTTTTTTGTTTTATAAAATTTTTTTGAGGAAAAAAATATTTAAAATATTTTAGTGATTTTTAAATAAAAAACCCGAATTGAGCAATTAAATTTCAAGACAACCTTTAATCACAATCTTTAAATAAATTTGTCAAGAAAGAAAACATCTGCATACAAATTAAAAACTGCTTATTTGTTTGTTTCATATCATTTCTACATTGAAAAAAAGCGTTAATTTTACAGTATAATACTGCCACCCCAGCTGCTAGTATTAAGCCGTAAAATTAACAGTAATAAACAGTAAAATAAGCAGTAATACGCTACTGCGCATGCGCGGTTTCTGTGATTACAGCTGAGAAATGTATTCCTGTGTGTTGCTCATCACGCGAATTTCGACCTCTACAAAATTCTGTAAACAGTATGAATACAGTGGCACGAGATGGAGTTTAATTTTCATATTTGTACACGTTGAAGGTCTTCTTCTTGAGTTAACCCCTCTTTATAATCATAGCCCGATAATGCACTTCGCATCAACTCCATTTTCTCTGGTTTCAAAATTTATTTTAGATAGATATTTAGCAAATGTTTCTAAAAATTATCACCTTCGGACATAAAAGAATTCAAATTTAAATATCCGATAAATTCTTTTTTGGCGCGTATCGTCTGCCTCTTTCTCCACTGTTATCCTCCTATTCAACAAAACGTCTAAAATCGAAGGCGTGCGATTTAGCCATATAGTGCACATATAAAACTTTATTTATTAATACAGATAAATACCCTTTAAATACAACACATTAAGTTTTTAATCATATATATTTTTTAATTGGTTACTGACTCCAGAAAATTTCGCTGATTATATAGCTCCAGATCGAAACCTCAATAAAATAAACAATTACTTTAAATTATCTAAACTATGAGCTCTAAACAAGAAACAAAAATGAGCACGTTTATCGAATATAAAACTGTATACTTTTATGAAATATGAAAAGTTTTAAAATTTACTATCGAAATATCATGTAACAAGCACCTATCAACAATATTTAATAACGTAAATTCTTTACATAAAACTATAGTTTTCAACAAAAATTTTATTTAGCTTTCGTAAGTAAAATTTATTTATCATAAAATCAAGTGTTTCTTTAAGTTACTTTAACATTCTTGAAGTTTAAACCCTAAAGTTTCATATGTCTTCACCTCACTAAAATTTAAAGTATTCATTACTTTTGTACGTTCACAAACAAATAATTTAAAGCATAAATTTGATGAATACTACTCTTAATAAAACTTTGTAGTTTTCAAGAAGATGCATTTTAAAATTACTGTATTTGTTCCATTGTAAGTTATATGCAAACTTATAAAATTTCAAAACTCCGCTAAAGTATATTTTTCTACAATATTAAAAGTTTGATACAAAAATTGAATCACAGTTTTGTATGCTAATTAGTTGCAGTAATTGACAGATTTACGCATATTTCCAAAAATAAGTATATCGGAGGAAAGTATATTTATGATAAAAAGCATGAGGGGTAATAGGATAATTGTTTCGGTATTATAAAGAGTTTCTATTTTCCATTAAGTTACGTTTTCTTCAAATATAACTATTTTTGAAACAAACTTCTGAATCTATATGGATTACTTTTAAAAACTTTATATTTAAAAAATCTTTTTTGACAAAAATTGTAACATTTCGAAAGAATTTAGCTGTTTATAAAAAGTTGTATATTGTATTTAAAAATTGTTTATGTTAAATTGCGTTATCAATTAAGCATATTATTTTTTAAACATGCGTGTAATATTTTTTTTCCTAAGTAAAGTTAAAATATTTAAAATTCTGTGTAAATGAGGTAAGTATTATAATAATTTCATTAACTTATTAAATTAAAATATAAAGAGAATAAAATAGTATATAATTCCAATCGGGTTAACGTTTTCACAAAAGTTTACCAAAGAACTAACTAGTCTTACATTTCAAACACCCAAACTGGTGAAAAATTATTTTGTAAAGGTTAGCGGAGGTAAGATGTTCTAGGCTGTTTCATATCATTTACGTAGGTCCAACTTTTGCACTTTTTCGCTATCATTATTTTTGTAAAAATATTTACTTTTTTTAATCCTGAATTTTAGGCTGTTAAATAATATATATATATAATTTTGGAGAAATAGCATACGCCTTTAGAAATAGGAATTGATTTTTTAAATGCTTGAAGTTTTTATTCAAAATGCTATTTGAATAAAAGTGTGAAGCAATTAAATATTCAATTAAGATGATTTTTTCTGTTATGAAATAGTGGTAGGAAGAAAGCGTAAAAGTTGGCATCTATGCTTTTGTAAAAGAAAAAAGAATTTAATAATGTCTATGCTGAATATTGCTCAACTTATGGGAACAGTCTTCACTGTGAATCTGAAATTCCAAATACTTCAATACTTCCAAGTGCAAGCAAACAATAATTCAAAGTTTGAAATACTAATAAGGAACTGAGATGAAAGATTTTTCTTTTAAATGAAGAGTGTTGTTTATGTTTTTTATGCTGACTTCGATAAATATACTGAAAGAAGAACGGAAAATTATGCATCAAACATAAATTATGAAACACGTTCCGAAATAAATAAAAATGTGTTAAGAAGTTGATATTTTTTCGTATGATGAAATGATATATATCTAAATAAGCAATTTAAATAAATGCACAACGCAGTTAAAATTCGTTTTCAGCAATTTGTATCGACTGCAGATAATGTGTGTGAATTATTTCATGCGACGCTGTATATGATCTATAGGATGCACACACACCACACAATACACTATATGTAAGTTATTTTTTAAATTACATACCACAGCTGTGTAAATGCACTTCAGCAATCATCACTCACAGTCAGTCCTGTTACGGAATTTTTTTTTTTTTTTGTATGGAAATGAACGATAAATGATATTATGCTGCGGTGCATATTAGTAATGCATATCAAGTTCATTAAACATGCAGCAGTAGTATATCATTGAAGTACTCGGTAAAAAAAAAATCCCATATATCTTAATATAATGTCATTCTTTTGTACGACGCTGTAAATAAACTATAAATTCTACTTTATTCTCTATAGAAAACATGTTGGAGTCCACTTCAGGGATGCATATCAATCTCATTATACTTAAAACACTATATGCACCGCAAACGTTCATTCACATTAGATCATAATGTAATCAAATGATTTTGTGAAACGCTGTAAAGGAACTGGAAATGCTACATATTTCATATTCAATGAAAAACATGCTATACTATTCCCTAATAACATAAATTACATGACAATACTAGTATATTTATGAGACTTAGACAATGGACAGACAGACAAACCGAAATCATGGAAACTTTTCAACTATGTTGAAAATGTTAAAAGATTTTCACATAAGTTTCCACAAAAATCGAGAGTTTCTGTCAAGTTGATTAATTATAAATTTGATCATAAAACAATCAAACTTTCCACTTACGAAGTTATTCAGAAAGAAACCAGACACCAATGAACAAGACAGCAAACTGCAAAATGGGGTAATGCATGGTGTTGGCTCATGAGGCACATATAATCTAAAATTAGAATTAATTAACTTACAATGAAAGATTACTGGGCCATTAATAATAAAATGCTTTCTTTAAAAGGAAGGGTTAGTGTTCTAGGTACATACGCCAAATAAAATATGAAAAAAGTGATTAAACACCTTACCTTACAAACATACTTGCGTACTAATAAACTTATACACATTCATGCTTTCTTAATTACATTCCTGCAATCATAAATAAATGCCTTCTAAATTACTTACAAGCATATATACTAACGTCCATACATAAACGCACTGAAATTATTTCACATCTTAGAATATTACAACAATTTAAACTAAATTAAGCAAACAATAAAAAACAAATAAATATAAACAAAAATAAAAGGAAGGTTAGTAGGATAATTAACCTAGTCGGGTTAGTAAAAAAGAAATTGACATGGTAGTGGTAAATTTGTAACGTATCCGACAAGGCCGTCACTTTGAAGTTCATTCATGACTAGATTTTATAGTTCAAACATCGTCATTTAAAACTAATCGAGCAAGGGACGTGATGGAGTGCCTTTACAAATTTGCCTAAATATGCGGCGACTAACAGAAATTTCCTCTCAAATCAATATTCACTCACAATAAATATAACATTTACTAATTTTCAAAACTCATTTACGTACAGAACGCTGATGACTCGAATCACTTTTAAGTCCAAGAGCAAGTAAAGCTTTGATTCAAACAAAAAAGTAACTCGAAGCTTTAAACACACTCTAAACTTCACTAAAAAAAGAAATCTGTGGTTGCCAATAAGCTTTATTCAAACTATAAACTAAAGTCAATTTTTCTTAAACGGCAAGTTTCAATCGGGTAGATTAAACTCTTCATAAGAACTTGTAACTCCAATCCTTCGGCACTGGCCTTGATCTCCGGGACGATACCGGACTTGATGGAATTTATGGGGAAACCTTGAGCACAAGTCAAACCTCAAATCCTGTGGTTCCTCTTAAAATGGAAACGGTCTGGCTTTACGCAGCGACTTCGGGATTAGGTTTCCCTTTAGGTTCGGCCCGAGAACATTAATAAGAACAACAGTATTTAAAACTCATATATGACAGTTTGTAAACTTTTTTGTAAAATTGTGCAAATATTAAGCATACAGGCCTCATTAAAAAATCTTGCAAAAACTTGTGTTTCTCTTTAACCAAGTCAGCTTGCAAACTAACGAAAACAACATAAAATGTTTTCATATATGATAGACTGGTTAATTTAATTATTTGATTTACATTTTACACAATTAAAATGAACAGTAAATTTCTTATTAATCAACGTTTTATGAATTATAAATAAAAATACTGATCGAAAATTAAAATCTTGCTAAAAAGATGCACTTTTTATGACTGAAGTCGTTCAAATTAGATAAATGAAAAAAATGCGAAATTTTACATGCATTTAAAAATATTTTCTGATCAAAGACATGCCATAATTCTATAATGGTAATTGATCATATATTAAAAATTCATAAACAATAAATATTTTTCCCGGTAAACAATTTTATATTTTAAGACAAATATTTTAAAAATATTTTTAAGTAAGATTATCTGTCATTTCTCACTTAATTATTTAATGACAAATACGTTATACAAAACATTTAAAGAGTAATTTATCTAATTTACTTCAAAAAAGTATTCCAGAATAATGTTTTGGTATTCATTTTTAATAATTGCAATTTTTGAAATATATTTCAAATAAAAAAATATAACTTTGTTTCTACAAAATAATCTTTTTGAAAATCAATTAGTGAATGTTAGTATCAGTTATCATTATTTTTATGTTATATTATTTTCTTTATTTTATATTAATTTATTTTCATTTTATATTATTTTCTTGATAAAGGATTTAATTAGTTGTTTGAAAGAATTATTTTGTTTTATAAAATAAATAAAACAAAATTCGATAATTTTTCCATTCTACAAAGCAATTTTAAAACTGTTCTTCAATTTTTCAATTTAAATTTATTTGTTCTAATTTTTTTCCTTAGAAAACGTTTAGACATAATGAAAAATTAAACAAAATATATTGTGCAATAGAATGATTAATATAATTATTGTAGACTTTCTTGTTTTATTAGAAAACATTATCGAAATATTTTATAGTGTACTTTGTTATGCCAACATTTAAAAATTCATATTAAAATATTTAAGTACGATAGATTCTAATGTATGTTCGTTGTAACGTTTACAAATTACGGAAGAATATATACAGTAAGTTTCTTTTACCCACCAAAATATTAACAGTATAATTAAACGCAACTGTGTTAACAATATAAATATACGATATAAGTAACAACATAAGTATCAATTAAATAAATTAATTAATTTGATATAGTTAGAGTAGTTATACGATTAGAAACATAGTTTACGAGTAGTATACGTATGCTTCGTAGAGTAGAGTAGGAATATCATAGGAAATATCAATGGAAATATCAATGGAGTAAGGGCGTTCCCATATGTAGCGTGTTTTCATAAAGTACAATGCGTGGTGTTCTCAAAACTACTGTCAACATATGAGTGAATTCAGAAAGGATGGAACTTCTAGTTAGCTCAAGTGGCAGCGTTTGTGAAAATTTCGTTCACCTTTAATCTCCCCCCATAAATTCAGAAATTAATTTTAGAATTTTACTGGCTTTGTTGTATTATTGTTAAAGAGGCGAACTTTGAAATAGCGATTTCATGATTTAAAAGATAGAAAAGCTTACGCGTGAGGCAATTATTACGAGTGATGTTTAGTAATGTTATACATAACACTAATTTTTTTTTTTCAGCAGAGCTGACATTACACTGTAAATTAATGAAAGACAAAAGATGTGAATTATCACTTTACTAAACAGCGTACAACCATTAGAGTGAAAAAATGTCCAGACCGGGGTTGGATCCCGGATCCCTTGGTATAGCGCACCAAGAAAGGGGTCCATCTTGTGCTGCGTGATTTTAGCCTAGCCTTATAAGAGTGAGAGAATGCTAGACTGGATGTAGATCTGGATAGCACTTGGTGCGATACACCAAGGGATCCGGGATCGAACCCCGGTCTGGACATTTTTTCACTCTAATGGTTGTACGCTGTTTAGTAAAGTGATAATTCACATCCTTTGTTTTCCATGTTATACATAAATTAAATTCTATAACTGAAACATAAATGTAATTCATAGAATATTTATTTATTGTACATATATTTCAAATATAGGAAGGAAAATATATTATTTGTTTTTAAAGAAGGTGGCATCATTAAGGTATGATAGCATTATAAATTATTTTCCAGAACAAAGTGCTAAATTCCTGAAAATATTTTAAAAAAAGATTGATTTTTTGCAAACGATTATTAAAAGCTATATGTAGATGTAAACAATGGAAGCATTAAAAAGTAGTATGGTGTGGCGATTTATTCTGTAATATTTTTTATAATAAGTTGTTTTATATAGCGATGTTAGACACCAACAATTACAAAATATAGTGCATTTCTTTAAATTTAACTTGGAGTTACATTGGTCAGTGTAGAACAGTTCAACAGCGCCCCCTACCGGATATTCGAATATACAATTGGAAACACATGCAAACTTTTCATTAATATATACAAAATTTGTTACATGTTCTACGCAATAAAAACTGAGATACAGCTATAATGTTCATCGCAAAAAACAGCATAGCATGGCCCACTATTGAATGACCAAACCCACAATTCAATCAATATAGTTTTTCATAAATATTTTACTTATTACATTTGGGGGGCGACATATAGCTATCAATGAAATCCTGTAAAACACAGCACAGCAGCGCCCTCTGTTAAATAAACAAATTGAATTAACATAACAGAAAACATTAAAAAAGAATTGAAATTGGAATGATAAATTCACCTTATAGTTAAAACAGATAAAATACTTATTAAAAATGTACTTAAAAGTGTGCTGAAATGAGACAGACGTATAAGATATTATAACATACTTTAATACCGAGATCTTTCGAACACACACGCGTTCATTTTCTTGGGGAACTGACAATAGAACGTTGACTGATAATAGAAGTGTCGCTTCCACTGTGCTGTTACGTAACGGATTTTGAACAAGAGCTAGTCTATTAACCTGTGGGGGTGTATGAAAGGTCCGTGCGGTCAGGCGCTGAAGTATTTGATATTTTCAAAATACTGAACCATGTCTCAGGTATGTTGTAAGATAAATCATCATTATATGCGCTATTTCCTTTATTCAAAATTTCTAATAATTCTCTGATTTAAATAGTATAACCTACAACGAACTATATTTTACTGATAAAATCAGAGAATCATTAGAAATTCTGTGTAAAGGAAATAGCGCACGTGATGAAGGTTTATTTTACAACATATCTGAGATATGGTTCAGTATTTTCAAAATATCAGACTCCAGCGTCTGAACGCATGGACCTTTCATACATCCCTACAGATTAATAGAATATCACTTCTTCAAAATCCATTACGTAACAGCACAGTGGAAGCGACACTTCTATTGTCAGTCAACGTATCCCCTTGAAAATGAACGGGTGTGTGTTCGAAAGATCTCGGGATTAAATTATGTTATAATAACTTATATCTATGTCTGTCTCATTTTAGCACCCTTTTAAATATATTTTTAATAAGTATTTTATATGAATCAATATATTTTTAATAAATATCTTACGTATTAAATTTTCGGTGTAATTCCCTCCCATATATGTTGAGATGTAGCGTTATCAGAAATGATGGAAAGCACAACATATCAGCGCTCACTTGCTGATCAAGATACATCCAAAAATAATAAGTACCAATTTATGTCAAGGGCTAACGAAATACGGAATTTAATAAAATTCCATCCAATATCCGGCTATATGCACTAACACATGGTTTGAGGAAATATGCAGTTTGATAAAATTCCATTTCATAGATACTGAGATTTAGGCACTAACATTTTTACATACATAACATAGATACTAACATTTTTCAACTATGCTGGAAAATGTTAAAAAGTTCTTTTGAGCAGTGTAACTGCCAAATGTGATTTTTAAATTACTCTATCATACTTTAAATTTTAAGAAATGATTTTTTACTATTAGTCAAGCCATGCGTTGAGAAGGAATTAATACATCTCTCGAGTATCTTGAACCCTTTCACTGACAAGTCCGTGTTAATGCGTTCACTAAGCTCCAGGTTTCACTGCAATAAAAGCATTATTTAAAGTAATAAAATTCTATTGGTTTAATGCATTTTTAATGCGCTGAGAAATGAATAATACTCTCAAAGATTACATTCATATTTGCAATTAAGTTTTTTATATTCAATGTTTAAAAAATTGTTTTTATTAGCATTTAAAACAAAATGCAGTGAAAAAAAAAACATTACAGACTTGCCCTTTTGCAAGACTCTTCAGAGGGTTGAATGCGCACTGGATTCCCGATTTTCCGACTCAGTAATAGTTTTCATATTTGGTTAATTGACACCCCTTACAATTTCATCCTAAGTCTCATGATTGTTGGATAATGTGGTGTCTACTATAGTTTAATGTGAAAAATAATGTCCTCATGGTTTCCTGATGGTTTTGTAATAGTTTGAGTATAATTTCCTTATAATTTTTGTTACATTCTATTAATTGGATTATAAAAGAAGTGCGTATATAGTTCCTCAAAGCTATCCTCTCCTTTAAGTAATGAAGATTGCCGTTTTCCAGATTCTACCTCATAAACTTTTTCAAGAGTCCATCTATTTCCGTTATTAGTTTATTTTGGCTTTATAAAAACTATATATTAATAAAGGAATCTCAAGTGTGACACAATAAAGAAATAAATTACTCCATAAATTTACATCTTACGATGTACTCAAAATGCCGTATCTTCATATATACAAGAGCTGGAGACTTTTTTGGTGATAGATGATTCTGAATTACTAAAGGGCAGACTTGTTATAGGGAATTGTTTACGGCAGAATGTTGCCGAGAAAGGGATTTTTCGCCGGACGAGCCACGGCATCCTGATACAAACTTTTAAAAAGAACTGTAATTAATTGTGTGTCGCTAATTGTAATTTCCGTGTGCTGGAAAGTGTTTGATTAATAAATTAATGTTGTTCGCTAACAAGTTTTTTAATTTTAAGCAGTATATTTTAATGATTACTGAATGCAGAATAATGGCAGACTACTATGTTTGAAATAAATTGAAACTAGTTTGCAATAACTATTAACTTAAAAATGCACAAATGAATAATCCAACAATTATTTTACATTAAAATTTAAAAATGTATAAATAGAGAAAAATATCATGTAATAATTCATCATTGACAATAAATGGCTAGAAATTATTAAATTATTATTTTAATGAAATCATTTTTAATCACTGTATTGTATGTCCCTGTAAGATTACATAAGTTAATAAAAATGACAATGCATGAAGAGTTAATTGATTGGACAAAACGACTGTTATAGTGTTATCACATAATAATGCCCAAACGTTTTATCAAATATATATTTACGTACAAAGTAAAACGAATATGTGTTTACTTAAATTAATTTTTAACGAAAACAGGATGCGCTTTTCGCGAGGAAATTACCTACAGGCGTGTAAACTATTTATTTCTGCCTTAATTAAATTTTCAAATACGTTTTCTGAACTATTCACTATTTCCTTTACTGGAAGCACTTAGTTAAAAATACTGCATAAAATAACAGGAAAACAGTTTCTAAATATTTAAAAGTTATCAATATGTCAATAGTTTAAAACTAGATGTTAAAAGTAAAACTAGTATTCTAATTTAAAATAGATCTACTATCATTAAGTCATTTATATGTTTTGTGAAAAGTGAGCTATAGTGTCAAATAACTAAACATTTTACGTCTGAATCAAAATTTTAAAAATTAAATAAATCAGACATTTAATAAACCTGAATAAAAAAACACATAAGTATCACAGGATAAAATTACAGCAGACATTTCAAGCTGTACACAAGCTGTTCATCAGTAGAAATGTCGATACCGAAGCTGTTGTGTACACATGTTCACATTCAGGAATATTACTTAAACGTTAAATTTACTTACAAGTTACTTAATCTAATATATAAAAATGAAAATTTGTCTGTCTGTCTGTATTTATATACAAATATACAGTTTAGAAGCTAGAATCGTGAAATTATACGCACAGTTTACTAAAACACAAGCGAAGCAACTAAAGCAATCCAAAATCCAAATAAATTACAGTTAATTTTTAATAAATAAAAAACAACCAACCTAACAGCAATTTCGTATCAAATTTAAACATCTTTTGTTATAGTAGCTGTCAACAACTAAAAATACACAATAAACTTCTTTCCACAACAATGAATTTCCTATCGAAATGTTTCCACCTGAAAAATGAAAATGAAATTAAAAGTTTCAAGAATGAAAAAGGAGATGAATGTGACGTCATATTTGAAGTATAAAAGAGGTTTTCAAAGAGTTCTCAATAATACAAGGAACATAAATATACATAAAACGTACAGAAAGTAGGTAAACATGGGGTCAGCAGGTGAATATATAACGTCATATGAGTTTGAGGAACGTATTGAACCATGATAAAAATTCGATTATGTAACTACTGGCACAGTGTAACATTTGAGGCTCTCTGAATTCGTTATCACTATCTTTAAATCGATTCCGCATGTATACGTATGTGTATGCATGTACATTCGAATTTCCCCAAATGTTCAGGTACCCAGAACTTATTCTTAGTGAAGCGTTTTGAATTCCACCTTGTTCATCTTCCAATTAAAACGAACAGCACATCTAAAGGTTTTTGGAAGCTTCATTCACCGAGGCGTCAACACCTCCAACAAAATTTAAAATGCATTTCTTTCAAAAGATTTATTTTGAACTGTAGGACATTTCAGGGATGTTAGTAATTAAGATATTGATGTCCAATGTGAAGTGAAGTTACATGAGATAAGTACGTTTCCAGTCATCCTATGAATTTGTCTTTATAATTCCTAATTCTAATATTTTCAAAAAATTCACTTTAAATTAAAAAATAATCATACAATTCTTTTCTGAAAATGAACGGTTTGCCACATTTTTACATTAAAATTTAAAATGTTGAAACCCCTGATTCTGTGTTTCAGAACGACACCCCTTCGCGACGAGCGTCCTTTACAGAATTTTTAATCTTTTACCACCGGTTTCTCAAAACAGAAATTTTCGGCTAATTGAATCGCAGAAATGCTGTCATTAAGTAAGGCAAAGCTTACAATAAAAAGTTACTGGTGGCAATAATCGAGGATTCTGAGCATCTTCTGCGTCACGTATACGTGTCGCTCGTCCCCAAGGGGTTAAGAAGCAGCAGTACCCATTAGTCAGAAAGATCCTATATTAAACGCTACGAATCATTTTCTTATTCTAAGCTCCCCGATGATCATAATAATTTTATTTTATGGATATTTTTATTTAAAGTTTTTCAAATCTATGGACGATTTCCGTTTGAAAATAAATAGTGAACACCTACAAAAATGTTCTTACTTTAACGGATATTACACCAGCATTCCCCTTCCCAAATAATACATGTTTAAAACAGTTTATCGATCTAATGTTCATCTAGGCCTAGGTCGCATCAAGAAATAACGTAAGGTATAAAGAACGTAATTTAATCCCTCTTTCAGAGTGCTTAATTGCATTCCTTAGTTAATATGTAGGGTTTTAGATGATTATGCTGTGATCGTTTCGTGGTTCCAAATTGAAAAGTGGAACTCTTAAGAGAACTGCATTCAATATTTTAAACTAGCAAACGGAAACACACATTTTTGGGGCAGGGCTACGTGAGGAGCAAAGGTTACGTGAGGAAAAAAAGTTTGGGACAGCTGTCCTCAAGTTAGCATTACTAAAATCATCTTGTTAACGCTTGCATTTGTAGAGACTACCTTTTTTTTAAAATTTTATTCATTAGTTAACTTATTTTATTTATTTGATAAGTTCTTGTTTATTATTATATTCTTTTTAGCACTTGCCAACATAGATGAAAAGTACTTCGAATTGTCTGACCGTCTGTTGGTGATTTAACTCACGTAAATATACTTGGAATATCATGTAATTGATATATGTTGTTTGGGTTTACCATGGGATGTACTGTATTGAAAATTAAGTGTGTTAGTTCGTTTACAGGGCAGTTAAAGAATTTTATTACATTATGGTCCACTGGGAAAAATCATTTGCAGTGTCTTTTATTTTAAACTATTTTAAACATATTGAAATTGATATACATCACTGAGGTGCACTACAAGCGGCTTACTATAGAAAATGGTGTGCGTAGAATTTATCGTTAATATACAGGTACATACAAAATAATTCGGTTACAGATAGTCTATGAGCTATAATTGAAAAAAGCGCGTTTTCAATATTGTGGTTTGCGTTTTTAAATTTACCATTTTTTTGCATATTATTTGTTGTGTATAAATTTCATAGATCATATACAGGGCTGCGTAAAATAATTCGAGTGCCTTTCCGTTCATTATCGTTAATTACTAAAAGGGAAATTTCAATTGTGTTAGGCGTTTTCTAACTGAAATAAATGTTTGATTAGTATGTATTATATATCAAATCTATTGATCGTATACAGGGCTGCACATGATAATTCAGTTATATTTCTGATTATAGATGGTAATTTATCGAATTGGGTTTTCAAATGTGGGTTGCGCTTTCCACGTTGTCTGCGTAAACATAAATTTTTACCTTATAAAACGGTCAAGTTTTATGATAATATTCTTAATATGTTGGAAATTTTTTCATAATCTAAGCTTCACGCATGATTAGTCCTTCTTTTTTTTAATGTAAAATATATAAAAAAAAAAACGATAACCGAGTTTTAGAAGATTCCGTTACGGAAGGGTGTGTTTTAAAAAAGATGTTGTAAAACATATCCGATCTTTCTCATATCAGAGTTAAAATAATATCTTTTTCTAAATAAATATTTTTATTTATCTTTATAACATTTAACTACTAAATTATATAGCCGAGTTATTTACTTACTTTCTACCGTCTCGATATGTAGACAAAAGGGATTTATGTTATCAACGAAAAGAAAAATATTCCTTTAATTCTATCAATCGAAGCATTCTTTCGCCTTCCGAATGAACGGTAGTGAAACTATTACACATGATGTGCTTTTATTAAATTTTATTTATAAAGGTTGAAAAAAATTCATGCTACGTTAAGTATTTGTTACTGAACAGAGGCAGCTAATAAAACTACAATTTATTTTTCTAGAAAAATTAGAGATACTTACTTCCATGAAAGTGTTTATATACAGGATGAGTCAGAAAAATGTATACAGATTCTTCAGATCTAAATAGATGTTCTTGTCTTCAGTTGTGGCAGATTTTTAATTTTGGGATTTCAAGGACCTTTTTGTTGCCATGTGCATTTTGCCGGACTCTCAAATAGTAATGCACGGTGCTTCAAAAAATGTATACACAGTTTGTATGATTTTAAATCCAGTTTTTATTCACATGTAATTAATATACAAATTGTAAAAGAATCTACATAAAATGCATAACCCTCCCTCCTACCGCAGATGTTCAAAATTATTACCGTTCTAGTCAATAGACTGCTTATAACGGTGGGCTATTGATTCACAAATTTCAACAAACATTTCATTTGATGTTGTGACGCTTTCTTGCTCAATTGCGGTTCGGGAACGTTATGTATGAACATCCATTCGTTTCAAACTTATCTTTTGTCCGATGAATTGTAAGTCGCATGGGTCTGAAACTCCCTGCGATATTGTTTTTTACTTCTGCTACCTTTTCATACTTACAAAAATACTTTAAAATAAATTCCTTTCTTTCAAAAGTTAATCTTGGTCCTCTCATATTTTTCCAATTAATCACACTTTAAAAAGAAAGAACAAGTTGGAAATTGTACGTTAAACGTGACATAAGAGGTGCGATCGTTTTGTAACAAGTTCCACAATGTAAAAAATCATCCTTATTATTTCAGTGAAATGAATTATATCGTCTGCTATGAGCGAAATGAGCGTACCTTTTGTTTTTTTCTTATTACGTATGCCACGTTTACAAATGCAATTTTGTTTTCTACACCAGACAGCACTGTAAAATTCACCATGGAAATCTTGCTTTGCCGATGATAACATCCATGTTTTAATATTTTTATGACTTATAACGAACGAATCTCATGTATTTATTTACTCTAATCCATTGAGATATTCGGCTGTTAACGTAATTTCCACTGAAGTTATCGCTGAATCTATACATTTTTTAATGTAACTCATCTCCCAAACAAGCATTTTTTTTTCAACGATCTTTCAAAAAATGTAACTGTTTTGCAATTTTATTTAAAAAAATAATTTTGAATAAAAATAGCCGCCTGGCATATGAAAAAGGAAGTGGTTTGCCAGTATTTGTTTTCCTCAGTCCATGACTTACGCTTTTATTATATAGATTAACGGTAGGATTTAATAGAATAAAGAAGACTTTTATTAATATCTTTTTAAGTTTTGATTCGATTTTTATAAAATTTGAAATGATTCGAAAAAATTCTACAACTATAATGTATATTAAATTTCAAACCATTCTGTTGAATAGTTTTTGCGCTGTTATATGCGGACAGACGGACGGACCAGACGACGACTATAGATGCCACGTATTTATATAATTACGAACGCACCTAAAAATTAGAAAGTTATGACCTGTTAAGCAGTGTATGGATACATTTTTTTTGACGCACTCTGTATTTATTTCAACAAAGCATTAATCCAAGATAATGAATTTGAATAGTAAATTGTGTAATTGTACGTTTATTTTGAAGCCATTCCCTTTTAAACTCTTTTATTTAACTTTAATTGGTTTGCGCATGTGGAGATGGAATTTCGTAATCGAATTTTCATTCACTTCCTGATAAGCTAGAACTATAAAAATTACGTACATAGATGTATTTCGAGTGACAATATAACATTTATTATTTTTAGAAAATAATTATAAATTACTGAAATAATTTGATTTTTTTTTTGTAAGCCGCTTTTGATGATAAATCGTCAAATAAGATTTTTGTTTAAGACTGTATACGCTGTAACAACACTACTTCACAGTACACAAAAATATTACAAAATACAAGAAGTATATATGAGAATATAGAGTCTGAACTGAACACTAAAGTCTGAACCCGATGATTGGTGACATTTCGTTTTTTATACATAATACGTTCATTTTACGTTTCCTTAAATACTTTACATAATTTTATTTATTATAATCGTTTCTTAAATTTAACATCATGTGCTCGATTTACGTATTGGAAGAATATGTATAACTTAGCTTGGTTCATAACATACGAGAAACAAATTAGAACTTTCTTTGAAGACTTTGAACAATTGTTTCACTTTCAGTTCATGGGTTTTAGAGTTTTTTGGTTGTGAGGACGCCCGTTCGATTCTGGGCAAAACTTCTCTTTTCACGGCACTCGTCCCGTCGGCATATATCGGAGAGAGAAAAATTCTCCAACTGCTCTGCTCAGAGCTTGCAACAAATTACCCCTCTCAAATTTTAAGTATATATCGTCGATAAATTTCCAGTAGTTCAATGACTTTATAAGAAAGGTTATGCAGCTAAGGCGTATTTCAAAATAGGTTGAGTGATGTGAATCTCCTGGTCTCAAGTACCACAAATTTATTGTGCAATAAAAGTTTGTATATAGTCGATCACAAGATTCAAGATAAAAATTTATATGCACTTCGTAAGTTTTATAGTCACTTGAGAATATTTACGTGTGTACATCTAAAACTGATTTTCAGCTTCATCAATACTTAACAGTCATCTTGTATACACCTTTCTTCCAATTAGTGAATCAGACATAAAACTTTACAACGCGTTCCACAATAATGGTGTTAATTATTCGCCAAAGCACGCTCGCTAAAATTTGCCAACTGTCTATGAAACTGCAACAACGAAATATTTTAAACACAATTAAAAAATTACATTTAAATAAGAAATAAAAAGCATAATATATTTTAAAAGAAATGCACGTTTATATGCACGAGAAAACAATATAGAAATCCAAAATATATAATTTGAATAATGCTTTTTATTATTTTATCTTGCAATAACTTAAAACAAGAAATAGAACAAAAATTATACTTTTTCTAATAAATTCACTAGTTGGAGCTTTCTACTAGGCGTAAATAAAAGCTGTGAATTTCTCATAATCGGCACCTACACCAAATTAACGTTTTGTAACGGAGATGTTTTGGAATAAAGTGAGTTTCAGTCATGAAATTAAGCACGATTTTAAAGATAAACGTTAAATGTTTATAAAAGAGTGTTTTTTTTAAACATTTTTACTTCCATACGTCTTTTATCAGACAATAAGGTGCCCTTTGCATTACATATATATATATATATAATATTACAAGTGTTAAAAATATATATCTTTAAACATTTAGAAAATCGTGAAATATTTTTACAATTCGCTTAAAATCATTTTTACATCTATGGTAATAACCTAAAAATATAGCAATAACATACTTAATAGCATTATTTAGTGGCAGACTTGCGTATTGCTTTTAATTGCCGGAAATACGTCGTGGCATTTAAGATAACAGCACCTCGTTAATGGAAAGAAAAAGTTATTTTTGTAATGTTTATTAAAATTATGGAAGATTCATCATTATGTTTTATCACTTTCACCTTTTCAAAAAAAATATTGCTACACCTATAACCATATAGTATAAGAGGTGAACCCAATCAGACATAATTTATATTGTAATATTGTTTAAAAAGATTGAAAATGGGATTACATTATTAATTAGTTGGTTTTGCAAGTAAAGCTATGACACACATGACGTTTTATTATATGGTTATGACGCTAATTGTGAAGCACGTGAAATAAGAATCATACAATTGACATTCAGACTAGTAATGGTTTGATTCGAGATATTCTAAGAATCGTAGCCTTGGTTCTTGAGAATTTCTCAGAATTAAATTATTCATTCGAAGACTTTGCACTTGAACGGGGCTGTCACTGAGAACTACAATAGAGTCTGAACCCGTTGATTGGTGACATTTCGTTTTTTTATACATCGTACGTTCATTTTACGTATTCTTAAATACTTTACATAATTTTATTTATTATAATCGTTTTCTTAAATTTAACGTCATGTGATCGATTTATGTACTGGAAGAATATATATAACTTATCTTGGTTCATAACACACGAGAAAAAAATTATAAACATTAAAATAGCGCCGATCATTCATCCAGCTGCAAATTTACGGAGTAAAATGGCTCGAAAAGCGCTAAATACAATCTAAATACCACCATTCACTCGATCCATCTTACGAGAGTATAAGAGAACACGAGCTAAGAACTAACAAGAATGAAAAATAATGCATCAAACATAGACTATGAAAGACTTTCTAACACTAATAAAATAATATTCAAAAGTCCCATTTGTTCATACAATGAATTCGATCATAGTTCTGTCTGTAACCGAATTCTTTCGTGCCGCCTTGTAAATGAACATAAATGCTACGCGCTCCTTAATCTATTGAAAACTCGTTATGGAACACCATTGTCTTCCTTAAAATTTCAGTATGTTTGAAACATCATAACAATATTAAAGTGGATCGCAAACAATGTTCCCGATATATAACAATGCAATGGATTTTCTTGTGCGTCCCTTATACAAACTATAAATGCTACTTATTCTGTATCTTTATCTGTTTATTTTCATTATCTTTAAATTATTGAAGCATCATTAAAATGCATCGGAAACCATTTTTCTCCATAAGCCATAATGTAACGGAATTCTTTAGTGTGTCCTTTAAACGAGATAAAAATGATATACATCCATTTTAAATACCGTATATTCTATAGTAAATATCAATAACATAGAAAAATTTCATAGCAATTCGAATATATTTACGGTAGTGCGAACAGACAGACAGCAGACAGACAGACAAACAGAAATCCTAAACACTTTTCAACTATGTTGGAAAACTTTAAAAACAGTCGAAAACCACAATTTTCGTTGCCTTGAATGACTGGGGGCTTGTATTTAAACACTTCTGTGCGCGATAGAAACAAGTCGAAAATTTCGTTGAATCGGAAACGTCGATATTTTTTATTTGAACACTCACTAACATAGACAACTTCAGAGGACAGGATTTTGAAGAACAGTTATCCCTTTGTATCACCGCGTTGTATATGTGCAACGCATCCATAAGTTAATGGCAGGATTTAAAAGACGATTTTATTTATTGCTGTTATTTCTCAACACAGCAAATATAAGGGGTTATAAAGGGTTATAGAATTCTCAGCAGATGGTGAAACTGAGTTAACGTTTCATGCCTAAAAAATTAAAAAGGCTGCACTGCACTGCAAAAAAAAAATTAATTTTACAGTATAATACTGTGCGGCAGCGTATTACTGCTTATTTTTACTGTTTATTACTGTTAATTTTACGGTATAATACTGGCAGATGGGGTGGCAGTATTATACTGTAAAATCAACACTTTTTTTGCAGTGTTGAGACGTCCAAAAATATATTTATGACAAAGGTAAGTTCGTATACTTTAAAATCTTGTATTAGAAAATTGGCAATATTTATGAAGAAATGTGTAATTTTCTGTTTATTGCAGATGTTCCTCTTAGTCAATAATTTTTATTTTTATGTTCATTTATTTCAAGCGTAAAATTTTGTGTTCTAACTTCTGAGCAAATATTTTTTTTCAAATCGGAGTTGGTGAGTCACAAAGGGTTAAAGTAATTTTAGGGTAGTCTTTAGTGTTAAACCTTCGAGAAATCGTTTTTTCACTTTTCCTATCTTTTAAAAATTTATTCAATTTTGAATCGAACAAAGCAACCCGCCTAAATACATTAAAGTTATCTAACGAAATTTAGCATGATACATCGTCAAAACACATTCTAAACATAACAAATAAAATTTGCATTGTTTAGTAGGCAAACCAAGGTTATTTTATGCCTATCTTTGCAAAATAAATTATTTTTCTGCAAATGATTGTTTTCTCTACAGAGCGCGTAGGCAGCAAAAACATCATTTAAGAAAATTCAAAAATCAATCGAAACTTGTGTTAAAGTACACATTTCAATTGACCCGGTATAATTCGAATATCTTCATGCGGTTTATTTTGTTCAATTCATTAATGTCTAAATTGTAAAAAAATATCTATAAAAAAGAAAAAATCGATTTCTTTAAAGGTTTAAAACTGATGACTTTACTCAATAATTGGAAAGTATTTATTTATTACCTTTAGAAAACAAATAAAATCTACCAATGAGGCACTTTTCTTCTTTCTTGTTATTTTTTCCAAATTTAATAATAAATACATCTTTCTTCTCAAATAAATGCAAATGAAGCATTTTTTTCAGGATTTTCTTTATCCAAGCTTTATTTTTCATTGAATTCGAGAGATATTGAACAGAAAAACATTTTAAGAAGATAAATTACCATTCAGAACACTACTAAAACGGTTTTAATATTATTTATTATGATGTCATTTTTAATCACTGTAAGCACGCGTAAATCAGATAGCTAAATAAAATACAACGCTTAAAAAGATAATTATTTGAGCACGATAGATATTACAATATTCACGTTTTGTTTAAATTAGAAAGGTCACAAGTTAAAAAGATATATATTATTTACGTTTACGTAAGTTAATTTTGAAACAAAAGAGGATGCAATTCCCCGTGAGAAAGCTAACTGTAAACACGTGAAAGAGTTATATTTGTGTTAATTAAATTTTTGAATAAGTAATTCAAACTACTTAAACTTTTGTAATTCAGTTGATGCACTTTTTTTAATTACCGTTTATAAAACAGAATACAACAAAAAAAGTACAGAATAAATCTTTTAAGTACTCAAGTATTATCATTTGGTATTTTCCATCATGTTGAGTTATACTATTACATATCATTTCGACAAAGTACGGTTCGACAACAAAAATTTCAGTTATTACAAGTGATTGAATCTAAAGCAATTCCTCTCTACTTATACTTAATAAAACGTTACAAATGTAAGAGATAATATATTCACTGTAGAGGAATATCTGCGTACGTAAATCTTCTTTTATCTTCTTATGATGATTAAAGAGCATAACTATAATTTCGAGAGTAATTACTTATCAGCGATCATCATTAGGTGATAGTAAAACACAGGGTAGCTATCCTGGCAAGAACGTTTGTTTATCCCTGCTCTCTTCTAATTAAATGATTGAAATTAGTGCTTGGAGGTCATATTTGAAAGAACTGGTCCATGAGAACGGAGATGACTTTAAAGATTCAGATGTGTTTGAACACCAAACTGTTGCATTTCAAATCAAAAGAGCGGAGGCCGGAAAAGCACTCAGTGAGGAAAAAATGGTAGATCATCCAGACTTGGTGGACTAAATCTTGAACTGCTCAAATATAGTGGCAAATGCATTGTAAGTATATTAACTCAATTGTACAACAGGATCTTGGTAAGGGATGCAATACCACAATATTTATATTTGAATGAAGGATATTTAGCACAAATGTTTAAGAAAGAGGATTAAATAATCTGCAGCAATTACTGAGGAATATGTGTTACAAGTCCAGTAATAAAATTATTCTAAAGAATTTTAAGAAATATACTAAAAGATGAATATGAAAGCATTAAAGAACACAAAATAGCTTTCTAGCAGGCAGATATTACATCGACCGCATTTTGGTCCTATGACATGTTCTGGAAAAACAGAGAGATAAGAGCAGAACAACAGAACTCATATTTGTCGATAATTAAAAACACAGGACAACGTACCGAGAAGTTTGCTTTGGAAAATACTTAAAATAGCACTTATAAATAAAAGGTTATCAATATCATTAAAGCAATTTGTTACAGAAACAGCTGAAGAGTTATAGTTGGAAATAAGTTTAATACCATTTATCACTAGTAAATTCCTTTTGCAAGGTTATTGCCTCTCACTAACAATATTTTTATATACTGATATCTTCCTCAGAATATGAACGAAGAAATTTCCTAAAATGGGTTTAAAACAATATGATAGTAAATATATCCATCACTTCTTATTCGTGGTTGATCACGTCATCGTAGCAGAAGATGAAGAAGATGAGAGATGTTTGTTACATGTTTCACAAATTAAAGGATACTTATTATGCATGGGGATTAAAGAAAAATATTAGTAGAACTTAGCACTTAACAACAAGTGTGAAAGCTGATATATTATTGGATGACATAAAAATAAAATCAGCTGAGGAATTTAAATAACTTGGATCTGTCATTTATCGAGATGGATCATCCAAAATAGATGTGGAAAAGAGATTTGGAGAAGGCAGAAAGGCAATTGCAATGCTGCATTCTGTTCTGTGGAGTAGTCATATTCTTCCCAAAACCAAACGACTAATTTATAGTGCAATCGTTAAAAGCATTTTACTGTATGATTCGAGACATTGACTTCAAATCGCTTCTTTAAAAATAAACTCCTCATTTCTGCAAATAACTTCTGGTGAAGATCAACAAGAACATTAAGGCTGGAAAAAATTTAAATTTCCAGAATAGGTGAAATAATGCAAGACAAACAGGATGTTCTACAAACGGTTGGACATAATAAGCTTAGATGGTATTCTGTAAGGGTATCTTCGCAGAATGAAACATGCGCATTGGCAAAAATCCTTTTACAACGGAGCCCGAAAAGAAGACGAAGGAGGGGAGGACCAAGAATAACCTGGAAAAATACTATTGAAGATTCATTGAAGGGTTAAAAGTTATAAGTGATGTTATTGCCCTTGAGTGGGATAAATGGTGAACAGCTCTGAAAAATACTTTTATTCGTCGAGGAAACACAATGCTTAGTTGAAATTCCTAAGGATAATGATGATTAATTTCAGGACGTAAATAAAACAACATTCCAAAATGCTTACGCATATTTGTTGTAGTATGCAGCAAGCTTGTCCCTTATATATATATTGATAAATTTGAACAAATATTAAAATGCGTTGAGCGTTTTAAAAATATATACACTACGAAAAGTTTGTTTTGTGAAAAATACATTTGAAATGCTTTATGCAATGTTATTTTCCTTACTTATGCTTAAGAAGCGTGAGGACATAGTTTCTACCAAGTACATGACAATATAAACTTTTAAAACCCTCTGACTGTCCAGCAAAAGGGTAAAATTGTAATGTTGTTTTCTCTGTATTTTGCTTTAAACGCTACATAAAGGTGATTATTCAATAATTATATAAAAAACTTAATTACATATATGAAGGTAATCGTTGAGGGTATAAATTATTACTCGATGAACTAAAACGGCATTATATCTGTAGAATTATATTAATTTAAATCATGCTTGTATTGCAGTGAAATCGGGAGCATAGTGAACGTATTAACACGGGCGTGTCAGCCAGACGGTTAAAGTTAATAACACAAAGACAAAATTCGTAGTTTTGAACTTTTAGTTTAGTTTATTTCAAGGTCCCCCTTTTCTTCAAGACATTGCTTTGGAACATGAAAAGTGAGGTTTAGTGTTTTTGATAACACCATCTTTGTTTTATGAATCATGGTAACGGAAATGGTATGTCTAGTAATGCGTCTGAAAGTCATAAATATGAAGTTTCAATTACTTCATTAGAAATTAATAAAGTATTCGTTAAATGAATTTCAACCTCAAAATAAAAGGTAGTTCTTCGAAGATTGTGTTATTTATTTAGGATTTTGGGACTGTGGTTTTTTTTTATTATATTTATTACTAGCTGACCCGACCAGATTTGCTCGGACCCGTCAAAAAATAGAACTAAATGCGAAAAAGTTCTAAACATTGCAATAAAAATTCGCAAAAAATAAAAAAGTTTGCTACACGAAATCCGTATAAACTTTATTAAACATGGAACAAAATTTACTATATTGGAAATATTGGAACAGACGACTGAAACCGGTTCTCTTTTACGAATGTGGAAAACTCACGGCAAAACGCGAAATAAAGATAAAATTTCAAAACTCACAGTGGACAAAATTTACCATATTGGTCTGAATGATGAAAACAATATTTCTTTTATGAATGTAGAAAAATCTCTGCAAAAAGCAAAAAAACTCTAAAAATCGCTTAAAAAATCGCTAAAGATTAAAACAATTTCTGTACGAATTCCGAATGCACTTTATTAAAAAAAGAGGACAGAATTTACGTTATTCGGCTAAAAGAATAAAGGATTCATTTTACTAATATATAAAAACCGCCATGAATTGCATAGAAAATTCCGAAAAAAATCGCATGAAAAATCGCTAAAAATATATAAATTGTAGAAGGCAAAATATGTACAATGAGCTAAATCTTTGCAACCGGAATTCGTTCACGAATGTAAAAAAATCGGAGAAGAATGCAAACAAATGGTAAAAATCACATTGAAAATCTGATTAAAAATTTAAAAAAAATTGAAAAAAATCGGAAGACAAAATTTATTATACTAAGTTAAAAGTTTGAAACCAAATTTTTTTTCACGAGTGTCAAAAAATTGCTGCGAAACTCGAAAAAAATCTGAAAAAAAAAATTGAAATATATTAGACGAAAAGTTAGAATCAAAATTATTTTCCCAAACTCCAAAAAATCTTCTCAAAACGCCAAAAAAAAACGCTAAAAATTGCTAAAATTCTAAAATAGAGGAAAAAAATTACTTTATTATACACTGTTAAACATTTGCAGCAAACTGTTCAGTTATTTGACCGTTTTTAGAGAAAGCGGTTACCTAACCGTAATTTAACTCTATTTGGACCATAATATTGCCAATATTATGGACAGAATAGAGTTAAATCACGGTTATGTAACCGTTTTCTATAAAAACGGTCAAATGACTGGACAGTTTGCTGCAAATTTTTAACAGTGTAGGCTGAAAGTGTAAAACAGAATTCCTTTTACGAATATAAAAAAAAATCACAGCGGGAACCGAAAGTCTGCAAAAAATCACGGTAAGTTTTAGTTAAAAAATCAAAACTCCTACAGGACAAAAATTACTATAACAGGCTAAAATTTATTTTATTAACGTTAAAAAATTGCCGCGGAACGCGAAAAAAAACGCATTGAAATTCGCATTAAAACTCGCTAAAAATTCAAAAATTGCGGACGACAAAACTTATTATATAAGGCTGAAGATTTGAACCCAAATTCCTTTGCCGAATGTCAAAATAAATTCTACATAGCGGAGAAAAAGATTACTTACTAATAGCTGGAAACATAATCTATTTACGAATGTCAAAAAATCGACACGGAACGTGAAAAAAAGGTAAAATTTCATTGGAAATAGCATTAAAAATGCTAAAATTCAAAAATCACGGATGACAAAATTTACTATAGTGGGATAAAATATTGTAACGTCAATCCTTTCATAAATGTCAAAAAATTGCCTCGAACCGCAAAAAATTTCCAAAAATCGTGTTGAAAATCGTAATAAAAATCACTAAAAATTCAAAAATTGTAAAAGACAAAATTTACTATAATTGGCATAAACATTGTAACCGGAAAGATTTCAAAAATGTGAAAAAGTCATCGCAAAATGCGAAAAATTGTATTAAAAATTACTAACATTTCAGAAGTTGCAGATGACAAAACGTACTATATTAGGCTAATAGTTTGAAACCGAATTCTTTTTACGAATGTAAAAAAATCGTTGCTGGACTTGAAAAATTGTTAACAATTACATAAGAATATTCGCTAAAAATCGGTGAGCGAATTCTGAATAAACTTATTGAAATGACGAAAACATTTATTATATTGGACTAAAAGATTGAAAATGGATCCAATTTAATAATGTAAAACAATTGTTGCAAAACGTACAAGAACGCTAAAATCGCGTAAAAAATTAAATTAAAAAAATCTAATCAAGGATTAAAAAATTGGGCTTCGAGGTTCATAACTACGTGCATAGACTTACATTCCTGCCAAATTTTGTAACTCTGCGTTCCTTATTATTACAGTCTTTAATGCTATTCTAAACGTAAAAAAAAGACATGTAAAACATTTTTTTTTCAATAATATGTTTTTAAACATTTTCCAATATAAATTGAATATTAATACCCTATGTACTAGACTTAAAAGATTTTCTTTATAGAATTCTATTCGTTTTTCTACTATACATTTATCAAATAATAAGCTATCAAATAATTTTAAAATTTCTTAATCAGCCAAAAGATTTATTGTACTAACTTTAGTAAATGAGCGAAATTTCACTTTAATCACATAAATAGTAGTTTAATATTATAGGGAAAAATGAAAAATTAAAGCAATTTATGTCTTTGTCTCAAAAGTGTAATTACATCCTTAAAAGTGAAAAATATTGTTACAAGTGAGTTTAACTCCCACCACCAATGACACCAGTACAGCTTCTACTTTTAACACGGCCTCAGATCTGGACACAACATCACAAGACTCATCCACTAAATCTACAGATTCTCAGAATCTGTTCCCGAACACTCATTCCACTACTACTAACAGTGTGCCCAACACTAACTATACCACTGAAATCTCAGAAATTTTCAAAACTTTCCAGGAAATGAAAGAAATTCTTAAGTTCAACAAATTCATACAATGTTTTAAAAATATTTCCAGAAAAACTAAAAACTGCACTAACCCACTCGAGAAAATGTTCGTCATTATGAACGAGTTTGACTGTCTTGCCTCTGAATTCAACAAACCTAATTATGAATAGTTCCACTAACTTCTCCTCTTTTTCTTTTCTTTTTGTTATATTAAAATAATAATAATAATAATAATAATAATAATAATAATAATAATAATAATAATAATAAAATAAAAATATATATAAATAAAAATCTTGTATAGCTTTATTCTCATAATTAATCTCATTCCAGCTACACCAATATATATATATATATATTGTATGGCCATTGAAAAGTGTCTTTTTTTATAAGTTTGCTTTGACCGCCTTTTCCACCTGACATTTATGCTGTTTGTATGAAACATGTTCCGAACCCTATCTTTAATCCTTAAACTTTTTATCAGTAGTATACTTACTACAGCAATACTATTTTACTTTCCTTATATTGACTCTATCCTTAATATCTATTGCTTTTCTATATTTTCCAAACTTATTTATTCCATTTTTTAAATTTTCTTTTCTTTTTATTATTTGCTCTTTAAAGCAATCTTATCTATTCCCAACGGCTCACATTTACAAGTCTTGTTACTCACAATCGACAGGGTGTTAAGTTGATCGCAACTAGGAAGCCCTTGAACCGGAATCAACTGTTTCGGACTGTAATGGGTATCTTAAATAGTGATGTTCCTGTAAAGTTGCGAAAGTAAGCAACCAATAAAAGCGCATGAAAATAATTTGTTTTCCTGTAGCGCGTAGGATGGCAGTCCCGAAGAGTTAAACAGTATCGCCTAAGAGAACATGCGTTTCTGAATTATATATTTGATTACACATTGTAACTTCAATAGAACAGCTTAATTTCTTTCTTTAAGGAATATGAGAGATAATTTGTATACAGCTAAAAGTTCTTTTAGTAGACAATAGCTATTGAAATCGTACCCATGTCTTATGTTTATACAATTACATTAGTACACATCATAAATATGTTTTCGCTTTCGTTAACATAAGAACAAGAGTAAATTCGATTCCCTAGGAAACTATTTGAGCTAAGAATATTAAGGAAATTCAATATTTTTTCAAATCTAAAAGATCACTATTTCATTGTGAAAGATATTTCGTTTATATTAAGAAACTGAAGAAATACAAAGAGTTTTATAGAAATGCAAAATGACAACGAATATGTTGGTATCCCATACCCATGTGTGGGATACGAACCCAACATATTTGTGTTCCTCTTGCATTCCTATAAAACTCTTCGTATTTCTTTACTATGCCCGCTAAAAATCATAAAGACCATTAAATTTTAAACGGCTGCGGCACTCTAAGAAAAGTGCATATTTACTAATAAAACACAAGTTAAGAAAGGTAAAACAATTTAAGAATGTCTTTGTATACATATATATATATATATATATACATTTGTATATATACATAAACAGGGTGTATCTAAAATGCTTCAACAAACTTAGAGGGATGATAGTACTCATGAAGACGAACAAAAAATGCAATGTAACATGCGGTCGCAAATGACATTTAACCCTTTCAGGGGCAGTGGTAGGTTTATGAAACCACTTAATTTTAATTCCAAAACGCCACAGTGGTACCAGAATTTTGCTAAAATCTTTTCCATTTAATATGTATGCGAAATACAGCCCTTTTTCTTATTTACAAACAAATTTTTTTGTAAATTCCGGTGCCAGCCATTTATTTCAACATTTTAGTACTAAAATTACTTTCCCCCTGAAAGGCTTAAAGGAGGAAAATCGAGAAAATGCGTCTGGAAATGGATAAACTGAGACAAGAAAGAAATACTGCAGAAAATTATTTATTGCACAAAATAGGTACAACACAGCTCGTGATGTCCAGAGAAAACAAATATTTTGCAACAACTGTTCAAAGTGTCGACCGCGGACATTATTACACAGAGTAAATATACGGAGCAACGACTGGTGTACACGCTATGTGTAACAATGTCCGCGGTCGACACTTTGAACAGTTGTTGTAAAATATTTGTTTTCTCTGGACATCACGAGCTGTGTTGTACCTATTTTGTGCAATAAATAATTTTCTGGAGTATTTCTTTCTTGTCTCAGTTTATCCATTTCCAGACGCATTTTCTCGATTTTCATCCTTTAAGCCTTTCAGAGGCAAAGTACTTTTAGTACTAAAATGTTGAAATAAATGGCTGACACCGGAATTTACACAAAAAATTTATTTATAAATATGAAAAAGGCTATATTTCACATACATATTATGGAAAATATTTTAGCAAAATTCTGGTGCCATTGTGGCGTTTTGGAATTAAAATTAAGTGGTTTCATAAACATACCACTGCCCCTGAAAGGGTTAAACGTCATTTGCGACCCCATGTTCCATTGCATTTTTTGTTCGTCTCCATGAGTACTATCATCCCTCTAAGTTTGTTGAAGCATTTCAGATACACCCTGTATATATACATTCGTATATATACATATAGTGTACAAGAGAGAGACCTATCGCGTTTTTGTTTGTTTGTTTGTTTGTTTGTTTTCACTCTTCAAAATTTACTTGATGGAGTGCCAATTTAAATTGAGAAATTACAAAAGAATATTTAAATATAGATATTCCAGAACGTTTTTGAATTTGCTTTTGAAAGATGTAAATAAGATGCTAAAAACTATTTTTAACACTTTCCAACGTTTATGAATGAACGTGTTTATGAATTCGGTTTTTCTGTATGTTGAGTGGCCATGATCTAAATCGTGTAACTATACTCGGAATGCCATGCAATTGATATATGTTATTGAAATTTATTGTGGCTTGTTCAGTATTAAAAATGAAGTGTGTGGCGTTTATAGTTCACTTTCAGCGACACTCAAAAGAATTACGTTACATTACAGTCTATGGGGAAAATCGTTTGGTAATGTTAAACTATTTGAAACATTTTGAAATTGATATACCGGGTGATTATAATTAAAGTTACGATTTCAAAAATCGATAATTTTAAAACTACTGGTCAGAATGACTTTATATTTTAGCAGAACAATCGTGAGGCAATGGAATTTTGTTTGGCGAAAGAAAAAAAATAGTTCCAAATTGTGCCGATAGATGGCGTTGTCAGGGTAATGTCAGGGGAAAGACCAAAAATGTATTCTTGAACCCTTTCCGGAGTAAATTTGTTTGCAAAATGATGAAATAATAGACTGACACCGGAATTTACAAACGAATCCATTAGTAAAAAGAAACTTGCTTATTTTTCTGGTTCTTAATGAAAGGAAAATTTTAATTAAATACCGGGTGATTATAATTAAAGTTACGATTTCAAAAATCGATAATTTTAATTAAAACTACTGGTCAGATTGACTTGATATTTTAGCATAACAATCGTGAGGCAATGGAATTTTGTTTGGCGAAGGAAAAAAAAAGTTTCAAAATGTGCCCATAGATGGCACTATCTGCGTTCACATTGTCTGAAGATATGCAAATTACTAATACGTGACATGCGCACCGCAGACATAGCAACCATAAAAATGCAGAGCAGCAGCTCTTTGCCTGAATGCTTCATCATGACTCTGAGTATGAAGGATCGCGCTCTGCTCTTGAAGCTTTTTTATAAGAACGATGACTGTGCACTTACAGCTATTAGGAAGTTTCGGACATTAAAATCCATAAAAAAAGGTCCAATAACAACAAATGGTCTGCAAAAAATGATTGCTAAATTCGAAGAGACCGGTTCATTTGACGTTAAACGGGGTAGAGGAAGGAAACCAGTTTCAGCTGCTGCAGTGGAAGATGTGGCTACAGCATTACAGGAACATACTAACAGTGATGCTGGAATCAGCAGTGCAAAGGGGATTGGCCGAATGCTGGATATGCCGAACAGCACGGTGCGTAAAGTCCTACGGAACGTCTTACGCTGTTATCCGTACAAGATAACTCATGTGCAGGAGTTGCTACCTGCTGACCTGGAAGCACGTCAATCTTTTGCACTACAATTTCTTGCCCGGATGGAAGTGGGCAACGGATGGCCATGGAACATTCTGTGGTCTGACGAAGCCCACTTTCATTTGCAAGGTTCTGTAAATACGCAAAATTGCAGGATATGGGCGACCGAGAATGCGTCCCAGCTACAGCCATTACCTCTTCAGTCTGAAAAGGTCACTGTGTGGTGCGGAATAACGGCAGTGTTTATCGTCGGTCCATTTTTCTTCGAGGAGATCACACCTGCGGGTCCCGTTACCTGCACAGTTACTGGCAAGCGGTATGAAGCACTTTTGCGTAACCATGTTCTTCCGGCACTTCAACAGCGTCAGTGTGTGGATCGCATAATATTCATGCAAGATGGCGCTCCTCCGCACATTGCTACTACTGTGAAGCAGCTACTGAGTGATAATTTCGGAGATGATAGAATCATAAGCCGCCATTTTCCAACAACGTGGCCGCCACGTTCCCCCGACTTAAACCCGTGTGATTTCTGGCTTTGGGGGTACCTGAAGAATGTTGTTTATAGCGGGCGGATTCAGAATCTAGCCGACTTGAAGGCAAGCATCACACAACACACCCATTGCATTAGTACAGATACCGTCCGATCTGTTGTGGAGCATGCCGTTTTGCGCTTCCAATTAGTAGCGAAACAAGGCGGAGGGCATATTGAGCAACTTATACCTTAATAATCAGTAAGGTGTTTGTTCCATGAAGCTCTTTTTTTTTCATTTTTTGTCATTATCGCTGTCGTCGCTGTAAACACGTAGTCTTGTCTTTTCGCTAATAAATTTTTAGTAAATCTCTGAACTCTATTTTTTTCCTTTTGACAACATCATTCCTATGTTTAACCCTTTAACGGGCGGTGGTCACAAAAAAGGACACCCAATTTTAATTCTAAAACTGACAAACGGCACCAAGAATATTTAATTAAAATTTTCCTTTCATTAAGAACCAGAAAATAAGCAAGTTTCTTTTTACTAATGGATTAGTTTTGTAAATTCCGGTGTCAGTTTTTTATTTCATCATTTTGCAAACAAATTTACACCGCGCCGGAAAGGGTTCAAGAATACATTTTTGGTCTTTCCCCTGACATTACCCTGACAACGCCATCTATCGGCACAATTTGGAACTATTTTTTTTTCCTTCGCCAAACAAAATTCCATTGCCTCACGATTGTTCTGCTAAAATATCAAGTCATTCTGACCAGTAGTTTTAAAATTATCGATTTTTGAAATCGTAACTTTAATTATAATCACCCGGTATATTACTGAGGTACACTACAAGAGGCTCAGTATAGAATAAGTTGTACAAAGCATTCATCGTTTATTTACACGAACACAAGAAGGCATTCTGTTACAGTACTGTCTATTAATAATTGAATAATAATTTTTGCAAGCGCATTTTTAATTGTGGTACGCGTTTTTAAATTTAACTCATTCTTTGCTCATTACTCAGTGTATATAAAATCTATAAAATATTTACAGGGCTACTCAATGATCTGGAGAACATTTTCGTATATTGGCGGAATTTGCTGTAGGAAGGGGAATGTTGTCCATCTCCTAATATATAAAATACGAAATCGTTTTAACTACATTTTCTTTAACGGAATAATGAAGTTGTATATTTTATTTGTGGACACCCAGTATAACGTAGTTTGTAATCCTAACTGAAGTTAACAGATATGTCTGAAGGACCACCCATTATTGTATAGTTTACGACTGCCGTGCAATTTGCACACAAAGAAAATGTCTTTGTAAAACATTTTTGTATGTAAGGTGATTGTGCGTAAATGCGACGCGATTGCCCAGAGTTTTGTCGCATTTAGTGTATATTTGGCATTTTATTAAATAAATATTTTTTTAAAGCAGAAAATGAATTTATACTGTGTTTTTAACTCAAAACTAACTTGTTTTGTAGAAATTGATTCCTTATCTGTAATATGTGCAAACAATATACGACTGTGGCATTTAGGTCATTTTTGTCGTATTTACAGTAGTTAAACCTAAATGAGACGTCCAAAGTCCTAATTGCGACAATGCATTTTATACATGTCAGTTCCTCTTAAAATATCCATTTAAATTCTAAATTCTTTTAATTACTTAACCGATTAAGTGCCATTGCTCCCAATTTGGGAACATTGCTTTAGGATTTTTTTCTAAAGTGCGTATTTTAAAAATTGTTAAAAGGTTCATGTTATTTGCATTTTGAATATATTAGATCTATTTTTTAAAATGTGTTAAAAAAATCGAAAAATAGCTTTTTGGCAGTATTCGAAAGAAATATGAAAAAAAAAAACTTTATAATAAAAATTATATCTTGTCGTTAAAATATGTTTATAACAGTGTATTATATTAAACAACTTCAATCCGGAATTAATATGTATAATAGATTAATCACAATTACCGAAAGCATAAGTTGTTCCCAAAATGGGAGCAATGGCGCCTAATGGGGGTAATGTTTTTGAAAATTTGTACATATGCCTCCGTGCATTTGTGGTGTTTATTTTTCAATTCATTAGCTATAAAAGGTATCATATCAATCTGAAACTGATATTTTACGAAGATTTTATATAATTAGTCCAACTTTTATATTTATCATAAAAAACAAAATGAAATTACTTTATCCATAAACATTTTTATTATCCAACTCTTTATTTTTTATCATTACATACTTTTTTCTGACTATTTTACATGGAAGATGATTGCACATTTTTTTTTAGATTTGGATGATTTTTCGGATGATCCGGAAATTGTTTGATTGCCACATGATTGCAGTATTGTAACATATGAGGAAGATGTCTTCTTCATATGTATGTCGCATAAATTATTTTCTATTACATATGTAATAGAAAATAATTTATGCGACGTTTTATCCCATGTTATATAAAGTGGAGTAGCACTTTCTGTAAATTCTAAATCAACAGACAATCAAGAAATATCTGACTTAGTGTTTAAAAAAGACAAAGTATTAAACACAGGCTTGATATTTTAGATGAAAGTTCAGACGAATTTTCAAATTGGAATATGGAAAAAACTAAACAAAATGGAAAAACAAAAAAAACAATTGTTAAAAAACCAATTTCAGAAAACGAAAAAATTGTAATATAATGCTGCATAAAAAATGTTCAATCATTTTCATGTAAAATAGTTGCACAAAAATGATGTAATGAAGAAAAATAAAGAGGTGAATAATGAAAATGATTATGGAATAGGTAATTATATTTTTTTATTTTAATATAAATGTAGATGTTGGGCTAATTTGTATGAATCCTTCGTAAATATCAGTTTCAGATTGATATTATCCCGTTTACAGCTAAAGAACTATGAAATAACAAACATAAATGCGCGGAGGCATAAGTAAAATTAAAAAAAAAAATTACCCCCATTAGGCGCCTTTGCTCCCATTTTGGGACCATGCTATTTTTCCTAAATATTCGAATTTTTAAAAAAAATTTCTTTAGAAATACCATAAAGACTTTCTATTCATAAAGTAAAAACAACTGTTTCATTAAAAAATAGCTTAATATATATAGCGGCGCCTAATGGGTTAATAAAGATTTGAAATACATAAAATTGTAAGTTGAATAGCTGATTATTGAAACTACTTAATATACTAAAACGCTTATTTAATAACAACGTAAGTAATATTAAAAATAACTGAGATAAATAATCTTGAATATATTATAATTAAATAATGCATACTTTACGAACTTTAACTTTTACCATGGAAAAAAACAAGACGCAAATAATAAATGACTGATAGAGGAAGTTCGGATACCATGTAACGGGTGGGTAACATGGAATACACCAATATCTGGCCCGTACGGTGCTGCACCCAAGCATAAAACTACCAAACGACCTCCTAGTACTCCCATGATGTACTGCAGTGACTTTTGTTTGAATACATGTTATTGGAGTGACGCGGCGAATTCAAATCTTATTCTCAATTTTTGCAGTTTTTTGCAGGTAAGTTTTATAAAATTATTATTAGGGTACCGTACTTAAACAGTAAACACGGGATCTCACTGTTACTTTTAGTGCGATCCTGAGCAAGTCATCCTGAGATATAAATCTTGCCATTCTTCTCGAATCAATTCGTGGTCAGGTACAAAATAAAGGGAAGATTCAACAAAAGAAAGGGGTGCTGTCAACCACTGTCAACTCCTCCCGCTTTGACCTCTGAACTTTAGACATCCTGAGAAAGTCATAAAATATCAGATTCCGAAAAACTGTAAAATAGAACCCGCGAGTAAATATACGTACTGTTCGAGCCTGTAGATCACTCCTGTGTCTGTCTGTCTGTCTGTTAGTCTATCAGAGACCTTTTTCTCGTAAACTAAGGGACATGGAAATTTCAAACTTGGGAAAGTTATAAAGCCTTTTTACCCACATATTTTCAGATTATTAGCCTTTCACAAATATTATTAGGAAAAATTTAGGGGCTAACGAAGTTACTTGAAAAAAAAAGTTTTAATTTTGTATATAATGTGAAAGATCTCGCAATACCGAATTCAAAACTATCTTTGTTTTCATTTTAGTTATTATATTTTCAGAGATACCGTCGAAAATGCACTGCAAAAATATCCTCCCCCCCCCCCCCCGCCAACATCTATTTCCGATTTTACTGAAACTAAAATTATGAGAAAATTAGGGGTTATAGAACTTTAGTTAAAGCTTGCAGGAAAACTACATAAAATTTTCTATGTAACTTAGTTTTTGAGAAAAACACATTTTTGCCATACACACATTTTTCCGTTACACCGTTTTCGAAATGTCAGCGGAGGAGTTGACGTTGACGGGCGGTCAATGTATCAATGATGACGCAGAATCCTCCAAAGATATTTGATAATGATTTTCGAAAACAATTGTTGGTAATTAGCCGAGATATTAAATAAGTTACGTCAAAAAAATATGTATAGTGCAGGGTATCGTTCGAAAGATCTCGTAACATCGGAATCAAAAATATATTTATTTTAATTTTAGGTATTATATTTTCAGAGATATCGTTGAAAATACTGAAAAAAATATGCTTCCCTGAATCCTATATCCGAATCTACTGAAACTAAAATTATAAAAAATAGGGGTTGTAGGAGTTTATAAATTAATAAATAGTAGTTAATAAATTCAATGTACGGAACCTTTTGAGCGGGAGTTATACTCCCACTGGACTTATTTTTTTCATTATAAGACTTCTTCGTCAGTGATGTTGACCCAGTTCAGTATTAAGTTGAATAGATATATTTTATGCTGTTTTAGTCAGTTTACCTATATGCTAACTTGTTGCCGTGTGAAGAGATTATTTATTTCAAGATGGCATGTCGGGTAATATAGAATACTTAGTATATTACTAAACAATTTGTCTTGCCCTTCGAGATATAACCACATTCGCCAAAAAAAGAAAAAAAAACAGAAATAAAATTTGGGAAGAAAACCCGGAATATCAAACATTTGAACAACATCTCATTAGAGATCTGGCAGCTATGAAGGAAGGAAAAAACAAGAATGAGGATAAAGATAACAAGAGTGCAACGGTAGTTGATACAAAATTTCCAAAAGTTCAAAAACTTCTTTTAAATAACACGATGAATCTCGGTAAAAGATCTTGCATTCTAGACAATTGTTTCAAGACAAGTCTAGTGAAGATGAACAATTATTCCAATCCGAGGTATTATCTGAGATGCGAATTTTTCATCTGAGAAATTAAAACAAATATGCTTTTTTGATTCCGATGTTACGAGATCTTTCAAACGATACCCTAGACCAGGGGTTCCCAAACTTTTAGATCTACGTACGACTAAATCTAAGTACATACTTCCGCGTACCACCAGGTAACAAACGTAATGCTAATATAGGAAAAACTGTGAAAGTGGAACTTCCCATATGTTTTGTTCAATTTCAAATCACCATTTTAAATAACCTTCTCTGTATAAAAAACCGATTTCAATTAAACTTAACATTTGGTACAGAAGAATGGAAATTTTTTAACTGACAGACTTAAATAAATAATGAATTATATTTCAAATAAAAGTTCAACACTGAAATAACCAGTACAAGAAAAAAAAATTGTTTTAATTTCTGCTATTTGAACAAGCTTCTCTTACTTTCACGGATTCAGACGATACAATTTAAAAAACATGTTTAAAACAGTTTTTTCTGCTAATTAAAACTGTTTCATATATTAATTTTTAAATTAGGTCTTTATTTACAAATTTTATTTTTTTTTTCGTATAAATGTAATGATTACATGTGGCTCATTCTTCAAAATTGGTTGCATCATAACCAGCCTGTGCGGATTTCAGAGAGTTTGCTATAACAAGCATTTCTAGTAACGACAGTAAAAAAAAGCGTTTGCAGTCTCTAATTTTCATTCGAAAATTTCCAAAGGGATAAATTCATGTTGTTTTTGATTTTATAATATTATACTGACATTTAATTTTGCGTACCAGCATCATACTTTCACGTACCAGTAGCCAGAACTTTGCGTACCAGTACTGGTATGCGTACCACAGTTTGGGAACCCCTACCCTAGACGATATATATATATTTTTTAAAGTAACTTATTTAATATCTCTGCTAATAACCAATTTTTTTTTCGAAAATCGTTATCAAATATTCTTGGAAGATTCAGTGTCTATAGATACCTCGAGTTCCCACCAACTCCCCAGCTGACCGAAAAGTAAAATTTGTACACGACGGAAAAATGCGTTTTTCTCAAAAACTTCGTTACCTAGGAATATCTCTATAGTATTTTTGCAGTGCATTTTTTACGATAATTCTGAAAATAAAATACGTAAAATTAACACAAATATATTTTTGCGTTCGGTATTACGAGATCTTTCACACGATATACAAAAAGAAGTGTTTTTCAATGTAAATTAATTAGCCCCTTAAATTTATTCTAAACATATTTGTGAATGACTAATAATCTGAAAATATGTGGTTAAAAAGCTTTATAGCTTTCCAAAGTTTGAACTTTCCCAGTCTTATAGTTTGTGAGAAAAAAGTCTCGGACAAACGGACAGACATACACAGGAGTGATCTTGTAATGGCTCCATTTTTACTTTTTAAGTACGGAACACTAAAAATGGAATTTTTCCTTACATTTTACAAAATTATGTGTTTTAAAAATACATATAAATTAGAATTTTTTTTCTTTTGTTTTATGTATGGTGTCGTAGATGTTTAACTTCCTTAAAGTTGTTATTTTTTTCTTTTATCCGAATTTGTTAAATTACATTTGATTCTTCCTTGAAAAGCAATTTAGTTACTTAACAAATAGTTTGACAGCTTTCAGGTAAAAACGTATTTCAAAGTTTTTCTTTTTCTGTTTGCAAATACAAACCTTTATTATCTAAAATTAGCCTGATGAATGAACAAGACAATGAAATGTTTGTGAATGTTATTTTTAGATAAGTTATTTTTAGAAATTTGCTAAATTTGTCTTGGCTCAAAAAGTTTCTTATATAGAATTCTTTGTTAATTTTATTTTGAGCATATGTTTTCTGCAAAAGTTGATGCGAGTGTATATGTAAAAAAACTGTTTTTTAAAGATACTGCTTATTATTATTATTATTAGTCTTTTCAGTTTACCTGCTTTTTTCTCTTTTCTTATAACATCATATGTACATTTCACAATATTAAATTTTTTTAGAAAGAATCATTTTTCCACATGCACAAGATTTTTTAAATCGATCTCAATTTACTACGAGAATTTCCAAAAGCTGTACTTATGCGCTTGTGTATATATATTTTTTTTTTCAGACCGAAAAAGACGTTTTTTAAAATTTCGTAATATATATATATATTTCTTCTTTCAAATATTATTCCGCAAAATAATGCAATGTTTAAAAATATTGTTGTATGCTACGAAACTGCACAATATATATGAGAAACATTTTGGAAAAATTAATGAGCCATTTTCAAATAACACGGTTTGTTATAAAATGCCATCAAACAATGTTAATTATTATATTCACAATATGTTTTGTAAAACATAATGCGAATCCAATAAATAAATATATAATGTATTAATCCAATGAAACCATATAAGAAATATTCAACACAGATTTTGTTTCTTCAAAACTAAATTTGAAAAACAAGAACAAACAAACAAACAAAAAAAAAACACTTGCAAGTTTCCTGTATTTGACTATAATGCTGAAACTTATTGCTGCGTTTCAAGTACCGATGTTCAATAATCACAAAACAAATACAAATTCAATAACTCAAATCGTATAGACTTCAGACAATACCATACTTCTAACCAGAAATTTATTTAACAAATTTAATTAACCCGTTAAAGCCAGATTTATTTTTCTCTTTAAAATTCAAAAATTGCATTTCATACCAATTTTCCAAACTACCAATTTTAGTCTCCTTTTATTACAGAGTTTCTTTCATTTGATAAAGAGAACATTTCTCTTAAAATATACTGGTATACAAACAGCAAAATGGAGGGCAGCTATCCCGGTACCATATGGTACCGATAGGCTTTAATGGGTTAAGTATCTTACAAATAATTGCCACATACGTAGAAGCAAGAAAAAATTAATTAAATTAAATATATTTTCCAGTTTGTATTACGTATATTTTTTATTTTTAAAAATCTGGAGATTAATTTATATGCAATAGTACAGAGCCTAGAATACATAGTGTGGAAAACGGCTACAAAATAGTACTAAAAAATTGAATCCGATAAATGTAGAACGATGCTGAAAATATAACGGGTCGATCACAGCGACATCTTTTAGCAGTGGCGTAGACAGGCTTGAGGTCCAGATGGTTTGGATACTACTAATTTTATAAAAACATTTTTGTCTTATCTAATCGGAGAATTTTCTGCGATATTCAAGATAAAGAAAACTTTATATTACTCGTTTTCAGAGCATTTGGACCCCTCCCTCTCCCTCTTTGGCTACGCCACTGCCTGTTAGCTCTTTTCAACGCAAACATTGTATAAGAATCGAACTGAGAAAACGTTTCAGCTGGTGGTAAATATTTTAAATAATTAAATTATACCCTATATCCTTTGACTTGGATAGCGATTTTCATAAGCTTTGAAAATATGAATGATATTGATCATGGCCAAAAAACGCGATACGCATTATTTTGTGCCTGGTTTCAGTACTAGATACAAGACAGCAAACTAGAAACTATCCTTATTTAGCATACCAAAGGATGAATCTCTGCTAGAAGAGTGGAAAAGATTAATTCCCTCATATGATAAAAAACTAACTTCAAAATCAGTTACATCTGAAATATACACTTACAAGAAGATTTTATTAACAGAAATTATGTTCATGTTGTCAATGGTGAAACGGTTACTTTTGTTAGAGGAAATTCTATTTTTAAAGCAGATGCCGCTGCAATCGCCCTATTATTGTACTGCATCGTTGCACGTTTATGGGCTACAATTTTTAATCACTTTTTAAAGCATCACCAGTTCGGCTTTTTTTAAATTCCGAAATTTCGCATTCATGCCAGAAATTCCCTATAATGTTCTTTTGGTTAATTAATGGCAGATGTTTCGTGACTTCTTAAAGGAAAATTCTTGTTTCAGAATTTTCGGTTTCAATTCGAAAATTTTGAATTAAAAAATGGTAAAACCGTTTTCCACGCTATGTATTCTAGGCACTGTAGCAACACTATGATGCGATTTTACCAGAAACGAGCAGGGAAGACCGAGCTATGCTCGGTCAAAATTACATTGAGTTCAAATATCATGACCCATGACCAAAATGACCCACTAATTGAATTTTCTCGAACATGTGACTTAGCCCAACAGTCTTCTCGTGCCCGAAAACCATAGGATGCAAAATTTAGTGTAAATTGAGCCACTTTTTAGATCTTGACCCACAATGACCCAGAAATGACCCACTAATCGTATTTTCTCGAACATGTGACCTAGCCCAATGATTTTCGCGTTCCCGAAACTCGTGGGATACAAAATTTAATCAAAATCGTTAGAGCCGTTTTTTAGATAAAATTAAATTGACCCGCTTTGACCCAAAAATGACCCACTAATCGAAAGTTCTCGAACATGCGAAACAGCCCAATAGTCTTCTCGTGCCCGAAAATAGTCGGATACAAAATCTCGTCAAAATCGTTTGAACCGTTTTTTAGATACAATTAGCTTGACCATGACCCAAAATGACCCAAAATGACCTACTAATTGAATTTTCTTGAACATGTGACCTAGCCCAACAGTCTTCTCGTGCCCGAAAACCATTGGATGCAAAATTTAGTGTAAATTGAGCCGCTTTTTAGATCTTGACCCACAATGACCCAGAAATGACCCACTAATCGAATTTTCTCGGACATGTGACCTAGCCCAATGCTTTTATCGTGCTCGAAACTCGTAGGACACAAAATTTAATCAAAATCGTTAGAGCCGTTTTTTATATAAAATTAATTTGACCCGCGTTGACCCAAAAATGACCCACTAATCGAAAGTTCTCGAACATGTGACCCAGCCCAATAGTCTTCTCGTGCCCGAAAATGGTCGGATACAAAATTTCGTCAAAATCGTTTGAACCGTTTTTTAGATACAATTAGCTAGACCATGACCCAAAATGACCCAAAATGACCCACTAATTGAATTTTCTCGAACATGTGACCTAGCCCAATGGTTTTCTGGTGCCCCAAAACGGTAGGATACGAAATTTCGTCAAAATCGTTAGAGCCGTTTTTAAGATATATATATATATATATATATATATATATATATATATATATATAACCACACACAAGATTTGCTCGTATTAGAATATACGAGCAGGGCTATACTCGGTCAAAATTAAATTTGAGTTCAAATATCATGACCCATGACCAAAATGACCCACTAATTGAATTTTCTCGAACATGTGACTTAGCCCAACAGTCTTCTCGTGCCCGAAAACCATAGGATGCAAAATTTTGTGTAAATTGAGCCACTTTTTAGATCTTGACCCACAATGACCTAGAAATGACCCACTAATCGAATTTTCTCGAACATGTGACCTAGCCCAATGATTTTCGAGTGTCCGAAACTCGTAGGATACAATATTTAATCAAAATCGTTAGAGCCGTTTTTAGATAAAATTAATTTGACCCGCGTTGACCCCAAAATGACCCACTAATCGAAAGTTCGCGAACATGTGACCCAGCCCAATAGTTTTCTCGTGCCCGAAAATAGTCGGATACAAAATTTCGTCAAAATCGTTTGAACCGTTTCTTAGATACAATTAGCTTTGACCATGACCCAAAATGACCCAAAATGACCCACTAATTGAATTTTCTCGAACATGTGACCTAGCCCAACAGTCTTCTCGTGCCCGAAAACCATTGGATGCAAAATTTAGTGTAAATTGAGCCGCTATTTAGATCTTGACCCACAATGACCCAGAAATGACCCACTAATCGAATTTTCTCGGACATGTGACCCAGCCCAATGATTTTATCATGCTCGAAACTCGTAGGACACAAAATTTAATCAAAATCGTTAGAGCCGTTTTTTAGATAAAATTAATTTGACCCGTGTTGACCCAAAAATGACCCACTAATCGAAAGTTCTCGAACATGTGACCCAGCCCAATAGTCTTCTCGTGTCCGAAAATGGTCGGATACAAAATTTCGTCAAAATCGTTTGAACCGTTTTTTAGATACAATTAGCTAGACCATGACCCAAAATGACCCAAAATGACCCACTAATCCAATTTTCTCGAACATGTGACCTAGCCCAATGGTTTTCTGGTGCCCCAAAATGGTAGGATATGAAATTTCGTCCAAATCGTTAGAGCCTTTTCAAGATAAAATTTGCATATATATATATATATATATATATATATATATATATATATATATATATATATATATATATATATATATATATATATATATATAACACCACACACAAGATTTGCTCGTATTAGAATATATGATGATATATATATAAAAATGCGTAAGATTTTTTTTAATGGCGAAATTTGTATTGTCGAATAACTACATTTTCTTGCAAGAAGTGGCGTTTCATTCGCATCAGCAGTTTGATCAGTGACACATCACAGTTTCCAACGCCACTAGGATTACAGATGTTCAATATACTGGATGTCATTATTCAGAATAGCTGCCAGATCTTACAAGGTACTTTTCAGAGCATTGAGAAGTTTCTGTTGTAAATTCTGTCGTATAATAACTTAAATAGGTAAGCAGCAGCTATAGGATCATTTCAGTGCTTACTGTCGATTTTAAATGTGTCTATTTTGGCAGTTTTTCTGTCTTGCTGTCGAAAATACCCTGTATTTTGTATATTTTTTTGTAAACTGTATTATGTTTTTGTCTGTATTTTTAGATTTATTTAATTTTTATTTCTTTTGTGACTTTTGGATCGTTCCATTTTATTGAAATTAAATTATCTCAATGATAGTTCACAATAGACTTTTTAAATAAACGCTTTATCAGTGTTTAACATTACCATAACATTTAACATATTAAGTAGTTTAACATTACCAGAAATTATGAGAGGAGATTATCTTGAACCGAAAAAATGTAAAAAAAAATTCTGAACAGAATTTTAGGAAGAGAAAACCAGCTACATTAGGAAAAAGGGAAATCCACATATATACAAGCGATTTTATGTAAATTTTCAATCCCTTAACAGAAACTTTCTATTTTTAGTGGTATTAATCCCAGAATAAATGGATAATTTCTTTTTTATCATTACTCGTTGAACGTTAAAAACTGAAACGTTTCTTCCAAGACAGACAAATAATGTTCCTTTTCAGTAGAGAAACAAGGAAGAAAAATCATGCATCAAGCATAGATTATGAAACACTTTCCAGCACTAACAGAATACTTTAACAAACCTTCGCTGTTTAATAAGGTAAATTAGATAGCTAAGTAAATATTTTAGAAAACGCAAAACTCATTTGAAAACCAGATTTCAGCAATTACAGGCCTTAGCCAGAAATGTATTCCATTATTTTGTGCAACCTTGTATATAATCTATAGATTTGCATATACTCTATATAGTATGATGCACTTTTGTTTCGTATAAAAAACGCATAACACAAAAATATAATAAATTATAATACCTTGTAATAATATATTTCTTTTAAATGCTAAAAGGTGTAAATTAACAACATCATATACAGTAAAATAACGTTTATTAGATTGTTGACATGGTTCGGCTCACTCCGAGCCACTTTCAAAAACAAATGAGAATATTTAAACAATCTAACAAAAGTTATTTTACTGTATATTATGTTCGTAATTTACACCTTTTAGCATTTAAAAGAAAAACACATAACACAGTCGAAAATTCATCTTCAGCAATTTTTACCAACAGACGGAAACATATTTAAATTCCATTGTACAGCAGTGTATACTACCGTAAGATGCCGTAAGCGGTGTATACTACCGTATACATGCCACATATTAAGCTAAATTTTAATTCAGGCGAAAACACTCTGAAAACTATTGAAATTACCCTTACAAGAAATTATAATACAGACGCATCCATGTATTCAGTTCTTTGCGTTACCCTGTATATGATTTTATTTATATTCAACAAACATCTCTTAGTATAGAGCTCGAAGTCGCAGGCGTTAGTTGATAGTATCTTGTTGTAAACCTCAGTAATGTATATCAACTTCATAATATTTCAGATAGCGTAACATAATTAAAATACGCTGCAAACAGTTTTTCCCCGTAAACTATTATATAACCGAATACTTTTGTGTGGCCCTGTAAATTAATGATAAATGATTTACACTCCATATTCTACAGAAAGCATGTTTTATTGAGCCATAGAAAATTATATCAATTTCAATATGTTTATAATAGTAAAACATGATTAAACGATTTTTCCCTATAAATTATTATATAACGGAATCGTTTTAAGATATCCTGTAAACTAATTATAAGTGCTACACGGGCTATATGCAACAGTAAGCATCTTGCAGTGCACTTCATCAATGTATAGCAATTTTAATTTACTTGAAATTGTGTAACATCATTAAAATACACTGCAAAGATTTTTTCCCATAGACCATAATCTAACGGCATTCTTTTGAATGCCCCTGTACACGAAGTATTAAATGCTACATATTTCATTTTCAATACCGAACATGCCATAGTAAACCTCAACAACATATATCAATTGCATGGCAATCCGAGTTTATTTACGCGAGTTAGAGCACGGATAGACAGACAGATCGAATTCATAACCGGGAGTTTTTCCGTTTTTAACACTTTCCAACGTAGTTGAAAAGTGTTAAAAACGGAAAAACTCCCGTTAAAGTTTCGTAATTCAAGTTTTTGCCTAAAACCAAATCGTAGGGCATGAGTAGTTTATGAAGGGTGCAAAGCATGCATCCTCTAATGGCGAGTAACGAGGTCAGCATCTGAGGAAAGCAAAGCGGTAAAAAACGTTTATGATAATATACATTATCTGTTCCATGTAAATATGCATCAGTCTATACAATTATTTTTTAGATCTTTTTTTAATCATGCGGTATTGCTAATATTTGTTTCTAAAAATAGACTTTTCTCGTTTTGCATAGCGGAAAATTTCAATTTGAAAATTAGGGAATACGAAAACGGAAATATTGTAACAACAAAACTAGAATAAACGGCAAGTTTGTTGCCAGTACATTTTCCGTTTCTTTACGGATTTTTTTTTTTTAGTGTATTTAGTGTAAATGGCTGAAGAAGATATTTATTTATTTCGCTGCGCTTTATTTCTTTTTTATTAGCTACAAAATCCTACTTCTTTAACAACGGACTTTTCTGTCGTCGTCACAATATCGTAGTCCACTTTCGGATAATTGCCAAAATCTAGTTGCTATTTTTAAAAATTTATAACGATAAAAGCAAAGACCGGTGGTATCGCTTTCGCTCTTATTACCCTTACACCAATATTAAATATAGCATAACTTTTTACAGTATCAAAAAGAAAAAAAAACAAATGTACTTTCGAATGCATTTTTTTTTAAACTGTAGCTCAATTTAGTGAATTTTTATGAGTTTTTTATCAGGCTAGTTTTTTATAAGGCAGACTTTTCTTAATCTATTGCATCAATGCTATGAGCAATTGATTGTTACAATAATGTTAAGAAACTAACAGCAAAGTTAAGGAGAAAAGAAAGAGTCGATCAATCATAAGATCAGATCTAACAAATAATGCCGCACTTTGGCGGTAAACTGTAATCCGTCAACGAAAAGACACACTTTCATTTTATGTTGAACATAAAATAAATATCAAGTTAAATTGAATTGTTTTAAAGACACGTTGCTAGAAAATATCCCCACAGTTGCATTTTATACCTATTTATTTTTTTATGCGATTATTGGAGGGACAATGATATTGGGAAGTAATTTCTGCTGTTGAATACAAATTAGAATTTGAAAGATTTTTAAACAGTGCACAAAAAAGTAGCTAAAAATAGATGACAGGAAAACTTCACGACAACAGAAATTTATTTTGCAATCCCGTATAATAGGGTGATCTTTCATACCGTTGACCAATAGCTAATTTCAAAACCGTTAGATTTTGAGGTTATTATAGAGCTGTATATTTTGGACACCCATTTGAAACTATATTTCATGTGTTCTTTACCAACATATTAAAATCCCCTTACGTCAAAATATATAGTATTTAACGAGCTACGAAATATAATATTTTATAGGGTTTCTGCAACATACAGGTTCTAATTAGAAGAGAAAATTGTATATGCTCTAACAAGTAAAATAATAAAAATTCTATTCTTTTACTTTGAATTTAAAGGGGTTTTTTCTAGCACTAAAAACGCCCTTTTTCTTTTTTTCTGTCGGGACACATCGAAAATTCTTAAAATTCAAAATATTATAACTCGGTAGGTTTTGGTCGTACATAAATGCACTTTTTACTGTTTCACCTGTCGCAGAAATCATAAAGTTTTTCTATACAAAACTTATAGCAGGGAGGGCGAAACTTTTACATGCGCCTGTCAAAAATTCCCTAATAATATATATGAACATTGTAACGTGATAAACTTTACGCAAAAAATGCAGTATGTGCTTATAATATGAAACACTGGTTAATTGAATCAGTGGCTCTCATGTATTAAATAATGAAAATCTATTGCGGTGTCTATTGTAATCAGTTATTTATTTTGGAAATATGATTTATGTAATTGACACTGTAAAAAATAAAAACCATAGAAAGTTTAATTTTAGAAACTTTTAACATATCGTTAAGGCAAGGTCTATTTTACAATAATCCGTGTTTTATTAAAAAAGGATTAATAATTTATTAATAATATTTTTTGCTTTTGTATGTTTGATGGAGAATGCTTTATAACTGGTTGAAATATTGTTAATTTTTTGTCATGCTTAAATCAGATCCACTAGTCATTCTATTGCGGCAATAGTCTTGTGAAAAACGTTCTTTGGAAGTCCTATGCAGTCCTTTGGAAAAACAAAGAAAGGAAATTAGTTTTAACTTATGCAAAAACAATTATATATGATAGTCTGTATGTGTTAATCAAATTTTATTTATAATAACAGAAATACAATATAGATGTCATGTATAAAATTATTATGAAATTAATTTTTTTCTCGTGGCATAAAAATTGTTGTACGTGCTACATTTTATTGGGAAAACTTATTGGTTCGCTGCCTCTGGCTTATAGACACCAGGGACTGTATATATATTTTATTTTGTAACCTTTTTAAAAATAACAAGTTTGACGTGAATGAGTTTTCATAGGATGAAGAACAACAATTGATTTTTTTCCTATTGGAGCTATACTTCTAAAACCTACAGTTTATGAACTCGCTATTAGTCATACATTAGGAGTAACACCCTGCATATCATTAAAAATATCGTCCTCAAAATAACAGTCCACATTCAATCGCATTCCGATTGAATTAAAAAACCTGTACAGAAACCAATAATTTATTTTTCGGTTGTTTTTCAATATACAGCATGCAATCGCCTATTTTATGTACATATGTGTTTTAAAACACTACAGGTAAACACTCTTCTGAAAGTATTTCGTGAATTGCTTACATAGACAGGTTTTCCCAGTTAATACAACAGTAAACATCTTACAATATAGGGATTTGATATGAAATTTCTTACACTCTAAAAATATATGGATAAAATGATATAAATGCATTTACTGTCAGGTAACATTCCGCTATTATCCAATCATGTTTGGTTAAATAAAAACAAAATTTTTCGTAAACTGTGAGCAGTGTGTTAGCTAGAACTCTTCAAAAAAAGTTAAATCAAAAGAAGAAAAACAGACAAAACCTTAATGTATGTAATGCCAAAAGCATGATTATTTTTGTTTTAGGAATCATGTTTGTTTAATTTTGAACATAAACTCACTGAAATTTATATAAAAAAGAAAAAATTAATGCGAAATGTTTCTGTAATTTGGGTTATTAAATTACATCTTTTACTCAAATTACATATTTTACATATAGAGTACTGAAACATATAGAGTAAATTCTGCCTCAAGCGGAATCGATGTGGACCGAGAAAATGTTTCCCTTGTCGATAGTATTCTGTCTTACACAAACTTTACTCTAAATATATGGATCCAACGTGGCTTGAAAGATTTTTCAGAGTTAGAAAGATTCCGCCTTAGACAGAGTCCGCCTTTGACAGAGTTTGCTGCTCATTCATAAGCTGGATTTTAAAACATATAATTTATAAGCAGACATTTGTATAATAATTGTCTAAGTAAAAAATAAAATAAAATAAAATAAAAGAATCTCTTTCACATAAAGACGTAACTTTAATAAGTAGTAACAATATGAACTTAGTTCTGCGAATTTATGACGGTTCAAATGTGGTGTATTTTATTATTAAAAACTAGGATATATGCTAATAGACTTTTTAAAATCTGGCCGTATCGAACTTGAAAGTTGTAAAGTATTTATTTAAGAACTATCACATTCAAAATAAAATTTTGACAAAAAAAAAACATTTAACAAAAGTAACATAAAAATTTAAAACGTAGATTAATAGCTCAAATGTTACAAACGAAGAAAAGAATGCATGATTGAAACTTTCATTTTAGAATTCTTAATAATTCCTCCGTTGTATTTTTTATATTTGTTCATTTAATTAGGCTATTTATTTACTTATTTATTTCCCCCTGTTTTTTGCCTTTAATTCAGTTTGGGTGGACAAAATAGTAAAAGAACAACTAATATCCGTTATAGGATAACAAAGTTTAATCCGTTTCGAGTATAACCCTCTAATGCCCATGGTAAAATATACTCTAAAAATTCTGAAATTAAATTAATCAAACTTTTTCCAGAAAAAATATAAAAATATATATTTTTTAATTAATTAAAGCCACTACTATGATTTCATTTTTTGGTATAAATTCAGAATATCTGATTAAATAAATCCACTCAATTGGCAACACTGATGGTAGCATATATGCTACCATGGGCAATAGAGGGATAATATAAGAAACAACCCCGCTGTTCCCCATAGCGACTTTAATCCATTCGCGACGAGCGTCCTGTACAAAATTTACATTTTTTTTTTTGTCACCAGCAATTTCAAACTGAATTGTTTGTACTATTTAATCGCGACCCATTCTGACACATATCCGGACAAATTTATATATGAAGAATCATGGCACTTGGAGGTATGATTATAGTAGTGATTTGGAAAATAACAGTTTTTTTTCCTATAAATGAATTTACATTTTGAGTTATAAGCGATTAACGTTTTATAACGGCAGTTTTATTTCCTTTCCTGCGATCTCTAGTCCGAAAATACAGTTTAAAATGCCAACATTGACAGCTTATTCTGAAGGATTAACTGCTTTTACCGAAAAATGGTAAAAATGGTTCGGTTAATGTTAAAAATTGTTTGGTTGCATAGTTTCTGTGTAAGATCAAATACCAATTTCATGCATTTGCGAACAAAGATGAATTCAAAAATGTGCCAGAAAGTAGCCATTTGGGATCTGAGAACAACAGCCTTAAAGAATTTTTTTTTTTTTTAATTTTTGCCCTTCGTGCACGTACAGTCCCTGGCCAAATTATTAGACGCAGTTGTTTTTATTATAATTTATTAAATATCTGGAAAGATACATGAGGAATTATCCTGAAACTTCAGGAGTGTAAACAACATGATAAACGTCATATATTTCCGCGAAGATTTTTTCCCGAAACCCCATAAGGGGCCTTCAACAAATTGAAGAAAAACGAATATCTTTTGGATTACCCTGTAAAAACTAATATTGCAAAAATCATTCAAACTGTAGATTATGATTAAGTGGCTTATTGGAATAATTTGGGTTCATTTTTATGAAGATAGCATGTATACTCGAAGAGAAATTCACGTTTTTATAAAAAGAGTCCCAAATTTTACCAAGTTTTTTGCTTATAATTTTCAGAGTTTTTAATATAAAAACAAGTTATTTCCAGAAAATATGACAAACAAAATTATACACAATACCCAGCAATCCGAATTAAAAAAGAATAAAAAGGCAATCGTTTTCTTCGCTTTTTAAGAACTCAAAATGTTATAAAAAATGATTTATGTTATTAATAAAAAAACAATATTTCTTCTACAACTATTAATAGCGGATTTAATTGACTATGTGACTATTCATTAAATAAAATATTATAAAACATACACATTTTAGCTTTATTTCAAACTAAAGAGTTTTGTCATAAACTTATATATATTTATATGACTATATCATATATATTTATATGATTATATCATATATATCGTATATATTTATATGATTATATCATACATATCGAATATATCATATATATTTATATTCTATGAATATATATATATATATATATTCGTAGTCATATAAAGTAGAAATTAATATTCCATTATTAAAGACTTAAGCATTCATTTTATTCATTCTAAGATAAACGGCCAGATTTCAACAACTAAAATATTATGAACATAAAACTTAATCTAATCTCTTTTTAAAATAAAACTGTATTGTCCTGCATGGTGTTTTTGAAATCAATTAGAAAATATGGAACTATTAAAATTAGTTAAAACCATTTAAAAGAATATAATTTCCATTTTATTATCAACTTTCGTCTATTGTGTTCATTTGTTTCCAATTTTCTCTCTTTTCAAAATATTATCTCCTAAGCACTTTTGTGAAATCAAGTCCATCCTTTTTTTTTTGCTTAAGTTCTGTAAATACAAAATAATTATATTTTCATAAAGGGAATTATATACTACAAAAGGAATTGTGTAATGTTATTCTAGCTTTATTGTAAAACAAATTATGAGTCAAAATATTTCTTTCCAAAAGTGTATAAAAAATAAGTATTTTAGTGCATTCGAAATTAAATGATGTTAAGGTCGAACAGGATAAACGTATAAAGGGGATATAAAAGTAATATATGCATATTTTGAAAGCGATTTTGTTTTCTAAAAAGTCTGTTTCAATTAAAATAAATAAAACATCATTTCGATTGAATTTTTCATCTTTCATTTGTATGTAGTTTAGGATAAAAGCTTTAAACATATAAACTTAAAAAAGGGCATTTTAAAAAATGTATTAGTCTTTACTTTTATTTATATTTTATTTTCTACTTTATTCCATTATTGCAGTTTCAAAGCCAACTTTACCGAGCGTTTTTTTTTTTTTTTTTTTTTTTTTTTTGTGTGTGTGTGTGTGCAAATTTAACTCCATTGTAACTCCAGTTGTAAGATAAAGAATATTTAGAGATTTGTTGTATGCACCTTTTAAATGTAAAAATGCTTTAAAATTAACTTATTAATTTATAATTAAGTACTAAAAATATATTAAAATGTGGTATTATCATCGAACACACACTTGTGTACATATTTTTCTTAGATTTCTAGCATATGAGCGCGACCTACGTTATACACGGCCGGTGCATGACGTTTAAAACGTGACATGGAGTGGATCATTTTTACACGTCGATTGGTTCAAAACGGTGGGCTCACCGCATTGCACCAATCAACGTGTAAAAGCTATCCACTGCATGTGACGTTTTAAACGTCATTCGCCGACCGTGTATAACGTAAGTCGCGATATGAGTAAGTTAGTAAAACATCGATTAAAAAATTACATCCTTACATACCTGAAACCACTTAAATCAATGATTTAAAAAACAATATATCATATAAATTTAATATTTTATACGAAAATACTTGTATTTTAGAAATGTTGATTTTATATAAGACGAAAAATGCTGCACATTAATCAAAGTACAAAAATCATGAAAATTTAAGTGTTTCGTTAATAATATTACTGTTCAACAATTTCTAGCGAACTTTCTGTTTCTCGATATACATTGCTATTTCCTATCTATATTATAAAGGACAAACGTGTCCGTGCGTAACGCTGACGTCTTTTTGCGAATGGCAACACTTGACGATGAAATTTCGGTTTTGCGATTTTTGCTGCTGCAATTTTATATTTCCTAAAGATCGCACATTTTAAATTTTTACACGATTATTTAGGGAGAAAATCTACTTTCAAATGCAATTTGTTTGAAAACTGTATCGCAATTTACAGATTTTTTATAACATTTAAATTACATTTCAAGCATTATTTAAAAAAAAAAAAAAACCTATCTCTATCGCTTGCAGACGATTACAAAATATAATCCGTTTGCACTTTAAACATTATAAAAAGTTCAGCATTTGTTTCCAGCTAATATTCAATAACGAAATGAAAACTTCACTGAGAAATGAATAAAATAGTATAAATAAAACACAAATTTAACAGACATGTAATTGAAATAACCGCTTAAAACTGCTGAAATTATCAAAATAAAAACAAAACTACTGTAGATAACGAAATGTTTAGCGATATCTTCGACTATTAACTTCTGGCACTAGGCCAATGCGAGATTACCGCTTTTAATAAATTTCAACATTTTATTTGATACATATAATTGACATATTTCATATAAAAATGCTCTAAGAAAACAATCTAAGAAAATCTAAGAAGTTATTAAATGTAAAAAATATATTAGAGTGTTCAGTAAAAAAGTAAATGCTTTTCACATATATTCTCTATCCCGGGAAGCCCGGGTTGGATATTCTAGTAGCTTATAGGGAGCGTTAACTTTTTTCTATCCTCCTCCAACTATAAGAAATCTGACTTTCAGAACTCATAGAACAACTCCTACGAAAAAGGTGCTGAGGTTCAGAAGAAACATTTTAGCTTATAGCGCACGAACTTTACAAGGAAATTTCAAGATAATCATGTGATTTGGAGATTTTGAATCAATTAATTCTAATTTCATATTCACTCTTATCTTGAGTGAGACCTAGAACGTAATGGAGAAATGAACCATAATTTAACTCTTAGAATATTATTTTTTTAAACACGATGATGCAGGATTTCACCAGGCGACATTTTAAAAAGTTTTTGTTTACTACTATATCTATATAATAATTTTCGTTATATATTTATACTAGAAATTTACAATCAAGATTGTTGTTTGAAAACAGCCAACTGGTTAAAAAAGACTTGCTCCCTAGTTCTTCTTGCTAAACTTTTCAGTGATACGCGGATTGTTAAAGACAACCGGACATGAATAACGATGAAAACTATTTAGATGAAGATTTTGTATTATCGGTTATAATACCTTGGATTTCGTCATCTTCAAAATAATATTTGTAAGTTTTCTTTATTTAAATTAAATAAATTATGTATTTGATTAATAAATTCCTGAACCTAATTAGTTATTATTGACATATTCTGTAAAAGTGACTAAATTTTTTTATTTACGAAAAATATCATAGCCACACTATATCATTTGCTGCAATTTCGTAATCTTCTCGTAGTTTTAAAACTTACATTAAATAAAGAAACATCTGAGATAAACAAATATACCACTAGAATTAAAATGTTTTGTATATATTTCTTTACAGTTTTTTAAAAGATTAAAAAACATAAAGCACAGATGCAGAAAAATATGTAACATAAAGTGTCTGTAGTATGAATGTTCAAATAAAGTTACTTAGAATCAATTAATCTGTAACTTAAAGGATTAAAAAAAAATTCTTTTTATGTATATACTTATTTTAAAAATATTATATAACAGCATGCTGAAAATATATAGTATAGAAATTAGTGTTTCTCAGACGAGCATGCGTATTTGTCAAAGCTCACGTCATTATGTGTTCCAAATATTAAAAGGCAGTTTGTTTGTACTGTTTTTGTTGTAAATGGTTCTCTAAATGAGGAAAACGGCTTGCACAGTTCAATATTATTTTTTCTTATAAAGAAAGGAAGAAGGTGAACTAATTTATTTATACTATATTTACATTAAGTAATCATTTCTAATTCGAATATAATGTTTATTTGAAATTCCGCATTATTTGAATATAAAATAATGTGATACAGTTTCTTGTTACTGTACTTATTCCTTTAATTTGAAACATTTTCTTCATTAGACAACGTCATACTAATATCTTCAAAACCTACACCTAACATGGATATGTGGAATTTTCTAAAAGAGTAGCAAATATAATTATATGCATGATTCGGTTTTTAAATGTATGTTGCGCATTTTAGTATCGTTTCATTATCACATTAAGTCTTTTGTAAAATAAGTTAATACATTATAATCCACATGAGTTATATTGTTTAATGATTAACACACCAATATGTGCAGTAACTTAACACAAGAAATCACATAACATTTTTCTTATGCAATGTATAAAATACTTAATAACTATCAAATATTTTAACTTATACAGATCACACTTGTTTCATTTATAGCTTGTTCGGTACTTCTCATTATGCCTTCAACCACTTTTCATAACAGAAAACTATCGCCAAAATATAGGAGTTAACGCCAAAAATGCAATCCCAATCCCTTGACATCAGAAGCATTTCACGTGTTTGTTATGTCATCAAGTGGGTTTTTATTCAACATTTACCTGTATTTTTCATTGTTTTACTGATTTATTAGTTATTTCGTTAATAAAATAATTATTACGCCCTTAAACGGCGGTACCATAATATTAAAAGAGAAAAAGCATTGAAAAAATGCTGCAATGCATAGTTACGTGCAATATATCAGTTTCAACTGACGTTACAAACTTTTATTCATTAGCCGAGAGGCATAATTAAAAAAAATAACGTACATAAATAAATATGCAATTTTTTTTCTGTTTCATTAATATATTGGTTCTTTTTTTTTTTGTTTAAACTTACTGATAGTTGACACTTTTGTGAATAAGGTTTTTCCGAATTTTTTTATTTTATTTATTAATTTATTTATTTTGCTATTCCAATGGCAACATTCTTCCATTTGTTTATTTGGCGTTACAGTTTGGCGATAGTTTTTTGTTATGAAAAGTGGCCGACGGGATAATGAAGAAGTACCGCTTGTTCTATAAGCAAAATTGTTTTTTACATTGATAGAAGTTTATATCATAAAACATTTAAATACTACTTAAACTATTATTTTTACTACTATTTTTTTAACTGTTATATTCACTACTTTAATATTTAATAATTTCATACTAATATTATACTAAATATTCTTTTAAATGGCTCGATTTGGATGCATTTGAAGTATTCCGATAAAAAAATTATCAATAAATAAGAAATCATGTATTTATACTTTCAAGTACATTAATAAATTACAATTTCTAGTCTGCATAAATAATAGTTTGATCTTCTTGCTACATGTTTAAAAATATTTTGACACTAGACTATTTTCTTTTACTCTTGATAATTAATTATTGAAAATACTTTCGACAAAGCGTTCAAAGGATAATTAATATGATTAATTTAAACGAAAACATTCATAAGGCCTGATTTTCTATTTCAACATTTACATTTTTCTGTACCTATAGTAATAAAGAAAGATAATTTTGTATCTACAAATTAAGCTAATTGAAAACCACTTAGTAAACATTCTCGAAAGCATCATTAATTATGTTTACCAAGGAAAAAACGCTAGAGTTAGTTATTCGGAAGAATTTTCATGTTTAAGGCTATATAAAAGTTTTGTTTTATAAACAAAATTATTCACAGTATTTAGAAATTTTACTTGGATATTTTCTATCCGATAAAATTTTTTAGAGCAGTTAATTTTTTTTCATTTCACAATGCACATTTTATGAAAAATTGTAACATAGAAAGTTTAGAATATGCTGGAAATAATATTTCAAAAATTCTACAAGCGATTTATCCAAAAATACTTTACATAAAAATCTTTGAAAAAGGATGAATAGATATAATTATTTTAAAAACTCACTTTATCAATTTAAGCTTTTATTAATTTTTAGTTCAGCAAATATCCGTACAAGAGAAATCCGCGAAATATTTTTCGCAAAGAAGCATGAAAGGCAAATGAAGCTTGCAAGGCAAAAGTAAAAAATAGTCCATCTTGTCAATGTTAGATATTAGTATTCTCATTTACTATTATCCTAATTTATGCTTTTATAGTTAAGCTGCGCTTATCTAATTCATAAATAATTCACTAATCATGTAAGGGAATGCGATAGACAGCATGTTTTGCCATGAATGCGAACTAAAATTAATGTCACTGTATCCTTCCGCGCTGACCGCTGGAAAGCTTGTTGGGCATTAGGAAGACAGATCTCCTGTTATATTTGGAGCTCAGTGCTCTGTGTAGATATTCAGTGCACGCATCATTATATGAAAAAAATATATACATAATCGGAACTGTAATTATTACATGTATCAAATAATTTTTTATTGTTATACTTGTACAGTAAAAACCTGCTAATTCCAAACGTCTTTTAGATTATTTTTCTCAAAAATAGTTTTATTTACTTTTAAAAGAATTGCAATATGACTGCGTCATTCGAAGAATAAATTCTTGTACTCGAATAATAACAATCGAAGTGATTATCGACTGTGCATGCATACATACAGCCATGTGAAACCTATTTATTATGATGTTGTTTTAAAACTATTTAAAATATATAGTTTGTAATGTCTCTATGAATCGACAATTTAGGGTCACAGTAGTCTTAATGAATGAAGAGAAATCCTGATTTTTGCGATATAGTAAGAAACCATACTAAAAATGTTTCCGCTCTACATATCAAAATGCGATTGTTGGTTATTGTAGTTACTGTTTCTGGTAAATTTGATATCGGTTCGAGTCTTGCAGTGCATGCTCATGGACATGCAAGTTATTATTAATGATTACAAATGAAGAATGAAAGATTCCGTTAATATAAAGTTACTTGTTTAGTCACCTCATCTGATACCAACAGGTTGTTCTAAGGTGGTAGCGTTGTACTTAACGTAACTTCCATGTAATTCGTAACATTGCAACATTACAAGTTTCAGTGGTAGCTAGCATAACCTCAAATATAGATGACATAAAGAGGTTGACAAAAGTATAGATCAACCAGATGTATTGGCTTTGAACAGTGATATGTAGCAATACTTTACCTACCGCGAATGGATTTAGAAGTCACATTTATAAATTAGAGTAGATACTAATAGTGTAGATACTGATAGTGTAGATACTGAGAGTATCTACACAAACCATCAGATAACTTTTACACGATATTGGACTTGCAAAAACGCACCCATTTACCCCTAACATTGTTTTGAAGACAACTACTATATCTAAGTAATAATACAATCTGGAATGAAATATTCTAAATATGACATATCAATACTTAATCTGATGCAAGTAAATGATTTTCACTGACTATACTGGATCAGTAACATCAGAATTATGAAACGGTCTTCATCTATCCAAAATTATGATGTATCATAAAATAATGAGACGTCCATAATTATTTCTTCTACTTCCTATTGCCATGTTTACTAATTACTATCTTAATAAGAACTTCATTCTACAGATATTTTGCACGATGTATCTTTCGAAATAAATTTCGTTTATCAACAGCGTAAAAGTGCAAATTAAAAAGACTTTACCTACAGTCATTGATTCATTTGTTTCATTATTCTTATTTGCTTATATTACATTTTATGGAAGCTTCATATAGTTGAAAATAAAATCAGAAAAATGCGAAACCACGCAAAAAACATGCGCGTAAAATAATCCAAATTTATTTTTAAGGGTTGGGTTGGGTTGATTTATGACGGCCAATTATCAACACGAGGGATATAGGCCCGGGGGGAGTGCCCATCGTGGGGGTCTTTCTAAGGGAACCTAACCCGTATTTACGCATGGATAAATCCACGGCTCGAAGAAAACCACGAAAACTCCGAACGATTAGGCCGACGGGCGCGATTGGGATCGAACCCAGCACCTCCCGTCTACCAGCTTGGAGAGCAGAACCTCTCAGCCACTGGTGGGGCTTATTTTTAAGGAATTAAAGATATGTACAAGCATTAATAAATTTTAAAATATCTTTTACGTTATTATTTAATAATTCTATTCATTGTTTATTTGTCTGATGAACCAAACACAATATTTTGGACTATGTATTTTCGTTTTCTATTACAAATAAATACAAAATTTTCACGCGCTTTAAATTTTCCTTAATCATAATTTTTTAGAATTTTTAAAAATACATAAAATAAACATGGAAAATTTAAAACGTAACTTGTTTACCTTAAAGTGTTTTATAAACAGCAAACAAGAACGACCAAAACATTAAGAATAAATTTGATTTTACATTGTTATGAACAACATTATAACTTGATAAATATAATTCTTTAAGTTTCTAGAGCGAATGAATTACATATTTTTAGAAATATCAATTGTTATACAATTTCATCCAAGTAAGCTAAAAAGACTTTTATTCTATAAATTTTCTTCATATATCACTGTCAAAAGATACTGATCTTCCACTAAATGGATGATGTCAGCTTTCCACATTAATGTGCCGAAAAGAGGAGTTAACCGGGAATTATCACGTAAAATCAACATAAGTATTAACAAAATTTTAATAAGGACATTGCGTTCATACTAGAATAGAATATCAACAATAAATCACTACGATGCATTTATGAAAATGGAAAGGAAATGTGGTGCTGAAATAATGAATTTTAAATTAATGAGTGTTGCTCTTATTGTGATGTCATGTTCGCTATTGTTGTGGGTTTAAGCGTTTGTCTCAATTTCCAAAATCTGGTTGTTAATTTGAGCAAGAATGTATTCAAACAGAAAAATGCAAAAGGAAATAAAAGATAATATTATTTTAATTATTATTTATGTATTAAGCATAACCCTTTGTTTCGTAATCATTACTATCATGTGATAATTCTTAATAATGAGAATATTTCCAAGAAACGTGGTTCTTTTGAATGCATAAATGCATTACTGCTTTTAAAATATGTATTATGTTCTGAAATTTCTCAACAGTGTCATTCGTATTTATTTAGAAAATGTATGTTGTTTTTCAGAGCAGACTATTAACAGACAGAAATAGATATTAACATAACTGTAAAATTAGAAACCATTTAACTTTTTTTTTATATTAGAATTGAGTTTATGTTTTTGTTTAAACATGAACCTTACATTTAAGAAAGATAAAAAAGAAATAACAGAATCAGGAACGAAAAATCATGCATCAGGCATAGATTATGAAACACTTTTCAACGCTAACAGAGAATTATTAAGAAACTGCATTTTTTTATAGAATGAAATGAAACATCTAAATAAGTGACTTAAGAATACACATAACTCAGTAAAAATCTGTTTTCAGAAATTGCTGTCCACATCTAGCAATGTGCGCGAATGCACTCGTGTAGCCCTGCATGCGACTATAAAATTTATACACACCATATAAAACACTCAAAATTAGATAAGACTGAAAAAGGTCACAGCAGCGGAAAACTAACTTACAGCAATTATCGATCATTCCTGTAACCGAATTCTTTTGTGTTTCTCTGTAAATGGACGATAAATAGTATGAAATCCTTACTACATACAAAACATGTTGTAGCGCACTTCAGCGATTTGAATATTTTTGATGTATCGACACAGCATTAAAATGAACGGAAAACGTTCCCCCCCCCCGCCATAGATCATAATATAATGGAATTATTTTGTGCGTCGCTGTAAACTATATAAATGCGATTAATTCTACACACAGATGTTGTAGTCCATCTCCGTGTTGCATATCAATCTCAATATGTTTGAAATAACGTAACATCAATCAAATATAGTGAAAATGATTTTTTGCTATAAACCATAATGCAACGGAATTTTTCTAAACGAACTAATTATGCTACACACTTCATTTTCAATACCGAACATTCTATAGTAAACCTCAATAACATGTAAAAATTTCATGGCAATCCGAGTATATTTACGAACATTAGGACACGGACAGACAGTCAAACCGAATTCATAAGCACTTTTCAACTATTAAAATAAATGATCAACGTAAAAATAGCACAAATAAAATATAAAACAGCTGTTTCGGAGCCTCTAAATCTTTATCATCAGTGCCAAAGTTAAAGAGATTAAAAACTGAAGGCCATGTAAGTATGCTTGCATCTCCACTCGCGACCAAGATGGAATGGCGGTGAGTGTTTAAAAACAACAGCAGAGTCAGGAGTCCCATGTGACGTAGGGTATCAATCAGAAGCGCTCTATATCGCAAGTGTAAACGCAAGCATACTTACGTGGCCTAAACTTTTAAATCAGTTTTTAATCTTTTTTACTTTGCACTGATGATGGAGCTTTAGAGGCTCCGAAACAGCTGTTTGCTATTTAATATATATTTTATTTATGCTATTTTTACGTTGACTTCTGATTGATCTCCCACGTCACATGGAACCCCTGACTCCGCTGTTGTTTTTAAACACTCACCGCCATTTCATCTTGGTCTCGAGCGGAGACGCAAGCATACTTACATGGCCTAAATTTTTAAATCAGTTTTTAATCTTTTTAATTTTGACACTGATAATGGAGCTTTAGAGGCCCCGAAACAGCTGTTTGCTAATTTATATATATTCTATTTGTGCTATTTTTAAGTTGATCATTTATTTTAATATAACGGCACAAAGTACAATCCACCTATTTTAAACTTTTCAATTATGTTGGGAAGTCATATGAGATGTAATCTTTCCAACTGAGCGAAAATGTCTGTGCCAGGATTTTTGCTCAGTTGGTAAGATTGCATGTCATATAATTTCTTTACCAATTAGAATAATTGTGTTTTAATTAATCTAGTATGTTGGGAAATGTTAATAAAATATGAATTATAAAGATTCTTAACATAGTATACAGGGCACATCAGCAACAGTGCGATCAACTTTAGCAAGTAATATAACTTACAGCAACAAATATTTTGTAAAAGAAAGCTGATTCGCAATCCACTTATTCAGTCATAAATACGAAGTGTGTCACTTCAAGTCGAACCCGGATTTTCGTTTATAACTTTAAAAACTAGTCGGATGTGCCAATCCCAAAACTTTCTTCTATATCTTGCTAATACTCCAAAATTTGTTATCGCACATCCAATGAAAATGTCACAAAAATCGATATTATAGCGTCCCCTTACGGCGGAATATATCAAAATTCAAGAAGGATCTACTGGCCATAGTCGCAAACCTATAAAAAATTTGGTTCTATTCTCTTCATAACATCATACACTTTTCGATGGTAAACAATAATGAAAATTGCTCAAAAATCGCTACTACAGCGCCTCCTTCCGGCGGAATATCTCCAAATTCAAGAAGGGCCTGCTGGCCATAGTCACAGACCTATAAAAAATTGGTTTAACTCTATTCATAACTGCATACACTTTTCGATGATACATTAAGGACAGGCACACAGACAGAGGGACAGACAGACATTTTGTATAAACATGTTTCTCGGTATCTCTGACACCTAAAACGTCCGTCGAAAACCGGAAGTCGAAAATAATCTCGATTACAATACTTTCTTGTATTATAGATAGAAGAAAGTAATAATGGAAATATTTTAACGCTATACTTTGTTTTTAAAACGGAAATTTGATATTTTTTAATGAATAGAACACACTGTTATGGATGCAACGATATCACTTAAAATAAACATCATTAAACAGGTGATGATTGAAAAAAAGCCATTAGAAAAAATGCAAATTCGCAAAAGTTTACTGCAAGTTGAAAAATGAACTTTTACAGGCAAGGCACGGTTAGAGTTGTTTAAAACGTTTCTAAAAGTATGCGATTGTGTAAATTTTGCGAGGAATTATGGTTTTTTTCGATTTTATATGCCATTTCTTTCCTTAGTCTCATGTTGTCAACTGCGCAAAGAAACAGCGATATTTCTAGAATGAAACAAAATAAGATAACTGAAATCAGTGTGTGCTGAACAGTATGGGCACCATTGATGGGCCTTCCGAGCTGTCATCAGAGTGACGGTCTTTAAGTGAGAATCTTGCTAATAGATGGAATCATTGGGAAAAACTTTATTTCTAGTTAAGAACTACTTAGACGAATTTAAATTTATAAACGAAATAACGTTAATAAAATAGGTAGAGTAGAAACTTTAAAAAATAATATAAGTTATTTAGAGTATTCAGAAAGGTAAAAAGTGAAATTTAAAGAATAAAACATTAACAGCGATATTACTAGAATGAAACAAAATAAGATAACTAAAAGCACTGAACGAATTCGCGGCTTTCTTGTTACAAGGCAACTCCGCCTTGTACATGCGTATTTGTGTAGCACGTCATAGAAGAGTTCTGAAAAAGTCCATCCGTAGTACATAATGTGTACTACAATGAAAAGTTAAAGATATAAATAAAACAATAAGGAAATAGTTTCAGTTCACAGAGACAGATTTATCTTATATTTAAAATATCTATATAATTTTTGTGGTGTTTGTTTCCTTCCAAGTACTTTCCTCTTTAAGACCTTGACTTTGTTTTTTATTTCAAAATTAGTGGATAAACCACCGGCCGTAACACATTTTATATGTAACTGTCCGAAAAATGAAGCGAAAGTATATAAATTATACCTATTTCCTTTTACTTTGATCCAAGGAATTTAAAGTGTCAAAGGGAAATGTAGGCTGCATACAGATCTACCACAATTTCGAATAGAAGCTTTCCCTTATTTAATCAGAGAAAAGTAGTACAAAATCTGCTATTAATGTCAAAATCATTTTTAAGTAGGGAGATAGGAGAGGTCTATTTTCGCGAACTGTAAACAACAACTGAATAATTTAAATTTTACAATTTATTCCTGTACTTTTATGCCAGTAAGACTATATTTAAAAATATTTCTATCGGGCAATTTAAATATGTGGGAATACAAATGTAAACTAATATAAAGCATTTGGCATACATGTTGTGCTGTCACAAACACAAAAAAAAATCTACAATAATGAGTGATTTAACTTATGTTGTATGAATTAGACATAAGAAAATCAAAGTTGTTTAGTGAACTTCAAACACACAAATATTTAAATAAAAAAATAAATGAATAACGTCTAGAACTACTGTGAACTAAAAGGACTCACATTTAGGACTCTACAAAATAAAATTATAAACTTAACAGGTATATAAAATGACTATTATATCGCAAAATGCACAATTAAATTCATAAAAACGATACTAAAAGTGAAAAAAAAACATATATAAATAATTTGTCTGATTAAAAAATCAAAACCAGGCTTGTCAAACATGACCTTTTTGCAAGAAAAATTCGAAATAAATGTAACTTCTGTACACAGAAAATTTAAGAAATAAAGGATTTACAAAAATAGGAAACTAAAAAATAAGGTGGAAATCGTTATTTGAATTCTCAAATAAAATGCGTTACATTATTATTTTTTCATTTAAATGCAGCTAGTATTTTAAACGCATAAAAGAAAATTAAATAAACAAAGTATGAAGTATATTTCACGTAATAAATATAAATTTAAATATTTCTTTTTTCCGAGAAAAACAAAATTATAGCTGTTACTTTTTCTTTTTACACATCGATAAAATTATGTGTTTTGTATATTCCTTAAAAATATTTTAAAATAAAATTACTGTAGAAGATGAAACTATTCATTTCGATTGTGTCATCTAAATAAAAATATAATAGATGCATATGTAACAAAAAATAAATTGTATTATAACAAAAAATTAAATTCTACAAATTGTATTTTGTAAATAGAAAAAAAAAATATCTCAACGATATTTTAAAATTAAAGTTGTTCAATCTCATTCATAGATATTTTAAGTATGTGAGTTCAATGATCATGAAATAAAATCTTATGCTGGAAAAATTGCATAAATTTAAAATTTAAATTGCTTAAAATATTTTTAAAATTATTTTCAATGTTAATTCACATCAAAAACATTATTATATAATTTAAAACTGATGAATACGATTATTTTCAAGAATAATATAATTAAAAATATCTATTGAAAATCAAATTTAGTGAACATTCGAGTATATATTTTTATGAAAAACTTTTGCAATGTATTAGGTATATGATACATTGCTTAATTAAGTACAATTTTATTAAGTATTGCACTAAAATAGGATTAACGCAATATTTTTTTTAATAAAATTTTTTAGAGGAAAACAATATTTAAAATATTTTAGTGATTTTTAAATAAAAAACCCGAATTGAGCAATTAAATTTCAAAACAACCTTTAATCACAATCATTAAATAAATTTGTCAAGAAAGAAAACATCTGCATACAAATTAAAAACTGCTTATTTGTTTGTTTCATATCATTTCTACATTGAAAAAAAGCGTTAATTTTACAGTATAATACTGCCACCGCAGCTGCTAGTATTAAGCCGTAAAATTAACAGTAATAAACAGTAAAATAAGCAGTAATACGCTACTGCGCATGCGCGGTTTCTATTATTACAGCTGAGAAATGTATTCCAATATCCTCCTATTCAACAAAACGTCTAAAATCGAAGGCGTGCGATTTAGCCATATAGTGCACATATAAAACTTTATTTATTAATACAGATAAATACACTTTAAATACAACACATTAAGTTTTTAATCATATATATTTTTTAATTGGTTACTGACTCCAGAAAATTTCACTGATTATATAGCTCCTGATCGAAACCTCAATAAAATAAACAATTACTTTAAGTTATCTAAACTATGAGCTCTAAACAAGAAACAAAAATGAGCACGTTTATCGAATATAAAACTGGATACTTTTATGAAATATGAAAAGTTTTAAAATTTACTATCGAAATATCATGTAACAAGCACCTGTCAACAATATTTAATAACGTAAATCCTTTACATAAAACTATACTTTTCAACAAAAATTTTATTTAGCTTTCGTAAGTAAAATTTATTTATCATAAAATCAAGTATTTCTTTAAGTTACTTTAACATTCTTGAAGTTTAAACGATAAAGTTTCATATGTCTTCACCTCACTAAAATTTAAAGTACTTCATTACTTTTGTACGTTCACAAACAAATAAGTTAAAGCATAAATTTGATGAATAGTACTCTTAATAAAACTTTGTATTTTTCAAAGAGATGCATTTTAAAGTTATTGTATTTCTTCCATTGTAAGTAATATACAAACTTATAAAATTTCAAAATTCCGCTAAAGTATATTTTTCTACAATATTAAAAGTTTGATACAAAAATTGAATCACAGTTTTGTATGCTAATTAGTTGCAGTAATTGACAGATTTACGCATATTTCAAAAAATAAGTATATCGGAGGAAAGTATATTTATGATAAAAAGCATGAGGGGTAATAGGATAATTGTGTCGGTATTATAAAGAGTTTCTATTTTCCATTAAGTTACGTCTTCTTCAAATATAACTATTTTTGAAACAAACTTCTGAATCTATATGGATTACTTTTAAAAGATTTATATTTAAAAATTATTTTTGAACAAAAATTGTAACATTTCGAAAGAATTTAGCTGTTTATAAAAAGTTGTATATTGTATTTAAAAAATGTTTATGTTAAATTGCGTTATCAATTAAGCATATTATTTTTTAAACATGTGTGTAATATTTTTTTTCCTAAATAAAGTTAAAATATTTAAAATTCTGTGTAAATGAGGTAAGTATTATATTCATTTCATTAACTTATTAAATTAAAATATAAAGATAATAAAATAGTATATAATTCCAATCGGGTTAACGTTTTCACAAAAGTTTAACAAAGAACCAACTAGTCTTACATTTCAAACACCCAAACTGGTGAAAAATTATTTTGTAAAGGTTAGCGGAGGTAAGATGTTCTAGGCTGTTTCATATCATTTACGTAGGTCCAACTGTTGCACTTTTTCGCTATCATTATTTTTGTAAAAATATTTACCTTTTTTAATCCTGAATTTTAGGCTGTTAAATAATATATATATATATAATATATATATATATATATATATATATATATATATATAATTTTGGAGAAATAGCATACGCCTTTAGAAATAGGAATTGATTTTTTAAATGCTTGAAGTTTTTATTCAAATTGCTATTTGAATAAAAGTGTGAAGTAATTAACTATTCATTTAAGATAATTTTTTCTGTTATGAAATAGTGGTAGGAAGAAAGCGTAAAAGTTGGCATATATGCATTTGTAAAAGAAAAAATAATTTAATAATGTCTATGCTGAATATTGCTCAACTTATGGGAACAGTCTTCACTGTGAATCTGAAATTCCAAATACTGCAATACTTCCAAGTGCAAGAAAACAAGAATTCAAAATTTGAAATACTAATAAGGAACTGAGATGAAAGATTTTTCTTTTAAATGAAGAGTGTTGTTTATGTTTTTTTATGCTGACTTCGATAAATATACTGAAAGAAGAACGGAAAATCATGCATCAAACATAAATTATGTTCCGAAATAAATAAAAATGTGTTAAGAAGTTGATATTTTTTCGTATGATGAAATGATATATATCTAAATAAACAATTTAAATAAATGCACAACGCAGTTAAAATTCGTTTTCAGCAATTTGTATCGACTGCAGATAATGTGTGTGAATTATTTCATGCGACGCTGTATATGATCTACAGGATTCACACACACCACACAATACACTATATGTAAGTTATTTTTTTTAATTACATACCACAGCTGTGTAAATGCACTTCAGCAATCATCACTCACAGTCAGTCCTGTTACGGAATTTTTTTTTGTATGGAAATGAACGATAAATGATATTATGCTGCGGTGCATATTAGTATTGCATATCAAGTTCATTAAACATGCAGCAGTAGTATATCATTGAAGTACTCGGTAAAAAAAAAATCCCATATATCTTAATATAATGTCATTCTTTTGTACGACGCTGTAAATAAACTATAAATTCTACTTTATTCTCTATAGAAATCATGTTGGAGTCCACTTCAGGGATGCATATCAATCTCATTATACTTAAAACACTATATGCACCGCAAACGTTCATTCACATTAGATCATAATGTAATCAAATGATTTTGTGAAACGCTGTAAAGGAACTGGAAATGCTACACATTTCATATTCAATGAAAAACATGCTATACTATTCCCTAATAACATAAATTACATGACAATACTAGTATATTTATGAGACTTAGACAATGGACAGACAGACAAACCGAAATCATGGAAACTTTTCAACTATGTTGAAAAGTGTTAAAAGATTTTCACATAAGTTTCCACAAAAATCGAGAGTTTCTGTCCAGTTGATTAATTATAAATTTGATCATAAAACAATCAAACTTTCCACTTACGAAGTTATTCAGAAAGAAACCAGACACCAATGAACAAGACAGCAAACTGCAAAATGGGGTAATGCATGGTGTTGGCTCATGAGGTAGTACTCGTTTGCTAATTAATAATCTAAAATTAGAATTAATTAACTTACAATGAAAGATTACTGGGCCATTAATATTAAAATGCTTTCTTTAAAAGGAAGGGTTAGTGTTCTAGGTACATACGCCAAATAAAACATGAAAAAAGTGATTAAACACCTTACCTTACAAACATACTTGCGTACTAATAAACTTATACACATTCATGCTTTCTTAATTACATTCCTGCAATCATAAATAAATGCCTTCTAAATTACTTACAAGCATATATACTAACGTCCATACATAAACGCGCTGAAATTATTTCACATCTTACAATATTACAACAATTTAAACTAAATTAAGCAAACAATAAAAAACAAATAAATATAAACAAAAATAAAAGGAAGGTTAGTAGGATAATTAACCTAGTCGGGTTAGTAAAAAAGAAATTGACATGGTAGTGGTAAATTTGTAACGTATCCGACAAGGCCGTCACTTTGAAGTTCATTCATGACTAGATTTTATAGTTCAAACATCGTCATTTAAAACTAATCGAGCAAGGGACGTGATGGAGTGCCTTTACAAATTTGCCTAAATATGCGGCGACTAACAGAAATTTCCTCTCAAATCAATATTCACTCACAATAAATATAACATTTACTAATTTTCAAAACTCATTTACGTACAGAACGCTGATGACTCGAATCACTTTTAAGTCCAAGAGCAAGTAAAGCTTTGACTCAAACAAAAAAGTAACTCGAAGCTTTAAACACACTCTAAACTTCACTAAAAAAAGAAATCTGTGGTTGCCAATAAGCTTTATTCAAACTATAAACTAAAGTCAATTTTTCTTAAACGGCAAGTTTCAATCGGGTAGATTAAACTCTTCATAAGAACTTGTAACTCCAATCGTTCGGCACTGGCCTTGATCTCCGGGACGATACCGGACTTGATGGAATTTATGGGGAAACCTTGAGCACAAGTCAAACCTCAAATCCTGTGGTTCCTCTTAAAATGGAAACGGTCTGCCTTTACGCAGCGACTTCGGGATTAGGTTTCCCTTTAGGTTCGGCCCGAGAACATTAATAAGAACAACAGTATTTAAAACTCATATATGACAGTTTGTAAACTTTTTTGTAAAATTGTGCAAATATTAAGCATACAGGCCTCATTAAAAATCTTGCAAAAACTTGTGTTTCTCTTTAACCAAGTCAGCTTGCAAACTAACGAAAACAACATAAAATGTTTTCATATATGATAGACTGGTTAATTTAATTATTTGATTTACATTTTACACAATTAAAATGAACAGTAAATTTCTTATTAATCAACGTTTTATGAATTATAAATAAAAATACTGATCGAAAATTAAAATCTTGCTAAAAAGATGCACTTTTTATGATTGAAGTCGTTCAAATTAGATAAATGAAAAAAATACGAAATTTTACATGCATTTAAAAATATTTTCTGATCAAAGACATGCCATAATTCTATAATGGTAATTGATCATATATTAAAAATTCATAAACAATAAATATTTTTCCCGGTAAACAATTTTATATTTTAAGACAAATATTTAAAAAATATTTTTAAGTAATTTTATCTGTCATTACTCACTTAATTATTTAATGACAAATACGTTATACAAAACATTTAAAGAGCAATTTATCTAATTTACTTCAAAAAAAGTATTCTAGAATAATGTTTTGGTATTCATTTTTAATATTTGCAATTTTTGAAATATATTTCAAATAAAGAAATATAACTTTGTTTCTACAAAATAATATTTTTGAAAATCAATTAGTGAATGTTAGTATCAGTTATCATTATTTTTATTTTATATTATTTTCTTTATTTTATATTATTTCATTTTCATTTTATATTATTTTCTTGATAAAGGATTTAATTTACTAAAAATATCAACGTTTGACACACAATAACATCGTGTAATAAACAGACGCACGTTTCATGAGTATCCTGGACTCATTTCCTCAGTGTAAATAAACTTAAACCCTATTGTATCCCCCCAAAGACATGAAAATGAATCTAAAAACCCAAATGAAAAACAACAACACACCGAGAAACTCCTCCAATCTGATTAAGTCGGTTGGTTGGTTGTAGAGGATTCACTATGACAAAGTAACTCAACCCAGAAAGGTGAGATGTACGGTACACTTGAAAAATCATTAACCAGGGAGTTACCAAATTTATGAATATAAACTGCCTCAAAGAAGTCTAAATCTAATGGAGTGTTACATTTCTTAATAATAGTGGCTGAGTCGAAGTTAAAATTATGTCCCTCACTCCAACAGTGACAGGCAATAGAGGACTTTTGTAATTCTTTTTTCTTAATGTAATTTCTGTGTTCATTGAGTCTGAAACGGAGTTGTCGTTTAGTCTGTCCTATATAGGACAAACCACATTGACATTGGATATTGTAAATGCCCCAAAATCAGATTATCAAATTTATTATCCAGATTGGAGGAGTTTCTCGGTGTGTTGTTGTTTTTCATTTGGGTTTTTAGATTCATTTTCATGTCTTTGGGGGAATACAATAGGGTTTAAGTTTATTTACACTGAGGAAATGAGTCCAGGATACTCATGAAACGTGCGTCTGTTTATTACACGATGTTATTGTGTGTCAAACGTTGATATTTTTAGTATATTTATCCACACAAGATTTTTTTCATTAAAGGATTTAATTAGTTGTTTGAAAGAAATATTTTGTTTTATAAAATAAATAAAACAAAATTCGATAATTTTTCCACTCTACAAAGCAATTTTAAAACTGTTCTTCAATTTTTCAATTTAAATTTATTTGTTCTAATTTTTTACTTAGAAAACGTTTAAACATAATGAAAAATTAAACAAAATATATTGTGCAATAGAATGATTAATATAATTATTGTAGACTTTCCTGTTTTATTAGAAAACATTATCGAAATATTTTATAGTGTACTTTGTTATGCCAACATTTAAAAATTCATATTAAAATATTTAAGTACGATAGATTCTAATGTATGTGCGTTGTAACGTTTACAAATTACGGAAGAATATATACAGTAAGTTTCTCTTACCCACCAAAATATTAACAGTATAATAAAACGCAACTGTGTTAACAATATTAGTATACGATATAAGTAACAACATAAGTATCAATTAAATAAATAAATTAATTTGATATAGTTAGAGTAGTTATAAGATTAGAAACATAGTTTATCTTACGAGTAGTATACATATGCTTCGTTAAGTAGGAATATCATAGGAAATATCAATGGAAATATCAATGGAGTAAGGGCGTTCCCATATGTAGCGTGTTTTCATCAAGTACAACGCTGGATGTTCTCAAAACTACTGTCAACATATGAGTGAATTCAGAAAGGACGGAACTTCTAGTTAGCTCAAGTGGCAGCCTATTGGCTCGTGCATCCAAGATCCCAATTTCGAATCCTGATCGAGATACTTTTCACTCTCTTGTGAAAATTTCGTTCACCTTTAAACTCCCCCTATAAATTCAGAAATTAATTTTAGAATTTTACTGGCTTTGTTGTATTATTGTTAAAGAGGCGAACTTTGAAATAGCGATTTCATGATTTAAAATATAGAAAAGCTTACGCGTGAGGCAATTATTACGAGTGATGTTTAGTAATGTTATACATAACACTAATTATTATTTTTTTTCAGCAGAGCTGACATTACGCTGTAAATTAATGAAAGACAAAGGATGTGAATTATCACTTTACTAAACAGCGTATAACCATTAGAGTGAAAAAATGTCCAGACCGGGGTTGGATCCCGGATCCCTTGGTATAGCGCACCAAGAAAGGGTCCATCTTGTGCTGCGTGATTGTAGCCTAGCCTTATAAGAGTCACAGAATGCTAGACTGGATGTCGTCTGGATAGCACTTGGTGCGATATACTAAGGGATCCGGGATCGAACCCCGGTCTGGACATTTTTTCACTCTAATGGTTGTACGCTGTTTAGTAAAGTGATAATTCACATCCTTTGTTTTTCATGTTATACATAAATTAAATTCTATAACTGAAATATAAATGTAATTCATAGAATATTTATTTATTGTACATATATTTCAAATATAGGAAGAAAAATATATCATTTGTTTTTAAAGAAGGTGGCATCATTAAGGTATGATAGCATTATAAATTATTTTCCAGAACAATGTGCTAAATTCCTGAAAATATTTTTAAAAAAAAGATTGATTTTTGCAAATGATTATTAAAAGCTATATGTAGATGTCAACAATGAAAGCATTAAAAAGTAGTATGCTGTGGCAATAAGAGAATTTTATTCTGTAATATTTTTTATAATAAGTTGTTTTATATAGCGATGTTACACACCAACAATTACAAAATATAGTGCATTTCTTTAAATTTAACTTGGAGTTACATTGGTCAGTGTAGAACAGTTCAACAGCGCCCCCTACCGGATATTCCAATATACAATTGGAAACACATGCAAACTTTTCACTAATATATACAAAATTTGTTACATGTTCTACGCAATAAAAACTGAGATACAGCTATAATGTTCATCGCAAAAAACAGCGTAGCATGGCCCACTATTGAATGACCAAACCCACAATTCAATCAATATAATTTTTCATAAATATTTTACTTATTACATTTGGGGGGCGAGATATAGCTATCAATGAAATCCTGTAAAACACAGCACAGCAGCGCCCTCTGTTAAATAAACAAATTGAATTAACATAACAGAAAAAATTAAAAAAGAATTGAAATTGGAATGATAAATTCACCTTATAGTTAAAACAGATAAAATACTTATTAAAAATGTACTTAAAAGTGTGCTGAAATGAGACAGACATATAAGATATTATAACATACTTTAATACCGAGATCTTTCGAACACACACGCGTTCATTTTCTTGGGGAACTGACAATAGAACGTTGACTGACAATAGAAGTGTCGCTTCCACTGTTCTGTTACGTAACGGATTTTGAACAAGAGCTAGTCTATTAACCTGTAGGGGTGTATGAAAGGTCCGTGCGTTCAGGCGCTGGAGTCTTTGATATTTTCAAAATACTGAACCATGTCTCAGGTATGTTGTAAGATAAAGTATCATTATCTGCGCTATTTCCTTTACTCAAAATTTCTGATAATTCTCTGATTTAAATAGTATAACCTACAACGAACTATATTTTACTGATAAAATCAGAGAATCATTAGAAATTCTGTGTAAAGGAAATAGCGCACGTGATGAAGGTTTATTTTACAACATATCTGAGATATGATTCAGTAATTTGAAAATATCAAAGACTCCAGCGTCTGAACGCATCGACCTTTCATACACCCCTACAGATTAATAGACTATAACTTGTTCAAAATCCATTACGTAACAGCACAGTGGAAGCGACACTTCTATTGTCAGTCAACGTATCCCCTTGAAAATGAACGGGTGTGTGTTCGAAAGATCTCGGGATTAAATTATGTTATAATATCTTATATCTATGTCTGTCTCATTTTAGCACCCTTTTAAGTATATTTTTAATAAGTATTTTATCTGAATCAATATATTTTTAATAAATATCTTACGTATTAAATTCGGTGTAATCCCCTCCCATATATACTGAGATATAGCGTTATCAGAAATGATGGAAAGCACAACATATCAGCGTTCACTTGCTGATCAAGATACATCCAAAAATAATAAGTACCAATTTATGTCAAGGTCTAACGAAATACGAAATTTAATAAAATTCCATCCAATATCCGGCTATATGCACTAACACATGGTTTGAGGAAATATGAATTTTGATAAAATTCCATTTCATAGATACTGAGATTTAGGCACTAACATTTTTACATACATAACATAGATACTAACATTTTTCAACTATGTTGGAAAATGTTAAAAAGTTCTTTTGAGCAGTGTGACTGCCAAATGGGATTTTTAAATTACTCTATCATGCTTTAAATTTTAAGTAATGATTTTTTACTATTAGTCAAGCCATGCGTTGAGAAGGAAATAATACATCTCTCGAGTATCTTGAACCCTTTCACTGACAAGTCCGTGTTAATACGTTCACAAAGCTCCAGGTTTCACTGCAATAAAAGCATTATTTAAAGTAATAAAATTCTATTGGTTTAATGCATTTTTAATACGCTGAGCAATGAATAATACTCTCAAAGATTACATTCATATTTGCAATTAAGTTTTTTATATTCAATGATTAAAAAATTGTTTTTATTAGCATTTAAAACAAAATGCAGTGAAAAAAAACATTACAGACTTGCCCTTTTGCAAGACTCTTCAGAGGGTTGAATGCGCACTGGATTCCCGATTTTCCGACTCAGTAATAGTTTTCATATTTGGTTAATTGACACCTCTTACAATTTCATCCTAAGTCTCATGATTGTTGGATAATGTGGTGTCTACTATAGTTTAATGTGAAAAATAATGTCCTCATGGTTTCCTGATGGTTTTGTAATAGTTTGAGTATAATTTCCTTATAATTTCTGTTACATTCTATTAATTGGATTATAAAAGAAGTGCGTATATAGTTCCTCAAAGCTATCCTCTCCTTTAAGTAATGAAGATTGCCGTTTTCCAGATTCTACCTCATAAACTTTTTCAAGAGTCCATCTATTTCCTTTATTAATCCATTTTGACTTTATATAAACTATATATTAATAAAGGAATCTCAAGTGTGACACAATAAAGAAATAAATTACTCCATAAATTTACTTCTTACGATGTACTCAAAATGCCGTATCTTCATATATACAAGAGCTGGAGACTTTTTTGGTGATAGATGATTCTGAACTGCTAAAGGGCAGACTTGTTATAGGGAATTGTTTACGGCAGAATGTTGCCGAGAAAGGGATTTTTCGCCGGACGAGCCACGGCATCCTGATACAAACTTTTAAAAAGAACTGTAATTAATTGTGTGTCGCTAATTGTAATTTCCGTGTGCTGGAAAGTGTTTGATTAATAAATTAATGTTGTTCGCTAACAAGTCTTTTAATTTTAAGCAGTATATTTTAATGATTACTGAATGCAGAATAATGGCAGACTACTATGTTTGAAATAAATTGAAACTAGTTTGCAATAACTATTAACTTAAAAATGCACAAATGAATAATCCAACAATTATTTTACATTAAAATTTAAAAATGTATAAATACAGAAAAAAATCATGTAATAATTCATCATTGACAATAAACGACTAGAAATGATTAAATTATTATTTTAATGAAATCATTTTTAATCACTGTATTGTATGTCCCTGTAAGATTACATAAGTTAATAAAAATGACAATGCATGAAGAGTTAATTGACTGGACAAAACGACTGTTATAGTGTTATCACATAATAATGCCCAAACGTTTTATCATATATATATTTACGTACAAAGTAAAACGAATATGTGTTTACTTAAATTAATTTTTAACCAAAAAGGATGCGCTTTTCGCGAGGAAATTACCTACAGGCGTGTAAACTATTTATTTCTGCCTTAATTAAATTTTCGAATACGTTTTCTGAACTATTCATTATTTCCTTTACTGGAAGCACTTAGTTAAAAATACTGCATAAAATAACAGGAAAACAGTCTCTAAATATTTAAAAGTTATCAATATGTCAATAGTTTAAAACTAGATTTTAAAAGTAAAACTAGTATTCTAATTTAAAATAGATCTACTATCATTAAGTCATTTATATGTTTTGTGAAAAGTGAGCTATAGTGTCAAATAACTAAACATTTTACGTCTGAATCAAAATTTTAAAAATTAAATAAATCAGACATTTAATAAACCTGAATAAAAAAAAACACATAAGTATCACATGATAAAATTCCAGCAGACATTTCAAGCTGTACACAAGCTGTTCATCAGTAGAAATGTCGATACCGAAGCTGTTGTTTACACATGTTCACATTCAGGAATATTACTTAAACGTTAAATTTACTTACAAGTTACTTAATCTAATATATAAAAATGAAAATTTGTCTGTCTGTCTGTATTTATATACAAATATACAGTTTAGAAGCTAGAATCTTGAAATTATACGCACAGGCGTACTAAAACACAACCGAAGCAACTAAAGCAATCCAAAATCCAAATAAATTACAGTTAATTTTTAATAAATAAAAAACAACCAACCTAACAGCAATTTCGTATCAAATTTAAACATTTTTTGTTATAGTAGCTGTCAACAACTAAAAATACACAATAAACTTCTTTCCGCAACAATGAATTTCCTATCGAAATGTTTCCACATGAAAAATGAAAATGAAATTAAAAGTTTCAAGAATGAAAAAGGAGATGAATGTGACGTCATATTTGAAGTATAACAGAGGTTTTCAAAGAGTTCTCAATAATACAAGGAACATAAATATACATAAAAAGTACAGAAAGTAGGTAAACATGGGGTCAGCTGGTGAATATATAACGTCATATGAGTTTGAGGGACGTATTGAACCATGATAAAAATCCGATTATCTAACTACTGGCACAGTGTAACATTTGAGGTTCTTTGAATTCCTTATCACTATTTTTAAATCGATACGTATGTGTATGCATGTACATTCAAATTTCCCCAAATGTTCAGGTATCCATAACTTATTCTTAGTGAAGCGTTTTGAATTCCACCTTGTTCATCTTCCAATTAAAACGAACATCTAAAGGTTTTTGGATGCTTCATTTACCGAGGCGTGAACACCTCCAACAAAATTTAAAATGCATTTCTTTCAAAAGATTTTTTTTTAACTGTACGACATTTCAGGGATGTTAGTAATTAAGATATTGATGTCCAATGTGAAGTGAAGTTACATGAGATAAGTACGTTTCCAGTCATCCTATGAATTTGTCTTTATAATTCCTAATTCTAAGAAAATCGTTTATATTTTCAAAAAATTCACTTTAAATTAAAAAATAATCATACAATTTTTTTGTGAAAATGAATGGTTTGCCACATTTTTACATTAAAATTTAAAATGTTGAAACCCCTGATTCTGTGTTTCAGAACTACACCCCTTCGCGACGAGCGTCCTTTACAGAATTTTTAATCTTTTACCACCGGTTTCTCAAAACAGAAATTTTCGGCTAATTGAATCGCAGAAATGCTGTCATTAAGTAAGGCAAAGCTTACAATAAAAAGTTATTGGTGGCAATAATCGAGGATTCTGAGCATCTTCTGCGTCACGAATACGTGTCGCTCGTCCCCAAGGGGTTAAGAAGCAGCAGTACCCATTAGTCAGAAAGATCCTATATTAAACGCTACGAATCATTTTCTTATTCTAAGCTCCCCGATGATCATAATAATTTTATTTTATGGATATTTTTATTTAAAGTTTTTCAAATCTATGGACGATTTCCGTTTGAAAATAAATAGTGAACACCTACAAAAATGTTCTTACTTTAACGGGTATTACACCAGCATTCCCCTTCCCATATAATACATGTTTAAAACAGTTTATCGATCTAATGTTCATCTCGGCCTAGGTAGCATCAAGAAATAACGTAAGGTATGAAGAATGTAATTTGATCCCTCTTTCAGAGTGCTTAATTGCATTCCTTAGCTAATATGTAGGGTTTTAGATGATTATGTTGTGATCGTTTCGTGGTTCCAAATTGAAAAGTGGAACTCTTAAGAGAACTGCATTCAATATTTTTAACTAGCGAACGGAAACACACATTTTTGGGGCAGGGTTACGTGAGGAGCAAAGGTTACGTGAGGGAAAAAAGTTTGGGACAGCTGGCCTCAAGTTAGCATTACTAAAATCATCTTGTTTTTGTAGAGACAACCTTTTTTTAAATTTTTATTCATTAGTTACCTTATTTTATTTATTTAATAAGTTCTTGTTTATTATTATATTCTTTTTAGCACTTGCCAACTTAGATGAAAAGTACTTCGAATTGTCTGACCGTCTGTTGGTGATCTAACTCACGTAAATATACTTGGAATATCATGTAATTGATATATGTTGTTTGGGTTTACCATGGGATGTACTGTATTGAAAATTAAGTGTGTTAGTTCGTTTACAGGGCAGTTAAAGAATTTTATTACATTATGGTTCACTGGGAAAAATCATTTGCAGTGCCTTTTATTTTAAACTATTTTAAACATATTGAAATTGGCATACATCACTGAGGTGCACTACAAGCGTCTTACTATAGAAAATGGTGTGCGTAGAATTTATCGTTAATATACAGGTACATACAAAATAATTCGGTTACGGATAGTCTATAAGCTATAATTGAAAAAAGCGCGTTTTCAATATTGTGGCTTGCGTTTTTAAATTTACCATTTTTTTGCATATTATTTGTTGTGTATAAATTTCATAGATCATATACAGGGCTGCGTAAATAATTCGAGTGCCTTTCCGTTCATTATCGTTAATTACTAAAAGGGAAATTTCAATTGTGTTAGGCGTTTTCTAACTGAAATAAATGTTTGATTAGTATGTATTATATATCAAATCTATTGATCGTATACAGGTCTGCACATGATAATTCAGTTATATTTCTGATTATAGATGGTAATTTATCGAATTGGGTTTTCAAATATGGGTTGCGCTTTCCACGTTGTTTGCGTAAACATAAATTTTTACCTTATAAAACGGTCAAGTTTTATGACAATATTCTTAATATGTTGAAAATTCTTTCATAATCTAAGCTTCACGCATGATTAGTCCTTCTTTTTAGCACTTTCCAACCTAGTTGAAAAGTGCTTATGACTTCGGTTTGTCTGGCCGTCTGGCCGTATGGCCGTCTGTCCGTTCTCTAACTCCCGTAAATATGCTCGGATTGCTCTGCAATTTTTATATGTTATTGTCATTATCTATGGCACGTTCCCTATTTCAACTGAAGTGTGTAGCACTTATAGTTTTCTTACAGGGACACTCAAAAGAATTCCGTTACATTGCGGTCTATGGGGAAAAATCATTTGCGGTTTATTTTAAAAATGTTTCACTATTGTAAACGCATTGAAATTTATATAGATCACTAAGATGCATTAGAAGAAGCTAATATGGAATAGTAGGTGTACAGCACTTAGAGTTACTTTACAGGGACAGTCAAAATAATTCCGTTACATTACGTCTATGGAGAAAAATCGTCTGCGGCTTATTTAAATAATGTTCCACTATTTTAAACGCATTGAAGTTTATATATATTACTAAGGTGCATTACAAGAGGCTTACTACAGAATAGTGTGTGTATAGCAGTCATCGTTCATTTACAGGGACACACAAAAGAATTCTCTACTGTCTGTTAAAAATAATTCCTGGAAGTGCGTTTTAAGTTACTGAACGCGATTTTAATCTTAACTAGCTTTTTGTCTATTACGTGGTGTGTATAAATTCTGTAGATCCTATACAGGGCAGCACAAAAGTTCGCGAACACACTTCCGTTTATTGACAGAAACTCCAGAAGGAGAATTTAAACTGTGCTACGCGTTTCCTAACTAAACTAAAATTTAGCATCCTATGTTTATATACAAATCTATAGATCATATACAGGGCTACATAAAAGTATTCGGATATTTTTCCGAATATTGTATATATTAAAAATTCCTGAAATTACGTTTTTAAATATGTTATGCGTTTTCCAAATTGTTTACTTAGATGTCATCTTTCAGCTTATTAAACGGTAATGATTTGTAAAATTATTTTAGAAGCGTTGGAAAGTGCTACATAATCTATGCTTGACGCATGATTTTTCGTTCTTGTTTTAAATGTAAAAGATAAAAAAAAACGATAACCGAGTTTTAGAAGATTCCGTTACGGAAGGGTGTGTTTTAAAAAAGATGTTGTAAAACATATCCGATCTTTCTCATATCAGAGTTAAAATAATATATTTTTCTAAATAAATATTTTTATTTATCTTTATAACATTTAATTACTAAATTATATAGCCGAGTTATTTACTTACTTTTTACCGTCTCGATATGTAGACAAAAGGGATTTATGTTATCAAAGTAAAGAAAAATATTCCTTTTAATTGTATCAATCGAAGCATTCTTTCGCCTTCCGACTGAACGGTTGTGAAACTATTACACATGATGTGCTTTTATTAAATTTTATTTATAAAGGTTGAAAAAAATTCATGCTACGTTAAGTATTTGTTACTGAACAGAGGCAGCTAATAAAACTACAATTTATTTTTCTAGAAAAGTTAGAGATACTTACTTCCACGAAAGTGTTTATATACAGGATGAGTCAGAAAAATGTATACATATTCTTCAGATCTAAATAGATTTTCTTGTCTTCAGTTGTGGCAGATTTTTAATTTTGGGATTTCAAGGACCTTTTTGTTGCCATGTGCATTTTGTCGGACTCTCAAATAATAATGCACGGTGCTTCAAAAATGTATACACAGTTTGTATGATTATAAATCCAGTTTTTATTCACATGTAATTAATATATAAATTGCAAAAGAATCTACATAAAATGCATAACTCTCCCTCCTACCGCAGATGTTCAAAATTATTACCGTTCTAGTAAATAGACTGCTTATAACGGTGGGCTATTGATTCACAAATTTCAACAAACATTTCATTTGATGTTGTGACGCTTTCTTGCTCAATTGCGGTTCGGGAACGTTATGTATGAACATCCATTAGTTTCAAACTTATCTTTTATCCGATGAATTGTACGTCGCATAGGTCTGAAACTCCCTGCGATATTGTTTTTTACTTCTGCTACCTTTTCATACTTACAAAAGTACTTTAAAATAAATTTCTTTTTTTCAAAAGTTAATCTCTGGTCCTCTCATATTTTTCCAATTAATCACACTTTAAAAAGAAAGAACAATTTGGAAATTGTACGTTAAACGTGACATAAGAGGTGCGTTCGTTTTGTAACAAGTTCCACAATGTAAAAAATCATCCTTATTATTTCAGTGAAATGAATTATATCGTCTGCTATGAGCGAAAAGAGCATACCTTTTGTTTTTTTCTTATTACGTATGCCACGTTTACAAATGCAATTTTGTTTTCTACACCAGACAGCACTGTAAAATTCACCATGGAAATCTTGCTTTGCCGATGATAGCATCCATGGTTTAATATTTATATGACTCACGATGAATTAATCTTTTATTTATTTACTTTAATGGATTGAGATATTCGGCTGTTAACCTAGTTTTCACTGAAGTTATCTCAGAATCTATACATTTTTTAATGTAACTCATCTCTCAAGCAAACAATTTTTTTGAACGATCTTTCTAAAAATGTAACTGTTACGCAATTTTATTTGAAAAAATAATTTTGAATAAAAATAGCCGCCTGGCATATGAAAAAGGAAGTGGTTTGCCAGTATTTGTTTTCCTCAGTCCCGTGACTTGCGCTTTTATTATATAGATTAACGGTAGGATTTAATAGAATAAAGAAAACTTTTATTAATATCTTTTTAAGTTTTGATTCGATTTTTATAAAATTTGAAATGACTCGAAAAAATTCTACAACGATAATGTATATTAAATTTCAAACCATTCTGTTGAATAGTTTTTGCGCTGTTATATGCGGACAGACGGACGGACCAGACGACGATAATATTTGCCACGTATTTATGCAACTACGAACGCACCTAAAAATTAGAAAGTTATGACCCGTTAAGCAGTGTATGGATGCATTTTTTTGACGCACTCTGTAGTTATTTCAACAAAGCATTAATCCAAGATAATGAATTTGAATAGTAAATTGTGTAATTGTACGTTTATTTTGAAGCCATTCCCTTTTAAACTCTTTTATTTAACTTTAATTGGTTTGCGCATGTGGAGATGGAATTTCGTAATCGAATTTTCATTCACTTCCTGATAGGCTAGAACTATAAAAAATACGTACATAGATGTATTTCGAGTGACAATATAACATTTATTATTTTTAGAAAATAATTATAAATTACTGAATTAATTTGATTTTTTTTTGTAAGCCGCTTTTGATGATAAATCGTCAAATAAGATTTTGGTTTAAGACTGTATACGCTGTGAAAACACTACTTCACAGTACACAAAAATATTACAAAATACAAGAAGTATATATGAGAATATAGAGTCTGAACTGAACACTAAAGTCTGAACCCGATGATTGGTGACATTTCGCTTTTTATACATCATACGTTCATTTTACGTTCCCTTAAATACTTTATATAATTTTATTTATTATAATCGTTTCTTAAATTTAACATCATGTGCTCGATTTATGTATTGGAAGAATATGTATAACTTAGCTTGGTTCATAACACACGAGAAACAAATTAGAACTTTCTTTGAAGACTTTGAACAATTGTTTCACTTTCAGTTCATGGGTTTTAGTTTTTTTTGGTTGTCAGGACGCCCGTTCGATTCTGGGCAAAACTTCTCTTTTCACGGAACTCGTCCCTTCGGCATATCTCGGAGAGAAAAAAATTCTCCAACTGCTCTGCTCAGAGCTTGCAACAAATTACCCCTCTCAAATTTTAAGTATATATCGTCGATAAATTTCCAGTAGTTCAATGACTTTATAAGAAAGGTTATGCAGCTAAGGCGTATTTCAAAGTGGGTTGAGTGATGTGAATCTGCTGGTCTCAAGTACTAAAAATTTATTGTGCAATAAAAGTTTGTATATAGTCGATCACAAGATTCAAGATAAAAATTTATATGCACTTGGTAAGTTTTATAGTCACTTGAGAATATTTACGTGTGTACATCTAAAACTGATTTTCAGCTTCATCAATACTTAACAGTCATCTTGTATACACTTTTCTTCCAATTAGTGAATCAGACATAAAACTTTACAACGCGTTCCACAATAATGGTGTTAATTATGCGCCGAAGCACGCTCGCTAAAATTTGCCAACTGTCTATGAAACTGCAACAACGAAATATTTTAAACACAATTAACAAATTAAATTTAAATAAGAAATAAAAAGCATAATATATTTAAAAAGAAATGCACGTTTATATGCACGAGAAAACAATATAGAAATCCAAAATATATAATTTGAATAATGCTTTTTATCATTTTATCTTGCAATAACTTAAAACAAGAAATAGAACAAAAATTATACTTTTTCTAATAAATTCACTAGTTGGAGCTTTCTACTAGGCGTAAATAAAAGCTGTGAATTTCTCATAATCGGCACCTACACCAAATTAACGTTTTGTAACGGAGATGTTTTGGAATAAAGTGAGTTTCAGTCATGAAATTAAGCACTATTTTAAAGATAAACGTTAAATGTTTATAAAAGAGTGTTTTTTTTAAACATTTTTACTTCCATACGTCTTTTATCAGACAATAAGGTGCCCTTTGCATTACATATATATATAATATTACAAGTGTTAAAAATATATATCTTTAAACATTTAGAAAATCGTGAAATATTTTTACAATTCGCTTAAAATCATTTTTACATCTATGGTAATAACCTAAAAATATAGCAATAACATACTTAATAGCATTATTTAGTGGCAGACTTGCGTATTGCTTTTAATTGCCGGAAATACGTCGTGGCATTTAAGATAACAGCACCTCGTTAATGGAAAGAAAAAGTTATTTTTGTAATGTTTATTAAAATTATGGAAGATTCATCATTATGTTTTATCACTTTCACCTTTTCAAAAAAATATTGCTACACCTATAACCATATAGTATAAGAGGTGAACCCAATCAGACATAATTTATATTGTAATATTTATTAAAAAGATTGAAAATGGGATTACATTATTAATTAGTTGGTTTTGCAAGTAAAGCTATGACACACATGACGTTTTATTATATAGTTATGATGCTATTTGTGAAGCACGTGAAATAAGAATCATACAATTGACATTCAGACTAGTAATAGTTTGATTCGAGATATTCTAAGAATCGTAGCCTTGGTTCTTGAGAATTTCTCAGAATTAAATTATTAATTCGAAGACTTTGCACTTGATAGGGGCTGTCACTGAGAACTACAATAGAGTCTGAACCCGTTGATTGGTGACATTTCGTTTTTTTATACATCGTACGTTCATTTTACGTATTCTTAAATACTTTACATAATTTTATTTATTATAATCGTTTTCTTAAATTTAACGTCATGTGATCGATTTATGTACTGGAAGAATATATATACCTTATATTGGTTCATAACACACGAGAAACAAATTATAAACATTAAAATAGCGCCGATCATTCATCCAGCTGCAAATTTACGGAGTAAAATGGCTCGAAAAGCGCTAAATAGAATCTAAATACCACCATTCACTCGATCCATCTTACGAGAGTATAAGAGAACACGAGCTAAGAACTAACAAGAATGAAAAATAATGCATCAAACATAGATTATGAAAGACTTTCCAACACTAATAAAATAATATTCAAAAATCCCATTTGTTCATACAATGAATTCGATCATAGTCTTGTCTGTAACCGAATTCTTTCGTGCAGCCCTGTAAATGAACATAAATGCTACGCGCTCCTTAATCTATTGAAAACTCGTTATGGAACACCATTGTCTTCCTTTAAATTTCAGTATGTTTGAAACATCATAACAATATTAAAGTGGATCGCAAACAATGTTCCCGATATATAACAATACAATGGATTTTCTTGTGCGTCCCTTATACGAACTATAAATGCTACTTATTCTGTATCTTTATCTGTTTATTTTCATTATCTTTAAATTATTGAAGCATCATTAAAATACATCAGAAACCATTTTTCTCCATAAGCCATAATGTAACGGAATTCTTTAGTGTGTCCTTTAAACGAGATAAAAATGATATACATCCATTTTAAATACCGTATATTCTATAGTAAATATCAGTAACATAGAAAAATTTCATAGCAATTCGAATATATTTACGACAGTGCGAACAGACAGACAGCAGACAGACAGACAAACTGAAATCCTAAACACTTTTCAACTATGTTGGAAAACTTTAAAAACAGTCGAAAATCACAATTTTCGTTGCCTTGAATGACTGGCGGCTTGTATTCAAACACTTCTGTGCGCGATAGAAACAAGTCGAAAATTTCGTTGAATCGGAAACGTCGATATTTTTTATTTGAACACTCACTAACATAGACAACTTCAGAGGACAGGATTTTGAAGAACAGTTGTCCCTTTGTATCACCGCGTTGTATAGGTGCAACGCATCCATAAGTTAATGGCAGGATTTAAAAGACGATTTTATTTATTGCTGTTATTTCCCAACACAGCAAATATAAGGGGTTATAAAGGGTTATAGAATTCTCAGCAGATGGCGAAACTAAGTTAACGTTTCATGCCTAAAAAATTAAAAAGGCTGCACTGCACTGCACTGCACTGCAAAAAAAAAATGTTAATTTTACAGTATAATACTGTGCGGCAGCGTATTACTGCTTATTTTTACTGTTTATTACTGTTAATTTTACGGTATAATACTGGCAGATGGGGTGGCAGTATTATACTGTAAAATCAACACTTTTTTTGCAGTGTTGAGACGTCCAAAAGTATATTTATGACAAAGGTAAGTTCGTATACTTTAAAATCTTGTATTAGAAAATTGGCAATATTTATGAAGAAGTGTGTAATTTTCTGTTTATTGCAGATGTTCCTGTTAGTCAATAATTTTTATTTTTATGTTCATTTTTTTCAAACTTAAAATTTTGTATTCTAACTTCTGAGCAAATTTTTTTTTCAAATCGGAGTTGGTGAGTCACAAAAGTTTAAAGTAATTTTAGGGTAGTGTTTAGTGTTAAACCCTCGAGAAATCGTTTTTTCGCTTTTCATATCTTTTAAAAATTTATTCAATTTTGAATCGAACAAAACAACCCGCCTAAATATATTAAAGTTATCTAACGAATGTTAGCATGATACATCGTCAAAACGCATTCTAAACATAACAAATAAAATTTGCATTGTTTAGTAGGCAAACCAAGGTTATTTTATGCCTATCTTTGCAAAATAAATTATTTTTCTGCAAATGGTTGTTTTCTCTACAGAGCGCGAGGCAGCAAAAACATCATTTAAGAAAATTCAAAAATCAATCGAAGCTTGTGTTAAAGTACACATTTCAATTGACCCGGTATAATTCGAATATCTTCATGCGGTTTATTCTGTTCAATTCATTAATGTCTAAATTGTAAAAAAATATCTATGAAAAAGAAAAAATCGATTTCTTTAAAGGTTTAAAACTGATGACTTTACTCAATAATTGGAAATTATTTATTTATTACCTTTAGAAAACAAATATAATCTACCAATGAGGCACTTTTCTTCTTTCTTGTTATTTTTTCCAAATTTAATAATAAATACATCTTTCTTCTCAAATAAATGCAAATGAAGCATTTTTTTCCGGATTTTCTTTATCCAAGCTTTATTTTTCATTGAATTCGAAAGATATTGAACAGAAAAACATTTTAAGAAGATAAATTACCATTCAGAACACAACTAAAACGGTTTTAATATTATTTATTATGATGTCATTTTTAATCACTGTAAGCACGCGTAAATCAGATAGCTAAATAAAATACAACGCTTAAAAAGATAATTATTTGAGCACGATAGATATTACAATATTCACGTTTTGTTTAAATTAGAAAGGTCACAAGTTAAAAAGATATATATTATTTACGTTTACTTAAGTTAATTTTGAAACAAAAGAGGATGCAATTCCCCGTGAGAAAGCTAACTGTAAACACGTGAAAGAGTTATATTTGTGTTAATTAAATTTTTGAATAAGTAATTCAAACTACTTAAACTTTTGTAATTCAGTTGATGCGCTTTTTTTAATTACCGTTTATAAAACAGAATACAACAAAAAAAGTACAGAATAAATCGTTTAAGTACTCAAGTGTTATTATTTGGTATTTTCCATCATGTTGAGTTATATTATTACATATCATTTCGACAAAGTACGGTTCGACAAAAAAAATTTCAGTTATTACAAGTGATTGAATCTAAAGCAATTCCTCTCCACTTATACTTAATAAAACGTTACAAATGTAAGAGATAATATATTCACTGTAGAGGAATATCTGCGTAAGTAAATCTTCTTTTATCTTCTTATGATGATTAAAGAGCATAACTATAATTTCGAGAGTAATTACTTATCAGCGATCATCATTAGGTGATAGTAAAACACAGGGTAGCTATCCTGGCAAGAGCGTTTGTTTATCCCAGCTCTCTTCTAATTAAATGATTGAGATTAGTGCTTGGAGGTCATATTTTAAAGAACTGGTAAATGAGAACGGAGATGACTTTAAAGATTCAGATGTGTTTGAACACCAAACTGTTGCATTTCAAATCAAAAGGGCGGAGGCCGGAAAAGCACTCAGTGAGGAAAAATTGGTAGATCATCCAGACTTGGTGGACTAAATCTTGAACTGCTCAAATATAGTGGCAAATGCATTGTAAGTATATTAACTCAATTGTACAACAGGATCTTGGTAAGGGATGCAATACCACAATATTTATATTTGAATGAAGGATAGTTAGCACAAATGAATGAAGGATATTTAGCAACAAATGTTTAAGAAAGAGGACTAAATAATCTGCAGCAATTACTGAGGAATATGTGTTACAAGTCCAGTAATAAAATTATTCTAAAGAATTTTAAGAAATAGACTAGAAGATGAATATGAAAGCATTAAAGAACAAAGTAGCTTTCTAGCAGGTAGATATTACATCGACCATATTTTGGTCCTATGACATGTTCTGGAAAAACAGAGAGATAAGAGCAGAACAACAGAACTTATATTTGTCGATAATTAAAAACACATGACAACGTACCGAGAAGTTTGCTTTGGAAAATACTTAAAATAGCACTTATAAATAAAAGGTTATCAATATCATTAAAGCAATTTGTTACGGAAACAGCTGAAGAGTTATAGTTGGAAATAAGTTTAATACCATTTATCACTAGTAAATTCCTTTTGCAAGGTTATTGCCTCTAACTAACAATATTTTTATATACTGATATCTGCCTCAGAATATGAACGAAGAAATTTCATAAAATGGATTTAAAACAATATGATAGTAAATATATCCATCACCTCTTATTCGTGGTTGATCACGTCATCGTAGCAGAAGATGAAGAAGATGAGAGATGTTTGTTACATGTTTCACAAATTAAAGGATACTTATTATGCATGGGGATTAAAGAAAAATATTAGTAGAACTTAGCACTTAACAACAAGTGTGAAAGCTGATATATTGTTGGATGATATAAATATAAAATCAGCTGAGGAATTTAAATAACTTGGATCTGTCACTTATCGAGATGGATCATCCAAAATAGATGTGGAGAAGAGATTTGGAGAAGGCAGAAAGGCAATTGCAATGCTGCATTCTGTTCGGTGGAGTAGTCATATTCTTCCCAAAACTAAACGACTAATTTATAGTGCAATCGTTAAAAGCATTTTACTGTATGATTCGAGACATTGACTTCAAATCTCTCCCTTAAAAATAAACTCCTCATTTCTGCAAATAACTTCTGGTGAAGATCAACAAGAACATCAAGGCTGGAAAAAATTTAAATTTCCAGAATAGGTGAAATAATGCAAGACAAACAGGATGTTCTACAAACGGTTGGACATAATAAGCTTAGATGGTATTCTGTATAGGTATCTTCGCAGAATGAAAGATGCGCATTGGCAGAAATCCTTTTACAACGGAGCCCGAAAAGAACACGAAGGAGGGGACGACCAAGAATAACCTGGAAAAATACTGTTGAAGATTCATTGAAGGGTTAAAAGTTATAAGTGATGTTATTGCCCTTGAGTGGGATAAATGGTGAACAGCTCTGAAAAATACTTTTATTCGTCGAGCAAACCCAATGCTTAGTTGAAATTCTTAAGGATAATGATGATTAATTTCAGGACGTAAATAAAATAACATTCCAAAATGCTTACGCATATTTGTTGTAGTATGCAGCAAGCTTGTCCCTTATATATATATTGATAAAATTGAACAAATATTAAAATGCGTTGAGCGTTTTAAAGATATATATAATACGAAAAGTTTGTTTTGAGAAAAATACATTTGAAATGCTTTATGCAATGTTATTTTCTTTACTTATGCTTAAGAAGCGTGAAGACATAGTTTCTACCAAGTACATGACAATATAAACTTTTAAAACCCTCTGACTTTCCAGCAAAAGGGTAAAATTGTAATGTTGTTTTCTCTGTATTTTGCTTTAAACGCTAAATAAAGGTGATTATTCAAAAATTATATAAAAAACTTAATTACATATATGTTTTGAGGAAAATACATTTGAAATGCTTTATGCAATGTTATTTTCTTTACTTATGCTTAAGAAGCGTGAAGACATAGTTTCTACCAAGTACATGACAATATAAACTTTTAAAACCCTCTGACTTTCCAGCAAAAGGGTAAAATTGTAATGTTGTTTTCTCTGTATTTTGCTTTAAACGCTAAATAAAGGTGATTATTCAAAAATTATATAAAAAACTTAATTACATATATGAATGTAATCGTTGAGGGTATAAATTATTACTCGATGAACTAAAACGGCATTATATCCCTAGAATTATATTAATTTAAATCATGCTTGTATTGCAGTGAAATTTGGAGCGTAGTGAACGTATTAACACGGGCGTGTCAGTCAGACGGTTAAAGTTAATAACACAAAGACAAAATTCGTAGTTTTGAACTTTTAGTTTAGTTTATTTCAAGGTCCCCCTTTTCTTCAAGACATTGCTTTGGCACATGAAAAGTGAGGTTTAGTGTTTTTGATAACACCATCTTTCTGTTATGAATCATGGTAACGTAAATGGTACGTCTAGTAATGCGTCTGAAAGTCATAAATATGAAGTTTCAATTACTTTATTAGAAATTAATAAAGTATTCGTTAAATGAATTTCAACCTCAAAATAAAAGGTAGTTCTTCGAAGATTGTGTTATTTATTTAGGATTTTGGGACTGTGGTTTTTTTTTATTATATTTATTACTAGCTGACCCGACCAGATTTGCTCGGACCCGTCAAAAATTAGAACTAAATGCGAAAAAGTTCTAAACATTACAATAAAAATTCGCAAAAAATAAAAAAGTTTGCTGCACGAAATCCGTATAACTTTATTAAAAATGGAACAAAATTTACTATATTGGAAAGATTGGAACAGACGATTGAAACCGGTTCTCTTTTACGAATGTGAAAAAATCACGGCAAAACGCGAAATAAAGATAAAATTTCAAAACTCACAGTGGACAAAATTTACCATATTGGTCTGAATTATTAAAACAATATTTCTTTTATGAATGTAGAAAAGTCTCTGCGAAAAGCAAAAAAACTCTAAAAATCGCTTAAAAAATTGCTAAAGATTAAAACAATTTCTGTACGAATTCCGAATGCACTTTATAAAAAGAGAGGACAGAATTTACGTTATTCGGCTAAAAGAATAAAAGCGGATTCATTTAACTAATATGTAAAAACCGCCATGAATTGCATAGAAAATTCCGAAAAAAATCGCTAAAAATATATAAATTGTAGAAGGCAAAATATGTACAATGAGCTAAATCTTTACAACCGGAATTCGTTCACGAATGTAAAAAATCGGCGAAGAATGCAAACAAACGGTAAAAATCACATTGAAAATCTGATTAAAAATTAAAAAAAAATTGAAAAAAATCGGAAGACAAAATTTATTATACTAAGTTAAAAGTTTGAAACCAATTTTTTTTTCACGAGTGTCAAAAAATTGCTGCGAAACTCGAAAAAAATCTGAAAAAAAAAAATTGAAATATATTAGACGAAAAGTTAGAATCAAGATTATTTTCCCAAACGCCAAAAAATCTTCTCAAAATGCCAAAAAAACGCTAAAAATTGCTAAAATTCTAAAATAGAGGAAAAAAATTACTTTATTATACACTGTTAAACATTTGCAGCAAACTGTTCAGTTATTTGACCGTTTTTAGATAAAGCGGTTACCTAACCGTAATTTAACTCTATTTGGACCATAATATTGCCAATATTATGGACAGAATAGAGTTAAATCACGGTTATGTAACCGTTTTCTATAAAAACTGTCAAATGACTGGACAGTTTGCTGCAAATTTTTAACAGTGTAGGCTGAAAGTGTAAAACAGAATTCCTTTTACGAATATAAAAAAAAACCACAGCGGGAACCGAAAGTCTGTAAAAAATCACGGTCAGTTTTCGTTAAAAAATCAAAAATCCTACAGGACAAAAATTACTATAACAGGCTAAAATTTATTTTATTAACGTTAAAAAATCGCCGCGGAACGCGAAAAAAAACGCATTGAAATTCGCACTAAAACTCGCTAAAAATTCAAAAATTGCGGACGACAAAACTTATTATATAAGGCTGAAGATTTGAAACCAAATTCCTTTGCCGAATGTCAAAATAAATTCTAAATAGCGGAGAAAAAAATTACTTACTAATAGCTGGAAACATAATCTATTTACAAATGTCAAAAAATCTACACGGAACGTGAAAAAAAGGTAAAATTTCATTGGAAATAGCATTAAAAATGCTAAAATTCAAAAATCACGGATGGCAAAATTTACTATAGTGGGATAAAATATTGTAACGTCAATCCTTTCATAAATGTCAAAAAAATGCCTCGAACCGCAAAACATTTCTAAAAATCGTGTTGAAAATCGTAATAAATATCACTAAAAATTCAAAAATTGTAAAAGACAAAATTTACTATAATTGGCATAAACATTGTAACCGGAAGGATTTCAAAAATGTGAAAAAGTCATCGCAAAATGCGAAAAATCACAAAACACCTCATTAAAAATTGTATTAAAAATTACTAAAATTTTAAAAGTTGCAGATGGCAAAAAACGTACTATATTAGGCTAATAGTTTGAAACCGAATTCTTTTTACGAATGTAAAAAAATCGTTGCTGGACTTGAAAATTTGTTAACAATTACATAAGAAAATTCGCTAAAAATCGGTGAGCGAATTCTGAATAAATTTATTGAAATGACGAAAACATTTATTATATTGGACTAAAAGATTGAAAATGGATCCAATTTAATAATGTAAAACAATTGTTGCAAAACGTACAAGAACGCTAAAATCTCGTAAAAAATTAAATAAAAAAAATCTAATCAAGGATTCCAAAATTGGGCTTCGAGATGCATAACTACATGCATAGACTTACATTCCTGCCAAATTTTGTAACTCTGCGTTCCTTATTATTATAGTCTTTAATGCTATTCTAAACGTAAAAAAAAAGACATGTAAAACCTGTTTTTTTTCAATAATATGTTTTTAAACCTTTTCCAATATAAATTGAATATTAATACCCTATGTACTAGACTTAAAAGATTTTCTTTATAGAATTCTATTCGTTTTTCTACTATACATTTATCAAATAATAAGCTATCAAATAATTTTAAAATTTCGTAATCAGCTAAAAGATTTATGGTACTAACTTTAGTAAATGAGCGAAATTTCGCTTTCATCACATAAATAGTAGTTTTATATTATAGGGAAAAATGAAAAATAAGGCAATTTATGTCTTTGTCTCAAAAGTGTAATTACATCCTTAAAAGTGAAAAATATTGTTACAAGTGAGTTTAACAGTTTTCGTTTTTTATGCAGTTTATCCGAACACAAGAAGACTTACAGTTAAGGGATGAGAAATTAAAAAAAAAAGTTATTTTAAAGCTGCAAACAATAATAAAAGTTAAAACACTGTTAATTTTAAACTTATTGCTTAGATAGTACATATTTTGTCCAAAACATCTATACAGAATAGGACCACTGAAATACAGACCATTGTGAACAACCAAGCTTAAACCAAAAAAAAAGCACACACTCCTGGAGGAGTATCGATCGTTTTAACAACCAGAAAGACAGGCTGACATAAAAACGAGCCTGTTCTTAATATGTAGAACTTTTTGTTCTGATTTGCTATTTAATACCTCGAAACCAACTGTTAGTGAAAGTTGGAGTCTTTGTCAAATTTAATCACGTAGGAGAACAAGAGAAAGTTTTATCCATTTGTTACATCAGTGATTTTTCCAGAGTGTCCATTAGCAGTTTCAGTAGGGTTGCCTTTGGTTTAAAAAAAATCATCCTTCTTGCTCCTGACATAAAAAAAATGTGCCTTTCTGCCTTGTGTACTAAAAAAATGCATGTATAGTAAAAACTTACTTATTGTTGCGTTCTGAAAAAGAATGCCTAACTTTTAAATATTAAATAGTGTATTTATAAATCAAATGAATGAATTTAAAAATCTAAAATGTGTCCTTCAGAATCTAAAATGTACCCCTCAGAATCGAAATGCTCCCTTTACACGTCAGTAGCATCCAGCCTCTGTTTAAACTTGGGAGAAACCCTGGAAAAGTCAAAGGAAATGTTAGCGATGTAAAAGACAACATTTTTCAAATATACTTTATTTACCTTCGTTTCAAAATACAGATAATTTTGAAAAAGATATTTGCTTTCTGAAAGATATAAAATTCAGATAATCCACTTTCGTATCTATATCATTAAAAAATACTACTGAAGAAGTTGGAATTACTATTTAAACATATTCCTCATTTAAATAACAGTGAAATATCAAACATTATATTAAAATATACTTAAAAAAACATTTTAAAAAATGGATAGCACTCATATGCTAATTTAAATGTTACAAGGCTTAGTTTTATGTGCTAAACTACAAATTCTGAAGATTTCTCTTTTATTTACCTTCCATTATTTTTTATGCACTATAATATATTATTTATGTACATTACATAAAATACTGTTTTTGTTTAATTTTTACTTACCCATCATACGTAGTATAGGGTAAGTCTTGTAATCGTTTTGAAAATCGAAAAAAAAATTTTGACGGATTTACACGTTTCAGACACTGGAGATTCCGAAAAACATATTTTTAGAAAAAAAAATTGCCGTCCGTCTGTGTGTCTGTGTGTCTGTGTGTCTGGATGTCTGTGTGTCTGTGTGTCTGTAAACGCTCTATCTCCCGAAAGAATTGAGATAGAGACTTGCAATTTGGTATGTACTTAGTATGTAATAATGGGAAGAAGCCTATTTCATTTCAATAACCTCGATTAACCAGAACAATTTTTTTCGGACTCTCGAAATATTCGTTCTGATAAAAGGTATATAAAAATTTTCGAAATTGTTTATTTTAAGAAATGAACATAAAAGACAATAAAAAGCATAAATTTTGCATAAAGCATGAAGTCGATCGGATAATGAGTTGCCGAGATATTTGGAATCTTATTTTCCACACTCTTCGATTTTTCATGACCCTGTATTTCATCCAAATTTCACTTCAAAGATATATTTTAATTGGAAATTTGACGCTTAATCAGATGCAATAAACTGCTAGTTAATAGGATTATTATTTTTGGAGTTATAAGGAAAAACCTCTTTCAAGCAATTCAGTAATCGAGCCTTTAAAGATCATGACGTCATCAATCAACGATTTTATTTGAATTGCAATGCATTTTATAAGTAGTTTACACATTTTTATTTTAATATTTTACATTATGCATATCCATGATGGGTAAGTATTACGGTGGCCCTCAACGACTAGTATTACTTACCCATCATACGTAGTATAGGGTAAGTCTTGTAATCGTTTTGAAAATCGAAAAAATGTTTTTGACGGATTTACACGTTTCAGACACTGGAGATTCCGAAAAACATATTTTTAGAAAAAAAAATTGCGGTCCGTCTGTGTGTCTGTGTGTCTGTGTGTCTGTGCGTGTGTCTGTAAACGCTCTATCTCCCGAAATAATTGAGATGGACACTTGCAATTTGGTATGTACTTAGTATGTAATAATGGGAAGAAGCCTATTTCATTTCAATAACCTCGATTAACCGGAACTATTTTTTTCATACTCTCGAAATATTCGTTCTGATAAAAGGTATATAAAAATTTTCGAAATTGGTTATTTTGAGACATGGATATAAAAGATAATAAAAAAAAACATAAATTTTGCATACAGCATGAAGTCGATCGGATAATTAGTTGCCGAGACATTTGGAATCCTATTTTCCACCCTCTTCGATTTTTCATGACCCTGTATTTCATCCAAATTTCACTTCAAAGATATATTTTAATTGGAAATTTGATGCTTAATCAGATGCAATAAACTGCTAGTTAATAGGATTATTATTTTTGGAGTTATAAGTATGTTTCTTTCAAGCAATTCAGTAATCGAGCCTTTAAAGTTTATGACGTCATCAAGCCACGATTTTATTCGATTTGCAATGCATTTTATAAGTAGTTTACACATTTTTATTTTAATATTTTACATTATGCATATCCATGATGGGTAAGTATTACGGTGGCCCCCAACGACTAGTTTTCGTCTGCGAATGATGTAAATACAGAAGAAAGAGTAAATGAATAATTTAAAAAAGCATTTTAAAACGATACATTTTTAAAACATGTATTAAAATGTTTCCCATGTATATGATATTGGAGATAAAAGAACTATTTTTCAATAGAATTTTATTAATTTACCTTTTCAACATTTCACTTACTTTTACTGTGCCGAATTGATGACAAAAATCCTTTATGTTATCAATCAGAAAGAAACTTTTTCTGTTATTTCAAAGTTAATTCAAACTGGATCAATAGAAGTATTAATTTAATTTCTAAATGAACGTGGGTCAAACGTTCACACAGAAAATACTTTTAATACATTTATATTTAATTTAATAGGGAAAAAATTTAAAAAAAATTGTGAAAATAATCATTTGTTGTTCAAAAGGAAACTTTGGAGAAGTATTAATTTTTCTATAGATATTTCAGACAAATTTTCTTTCTTTGGAGCAATCAAATAATTGGAAAATTCGTAATGGGAAAAAATTTCATCTAGAAAATTAATTTTCGTAACATTAGCAAACGAACGCAGTTACGCTTTCATCATATAAATAGTTTAATTTTATATGGAGAGGAATAATAAAGAAAAAAAAAGTATGTAATTGCCTCAAAAGGATAATTACATCCTTAAAAGTTTAAAATGCTTGCTACAAGCAAATTTAGTAGTTATAGTTTCAGCTTCTCCGAACATAAGAAGACGTACATTTAAGGAATAAGAAATTGTAGAAATTATATTTTAAATCTAAAAATAATGACCAAGCTAAATACATCGTAGTTTTTTGTATGTACTGCTTTAAAGGGTGTCCGAAAAGTCTGTAAACGGTCAAATAACTCGAGAAATATACATCGGATTGAAAAACGGAAAAATGTTTGTTCTATATTTTAGAAAGATCTATTTAGGAATATGATAGTTTCTGCCCCTGGGGGAAAATGGGGGGCAACTTTAGAATCTTAAATGATAAACCCCCTTTATATTACAGATTTGGATTCTACGGGAAAAAATAGGTAACTTTTGTATTTATTAAAATTTACTTCAGAAAATTGTATATGGCTATAATCGAGTAAAATGCAGTGAGAATCGTTCCCATTGAAATATTCTGAAAACTGTCGAATAACTAGAACATATACATCGGATTGGAGAACGGAAAACTACATGTTCATCATTTTAAAAAAAATCTTTTTAGGGATATAAAAGTTGCCATTTTTCTAAAATATTGAACACGTATTTTTTCGTTTTTCAAACTCATGTATATTTCTCAAGTTATTTGACCGTTTCCAGGCTTTTCAATGGAAACGATTCTCACTGCATTTCACTCGATTACAGCGCCATCTACGATTTTTCGAAGAAAATGTTAAATACAAAAGCTACGTATTTTTTCCCGTATAATCTGAATCTGTAATAAAAAGGAGGAGGGGGGGGGGTGTGATTTAAGATTTCAAAGTTGCACCCCTTTCACCCCAGGGTGACAGATTTGAGGGGGGTGGCAACTTTGATATACCTAAATATATTTTTCAAAACTATTGAAAATGCATTTTTCAGTTTTCAATCCGATGTATACTTCTCGAATTATTCGACTGTTTCCAGACTTTTCAGGGGAAACTATTCTTGCTGCATTTTACTGGATTACAGTGACTTTCCAGTTACTACGATTTTCCAAAGAAAATGTTCAACACAAAAGTTACGTAATTTTCCGTAGAATTTGAATCTGCAATAAAAAAAGGATGGGGGGGGGTTCGGTTATCATTTAAGATTTAAATGTTGGCCCCCTTGCCCGGAGCAGAATTGGGGAGGGCAACTTTGATATCCTTAAATAGATTTTTTTTTAAATATTGAACATGCACATTGTCGTTTATCAATCAGAAGTATATTTCTCGAGTTATTCGACCATTTCCAGACTTTTTATACACCCTGTATATTTTGTCCACAACATCTGTAATGAAAAGGAAATGGAATACGGGTGCTCCATTTTGAATACCAATATTTCGCCAGCATTTCGCCGTATCTGTCCCCAGAACTTTGCAATTTAAAAGGTTAAAATTACATTTCAAAATTTCTAGTATTTAAAAATAAGCAAAACCTTGGAATGGTGCAACCTTTTACTAAAACCTTTAACATAGGGAAATTTTGTTTTTCTGATTTTTTTTTTTTAGATTTTTTTTATGTATTATTTAAATAATTACGCATTCTATAAAGTCAGTTTACAATTATCAAAAGCCAATTAATTAACAAGTTACATTAATTTAATTTAATCTGAACTACTTCTGTTTTGCTAAATAAACTTTAATTACTGGGAAAAACGTTTTTCAAAGCAACTCAAACAACTTAATGAACTATTGAAATTTTGTAAGCTAATTTGCAATGAGAAATTTTCTTTTTATTCATAGCGTGCATATAAAGTTAATTTTAAATTGCTTTAAATTGTCTCTTTTATTTATCCCCAATGCTCTGTTACGAGATTATGATTAATTTAATTTTTTTGTCTAAATAACTCGTATACAAAAGTACTTTTATTAACATAGAGAAATGCATCACAGGACAAAAAATACATTTTTTTCGCGCTTTACTGAAAAAAAAAGGAAACAACGAAAGGGTAATTCATTTAAAAGATTAAGTAATATATTAGTACTTGCTGTAAACTGTAAATAAAAGGCAAATGTTTTTTTTAATCTACGTAAATATAATACTATCACAAACGAAAGCTTACAATAACTTCTTCCGAGTTACCCATTATTCCGAAAACAGTTTGGTATCATTAGAAACCTCAGAAACCAATACATTTTCGATATTTAAAAAATCATCTATAAAAACAATTTTTTTTGCTTCTAGTGATTTTTCGAAACGTTTTCTGGTAGTTTTTCTAGATCATTAATCAATTTCCTCAAATCGGTTTTTGGATTGCTATCAATTTTCAAGTACACATTTTCAATTGCGTAACTTAATTTATAAATTTAAGAGCAACGAAGGTGTTAATAGATGGTCTAAAGCTTCAATGACACGTACTAGCCGACCATCGATAATATCAGATATTTCCTATTTAGGCATCATTTTAAGAGACAGAAACAGTTTAAAACATGGTGTGTGATAGTTTACCTCTCATAACTTCATCAATGACGAATTTATAGCTGTTCGTATGTCCCAAAATACTGTGGTGGACATAATTATAAGACACCTACCTAATTTGACATACAGTGAAAGAAAAGATTCAGAGCTTAAAAATGCTTTATCAAATACGACAAAAACATAAATTTATTCTGTTATCACACGTAATTGTTTTACAGAAATGATATTTTTATAGAGTTTAATAAAAAAAAAATTGGACAAAATTATAAGACACCCTAACATGTTAATTAAAACACCTGTTTTTTTCGAAATATGCAAATTTTCTGCACGCTGTTATGACGTCAGCAGTTAACTAAAGTAGACGATAACCGACTTCACGCATTTACAAATTTCACTGATGACGATTGATCGCCGTTTGATGTATATTTGTGGCTTAGATCAGCCTTGAAAATAACCCTACTTGCAGCGCCAAAAAGAAGTAAGCCAGAGGCAAAAGCATATATTTCATATTGTATAATTGTACAGTCGGCCTAAAAAAGATAATAAAACCCCAAAGTTTCTAATCTCCAAATTATCACAGAAAAAACGGAAATAGGCATTCAGTTTGAAATTATGTCTTTCTGAAATTTATAATAAAAAATTCTTTTGGGGTTTGTCTTTATACTAAAATTGTACCAAACTCTGAAATTTGCAGTACTCATACCTAATTTTGATATCATATTTGAATTTGTGGTATATTTTGCGTTAGGATACCAAACTGTAAGTAGTTATATTAAGAAGTTTAGTAGGTATGAATATTTACAATTTTGAACTATCACTGTTCAGTTCATTTGTAATGGTTCTAACAAGGAGTGGTTCCGATGTTGGAGACACAGAATGCGATGAATGTTTGTGTATTGATAGAGTACAGTTAGTATATGAATATGTAAAAGCTCTAAAGCCCAATACCAAGGGGGTGTTGAGAAAATAGGTCTGAAAGTTTACGTTACAGTTTATAACCGTTCTTTGGCAAGAGACGCAGCAGCATGGTTTGTACCACGATTCCTGACACGGAATCCTGACGGATCCACCTTCCTGATTTTTGTTCGGGTTCAAATCTCATTTGGACCTGTTTCTCACAGCGATAATTTTTATCTATTACTTTCGAACCATAATTGAAAAACTATGCATAATCATTGAAATCTCCGAAAAATATAAATTAAGTATATGTTTTGTTAAATATTTACTGGAAAAAAAGTAAGCAATTTATATTTCTATAGACAAGAAATTTTTGCTGTTATTTAAAATTATTTACGGTTATTTAAATGAATAATCTACTATTTTTCATAGAGAAATAAATTATAATACGTGATATAAATCTAATATTTTTTTTTCACTATCCAAACATTTAAAAAAAATCATGGTTTATTAAAACAACCCTCCACTTAACTCCCTTGGGCGGGTCTAAAGTAGCTGAAGTACATGTTTAACCATTTTCTTAGTAGATTTGTTTTCCGAAATTTCGTACTCCTACCTAAAACTGCTGCTGAGATATGGCGAAATGACCTAACACTTTCGACCCCCCTTTTAACCACCTTCGGGGTGGGTGAGATTTTCAAGAATCCTTTCTTATTGCTTGCCTAGGTCATAAATCTACTGTCCACATTTCGTGATCCTTACTTTAGTTGTTTCAGCTGGGCGTTGATGGGTCAGTCAGTCAGGCAGTCACTCTTTATATAATACTATAAATATGCTTGCCGCTTTTTAATATAATTTTTTTAAATCTTGTATTCTTGATTTTGTAGTTACTCAGTATGAAATAACCATTTTTAGCAATTCATATATTTCTAGAACTTATTTTTCAGTACATCGACAGTTATTCTAATAATAAACACAAGAATCCAAGCTTTTCAAAAATTTTAAAGTTGGGAAGTTAGTTGTTTAAAAATGACATATTTTTAAATACTATTATGATAACAGAAAATGTAAAATTTAACAAATAATTAAACTAGCGCGGTATACTTTTCTGTAACGTATTTTAATTTATTTCACAGTAAAAAATAGTAGATTATTTATGTAAATAATAGTAAATAAATTTTCATATTAGGAAAATTTTTTGGTCTATTCGAGTACCAATTTCCCATGTTTATTTATTTATTAAAGAGTAAATAAATTTTATAACTAGCAAAATTTTGCATTGAGTACACATTGCCTATTTTTTATGGTTGTTTATTTGTTTATTTATTTAGTGTTTACTTTTCATTAGATATATAAAAATGTAAATTTCATACTTTAAATTGTATTTATATAATTAAACTGTATTATAAAAACATATCAAACAAGAAAAACAGTACTTGAATTGCTAAAAATAGTTATTACGCAGACAGTTATTTTCATTACAAATAAATAACCTTGATTTAAAAAAATTGAAGGAGGAGTTCGATATCACTGATCGAGCGCTGATGTTATCTCAAGAAGATTAAAAAGGATAAGATAAATTTTCTTATCCTTTTTAATCTTCTTGAGATAACATCAGCGCTCGATCAGTGATATCGAACTCCTCCTTCAATGATTATTGAGACTGAAATATTGTCTCAGAAGGAAGGTGTGAATTAAAAACTGAAAAACTGAAAAACATTTTAAAACTCATTTAGAAAGCACATAGAACTAATTTCAAAAGAAAGAAAATAAATATAAGAATCTTTAAAGAAATAATTAAATAAAACTTAATAAAAACAATAAAGAAAAATTAATCGAAGAAATGGCTTTCTCAAAAGAAACACAGATAATTGAAAAGTTAAACCAAAATAACTATTCTATATGGAAGTTTAAGGTCCAAATGTTATTAATCAAAGAGGATTTATCTGAATTAATAACAGAAGAACCACCAAACCCAATAACACCTGAATGGTAAAAAAGGGACAAGAAAGCAAGGGCAATAATTAACTTAAGTCTTGAGGACTCACAAATCGTTCATATAAGAAATTTAACCACGTCAAAGGAAACATGGGACAAATTAAAAAATATTCACGAAAGAGGCAATCTGTCAAGCAAACTTTATTTGCTCAGAAAATTATATGGAGCTAAATTACAAGAACATGGCAATATGCAGCGTCACATAACAAACATTTTTGAAACCATCGATAAACTCTCCGCAATTGGAGAAAATATAAGTGAATCGCACATATCAGCACTATTACTGTGCTCACTTCCACCTAGTTACAACACACTCATAACGGCTCTGGAAGCCAGGCCGGAAAATGAATTAACACCAGATTATATTAAAAATAAACTTGTCGACGAATATACTAAACGAGTAGAAAACTCGGAACCAACCGAAAATTCGGCAAAAGCGTTTAAAACACAGAAAAAGTACGTAAATAATGATTACAAAAATCATAATAAATATTGCACGTATTGCAAACAAAATAATCATAACTATAAAGAATGCTGGCACTTAAAAAACAGAAATTCACAAAAAGCTACACCGAATAAACAATCATTTAAACCAAAGAAGTTTACATCGTCGCTCTGCTTCGAAAACACAATCGGTGATAGTGAAAATGATAGGTACGAAACGAAAGAAAAAATAAATAAAAACGTACAAATAAATCATAACAAAAATCAAGATGCAGCATTTATAATCAAAAAGCCCGGAAAAACCAATCTGGATTATTGATTCCGGAGCATCCTCCCATATTGCGAACAGCAAAGAAATATTTACTGAAATAAACAACACCGAACAAACATCCGTAATAATCGCGAACGGAAACACACTCAATTCCTATGGATCCGGTGAAGTTATGATTACAACAAAAACATCAAACGGGGACTCAAATAAAATAAAATTAAAAAACGTGTTATATGTTCCAGATTTGGAAACAAACTTAATTTCTGTGAGTAAAGCAACTCAACACGGTTACAAATTAATATTTGAAGACGAAAAATGCATGCTATCCTGTAACGGCAAAACGTATCTGGAAGCGAAAAAGAAAAATAACTTATATGAGGTAATTCTCTCAGATAAAGATATCCCAAACACAGCAAATATCGCAAACGACTGCAAAAATCAAGAATGTCTAGAACTTTGGCACAAACGCCTAGGTCATAGAAATTACGATAGTATAAAACAAATGATGAAAAACAACTTGGCCAATGGCATTAAATTAAATAACTGCAGTCATACTAAACACTGTGAAATATGCATAAAGACAAAAACTACTGATGCACCATATCCAAAATTATCTGAACATAAAACGACACAGGTACTCGACCTGATACATACAGACGTCTGTGGACCGATAAAAACAACCTCTTTAGGGGGGAAAAGGTATTTCGTCACATTTATTGACGACCACTCAAGATTTACTGTTATATATTTACTATCTCACAAAGATGAGGTCTCAGACAAAATAAAGGACTATACTCAAATGGTTCACACACAATTCGGGAGATATCCCAAAGCAGTCAGATCAGATAACGGGGGCGAATACATCGGTAAAAATACGGAGGACTTTCTTAGAAAAAGAGGTATAAAACACCAATTTACTATTCCACACTGCCCGAGCCAGAACGGGATTGCTGAAAGGAAGATAGGAGCCTGATAGAAATGACCCGAGCTATGCTCTCAGAAGCTGGGTTACCCACAGGTTCTGGGGTGAAGCAATAAATACAGCAACACATCTCCAAAACATACTACCAACAAAGGCTACAAATAAAACTCCGTACGAAATTTGGTTCGAGAGAAAACCAAACTTACATTACCTTCGAGTATTTGGCTGTAAAGCTTATATATACATAAACAAGATACATAGAGGAAAATTAGATAACACAGCCAGGGAAGGAATATTTATGGGATATGATAACCACTCAAAAGGTTATAGAGTATACACTAAAAATAATGAAATCATAATCGGAAGAACTGTAAAATTCTTAGAGAATAACACACACATTCTGAATGAAGAAAATAATGAACCAGAATGCCTGCTTGATAACAAAAATTATATTGAAACGGAAATAAACAATACAGAACAAACACAAGCAGAACCCGATTAAAACATTCCTACATTAAGAAGGTCAGAAAGGACAAACAGGGGAGTTCCACCCAATAGATATACATCCGATAGTTACATCTGTATAGTAAAAAACGATGAAACAATAGAACCGAAAAATTGGAAAGAAATCAACGAAATAAAAAATCCTAGAGAAAAAGAAAATTGGCTCAAAGCCACAGATGCGGAAATAGAAGCGCTAATGAAAAACAAAACATGGGAACTGGTAGAACCACCACCAAATAGAAAAATAATAGGATCAAAATGGATCTTTAAAAGAAAAGTCGATAGCTCAGGAAAATCACCCATATATAAAGCAAGAGTTGTTGCACAAGGATTTAGCCAAAAATTCGGTGAAGATTATGACGAAACATTTGCACCAGTAGTGCAACATACCACCATTCGTGCATTTTTAACCGCAGCCGCTTATAAAAATCTAGATGTACACCATATTGATATAAACGCGGCATTCCTTCACGGAAATTTACAAGAAGAAATTTACATGCAACAACCAGAGGGTTACATAGATAAAAACTCTAATTATAAAGTTTGTAAACTAAACAAGACCATATACGGTCTCAAACAGGCAGCAAGAGCCTGGCATATGAAAATAGAAACTTCATTAAAAGCACTTAATTTCTCGCAAAGCACAGCCGATACATGCTTATTCATAAGAAAAGAAAAAGAAAATTTCACATACGTAATAATCTATGTAGACGATATACTTATAGCAAGTAAACCGGAAATAATAAAAGAAATCGTGAAAACATTAAACGAAGAGTATGAATTGAAAAATTTAGGACAAATAAAGAGATACTTAGGAACCGAAATAGAAGAATTACCGAACGGTTACGCACTAAACCAAAAATCAAAAATTGAAGAATTAGCTAAGAAATTTAACCTTGAAAATGCGAAACCATACAGTACACCAATGGAACCCGGTTTTAATAAAATAGAAGATGAGGAAAATTTGTTACCAAACAACACAGAATATCGAAAAGCGATAGGATCACTTCTTTACATCGCGACAGTTACTAGACCAGACATATCAACACCAGTCAACATCCTTAGTAGACGTAATGAAGCACCGCGAAACAAGGACTGGAATGCAGTAAAGAGAATTATCAAATATTTACACTGTACGAAAGATTTAAATTTGGTTTTAAATACAAAAAAGTTACCTAAATTGGAAGTATACACCGACTCAGATTGGGCCGGAGATATAACAACGAGAAAATCAACTTCAGGCAGTATTTACAAGTTGGGAGACAATCCAATACAGTGGATCACAAAAAGGCAGACATGTATTGCCTTGTCATCTGCTGAAGCAGAATATATATCTGCAGCAAATGCTTGTCAAGAAACTTTATGGTTAATTAAATTACTGGAAGATTTAGGATTAACTCAAGAAAAACCAATAATAATGCATGAAGACAATCAAAGTTGCATAAAAATGATACACAACGAAAAGTTTGGTAAGCATACCAAACACATTGACGTCAAATTTCACGCCATAAAACAGCTTAGAGAAGAAGGAATTATAGAATTAAAATATTGTCCTACAGATCAGATGATAGCAGACGCGTTAACCAAGCCCATACCCAAACCTGCACTGGAAAGACATAGAAATTCAATGAAACTTTTTATGATCAATTCCTCGGAAGAGCTTAAGGGGGAATATTAGAAATATTAACCTCATCCGACTAATTTATCACCAGAAAAACCACTTTCATTTCCTTTTTGCAAAGTGGAAAGAAAGAACGACCTTGAAAGAAAATAGCTTTCAAAGTGATCAACATTTCTTTCGACTCATAATAAATTGCTTAGTGAGATTTATGACCCTACTCAACTCTAGATAAATGTTTCAAGAGATCTACTAAATTAATAAACTGTTATTATGTGAAATAGACTAAAAAACATTTGTATAATATTTATAAACATTGTTATACTGATTACACTCTTACGTTCAGACCCTGCAATATGTGTTTTTTCTTCTGACGTATGAGTAATTCCAATGATGCAATCATGAACTATGAACTCATACTTTAAGACTTTAATTTAGGCAGTCCTCTCCAAAATGTAAACGCGTAAACAACTAGAGCGAACAAGCTCTAAAATGTCATATGAATATAATCTAAACCTAATTGTTAAATGTTAACGTTATTGTAATGTCCATCTGTTCTAATTTAGTGAATTAAATAATCAAGAATGTGATATATGTGAGAATTTTATTCAGCTTCATACTAATTAAATAATTAGTTTTACAGCAAATAAGTGATCTGATTAGTACGAACGATATTCACCAATGCCTTGAATTTACGTGGATTAACTTACACTTTAATGGATACACAATTGGAGATTAAATCATGAGATGCACCTTCAGAAAAGGTAAGAAAATTTATCTTATCCTTTTTAATCTTCTTGAGATAACATCAGCGCTCGATCAGTGATATCGAACTCCTCCTTCAAAAATAATATTAAATATCTAAATGCATATAGTTTCATGTTTTTTGTATCATGGAATTTTTGTATAATGAAGCAAAATTAAAATAACATATATTTATTTAAATTTATATAACGTGTTATAATTTATTTCTCTGAAAAATAGTAAATTATCCATTTAAATAACTGTGAATAATTTTAAATAACAGTAAAAATTTCTGGTATATAGAAATATAAATTGCTTACTATTTGTGGTGTAAATAGATGTATTTGGTGTATGTTATAAATAATATTTTTAATGTGGATGAGGTGGAATGTATATTTTTGTAGATCGTATAACAATTATTCAGACATTGCATTGTGATTAGGAGCAAACATATCCCTTAGTTCTTTTGGTCGTGTTCTGTAAAATAGAAGAGAAATAAATAAGAAGTGTCTTACTTATTAGTTATGACTGGAAACAGTAAAAGGAAGGCTTGAAAAGAAGACTATTTACTTGTCATACAATCCATCTTCATTTATATAGACATCAAATTGAGGAGGAAGGATTTAAATCATACTCATCTTTCCAATGGTCACTGCATTATCGTTATTAAAAATAACTGGAATCTCAATGATGGCTCAGTAGCATATTTTAAGACTTGGCAGATTGAATACTAGTGAACATAATCTTCAAATATTGAAGAATTTTTCTCTTGAACGGGTAAGCTATTTCAAATAAAATAAATTCGCTTCATAATAACTTAAATTAAATTCAAATTGGAGAATTATTAAGACGTTAAAAATGAATTAGAATTCGGCATGTTCGGGAGTTCCGATAAACGGAAACTTGCGCCGAAAAACCAACAGTAATTAAAAACTACATCATCAAGAACTTTCTTTTCTCTCTTCTTCTGAAAATAAATGCCGTTACATCTTTATTTATATGAACGACAAGGGGGTTCTAAAAGTGAAAACACGAGAAAATTAAATTCATTAGATAATTAAAAATGACGATTAACGTTAATGAACAAATAGATGAAACCAAAAGCATAACATAAGTTATAATACGTTAAAGTAAACACATCCCTAGCATAAGCGCTAACGTGGAGGGAAAATGAACTAATAAGCCACGCCTCTGGGTGCAAGCAGAATGAAAAACGACGTCGTGGGGAAAACAACACTGGCTACAAACGCTCCTACGAGACGCCGAAAACAGCGATGACGTCGGCCGGGAACGATCGCCGATGTTAGGCTTAACAACATTGTGCGCGCCAAAGAAGAACGAAGCGTACGATAAAAACACAAATGTGATAGCGATATCACACTATTGTTTTTCAGTAAATACTTAAACATGCAAAATTTCATAGTTAAAACTATACTTATATGCTACAAAACATATTTATTCTATATTTTTCGTAAATTTCAATGATTATGTATATTTTTTCAATTGTGGTTACAAAGTATTTGAAAAAAAATCACTTCGAGAAATAGCTCCAAGTTAGATTCCAACCCGAATAGAAACAGTTGGAAGCCTGCGTGTTACCAACCACGCTGTGGAGCCGCGTGCTGAAGGACGAACTTTATCCGGTTATAAACTGTAGCATAAACTTCAAGATGTATTTTCTTAAAACCCCCCTGGGTATTGCAATTTATGGCTTTCACATATTCATATACTAACTATTCTTTATCAATCCACAAACATTCATCGCATTCTGATTCCCGACATCGGAACCTCTCCTTGTAAGAAAGAATGCCATGTGGGTGATTTTTTTTAAGCTTACGTCGAACACTTTTTGCCATAGGTTGCTACTCGTAGGTTACTATTCGTAATTCGTAGGTTACTATTTATGTTTAAAAAAATTAAATATATATATTTTTTAATGTTTATATTACAACTTTCAGCTTTTAGTACATTTTCAACACTGTAAAAAATTTCCAACCCTTTTCCGTTTCGTAAAAGATAAATTTCCTTTACGATACGGAAAACAACCGATAAAATATTTTTTCCGAATCACAACAGAAAGTTTTCCTACAGTCATAAAAATAATCTTTTTATATCGTATTAGTTTCCGAGTGGATAGAAAATAGCATTCACCGGACTTACTGCGCAGTCTCGCTCTCTGCTGACGTATGAAAGGCGTGGCGTCACGTGATTGATAACAGAACAGAATCGAGATTTTCGATGAAGAAGATGGTACGCCATGTTGTTAAATATTGGACAATTGTTCTACGTAGTTCTAACTTCGCAATGGTAAGTACTAAAATTTATGTGATTTTTAATATTTGGGATTTGATATGTCCATATATTTACAGTGCATGATTATCAAACCGAATAACATGTTTAAGGAGCTGCGTAGCCTGAAATAAAATGCATATTATCTTATTTCTCGCTCAGTTTATTTTTTATGAGAAAAATATCCCCAATCAAAAAAATATTTTGATGTGCCAGAAATTTCTAACTTAGATATTATCTTAATGAAAACTCAATTTTTGTAGACTGCTTTTTAAGTAGTTTTTAACTTATTCTAAATTCAGGTACTTGTTTATTTGTTTAATTCTGTAAGACATCCAGTGTTGAATTCAGGAGATAGCCGGGGGAGGGGGGGGGGGCATTCCTCTCTCCCGGAGCATTGAAATGGCCACCCCCTCTAAAGATTTCGGATTTTATGATTTAATGGTCAAAAAGTGCAATTCCCCCCCCCCCCCTCGGAACTCTATAATATGCCCCCAGGAGCCACAGAAATCCCTCTCGGAGAAAAATGCCTGAATTCAACACTGAAGATATCAATAACATACCTATGATCTTAAAATAAATTCATGAGATTTTTCTGTGTTCGATGCCATATCAGAATCATATATTGTCTTTTTTTTTCAGGTACTACATTATTATAGAATCAATTTAACATTTTATTATTTGTAGTGTATTAAAATTCAATTAAAAAAGAATGTCCATTAAATTCTATAATGTTGATTAAAAAATTGAGAAATGTATGTCACGGTGCTATAACGAAATTTATAATGGTATATGGTAAAATAAATTTCAGTAGTCTTTTAATATCAGACAATATTTTAGTTGTGAAAAACGTAAAGTAGAATATGCTTAATACCTTGAGGTTGATTTTACCTATATTCATGCTGTAAAAGCTTGCATACAGAAGCTTTCAACTGCCCCACCCTGTATATTCAAATTTAATTGATTAAATTTTATTTTTCTCACATTATTTTGAAAATAAAAAATGACTTTTAATCTTTTCTAATAATTTAAAATAAACAGAATAAAAAAAGCAAACAGGGAATTTTTGTCAGTAGAGGTGCGGGGAGGGGGGATTTATTTTAAAAATATAAAGCTTCAATTCTTCATTTAAAAATAAAAAAAAAAAGAAAGAAAAAGAAAACTTGTAATAGCTTTTGTTACATTTCTGTATTGTTTTTCATCCTAATTTATATAAAAATTATCTTGTATGTGGGTTTCTAACAAAAAAAAATATATCTAATTTGATTTTATTTCATATTTGTGCTTTCCTTTAACTAAATCTTGTCATGTATTTAAATACACGTGTTAATACTGTGCAAATTTCAAGAAATAAAAAAATGTTCAAATGAGTCATAATGTCAACATATAAATCATAAATGTTCTGAAAATTCTATTTTTGGAGTTCACAGAACCCGAAATATCATTGTAATAGGATTTTTTTTAGCTCAAGGTTATCAAAGCCGGACCCCCCCCCCCCCCCCCCCCGCTTAATTTACATAAATAGGTTTTTCATGCAGAATTATCCGATTTTAAATTTTCAAATTTTATATATATGTTCATTCTGATAATCTGATTCCTTGATTAGTTTTGGGGGTTAAATTGCTAAGTATAAAAGGGGGAGGGGGAACGGGGGCTGATCCCCACTTAATTTATATAAATGGGTTTTTCATGCAGAATTATCCGTTTTGTTTCAAATTTTATACATAGGTTCATTCTGATAAGGCGCTTCCCTGATCAGTTTTGGGGGTTCATTTGTTAAGTTTACATGAAGGAACTGGGGGCTAATCCCCCCCCCTTAATTTAGATAATGTGTTTTTCACGCAGAAATATCCGATTTGTTTCAAATTTTGTATATAGGTTCATTCCAATAAGGCGCTTCTCTGATCAGCTTTGGGGGTTCAATGGTTAAATATAAAGGGGGAACAGGGGCGAATCCCCTCCCTAAATTAAATAAATGGGGTTTTCGTGCAGAATTACACAATTTGCTTCAAATTTTGTATATAGCTTCATTGTGATAAGGCGTTTCCTTCATTAGTTTTGGGGGTTCATTGGTTAAGTATAAAGAGGGCAACGGTCATTAATCCCCCCACCCCCTTAACTTAGGTAAATGGTTTTTTCATGCAGGATTATCCGATTTGTTTCAAATATTGTATATAGGTTCATTCTTATAAGGCGCTTCCCTGATTATCTTTGGGGGCTCATTGGTTAAGTATACAGGGCGGAACTGGGGGGCTAATCCCCCCTTAATTTAGATAATGGGTTTTTCATGCAGAATTATCCGATTTGTTTCAAATATTCTATATAGGTTCATTCTGATAAGGCGCTTCCCTGATCAGTTTTGGGGGTTCATTTGTTAAATTTACAGGAGGGAACTGGGGGCTAATCCCCCCCCTTTAATTTAGATAATGTGTTTTTCATGCAGAAATATCCGATTTGTTTCAAATTTTGTATATAGGTTCATTCCGATAAGGCGCTTCCCTGATCAGTTTTGGGGGTTCAATGGTTAAATATAAAAGAGGAACAGGATCTAATCTCCCCGTAAATTAAATAAATGGGTTTTTCATGCAAAATTTCTCAATTTTCTTCACATTTTTTGTAGAGCTACATTGTGATAAGGCGCTTCCTTTATTAGTTTTGGGGGTTCATTGGTTAAGTATAAAGAGGGGAACGGTGATTATTCCTCCCCCTTAATTTAGATAAATAAGTTTTTTATGCAGAATTATCAGATTTGCTTCAAATTTTGTATATAGGTTCATTGTGATAAGGCGCTTCCCCGGATCAGTTTTGGGGGTTCAATGGTTAAATATAAAGGGGTAACATGGGCTAATCCCCCCCTCTAAAATAAAGAAATGGTTTTTTCATGCAAAGTTACCCAATTTGCTTCGTATTTTGTACATAAGTTCATTGTGATAAGTCGCTTCCCTGATTAGTTTTGGGAGTTCAATGGTAAAGTATAAACGAGGGGAACGGGGGCCAATCCTACCCTTAATTTAGATAAATGGGTTTTTCATGCAGAATTATCTAACTTGCTTCAAATTTTGTATGTAGGTACATTGGTGAAGTATAAAGGGGAGAACAGGGACTAATTCCCCCCCCCCTCTCAATTGAGAAAAAAGATTTTTTAAAGCAGAATTATCCAATTGTTTCAAATTTTTTTATAAAAGGTTCATTCTGATAAGGTGCTTCCTTGATTAGTTTTGGGGGTTCAATGGTAAAGTGTAAAGGGAGCGAAATGGGACTAATCCCACCTTAATTTATGTAATGGGTTTTTCATGCAGAATTATCCGATTTGCTTAAAATTTTGTATTAGGTTGTTTCTGATAAGGCGCTTCCCTGATCAGTTTTGGGGGTTCAATGGTTAAATATAAAGGGGGATTTGGGGCTAGTCCCCCTAAATTAAATAAGTGGGTTTTACATGCAAAATTACCCAATTTGCTTCATATTTTGTACATAAGTTCATTGTGATAAGTCGTTTCCCTGAGTAGTTTTGGGAGTTCAATGGTAAAGTATAAAGAGGGGAACGGTGATTAATCCCCCCCCTTAATTTACATAAATGGGTTTTCATGCAGAATTATCCGATTTGCTTAAAATTTTGTATATAGATTGTTTCTGATAAGACGCTTCCCTGATCAGTTTTGGGGGTTCAATGGTTAAATATATAGGCGGGACAAGGGCTAATCCCCTTAAATGAAATAAATGGGTTTTTCATGCAAAATTACCCAATTTCCTTCAAATTTTGTATATAACACATGGGCTGATAAGTTCCCGGTCTGGCACACAGATGGCGTTGCAATTGCCGAACCGATGCTTTTTTTTAGTAAATACTAACCTTTAAAAGGTAGCAGAAAAGATGTCATGTTGATTCGCCGTGTGGATAAAACGTTAGAGTGGTTTTATTTGAACAACTTTGTTGATAAACAAAAAAAATGGATAAACAAGAATTTCAAGAATTGTATTTTGATGGGAAAAAACACCGTTCAAACAAAAGCTTGACTTGATAAGCATTATCCGGACACTGCACCAGGTAAATCAAACAGCATTGACTGGTTTGCTGAATTTAAACGTGGTCGTACGGACACCAGTGATGCACCACGCAAAAGAGGTGGTTACTCCGGAAAACATAAAAATAGTCCAACAAATCGTTTTGGGGAACCGTAAAGTGAAGTTGCAGGCGATAGCTCAGACTCTGAAGATATCCAAGAAACGTGTAGGTTTTATTTTGAATGAGCATTTGTCTATGAAAAAGCTGTTGTCAAAGTGGCTGCCGCGCGTGTTGACTTTTGACCAAAAACAACAACGAGTCAATGATTTAGAACACTGTTTGGAGCTTTATCGTTATAAAATTATATTATTTATTATTAAACTATTATTATTATTTATTTATTAAATTATTATTATTATTTATTTATTTATTAAATTATTATTATTTATTTATTAAATTATTATTATTATTTATTTATTTATTAAATTATTATTATTTATTTATTAAATTATTATTATTATTTATTTATTTATTAAATTATTATTATTAAATTATTACTATTTATTATTAAAGTTGTGTTATTTATTAAAGTTATAAAGTCATAATGTTTTGTTAAAAAGTTGTGTTTTCTTTATTAGACAGGGAACTTATCAGCCCATGTGTTAGCTTCATTGTGATAAGGCGCTCCTTCATTAGTTTTGGTTGTTCATTGGTTAAGCATAAAGAGGGGGACGGTGATTAATCCCCCCCCCCCTTACTTTAGATAAATAACTTTTTTATTCAGAATTATCAGATTTGTTTCAATTTTTATATATAGGTTCGATGTGATAAGACGCTTCCCCGGATCAGTTTTGGGGGTTCATTGGTTAAATATAAAGGGGGGAACGCGGTCCAATCCCCCGTAATTTGGATAAATTGATTTTTCATTCTGAATTATACAATTTGCTTCAAATTTTGCATATAGGTTCATTGTGATAAGGCGCTTCCCTGATTAGTTTTGGGGGTCCAATTGCTAAGTATAAAAGGGGTGGAACGGGGGCTGATCCCCCCTTAATTTAGATAAATGTGTTTTTCATGCAGAATTATCCAATTTGCTTCAAATTTTGAATATAGGTTCATTCTGATAAGGCGCTTCCCTGATTAGTTTTGGGGGTTCCTTGGTTAAGTATGAAGGGGGAATGGGGGCTAATCCCCCCTAACTTAGATAAATGGTTTTTTTATGCAGAATTATCGAATTTTCTTCAGATATTGTATGAGGTTCATTGTGATAAGGCTCTTTCCTGATTAGTTTTGAGGGTTTATCGGTTAAGTATAAAGGGGGGGGGAACTGGAGGCTAATCCCCCCCTCCTTAATTTAGATAAATGGGTTTTTCATGCAGAATTATCCGATTTGCTTCAAATTTGGTATATAAGTTCATTCTGATTAAGCGCTTCCCTGATTAGCTTTGGGGGTTCTTTGGTTAAGTATAAAAGGGGGGAAAAGGGGTTAATGCTCCCCCTAATTTAGATAAATGGGTTTTTCGTGCAGAATTATCCGATTTTCTTCAAATTTGGTATATATTTTCATTGTGATAAGGCACTTCCCTGATTAATTTTGGGGGTTTATTGGTTAAGAATAAAGGGTGGAACGAGGGCTAATCCACCTTACGTTAGATAAATGGGTTTTTTATGCAAAATTATCTAGTTTGCTTCAAATTTTGTATATTGATTCATTGTGATAAGGCGTTTCCCGCATTAGTTTTGGGGGTTCATTTGTTAAGTATAAAGGAGGGAACGGGGACGAATTCCCTCCCCTTAATTTAGATAAATGGGTTTTTCATGCAGAATTAACCGATTTGCTTCAAATTTTTTATATAGGTTTATTCTGATAAGATGCTTCCCTGATTCGTTTTTTTTTTTTTTTTTTTTTTTGGGGGGGGGGGGGGGGTGGGGAGGGTCATTTGGTTAAGTATAAAGGGGGAACAGGGACTAATTGTCCATTTTAAATTAGATAAATAGTTTTTTCATGCCGAATTATCGAATTTGATGCAAATGTTTTATAGCGGTTTATTTTGATAAGGCGCTTCCCTGATTAGATTTGGACGTTTATTGGTTAAGTATAAAGGACGTAAATAGGGGAGCTAATGACCCCCCCCCCTTTCTAATTTATATAAATGTGTCTTTTCTTTGAAATAAGAGTATAATATGCAAATAGTGTGAATAGCCTGTGAGCTCAATGCCATCACTTTTCTTTTTATTATTTTATTTCCAATTTAATATATATAAATTTTTTTAATTAATATACTTTTTAAAAAGTTAGTATCCAGCCGAATATTTGATAATCTGCTAAATCACTATTTGTTACATATCGTAAAATTATTGTTATGTTTTTCTACTATATTCCTGTGGCACCATTTTTTTTTCTTTTAATGCTGTTTGTGAAATCCCATAGTAACCTATGTAAATTTTAAAAAAATGATAAATTCCGTTATACAATTATCAAAATATAGCTTTCACCAACAGGAAACAGATGTCCAATGCTGGTAGAGTACATTTTTAAAAATTTCCTTAATTTTTAAATTTTTTAAAAATTTTATGAATTTTGATTTCTTTATTCAAATGAAAATTTTCAAATATTTTGTTCTTAAAAATACTTATCGCTGAAGACGAAGTGTCCCCTTAATCATTCTTTGCTCTTGTGCTGTTTTTTATCTTTTTAAATACACATGGTCACAAGCAATTAGTACAATAAAAAAAATTAATATTATTACTGTTATTATTACAGGATAACTGTAGTGATCAATGTCGCCTTACAGCTAGAACAGATCATCCTTGCCTAATAGAGAATGAGGATGTTAGAAAGGACGTCAAGGTGTTTTCGTATGTTGATGGTGTGACAGTTTTTTCGGAGAAATGTTCAACTGAGTCAATTTCGTTGCTGTAGCATCCTACTGGGTGTTTAATTAAGACTGTTATCAGGCCGGAATCTAGGCAGGCTTTTTTACTAACTGCATCAATTCTAAAGGAATAAAAGCCAATAGCATACATAGCATAAATACAGTGCTGTAATTTGTTTTATTAAAACATTTTGATTTATAGTTTTGTTGAAAATAAATTTTATTTTTCAGTATAAATGTTTGTTTTATTTTTTCTGTCTTTTGTTGTTAGCCAGAAAAAATTGAGTAATTTATAATTTTTTTAAAAAATAGTAGTTAGTCAATACGTGCAATTTAATGTTTGTGTAAATAAAATGCACTTGATTTATTTTAATAAGTTTAAGTAAAAAAAAAATATATAGCACATACATATTTGCTAAGACCGATTTTTTATTGAATTCACTCTTATTTTATAGATATTTTTTCTGAATTATTTGCAATTTTTAATATTCTGCTTTTAAGTGATCTGCCATTGAGGAATAAAAGACTCACAAACATTTATTTCTTTGTTATTAATCATGATAAAAAAAATTTGTAATCAATATACTTTTTAAAAAGTTAGTACTCAGCCGAATATTTGATAGTCTGCTAAATCTCTATTTGTTACATTTTGTAAAATTATCACGTTTTTCTACTATATTCCTGTGGCATCATTTTTTCCCCTTTAATGCTGATTGTGAAATCCCATGGTAACCTACGGAAATTTTAAAGAGGTGATAAATTCCCTTATACAATTATCAAAATATAGCTTTCACCAGCAGGAAACAGATGTCCAATACTGGTAGTGTACATTTTTTAAAATTTCCTTAATTTTTAAATATTTTTTTAAAGTATCTTTACTTTAATTTATATTTAATTAATATATATATATATATATATATATATATTATATATAAGTATATATAGTAAATGATATATAGTAATTATATATACATATATATACATAATATATACATATATTACTATATGTATATATAGTAAATATATATATATATATATATATATATATATATTTACTGGCAACTGGACTTCCCTGTAAGTAAGTGCTTATATATTCCATATTTTTGCTTTTTTCATTTGTAAAGAGTTTATAAGTATTATTCACAAGTCCTTATTTTATTTCTTCAAAATAAAATGCAGGTTTTAAGTTATCAAATTGGCTTTTGATAAGTTTATTTAGCTGATTCACCAGATTGGTGTTATAACTTTTACTTCAATATAATCTTTTGTTAAAATACTGTATGCAAGTACATGATTTTGGAAAGAAATTTTTTTTAATTACTTTTTTTTACAGCAATTGGTAAATTTTGGTATCTTTTGAAATTTAAGCATAGTTTCATTGTCAATTTCTTCAACGTTATCTAATCAGTTATAATACAGAAAGTTCAGAAATCTTAAAATATTTAGATCAATAATTGAAATTATATTTCAGCACTATAATCTCAATTTAAATTAAATAATTGCTAAATAACACTTGTGTAGTCTAACAATTTTTAATCAGAGTTCATTGATTTAAATCAACTGGATTTCAATCCTGATTTAAATCAACTGATTTATTTAAATACACTTTTTTTTCTTCAAATTTAGGTTAAGATTATAAATATTATTTTTGACAACAATACATTGTAAATTTAAGGACTGGGGGAAACAACACTCAAAATCCTTGCTTTTTGAATTTTATTTAAATCAAATATCACACTTAAAAATAAAAATTCTAATTTAAAAATAGAGAATCTCAGCTGAGAAATGTTAAAAGATTAAAGCATAAATTTATTTGTTAAAAAAATATGTACAAATCTTATGTGGATTTTTTAATACAAAAACATGAAGATTTTCTGCGAGGATTTGTAAAACGTTAGAATAAATAAATATAGGTCAATCAAAAGTATATTTATTGTTATTTATGTTGATATCTCATAACTTCATTGTGCACATGTAAATAACAAATGGTTCGATATTCCAATGTAATTTATTTATGGAAAGACTCGGAAAATAAAGATTCCATGGTTAGTAATACTCTGAAATGTTTATATATATTTTTTAATATAATTTTAATTACTTATAAATGTAACCTAATAAACAACTAAAGTTTTAAAATCTTTAAAAAATCAAACACCTGATTTAAAAGTATCTTTTATTTTAAATTAAAAAAAAATCAAACTTTAATTCACTGCAAACTCTGTAATCGCTTATAAAGAACTCATAAAGCTGGAAAATTGGTGTTTCTTTTCAAACATTTTAATAACAAAGAATAATTTTTTCAGATCCATTGAAATTTATACCCAGATAATCATAATTATCTTAAGTATTTTTAATATATGCTCCAACTTCATTAAATGAATTAGTGTATGTATTTCAGAGTAGTGTATATAATCTGGAATAGGTATGTTTAAAGGAATACTGTATATAATCCAGATCTAGAATAGACTGCTTAAAATTTCATTTTTGTTTTTCTGAATAAAATTCTTACATTATCTTTTATATTTTAAGATTTTTAATCGAGAAATTTGGTCAAAACAAAAAGATTTAGCTTTTAGTAATGAAGAGTTTATATGCTTTTTATTTTATCAAAGGGGTAATTTAAGGTGGTATATATTTTATACAGAATAGGTCAATAAAAAGTATATTGTTAAATTGCAGTTAGTGTAAATAAGTGATATATAACACAAGACAATTTGTTTACTTTATTTCATGTTTTCAAAAGTAAAAGAGAATTCACATTTTCAAATTATATCATTTTCTGTTGCTCCATTTTTTAACTATATTTTTAACTGTTTATATGATTAAAATATTTCAAATTAAACAAGTGAATGAGTTTCTCTATATATTTTTAATTTAAAATAAATTTAAATGAGCTTTTCTAATTATTAATTTTAATGATTTAGTAAAGGTTATTTTACTTTAAAACGCGTAATTTTAAAATTGTATTTTGAATTTAAAAAAAAATAGCTGATTTAAATTTTAACAAAAAATGATTTTCATTTACTGAGCCTTTTTGTTATGTAATTTTCAGTTGAGCTTCAAGTTCAAAGTCTTGTACATTTTCAAATTGTATGGCTTCTGAAAATTGTTTATCATCAACGTATTTATTAGGGTTAGCTGAATTCTGTATATTCTTATAATTTACATGACTTCAAAAGTTTTTAGATTTACTTTATTATTATTATTATTTTATGGCGTTTTTAATTTAGACAGGAGAAAAAAATTACCTTCCACATAAAAGATAAAAAATTAAAGTTTCAATGCTGCTCTATATAAATTTTCAAAATTTATAAAATAGTTTCTGGATTTTTTTTTTTTTTTTTTTGTGTGTGTGTGTGTGTAATAGAGCAGAAAAGCACCCAAATTGGGTTATAATAGTTAGGTGCAGCAATGTTCCTAATTGGAAAGTGTCTCTGTGACACAAATTGGGTATAAAAAGTGACAAATTTGAAATATCATATGCGCAGGGTGTATTTGGGGACAAAAAAGAACATTTAATCTCCAAACTGTCACAGTAAAAAACAAAGTTATTCTTCTGGAAACTGTCTTTTTTAATTTAATGTTGAAAAAAATAAGCTTAGAGGGTCATATTCATGCCGAAATTGTAGCAAATTCAATAGATACATCTAATTGGGGCATCATGTTTGTTTTTTTTTCAGTAAATGTTGCCCTATGATAACAAACTGGAATTCACTCAGTCAAGTAGTTTTGAAATTATGAAAATTTAAAGTTTGTAACTCCTAATCTGTAATCGTTGCAAATCAGACTGTAATGTGGGTAGTGTTTTAAGCATAACTTAAAAACTACTCAGCGGAATCAGCTGTGATTTTTGATTTGCATATTTGAAGTTTTTAGAAATCTATTTCTATTAAAATTAATTTTTTAATTAATTTAAAAATACATTTTTTTTATAAATTAAACCATAAAATAAACCATAATCTATAATTTTTTAACCGAAATAGATTTCGAAAAGCTTCAAATAAAATATACGAATATAAAATTATTACGTCAAGTATTGAATTATATAAAAAAAAACTCCACCAGCTGTTTAACATTAGGAGTTCCAAACTTTAAACTTCATAATTCTTAAACATTTTGACCAAGTGACTTCCCTTTTGGTATCTTTGAGAAAAAGTTACCGAAAGAGGCAAATATAATGTCAAAGTTAGATGTACATATTGAAAAGTTTGGAGTTCTGTGCAACTTAAGAACGAAGACGACCCCCATAAGCTTGTTTTTTTTTTTTTTTTTTTTGAGGCGTAAATTAAAAGAAGTTCTAGTTTTTTAAGGAGGGGCGGTCACTATTGTGATTAAAGAATGTTTTGTATGTCCTTTGTTTTGGATATACAGCAATAGAAAGTCTTTCCAGTACCAATAAAACTTCAATATTAGTTGCATACATTTCATACGCATGCAACATGTCATACACTTGTGCTACACCCAATGACATAAGTGTGGGTTTTAAATATCCAGTCCAAATTGAAAATATTTTGTTCCGTTTTTAATATCTTATTTAACAGTTTTTTGGCATCACCTAAATATTTAGTGCTTGGGGCAATTATCTCCCACACACACTTCACCACTGGCTACACCTATGTATTTTCTGGCACTATAATAAGCTGGCATCTCTGTACAGTCCACTTTGCTATACAGACAACAGATGAAAAGGTTTGTTTTGGACACTATTTGGATTTTCTTTTATATCGCTTAAAATATATTAAGTTTTTTTTTTTTTTTTTTTTTTTTTTTTTTTTTCCTAGGAAACATATACACATATTCTAAAGAAAATAAAAGTATATTATGTATTTTATGAACATAAAATCCATTTCATTGTGTACTTTTTATTTATTTATACACTTTTCTTTTACGAGAATTACTTCTCCTTGTTTATAAAGATACTTCTCTAGCATTCCTTGTATAAAATACTTATTTAAAAAAAATGTAAATACCCATGAGCTAAACGTATCAGTATACTTGTAACAAATAAATAAAATTACAAGCTGATTCTGTATTGTAAAGAAACTTTTGTTATAAAGAGTAGGACCAATAACAGATGAAAATATTGCTTTTGGACACTATTTTGATTTCCTTTTATCTCAGTTAAATATTATTAAGAACTTTTTTGAATACATACATACATTTTAAGTATTTTGTTATCATAAAATGCATTACATGTAATGCATTTTATGATAACAAATACTTAAAAATGTGTGTATGTATTCAAAAAAGTTCTTAATAATATTTAATTGAGATAAAAGGATATCAAAACAGTGTCCAAAAGCGATATTTTTATCTGTTAATGTTCCTACTCTTTAAAACAAAAGTTTCTTTATAATGCAGAAAATTTTCCGATCATAATGAAAACAAATTCCGTAAAGCAAAGAAAGAGTTTCTATTCTACACAGGAATTTTTAATTTTTTCATGATTAGTTTACTGACTGATTCGGAAAAGTTTCCTTTTTAAAACGGAATACTTTCTGTCTATTCTACCGTTCTACCAAGACATTTCTTAGTGTGAATGGAAAGTTTTCCTTTTTAAAACGGAATACTTTCTGTCTATTCTACCGCTCTACCAAAACGTTTCTTTATGTGAATGGAAAGATTTCCGTAAGACCCAGGAATTTATTCTGTGTCTAAAGATTAGTTTCTGAATCAAACAGGAAAAGTTTCCTGACGGAAAGAAAAAACTTTCGTTTTTTTTCGTTTTTTTTTCCGTGTTGGTTCGGAAAAGTTTCCTGTCCTATACGGGCAACTGGAAATCCTATTCCTACCGGAAACTTTTCCGAATTTTTTTTTTTACAGTGAATACGAAGTTCTCCTAAACTGATTTTATTGACATAAATTACAATAATTCATATTTTGCAGTAGAATGACGATTCCCGCTTTTGTTCTGGAATAGTTTGTGTATTAAAATGTATCTTTTTTTTAATTATTTATTTATTTATTTTGACTGACTGTACATGTGAAAGAAATTTCAGTTTCACGAATATTGGCGAAGGAAACTCGAAAATTACATTTAGCTGTCTATCCGGAAATCATAAATATGAAGTACCCATTAGTTTATTTAAAAAATTTAAAAAAAGCTTCTGCATTCGCTAAAAAATTTAAAAAAGAAATTGATAAAATACTCTTTAAAAGAATTTCAATTTCTGTAAAATGTACTTTCATATCCATTATTAATGTCAAAAATTGTTATTAAATGGTTTTTTTTATTATTTTTTTATGTAGTGTCAGTTGAGGTAATTATGACTAGTGGGTAAATCAGAACAAGCGTCACTAACACGAGAGTATCTGATACTTTAGTTAATTAGACATCAAGAGTTTACAGTCTTGTTGAGAGGGTGGCAGCATTCTAGTCTTTTTACTTCTAGGACGGTACCCTTTCTCGTGGTTATCAGATTCCTTAACAATTCTACGTGATAAACACTTTTGTAGTCCCTGTGAATATTATTCATTTCTATAAGATAAAATCAAGGTAAGTCGGTTGTTCTTAATCAATAATTGTTTAGTTACAATTTCTAGGACAGAATATCACTAAGTTTTAGGCCCTATTCAATTTCAAGGACATGCAGAACAATGTTCATAATTACCCCACACTTTTTGTGATATAGGATAATTATAAAGAGTTTTTTCTAAGCGTTTTGTTCCATATAAGGTCGTATTAAGTCTCATATAAAGTCATAGCTGACTGTACAGTTAGAAACTTTAAGTTTCCACGGGAACTTTTGCTGAGTATGGATATTTGTTTAGTATATATTAGCGTGGATCGAAAAGTATACGAAAAAAAATTTTTTTTTTCGAAGTTACTTTTGGCGCGGGAAGCAAAAGTTGCCTTTTATGTATATTGGTTTACACGTTTTTTTTTTTTATTATTATCGAAATCCATTCATATCTTCCGGTGCCACAAGCGCCCCCCCAAAAAGTTAAAAATTGAAAATTTTATGAAAACTTATATATTTTTTTTTGTTTTTTTATTTGTTTTAAATTACTTTTGGCGTGGGGTGTAAAAGTTGTCTTTTATTTATATTAGTTTGCATGTTTTCTTTTATCGAAATCCATTCATATCTTCAGGTGCCCCAAGCGTCCCAAAAATAGTTAAAAATTGAAGATTTTTTGAAAATTTAAAATTGTTTTGTTTTTTAAAAAAAAAAAATTCCATTTGGCATCGTGTGAGAAAGTTGTGTATTGGGTGTATTACATGATTCTGTAGTTTACATATATATATATATATATATATATATATATATATTATCGAAATCCATTTATATCTGCCGGAACCCCAAATATATTTAAAAATTGAAATTTTTAAGAAAATGTTTAAAAATTTTAACTTTACGAAAATTGTTTACAAATTTCGCAAAGTGTTTAATTAATAAAGTATAAACTTATAAATAATAATAATTTTATAATAATAAATGAAGTATAAATTTAAAAATCAAACCACTAAATCATAAAAATTATAAAAATTTAACTTATGTAGCAAATTGTTTACTTCTTTGAATTTAGAGATTTACATATTTCTAAAGTTTGTAATCCATTTTGGGATTAAAATGTTTGATATGGCGTCTTGATTTTATTATATTCAATATGAAACCGAGTCTCTTTTCTTGGCCAGATACACTTTCTGATGCCTCAGGCACTATGCGAATACATCTTTTATCATCTTGTGTATGGTATGGATATTTTGACAATTCCTCCGTTTTTCCACTTTTACCATGGCCTCAATTTCTTCGTAAGGCACATTCCTCAAAAGAGGTGGTTCAAAACGTCCAACTCATTGCCAGTCAATGAGTTCACAATAATACTTTGCTTTGAAGTTTATTTTTTGGTACTTGAAAAATTCTTACTTCTGGTGATCCTCTATTTTCATTTCTAGCATAAAATAGATTTCGCATTGCTAAAGACCTGATAGGCTCTGTGTCATCCAAGAGCATTGATAATAACAAATTTTCAGAATGACAAAAGAAGCTATATAGTTGAACAACAGCATCTACACAATCTTCTTTTTCAGATTTGGTTCCAAATATCTAGAAAATGTTATACGTTCCAAATATACCGCTGTCCTTCTGTTATAGGAGGCTTTGTTTTGACATTAAACCATATAGATCCATACTTTCATAATATATGTTGTAAGAATAATGAGATTCCCAGATGGATTTTCTGTGGCCACCTACAACCTTAATGCTCTATGCCTGCAGTCGTTAGCCACCTTGAGTAAACAACTTGAATAGGGTTTTTAAACGCCAGGTCGGAACCACTTTCGCCACGTGATATGTCTACGTAAATATTATATAAATATTGCTGATCATTGCTGAGAACCATTCTATATATGTTATCTGGCATATTCTCCACACTTATTGAAGAAAAAGGAAGCTACAGGTAGCTCCTCGCAGGTTTTGATTGCTGTACCAATTGGGCCCACAAAAGGTCAATTGTTGCACATCTAAATAATGTAGTAAATGTTGCAAAAGCCTTTAGCTTCTCCTGTTGCAAATGTAACGTGTCCAATATGCAGAGAGTCAGGTTCCTTTACAAAAGTATAATGTTCCTCCTTTGTGATCTTTGTGTAGTACATTGTGCTCTTCATCACTAGCACTTTTATATTGTCTTTTTCCCATCGGAAAATAATCCGTTTAAAACAGACAGAGACACGGCTAAATTGCTAGTCTCTGCAACTAAATTTCGAAACTTAGTACGCTATCGGCAAATTTTGTCTCTTTTTTTGTGTACAATTCCAATATCTCGTAAAACAGCACTGGCTAATTGAAGCAGCTGCTCGTTTCCAAATTTCGTATATAACAATATAGTTTTAAAAATAATTTTATACATTTAATATGAACGGTAAACGATTTGTCAATAATAATTACGCTATACAAATGATTACTTAACTCTTATTTTTACTTATAATTTTTAGCTCAAAATTTGCATAAAAATCGATTTTCGGCAAATATTTTTAAGTGTCTTGAGGCACCCGGAAGACATTTATCGAAGTTAAAAATGTTTTGCATGTGTGCTAGTATGCTTAAAAGACAACTTTCGCATCCCACGATGAAAGTAATTAAAGAAATAAATAAAGAATAAAAAAAAATTATAAATTTCCACCAAACTTTAAATTTTTAACTATTTTGGGGTCTCTCGGGGCACCGGAAGATATGAATGGATTTCAATAAAAAAAAACATGTAAACTAATATGCATAAAAGACAACTTTTGCACCCCCGCCAAAAGTAATTTTAAAGAATAATAAAAATAATAAAATATATAAATTTTCATAAAAAAATCATTTTTTAACTATTTTTGGGGCACTTGGGGCACCGGAAGATATGAATGGATTTTAATAAAAAGCACATGTAAACTAATATACATAAAAGGCAACTTTTGTACCCCGTGCCGATTCGATTACTCACATTTCGAATTTTCGATCCACCCTAGTATATATATAACATATTAAAAGTTTAATATATCTAAATGACAGACATTAAATCGGCAATCATTATTATGGGGACTCCTTAGTTAATTTGGATAGCATTTCGGTAAAATATACAGGGTGTATCCGAAATGCTTCAACAAACTTAGAGGGATGAGAGTACTCATGAAGACGAACAAAAAATGCAATGGAACATGGAGTCGCAAATCATGTTTGAAAGATGAAAATCGGAAAATGCATCTGGAAATGGACAAACTGAGACTAAAAAGAAACACCTCAGAAAATTATTTATTGCACAGAATAGGTACAACACAGCTCGTGATGTTCAGAGAAAACAAATATTTTACAACAATTGTTCAAAGTGTCGACAACGGACATTATTAAACAGAGTACATCTACGGAGGAACGACTGGCGGACCCGCTCGAAGATTCCGGGAGTTTCCTAGATTTCTCCTGCAGCGGTCACAATACGCGCTACTACTTCTTCTGGCGTTTCTACTGGCGTCTCATAAATGAGGGATTTCATTTGTCCCCAGAAGAAGAAATCCAAAGGGTTAAGGTCCGGCGAGCATTGTGGCCCTTTTGCTTGGCCTTCACGCTCGCCAGACCTCGCAAGCTGTCCGCCAGTTCCTCCGTAGAAGTACTCTGTGTAATAATGTCCGCGGTCGACACTTTGAACAATTGTTGTAAAATATTTGTTTTCTCTGGACATCACGAGTTGTGTTGTACCTATTCTGTGCAATAAATAATATTCTGGAGTGTTTCTTTCTTGTCTCAGTTTGTCCATTTCCAGACGCATTTTCTCGATTTTCATCCTTTAAACGTCATTTGCGACCCCATGTTCCATTGCATTTTTTGTTCGTCTTCATGAGTACTATAATCCCTCTAAGTTTGTTGAAGCATTTCAGATACACCTTGTATAAGGCAGTAAGCCCCTAACATCAGGTTTGTTTGGAAAGATTTTCGTTTAAAAATATACATTCAGAACAGACCATAGGGTGCATAGCACGCCAGGTGGACGATTCTGTTGGGAGGTGTGGAAGCTCCCAACTCTTGGTTCGTTTGTATAGATTTTAATTTAATAGTATAAAGCATACAAATTCGAGTGTGTATTCGAAAGTAATGGAGCTCCCAATATTAAGTTTGTTTGTAAAGATTTCCGTTTAAAAATATAAAATCATTCAACACTTATTTTAGGTACATTTAATGTTATTATCTTGTGCTCGGAAAATGCCGGGCAGGTCAGCTAAGTGGTAGAATACTGTGTGTATGAGCTTGTAATTGAACAAATGTTGTGCATGAACTATATTTCTTTTGTAATATACCATTCCGAGACAAAAATAGATGTTCACAAATACCCCCATAGTCTTGGGGCTCGTTATGAACATCTTGGGTAATTTTGAACTAGCAATTTTAGGCGCTCAATTAACATCCCTCAGCACCAATAAATGATCATAGATGAAAAATAGGCGTGAAACAATAGCCTTATCATCGTTTTACACGGTTTTATATGGATAATGTGTTTATTAAAGCTACCAGTCATTACTGCCTCTTATACACTAGTAAAATTTTTTTATACAATTCACCCTACATGACCCTACATGTTTTTTTAAATTATTGTTCGTCTTTTAATACTCTCTACAGAAAAATTAGAATATGGATGATTAAAATACTTTTTTAGGATGATATATATTTATACCGTCTCCGGTATCATTTAGAAAACAAAGTCCGATGTTTTCTACACAGGGTTCAAAGATATGATATTTTTATTTATTGTGCTTATGTGTAAATGAAAACAACATTTTTATTTATTACTTAGTGTCTATATAAGTTGATAGACGTCATTTATATTATCTATGAAAAGGAAATATATTTTTTTCAGCTGCTATTTTAAAGTGAATTCAAACTCTGAATGAAAATTAAGAAAAGTTTTATAGTTTTTTTTTTTTTTTTTTTTTTGCAATCATTCAAAACTGATGAAAATTTTTTTTAATGTACAAGTTTCTTTTGATAGTTCATTTTTTTTAAATAAACTTTCAGTACAATTTAAAAAAAGTTCATTACTTACTTTTTTGTGAGATATTAAATGATAGTCGAGGTCTACAACATTTACATTATATTGTTATGAAATATATGTATGAATGAAAGTCGAATGAAAAGAGTGCTTTAGACGTCACAATATATTTATTTTAAGAATATTTCAGAAAACTCATGAATTTACAAAGGAAGAAGCAAACGCTAGTTCACAAGCATGCATTTGCCAGTTTGTGAACTGATAACACTAATATGTAACAATATTTCCCATAACAGAACAGACTGAATGTCAGTTAAACATCATCTTGAGTCTTGAATATTTTTTACATACAGCAAAAGTATTCATTATTAATTTATAGCTTGTTATTGTTAACTTTCCTGTAAATACTTTTCTTCCAATTTAATCAATTAATTTTTCAATGAATTATTGTAGAATTATACATTTTTTAAACTCAAGTTATCTTTAACAAAAGCCAATTAATCAACAACTGAAACTAAATTAAATCAAATTTAATTTAATCCACCTTTTTATAAAACGTTATAACTGTAAATATATTTTAAAAGAAACTTAAGATCTTTAATAAAGTATTGATACTCTGTGAGATAAATTAAGATATTTTCTTCATTACTATCGTGCATTTAAATATTCTGCTATATTTTTTTCAATTCTACTTTTTTAATTAATATTATCTTCAAAGCTATGCAGTGAGATCAAATTCAGTTAATATTTTACTGTTTAAGTTAATTAAATACTAATGAATTATATTCACACAAAGGAAATTTAATTCAATGAAGAAAATTGAAGAGATGATATTTAGGCTTTGTTGGAAAACAAAATGTAAGTTTTAAAATAATAAACTGAAATTTTTAAATTACAAATTAAGTATTGCATTTTAATCAAATTACAGAGGCTGTTCGCACATTTTTTAGACAAATTTGATAAATGATTTTAAAAAATGGAATTATTTTAGAGGGAAAAATTCTGGCAACAACTTATTATGTGTAATTTATATTATCGTCTGATACTTTCAAATTTATTCTTATTTCAAGATTGCGCATGCAAAAAAGCTGTGAATGGGACGATGCTTTTTTTTTTCAAACAGAGGTGTGCTAATTCGAAAGCCTAAAATGATTGCAAAGCGCATAATATAAAAACTTTTTAGTGCGAAATAAACGCAACTATTGATTGGAAAGTGCTATCTCAAAAATCAGTACGTATACATATTAAAAAGATACCAGATAGAAAAAAAACCAGGGAAAAAAGAGCCCATTTCAAGGCTGAAAACGAAGTTTCAAGTAAGGATTTATGACTGTCGCAAATTTATCTTACAATGGGAAAATAAAAATAAGAATATTGGACAAAAATGTAAACAATCAATTCAATATATAATTAACAGAATGTGTTACATCCGATATTTACAGAAAAAAATACTATTTTCTTTATTTCAACGACTTTTAACGGGTGAAACTGCATCAAAGCAAAGCTACTGCTCATACTTCAAAAACTACCGCTGTATTCGTTGAAAACATTAATAACTCACACAGGTATTGCATTTATACCTTTCAACATATTCCTAAGAAGTCACCTGACGTTTCTCTTATGGTTTATTGTGCATTTGGTCTGCTGAAAAGAGCTCTTTCAAAGCGCAAAACTACCACGATTGATCGAATCTGGAAAGTTTTTAAAGAGGCATGGGAAGCAATAACCCTGTAAATTTTACAAAAAACCTTCTACCATCGAAAACATTACGCAGAATTAGAATCAACAAACAAGATTATCATATAGATTATTTCAAAAAGCAATATTCATTTTTTAAACGTTAAAAAAACAATGCCGAAATCGTCTAAAAAATGTGCGAACACCCTCTGTAAGTAATTAAGGCCAAAATGAAATATCAGCAAATTAAAAACTAGAAGTAAACATGATCCAGTTATATTACATATATTTCTACATAACATAATTAGCAATAATTTTTATGCAAAATATCTAAATACTCTCGTTATATCGCTAATACCGGAAGACAAGAAAACAATGCGGTATAATCAAGGTCAATGATTTTAACAAATATGAAAATTAATCAAATAAATGTTGAAACTTAACTCTATAACTTTAGTTTACACGTATATTTCAATTTTATTGATTAAATTAACGATGACAGTGTACATTTACTATAATGGATTAATATATAAGTTACTTAAAATGTAATATTATATTAAAATACATATTTTTTCGAGATCGAGTAAATATTCATATAACGAAGAACTATTGTATAGTTATAGTACATTCTGGCACATAAATCGATATGTAAATTGTAAAATGACATAAATAAAGCCCCTTTCCTACACGTACATGCATTATTTACACAACACTTGCAAATATTAACTTATTTTAAAATAATTCTAATTCAAGGATCATGTTTTTAAGACAAATATATTATCATAAAAAAGTCCTTCGGACTGTACCTGGAGGAAAAGGTAGCTTTCCTATATCTTCGTTTTAAAATTTTAGCTAATGTTACACGAAAACAGCAAGTTAAAATGCAAAGAAACGTTTACAAAAGATTCGTTAATACTGAATTTGAATAAGAATTTCGCCAAATTATTGAGCAATAGCCAAATTGGCTTCATTTATAAAAAAACTTATGGTTGCCAAATTTGGCGATATTTCGCCAAATGTCACTAATTTTGCTAATTTTGTCGCCAATTTTGTCGCTAACGGATATGAATATATAGTTTTATGCGTATGATTGGGAAATTTATTACAACAATGAAAGAAAATAATTTGCGAGTAATCGCGTTAATGTGCTGTTTTGTTTCAAAATGTCAGCCACCCTAGAATTTCAAACTGCTGTATCTCAGCCATTTTTTAAGATAGAGGTAAACCAAAAAATGCTCTGGAATCCTTGTATCAAGGACTAACACGCAATTACAAATAAATTTGAATTTTTAATTTTTTGATATATTTATTTTAGTTTTAAATTTCTCTTGAAACAAAATATACTCTCGCCATCTTGAAACAAAATGGCGGACCAAGCTGGCCAACGAACTCGGTCGAGACATTGGTGACCTTAATACACACAATTAGTTTCATCAAAATCGATTTATAAATACGAGCGTTATCGTATGACATAGGTCAGATATATATATATATATATATATATATATATATATATATATATAAATCAACATTTGAACGGAGGGTGATTTTGGTGTCTGGGGGTCATGATCGGTGAAAATATATCGAAATTTTCCGGAACTGCTTTCCTCAGAACGGCTGCAATAGGTAGCTTTATACTTTTTTGTATTGAAAGCTACCTAACTAATATTTAAAACAAAATGCAAACCTCAACCTGTTTTCTGGACATCTTATACATCGAAATCTACATTATTTAAAGAAGAAAACACACTTTTTTTCAATTCCTAGTAAGACGTTTGAGCTATTTCTAATGTTCACTTACTTTTTGTTTTATCAAAAGTTTGAAAAAAAAAAAAAAAAAGATTTATCATACTGATTGTTTCGAGAAAACAAAAATGGAAAGTACAATATTTTTTCACAGGTACTGAAAAATGCTGAAAGATATTTCTGCTTATTTTTATACTATACAGTTTATATGATAAAATTTCAATATTATTCTTTTAATCTTAAATAGTCTAAATCGTCTTTTTTTGTTTAATATAATTAATGAAATATTTAAAGAAATAGTTTGAGAAACAAATCCTAGTACATCAGATGACGACATCAAAGGTTGATTAAAAATTTCTTTGTTTGTTAGCATGAATTGCTTACAAGATAAATTTTGAAAAAAACAAAACAAAAATAAATCTTTTCGACGAATAACCGACAAAAAATAAAGGAAAATGTTTACTGATTAGCATATTTATACAGACATTAGGGCATAATTAAAAAAAAAAAAACTCATTTTCATAAGTTCTATTTCGTTCAGAAAACTTTCAAATACTGCCAAATAAATGATAGATGTGAACATATGGATGGTTTTTAATTTTAAGTTTATAATTGTTAATTTAGATTAAATATCAAATGATCAGCGGAAATTTAGGTGGTTCAATTTTGTTAGTATGAAAAATAAAATAATTCCTTATAATTTCCTATACAAGCAAACAATCTTGCAGATGATTAAATGAAATCTTTAAATTTTGTGTATTATGTACAACTTGTTTTATTGGAAAAACTTACTAATATTTGTTTACTTTAAATGTTCTCATCCATTAATAGCAAATTTTAGATTTCAGTCTAATTTTTCATTATTAATTACATTTTCATTAAATGAGCCCCAAAACTCACTTTCAATACAATAATTGCATTGGACAACAATGGTTCTGTCCCAGAGCTGAAAATAGTTAATCCTGGATCAGTTTCTTGTACTTTCCGTTTTTCTCTAGGTCGCCATGTTTTTGAGAAATTTGCATATTTAAGTTTCTTTAGATTTAAGCTTTTTTTGTGCCATTTTATAGAAATTTTATGTACAATCAATGTCAGATTCAATTGTCTTTTTTAGATTATGATTACTGGACCATTTGCATCAGATAACTGTCGCAGCCTACATATTCTTAACATTTACCTGTCAGTTACTAAGCCTAATTTACGTATTTTTCAGTAGTGTAATGTTTACATTGCTTTCAACTTTAAAGTAGTTACCACAGAATTGACATAATGTTTTTCTAGACTAGATTTGTATGTTGATTTCGAATCTGCAATCCGTAACCTTATATCACGTCTAGATTTTGAGTAAAATTAATTTGTAATATTGCATTGTATTGGCACACGTTTGATATAAAATGATTTTTAGGGGTGTGTACCTCATTGTCAAACAGTACCTCATTGTCGAACAGTATCAGATTCCTATCAGGGACATGATCACCAATGGGTATAATCGAAAGACAATTGAAAAAAGTAGTAGAATCTATCCTAATTAGCTGAAGTACATCCATCACAAAGTAGCCTAAAAAGCATTTTCTGGCTTTTTTTAAATAAAAAATAAAATTTCAATTCTTTTTCAAAAACTGGGCATGATAGAAGAAAATGAACACCGGATTTGAAATCAGCGTAAAAAACTGGTTTAGAAACATATTAACGTACTCATTTGGCAGAAATATTTGGACATCAAGAAACATTATTAGAAAAAAAAATGAAAAATATGTAAATTAGGTACAATATTTCACGGTCACATGTCAGTACAATGTCGGACACAACATTTTTATAAAGAAAACTGACCAGTAATCACAACGAAAAACAAAAAATGCAGACTGATAAAGCTTTAAGGTAAAGCCAGGAGAGATTGCTCGGTCGGAGAGATTGCGCACATAGAGGTTCGGAGGGGAAGGAGTGGTGTGAGCGATGTACAACAGCAGTGGTGGAGTGTCTACTTGAAAGTGTACGTTGATTGTTTTGAGTGTCTAAGATAAAGTACTGCCATTTTTTTTTTGTTTTCCCAAAGTAAGTGCTTGAAGTTTCATAGATATTCATCAGAATTTCTATACAATGTCAGTAGTACAAAATATTTTAAACTTAAACGATTTTTCATAAGCTACTAATTTAGACTAACAATGTGAACATCAACGGTTCTTTTTAGTAGCGGCCATGTTTATATAAAAGGCTGCGCAATCTCTCCTACTGAAATTGGAGAGTTTGCGTATCTGCTACTTAGGAGAGATGACGCATTGTTTCCATTAGTTTCATGCTAGGAGAGATTACGCAGCCTATTGCTAAATTTGCCTAAAAAATATGAAAAATTAAAATGGACTAGTTTTAAGTTAAACGTGTTATCAAGTAACTTATTATTTTGTAATCTTATCTGGACTTGCTTTTTCTGATTATTTATTTTTTCCCCTTTAATTAAAAATTTTTAATCGTTTTTAAAATTATTTCTTTTTTCTGATTCTTTAATCATTAGGTTGATATATTCACTTCTAATACATTAATATTTGTTCACAAAAACCTTAAAACAATGTCATTTAAGTGTAATTATTATTGTTAACAATTTAATTGTAGCTATTATTAGTAACAATCTCTCCTACCCACGTGCGCAATCACACCAACCCTGTAAGGACAGATTGCGCAAAACAACTTTCTTGGTTTTATTACAACTGCTCTATTAAATTGCAACATAACAACAAAATAGCAATGGAAATGCATAAAAAACAAATGAAGTCAAAATTATTCATGGATAGTTTAGCAAAAAATCAATATTTAGATTTTTTATTGTTATTCTTTTGAATTGTGCGCAGACTCTCCTAGCTAACCTAATATAAGAATATCCTTATGACTTATATTTTCATATAATTGTACAAAAATTCCAAACATTGCATAAATCAAAATATGCAAATATCTCAAACATCTAAAACTAAATTCGGAATTAGCACAAAATCTGGAAAGGAAACAACTTATTTTGGTTTTGTGGCAGAACGAATGTTTAAATTTGTTGTCCAGTGTTACAGCGCCTAGAATACATAGTGTGGAAACCGGCAAATGGTGTAATGCTTTAAAAAGTGCTAAAAAGTTGTAGCTTATAAATGTGCAACGGTGCTCCTACGAAGCCTACGATAATGTTGCAACCAGAGACAAAAAAAATGCGTATCAAGTTTTTTAGCCATGCTTCATAATTAAAAAAAAACTTATAAAAATCACTAAGTCAGAGGAGGAAATGATATAATTTAAGTATTTAAAATACTTACCACCAGCCGAAACATTCTAATACAATGTCAAGAGTTAGCAGATGGCGCTGCGAACCCATCCTAATATTTTCAGCAACGTTGTACATTTATTGGATACAATTTTTTAGTACTATTTTGTAGCCGGTTTCCACACTATGTATTCTAGGCGCTGTACCAGTGTTATTTATCATTTGTTACTAAAACATCCAAAGCCAGAATGTCACACTCATTCCCCACCAAACACCATGATGAGTATTATACATAACGTCGCAAGCCACAAAATTCTTCCATACACACAAGCAAAATAAAGCAGACTGTTGTTACACTGATGATTGTAGATAACACTTTTAATTATTATTAGCACTGTTCAAACTATAGTGAATATCGGGCTTTAACCCCTTCGCGACGAGCGTCCATTACGGAATTTTTAATCTTTTAACACCGTTTTTTTTAAACAGAAATTTTCGCCTAATTGAATCGCAGAAATGCTACTAAGTAAGGCAAAGCTTATACTAAAAAATAACTGGTGGAAATAATCGAGGATTCTGAGCATCTTATGCGTCACGTATACGTGTCGCTCGTCCCCAAGCGGTTAAAATATTCATACCTAATAATATCTCTTTTGCTCCTTTATCTCATTATATTATACTGCTGCATCATGCGATGCTTTCGAATTTCAGTGCTAGATAATTTTTATATTTATTAATAACTGAATTTTTATTAATAACTTAACAGTAACTTTTAACTGCATTTTTTAGTCAAACAACGTGTTACAACGTTTCACGAAATGTGAGTGCTCTGTATCAAAAGCCCATTCAGAAAAATAATTGTACAATAAGTCATTCATTGCTGTGCGTTTTATAGGCATATGAAAAGGCATGTTGACATCAAAAGTAATATATATGATAAATTAAATTAATTTTAAAAACTTTACAGCTTGTTTCATTACCGTTTCATTCATTGAACTGTAGCGAATATTAAATTTCAAACGTACTATATGCTGCTTTATCATTCTTGATTTTTCTGCAATTATATTATTCTTAAATGTTGACACAATTATTTGTACAAATATGCGTAATTGAATATACACTAGCATTCACATATTAAGGTGTCAGGAAAAACATTGTTTTATGTTTGTAAAAGATAGTTTAGTGTTGATAGAAATTGACTGAAGGTAATCATTTGTGAGTAAGGGAAATAAAGCCATTTGATTCCGTTCTATGTAAATTAAAAAATTCACGTGAAATGCGATGATTCTATTTTGTGGTGAATTTTTAAATGGGAGATTTCATTCTCAAATTGTATCGGGATAGTAGGAATAATGAAGAAAATAATCTTTTATTCTTCATTTTTTAATTGAGTTGGGGAATATGTCAAAGAAAGTAATGGATGCTTTTGTATATTACAAAATGTTTGCTTCCTCGAAAGAAGTAAAGTGAACAAAAATGTTGCATGTTATATTTGAATAGCCCAAGGTATTGTCTTAAAACTGTTAAGGCATTTTACACGATCGGATCAACAAGTGGACTGTAGGGATCACCGAATATAACAATGTTAGCAGAGACTATTTCTTGGTGTTAGAGTAGCACCTCATGATATCGCGTATGCTGGGAGACCCAAAAAAGCGCGATATATCGGAGTGAGCAATATCAAGGAAGCATCGAGAAATTAAGAAAATGGACAGCAAAGATTTTTTATACTTGCCTTAAAAATATTAGACTTATACATATTTAATTTTTTAAATAAAATAACGGAAAATAGTTACACTTTGCTGACCCGCCCGGCGTTGGCCGAGCCCGTGTAATAAACTTAAATCTCTTTAAAAAGTCTGGCCACGGTCTTCGATGGCTTCGACACCGTATACCGGGCATGCTCGTACGCTCTGGAAAATCTTTTATTTCCCCCTGCCACCAGCAGGGGAGCATTTTGTTCTAAAAAAATCTCTTTCCGAACAAACCTCTGAGACAGGTCCCCGCTGCCTACGGCACTGCATAGCTACAAAATTGAGTTGGTTTGGTGAAGATGGGAACATTTTTAGCCGAGTTATTGAAAAAGGCACAGTTGTAGAAAAAAACATGATAAGATTTAATAAAGATTTCATCATCATTAGCAAGATTTAGAAATGATTTCTAAAATGAAAGACACTTAAAAATTAACTGAAAAACATCCTTCGATTTCTACCGTTTCACACATTTTTGGTCTTAACTAAACGTCTTCCACTGTCTATGTTCCGTTTTTTTCAATTATTATGACCAGGACTTGATAAATATGGCCGCGCGGTCGCCCCTGACGACTAAGTTCTGTTATTTAGCGACCAAGTTTTTTAATCTGGTGTTGTTGTTTTTTCAGCATAAACATTTACCTAAGAAATGAGTACAAACGGCATTTTTTTTACTCCACCATCCACACTCGTGCGTGGCAAGAAGTGATCCTCTGCTTTCGTACTTTTAATAGAAGAACAATGTTTAAAAGCCATTTTCTATCTCATGCACAGAAAACGCCATTCTTTTCCACACTAGTCAGCTAGCATGTCACGTAATTAGCATGTGGCAGGGGAGAAGTTTCAATAAAACGGCAAGAAATACTATCATTCCAGATTCTGTGCCATCTAAAATTGGTTTCAATGCTAAAAAAATGCTCAGGCTATTTTGTAAGTTTCAAATCAGATTTTGGTGTTCAGAATTAAAACAGGTTGATCCATCACTTTCATTTTAAAGAATAATAACATGAAAGTTATTATAAGTAATTCAGTTACAGTAAATTTATAATACTTAACTTTTACATGGGGGTTCGGACAGCACCTGTCCAAATTTGTATTTATTCTCGGACAGATGCTGTCCGACCCCCCGTGTAAAGGCTAATTAAAATTTCAAGTACAATTACTTTTAATAAAATTAAAGAATAATATGTATTTTTTTTATATACAGTGTGATTATAATTAAAATCCCACTTTCAAAATGCTGTAAAAAAAAAAAAAAAAACACTGGTCAGAATGACTTCAAATTTGAATTGAATATACTTGAAGAAGGGAAAACAGTATGGCATATGGAAATAAAAGTTCCAAAGTGTATCAATAGATGGCGCTGTAAGCGACATTCTATGCAAATTAAATAACACTGATGCGCACAACACATTGCATGTGGTATAAAAACGCGGGGTATGTGGCCTTCCCCTCATATTGCATATGAGAAGCTTGTCATGAGGCTCTCAATGAAGGTCTCTCTGCTAGTGAAGCTTTTTTACAAGAACGACGACTGTGCGTTTGCAGCTTTAAAAAAATTCCGGTCATTAAAGGGAATGAAAAAATGCTGTGATCCGATGTCTGCCAAGGGTATGAAGAATATGATTAAGAAATTCGAAGAGACGGGTAGTTTTGAAGTGAAATCTGGAAAGTGCCGCTTACACCGCTATCTATTGATACATTTTGGAACTTTTTCTTTCTTATGCCATACAGTTTCCCCCTTCTGCCAGTATATTCAGTTCAAATTTGAAGTCATTTTGACCAGTGGTTCCGTTTTTACAGCATTTTGAAAGTGGGACTTTAATTATAATCACAATGTATATATTTCTTTATCTCTTAAAATGCTTGGCAAATTTTAATATAATAAAATCGGAATTATTTTGCGGACTTCGACAGGAAAATAGGCAAAAAATTGTTTTCTTGCAGCAGTAACAGAACATTTGAAGCATTCTGCAATCAGATTGTCCCGAACATGCCGGTTAATTCAGCCTTTACATTATTTCTTTATTTCTTTTTTTTAAAGATATTATATAACTTTGATAAGTTTCTTTAAAATACTAGTTTATGTTATCTTTCTAAATTATGCACTATTCGAAACTTTGTAACTAATAATTCTAAACTATGCTTCTTATTATTTTTCTCATTTAATTCATAAAAAAGCTTTTGTTATGTTTTAAAATTAATGAGGAAGAGTGCGTGGATGGAGGTAAACACATTTTACTAACGACTAGAACTTTTTACTGGTTACCAGATTTTATGAAATGCGTAAAGCCATGATCATGACTATTTAAAAAATGTGTTCCACTTCATCAGGGATAAGCAATGCAAAACTTTTTCTAAATTATTTAATTATTTTTAGATAAATTTTTGACGTTTTAGCTTCAAGTACAAAAATTAAGCTTTGAAGGTAACATTTTTAAATTGCTTGAACTCTGCTTTCGATTTTACTTACCCATCATACGTTGTATAGGGTAAGTCTTGTAATCGTTTTGAAAATCGGAAATTTTTTTGACGGATTTACACGTTTCAGACACTGGAGATTCCGAAAAACATATTTTTAGAAAAAAAAATTGCCGTCCGTCTGTTTGTCTGTGTGTCTGTATACGCTCTATCTCCGGAAAAAATTGAGATAGAGACTTGAAATTTGGTATGTACTTAGTATGTAATAATGGGAAAAAGCTTATTGAATTTCAGTAACCTCGATTATCCGGATCTATTTTTTTTGGACTCTCGAAATATTCGTTCTGATAAAAGATATATAAAATTTTTCGAAATTGTTTATTTTAAGGAATGAATATAAAATACAATCAAAAAACATAAATTTTGCATAAAGCATGAAGTCGATCGGATAATGAGTTGCCGAGATATTTGTAATCCTATTTCCACACTCTTCGATTTTTCATGACCCTGTATTTCATCCAAATTTCAATTCAAAGATATTTTTTTTTGGAAATGATACGCTTAATCAGATGCAATAAACCGCTAGTTAATAGAATTATTGTTTTTTGAGTTATAAGGCTGTTTCTTTTAAGCAATTCAGTAATCGAGCCTTTAAAGTTTATGACGTCACCAAGCCACGATTTCATTCGAATTGCAATGCATTTTATAAGTAGTTTACACATTTTTCATTTTAATATTTTACATTATGCATATCTATGATGGGTAAGTATTACGGTGGCCCCCAACGACTAGTTTATGTTTACAATCATGTTGAGCAAATTTGATCGTATGAATCATTATGCGAAAAATTTGATTATTTATATCTACTTCCAAATTGATATCTAGCTGGTGTATATTCTAGTTAATATATATATATATATTGAAAATATTATAATCATACATAATCAAATAGACAATTGTACCGTTGAATTTGATGACCACATAATAATGAGAGATATATGGAACATTAAATTGAAAATTTAAGCTCTGTATACATCGGAGTAAATGTAAGTTAAAATGGCATAAATAAAGCGTACTTTCAACACGAATTCTGGATAGCGATTTACAAATCTATATTCATAAATGGGCAGTTAAGAATGTAAGGGAGCCAGTTGTTTTCTACCGATTGTCTTATAACCTAAATTTCAAAAGTTACATACAAAATATTTACAATAATTTATTGGCTTTTTGAAAAGACTTAAATTGGATTAAAATATATTTTTGCAATAATTGAGCATTTAGTGCAATGAAACATTTACCGTATTTAGCCGCGTATAGGTCGAGAAATTTTGGACAAAAAGAGACTTTAAAGGTGGGGGGGTCGACTTATGCGAGGGTCCTTAATTTTTTTTTTCAGAGTGGATTTCATCCGGTTGTCCAGCATTAACAAAGGGCGGTAATATTATAAAGTCCGACATTGCATTAATTGCCCAGTGGTTTAAAGATGCGTGGAATCAAATTCCTTCCGAAATGATTATAAAATCGTTCAAGAATTGCTGCATAAGCAACGAACTAGACGGCACAGAAGATGATGCCATTTGAGAAAGTAATAACGACGAGGAAGGATGTTGCGATACAAAGATTGAAAACGTGTATCATGATGAGCCGATGACGACGAAGGACTTATGTGAAGGGTTTGGCGAGTCCGATATTGAATCGGACCTCGAATCAGTTTAACTTTGTATATTATTATCCTCATTATTGTATATTTAGTACTTTTTCTTTCAGATGATTTTGAATAAATGTACAAAAAAAAAATAATAAAGTTCCTTTATTATTGTATATTTAGTATACTTTCTTTTTTTCCAGGTGATTTTGAATAATGTATTTTGAAAAAAAATCAAATTTATTGATCGGAAAAGTGGGGGGTCGACTTATACGCGGGATTTATAAAAATTCAAATTTCTTGATCGGGAAAGTGGGGGTCGACTTATACGCAGGATCGACGTATACGCGGGTAAATAAGGTAGAAATTTTTTCTAATTTTTTTTTCTCGTGCGTTATTTTTTAAATTTAAGTTTCCTTTTTACGTTAGGCAAAATAAATACAATTAAACATTATGATCCAGAATAGGAAGGGACAGTAAAAATTATTTTATACAGCTTTTTCTTTTAATAGGTGTGAGGATTGCGCATGCCTCTTCTTGCTCTAGTAGCGCCCCCTTCTGGAGAAACGAAAGCGCGCGGCAGTAGAACGCAGAACGTCAGCGGCGAAGAACGTCGTTTGTGATATGAGAAACCAGAATTGGTTATGAAAATGGTCGTAAATGTTACCGATCATGAATCTTGAAAAATATGAATAATCTTTTATGTTGAGTTATGTTCCTGTGCTCGTCATCTGTCCTCGTCATGTCAACTTTATGTTACTACATTAAACTTGTGTTTGTAATTAGAACGGCCTGTTTCCTTTAGAACGCCCACACCTATAGAAAAGACATCACACTGGTGTCAGAACTAATGGATGAAAAACAGGCTGTATTACTGGATTACGGAGTGAAATATTATAGTGAAACATTATAGTGAAATATTATAGTGAAATATTATAGTGAAGAAAAATTTTGGATAACCTATACAGAGGTAAGGTAAATTTTATTATTTAAGTATGGCCGATCAACTGACTAAACTTAAAAAAACTAGAGGGGTAATAAAAGCATCTATTACATCTATTATTAAAAAGATCGAAGATGCATGGGTTTTAGAATCGCCGAATTTGGTGGAATTAGAAGAAAATCTAGCTCAGCTAGAACAGAAAGGTATCGACCTTAAACGAGAAGATGAACAAATTTTAGCGTTAATTAATGATGAAAATGAAATCGAAAGAGACGCGAAGACCTCTATTGAATATCATGAAAAAATAACTTTATGGAAATATAGAATTAATAAGAAATTGAAAAATAATAGCAAAAGCCAAATTTCCCCCGTACCTCACATCGATAATAAACACGCAGAAGTAGTTGTGCAATCTGTTAAACTCCCTACATTAAAGATTGAGAAATTTTACGGCGATATAAGTAAGTTTCAAAACTTTTGGAACTCATTCAAAATAGCAGTCCATGATAATGATTCACTGTCAGATATCGAAAAAATGAGCTATTTGCAAAGTTATTTAGGTGGTAGTGCATATAATTCTATTTCCGGGTTTGCGTTATCAGATAAAAATTATTTGGAAGCTGTCCAAATTCTGAAACAACAATTTGGCCGAAAGGATCTCATTGTGACGACACACATAAATACATTATTATCCTTGAAACCCGTATTGAAAACAAATGATGTAATCGCTCTGCGAAAATTATTTGATACCATTCAATCGCAAATAAGAAGTCTAAGGTCTTTAGACATTGAATCAAATGGATTTGATAACCTGTTGACACCAATAATTCTTAAATCCTTGCCATATAATCTTTCGTTTGAATATAATAAGCAATGTATAAAAAATTCTAGTGACACGCAATCAAGTATTGATGATTTGTTATTATTTATTCGTACCGAAATAGAGTCGAGAGAAAAACAAAATTATTTAATTGGAAATTTAGATAACCCAAGGTCAAAGCAGTCGTATAATAATGATTCCACTGCATTTCGTAAACAAATGTTCGCTAGTGATAGAATTAATTCTGAAGTATCTCATATTACCACGGAAACCTTTTGTATATTTTGTTCTTGTAATAGTCATTCGACTGAGGAGTGCAATAAATTTCCCGTTGATCAGAAAATAGCTAAATTAAAAGCACAAGGGCGCTGTTTTTTATGCTTGAAGAGAGGTAAACACGTCGCTAAAGATTGTACCATAGAAAATAAAGAATGCACGAATTGCGGCAGATACCATAATGTTACAATATGTAGTTATTCATTTGGCAATGCCAATAAATTTGACAGGGAAGATAATTCGAATTCAAATGAAAAAGCACTCACTGCTAGAGTCAAATCGGAGGAGATGTTTAATTTGAAAACACCGAAAAAAGAAACAAAATTAATTGAAACATTTAATTAAGAAACAAATGATTTATTACTTTCTCTTGATACATATAATGAATTGAATAAATATAATAAAACTGAAAGGGCATTAAATTGTAATGTTGACGCGATAAGTGACAATACGAAAGAAACCAACACTGTAGATCTCTCTGCTTCAATTTTAGACCATGTGTCAGTTGAAAATGCGAATGCAAACGAGAACATTGACCAAACACCTGGCGACGACCCTGATACTTTTATAAAGGATTCAGAGAAATTTAAATGGCAACAGAAAAACGACCCTTCGTTAAATCAGTGTTCGACAGCTAACAAAAATGAACGTAATAGCTTTTTCGTTCATGACAATTTCTTATATCACTTGGATAAATTATTTGATGAGACAAAAAATAACCCTCACCCGCGTACTAGTATTACACAATCGATCACGAAAGAAACTAATAATAATGAAAATGACATATGTACCGTTGCCGATTTAATCGTAATAGAGAGTGGAGATCAAACTGAAACGGAAATTCATTATAAGGAAGAAGATTCCCAAATTAGACAAGCAGAAGAAATTTTACATAACTCAAAAGATTTTAAAGTCCAAAATTATTTACAGAGTGAACACAATATTATCAAGAATACTCCCATAGTTAACAATGTAATTTCAATTTTCGAATCCTCAAACTATGCAGTCACGCCTGATGAAGAAACCGAATACGAAACTGCAAATTATGCTAAAAAGAATGCAAGTGCCTCGGATAAATATTTGATTGCATCAGCAGACATGAAGGAAGAAAATATAAGACGAAAGATAATTTCTGAAAATAAATATTCAAAAGTTGATGTCACGACAACAGAAGAATCTTACTCTGTTTTCAATAATACAATGCCAGAAACACTTGATGGAAGTTCCGAATCCAACACGATTGAGTTCAGCGAGAAACAACCTCCTGTTTACGATGAAAATTCCGACTACATTATAGTCAATGGTTGTGTGAAATCACATGAAATAACAAACAAAGAACCCGATGTATTCCTTAAGTTAAATCATCCTGACAACATGATGTTAGAAAAACGCCAGAAGAGATATGAGAAGATTGATGAGTTTACAGCGACTAAAGAAGTGACGATCGACGAAAATAAAAATGAAACTGAACTTTCTAAAAATTATGTTAAAGTGAAAATAAAGGAAACTGTAAGGAAAAAACAGTATACACGTGATGGCTTTCGCCGAATGAACAATACATTTAGTACTGGAAGACGGCGAAAACGGAAAAAAATAGAATTTCTAGATCATGTGGTAGGATCCGGTATACATGCACCCGATCCCGACAAAGTATCAGCGATACAAAACTTAGAAGTTCCCAAGTCAAAGAAAGATGTCAGAAGCATATTAGGTCTTCTATCTTACTACCGATCCTATGTTCCTTCATTCTCCGACATAGCTCGTCCATTGATTGAACTTACGAAGAAACGTGCCCCTAATGAAGTTACTTGGTCTGAGGATTGTGACAAAGCCTTTTTTGAGTTGAAACAGGCGATCAGTAAATCACCCATCTGTTATTCCCCGAACTTTCAGAAACCATTTATTATACATGCAGATGCTTCTTCGTATGCGATAGGCGCTTGTCTATCTCAAAAAGATGAAAATGAACAAGAGCACCCCATTGCTTTTACAAGTAAAAAGCTCTCCAAATGCCAAGAGGTTTATGCTACCATCGAAAAGGAAGCTTATGCTGTTATCTTCGCCCTGAAAAAGTTCGAACACTATATTTATGGTTCGCACGTAACTGTGGTGAGCGACCATAATCGTTTGAAATTTCTCACGGACTGTGCACCTCAAAGTGCGCGCCTTCAAAGATGGGCCCTTGCACTTCAGCGCTTTCAAGCCCAAATAACGTACCGACGTGGGAAACTCCACGCGAATGCTGACTCTCTAAGTAGGCTACATGCCTCACATTGGACTTAAAGACTTAAAAACTTTGAACATTTTTTTTTCTGTGTTACAAGTCTGAACTTTAACTTTAAAAACTTTAACTTTATCCTCGAACTTTAAAATATTAGTATTAGTGTTATAGTGTATTCTATTTGTTTATTTTCTTTGATGTTCTTTAAATGTTTGAATTTTAGTATTAATATGTTTTACTTGTTTATTTAGATATTTATCAGATATTGATTTGTCTCAAAAGACTAAATCAAATTCTCGAAAGGGGGAGGTGTGAGGATTGCGCATGCCTCTTCTTGCTCTAGTAGCGCCCCCTTCTGGAGAAACGAAAGCGCGCGGCAGTAGAACGCAGAACGTCAGCGGCGAAGAACGTCGTTTGTGATATGAGAAACCAGAATTGGTTATGAAAATGGTCGTAAATGTTACCGATCATGAATCTTGAAAAATATGAATAATCTTTTATGTTGATTTATGTTCCTGTGCTCGTCATCTGTCCTCGTCATGTCAACTTTATGTTACTACATTAAACTTGTGTATGTAATTAGAACGGCCTTTTTCCTTTAGAACGCCCACACCTATAGAAGAGACATCACAATATGTATAACATTGTCTTCTATAACTATGTTCTTTTCGCAGGGAATATTCATTTTCCCATTTAAGGCAGTTTTTGTTATACTTAAGATACATTTACTATTTAATGGATGTAACGCAACATGCAATTGATAAAATAATAACCAGTTCGTGTTTTCTGATGATTTTGTTTAACGAAATTAAGGAAATACAGGAAAAAATGTAAAGTAAAAATATACACTGAAGTGTAATTATTTCGAGGAAATTTTGTAAACAGTTATTTGATAATTGTTTTTAAAAAGTTTTGTCCATTGTAAAAACACTCATGCAATCTTTAATTATTGAACTAAATATTTATTATTCAAACAATTCGTGTCTTAAAATGTTTTTCACAAATTTAACACAAATTGGAAACTATTGGATAATTACCCTAGCAATATGACACTTTTTTAATATTTAATTTAATCCATGATAAAATTACATACATTGATACTTTTTATTTAAATTGTTTCGTAATACAGTTACGCTGACATTTTTATATTCAATTTGTTTCATGGTACAATTAATTACATTTTATTACACGCTGTATGTTGCATGTTTCATTACATAATTACAATGAAATAGTTTAAACAGACATCATATCAATTAGCAAAAAGAAAATTCCACTAAAAATTGCACGAATTACCCATATTTCGGATGTCTAACTCCCCTCTGCAGTCCTGTTTTATGCTCCACCCCCCCAATTCCCCTGTATTCGTTTCCTTGAAATACAATAATTTGTGGAGTTATTTACTTTAATTTTAAACTCTATAAAACATGTAAACTTAACTGAATACGTAAAGCATAAAACAAATATGCAAATGAAAGTTTTGTTAATTATTCTGAAGAGACAATTAGGTTTCAAATACACAGAAAATAGTCAATACAGTTAATTAGCCTCTTTCAAAAATTTCGCACGAAACTGTTATACTTTTGTGGAAAACAAATATAAGAAACTGGTATGATAGAAATCACAGAAAATGCCACTACTTTAATTTTAAACTCTATAAAAGATGTAAACTTAACTGAATACGTAAAGCATAAAACAAATATGCAAAAAGTTTTGTTAATTATTCTGAAGAGACAATTAGGTTTCAAATACACAGAAAATAGTCAATACAGTTAATTAGCCTCTTTCAAAAATTTCGCACGAAACTGTTATACTTTTGTGAAAAACAAATATAAGAAACTGGTATGATAGAAATCACAGAAAATGTCACTACTTTAATTTTAAACTCTATAAAACATGTAAACTTAACTGAATACGTAAAGCATAAAACATATATACAAATGAAAGTTTTGTTAATTATTCTGAAGAGACAATTAGGTTTCAAATACACAGAAAATAGTCAATACAGTTAATGAGCCTCTTTCAAAAATTTCGCACGAAACTGTTATACTTTTGTGAAAAACAAATATAAGAAACTGGTATGATAGAAATCACAGAAAATGTCACTACAATTTTAATAGTCCAGTAAAAATCACACAAAACTAGAATCTAATCAAGCAAAATGCATGCTAGAAATGCGCAGAAAAACATTACTATAGTTTAACAGCCCATACTAAAAAAATATTTATAACAGAAAATTCCAATTTAGTAAGTAAAAAATATGGTTTACAAACGTTATGATTTAAATGAATAATGTAGTAACAATTTTGCAGAACATGCGGAGCATAAAAAATGACTGTCTACTCACCTTTAAATTCGTGAATGCATTTATTACTTACTTACCTATTATTTGAGACTGTCTTGATGGCCCGCTTCTATGAAGTTAACCAGTCACGCTTGATTAGCGGGCACATCATTAATTTCAATATCCCATACTTGCAGAATCAAAATTTTTTCCAAGATGTTCATATCCAGATAGAATCTTCAAAGTACTTGTATAAACTTAAAAATCTTTATTGCACCTGTGCAACATTGTACTGCCCATTCTCGCTAAAACTTTGCATGGAACGCACGAAAAGTGGCTTTATATAAAAAGAAACTCGCAGGGGTTGAGCCGTTTTAATTATGAAAATCTCTAGCATAAATTTCAACAAATATTTATGCGTAACTTTTATATAATGTTTACAATTCTGCCATAATTAAAAATCTACCATAAAAACTTCCGTTAAAAAACTTACCGTTATATAGTGTTTGCATGCTAAAATTCTTCAAAGCTGAACTCAGAATAACAAATTATGTGTGAAAATGGAAAAGAATTTCTTGATTGTGAAAATTGGAATAGCAGTGATTTTTTTCTTCTTTGTAATTTGAATATCTGAACGACCAATATTCTATGTCTTTGCCATGTTAATTCTAAACTCGTCCGTACTCGATGCTCAGACTAGGTTATTTAAGCCAGATTAAATGAGATTTTCCAGTCAGGGTCAAATTAAGACATGGTTACACGGGACACAGATCTCTAACAGGGAGTACCAATACTTCCGAAAAGCCTTATTTAATCGCATATTTTCTGTCGTAAGTAAGATAAAAACTGATATTTGGAAATAGCAATGAATGGGTGTACCGATTCCCAAAAGTTTATAACCATACCTTTTTCAATCTGCTGTAGACAACCTTCGAGCATTCACTCATCTAAGTTCTAGATACAGCTAAGCTGGTTTCACAACGTACAAACACATCTAAATGAGACGTTTTTTTTTATTTGCGAATATACTTGACATTACAAGCCACAGACAGAATTACAATGCCCTTTTTGTACGTTTCGTTATGCAATTGCATTTTAAATAAAACAAAGTAAATCTGTAACAAATATTGTTAAATAATCTGTATTACTGTTAATATTTTGAAAATAAATTCAGTGTTCGGCTAGTAGTCAGACACCTTGTAATTTTCGACTCTGGTTCTCTAAACGATAACATTTATCTTGACGTATCCTGTCACCTTATTATTTTGTTGATAGAGGTTTAGAATAGCATGTATTTTAGAAGGACATGATTATATCGTAAAAAATATTTCTAAAAACTTAACACACACTTTTCACAAAAAAAATGAAAAGGTTTCATTAAATCTATATTAATTTTTTATTACGTAATAAAAATTAGAAATAGATTTTCCAGAAGAGAAATTGAATCGATGATTGTTAAAAGGAACTAAGTCCAAATTTTGACATTTCTGATTTTAAGATGGTTTAAATGTTTTTCTTGTTTATTGACCATTTCGTTCAGAAAAAAGTTCAGTCCGGGAACTATTTATGCGTGTTTGGGAGAGAGGAATTTAAAAGTTGAGTATTGAAAGGCAGTATGTCCAGGAGTTGGGAAATTTCACATTTAGGACTCAGTTCCTTTCAACAATCACCGATTCAATTATTAAGAAAAGAGAAATATCGCATTAAGGGATGCAACTGGTAAATACTGAGCCCATTGCAAACTGAATAATGTAAATATTATTCATGGTTTCCAAAAGCTTTTTCTGAAAAAAATACAGTGATCTCTCACTTATACGCGATGTTCAGTAATTACGTTTTCATACCACTATTTTAAAACAGTAAAATTTGATTTATAAATTCTGCGATTTAATAAGGTGAAAATTACCTTAAAAAAATGATGATGGAAAATAATTTCCGTGTATCGCGTATAAGTGAGAGGTCACTGTATATCCGCATGAGAAAACGTCATGTGCGTTTATGTAATATTGAATAATAATTTTAGATCTTTAATTTTTTAGGCCATTATGCAAAAATATATTAAATGTATTAAAATTTTATCTTCATCGCTTTTTTAAACTTTTAATGTTTGTTCAATTTTGTTTTTTAAACATTTTAAGAAAACCTTCCCAAAAATTATCTTTCTTATAAAAGGTTTGAGCCTTAAAAGAAGTAGTATAAACTGTTTGAGTCATCTCATTCCAAAGAAACGTCTTTTAAAGTCGTTGCTTTACTTTAAAAAAGTATAGGTCGACAAAATTGGCTAAAATGAAATAACAACATCTGCTGAGCATCTTTATACTTGTCTACAAATGGGACACACAAAACGCTAATGATTCGACAGTTGGTGCTTTTGACAAAGAAACTGCATTAATTTTAATTGCATTATTCACTGTGTAAAAAATTATGTTTTATCTCCTTTTCTAAAAACATATGTCGAAGCAGTTAAAAACTTTTCTTCCTAAAATATTGAATGGTATTTAACATAGTAGATAAAAATACATTTGTTTATTTTAATGTTTACGTACATTTCTAGTAAGTAAATGAGATCTTGTAACCGAATGAGATAATTTTAAGTATTTACTTTTAGTAGCATACACTGTAAAAAAGACAACTAATGTTTCTTAATCTATGAAAATATAATATAACTACGAACGAAAATATACAATAACATTTTTCATGTTACCTACGATTCCAAAAAGCATCACTAAAAACTTTATCTTTAGAAACCACGGAATATAATATCTTTTCCAGATTTAGAAAAAACATTATAAAAAATGCACATGATTTTCGGAAACGATTCCGAGCAGTTTTTATAGTGTATTTATCAGTTTTCTCCTCCTGGAGTATCGGTTTTTCGGATGTTATCACGTCTTCAGTACGCATTTTCATGTTCAACAAACACTTTTACAGACAAATTTGATAAAATAACAGAATTAACATTAAATTCAAAATCAATATTACTTTGTTACTCTGATATGTATAAATTCAATTATGCAGATGGAAATATTTAATTGAGAATTTATTGTATCCTAAAATCCGATATATCGGAATCGTGGGAAACTCGGATGAAGTTATTGTATATTTTCGTTCGCTCTTCTATTATAGTTTTCTAAATTAAGAAACTTTTTTTTTTTACAGTGTAGATTAACATTTTGCGTATTTTACATTTTGCGTATTGCGCTTATATAGTTTAACAATATATATATAATCTAGGAACAAATTATAGACATTTATGAGTATTAGCATCATTTATCGAACTCAGTACACTACGTTGAGTATATCTTACACAGATGAATGTAAATGTGGCAGGACATGTTTGATTACAGGTGGTTTGCAAAAGTTAGATTAAACAAAATAAAATCTTGAGTAACAATTATTTTAGAATTAACGTACAATGAGCAAAATAATGCGAATGACTTAAAATCTATTTGATTCAAGAAAAAAAATGCATTTTTTAATATAAATCAAAAGTACTTTACAATTTAAACCCATTTATGCCTAGTGCCGATGCTTTAGTAAAATGGGGAAAAGTGCATTTCAAACCACTTTTTTTTAAATAGAAATTTGGTGTCTTATTTTATCGAGGACTCCTTGATAAAATAAGACACCAAATTTCTACAAAACAAAGTGGTGCGAAATGAACTTTTTCCCATTTTACTAAAGCGTCCCAAAATTGGGACGCTAAGCATAAATGGGTTAAGTACTTAATTTGTCATAAAGGTTCATTTACAAATTAAACCGAACAGATATTTAAAATGTTCATTGAAAACATCAGACGTTTATTATATTTTTTAGTTCAGAACGCCAAAAAAATAGATATAGAAATTTGCACCATGTTCAAATTATTAATTTGTGATATATTAAATACATAAAAGTGAAACAATCAATGTCAGATCAATCTCGGAATGAAGAACGAAATTTATAATGGGAAAAAATGACTTCAGTTCTTATGTTATTTTCTTATTTATTTTTTGTATTGCTGCGTTATAACATTTAGTTTGCAATCAGAACAACAAATATCTCACTTTAAAATCCAAAAATAATAATTTTACACAAGTGATCTAATAGAAAGTTTATGAAGTGAGCCCCATTTTTTGACGCAGTGAAACACTTGAAAAATACGCCTAAAGTGTAAGAACAAACTTTTTATGGAATTTCTTACATCTGTTTTGCAATTTACTTCATAGCACACTCATATGATGTTTTTACATGTTTGAATAACATAAATTATTGTCGGGGTATAATTACTTCATAGCATTTGATTTGGACGTGACGAAAAATGTTATTACATATTCGTAAAGTACAACTCAAATATATTTTTTAATAATACAAAATTACACAACGTAAAGTTACAACTTATATCATTATTAATGAATTAACGATTATACAAAAAAAAATTGAATATAAATGCGATAACTCTAGGTTGTCCCATAAATTGGCAGAGAATGCTGAACTTTGTGGTATTAAAAACTATTTTGAGTTGTACTTTACGCATATGTAATAATATTTTTCGTCAAGTTCTTAAATTAAAAGTTATAAGATAAGGAAACAGAGACAATAATTTATGTACCATTTGTGGCAAGAAACACATGTATTAACTGGAATTATTTTCTCTATTAATCTAGTTCAAATTTTTGAATGTGGCTTTTTGTATCAAGTATTAAAAATTAACTCAAAATTAAAAAGTAAAAAAAAATTAAAAAGTTAAAATACTAATTTTTTAGTCGATTTATAGGTATTTGATTTCTTAATAAGATATCTTCATGTTGCCTCAAGAATCTTGAATAAAATGTTATTTTTCTAAGACTTATCAAAATGAAAAATAATCATATCCAAGTATTTTTTTAAAGGCATTTATAATTCTGACATATTCTCGAATAAAAATCGAAATTTAAAAACCTACGCCAGGTATTAGCATAATAAGACTGTCATAGATAAGAATTAATGAATAATGAAGTAATGAAAAACAATGAAATTTTGCCATTAGGTTTATCCAGGGCTCAAAAATCAATGAAGTATTTTCAGCCTTCTTGAAATCCTCACCTGCGCAATTTACTCAAAATGATGTTAAAGAGCAAAGCCTACCGCCTACATTATTATATAGTATCGATTTTCAGATAAGTAAGTAGCTCATTTTTCAAATAATTAAGTACACATTCATACATTTTTAAAATGCATTTATAAATGTTTTTTTATTGTAGAATTATACACTCTCAATATTATGTGGTAAAATTTTAAAACAAAAACCTGTTTCAACAAATTTTTTGTGTGATATTTTTTCCCGTAATTTTAAAACAATTAGAAAGATTATAATATAAATTAATTATTAATTATTATTATCAAGTTATTATTATCAAATTATGGTTTTAAAGAATTATTATCAAATTAAACTAAATATTTTGTACGTTGATGTAAGGAATTTTTTCAAAGTGAATGAATTCATCTATTAGTGAAAAGTTTAAGAAAACAACATATCACTCACTGCACATAGCATTATTTAGAAAAAATGTTTTGAAAAATAAATAATGGTTTGGAAAAGATGGTGACGTAAATTGGATTGACAAAGAACCATATTTTGAGGTTTTCATTTGCCATTTCTTTTAATATTAAATGGATTTGGCTGAATATTTAACACAATATAGGTATATGTCTCCGCTTTGAGTTTATAGGTTTAAAAAATCGAAGTGAAATAAATGGAAGGTTGGGAAAAGATTTTATCTGTGGTAACAACTCATCCTGTTAGACAGGCTGGCATGTCTTTTTTTCCCCTTTCAAACATATTATAAACTCATTGCGATAACATGTGACTCAGCAGATTTCAATTCTACACGAAATTCTGTACTATATTATATTCGAATGTGCACTCATCACCATCATCCTTAGGAATTTCTACTAAACAGTGAGTTTCCTCGAACTATAAAAGTATTTTTGAGAACTATTTTCCATTTATCTCTGTCCACGGACTTCATTTAACTTATAAGCTGTCAATGACACTTGGATAGAATTTTTTCCAAGTTAATCTTTGTCAGTTTCTCCTTCGTCTACCTTTCGGCCTCCATTCTAAAAAGGATTTTTGGAAGGCGTTCTTCTTTCATTCTGCGAAAATGTTGATATAATCTAAGCTTATTATGTTCGATTGTAACAACCTGTTTGACTTGCATGATGTCACATATTCTTGAATTTTTAACGTTTTTCAGCCTTGATGTATTTGCTGATCTTCGCCAGAATTCCGAATCTCTACTCTATTTTCTAAAACTATCACTACTAATGTTTACACTATTTTTAAAAAAAATTCGAGTAAAAATTAAAAAAAAAATGAAAAGAGGAAAATAATTTTTCTATTTCAAACCTTTCAGTACAAACTTTAAAAACGTGAATACAATCAAACTCTTTTATAACAAACGGATAAATGTGCCTATAAACTGCAAAAAATGGACAGTTGGTTGGAAAAATTAATCAAAAAATCAGCCTTACAATTGCACTAAGCTCTATTTAAAAAGAAATAGTTTTAAAAGAAAGCATAACTTTATTAAGTATCATTGAATAGTGTTTATAAATTTTCCTTTAAACTTGAATTTAAAACAAAATGCAAAATAAAATTTACTAATTCATTTCAAAACTGGTTGCTGATGATTTCAACCGGAAAAACAACCATTTATGTTATTATTATTTGTTGTTTTTTGTACCAAAGAAAGATGCTCTGGTCTTTCCCAAAAAGAAAAACAACCAAGAACATTCCGTATTTAATATAAAAAACAAACATATGGTTTCTTTTTTTTCCAAAAAAGGGGAAACATTCTCAATCCTTAAAGGTCCCAATTTTTGCTCATTACTCGATAAATCATAAACAGACAAACGTATAAAAACTTTCATTTGTATTTAAAATATATCATAAATGGGGAATAATTAAACTTATATTGTACAATCTCTTGGAGAAAAATTCACTTCCAAAACGAGACTTTGTCACACTTTTGCAGACAATGAAAATACCTAATTCTACAGGAACAGCGAAATGACCTTCGCTAATACTATATAAGTTAAAGAAACCAGTGGCTAAAGTATCGCATCAATTATCACGAACTGAACGCTACTGAGTTTTATAAAGGTATTTTTAAAGGTATTTTTATAAAACATTTTGCCATTTATTTTCAAAAAGTTACACTTTCAAACTATTGATACGTTCCCAAATGAGCTAGTGGTTAGTTGGGAATTTCTTCTATTTGTTGTAACAAGATCAGTACCAAAAACATCATACACGTATTCTGAAAATTAACTCAATTATAATAAAAAGAAAAATTGACATACATCTCTTTTTCATACCATTTAAATATGCTATTAGATCAGTGAAAATATCATATGCAATATTACGATATTGTTTTTCAGATCAAACATATTTTAACGCGTATTTTAACTAGGAATTTTAATTTCGGAATTTAGTTCTCTTTTATGACTGATTGAGGAACAAGTCTATTAGGATATTTGTTGGTTGTCAGAAATCTTTGTCTATTCCACCAAATTGAACAAATAGTCAAATCGTGAAATTTCATTCCTCTGGCCACTATATCAGTTGGATGGCACATGACGTCACTGAGACAAATTAGATAGTTCTTGAATTCTAGACACACTGTTAGCGACAAATAATTTGAGATTATAGGATTCTTTTTAAAGCACGATACTACGGTCATGGAATCATACCAAAATGAGATAAACGATATCTCAAATTGCAGAGACGATATAGCATTTCGAACTAATTTTGTTAGCAATAAGGCTGCACAAAACCCCAACCTACATGCGATTGTTCGCTTTATGGGCGATACACAAGATTTGATCGAAATCAGATTTACTAAAATTTTTCCTGAAGCTGTTATTGCTTATAATAAACAGCAGCACCGTAAGATACTTACGACGCGGGAACTGTTTTTCATTGAACTGTAGCGACCAATAGTTAAACTGTTTAGATACTGAAGCAATTCAATAAACCTTTTCCATTCTTGGTCTTCTTTTGATGGCAGTAAGTCAAGCCAATCCAATTTTAATAACCAAACCTTCTGAAGTATTATTTTTTCTTTAATTATAGCTAGTCTTAACAAACCCAGAGGTTCTAGTGTTGCCAATGGGCTACTTTTTTTATTTCAGTTTTCTTGATTGCCACCAGTTTTTTGAGATAAGTAAAATTCAACTTATTTAATGACAGATTAAATAAAGAGAAAACAAAGCGAATTATACCATTTCAAAAAAGTGGTGCCAATCGAGCAATCTGAATACTGTATGAAATGTAGCCCACTGCAGTAGCAAAAGTAGCAACACTAAGAGTAAAAAATCTTGCAGGCTTCTTCTTCTGTTTCATTTTGTTATGGAAAGATTTCGAATCAGTTTTTATGTGAAATGCAAAACAATAGACAATGTAGTCCCCCCCCCAAAAAAAAAAAAAACACGTAATGTTTTGAATTCCCTAGGATTAGAAAATGTCTAATATTCCTCGTTGGTTTTCAAAAATATTTTATTATGATTATACCCCACTTATGTAAAGGCATTTTCTTCTTTCTCCAATATTCCTACTCATTGTTTCTGAAGTTCATTCGCTTTATTCAAAGTTTCTGCATCACTAAGTACGTCGCCTATATATACATCTCTTAACACGACCTGTGCAGCTAATGAAAACTAGGGACATATAAGGATAACTGTTTTAACGTTCGTGCAGCGAAAAATGGAATGTTAGTGTTACCGTCTTTGACTGTGCTAACTCAATGTTTTTATGGGCTCATCGATCCCCTTCTTGCATTCGATTCGTTGTACTTTTCTTTGATTTAGATGAATACATAGCATCTTGTACATACTTTTAAAATTTGTAGTAAATGCAAAAGTATGCGTTCTAATTCTAACCATTATTGAAAAACAGTCACTTCGTGTCACCTCTACATTTTATTTTATGAATTTAATAAAATTATTCTGGTCGTTGGACAAGAGGTATAAAAAAAACCACACGAAATGGTCGTATTATATGGGTTATATACGCCGAAATGCCAATGTCCCTATCGCCCAGATTGACACAATCTACTCTCATTCAATAATTTATTTTTGTATTAATATCTGTGGCCGTAAATCTCAATTATTCTTTTATAGTTATCATAAAAATTGTATCTTAAAAATGTTCAAAATTAGCGAAATATCATTTAATATTCACAATTCGGCTTCTTGGAATGAAACTTTGTCGTAATGCGTAATCAAATTCTAAAGCTTTGAAATACAAAAAATTGCTGCGCAATCCAATAGCTGAATCATTAATAATACATAGCAGTCGTGCGGGACAGAGGATTAGACGTACAAACACAAATTTAACCCTTAACTGCCACGGTCGTAACCGTCGGGCGCTGTCGATGCGTTAACTGTTTTCCACGTATCTATATGCTTTTAAAAAATATTTTCCAACATGGGCGTTATTGTTCCATTACACAGTAAAAAAAATCCTGAGGTTACTAAAAAATTTTTAGTACATCTGTATTCCACAGAGTTTTTCAGTAACCGGTACTATAAACCGGAATCGTTGCTTGCTGTTTTCTAGCAATGTTGCTAGCTGTTTTCCAGTAATTCTTACAGATTTTCTTGTAACTGAGTAAGAATACAAACAATTTTTTAGTAATTTCAAAAATCAATGAGAAAAACTAAAATTTTTTTAGTAGATCGACCCATTTTTTTACAGTGTAGATGACGTCCTCCGCTTCGAAATAGCTGAGTAGTTAAATTAATGATTTGACTGTTCAATTTTTTTAAAACGGACGTTTTGTAAGAGAGTGAAATCAGTATTTCTTCATGCTTTAGATAGTGCATATTTGCGCCTTCTTGTCGCGTTGTGCAATTTTTTTATCGGATTTGAGTCTGTTTTTCTGTCGTTTGCACCGTATGAATAACAATGTTTGACACTGAGTTAGATGATTATTTCCCGTCTTTATCTGTGTGAGAGTGAATAAATTTCGATATTTCTTCTGCTATGAAGTTGAGTATGATTCCGATAGAGATAATTATATAATAACGGATGCGCGAAATTGAGTATGTCTTAATATGAAAAATTGACCCGTACTGCCTCCACACTTTTCATTTTTGGACCAGCCGGGAATACAAATAAATGTAACAAATTTATCAAATCCATTTCTAATTTTTAAATTATTCTTGATTAACAGTTAGTTATTCCTATCGTGAAAGAAACAAATCGATTTGCAAAGCAATTCATTGGTGAAAGTTCGAGAAAAATTAATCAAGGATTATGTGCTCAACCATGTACCCGTATATTCCACATTATTCGAATTACTAACTCTTATAACTTTTTGATATATTATATTCTAATTTTGTAATATTTTTCAATATGCAGTTCTTTTTAGTGTTATATTGTTCTGAAATATTTTATAACTACATAAATAACACAAATTTCTGCTGACTTAGCTATACGCTGACAAACTACTCTATAATAATTACGGTTGTTCTGGAAAATTTAGACACTGGGAGGCACACCTTATCGAATTTCGCGTGTAGTTAAGTGGTTAAAAAAACACAACTAACAAACAAATAATGCTCTGGTTCATTGATATATTTTGTTTTACTCTCACAGAATAAATGGCTACTGTCTCTTCAGAGCCAGAGAGAACTCAGATTCCCCGTTTTGTTAGGTGGCGCATCAATAATATTCTTACTAATTCTGGCTTCAAGTCAGATTTTAACTATGATTTTATCTAAATATATCTCCTAATCTCTTGAAGAAATGAAACATTATAAGACAGGTGCGTATGCCGATAAAACTAACACATGTATAACACATGTACCAGATTTTAAAAATAGAATTCAACTTAACTGTGCTCAATGTGTCCACAAACTACAGCAATATATGAGCAAGCATGCGAGTGCATGTGATTTGCTGTAAGTAACAAAAACATAATTTTGATTTATGAAAGTGTATTTAAATTTACAATCGTTTAAAATTTAAGATCTATTGTTAATGAACTTTTGTTTTCAGAATATCATAAATAGAGACCGAATTACATGCATTTTAATTATCTCGAAATATGCAATAATGTTTGGTAAAAATGTGTGCAATGAATATGCACTTATAAATGTAGCTTTTAATTTTCACAATTGTCATATATTTTATTCTGTATAGATGTGTAAGTATTCATCTATTTCAGCTTGAATAATACTAAATCTTTAATATAGTTTCTGATGGTTTTCTTCATTAATTTTTCTCTCTGATATTAAGATTAGTTTATCTTTAATCTTTTTAAATTGCCTTATTTGGAATCATTTTCCAGTTTTTGGATTGTTTGGGAATATTATGAAAAATGAGTTTTAATGAGAGATAACATTTTATATTGCGTTTGTTGGATAAAATGCGCATTGCTATAAAGTTTCTAGCAGCATCTGGAATTACGGATGTGTTAAATACACTTCGTATAGCATTCAAGTTTTTCCCTTACAACAATCTTGCATTTATACTAGCATTTCATATCATTAATTCAGATCCAGGTGGCTGAGGAACATAATCTCAAAGTTTTATTTTCAGTTTTAAATCTCATTGAAGGAATTAGACAAAATTTAAGCAAGAAAAAAAATATTTGCTGATTCTCAGGTTGCGGAAATGCCTTCGGATATGCGATACATATTGTAAATTAAACATGTTTATAAATTAAATTAAAAGATAATGCTCACAAAAACACTCCAGTTTAAAATATATTTGGAAAACCAGAATTAACATATATTTACATACTTTCTAAACGTGCACTTTTTCAAATTGTTAGAATTATTCATCTGAAATTATTCAACTAGGACTAATGAACCTCACATTAACTTTTTTTTCAGAGTGTTTTAAGCTGTGCGAACTGGATCTGAAAGTTTGATCCCCCCCCCCTTTTTTATAGATTCATAAATGCTGAAATATTTGAGATACATACCAATATACAATCATGTATAGATATCTTTTTTCACTTTTCTTATTGAACAATTCATTAAAGGATAATAATTTGAAATAAGTAGATAATTCTGTTGTTCTTCTCAAAAGTTACAAAATGAAACCAGGTGTTCAAATGCAGTGTTACTTTTTTTTTAAAGAACAATGTACATTCTCGTCTGTTTTTGACAATTAATTCGAATATGAATGATTTTCCTTTTTCTTTGTGTGACGTTAGATGTATAAAAAGATACATCAGAAAAGGATATCATGGGAATAGAACTATTTGATGTATTTCTGAAATTTAGTTTTTTTTTATGTCACATGAAAATCTAAACGATCATTCTGTGCAAAAAAAAAAAAAAAAAAAAAAAAAAAAAAAAAGATAAAAAAAAAAAATCATAAAAATAACTATTTATTTAGAGAAAGAAAAACATCCAGAGAAACGTATTTCATTATCATTCTTAAAAGTGCCAAATCTAAGCTGACTCTTGTAATGCAGCGCTATGTGTTTGAAGCTAAATTCACATACATGTACCTGTCTGACATTGACAAGTAAATCGAATATGAATATTGAATGACTTTCGGTTTTCTGTATGTGCCATTTTATGTGCAGAAAAATGCACCATTAAACCATGTCAGATGGTTGTTTATGTACGTGTACAATTTACATTTTTTTAAGTGTTACAAAAAATCTTAAAAATCCTTAAATAAATGGTGTAAAAATTATAAGTCACGCAGCCATTTAATTTACGAAAGCTTTTAGAACAATTATCTGATCTGTACATATATTAAAGTGAAAATGCATTGCATAATGAGACCACTTGAATCACGTTAGTGATGAAATGCTCTTCGAAGTATATGACTGTTTATATATGTGAAAATCTTGTTCAATTAAGTAATAAATGTCACACTATGTGCTTGAATAGCACATAGTGTGACATTTATTTATTTATAAACCGAAAGAAAGAACCAAAGAACCAAATTCAAATTGATTGTGTGTCGATTCAAATACACAGATTATACACAGGTTAAAATTCATTTTTAGGTGCGTTCGTAATTATATAAATACGTAGCACCTATTGTCGTCGTCTGGTCCGTCCGTCTGTCCGTCCGTCCGTCCGTCTGTCTGTCCGTCCGTCCGTATATAACATAGCAAAAACTACCCAACCGAATGGTTTGAAATTTAAGATATATTATATTTGCAGAATTTTGTCGAGACATTTAAATTTTTTAAAAAATTGAATCAAAATTTTAGAAAATATTAATAAAAACATTTATTAAGAAATTTGATTTTTTTTTTAAATCGGTGCTTTCTTTTTATAGGGGCTTTCGAAGTTTAATCGTCAAGCGACCGAGATACTTATTTTATGACAGAAATTAATCTGCATACGACATAATTCATTTCACAGAATTAAAAATCATCAAGATCTGAATATTTATATAACTAGCTATAGTACGAACGCACCTCGTTTGTAACGTTTGACGTACAATTTCCAACTTGTTAATATTTTTTTCTTAAAACTGTGGTTTTTGCAACTTGCACGCACTGTAAGGAAAACCATTGGCAAGGTGATCATTTCTTTTTCATAGATATGTCTAAATTATTATACCAATAGTCCCTTTCTACATTTATGACAATTACATAATGTAGACTTTCATTATTGCCATTAAAGTTTATTTTTTAATGTGTAACTGGTTACAATACGCATTCAAATCGCAACAAATAAATTTTGAATCGTTTAATTGACGAAAAGTATGTAGAGATTGCAGATATAATAATTTAACATTATTTAGTGTAAAAGTAATCATCTGTCTGCAAACGAATTGTTTTTACAGTGATTACAATTAGAAACAACGTAGTTTTGAGAAAAATGCAAACAAAATACAAATATCAATTATAACCTGCGTTAAAGTAAAAATCATATATTGCAAATTGACCCGGTTCTAATTGGAAGTTTTACATGCGGTTTCATTCCAAATTTATAGATTTTTATTAAACAGATACTTATTGTCGGTGCGCGAATTGGTCAAAGTAAAAAATAAATTTGTTCATCTTGCCGGGGTAATAAAGTAAATGATGCTTCACGCAAACGCATCAACTGATAGTCTTTTTCGGTTTTAGATATTTCTAATATATTTTTGTATTAAAACGGCTACTCCGAACAACTTCCTAATGCGCATTTTTCTGAATATATGGTAATTTGTAAGATAACATCGCTTAGTTCCGCAATTTGCCACTAGGTACACTGCGCGTGGTATCTGTAAACTCAGTGCGCTGCTCGTGGCGCATACTCACATAACTACGCTTAGATATTGCTTTTATAACTGTAGCTAAACCCACTCATAAATTAAATAACTAAATAATTATTACATATGTACAATAAACAAATAACGAATATATTTTGAAAAATGTTATCTATTAGTTAAAAATTCATGAAAAAAATTTTCTTCTTCACACCATGTTTAATAGACTTATATATTTTCTCAACTAATCATGTAAACATAAAAAATAAATAAGTCTGTATACTTTTTATTTTCAGTACAATTTAAAATGATTTGATATACAAATCATGAAATATTTTTGCATATGAAACTTTTGTTATTTATTAATGCATCTACTGTATTAAAATATGACTGTTTGTATATCGCAACTATTCTGCCTAGAATATTGAACGCAGCACGATAAAAATAAAACTAGGTATCCGCATGGGATCCGAAAATGTCGTATAAGCTCTAGAAATTTTAAAATTTGAATTACTTTCCGAGACATATATATATATATATACAGGGTGATATTTTTTAAAGTGACAGTGTTTGGAGCGCCCTGTAGCGCGATCTAATAGCCGAAATGGCACCAAACTTGGTATTTAGACTAATCAAGACATGGGAAAAAGGATTCCGTGAAAAAAATTAGTTCCAAAAATCGCCGCTAGGGCATTTTGTGGCACTTTGCAATGTATAAAATTTGAGAAAAGAAAAATACTAGCACATACAATCGTACAGTTAAATTATTAATGTTTATTTACTACATTAACTTCCCCGGTCAGGAATTAGACCACCTTCAATGTGAGCACCGTTCTCAGAAATAACACCGTGCATTCTGTGCACAACGTTCTCCACAGCCGTACGTAACATATCACGAGGATATATTCCGCACTGTCTTTGTTATGTTGTCCTTTAGAATAGACAAAGTTGATACTCCACCAACATAAACTTGAGATTTCAAATAACCCCAGAGTCAAAAATCGCATGGCATGAGGTCAGGGTAATGACGCGGCCATGCAACTGGAAAACTCCGACTTATGACTCTATTATCAGTGAAGGTTTGACACAACAGCTGCTTTACCTTATTACCAATGTGTAGCGGAGCACCATCCTGCATAAAGATTGTCTGTTGGAGACGGTTTCTTTGCTGAAGTTGTAGAATAACAAACGTTTGCAGCATTTCGTGGTACCTTTCTGCATTTATGGTGCACTTTTCGGGTCCTGTCGGAGTGATGGTCTCAAAAAAGAATGGCCCAATTACGAATTCGGCTGTGAAACGACACCAAACAGTGACTTTTGGGGAATTTAATGGGATTTCATGCACGGTGTTGGGATGCTCAGAAGCCCAAATTCGGCTATTTTGTGTGTTTACGGACCCATTGAGATAAAAATGGCACTCATCTCCCTACAGAATGTGCCATGGGAAAGCATCATCAATTTCTACCCTGGCAAGAAACGATAGAGCGAATGTCACTCGCTTATCATAATCACTTGGTTTCATTTCGTGCAAGAGGCTGATTTTGTAGGGGTAAAATCCAATAACGCGCCGCAAAACTCTCCATACCGTGGAATAATTCATGTCCAATTGTCGAGCTACACCCCGGGCGCTGCTATTACCAGCAATGGTTCCCTGCGATCCTTCGACAATTGAAGTTGCCACATCAGTTATTACATCTTCTGATACTTGTTTACGTCCTCTCCCAGCGCAAATGGTCAGTGACCCGGTTTCCTCGAACTTCTTAATCATTTTCTTAAGACCATTCAGCGATAAAGGCCCCTTTCATAATTTTTTTCTGGTTCGAAATTCCCGAAGAGCTGCGGATGCATTACATTGATTTATATAATACAGCTTCACCAGTAACGCACGTTCCGGTAACATGAGAGGCATGTCCACTGCAGCTCGTTTACTTCAGCTGAGATTATTTGTCGGAGCTGTCTACTACTTGCTTTTATAGCCTCTATTACTGGCGCTGTCATCGCACAACATTTGCATTTTTCTTTTATACCCGTGTTTTATGCTAATTCTCATTATTGTAAGATACAATAGCGCCACAAAATGCCCTAGCGGCGATTTTTGGAACTAATTTTGGAACTAATGTTGGTGCAGTATCAAATTTGTCTATTCTAAAGGACAACATAAGAAAGACAGTGCGGAATATTCCTCGTGATATGTTACGTACGGCTGTGTAGAACGTTGTGGACAGAATGCACGGTGTTATTTCTGAGAACGGTGCTCACATTGAAGGTAGTCTAATTCCTCACCGGTGAAGTTAATGTAGTAAATAAACATTAATAATTTAATTGTACGATTGTATGTGTTAGTATTTTTCTTTTCTCATATTTTATACATTGCAAAGTGCCACAAAATTCGCCTAGCGGCGATTTTTTAAACTAATTTTTTCACGGAATCCTTTTTCCCATGTCTTGATTAGTCTAAATACCAAGTTTGGTGCCATTTCGGCTATTAGATCGCGCTACAGGGCGTTCCAAACACTGTCACACTTTAAAAAAGATCACCCTGTATATTAACTTCTAACGAAGTTTCTTTAAAGGTAGCAACTAAATTACTAATTTTGGGGAATAAAAGATGGAAAGTAAAAATAAATCGTATAATTATTCTTTTATTGATATCATAAAAAATTATTGACAACGAACAGCCAGTGGAAATTAAGTCTTGATTAACATAAAGTTTCCAACAACAGTCGAAAAAATAAAAACATATTCCCACATATTCCATTTTCATGAATTCATTTATCGTACACAACCAAAAATCGTCTGTCGATGTATTTAGAAATTATTACATCGTAGATTTTTATAGCTTTACATCCAACCAAGGGGGAAGATTTGAGAGGATATATCACACACACAATTTGTTAACTGTCAAAAACGCATTTTTTATTCCATTATTTGAAAGTACAATTATTAAATTAGTAAATATTCAGTTACATTTTCTAGTCGAGCTTATAAAAATTAAGAAAGTTATGTCGCTTTTAATTTACTTTTTTGGGTACTTTTATGTTTGGCGGGTGCCAGTGATATAGATACATATATATATACACACACAGATATATATATATATATATATATATATATATATATATGTGTGTGTGTGTGGGGGGTGTATAGATAAGTATATGTATATATATAGATATATGTGTGTATATATATATGTATGTATATGTATATATGTATCACTGGCGACTGGCTAACATAAAAGTACCCTTGTTTCTATCATACTTGAATCTTTAAACGTGATTATCTCAAACCTATGTTTTAAAGTCGGTGATCACGATAACTCGAACAAACCTCAACAATTCTTCTTCAAATTTAGGTCAATTTTTAACAACAATGTTATCAAAAGAATAATAGTTATTTTTCGTGATCTCGTGATTTTAAAGTTTTTATTAACAATGAAAGTTAAAAAAGTGTAATGAAAACCAATACCTTAACTTTGAACGGCCGCCATTTTATTCAAAATAAATTTTTCCAAAAACCGCACGATTACTCTCTAGTTTTAAGTGTTCGTAGAAATATTTCAGGTAATATTTGACAGAGTTACGCTGATCACTGTGGAAGGCTTCCAGAACGGCAACATCTCCAATAAGCATGTTTCTGGGGACACTCAACTTTATAACGTCATTACAAAAATCAATTTCCTTTATTTTTAAGTGTAATAAACAAAATACGAAAAGAGTTTTTTCAAATATCTTGTTTCTTTTCAAGTAACAAATTCCAAAATTCACACTTTTTTTTTTTATTTTGCTGGTAGGTATTGACCTTTATGCTCCTTGCATTTAGGTGAACAATTATTGGCTATACTCAAAGTTACTTAATTAAAAGACAAAACTTATTTTATTTTCAATTAATTGTTTTTGAAAGATGGCTCTTAAAACATCGTACAAAGGCGGTAAAAGTAAAATGGTTCATGGGGCACAAATTACTTTTTTTTTTTCTTGTAAAGTATTTATTTTAATTCAAAAAGCTAAAATATATTATTAAAAGTTCGTCAACGTCACCTCATTTTCCTTCTATCAGCTCCAAAATAAGAAGAAAAATCTTTCAAGAAAATATACTTTTGGCAAATAACCATTTACATCAAAAAGTCACGTAATCTGCAAAATATAATTTTTGAAAGTCTTATTTAACCTACGTAGTAAATATGATTTCTTACTTGAAAGATAATATTTAATAAAATTAATTCTGTAATTGTTTTCAAAATATACAATAATATTGGATTTATTTTTCCCTCAAGAAATGAAAAGATCTAATGCAATGAAAGTGCAACACAACGGGTTCTCAAGAATGCTAGTTCTTTATTAAATTATAACAACGCGACAGAATTTGAAAAAAAAAGTTATCTGCTGTCATTCTTAAAAGTGATAAAAATCGAAACTAGATGTTCAAATGCAGTGCTACGTGTTTTGAAGATCAATATACACACATTATCAAGTTTTGCTTCCATAACTAAATCGAATATGAAAATTGAGTGATTTTACTTTTTCTCTACTTTCTTTTGATTTGCAAAAAGATTCGTTATTGAAGCATATCACGAACACAGAAGGTATATTTTCTTTCTGCAACTTTTCTTTTTTATTTGAGTTACAAGAAATAAAAAAGCCTTTTAAATATAAGTATAAAATAATGTGTAAAAAACTTATACAATGTAAAAACATAAAATACACATAATTCATATAAAAATTCATTCCATTTTTTAAAAGTTCATAGAAGCAGTTTGTATTCTAAAGGGCACCAGAAAGGTTTGTAAAGACAATTATTGACTGAAGTTTGATCTTGGAATAGGAACCTATAATTAAGTTAGATTATTACTTCTTTTTGTATTTATTCATTTATGTTTATTATAATTAAATATATATATATTTAATTGTAAAAAACAATAACAAAAGTTTTAATATTGTACGGAAAATTTCATTTTGCAAAACTATTTGAAAGTCCACGATTTGGAAGTCCGCATTTCAAATTTTTAAGCCGTCATTTTTTTTTATTTTTTTTTTACGGCTTATTAAGTTGTTTTTCTATTGTACATGAATTTAAAAATTTGTAAAAAATATGTAATACAAATTTAAAAATACATAAAAAATTATCATATTTCTTGCCATAACTTAAAAAAAAAATATTTTGCTTTTTTATTAGGCATAGTTTGTAGAGACCTTAATATATTTTATATATTAAAAAAAGAAACATATCAACTTATTCAAAAGTTAGCGTGACAAAACCACTGAAAAACAGTCTTTCGATACACATCCCCAATAAGTACTGCAAACAAGTATTAATACAAATCTTTCTAACTATTATCCGTTAATAATTCATTAGAAAGTAATAACAGGTAAAATATTCAATTGTCTTTCTGAAAAGTGACAAAATGGAACCAGACGCTTAAACGTTGTGGTGCGCCTCCAGAAGATTAATGAACATAAATGCTCCCGTCTGAGTTTGACAAGTAAATCGAATATGAAAATGGAATGACTTTCTATTTCTCAGCGTGATTTTTGATATGAAAATACATGCATCGTTAAAGTATGTCGCGAGCATTGAAATCACTCATGTATTTTTTGCAATTTTTTTTTAAATTTATACAAGAAGTTAAAAAACTTTTAAATATAAATATAGAATAATGTGTACGTAGGATACTTATGTAAATTTTAATATATATACACACAACACACATATATATATATGTATATATAAGTAGAGTAAGTTATTCATGTCATTTATAGATGAAAGCACATGTTCATTTGTCCATGGCAATTTTTGCTCTTATCTCCAACATGGCATATGATAAAATGCTTGTCCATGGTTCATAGCGTCGATATGATTTCGGTTTCACTTTGACAATTTTTTTTTTCAATTCCTACTATTAGCTCACACTCTCTATATATTTATATATCTTGTTCAAATTTTCAATCGTTCATAAAATATTTTCTATTCATCCTGTCAAGTTCAAATAAATTTTTTACAACTTGTACTGGATGACAATTGATGTTAATACAGTTTTTTCAAATATTAATTCATTAATTAAATTAAATTAATTAATTTTAATTTTATATTTCATTTCTGTTCAAAAGTATAGACTCACTCCATATTTATAGTCTCACCTTCACACGTAAAAAGATAATGGGGCTGTTCACGGACGAAGGAGACTATAAATGTGGAGTGAATCTATACATTTGAACAGAAATGAAGTATAAAACAATTAAACAATAAAATTTAATTAATTAATTAATATTTGAAAAAAAACTGTATTATCGTTAACTGTAACATCGCTATGGTACTTTATTGTGAAGTTTGGTAATTTTTGAAATTCAATATTTGAAAAACGGCATACTCATTAGGTTTTAAATTTATATCAAGAAAAATACAATTTTTTTTAACATTCTAACGCAGTTTGTCTAACAATTTTGAGAGAAATACTTTTCGAGCTATTAATTTTTGGTATTTTAGCTATTTTTAAAATTTTTAATACATTTAAAAAATTTCTCTTATGTAAGATATTTAGCAGGATATAAATTTATGAATAAATACCGTCAGTGGCGAAGCGTGTAGATCGCTGGAAAAAAATTTCTATTTGACCTAAGTAGGAATTGACTTAAAAAAAAGTTTTTATATTACTTGTTACTTGGTGAGTTGTTCAATATAGCTTTATGTTTATTATTACTTTTTGTTGAATTTTCAATTATTTCTTGGTTATCTTAAATTTTTACAATCATTATGGTTTTTTATATGTCATAAGGAGCTTAAAAATGTCATTTTCAGGCAAAATGCTGACAATATTCGATGAAACAACATATCTTTACTATGAATTATTCTTATGAAGCTCCTTTGACGAATCCATGAGATATGCATAGTTTCTCATATTTGCATTTTTAATTTCCAGTGTTTCATTTTTGTATTTTCTTTTTATTTGCTTTTTGCACATGTGATTTCCTCTTAATTATATATACTGTTGCATTTTGCAACAGTCTAAGAAAAAAACTAGCACAATCTCCAACTTAATGCAGTGGTACTCTAAGTTTACATATGAGCAACTGAGTAAACTGTAGATTGTAGAAAAGAAAAACACGATGACAGTCCAATCCATTTTATTAAATACAATCCTCATTAGATTCAGGAGAAATGCTCTCTTTATATAACGATAAATTTAATAACTCTCCATATAATAACATCATTTTTATTAGATACCATTTCGAAGGCAAGCAACAGTTTATTTTAACAACACTTCGACGACAAAATCCCAATCCTCTCTGCGACTATCTCCCGGATTTTGCTCCACATGTGTATTTAAGTTAATCGCGCGCAAAGTGACAACCAAGTCACCTGACTTCCCTTCTCCAATCATAATCGCTTTAAGAGTGACTTATTAACAGTTCCGGTGAAATAATATTGAGGTAAATTTACTTCAGGGAGGCGAAAAGACTTTCTAGAACAGCCATACTCAACTTACGGCGCGGGGGCCGCATGTCGTCCAGTGATCTTTTATGTGCGGCCCGAGACACATAATCAGTAATCATATTTATAAAATTAATAGAGATCACATAAAAAATATTTAAGATCCTCAATGTTGTTTTACATTATTATATATTAGTTTTATATATATTCAAACAAAATCTGCGCTGTTATTTACAATTAATTTAAAATTAAGTTAAAGCATCTTAAACGCCGTTTTCTTAGTCAAAAGTTCTTTGTATATTTTGACGTATTTGTGCGACAGTTGTGTAAATATTTCTTAATCTTCAACACTAAGAAAACATTTTATTTCTACAATTAAAACAAATAATAAAAAGCTTTTGCATTGAGCAAAAAACTAATTTATTAGAGAAAATCTCTTGAATTTTTTTCTTGGAAAATTTGCATCGTTATATTATTTCGTTTCATACCTATTAAATAGCTAATACTACTTTTTAGGGTTGAATGTTAGTCGCAGAAAATATTGGCACCAAAAAAATTATTCCACAAATTTTCAGCATATTTCTAAACCATTTACAATAGAAATCTAACACAAAATTCATTGTTTGGAAATAGTGGTTTAAAAATTTTTGGTAACATTTCTTCCTCGACATACGTACAGCCCTAAGGATAATATTATTTTAGTTACATTGGTGTGTCATACTACAGATGTTATCTTACTATTTTAATTACTTCTTTTTTTACCATTTTATAAGTGCATTGTGACCCGCCTAACGTTGCAAATATATGTTTGCGGCCCGCGAAAAAAAAGGTTTAGTATGGCTGTTCTAGAACAATCTAATAGCATCGAACTCAGGTACACGTCGTGTAAACAAACAATACGCTCTGAAATCGAGAGTGTCAGCTAAAAATAGATTTCAGACGATAATTTTAGCTTGCGCTACAGAAAAACAGAAAAGAAAAAGAAAAAAAAAGAACTTATTGATGCGGAATAAAAATTAGAACATTAAAGCACTGAAATATTATAAGAAATATTTTGATATTTTAATAAAAGAATGATTTTACATATATAGGTTTTTTAGAACGGGATAATTTAGAAGTTATGACATTTTAGCAATTAAGTAAAAAAATTAGAGTGGTTTCATATACACGGCAAATAATAGTAGATTTTTATAGGGATTTAAATAATAAAAGGGTTTTATTTAATGAATATAAGTAGTTAACGCCATTTTTTGATTTAAGCAATTTGGAATAAATATTATTAGGTGGATTTAGATCTTATACCTTTACATGTGGAGATTGATAGATTAGTTTAAGAATAGGTTTTAATTTAATAAACCGGTATAACATATGGAATATTATTAAAAGAAAAAATTACATAGAATAATGTTAACCTTCGCGAAACAAAAATTTTAAATTTTGTAATATATATATATATATATATATATATATATATATATATATATATATATATATATATATATCGGGTGTTCGGATACTACCGCACAAATTTTGTAGAATAAGAATCACCGCTCAGAATACATGAAAAGGGTTCAAAGATTCATACCTCTAAAATGCATAGTTTCGAGAAAATTCAACAGTAAAATGATTGACGTCAAATCCGGAGCATCGAAAATAATCTTTATTGAACCTCATGAAATTACAAACCGGATGAGAAGCAAGATTAAAAAAGATAAATAACTTTAAAACATAAAAATTGCACCCCGTAGGTTTGTGAAATAGGACAAAATTAAAATTGGTGGACGTTAGGCGTGTGTATAATACCCAAATGAACAACCGACGTTCGGCTTGCCTTAAAAAAGGACAACTTGAAGCAATCGATAATCTTTGCATATAATCTATTATAATAGCGAGTGTTGCGATAGTACTTAACTTTCGGTAAGTGCAATAATCATGCCTCACAGACTTCTAAGGAGGTTGTGACGTCATATTTCTTCTGTTGCATTTTTCTCGAAAATTATCCATCGTCGAGATAAATTTCTTTGGACGACTTTTATGTACTCATAGCGAAGATAAGATTCTCGTTTTTCACAGTTTGTGTAGTGGTTTCCGAACAAACTTTATATATATATATATATATATATATATATATATATATATATATATATGTGTGTGTGTGTGTGTGTGTGTGTGTGTGTGTGTTTCATAAAAATATTCCATTTGTTAAAATTCACAAAACTTGTTTTTCTTTTTAATATTAATTTTAAAATGCTGTTGCATATACTTAATTGCTTTAGCAAATATTTGAAATAGATACTAAGAAATATTTTTATATAGTATAAAAACTTTTTAGCATTTGTCGTTGAATAATTCATAAAATGTAATAACATGAAATAAGTTGAAAAAAGTATTCAGTTCTTCTTAAAGTGACAAAATCAAATCAGCTGTTCAAATGCAGTGCTACGTGTTTTGGAGATCAATTTACATACATTCTATCTTCTGACTTATACAAGTAAATCGAATATGAAAATTGAATGATTTCCTTTTCTTTTGCCGCAGAAGAGAACAAAAAAGTGGACCTTTAGAACATGTCACGAGTACAGAACACTTTGAGATATGTCTGCAATTTAAATTTTTTTATGTGACGTGAAAAAATTAAATCTTTATGCATGAGTGTAATAAATTTTAAAAATAAAATATGAAGAAATTAAAAATAAATGTGACAACAGAGTGAGATCGCACATTTTTAGACGATATTCATGGTATATACAAAACTATTTCACATAAAACATTTGTTTTCAATGTTCCGTTTTGTAACCCTTATTCTCATCTACCTTTCTACACCGTAATATCAGTAACAATAATGTATTTTGTAGTTTTGGAAAGTGTACTTTAGACCATTCCTCTTGAACAGCCTTCCAAAGTCTGTGAAGGGTTGTAGGTCGACTTTTGGATAACGTGTTTTTTATAAGTCCAATAGCTCAAAAATTCATGGCGATACATCAAGAGTTTTAGTAGGTAAATCAGTGAATGGTATAGCCTCGGTACCCATTTCTCGTTCCATTTTTTCCAGGAAATTAACAGTGAACTGTGATGTGTAGCTGATTGTTTAATCTTGATGCAGTTGAACAGATTGATGGAACAGGGAGTAAAGAGAAGGCATTTCATGTTCGAAGATTAAGAATAAAATATTTTTCCGATACTATAGTGGAGTGAAGTCCGTTATATGCAAAGTCAGCAACAAACATAAATCGTTTATCAAAACTTTCTTTAGATACATTGAACCATTTTTTAAATTTCTTTCTCCTGTTTGATAATAATAAATGTATCTATTTTCATTACAATCATTTAAACAGACCCAAGCTTCCTGTACTGTAACAATATTTTTCCATCTTCCTCCGGATAAATGCTTCTCACAACGAATTCTGCATCGAGTTCTATGTTTGACGATATGTCTTGGAGAAAGTAAATGAACATTGTGTTTTTTGATTTTTTTAAAAATTCAAATCAGTGTTAATGATTTTCTTAAGAGTTGAAACTGTGCATTTTAACGATCTAGCAACAGTCCTTTGACTTGGAGGAGTTTCTATTACCATAAAAGATCTTATCCTGGCAATATTCGAATAAATCCTTTTGTTCTTGGGTATATATTTGAAATAATTTTTCCACTTGAAGCCAATCATTCCCATTTTTCCCTGTTTTATCGACAACATTACCTTCTGTGGCTTTAGATATATAAAAACCATGCCTTTCGCTGCATTTTTTAATAGCCGAATACAAATAATTCTCTTCGAAACGTGCCGAAATATAGACTTAGATCCATTCGTTCTTGAAAAGCGCCATTTTGCAAGTAAAACTACGTTTTGCTACCAGACAAGAATTTTTATTTACAGAAACATATCAGCTTTGAAAAATAATTTCTCAATGCAGACGTTTTTTTTTTTCTTTTTACTCCAAAATAAACTACTCTAAAAAATGTGGTGACAGCTTCTGTATATAAAGTGAATCGAATTTCCTTTTCTAAAGCTAATATTATAATTTGTCTTTTTAATACAGTTGCTTCTCATTATATCGCGCGTTAGTATTATACCGTTCATGAAGGTGTATTGCAGTTTTCTATCTTTCGGAAAAAAAATCTAGAAGCTCTTATAACTTTTATAAGCTTTCTGCGCTTTTTAAGTGATTATGTATGCAGATAAAAATAAAAAGGTTAATTTTATGTAATTTTACTATCAAAATTGTAATATTTCCATAAGTAAGAGTTTGGTTAAAAATAAACTATTTTCTTACAATTTGGTTTTATTAATAGTTTTCTAAATGCCCCTGTATGTCGCGTTTTCGGATATATCGTGTTTTCTCATTGTCTCTTAGGATACAACGATCTGGCGTATTATTAATCTGGCGTATATTTCACAAAAAATAATTGAAAAAGTTTTAAACATTTCAGTAATTTATTTTTTTCATTTATTTGATATTCATTCAGCTTAACATTTTGTTAAGTTTTTACACGTTATATGTACATTTTTATGCTTTATTTATACTATTATTAAGATTTGCAAAAGTAGGGTAAAACTTGTCAAAACTGGAACAATAGAAACGGAAAATAAAGAATTATTAGACAGTATAGCGTTGAAACACTTGTTTAAAAGTTTATTGTGTGAGCAAAAATCCAGGTTTGATATGCATCCACTGAAAGTTGCAAAAAAAGGCAGTAGTCTGTAGCAATTATTAGAGAAAAAATGCTCTGAAATGATTCTTCACGAAATTTATTCATTAAAAGATCGAATTACAAGTGTACGATTACAAAGTACGTAATATGAAGGGCTTGGGATGATGCCTAAGATCATTATTAAGCAACGTGAGCTTACATTATTTACTGCTTGAAGAGAGAGCGTTCGAGAGCGATTGATTCAACACCGCCACATGGTGATTTTTGTCATACTTATATTGGCATCACAAAACTGGCGGAAGGACATATGAATACCTCGGCCATATCCGAGCCAAAATTATCAGTTTCCTTTAGGTAATTCGGAGAATTTTGAATTTCAAGATAGGAAACCAGAATAGTAGTCCTAAAAAGTAAGCCAACAAGAATCCGAACACCAAATGTACGTTTTGTGAATCTAGCTGAAATAGACGAAACAAATCTCATGTGCTGTAAATGTTTATAATTTACCGAGGAAGCTAAACTGAAAAATTAAGCAGTCAAAAGACATTTTCAACGAACGTTAATCAGAATGAGAACAAAAATGCAGACCGAATACAAAGTCAACCATTATATATATCTTTTTTTTAAATCTAGTAAGGGTGAAAAATAATATAAATGAATTCTATCTATGTGAGAGCAGTTTTATTGATAAAGACATATGTTAAATATATTTTCTTTCAATGGAGAAAAATTACGGCGGCAACTGAAATAAAAATTAGTATAAAATATATAAGTAATTATAAGTGAGTTTTTAATGAAATTTAGAGAAATGAATACATTTAAGAAAAATATATGCGATTCCACAGCACAGACAGTATTCCGTTTTAGTTGATATAATAAAAAAATATTAGTGGAAGAAATGTTATATAAAATTTTTTGACAATATATAAAAAATGGTAAATTTCGAAAAAATCGAAGTGCAAGCATTTTCTTGGAAATTTTCTTACTTTATTTTATTTTCGGTAGCATACGTTTAATATATTAAGATGTGGTGCTGAATTGTGTAAAAAAAAACTTATTAATTTTTTTTTCACGTATTAGAAATTATAAATATTATTACATATTAGAATATTAAATATTAATTAACCCCGTCTTTGATCTTCAAGACTAATTAGATTCTTAGTATTTTACCTTTACTATATATGATTAAATACCTTCATCTCCAAAATGAAACAATTTTTCAGAAAATTTAACATAAAATTTTCTTTTAGTAAGCCCTTTAATTGAGTAGAATAGGACCATGATTTTTTTTCATTTTAAGAAAGAACTCCATTATAGATAGGTTTTACTGGATATATTTCAAATGTCCACCTGGAGAAATGGTTCGTTTTTATGGCTCTTATAACTTAATTATGTTACATCTTAACTGAAATTTTCAGAGTATTCTTACAGGGAACTAAAGTTAGAAGAATTTTATTATTCAAAATATATACCATTAAGTAATAATAATAAACTTTGCTTTATTTATTGAGAAATATTCAGTGATTAAATAAAACGAAGATTACCAGTCGGAAAAAAGTGGTAGATATTTTTAATTAAAAAAATACACTGTATTCTTATTACGTGTTCTTCCAAATTTATCTAATGTTTTACATTTTTATCATTATTTATTTGTATTTAAATGTTGAACGATTAACTGTCTGCCTTTTATTATATTACATATTTTTTTAAAAATATTATAATCATAATTCATGCATTCTTATTAATATAAATATTTACCGTTGGAATCACCATATACATATTTTTGAGTCATTTGTCATTTTGAAAAATGTATTTTATCTATTATAATTTATTTAATTTTCTTACATCTTCAAATTTACATCCACGTACTCATTTTCTAGACTTGTAACACAAAACAATGAGGTAAAAAAGGAAGTTAATCGCAAAATGATTTATAAACAAATATCTTATCAATGCGAGTAATTTTATAAGATTGCACTTGAACTGATATAATAGAAATCTTGCATTTATAAATGGACTCTTCTTAATCCTGTAAATCTCCATAATGCCTTTTAGCACATATTTAATTCAAATGATAATGTTTAATAATTGCATTCAAAATCTCTTTTGTCAGAAACTACTCAAAGGCATTAAAAGCATTAATGTTTAAAATGTGTTCAAGGAAATGTTTCCGTATGTTTATTAACTTTAAGTAACGAAAGTAAGCTTAAATAACTTAATTAGTATTTGGTATCTTAGTTCTAAGTTTGTTGAGAATTTTAAAATGTATTATGTTATCACGTTTAAACTGCTTGCAGAAATTAACATGACTAATGTCGCACTAAGCAATCAATGTTGTTCAAGATTTTCGAGTAGATAACAATAGTATTTTTATATAAAATGTGCACATATCATTGCACACATAATAAGTATTCAGTATGTATACATAATTCATTAAAAATAATGTAATAATTCATTATATTACAATATTAGAAAATGTTTAATCTCTTTTAAATGCACTTAAATGAATTATCACCGAATTTTTTTACATGTATAAAATTACTACCAAAGATGTATATTGTCAGTCTCTTTTCATATAAGCAGTAGCTTGATGTTTTTAATAAATTAGTCATATTTTTGTAATGAACAATATTAATAACACACGTAGCTATGAGTGTTTTATTTTGTGATATATATATATCACAAATTTATATGATAAAAAATTGTGGTTTGCATGAATGGGATTAGAGGGAGATCGGAATTTTTTTAATAACAAAAAAAGTTATGGTTCCAAAAATTACCGATAGTTGGCGCTAGCATGCATTATATGAAGCAGTTGTACGCCTATTAGGCTTATAGTAAAATACCAATTTTTTTTCACAAACCGTCAGCCAAGCTTCGGTATTTCTGTACATAAAACAGGCCTTTTTTTCGTCTTGAGTCCTTTTTCTGTGTGTAATTTTCGCAATGCACCAGTTCAAGATTCCTGGTTCATGTAAAGCAGTTTAACCAACAACGCTTGATTTGGTAGCGATTGCATATTGTTGGCATTGAATGAACAACCTATGTGCATCGAGAGATTTTATGGACAGCCTTATTTGCATAAATCTGCTTCATATTGAGCATGCAATGCCATCTTTTGCGAACTACAATTTTGTTATTGGAAAAATTACAATCTCCCACTTATCCCATTCATGCAAACCGCAATTTTTTAGCATCATTTGTTTCTTTCTAATGAACTTTAAAAATTGTAACGAAATAATGGCGCACCCGAGATAGGTGACATAGTCCATAATAGTCCCATAATAGAGGACAATAACATCATCATACACAAATGTAGGGTAAAATTAAAGGGTAAAAATATAGGGTAAAATTAATCGGAGATGTGGTGATTTCTATGGCGTGGAGAACTATTTTGCAGTTTTAATTTCCGGTCTTAAATCCATATTTATGTTCCTTCAGTCTAATTTAAAAGGAGCGACTAATTTCACAAATATAACATGACTCACACTGTTTGCTATGTATACAGTAAACAAAAGTATACAGTTTTAGAGTTAGTCTTTATATAGTTATTTTGATCAGACGTAGTATGTTCCCTTATTTTAATTTAAACTGTAATTAAAGTTAGTAAAAAATAAAAAGATATTATTAAAAATTTAAATACATGAAAGGGATAAACCTAACTTTTAAAATAAAAGAAATAGTATTATAAAATAAAAGTAAAGCATATTTATAGAAAAGCTTTTTTAATTAAATTCATTTTTATGTGTTATCGTATGTGAGAATGAAACAATTTCAAACAAAAAAAAATCAGTGATACATTTTTATTTCCTTTTAATGTACTTGTAAGGATGATAGAAGAACAATTTTTGTTGCCATGTACGATAAGAATATTCAGACTGTGAGAAAACTTTCGATCGATTTTAAATTATTATTGTCACAAAAGTCTTTATTATTTCATAAAATTTGCAACTTGCTAATATAGTATAACAACTTCTTTTTTATCATAATTAAAGCTTTGTAGTATTCACTGCAAGACAAAAAATGATTAAATAAATAAATAATAAAATAAAATAATGTTTTTCTGGATACTTGGAATACATCCACAATTACAATTAAAATGTGCGTGTTCGTCAGATGTTAAAAAATGTGACTGTTATAAAATCTAACTGAGTGTATCGCATAGTCGAACATCGGATAATTGGAAATCTGTTGTACTAATTTCAAATTAGAAAATATTTATTTTTCAGTCTTCAATATATATCTCATATAATGTCACTGGGTTTCAATATACATACAATACATCTGAGAGAACTTTAAAATACTTCATGTGAATCTGTATATGGAGTTAGCACATTCGCTTCGGTATGGTTTGTGAAATCTGGGTTTTAAAACTATAAAAGCTCCTCCCTCTTCTGAAAGCGTTTCGTGAATTGTTTCTTAGATAGTTTTCTCAAATTTATGCATCACTAAATATCCTTCAATATACGTATTTATTGTCTTACAATCTAAGAAAATGTGGGCAACATGATATAAATGCATTTTCTGTATGGTAGAAGCCACGCCCTTAGTCAATGATGTTTTTTGAATAAAAAAAGAATTCTCATTTCCCGATGCGAATGTATTAAGATTTTTTTATACACTTGCTAAGATTTTATTTATTTATTTTTCAGTTATTCAAAAATATTGAAATGTTTGAAAATATGAAAACAATAAGCTTTTCAATTAAAAAAGAATATATCACAAACAAGTATTTTTTCAAAGAAACATGCTTCATAAATTTTTATCTTTTATTTTCATTAATCATATTTTCTTGAAACAAAACCTGTTATTTATATTTTAAAAACAAATACCAACTATAAAATTTACGTGAAACATTTCTCTTTGCTAGATTTTAAAGCTTTACAAATTTTAGAGCTTAAAAGTAGCAATAATTAAAATTTTTCTGACAAAAATGCTAAAAAACATACTTTATAATTTATTTTTAATACTATTAATGGTTTCCAAATCCAGCAATTTTTTCTCGCATGTTTTTCGTAACATACGCCTAGCAGAAGGCGTATGTTTTCCTTTATACTTTATACCTGCTTATCGTTTAAAAAAAACAATTTAAATCTTCCGCAATTTTAAACGTTGAACTCTTTAAAATATTATTAGTTTTATAAAGCTACACAGTTGCCCTAATACGCGTGTTGATAAATTATTCAAAAATTGGCGTATCTGAATCTGTCTACAATAAAGAATTTGGAAAACGCTTATCGGTAAATGTTTTGTAAACCATTTGGAAAACATGTTAGTAATTTTATCAGCTTTAAGATTTGCTTAATGTAAGAAACAGCTATTTCTAAATTATGTTCACGTATATAATTTTTTAATGTCTTTAATTACTTTATTATAGCGTTACCACTAATTGTTAATATATTTTTATAATCTACGAAAATATGTTTCTTATTAAAAATCTTGTGGTGAACATCTATAGTTCTTTTCTTAGTCAGTTTAACAATTTGGATATATCACCGTCTATGGATAATAATTATTTGATATGTATAATTTAATGACGATATACTATTTTAAACGCAACAACATATGCATACTTTATAAAAGAAGGTGTATCCCAGAATGTTTGTGTAAAATTTTGTGAGTGAATCTTCCAGCTTTATCTGATCCAAAAAGATCGCAGGTAAACCTTAGACAGTTTTCCACTAATTTAGCAAAACTTGGTGCCAAATTTGGCGCTTAATAAAACTTACAATAACCAGTGCCAATTTGATGCTAAATTCCCGTATTGTAAAATTATTGTTCAAATATTGTTGTACGGTACGCCCATCTTGTTTGCCCTGAGGTTTCTCCAAAGGATTTCATTTTCCTCTCGTATAATTTAATGACGATATACTATTTTAAACGCAACAACATATGCATACTTTATAAAAGAAGGTGTATCCCAGAATGTTTGTGTAAAATTTTGTGAGTGTATCTTCCAGCTTTATCTGATCCAAAAAGATCGCAGGTAAACTTTATCCAGTTTTCCACTAACTTAGCAAAACTTGGTGCCAAATTTGGCGCTTAATAAAACTTACAATAACCAGTGCCAATTTGATGCTAAATTCCCGTATTGTAGAATTATTGTTCAAATATTATTGTACGGTGCGTCCATCTTGTTTGGCCTGAGGTTTCTCCAAAGGATTTCATTTTCCTCTCAGTATAAATGTTGGATAGAATTTGAAAATCATGATTGGCATGCAAAAGTATTACAGATATTGTAAAAATAAAAGCCTATAATTATCAACATGGAAAGAGAAAATAAACTAAAACATTATTAACGCAATAAAAATGTAAGCTATTATTTAAAACAAAAGAATATGCTTCAATAAGGAAGAATTATTCTGTTCTCTATAAATAAGGAAATATTTGTCGTCTATTTGATTGTGCAAGACATGCAAATATTTATCTATGTGTCTCTTTCTCTCTCTCTGTATGTATACAAATGTCGTAGGTAAACTGTGAAATTCGACTCTTTGCAAAGAGCCGGGCTAATTGGAGAAACATCTACTTTCTCCCTTTTTCTAATCGGCCTGGTGTTTTTCAGACTTATTACAAATAGCCTAGAGAGCGTTAGGCTAATTGAAAAATGAGCAATTCGTTTCATAGTCAACCAAATTTAGACAAGTTGTTTGTGTAAGAATCATGTTGTACCCGACGGGAAAATAAAAATTCCTTTTGAAATTAACTCGCAACCCGAAGCGAATTGAAAAAAAAAAAATCCGTCGAACCGTAACCCGATCCAAACAGGACAAAATAATTTCCGTCAATACGCAACCCAACCCGAACATGAAAATTCATTTTGAAGTCGACCCGAACCCCAAAAAAGTTCCATCGAACCGAAAACCGATCCGAACAGGACAAAATAATTTCCGGCGAAAAGCAAACCAACCCGAACCTGAAAATTCCATTTCAATTTAACCCGAACACAAATAAACTTCCTTCGAATCATAACCCGATCCGAATAGGACAAAATATTTACCGTCAACACGCAACCCAACCCAAATCTGAAAATTCCATTTGAAGTTAAGCCGAAACGAAAAAAGTTCCATCGAACCAAACCCCAATCCTAAAAGGACAAAATAATTTCCATCGATGCGCAACACAACCTAGATTTAAGTTTCTGTAAGTCGGGACGTTGGGATTTTCACAAAGAAATTAATGAAATTTAGCAGAACTATGTTTCAGATGAATTAAGTGTATTGTATTAAGCTTTTAAAACGTTTGCTATAATTAACATTTTAAAATTATTCTTATATATTTGTAGATACTTTTTAATTATTAAAAAGAATATTTTCCAATTTTAAATGAAGGATTAAGTGGATCTCCTGAAACATTAATCTAATGATACTAATTTAGTAATTTTTTTAATGTTTTCTTTAATGATACTAGGGGGCTCTGCCCCCTGCTCGCTACGTTCACCAACCCCGTTCTGATTTCGCAGCCTCTTAAAACCTGCTAATGTATCCAGTTTTAAAAAGATGATGATGATATCACAAACGGCGACTATCTTCTGCAATCAGGTTATAATGCTTTTTCATTTAAATGGGGTATTTTTCGGTTATCATGGCCTTACCCACCTCTGTCACGACAGTTTACTAAGTAAGATCAATTACTAATTTGGAAATATATAATTGTATATATAGTGTTATAAATATTGTAAATAGTCAGTGTTTGTGCTTAAAAATAATGTAAATAGTTCAATTAAGCTCTATTCATAAGCTAATATTAATTTTTGTTGCATTGCAATATCTCAATTTGTTGATTTTTTGCAAGCGAGTAAACTCTATTAGATTTCAATGGGAGTCTATGGAAATTTGGCGAAATACTGGAAATAGCGCCAAGTTGGCGTTACCAAATTTGGCATTATATCGCCAAGTTGGCACCAAACTTGGCGACAAACCCGGGTCCCTTCCCCTTGGTAGCCCCCCTAATAGCGTCCATTCTGTCTAAATTCTCTACTTTCATGTTAATCCCCCCTAAGAAAAATCAGAAAGCTCTGACAAATCAGATCAGTTTCGCGGTATCTACGCAGATTTTCATTGGTCTATTTCCAAACCATTACTTTTCCTTCTATATTAAAAAAAAGTAATCTGGAACTGAGCCAAAAACGATTTAGAAATGGACCAATCAAATTCTGCGTAGATATTCCGGGTTATTCTCATCGCTTTTTTACTACGGACTTTTTTGAGGAGCTATTACTTTTTTTCTAGCTATCCTACGGATTCGAAAATCATACCACCAGACGCGAAATATAACAAGCTTTCAGAAATTAAAAAAATTATCGCAGTCAGACAATAAAAACTCAAAAAATCCTTAAAAATCGAGTAAAAAATATTTTATTGAAAAAGTCATTTTTTTATATTGTTGTCAATTTCTAAATAAGCACAAAGGATTATGTTTTATCTCAAATAAAAAATGTATTTGCGCGAGACTATTAAAAACAATAATGAAAGTTTAAAATAATAATTAAATGATCACGTGTTGAAAGCAGGAAATAAAGATAATTACGTCATAAAAGATGTGTTTACATATGAATATTAAAATTAAAAAATTGAATTAAATGAAAAAGGATTATAAATAGTTAAATGAAAAAGCATTATAACCTGATTACAGAAGATAGTCGCCGTTCGTGATACTTTTAAATCTTTCATCATGATCTTTTTAAAACAGGATACATTACCAGGTTTTAAGAGGCTGCGAAATCAGAACGGGGGTTGGTGAGCGTAGCGAGCAGGGGGCAGAGCCCCCTAGTTTTTATTTATAGAACGATTTAAATAAACTATCAGTTTAATTTTAATACGGGTTCGAATGTAGGTGGTTAGATTCGGGTAGTGTTGCGGTTTGATAGAAGAATTTTTTGTTGGGTTCTGGTCGGGTTGCGTGTCGACGAAAATTATTTTGTCGTGTTCTGATCTGTTTGCGGTTCGATGGAACTTTTTTGGGTTCGGGTTGATTTCAAATGGAATTTTCAGTTTTGGGTCGGGTTGCATGTCGAAGAAAAATATTTTGACGTCTTCGTATCTTTTTTTGTTCGATGGATTTTTTTTTCTTTTTGGGTTGATTTCATATTGAATTTTTAGGTTTGGGTCGGGTTCGCATGTCAACAGAAAATATTTTATCCTTTCGGATTGGGTTGTGGTTCGAAGAAATTTTTTTGTAGGATTCGGATTAGGTTTCTGGTTGACTTCAAAAGAAATTTTCAAGTTCGGGTAGAGTTGATGACGATTGAAATTATTTTGTGTGATTCGGATCGGGTTACGGTACGTTGTATTTTTTTTCATAAGGTTCGAATCGGGTTGCCTGTTGATTTCAAAAGGAATTTTCAGGTGCGATTCGGGTTTCTTGTCGACGTAAAGTATTTTGTGCTTTTCGGATCTGTTTGCGGTTCGATGGAATTTTTTTGGGTTCGGGTTGATTTCAAACGGAATTTTCAAGTTCGGGTCGGGTTGCATGAAGACGGAAATTATTTTGTCCATTTCGGATCGGGTTATGGTTCAATGATTTTTTTTTGTCGGGTTCGGGTCAGATTTCTGGTTTACTTCAAACAGAATTTTCAAGTTTGGGTCGGGCTGCGTGTCGACGGAAATTAATCTGTCGAGTTCGGATCGGGTTACTTTTCGATGTATTTTTTCGTAAGGTTCGGTTCGGATTGCGTAATGATTTCAAAAGGAATCTTCAGGTGGTCAAAAACAGTTTGACTGTGAAACAAATGGTCATTTTTCAATTAGACTGACGCTATGTTCACGCTGACCTATCTAGGTTCTTCGCAATAAGCCTAAAAAATATCAGGCTGATTGAGAAATAAACGATCCTGTTTCAATTAGCCTAACGCTCTCTAGGGTATTTGCAATGAGCCTGACAAATATCCGGCTGATTAGAGAAAGGGATATGATTCTTCAATTAGCCCGGCTCTTTGCAAACAGCCGGATATATATATATATATATATATATCTGAATAGAAATCTATAAATCTTAGTAGAATACATCATGTTTATTACAACAGACGAATTACGCATAAACCCGGAAATCAGTAAGTGGTGTTCAGTAATATTTGTACAAAAAATGCACAAAGTCCCGTTTTTCAGTATCTGTCTTAATATCATGATTTGAAGCTCTTCGTCGAATCACAGAATTTAATTATTTTCCTTGTAGTTATGTAAAATACAGTGTTGACCAAATGTCTTTGATACATTTTTAAATTCAATTAATCATCAAATAATTTGCGTACGATAGTGCGGTGTAAACAATAATGTGCCTCATCTCTTAGTTGTGTAAGTACTGTTTAAAGTGAATGTTTATTTAAATGCACAAATTAGTGCTATTGACTGTCCTTAAATACCTCTACATGCGCAAAGCTTCTCGAAAATGCATCAAAATCTTAACATAAGCAAGTATTTGAACACAGATGAGGACACTAGATGGTCTGTTGAATAAAAAAATTGAAATAAAAATTCCCAATTTAAAATAAAACACACGTTGGTTGAATTCCCTCAGAAAAAGATCGGAGTAAAAACGTGAATTAAATTCTCCTAAAACTAATTAAAATATTTTAAAAATGTATTTAAAAGATTAATTACATAATTAATTAAAAACATGGAACGACCAAAATACGATTTCAAAATACGATTGGTACCAAAATACCAATAGTATTACGACGACCAAAAACTAACACGCTCATTTTAATAGAGCGCCAAAATATTTTAAGAGTCGCATTTTTTGTTACTTATGTGATTAATCGTTTAATGACATTTTCAATATGTTTTAATTATTAATAAAAATAAATAAAAGAAAACTGCCCAGTTAAACTGACGGCATTGAGCTCACAGGCTATTCACACTAACTGTAAACTATATTCTTATTTCAAAGAATTTGAAATAAGCCCTCGAAAAATGAAGAAATCGACAATATATTAAGAGGGGGGAACCATCCCCCGTTTCTCCTTCTTATAATTAACCAATGAACCCATAAAACTAATCAGAGAAGCGCCTTACCACAATGAACCTGTATACAAAATTTGAAAAAATCGGATAATTCTGCATGAAGAATCCATTTATCTAAATTAAGGGGGGGGGGGGGTTAGCCCCCCGTCCCCCCTTTATACTTATCCAAAGAACCCCCAAAACTAATCAGAGAAGCGCCTTATCACAATGAACATGTATATAAAATTTGAAGAAAATCTGATAATTCTGCTTAAGAAACCCATTTATCTATATCAAGGGGGGTTAGTCCCCCCCGTTCCCCCCTTTATACTTTACCAGTGAAACCCAAAACTAATCAGGGAAGTGCCTTACCACAATGAGCCTATATACAAAATTTGGAGTAAATTGGATAATTCTGCATGAAAAACCCATTTATCAAAATTAAGGGGGGGGGGGGTAGACCCCGTTTCCCTCCTTTACACTTCACCAATGAACCCCCAAAACTAATCAGAGAAGCCCCTTACCACAATGAGCCCATATAGAAAGTTTGAAGAAAATCGGATAACTCTGCATGAAAAAAATCATTTATCTAAAATAAGGTGGGAGGATTAACCCCCCCCGTTACCCCCTTTATACTTAACCTATGAACCCCCAAAACTAATCAAGAAAGAACCTTATCACAATGAACCTATATACAAAATTTGAAGAAAATCGGATAACTCTGCATGAAAAAAATAATTTATCTAAAATAAGGGGGGAGGATTAACCCCCCCGTTACCCCCTTTATACTTAACCTATGAACCCCCAAAACTAATCAGGAAAGAACCTTATCACAATGAACCTATATACAAAATTTGAAGAAAATTGGATAATTCTGCATAAAAAAACCATTTATCCAAATTAAGGGGGGTTAGCCCCCCGTCCCCCCCCCTTTATAGTTAACCAATCAATCCCCAAAACTAATCAGGGAAGCGCCTTATCACAAGGAACCTATAAACAAAAGTGGAAGAAAATCGGATAACTCTGCATGAAAAATTCATTTATCTAAATTAAGGGGGAGGATTCCCCCCCCCCCGTTAGCCCCTTTATACTTAACTTATGAACCCCCAAAACTAACCAGGAAAGAACCTTATCACAATGAACCTATATACAAAATTTGAAGAAAATTGGACAATTCTGCATGAAAAAACCATTTATCTTAATTAAGGGGGGTTAGCCCCCCCGTTCCCCCCTTTATAGTTAAACAATCAATCCCCAAAACTAATCAGGGAAGCGCCTTATCACAAGGAACCTATAAACAAAATTGGAAGCAAAACGGTTATTTCTGTCAAGAGTTATCACGTTACGTACGTACATACGTACATACATACATACAGAACGGGCGGGCACATAAGCTCTCAGGCTTTGATAGCCTGTGAGCTAAAAAATGAATCCTTATTACAAAAACATTATGCCCTATGGTTCCATGATTCGCAGAAACTCTGCTTTAAGTTGCGATTTCTCAGCTTAACTTTTTGCGCTAGAAGCCCATTCATCTGGTTAATAGCGTCAAAAGTTTTGAAATAAGTAAATAGAGCAATCTAAATAAAGTCCTTCCGGCCTGTACCGGGAGGAAAAGGTAGCTTTCCTATATCTTCGTTTTAAAATTTTAGCTAATGTTACACGAAAACAGCAAGTTAAAATGCAAAGAAACGTTTACAAAAGATTCGTTAATACTGAATTTGAATAAGAAATTCGCCAAATTATTGAGCAATAGCCAAATTGGCTTCATTTATGAAGACTTATTTTGGTCGCTAAATTTGGCGATATTTCGCCAAATGTCGCCAATTTTGTCAATTTTGGCGCTAACGGATATGAATATATAGTTTTATGCGTATGATTGGGAAAATTATTACAACAATGAAAGAAAATAATTTGCAAGTAATGGCGTTAATGTGCTGTTTTGTTTCAAAACGTCAGCCACCCTAGAATTTCAAACTGCTCTATCTCAGCCATTTTTTAAGATAGAGGTAAACCAATAAATGCTCTGGAATCCTTGTATCAAGGCCTAACACGTAATTAAAAAATAAATTTTATTTTTATTTTTTAATTTTTTTGTATATTTATTTTAGTTTTAAATTTTTAAATGGCCGCCATCTTGAAACAAAATGGCGGACCAAGCTGGCCAACGAACTCGGTCGAGACATTGGTGACCTTAATACACAATTAGTTTCATCAAAATCGATTTATAAATACGAGCGTTATCGTATGACATAGGTCAGATATATATATATGTATATGGATATATCTATATATATAAATCAACATTTGAACGGAGGGTGGTTTTGGGGTCTGGGGGTCATGATCGGTGAAAATATATCGAAATTTTCCGGAACTGCTTTCCGCCGAACGGCTGCAATAGGTAGCTTTATACTTTTTAGTATTGAAAGCTACCTAAAATATGTAAAGCGAGGGAATATTTAGTACCATCTGTGATCAACAGCTCTCTTATCATATGTTTTTGAAACCCTTTTGGTTAGCTTTGCAGCTGTAGCGCCATCTATGATAAATTGTGCGGATTAGTTTTTTTTTCTTAAACAAAACTTTCGATCGCGAGAAGCATTTTCGTCCAAAGAGAACTATTATACACAAGTTATTTGATTTGTTATAGAGTTTGAAAATGTGCCAAGAGCTTTCGGCCCACCGTGTATAATATTTAAATAAATTTGTGTAGGGGTTTTCATAGATTATTTTAGCAATTAGCAAACAGCTTAGTTAACATGCATTTTTGTGTCGAAATGATATATTCAGCTATACATTTTGTTTAGATAATACTTGGAAATAGTATAATACATGATAGAAACTAAAATGCAATCTTTCCTATTAGCTTCAGGCCAGCGACAGCTGCAGTCTTGAACTTGGTGTCTATGTACAGTAAAATGGCTATACGCTTCGCGATAAGACCGCTGACAACGCCACTTGCCGGTATACTACGGAGATAGGGTGCCTATCTCGAAAACGGTTCAAGATACGAGATAAAAGTCCATTAAAAATTTGTAGACTTCTCTAGATATAGAAATGCTTTTTGCATTTAAATATATCTTAGAAATCTAAATATCTTTCGCATGCGTACATTTACTAATAAAACTAACACATGCAAGCAATAAACTGTTTACATTAATAAGAATATCCAGTTAAGTATCTTTCCAATGTGTCCATCATAGGCAGCAATGAATCTAGATGTGTTCCACACGTGATAGGCACAGTGACCTAACATAACTTGATTTTCTTATTAAAATATTGTGTACCTTGCTTGCATGTTTTAATTTGATTAGTAAATGTTTGTATGCTTTATAATGCTACACTTCTTCATGCAATTAGTAGCGTATTTATGCTGATGATAGAATATAAATATTTTTGAGCGTCTAATAAAGTTTTTTTTACATGTAAGACTTTATTTCATTCTTAATAGAGTACGCTGTACAACTTTGTAATTTATTTTATTTCCTATCTCATACCGTTTTCGGGATAGGAACGTTAATTCCATAGTTTGTCGCTAGGTAACACTGTAAGGGGTCTCACTGCATAGCATATAGCCAATTTACCATACATAGATTTCACCTTCATGCACCTATATGATGTCGTTCTGTAGTTAAAAAGGTATTCAAGAATTTAGTAGGCACCCTGTATATAACTTAACAAGTTACTTGAGGTTTTAAAAAAATCAGACGTCTTTAGTAAAAATCAAATGGTTTAAAATGAGATAAATGTAAAGAAAATGTTGCTTAACTAAGAAGAATTAATCGAACATACTGTCTTAAAAATATTTTTCAATACACTGGTGTCCATAAATTAAGGGACATACACGAAATACTAGTTTTAGAAAAAAAAAACTAATGTTAAACGTGAGATTTTAAAAGAAACTGGCTTAAAAGCCAGGTATAACAAATATGTATTACCCTAATAACACAGCTAGTCGATGTAATTTCGCTCTGACGTCACAAGTGGTCGCAAGCATCACGGTTACTATGGTTAACCAAAACGTGATATAATTTATTCATCGCATTATAAATTTAATTAACCGTAATTTCGTGACGCTACTGTGAAGTCACCGACTGTTGCTTTATGACGAATTACCAGGTTACGTTACAATAATATCACATTGTGACGCTCATGTGACCGTTACTTGGTAAGCATACTGAGACGTCACCATGATAGTTGCTTTGTGACGAATCGTAAGTAATATCAAATTCAAATCCCAAGGGACTTCCTTGAAACATCACTTGGTGAATCGTCGCAAAAAAAAGTCATGGTGACTTCCATTGGAATAATCAAATGACGGTAATGAAATTAAAAATATGACTAATAGACTGTGAGGTATCACATTTGTATTAACCATAGTTACTATGATATACTTGTGACTATTTGTAACGTCAAGGGGGGGAGTCACATCAAGTAGCTATTTTGTTATGGTAACACCTATTTGCTACATCTGCCGTCTATATGATTTTCCGTTAAGTGACTGTCCATAATAAACTTCTCTGTTTGAAAATTAGCATTCTGTGTTTGTCCGTTAATTTTCGAACAACAGTGTAGTTGTAGACATCAGTTTATTCATTTACTCAATTCAAATTAAGAAAAAAAATTATCTCCTTTAGGACTGGCATAACAAAATTTTTAACAACTGAACTTCGAAGAAAACTTGTAGTTTTCATACATTTTATAAAAAAAAAATAATACTTGCCGTTCATGATGTACTAATATAGAATATTTCTTATGATTAAAAAAATCGCAACTGTCTAATATATTACCGTTTTTTTGACAGTACATAAACATAATACTTTTCGAGACAGTTTTCCCTGAAGAAAAGGGGAAAATACCACCACACAAGTCTTCACAGAATCAATCAAAAAGTCGGCGGCGAGTGAGATTGGATACTTGTACGACATTCAGTGATATGAATCAATGAAGGAAACTTCTGACAGTGTCCCATGTCAATTGGTGTTGACACATTTTCTTTCTCGTATAACTAAATAAAAAAAGTATTTTTCTAGAACGGAATTGTTATTCTTTGGGGAAAATATTTCATTGAATTCTGAACATTTTTAATGGAAAATATAGAAAAATATATCAAAATGAATTTTGTATATTTTATATATATAAAAAAATGGCATATTTTTAAATGGTGCATCGAAACATAATTTATTTATAATTTAAAAAGTTTGAAAACTCTGTAATTTATTATACATCAATGGAGTTCTTTTAGTAAGTTAGTTTTTTTTTTCTCTTAGAGCAACCAAAAATTAAGAGTGGTCATAAAAGAGTGGTCATGTGAGGTTTTCTGTTACCTCTAGCGAGTGATTCATTGGACGAAATGAAACATAACAATACTTGGTGTATTGGCTAAATGTAGCAGGCGGTTTCGATTTCAAAATAAACATATAGTTACAAAAATCATCATCAGAGGAAATTTTGGCGTTACTTTGAAAGAAAACTGATATTGAACCCTATTTATAATTAACTATAGACGTTTAAATTTATTGTGAAGAAATTTTTAGTTTGCGTTTAGTTGGCAGTTATGCATTTCTTTAATATAAATAATAATTTTGCAGTTCAAAAATATCCCCTATGGATGACGTTTGGTAATAGTTCTCCTTTAAAAAATCTTAACCGCGTGCTTCACCATGTACGTACCTTACGACCATATTTTGTGATATAGATTACCTTAAAGAGGGCTCGGAATCCTTCACGTTATTGCCACCCTGTATATGATATGAGTCATAAGGAGTTGCATACATTTTGAGGTTAAATAAAGTATGCGAAAATTGCATTTTCTTTGAAAGATTATGCATTATTAAATAATGGAATTAAACGTAAGTTCGTAAGACATTTAAAGGTCGTTTCAAACTGTTAAAAATTATTAAAAAAGGTACTCCCTTTAGATTAAAGTAAAAATATAGCACAATTAATGCAAAATTATTAAAAATAATGATGCATATAAATATTTATCACAATCCGTAAGATAATTTGTTTAAAATGTAAATATCAACACACAGCTTGTGTAATATAATTTTAAAATTTTATTTTATAGAATGAATGAATAATGCAAAATCCTTTTAAAAAGTGCTTTAAACACTTTAAATTTTAAAAACGCATAAATCTATAAAACTTATACCTAATTAATCATTAAAAATTATCTAATTAGTAATTTATCTGCTTGATGTTAATTCAGATATTAATGCATACAATAGAACCATATACGTACAGAAAATAGGGAAAACCCTGAAAAACTTAATGACGATAGTCCAATGCCCGTCCTGATGTACCGGAGGCCCATATTTTTAATTTGTTGTTAATTAACCGATATAGTAATTACAGTCTCATAAAAAAGCGGTATTGTTTTGCAAAAATCGGCAGACGCGCGAGCGCAGGCTGATACCTCATTTTTGAGTGGAAATGAAGAAAAAAACAAATGCTAGCGTTTTTTAACATTCTGTTTTAACCTCCATTGGCCAAACCGATCGGGATACCGAAAAATGAAAGAAATATTCTTAAATTTTGAACTTTTATGTCTTAAACGCCGTAATCAGTTACAAAATATATCGCTAATAACCTTTGAAAGAAATTCGAAATGTTTAGTTTTCGCAGTTGATGTTTTAACGGAAACGGTCCTCTATGCCGCACTTCTAGAGGTACCTACAAACAAAAAAAAATATTCTTAAATCTGAGATATTCTTCTTTTCGACGACGCAATTGGTTTTCAAAAATGTAAATTTTAACTCTTTCAAAACCGTTGGCGACCGCAAGTCACTTCGCCCCTCCCGGAGAAGTTTTCTACGCTGAAAGTAACTAAACGTCCGTATTTCAACACAATCTTTTTAGAGCATCTCGGCAGACAAGCTTTACATCAACTACAAAAATTTCGAAACGTTCGGATAAATATAAATATTTTTTTAAAAATCGCAGAAATTTCCGATGAAAACGGCAAAACGTGAGCTGTTTCAGCGCGGCTCACTCGTTTCCGGATCATATTTTTGCTACTAACTATGCATATTGTTTCACAAATTTTTAAAGAGAGCTTGGATACAGTTATATTTTATTAAGCGTATTTGTATATTATATTAACCGTAAATACTGTTATATTTATATTTATTGAAATTTCAGAGAATTCAGAAGGTGGGAATTTTTTGTTTTTGTTTTGTTAAAAGTGAGAAGAAAACAAAACAGCGAGAAGAAAACAAAACAGCGAGAAGAAAACAAAAAAGCGAGAAGAAAAGATATTTCTATTGCAACTAGATAACAATATTTTTTCACGAAAATATTACACGGGCTGTAAAATCATTATATTATAACCGATGGAAATTTCATAGTGTTCGGACAACAAGAACTAATTTTTTTATACTAATGAAACGACTCTATGTAAAATGTCTTCTTACGAGCACTTTTCACACTAAATATCAATATGTTTTCGTGATTTTTTTCCTTTATATGTGTAAATTCATATAAAATCGGTTTAAAAGTATAAAATTACACAAACGGGAGATTTATTTAACGTTATTATCACGGGCCTGGCAACGTTGGACTGGTCAGCAAATAAATACATAATAAAATAAGTTTTTTATTTTTATAGAACAGTACTTCTGAATGTGGAATACGTATAAAGGTTCTAGAAGGTACACCGCGAGTCTGTTGGACAATATTCATACAATGCGTCGCAATTAAATTCGCTATAAAATTGTTGTTTTTTTCAACGTTGACTGTTTTTTTCTTTTAAGTATAAAAATATACTAGTCAGTTTAGATGTTGTACGACTGTACCTTAGCAAGCTAACACTGAATATTTCATATACAGTTGTAATCGTTTAATACGACCACGACTAAATCGAGTGCACGTTTAAGACGAGCAATTTCTACGATGGTTCATCATTTACACTATATTACGATTTTCATGCTTTGTACGAACTACAAAGCAGGATTACGGCTAACACGAGCAAAACATCTGTGTTATACGCTTGTGTGGTTTACGCTTGGAAAAAGCAGAATAAAAATTCACTTATTTATCAGTGTTATTTTCGGCGAAAATTACGGTAGAAGTAGGAAAGAAATTTCTTTCTTATCGATTAATGTTTTTCTCAGCGATAATATTTCTACATTACAACTCTAAGTCAACCAAACGTAGTAATTTATCTATTTTACTAGACAGAATTTCAATCTTCAAGGAATTCCCTCACATCGAAAAAAGTACTGAAAATAATGTCGAAGTCTTGAAAGAATGAAAGAAAGAAAGGAGAGATAAGCACGTTTCAAATATCACCCCTTTGTAAAATTTTCAAATGACCCATGGGAAAAATAGAGGGAGAATAGGCGAACACTTTATGTGTTTCTTTCTATAAATACGGAGTCTGGGCTATATAAACCAGCCTTTCCATGTCTATTATTCCACTGTTATAATGAAAAGAATATGTGAAATGAACAGTTCGAAATCTGCAGTGAGTATTGCAATGTTACCGCATATAAGCGAGAAGCTTTATTAGATTATGCAAACTTTAACATTGAGATAAGTCAAGCAATTTACAGTTGAAATTAGTTTATTTAAATGTGTGTTTTAAAGATTTTATTATCTTCATGGATATTACGAGTAACGGTAATCCAAGGGTTTTCATATATTGTTTCCTTCTCGTATTAACCGAATTCGATTGTATTTGCAGAGATAAATAAGCACACCCGTCACAAATATGTGTTTTATCTGTAAATTTTACAGAAAATGCAAAATAAAAGTTGTCATTGTGAATAAATTTACAATAGTTGTTTTCTTTGTTTCTATGTTTCTGTTTGTTATTCTGACAAGTTTAAAGAAAAACGGTGTACACCAGGCCACGGCCTAACTCGATCAATCTGGAGAAAGATCGAGTTTGGCCGTTACCAGGCATATGCAGTTCTTAAAATGTGTGACAAAATATAAATAAATAAATAAATAAAAATCATATGCACGCGTCTGAAAATTTTGTTGTTTCAATGAAAAAAAAATAGATAATAATTTATTCATAATAATTTATTTCATAATAATTTAGATGATAAAAAAGATTTTATTTCAGCAGTTTACAGAACACGGTTATACGCGCCTAATGTTTTATTAAAAAAAGTTTAGAATTCATATATTTTATATTTTATTATAAATCATCAAATATTTTATTAAAAAGGTAAGTCTTTTTTCGTGATTCATCGATAAGAAATTTGTCATGATTAAAAAATAAAAATAAAAACTTTTGGAACTGTACAATTCATTATGGCTTTTTGACAGTGCATCAAGAAGAAATCAATCACAAAGTCATGAATGAGTGAGATCGAATACTTGTATGTCAGCCAGCGACATGAATCAATGAAAGAACTTTTGACATTCTCACATGTCAATTGTGGTTGACATTTTCTCTTTAGTGTAAGCAAATAAAAGAGAGTGATTATGTGGAACAAGGTTTTATTTTTCTAGAAAAATCATCCAAAATCATTCCAAAATTTAGATTAATTTAAAGAAAAAAAAATGAATAAAAATTTTTAAACATCATACAATTTTACGCAAATATACCAATTTTACCCATGAATAATCATTTGTTGTAGATATATATTTTACAGAGATTAAATTCCCATTACTTTACATCCTAACATTGCACAATGTCAAACACCTAAAAAAAAATTCAAGTTTTTCATTTTTATCATTTCAGGAAATAGACATATGATAAAAAAAAAGTTTGAAAATTATGTAATTCATTATGGATTTTTTTGACAATGCATGAAAATGATATCTTTTTTTCGCCTTTTTACTTTGCAGTAAAGGGGAGAAATATCACATGAGAGTTAAAAAATCAATCACTTACTCATGAACCAGTGAGATTGAATAATTGTATGACAACCAATGATCCGAACTAACTGGGAAAACGTTTGACATTGTCAGTTGTCAATTATGGTTTATTTTTTCGTATATGCAAGTATAAAAATGTGGTTAAGTGATTTACGAGATTTTTATTCTTCTAGAAAACCATTGCACAGAGTTAAGAATTTTTTAAGAGAAGATTTACGAATAAAAAATTAATAAGATGGTAGAATTGCACGAAAACTAAACAAAATAGAATTTATGAGTAATAATCTGTTTTGGATATAAATAGAAGTAAGAAAAAATTTTCTTTTTTATCGATTAATGTTTTCCTCAGCGATAATATTTCTACACATAGGTGCCAACCTCTCATTAATATTCCGTAATATGCGGGTTAATTTGACCCAGGTTTAACACGTTTCGCACCAGAAATTTCTTTAAAAAATGAATTTAAATAAATTCCACGTAGAAACCGGAAATTGAATAAATAAAGATTCATCCAATAATTTTTCTGGTTTGAAGCGTTGTTAAACTGGGTCAGATTAACCCGCATATTACGGAATATTCATGAGAGGTTGGCACCTATGTTTCTACATTACAAATCTGAGTCAACCAAACATTCTAGAATCGGAATTTTTGTCTTTTTGTACTAATGACTTACATTTTTAAATCTCAGAAAATAACATTTTTATTAATTTTTTTCTAGAATTTTAAGCAAATAAAAAAATATATGAATAGCATTTTCAGAATTTCCAAATTCAGAAATTTTATCTCATTTGATATGGCAAAATATTCAGCACTTCATCGTGCGCAGCGCAGGAGGAGGGGAGATTAAAATGTGTGTGTGTGAGAGAGAGAGAGAGAGAGATTAAAACCCCTTCCAAAATACTTAAAATCACATAAGATACACATAAAATGCATCCTGGTAAGATTAAAGCATGATGAGTACAAACAAGTGGGAGGAAAAGCAAAATTTTTTTTTTTTTTTAGCATAAATTTGTTTTAAGGCTTTCTAATAGGAAACCTTTCATTGATGCAAAACGAATAAATTATAAAACGAAAACTAATAGAAAAGTACGTCTGTTACCTATTCTGCCGCTTCTTACTCCATTTCTCTTTATTGTGATGTGAATATCGAAGAAGGTCTACATTTATGATTCATTAGAACATCTTAATGCTAAACATATTTTGGCTGCTCGTGCTTTTATCACGTTGGTTTTAATATGTCACGTATTTGGTAAAATTTCCATTTAAACATGTAAAACATCAAAATTTTTCATTTTATAATTAATAGTGATTTAAAACACTTTCCAGGATTAAGGCTACACCACTGATTTCATGTCTCAAAATTTAATTATTTCATGTACCAAAAAATTTACAGATTCTATTTTTTTAAAAATCCCATACGAAAACAGTTCATAGAGCTGTATAGAACTCTATAGAATTCGTTACAAGTTCTATAGAATATCCATTCTATAGAATACTATTTCTATAGTGTTTTAAAGAGTTCTATAGAATACTTTTCTAAAGAAAATGTTTCTATAGAAATCTTAGAAGTTCTGTAGAATTTTTTTTATAGAACAGTTTTTCTATAGAGACCTTATAGAATTAAGTTCTGTAGACTAATGATTCTATATATATATATTTTTTTTTTATCAAAAAAATATTTCTTGGTCTTTTAAAATTTATGTGTATAGTACTTTATTTACAACTATACATTAAAATTAAAAAATAATAATTAATTTTGTAATACATCAGTTTAATGTATAATAAATATGATTATATATATACAATTTATTTCAATTGTAATACATTGTGATTAAATTGTCAATGTAATATTATATCAGTCAAACTACTGAATTAATTTATAATTCATTAATTTGTTGGTTAATTTTGTAATAATTTATTAATTTGCTATTAAATTTATAAACCCATCCATCTAATTTAATAAATTTTATTCACTTTAATAATATTGTAATATTTATTCAAATATTTTAATCTGAAATATAAATATTAAAACAATAGTTTCAGTTTTAACAAATAATAATTTATTAGACTTAATATTTTTAAAAAACTAGATTGAAAATACAAATGAGAAAACAAATAAAGTCATGCTGAATGTACTGGGTTTTAGTACGATCATTGAAGTCAAGAAGCATCGAGAGTGATTAGTACTTGGGAGGGCGACCACCTGGATTCTACATAAAATTTTATATGTATTTTTATAGAAGCTATATATTTTTTTCTTTAGAAATTTTTATAGAAGCTCTATAGACATTTCTATTGAACTTCTACAGATATTTCTATAGCTTTTGGTTAAACAAGCTTATATAAAAACGGGCCATAATTCTATAGAATTCTATAATGCGTTTTCTATAAATAATTTTTATAGAATTCTATAAGAAATTTTTGTAAGGGATTATTTCAATAAATAGTCTTCAGCAGGGCTTTACAAGTTCACTAAAATCTGGTAGCCAGCACAAAATACTAGTCGCCAGTAAAAAAAAATATTTACCCCTCCCTTCCCATCTCCCGTTATGAATTTTCAAAAAATCACAAGCGTTTTTCATAAATTCATTGAGAAAAAATAACAAAAAACATAGTTTAGAATTATTAGTTATACAGATTAGAATGGTACATAATTTAGAATATAAACTAGAGCTCCCTATTATACGTTTATACGAGTATACGTATTATACGGGGTGCAGATTTTGGATACGTATGATACGACCAAGTCGGTTATACGTATTATATGAAACAGCATATACAGTACATCGTATATACAGAACTTACACCAGCTGTTAAACGTATAAACGTTTAAACGGCTTTCGTTCATTGCTTAAAAAATTATGCCTTTCTCCTGCTGGTCTGCGGATCAGAGACTTTGAGAAACACCCGCTGTGTCCCGTGCAGTCGGTACTAGCGTTAAAAAAAAAAGAGGAATATATATATATTTTTAGTTGATTTTTTTTTTCGCTCAAATCTAAACTATTAATTATGAAATAATTTACTTTTCGCATATCTGTAACACACGAGCATAAATTATTTTGATTTGTGGCGTGGATATTTCGCCCGAAACATTAGTATTGCAGAACAAAAACTTACATTGACCTCACATTTTATACTGACATTGATCAATCCAACTCCTGGGAAGTTTCATAATCTTATTTTTATTTTAAAGACCCCCACGGAGGGCACTCCCCACACCGGCATATATCCCTAGTGCAGATAATCGGCCGTAACAAATAACTAACTAAATATACTTTTATTTTATTTAAGAATACCTTTTTCTATATTAAAAATATTTTGAAAATGCGTTTTACAGCAAAAAAGAAAAGAGAAGGCAAATCAATTTAAGCTTGTGTGACTGCGTTCTGAAACCTGCAGTGACGATTATTTATCAGGCTATAAGTAATGGAAATTTATAGGTAGGGTAGACCGGGGCACATTTACGCGGATTTTTTTCAAAGAATTTTCTAATTTTTATGTTTTAACTTAGGACATTTTAGATATTGTGGTTTTATAAGGCAGTTAATAAAGTCAAAATTTGTGTATTCAGTTGTTGACCTATTTGTGTTTTTAACCGTAAAAAAAAAAAAAAAAAAAAAAATCTTTTAGATCCAAGTCATCTGCGTAAACTTGCCCCGGAAACGGGGCACGTTTACGCATGTTCTAATTAATACCAAAGAGTAAGTAATATAAATATTTAATCAAACTGAGATGTTTTATTTATAACTTAAAACACTGTTTAAAAACAAAATAATTTAAAGAGAATTAATTAAAGAACATTTTATAGGCTAAACTGAAAAAATAAGGCTTATTGCTAGTTAAAAACAGAAATTATTTAGTCATCTTCATCATCACTGTTACAGTTTTTACAAACACAAAATAAAGTATTTCCTTTTGCACACTTGTCATGGGACCACCTTTTGCCACCTTTTTTGGATTGGTAATCACAGTAAGAACGTGCGTAAAGGTGCCCCGATATCAATGCGTAAACGTACCCCGTCGCCATGTTTGGATTTATTTTTAACGTGCAAGGAAAATTAATAACATTTCTGTTCATACAAATACAGTTCTCAAAAAAAGATAAAATTCTGCTAATGTTCATATATTTGTTTATCCTTAACTAAATATTATTAGTTCACAATAAGTTTCAATAAGTGCAACACCAAATTTGCTCATCTTGAAAGAAAACAGGTTATCCTTTCCGCATGCTAGACCGAAGCTCGACTGGCGCTCAAAAACTTGTGAGAATACCTGCTAGGGTGCAGCATTAATCTGTTATGACTGGTGGGGCGCCAGTTATAACTCGTTTCGGAAAAAGTGCACTGCGTAACTTGCCCCGGTCTACCCTACTAACATAAAAAATTAAATTTGTTAAGACTAACAGCAATTCTGGAAACGAAATATATTGTAATGCTCATACATTTTGTATAAAAAATACCACGAGTGTCATGGTTAAAAAATGAAATTGCGTTATACATTAACACAGAGTAGAAAACATTAGCACCGTGGAAAGAACAACATTTGACCTCCTGGGCGCAATTTGAGTATACGCACACAAAAATAAATATTTTTTTTTATTAAAAAAAGAAAGCATATACTTAATAAGGATTAATAATGAATTAAAAAGTGTATATTCTCCTTATTTGCTCAAAAAGACTTTTTACTTTCGTTATATATTTAAAATAATCGTTGCTAGGAAAAAATAACAAGATTCTATGTATGAAACATATTATACAGATTGCTGAAGTAACGCCACCGATTTCCAACTTGTTCTCCATTCAGTGACGGAACACTGATGAGATCCATTGGCATTAAAAGTAAATACGATACTTTAAATATACGTATACTTGAATTATACGTTTAACCGGTATACGCTTATATGTATCCGGATACGTTTAAACGAATAGTTTAAGGTATACGTATTTCTTAAATACGTATTATACCTATATACGTATATCGGTTAAACATATAACTGAAATACGCATCGCATCGGGAGCACTAATATAAACCAAGTTTAATGACACTAAATTATATATCTCTTTTAAAAAGAGAAATACTATAAAGGCTGAATTAACCTGCATGTTCGGGAAATACTGATTGCCGAATGCTTCGAATGTCCGGATAATTGAGAGCTACAAAATCTATATCTGATGAGTGAAGCATCGGTGAAATAGAGAAGCAGGAAAACATTTTTTCCTATTTTCCTGTCGAAGTCAGTCAAATGATTCTGATTTTATTATTTTAAAATTTTCATTTGATGAATTTATATTTGCCAATTTAAAAATGCCGAAAAGAGAAAAATGCTCTTTGTGCTCATTTCTTAATTCCATTTTTGCAAAAAAAAAAAAAAAAAAAAATCCCACCAGATTAAATAATTTAGTCACCAGTGGCGACCTGCCGAAAGCATTTGTCAAGCCATAGTCTTGTGATTTAAAAAAACAGTTTGGTAACTGTAATTTATTATAACTTTTTAGATAGTGCATGAAGACATAATCTTTCACAAGCTATATTGCTTGAAGAAGTTTCGCTTGACACTGAAAGAATTATTCACTTAGCCGTCTGTCAGACATACTATTAGATAATCGGCCGCCATAAAATCAACCAACCTGTCAGACATAACCAGTCACAGTGAATAATTGTATTACATACAGTAATATTAATAAATGAAAAAGAATACTTTTAACGATGTCAAATGCGGATGACAACGTTTTTTTTTTTAACGCAAGTTAATAAAAAAGTACTTAACTGAAAAGAGATTGTCATTTATTAGTGAACATATTTCATAGAAATTACATTTTGTTTAACAAAAAATTAAAAAATAAATAAATAATCGATGATATATTTTGTTAAATTAAATTAATTGGATTTTCGAATAATCATTTGTTGTAGACATGTTTCTGGAATTCGTTTAATTTTTTATATCCAAAATTTTATATTTTAAAATTCCAAATTTCTTTTAGTGAATATATCTTACGCGATTACAAATATTTTTATCCAATTGTTTTTTAGATCCAAAATTTTATTTTAAAATCCCTAATTTGTTTTAGTGAATATATCTTACGATTACAAATATTGTAACAACTCTATAATTGATTGTGTCGATTTTTATATTGGCTCAAAACAATAACTTGCTAAAACTTTTTTAATTGGCTTAAATAAGAAATTTACCGCATTACACATAATGAATTAATTACCTTGAACTGAAACTTCTCCGTACCCAATGATAGAAATCAATGATAAAACTTCTGACAGTGTTCGATCTCAATTGTGGTTTACATTATTTTCTAAAATTAATTAAGAAATGTTCTTATGTGGAACATAATTATTTTTATTCAAGAAAAATCTTTCCATAGAATTCAAATTTATTTATTGGGAATTTAGGAATAAGAATGTAAAAAAAAATAATAATAATCTTTTAACATCATTTCACAAATGTTTTTAAAAATTTAATATAGTTAACTTCTTTTGTTAATTTAAGCATCATTTTATAAAATTGTAATTAATATGTGTTTTACAGTATAAAATGTAGATAAAATGTACATAAATATGTAATATGAATACACGAAATTAATAATTACATATAAAGTTAAGAATTTTTTGAATTGTAAATTTCAGTTAATATAAATTTTACACGTCAGGTCGGAAAATTTTAAAAACTTTCATATTTAAAAAAAAATAAATAAAAGTTATTCGATGTTACGTCCATTTGTCTCAAGTGATCAGTCGGTTTTATTTAAAAATATTTATTTTAAGAATTGAGGAATGAAAATAATTGCTTCAGGATTTAATTTAACATGATTTTAACTTAAAAAGTTTGGCGAAAATTTAATATTTATATATATTTTTTTATAAATATATGTGTTTTACTCATAGTGAATCAAACAATATTTCTTATGATTAAAAATATTTTTTAGAAATTTGTAATTTATTATGGCTTTTTCTGGCACTACATCAAGAATAATCCCTTGGAGTAAAGAGGGGAAAATCTCACGAGACTTATAGAACCACAATGTCATGAACCGATGAGATTGTATATTTGTATGACATCCAATGATATGTATCAATAATAATAATAATAAAATGACAGAGTCTCGTCTCAATTGTGGTTACAAACATTTATTTCTAACATTCATAACAAATATTTAAGGAAATAAAAAAATATTATTTGTATCGAGTGAGAATATTATTATTCTAGTAGAAAAATCCTTTTACGAAATTCAAAATATTTTAACGAACAATTACAAAATAAGAGAGAAAAAAAATAGAATTAGATAACAAACTATCATGTAGAAAAATTAAATATTTTTTAATAATCTTATTCCGTGAATGCATTTTTGAAGCTAATTTTCTTTTTCTTTCAAGTCTTAAAATTTTAAACGTACATAGCATATATTCCGGCGTATAACGTGAACATTTGAGCTATGAAAATTTTATCAAAACATGGAGTTGCGCGTTATACCGCCCGATATAACGATGAAAGATTAATATATATATATATATATGTATATATATATATATATAATTTAACAAATTACAATAACCATTGAGAAAATGTTCCGAAAGATTAAAAAAAAAAGTTACCATACTTTCGAGTTATAGCGACCCCACAATTATGATTATGCCAAGGTTGCAGATATGATTTCGCCAAGATCATCGCAAAACTTACATATAGGTCGCTTGGCGATTCATCCTTGGGGGCCTCTATAACACGAAAGTACCAAATTTACAATATATTAATGAAAACAGAAACAAAAATGTTATATATATATATATATATATATATATATATATATATATATATCATATATTATTATAATGTTATACATGCTTTATAATTTGGTGATAAATCTTTGTCGCTTGGCGATTCATCCTTGGGGGCCGCTATAACACGAAAGTACCAAATTTACAATATATTAATGAAAACAGAAACAACGTTGGAAATTGTACGTCAAACGTTACAAACGAGGTGCGTTCGTACTATAGCTAGTTATATAAATATTCAGATCTTGATAGTTTTTAATTCTGTGAAATGAATTATATCGTCTGCAGATTAATTTCGATTAAACTTAGAAAGCTCCTATAAAAATAAAGCACCGATTTAAAAAAAAAAATCAAATTTCTTAATAAATGTTTTTATTAATATTTTCTAAAGTTTTGATTCGATTTTTAAAAAAATTGAAATGTCTCGACAAAATTCTGCAAAGATAATATATCTTAAATTTCAAACCATTCGGTTGGGTAATTTTTGCGTTGCTATATGCGGACGGACGGACGTACAGACGGACGGACCAGACGACGACAATACGATGCTACGTATTTATATAATTACGAACGCACCTAAAAATGTTATATATATATCATATATTATTATAATGTTATACATGCTTTGTAATTTGGTGATAAATATTTGTCGCTTGACGATTCATCCTTGGGGGACACTATAACAGGAAAGTACCAAATTTACAATATATTAATGAAAACAGAAACAAAAAATCTATAAGACGATTTCTCATCCGTCGTCAATTTTGGAATTCAGCTTTTTTTTTATATCTGATAATTTGCATCCATTCTTTTTGTAACTTTAAACATTTTTGTACCAACTTTATGCATTTCTATTGCCTATTCAAAGAAAGATTCTTTTAAAGTTACAGAATTTCGTTAAAAATTCATATAGAGTTACAGAATTCGTTAAAAAATAAAGTGTCGACGTCAATAAAATGACGACGTCAAGAAGTCCATTCTCGACCAAAAACAACAACCATTTTCTCAATGGTTAATAAAATAAAATAAAAAGAAAGTTGATTATAAGGACTAAGATTTCTAATTTATTTCCACACAATATTATCTCAGAATAAGCATTTGGTCATGGCACCTGAACCTATGAGTAAACCAAAGGTTCTGAGTTCGAGTCCCAAACTGGACACCTTTTCGCTCAGATTGGAAAATTACTACTCGTATGAATTATTTACCAATCATTTGATTGTGTTAAAAATAACTATTGTTTAATTACGCATGCATTGTTTGTTGGAATACCTTTACCGACAGTTTATTCTGTTGTGCTGGTTCAAATAAAAGTCAAGATGTTATGATTAAATGGTTGTTCTGAGTGAGGTTTGGCTGGGATGTCGTCCAGATATTTCGATTGGAAGAGCAGTGGCAATTTGAAGCAAGGACTCTGAGTTCGAGTCCCAGCCTGGATACTTTTTCGCTCAGATGGAATAATTACAACTCGTATAAATTATTTACCAATCATTTGATTGTGTTAAAAATCATTATTATGTAATTACTCGTATTTACACAATATTGTGTAATTACTTGTATAATTGATATATGTTATTGAGGTTTACTATGACATGTTCAGCATTGAAAATGAAATGTATAACACTTATAGTTGTTTACGGGGACACACAAAAGAATTCAGTTACATTATGGTCTATGGGGGAAAATCATTTGCGGTTCATTTTAATCTTGTTACACAATTTCAACCATATAGAAATTGATATATGTCACGGAGGTGCACTGCAATAAGCTTAGTTTAGAATATGGTGTGCATAGCACTTATAGTTCCTTTACAGGGACTCTCAGAAGAATTCTGTTACATTACGGACTCTGCAGTAAAATCTTTTGCGGTTTATTTTAATAATGTTTTCCTATTTCAAGTATATTGAAATTGATATCTATCACTAAGGTGCATTACAAGAGACTTACTATAGAATATTGTGTGTATAGCATTCATCGTTCATTACAGGGACACGCAAAAGAATTCGATACTGTATTTTAACAATAGTTGCTGGAAGTACGTTTTCAGTTGCTGAACGCATTTTAAAATTTAACTTATTTTTTGTCTATTACCTGGTGTGTATAAATTATATAAATCAAAAACAGGGCAGCGCCAAAGTTCTCGAGTACATTTCTTTTTATTGACGGAAATTCCAGAACGGGTATTTTAAACTCTGCTACGCGTTTCCTAACTGAACTAAAACTTAGCATTCTACGTAATATATATACAAATATATAGATTCTATACAGGGCTGCCGAAAATAATTCGGATATTTTTTCGAATATTATTGGCAATTCCTGAAATTGAGTTTTTAAACAATCTTTGCGTTTTCCAAAATCTTTCTCCTTATAAAAATATAAAGATTTTTTTAAATTATTTTGGAAATGTTGGAAAGTGTTACATAACCTATGCTTGACGCATGGTTTTTCGTTCTTGTTAGTTTTTTTATTCAAATAAAGCATAAAAAAATGGCTTCTGTCACTGATCAATACTATTTCTTTTTGTTGCTGTTGCCATGTCCTCGTATGTTCCATGACACTTTTCTTTGCTAAAACCTCAAGACATGTTGGACTTCTTAAGCGGTCTCCTACACTCTCAGAAATAAAACACTCAATTTTGCCGATTACGCAATCCTTAGGCCTCATTTTGTTATTTTTGACAATCATTTCGTCACAGAGTCACGTGGTTTTTGACGAAACGTGAATCCTCAACTATCTGACGAAACTGTTTCCTCGGTGTCAAAAAAAAAAAAAAAAAAAAAAAACTCTCACTTTTGACGATTTTGCAATTCTTGAGCTATATTTCAACATTTTTTAAAGTCATTTCGTAGTCTCAAAATTAAGTGATTTTTAATGAAATGAAAAATCTCATATATTTGACAAAAATGTTTTCCCATTCCCGGCCAGATTATTTTTGTTGTTACAAAATCGTTCAAACAAAAAAAAAAAAAAAAAAAAAAAATTACACAAAAGCACTAAATTTACAATATATTAATGAAAACAGAAACAAAAGTATTTCATCCTTGGGGGCCGCTATAACACCAAAGTACCAAATTTCAACTTTATTTGTCATATCTGATAATATGCGTCTATCCTTTTTGTAACGATTTTTTACATTTCTATTGCCTATTCAAAGATAATTTTTTCTAAAGTTACAGAATTTCGTTAAAAACGCTTAAAAAATTCTTCTAAAGTTACAGAATTTCGTTAAAAACGGTTAAAATAGTAAAATGCGAACATCATTTGGTCCATTTTCGACCGAAAGCAACAACATTTTCCCAATGTTTAAAAAAAAATCAATTTTAGGAGCTCTTTTTTACTTAAGAAATATATTCATATAACAATCAAATTAAAAATATGTATAACTGACCCCTTCCCCTCTATAAACAGTAATCTTATCCGCTAAAATTGATGGACTCGCCTCCAAAATATGCACTTCAAAATTAATTATTTCTGATCAAAAAATTAACTAGACCATATTTTAATCCTTCACTAAACAAAGGAAATTTCTCTAATAAATTATATTAATCAAGCCATATTCAATTATTTATTAACCATAGAAAAACCATAATAATAAACTAGCCTTATTAATTAAAACATGCAGAAATTATAACAGCACCGATAAAAATACAATCTGCTTTCTAAAAATATAAACACACATCAAAATCCCGTAAATACATTTAAAATCAAATAATTCCGAAGTACCGCTGGCTAAGTGGTAAGATCGCTCGGCTGCCAAGCTAGAAGTCTCGCGCGTTCGAATCCCATTGAAGACTTGTGAAAAGTGATCTTATTTTTCCCCTAGTCAATTAAAGGTGCTTCTAAAAACTCCGATAGATGGCAGCACCCACCTTTTTCTGGAACTTTCAAAGAAACAATTTGACGAAACTAATTTCTTCGTAATTTTGAGGATGCAAATTTACTCGATTCGACGAACTATTTACTCGGAGCATTTCCCAGGAAACCGTTTCGTCAAAAACGAAGAAAATTTCTTGAAATCTGAGTATTCATTTTTGAGAGTGTATAATTTTGATTCAATGTATTGGCGATTGCTTTTGTTCATTTCATCATTAACTGTCATTTTTTTATACTAAAATGTAATACTGGACGTATACATAGCCAAAATAAAAAATAAAATATTTGCAAGTATTTATAAAGAGCAAAAGTGATACATTTGGTGCATATGCATGAAATAAAAAATATTAATGTTAGTATAATATTTCATTAAAAATAGTCGTTCAATTTCTGTGTGATAATTAAGGAATTTTTAAGGCAATGTTAAAAGATGAAAATGAAGATGAAACTTACACGAATTAAAGAAATTACCTTTCTCAAATGTCTATATTTTTTTTGTTAAGTTTTATATAAAGGTGTATTATTAGAAAGTAATGGTTTTTTAAATATTATTTTATTCTTTTTTTTAATTATGATGAGTTAGATATTTAAAATATTCATTAAAACGTATAAATATAGGGATAAGATTTCAGTTGTTACAATACAAAAGTATAAAATTATGTGTTTAATATACGACTTAGAAAGGCAGGTAAACATATTCGACAAGGAATTCCTAAGAAATTGCACCTCGATCATTTTTTATGGGAGGTAGTCGACCCAAAGAATTGTCATAAAAGAAGTTTTTTTCATTTTATTTCTAGCAATATTTTTCCTCAGAAGAATGGGAAAGTTTTGATCTCTGCCATATATAATTTCGATTTTATAAGAATTTTATCTTTTTTTTACTTTCTTCTATCTATGCAAGAAGAAAGTATTGGATTTGTTAAAAATATCGACTTCCAGTTTTCGTCGAATTGGTAGCCTTTATAAGAATCTGAACACGATTTGATTCATTTTAGAAAATGTCTGTCCGTGTGACTATGGGTCGGTCTGTATGCAGGGCCGACATAGAGTATCTATGGCCCAGGGGCAAGCACTATTCCGGGGGCCCACCTTTGTATCTATCCATAGGAAATTTTCTTGAATTACGCTGAAGTTACTAAACTGCACACATAAATTTCGTACCAGGTACTATTCATATTTGTATTCAGAGTCATAAAAAAGATAATAAGAGATAATAGAATATACTTTTTTGTATAGGAACATAAGGGCTTATGTGAGCCCTTGAAATATAAATACAGGTCTTTCTGTCACTCTTGGCTATTTGTTGTAATATCATATGTATGCCATGAGATGTCTAAAAGAAAAAAAACCCCAACTGATCTTCATTTTCCCCCAACTTCATCACTGTGATCATCATTAAAAGATGTAATTGGTCTTGTTACAAGGATAATGTCAATAATGAATTTATCTTGAAAACAACGGATTATTTAGTTGTTAAAATAAAATAATTATCATCAACTTTCTAATAATGTAGTTTTTTTTAAGAGGGTTTATGAGGCATAGGGTACAGAAGAATGAGGAGGAAAGTCACCCCCGCATAAATCTTTACAAAAGTAAAAATTTTGGTCACTTTTGGCCAATTTTTAACATTTGGCTCCCATCTTAACGAAAATCCCACTTATGTTCCATGGAGGCCAGCTGAACTGGAGATCCTGGGGCACTTGTCCCACTTACTCCCATAGGCGTAGCGTGGCCAGAAATTTTTTTTTGGGGGGGGGCACGCATGTTTTAAGTCCTTATTATTATCATCATCATTTTTTTTCTGTTTACATAATTTATGATGACCAATGTTTGAAAGAAGTTTTCGTTAATTTTGTTTATTACTTTCAACTGAAATTGTACATAATATTTTATCTTATGCTAAGAAGGTTATAAGGAAAGGTTCTTCATTAAATTATGAGCGATTACAATGAAATGAATGATATTTTAATAAACTTAAATCAAATAATGTTTTACCCGTGGACCCATGAGAGGATTTTGCACCGCCGCCTAATAATTTTTTGCAATATCTAATATTTTGTAGAGGCAGGTTTAAACTTGTAAAGAAAAATTAAGGATGAAAATATGTGTAAACAACATTAGTCAAGACAGAATATCGTCTCATTTATTCTATCAAAGTTACAGAAAAAACTGATTGAAGATAGCAAAAGGCCCGCGCGAGGGGGAAAAATAACAATCGTATTTTAACTGTATTAGAGGATGACGACATTCGCTTCGGAAAAAACACGAGGCAAAAAAAAAGAATACATATAAAATACAATTTAATTTAACGTAACAAAGCATACATTTTAAGCTACACGTGAAATACCGCTGCTTTGATCGATCGATGGTATCTTTTTCTTCTAAGCATTTGAATTTGATTTTTGTTTTTTAATCATAAATATAAAAAAAGCCCGTGCAGAAACGTCCCACTTTATTTTTTTGTACTATTTATTTCTATTTTTTTCATAACCAATGTTGGAGCATGATATAATGCGGTATTTTATTTTTGTGGCAGCATTGATTTGAGAAAAAATTTTCATTGTTGTCATTGTTTCAATCAATGAAATCATTGTGTCATATGTTACAATCATTGTGTCAATTTTCATTGTTTTCAGCATTGTTTTCATTTATGAAAACAATGCTGATTTAATTTTTAATTCAATGCAATTTTTAATTAAAAAATCATGTTTTAACGAAATGGGAGTATATTATGTCAGAAGCCGATTGAAAAAATTTTTAAATGATAGCTCATTCTTTTTTGTGTCTTGTGTGTTTTGTATTTGCTTAGAAAAGGGGATGTTGACAACAGAAATAATATATATGACCAGTGGACCCGTGCGAGGATTTCGCACTACAGTCTAATATTTTTTTTTTTTAGCAATATCTAATAGTTTTTAGATGCAGGTTTAAAATTTAAGAAAAATTAAGGATAAAAATATCTGCAAACAACATTAGTGAAGCCAGAATATCATCTCATTTATTCCATCAAAGTTACAGTAAAAACTAATCAAAGTTAGCAAAAGGCATGCGCGAGAAAGAAAATTAACAATAGTATTTTAACTGCATTTAGAGGATGGCATCATTCATTTCGGGAAAAATGAGACAAACCTTTCATTTTTTTCTATGAAAACAATGCTGATTTAAATTTTAATTAACTATAATTTTACTTCGATCGATCAATGGTGTTTTTTTTTTCTAAACATTTCAATTTCCCATTTTAATCATAAATATAAAATAAACCCGTGCGTTGGCATCACATTTTATACTTGTTGTACTTATTACGTATTCTACGCTTCTACGCATTATGTATTATGTAAATAATGTAATGTTACTACGTATTCCACGGTTGTACCATTTGTTTTGTTTTTATAATCATTATTGAGCATGACATAATGCGGTATTTTACTTTTGTGGCAACACTCATTTGAGGAAAACTTTTCATTTCATTTATGAAAACAATGCCGATTTAATTGTTCATGAACAGCAATTTTTAATCAAAAAACATGTTTCAACGAGATGTGAGTGTACTATGTAAGGAGCCTGTTCGAAATCCCTTCATTTGATATCTCATGTATCGTTCTGTGTTTGCTTAAAAAAAAAGGATGTTGACAACAGAAATAATACATATGATGATTTTTAAATCTCCATAATAAGGGATATATCAATCCATCTTAAAATAACAAAATTGTTTTAGCATCACGACATTATATTGCATCTTTAATAACAATAAAAAAAATATTAAGTTTCAATATTTTTTATTATCGTTTAAAAGGAATTGAAAGCAAATATCACACTAGAAAGACATTTCTTAAAACATAACGATGCTACAGTTAGACTCCAGATTATCTGACTCTCGATAATATGATTCAGCTTAAAACACAAACTTTGACAGCTATTTCTGAAATATTTTCTGACTTACTGAAAAGTTCAATACTTACAGAAATTATAAATTCAATTTTCTAAAATATCATTCAATTTCTTACAGAAACGTTCAATTACATAGTTTCCGAATAAAAATAACACCTGTCAATCTCATGTGTTTGTGAACAAAAATGAATTAAAAATTGTGCCAGAAAGTACAGTTTGGATTTGAGAACAGCTTTAAAAAAACATTTTTTTTTTTTATAATACGCATTAGCAATATTAAAAATTAAAAATTAGTAGGGTTTTTTAAAAATTGTAATAATATTAAAACATAACTTACCAGTTTCCCCAAAGTTACTTTTGGCCTTCTTATTAAATAATGTGGTAATCTTGGGTTGCATTTTGGTTCGTTTCATCATGTGCACACAATTAAAAAAATGGCAGTCTGAGACAGTGTCAAGCAGTCTTTGCTCTCAAATGGATTTTATTTTTTCTCCTAAATTATAGAGCGAATTATCCCTAGATTTCCTTAGATTCTTAAATCAGTAACTTGCTGCATTTTGAAAGGCTGATGCTGCCATTGTAACATATGACAAGTCCAAAAAGGCAGGGTGTGATGTGGAATCACATATATTTTTCTTAAATTAATCCTTTTCTCTAATTTTCAGTTTAAACTAACGTTTAATTACTTATTTAATTTATCCTAACTTTTGTTTCAGTCCTCGCCGCAATTTTCCTTCATTGAAAGAAAATATATTTAAACATATGCCCTTTAACAATAAAACTGTTCTCACATAGATATAATTCATTTAAATTATTTTTCACTCTCACTAGATATCCAACAACTACAAAAAAAAAAAGAAAAAGAAAAGAGATGGTCTTTGTATTCAGTCTGCATTTTATTCTCATTCCGTTCAACGTTCATTAGAAATGTCTTTTTCTGCTTAATATTTGAGTTTAGCTTTCTCGGTAAATCACAAACACAGCTAGATTCTCAAAACCACATTCTCAAAACAAAAACTCTCAATGTACATTTGGTGTTCGAATTCTTCTTTGCTCATTTTTCAAGACTGCTATTCTGGTTGCCCTGTCGTGAAAAAATTCTCATAATTGCCTAAAGATTAACTGATAATTTTACATCATTCGTTTCATATGCTCTTTCGCCAATTCCGTCTTATCTGAAATTATCAGCCTTGTAATTAACAATGCATTTCAAAAGTTTCGTAGACCTAATTCAAATTACCTATATTAAGATTCAGCTAAAACCTCTAATATATGGACAGAATTTCCCACTTTCAGGGAATTCTTTTTCTTAACATAATTTGAATATAATTACTATATATTGCTATTTAAGGCTAATTCTCAAAGCAAATTGGCTACTTTCTGACACAATCCTGATTAATTTGTGTTCGTCAAAGTGTAAAATGTACAGATGTTTTTATTAAGAAGCTATGAAATTCAATGGCATTTTTCATCATTCGATAAAGGAAAAAGATATTTAAAAAATACTCTCAAAGTTGGCAGTTTGGGATGGATTACTAAACCAAATTTGTATCAAGTGCCCGAGAAATGCCGTCATGATACAGCAATCACTTATCATTCAATATGAAATACATTTATCAAAAAAGAAAAAAAAAGAAATTGCGTTTTTGATTTGAAATTATTTCAATAGTTGTGCCTACCAATTGCATGCTTTTATGTCTGAAAATGTCAGAAAGTTTCATGTTGTTAGGCGGTGGAAAATATTTTCGTCAAACCCTTTCACCGTCTGAGGGTTTTCCTGAATTTTCATAAGTATGCTTATAAATCCCAGAATATATACTTTTTTTATCACAGTTTGATGCTGTAATATACTTTATTTCTCCTCATTCTATATACGGTTCAAAACAGAATTCTGTTGAAAATATTTTTTTCTACAGCCATTTTAACATGATTTCTAGAAACGGATAAACACACGGGCCTAACGGTCGGGCCTAACGTTTTCAAATCCAAACTGCATATTAGTGACACATTTCTGAAACATACTGGCTACTTACTGACACATTTCTGACAATTATACGCTGTACAAAAATGTATAAGGACATAAAACTGGAGATTTTACTATAAACTTTTAACTGGAGCGATGTTCTATTAGGTTATTTCAAGGTAAATATTAATTAAGGTTGTTCTTGAATCCAAACGGGCGATCTTTCTGACACATTTCTGAATTTAACTTTATTTGGCAGCACATAAAACTGGCAGGTATTCTTATTAAGAAACTAAAAAATCGAATAGGTATTCCATTTTTCAATAAAGAAAAATGATGTTTTAAAAATACTGTCAAAGTTTGCATTTTGAATCGATTTTCCTGACACGATAGTCCAAAAAAGGTCGTCATAAACAGTAATCGGCTCATAATTCAAGACGTAATACATTAATCGAAAAATGAAAAACGGTATGCTATTTCAAATCATTTCAATGGCCATGCCTGCGCTTCTACCTACAAAAAAGGGTCCATGAATGAGGAGTAAAAAAGAGAATGATAAAAATAAAGAAAGAAAAAAATCTTAAAATACTAATTTATTTTTATTGTAGTTTATATTATTTCTAGAAATACTTGCTATTGTTATGGCTAATACTTAAAAGTTGTAGAAAAACGGTTATGAGATGTTTTGTGTTTTTAGCAGTTCTTTTCATTGCATTCAAAGAATGTTGTTACGAATATTAAAGTGACAGGAAAAAAGAATTTCTTTTGTGATGTTCATTTCTTTCTTCAATAATCTAGCAGAGTAACTGGGACTGTTAAAACATTTCTTTCATACGCAAACTTTTCTTCTCTGTTACCCAAACAATAGTAATTGTTAATAACGGTCTAAAATTTTTCACAGACAAATAGATGCCTTCAAGCACCTTTTTTCGGTTGAAGATCCAAATAGAAAGATGTTTCGAGTGTGATATAAGGGTCGTCAAATATCAAATCCTCCCGTAAACACTTTGTCTAGAACAAAAATATTTTCATTTACGCTTTTCGAGCATTGTATTATAGACATTTCTTAACTGACTGCATCATTTTCTAAAAGTGTGGTACTCAGAATGTTGGGGGGGGGGGGGGGCTCCCCCCGACGCTACGCCTATGCTTACTCCTGCATTACTCAGGCATTCGTCATTAAATGTGGTTATTTGTTCGAAATTTGCTATGCGTATATTAACAGTTTTAGTGCACAGAATTCAATAAGACTTCACGCTTAGCATCCTGAATAAAAGAATACATTGTGTCAAAAATTTATTCTACATCTGTGTAATTAAATTATTTTATTGATTTGATTTATACAGAAGAAAGTTTTGTGGTAGCCACAACATACTAGCTCATTCTTGGAAGTTTCTTTGTTTCTGCTTCAATCTATTGATGTGTTCATGATATTTTGTGTTCTAAAAAACAAAAACAAACAAATAAATAAAACATAAACTGTAAAACTAAAATTATACATTGTGTTACATAAATGTGCTGCATAATTTATATATAATACGTAGATCATTTTATTTTTATTTTCTTCTATCTTACCAAGAAGAAAGTACTGGTTTCATGAAAAAATTTGACTTCCGGTTTTCGATGGATTCATACGTTTTTGAAGGTCCTGAACACGATTTGACAGTTTTTAGAAAATGTCTGTCTGTCTGTCTGTGACAATATTTATTATGCGCTTTATCTCAAGAACCTTGATATAAATTGCTGCTGATTAATTTTATGTGTAAATCACCTTACAGGTGGCGCTGCTATGCTGCAAATTTCACTACTTTTATGATAGTTATAGTATCTCAAGAACTAATGCACAAATTTTCATCAAACTTGAAATTCAGTTAGACATTGACATAAATAGACTGGCGTAAACAGACCAACAGATGGCGCTGATATGTTGCATTTTCATGATAACTAATGCACAGAATTTCATCAAACTTTAGATTCAGTTAGACGTTGACTTAAGTTGTCATTGCTTAGGTTTTGGTGTAAATCTCCCAACAGATGGACCTGCTATGCCGCATATGTCAGGATTTACCCGATTTTAGCGGTAATCATATCTGAACAACGAATGCACGGAATTTAATAAAACTTCAGATTCAGTATGAGCGTGATATAAATTTGTGCTGATTTTTTTGGTGTAAATCTCCCAATAGGTGGCGCTGCTATTCTGCTTTTTTCCCAATTTCTGCAAAAATTCTATCTCAAGAAATAATGCACGGATTTTCATGAAACTTCAGATTCAGTTAGACGTTGACATAAGTTGTTGCTGATTAGGTTTTGGTGTAAACAAAGCAACAGGTGGCGCCACTATGCTGCATTTGCCAGGATTTACACGATTTTAGAGATAGTCATTACTCAAGAATGAATGCACGGAATTTCATTAAACTTCATATTCTTTTAGACGTTGACAAAAATTGGTTTTGATAAGATTTTCGTGTAACTCATAACATGTGGCGATGCTATACTGCATTTTTGGATTGTATGTATGTATGTATGTATTGTAATGTATATTTAAAAAATTTACACTTTTTCAAGTATTAACTTGTATGAGATAAAAAAAAAAGTTATGAGATTGGCACATCCGACTAGTTTTTAATTAATTTGCTCAAATCAAGTTGGATTCAAAGAAAGCCGAGAGGAAGAAATGAAAAAAAAATCACACATCCAATACTATTATTTTTATTGATCTAGAAAAAACAAAAATTTGTCATTTGGTTAACAGATTTCAGTTTATTGCGAAAGTGCGGTTTTTTATGGTTAATCTTCTGTATTCATTTCCTTATTTCAGCAAATGTGATTTAGCGCAAAAGCTGTTTTGTTAACCTTTAATGGTATTCATATTCATTTAAAAGACAGCGCATCCATAATTACAAGACGTATAAGTAAACCCAATCGTATAAAATTAATGGAGGTTTTTTTTTTTTTTTTTTTTTTTTTTTTTTTTTTTTTTTAAGAAGAAAATAAAGGAAATAAAACAAAACAATTTGGTTTTCTTTTATGCGTTGCTCCAGTTACTCAATTGCCAGTTCTAACAATCTATCACAAGTTACTTTATGTTATTGTAGTAAACAAATGGTTCTTGTTGAAATCGAGTTGTACAGAATTCATGCTTGAAAATTATTTTTAAAATGTCTTAAAAATTATTAAATTGCGCTAATCTTTCAAATAAGTTTCGTTTGAAATGTACGTTTTCTCCCTAATTGATTATGTAAAAATTTAAATTAGGCTATATTTAGAATTTTGTATGAACGTCAAAAAACGGCAACTGTTTTACTGGAAGGTGTGGAAAACGTCCCTAAATATTTTGACGACGAAGCAAAAGTCAGTAATGAGAGAAAAAGGACTTTGGTGATAACAAAACATTTTTTTAACATGATCTTATTATTTTTCAAATTTGTTTATGACATATACATTTATAAAAAGAAGTTTTTGTTCGTTTGACAGACAAGACAATACTTAACAGAGTTCAAGATTAAGATGAAAAGAGTACAGATTCTACATACATACACAGATTAAGACAATATATGTATTGACACAGAAAACAATAATTTATCCATTTATCCGATATGTGTCTAACCGCTGTATCGTGAAGCATAGAAAAGTTGAAAGACAGCCTTGGCACTTAAAGAATAGTGGGTTGACACACATAACGCAAAAATTATATCATCTGCTATCGGCGAAATGAGTACCCCCTTTTTTTTTACGTATGTCACATTTATAGATGCGGATTTTCTTTTCGACACCAGACAGCGCTTCAAAATCCAGCCAAGAGATCTTGCTTTGCGAATGATTACCTCCATGATTTAATATTTTTATGGCTCATAATGAATCGTATGTTTATTTGCTTTAATGGATTGAAATATTCGGCTTTCAACATAATTTCAACTGAAGTTATCTCAGAATCCATACATATTTGAATGTAACTCATCTCTCAAAAAATCAATTTTTTTAATGATCTATCTAAAAATGTAACTTTTATGCAATTTTATTTGAAAAAGTAATTTTTAATAAAAATGGCCTCCTTGCATATGAAAAAACAATGGTCAGCCCATATTTAATTTCCTCAGTCACATGATTTGCGTTTTTATTATTATACAGATTACGTATTATAGGATTTAATGGAATGAAGAAAACTTTTATTAATATCTTTTTTAACACTTTCCAACCTAGTTGAAAAGTGTTTATGACTTCGGTTTGTCTGGCCGTCTGGCCGTGCTCTAACTCCCGTAAATATGCTCGGATTGCCTTGCAATTTTTATATGTTATTGTCGATATCTATAGCACGTTCTCTATTTCAACTGAAGTGTGTAGCACTTATAGTTTTTTTACAGGGACACTCAAAAGAATACCGTTACATTACGGTCTATGGGGAAAAATCATTTGCGGTTTATTTTAATGATGTTACACAATTGCAACCACATTGTAATTGATATATATCACTAAGTTATATTACAAGAAGCTTAATATGGAATAGGGTGTGCATAGCACTTATAGTTAATTTACAGGGACAGTCAAAAGAATTCCGTTACATTACGTCTTGGAGAAAAATCGTCTGCGGTTTATTTAAATAATGTTTCACTATTTTAAACGCATTGAAATTTATATATATCACTAAGGTGCATTACAAGAGGCTTACTAGGCTTACTACAGAATATTGTGTGTATAGTAGTCATCGTTCATTTACAGGGACACACAAAAGAATTATCTGTCTGACAATAATTCCTGGAAGTGCGTTTTAAGTTACTGAACGCGATTTCAAAATTATATCACTTTTTGTTTATTACGTGGTGCGTATAAATTCTGTAGATCATATACAGGGAAGCACAAAAGTTCGCGAACACATTTCCGTTTATTGACAGAAACTCCAGAAGGAGAATTTTAAACAGTGCTACGCGTTTCTTAACTGAACTAAAATGTAGCATCCTATGTAAGTATATATACAAATCTATAGATCATATACAGAGCTGAATAAAAGTATTCGGAAATTTTGTATACGTTGTAAATTCCTTAAATTATGTTTTTAAATATGTTATGCGTTTTCCAAATTATTTACTTAGATGTTATCTTTCAGCTTATTAAACGGTATGATTTGTAAAATTATTTTGGAAGCGTTTGAAAGTGTTACATAATCTATGCTTGACGCATGATTTTTCTTTCTTGTTAAGTTTTCATTCAATTTTCATAAATTTTGAAATGACTCGACAAAATTCTGCAACGATTATATATATTAAATTTCAAAACTTTCGGTTGAGTAGTTTTTGTGCTGTTTTATACGGACAGACGGACAGACGAACGGACGGACGGGCGGACGGTTGGACGGACGGACGGACGGACGGACGGACGGACGAACGGACCAAACGACGAGTATAGTTGCCACGGATTTAAAGGATTACGAACGCAACTAAAAGAACTATTCGCATTCGATAAAGGCTTTAGTGAAATTATTATCACATTAGGACATAAGTGTTTTCTGAATGTAAGAATTAGTGTAAAACGCATACGAAAGAAGTAATGTTATAGTAGCTAGAGAAATTGCTGAAACCAAGTGTACGTTAGATACAGCAAATATTAGTGACATTTCTATTTTTCCTTCTACATTTTCCATATTTATTTCATGGTAATTTAAATATTACTTTGCATTATTTTAGTAAAAGAATATGATTATACTTATACAGCATGTTCACAGATTAATAAAATACATGCCTAAAAATTATTTAAAAAATCCTCAAAATGTAGAAAAGTTAAATTAAAGTTTTAAAATAAACTTTATTTCAAAATACATTTTATGTTCTATTTGATGGTTAACTATCATAATTATACAATATTTAGAAGAAAAGATATATTAAATATTATATTCTGCTCTATGAATGTTAGGGACGTTTATAAAAGTTATTTTGACGTAGTTAAGATTTTGACACAGTTCATTGAAAAAAAAAATGTATTCCTTCAGTGAATTTAAGACGAAAATATTAAGTTAAAAAAATATTCCTTCGTTCAATTTCAGAAACAAATATTAAATTTAAAAAGTTATTTGTTGTAAATATATTAACCTTGTCACGACGATTCTGTACAGAAAACTTTTTTCTTTTAGTACCGGAATTTTCGAACAAATGTCATTAATTTGATCGCAGAAATACTGTATTTAATACATTAACAGTTTTGTACATACACCATGTGTGAAACAAGAGTTTGCTTGCTTCGTTACTGAAAGCTTTCGGATAACACAAATTTTAATTGTAACCTTCGCTTTCTTTAATGACAGAATATTTTTGATTAAATAAGGCGAATATTTTTTTCGAAAAAATGGATATTTTGTCCATATTTTTATTTTATTGTTTTCAAGAAAAACTAGTCGGATGTGTCAATCCCAAAACTTTCTTCTACCTCACACAAGTTTCGCATACACTGAAAAGAATCAGCACCAATTTATATCAAGTTTTAACTGAAACTCAAGTTTTATTAAATTCCGTGCATTATTTCTTGAGATATGACTATCGCTAAAATCGTGTAAATCCTGCAAAATGCTATATAGCAGCGCCACCTGCTGGGCGATTTTTACCAAAAACTAATCAGCACCAATTTATATCAGAGACTAACTGAATATAAAGATTTATTAAATTCCGAGCATTAGTTCTTGAGATAGAGCTATTGCAGAAATCGTGAAAAATGCTGCATAGCAGCGAAACCTGCTGGGTGATTTTTACCAAAAACTAATCAACACCAATTTATATCAGAGACTAACTGAATATAAAGTTTTATTAAATTCCGAGCATTAGTTCTTGAGATAGAGGGCCCACAAAATTTTCGTCACATACAGACAGACAGACAGAGTCACAGACAGACATTCTCTAAAAATATTCAAATCGTGTTCAGGACCTTCTAAAACGTATAAATCCGACGAAAACCGGAAGTCGAAAATTTTCATGAATCCAATACTTTTTTCTTGTAAAGATAGAAGAAAGTAAAAAAAGAAAGAAATTTTAATTTCTATTTTAAAATTCCATAAGAAATATCAAGGATTTTTACATCACTAAACGTCACACATACGCGACGCTAATACACTGTAAAAAAAAAGATGTAAATCTACAAAACTAGTTTTTGTAAAGCTACAGAAATCTGTATGCTTAGTTAAATTTTATCTGTATTTAGTAACAGTTACTAAAACAACTTTTGTAGTTTTACATGTTTTTTTTGTTGTAGTTATAGGTTGTTTAAAATGTTCTAGACATCCCAGTTTCCTAGAAAATTCTTAGTAACCTTTGAGATTTGTTTTACAGTGTAGTGAAAGGGTTAAACATTGCATTCACACTGAATCCTATAAATTCTCTGTGAAAATCTATTTTTGAAATAGTAATTTAATCGGTAAATTAAGTAATTGCAGTTAGAAAAATACACTGTTTATAAGTTACGCAGTATTAGACATTGATTTAAAGTGATACCTCCCCTCTTTGTTACTAAGTACTATGATCCTTATATAATTTTTTTTTCTAAAACAAAGAAAAGAAACAGAACTGAAAGATTAGTGCATAAAAATAAAACTAAGTAAACTGCTTTCACATAAAACATCGTTCTTGCATATTCGAGATAAATAGTTGATCATAGGCAATATTTGATTATTTTCTAAAGCAAGTCTTGACCTTAAGAGGAGAAAATAATGCTGAGAACTTTTATCTCATTCGATTAAAGAGTTAAGACACTAAACAATGTGTTGGCAAAATATCTTCAAATTAATAATTAATGTAAAATCATGGATAAAAAAATAGCACCCTAATATTTATATTCTCCTCATATAGGTTAGGTATTTGGGGGAGACAACAGTTACAATATCACATATAAAACAGCTGACATTCATGTAACTTTTTCTACGGAACTTCCATTAAAGAGTGAAATCACTAAACACATGTGTTGGCAAAATATTTTCAAATTAATAATTAATGTAAAATCATGGATAAAAAAATAGCACCCTAATATTTATATTCTCCTTTATATAGGTTAGGTATTTGGGGGAGAGAACAGTTACAATATCACATATAAAACAGCTGACATTTATGTAACTTTTTCTACGGAACTTCCATTAAAGAGTGAAATCACTAAACACATGTGTTGGCAAAATATCTTCAAATTAATAATTAATATAAAATCATGGATAAAAAAATACTTTACATGCCTAATATTTAGATTCTCCTCTATATATGTTAGGTATTTGGGGGAGACAACAGTTACAATATCACATATAAAACAGCTGACATTGATGTAACTTTTCTACGGAACTTTTGAAGCTATTTCAGTATTTCTTATTTTTTATAACTGTTTTGACAACAGATAAAATATAAATTGAACACTTGGCAAAAAATTAAAGTTAAAAAGGTCATTACATCTGTTAATATAAAAAAAACGCAAACAATAGAAGCCTAGTTTTTAAAACATTGATAAATTTTTCAAACGGAATTTACCGTTAGAAAAATAAAAGTACCAACAGATAGCCCGATTTTTTTTCGTTTTTTCATGCTTCGAATAATTTGGCCGATATGGCCTTAAAAAAACGAGATGTGGTGGGAGATAAAAAATGAGACGCTTTGAAATTATTTTTTGAAAGTGTTATTATTGATATTTTTATAAACAGATTGCACCGTTAGAAAGTTTAACGTATGAAATTTAAGCGTGTATTTCTGCTGTATCGTATTTCGAATAGTTAAACTGATGCATGCTGCGAAAAACGCTAAAACAATGGCGCTTTCCGACTCTCGGTTCTTGGTTTGCGGAACATGCATTTGGATGACATGCATAAACTTTTCACACTATTTTGTGGCATTCATTATGATTTTAATTAATAACTCGGATAATTAACATAAAATGAAAAATCTGAGCCCCAGCTGCATTAGGACCTGATTTGGACTATCTCATCCAAAATTTTCGACCTCTACGTACGATAAATATTCCTAGGCATCACACATAGACAAGCAGACACAAACTTACACACATATACATACTCTATGAGACATAGACAAGCAGATACTCAATTTTACAGGCAAACTCTTTTCTTTTATTAGTATAGATTAACATTAGTTAAAATTGATAAATATATATTAATAATTAGTATATATTAGTAATTTATCATCATTTATAGACGCATAACTGCAAATATGTACAAGTGGTTTTTTACATCACTTTAATACCAGATTTTTGAAATTTTTGTGACTTATAGTACTGTAAAGAAAACACTGAAATCCATGACCTTCTTTATTTTTATATACTTCTAGAGCATATAATGTTTTTAATTAACATAATTGTTAAAATATATTAAGTTTGAATTACTGGAAAAATACTGTGGATTAATTATTGTAACTTTATCATTGAAAATCTACTGTAGTATCTGATCACGTTAAAATATAATTAATCTAATCAAAGTAACTATAATTCAACAATGAAATGAAATAATAAAGAAGTTCATTTAATTATAGTTCTTTTTTAGCATGTTGGATAAGGTAATTTTCCTGAAGAACGATTTCGTTTATAATTTTCTTCCAAATGTTAAAATTTAATTATATATTTAAATATTTTTCATTTAATTCACGACAGAATTATTTTAAAGATGCATTTTTTTTAACTTAAACAAAAGCTTATCTTATTCTTATGCAAATGCTATTAATAAAGAATTGCGCTTTAGGTAATATCTGTGAAATCTTTTCCCGTCATTTATTGAATAAAAATTAGTAATTGTTACGAAGAAAAATTATTATTTTTTTTATAAATTATGTTTAGCTGAAATTAAATTATATCCATCGTTTATATATAAAAAAAATTGTCATTTCTTATTAAAAATAACTTTTAATTTGCTATGTAATTCAATTATAATTTCTAAGTAAAATGCAAAATAATAAGTTATTTTTGTGAAAAATGTATGGATTTCCACAAAATATATCAGAAAATTATTTTTAGAATATTAGATAATAAGATATTTATATTACATCAGTTGGATTTAAAATTGTAAAGAATTATCATCTGCCACATAATTCAGGTACAATAATATTATATTAATCGCACAAACTGAAAAAAATGTCATAAATATAAAGTACGACTTATTAAATGCATAGTCAGGAAAAAATGAGTAGGCTATTTATTGACTTATTCAAAACCTTCTTTCAATAAATCCGTGATTATTTTAATTTAGGTATATATTGTTTCGTGAAAAAAAATCACATAGGTTCATTTCTTTCTTAACAGTACAATTTGAGCATTACATATTTTAAAAATTAATATTATTTCTCCTTTAAAATTACGTTCTATTGTATTTCGGAACTGTCCCTAAATAATAAAATACTGTTAGCAAAAATATTTTGTAATGTTAAACAACGAAAAAAAAATTTAGATTTCAAGTAGGCTGAGCAACGACAAAGAGCGACAAGGAAATGACTATTATACAGAGAAATAACAATGGAAATGACAGGGGAATGACAAAAGGTAAGGTTAACTTGTATACTATCATAACTTATACACACAAAAATAATTTCGATTTAAAGTTAACTTTAAAAACTCAATAAAAATGAGATGTGATCACTAATTGAGCTTTCATTACAAAATTAAGGCAAATAAAAGAGACAAGGATAGTCAATAAACATACCGACCAAGATATAACTGGAAATCTCTAAGCCTTACTTGTACGTACTTGTTTCTGCAAAAATAACATTCAAGACAGCTTCTGTGATCATATCGCTGTTCACGGGTGGAATTTTATAAAAATATAAATGCTGCCAGATGTTAGATTATTTTCATTTAATGACAGGGGAATGGCAGCAAAAACAAAATACATTTTTTATTATTTTGTCAGAAAAATACAAATATTGAAAATTCTTTTCTTGATCCATTTTTTTATTTTATGATATTTTTTAATAATTTAAGCAACAAATTTATTGCAAATATATTTGGATGGTCCACTTTTAAGAAGCATATTTGTGCATATTTGTGCATATTTGTAGAGGCAGGGACACGCAGGGGAATGAAATTTATCGCATAAACACATTTATTTCAGTAGCTTATATTTATAAATAATATGTTTTATCGCGTTATACAAACATAAAAACATACGATTAACGTATTCTGGCATTCTGTTTTCTTTTTATACAAGTTAATTCATTATTTTTGAAGCAGGGACAGGAATTTCGTTGTTGAGAGAAAAGGACCCGTTATTACTTTTATAGTAGATACAATGAAAATACTAGATTGTATGAAAACAGAATGTAATATATTGTTCAAATTTCGTTTAAGTATCGCGAAACGTTTTTTTTTAATAAATGGTTTTAAGGCATCCAATAATGTTTTAGAACTTGTTTCTCTTAAAATATGTTCAGGTAAAGAAAGGAAGTATGCCATCCTGTTGTAAAATAAAAATAGCTATATTTCAAAAGATGATTTCCATATTCAAATATTTATGTACAAATTTAATATATTGTTTAACAAAGGATATATTAAGATATTTTTGAAAATCAACACTAATTACATTTGTTCGCAAAAAAAAAAAGAATGAAAATAAAAATTGTGCCTCCCTGCTAAACAAATACCAGCGGGGACGACCGATCTATGCTCGGTTAAAATTAGCTCTGCGTTCAACTCGATATAACAATAAATTTTCGCTGTATTATTACTATAAAGAAGTTTTTTTTTAACAGTATTATTTACAGAAACAATCAATATCAAAACAAACTATATACATGTTTCTAAATTTTACATTACATATTTACAACGAAAGGGCATCCTTACAAACCAAATTTGATGTATCACGGCTTCTATTGGGAATTCTGGGAACTATTGTTCACACATTTTTAGTAAATAAATAAAGAACATGAACTTTGTACTTATTTTTTTTATGGTTTAGATGTTATATTATATTTATGCATGTTACATTGTTTTCCTTTATATGTATGTATTATTCCTATATACACAATGTGATCATCAACCAAACGAGTGTTAGAGGTTTAAGTTCACGGATACGCTAGCTAGGGAAACAGGAAGCTTATATCGTATTTCTAGGAATACTCGCATGTTGGGCGCACCCATTTTCCAAAGAACTGCCCCGCATGGGAAAATGTGCAGCTGCAAAATTAACCCATCCCAAAAAGACACTATCATTGGGTCTAAGAGTTGACCAACGGGATTTTCCTGAACTAAAATTTGCATAAGGTCATAAAGGGCATCCAATAGAAATAGACTTTTTTTTCTATATCAACGCCCAGGACGAGACATAAAAAAAAAATAATAATAAGAAGAAGAGACATTTTTTGGTTCTATGACACTTCAGAAAATAACTCCATCGGTGCGAGTAGCTTTTTTTTTGCTAAGTTCTTCCAGCCCGTACGTTCTTCGAGTTCCAGCCATCTCCACGGAAGGGTGTCTTGAGGAGACTGCTGGTGGCCCGCTGAAACAGATGTGCCTTCGTCAATCCGACCCAGCGCCGTCGATCCGACCCAGCGCCGCACGATGAATTTTCCTGAACCCCTTGGGTGGCAGATCTAGCGGTCGAGCCAAGAGTCATCACCGAGAAGGATCCCGGCTCTTTCCAAACTGGCAAGAACCATCCATCTATGAGTTCCCCTGGTTAATAACGAGCGAGGATGAACAAGGCCTACATCATTACTAGAGATGAACTTCAATAAAAGGACAATTGGTGAGATACTTCCAATACATTTTTCCCTGGCTAGCCAAAGTGAATAATATAAAAGAATACTAAAATTTTACGTATTGATTGATCGAAAGAAAAATTGTTGAATTAACATAGACCCATATGTTTATTTATAAATATTTATAAATTTAAATGTTTGGCATATTTGCCTCTAATTTTACAACGATACAATGCTGTGCTGTAAAATAATGATGTTTTTATAATTAAGTGCTTTAAATTAAAAAGAGTTAGTGTTGAAAATTTTATTTTATAAAGTGATAATTTTGAGAAATAAATGTGTTGGATTTGATTTGTTATGAATGGATAATTTTGGAGAAATCAATGTGTTCCTATTTCTCTATAATTTTATTTATTATCTCATTATATAATTAAATAAAATGTTTTTTTCTTAATAATTTTATCTCTCTATTTTCTTTATCAAAGTGTGTATTGTATTCTTAATTTAAAAAAATAATAATAATAATAAGGGCAATTATTTAATTCAAAGAGTTCAATCAGTAAAACTATCCGAACCCCCTTTACCTTTATTAACAGTGATTCACAACGCCGCTGAAAGGTAAAGTTCTTCTCGTATCCACTATACATCCCCCCTCGTAAATGTTGGAATCCCTCCCTCTTACTTTTCAGTCCAACATTTACTCTTCCTAATAATACTAATATTAATAATAATGATAATAATAATAATAATACATAGAATTAGTACTTCGTAAAGCGCTTTCATCGTACACAGAATGAATGAACAAATAAATATAAATAAATAAAGACTTAAATAAATAAATAAGATGTGCAACATGTCACAAAAATTCTCAGTATCTACGAATCGGATAAAACTAAAGATATATATACATTCACTGATAATAATAAAGATAAATTTTCACACTAATTTCAACTATATATGTTTACCAGACACAATCAGTAAAGATTCAACATAGACACACTAGCGTGCGATATAAATAACACATTCACACTCACCATTCTTCAAAATTCCAAAATTATTAAAGATAATAATAAGAAAAATATATTACAAATAAGGTAAACACACAATGGTATCGTAATTCACAACGATTATTATTGTAAGGATACTAAGACATCCATTAGGTTACACTTAAACTACGCGCCATTTTTTTCCCCTAAAAGAAACATAAGGGCTTTATATTACATGCATGTTTTACTTATTTTTAATTAAGGTATTTATATCCATATTTCCACTGCTTTCTGTATATAAAAAAAAAAAATAAAAATACAAAAATAAAAATAAGTTAATTGACACTAAAATTTAAATATATATATAAATAAAATAAAATACCAAAGGATACCGACGCGTCATGCAAACGTATCTCTAAGTGACCTAATTCCCTTTGCATCTCATGTAAACAGGTTACGTCAGAATCATGGCGCAACCATTTCAAAAGCAGGGCTGAAACGCACAATACGGATCACCAGTTACGCAACGCATTTCAGGACCCCCGCGTCTAGGCTGGTAGCTCATAGAACCCTGTAGGGGTACTTTTCCCCTGCACACGACAAAAGGAGCTCCCTTTTGTTATGGTCGCAGTACCTACTTAATTGTGGGTGATTGTCAAATGCTCTCTGTAAAAAAAAAAAAAAAATCTTTGTAAATGTTCTCTGTCTCATTGTATGCTATATAAATTCATATTCAAGAAAGCATTATGCTAGAACATGTTCATTTTAATCTTTAAGTATGTATTGTACAACAGTAATGAGTATATATTTATGCTCCTATTTATTTATAACATAATTTAACGAGCCCCCTGCTATTTCTTTGTGGTTTCTTGTTTTTCTTGTTTTTTTTTTTCTCGGCATGTAAATGTTTTTTTGGTTTTTCCTTCTGCGGACATTTTTTTTTGGTATTCTTTATAATACTATACTAGCCACGAGAAATGTGAAAAACTCTGTGCACAGATTTCTGAAGGACAATAATACAGAAACCTGAGAAGCACCATACACACAAGGAAAAAGTCTCTAAGAGGACTTTAAGCACAATGCTCTCACCAACCCGTGGGACTCTACTTTTCCCTTTTTTCAGGGGCGATAAATGTGGGAATAAATGTTCACACATTTTTAGTAAATAAATAAAGAACATGAACTTTGTACTTATTTTTTTTATGGTTTAGATGTTATATTATATTTATGCATGTTACATTGTTTTCCTTTATATGTATGTATTATTCCTATATACACAATGTGATCATCAACCAAACGAGTGTTAGAGGTTTAAGTTCACGGATACGCTAGCTAGGGAAACAGGAAGCTTATATCGTATTTCTAGGAATACTCGCATGTTGGGCGCACCCATTTTCCAAAGAACTGCCCCGCATGGGAAAATGTGCAGCTGCAAAATTAACCCATCCCAAAAAGACATTATCATTGGGTCAAAGAGTTGACCAACGGGATTTTCCTGAACTAAAATTTGTATAAGGTCATAAAGGGCATCCAATAGAAATAGACTTTTTTTCTATATCAACGCCCAGGACGAGACATAAAAAAAAATAATAATAATAAGAAGAAGAGACATTTTTTGGTTCTATGACACTTCAGAAAATAACTCCATCGGTGCGAGTAGCTTTTTTTTGCTAAGTTCTTCCCGCCCGTACGTTCTTCGAGTTCCAGCCATCTCCACGGAAGGGTGTCTTGAGGAGACTGCTGGTGGCCCGCTGAAACAGAAGTGCCTTCGTCAATCCGACCCAGCGCCGCACGATGAATTTTCCTGAACCCCTTGGGTGGCAGATCTAGCGGCCGAGCCAAGAGTCATCACCGAGAAGGATCCCGGCTTTTTCCAAACTGGCAAGAACCATCCATCTATGAGTTCCCCTGGTTAATAACGAGCGAGGATGAACAAGGCCTACATCATTACTAGAGATGAACTTCAATAAAAGGACAATTGGTGAGATACTTCCAATACATTTTTCCCTGGCTAGCCAAAGTGAATAATATAAAAGAATACTAAAATTTTACGTATTGATTGATCGAAAGAAAAATTGTTGAATTAACATAGACCCATATGTTTATTTATAAATATTTATAAATTTAAATGTTTGGCATATTTGCCTCTAATTTTACAACGATACAATGCTGTGCTGTAAAATAATGATGTTTTTATAACTAAGTGCTTTAAATTAAAAAGAGTTAGTGTTGAAAATTTTATTTTATAAAGTGATAATTTTGAGAAATAAATGTGTTGGATTTGATTTGTTATGAATGGATAATTTTGGAGAAATCAATGTGTTCCTATTTCTCTATAATTTTATTTATTATCTCATTATATAATTAAATAAAATGTTTTTTTCTTAATAATTTTATCTCTCTATTTTCTTTATCAAAGTGTGTATTGTATTCTTAATTTAAAAAAAATAATAATAAGGGCAATTATTTAATTCAAAGAGTTCAATCAGTAAAACTATCCGAACCCCCTTTACCTTTATTAACAGTGATTCACAACGCCGCTGAAAGGTAAAGTTCTTCTCGTATCCACTATACATCCCCCCTCGTAAATGTTGGAATCCCCCCCTCTTACTTTTCCGTCCAACAGGAATTTCTGTAAAATTCCTTCAGAATCTGAAAGCCAATGTTTTCGCCAATTGTCGCCAAGTTTGGCTACATGCTTTAATTTAGCGCCAAGCATGTGTTGAAAAATTTCTATGTACCCTGATTGGTTCAATTCTGTTTTCGAGAACGTTACATTGACAATCATTGGTTGAATCATGTATCTCGGGTCCTATTGAGAATTTCTAGAAAATTCCTTCAGATTTTAAAAGTCCATTTTTTCACCAAATGTCGCCAAAATGTCATTAAATTTGGCGACATTTTTTTTTCGCCAAGCATGTGTTTTGGCTTTGGTAATCTTAAAAGTCGATTTTCCCCCAGTTCTCGCCAATGTCGCCAACATTTCATCAAATATTGCCAAATTAATAGAAATGTTACCAACTTTGCGACTTCCTATGCTACCAACTGTTTAATAATAACTGTTTCAACCTTCAGTCCTACTGAAATGCATTGACCCGTAGTGACCCCAAAATGACCCACTAATCGAATTTTCTCGAAAATCTGACCCAGCCCAATGGTGTTCTCGTGCCTGAAAACTGTAGGATACGAAATTTCGTCAAAATTGTTAGGGTCGTTTTTAAGATAAAATTTGTACAACCACACACACATACACACAAGATTTGCTCGTATTATAATATATGATGTGACCATATATAGCTGACTTTTCTAAATCTAAATATGTCATCCAAATCACTCCAACACGTACCGTTTTTCCGAGAAACAGTATGCGAAAAATAACAAATAACCAGTGGACACTGCAGTTTAATATTTTTTAGCAATATCTAATATATTTTAGATGAAGGTTTTAACTTCTAAAGAAAATTTAAGGATAAAAATATCTGCAAAAAACTTTAGTCAAGCCAGAAGATCGTCTCATTTATTCCATCGAACTTACAGTAAAAACTCGAAGATGGAAAAAGGCATGCGCGAGAAGAAAAAAAATCGTATTTTAACTTTATTAGAGGATGTCGTCATCCGCATCGGGAAAAACACTTGGCAAAAAAAAATTAATTAATTAATTAATTAATCGATTACATATAAAATACAATTTAATTTAATATAACAAAGCATCCGTTTACTCTGCACGTGAAATACAACTGCTTTGAAAATATATTTTGTTGATATTTGTCTCGTGCATTCTTCTTTTAGTATCCCACCTCTTTTGATTCTAACAGTACAAGCTGACATATTTAATACCTTTCGCCACTGCATCTTCGCTAAATGGTTATATACATTTATTTATAGATAATTTACGTATCGTTCTATTGAGTTTAATAGTTACGGATTTATTTCTGACGATATAGTAAGACATAAAATATCTCAATTTTAAAAGCAATCCCTTCTAGCAAAAAAGATGGTACATGATAATAATAATTTCATTGACATATTTGGATTTATTCAGACAAAATCTATAAGGATCACCAATTTTGTTTTACAAGGAGAATTTTGGTGCCTACCAGTTTTATTATACGTTAAATAAAAAGATGTACGCAAATTTTTTAGACGAGTTTGATAAATGATTTTAAAAATAGAATTATTTTGGAGGAAAATATTATGGAAACCACTTATTATTTGTAATTCATATTATCGTCTGATACTTACAAATTTATTCTTCTTTCTTGATTGTGCATAGGAATAGTCTGTAAATCGGATAATACGTTTTTTTTTTTTTTTTTTAATCCGAAGAGAAATATTCGTATTCAGAAGTTTAAAATGATTGTACATCGTAAGTATAAAAAATTATAAGTTCAAAATAAACATTACTGTAATTTGGAAAGGGCTATCCCAAAAATCGGTACTTATACATAGTAAAAAGTCTGTAAATGGAAAAAAAAAAACATGAAAAAAATTACTCCATTTAAAGACTGAAAACGAAAGTCCATGTAATGATTTATGACTGATGCAAATTTCTCTTACAATCTGAAAATAATAAGACGATTGGAGGAAAATGCTACAATCAATTCATCGTACTATTAAGAGAATGTGCTATGTCCGCGATATTTACAGAAAAAATCCTTTTTTTTTCAACGTCTTTCAAACAGTGAAACAGCACCAAATCAATGCCACTGCTCATGCTTCAAAAACAGCCGTTGTATTTGTAGAAAAAAAATCACACAGATATTGCACTTATGCCTTTCCAAATATCGTTAAAAAGTCACCTGATGTTTCACTTATGGTTTATCGTGCATTTGGTCTGCAGCAAATAACTCTTTCAAAGCACGAAACCACCGCGAATGATTGGCTATGGAAAGCTTTTAAAGAGGTTGGCCTAGAGAGAGGTTACCCCTGTAAATGTTACAAAAACCTTTTTATGATGGAAAGCATGATGCAGAATTAGAATCCAGGAACAAGATTATCAAATAGATCTTTTACAACAAAATTTTTGTTGATGCAACAAAACTTTTCTCTGGGTGTGGGTAACTCGGAAAAGGTTATTGTATATTATATTTCGTGGTCATATTAATTTTCCCTGGATTAAGAAACATTTGTCTATATTTTAGTTGTGTACCAAGTAGCGAGTAATATGTTATTAAACCCTGATTTGAACCCATTGGATTTGTCCCTTGTTATTGTCTTTCGTTAATTATGTATATTTTTCTGCACTTTCATATGTGTAGATAAAAGTACTCATATAAATGTAATAGTAAACGGAAAGATTATTTGTCATAAAAAACTCTTCTGAAATTGATTTTCGAGGGATATTTCATGCACAAACAAAAAATGCAACGTTGTATCGAAATTTATATTCTAAATAGATACCGAATATGTTATAATTTCTCAATGATTAACAAATATAACACAAATTAAGAATAGCAAAATAACAATTTATCGGAGAACGTGACAGAGAAAATATCAGAGGACTATCATTAGGTTAGCATAAATTATATGTGACATAAATTGTACCATAATTACATAATTTAGGCATTGTCAGGGTCTATTTTATGAATCTAAATTATGAATAAAAATTGCGAAAACATTATTGCAAAGATTTTACGAAAACTCATTCAGATACATTTAGAATAATGTTAATTTCCATTATTTCATTAATTTGTTAACATCCGTTACATTGTTCATTACTTTAATAAAACTTTAGTATGAAAATGAACATAAATACAAATAGTAAGTTAACATGTACATTACGAGTCATTTATTTAGTAAGTTCGATTTCAAATAAACTCCGTAATTTTATTTCGTGTGTAGTCATATATACTATGTTTAACTCTATTTGTACATACACATTCACACATAAACAGGATTAATGGTTCTCAAACTTTCATGCATCGCGCATATTTTGAAAAACTAAATGCGCCTGACATATGTCACTATGATTGTTAGTGGTTACATTAATGCATAAAAAATGAAAACAAAGAAAACACCGAATATACGAAAAAAAAAACTTTATATTTGGATTCAATGTAAACTTCGGAATGAAAACTTCGGAATAATGTGACGAGTGCTCTTCTTTAATTTTGGATCCAAAGTGAACATTTAATGAATGTTTACCGAAGTACACTGTCAGCAAAACTCGTTTTTATACATAAATAATTTTAATTTTTTAACAAATAATTTCCGTACTTCTAGAAAACATGCTTTATCTGTGAATTCTTACGGAAAGTCTGAAGAAGAGGGAAAATTTCATTTATGCCCTGCATGGATGAGTATTGGATCTATTAATACTAAAGTTCGAATTATTATTTTTAAAATGAGAAACTAAAAATTAAATAAATTGACATTGCAAATTTATTTAAAAACAATAAAACACAAACAAAAAGGAGTGCTTTCGAATTTAAAAAAGTATATATATAACAATTAATTTTCCCATTCATTTTAATTTGCAATTTATTTTTTAAAGTTAACAAAAATATTCGAACTTAAAATATATTCTAAACAAACAGATTAATATATATATATATATATATATATACAGGGTGTTTCACAAAGGACACCTAACTTTAAAAATCAATAACCCGGAAACTATGATAGATAGAAACATGAAACCAATGGTATGTTTATTAAAAAAATCGTAAGAATTTTATACGTAAAACTCAAAATTTAGTTAAAAATAGCACCGATAGATGGCGCTGAGAGCGTTAAGAATCCTTCTAAACCGAGTTCAGAAGCATAGAAAGATTAGTCGACGAAGATTTCGTCATTGAAATCTGGCGCTATTAGCGTATAGTGAAAATAATTCCGAAAGTGGTGTATACCGTGGAGGAACGTGTGTTTATTGTGTTGGGAATACCACCGATTAAATCAGTCCTACTGCCACAAGGAGAAGTTTTCAAACGCGATTTCAAGTCGCAAAAGGCCCAGATGGAAAAACAATTCGTGAGCTTTTCAAAAATATTCAACAGACAGGCAATGTGGCCGATGCGAAATATTTTCACTATACGAAAATAGCGGTCAGATTTCAATGGTGAAATCTTCGACGGCTAGTCTTTCTTTGCCTCTGAACTCTCTTTAGAAGGATTCTTAACGCTCTCAGCGCCATCTATCGATGCTATTTTTAACAAAATTTTGAAATTTATGTATTTCTTACGATTTTTTTAATAAACATACCACTGGTTTCATGTTTTTATCTATAACCGTTTCCGAGTTATTGATTTTTAAAGTTAGGGGTCCTTTGTGAAACACCCTATATATATATATATATATATATATATATATATATATATATATATATATATATATATATATATATATATATATATATATATATATATATAAGTTAAATTAAATGAAAAAAAAGCAACAAACAAAAAATATGATTTTGAAATTAAAAAAGTAACAAATAATTTTCTAATAAATACTCCCGTAACAGTCCAAAGATGGCGGCACAAAGAGATATTTATTTTTTTTAAACCGACGTTCTTCATTTAACGGAAAAATTACCTCCTGTAACAGAGAAAAAAACGGATATTCTACAAATAATGGAAATATTCCGGTAGCAGTGCTGCCAGGAATATTTCCGTGATTTGAAGGAAGTATTTCTGAGAGTGTACAATCTATAAAAATATATCCGTAACTTGATATGTGTTCCATTAATTCTAGAGAAATTTCGTTTTGATTGGCCTATTTTCTCAAAACGTTTAAATTTCAGCAATCTAAGCTAAAAAGTATATGAAATCCTCCAATCTAATTTATATTATATTTTTGCCAATTCAAACGGGTGTACAAACAGTTTTGGTGCACTCTCTGTTTTAATACTTGACTTTTTATATTTGTCAGTTCCCCTTAAATCACACAAACTTCACGAATCTAAGTTCAAAATTTCATCAATTCTTTCAGTCAAAAGACAAAGATTTTGTCGAATAACAGATAATTTCTTCCAATAACTGTGGTGTTCTTGCCAATCATTTTTTTCAGCAAATTGTTATAGAGTGTAGAGTTATAAATCATCTTCATATCTAGTGTGTTTATATATTTTATTTTTTAAATTGTCAGTAACTATAAGCATAAAATTATAAATAGTTCTTTAAAAACAGTGTTTTATAAGCATCTTAAAAAGGACACCTAATCGCCCGACTGCAATTCATGTTGTTCCAAAAAATAATCGTTACAATAATCGTCACATGCTGTAACGATCTTATTTATGAACCGATTCGGATGTGACTGAGTATGTGTATAGGACATACCAAGGTCTCGACCAAGTTCGTTGGTTAGCTTCATCCGCCATTTTGTTTCAATTTTACTTCAGGTACTATTGTTATTCTTAAGACAAGAAAGCGGTTCAAGTAAGCACAATGGTAATGAGTCGTCCTAAACGTTGGAAGTGGCCAGAACGGTGTGGCAAAAGATTTTATAACCCGAAAAAAGTTAAAGGATGCCTTCCAACTTTCCATTTTTATTTTTAAATCAATTTAAACGAGAATATTTGTAAAATTCAAAATATTATATAATTCACGTAACAATAAGTAACATTTAATTGGGTAACATTTTTAGTTCAAATTATACTTATTTTGTTTAAAAATTACTGAAACCATTAACAACTATGTATTAACGCCATCGTTAAATTCTGGGAACAGCTACAGCATTCCAATTATTCCTAATTATAGAAAAAAATAATTTGTCAAATTGTGTGTAGTTGTTTGGGTAAAATTAATAGTGTATTAACGTGCTAATTTATTTGTTACTTATTGTTTTTTTTTTATTTCCAAAGTCAAAAGTCCTTGAAATATGTATATTATATAACTCATTATTTAATTATAATTCAGTATTAAGTATTTAAAAAACTGATTACAATTTAAATAATAAAATAAATATGAATTGACATGCATAAAATTCATTATCGCATTTAGGTACTTTGGACATTTCATTTAGGTTTTAACTACTGTAAATGAGACGAAAAGTATCTAATTGTGACAATGATATATTTTTACTTCGATTACTTATGATAATTTATTTTTTTTAAAAACAAATATGTTTTGATTTAAATAATAATAACCAATCCGTTGTTGCTTACATTTGGTATTTTATCTGGTACTACTAAAAGAGTAATTTATATTTATTTATATTTTTGGAGGTCCTCGAAAACAGCCCTAATAATTTTGATCAAAACAACGATTAAAGAGATTTTGGGGATGATGTGTCAGAATGTCATCTGCAAAAAAAAAAAAAAAAAAAAAAAAAAAAAAAAAAAAAAAAAAAAAACATTTTCATGAAAGAAGCACCCTTTGCACGTGTGGAAAACATTAAGAAAACGTAAATGAGTACAAGAACTGCCAAAAATTGAAATGAAATATAAAATTATTACACATAGTATGCGGTATGCGAAATGAAACAACTTATTATACAAGGTCATCGAAAAATGTTCGACAGATTTGAAAAAATCATAACTCTAAAAGTAATTGAGTACACTGTAAAAAAAAAAAAAAAAAAAAAAAAATATGGGTCGATCTACTAAAAAAAAATTAGTTTTTCTCATTGATCTTTGCAATTACTAAATTTTTTTTTTGTATTCTTACTCAGTTGCAAGAAAATCTGTAAGAAGTACTAGAAAACAGCTAGCAACATTACTAGAAAACAGCTATTAATGATTCTGGTTTATAGGACCAGTTACTAAAATAATCTGTGGTATACAAATATACTAAAAAAATATTAGTAACCTCAGGTTTTTTTTTATAGTGTAAACACAATAATTTTCATTCCAAAGTACTCAGCAATTAGCCATTATTTGTTAGATGTAACTGTTTTAAAGCCGTGACATTTAGTCGATGCGCCGAATCGATGATCTAAAAACCACAAATTCGCAATTTTCACATTTGATTTAGGTTTTTCGTGTACATAGTGGATCCTTTCCTACTAAATCGACGATGCTGAAGAATTTTCTAATTGACGTTTTTCCCATACCTCCAATAGTTTTAGATATAATTTCGCAATTAAACGTTAGAGACGCTGCGAGTAGGTTAATTGGATATCACATATTCCCTTTCTAGTTTCTTATATGTAGACATCAGTTTTGTAGGGTTATCTGCTTCCGTTCACAAATTAAATGTCTACGGAAATCGTACGCTTTCCACTCCGGAATCATTGAAAAGGTGGGACAACACGAAGGTTTCGTTTACCGTGCAATCGCTTCTTTGCTTTGTCTGAAGGTCATGGCTGCAAAGTAATTACGCCTAAAAAATCTCGGATTATTGCCGAGTACTTTTCAAAGAATATTTCTGTGTTTCATAAGTTACTTTTTCGATTCCTGTTATTCCTGTCCTCCTGTACCCGCTCTTCGCAAAAATAAAGTGGCTAATTTCGCCTAATTAGATCCATACGCAATTGCAACTGTATGAATGTTACAACAATGATTAGAAAAATGAAATTATTTTTGCGTCAAACCTACGATAATTGGCTTTGATGCTGATAAGTTTTTTGGATCTTGATAACAATCTCTTAGCGTGACATCTACGGGGAAATTGTTTTTATTCAATGCCTGCTCTTGCATAAGTGGACATTATTGCATAAGGCATAAAAAGTGCACAAGAACTGCTAAAAATTGAAATGAAATATTAAAATATTGCAAATAGTTTGTGATATATTGTATCCGAAATTAAACAATTTCTTATTTTATACCTGTTCATAGAAACTATCTAGAATTCCGCACTCAGATCACCAGCCAAGGTTCGCGTCAAACAAAAATGATGCCAGCAATAAAAGAAGATTATTAATGATATTAAAGTGATTGCTAAAATCTAAATTTAGTTGATGATTGGAACTTACTGTAGAACTAGCATATGAGTAAGCATATGGTACATTTAACATACTTCCTGTATTATAACACTTGAGCATTTCGACATATAAAATTCAGTATTAACTATTCGTTATAAAATTTTAAAACAACTTTGTTCTTAAAAATTTCATCTAAATTTTTTTTAGTGATGCTTAAGAAATAATTAATTGATTTTTAAATATACAAGTATGTGATTTTTACGACTATATAAATTTCGCAAATCTTTTACATTCTATCAGTTTTCCTCCCGACTAAAAAAAAGGTTTTCTGGAAAACAAACTTAAAGAACAAATTAGGGGAATACAAAAAGCTTTCTTTTATATCTATAAATAAAACATAACAATAAAACAAAATGTCCAACTTCAAATTTATTGCATGAAATAAATTTCATCTTATCGAATTCTTATCTATCTTACTTTTTTATGAAAAGAAATTCTTTACGATAATTAAAAATATTTATATTTAAAAATTTCACTTTGTTTTAATGTATTTTGCACTTAATTAACCAAAAATAATATATTTTCATTATTAAAAATTTATATAAAAAATATCTTTTTCAGACATTTGACTTTCAAATGCTCTTTCAATTCTGAGATCAAAGAGTTTGATGCTATTCAGGAATGGAATTCAGCGAAAAATACTATCTCCATAATTTTTACGCGCAATTTGATTAAAATTTTTCCGCACATTTTAATAATGTATAATATTTTTAAAAAATATATTAGTATATTCTGAAAAATTCTAAGAAGTATTTTCCTTATATTTTGTCAGATAAATAAAATGAAGTTATTAGTTTTTTTTTTTTTTTAATATGAAGGTTTTTTGTTTAAACCGAATATGGAAATGTCACCGAAAAATAAAGTAAAATAAAATAAATGCATAAATCAGCTAAATCAAAAAATTAAGAATGAAAAAAAATTATCATTTGCGGCAATACTTTGAAATAGGGCTTTTCAAAGTTTAATGGAATGAATTTAGTAAATATTTATCGAAATGATATAAAACATTTATTATTCATTTATCAGACTGTAAAAGAAAATCTTTTCCAAAATTTGAGTCCGAATCTACTCGCAATTTTATGTTTAACTATATCATAAACGCGTGCATAATAAGCGTACATAGTAACTATACGTACTGAAGCAGTTGTACAGAGTGAAATAGTCCATACAGTGAAACAGAGAGGCTTTTTAAACAAAGTTAATGATGGTATCACTAGACTAGTAAATCTGCAGATTACGATCCTTAACGTCAGCTCTAAAAGTCATTGTTTTTTAATCTAACTTTTCATATTATTTATCCTCTTACAATTCGCAATTTAATTTTTTTATATTGCATACATATTTATAGGCATATAAAATACTTCGGAGGTTTCAGAAATTAGAAGCGTTAAATTAAACACGGTTTATGCAATGATATTCTGAAATTCTTATGAACTTCTTATTCATTTAACTTTTTAGATTAAAAAAATAAACTTGTATTAAAATAAATTCTTCATATATGTCAATGGAATACAAAAAGAATTTATTTCGATAATGAAATATTGCAGCAAAATAGTGCGAGTTACTTGAATTTTATTATTGTGATATTCTTTGCAATATGGTTGCTGAGCAACTAGTAGAAGAACAAAGTAAAATGAAATGCATTTTAAAATTTGTAAAAAAATATGAAAATAAAATGTTTTATATTTACCGAACAGATGCAAAAAATTTTCCAATAATTTAAACAATTAATTTCAAAATTCTAATGAATATATCAGCAAACTATCAAAGCTATTGGAAATACTTAAAACCTCCATATCGAAAATTTAGCATTAATAATTTTACGTTTAAATCCATTATTCAGATATGCTATTTTTATTTCAGTTAAAAATGAAATTTGAAAATCGTCTGCATTCCCATAGGAAAGCATTATGACCTAAAAAGAAATGTTCTATATTTTTCGAACGAATGAACCAAATGTGACTAAAAACTATACAGCTAATTACTGGTACCTCACCAACATACCCACCAAAAATCAACCGAAATGGACGATTTTTATGGCAGTTATCGCGGAACAGACAGACAAACAAACAGAAACCAAAAACTTTTTGTGTCTCCAATTTGAGCATTCACTGGCGTGTCAATAGTGTGTTTTTAGAAAATGAGAGTTGGAAAATATTTTTATTTTTGTAATTTATGTTACTGAAAAAAATAACATCCTATTATTTGTGCAGGCAATTAATTTTAATAAAATTGAAATAAATCATATTAATAATTTGTTTCCATGAATTTCATTTGATCAAAAATGTATACTCATAAATAATATTTACATTTTCTTGTGGGAATCGTTTTGGATATGCGTTTATAGGTATGGCAGCAATGCAGTCGCTGATCAAATTTCATTTTTCTACAAATTATTTTGTTAAAAATATGTTTATTTTAATACAGGGTGTCTCTATTAGGTACTTTTCGGTTAGCCGGGCGCCAGGGTTGAGTTGGGTTGATTATTGACAGCCAATTTTCTACACTTGGGATATAGGTCCGGGGGGAGTGCCCTTCGTGGGGGTCTTTCTAAGGGAACCTAACCCGTATTTACGCATGGATAAATCCACGGCTCGAAGAAAACCACGAAAACTCCGAACGATTAGGCCGACGGGCACGATTGGGATCGAACCCAGCACCTCCCATCTACCAGCTTCGAGAGCAGAACCTCTCAGCCACTGGTGGGGCTAGCTGGGCGCCAGTGATTTATATACATGTATATACACACATATATATAGATACAAAAAGATCTACATACACATATATATGCATATACATATATATTTATACATGTGCATATATCACTGGCGCCCGGCTAACCGAAAAGTACCCTCTTTTCTTATCGATTACTAACAGCTACTTTCTAAACCGTTAGTTTTAGAGGTATAGTTCCAATAGCAAAAATGTCTCACATTTTGCTCTGCTTCATATGAAAATCGATTTAAGTTAAAAATACATTTATACAATACCTGAGTCCCATAAGTTTTATTTTGAAAAAATTTCTCCGTGCTCTAACAAGTAAAATACTAAAAATTTATTCTTCTATTACCAAAACTTTCCAACTTACGATACTTAGAATTTTATGAATTTTCATCATTTTAGTCACCAAGAATGGAAAATCGTTTTTTTAGGGCCAGAAAACGATGAAAAGACATTAAATTCAAAGTATCAGAACTAGGTAAATTTTTTAACAAAAATTTACTTTTAACCACATGAACTGATTTTAATGATATGGTTTCATATCAACATAAAACAGCGTCTATACTTTAGCGCCTATTCACGATTCCCAAAGTTATTTAAAACATTCCGTTTAAAGGACTTTTAATTAAAATGTCCGTTGCCAGCATACATAGCGATTATTTATACGTTACAAAAATAACAGATTGTTGGAACCTGTTACCTATGTAGCTGTGGAACGATACAATATATTTAAAAATAAACTTTCTCTATTTCCCATCTTTAGTTGGTACAAAGTGAAACAGTATATAACTGTATACATTACAATTATATTTATTTCATAATACGAAACGAGCAGGGAAGACCGAGCTATGCTCGGTCAAAATTAAATTTGAGTTCAAATATCATGACCCATAAACCAAAATGACCCACTAATTGAATTTTCTCGAACATGTGACATAGCCCAACAGTCTTCTCGTGCCCGAAAACCATAGGATGCAAAATTTAGTGTAAATAGTCTGAGCCGTTTTTAAGATAAAATAGCTTGACCCATGATGACCTATGACAAAAATGACCCACTAATCAAAATTTCTCGACCATGTGACCTAGCCTAATAGTTTTCTTGTTCCCTAAACCTGTAGGGCGCTAAATTTATTTCAAATCCTCTGAACCGTTTTTAAGATAAAATAGCTTGACCCATAATGCCCCACGACTAAAATGACTCACTAATTGAAGCCGGATACAAAATTTCGTCAAAATCGTTTGAACCGTTTTTTAGATACAATTAGCTTGACCATGACCCAAAATGACCCAAAATGACCCACTAACTGAATTTTCTCGAACATAGGACCTAGCCCAACAGTCTTCTCGTGCCCGAAAACCATTGGATGCAAAATTTAGTGTAAATTGAGCCGCTGTTCAGATCTTGACCCACAATGACCCAGAAATGACCCACTAATCGAATTTTCTCGGACATGTGCCCTAGCCAAATGATTGTATCGTGCTCGAAACTCGTAGGACAAAAATTTAATCAAAATCGTTAGAGCCGTTTTTTAGATAAAATTAATTTGATCCGCGTTGACCCAAAAATGACCCACTAATCGAAAGTTCTCGAACATGTGACCCAGCCCAATAGTCTTCTCATGCCCGAAAATGGTCGATACAAAATTTCGTCAAAATCATTTGAACCGTTTTTTAGATACAATTAGCTGGACCATGACCCAAAATGACCCAAAATGACCCACTAACTGAATTTTCTCGAACATAGGACCTAGCCCAACAGTCTTCTCGTGCCCGAAAACCATTGGATGCAAAATTTAGTGTAAATTGAGCCGCTGTTCAGATCTTGACCCACAATGACCCAGAAATGACCCACTAATCGAATTTTCTCGGACATGTGCCCTAGCCAAATGATTTTATCGTGCTCGAAACTCGAAGGATAAAAATTTAATCAAAATCGTTAGAGCCGTTTTTTAGATAAAATTAATTTGATCCGCGTTGACCCAAAAATGACCCACTAATCGAAAGTTCTCGAACATGTGACCCAGCCCAATAGTCTTCTCATGCCCGAAAATGGTCGATACAAAATTTCGTCAAAATCATTTGAACCGTTTTTTAGATACAATTAGCTGGACCATGACCCAAAATTACCCAAAATGACCAACTAATCAAATTTTCTCAAACATGTGACCTAGTCCAATGGTTTTTTGGTGCCCCAAAACGGTAGGATACGAAATTTCGTCAAAATCGTTAGAGCCGTTTTTAAGATAAAATTTGCATATATAACCACACCCAATATTTGCTCGTATTAGAATATACCAGCGGGAACGACCGAGCTATGCTCGGTCAACATTAGCTTTGTGTTCAACTCGATGTAACAATAAATTCTCGCTATATTATAACTGTAAAGAATTTTATTTTTAACAGTATTATTTGCAGAAATAATCAATATTAAAACAATAAATTAGCTTGACCCACTAATAGAATTTTCTCGGACATGTGACCTAGCCCAGTGATTTTATCGTGCTCGAAACTCGTAGGACACAAAATTTAATTAAAATCGTTAGTGCCGTTTTTTAGATAAAATTTATTTGACCCGCGTTGACCCAAAAATGACCCACTAATCAAAAGTTCTCGAACATGTGACCCAGCCCAATAGTCTTCTCGTGCCCGAAAATGGTTGGATACAAAATTTCGTCAAAATCGTTTGAACCGTTTTTTAGATACAATTACCTAGACCATGACCCAAAATGACGCACTAATCGCTTTTTCTCGAACATGTGACCCAGTCCAATGGTTTTCTGGTGCCCCAAAACGGTAGGATACGAAATTTCGTCAAAATCGTTAGAGCCGTTTTTTAAGATAAAATTTGCATATATAACCACACACAAGATTTGCTCGTATTAGAATATATGATGATATGCATTATGTGTACTTTAATATGATTTAATGCCTTGAAATATGGCACTCATAGACAGGTTCACTTTTCTCACCTTATCACTACATTTCAACTGTAAATTTCTATCACTTGATTTATCAGTTTTTGGGGCCGTTTAAAGTGTCTACAATGCAGCCGTTCATACAAAGATGTTAAAAAATCTAACCACTTATATATTATATATGATTGCATAATCTGTCGGTGAAAAACGTAAACAAACAACACTGTCTCACTGAGTACAAGGTGCGGTATACGGTGAGACGAATGCTTATTACTATTTTAAATTTATCTTTTACTATTTCTACTCCTGTTTTTTTTGTGTCTCTACTCCACCCAAACTATACGGCTGATGACTATCATATTCAGCAAAGTCATAACTGTCGTGGCCTGTATAGCACGTGCACAAAATATCTGGCCCAAATCATGTCCTTCAGGAATAATTATACATCATAAGTGGCCGAAACTGCTGAAAATTTTCTGAAGATACAGTTCCCCAAATATAGTACTAGCCGCCAATGAAATTTCACTATATTTAATGCTATTACATTGTAGTCGAAAGACACAAATTTATAAGTAAACTTTCATTGTTGTTATATTTTTATAACAACGCGCAACGTTTATTTTTATAACGTCACGAATTCTTAAACAAATACGCTATTTGGATTTGGTCAAAAGAATTATAAAACAAATTACAAAAATACATTTAAAACAACTATAAAATTTTTAACAACACCATTTTTTCATTCTCAAAAAATAGCAATAGTTTGCAACTCGTCAAAATCTCATAGACGCACTGCAAGTAAGAAATGCCGACTTTTGGAAGTGCCCGAAGAAATTAGAAGTCATCAAAATTAGAAATTATCAATGCCTTCATTACTGCATTAAATAAAATTTTGTAAATAAACTCGCTCAGCTGAGTTTCACTTAGGCTCTTCAGGCACTTCCCAACTAAAAGTCTGTGTACGACACTCCACTATGATAAATGCAATTATAGTGTCTTATTACTTCATTTTGCATATTATAGATATACTGATTAATATATTCCCATGTAAAATTCGGCAATATTTTTTTTGTATATTTTGATGTTTAAAAGTTATTATTAGCTGTTATATATTTTCTTAGAATCGTGAAATTTAATCTATTTTGAAGTTTCAGCATAAAGTTTTGAAAAATCGAGTGATACATGATTCAGCCTTTTTGCACCATAAAATGGTTGAAAGTTAAAGGGTAGAACTTTACAGTGTTCAACGCATATAATTTCTGATATGTAAAAAAGAAAAACATTAATTTTATTTTATCTCCAATACATAAGTGAGCTCTTTTAAAAATGCGTCGGTAAGTGCATTGAAGTTTTTAACGCATAATAAATATTGTTGAAATCAACTTTTGTTTTCATTTTTTGCTTTAGTTTAGATCAACTTGCATATGTGTTATATTTCGTGTTTTCATTTCCCTTGCATTATCTCTCATATTGACATTTCTAATTTTATGTATGCTCTTTATTTGAAAAGGTCAATTTTAAATTAAACATTTCGTTTTAAAAACTCGAGTAATGCAGTTTTGTTGGAGTAACAGGAATAAAATTAAATTGACATTTTTTTAAAATTAGAAAACCGTATAAAAAATTCTTTTAAGTGAAATTTTATTGAAAATTAATGGCATTACGGGCATAATGGCACTATGAATTATTTTGAAAACATTAACCTTTCCCTTTATTTTGAACATATATTTTATAATATTTATTTATTATTAACCTTAGTTTGAACACTTTTCCAATTTGAATTCCCCATTTATCTCTGGCAGGTAAAAAATTAAAGCGCGTTTCAACCCTCTTGGGACAACCTTTATAAATTTTACATGTTTTGTCGGTATTTAAAACGGTTAAATCACTAGTGATTAATCTAAACTATCTTTCTACTTCAAATTTTTAATTGATAAGAAAAAAAAATTCTTCCAAACGGCAAGGGGTCGATGGTTCCTTACTTGTTTGGACGTATTTGGATTGCAAAGAAAACTATATATCCTATTTTTAAATAATCACATGCATGATAAAAATTACCACGTGCTTTAAGTCTTGATGAAAATCATCAATAAAACCTCTGGGCATACTGACAAAACTGCATGTCCTGGTCAAGGGAACTAAAACAAGTAATTTTGTTTCAAAAATATATTATCGGATTACATCACTTAGAGAAACTCATTAATTCAATACCAAAAAATATATATATTCGCGAGAAAGAAGGAAAAATTTCAATTAAAAAAAAATTATTTTCATTTGGTTAACCTATTATTTTTGGAACACCCATTTTTCACACATTCCTTTTATTTTATTTTTTTTTACTGTAACTTTTTATTAATAAAAAAATGCTTAAGTAAGTAATTTTATAGTTTTCACAAAATATTATTTAATATTCTAATATAACAGTAAAATAGAAAACACAAAGTTTTGGGATGGACCATTCATTTTGCAATGCACTGTATGGCTTCGACAAAAGTACTTTTGTGAAAATTATACTCTTTTCTCATGTTTTCACCTATAGTTTCACGAAAAAGATCTTTTGTAAGAAAACGTTTATTTATTGATTAACTGGTAATTACAAGATGTAATGATAACTATGAATATTTATTATGTTACATTAATTACTGGTCTCATTAATTGAAGAAGCGATAAAGAGTTATATTTGTTATTCAGAAACTGATTTTCTCATTCTAGCATATTTGTCACATGAATGCATCAGTTACAAACTAAGGAATGTTAAAGAAGTTATAACAATTGTGAAAATTCTTTCATGTGCATGAAAATGTTTTCTAGTAGTAATGAAAAAATAAAATATTCACTTCAGATTTCTCGGGAAAATATTTTGATTTCTGTTTTGAGCGATTATGCTTTTATAATGCTAAAATGAGTTGCAAACTGATTGCTGCATAAAAGTTAAACGAATAATTACTGGAGATTAAACAGGTTATTTAGATTCTGAAAATCGCTTAAAATGCAGGCAGACATACAGTAAAAGATGTACAATGAATTTGCACTTATAAATTTACTTCTTATTTTTAGACATTTTAAGTATATTTTTAGTGTGAATTAGATGTGTAAGATAAGACAGTGATAAATCACAAGAATAATAATTACTGATGCATATATTCATATTCATACATATATTCATACAGACACACTCACACTTATATAGGTATATGTTTGTATATATGTATGTATGCAGGGATATATATGCATATATATATATGTTTTTTGAAAGTCAAAGATAACAAGAACTTGATATGTTTTTTGAAATTCAAAGATATTATATATATATATATATATATATATATATACATGCATTCTATCAGGAATAATTTTTGTAACAGTATACCGAACTGTATTTTTTGGAAAAAAAGACGTACTAAAATTTTGTAAAAACATTAGTAATTGATATCATGAAATGCATGTGATATTTTACTAAGTAGAAATAGTGTTTAGTCTTTAATTATCTAGTTTTTTAAAAAGGGGCGCCCTGTATTGGCAAATGATTTAACTAAAAACTTTATCGTACTTAAAAAATCACCACTGTTTAAAACTCTTTCCTCAAACTGCATTCATTTATATCGCTTCTTTCCATTTGTATAATGTTCTGAAATGTTAATGAATGTATGGTTAAACAGGTATTAAACTATTTTTCGGGATGATCATTATAATGAATTCATAATCATTTATAGCAAACACTTTATATATGTATTACATTAAAACCTGTGAAAACGGAACTTGCCAATAAAGAAATTCTTCTTTTATATCTTTTAATAGTTCTGGTAAAAACGTTTTAAGACAAATGTAACTTAATCTCTACCTAATTAGACAAAAGCCTGTCTGAATCGGAATATTCTTATAGTCCTTTCGGATGCCACCTTTTAAATATTTCGCTCAGTTAAAATATTTTGTTTTAGGAACTGTGATGATAAATTATCTTATAGCACATTATCTTTCTGTTTCCAACTATCATAATGTATTTAAAATTTAACTACACTCTTGTGGGTCGTAAATTTTAACGTAATTTTAATATGTAAGAATATTATTTTTTTAGGGTATCGTAAAAAAGCTTTTATTTTTCTTTAGTAAAATATCCTATTTTAATCGGAATTTTTCATATTTGCTATTTTGTAGGTTAATTACATAGAGGAAAGTGGAGTACAATCGCTTACCTAATAATTAGTTGCTTCTTAAATCCAAAATTATATGAAAATTTGCATACATGTTGAATATTTATTCCTGTACCATAATATAAATTTAAAAATATTATCAGCTTATCATATTTGCATTAATAAATGACTATTTATAAACAGTCAAATCCTCCTGTCTTATCCCATCAGTGGGGTAAAACCGCATGGATAATTTAATCTTATAGGGAAAAAAAATTAGACTTTCTTTTAAAAAATGAACACAATATTTTATTTTATAACTTTAACTATGAAACTAAACTAATAATATTTCAATTGTAAGTCTAATTATTTCATAACTGGAGACAAAGGGATAAATATTCTTATTAAAATTCAATATTAGAAAAAAGTTCAAATTTTTATATCACTCTTCTTGTCCATGTAGTTTTGACTGCTTTTTGATTAAACATTGTTTACGGGCTCTTCAAGTTATTTTTTTTTTCGATATCTTCTTTTATACACATAGGATATACGATTTAATCCCAAGACAAATAAGAGGCGTAAAGAAAGTCGTTAAACTGCATTTATTAGACAAACAGTGTTATTGTGGAAAATAAATCCTTATTAAATATGCTACACACAATAATATGAAAACTTTCAAAAATTGAAAACTAGCAAAATTAAAACAAAAAAGGATAATGTAAACTTTCCAACGCATAAAATATACAAATGACAGTATAGAGATTCCGTAATGTTTACTTTTTCTTCTTGCTTAAAACTAAGTATTTCAACATTAGCAGCTTCAAATGATTCAAACTGTGATATCCGGTTTTCATTAAACTATACAATTTTGACTTCCTTTTCCATACATAAAAATTTATTACCACATTCTGTGTCACAATAACTTTTTAATAAAAATCTCGCAAACACTAATATCTTATGATAAATATGCCATACACTTCACAAAACTGTAAATATGCACCATCAGCAGAAAACATTAAAAAAAACAGCAAGTATGGCTTACACAAGGCTTCCAAATGATCTGTTTCTTGAATACACTTTCGTTGCAAACCAAAAGGTCCTTGTTCTTTCACATTTTGTAGAAATCAACCCTGAAGCCTATTTCTCTTGCAAATGTGGTAGAAACCTTCCTCGCAAATATTTTTTAAAGAAATACTGGTATGAAAAAAATGACAATTTGTGTCCCTGCTTACATGACTTTGTCGTAAGATAGAAAACGAATTGTGGAAATTCAAATTTCAATTATTTATAAAATGTTTCAAAGCCATTACCTTGTATGGTCATGATACTTGATCTATAAAAAGTTTATTTTATGTGTGACAAATCTCGAATCGGTAATTAAATAAATAATTATTAAAAACAAATATTTATACTTTTCAACTAAATTAATTTTGTTGATTCAACGTTTTATATTTCATGAGAGATAAAATTCCTTAATAAAATATACCCTCATCCGTACATAAGTTAAGTTTTATATCAGTTTAATTTTTGAACAAAAAAGTTGCTCTTGTGCTTTAAGTCATCGGAAAAACGCCATTTAAAGTAACCCCGATGATAGACAGAAACCATTATTGTGTTGTGGATAACAAATAGACACGATTGCTCATTACAGAGGCTGTTCGCACCATTTTTAAACGATTTCGGGGTTATTTCTTTTAATGTTTAAAATGCAAATATTATTATTTTTTTTAAATGATGATCTGATAATCTTGTTTCTGGATTCTAATTCTGCGTCATGATTTCCATGATAGCAGGTTTTTTTTTGTAAAATTTACAGGGATTCCCAAGTCTCTTATCCAAACACCTTTGAAACGTCATATTCTATGAAAATATCGATTTTTCATTTTTGCAATAATATTAAAATTCGATCTTTTATCTATCGAATTCTGCTTCTATTATTTCTGTATCTGAATTAGAATCCGAGTTACAGCCATTAAAAGTTACATCTATTACAGCTTGCCGAAGAATTTTACAATCGGAAATATCGTTCTGCAAACCGGAAGTAAGTTTATTATGTATGGTTACATTCTTCTTTTTTGATAATTATCATTTTAAATTCGATTATATGTTCAAGAAAATACATGGAGTATATAATTAAACCTTTATAAATAATAATTATTTTTATAGCAAGAACCGCCTTTAAAAGGTATTTTTAGCTTTTTCTCAAAATGAAGTTTTTTAGATTTTTACTGTACGCAAAACATACTATTGCAAAAAATTATGCATGAAATGCCTTGATTTTTTTTTACTTATTTCACAAATGTTTATTGAGGGAATAGATTACAATCATGATGATATATTAATTAGTTTTATATTTACACTGATATAAGTTAAAATGTTGCAAGAAATTTTACGAATTTTCCATTAGATTAGTACTTCAAGTGCCATAGCTTCTGCGATAAAGATGCTATTACATATGTATCTACTCCGTGTCCTAGAAAAAGTTATTCTCATTATTATGCAATTTACAGACTGTGAATGCATTGATTTGATTTTGAGTTATCATGTTTTGCGCAAATGTTAAATTTTCACAGAATTTTGTTTATTTATCTCTTAAAAAAATTATTTCTCTGTAATTTCTAAAATATTTATATATTTTTCAAAGTTTTAACTTAAATGTAATAAGAAAAAATTGGTATAACGAGAAATTTCAAAAACTCACTTCCAAAGGTGTGTGGATACATTACAAACTTTCCAGAGTCCGTCATTCGTGATAGTTTCGCGCTTTGAAAGAGCTATTTTCAGCAGACCAATTACACAATAAACCATAAGTTAAACGTCGCGTCGGGTGATTTCTTAGGAATATGTTAAAAGGTATATATACAATACCTGTGTGAGTTTTTATTTTTGCAACGAATACAGCAGTAGTTTTTGCAATATGAGCGGTGACTTTGTTTTTGGTGCAGTTCGCTCTTTAAAAATCGTTAGAATATTTTCTGTAAATATTAGACGTTACACATTCTCGTAATTGTACGATGAAATTGTAACATTTTTGTCCAAACTTCTTATTTTTATTTTCCCAATATAAGAGAAATTTGCAACAATAATTGTCTGAGTGCAACGAAGACTCATACACAGCGCACTATTACTTTGCCCCATATATAGCTACGATGGATATTAAAACCTTTCGTCAAGCATAACTCAAAAAATATTTAACGGATTTCGTTCAAATTTTTACAGCAGGTACCTATAAAGGTGACAACGACGTCTATTTATTACCAAGAATAAATGTCAAACGGTTTGGAAATTATATTAAAAAAATAGATAAAAAAGCACAATTAAAGTACATACGTCACTAAAATTTTGTGCGTACGTCATTTTCACCGGCGGGAGATTTTCGTTGACAATCGGTATTTAAAAGTTCATGGAGTACATGGAGCAAAAAAATATGCACGCACTAATATTCAGCACAATAAAATATACTTCAATTTAGTAGAAATCGAAAATTAATCTGGATTTTTTTCTGTTTGAAAGAAAAACCCCGCAATAACTTGGTAGACTTGGTATTAGATATTTGGCGCAAATCTCAGCAATAGCAGCTTTTTTTATTTCGCGTGTGTAAATTAAAAAAAAAATTCTTTGGTGTTTAAATAAAAGGTTTCTATTTATAGCATTATTTCTTTTTTTTCTTCTCTTTTTAGCATTTTAAATGGGATTAATGAAAGGCATGTATTTTAAATTAAATGAGCGAAAGGTTTATATTTAAATGAAATGAATTCAATATGAAAATGTTATAGGAACAATATTTGGCGATTTATCAACTGCGCCAGGGTAACATAAAAGTACCAATATATCAAACGGTATGTAGTATGTGAAATGAAACAATTATATTATAATCACCCATCGTACAAGAAAAAAAAACTAATATTCTGCATTCAGAGGGAAAAATCCATCTCCTGTGCCGTAAGATTTGGCGAGTTCTTTTTTGGTGATAAGTTTTTCGATGTGATTGCTGGGATATGCAGGATTTGGCTTACTTTTTCTAAATCTTTTTTTTTTTTTTTTTTTGCAGATGTAGTATTATGCAAATATATATTTTTGCAGATATTTTTCTATTTTGTATATATATATTTATATGTATGTATTGTAATGGCATTTGGAAAAGAGATTTTTACCTTTTTATCTGTGCCTTCGGAAATATAAAAAAAAAAAAAAAAAAAAAAAAAAAAAAAAATTACATATATCAAGCGTATAATGTTATGTTTTGCATATTTATACGGACCACTTCTCCATTTTTAGATTTTAAATGCTATTTATTATTTACTAGCCGTTTATTAATTGTTTACAATTTACCCCCCTGACAATAACAATTATTTATCACAAAAATGCCTCTTATAGCGCTATTACACGTGAATTGGGAGCGACAAAAAATCGCCTCCACAAACTCCTCCCACAAGATCATTCAGCCGGGGTTGCCAAAATAATATCTGAACCCGCTCCCGCGCTCCTTTATTCATCGCTCTAAATTGGCAGCCAAGCGAGCGACCGTGCCAATATGATGGTTTTCAAACTTATTTTGCGGCTTTTAACAAGATTTTCGGTTAAATTTTAATAGCACATTGTATAAAACAGACATTTCTTCGAACTTTAGTAAAAATACTTGTATAACAAAGTTTAAAGATATGATTTATAAGTCCGCTGGTTGTGTTTATTGTTAAAAATGCTGATATATACACGAAATTAAGAGATGCGATTAGGATTAGGATACCATTAATACAGGGGAATATTTAGCGTTTTTTCGCGGCAAATTTTTGACATGCGTTAAAGGAATCCAGTTTAAATTTTCTACCGCAATATAACTCTTTTGAATAAAATTTATTCCGAATTCGTACCTTGATTTTTGAATTTTCACGAAATTTTACATGCTATTTTTAGAGGTTTTTTTTTTTTTTTTTTTTTTTTTTTTTTTTTTTTTGCGGCAATTTTTTCGACATTCTTAAAAAGAATCCTGTTTCTGTCTTTTAACTCAGTACAAAAAATTTTGACCTCTGAGATTTTTTAATTTTTAACGATACTGACGAAGTTTGAATAGAAAAATTGTATTATATATATGTGTGTGTGTGTGTATCAGCACCAATTTCTATAATATTCATAAAAATATAAATCATTAGCCCTACACCCAAATTAAATTTTATAAATTAGATTTTAAAATAATCCATAGTGTACAGATAACAGATATAATTTTGTATCCTTTTCCAAACCATCATGGAAAGCTCCTTTTAAAGAATCATAAACAGTATTAATTTAATACAAGCAAACCTGGATAAGTGAGAAACTTTTATTACTGCTATTTATTCTGCCACTGCATTTTTAGAAAGGAAAAGTTTTGATATTGAGCCAATGAAACCTCTACTTGAAATTATTTTATTTCTGTATTAAGTGATTATTACTTTCATAACTGAGATGGTTTTTACTTGTTATTAAAGTCCCACATGATTGACAGTTAAAATTGAGAACACAAATACACCTTTACTAGTTATAGTAGTTACTATTACTTTGATAACCTCTATTAGTAAAATAAGCACTTGTTGAACCTATATAACAGAGAAACCATTTTAATTATGGCTGGATTGGTCGATACTTCAGTTCCCACTTATCGAAGTTCAATTTTATTTATATATTCTTAGAATAATGCAACCAAATGTACAATTCACAAACTAAGTTGTCCCACCTAGGATAGTAACCAGATAGACCTCTGAAAAGATCAACTCGCATACCCAACCCTTAAAAAAGAAGAAAAAAAAACAAAAAACGAGATGTTTAAAATAATTTATAGGGTGATTTTAATATTTATAAAAGCCATGTCAGATCACAGTAATGCAATAGTGCAAGCTACTATTATTTTCAAAAAGTATCAAATTTATTTTATGAGAATATTAATTCAATATTTTTCAATAATTCATGACATCATTAAAGAACATGTTATCCTAATAAACTTTACATATAAAATATGTAAAGTTATGAAAGTATATAATGTAACAAAATATGTAAAGTCATGATTATTTTAACTTTACCTTTAGCACACCTGTTATAATATAAGATTCCCTCTGGCAGAAAATTACTGTGTTTTCTGCGACAAACTCTATTAACCACAAAATCTTTCTGCAGAAACAGTCCTGAAGTCAAACAAGAGTTATATTAGGCCAGACTACAAAAAAGTTTAAATACTTTGCACATCCCCCATATTTAGAAAATCCCCCTTGGAAAATATAGAATGATTTGTTGCCAAAAATATTTTTTACTTTGTATGTTGGGAGGGGTGGGGTGGGGGGTAAACAAGCAGTAGACATTTCAGGGAACAATTAAAAAAATATATTTGTGGATCGTTTATGTAAAGTAACACAAGAAAACTTAAAAAACATAAGGAAATAATTTTAAATACTGTAAACTTTGTTTATTAGGGGGAAGGGAAGCTACAAATTTGGGGGGGGGGTTGGTGATTATTTATTTCAAAGTAATAAATACGACAGATTTTTGTCATTTTTTATTAATTTTTTTTCTAAGATTTTAAATTGTGATGATGGAGCAAAAGGGGGGGGGGATTAGATGAATATTTATGTATTAGTATTTTAAAGTAACAAGAACAAAGGCAGAAGTAACGAGTTCAAAATAAAAGAACTAAGGCAAAACAACATTAAAAAAGGAACTTAATTTTAAAAATAGAGACTTTTTAATATTAACAACGTTATCACTTAACTGTTGTTAGCTGTCTCACAGGCAGCTATATATATATTTTTTCAATTTTCATAGTTTAATTATAGCGAAATGATACTTCGAAGCCCTAGTACTATTGCTAGAGAGTTCTGAATAAGTGGATTTTAATGATAATGGTCCTGAACTAAAGTTTAGTACATAAACAGTATCCTATGAGTAAATCAAGCTTTTTTTTTTTTCGCCTTTCGATCAAGCAGTCTCAGAGATCGCTCACAGTATCTTGTGCAAGTGTTTGTCACAGCAGTTCAAGGTTAATGCTGGAGAGAGAGGTGTGTGTGGGGGGGGGGAGGGGTTTGCAAAGAAAGGGAAAACTAAAATTTTGTAACAAAAAAAAAAAAAAAAAAACTACTGCAAAACCCTATTAAGAAACTGAGCAGAACTTAGAGCTTAACAATTATAAATATTTTAAACTTTAAAGTTTAAGGAGTGTGGGAAGGGACAAACAAAAATTTCGGGGGTGAAGGGACAAAAATCTGCAGAAACGCTGAAGATTTTCACCTCTAACCAATATTGTTCTGCAGAAGCGAAACACATACAGAATATTTTTTTGCTGTTGCAAAAATCCTTTCTCTCTCCCAAAAATGTTTTTTTTTTTTTTTTTTTTTTTTTTTTTTTCAAATGAGAATTATTTCTGCAATAAATCTTTCTTATTCTGCGACATTGGTCGCTGCAATTCTGCCACGGGGATAAGATGTTTATCTGAAACTTGATATTAAGAATTTTAATTATTTACCAAGTGTAGGGATTACATCATTTTACTCCCCACTAGATAAGTGGATTTTTTAACACAGCGAATGGAAGTCCTTTAAAAACTGCTAGCTATAGAAGATATGCCTAAAACTTTATTTAATAATCATATTTTGCATATTACAGGGTTCGTACACTTTTACAACAATGTTTTAATAATTTTTTTTCATTTACTTTTTAAATAGCAGAAATTGTAGACACCTCATTTAATTACAGCATTCGTAATACTTTTCTACATTTACATAAGGCAAACAATTATATTAAAAAATTGTGTTAAAAGTGTACGAAATCTGTATTGTGATGATGTAAACCTGGTGCTAAGTTATATCCTATACCACAGTTCCCCCCCCCCAAGTTTCAGGAGGATGCTGCATCCTGCCTTCCCTTTGGTATAAAAATAAGCACCCTTCTTGCCCCTCAGTTAAAAAAGTTCTGCCCATAATGCCTTTGTATTAAAATATTTACTTGCATAGTAACAACTGATTCATTCTTATCCTGAAGAGAGTGTCTTTCAGAATTCAAAATGTGCAGTTAAGGTAGTCCTTAAATGACCTGTTCAACAATGCGAAACTTTCTGACACAACTTCAGACTCATTTTTAAACACAAAGGTATAAAATTGGCAGGCCTGACTATGGAAGCGAGTTGAAATCGAAATGAATTTTCCATTTTATGATAAATAAATTACTTATTGAGTTATAAGTTCTACCTAAACATATTTAGATTACATAGTTTCTGAATGGGATAAAGAGCATGTGACTTATATCCCATGATCTGGGCGTTCAAGCCCCACTACAACAACAGTTTCTGAATAAGAACACCTGCCAATTTTATGCATTTGCGAACAAAAATTTATTTTAAAAAAATGCGTCATAAAGTAACCTGTTTGGACTTAAGAAGTCTTAAGAATCTAAAAAATGCTCTTACGAATCTAAAAAATATACTTTCCTCGTCAGCCACAATATGTTCTATAAATATAGGGGGGGGGGGGGGAGGAGACAGTAAAATTAGCAGAGAAAAGAAAAACATTTACCAGTTTTTTAAACTATAAAAAATATTGTTCTTAAAATGCACAGTAGTTTTACAACAACTGTCATCCATTAAACAATTTAAACAGCCATCAGACTTTAAAAACAGGCATTTTCTTCTAAGCAATGTTGTAATACACACAACTTTTAAATGAAAGAAAATATTAATAACATATTTTTAGGCATATTTTATAAAACAATGTCTAAAACAAACCGTATCTTGATTTTCCCTTCATTTTCTTGTTAGGTTCAAGATAGTAGGTTTGATTGTGTTATAGGGCATTTAAATATATCTTATTTCATGTTTTAGTTAAAAGTAAACATGTGCTTATTCAACAGAAGTTTGGTTTAAAAATATAAAAGAAGAAACTAACTTTTTTCAAGTTTTTTTTAAATTGTGCGATTTTGATTATAGGAGAGCATGCTAATAAAAGATTTTTCTACCTTGACTGTAGTATATTTTTACAGTGAAAACTAGCTCACTGAACATTTTAATATTTTCTTCTTGACCTAATCATTACTTCACAATTTATAAACAAATTCATTTTCAAAATGGCTAACTTTTTTTAATATAATTATTAGTATCTGGGATTGTTAAAGAATTTCTTATATTAAAATACTTCATGTGAGTTTGTTTTTTGAGTGATAACTCCAAGTCTAGATTTTTGGCCATCAGATTCAGCAAGTAACACAAAAGATAAATTGGTATTTTTGAAATGCTGTAACTAGCACCCAATTTTTGAATGCCTTCTTATTCGACTTCATATCTTGAGTTTCTTTGTTTAATTCTTAAAGGATAATCGGTACTTTTCGGTTAGAAGGGTGCCCGGCTAACCGAAAAGTACCATATAATTTTCCCCAATCGAGAAAATTTTCTTTTACAGCTTGACCAAAATTTTAAAGATCATCTTATGTTATTAATTGTCATAAATAATCTGCAATTTTAAAAGAATAAAGTGTTAAAAGTAAAAATTATTTATATCCAATAATTTTTTTTTTTGAGAATAATCAAACTTTAAGCATTTAAAATTATGAGAATATTAAAGTTGTTAGCTTAGGTAAACACACAGTGTTTGCAGCTAATCACAATTTCCTCTAGACAGCTAACATTGAAATATTATTATTATGAAGACTAACACTAAGCTCGAAGCTGCTGCGGTCGTCCAATGATCTCAGAGCCCCGAGCCCAATCCTTCCCCGTTTTAGGTGCATTAAATTTTCAGAATTTAGAGTTTAAATTTCTCCGATATTGAATCCGGTTTTTAAAGAATCTGGTAGAGTGTCGGACACTGGGCGACCATCCAACCTCCCTATGCCCTTTGCCACGACATACCTGACCAACATCCAGATGCGAAATAAAGATGTCACTGGTAAAATGTAAAAGCCTGAAATGATAGGTTTAATGCCTCGAAAAGTGGGAAGGGTTGGTCCCGGGGCCCTGAAGGCATCAATGAAATTATTGCCTAGAGCAAGAATCTTGGTTTAATGAGAAAATCGACTTGATCTTCTTTGGTTCTGAATGACTCTTACATCAACAAATTGTGCTATCTTTTACTTTTATTTTTATTTTATGAGTGTTAAAAATTGTGCATCTGATATTGCACAATTTTACCAGTATATTTTTAATGAAAAGGAAAAATAAGTCAGAATGATATAAACATGAAACAAGAATTAAGGCTGTTAGTCAACTTCTGAATTCCCCTCGCTAATGTAAAAGTATAGGACATAAAATACATTCATATATTTAAGGTAATTAATATTTTTAACCTTTTTTCTGTGTATATTCCTGTTGTTCTTAAAGGATGTCTCTTTTTTTTTCTTAGTTCTCAAAATATTTCTAAAATAAACACTTAATTTTATGTGAGGTGTTAAAATCTTACTCACAGCTTGTCAGCTTTTAACACATAAAATATTAAATTAAGCATAGATTTCAGAAATATTTTGAGAACTAATATTTAAAAAAAAAAAAAAAAAAAAAAAAAAAAAAAAGAGACATCTTTTAAGAAAAATACAAAGAAAAAATGAGTTAAAATATAAATTTCCAGAGGAGATATTTTAAATATATGACGCATTCTACACCCATAATGTTTAACATTAGCGAGGGAAATTGGGAAGTTGACTGACTAACAGCCTTAACAATAAAATTAATCTCTTGCACAGTAAATAATACAAAATAAATTTATTAAAACAATATAATGGTACTAAAAATATTAAAAAAGATATTGGCCAAAATAAATTTTAATATCATTTATAAAGAGCAATTTCAATTTTTCTATCAAAATATATACAACTTTATTACTGTTATACACTGCTGGCTATCTAAAATGCAACACCATGAAGGAATGCAAATAACAGAATGGTATTTATTGGACAAATACATTATAATGGGAAGGACAAGTGATCACATTTTCAGAAAATTTGGAGGTATAGATCCTGAGAAAACAATACCGAAAGCAGTCACTTCTGGCTGCAATAACAGCATTTATCTGCCTAGCCATGGAGTCGATGAGAGATTGGATGTCATGTACGGGTACATCAGTCCATGCAGCTTCAACACTATGCCACAGTTCATCAACCGTAGTGATGGGCGAGTGGTGGCGGGCCAGTCGCTCAGAAGTCATTGACGGGACATTTTCAATAGTTGAGAAATCAGGAGAACGTGCTGGCCAGGGCAACAGTCGAACATGTTCTGTATCAAGGAAGATCAGCATAGTACGAGCAACATGCGGTCGTGCACTGTCCTGCTAAAAAGTAGAATTGCAGAGGCATTGAATATAAGACAGAACCATGGGCCGTAACACATCAGAAATGTAACGGCTGCTGTTGAAATTGCCGGCAATGCGAACAAGAGGTTACCGAGACGTGTATCCAATGGCACTTCATACCGTCACTAAAGGTGATATGACAGTATGACGATTCGAATGCAAGCTGGCAATGTGCATTTTCCACGATGCGACCAAACATGGATGCTCTATATGACACAAGAATGGCATCTTACGTCATCTTTGATGAATTCTTCTCTATTGAAGAAGAAATTTTTTCAGCAGTTCAGCTGTCATTTAGTCTTTCCCTCGGGATTACCTCTTCATCAGTATTATTTACGACAGCTTTCTTGGACCTAAAAGGAAAATGAATTATGAGTAATTTGATAAAAATATCAAAATTAAATCAAGTAAATGATCTATCTTCATTGTTTATCTATATGTGAATATTCCATTTAAAAAAGGATTAAAGATATAAATTTATACATATTTGAGGTTTATTTAAGGTTATTATCATGGTCTCGGGCAACACCAGATGGGTCAGTTAATAATAAACAAAACTTATATTATGAAAACAGAATAATGGGAGTTTGAGTATGAAGTTTAAAAAGATTAATCAACCTTGGCATTAAACATGCCAATGCAAAAATGACATTCACAATGTAACTAGAAACCCTGTCACTCAAATTTTACACTACACTCTTTTTTTTTTTATATATTGAGTGCTTTTTTTGTTAGCCAGATCACCAAATAATGCCTCAATCCCCATTACTGACATTGTTATGTGATTAAGCCCATTCATCATATGATCCGATTTTAAGGAAGATCAATGGTTTTTGTACTGATATATTCATGTTTACATACTTTGTCAGGATTTTTATACAGCTATTTTAATTTTTTAACAGATTTTTTACCTTTTACATTTTAGATTTTAAAAAAGTACATAAAGTTGTTTATAAAATAATTAGTATGTTTTTATGACAACTACTAAGGTTTCTTATGGCCACCATAATTTATTTTTCAAATATATCTGTGCTAAATAATAATGAACAATGTTCAAAGAATTTTTTTATGATCATATTAGATATTATTGATTCTATGATCACAAATCTCAATGTTTGTCAAACACTCTTAAATTTATCCCTTTTATAAATATATAGAGATAGGATATCTGTTGTTATTAAAATATTTTTGCCCCTAATAAAAGAAAAACAGTAGTTTTGATCTTTGCATATGAAAATAAGAAACAATGTAAATGTCGAAATGAAATATTTTTGATTCAAGGAATTTCTCATTAGAACATTTTTTTTGTTATTTTAAATGAAGGAGTGAACATATTTTTTTAATGTGTGTGTTTTCCCTTCTAATATAAGAGTTTAAATTCTTCCCCCAAGAACTGCATTGTGTCTCCCCCCCCCCCCAAAAAAAAATAATAAAAATAAAACTTGGCTAACTGAAAAGTATCATATATTGTGACATTGTTATTTTCTATTGAATGCAAGCAAACTAAGCATTAAATTTGCTGTTGGCATACTCAAAACAAAATTAGTATTATCTGGAAGATTTTTTGTTACTGGCATCTGGGATAGGAGATAGATAGCCAAAAATTGTTGTCAATACTGTGCAAAACAGTTATTTAATATTGTTAAATACATAAAATTGTTGAAAGTGGTAAATAATATAAAATAAATAAACAATAAATTACAAAAAACTGTAACCTATAATAAAAAAAATTCCCTGACAGCTCGGCCTATAGGCACAGGTAGATTTCGAAGACGCAAACCGTGAAGCGCTGGTTTGTTGGGAATTGCATAAGAAATGACTTTTTTGCCATGATGCGTCATTTGGAAACGCCCACTTTGAAACTTAACTTGTTTGCAGGCGGAGCCGGCAGGGTTTTTTTTTTTTTGTTTTTAATTTTTTTTTTTTTTTGCTATAAGGGTTGGTCTTATAAAACACTTGTCAATATAAAAGTTTTAGGTAATATTAAGAGGATTTATTATAAATTTAAGCAGATTCAAAATCTTTTGAATTGATGAAGTTATGAATTTTTTTCTTTTAACACCCCCCCCCCCCCATCTTGGGGACATTTTTAATAATATCAAAAATCTGTCATACATAAATTTTCGGCCCTTTTCCTAGAAGTAATAATAACTTTAAACTGATTCGATACGTATCATAATTAAGAAAATATCGGTTTTTTTCTGTTTTCACAAAAAGCCCCCCCCCCCCCTCTATACATCCATCTTAATTTTCTCAGAACACAGTTTTCAATACATTTTTCAAAAAATAAATAAATAAATAAATAAATAAAAAATAAATAAAATAAAAAAAAATTTAAAAAATGCCCCCGTAAAGTGGACCAGTGTGCCCCACTTCTGGGGTACACTGGTCCACCCACCGGGGTACAGTGGACCGCTATTAGGTATTATCCGAAATACAATATAAATCTATTTTTCATTAATATAATTATTTTTTATTTCCCCTTTACCCGCAAAATAACATAGTAATATAAATTTACAAGTAACATTTTGAAACAAAAACAAAATTAATTATATATTGAAAATAATAACAGATTAACACAGGAACAATTGCAATTTAGTTGAAGTTATTATTTAAGTACAAAAAAATCAGAGCACATTAAAATTTTCAAATGAAATTCCAAAATACTTATGAGTAAGATTGAGCCTGGAATATTCCTGAAATACTTTTGGGTCTGGGAGCAACATTATGAAATCATTGATATCAACAACAGATTCATCTACAGTTTTGTAAAAAAAAAAAAAAAAAAAAAAAAAAAAAAAAAAAAAAAAAAAAAAACTGATTTCCATTCAATTTGCATCTAACGAATCTTACTTGAATAGAATCATCACCAATTAGACTACAGTTATATTTATTAAAGGCAGTAAATAAATGCAGAACAAAATATTTCTTACTATGTTAAATAAATTATTATTTTTCTTTGTTTACTTTATTTTACCGTTAAATAACTACTTTAAAATATTTCTTTATAGAAAATAAGCAATTAAAAATATTTTGAACATTCTGCATTAAAGGAGCAGAGTGGATTGTGGACCACTGTGCCCCAGGAGTGGGTGGTCCATTCTTTTAAACATATTAACTTTAAAGTTAAATAAATACAAGTATCTGAGCTTTGCAAAATAGCTGTTTTATCTTATTTATCTACAACCTTTAATTACTAAAAAAATAAAAATATGATGATGAAAAATTTTACTTTTAGAAGCTCAAAACAACCAATCAAGATAAAATAGTTCAATTTGAGCTAAACATATTTTCTGAAGGCTATAAATAATCAGTGCAGTGCTGTTATCTATTAGAAGAGAAGCTTTTAAAAAAAATGAAATAAATAAAATATTAGAGGGTGGTCCACTGTGTACCAGTCTCCCCTACACTTCCACATATTTACAGTTTTTGGTTAAATAGACAGCTGTCAAACACCAATTGTCATGGTAATTTTAAGCCCCTCCCTAATAATATGTCATAGCGATGGCTCTGTGTATTTGATGCTAAAGATTTTTAAACAGATGCACATTTCTTAAAATGAATGCATATAAATACAAAATAAGCAGAACTAAGAATTTTTGACATACAAGAGAATTTTTACACATAAAAAGTAATACAGAAATGTAACAAACAAGCAATAGTAAATATTGAAAAGTAAACTTATGCTAGTTTTTTTTTTTTAATGAATAATGAAACAGTTTTGTCATTTGTTATCTTTCGTTAATGTTAGATAATTTAAAACAAATTAACATAAAAAATAAATAAATTTTATATTATACAAAAGGTTAATGGGGCCGTGCCCTTTTCATAAAAAATCATTGCTTATTTTCTCTTGTAATACTTCATTATGTTAAGTTAATCGGGAATAATAAATTACATATTTTTTCCAAAACTCATTAGAGAATAGGGAAATTTTTTTAATTAAATTTAAAATTGCAGGCATGAGCAATGGCATGTCCTACCCCACCCTTATTTGCATCCATTTTCCAGTTCCAATTGAACAGCTTTTAAATGAGGAAGAAGCCATACCTTACATATTTTATAATGCGGCAATCAACACCCATCAGGAAACAGAGAATAATCTTTAAGGGCATGGGAAAATGAGGAGCTCTCCCCATTTAAAAAAGGACAATTTTTTAAACCGCACAAGTTCTTAAAAATCTATTTTATTTTTTGTCTTAAGTGTTTCATTATTCATCTCTGATAAAAGAACTACATACACAAAAAATTCCTAGAATATTAAATTTATAGTAGCAATGAAAGTAGTAAATCTGCAGATCAAGGGGCTCAAATGTCAGTTCTGATATTTTATTTTGAAATAATTTTACTTAGTATTTAAAAAACATTCAACCTACACTTCCATTTATTTGATATATTTTATACAAATTGCTAAAAGTAATATATAAAGCAGTTTTAGGAAGTTTAACTGTTAAGAATAAAAAGAAATATGATTCCATGCACTGGTACGCCAAGACACTTAATTCTTTTTTTTAACTAACCCTTCTAAACTCCCCTCTCCCCCTCAATGACTAAATAATTTGGTAAATATAATTCTTTGAAATTTAGTATTTTAAACCTTCTATCTAAAATAATTAAAATATTGATCTTTTGTTAATGACAATAATTAATTTAAACAGTCAATTAGTCTCATAAATATTTTATTAATTATTGATACCCTAATTGTTAAATTTATTTGAAAATGACTATTTTATTTCATTAATATTCTTTTATTAAATTTTGGTTTTAAATAAAATCATAAAATCAATTATCTATTATTTTTTGTGGTGTCCATTACTGGAACAGAGAGTGTCCCATTACTGGAAGAGAGTGTCCATTACTGGAATTTTGGGTGTTTTGATACATTTCTGTTATTTACAATTAAATTTTGATTCACATTGGGAAATGAGACTATGAGTTTGATTAAATAATGTTGATAGATTAATATAATATTAAAAAAAGTGGGCTATAATAATTATAACTATTAATTAAAAAATAATTTTAAAAAAAATTCCTTAAGGGTGTCCATTACTGGCACATCTACCCTATATAAATATTTTTTAAATTGAGAGTTTGCTAACACTGAATGTTCATTAACAAAATTATTAATTTCTCTTTATTTTAAGTTTAAGATCAGAAAATGTAATTGGACTATTTTGTTTTTAACCTGGCAAGAAAACAGTAAAATTGCATTTTTAACATTACATTGACATATATATCGCTGATAAAATAATATGTAAACAAACAGTTTGGCGAGAAAGTTTTGAAATAGCGCCAAAATATCATTACGGAAATTACGACATTAATTATAACATTAAACATAAGAATAACAACAATGAAATAATTTTAATGAACACGAGAATGAATTAAAGAAATTAACTGTTATTGTATTTAACATTAGATACAAGATGGTTTAGAATAAAAAAAGATAAATAGAAAAGTGACACTTACCAACTACGAAGAGGAAAGCAGAATATGTATCTTGCAATTCTCGGCTTATGTGACGAAAACCTTTCACTATACTTTTAATTTTAAAGAAATAGATTTATCTGTGAGGTTTAAAAGGTATTGCGTAACAAAATAAATACATAAAATGCTCTCCGTCGAGCTGAGACAGAGAGCATGCAGCCGCCATGTTTTAAAAATCTAGAGAGTGAAAACGTGACGTCGATTCCTAAGCATTTGATTGGCTGTTGGTCGCGATATCGCCCGCTTCGAAGCGACAAAATTGCTCCGACAGAAAAAAGTTGCTTACTACCGAGCAACTCTTCTGAAGCCATAGGTTTACATGGGTGTCGCCTGGAAGTGGCGGCGACTCGACGCCTCGTGTAATAACACTTTTAGGTTTGTTAAATAAGTTTGTTTATGTATTTTCATTACCTATTAAAATATCGAATATAGCGATAAAATTTTATTTTAGCATCGTGCTTAAATTTTTAAGATGGTGCAAAAACATGCTTTAATAAACGTATGTTTGTAAATATTTGAAAAACATGTTTTACCGCTCTCTTGAAAAGTTTTGTAAGATGCTAAAACTACCTTTTGGCACCATTTAAATTTTTTTTCGCCAACCGACATTGAATACGAAACTTTTCCCCATTCAGATACAAAGGGAAGGCTGGTCTCAAACAAGAGTAAAGCTAGCAACAATATTGTTTTAAGTCTATAAGAGTTACAATAATGATATTATATGCTTCGATTGGCTTTGGGCCCAATTACGAAAGTTTCTCCTAAAAAAAAACTGTAGAAGAAGTCTTTTACATTTGTTTCAAATGAAGCTCGGTCTACAAGGTATTAGTTAATAATACAAACAACACTAATGGCATGGAGGCAAAAGTTTTAATTTAAATGTATATATTTAACCCCCCCCCCCCCCCCAAAAAAAAAAAAGAGAGAAGAAAGTTACAGTGATAAATTTAAAATGGCGTTAAGCCACGCTTTCTGACATAAGCAATTGGCTGAAAACGCGATAACGAAACTTTCACTTAACTTAATAACATGTAGCTAATATAGCCTTCAGGGTAATTTGCAGTTATACAGACCTTGTGGGTTTTTTTAAAAGTTTGAGACAATTCAGGTTTAAGAAGTTGAGATTTACTGTCAAATGATATAAACAACTATGAACACAAAACTGATGAATTATTATTCAGATCTATGTCTGTATTTAAAAAAAATTTCATCTGATTACACTTCTGTTTGCATTTAATCTGTTTGCATTGTTTGCATTTAATTACTTCTGTTTGCATTTATTAACTGATAAACAGCTTCTGTATATTAAATGAATTGTTTAAATATTGGGAAGAGGTGGCGAGAGGTAGAAAGACGAGTAAACAAATGGGTAGACAGACGGTAGTGAGATGGGTAGAGAGACGAGTAGCGATATAGGTAGGCTGACGGGTAGCGAAACGAATAGACAGACGGCTAGAGAGAAAGGTAAAAAGAGGGTTGACAGAGGGGTAGCGAGATGGGTCACGAGACGGGTAGAGAAACCGGTAGACAGCAATGTAGCGAGAAAGGTTGCGAGACGCGTAGCGTGGTACATAAAGAGACGAGTATAGAGATGAGTACAGAGACGAGTTGACTGACGGATAATGAGATTGGTAGCGAGACGGGTAAAGAGTCGGGTACAAAAACAGACGGATAGTGAGACGGGTATACAGACGAGTAGAGAGACAGTAGATGGGTACGGAGATGGGTAAGAAGATGGGTAGAGAGGCGTATAGCCAGACGGGTAGAGAGACAGATAGACAAGTTGTGAGACAGATAGACAATGGGTAGCGAAGTGGATAGAGACACGGCTAGACATACAAGTAGTTAGACGGATAGACAGACGGTTAGAGAAATAGATTGGCGGGTAGCGAGACCGGTAGAGAAATATAGAGACAGGTAGCGAGACGTGTAGAGAGATAGACAATCGGTTAGAGAGACGGGCAGAAGAACGGATAGGGAAACAGACAGATTGTGGAGAGACAGACAGGCAGGCAAAAGAAAAGTCTGCGGATTGGCGCAGTAAAGTCGCAGGGGACAGAGCCTCCTAGAGAATAATCAAGAAGTATCTGTTAAGCTTTGAAATATATATAATTTTTCAATTTTGCCGATATGGAGGTTTAATGTAAAAGTTATTTTACAGAAGTCATCGAAAGATTTTTTGTATACTTTAATAGTAATTTAGACTATAGTTTTGCAATCTGGTTTGTAGCAAAGCATGCTATCAATGTGGTTTGAAGTGTAAGAGTTTCTATAAACAGTTATACAAATAAAAGATATATAATCAAGGAAAAAAAATTTTAATTTCACACACAAAAAAAGGTGCAACAATGAAATTAAATTTGCGTTAAGCCACGCTTGATAAAATAATCTATGGACTGCAAATCCAATTACGTAACTTTAAAAAGCTTGGCGTTTTAAAAGATCCGGCTTTTTTCTTTTTTTTTTTTTTTTTTTAGTTTTGCGCAATACGCGCTTAAGAAAATGAGATTCTTTGCCACACGTTAAAAAAAATTATGACAATACATCTGATGAACGGTACTTCTTTTCTATTTTTTTAACAGTGTAAATGAATTTGTATATGATATTTTGTAATTATATCATTTAATTTGCTCTTTTCCTCTTTATATTGTAATTGTTAACCCTATGTTCTCAGCAATATCACTCAGACTAATCCCTTTGAGGGAAGTCCTAGTAAATCGTTACATGAAACTTCATTTTCAGCCATGAAATGGAGTCTTATTTACATGGTTTTTATTATGCATCAGTGCTGAGTTTTGGGAAAGCACTTTATAATTAATAGTGATGTTTATTTTGCGCTTAAAAGTTTGTATACTATACACTCTGCAATAATTTTAAACTTCCGAATAAGAATATTTCTTTTCGGACACCCAAAAAACATATCCTCCGATTCACAGCATGTTTGCATGCTAAATCTTGAAAGAAGAATACATTTGAAAGTATAAGACGTTAATATTAATTGCAAACTAGTCGTCGGGGGCCACCGTAATACTTACTCATCATGGATATGCATAATATAAAATATGAAAATAAAACATGTGTAAACTATTTATAAAATGCATTGCAATTCGAATAAAAGCGTGGCTTGATGACGTCATAAACTGTAAATCGAGGCTAATGAAAAAGAAAGGCTACCGCGGTGCTTTACGGATATCTTTTTTTGCATACCGCCGGAGTCACGTGATGCTCGAATCCACCAATGCAGGCGTACAAAATGTGTATCACGTCACTCTAGCGGTCTGTAAAAAAAGATAAGTGGAATGCACCTCGGTAGCCTGTCTTTTTCGTTAGCCTCGCTGTAAATGCTCTATTACTGAATTGTGTAAGAGATAAATCCTTATAACTGCACAATTGATAATCATATTAACTAAAAGTTTACTGCGTCGGATTAAGCGTTTTATTTCCAATTAAAATATATCTTTGAATTGAAATTTTAATGAAATACAGGGTCATGAAAAATCGAAGAGTGTGCAAATTATGATTACCAATATCTCGGCAACTAATTATCCGATCGACTTCATTCTTTATCCAAAATTTATGTTTTTGTATTGTCTTTTATATCCACTCCTTAAAATAAACAATTTCGAAAATTTTTGTATACCTTTTATCAGAATGAATATTTCGAGAGTTCGAAAAAAATAGTTCTGGATAATCGAGGTTACTGAAATTCAATAAGCTTCTTCCCGTTATTACATACTAAGTATACACCAAATTTCAAGTCTCTATCTCAATTTGTTTGAGAGTTAGAGCGTTTACAGACACACACACAGAAACACAGACAGACAGACGGACGGCAATTTTTTTTTTTTCTAAAAATATGTTTTTCGGAATCTCCAGTGTCTGAAATGTGTAAATCCGTCAAAAACTTTTTAACGATTACAAGACTTAACCTATACTACGTATGATGGTAAGTATTAATAAGTTGTTGAGAGAATTTTTTACTCCAAAATAAGGAAATGTTTAAAATCATTTATCAAACTCATCTAAATAATGTGCGAATAGGCTCTGTTAGTCAGTTTTACTTGCATTTTCTAAAAAAAGGGGATTGTTATATCTATGATATATACCACATCCCGATCATAGAAATTATTCTGATTATATTGAATTATACTTTATAACTGAAATTATACTGATATTAAATCTATTTCCATCGTTAGTAAGGCAATTTTGCAAGGATGCTTTTAATATTTTGAACATCGGTACATGGTGTTTTATCATAAATTTAGGGCTTTTATAAATTTGAAGTACATCATAACAAAGTCATACAAGTGGCAAATCAGCAAGATACTTTTATTCGTTTGAAGAGGATATTTTTTAAGCGCTTTTGTATTTAAAATATTCATTTATAACAAAAAATGAGTGTTTCTGAAGAATCCCTTTTTAAACTGTTTTTTTTTAACAAGATTATTGTTATTTGCGCACTTTTTATTTTTAGACTCACAATAAAAAAAAAAAAAAAGATAAATTCGATATGCTCTACATTTTAATAAGAAAGTAGCGGAACATTTTGTTTCTGATTTCCTTTTCCTTTTCAATCTAAAGTTAATTCTTATGTCATCTAAGCACATGCGATTTTAACACAGTGCAGTCACACTTTCAAGCATTATATGGTATATTTTCGGTTCTAATATTTCTGAAAATTAATTTTCATCTTATTTAATTGCAGAATTTATAAACCGAATTTTACTATTTTAAAACATTGGTGCTAAGAAGTAGTTATTAAATAGCTCGTTTACATAAGGGATCACTCTGTTTCGCTCAGTGAAATTGTTGCTTTTAAAAAAAAAAGTATATCGTTGAATTATCGTTCTGCGCATGTCTTCCATGACTACCACCGATTATTTAGGATTTAACTACCCATTCATGGTAGTATAATTTTGAAGTGCCCTTAAAACTAATACAAATTTTACTTTTCAAAATATTGCATAAGGGCGCACCATTTTCGTTATTTAAAATGCATGACATTTAGAATTTCCCTTTAGTTTCCTCATGCATTCTGCACACTTAGATAATTTATTTATCGAATACAAAAGTGCAGTCTGTTTAATTGTTTAATTTTCCTTTACATGAAACATAACTAACAAAATTAACAATTTGTTGAATAAGAGTAGTTTCTTAAAATATTGTTTTGTGTCCATGTCTTTTGTTGATACTCTTTTTTAAGCTTTCAAGAACATTATGGTTTATTTTCTATATTCCTTTTGTAGACACCCGTCTAGCCATCATTAAACAAAATTCTTTCTGATTACATCTTACATTATCCTATTGTTCTCTGATTTGCTTTTTATTGGAGTTCATACCAATAATGGGATGTCCTACTGCCCCCCCCCCTTTTTTTTCTTCTATTGTCAAATAGAATTTTCCTGTTGCTAACTGAAGATGCATTTATTTTTTTGTGACTAGTTGGATTTTTTTTTGTATTAATTGTATTTAAAGATTTTATTAATGATAAAAATGAGTCTTTTGAAAGAGTTTTTTGTGTAACCTTTTGCTTAACAAAACGCTTTACGTTGTATAATTTCTTTAAAACGATAACAACTTCTGCTTCAATGCAATACATTTATTAAATTTCAGTTGAATCGGGATTAGTGAAAATGCTTGTGTAGTCACTTTATTCTTCATATGTTGAAAAACCGATGATTATTTTTCTTGCATACGTTGGAAATTGTTGTATGTAAGTACACAATATTCGAAAATATACAATATGAGTGTAAGTTAAAAAATAAGTAGGTAGATATGCAAATCAGGAAAGATAGTATGTTTGCGTGGATGTCATGTATTGAGTATGGAGTACTGAGTATGAACAATTTTTATAAATTAAATTAATTTAGTAATTGTAACTACTTTGACGCCTAAAAAACAGCAAGTAAGGCTATTTTTAGTTACGTTTTCTTTTTCATTGGTACTTACTAGATTTCATACTAGATTTTGAACAATTTAGTAAATTTATCAAATTAATAATTTCTTCTGTTTTCATATGTAAAAAGTCATCTCATTTAGATAATTTTATTTTTGTCAGGTACTTTATTCTTTATCCACTATGTTACTTTCTTTGACACTAATTTATCATTCCGTATTTCTTTTGTACATTACACTATTCTTCTTTGATTTGATATTGGTATGAACTACAGTTCAAACCAAGAATGGGTTGTACTACTTCTGATTTTGTTTTCTCCTATTACCAGAATAGAATTTTCATGTCGCTAACAAAAATGCTTTTATCGTTTTGAATATGAATTGATTTTTTCATGCATTAATTTCATTCAAGGTTTTTATTATTGATAATAATCAATCTGGTGGAAGAATCTTTTGTTTATACATTTCGTTCAGCAAAATATTTTTTCATTGCATAATTTTTCCTGAAACGCTGTTGACTTTTGCTTCAATGCTATGTGTTTATTAATTTTTAGTTGAATCAAATTTAAGAAAGACTTTTTATCAGTCATATGTTGAAGAGATGATTGTTAAATCTCTTAGTAAGACTAATTATATAAGTATGTATGCTTATGTTATAATATGTGTGTAAGTATATACGATAAATACAAGTATGAAAGGTTTTTTTATACTTTCTTTTTCCTTTTTAGATTTGGGTTCACCCGAATATGCATAATATTAATTATTTATAAGAATTGTGTTACAAATATGACTTTTTAAGTTCTTTTTTATTCCTGCATGAGAAATACTTAAATTTAGTTTTCTTTTCCTTATTTTGATGAGGCAGGTTTTATCTTTTTTTAGTTACTATTACTTATGAAACAAAACAGATGCCATTCTAAAGTGGCTATCTTTCAGACAACTTCTTTCATAATATTTTTCTTTGATTACGAAAGAAGTATTCTTCTTTGATTTTCTTTCCGTTGAAGTCCTTACAACTAATTATATATTCTTTTAATTACATATTCTTTTTATTCGACCTAAATAGATTTATACAATTTAGTAAATTCAACAAATTTTTATTGAGAGGAATTCTTAAAAATGTTCTTTCATTTTCATAGGTAGAAAAATCTTCTCATTTATATCATTTATTCTGTCCAGGCACTTTATTTTTTATTGACTATGTTACTATCTTTGACACTAATTTACCCTTTATTATTCGAGAGTATTTGTTTTTTACTTTTGTGATTACTTCTTGCATTACCCTATTCTTCGTTGATATGCTTTCCGTTGAAGTCCTTGCAAATAATTGCATATTCTTTTAATTACATATTCCTTTTATTCGACATAAATAAATTTGTAAAATTTTGTAAATTTAACAAATTTTTATTAAGATGAATTCTTAAAAATATTCTTTTATTTTCACATGTAGAAAAATCTTCTCATTTAGATAATTTATTCTGTCCAGGCACTTTATTCTTTATTGACTACGTTGCTTTCTTTGACACTAATTTACCCTTTATTATTCGAGAGTATTTGCTTTTTTTACTTTTGTGATTACTTCTTACATTACCCTATTCTTCTTTGATTTGCTTTCCGTTGTAGTTCATACCAATAACTAGATGTCCTTCTACTACTCGTTTTCTTCTATTGTCAAAATCGAATTTTCCTGCAGCTAACAATAATGAATTTATTATTATGAATAGTAGTTGATTTTTTTTATGTGTAATTGTATTCAAAGTATTTATTAATGATAAAAGGGATTCTTTTGGAAGAATCTTTTGTTAATACTTTTGTTTAACATTGTACATTTCCTTGCATAATATTTACTTAACTCTACCAAATTTGCTTTAATGTAACACTTTTATTTAATTTCAGTTCATTCCAGACCGAGGATTATACTTTATTTGTCAGTTTTACTGTAATTTGTTGTAAAAAATTATTGTTATATCTCTAGTATGTATAAGTTTAACAAATATGTATATATGTTATCATAAGATGTGTATAAGTGTATAAGATATGCGTAAGTATAAAGATTTTTCTTTATATGTATTTTATTTCATGTTTTGTATGTTTAATATGTTTTCACCATGAAATTGTATCCTATTGGAAAATGTAGCAATTGTTTTCAATAACAGGAATTTTTAATCAGATGCTATTTAGTTTTTATGCATAGACTATTTTTGTTTTAGATTAATTTAATTTTGTACTGTCATTTTTTATTTTTTAGATTTACTATATTACTGTCACTAACATTAATTTAGCATTCTTTAGCTGAAACTGTTTTCTTTCTGATTACATCATACACTATTCAACACTTCTATGATACCAATGTTCATACCAATGATGGGCTGTCCCTCCATTCACTTTGTTTTGTTTGTATTGTCGGAATAAAATTTTACTCCCTGTATAGACGAACTGGTTAAAAAAAAATGAGTTATTGTTAACGGCATCATTATGTAAAGATTGCATTACTAATAAACACACTGATGTTAAGTATTTAACTGCAAAACTATACCACTATGTATGGAGAAGAACATCTATGAATCAGTAACATTTATGGAAATATATAAATGGCAGAACTGATAATTTGTATCTTTGGGAATAAGTGAATAGTAAAAAGATAGATGTGCCATTAAGTTAATTACGATAATTAAATAATGGCGTGATATATTAATTTGAACTTTTATAGCTTAAATGTTTGTGGTATGATGGAATGTTAATATAAGTACACTCTATTTAAAACTGATAAATTTAAAACTTCATAGATATTATATAGGATTGATGGAAATTGTTATTTTAGAAAATATATGTAACATATCAAACTCAAAAACCATTAACACATGAATCGAAAATGCAAGGGCATAATTAGATTATCTCGGTTATTTCATAACACACTATATACAAAATATTAAAAAAAAAAATTAAACAGATGAAAGGAAAATAAAATAAAAATACTTTAGATTAATAAACATAAATATAAAGACACAAAAATATGATTATTGTTCATATCACAAATTGTATTTAGCACTTTACTATGGTATAATCCGTTTCTATAGAGAAAAACAGGGCTTTCTAATTTTTTGCTTCTTGTTCATCTATTATCATCTGCTTTCAGTCTTATCATTTATTACACTATTTTATATGATCTACTACCTTTATAAATCTACTAATTGACTATAATTAAAAAATTATTTTTCACGCGACGCACCGCTGAAACACATCCCAGGAATTATTTTATGAAATGTAGAATAATTATTTTTTGCACTGATGGACGCATTATAACATCAAAACAAGAATCATATTAGATCTGTAGCACTAAACAAATTGCAAAAATATTTATAAAATATTTGGAGAGAATACTGTAGCTAACGAAAATACATTTATCCATTTGAATAAGAGTGAATTTTTTATATGTCAATTGTATTCAATGTTTTTTAATAAAACAAATGCGTCCTTTGTCTTTTGTTTTTTCTCTTTGTGTTTTTATATTTACACAACTGTTATAAAAATTTGGCTTCATGGTAAAGCATTCATTAAGTTTTCTTGAATCAAGACTAGGGAAGACACTTCTACATTTATCTTTCGAAAAAAAGGTTTTTATAATACATTTGAAGGGATGACTGGAAGAAGGGCCTATGTTACAAATATTATAAATTTTGGATTTTTGCTGGAAAAGCACCTATGTGAAATGACTGATGCCCAGTATCAAAAATTGCAATTTCATATAATACGCAAGTTTGTTTATTTTAAATAAAAAAAAATAAAACAATAAACTAAAAATAATATCTTTTTTTCCTACCCATGTGACAAGGTCTTTATTACTCGTCAACGCTCATAATGAATGCAACAGTGGAGAGTAATTAAGATCGGAAGAAGGGCCTATGTTCCACTAGGTGCTTAGGACATCGCTAATCAATTTAAGGTATCCACACACCTTTTCGGAGGTGATTTTTTGAAATTTTTGAAATTTTCTCTTTATACCAATTTTTAATAATGACAATTAAGTTAAAACTTTGAAAAATATGTAAAAAGTTTAGAAATAACACAGAAATAAATTTTTAAAAGTGAAAAATTGTCAAAATTATATGAAAAATTGACATTTGTGCAAAACATGATAACTCAAAATCAAATCAATGCATTCATATTTTGTAAATTGCATAATAAATAGAATAACGTTTCCTAGGACATACAGTAGACCCATTATAATAGCATCTCTATCGCAGAAGCTATGGAACTTGAAGTACTATTGTAATAAAAAAATCGTAAAATTTCATGCAACTTTTAAACTTATACTAGTGTAAATATAATTAAAACTAATAGTATAAAACTAATAATTAATATATCATCAGGATTGTAGCCTATTTCCTCAATAAACATTTGTAAAATAAGTAAAACAATTTACAGGCATTTCATGGATGATGTTTTGCTGTAGGATGTTTTGCATACAGTAAAAATCTTAAAAACTTTATTTTGAGAAAAATCTAAAAATAACTTTTAAAGGCGGTTCTTACTATAAAAATCATTATTATTTTTTATAGGTTTAATTATACATTCCATGTATTTTCTTGAACATATATTACCAATTTAAATGCTAAATCTCGAAAAAGAAGAATGCAAACATACGTCTCAGTTTACTTCTAGTTTGCAGAACGTTATTTCAGGTTGTAAAATTCTTCGGCAAGCTGTAATAGATACTTTAAACGTCTGTAACTCGTGTTCTAATTCACCTACAGACACAATTAAAGCATAATTAATAGATAAAAGATCGGGTTTTAATATTATTGCAAAAGGGAAAAATCGATATTTTCATCGAAAATGACGTTTCAAAGGTATGCGCATACCTTAATAGTTTATTTTTTCATTTCTGCAAAATTTTAAATTTGTAACTTCTTCCAGACAACGATGCATTTATTATAAAATGCTGTTGTATGTAAGCATGTTATATAAATAATACGATGTGCGTAAATACATACAATGTAAGCCAGTATGAAAAAAAAATTGTTCTACCTTCTTTTCCGCTTTTATTATTTTATTTAGCACAAAGTTGTGCTGCATTAGCATATTTAGCAATTATTTAATGGTATATTTTTAAAACTCTTATTTTGTGTCCCTTTGTCAAAATTCATTTATTTTATTTTATCTGGCTAATGCGAGTTTCTTTTAATACTGGCTTTTGATTTTATTGCTCATACATAATTTGTAAAAGTCACATAATTTTAGTTTTTAGGTCATCGAAAAGGAAAAAAAATTACTTTCGACTGATTTTTAAAAATATATATATATCTGAGTTTAGTGACTCTTTATGACTTTTTAAATAATTTTCTGGTATGAATTATTTTTAACTATCTCATCAATGAACATTTCAGGGGAGGGGGAGTCGGGGCAAGAAAGTACCAAGCCACATTTTTCGTGAAATAAATCTAACACTGTAATATGTTGCTTAATATTGTAAATTATAATATTCTACATATAATTTGTTTATAATGTCACTTGGTGGCAGCATATGTCCCAGGTTTCTTTTTTGCCCCTGACGTTTATGCCCCCAATGAACATAGCTAATTTACAGAAAACGTAATAGTAATATCATTAAAGTAATGCCATATTGTTACTCAGAATATCTCAAATGTTACTAAGACATTGGCGAAAAAAAATTTGTTGCATATCTTGATTTGAGTATTTGATCAAATTTTCAAATTGAAATATCTCAGAAGTTCAAAAATGTGGCTTAGCACTCTCTTGCCCGGACCCCCTTCATTTGTTTGCTACAATAATGTAAAGTAGCTAGTAACAGACTTGCCAGACATGGCAATTGATTGCCTAGAGCAAATAAAAAGTAATTTTATTTCTCCTTTTATTCCGCAATTGCATCTTCCATGGAGTGTTCCGTAATTGTGTTCACTTCGAAGCATTTCCATCATGGCTACGATGCCTTTAAAGTCAGCGTGAATACCACTAAAGGTTTAAAATACAGCGCCAAATCACATTTCTTCAAATACACTAATTGGCGATGACCTCAATTAATGCATAGTAACCATAATATAGTCTCTTTAGAGCTACACCAAAATCTCTCAACTGGAAAGATTTAATTTATACTATATTACATCTATATCTATCTATCAATATATATAATAAATATTTTGATTTTCTTTTAAAAATATGCGGCTACTTAGTATTTTTAATTGTTCCAAAAGCGTTATATAAATACCCATCTACTTTCAAACATCATTAATTTCTCGCTGAATATAATACAGAATTTTCTTTAATTGAAGCGACTGTTGCGATTTTCTTATACCCTGTGTCAGAATCAGAACCTAAACGAGACGGGTTTTTCTTATTTTCGTCATTACTGCAAAATCTATGGAGCTAAAACGGGAACGTGATATATATAAATGAAGTAAAAATGTCTAAATCAAAGACTTTAACGTCACGAATCCGCCAATAGATAAACAATAGAGAGAAAAAGAAGACAAATTTTGAAACTAAAAAGATATTGTACAAAATATATTAGAATTATCGTTAAATAGCGAAAACCAATCGTTCAAACGAGAAACATCCAACACAGAAATAAATATAGATGCATACGGACCATTAAAATTTATCGTATGTTAAGGAATTCGCTAAATCGGGTATCGTAAAATTAAGTTTAAACCATATATGTATATGGTTTTTTTGTGAAATTATTTAATTATTATATATATATATATATATATATATATATATATATATATACATTCACAGTGTAATATTAATCGCGTATTTTTTTTCAATTTTCTTTACTTAATTTCTTCATAATACAATTCTAGAAGCTGACAGAAGTGTTGAAATCTGTTGCGAACTAATTTATCATTTTGAATGGAAGTTACATTTTTTGTATGTTAATTGTACTGAAACTATTTATTAACTCAAATGTCTCATTCACACGATTTTTTTCTTATGCGTTTTGTTTAACTAATTGTATTTTGAAGAATAACTTTTTATTAAAAGCTAGTAACGTTTGCACCAATTTATGACATTTATTATGTTTAAGATAAATCAGGATTACACGAAGGTTCTTCAATAGTCACTTTTACTTTTATAGATTGAAATAAATTATTCTTATATCGCTTGAATGCACTGTTAAAAACTATCGGCAAAGTGTCCAGCCATTAGACCATTTTAATAGATAACGGTTACGTAACCGCAATATTAATCTATAACCAGATTTGTTATAAACATGAAAAGAATTGACTATAGATCTTATATACGGGTATTTTTGAGGTTCCTGAATATATTCTCTGCCGAGTTGGACCAACTAACGGAAATTACCAAGATTTACAGTGAGAACTGCCGAATACAATATTCTTAAAATACTGCACATTCTCTAAAAGAAAGTATATGTATCGGGTCTAAAAAACTCGATATGCATATTTCCGTATAACAATAGTTGACGCTCGTTCTACCCGATTAAGAGAATTTGCTTTGGTTTTCGTAACTGAATATTTATCTAATTTATATTATTTTTTTACTTTCAGGCAGTCTGTTCTTTGTTGACAGTTTATTTTCTTTTATACCAGTTTTACCTTCATTAGTCAAATTTTATTTGGTTTTCTGATTCCTTTCTTCATTAGTTTATTTTGCTTTGATTTCCTTTCCGTTGTAGTCCATACTAATTATAACGTCGACTTCCAATAATTTTGCTTTCTTTTATTATCCAAAGAATTTCTAATCGCTAACCAAAATCTCTTTTAATAGTATTTGTTTTCTTTCTGTGTCAACTATATGAAAAGCATGTTTTAATGGCAAATATCAGGCAAATAACTTTTGTTTTACAAAAAAATTCAATCTTCATAATTTTTATTAAACACCGCCAACATTCGCTTCAATGTAATAAAGTAATTAAGCTTAATGAAATAAAGATTAAAAAATATTTATTAGTTTCTTGGTTGTTATACAAGATTATCATAATTAAACTACCAGTACTCAGCGTGTATTGTAGCGTGATCTAATTGCGCGAGTGAAGCCAAATTTTGTAGAATGATTAAACAAGATTGGAGACGGAAGATTCAGCAAAAAAAACAGCACCTGGCATTCCCTTGTGGCATTTTTAGCGCGGAATCATTCGTCCTCTGTCTTGCTTAATCCTCTTACAGAATTTGGTTCCATTCTCGCAGTTAGAACACGCTGAGTATTGTCAGTTTTAGTATGCCACTTTGTATATTAAAAGATGTTGTGTGTAATAGTGTATGTAAGCTTTAAAATGTGTGGAAATATATAAAAAGTACGCAAATATGATTTTTTTGTACTTCTTTATAGCACTCATTTACTTTGTTGTCGATCATTTTTCATCAACATAATCTGTCGCAAGACAATGTGACTAATCGCTAATAATGGATAAACGTTACATTATAACATATACAAAAGATGTTTCCTTGATTTTATGTAACACGGGTACATTTTCATTAGCCAAATTTATAGGTTTATATAGATGTGTGAATTTTATACCGAATTTGTCACGAAAAAGAAACTGAACAGATTTAACTGAAAATGATGGAAGTCTTGAAGGAACAAATTGACAATCGTGAAAAGAGCCAATGTAAAACGAAATGTTAAATTAAACATTTGTATTATGTAAGAATATTATTATTTAATTTTATTGGTGTGAGTGGAACGTCTTTATACTGTTGTTTCTTGGTGTTGATGGAAACTTTCAAATTTCATATTCCATCCAGTGTAACTTTCTTTAATATGTTTGCAGTTGATTCTTTTAAACAAAATCCCACTAAACAGAGAATTTCCTACATTTTCCTTCAATAATGTCTCAAATTTTTGTGCATAATGAAAAATGTGCAATTTCTTTTATCATAATTAGTCAAAAAATGAGAAATTAATACAATAATGGGTTAAATATGGATACAACATAATGTTATTTTCTTCTTTATTCTATCTTAGCCCTTTACACCAACTGTAGAAAATTTGGTGACATTAAAAATTCAATATTAGAGCCGTCAAATCTTTTCAATAGATTAACTGATCACAATCGTTTGACAGTGCATCGGCATTATTTATCCGTATTTAAATAAAGTTTCGTATCATGCCAGTAATTCACACTTTTATTAATTGCAGACATCCTTAATATTGGAAATACGTCACTAAATGCTGTTCCGTAGAAGAAAGGTCTCAAAATGCAAACGTTTTTAAAATTCAAATGAAAAAAGAGAAATTGCAGTTAACTTATATATTTTATTGTAAAACCTAAATCTTTACAAGATACAAATAGAAACGGAATATACAGCGTGTTCCTGAACTCATGGGTAAAACTGTAAGGTGTGATAGAATACGCCTGGAGAAGCACCATGCACCATTCAATGCATGTTCGTAACTGAAGCAGAGAAGCGCTATAGGGCGTTTCTGATTATGGAGAGAACCATGTTTTCTACACAATATCTAACACATTATTGCTTATTTTATTTTTGCGGATTAGTGTAACTATTATGTTGATACGGATGAAAATTCGAAGAAGAAATAAAGAAATTTCAGAGTAAGTAGCTTTATTTGACAAATAATGGAACTCAAGAGACTCTGGAGTGTTACTGTATCTTAAATTGGACCAAATGTCCTTCCAAAAAGTTGAGGGTCAATACGAACTCATAGTCAAAACTTTAATGGATGATAAAGCACATCTAAACAAAATATTTTCGCCATTCAATGCGTGACTGTATCGCAAGCGGAGGAATCGCTAGGCTGCCATTAAAAGCACAATTCGGTAGTTTTTCACAAACATCTTCACCGTGGATTGCAAAAAAGATGCCTGGTTTTGTTAATTAGTAAATAGCGGATATGCGTTTCATGCATGATGCTGCGGTTGTGAGTGCTCTAGAAGTCCTAATTGTGTACTAAACAGGGTTCTTTCCACAATCTAAAAGCGCCATTTAGCACTTTGCGGCTGGAGTTACGACAATGTATTGTATCGTGTTTTGAGCTTGTCAAAGCGTGTTCTACAAACTCTTATAGTTTTGCCCATGACTTCAGGGAAACCCTGTATACATAGATTGTAAAGTCGGCTGTAACGAACTTTATAAACATCTTAGATCGCGTGCGACATACTGACAACAACGAACGTGACGTTACGTTTATGCATTATTGGCGTTATACCGCATTATTTGGCGACAAATATTGTTTACCTGAAATAGTCGTTTGGAAAGCAAACAAGTGCCTTCTCTTTTTATTTTGGACTTCGCTTCACATAAAATAATACCACGTTAGTAAATTTGGTTATTTTTTAAAAAATTAGGAATATTTTTTAAACATTCTTTTGTTTTGACATCCAAAATGTATTCTTTTAGTTTCCTTTATTCCGTTCAGGCAATTTTTATCTTTAATCTGTAGTTGATAAATTACTTCCATTAACAACAGTTTAGCCTTCATTAGCTGAAAGTGCTTTTTTCTGATTACTCCTTGCATTATCCTATTCGTCTTTTACTTGGTTTCCGCTGTAGTCCACACCAGTAATGGGTTGTCCTTCCTCTCATTTAGTTTCATTCTATTCTCAAATAGAATTTTTTTATTGCTTGCAAAAATGCATTTATTCTTTTGAATAGAAGCTACTTTTTAAGGGGTTAATTCCATTCGAAGTATTTATTAATGAAACAAATGTTTCTTTTGAAAGTAAACCTTTTGTTTATAACTTTTGTACATGTACTGATACAAAACTTATACTAAAGTTTACTTAAACGTAAACATCTACATTATGTTTTAGTTTAATCAATACTAAGCAGATTCTCTATTAGAATCCTTTATTTTCTTTATAGTTAATAAAAATAACAATATGTTTTTTTACATTCAATGGTTATCTTAAATGGCACGCCTAATTTCGTGATTGCTGCTATTCATGTAGATCCAAAACGTTTCCATTACAACATGTTAATTCGGCGTAGGCACCGATTATCAAAAATTCGCCCACTTGATTTACGCTTGCTATTATAGCGCAAACAGGTGAATTTATTCAAAAATATATAAATTTTGCTCTACGTTTTTTAAAGATATTCCAACATTAAAGAAAAAAAGCAATGTTTAAACTACACACACAGGCTGCGTAAATTGTTTTCTCAATGTATAATTATAATTTAATTAATATTAAACTATTAAATGCTAAAAGAGTGTTCTTTTTGATTACTGCACTCTTTATTTTTTATTTCTATTATCAACGTTTTTTAGAGTTTAAAATAATTCTTTGTTGCACTTTCACAGACAGTTCGCGTACTTTAGCGAAAGTGGATCGACACTTAAAAAGTTTTAACCATATAGGATGTTTGGCAATTTGTCCCCTGGAATAAAAGTTTTTTAATTAATTTACGAATTTTTAATGTTCTAAAGGTTTTAAAATGTTATATTGTCATCAGAAACATACTTTTGCACGCAATTGTTATAATTCTAGCATATCAGGATGTGAGTGAAAAATCGATTAAAAATTATCTTCTTTCCATACAAAAAACTTTTACTTAAATAAAAAAGTGTAAATACATATATCATATTACACTATTATTTTTTTTTCTGCCTGGTTCAACAAACTGTTGATGCTGCATTAGTTGCAACCGCAAGATGGTAAAATCTCGTACCAACCTTTGAAACTTTGTCTCAACTGTAATTCCAAATGTTGGAACAAGATTTTACAATCCAGCAGAAAAAACATTAACAGTGTATAATACTGTTTTATTATTACAAAAAAACCTCCATAACGTACACTCCCGAATAGCGGACACCCTATTTAGCGGACACTTTTTGATTACCAACATCTATATATTTGTTCATGTTTAACACTTCCCAACCTAGTTGAAAAGTGTTTATGACTTCGGTTTGTCTGCCGTCTGCCGTCTGTCTGTCCTCTAACTCCCGTAAATATGCTTCGATTGTCCTGACATTTTTGTATGTTACTTTCGTTTACTATAGCATGTTCCCTATTTCAACAGAAGTGTGTAGCAGTTATAGTTTTTGTACAGGGACAGTCAAAAGTATCCTGTTACATTACAGTCAATGGGAAATAGTCGTTTCAATTGCATTTTGATGACGCTACGTCATTTAAAACATAATGAAAGTGATATATAATTATGAAGCACGTGAAAACATGCTTTTTGCAGAATATGGGGTGCAAAGCATTTATTATTCATTTAGAGGGTCAAACAAAAGAACTGTTTTACACAGCGTTATATGGGGTAAATCGTCTGCAGTGTAATTTAGTGATATTTCACAATTTCAAACATAATGAAAATTATATGCCTTACTGAGGTGCACTATAAATTGCTCTCTTGTGTGCATTGCGTTTATTTACACGAACACACAAATGATATTGGTTACAGTACATGTGCGATATTTACAGTCTATGTGTGATAAGTGCGCTTTCAACTTTGGTTTGCATTTTTAACTTTTTTTTTCATAGTACGTGTATGTTTATAAACTGGGTTGACCATATACAGGGCTACACAAAGAAATTCGTAAGTACTACAGACTATGGGAGTGAATTGCTGAAGAGTAGTTTTTAAGTGTGTTTACGCATTTTCCTGCTGAACTATATTTATTATACTAATAGAAGTTTGTGGAATATAAATAAATTCATGTACAGGGCTACGAAAAAAAAGATAGATTGTCGTTTACGTTTGGTAATTGCTGCAAGTGAGTTTTAATTTGCCTTTCAGCTTAATAGGTGGTGTGTACAAAAGTCTAAGGTGTCCGTTATTCAGAAATTTTACTACTATTTACTGTAATATTCTATTTATGTTGGAAAAAAATACTTTTAAACAACATACTTCTGGTGTTTGCACTAAAATATTTTTTACAGCACTAATAAAAATATATTGTCACATTTACTAAATATCGTATTTAAAAATAATTATAGCAGCTGTATGTAAATAGATAAATTTAAGTATGTAGATTTATAAATCAGTATATAATTAAGGAAAAAATGCATGTAAGCTCGAATGTAATAAGAATGAAGTATTTAGCAAGAATGCAGTTAAAAAGTAAAAAGCATTTTATTTTAAATTTTAACAACACTTACGTATAGTAAAATTTAAAATAAGGCAATACTTCTCTTACAAGAAATTGCACCAAGTGAGTAAATTTACCATACTTTAATAATGAAAATTTTTAAATATGTAATTTTGTTTTCATATGTAAACTTATTTTCATTTATACTATATTATTCTGTCCATACACTTTATTCTTTATTCACTATGTTACTTTGTTTGACACTATTTTTGATGTCATTAATATTTTATACTGATTACTTCCTATACAAAAAATGTACAGTGTATAATAGTGTTTTATTATTGCTATTATTTGTTGTTGTAATATTCTATTTCTGATGAATTTTTTTTAGCAACATTCTTCTGGTATTTGCACTAAAATATTCTTTATAGAGCTAATAAAAATATCTAGTCATATTTACTAAATATCGTTATTAAAAACATTTGTAGCAGTTTGATGTAATTCGATCAAAGTTGAGTATGTGGATTTATAAATCGGTATATAATTAAGGAAAAAGTACATGTAAGCTTGAAGGTATTAAGAATGCATTATTTAGCAAGAATGTAGTTAAAAAGTAAAAAAGTATTTTTAACGATTCCCAACATAGCCGCAAAGTGTTTATGAATTCCGTTTGTCTGTCTATCTGTCCGTTTGTTTGTCTGTTGGGCTGTGTGTCTGCCGTCTGTTCGTGCTCTAACTCGCATAAATATACTCTGATTGCCATGAAATTGATGTATGTCATTGAGGTAAAATATCGCATGTGCGGTATTGAAAAGGAAGTATGTAGTACTTATACTTCGTGTACAGAAACACACAAAAGAGTGTCGTTACATTATTGTCTATAGGGAAAAATTCTTTGCAATTTATTTTAATAATGTTACACTATTTAAAATATATTGAAATTGATATACATTGCTGAAATGCAGTACAAGAATCTTACTATCGAATATAGCACGACTAGCACTTCTAGTTAGTTTACAGGATCACTCAAAATAATTCCGTTATATTATGTTAGATGGAGAAAAATCATTTGCGGTGAATTTTAATCATGTTACACTATTAGAAACATATTGAAATTGATGTAATTTTCTAAGTTGCACTAGAACATACTTTCTGTAGAATATGGAGTGTAAATCATTTATCATTCATTTACAGAGCCACACAAAAGTATTCGGTTGCATAGTGCTTTACGGGGAATATCGGTTTGCAGAGTATTTTAATTATATTACACAATTTTATATATGATGAAATTGATATGCATTACATTTATATGCATTACAATTTTTGTATAATAAGATATGCATAGCATTTATCATTCATTTACAGGGCACACAAATATTTCGGATACAGTACAGTATCCGAAGTATTATCTATAAGCGATAATTGCTGGAAGTGCGGTTTCAGTTAGGTATGCGTTTAACTAAATGTTTTCATAGTATGTGGTATGTATAAATGCTATACATCATATACAAGGCTACAGACAATAATTCGTAAGCATTACTGTATATCAGCATAAATTGCTTAAATGTGTTTTTTTATCGAGTTATACATGTTGAGCGTGAAATATATTTACTATACTAAGAGGTGTTTTTTGAATATAAATATAATCATATACAGAGCCACACAAATAACTGGAGACATGGTCGCTTCTGTATGATTAATTCAAGAAGATGTGATTTCAACAATACTCAGCGTGTTTTTGCCTGATTTAAACTTTAAATTAATATGTGGCGAGTATAAAACTCTTACGATAGTATACAGTGCTGCATAAAAAAAATTCAATGTTTCCGTCTAAAAGTTGAATTTTCTTCTGTGTTATATGTTTTCTGTGTCATGTGTTTATAATAAACTACATTGCAGCATACTATATAGAATATGTGCAAAGCTATAGATTATATACATGGCTGCACAAAGGAATGGGAGTGCATTTATGGCTATGGCCTGTAATTGCTGAAATTTGGTTTTCAAATGGCTTTGTTAAATTATTCTGTTAGTGTTGGAAAGTGTTTTATAATCTATTGTCGATGCATGATTTTTCTTTCTTGTTTTAATGTTACCAACGCTTGCGTATAATAAAATTGAAAATAAGGCAATATTTCTCATAGAAGAAATAGCACCAGGTGAGCAAATTTACCATACTTTAATACAGTAAAACCTCTAAATAACGGACACCTCGGGAGTGCAGAACTTGTCCGCTATTCGGAGGTGTCCGCTATTGTTGAAACCTCGGAGTTTCACAAAATTGTTAAGAAATGCTTAATGTTTCATTAATTGGCTTTTATATGTCCCAGAACCTCTATTATATGATTAATCAGAAATTAAAATTATTTGTTTAAGCAATAAAACTGAAATGATGATATTGTACATGTACATACATGTTTCCACTGTTTGTTACATTCTTAAGAAGAAAATCTGCTACAAAAGTTTGCTTTTGCTTGCGATTACATGCGATTTGTTTTTATATGTGAAGTTTTAATTCTATGAGTAGTTTTAATCCTTCTGAATTATATTTTTTTACAAAAAATGTAACTGCTCATTGTATTTTTCCGCTTTTTGTAAATTCTCGTTATTGCAGGAAACATCCCCTAATTTCAGTATCTCATTCATATCACTGATTGAGTCAGCTTTTGTCGAAGATTCTGAAGGAATATAATCACCTAAATCAACTGATTCTTCTTCAGTAGGTCATCATCAATGTTCATGAACATTTCGGCAGTTTCTTCACTCCTGACACATTTCATTAATTCACTTATTGCGCTTAATTCTTCATTTCTATCAGAAATAATTGTTTCATTTTCTTTTCATATAAAGCCTGCTTTTCTGAAACATTGTTTTACACTTCCCAGTTATGTTCTTTTACAGTTGAAAAAACCGAAATTCAATAACATCGGGTACATTAAATAATTTTAAGCGGTTCTCAAGTGTATTCATATAATCTAACTTCGAAGGAGTGTGGCTTTATAAAAGATTTCTGTACCAGGCTTTACAATTGTGTATAACGCCTTGATCAAGGGGCTATCATACGGAAGTTGTGTTTGGGTGGAGGGGGGACATAGTTTTAACGTTTAGGATGAGAAATAGTTTCGGATGAGAAATTGCATTGTCCAAACGCAAGAGAGCTTTTCTTTGTTTTTTCATCCTATTATCAACGGAAGTTAACATTTAATCACTGGTCATTCACGATTTTTTATTCTGGTTATTTATTTTTTTATTCGATTTTTTTATATAACAGAAAATTTATTAAATTGGATGCTCTTTGAGAAATACATGGGTTTCAGAGATTTCTCAGTTATAAGAGGGATTTCAAATTCTCCTAATACATTGCAACATAATAAAACAATGAGTAGCTCTTTTGACTTTTTTTCGCCGTTACAGTCTTCCTTTTTAAAGCACAAAGTCTTATTCGGAAAAGTTTTGAAAAAGTGTTCGGTTTCATCAGAATTAAAACTGTTTCTCTCCTCATAACCTTTACAAATTGATTGTAGTCGTTCATGCCAATCCTACACTTTTTTAAGAACTACATATTTTGCTCTTCCACATATCGTTTTGAAAGCAATGTTGTGCCGAAACAAGAACTTTTCCATCCATCCGAGTTCTTTGGTGACTTCTAAAGCCTTTTCCTGAATCAAAATCCCACTGATAGGATTTTTTTTGAACGAAGTGAAGTAAAGCAATTCAGAATTATAGAATCAATTTCAATGGAATCAGAATTCCTCAATTTCACATTTTTGGTGTTAGAGTTAGTAATCTTCAAATTCCTTATTTCTTCTTTATTTCGTAAAATCTCTCCCACTTGTGTTTTAGTTATTTTGGAACGTTGGGAAAGTATTCTTAAACTCAATTTCTGTTTTTCAGACTAACTTACACTTACAATTTCAAATTTTCTTCTCAAAGTTAATCGCTTTCGTTTTCAGATCATTCTCGAAACATTAATCACAAACAAGACACTAAATTCACAGTACGTAGAACTCAATATATTTATATAACGATAAAAATGGTGTTTACATATTTTGAAGCTTTGGATAATGTATTAAGACTCAAAAATCAAACAGTAATCGATATAAAATCCATTGCGAAATTGGGAGATTCACCAGGCCACACCCTCCATTTATCAATGGTCATAACATTTGTGTCACATTGCCCTGATAAATTAAGAGGCTTTTCACTTTTTTCCCATTTTCTTTCTATTTAAAAAAATATTTTTTTTTTCATTCTTTTATCGCCAAAACTACTGTCCGCTGTTCGGAATGTCTGCTATTCAGAGGTTAAACATACAAACATTTAGGTTTTGGGTGTGGGGACTGGAAAAGTGTCCGATAAATAGAGGTGTCCGCTAATCGGATGTGTCCGTTATGGAGGTTTTACTGTATTGAGAATTTTTAAAAATGTAATTTTGTTTTTATATGTAAACTTATTTTCATTTAATTTTAATTATGTTATTCCATTCACGCACTTTAATTTTTATTAACCATGTCACTTTGTGTGACACTATTTTTGCCGTCATTAATATATATATATATATATATATTATTTTTTTTACATTATCCTATAATTCTTTAATTTGCTTTCCGTTGTAGTTCAGACTATTAATGTGTTATGCATCAACTAATTTTGTATTCTGCTATTGTCTGAATCGGATTTTATTCTCGCTACGAAAATGCATTTCTTCCTTTGAACAAGAATTGATATTCTATTTATTAATTATTTTCAAAGTATTTATGAATGATAAAAATGAGTCTTTTGGTAAAAACCTTTTATGTTTTCCTTTTATTAAATCAAAATATTTTTGCAGCATGATATTTATTAAGCTATACAAACTTTTGTATCAAAGTAGTACATTTTTCGAATTTCATTTAAAGCAAAATTATGTTAAATGACTTATTAGCCAATTTTTTCGATATACGTTGAAAGATTATTTCTCTTAAATGTGTTGAAAGATCTTGTATGTAAATATGTGTATATAAGTGTTTACAAGATGTCCGTAAATTATTATCAGTGTTTCCTTACCTTATAATTTTTTATTTTAGAATGTGAGGAAAAATATAGTCACATACTCGTAAAGTACAACTTAAAAAAGTTATCATGAGAGACGGTAGTATCTCGAGTGACGCAGCAAAAACCGAAAACCGAAAGCCCAAAACCGAAGATTTCCGTCACTCTTATATATACAGCTAGAAGGATATCAAAGGAAAATCTAAACGCCGACATTTAATATCTCAGCAAATATGTGGCATACCGTTTTGATTTTTTCACATTAGTCTTATATCTATGGTCTAATTCAATCCTGAAATTTCTACATTTCCACATGCAGTAGATTTTAAGAACTGGAAGTCCATTTTTAACTAAATTTGGGTAAATGTAAAGTCTGTATAAATGTCATACCTATTATCTCGAAAATGGCTCGGACAATTTTTTAAAAATTAATATATTATATTAATCGGTTTTAGATGAAGCGAATGTGGTTTTGCGTTAACGTGGGAAAACGATTGTTTTCTTGTAGTCCACTTTTAAAATCGGACTATTTTCTTACGCGTTTTCTCATAGGAATACATGAAACCGAATCACCTCTTTTGACTGCTCTAAGATAAGGTTAAAAATCGGTTGTCGGACAACAGTTAAGCTCGGAATAAATTTTAGCATGTATCTGATGAATTATTTAGACTCATTTTTTTCATACGAAAATATATTTTTAATTTGTAATATATATATGTATTAAATTAAATTGTCGCTTATATATATTTCGTTTTTGTTCAGAATATATTTCGCATTTTATATATCTGTATTTCGTTGAAAAAATATTTAAATTCATTTTTTAAAAAGGGGAAATATTTTTTTTAATTATATGCATTCAATGTTACTGTTATTTATAATAAGTTTTTAATTTTTTAAGGATAATATATTTCCCGTTGGTTGGATAATATATTCCCCGTTCCTGAACGGAAGTCTGTCTGACAACCAATCATTAGGATTGTTTTCCTATTCATACGCGTACCATATGCATTCGGAGTGCGTTTTGAAACAGACAAAGTTTTAAACAAAAAGAACAACCCCAATTCAACATGAATTTCATAAGATCATCAGTAAGTAGTATACATTTAAAAGAAATAGTCTAATCTATGTGTAATCTGCATAAAAAATTTCGTAAACAAAAGAGGAAAACCATTACTTTTTTTCACTGGTAAATTTTATGCTTTTCGGTGTTTCGTAAAAATCTGAATTTTTGATATATCTATGTAGTTTTAACCATTGTAATACGAAAAAGAAGCAAAAATAGTTAATAATGCCTGATTTTAATTATAAAAAAATTTTGTCTGTTTATTTATTTATTTTTTAAATAATTTTATTTGTATTATACATTAAGTGAAATTTGTAGTCAGATGAGTCTTTAAATAAAAATACTAAGGTGACCATTTTCGCTTTCGAAGCTTTTATTTGATTATTGATAAATGAAAGAAAAAAGAATGCGTGTGTGTAATTTCGCAGAATGTCTTAAATGTATTTTAAAATTAATTTAATGTGAAAGCATGAAGTTAAAACAATAGCAATAGATATTATTTTAAATATTTTAAAATTATAATAAATAATAATAATTGTTACTTATATTTAACTTCATTTAGATTAATATTTATATTTAAATTATGAAAATCTGACTCACTGGATCATTCTGCTGTCACATATTAAATTATAATTTATAAATCTAACCTCATATGAATTTTTCATACCTTAAAAAAAACATGACTATTATTAACCATACTTCTATGACTGATTGAACTTTAATGGCATTTATTTTCCCCCAAAATTTGTTTGAATAAATTGAAAACGGAGTGACTAAATTTAATCTAAATATTTTTTAATGTAACATCTTTTTCGCCCCCCCCCCCCAAAGAAAAAAGTTTTGTTCTATAATTAAAAATGTGATTCTTCTTTCTATTACAATACTTAAAAACTAAACAAATCTAAAAAATTAAGATTACGGAGCACTGAAAAGCATTTATAAAATTTGCCCTTGAATAAAAATAAAAATAGTTTTCCTATTTGTTTACAAGTTTTATTGACAGATTTAAAACAGACTCGGGCTATTCATTTCTTTTAAAAAATTATCCTACTCACTGATGATCTTGTGTAATAGGGCGTGGTATTTCCTATAAATAAAGGGGGTGGGTGTAAACAATAAAAAATACAATTCTAAAGTGTTAATCTAGTGTATGCAAAATACAATTTTTAACAGCTTACATTTTACACTAATACCAAAAACAATTTTCTTACTTAACCTTAAAACTTCAAAAGTGATGTTTGTTGTACAAGGGGGAGGGTGCCAAACGTGTGGATAGAAGTGAATAATAAGGGGGGAGGGGGAGGGACTCATATTTTTTCTCTCTCTTGACACATGCACGTACAAACACACACAGATATACAGGGGCCGCGCTTGTCATTTGCCTATGCACCAAATACGCGAGACTGGCGAATAATGTATCGGGAGCTTTTCGTTCTTTTAATCATGTTTTGAAACGCGGATGATTTTGCGTGGCACAAAAGACAAATCAATTTATTGAAATAAAAACATTTCAATCTATACTAATATTATAAAGTATTAAAGATTGTTTTTTTGTTTGTTTGTTTGTTTGTAGGGGGTAATCTCTGAAACTACTGAAGAGATTTCAAAAGTGATGGTGGCAAATTGATGGTGACAATCTCTGCTCCAACATAGGCTATATTTTATGTCGGTGCCACTACCGCCAGGGGGTCGCAGAAGCGAAAAACGTTTTAAAATTTCGATTTTTTTTATACTGAAGTAGCTAGAAACATGGAATTTGGCATAGTAGTTACTTATAAGATGTAAATGCTCTCTAAGAACAAATTCTAATAAAATTCGAAATTTAAAAGGTTGAGATGAGCGAAAAGCGTTCTAAAAACATTCTAAATTACAATTTCTATGGAATATCTGGAACTACAGAACCATTTTCAAAAGTGATGGTGGCAAATTGATGGTGACAGTTACTGCTCCAACATAGGCTATATTTATGTTGGTTTCACTACCCCCAGGGGGTGCAGGAACAAAAAACATTCTAAAATTTCGATTTTTTTTATACTGAAGGAGCTAGAAATATGAAATTTGGCATGGTAGTTACTTATAAGATGTAAATGTTCTCTAAGAACAAATTCTAAAAAAATTCCAAATTTAAAAGGTGTGAGATGAGCGAAAAGCGTTCTAAAAACATTCTAAATTACAATTTCTATGGAATCTCAGGAACTACAGAACCGTTTTCAACAGTGATGGTGGCAAATTGATGCTGACAGTCCCTGCTCCAACATAGGCTAAATTTTATGTTGGTGCCACTACTCCCAAGGAGGTGCAAGAGCGAAAAACGCTCTAAAATTGCAATTTTTTTTATACGGGAGTTGCTAGAAATTTGAAATTTGGCATTGTAGTTACTTATAAGATGTAAATGCTCTCTAAGAATAAATTTTTTAAAAATTCGAAATTTAAAAGGGTGAAATGAGCGAAAAGTGTTTTAAAATCATTCTAAATTACAATTTACATTCTAAATTACAATCTCTGGAACTACAGAACGGATTTCAAAAGTGATGGTGACAATCCCTGCTCCAACATCCTCTTTAATATAAAGCTATGCGTTGCTGACGACTGGGTTTTTCGCTAATCTTTGTCACAAATTATCTCGGAAAATGAAACATTTGATGTTACTGAAAAAAAATAATAGCTCGAAAAGTATTTGTCAGAAAATTGTTAGACAAATTGCTTTTGAAAAGTAAAAAAATTGTATATTTCTTGATATACATTTCAAATCTAATGATTACGCCATTTTTCAAATATTGAATTTCAAAAATTACCAAATTTCCCAATGGAATACCATAGCGAAACCTTCACGCATAAAAAGATAATGATAAGGGCGACGTGTCCTGACGTGTATATTGGCTATAGCACAAGTCACAAATTATAGTAGCCTTATTATTCTGTTAAAATATAAAAGTGAATTATGAAAGATCAATATTTTGTTTGATTAAAGGTTCGTTAAGAGATATTGACCAGCGTAGCGGGCGTAGCTTGCTAGTGCATAATATAGGTTCAGTGAAAGTAATATATTTAACAGCGTATTGTTAAATTATAAGCATTTTTTGTATGTGTAAATATACTTTAGAAGACAAACCAAAAATAATTTTAATTGAATTCTAAAGTAATACTATTAAATTCATGTGAAGGTGTCACTCGAATTTTGATATTATTTCTTTTAAAACCCATATTTTGAATTCAGGAGAGATGTGAATGAAAAAGCATCAGCGATTAAACTTTATATATCTTTTCATGTCAAAAATAATAATTGCATCGGTGAATGTAAACAAGAACGAAAAATCATGCGTCAAGCATAGATTATGTAACACTTTCCAACGCTTCCAAAATAATTTTACAAATCATACCGTTTAGTAAGCTAAAAGATAACATCTAAGTAATCCGAATACTTTTATTCAGCCCTGTATAGGATCTATAGATTTGTATATATACTACATAGGATGTTAAATTTTAGTTCAGTTAGGAAACGCGTAGCACAGTTTAAAATTCTCCGTCTGGAGTTAAATAATACGGAAATGTGTTCGCGAACTTTTGTACTTCCCTGTATAGGATATACAGAATTTATACACACCACATAATAGACAAAAAGCGAGTTTAAATTAAAATCGCGATCAGTAACTTAAAACGCACTTCCAGGAATTATTGTTAACTTACAGTAGAGAATTCTTTTGTGTGTCCCTGTAAATGAACAATGACTGCTGTACACACACTATTCTGTAGTAAGCCTCTTGAAATACACCTTAGTGATATATATAAATTTCAATGCGTTTAAAATAGTGAAACATTATTTAAATAAACCGTCAATGATTTTTCCCCATAGACCGCAATGTAACGGAATTCTTTTGAGTGTCCCTGTAAAAAAACTATAAGTGCTACACACTTCCGTTGAAATAGGGAACATGCTATAGATAACGACTATAACATATAAAAATTGCAGAGCAATCCGAGCATATTTACGGGAGTTAGAGCACGGACAGACGGCAGACGGCAGACGGCAGACGGCCAGACGGCCAGACGGCCAGACGGCCAGACAAACCGAAGTCATAAACACTTTTCAACTAGGTTGGAAAGTGTTAATAAAACAAAAAAGAAAATGATGATATATTTCTTAAATTATTAACATAGCGTCACTCAAATTTGATATCATTGCTTTTAAGACCCATATTTAAAATTCTTAGAGCCAAAAGAAACTGCTGCGTCACAACTTTTAACCCGTTAAGGGTTTTTCTACTGATTATAATAACACAAAGTTCCTAAAATTGCAACTCAAAACGTTATACAATAACAATTATAGTAAAACAATAGTTAATATTAAAATATTATACAATTTCCCAAAATGTCATTGTGCAAAATCTATTTATCTAACCCTGTGCTTATGATTCATTAATAACTTTTTGATAAATTTGATAAAAATTTAATGTTAATTATTTGATTATAAACGTTATTAGATTAATGACGTTTTAAGTTGCAACTGTACGCATATGGCACTTTGTTGTGTTATTAAAAAAACGTTTTGGGTTGTACTTTACGATTATTTAATAATAATTTTCGTTATGTTCTTAATTCAAATGGTAAGAGGTAAGTAAATCCCGACGATAATTTGCGTAAACCCTGTATATCTTGCATGAAAGCGTACAAGATGAGGGTTAAAAAATATGTAGGTATGGAAAAGATGAAATGTGGTGCGAAGGCTGTTTATTAAGTATGTATAATATTCAGCATGAAAGTAACTATTAAATTTGCTGATCAGAGGCTTACGCTCGCAAATATAACGCTCGCTCTGCAAGTTGAGAATTCATTGGTTTTTAATTGAATTCTCCATAATATTTAATATCATACAATAAGCAATTTATTTTTTTAAGTTATGCATATATTTATAAGCATGGCAGATTTCGCGTAACATTAGAAAATTATCTCTTAGAGCTGTCACATTAAACACGGTTTTATGCAAGGTATTCTGGAAATGTTTATTTTTAAAGAGCTCTCCGCCCCCGATATCCTTTAATGTGTTATTTGCAATTTCCAATAATTGTGCTAATTCAGGTTTCAAATATATATATATATATATATATACAGATGCGTTTTACACTGTAATTTCATTAACATAAACAACTCGCTGTACAGGAGATTTTATTCTATCCTTAAAATATAACTTACCTTTCATCAAAGAAGCATCTGCATCTGTTGCAGAAATTTGATAAAATCTCAGGTAACAAATGTGCTTATACAAATTTAAATTCTTAATAAGAGACTTATATCTAATTTATACGTCTAACCTTCTTATAATTTTCGTCTGAAAAAGAAGTTTTGATGTTCCATCTACGGTATTTCAAAAGAAAGCTTTTATTCAAATAAATCATTATCTGTTTCATAAGAAAATACATATAAATTACTCGAAAATAGGATATTTTAGAAGTTAATTATTGTGTAAAAATAGTGCGATTTTTAAAAAAATTTTTTATACGATATGCAATACAGTTGCTAGGCAACAGTTAAGTGAAAGAAGAAATAAAGAAATGCAATAGAATGTAAAGAGTGAAAAAAAATAAAATGTTTTATATTTTTTGAATAGATGTCTAATATTTTACAATAAGTTCCCCAATTAATTTCGAATGTCTGATAAATATATTGGGACATTTTAAATCTGTTGGATTAATTTATTTCCTCCATATCAAAAATGTATCAACTACAATTTAACATTTAAATCAATTATTCAAATGGGCCATTTTCTTTTTGGGAATGATGAAATTTTAAAATCAAGTGTGAATACCCATAGAAAAACATCATGACATGAAAGGAAATGTTCTATATTTTTCGAACAAATGAATTAAATTAAACGAAAAACTATGCAGCTAATTCCATATATCTCACTAACATATCTACGAAACCAATCGGATGCTTTTTGCGACAGTTTTAGCGGAACAGACATACAGACGAACTAACAGACAAACAGACACCAAAAACTTTTCGTCTTTCCACGGTGAGCCTTAATGTGACGTTTCGGCAATTAAAATAAAACACAGAAGTACTTATTTATTTTAACCACTTCGGCACATTAAGAAACAGCGAATAAGACAATTTCGAATTATATATATATATATAAGATCTTGAACATGTTAAACTGTTAACGAACGAGTCACGTAAATGTACGTTTTTCTATTCTGACTTTCCAGGAAGGGTTACGCAGAATTCCTGAAGACGTCTTTTGGATACATATAATTTCGCCCACGGGCGATACTTTTACATTTCGTGTTTTACATTTTTACTCAAAAAACATACTGAAACTTCGTACTTTTACATTTTGAATACTAAGCATATAAATACTTCGATTAAAAACAATATCATTATTATATACATTCAATTATAATACAAACACAAACAAAGAAAATCTTTTTGTTAAATACTGTAACATTCAGGTATAATACCAATAGGCGTGGCTTTATGTTTAGACGATGAAAAATCCACATCCACAATGTGTTAAAAAATGCCCGAAAACCGAGAAAGACAGAGAAAAAAAACCTGTTTGTTAAGAGTTAATAAATTTAGCAAATTTCTGTTAATAGTAATTCTTATAAATATCATTTGTTTTCACATATAAAATATTTTATCATTTAGATAATACTATTATTTTCAGTCACTTCATTCTTTATTCAGTGTGTTACTTACTGTGGCACCAATTTACCGCTAATTATTTCAAGTTATTTGTTTTTTTTCTTTTGTGATTACTTCCTATTTACTTACTTACTATTACTTCTTTGATTTTCCTTTTGTTTTAGTTCATACCAATAAAGGGTTGTCTTTTACTTTCCTCTGTTGTCAGAATCTTTGATCATTTAGATAATACTATTATTTTCAGTCACTTCATTCTTTATTCCCTGTGTTACTTATTGTGGCACCAATTTACCGCTAATTATTTCAAGTTATTTGTTTTTTTCTTTTGTGATTACTTCCTATTTACTTACTTACTATTACTTCTTTGATTTTCCTTTCGTTTTAGTTCATACCAATAAAGGGTTGTCTTTTACTTTCCTCTATTGTCAGAATCTTTGATCATTTATATAATACTATTATTTTCAGTCACTTCATTCTTTATTCCCTGTGTTACTTATTGTGGCACCAATTTGCCGCTAATTATTTCAAGTTATTTGTTTTTTGCTTTTGTGATTACTTCCTATTTACTTACTAATTACTTCTTTGATTTTCCTTTCGTTTTAGTTCATACCAATAAAGGGTTGTCTTTTACTTTCCTCTATTGTCAGAATCTTTGATCATTTATATAATACTATTATTTTCAGTCACTTCATTCTTTATTCCCTGTGTTACTTATTGTGGCACCAATTTGCCGCTAATTATTTCAAGTTATTTGTTTTTTGCTTTTGTGATTACTTCCTATTTACTTACTATTACTTCTTTGATTTTTCTTTCGTTTTAGTTCATACCAATAAAGAGTTGTCTTTTACTTTCCTCTATTGTCAGAATCGAATATGCCTGTCGCTAACGAAAACGTCTTTATTATTTTGAATAGGATTTGGTTTTTTCATGCATTAACTTTATTCAAGGTTTTTATTAATGATAACAATGAGTCTGTTGGAAGAATATTTTGTTTAACAAAATATTTTTCAATGCTTATATATTTTTTTAACTGTATTGTCCTATCTTCAACGAAATACATTTATTAATTTTTAGTTGAATTAAATTCTAGAAAGATTATTTAATAGTTATTTGTTGAAGAAATGATCGTTAAATCTACTGTATGAATTAAAAGTAATTATAGTATGTAAGTATGTATGCATGTTACAATATTTGTGTAAGCATGTAAAATAAATACAAGCATGAAATATTTTTGTATACTTTCTTTTCTATTTTTATTTTGCTTCACCTGGATTTGCATAATATCAATATATATATATATGCTAGCTGACCGGCCCAGCGTTGCCCGGGTCCGTGATAAAACCTTACATAAGCCCCAAATTGGAATTATTTTATATATTTTACCCGATTTTGTATGAATTTATATCTTTAATAACAAAATCACAAAATCGTAAAAAAATGTACTTCTTTTTTCAAGTAGAATCGTTATGTAGTTTAAAAAAAATAGCTTTTGTTGTCCAAACCCTTTGAAATTTTCAACAGTCATAAATATAACGGTTTTACAGCCCGTGTAAAATTTACATCAGAAATATTGTTATCTGGTTGTAAAATAAATGATTTTTTTTTTCGTGTCGTGTCCGTTAACATAAAAAAAAATAGCATTCGTCGTCTCATCTCTCTGAAATTTTAGTCGTTTAGAAATATAACTGTTTGCAAGTCCTCTATAAAATTATGTCAAATATATGCATTTTGAACGTTACCTGAAGCCAAGCGTGACCGCGGAAAACATCCCGTCATTATGGGTTTTCGCCAAAAATATCTCAGATCTTATATTTTTTAAATACTTGTTCTCGTCCGAACGCTTCGAAATTGTTGTAAGTGATGTAAATCTGGTCTACCGAGATGTTCTGAAAGGATTGTGTCGAAATACGAACGTTTAGTAAATTTTAGCGTAAGAAAAAAAAATCTTCTCGAGAGGCGCAAAATGTCTTGCGTTCGCCGGTGTTTTTAAAAGGGTTAAAATCCGTATTTAAAATAATAATTATACCATCTATTAGAAGAATGTTTCAGCTGTAAGAGCATGTCTTTTGTTTGTCTGTATTTTTAAAATTGTGCTATTGAGGGGCGTTGGCGAAAGGGAAAAAACATAAGCCCGGGAAAACGACACTTTTTTCAAAAATGTTTTTCAAAGAGTTTACATATTTATTTTTTTTTTTTTTTCGAATTGATTACAGCATTGGAAACGTAAGAGTGCGATCTTTCAGAATATGCTTTTCGTTTTTAAATAAACCAAACGGTTTAGTCGATAAAATCTTAAACAGAATTGCGAAATAGACGCATTCTTCATGTAAATGGTTTTTCATTCTCGTGCGCTGTGGTAAATCGGGTTCTGGGCATGCGCGAGTTCTGAAAGCAGAAAAAAATGAGTTACTGATGAGTTTTTAATTAATATTTTTGTTAATTTTCAAAGTATTAAAATTCTGAGACGCAGGTGCACCAGGCAAGACCTTGGGCTATCCACATCTAAATTTGCAGACTTCTAGGTGGGCTAGATTTTGCTAGTCATCGCAGAAAAACAAACAAACAAACAGACAAACACGCACAGAGAGCAAAACTTTCTTTTATTAGAATATATATTATATATATATATAAACAATTTTTTTAGAAACAAGAAAGTTTTAAGTTATTTTTTGTCTATACAAAAAAAGGCTTTTAGTGTTTCTTTAATTAGGAAACTTTTATCTTTTTTTTTTTTTTTTTTTTTTTTTTACATAATATTATTTATGTAACTGCCAGTTTAGCATTCTAAAATGGCTATCTTTCGGATTATTTCTTAGATAATATCTTTCTTCTTTGATTTGTTTTCCATTGTAATCCGTACTAATAATCACATATCCTTCCACATATTTTGTTTTCTTTTAATATGATAAAAAAAATTTCCTGTCGGGAACTAATTTATTCTTTTAAATATGTGTTAGTAGTGTTGTGTGTTAATTATACTTATTCTATTTAATAATAAAGCAAATAGGTATTTTAAAAGTATTTTTTATTTATTATTTTTTTACTATAGTATTTTTCGTATCAGAATTTTTTGTTTAGCGTTGCAAAGTTTCAAATCAAACTAATGAATTTCCCGTGATTTATATAAACTAAGATCGAATTGGATTTTTTTTAATGCCTTTGACTTTTATTTTTTATAAAACGTTTTTATATATTTTGAATGTATTTACGAACTTACATCTGAAATTCTGTCCTTCTCTTCTAAAAAATATCCAGAAATTTAATTTTTAATAAATATGTTACTGGCATATGTTTTTAAAAATCTAAAATTAAAGATTTAAAATCGATATTACTTTGTTAACAATACAAAATCTTATGTTTATGATTGTTACCTTAAAAAAGTGATTTTCATGCGTGAACTGCTCAATAGAATGTTACAAAATTTAGTTTACTATATCAAAACATAATATATATTTAACAAAAAAAAAAGATAATTATTATTCCTCATAATTAACTGTTTGTCAATAATGTAAAAGTTAATTTTACTACAGATGTTTTCATAGTTCTCCCATACGTTATAAAAATCCTTAAAGGTCATTACTACACGCCCATCCGTTCCCTACGTATTGCAAGGGTTAACTTTTATTGAATGGTTTTAAGCGTATTTTTAAAATTCGTAACGGGTGCTCGCTGATTTAAGTAAATATGTTAATGAATTAATTCACGTTTTAATGAATAATTTCCGCAATAATATGAGTTATATGTGTTATGCTGAATTATTATTTTGTTTTACATAGTCAAATTATAAATATTTAGTAGAATCACACGATTCTCCAACACTCAAAAACGAAAAACATGTACATAGTGAAAATTTGCGAAAAATTTGCATAAAAATTTTGTGAAAAATACAAAAGACAAAATTTAATCATTTTTTAAATAATAGTTCTATTTTTCCCTCTCAGTGGTATTTGTTCCCCTCACTTTTTTCGATAAATCCAATCCACATCGATAAACAGGAAACCTTTTGGCACATTTACAATAATTTCAAGAAGGCGCCTAAGGTCATAAAATGAACATTTAAATACTTTGACCTATCTCACATACTCAAAGGAACAGTCAGAAAGGGATTGTCAGTATGGTATTAATTTTTATTCAGAAATGCCGAAAAGTAAATTTTGCTTTATTTAATGACAGACATTTCGTAATTACTTAAAGTAAAAATTCTTCTTTCAAATTTTTCAATATGGATTCGGAGTTTCTGATTAAAAAACGAAACAAAAAGTTACCGGGCAGCTTGACCTTGACTTTTCCCGCCATATATGCTAATATTACTGGACTTCGAAGAGCTTTTTCGTGAGGAGACTGTTGGGATCTCATAGAAGAAGGAAATATAAAATGTATCATAATTATTATTTCTGTTGTCAATATCCCTTTTTCTAAGCAAATAAAAAACGCAAAACGGTAAATGAGATACCATATGAAACAATTTTGAACAGGTTTCTGACATATTATACTCACATTTCGTTAAAACATGTTTGATGAAAATTACATTTAATTAAAAATTAAATCAGCATTGTTTTCATAAATGAAATGAAAGGTTTTTCTCAAATAAGCGTTGCCACAAAAAAACGATTAAAATTATTAAAATAAAAAATATATGTTCCAATAAAGATAAAGTGGGACAAAGTTGTTGCACACGTTTATATTATATTTATGATTAAAAAGCAAAATTTAAATTCAAATGCTCAAATTTTTTTCTCCAATGCTTTTTCCAAAACAGATGATGTCACCGTCTAAAGCAGTTAAAATACAATTAATTTCACGGGCACAAGTCAAAACACGATATGAGAATGACAAAAGTGGAAATACCGGCAACCCATCATGTGAGGCGACGGTTAGTAGGAACGTCTATGCCAAGATAAAAGCCAATATCGGGAGTGTTGCGAGCATTTTGTTTGAACACCTTCCCATAACCCCCGTAGCAATTGATGGGAAAAACACCCCACATCTTCCTTCTTCTTATTCCTTCTTCTATGGTTGGGATAAATGTTGGATAATTGGATAGGGTGTTTCATAGATGGTAGCATTAGGGTTGGGGGAGGGGGGAGAGTAAGCATAAAAACAAGGATTAACCGAGAAAAAGAGTTTATAGAAATTGGAAACACAATAGTTAATCTTATATTGTTTTCTAAGTTATAATATCAAAATATAATGTTTTATTTTTTTCCGGTACGTATTTTAAATATGTTATTTAAATGAAGTGTAGACTGTAGTGTGACCCTAGCTGCAATTCAACAATGTTACATAAAATGCCAATATTGGTTTAATATATGCAATAATTTCCATTGAAAATATTTGCAGCCAAACACCAACTTTGCAAAGACAATTTAAAAACTCAAAATTGCAAAATAGTTTTTTTTTTTTAATGCAAATATTGCAGAAATTTTCATTTTAATGGCTTTACAATGACGATATATTTCCTATCGATTTTGACGCAATATTTGCAAAATATATACACCCCAATTTTGAGACAACAATGTAAGCTAATATTTAACCACGATATAGTCAATATTGGATCAATGTTATTTTGCTGCTAGGTATGTGGCAAAGTTATCAAAGTTACTTTTTAATAAGGATAATCTAAAGAATGTCTCAATTTTAAGAGGCTACTTCACTCACGCGAAAACACCTGCTCGCTAATGTTAATCCTATGGACAGTTATTTTATGATATTTCGTTTGCAGTTCAATATTTTTAAACAATTTTTTTGTATTGGATAGCTGAGGTCGATCTCTACGTAGGCCGTTTTTTACTTTTTCGATTATAGTTGCAGTTTTTCTAATGAGTATACTTTCACTTTTGAAACCAATTCCGGAAGGGAATGTTTCTTAATAAAAAAAAAGCCCTGCAAAACAAAATGGAAAAAAGTAAAACTCGTAGAGATTGACCTGCGTAGAGATCGACCTCAGCTATCCAATGCAAAAGATATCATTTAAAAATATTGAAATGCAAACGAGATATTTTAAATCTTTCTCCCGTAAGATTAACATTAGCGAGGGTTTTGTTTCGAATGAGTTAGGTAGCCTTTTAATGCGTTTATTTTTGTCTTACTAATTAACTTTCGTGTGTCAATGTGAATCGTGTTCTGTCTCACTTTAACTTTCACAAAGTATGAAAGGGCTCAGTACAATTATAGCATATATTGGTCGTTTGAAAAATTATGCTAATGAGTGCTGCGCGTGGTTGTTTGCTACATGAGGTAACGTTTTCATTGGCAGATACGATTTATTTCAGTGAACCTTGCCATAGTTCTTAAGTAATCAAGTTCCTTCATAGTCTTTCTCGTTAGACTTCAAAGTTACTTGCTATTTTCTTGGAAGTGTGTGAGGAGTCGCTAGCGGTTATTATAGGTTAGTTTTATCGCATATCTTCCAGTGTTCGTTGTCCTTTCAATAGGGAATCACCTTCAGGCTCTTTAAAGTTTTAAATGTAGTTGAAGATCTTCTTTTGGAGTGATTCCATGTTGGATACTTGAAGTAACTTTCCTCCTCTCCAGTTTAATTTATTGAGGTCTAAAGTTACACACGTTTAATTTTCCCAGCCAATTTCCGCTTAAAGCTCTCTTGCTTGATCTAAAATAACGTTTTTTATACTTAACGTCTCAGTTCCAAAACAATGGCGATTTAGAGTGGCACACTACGACGTAAACATTTTAGTTCGATTTTTTTCGCTATCCATATGTTTTCCTTTTCGAACATTTATCTCCTTATGTCATTTTTATTTATACATGAAGTAAGATAGAGTAAACTTACATATGTTGTTTCATAAAAGCGAACTAAATAAAATTTTAGCTGTACAATGACAGGTACTAAAGCGGTCCCCTGCGATATTTTTCAAACATGGGTGGTGTGATTGTCATATCGATAAATAAAAATTTTGTATGAAATTTGGAGTTATATGGAATAAAAAAAAATTATAGCCGATTGTAATTTTTAGTTTTTTAGGACATTTATAATTACGCCGTAACCTTTTTCCCAAGAAATCATCTTCTTGCTTCTGTTATTACATGTCGTATGAGTTTATGTTAATGTTTTTTCATTAAACTTGTTGTTAAATAATTATACCTTTAAATTATTTTACATTATACATGAGAACACTCTTAATGGTCTCCAAAAGATAATTTCCAAACTATTAATTTTAGGAGTCCGCTTTCAAAAATGTTTCAACAGTTGATCTTCATCTTATTAAAAGTTATTTACGTCATAATTATTTTACGTCAATACGTTAACAGTTGTTTTGTAAAAGTTGAGAAATTTAGTCTTTTATATGGTCCCTGAGTCTAATCAGTTAATTTTATAAAAACCTTCTGAATGATCCATGTCCGAGAATGCATAAAGTTCTAAATATAACTTAGAGGATACAGGGACCATATAAAAACACAAATTTTGTAACTTTTACAAGAAAAACTATTTTTACGCAACAGTCTATCAATAAAGTTCAGAATAACTTTTGCACCATTTTTGAAACTGGAACTATGTTTCTAAAGAAAATAATTTACGAATTAACGTATGGATTAATGATTAATGATTATTCTGTGTATAGGGCCTGTCAAACTCGTAGCCCGCGGGATACATCTGGCCCGCTGACAATAAAGAAAGTTGGCGAAGCTTTTGCTATTTTATCTTTGTAATGATTCAGTAGATCAAATATTTATAAAATTATACAATATTTTTTTCTAAATTGTTATGTGTTTTATATTTACACTAATATTTACTACTTTCTTTCAAAATAGTAAGCAGTAATTATTAAATAAGAAAAAGAATAGTGATAATTTAATTGAAATAAAATACAAATTAATAATAGTAAAAATTTAAAAAAATGCACATTTAAAAAAAATTAAATTGCTTTTTAATGAGTAGGTTTGAAAGTTACACTCTACTTCTCTAGCTAAAAAAAAGTGAGTTGAAAGTAACACTCTACTTCTACTAGAACTTGTACAAGGAAACCACTGAAAATGTTATCCTGGATTTTCACCTGGGCATTACATTTCGAACACATACATTTCAGGTTTGAAATATGATAATTCGGTGTTGCTAATATTGCCACTTGCCAGTTTCGCGTCAATTGCAATAGTTTTATTACCTTCAAAAAGATGCTGAACAGAAGCTACAGCCGCGTGTCGAGTAGGATTTGTTGAATCGCTTTTCTTGTGGAAGATAGTATCTGTATTTGCTAGGATTTCAGGACGGTCGGTGTTATTAACCGACTCAAAAAACCGAGGTTATCAATTCGACGTGTATGTATACAGTGTGATTCATAAATATCGAAACAATAGGCTATCTCCTTAAATATTCCCCCTAGGCACATACTTCCAATTGCAAAGTTTCATAAAAAAAGGTGCAAAATTTGATGACATAAGTTGAAACTCCTTGGGGGGTCTATTTTAGAAAATACAAAAATTAAATTTTTAGACGGCCCCCCTAGAATAAAATTTTCAATTAGAAAATTTTTCCTTATCCATTCCTGAATAAAACAAAAAAAAATCCATCTTGATATCTGCAAAACTCAGGGAGATATGTTCGTTTTAATAATTCATGAGGTTTCAAGGGATCAGACACAAATTGAAATGCGTGTAATTCAAGAAACAATGTTACTGTAAGGTGTCCGAGAAACATTTATTTATTTTTTATTTATTTATATAGTTAGCATTTTGAATTTTCTTTTTATGGTTAACCATATAATTTGTAAACAGAATCACATCATAAGACTTCTTACAAAATTTAAAAATAAATAATTTTTTTTTCAAAAAATTCAGAGTAATTTAAAATTGTTATAATTCGAAATATTATTTGTCGAATTGAATTTTTTTCTTTTAATTAAACAGAAACATATAAGTTTTAATTTTGATTCAGCATTTTACTAAATATTAATTTAAAAAAATTAAAAATATTTAAAATATTTAAAATAGCAATTTAAAAAAAGATGCAACTTATTTTAAACAAATCAGATTTTGAAAAGTAAATATTTTTTTCAAATTTGCCGAATTAAAATATAAGTAAAATATTAGAAAATGATATATTCCGAGTTTGAACCATTTAGCTTTAACGGTTATTGACTTATATCAATTTAAAGATGAGAAATGCTGAAAAAAAAACCTATGATGCAGATAAATGCATTTAAAGTTTTAAAGAAAGATTGGCTCCTAATAGAACGTTTAAATGCTTTTTGAAAGTTTCCAGGTGAGTAAATACCACCGTCCTGTAGCTTGAATATCTGCTTTAGTTTATTTTCTCCCATACTCACCTTCATCCTTTACTGTTTAAATGTGTCAGTTGATTTGAACAAGACTTTTCTAATATGTCGATTTCGATTTTTTTCATAGTTTTAGCCCTGACAACTTCATATTTTTCCCTTTTAAAGTGCAATTACACGAAACCAATGGTCGGAAAAACTACTTTTTTACTGTAGCAAACTACAACTATAACTACTTTATCGAAAATGCTGTTAACTAAAACTACAACTACTTGTTTTAAAAAGTAGCGACTACAAAAAAAATTTCAAAAGTAGTCACTATTTTGCTACTTCCAGACTTTGTTAAAGGGTTCAATTTAAATTAGAAATTGAAGAAACGTATTAAATAATAAAGAGACCTCTTGTTAGATCGCGCCTGCCAGGATATAATTAAATAAATGCGACATAACCGAGGGGATTAAAAAATTAAGAAAGATAGCATACAAGAAAATGTTTTGTATTTGTCTCCAAGATGTTAGTTTATACACACGTTAGAAATTTCGTCGCAAAATTAAGATAGATATTACAATCTAGAAAATCATGGAGAGACAACTCTAAATGCAAACAACAAATTAATCTGTAAATAAAGAAATTCCGAATAATAAGAAACGTAGCATTAAAACAGGAAGACTTACTAATGAGTAAATAGACAAATGTTGCCAGCAAGAAAATTAATTCTTTTGGTGGGTTAGTACTTGATTCTAGAAGCAAGTGTCAGTGGTAAAAATCTATGACTTCATGCGTTGCGTTGTTATACACTGTAGCTGAGATTCTCAAATTGTTCAGCTGAATAAATTTTTCACAAAATAATCAAGTTTCGGTCACGTGATTTACAGAATACTACATTTTTCCCCTTAAGTAGCGTTAAAAGTAGCGTCGGTTCTCGCTACAAACTACTGATTTTTTGTATCGTGCTACTCGCTACATTACATTGTTCAAAAAGTAGCGCGCTACACTACAAACTACTGTAAAAAGTAGCGACTACTGTAGTTTCGCTACTTGTACCGCACTACTTCCGACCCCTGCACGAAGCATACAAGTTGCCTCTAATTAAGAGCGACTTACTGTTAAAACCATTTTCATGGGCGATGCATTTAATTTTATTTAATTCATTATCTAGACAGGTGATTGATGATTATTTATACTCTCAGACTATTACATTCGAATAAAGATTTATTTTTGAAAAACAATGTCGTTTGGAATAAATGAAAAATAGGTTTAAAAATATCGTAACTTTTGAAACTGTATAACAAAAAGTAGATTTTTGAAAATATATTTTTGTGTAATTTATTAAAATATATGTCCAGTGATTGCGTTAAAAGAAGTTTCATTATCACTATTACTATTTTTACAAAACTTATTGCCTGCCCGACACGTCCTAAGAACAATAAAGATACGGGCCCAGCCAGCGGGCCGTGCCAGTTATGGGCCTGGCGCCAAGCTCGGGCTCAGGAAGACCTCTAGCATATTTCTCAAACAAGTTTAACGCAAAAATCTATGCGCTTTTGTTTTATATCTAAACGTTAAGACATTGCCTTAGATCGACTTTTAATAATGTGTAAATTTATGATCGATCCCTAACTTGCATTTCAAATGAACTGATATCGTGTCGCTCAGAGGTATGCATAAGTGGTGTAAGTCACGAATTTTGGAATTTAATATGTCTGTGAATTTTGCAGATATCAAGATGGAATTTTTTTTGTTTAATTCAAGAATGGATAAGGTAAAAATTTCTAATTGGAAATTTTATCCTACGGGGACCGTATAAAAATTTAATTTTTGTATTTTCTGAAATAGACACCCCATGAAGTTGCAACTTATCTAATCAAATTTTGCACCTTTTTTTATGAAACTTTGCAATTGGAAGTATGTGCCTAGGGGCAATATTTAAAGAGATAGCCTATTGTTTCGATATTTATGAATCACACTGTATATTTTTTATGTATGTTCACTGATTACTCCGGAACTATGTGTCATATTTATATCATTTTTATTTTATTCGAAAGAGAATACTCTCTAATTGGTCCCATTAAATTTTTATAAAAATTGGTTCAGTACGTTTTCAGAAATTCAACAAAAACGAAAAAAAAAATATTTAAAAAAATATTTAATCTACTTTTAAATCTTTTAAAAGTTCCATTGTTGCAGTTTCACAGCGATTTGGCATATTTTGACGAGCGTTTATTGGCACGTAATTAAATACATTGTTGTTCCAACTCCCATACATATGTACGAGTTACAGAAAATATTTGGCGGTTTATCACCTGTGGCGCACTAGTTGGAAATTGCCTTTAAAATATCCAAATATATATATAATATTATATTATAGAATACGGAAGTTGCGGAAAAGATGAGCAGCAGTGGGCCGATTGCCACCACTAAAGTTTAATAGTATTCTTTGCCTTATTTAATGACTTAATTTCTGAGATTTAATAAGGCTGTGAACACTATTAAAATTTAACGGTGACAATTGGTCCACTGCTTCGCATCTTTTGCACCACTGAATACGGTTATATATAAATGCCTATATATAGCTAGTGAATAGGTTGTCAGTATACAAGTATAATATAAAATAAAGAAATCTACAATTTTAACATTTTTTTTTTCTAAAACAAATTTCAATTGGGGCCCTAACAGCAGTGCGCCAAAAACTATGGCCTAGTGGGCTTGTACGGTAATCAGGCCCTGTTAAAGTCTTTTCACAAAAATACTCCATCCCATCAAATCGTATTAGCTAAAATACGCCAATTGGCAGTGAACCCAATTACGGAAGATTACTTAATACGATTAAAAATCTCCGTATTAGCGAACAGATTACAAACGAAAAGCAAACGAACATGAAGCATAAATGCCCAAAACTTCTTTATATTAAATAAATTGTATAAATATTTAAAAAATTGCTTGTGTATAAGAAACAGTGAATAGGTTGCCAGACAGGATATTGCTAAATTTCTTTCTGTCACCAAAGCAATTTTCTGTATCTCGCCAAGGTAATTTTTTTATATCGCTAAGGCTGTCTCGCCAATACTGGAAAAAAGCTGAATCTGGTGTTAGGCTGATTTTCATGTGCTCCAGTAATACAAAAGACAGTATTAACCTTACACTATTAAACAGCATTAGACTTTGCATTTATTTCAACGCTATTTTGTCATTTGGCCTTGTTAATAATTTGCTCGGTTCTAATAAATCACATAACAATTTTTTTAACTTAACTTTTTGTTAATTTTTTTTATGTATGTTCACCGATTACTCCGTAACTATGCGTCCTATTTGTGGAATTTTTTTTTATTCGAAAAAGAGAATACTCTGGAATTGGTCCCATTTAAATTTTATGAAAATTGGTTCAGTACTTTTTCAGAAATTGAACAAAAACGAAAAAAAATAAACATTTTAAAAATAGTTAATTTGTTGGGTAGACGACTTTTATTTAATATCCTAAATTATTCTATTACGTGAATTTGTAAATAAAAAGACTGACATAATTAAATCAGCTTTAACTTATCGGATTATAATTCTGTATGAAAAAGTTAAAGGGGGGGGGGGTTAGCCACTGTCCCCGCCCCTTTATACTTAACCAATGAATCCCCAAAACTAATCAATAAAGGGCCTTATTACAATGAACGTATATACAAAATCTTAAGCAAATCGGATATTATCAAGAGTTATTACGTCCGGGTCACCAGTTGTTAGGCAGACGACTTTCAGGTTGCAAATAATAAAAAGACTGACATATATAAATCAACTTTAACTTATCGGATTTATTTTCATAGAACACATTTTTTAAGATCCAAACAAAAACTAAAACTTTTGAGTGTTGCCAAATTTGAAAAGCAAAATTACATAAAATTGTGAATTGGATAAATATAAAACAACGTACTGATAAAAACTATAAATTATCCCACAACAAATCTACTTTTGAATCTTTTAAAAGTTCCATTGCTGCAGATTCACAGTGGTTTGGCATATTTTGACGAGCGTTTATTGGCGCATAATTAAATACATTGTTGTTGTAACTCCCATACAAATGTACGAGTTACAGAAAATATTTGGCGATTTATCACCGGTGGCGCACCAGTTGGAAACTACCTTTAAAATATCCAATTACTTATATTATATTATACAATACAATTGTATATAAATGCTTCTGCAATTGTCTTTTAATATTTCTAGTACATAATATTAACTATAGAGTGACAATATAGAAAGAAAGAAAGAAAGGGGTTACTCCGAATAGTTTTATAGGCGACATTTTTGGCGCAGTGTATTTAACTTGTACGGATCGTAAAAATCAGTACACATTAAGCATAAGCACCGAAATCAGTGAGTAATGCAGTTATCAAAACTGTAGTATACAGTCCGATTATGACACATCATCCAAGACGATTAGGTGAGAATAATGATAAAATTTCTAATCTTCCGTAATCGAGTCTACTGCTAAGGTTAGCGTGAAATAAAAAATATATTAGCAACAATATGGTTTAATATCAATATAGATATCATTAAAAGACTTAAAGACATTAGATGAGAATAATGACAAATTTTCTTATCTTCCGTAATCGAGTCTACTGCCAAGGTTAGCGTGAAATAAAAAATATATTAGCAACAATATGGTTTAATGTAAATATAGATATCATTAAAGGCTTTAAAGCCATTAGATGAGAATAATGATAAATTTTCTAATCTTCGATACTCGAGTCTACTACCAAGGTTAGCGTGAAATAAAAAATATATTAGCATAGCAACAATATGGGTAAATGTAAATATGGAAATCACTAAAGTATTAAATAAATAAATAAACAATAAATAAATAAACAATAATAAATAACAATAAATAACAATAATAAATAACAATAAATAATAATAAATAACAATAATAAACTTTTTAATCAAAAATTTAACCGAATTCAAAAACTACTAAAAAGCGAAAAATAAGCATTTTAATCAAAAATAGAACCGACTTCAAAAACTACTAAAAAGCGAAAAATAAACTTTTTAACCAAAAATAGAACCGACTTCAAAAACTACTAAAAAGCGAAAAATAAACTTTTTAACCAAAAATAGAACCGACTTCTAAAACTACTACAAAGTAAAAAATATATTTTTTTTACATAATAGTTAATAAGAAATTAAATTAAGAGCATTGTATTTACCATGCATATTATTATATTTATGTACATTAATTTGATTTCTTGGAGTCGGTGCCAGCCAAGCCAAGTTTAAAATAAAAAACAAAATATCCCATATAAATCGTACTGACCCGGCGCTTTAATGCTTGTAAATATAATATAAAATCGACGTTGATAAACACTTTTATTACATTAAGCTCGAAGCCTCAGCGTTTGTCCGATGATCTCACAGCCCCAAGCACAACCCTTCCTGCTTTTCGACCATTAAATTTAAGCAATTTATTTTTTAAAAAATTCCGATATTGATTCAGCTATTACGTGAATTTGCAAATAAAAAGACTGACATAATAAAAGAGTCCGGTTTAGTTGTCGGGATAAAGGGCATAGGGACGTCGGAAAGACGCGCAGCCCCCTTTTTCGCGAATTCGGCGGTAATAGGTTTAAGAAATGGTAATATTAAGAACGTTCAAAATACTTCATCAAATGGTAGAAAATACAATGATTTAAATGATTAACTAGTTTCCAAAGCAATGTTTATATCAACATAAAGTTGCTAATCTCATTTGAAAATACACATTTATAACATCAGACGAAATATTTAAAAATGAAAACATAGCTTTAACTTCGCTTGGCTGGCACCGACTCCAAAAAATCAAATTAATGTACATAAATACAATAATATACATGGTATATACAATGATTTTAATTTAATTTCTTATTAACTATTACGTAAAAAAATATTTTTTTTACTTTATAGTAGTTTTAGATGTCGGTTCTGTTTTTGGTTAAAAAGTTTATTTTAATCTTGTGAATTTAACTACTTTTCGAGAAGGTACTGAATTGGGTTCTTGCACACTTAGATTATTTATTGCTCTTGAATGATATCTGATGATGTTTTTTTTTTTTTTCAAATCATTTATGGTTCGTGCAGAAATTACAAGAAATTTGATAAACTTAACTTCAGAGGAAAATGGCCTCTACAAACGTAGCAAGACAAAAGCATTTTTCTATGCTCAAATTGTGAATCTTGAGCAGTCATGGCACTTTTATGTTACTTTTATTGGGAATTCAGATAGTTGTTCCAAACGTATTGACCTTTTGATTTTTTTGAACATTTTGGAAATGTTTAACTTGGTTTTTGGGGATTATTTTTTATCTTTGATTCAGTTGAAGTAAAAATTTATTTCTCAAAAAAAAAAAAAAAAAAAAAATTGTGTATTTCTTTTATTGCACTTTTAGCTTAAGTGAAGTAAAACTTGGTAGAAATGGATTTATTCACAAAAATACTAAAGAGGCTCAATTACTATCATTGGTCGTATTACTTTGAAAAAAATGAATGAAGTCAAATTGAAAAAATAGTTCTCAAAACTTAAATATTAAAACGTCTAATTAAATAGCATAGACAGATATATAGTGTTAACAAGAAGAAAATGTAGAAAATCTGAAATTTAGAAAATCTGCAGTACTAAAAACACTACGGCACTATAAGAAGATGAGAGAAACATTGCTAGAATAGTTCATATTTCATAAACAGCTAATCGCAATTACCAAGCACATGAAACAAAAAAAAATAAGTATTTCAAAATAATTTTTAGAAGTGGAATTTAAAAGCTAAAACATTCTGGGATTTGCCTGATTTTCCTCAGAATATATGTCTTTGGTATTGCGTAAAACCATTCTGTTTGTTTATTTAGATCAAATTTTAAAGAAACGTAAAATTTTCCATGCAAGTTTTCTAATTTTAAAGCAATAAACAAAATTGAAAGTTATACAAAAATTATTTTTGAAAAGCTATTTCACAAGAATTATAATGCTTATTATTGGATTTCTAGTGATTTCGTGGTCATTTTAAAGAATATACCATACTTATCTCGAACTCGAAATTAAAGAAATATTTCGCCAAAACATAACTGACTATAAACTTTAAATTATACTTCAATGCCGTATTTTTGCATACAATTAAGAATTTTACTTAAATGATATCGACAGCTTATGGAAAAATGTATAAATTTGCCAGTGCACCAATTCTTATGTGATTTCATTTTCAGTACTTTTCGAACAAACCTTTTATTTAAAAATGTAAATATATTTCAATAATAACTAATGAATACTGAAATGCAAATACAAGAGTACGTCCGAAAAAAATATATGAAGTCGAATTCTTTAACATTTACTCTATACTTTTTTTCTAAAAAGCTCCAAAGAAATGTCCTAATATTAATGCGAGCCACTGTTTTCTGCCGTTTTACCTCTTTCTAATTCATTTGATTATAATCTAAATAATTGGGAATCTAATAATCTGAATAATGGAAATTGATAATTTTATTGTCTATAATCTAAATTTCTTTCAAGGCAATGTATGGCATTACATTAAACATGCTGTTTTTTACATTCATTTAGAATTTTCGGTTTGGATAAAATACATTAGTTTCCTTTTAACTGTTATGCGTAAATACTGGTTATGTTCCTTTAGAAAGACCCCACGGAGGACACCCCCCCCGCTAGGACCCATATCCCTCGAGTAGATTATCGGCTGTCATAAACCAACCAACCAACATTTTTAACTGTTATATACTACAAATTCGTTTTTTAACTTTTACAAAAATCAGTCAATATAACTTAAGAATAAGTTCTGATGTAGAATGCAAAGAATCTGCAATATGATCTGTCATGCAATTTGCGTAAAGCATGCACAAATCATTAATTTTAAGGCTTACTGAGTATACTTTCAGAAATCCATTTCTTGTAAATTGGGAGAAAACTGGCTCGGAAGCTTTATGTTTTCACACAATATCATCATTAATACACTTGATCCTGTTAATATCCGATTAGTTAGAAAGGTACCCTAATGGCATCGTGACCTAAATATTAATCATATTGTGAGTATTATCAGCAACTAAGTGGAAAATGAGTCGTGAGAGTGGAAAATGAAGTGGAGTCACGATGTAACGGTTATCTGTGAGTTATAATGTAAAGGAAAAAAGCACCATTTGATGACTCTTGCGCCAGTGACTGTGTGTGATAATTGTTACGTCACATAGATTAGTTCTGCTAATAGGCGAGGAAATTAATAGCCGATTTTGTTATTGTATTTCTTAATGCAATGGAACGCATTTTTTTTTCTTCGAAGCAGGGAGAATTTTTCTCACAGATAGTTGCATTTCTGTTGAGAAAGATTCAGACCACGAAGAGATATGTTTCATTAATTATAATATTAATATAAATAAAACATTTTAAAATTTCATCTGCTAAGTTCGTATTACGCTTCCCAAACCATAATTGACCAAGAAATTCAATAAAAATTCATCGACTTGTATTCATCACTTTATGCATGAATTATTCGCCTGTGTACTGTGTTCATGTATGCGTAAGACTATGCATGTGATGAGTAATTTTTACCTTACTTTAATGTTGTTTAAACTAATAGTTTAAAAATGTAAGAATACAATAATACATTTTATTTTTATATGGCTATAAAAATATGATTAAAAAAATAGAACATCCATCTGATCAAGGAAAACGCTTTTTTAATTTTTCATGGAACATTTTTATTACACTATTAGAAACATATATACAAAATATTCTGGTAAGTTGGTCCTTTTGTCTAAAAGGTTTCTGAATGGTTGAAATACCTGAATACAATACTTAATGAAAAGAGTAAAATAAGACCCTGCAACATTAATTTTTAAGTTTTAGGTGATTGTTTAGCGCTATAAATCCTTTTAAAAGATTTATAACTATGGCTGATTTACATTTCATGTGGTACTAAATTATGTAAGGATATGTTAAATTATTACAAATTAACATGTTTAGCATTTTATCCAATAGCAGATACATAAAAAAATATTCCTTAACTCGTATTTTCTTGATATTCGTGTTTGGTATTTAATTGCATCATTTATAATATATTATCGAGTTAAGCTGTAGAAATGAAATTTATTTCAAACATTTACTTTAAAGAATTTCTTTCATAATTTAGAAAGTAATCCAAACTCAATGTAATTTATTACCTTGATTTATAATGTTTTAAATTAATATTTAAAAAATATGCTAAGAGCTAATTATGAGAAGAAGAAATATAAATTTTACGTACTTGGAAAATAAAACTGTATAAAACTGTGTTCATTACAGAAAGATAATTCTTTGAGGAAAATGTGAATATATAGCCATAACTATTCACGTAATTCTTCTCACGTTGAAGGTGGAAACTTAATAGCGCATAATATATTACATGAAAATAATGCTAGTGAGATTGAAAAAAAAATTGGCTCCCTAGAGCTTATAAATTATTACGAAAAAAATAGAGTTTTTTTATAATGTTTTCGTATTTTTCAGTTTTATAATATACCATACTTAAGCCGTTCAGTATCTTTTGTAACACGTTTTCTTATTTTTTTAGACTCACTAAATATACGAAATATAGGATTTTTTGCATAAAATTTTCTTTTACTCATATTTGTTTATGATAAAACCTCTTAGAAATACGTATGATTTTTACAAGTAACTTTTTTTTTCTTAATATATTCCTATCTTTTGGATACCTGTAACAGCACTTATGGACATTACTTTTGAATTTTATATGGTACATTATTTTAAAAATATGTGCGTAATATTAGTAATTATACAACCAGTGTAGAGTGATACTTCGGTAAACGAACATTTTTCATTCAGTATTTACGTTCGTTAAACGAAATGCTCGTTCACTGAAACCGACTTCACCATTTAATGAAATATGGTCATTTGTGAGAAATAATTTTTATCTATGAATGCGCAAGTGCTAAGAATTATTTTTTATAACTATGTAGCCAACTAAATGGAGCAACTCTTATAAAAAGAATCGAATATCGTGATATCGTGAAAATTATAATAAACTATCGGCGATATAGTGAGCATAGTTTCAGTCACTTTCTAAATGTAGCTGCATGATACGTAATTTTAAAAAATTGTGATTTAAAAAAAATTGTGTATTGTCTTTTTTTTTAATTTAATTTAGTTCTCCTTGGAAGAACCAACACAACAAAACCATGCAAACAAAAAGAATTGTCAAAGTAGAAGTATCTTTTAAAAAGCTATCATAGACACATGCTTAAAACATACTCCTTTGTTGATATCGGTTGAAAAATAACAATTTGTGAAAATACCACCTTATCCACTTGTTTGTAGAAAGCGATTAAATTTCAGCTGAGTATATTTCCGATACATTTTGGTATATCCACCATATTTGATTGGCTTTTTTATTAAAGTGGCTCTATATAGTTGACTACACAAATTTGGAAGAAAAAAAAATGTTAACGTTCGAGTATGCCCAGTTAAAAATAATTTTACACAGACGCTCATATTTCATCCAATATTTAACATAAACATGTTTTAATTGCAGCATAGTATTTCTATTGCGTTTTGTCAAGTTACCTGAAAGTGGCATTATATTCGGTTGAAAATCCTACATGCTATAGTCAGAAAACTTGCTGGATTTTTAAAAAATATTATTTATTATCTGACCCGCCCAGCGTTACCCGAGCTCGTGTAATAAACTTCAATCTCTTAAAAAACGAAACTCTGGCCACGGTCTCCGATGGCTTCGACACTGTATGCCCGGCATGCTCGTATGCTCCGCAAAATCTTCTATTTCCCCGTTCCACCTCCAGGGAAGCATTCAGTTCTAAAGAAACTTCTTTCGGAAAGAACCTCTGAAACAGGTCCCCGCTGCCTACGGTACTGTATAGTAGACCTGCTACAAAATTGTTTCGAGAAGATGGGAACATTTCTAAGCCGAGTTATTGAAACAAGGCACAGTTAGAGAAAATAACCTTTAGTGAGGTGCCGGGGGGAAAGGGGTGTTCAAGAGTCCTTCAGCAAATAACTAATTAGTAGGATCACCATTAAATATTTACATACATAGGAATGACAACAAGAAAATTACAAGACAGAATGTAAGATGAGAATGGTAGATATAGCAAGAAGACAACCATCTACAGCATTATCTTGTTTAAATTCAAAAACTGAAATTGATATATATTTCAGCAAAGATTATAGTACAAATGAATGATTATAGTACATGTATACTGAGGGAGTCTGTGGAAATACTGGCAAGGGGTAGGAAATCCTGTAATGATATGTTATCATGCAATATACCAAAAATATGGTTTTATCTACTTGGTGTCAATGGTGCAATTGGTTTGGAGTAACCCACCTCGCTCAATACTCATCCACCCCCCTCCCGTTTTCTCATTTTTGGTTTTGCCTTGTGATATTTAACCAGTGCTCATTCCGGAAGTTACAGAATTTTCTCATTTTCGCGCTCTTGATGATGCTCAGGTTCTGGTCAAAAGCGCTCGTTTTAACAGCTATAGAACGATTTTAATGTTTTAAAACTTTTATTTTCATTTTACACCTATTTTAGTAAATAAATTGTGTATCATTTTAAATGTTTTCAGGCTTTTAATTTTTAAACAAATCTAATGTAAAAACCGTCTACTTAAGGAATACGCTGGTATTTAGTTCTATTTATGCTGGTAATTAGTATCTCCAATAAGATTAAATTTACTTTACTTTATTTAGCTCTTTCAAAATGAAATCAATCATTTCACTTTTAACGCTCTCAAAGACGGATTTTATTTGGGAAATTCAAACATATATATAAGTTGTGTCTCCAACCTACTAGCAAGCATTACTGGCACCATTGTGTTATTATAGTACAAAATGACATTAAAAGAAAGAAAATAGTAGAGATGTAGCAATCCATTTTGGTGTATATATGAATTTAAATAGATACTTTCACAAATACCTGTGTGAATATCTGTGAACCAAAAAGATATTTAAAATTAGGTTCATTTTTGGCTATCCGCTATTGTCAAAAAATAGTTCTTCCCCCAAGATGTTTCATGATTTTAATGTAATTTCCTATCTATATTTTCTGTCTCTGATTAATTTTTGGTTCAAGATTGCATACAAGATCAGTAAAATAGATGTTTTAGTAAATTTTAATTTATTTCGATTTTTTTTATCAATTTAACTTTTTGTTTCAAACAGAAGCGCTCATAACAACAGCATGATTTTTTGTAGGTTTTAATTTATTATTAAAATATTCATATATTTCTGTTTTATTAAATGACAGATATTACGTAAATAAATAAGCGAAAATTACTATTCGAAAATTTCTGAATATAAAAACGCCACTAAATTGGCAACACTGCACTTAGGCGTAATATATATATATATATATATATTATCAGCAGCTAAGGTTAATTTAAATCCTTTAACTTTTGAGGAGCTTCCAATGGCTATTCATTAAATGTGTAATACAACAGATATGCCAAGTCATTTACAAATTTTAAGATGTATTGGTGCTAAATAAAAAGGTTTTAAAGGAATTAAATTTAATAACAGAGTAATTTTTTATTAAAAAGATGCAGTTTCTGGCATTTTGTATTCAATTATTTTTGTAAGTGGGCATAAAGTTCATTAATTGGAAGGGATCGTACTACTTTGATTCACTTTTTCAATTCCAATTTAAGCATTACTAGATATGAATTTGCAAGAACTTTATTCCGAACATTTTAACTTTAATGAATTTTGATAATTTTTTTTTGTATTTCATTAAAAACTTTATTCGTTTGAGAAATACATTTAAGCAAAATTTCTTACGAATATATATTTTTTGACAAATCTATACTTTTGTATGGCTTTTAAGATAATTGATCAGGGCAAATCCTTTAGAATCTGTCATTTTCTCAAAGAATAGTGAAAAAATATCTCAACGGTTAAATGAATCGATGAGATAGAAATTAACAAGAGTGATCGGATATGTGTATGATATGTGAATGACATACAGTGATATGAATTGCTTTAAAAAATTGATAGCGATAGTTGTCATTTGTGGTTGCAGGGCCTTTGATAATTATCATCGGCCATCAGAGAAGTTCCTGTCAACCACTTTTCCCAAATTTTTCCGTACCACATAATAGTGTTTTCAGATATATTCTGTAGCAAAGCTCTAGAGTGACTTATTAATAGATTGCTGACGTTTCTGAGAGATCAGACATCCCAATCGATCACGTATACTTGTTACAAAATTGATATCGATAGTTAAAAGATTAAAATGTTTTCGTTTCTTTATTAAGTTATATGAAAGACATACAGTCAATTTTTTTAAATTGAAATCTTAAGTAGCTTTTTTGAAAATGTATAGCTGGCAAAGTTGTCCATACGTATGACGATGGATAAAAGGCAGTTTGGCTCAAATTTTACAAAAAGAAAAAACACAACTGAATGAAAAAAAAAAACTAAAGATATTTTATTCTCTTGAGACACCTCAAAAGGGGCGGTCCTCCTAGATTGCTACCTCTTATGAGCGACCCTGGTGTTTCTCAAAATTTACTTCGCTTGCCGGTAAATACAAAATAATAACTTGTGTGGAGTTAGGTTTTCTTTTCTTTCGGAAATTCATTATTTGAAACTCAGACGTTTCGTAATGAGAAATTTAGGAAAAACAAAATGACAAAATGAATTAAATAAAAAAATATTACAAAGTATTTTTAAACAATTATATTTTGAGGATGTATGTTTTTCAGTTGTTAAGTATATGTCAATTTAAATTTTATATATCCATCAGCAGATACAATGGCGATTTGTTATGATTAAATACTTTCGACATCTTTTGTAATTTTCTATAGCATTTTTGATGTAGATCAAGAGAAATCTTTGAGAATAATTCCTTGTCTTTAGCTGTAAAAAACGAAATAGCACACGAGTCTAAAGAAACAATCACATAGACGTGAACCAGAGTGATTGGATACATGTCTGACATACAATGATATGAATCGATAAAAGAAAAAAAATCTGACAACGTCCCTTGTCAGTTGGGGCTGATAACATTGTTATTTTTTTCGTAACAAAGTAAAAACGTACTGATGTGGAATGAGATTATTCTTCTAGAAAAGTATCATTTTATAAAATTTAGTCGTCTTTAAATGAAAAATAGGGATTTCAGAAAATAATTATATAGTAAGATTTTATATAAATATACATGATATTTTCTATTATTTATATATGTCAGAGATAACATTAACGTATCAAGAAACATCTCTACAACGTTTCCTTATGCCTTATGTCATAGCTGCCATATTTTACGCTTTTTTGTTACCACTAAAATTTAATAGAAATTTTTTGCTTATGTAATCGCACGATTTTGTCGATTTAAAAAGATAAAATTTACTATTAAATTTTAGTGGTAGGAAAAAACGTAAAAGTTGGCAGCTATGCTTATGTACAAAATAGCAAGCAAAATAACTACGTTACAAAATTTAAAAGAACGTTGAATTTTAAAATTACATTTTTATTTAATGAATTACTGTGGTACTTTTGAAAACTTAAAAAGGATTTTAACTTTCAATACTCATAAATGTGTTTTTAATAATATCAGTTTTTAATTGGCAACACCAGTATATGTTGAAAAAAAAATGCTTTCATTATTGAAAATTAGAATTATTGGTATTAGAGTTATCCAATCTCCAGCATCCATTTAAAATAAAATACGCATTGATAAGAAAATAATATGTTTGCAATATTTGTAAATATTGATTTTGACGCAAAATTATGTTAATAATTAAATTGTAAATAACGGATAACTGTGCGGACAAATTGATCTCGATAATTTTAACAACTTATTCTAGTTTAATGTATCTAAAATTTAATAGATAATATAATCCAAGTATTTTGCTAAGAATGCCCTACCATAATATTTAATATTTACGTTATTCATTGCTCTATATGCTTTTAGTTCATATTTGCAATATCTGTTTTATTCTTTGTTTTCATTCAGCTCTACATTCAGATGAAGTGCACGTAAATCTAATATGATTTTGTAAAAATACAAAACAAATGTTATATTTGTGTATAGAGAGTAGGACCTCTGCTTAATGAAGTCACTAAATCCAGCGTACAAAATTAATAAATTAATATTTTCTGAACTTACCGTATTTATTATAGAAGAATAATTTTAAACATGCATTACCACCTACACTTAATTTAATTACTGAATTTTCTCTGATACTTTTGCTTAAACAAATTTCTATCATAATACGCTTCATATCTTTGCGGTTCTAAATACTCCTTAAGGGGTATTGCCTTCAAAGTATAATCCAATCGAGATCGTTTTTAAAGACTTTAACACGGCCTCGTGTAAAAGATTGCTGATTTCAGCGTCATGAACATTTCCATATGCATTTTCTTCGTCTCAGTTCCAATCCATTACCGTATGGTGTTTTTCACGTTGTCAAACATATCCAATTCACTTGACATTTCCGAATTCTCATCTTCAGAGTCAATGGGCTTTATTGGGAATCTGGGTTCGAGATTGTAAGAAATCACGTGTTGGTGGTATTTTACCATCGGAATTTCCAATTGAATGTATGCATGCGATACATAGACAAACAAATATAAACACAGCAGAGAGGTCACATGATGGTGGTTTATGATGTCACGCCAATAAAGCCCATTGAAAGAAAATCATCAATCTGCACATGGTCGTTAATGTTTTATTTTCTCTAAACTGTATTCATAATTTCTTATTTCCCTTAAATGAATAAGAACCTCGTTCTCCATACTTCCAAATTCTCATTGCTGTTGCATCATAGTTCCATACTCTGGAAATTTCTGATATACTTTTCCGTAACCTAATCTTAGGGATACATGAAGGTGTGGGAGGATATAAAAAGTTTCTCTAGTGGAGTGAGGTAGATGAATATTGCTCTGCCTGAATGAAATACAAAGAAAGACACAGCTAATTTAGAACTTTCGTAGAGTTAGGTTTCAGTTCATCATACCAATTTCACTTCATCAAGCGTCATAAATGTGTAAATAGGAAGAATAAGTTTTGAAATTTGCTAACATATTTTGAGAAAGAGGGAGGAAAAAAATAGATTATAATAAAAAAAAGAAATCTTTAAATAAATAATACTCTTCGATATTTAGAGGTTATTTTACAAAAAAAATTCTTGGTTCCTGGAAAAGTTCGCAAAATAGAGAAATTTTCAAAATAAAGGTTTATAAATAAATATCCGACTATATATCTATATATAGCTTCCTGTGTGTGTATAAACGCGTTCAAAATGAGTGGACTTGCAATAAAACACTTATACTTATTGCATAGCATTTGGTGTACTTTAGTGAGAGTGGTTTAACCTTAATATATGCCATTGAAGTTTACTATAGCATGTTGTGTATTAAAAATGAAGAGCGTAACATTTATATGTCGTTTATAGGTCAAAGCATTTCTTTGCATTATGATCTGGTGGGAAAATTTTTTGCAGTGTATTTTAGTTACGTTACACTATTTCAAACATTATGATATTGTTGTAAGTTACTGAAGTACACTAAAAAATGCTTAACTATAAAATATGGCGTGCATAGAATTTATCGATCATTTACAGCGATACACAAAATAATTCAGTTACTGTTATGTGTACGAGCGATTAATGCTGGAAGTTTGTTTTTAGTTGTGGTATGTGTTTACGCTTAACTAAATGTCTGCATATTACGTAGTGTTTATAAAGTCAAATGATCAAATACAAAAAAAAAAATGCACAAAAAATGTTTGCAAGCATTACTGTCTATGGGCGGGAATTGTTAATTTTGAATTTGAATTATTTTATATATTTTCCAGCTGTACTATATTTAGTATACTGTGAGATTTTGTAGAATATAAATACATGTATACAGAGGGCTACGCAAAGATCTGGATATATTCCCATCTATGGATACTAATTGTCAAAAGGGAATTTTTATTTACATTGTGAATTTTTTATTAATGTGTATGATGTGAATGAAAATATGTAGATAATGTAGAAAGAATTCGCGTACTTTTCCGTACGTTGGTGGGAATTGTTGAAGGTAAATTTTCAACTGTGATATAGGATTTCTAACTGAAAGAAATATTAGCATAATATGTAGTACGTATATACACTATAATGCCATAATTGATGGGAACTTTCAGTTTTAGACATTTTTTCGAATATTTTAAAATATACATGTCAGATTCTTTTGGGGTATTAGAATTAAAAAGAACAGGTTTGACTTCATATTTATCAATGTTGATTTGATAAGTAGGACAAGTAGGGGACCAACAAAAAATTAAAAAATAATAATAATACTTGGGATCACCCTGTAAAATAAAATCTACGAAATGATTTACCGCTACAGAATATACATAGGCAGACATTGTATAATATGTGTAATCATTTGTGTAAGAATAGCATGCATATTAATTGAGATATAGCGATTTTTTTAAAAAAATTAAAAAAATTCTTGCATGTTTTTTGCTTATAAAACACAGGGTTTTTAACCAAATTTAACGTCAGTTTCAGAAAAATTGACAAAATGTAGTAGAAATCATATAGTGTGATTGAAATATAAATATATTAAATATTTAAGGAAATATGGGCAGTTGTATGAAATAATTTTTATCAGCGCATGCGCGAACGATAACAAAAAACTTTTTGCCTAATTTAATACTCAACACTATGTAGCAACTTATAAAAAAAAAGCAGTCAAAAATCGTAAAAATTCAGAGAGATATCGGCGTTAGAGTGAGCTGTTTTTTAGTTTCTGACTAAAACTCGCTGAATGATAGGGGATTGTCGACAAATTGATATTTTTAAGTTATCTGGCAGTGTTCGGAGAAAATTTTTAGAAAAAACAATATAATTTTAACTTACGCTTATGTTTAGGAAGATTTTGACTCTAAACTACGAAGAAAAGGAAAATATAGTCCATACATTGATTACATCTAGGTAAATTGAGGAGTTTATGGTAAAATTTTGTGAAATTTAGCCCAATACGCAAAACACTCTACAGTAAATTTCCGAGAAATTACGTTTTGGGTATTAGACCAGTAAAATTAGGAAAGTTTGCCATAATACATGCTAGGAGATAAAAATTAGTACAGTTGTTCATTGATGGCTACTGATGACTATGTAAAAAGTCCTGATGGATAGGAGGTGAATGGGGGGGGTTAAAATAAATTACTTTTTTTAGTTTTTTGCAAAAATCTCAGAAACTGTTGGTTTTTATGAAAAACTTACTCCGATATAAATTAAAGAACATAAAATTCTCTACAAATGAGAGTTATATACAGTAGGACCTCGATTATCCGTCAGCCAGAAAACCGGAGATTTGACGGATTTTCCGCAAAAAAATCACTTTCATTTCAATTTTATTTACTTAATGTCGCCATAATAAATGCTACAGAGATAAAAATTAGTACAGTTGTCCCGTGATGGCTACTAATGAATATGTAAAAAGTCCTGATGGATAGGAAGTGAACGAGGGGAGGGAAGGGGGGGGGCAAAATACTTTTTTAGTTTTTTACAAATATCTCAGAAATTGTCGGCTTTCATCAAATAATCACTCTGACATTAAAGAACACAAAATTCATTACAAATGACAGGTATTTACAGTAGACCTTCGATTATCCGTCATTCAGAAAACCTGAGCCTTGACGGATTTTCCGGAAAAAAATTACTTTAATTTGATATTTATTTACTCAGTGTCTATTCAAATTTATTAAATATTGTTGCAAAATGAAAAGGAAGACAGTAAACACTTCAATACTGCAATATTGCATGAAATAATGCCAGGTAAGTTGTTTATGAAAGAAAAATATTTATTATTAATGAAATGTTTATGAATGTGAAATATTATAATTGCGAATATAAAACTTGGAGAAAACTAAAAGTAGGTACATATTAATTTATAATTAAGTAAATATTGTGTAATTATGAAAGTGGATGGATTGTTAGGATTCATAATCATCACCTCATCTTCTTCCTTGTCCTGTTGTTATCACCCTGGTACTGAATACAAATTTTTATATTTATTATTAATAAAATGTTATTTCACGTGAAACTGTGTAAGCGTGACAAAACATAATTGAGAACAATGAAAGTAATAATTTATCATTAAGCAAATACTTACTAAGTCATAATGTTCTTTTTTTCTTGACACATCATCATCAACTGAAGTGGACGCTACAATATAAGGCGTTCTCAGCATGACTGAATCCATAATCACATCTTCATCGTCTTCCTCGTCCTGTTGATCTGTATTTATAGCTATAAGTGTAGCATTCAGACAGTCACCATGGCAAATGTTGCAGATGAGTGTGCGGTTAATGGCTGCTTTCCTGTACCCATACTTAGCTCCACACCCAGTGGTGCATATGCAGAAGATGGTATTTAAGACAGCCTCAGGTGCGATCAGTTCCTTAGTTGTAATAAGAACCAGACGATTCTGCTTTTGTTCCCAGCCCCAGAGTTCGGCATGTTGTTACTGGCCAAACTACAGCTGCAACTGATGGTACACTCGGATAGAATATTTTCTAGCCTCTACTTCTGTTGGTGGAAGGATTGAAATGTCAGGTTTGACATACGATTTAGATTTGGCGAAAGAATGGTATCGGAAAGTATTGAGAGATGTAGATGTGGGAGGTGCTTCATACAATCTAAAGAAAAAAGTTGGTTTCCTGCTTCTACAACAGCATCATGTCAGCAATTTTGTGTACCTCTTCACATTGTTGAAACAGCTGGAAAATTTTTGTTTTCCACTTTTTGAATTCGGCTGACGTCGTATCACATCCAGTGAATGCATAAAGGTCTAGAATGATGTCTTGTTTCTTGAATTAACTGTTGTGAGAAAATAATATTTTTTTCAATTCTTCCACTACTTGGCTTAACGAAAATTTCTTGTTCGAGCGGAGTTAGGGCGATTAGGATGACAACAAGATCAACATCCTCACCAACAATTGCCACTCTGCCACTAGAAGAAGATATTTCAATGGCTGTTGTTACAATTATGGTATCTGCATTGCCAGTACTCTCCCGGCAAGATATTCCATTCTCCTTCAATTTGGAAGAAAGCACAGCTGTTAATCTTGATTTGTTCTTTTCATTTGAAAGGAAGCTCTTGGTTGGCGGAAACCTCTGTGTTCCCCGTTGAAATTAATATCCACGGACTTCTTCAGTGCACATCTTCGGTTTTGCTCTGCTAATTTCGTGCTGTTGGCAATGTCGGAGTAGCCATCAAAAACCACTGAACAGCCTTTTCCTTTATAATGTGTAGAGATTTATACTTCACAAATTGAAATAAAAGTGGAACCTCTTGACCAAGGGACTTTGTGAAGAAAGAAACCACCATCCATAATAATATCACAGTATTGGAAATCAATGGGCTGTTTCAATAGTAACTTTGATGTAATAAATTAGATGATATTCTGGCATTAATAATGTTGTTTGCAGATATTTTTAGTCCTTAATTTCCCTTTAGAAAATTAAACCTGAGTATAAAAAATATTAGATATTGTTAAAAAATATTAGACCGCAGTGCGGAATTTTCGCACGGATCCATTGGTATTTAATAAATTTGAAATTACAAGATTTTTTTTTTTTGCGGAAAATCCGTCAAGGCTCTGATCTCGTGACTGACGGATAATCGAGGTTCCACTGTATATACCTGTCATTTGTAGAGAATTTAACGTTCTTTAATTTACGTCAATTTTTTCATGAAAACCAACAGTTTTTGAGATATTTGCAAAAAACTAAAAAAGTATTTTGACCCCTCCCTCCCCTCGTTCACTTCCTATCCATCAGGACATTTTGCATAGTCATTAGTAGCCATCACGGGACAACTGTACCAATTTTTATCTCTGTAGCATTTAGTATGGCGACATTAAGTAAATAAAATTGAAATTAAAGTGAATTTTTTGCGGAAAATCCGTCAAAGCTCCAGTTTTCTGGCTGACGGATAATCGAGTTCTACTGTATATAACTCTCATTTGTAGAGAATTTTATGTTCTTTAATTTATATCAGAACAATTTTTTCATGAAAACCAACAGTTTCTGAGATTTTTGTAAAAAACTAAAAAAAGTAACTTATTTGAACCCTCATATATTATCAGGACTTTTTACATAGTCATCAGTAGCCATCAATGAACAACTGTACTAATTTTTATCTCCTAGCATGTATTATGGCAAACTTTCCTAATTTTACTGGTCTAATACGCAAAACGTAATTTCTCGAAAATTTACTGTAGAGTGTTTTGCGTATTGGGCTAAATTTCACAAAATTTTACCATAAACTCCTCAATTTACCTAGGTGTAATCAATGTATGGCCTATATTTTCCTTTTCCTCGTAGTTTAGAGTCAAAATCTTCCTAAACATAAGCGTAAGTTATAATTAAATTGTTTTTTCTAAAAATTTTCTCCGAACGCTGCCAGATAACTTAAAAATATCAATTTCTGGACAATCCCCTATCATTCAGCGAGTTTTAGTCAGAAACTAAAAAACAGCTCACTCTAACGCCGATATCGCTCTGAATTTTTACGATATTTGACTGTTTTTTTTTTATAAGTTGCTCCATAGTGTTGAGTATTAAATTAGGTAAAAAGTTTTTTGTTATCCTTCGCGCATGCGCAGATAAAAATTATTTCATACAACTGCCCATATTTCCTTAAATATTTAATATATTTATATTTCAATCACACTATATGATTTCTACTACATTTTGTCAATTTTTCTGAAACTGACGTTAAATTTGGTTAAAAACCCTGTATTTTATAAGCAAAAAACATGCAAGAATTTTTTTAATTTTTTAAAAACATCGCTATATCTCAATTAATATTCATGCTATTCTTACACAAATGAGTACACATATTATACAATGTCTGCCTATGTATATTCTGTAGCGGTAAATCATTTCGTGCATTTTATTTTACAGGGTGATCCCAAGTATTATTTTTCTTCTTTAATTTTTTGTTGGTCCCTTAATTGTCCTACTTATCAAATGAACATTGATAAATATGAAGTCAAACCTGTTCTTTTTAATCCTAATACCCGAAAAGAATCTGACATGTATATTTTAAAATATTCGAAAAAATGTCTAAAACTGAAAGTTCCCATCAATTATGACATTATAGTGAGTAGTATATGGCACCTACTCTGGAACACTTTTCATACTCCACTAAACGCAAATATTTAACGATTTTTGTAAGATTTTTCATCAAAAATTTGTCTGTTTAAAATATCGACTATTCTAAGATTTTCATCAAAAAGTTTGACTGATTCTTCAAAATGTGTGCATTTTTGAACAAATTTTAGAATATTACTCTATAAAGATTTTTTTATCAGTGTGGAGCAATTTTTAGAGAGATCCAATGCTAATATTTAACGATCCAAAGGTTTAATTGTTGAACAATTTTTAGACATCCGATGGTAATATTTAATGAGATCAAAAAGTTTGAGCGTTGTAACGATAATTGTAAGATTAAATAATCATAATTTGCCAAATGCTAATATCTATTGTAAGATCAAGCAAATGATGATTATAAAATAATACTATGATAAAATCATTACTAAAATACCTTTGAAAATCTTTATATCGTATGGAATCATAAATTAATGGATCCTAAATTAAAAACAATAATAAGAATTACAATTAAAAAAACATACCTGAATCCCGCCTCTCAGCATTTCACAACCAGGGCTTGAGACCTAGCTACGGCTGCTTTAGCGGGCGTTTCCACCCTTTTTTCAATTTTTTTGTCATTTTTCAAAAGTTTTCAATTTTTTTTTGACATTTTTCAAAAGTTTTTTATATTTTTTTTGTCATTTTTCAAAAGTTTTATATATTTTTTTTGTCTTTCTGGAGAACCTTGACGTAGGCTAAACCGGGTTATTTATCTGAGGCTGCCAACAGCTATAGAAAGATTATTTTCGAAGTTTGAAATTTTTACTTCAGATTGAAATATAGATAATTCAACAGCTTTTAAATCTTCTAGTAAAGTTTTAATTCTGAATTTTAGTTTGCGTCTTCTTTCTTCTGCCCTTCTCTTTTTACATTTTTCAGCTGCTAGCTCTCTTTCTAACGCATTTGCTGAGGCTGTTTCATTATAAATAGTCTCTAAAAAATGTTGAACTCTTTGGTGAACTGGACTTGTTGGTTGTTGTTGCTGCTGTTGCTCCGTCATGATAAATAACACCTTTATCAATATTCATTTTCTATTTATGTCTAGCGCAACGTCATCAAGGCAACGTCAGAGCTTCCAGAATTTTCGATTAGAACGAACGCCGGGGATGGACGCACGGTATGAAATCAAAGTTTTTTTGGAACGCATTTCCGCTCTGTTTCCTGTAAATCGCGCTGCTGTTATATCTCCAATCAATCTTTGAATCTCTTATCAGAGTTCGAAGCGAAATTCAGTTAAGGCCTTGAATATATCGGTTTTATCGCATCTCCTCTTACGGAAATTAATTAAAGTCTTCCTGAGAGGCGTAAGTATTAAAAAATAGCAGACAATTAAGAAATAAACAACCTTCCTCTAGGATAATATTGATAGGAATAAGAAAAGCAAAGAGCTGCGTATATTATTATCAATTGCATTACAATGAAGTCTGAAATAAAAGTTAAATAATTTTTATAATATGTTTTAAATTTTTAATAGATCTTTCTTTTTACTTACAATTCTATTTATTCTGTTAGTTCGATAAAATAAAAAAATAGTTTGTGTCGAACTGAACCCATGTATGTCAGTAAAGAAATTTGTAGTTAAAACAGAAATATTTTGTATTTTCGTAAATATTATTTAGGGAGTTTGAAATTTTCATAGTTCGATAAATGTTGAATATTATTATTGTCAGATTTAAAACAAATTGTAAGATTAAGCTTTTTCTACTTCATAATCATAATAGCCGTCATTATTTTTTCCTTTAAAATGAAAAATATAACCACCTTTATTCAGTTTTGTTATTGCATTTTCAGAAATTTTTCCATGACTCTTTTTAAGAAAATAATCTTTTTCTACATCATTAACTTCCACTCTCGCAATAGTCATATTACCAAATTTTGTTTGAATTTTCTTCAACGAAATCAGTTTGTATTTCCCTGTCTCTAAATATTTTAACTTATGAGTTACAGGGAACGATCTGAGGCTGTTGAATTCTTCCATTTATTCAGAAACATTTTTTGAAAGACAATTTTTATAGTATAGACATCTGTACATAGAACATCCAGGTCCTAATATTCTAACGCATCTCGGTACATCTAATATTTTTATAGGAATTCCCCATTCTTCAAAGGTACTTTTCAGAAAAACTCCTCCCTTAAAAGCAAATGTCCCTCCGTATATCTGATGCAATTGTATGAAATAATCTTTTACATTGTCACTACTAATCCATAAGCCTGTATTATCTGAATATCTTTTAAATCTTAAACCATGGACATCGTTAGTACATCGACGAACTATTCCATGGTCTTGATCAGCTAATTCATAGTTAGGTGTAAACACAGAAATCGTTTCACCTATTTCTTGTTTTAAATGAACCCAGCTTATTTCTCTCGCTATAGATTTAAAAGGAAATATAAAACCTTGAACATTTATGATAAGGGTGACATCGTCCATTTATTAGAAAACAATTTTTATAAATTAAAAATTCGGCTTAAAATCCAAAGGGTACAGTATCAAAGTTATCTAAAATTCTTCTTTTATCATATCCAAACATATATCTTTTATTCATTTTATTCACTTTAATATTTCTATCTTTTTGTATCTGAAATTGGTTTATTTCTACATCTATATGGTCAATTTCCCCCGTTATTGTTTTCATTCTCTCGTCAAAATTGAGCTTAGTTTCGCTCTCATAACTCATTTTAAATCCTTTTACTTTTCCTTTTACAGAACCATCGTTCAGAATATAACCATAATCTTTACTAGCTCCGGATATCCACGATTTCATATATTTATCTTCTCCTAATTCATCGGTCCATTCGCCTAGCATACAGCCCGTTTTTACTTTATTGGAGCCATCATCGATATAAACAATACTATCTGTATCGTAATACATTACTTTATCTCCTAATTTATCAAGCATTTCATATAATCTTATTCTAGCCGAACTGGTTGTAAAAGCTGCTATATAAATATTCGTATTAAAGTTATTCTGGACATATTCATCTTTCATCTTATAATCCATTTGCACACACTCATCATTTAAAAATATGATATTCAAGTCTTTAATGCGGTCGTTCAGTATAATTCTATAAAAATCTGCCAATTCTGTTGCATTCTCTGTTTGTTTCATATTTTTTCTCTGTCCGAACTTTCCCCATAAAGAGTTTAAACAAATTTTAGATATAAATCTCATTCCTGGGTTTTCTTTGATTTCTCCTAACCTTATACCCAATTTCTTTTCTACGCACCTTTTATATTCTTTTTCAGTTTTGAAATTTTCAGACCATTTATCATCTGTTTCTAATTTGATTTTCAAAAACATTTTAACATAATCCTTAAATAATATATTAGATTTTTCTTCAAAATGCCAAACTTCATAGATATTTAAAATCTTATAACCTTTTTCAATAGCCAGTTCAACTTCGGTAGTTGTCCACGTACCAGTAAAAGCTCTCTCCTCATCCGTATGATTACATTCATTATTCCGCATATCATAACATTTTTTACATTGTTTCTTTTCGTATTTTATAGGTTTTGAACATAATTTACACAAACTAAATATTAATTTTTCTCCTTTATAAGGTAAAACAGGATGATAGAGTTTTCTTGGTGGAAGTACTTTGCATTGTATCAAACCATACCAATTCTTATCATATTTTTCCGGATTATAAATCTTTACCGGATGACCAACAGGATAGTAATCAAAGTAATTCACAGTTGGATAAAGCGAACAAACATCGATATATCTACCCTTTTCGTTTTCTTTCATTTCGTAGATTAATTTGGTAGGTTCACACCTACCGCCGGTGAATGCGTTTCTAGGATTTAAAGGTTCTACAAAATCTCTTTTCCATTCATTTTTCATATATTTTTTAATTTCTTTGTCACTATCAAAATCGCATTCCCATATTTCAATCAATTCAAATCCTTTATCTTTTATTTTTTTATTTATTTTTTGAGTTCTTTCATACAAATCTTTCATACATATCTGATTTTGAAGATTGACAGTGGATTCTGTAAAACAGCGAGGACAACCGTGCCAATGACATCCTTGAAACTGATAAACGGTATTATTATAAAAACCGTCTACTTTATAAGTTTTATCACCTAATTTCAGTTTTTTCTCACCACCGTTTAAAGCATGCTGTATTTTGATATTGTGTTTTTTAGACAGATAGTCTAACCAAATGATCGATTTCTTACTGTATTGATCCTTTTGAATACACTCCTCATCTATCGCTATTGTATTCGGTTGTGTGAATTTATCTCTGTATATAGCCATACAAACGCCAGCTAAAGTGATATATTTAAAAGGATCAATATCTGCAATGTTTAGAAATAATCTTCGCAATTCTAAACATCCTTTTCTTAAAATATCAACATCAGACCTACAATATTTTATAATTTCTTTTTGGAAATCAAATGTTTCATTTTTTACCGATTTATACCATTTATCAAAAGTTTTTCTTTGATCTAAAGTCAGAGTATCATAACCATAATAGTATTTTTCAGGATATTTCCCTACATAATTTTGATTTTCCATAGTGTTAAACAAATGAGGAAAATAACCTTTAGCCAATTCCGTTAATCCAAATGTTTTAGGAAATTCTCTTAACGGAATCAGTGTAAAATTAATAGAATCGATAAACCTTATATTATAAGCGGTTGCTTGCATATATATGAGTTTATTTCCTTGATATATTGTAAACACTTTAATTTTATTTTTAAAGCAGTATTTAGCTAGAAATTGAAAATCGAATCCTTTTCCATAATGCGCTAATACTGTATAACCGCTATGTTTCTTTTGAAATAGCCATTTACAATATTCATTTTCATTCTGAAATATTTTTTCTTTTCCGTTAAAATCATGATTTATAACTAGATTGACTTGATGATTTCCTGTCTCTTGGTTCGTTTCAACGTCAAAAAACATATATTTTTCTGTAAATCCTGACCTTTTACATTTCTCACACCATTTCTCTCTGTCTTTTATATTTTTAGGACAAATGTTTTTACAAGCTCCTCCCTTAGATTCTTTCCTACGTATATAACATTTATGATCTTCCATATCCCACTCTCTGCAGTTTTTACATTGTCTTTCTCCGCATTTATGATCTTTCGGTTCTCTTTCACTTCTGTTGATAATTCTCTTACATTTTAAACATTTCCACAGTGTTTCACAGACTTCTTCATTTTTATGATTTTCGAAGCAGTTTTTTCCTTTAAAAGATCTAAAACAATCATTACACTGAATATCATCTCCCTCGCAATTACTCTCTTTCTTAAAACATCTATTGCATTTTAAAGGACATTTATGTTGATCACTTCTATAATAACTGACTTTACAATAATCACAATAATTCTTTTTTCCTAAAAATCCTGTAACCGTTGTAATGACATCAAAATGATTTCTATTTTTTAAAATGTAAACACAATTAGAATTAGATTTATAGGCACCGCTATATATTCTTTCGTTAAAATTTTCTCTGCAAAATATAGTTATTTGAATATCTAAAAAAATTTCGAATTGTTTAACATGCTCTAAATTACATATTTCTAACGGAATATCACACATTTCATGCAATTTTATCGCTAAACTTTTTTGTAATTTTCTACCCATTTTTATGTATTTAACATCTAAATCTGTAAGTTTTTCTAGATTCAATTTTTCGCATAAAATTTTACGATTTAGAATAGCTAAGGCTGTAACGATGGATCTAGCCAAACAGATATTATCGTCATTTTTAATTTGAATTATACTTTTTTTATCAACAACATCATTATCGTTCAGTAATTTCAATCGTTTACCGCCTTTGGGTAAATCAACAACCGTAAAAATAAATTCACAATCTTTAATATCCAACTCTTTGTATTCAATTTTATGCGTTAAAACATCTAAATAGGTCTCATAGGCTTCTTTCGTTGATATCATTTTAGGATGAAAAGGCTGTGTCAAATAGGGATTGAATACAATTATATCTACCTTTCCTTCAATTTTTCCAATTGCTCTCCTGAATAAATCTTTTAAGATACTATAATACTGGCCCGGTGTGAGTTTGTTTATTTGTCTTATTTTATAAACATGTCTATAGGTATTAAATTTTTTTACAAATTTTTTTTCTTTCTCAACAATTTCGTAATCGGGTCTAAACAGATTTTCCAAATTTGCTTGTAATTTCACTTTCTTTTCTGTCTTTTTAATCAATTTTTCATCTTTATATTTCAATCCATAATAATCAAAGAGTTTCTTAAGTTTTGACCTGTTTTTTGGTTCATTTATAAATTGTTTCAATTTTTCATTTAAATCGGGAAATAATTTTTTAAGGTTTACTTCTGTTTTTATCTTTTTTTCTTCATTATTTTTTGGATTAAATTCTACTGTGTTATTGTTAAATTTTAAAACAAAAGAATCGAATATTTTTTTCAATTTATTTCTTTTTTTAGGATTTTCGATAAACTTTTTCTTCATTTCATTTAAATAATCTGTTACATCTAGATTTAATAAATCTACTAAAACGTATTTATATTCCCCTGTACTTTTTACATATCTTATTATCAATCTAATTAATTCCTCTTTTTTACACCCCTTAGGCTGTTTTATATTTAAAAGTTTTACAGCGTGTCTCAATTTAGATATAGGTATTGATCTTAGAGATTCCTCCATTTATATAGAAGGAATTTTATCAATACTTTTTGCTACACATTTCTAATTAGCAGATCTATAAAGGAAAGTCTGTTAAAAAATTAAATGTTAAAAGAAACTAAAGGTCCATTTCGGATTTAAATTTTAAAATCGGCAAAAAGATGTAGAAAATTAAAAAAAAGGTCTAAAAATTATAATATTAAAAAGCTGGAACAAACAGACTATGTCAGATCTTTTAAATGAAAATTTTAATGATGATATAAAATTGAATAATTTCTGAAAATGCAAAAATAAGATCGTTTACTCAAAAGGACTAATTGCTGTCCATTGAAAGAAATCTGAATTTTTTTCTACAGGTTCGCCATTCAATTTTAAACATTCAAATCGAAATCCGTTTTTATCTATTTCTGTTATTCTAACAAAAAATGGTTCGCTGTATTTACATACAGGCGTTATATGAACATTAGGATGAACATTAAAGGTATGATTCCAATCTACATTTATTCTTTCAGTTGTACAATTACCTGTCAAAATCTTTGTACTTTTTGAATTACCCATTTATTTAGCCGAAAAATCACTGTCATAATCAGGCACTTCTATTTTACGTTCAAATAAATACTCAACATTTAATATAATATTTTCATCTAAAAAATATGTTCAATTTAAAACACAACATTCTGTATAATACTTTCATTCAAAATATGTTCAATTTAAAACACAACATTCTGTATAATACTTTCATTCAAAATATGTTCAATTTAAAACACAACATTCTGTATAATACTTTCATTCAAAATACGTTCAAATAAATACTCAACATTTAATATAATATTTTCATCTAAAAAATATGTTCAATTTAAAACACAACATTCTGTATAATACTTTCATTCAAAATATGTTCAATTTAAAACACAACATTCTGTATAATACTTTCATTCAAAATATGTTCAATTTAAAACACAACATTCTGTATAATACTTTCATTCAAAATATGTTCAATTTAAAACACAACATTCTGTATAATACTTTCATTCAAAATACGTTCAAATAAATACTCAGCATTTAATATAATATTTTCATCTAAAAAATATGTTCAATTTAAAATACAGCATTCAATATCTTATAATCTGTTTAAAATAATAAATAAAATATGTTTGAATAAAAACACGACATTCAATATCATAAACTTATTTCGACGTTCGTTTGATATGATAATTGCTTTTTAAATGTCTCTTTTTATGAGCTAAAGTGTATTTTTTACCGCATTCGCAATCTAATTTTTGATTTTTCATAGCTAAATGACAACTTTTGCAATTAGCGTAATGTTCTGTTTTACCGTAACGAAATCTAGTATAAAATTGGTCTAAATTTTTTGTCATCTGACAATGCTTGCAAGACTGCTCCATTTATTAAGAAATATTTTTTAGAAAGCTATTCCAAATGTCTTCGTTTTTCTTATTAAATTTTACTTTCAAATTATTATCAATATTATAATAATCTAATATTTTCTTTATGAAATATAGGTAATTTATCGACTTTTTATAGTACACTAAATCTAAAAGCTGAATAAACATTTCTTCAGCTTTATATGGAATATTTAACTTCAATTTCCATTTCAATGCTTTAAAACGACTTATTCGGGATTTGCGTCTTTCGCTTAAAAAAACATCTATATTTTTATATGTAAAATATTCACCGTCCGAATCGTACATTATTTCACTTTTTTTCATCTGGTCATAAATCTTTAGATAGTTTTCAGGCATTTCAGATTTTTTTACTTTGTCAAAAGTTTGTGTTAAGCTTGATTCGGTATCATCTATTAGAATGTCTTTAAAAAGGTCGTAATTCATTTATTAGACAGCGAAAAGCTGACGCTTTCTAATCTTATATTCTAGCAATACGTCGATTAAAGCAGACCTTTTTTCTACCAAAGACGTCATTTCCTTCCAAGTACATTTTTTGACAAGTGAGTTCACTTTTTGACGCGCGCTCCAATTTAATCTTCATTTAGAGGTCACCGCTTTCATTCAGCTGACCTTCCTGATAAAGTTACGCTGTACTTACGGAGTAACAAATTCCGTTCGATAATAAAAAGCAGATTATTAAAATTAGATTATTTATAAAATCACTTAAAGCAGGGGACTTTTTAATATCGATAAAGTTATGTAAAAGCAATTTTATATAATATCATGCTTATTTAATTCATCATAAAAAGTATGGAAGATTATTATTATTTAAATAAAAAACTCAGTTAATTTATTTAACAGAATCGATCATTTAAAAATGGAAAAAAACTAAATTGACTTGAAAGCTTTTTCGTCAACCCAAGAGTTAAATTCGTCGGAATAATTTAACCACTTTACAAGACATTTATTGCCTTTCTTTTTTATTATTTTTTCAATTTTATACACATTGTCTTTTTTATTATATTTAACTAATTCCGGTTCATAGTAAGTTCCTTTTATTTCGTTGCCGTTCAAATCCTTTATTCTATAAGTAATCGGATCAGTGTTTAATATTTCTGAAACGATGAAAATTTCCTCCGTAAAAGTAGGCTGATAACCGCGGGTAAAAGCAGTCTGGTATTTCGAAATTCTTATTCTATCGCCAACCTTGAATTTCGGTTTTCTTATTATTTTTTCTTCGTATAAATTTTTATAAACTTCAGATTCGTTTTCCGCTCTACTCGCTTCGCTAGGCGTCATTTTGATAGACCTATGCCTGGTATTATTATAATTTTTAACTAATTGGTCCAATACATCTATATATCTTTTAGTATTGTTGGCCACTAGATAGGTTCTAATTTTTTTATTAATTGTCCTGTTAAATCGTTCGACTACAGAACATTTTATTTCAACATTTTCTGTTGTAAACCACTGAATATTATTATCTTTAAATAATTTTAAAGTCCATTTATTTACGAATTCTAATCCTTTGTCTGTCTGCAGTTTTTCAGGAATTCTTTCTTTAAATATCTTTTTAAATGCTTCAGTTACTTCTTCACCAGTTTTTCTTTTTATCGGCATGGCCCACCCATATTTACTAAATATATCTATCACTGTCAATAAGTAATTAGTTCCGTTATTATATTTACTAAAAGGTTTGATAAACAATAAATCTGCTTGCCATTGGTCATCGATATGACTGACATAAATGCGTCTTCGTTTAAATTTACGAATTAAAGGCTTATGTCTGGTATAAACATCTTGGCTATGTAAAAAATCTGTAATTTGATTTTGACTGAAACCTGTTTTCCGTTTTAATTCATTGATCCCACAATAACCACTTTCAGGATGATAATATATTTTTTCTAAGATACTTTTAGGATCTTTCATCCCTAAGGTTTTCCTAAAAAAACACTCTTTTTAGAACCACAATCTAGACAAATACCTTTCATCATTGGCCTGTTATTTTTAGAAATTGCATCTTTAATATCTTTTGTTTCTGTATGGTTTTTACATTTTAAACAATAGATCTTTGTATTTCCCATACCGAAAGTTTTTTTAGCTTGAATAATCGGTTTTACAATCCCCCTTTCAATTCTTTCTCTCATCGTAGGATTTTGAATATTATCTAGTCCATCAATCATATTCTTGTTTTTTACTTCATTTCTACTTTTTGTATCTTTATTTTCTAAATAACATTTATCATGCTTATATGCAATTTCATCTACTCTGTTAACAGGTTTAGACGAATTTTTATACGTTAAATCTGGATTTAATCGTGTTTTCCCCCATAATAATTGTGTCCCCGGGCCTGTAAAATTATGGCCAGGTAAATGCATTTCGAAAGGTAAATTACTAATGACTTTATTCAGAAGACCCGATCCAGTTTGTCCGCATTTTAAACATCCGCCTTTAAATTTACCTTTTTTAGTTAAAGATGTAACACCAAATTTTTTACTTTTACAACTCATTTATTAGGCAGCAAAAAGCTGACGCTTTCTAAGAAGAATATTTATATCCATTCAACTGTACTTTTTTCACATACTTTTCGATTGGGAAGTATACTAAATTATTTATAAAATCTTGTTCTCTGACATACACTTCTTCTTCTGAAATTTTTTTAGCTTTCAATAAATTTAACTGCTGTTTATAAAAATTATAACATTGCTTGTATTCTTCTTTTCGTTCCAAAATATTTAAAGATTTCTCAATGACTTCTACAATTCCAGAACTTAAACTCAAAGCAGCGAGGGGTATGAACGCTAAAGCTGATAATCCCGAAGCACTTAACATAAATTTGCTAACTGATAAGGAAATACTTATCTTTTGATACAAATTGTAACTTTTCCGATAAATATATAATCTCTTTTCTAAATATTCTTCCATTTATATAGGTTCAAAATTTTTTCTGTATCTCATTTCAGAATTTACTAAATCTAGCATAAAGAAATTACCTTTACAAGAATTATATTTTTCTAGAAATTTTTCTTTTGTAAGATTTCCGTCTATTTCTCTGATTATCTGATTAATTTCCCTAGGCTGTAGCTTAAAAAATATGAAGTAATTACAATTTTTTCTAATATTTATAGGAGTTGAGTAATAAGACTGCGTTAAATAAATAATGGATGCATTTTTCTTTCTACCTCTTATAAACAAATCCTCTATAACTTTCTGATCTTTTTCTGTAACACAATCGTCAAACACAACAAGATTTTTTTCTGAGGAATCTAGATCATCAACAGTAATAAATTCACTCAAATCTGAAGAAAATAGTACTTTCTTTTTATACTTATCATACTGTTTTAATAATTCCTTTATTTTATTTTTACTTATTTTTTTACATTTTAAAATATCGTCTCTTTCAACACCTTCAAACAGTGTATAATCTTCTTGCAATTTAGAATACTTTGGCTCAGAAATGTCTTTTGCGCATAAATATAAAGCGTCGAAATCTAATCTTAAATTACTAGGATTCTCAAAACCGTTTAATAAATTTATTAGTAAATTTGTCTTTCCGCAACCTGATGCCCCGATTATTAATAATCTGAAAGGATGTCTGGGTAAAAAACGATGTTGTTTAGGGTCAGGCAATTCTTCCGGTTCTGTGTAATCTTTAATTTTAATCATTTATTTACTGAGAAAATTTACAGCTAGTAAAAATAAAATTACTGCCTGTAAAAGCATATTAGCTGTCAGTAAAAAATAGACGGCGAAGCTGTCGCTTCTATTTTCAAATCATATAAATGGATAAAATAAACGATTTAGAAAAAGATCGAAATAAGAAACAAAAAGAAGAATTAAAAAATGCAATAAAACTTGTCAAATTACAAGCAGATATTAGAAAAAATAATGAAGAACAGCGTGATAGAAAGCTAGGTATAGACAAAAGTTTAACTGAATTTCATAAACCTGTCACTAAAAAATTAGAAGAACAGGATAAAAGTAGAAAAGAAAATATTAAAGCTATCAATGATAAATTGGACGAATTAAATATATCTTTACAGCCTATTGCAGAATCATCTAGAATTATTCCTGATGCGATCGAAGATGTCAAAGAATTATATAAAGAACCACCACTTACTTACAATGTTGATCAAAATTTAGATATTAATTATTTAAAATCTGTACAATTATACAAACCTTCGAAACTCCTAGACAATAAAGAAAAATTAAATGAAATGTATGCAAAGGCAAAGCAGTTAAAAGAAGAATTATCGAGGAAAAAAGGCAACTTACAAAGTACAATTAATAGGGCTAGAAATCTTTCAGAGGAGGAATTAAGTCAGAAAAAGGTTGAATTAGACGATGTTAAAAATAACGAAGAGGAACTACAAAGATATCTGGGTAGATTAACTACAATTCAAGGTAGTGAAGTAATGAAAGTGGGAAAAGGATTAGATTTATTATCTGAATTATTGGATAAAATATGTCAAGGTAGCAAGTCGAAAAAATTAAGAAATGAAGTCAAACTGCTAATAGACAAACTCATTAAAGCTAAAAAAATAACTAACGGAGATAAAGAACGATTATACAATCAATTTCTTCTTTAAAGATTTTACTGTCTAATAAATGAGTTATGTAAAAAAGAAGATTCATTTGAGTGACGGGCAGATTAGTAAACTGAAATCAGCGCTCAGAAAAAAAGAAGAACTGACACTGCAGATAGACAATTCTAAAACTCCCAATTATGAGATGTATTTGACCAAAACACAGATAAATCAGATTAGCACAGGTAAAAGAATAAATATAAGCAAAACTCAATTAGATAAAAACGGTGGATTTTTACCCTTTTTAATTCCTATTTTAACATCACTAGGACTCGGTGCTGCGAGCGGTGCGGCGGGTTGGGGAACTAAAAAAATCCTAGATAAAATATCGGGATCTGGAGTTTTTCAGCCTTGGGAAAACAAAGGATCGGGTCTAAAAGCGTCAGTGTCTAAAAAAAAAAAATCCCGGTACCAGAATTGGGTATATCCGATGAAACGATGAAAGAAAATATGAAAGATGAAAGAGGATTCAGGGGTGTTTTCACTTCCGATTTACTTCCTAAAAAGATTGGAAATTTTGAAAGCGGGATTATTAATTTAGATATTTCGACGGGTCCTGGAACACATTGGGTTTGTTACTATAATGATCCAAAATATAACTATGTAGAATATTTCGATCATTTTGGGGAATATATATATAAAAATATTAAACTCAAAGAAAAATATATTCCCGAAAATATTATGAAATTTCTTAAACTGTCCAATAAAAAAGTCAATATAGCTCACAATGATAGTTTTTTACAAAAACCTACTTCTGTAAATTGTGGATTATTTTGTATGAAATATATAAAGGAAAGAAATAAAGGTAAATGTCCAGAATGTGTACTTAATTCATTTACTCAACAGCCTAGCGATTATAACGAAGAGTTTGTTTTTCATCTTTAAAGATTTTTTACTGTCTAATAAATGATCAAATTGAAACCAAAAAGTCATGAAAAATCAGAGGACTTCACTGTTGAATTTCCTCAACCTCTAAAATTAAAAAAATTAGCATTGCAATCTTTTACTATGACAGTTTCATGGTTTAACATAACAGATAAAACTAATATGTTTGACGTATACACAGATGAGAATAATGTTAAATCTATCACTATTCCTTACGGTAATAAAAATGTTGAAGATTTAAATATAGATGTGATGAAAGCGTTTGGTTCAGACGATCCTCCGGTAAAATTTGGTAGAATACAATCTAGACTAAGAATGCTTATTAAATTAACTAAAGGTTGGAATATCGACTTAACAAAAAGCGATTTTCATAAGTTAATAGGCTTTGAAAAAAAGGTCTACGAAAGTCATGATGAAGAGACTGTAATAGAAGGTGAAAATATAGCGGATATAACCAACGGAAACGATATTATATATATTCATTGTGATGTAGTGAATGGATCTTTAATCAACCAGAATAATTCAGAAGTTATTTATTCTTTTACACCGAGGGATGTACCGGGTGTTATCATTTCGAAAGAATTCAATAATTTAATCTATTATCCTGTGAATAGGGATTCTATTCGCAGAATAAGGATGAGAGTTACGAATCAAAATGGTGAATTAATTGATTTAAATAAAGGTTTAATTGAGTATAATTTTAGAGTCGTAGGTTAAAAAGAAGATTATGTTGAAAAAATATATCAATTGATGTTAACTAAAATTTTCTCAATAAATAAATGAATCAACACAGATTATATAGGAAAAGTAAAAGAATTCAAGGAAAAGGATTTTTTAAGGCTAAAAAAGTAGAATTGAATGAAAACGTAGATTTGAATGACAAATTGACGGATGCTGACATATTGAAAGAAATATTTTCAAAAAAGATGAAAGGAACAGGTCTGAAAATTCTTCCTAAATAAATGGAAAAAATTTATGATCTGAGAGATACTCATTATTATTATAATAACGATATAAAAAGTAGCGAATTAAAAAAAATAAGATTGCCTAGTACAAGCCATAATGACAAAAAAGAAAATACGACGTTTCATTTCGAAATTACTGATACCAATGATCCTGTTTCATTATCGGAGAGTTATCTGGAGACAAAGTGGAAAATTGTAAAATCCAGTGGCGCATCTATAAATGATGAAAATGTCGCCGCAGTGTGTTCTATGAAAGGCGTAAAACTTCAGATAGGTAAACAAATAATCGAATCAGTTGGAGACTATCACTCCTACATTCTACAGGTTAAGAGACTGAAGGATTATACCAGAGATTATTCAACATCTGAAGCTACCAATATAGGTTTTTATCCAGATACCAGTGATAGTGCTGATAGAAATAAAAGTTTACTTCAAGACGATGGTACGATAATTGCTACCACCCCTGTAACAGATATCGTCAATAAATTAAAAATTGTAAAAAATGAAAACTACAATAAAGGATTTAAAAAAAGATGGGAATTGTCGAAAAACAGCAATACAGTTACAACATGGACGCCTTTAAAGGAAATTTTTGATTTCGTCGCAGAATATAAAAAAGCCATTTCTGGATTCATAATAAGACTGGAATTCCAAAGAGACGATAGTAGAAATATGATTTATACAGACGCTGCAAATCCAGATTATAAAGTAGAAATTGAAGACATAGCACTGTGGGTGAGATACGTCGACTTTAAAAATGGTGCGGAGATTCTCTATAATGAGTTAAAATTATCTAACACGGATATAGAAATAAACTGGAATCAGTATGAAATTAACAGATCTAGTCCTATTAATAAATATAAAAGCGGTTCTGATTCTATATCTGCTACATCCGATGAAGTTTTAAGATTATTCGTAATACCGCAATATTTTGAAAGAAATGAAAATCCTAAAAAGAATAATATGATATTTGATAACTTGGATATGATCGAATGTTGGTTGATGATTAACAGATCGCCGTTACCAGCAGAGCGATATACTATGGATTTTGGTAAAAAGGAATATAATAGATTATATGAATCTTTTCTGGAATCAGGTCTCAATAATCTAAACACAGAAACCGGTTGTATGGTAAATTACTCAGATTTCGGTAAATTATATCCTATAATTCATTTTGATTTGTCAAATCATGTAAACTATACTACTCTGGAAAATTTGAGAATAGAATTAAATTGGAAATTAGAAAAAGAAACAACCAAAGAATATGTATTTTACTATATTTTAGAAGTAAGAAAGAAATGTATATTAAATATGAATAAAAAAGAAATTACTATGATTAAAACCTTAGGAGAATAACATTTTTTAGTCTTTATAAATGGTTGTTTATTATCCGCCGTATGATAATCCTGTGCGAAAAGGCCCTATCGGACCACCCGGTATAGGTTTTAAATTAACGGACGAGGGTCATTACGATATGGAAAATAAAATATTAAAAAATTCTTCAGATCCAATCGATGATTTAGATTTATCCACTAAACGTTTCGTTTTGAATAAAATAGAGAATAATCATTTTGAATTAAGAGATTTTATAGACAAAAATAATACTAATTATGACAGTAATTTTGTAACTTTCACAAAAGAAACGGCTGAGAGAATACAAGAACTCGATGAAAATACTTTACATCTAATCGAAGGAAAAGCTTACGACGCTAAAGGAAAAAGAATAGGCAATGTTGCAGACCCATTAGATGCAAAAAATGTTGTGAATAAGCGATATTTTGAGAAAAACGCGTTAATATTAAAAAATGATAAATTTGATGCAAAAAATAAAATAATTACGAATGTTTCAGAACCCGAAAACGATAAAGACTTAGTCAATAAAATATATGTAGACAGTAAAGATATCTGGGTTACTATAAAAGATGATTTTCAGACTTTTCCAGGAGAAGAATTTACCAAAGTAAATTTCGATAGGATGAGTTCTAACTTATTGAATAAGGATATGAGATTATCTACAGATATGTATATGAAAATTACTATATATTTAATAGATAATAGTAGATATTTCGATACAGAAATAGAACTTAAATTCGGAGATAAAACAATTTTACACAGAGAGACAAGTGATAATTATGAAACTTGTTTTGCCAATGGAAAACGCGGTGACATCGTTACATTGTGGATAAAACCCAGAAGGGAACACTTTCCAGCCACTTTAAAACCTTGGATGCATATTGAAAAAATTGCTTTTTAAAATAGGTTCGTTATTAAATGGATATCAACTGGGACGAATTTTCTAAAACTAAAAATTTATCCGAAGATGTCCTACGAAATTTGAAAGATCAACTCAATTGGAAGTTAGTTTGTAGATATTCAGTATTATCCGAATCTTTTATGGAAGAACTCATAGATTATATTGAATGGAATGTTATATGTATACACCAAAAACTTTCAGAAGAATTTCTAGAAAAATATAAAGAAGAATTCGATTGGAATTTAGTATCTAAGAATCAAAAGCTGTCTGAAGGATTTATACTAAAACATTCGAATTATATAAATTGGGTTGTTATATCTCAATATCAAACTTTAAGTGACGAATTTATTCAAACCTATCATGAAAGATTAGATTTACATAAAGTATCCATGTTTCAAAAACTTTCAGAAAACACTATGTGCAAACTGGAAGAAGGACTAAATTGGTTGCAAATAGCCCGTTTTCAAACATTTGGTGAAAGGTTTTTAGAAAAATATATGCATAGACTAGATTTTTGTAATCTGATTGAATATAAGTTTGATCAATTACCAGATAATTTTTATAACGATAATTGGAAAAAAATACTTTCCGTTCAACTGGGTGAATTAAATAAAAAATTTGGTCATTATTATGAAGAAGAAGAACCTCATAGAGAAAGATTAATGGATGAAATTTTCGAATTAAAAAATATTTTAATACAATTTATTAATGAACTGAGACTACTTTTGAATAAAGATGAAAAATAAAAATGTTTATAAAAATGCTTCTGTATAAATGGTGTCAGCTCAAAGATTAGACGATATTATAATTCATAAACACAATCATTTATTTATCAATTTAGCCCATAATAAAACATTTTATACATTTATTTCATTATATATGAATAAAATTTATCTTCAATTAAGTAAAAATATTATGAAATTACCCCTGGAATTTATAAGAAAATTTAAAGATAAACTTGATTGGAATTGTATATCACAGAATGAAAAATTATCAGAAGATTTTATTAGAGAATTTCAAAATAAAGTTGACTGGTTTTATATATCATTTCATCAGACATTATCAGAAGATTTTATTAGAGAATTTCAAAATAAAGTCAACTGGTTTTATATATCATTTCATCAGGCACTATCAGAAGATTTTATTAGAGAATTTCAAAATAAAGTCAACTGGGAAGGGATCTCCTATCATCAGGTATTATCCAAAGATTTTTTAAAAGAATTTGAAGATAAAGTTGACTGGGAATGGATATCATATATCTACGGTTTTTAATTAACATTTCAATTTTAAGCCGAAGGATTATATCCTTTATTTGACGTCAAATTTTTTTCTAAATAAATGCTACAATATTTTGTGATAAGTACTTTACTGTTTAATTGTCTTTCGCCTACCTTTCATTATTTCAAATTTGACCCCGTTATTACAAATTATAGCATCGATAACTCTAATAATTATACTATATTTAATAGTTTCAATGATACAATAAAATTAACTTTGACCGCAAAAATATACAAAATGGATCAAGCCTCTAAATTTTCTCAACCTGGAATTTATTTTTGGATAGAAAGTAAATGTGATGACAATTGGAATATAATACCAGAAACAAAAGAATGGTTTGATATTTATATTCCTGGAGCTAATGACTTATATTATTCTATAGCTTTTAATGCAACTAAAGATTTTAGGATTGGTTATAATGCTGATAACTTATTATATAACGCTGGTCTTTGCTTTCATTATTCCTATCAATATCATCCTAGAGGAAGGTTGTTTATTAGCATTTGATAGACGATTAAGAAAGTTTGATGAAAAATATTAGCATTCCATTGGATTTTCAAGGGTTATTTTATAATCATCATTTGGACAATCTTACAATAATCGGATGGACATTTATCGAATTCCCTAAATAATATTTACTGAATATATCGGTTTTAAGTACAAATTTCTTTTCTGTCAATGACGTGTTCATTTCGACACACCAAACTATTTTTTTAATTTTATCGAACTACCAGAATAGTATTGATAATTGTAAGTAAAAAGAAAGAATCGGTTAGCTATTAAAAACATTTGATAAAAATCATTTAACTTTTATTTCAGACTTCAATATAATGCCGATAACTTACTATATAACGCTGCTCTTTGCTTTTCTTATTCATATCAAGACTATCCCAGAGGAAGATTGTTTATTAGCATTTCGTAGACTATTAAGAAAATGCGGCAGTCAAAATTTCTCAGCACAATAATTAAATATTAGCATTTCAAATTGATAAATATTTAATCTCCATTGATTACGTTATTATTTATAATCATGACTCTTTATTCTCTAACCCTTTCTTCGTCTTTACATAATTTAGTAGAAAAATAAAAAATATCCAACCAATGCAAATCATGCATTTTTTATCATCATTTACTCGATAAATCGTACTAAAATCGTTACATCCTCGATATTTTAAACAGACAAATTTTTGATGAAAAATCTTACAAAAATCGTTAAATATTTGCGTTTAGTGGAGTATGAAAAGTGTTCCAGAGTAGGTGCCATATACTACTATAGTGTATAAGAATCTATACATAATATATATTGGTGCATAAAAGAGTTCTAATACCTTTCCGACTATGGACAACAAATGCTCAAATTTTATTTCAAACTAGCAAGCTACACCCGCTGCGCTGGTCGGTTTCTACAAATGAACCTTGAATCAAACGAAATATATCGTTTAATTTGACCTTGTATTTGAAAGTAATCTGTATATTTACCTGGAATATCCTTCCATATTATTGAAAAATGACGCCATTGCGCGATTATATTTTCCAATGTGCAGTCAAAATTTAAACTGTTAAAGACCAACTCATTTATTTGATCATTTACAATTAGGGTTAGGTAAAGAACGAGAAAACTATATGCAGTATACTAAAACCCTCACTAAAAATTATCGAACTTACAATGCAAACAAATTAACTAACAAAATCCATCCAGTAGTATTTATAAAGGCTAATCTTTGAAAATCGGGTGCATCTGATTATAAAACTTTTCCACATAATTCTAGAACTAACAGAACGATATAAAATATACTAAAACCATCCTTATAAATTATCTACTTAACAATACAAGTCGCAAAAAATACACCCAGTAAAAACTTTCAAAAAATCTAATCTTTCGGAATCGGGTTCACCTGACTATATAACCTTCACACATAACTGTTTGACTAAGCAACGTAGAACAATATATAGTACACTAAAACCATTCCTGAAGTAGCATCTAACTAACAATACAATTCTCATCAAAATCCGTCCAGTAGAACTTTTTCAAAAGGCTAATCTTTCATAATCAGGTTCACCTGATTATAGAACTTAATATGTTATACAATAAAACCTTCTCTGAAAAATTATCTATTTTACAGTTTACGTTCCATGAAAATCCATTCAGCAGAACTCGAGTTATAAGCAACCGAAACGAAATTTCATATATAAGGAAGAATAGAAGTATATTGCTATTAATATAATTTACATTAAAGAAATATACAATTATTATACAGACATACATACATTAAATACAATAATCGAACATGGAGTGAAAAATTAGCCAGAGCCAGGAATCGAACGTGGGTCCACAGCGTTCCGGGCTGTTGCTCTAACCTCACTATGCATAATTTTAAATGTTATGCGTATGTGTATGTGTATGCGTGTGTTATGTTATGTGTATAATTTATGTGTGTTTTAATATAATTTACATTTGATTAAAAAAAAGGTACTTTTCGGTTAGTCGGGTGCCAGTGATATATGTACATATATAAATATATTTTGTATATATATGTATATTTATACACATAAGTGTATATATATATATGTATACATGTAAAATACATGCGAACCTGTGTAGAAATATGTGTGTGTATATATACATGTATATATCTAATTCGCGCCTGGCTAACCGAAAAGTACCAAAAAAAACTCCAAAATACTGTCGTACACTTGAAAAAACACCTTTTGTCTTAAAATCAAATTGTTTGGGGACAAAAGCAAAATCAAAATCGCCAAAAACAAAAAATAAATCGGAAAATATTGTTTCAATAGCAATCTTGCAAATTGAATATTTTTTTAAGCATTACGAACTTCCTCAATCATGTTTAAATTAAATATTTTCGTTTTATAATATTGTCTCTCATCAAAACTGTTTTTCTTTTTTTTTTCGTTTCTTTCTCTTTCTTTCTTTTTTTTAAAGTAAAATTAGCAACAGTTTTTTCTTTTATTTTTCAAGATGTATAGCCATTTCAATTCTTTCTGCAACAAAAAAAAAACCTTTTGGCTTAAAATCAAATTGTTTGGGGTCAAAAGTAAAATCAAAATCGTCAAAAACAAAAGATAAACCGCCAAATAGTGTTTCAATAGCAATCTTGCCCATGAATATTTTTTTAAGCATTACGAACATTCCCAATCATGTTTAAATTAAATATTTTCATTTTATAATATTATCTTTCATCAAAACTGTTTTCCTTTTTTTAAAAATAAAATTAGCAACAATTTTTTCTTTTATTTTTCGAGATGTAAAGTCTTTTCAATTCTTTCTGCAACAATAATGGTCGCCAAAAAATTAGCAATGGTAACCTTTTCGGCCAAAATAACAGAACTTTCTATCATAATTCTTTAACTAATGTACGTAGAACAATATGTTATATACTAAAACCTTCCCTGAAAAATTATCTATCGAACAGCGCAAGTTCCATCAAAATCCATTCAGCGGAACTCGAGTTATAAAGGAACGGAACGAAATTACCGTTTATGTTTTATATATATATAGTAGATGTGTTGTGCATTTTCTACGCTGCAAAGATTTTGGTCAACAATTACGATATATATACTAGCAACTTTGTGACCAGTTTATATACCGTAATTTAACTGGTTGGTATATATACCGTAAAATAGTTACAGAATATGTACCGGCTGCACTCCCCTCTCCTCATGCCTGCATGCTTTACGTAACAAGAGCAATATCAGCACTTTAGGCGTTGCCGTACACCGAAGCGGGGTACCAGCATATTCCTTACTGAAAAATAATTATTTTACGGTATAAATAGCGATGTTTTACTGAAAAACAACCATTTTACGGTAGAAATACCGTTTATAATCGAAATAGCACATATACGGTTTTTAAGGCTTAATATACCTTAGAAGTACGGTACTCATACCGTAAAGAGTGAAAACGGTACAAGTACCGTTAATTTACGGTACTGAAATTTTACGAAATGTTTTTACAGTGTAAAGTGTTTACTTGCATTTCTTCTTTCACCTTAGAAAACGGCGAAGTTCCTTTGCTGTATTCCAGAAGTGTTGGAATGTGTTTCATAATCTATACGTGATGCATAATTTTTCTTTCTTCTCTTAGTGGGCATGCCTACTGTATTTTTTTGCGAGCAGGGGTGTCACATATAATTTGCAGTTAATTAAAAAGTGAATATTTTACATAACAATAGTCTCCTCTTGAGACCTGAAGTTAAAATAACACTATAAAAATACACATTCTTTACTTTCGCAGAAACAAGTATGGCAGAAAGTACCCCTTTTCTGACATTGATACTTTTAGGAACTGGTAATTTAGGTCTTCAAATATGGATCTAAAATTACTAGTCCCTCTTCAAAATATCAATTTAATTATCAATGAAACCTAAATTCACGAAATAACAAATTTAAGGGCTTCAAACAAGTGAATGATTTAGAAATCCTCAAAACTTTTTATTGTAAAGCGTTTATAATTATGTTTTTTTATTTATTTTTTTTGCTATATTGTCTTGAAGGCATTTTGCAAACTCAGATGAAGATAACACTTACTTTATTAGGAAATAAGCATCAGTTCTGCAATGCATTGGTTTTATTCCAAAGCAAAAAATCATTGAACTATATAGTAAATTAAAAGTGCAAAATAAAATAATGCAGTTTAGTTTTTCTGAGGAAAATAAGAGAGGTTTACATTTGTGTTCTCCTCAGGTCTGAAGAAGTTAAGATATATTTTGAAATGATACATATTATTGTAAACGGTATTTTTAATTTCAGAATCATGTACGACAACAAAATTTTGGAAAATATGCGATTGTCGTAAAAATTTAAATAGTGCGCTCACTGAAAGGTAATTTGTAATAAGTAAGATAAGTGTTTGTCGCAGTTTATTATTTAACAGTGTAGTTTTTTTATGTCACTGCTTGAATGCACTGGATATGTTTTACTATTATAGCTTATCTAACCATATAAAAGATTTTTTTTTTTCGAACAATACTTACGTTTCAACACAATCAAAATTACTTTCTATTTAATCAATTACTTATAATTATTAATTAATTAATTATAATTATCAATTATTTAATTATAATGATTAATTAATTAATTATAATTATCAATTATTTAATTATAATGATTAATTAATTAATTATAATTATCAATTATTTAATTTTAATTATTAATTAATTACTTATAATTATTTATTAATTACTTATAATTATGTATTAATTATTTATAATTATTTATTAATTACTTATAATTATTTATTAATATAATTTACTTATAATGATTTTGTAAGCTCAATAAAATCTATTATAAAATATGCGACAATAATGAGCAGTTTTTTTTTCCACTAAAAACTTGAAATAAAAAAAAAGAAAGAAAGAAAGAAAAAGAAAAAGAAAAGACAAGTACAATTCTGAGCATATTCTGATGCAACGCATCTTTTAATCAATTTAACTTAAATTTATATTAATTTTGTTTTACATTCTCATCTGTCTTTTTAGTTGACAGATTTTAATGTCGTACTAAAGAAGTTCCTTGTTGAGATAGTTAAAAAAATTTCATGAAAAACAAAGAACTCTTTCGCTTTAAAATATTAATGAAGTAGAAAACTCTTGTAAAAGGTTTATTTGAATTGCTGAATTGTTGTAATTGCTATTATTGTAGTTCATAAATTGATTTATTATAATTACTAAGTTGAATTATACATGTTTTATGTAAATAATCAGTTGAATTGAACTTTTAAAACATTTACTTGCCATATGTTTTTAAAGAACTTATCTAAAATTTTCAGTAATCATTTATATATAAAACGACATGCGAAATGACCCAGAAAAAGATATATTTTATATGTTCTTTTAAAATAGAATGTTACTAATTATAGTATTGTGCTAGAAATAATGAGTGGTAATAAATATTGAGTTATTGAATTACTTTGTACATTCTTAAATTTAACTTTTATAGGAACTTATAATTAGGCTATTATATTGCAAAATATCGTTCTCTAGGGAACGAAAATATAAACTTTTCGAAACAAGTATAACGCATTTATCTTATTGTTTATTTGTCACTGAAATAGTTTGTGGATTAACGTAGGGAAATGAAAGAGACCCGCAAGAAAAACTTTACGCAATATGCTAACGTAAAGATTAAGCTATTAATCACATCATAGTCGAAGTTCTTATCTACGTTACTAATTAATGTGGCCATTTGATAACATAAGTTTATCATTATATTTAACCCATAAGATTTGTTTTCCTCCTCGTTATTTATGTTTCAAAATAATAAACTAGCTTTTGATTTATACGAACGTAGTCAAGACGAAGACTGCATTTATTTTAATTACAGAAATAGCCAACATTTAATAAATTTCTAATAAAATTATCTATTATCCCGGTTTTCAGTAATTGAAACCTAAATAAGATGTTCCAAGAACCTAACTGTGACAATACATTTATGCTAGTCAGTTCATCTTAAATTTATTACTTTAATTTTATCAGTTAAATACTTAATACTGAATTTTAATTAAATAATGAATCATTTAACATTCACACTTTTAACATAATAAACAAGAACTGACAAATAAATGACTAATACTACATCAATAAAAAAAATATATATATATTTATTACCGTATTTTTTACACAAGTCTTTCATAAATTAATTTTGTTACACTTAGGAATCCCAAGAAAGTTGTAGTTGTTCCTGTAGTTTAACAATTCTGGTAATGCATCACTGCTAAATTTGCATTTTGTTTTTCCTTTTACCGTAATTTCCGGCGTATAATCCGCGGATCAAACAATTATGTTTTGACCCAGAAATTTTATTTTATATAATGTAACTTATAAGATCGCTGTAAATATTTGACTTCAATTATTAAATAAAATGTCTGGGTCTAAACGTATTGTTTGTACCATGTATTATACACGTGAAATTACGGTAAATAGCAATAATTTCAATTACAGAGAGTGCTTAATTTATTTTTATATTTTATTCTATAACTTTTCTGATTGTAGTTATTTTTTTTAAAAGAAAGTTATTACGACTGTTAACAAGAGGTATGTATTTCTTTAATTTTATTCAGTTCATAAAATATTTTATCCCACCGTTCTGGCCACTTCCATCTTTTGAGGTCAATCATTACCATCGTGTTTACTTCGACTTTATAATAATAGTAACAATTGCACTTGTAAAAATTTACTCTCATACTTAACAACTACATAGCTGCTAAACTTAATACAGGGTGTCCGTTAATGATTGTCCCGGTTTCCTTACCTCATAACTTTCGATTTAAGACTAAGACGAAAAATATTATTTCATATTCGAAAATTACAACTGAAAAAGTTTTTTTAATAACACAATTCAAGTTACATATGTATACTGCTGCAACGGAAAACGTTATTAAACAAATAACGATTATAATCAAATAACAATTAATATTAAAATTTTGTCAAATTTATCAAAACATTATTGATGAATTACGTAATATCTATCTATCAAATTTTGTATTCATAATTCATTAACAGCTTTTGGAGAAATTTGATAAAATTTTAATATTAATTTTTATTTGATAATAATCATTATTTGATTAATAGCGTTTGGAGTTACAACTTTACCCATTTGTACCATTTAAGTATGCAAGTACTTTAAAAGTAACATAATAGTAATGCCAACATGCAAAATCCCAGAACATCTTGCAGAATGTCTTTTTCTTACATCTTTAATTAGTTTCATTAATGTCTGTGATACAAAAAAATATGTGTAAAATTTTATAAATGAATATATACGATATAAAGCATATATTACATTTATAACTAATGCTAATATAATAAATGGTAGGATAATAAAGATTAATGTTACAAAGAGAAGAACTTTGCAAATTATCTAATAACACCATTTCATGTAAGTTAATGTTTCCCAACTTTTTATTAGTCACGCCCCACCAAAGCATCTGTAAAATTACGAGGCCCCTCCCCCTCTCTCCCTTCGCACTCTGTGACACATATATCTTATTTAAAAAGTTCACATGGATACACTCTAATAGAGCCTTAACAATAACTATTCATTTCACATTTTTTTAACTTGTCAAATAGGTGAATTTTCGTCACAAATGGCTTTTTAACATTACTCTATAAATGCAATTACTCTATAAATGCCGTCAAACATGGATGATGGCATCATGGTGTTGTATATGACGCAGGAATGGAATCTCACGTCATCTTTGATGAACCCAGGCTCTGTATGCAGCATCATGATGCCAGCATCCATTTTTGGCGGCATCGTGGAAAATGCACATTGCCAGCTTGCATTCGAATCGTCATACTGTCATATCACCTGGGGTGACGGTATGAAGTGCCATTGGATACACGTCTCGGTAACCTCTTGCTCGCATTGCCGACAATTTCAATAGCAGCCGTTACATTTCTGATGTGTTACGGCTCGTGGTTCTGCCTTATCTTCGATGCCTGTGCAACTCTACGTTTTAGCTGGACAATGCACGACTGCATGTTGCTCGTACTATCCTGACCTTCCTTGATACAGAGCATGTTCGACTGTTGCCCTGGCTGGCACGTTCTCCTGATTTCTCACCAATTGAAAATGTCCTGTCAATGGCTTCTGAGCGACTGGCCCGCCACCACTCGCCCGTCACTGCGCTTGATAAACAGTGGTATAGTGTTGAAGATGCATGGACTGATGTACCAGTACATGACATCTCTGTTCGACTCCATGGCTAGGCAGATAAATGCTGTTATTGCGGCCAGAGGTGGCTGCTTTGGGTAGCGTTTTCTCAGGATCTATACTTCCAAATTTTCTGAAAATGTAATCATTCGTCCTTCCCATTATAATGCATTTGTCCAATAAATATCATTCTGTTATTTGCATTCCTTCATGGTGTAGAATTTTGAATGGCCAGCAGTATATATTTGCGACGGTTTACTTTAGTTCACTTCCTGATTCTTCTGCAATAGTCCTAAAATAAGCGGGTGTGTTGTTCCAAAGAACTGTTTATCTTCGGCTATTACCTCCGCGAACCCCAAATTACTTAACAAGGTACGCATATGCCGACTTCAGTTGTTTTATTGCCGATCATTATTCAGATTCTTCTGTAGGGGTTCCTATTCATTTTTCAATATAGAATATTAATGACTTCCGTTCAAATTGCCTTCTTTAGAATTAGTTTCTGACTAATATTCGTTAATAAAAATAAAGTTTCATCAATTAATAAATTAATTAATTAAAAAATAGGGAGATTATTCCATGTCAAGAAGACGAAATTTGGATATGTTTCCTGATCAACCCCCTTCAACTTAAATGTAATCACCATAAAATATTCATATAAGTCTCGAATGGACATCTGCAATTCAGTATAGTTCACTATTTCAAAGTCGAAAGAAAAACGACCAATTCATCAAATTTCTCATCTTACTGCTTGTGATGCTAGAAACCTTATATATTGCAAATTCGTGGTTTTTTACCAATTTTTGTGCTGAAAAACGTAGTTTGAGTATTAAAGATCAGAATCGATACTTTCATCGCCACTTGGCCTCAAACTAGGCCTTATGAACTGCCGCAATGAATTTGTTCCTTACTTTAACAAGTTGTAGTACTAATCAAATTACTTTGAAAGTTTGTCACTTTACCATTTAATTGGTTATGGACATGACATAGAACTGCTAAGATCGGTTTTCTCCTGCTTGAATATTTTTTAGTTTATTAATATTTGAAATATGTTCAAAAATTAATTTCCTAAATCCAAACTCAGTATTCAGATACCTATATCTCAAAAGGGACATATATAATTTGATTACCACTAGTACCACTGGAAAGACCACTCCTAATCGACAAGAAAACTTTAGTTTCATTTTGGTCTCTTTCGATATAAGGTAAAACAAGAACGATGAAGTCATGAATCAGGCATGGATATATGAAACACTTTCCAACACTAAAAGAATATTATTAAGAAATTTAGTTTTTTCTCTAGAATGAAATGAGATATCTAAATAAGCAAATTAAAAAACATAACTAAGTAAAAATCCATTTCCAGCAAGTGCTCACCATATCCGGTAATGTATGCGAAGTGTTTCATGTAGCTGTGTATGTGATCTATATAATTTATACACACAACATAATGCACTCAAAATTAGATGAGTTTAAAAATGCATACCACACAAGAAAACGTACATCCAGCAATTATATCGATCTTGGTCGGTCCTTTAACCGAATTCCTAAATGTGTCTCTTTAAATGAGCGATAAATGATATACACCATAGCTGCTAACTTTTACGCTTTTTTGTTACCACTAAAAATTATTAGAAAAATTAACCTTATTGAATCACATGATTTCGGAGATTTAATAATATAAAATTTACTATAAACTTTTAGTGGTACGAAAAAAGCGTAAAAGTTGGCAGGTATCATATACACTCTATAATCTATAAAAAAATGCAGTGCACGTCAGATATTTTGTTATGTTTCAGGTATTATAACATTATTAAGTGAACCGTAAACCATTTTTCCCTATACATCCTAATGTAATGGAATCTTTTGTGCGTCCATGTAACCGAACTATAAATACTACTTATTCTATACTCCTGAGAAAGCATGTTGTAGTCCATCACAATGATGATACCAATCTTATTTATGTCTGTAATATCGTAACATGAATAAAATATGCCACAAACGATTTTTCCCCACTAGACTGTAATGTAATAGAATACCTTTTTGTGTCCCTACAAGCGAACAATAAATGATACACACTTAATTTACAATACCGCACATTATTAAGTAAACCTCAATTATATATAAAAATTCCATGACAATCCGAATATATTTACGAGAGTTACAGCACGGACAGACAAATCAAATTCATAAACACTTTTGAACTATGTTGGAAAGTTCCTATTTTAAAGTGATATACAGGTGCAAAGTACTGTTCGAGTATGCTCGAATATCGCTAAATAGAATAAAGTTTGAAGTGAGGTTCAAATGTCTACCTGTAATAATAGACTATTCGTTATCGTATGAGAATGATAAAAGCGCCCCTAGTGGCGATATGTGGAAGTTATCGATCCTATCACGCGAAAAATGGGAGATAACAAAAACTGTGAATTTCAACAGTGTAGAACATCTGCGATTTAATATAAAATGACCTCTTGAACATGAAAATAACTTTATTAGAAGTTAAATAATGTATTTGTAGTAAGAGCTACATAGCTAAAAATTTGTTAAAGTACATAATCAAAAATGATATTTTTTTTCAGGTGTTTTGTGTCCCAACTTATATTTTTCTTACTTAAGTTATTTTATATTTGCATAATTACTGCGTACTTATATCGATTTTTGACTGTCAGTATTACGAAAGATCCGGAAATCTAATACAAAATTTGTCACAAAATAATATTTTATCGAAAAACGTGACAGTGAACATCAAGACTCTGTTATTGTAATGAACTCGTGACATTTCTGTTCCAATGATTTATTGATCGAAACATTGCGAGATTGAATTATATGACTCTAAATTACCAACAAAGATTGCAAATAATTGTGAATGCGTCATGCAAATTTAACCAATTATACATATCGAACTCATGCTGTTATCTTTTTTAATAATTTTATTAAATCAAAAAATCTGATTTGAAAAAAAATATACATATATTAAAGAAATTAATATACACAAACTATTTAATTAGAAGTTTTGTAAATAATTTTTTAAATAAATCTTTATACTTATATATATACTCTTTACTCTGTAGAACGTGTTCTAAATAATTATTCAATGAAAACTTTCAAATGGTCGAAATCACGTAATTAATTACAGTTTTGCAACTTTCATAAAACAATCAAATCTGTTCTTAATATGTTTGTCATTACTTCTTTTAATATATTTGATTTTTAAAATAATCTTACATGCAAAAAACTGTTTTTGGTTTATAGATTTTTTTATGATTGAGAATATGCTACTAATACGCAATACCACTTTTTACAAGGTTTTATTTAACTCGCTTTGTATGTTTGTATGGTTGGAATCTTGCAACGTTAACGTTTGAAACTTCCGATTAAGCTAACGATCTGAAATTTGGCACACTTATAGATCTCGCATTGCAATACAATTAAACAGAAATAGTCGGTTCCGTGCATTAAACTACCAGAAAACGTGAGCCCAAAACTTGCATTTTAAACACAGAAATGGCATTGCGATTGTTTAATTGAAATTAAATAAGTATATAAAAAAAAGAATTCTAACCATTCAATATTGTCTACAAAATCACGTCTAATTTCAAGACTGCAATTCTGCAATTCATGCCCCCCTCCCCCCCCAAAAAAAAGTTATTGTTAGACTACTTTAATTTGGGGTGGATGCCGAATTCTAAATACAGGGTGTGCCAAAAGTCTTTGACACATTTTAAAATTCAATAAAAGATCAAGCAATTATCGTACGAGAGTACGGTTTGGACGAAAATGCTTCTTATAATCTGAAATTTTCTTTAAGCAAATAAAAAAAATAGTTCCAAAAATTTCTCATACATGGTGCTGCTTCTTCAAAGCTACCGAAGAAGTAGAATGTCTTTATACATAACGGGGGCGAAAGGCGCACAATGCGTAGGAACAGTTTCTGTCCAAACTATGGCAAACCACATTCCAGAACTTAACAATACTCGCACTCCTGAGTTCGATTAGACGAGTGAGACAAGTCAACAAAGATTAGTTTGTTGATAATAGAAAGCGCGACATGATTAGAAAGGTGCCTCTGTAAGATAATAGCGACATGCGGACAAAACACATTTGATTGGTCGATACGATTTTGGATAATAGCGAATCACCAAGCATCTTGGAGAGTTTTCTATTATCGCCAAACTAATGTTTGTTGGCCTGTCTGACTCGTCTAATCGAACTCATGAAGGCGAGTATTGTTAACTTTAGGAATGTGGGTTGCCATAGTTTACTTTATATACGCATTAAAAAACTTTATATACGCATTGTGCATCTTTCGACATTGTTATGTGTAAAGGCATTCTACTTCTTCGGTAGCTTTGCATCTATGAGAAATTTTTGGATTTTTTTTTTTATTCGCTTAAACAAAATTTCAGATTATTGAAAACATTTTCGTCCAAATCGCACTCTCGTAGGCCAATTGCTTGATCTGTTATTGAATTTTAAAATGTGTTAAGGACTTTTGGGACACCCTGTACAATTTTTGCTGAGTTTCTCTCATAGATATGGCAACAAGAAAGAAAAAATGAAACTTTTAGGATTTCTAAATTGATTTCCGAAAGGCATATATATTTTTTAAATATTGCATTTCTTATTTTTTAGTTATATTTTATTTTCTACTTTTTAGTTTTTAAAATGTTTCATTGCGGAAGTTACTCAATCATTTGGCAAATTCTGGCAGAGAGTGGTTTGGCGCACCATTAAAATCATTGTTGTTGAAATTCGTATACAATTAATTTTAGCCCTCGAGAATGTTTGGCGATTTATAACCTGTGACGGGCTAACTTGAAAATTCCTTAAAATTAACGAATTAATTTAAAATTAAGTTGTAAACATATTAAAATGTTGTATTGTCACACTTGTGTACATACTTTTTATAATTACAGCAAATCAGACAGTGAGTTAGTAAACCAAGTTCGGTTAAATTAAAGAATGTAAAAAATAGCTACATTGTTGCAATTCTCATAAATTTTATACATATTGTGTGCTCTTGAGTAAAAAGAGCACACAGCGCCATCTCGGTATTCCCGGCAATGCCCGACGCAAATATTTGGGCTTTATAAAATCGCTTGAATTTCAGAAGTTTGACTTCCAACGTTCATTTGCTGTAACCACTCTTTTACAACTCTCGTATTTTTAAAAGTATATATTCATTCATATCCGCTGGCGTGAAATTCTCGCCAAACTTGGCGACACTTAGAGAATTATCGCCAAATTTGGGACCTAAAGTATCGCCATAAATTAATCCAACTTGGCATTAACTGGCTAATTTGGCGAAATTATCAGTCAAATTCAGAATTGACGAAAACTGGAAAATGACATTTATAAGGGAACTATGATATATTCGTTAACTTGGGACCTAATGCTGCACCAACGTTGATCACAAATTCCTCCCACGAAATACCAGTATTTTCAAAATATCGTCTTTATATTACATTGAAAATTATTTGCAGTGAAATACCTGTATTGAAAAACATATAAATTCTACATACAGACTATTGGAAATGTCTAAATATTCCTTGGGAATAATGCCCCAATATTGACAGAATGCACCAATATTGGTCGAATATTGTATTATTAGAAGTGAATTATTTTGTATCTGACTACATACAAAGACGAATATATGAGGCATTGCTGATATTGAAGACGAACTCGTAAAATCAGCAATTTCGAGAATCAGCACTTTAAACATGCATACACTTCTATTACTAAAATCAGTCTGTTAGTTTGTTTTATAGAATATTAGAACCAAACTGGACCTTGTAACAGATTGCATCAATTATTAGAGTCTTCCATGTTATATTATATCAAGTGTTCACAAAATCATTCAGAAAGCATAGATCATGAAACACTTTCCAACGCATTCAGAATGCTGCAACAAACTCACAATTTAATAAGATGAAACAGGATGTATAAGTAAACACGTTTCACTCAGGTGGGGATGCCTAAATGTGTTAACATTTGAAAATCCAATTTCAGGAATTGCCATCAATATTCGGAAAAATATCCAAATTCTTTTGTTCAACCCTGTATATGAGTGATAGATTTGAATATATATACATGGTATGCTAAAATTTAGTTAAGTAATAAAACGCATAGACCAATTGAAAATTCTTTTTCAGCAATTTACAACAAACACAAATGTACACGAGATATTTTGTGCAACCCTGTATGTAGTCTATAGAATATATATATAACAAGTAATATGCTAAAAATTAGTTAAATTTATACAGACGTACCGCATCTGAAAACGCATTTCTGGCAATTATTTTTGATACACAGTACCGTTCATATACAATACCGACTGTAACCGAATTCTTTTTTCTGTCGCTGTAAATGAACAATGAATGTTATGCACACCATATTCTTTAGTAAGCATATTTCCTAGTACTCCTGAGACATATACATAAATTTCAGTATGTTTCAAATGGTGCAATATCATTAAAATACACCGCAAACGATTTTCGCCACAGACCGTAATGCAACGGAATTCTTTTAAGTGTCGTTGTAAACACTAACTACAAATGAAATAAACTTCATTTTAAATACCGTATATGAAGACTAAACCTCAATAACGTATATGAATTGCACAGTAATCCGAGTATATTTATACGAGTTAAAGCACACAGGCAAACGAATTGATAAACGCTTTTTAACTTTACTGGAAATTGTTAAAAGGTTGATTTTTGTGGCCGCAATGCCACATATATTTCGTGTGAAGTTTTTCATGTAAGTCCATATAATTCCTGAAAGAATGCTTTACTTTGATAGGTTTTTTTCCCTAGAAAGTGCTCGTATTGATGGCGATCCGATATAAATGATACAAAAATGTTATGTTTGTCTGTTTACTTTACTTTTTGTCTTTTCAGACTCTAACCTTCTAAGAAAATTGCCAATCATCAAGAAATAGTTTTTACAAATAGTATTACTATACATAGTACACAATACTTCTGTACACTTTAAATATATTCATCGTATCGTGTACAGTGTTGTTTCCTTTTCTTACAGCAACACGTCAAATATTTTAATATAAGATCGTGTACAGTCTACTGCGTGTTAGACATAACTGATGTAGGCAATAATTATACATGTTTTATCACAAAAAAAATACTTTGTTGTGCAACCATGTTGCTAAAATATACCAACTGTCATTTTCCAAATCTATTTTTAATTAAAAATTGTTTTATTCCGTTTTGTTGTATATTCAAGACATACATTATCTTGTTTATTCAAGATAGATAAAAGACTCGATATGAGGATATTGATATTCTATATTCTGTAATACAACTGTATTATATTTAAAATAAGAAAAAAAAATAATATTGATAATATGATAAAAAAAAACATAACTGTACATAAAATAACATGCTTGAACATTCTTGTCTTCAAAACCTCTCTTCTGAAAATGTAGACAAAGTTATTAGTACACTGAAAATTTCGAAATAATCAGGCGAAGGCGGCGATATGGGCAAGACGGTTATACGTATTATACGAAACTGTATGTACGGTATAGCGTATATGCAGAACTTATCCCAGTTGTTAAACGTATAAAAGTTTAAATGTTTTTCGTTAATTGCGAGAAAAAAAGATTTTTTCTTTCGCTGGTCTTCGGATCAGAGACATTGAGAAACACCCGCTGGAGTCCTGCCGTCATAATAGTATACAACAACCATGAGGATAAATTTAAGAAATAATTTAAATTGTTCCAGCAAATTTATATAAAATGTTATCACTCAATTCAATGAAAATGATAAGTAACATTAATTGATTAAAATGTTTATAGGGAAAAATATAAAGATCCTATTTATGATACATATTATGAAATTGCTACGGTAATGTTACCGATTTCCAGCTTGTTCAGTGACATATAAGATGGATGAAGTCCTTTCGTATTAAAAGTAAATACGTATACTTCAAATGTACGTATACTCAAATTATACATTTAACCGATGTACGCTTATACGTTTAACATACGGGATACGTTTGATGCATTATTTAAGGTGTACGTATTTAATACCAACGTATTATAATACGTATATACGCATATCGATTAAACATGTCACTGACATACGTATCGCGTCGGGAGCACTAATTAAAACCATTGATGGTAAATTAAATTTTAACTTTGCGTATTAAAATTTAAAAAAAAGTTTAATATTTCACATGATTTGTCGGAACAACTCTCGTAACACACTTTTAGGTCGCGACACACCGTCTTAGAGACACTGGTTTAGATCACTTTATTACGCCAAATGTTTTTTTTTTTTTTTTTTTTTTTTTAAGTATATATATTTTTTAAATTCACATTTTTCTTTAACAACCATTTAGTTTGTTTTTACCAAATCAATTTGATTCTTTTATGATTTGTTCTTATTTTTATTTTTTATTTTTGTGAATGTTGCGTTGTAAGTCTGCAGTAATAATGGGATGCTTTTCCTCTTATTTCATTTTCTGCTATTATGAGAATAGAATGTGCTGTCGTTTACTCAATAAAAGCACATTCATTCTTTTGAATAGTAGCTGATCTTTTGTGCGTTAATTGTATTCAAAGTATTTCTTGGCGGCCAAAATCAATTTTGTGAAAGATTTTCTTTCTATGCACTCTTTGCTTAACATAGCATTTAAGATGTGTATTTTTCATTTAGCTGTATAATGTATCGTAAAATATTCGACAGTAAAATATTCTACTCTAAAATATTACAATAAAATATCGACATCAATGAAATAAATCCTAAAGTGATTTTTTTTTCTTTTTTTGCGAAAGCTTTAAAAAAGCTCTTAAAAAGTACTTTTCGTTTCATAAAAATCATTTTATCAGATTGTACTTTATCGCTTGCATACATCGCATATATTAGTTCGTACAAGCTTCTTAGTTGGCTATACAGTGTGTCCCAAACACATTGAAAACTCCTTTAATATTTTTACGAGGGAAAGTCATTAAGTAAGTCACAAAAGATAATCAAAAAATAACTTGCAATGATATTCACTTCAAAACTATTTTTATTGCTCAACATATTCTCCACCAATATTTATGCACTTATATCGCCGTTTTATCAGCGCCCCAACAACAGCTGCATAACATTCTTTGGGTTGCTGTCTCAGCCACATTAGACTTCTAGTTGAACCTTTTCATCATCTGTGAACATCATCTTGCAACTTCTTCAACATCCACCATACAGCTTCGACTTAGCTCCAAGCGATTTTCATCTGTTTGGTCTACTAAAAAATCATCTTGGAAGCAAGATGATGTTCACAGATGATTAAAAGATTCAACATGAAGTCTTAATGTGGCTGAGACAGCAACCCAAAGAATGTTATGCAGCTGGTGTTGGGGCACTGATAAAACGGTGATATAAGTGCATAAATATTGGTGGAGAATATGTTGATAAATAAAAATAGTTTTAAAGTGAATATCATTGCAAGTTATTATTGAATTATCATTTGTGACTTACTTAATAACTTTTCCTCGTACATGTCGGATATAAGTATGCAATGTTAGCTCTAAAACCGTTCAAAAGGAGGTAAGGAAAAGGACTGTGTCGATGACATAATATGCTGTCATTAATTTACAAAAAATTACATTTTTAAAATTTTTATACGATGTCTAAATGATAGAGGGTATATTCAGAAAAAAAGATTTAATCATGCCGTGACAAGTAAAACAGCAAAAGCTGCATTCTTCCACAACTAAAACTGACCATAATATAATTTTTTTTAATTTCATAAAAATTTGGAGCTTTCCGACACTAAAAATGTAGAAACAATATTTTAGTGCTGAAAGCTCTAAAATGTCACAAATTTCAAAGTATCATTACTCGTTTTGTTTTGGTCATAGAAGAACGGAACTTTTAGACTTCCGTTTACCAGATCATGGTTAAAAGTTTTGTAAATGTAACTGAAAGGGTCTAGGGCACTTATATAGATTTTAAAAGGTGTAAGTTTTGAAAATTAATGGTTGGACTATTTAATCAATATAATCTTAAATCCTACCTTATGATGACACTTTTATAATTTACATAGTATACATACATAAATATTCCACAACATGCATCTTCTAAAGGTAAAAAATGAAAGCACATTTCAATCTATTTTGGAAACCCTGTATATTAACCGTATGCTGAATGATTTTCAGTTGATTTTGAATTCAAATTAAGCACCAGACATTTTCCTATTATTCTTAGGATTCACACACATAAATATTATGAACACAGTTATAATTTATCTGTAAATTATTCAAATCTACAGTCTTAGAATTGATTGTGTTTATTATATAAGCTATCTGAAAGACAGCTTTCTCTTGAAATCAAAAGATATCTACTTATCCTCGAATACTTTTAAATTAAAATATTAAAATAAAATTCAATAATCTTAGTTAATATTTCTGGTACCATTAAATTTAAATAGTTCATTTTTCTTAGGAACCATATAACCTTTTACAAATTTTGAATTAAATAACGTGTCCAATGAGCTTTTTTTTATTTTTTTATTTGAGTGTTTTGTCATTAGTAGCGTAATATTTTTTTTAATCAAAAATATATTATTTCTGAAATAAATCGCCGTCAGACGGAATTTTGTCGTTTACTGGACATTTATTTCTAATAATTTAGATTTTATTTGTTGAAAAATTTTATTTATAAGAAATGAAAAATAACCTCATTTACAATAGAGAATAAAAGAGTATATGAGGCATTCACCCATAATTTTAAATTTCAGGGGAAAAAATCTTGTGAAATTAAACTTAATAAAATAAAATTTTAAACTTATGGAAGAACTTCGTAATTATTCAAAATAAAGTAAAAATGGTCAGTAGAGATGACTGTTAATATGTTTTTAGTTAAAATGAGGAACAAAAACGAACTTGCGTGTCGAATTTTCGTTACAGTCCCCTTGAATTTTATTTCTCTAACTTTTATTTTCATCTAAATATTTCCTTGTAACGATTTTGCATAGTATACCCATAAAATATTTAAATATGAAATAATAACAATGTAGTATTTTCAGTACAAAATTTTAGTATAACATTGTCTTATGGGCTGAAATTTAGCAGTTTATCTTATTTTATGTTAAATTATTTTATTTTAACTGTAACACACTGGATCCAGACAGTCAAATTTATTCAACATATCTTCATGGGTTTAAAACAATTATGTTAAAAGCATATTTAAAATATTTTAACAAGAATATCATGGTTGCAAATAGAAGTCTAAGAGTATGAACGGTATGGACTCTAGCAAGTAATTACAATTAAATATTTAGAACATTGTTTCTCAAACTGTTGGTCACGAACAGATAACGAAGGGTTGCAGTGAATCCGAAAAAATAAAATGCTTATGTACAAAAATATCTGTTATTAAATAATAATAATCAAATATTACATAAATGGTATTGATGCCAATGTAGTCTGATAAGTAAACTTAAACATGCATGTTGCATTTATTTATAGCTTGAAATCTTTCCTACATATGGATTTACATTTGAAACACAAAGAAGTAAATTATTTTCCACTAATTTAGTTTTTGATGCTACTATTGAAGAAAATGCTTTTCGCACAGGTAAGAAAAAAAAATAGGATCATTGTTTTGAAAGCATCGTTACTAAGAAATTCATATAAAGCAGTTTAATGGGTAACTGTCTATTTATTTTTTTATGAATTTTATCGGGTCTCACTGCTAAATAATATGGGAAACGATGATTTAGACCAAAATATGAGCCATTCTTCATTAATTTTAACTTTCAAGAATACGAAACTTGTGAAATTCAACTTATAAAATAGCATATTTACACTTCCTTGTTCTCGTATGTATAATTAAACATGTTCTTATTCTACAATAATGTTTAATACTGCATTATCGCTGTACGACTCTTATCATCTATTTAATAGTGAAATAAAACAGGGAAGATAAGGAAAATTACCACCTAATTTTTGGGCAAATCATGTTAGGCCTAGGTGGTAGCCACAATCTTCATTCATTTTTAACAATAGTTATTGACAGTGAAATAAATAGAACAAAAATAATATACCACTAAAAGTAAGAAATAAAAGTTGGGGACGGTAAGACCAGCAATAAATCCACGATGCTTGAAATTGATATTTAAATGCTGATTTAAATTCTGAAGAAAATTTTACGCCAAAGAACTATAGCCATTTCTTGTCTAGCATAGTTGTGTATAGGAAAAATGTAGAAAAAGTCTCTGTGGCTGCATCTGGAGTGATTTTCTGCATACATTTAGCAAAAGGAACGGAAAAGAATCTCAAAATCCCAGGACAGAATAAAAAAAAATAATAATAACAATAACTGTAAAAAATATGTGCAGCCTAATTTTTATTATATATTTATATAAAACAAGCTTCAGTTTCGTAAGAAAATTAAGTAGAACTAGTTTTCTTGAAAATTTTTTATCCAGGCCTGTCTAAACATAAAAATCAGCATCGGCAATAGGTAATAATAATCATCACAAGGGCATCACAACAGAATTCAAGGAATTTAATGTTACATTTTAACCCCCAACTATGTCCAACACTTATTTATCTCGTTAATATTGTTATAGAATTGTGTAATGGCATATTTTCCAATAGAAGAAATAAAATAAAACCTAGAACATGTATGAAAATAAAAATTATTAATACTAAGGGACTTAAAAATCAAAATTATGGAAGAATCGCTCATATATCAAAATGAAGAAACTAATTCATTTTGCTTTGTGGATTATTTAAAAATTGTTAATAACCAATTAAAATAATGATAAAGTGATTAATAACACATTTTTAGACTATATAATCTATGAAGGGATCTTCTCAAAAAAGAGAAGGAAAATATTCTTTGCACGTTAATTATGTTATATATTCCTATATCATATAATCAAAATACAGAATTGGACACTCACTCGTGAAACTGTCGTTAGTAGAAAGAAAAAGTATCTATATTATAAAGCACAAGCGTGTTCACTAGTAATGCTAAGCACAAAAATAACGCATGGAAAAGTGATTTTAAAGAATGAATTTTTTCCCGTTATTTTTCATTTTATATCTCAAAAACCCAAACTTTTTAGGTATACTTCCGATTATTTTCAAGAAAAAATTATTTTTGTAGTAATAAATCTATATCTTTATGTTAATGTTTCTGTTGAAAATAGCCCCGTATATGCCTTATTTTTAAATGGAAGTCTATACAAATATTGTTGTTACACACTGTTATGCACTGTTAAAAATAAATCTGTTAAATCACGGTAAAACTAGTGACAACAAAGTTGCCGGACTTTTTCCATTCCGTTAGTACATTTTCCGTTTTGAAAGATAAAGGAAGGGAAAACTCCGTTTGAAGAATCGGTAAGTTTCCGTTATAAATAAACTCGGTTTTAAAAAATGTCATCTCTATTTGTGCTGCCATCTGTTGATTATTACGGGAGTATTTAATATTTGATGTAATGCAAGAAAATTTTCTGCCCGACCTGAGGCTCGAACTGGGGACGTTAGTGGCTTGAGCCGAGTGCTTTACCGTAAGACGAGTGGGTTCTTGCTAGAGTAAGAGTAGGAAACGATGATACGGGATTTCTTCAAATCGCAGCTTGGGACTTGAACAATTTGGGTTTTAGAAAACTGGTAATTTTGAAGTTAATTGCGGGGATATTTCGTAATAAGATGATGGTTGAAAACTATAGTATTAATAAAGGATAAAAACATGAATTATATATATTCTTAATTTGATTGTTAGATTAAAATATAAATGTTATATTTTGAATTAAATTCAATATTTTTTTTTGCTTTTTTGCGAAAATCGATTTTTAATCAACTATTATGTATTTTTTAAATGTGTTCGTTTAGAATATATTTTCAGTGTGAGTGTTTTTTATAACTTTAAAAAATAAATTGCGAATAATTTTAAAGGAATGAGTTTAATTCGAAAGCATTATTTTTGTTTGTTGCTTTTATAAATAAAATCGATTTTTTTTCACTTAATTTAGCTATTTTATATATATATATATATATATTAATCTGTTTGTTTAGAATATATTTTAAGTGCGAATACTTTTTTATAACTTTAAAAAATGAATTGCAAATAATATTAAAAGGATGGAAAAAATTTATTTTTGCTTTTTTTAAATTCGAAAGCACTATTTTCTTGTTGTTGTTTTAAATAAACTAGAAATTTTAATTTATTAATTTTTTAGTTTTTCTGTGCAGCAACATGTCAGTTTTTGAAACATTGAAAATAAACATGCAGCAGATAACGGAATATCTTCGATGGCTGCTTTCTTCTCCGCCCGTTCCGTTGTTTAAAAAAAATATGAGGAAATTTTCTGCTTTTAACTGAAAATGTCCTTCTGTCGTGAAAAGGGACTTTTTCTGTGAAATTCAGGAAAAAAATACCCGTGAATTTCAGATTATTTTTAACAGTATACTGTAAAAAAAAAATCCATCAATTTACGGAAAAAGGACTGGCAGCAGAGTTTCCGGAATGTTTCCGTTTTTTGAGGAAAGTTCCGTCTTTGTAATCCATAAATGGCGCAATACAGACGCGAAAGAGTTGAAGCGCATGTGTGTCGATCAAAAATACTGCAATCCCATTGGATGATAGATTTTTACATTAATAATTCCGTATTTGAAACTCTGTAATCTTAAAAGTCTAAAAAGTGTACAATTTAGGGATACAGTTTATGCACTTTTTGTGCACAATTCAGTTTGCAGTTTTTATGCATAAGTAGAAGTGCCAAATACGCTCGGATTTTGTGCACTTTTTTTGCAAACTTTTTCTAGCTGTGTAGCAACAGATATACGGGAGAGATTCCATTTTTCTAACAAAACGGAAACTTTCTGATCAAAATTCACGGATGACAACCTGTCAATAAACGAAAAATTTTAACAGTGTGCAAGCATTTCAAATTACTAATCCTTCCTTTTTAATTTATATTTTCTAATATGAAGTTAAATCGACGGAAAATTGTTGTGGATAATGACAAATCGCTGAGATGTGTGTATTTTTCAGATACTTGGATGGAATGAAAGTAATATCAATTGTTGTAAAATCTGTTTAAAAACGAGACATTTATTCTATTTCGTATTCACTTTAGCATTTTTCAAAAAATAGAAGTAATTAATTATATTTTATGGAAGTGTATTTATTCTTAGTTTCCGACGAGTTAAATTTACTTATGTTTTATTAAAAAATAGCCGCAAAATTAGCTAAAAAATATTTATCGATCCAAAATGCATGTATTTATTATGCATTCATTATTATTTACATTTTGAATTTATTTTGTACTTGGGCCATCTCTCGAATGTCAAAATAATGATTCAAAGACATATATTTAACATTATGCAGCAGCAAAAATTACCACACAGGAATACAAATTACATTTTATAGAAAATTACTTTTTTTTCATAATGATGTTTTTATAAAGATGAAATAAAAAGTTTCTCTATTATTCTATTATTTAAAATCTGAACGGAGGATAGTAGTATTCATAAGGTTTGCAACACAAAATGCATACATATTCAGGAAGAATAATAATGATTCGAATGAAGAAACATTTGAGATTTCAAGGAACATAAATCGACTGTTAATGTCTTAATTGATTTAGGTGAAAGATCAAAGAAAAATTGTTGTAAACCGAAGAAGACAATAAATGTTAAAGTATCCAAGTGATCTCATTTTGGTGTGTACATAAGTTAAGGAGAAATGTGTCACAAACATTTCTTTTGTCGAATAGCACTACTTTTTTCAAAAAAGGGACATGATATAGTAAAAAAAAAATGCATGTTTTGCTTTTATCAACCTCGCTCTATCGACACGTTTCGTAGTAGCTTATGTGCATACCCCTGGATTTATGACAAATTTAACCACTAGTAGTTCAAGTAATTCAAGATTTAACCCTTGTTGGAATATTCAATTGGGTCATAAGTACCAAATGACAATGCTTCTATTTGTACAATTGTCTTTTTGGGAATATTGATTAAATTATACGGATTATATTGTTTACACTCTCATTCGAATTTTGTGTATTCCCATCCACACTTCTTTTTCAGCAGTTCAGAATGCGACTGAATATATATGTATGTCGAACTATTTTCATCACAGTCTCAGAAAGACAGTTTTTGTAATTGTAATTTTTTGCATAAGCTTTAGCACGATTGAATCCACACCATGATTATTTTTCAGATGGGAAATGTTTCAAACTTCAAATCCAAGTAGAGAGAGGAAATTTATAGCAATTTAAAAAGTCTGATTCAGTGATATTAAAACATAACAACTCAAAAATCAATATTTTTCAAATTCTTTCCTATAGATACCCATTAGATAAATTAAAAATCTTCAAAACAAAAAAGATATACAATGTATGTATTACGCAGGAGAAAATAAAACTTTGCATTTTTATGATATTTCACAAAAAGTACTTACTTCGATAAAATACGCTTATTATGCGTTCTGTTTTACAATTAAAATTTACAATTCAAATTACAATTCAAATTTTATTACTGCAAATAAAAATTGTAAACAAAATTCAAAATAATAAAAACAGGAAAGATACTAACAATCCTAATAAAACTGATAGATAAACAGTAACCCCTGCTCCAATAATCGTGTTTTTTTTCTTTTCCACAATTGATAATTTTAGAACATAGACGGTACTTTAAAATCCTATATTTGTTATTTGCGTTACGTTTTTAAGTACTCTAGAAAATCCGCGACTGCCTAAAATCTGCGTATCGTTCCAGATGTAAACAGTGAAACTTACAGTTAAGGTGAAGGAACAAAATTCAAAGGCGCTAAAATGTATCGCATTTTTATTTTATTTATTTTATTAATTTTTTTGTTAATCATGTTTTTTGACTATTATAGCTGGTTAATTACTAAATAAAATTAATTTACTTATGATTTTGATGTAAATTAGTGTATCAAATGCAAAAATCCACCCTATTGTATCCTTCAGAATATTCACAAGTGTAAATTGTAACCGAATAGTTTTTTTTTTTTTTTTTTTTTTTTTTTTTTTTTGCGTTCATTTCCCTGTTTTTAGCTCACAGGCTATCAAAGCCTGAGAGCTAATGTGCCCGCCCGTTCTGTATGTATGTATGTACGAACGTATGTACGTAACGCGATAACTCTTGACAGAAGTAACCGTTTTGCTTCGAATTTTGTTTATAGGTTCCTTGTGATAAGGCGCTTCCCTGATTAGTTTTTGGAGTTGATTGGTTAACTATAAAGAGGGGAACGGTTGGCTAACCCCCTTTAATTTAGATAAATGGTTTTTTTTTTCATGCAGAATTATCCAATTTTCTTCAAATTTTGTATATAGGTTCATTGTGATAAGGCTCTTTCCTGATTAGTTTTGAGGGTTCATTGGTTAAGAATAAAGGGGGGAACTGGAGGACTAGCCCCCCTTAATATAGATAAATGGGTTTTTCAAGCAGAATTATCCGATTTTCTTCAAAATTTATATATATGTTCATTGTGATAAGGCGCTTCTCTGAGTAGTTTTGGGGGTTTATTAGTTTTGGGGGTTAAGTATAAATGGGGAGACGGGGGCTAACCCCCCTTAATTTAGATAAATGTGTTTTTCATGCAGAATTATCCGATTTTCTTCAAATTTTGTATATAGGTTCATTGTGGTAAGGCGCTTCTCTGATTAGTTTTATTGGTTCATTGGTTAATTATAAGGGGGAGAAACGGGGGATGGTTCCCCCCTTATTATATTGTCGATTTCTCCATTTTTCGAGGGCTTATTTCAAATTCTTTGAAATAAGATTATAATATACAGTTAGTGTGAATACCCTGTCAGCTCAATACCGTCAGTTTAACTGGGCAGTTTTCTTTTATTCAACATTTATTTTTAGTTTTTCATTATTATGTATACATTTGAATATGTAATTATGGGTAGTTCTGCCGAACTCGAGCTTTCGCATCGCGAAAATATGAATGATCTTCCGAAAATTTTACAAATGGGCTAATATAGTGCCGATCGCCGTCTTTTTTAAAAGACAATTTTTAATTCATCAAACTTTTTTGTTTTCTAAATCTGCATAAACATGAAATAAAATTTCGTTATTTTTAAGATTCTGATGAGAATAATTTTCGTATATAAGGTAAAAAACGGCATATCAGTAGCCACGGTGCACCGGTATTAAATTTCAGTTTTAATCTTTAATGATTTTTTTTCGTGATTTCCTACGTAATTTTGATTAATATGGCTGAATGAAACAAGAAGGATTGATATTTCTTGAATATTATGCATATTCAGTACTGCATTATTAAGTATTATTTACTTGAGCTTTAACTTTAATATTTTTAATTTTCTTAATTTTTATTAGGGTTCCGTTCATCTCACAAAACTATTCGTCACGCTACGTTGTCGGTCCGTCACAGAGCCGGTTCTCAGAAACTATATATCTTACAGACATGAAATTTTGTGTACTTATAGCTGAATATCTACTATGAAGCTGGAAATCATAAAATTTAACAAAATCGTATTATTTTAATATAGAGAGGTAAAAAAAAAACCAAAAATCTAACAGCATTTTCCAATTAAATTTAAACATTTTTCGTTATAGCAGTTGCAAACAATTAAAAATCCACAATAAAATTCTTTCTACAATAAATAACTTTCTATTGAAAGATTTTCACGCGCAAAATGAAAACGAAATAAAAAGTTTCCCCAATTGAAAAAAGATTAATAATGATGTCATATTGGTAATAATTCGGAAATTTTCAAACATTTCTCAATGATACAAGGAGTATGAGTATGTGTAAGTACAGAAAGCAGGTTAATATGATGTCATTAGAGAATTAAAAATAAAATGAATCTGACGTCATATTGGAAGTTTAACGAAATTTTTCAAATGTTTGAGAATAATACAAATAGAGTATCAAGATGAGTAATAGAGAAAGCAAATAGATATGACGTCAGAAAGTGATTATAACGTCATCTGAGTTTCAGGAACGTATTGAATCATGATAAAAAACCGATTATGGAAATATTGGCATATTTTAACATTTTGAAGGTCTCTATACAACATGTTTAATTTTGAAATTGAATTTTCTAATATCGCATTTAGTCCACATGACAGATATTATTATGAGAGTGTATAATAGCGGGCTTTGCCCGCTATCGAACCGGTACAGATTATTGAAAAAACGAGAAAAATAGACCGGTAAATTTTTACTTTAAAAAATACATGACTTTTTTTTTTTTTTTTAATGAAATTTATTTGGTTTTATTAAAGAAAGCATAAAGTGTTTTGAAAGGAATATTAAACTAAACCCTTTGTGCGATCTTCGATCATACTTACCCATACTTGTTATTTTACATAATTGTTTTAATAATTTACTTAAATTATTTTAATATTTTACTTAATTATTTTAAAATTTTATGTATTGTAAAGGTTCATTATAATTTCCAATGCTTTACTACAGTCAAATTACTGTTTAAAAAATGTAAACAAACAGTGACCAGAAATGTGCAAAAATCTAAAATCAGCGCAATCCATGGTCCCAAGGTGTGCGGATTTGAGAGAGTCTACTGTACTAATAGTCCAGTAGAAATAGCATTTTGCCTTACAAAAATTCGTGTAACTCTGATTTTTTGATATGTTGTAAAGGTTGACCCTCTAATAAAAAAAAAACAAATTTTCAACCTTCTAGACCTTGTGCGTTTTTCACAATATTGGAAAAATCTATATTTTCCGGTACTTTTTTCGATTTTTCTTAAATAACTCGATTTCAGTGCATTTTACAGAAAACGCACTTTCACCATTTTATAGAGGATAAAATTCTCTACAACATGCAGTATTCATGTTTGTAAATTGTCTAAATAGGGGGTAAGATACGGAGCTGGGAAAACAGGATTAAATTTGGAAAAAATGCAAAAATCCACAAATGACGTTATTTTTTGTTATTTGCACTTTTAGTACATTTTAGAAAAAAATCTGTCATAATCAACTTTTTAGAGCGTGAGATAGTCTATAGTTTCATTTATTAGATAATTAAATATCGTAATAGACCTTAAAAATCACAGCAAAATTTTGGGTGAAAACAGGAAAATACCGCCTGACAAGTTATTAATTTAAAAAACGAGCTTCTGTTTTTGATATTGAAAACACGATGTGGTTAATTAATTATAGAATGTACTACAAGAAATTTATCAACAAATTTATAGTATGTATCGTCGTTTTGTCATATATGTTTCCTTTTCCTGCTGCTTGGCTTTGGTAATGATACCATCGTCTCAGATACTTCATCGTCCGTCTCTGTACTTGAATCGATTGGTTGTTCTAGGTCATCAAAGTCCTCAAGGTCCAGTATAATATCTGGAGCGTTGCCACATAGTTGGTTGTGGCACTTCACACAGATAACTGAGCACTTCAAGCCTGCCTTTCTAGAACTGCAATTCGTACTGCATTTTTTTTTTTTTTTTTTTTTTTTTTTTTTTTTTTTTTTTTTTTTTTTGCATTGGCAAGATATGAAATTGAGTAGAGATTGAGGAGCAGGTCCATCATTCATCATGGTGACTGGAATGAGCCCATGACAATCCCACTTCCAGCCGCATTCAAGAGGATCATTTTCGTTTCCCAGCCATGTCTGAACGCATGATCATCACCGACATCAGGAGTAGGTGGTAGTCTAGCTAAATTTATTTTAATATTGTTAACTGCTCTAGCGAAGCTGACATACCGCAATACATTCAAGATTTCGTTGGGATCACCTCCAAACAGGGCAAGAAGTACACCTTCTGTGGCTGCAACAAGTTTGTGCCTCTCTGCATTTGCGTCTTTAAAGATTTGAACTTTTTGGTTCAGGGATGGGTTCTGAAGAATTCTGCAATATTTCACTTTCCCATGGCTTTAGAGCGGGTGTCACAGCCACTTACTGCATGAAGAAAAAAAATATTTTGTGCAACTTCCTTAAACTTGAAACACTTGTTGGAGAAGAGATCATCAGGCAGTTTCCCTCTCCTGGCCCTTCGGAAATAAACATTGTCTGGAGCTAGAGATGCCCCAAGAACAAGAAGGTCAATGTCTTCACCATTGACCTGTAACCTGTAGTAATGTGACATAATAATAGTGACCTGTAGTAATTTCACCAACAGCTGTGTTCACTATTAGCATATCTGCATCTTCAGTGGCCTGCGTAGTGATCATTTGTGCTTTCTCAAATTCATTTCGAAGCTTATAAATGAAAAGTTCTTTATTTTTTTTTTTCATTCCCCAATATTTTTCTTGTGGCATCTGTGGAAACATGGTCTCATTGAACTTAACCTCAGTAGAAGTATGAATCTTCAAGCGACGTGTTCCGGATAAGTTTTTAATATTTTCTTTATTTTAAAATTTAAAACTGAATTCAAAACACCGGAAAACAATTCCCCTTTATACAGGTTTCTGTCTTATCAGGTATAATTGTTGTTATTCTTTCTGTTGGGACTAACATTCTCAAACTGAGATACATTTACCATCAATGTAAACTTTGATTTACAAAAATATGTGGGACAAATGAATACAAACACGACAAACGAAATCTTCATTGTGCGCCCTCTTCTCCTTCCATTCTAGCGCCCGGGCCACATGCTCCTTTTGCTCCCACCTACCTTAGTTTCGGCTTTAGATACTCCCTTTCCTTTTTAAAATTTCTAAATTCTAACTTTTTTATCTTTCAAGTATTTTTTTACATTATTCCCAGCAATTAATTTTACTTTCGACTTTGAATTCTTGGCCCTGCACCTATGTCTAACGACTAGGTTTTTTGGTAAACTTCGCCCCCCCTCAACTATTCAACAGTTACCTATTATTGTACATACTATAATTAATTAATTGCATCGTTTAATCAATATCAAAAATAAAAGCTCTTTTTTAAATTAATGACTTGTCGGGCGGTATTTTTTTGTTTTAACCATAAATTGTATTATTCGGATTTTTAGAGTCTATTATAGATATTTAATGATCTAATAAATGAAACTTATAGACTACTTCATGCTTTACAAACTTTATAATGACACTTTTGTCTCTAAAAAGCACTAAAAGTAGGTTATTAAGCAAAAACTAACGTCATTTGTGGATTTTTGCACTTTTTGCAAATTTTACCCCATTTTCCCGGCTCCGTATCTCACCCCCTATTTGGACAATTTACAAACATGAATACTGCATGTTGTAGAGAATTTTATACTCTACAAAATGATAAAGTGCTTTTTCTGTAAAATGCACTAAATTCGAGTTATTTAAGAAAATCGAAAATAATTCCGAAAAATATTGTTTTTTTTTTTCGATATTGTGAAAAACGCACAAGGTCCAGAAGGTCGAAAACTTGGTTTTTTTATTAGAGAGTCAACCTATAAAACATATCCAAAAATCAGAGTTATCCGAATTTTGCAAGGCAAGGCCCTTTTTTGCGCTATTTCTACTGGACTATAAACATTTAATAAACTTTTTAACAAAAAATAGAACCGACTTCAAAAACTACTAAAAAGCGAAAAATAAATGTTTTAACCAAAAATAGAACCGACTTCAAAAACTACTACAAAGTAATTTTTTTTATATAATAGTTAATAAGAAATTAAATTAAGATCAATGTAACCTGCATCTTCAGTGGCCTGCGTAGTGATCATTTGTGCTTTTTCAAATTCATTTCGAAGCTTATAAATGAAAAGTTTTTAATAATTAATGAAAAGTTCTTAAAATAAAAAAAAATATTTTTCGCTTTTTAGTAGTTTTTGAAGTCGGTTCTATTTTTGGTTAAAAAGTTTATTTATTTATTTATTACGTTTTGTACTTACCAGGCATATTATTATATTTATGTACATTAATTTGATTTTTTGGAGTCGGTGCCAGCCAAGCCAAGTTAAAGCCATGTTACCATTTTTAAACATTTCATCTGATGTTATAAATGTGTATTTTCAAATGAGATTAGCAAATATATGTCAAAAAAACATTGCTTTGGAAATTAGTTAATCATTTAAATCATTGTATTTTCTACCATGATGAGTTATATGTATTTTTTTTATTGTCTCGTATTTATGTAGATATAATTTATACGCGTGTTACGATTTTTAATTTATATTTTGTTTTGAATTTTGTACTTGGCTTCGCTGGCACCGACTCCAAAAAATCAAATTAATGTACATAAATATAATAATATGCATGATAAATACAATGCTCTTGATTTAATTTCTTATTAAATATTAGATTTTTTTTTTTATAACTTTGTAGTAGTTTTTGAAATCGGTTCTATTTTTGATTAAAAAAATAATTTTTCCTTTTTAGTAGTTTTTGAAGTCGGTTCTATTTTTGGTTAAAAAGTTTATTTATTTATTTATTACTTTAGTGATATCCATATTTACATTAAACCATATTGTTGCTAATATCATTTTTATTTCACGTTAACCTTAGCAGTAGACTCGAGTATCGAAGATTAGAAAATTTATCATTATTCTCATCTAATGTTTTTAAAGCCTTTAATGAAATCTATATTTACAGCAGTAGACTCGAGTAAGGAAGATTAGAAAAATTATCATTATTCTCATGTAATGTCCTTAAACCCTTTAATGATATCTATATTTACATTAAACCATATTGTTTCTAATATATTTTTTATTTCACGCTAACCTTGGCAGTAGACTCGATTACGGAAGATTAGAAAAAATATCATTATTCTCATCTAATGTCTTTAAAGCCTTTAATGTTATCTATATTAGCATTAAACCATATTGTTGCTAATATATTTTTTATTTCACGCTAACCTTGGCAGTAGACTCGATTATGGAAGATAAGAAAATTTATCATTATTCTCATCTAATGTCTTTAAATCTTTTAATGATATCTATATTTATATTAAACCATTTTATTGCTAATATATTTTTTATTTCACGCTAACCTTGGCAGTAGACTCGATTACGGAAGATTAGAAATTTTATCATTATTCTCACCTAATCGTCTTGGATAATGTGTCATACTCGGGAGGTATACTACAGTTTTGATAACTGCGTAACTCACTTATTTCGGTGCTTATGCTTAATGTGTACTGATTTTTACGATCCGTACAAAGTAAATACACTGCGCCAACAATGTCGCCTATAATACTATTCAGAGTAACTCCTTCTTTCTTTCTTTATATTTTGTCACTCTATAGTTAATATTATGTAGTAGAAATATTAAAAGACAATTGCAGAAGCATTTATATACAACTGTATTGTATAATATAATATAGATAATTGGATATTTTAAAGGCAGTTTCCAAATAGTGTGCCACAGGTGATAAATCGCTAAATATTTTCTGTAACTCGTACATTTGTATGGGAGTTGAAACAACAATGTATTTAATTATGCGCCAATAAACGCTCGTCAAAATATGACAAACCGCTGTGAAATTGCAACAATGGAACTTTGAAAATATTCAAAAGTAGATTTGTTGTGGAATAATTTATAGTTTTTATCCGTACGTTGTATTTTATTTATCCAATTCACAATTTTATGTATTTTTGCTTTTCAAATTTAGCAACACTCAAATGTTTTAGTTTTTGTTTGGATCTTAAAAAGTTTTTTCTATGAAAATAAATCCGATAGGTTAAAGCTGATTTAAATATGTCAGTCTTTTTATTATTTGCAACCTGAAAATCGTCTGCCCAACAACTGGTGACACGGACGTAATAACTCTTGATAATATCCGATTTGCTTAAAATTTTGTATATACGTTCATTGGGATTATTGCGCTCATTAGTTAAGTATAAAGAGGGGGGAGAGTGGCTAATCACCCCCTTTAATTTATTCATGCAGAATTATAATCCGATAAGTTACAGCTGATTTAAATATGTCAGTCTTTTTATTTGCAAATTCACGTAATAGAATATTTTAGGATATTAAATGAAAGTCGTCTGCCCAACAAATTAACTATTTTTAAAATGCTTTTTTTTTTCGTTTTTGTTGAATTTATGAAAAAAGTACTGAAACAATTTTCATAAAATTGAAATGGGACCAATTCGAGAATTTTCTCTTTCGAATAAAAAAAATCACATAAATAGGACGCATAGTTCCGGAGTAATCGGTGAACATACATAAAAAAAAATTACATACACGTCGAATTCATAACCTCCTCCTTTTTTGAGTCGGTTAATAAAAATCTGCGGTAATAATCATTATAAGGACTTGTTTGTCTTACAGTACACTTTAAAAGTCTCATCTCTCTTCTCTTGTTCTTTCTTTCTCTTTCTTTTCTTTTCTTCTTTTTTTCATATAAATATTTCTAATAAAATTATTCTGGTGTGAGGCAATTTTCGAAAAAATGTAGGTGTATTGAATAGGAAATTTTTGAATAACGCAATTACATAAACTTTATTAAATATAAATTACTATTATAAGATAAAATAAAATATGCAATCTTTTGAAAATAGAGAAACTTTTCATTGTGTAACATTAAAATTTAGTTTTAAAAGAAAAAATTAGATCTCGCACAATTACACTACAGTTAATCGCATAAAGAGTCTATGAAAGTTCGTTCAATATCAAACAATGCATTTAGCATAAGAAAAGAAACGAAAACATGTTTCAAAAATTGCAGCTGTACATCCGTATGGTTATTAGCAAATATTTAAAAAGTCATTCAACGCCAAATTTTTCTGAGGAATACGTTTCCAATTAAGGTGTGATCTTCAGATGAATGAATATTTTTCTAAATGATATCTGTATCAAGTTGGAAGATCTATTCGCAGCTGCTTAATTTGACTAAAAAAATAATTAATCGGTTACCGAAAAATTCCTTTTGATTGGAAAATAACAACAACTCGCAAAGGATTTTATCGTCAAGGGATTGCGACTTTAACGGAAAGAATTCCCCAAAATAGTAAGCAACTATACAGAAAAATACAGGGTGGGTCATAAATTCGCATAAACGTAAAAAATTCTTCATAAAAAAGTAATGCGGAAAAAAATGTTGGTTTGCGCGAATATGATCAGAGAGACATTGATTTGTTTTTCCATGTATTAAAAATATATATATTCTAAAAGTAATTAAAAGAGTGCGTTCACATTCATTATTGCACCGGCCTTTAATGAACCTAAAATAAGTTTTTTAGTCATTGACAAAATCTGATGCAGTGGTAAATTTCACACTTGAAGGCTGTACTGCATTGATCCAAATTCAAATTCTAAATCGCAATACTTACTAAAAAAGTACTCTTTATTTTGATAGAAAATAAAAATGGCAAAAAGGTAAGTATAAATTTGTATATACATTTTTTAACCTTTGGGAAAATGGTTGTTGTTTTCGGTCGAAAATGGACCTCTTGGCGTCGTCACTTTATTTTTAAGCGTTTTTAACGACATTCTGTAACTTTAGAAGAATTTTTCTCGGAATAGGCAATGGAAATGCATAAAATCGTTACAAAAATGTTAAAGTTACAAAAAGGATAGATGCAAGCTATCAGATATGAAAAAAAGGCCGAATTCAAAAATGGACGTAGGATGAGAAATCGTCTTATAAAGCAAAAAACGTGGTATTCAACTTTAATTTCCTCAAAGTACATTTAGCTCAGACATCAATCTAAACAAGAGTAAAAGTTATTGTAGGAAGGACCCGACAAAATATTAAGGTATATTGGTTAGCACTTTCCCTTTATTTGCACGACTTAATGTTACTCAATAGCGTTCAGTTGCTTCTCTTATCAATCTACTCGTTTAAACAATTCTTTCAGACAGCATGCTGTTAAATATTATTATGTACCGCGCAACGTTTATCGTTTGCTGGTTGAAACATCTGTGATATCGACATGCGATGATGGAAAGGCGCATTGCTTACAATCGAATGACGAATGCATTCAACTCTGTTAGGGGTGCGATAGAGAGATTGATTGTGTAGATGGTTCAGACGAATATTTTTTCGAGGGCAGAGAATATCAGGATCTCTTCAACTGTAGCAATGGAAAATGCGTTTATCTTCAGATGGTTCCGATGAATATTTTTGCGAGGGCAGAGAATGCCAGGATCTCTTCAACAGTAGTAATTTGAAATGTGTTTATTTGTAGCAGTATGCAACGGTTATGAGAACTGCGGCGATGGTTCAAACGAAATGTTTTTACATAGTTGTTCGTCGTTGTTAAGTACTTTGATGCAGCTTTCGGAACATTTTCCCAATGGTTGTCGTAATTTATTAAATTATATTAAAAAATAATATATTTCTTTTACAATCCTCATGCTGTAAAATTAAATATTTTTTCATAAGAAAAATTCTCGAAATATTTATTTATTTTCTTTTATGCCCAGAAGTATTTAGTGATACATTTATATTAATAACCTGAAATGATTGAAATATTGGGAATGCATTATATGCAGTTTATAGAACATATTACAAGTTTAAGTGATAAAAAACACAAGAAGACGTTTATCTACACTTAGTACAAAATTTAGGAACATACTTAAAAGTTAATATCGTAAGGTTTCCGTATACGCATTAAAAATATTCTTTTCAAATTATATAATAAAGCATAATCGTTTTGTTCATTTAATAACATTGTGTATTTTGTTAGTTTAATAGATTACATGCTAAAATTTGAATCTGGTAATTTGTTGTTTGCCATTAATATATCTATACAATACTAAAATTAATAAAATTTTGAAACAAAAAAATACCTTTCTCAGAAAATTTTAGAAAACATTTCATAGAACAAAGCTTGCATTTTATTGAAATAATTATGAATGACATGGTTTCAACAAAATTACATTGTGCTTGCTAAAAAAAAAAAAAAAGAAAGAAAGAAACTGATGACATTGTATTATTTTAACCATAGTACAAGGTAATTTATCATGTGTAAGAAATAAGCTGCTTTAGGTAGGATAAGACTTCAGGATGAAAAGTAAACTTCTTTATTTCTTATCATAAAATTTTAATTTAAAGTAAACAGTGAAGAATGATGTTAAATTTTACGAGACAGGAATCTTTTAAAATAAAAAACGAAATATCATTTATTGGAAAGGCTGATTGTTAAATTTCAATGATAAAAATAAATATGTACAAAGAAAAAATCATTATGTTTTATGACCTTAAATCAATATTAGACACGCATAAACTTTTTAATCATGTTTTCTTTAAAATTTTAATTAAATATTTTTATGTTAAAATCTAATTTTCCCTTATTCAGATTTTACAGAGGAGAGATATTTAAAAATGAAAATCAATATGAAACACAATAAAAAATTTCTTCTTTTTCAATTTAGGTAAGTGTACATTATAATATCATATAAATTTTGCGTGCTGTTAATATCTTTAATCTTTTTTTTTCTCCTTTTTAAAATTCCATGTTCCTTTTAAAAGTGCTTCAGAAAACTATAACAACAGTTTCATTGTTTGTTTTTAAAACCTTATGCCAGTCATTAATGGCGTTTACGCAGTATAGAAATTTTAAAACGTACATTTAACACATTCCCTGCCACTAAAACAACTTATTAAAATTTCTGCTTCATACTAATATTTAATAATAAACAAGTCATATTATTGACAAAGCTTCAAAGAAAAAAAAGTTCGCTTTATTAGTTTAAGAATTATAAAACGGGGCAAAACCACATCCGTCAGGAGTTGTTGAAAACTTGTAATCCATAGATGTAATCCATAGAGTTTTTAGCTCACAGGCGATCAAAGCCTGAGAGCTAACGTGATTGCAAGTTCTATATGTACGTATGTATGTACGTAACGAGATAACTCTTGATAGAAATATCCGATTTGCTTCAAATTTTCTATATAGGTTCATTTTAATAAGGCGCTCTCCTGATTCATTTTGGGGTTCATTGATTAGGTGTAAAGGGGGCAACGGGGTGGCTAATCCCCCCCCTTAATTTATTCATGCAGAATTATCTGATATACTTCAAATTTTGTATATAGGTTCATTTTGATAAGGCGCTTCCCTGATTTGTTTTAGGGATTCATTGGTAAAGTATAAAGGAGGGCAACGGGCGCTTAATCCCCCCTTAATTTATTCATTCAGATTTATCCGATTTTCTTTAAATTTTTTATATAGGTTCATTTTGATAAGGCGATTCCCCGATTAGCTTTTTGGGATCCATTGGTTATGTATAAAGGGAGGCAACGGCGGGCTATTCACCCCTTAATATATTCAAGCAGAATAATTTGATTTGCTTCGAATTTTGCATATAGGTTCGTTTTGATAAGCTGCTTCCCTGATTAGTTTTGGGGGTTCATTGGTTAATTATAAAGGGAGGAAAAGAGGGGGTGTTATCTCCTTCATTAAGCTAAATAGGTATTTCATGCAGAATTATCAGATTTGCTTCAAATTCGGTTTTCAGGCTTATTGTCGATTTCTTCATTTTTCGAAAGGCATTATTCTTTGAAATAAGAATATAATATACAATTAGTTTGATTAGCCTGTGAGCTCAACGACATCAGTTCAACTGGCACTTTTCTTTTTATTAACTCTGTGATGTAATCAGATAGTGATAAAAGTATGATTTTATGAATATTTAAAAAAAATCATGGAAATTCAAATTTTAACTATTTATGTACAGTCACGCTTTTTTTTCATCACGTTGCAAAAGTAAAATTTCATAACTTTGTCTTTTAATATATAAATTTGTGACTGACAACCAAACTAATTAATTAGTTAAAACAAGCATTTTATCTTTCAAGAAAATGATTATTTTTTCTAATCCAAACATTTATTTTCGCAAGAAAAATTATATATATAAGAAAATATGTCGTTTTTGCACCATCAGAAGGAAATGAATTAACATTGAAGTAAAGTTAAATGGGATAAGTGTTACCACATTTTGGTATTCTTTGGCTTTAAACCTTTTCTACACCATAAATTTTAGACTTAATTAAATTGGGTACACTAACTCAGATCTGAATTACAAAATATTTTTTGAGCCATGATTTTTTCGCTAACAGTACATCAGATGCTTGCATTTCCCCAACTTTCGGAGTATGTGGAACGAAAACTTTTATCTTTCCTTTAAAACATATGGTTTCAATCCTGGGGTACGTGTAATATGCTCTTAGTTCCATTGATTTGATGTATTTTTTACTTGTTTAGTTGTTTTATTTGAGTACAATGTTATGAACTTTTTGTGAACACAAATACGTAGCAACAGAATTATGCGAAAAACTAAGAAAACTGGTTTGTTGAAAATGGTTTATTAAGTTATTTACAGCAATGTAATTTCTTTGTAGTATAAAACATGTTTTCCGGCTTAAGTATTTGTTTTTGAACCAAAATTAGCAATAAGTTTTATATTATAAGCACACTTCCATTTCATCCTTAAAAAGAATGTGGCAATATAAAGAAAAAAGTGGTGTTTCTAATTGTTATTTTTTGTAACTTTAATTAAAAATTAGTAAGTTGTAAAAAAATATTGACCTAGTTTACTGCTTGTTTAAAAATATATATATATAGATATTAACATGAACCATTTTGTGGTTTCTACTACAGTTCATATGAAGAGAATGATATTGAGAACAATATTTCTCTATAACCCCATGCCTAACGAAGGTTCTGCTAACGTTTTTTTCAATATGTGATGCATATCTGAAAGTGGCAATTTTCTGCCCATTTCTGACTTTTATAGATATCACTCCGAGTTTATGTGAATAAAAATTGTGATTGAAAGTGTTGGGACAAATGTAACAAAGTGTTCAAACTTCCCAGAAGTTTCTGTAGTTATACTTGCAGCAAATGTAATAATGAAGCAGAAGATGCATAGAAGATGCATAGAGGCACTCAATAAGAAATCCATGAACATTTGGCTCGAGTCAAACATATTTATCGTGAGTTTGGACATAGCCGTAACGTATGCTACGTTGAAATTTATCTGCAGTTTACATTATGAATACACAGTTTATATAATAAATTGAGAAATGTACATTGCAATGTTTAAAAAACAATAATAACAAAGTAAAGAATTATTTATAACTGTGTACCCAAAACTCATTGAATGACGACTCCATCCCTATATTGCAGCAGGATCAACGTTAAAGAGATAAATAGAGCCAAAACTGCAAAAAAAAAAAAAATAATAATTAAAGCTGAAGAAAAATGAAAACATTTCTATTATCCATTTTTAAAAGTTAGCTAAGAATATGAAAATTCATTGTGAGAAAAGCAGTGTTTGAAAGTAATAGAAAGCTGAAATCTGCGAAAGCCACTCTCATTAAGCATCAAAACTTTTACTATTTTTTAAATTGAATTTTAAACAATTCATCAAAGCTTTATTTGACTAATCTCACCCAATTTTTGTCAGGAAGTGACTCGTGAATCGTGTCAACTACTTGGTTTATATAAAAATAACATTTTATGAGTCACTAATAAGTCAAGGGTTACGGACCCCCGTGATTGCATTTATCTCACTTTTAACTTATGTCACAAATTTCAATTTTATTTGTATATTTAAAACAAAATGAAGAGTACAAAGTCTGCTTGATTATTTTTTTTATTCATAACGTTTGTTTTACACAATTTTTTGCCAATAAAGCTCTGCGTAAAAAAGTGGATATGAAAACATCCGTACATTAAGTGGAATATACAAGATAAACATAATATACGACTTATAACGGAATAAGTTTCCTTTTTTTGTAACAATGTATTTTTTTAACAATTTATACATTTTAAGAAGATATCAGAAAAAAAAATTAAGATTGTAATTGAAGTTTAAATATTTCCAGTTATATTTTTTTTTCTTGTTTAAAAACCAGAATTTCCATTTTAGTAGTTTTACAAATTGAAACGGAATATTATTAAGAAACAATAATTATAGGAAATTTAATCTTGAATATAAAGATATAGAAATCGTGCATTCAACATGCTCATTTTTTTCTAACTTTTTTTAAATACTGAAGTTATATTAATGATTTAAAAGAATTTTCAAAAAAAGTGTAAATTATTGAAAGATATAATATTTTTAATAAATATATTGTTCTATTATTTTTTGAATGTTAAAGATATGTAAATAAAAAAATAGGTAAAAGAAAAATAGACTAAATACTATTAAATCCTATATTATCAAATTTTGTTTGTTCAGTACGTATAAGAAGAAAGAAAAAAGTTGTGCAATTTTTCAGCGTGCGGGTTTTAATTGTTTTGCGTGTTCTCGCATGTCTTAAATATGATATGACAGTTTTTAGAAACAGCTTCCGCCGCAGAAGACCGCCGCAGAATTCGCGGAGCTTATCCTTTCGCGTGATTTTCTTTTGCTACGTCCCTTTCATACGGAGACACTTGCGGAAACCAGGTAGAAAGAAAAAAAAATCTGAAAATTGAAACCGGACAGATTTAAAATTCGAAATTTATTAAATTAAAAATACCGAATTGAGATAAGGGTTGCGTTCGGGGCTCTGAAGCTATCGAAAGATCATTGCGGCTTCGAGATCTATTTTCCGGTTTTGTAACCTCCATTCTTATAATCATTGTTGCCATTTTACGCTTGAAACCACGTTGTTGACAGAATCGTTCATATTTGACACGTGTACTTGCGCAAAACATTTTCAAGAAAACAGACAGATGCATATTATACGGGTCATATCATTTTTCTTGGGTAGAATTGCACGATATTTTATATTTGTGGTTATTTATTAAAATATATATGCTTATATCGAATTTTGAATTGCTTACCCATTAGAGGGTGCTCTACTGTTGTGATTTTTATTACTCACTGATTTATAATAATTCCAATTTAAATTCGAAGAAATACATAATCCTTAGTTTTAGTAATTATTTGTAGGTAACTAATTTTTTTAATGAATTTTACATGAGAATGATATAGAAAAAATGTTAACATGGCCACAGCATATTAATATAAAATGTCGTTATCATGTGCCTCGATCCAATTTTGTTAGTAAGTTATAAATGTTGTTTGTATACATTTCACCAGCACATTTCTTAAGGAAACTGTTTCAGAAACAATATGCATTCTATTCACTAAAATACCAAATGTAAAATCTTCTACATTTTCTGGTGTATAAAATACTAAGTGAAAAACCAGGTTAATAAATTTTTAACATTTAAATCTGTTTAAGATTCAAAGTAGCAAAGAAATGTCTTTACATTGTCTAACGAGGTTACCTATTCGAAACATTTAAAACGATGCCGTTATAAATCAAGGTGTCAAAACCCATTAAACAAAACTTTAAAACTACTCTCTTCTAAATTGTCGCCACATTTAGTTTGAAAATTTTAAATTGCTTCTGTAAAACTTTAGTAAAAACTGTCACATGAATGAAAGCAAGTTTTTCCTTTTTAAAAATCTATAGTGGTTTTCACTTTGGGATTTTAAATGTCTAAAAAGTTTTAAGTATATTTTTATCGAGCTTTATAAGAGCTATTATTTGTAACCATATTATTTTTCTTGATAAGAGACAAAAATTTTAGACTTTTGTTTTCATAATTTCTTAAAAATATCTCTTTAATTTTATGTTCTGGATTTGGTTCAAATTGAAGAATTTCGGTTTCTGGTACTTTTAGCTTAACCCTTTTTATCCTGACCACTTTAATAAAACACCTATATATTCGTAATATGACCGTTTTTCCTACCGGTATTCACAATGGCACAAAGAGTGTATTTCTGACAGCAGGCAGGAGATGGCAAATTCAAGCACATATCCTCTTTCTTTGCATTGTAGGGATTTTACATTTGCCACGCTACATTCGAAATCCATTTTGCAATAGAATTGATATGCATGTTGGTCTTCATTTGAGTAATTTTAGTGGTTCATTACCGGTTATTTAGTACTATTATTTTCTATTGTTTTCTATACTCTACAGGTGAACATTTCCTATATTTTATTTGAAGTTTACTATTTGAAATTTACTATTTTATCTTATATGATAGGGTAAAATATTTATGATGGTTACAGTTGCATAATGAACCACTAAAACACTATAAAAATTATTTTCCTCTTTCCTATGTTTATTCTGCACCAAAACTTATCCAATGATGCAAAAATACAATTAAAAAGTAGCTGGAAAATTAATTCAGGATATAAAGGGTTAAAGTGTGGAGTTGCAGTTTGATTAAACTTATTTTGTAGCGCTCGGTTTATGTTTCGTGTGGAAGAAAATTATTTTGTCTTGTTCGAGATGAATTTCACTTTAACAACAGATGATATATTAGGGTTCAAATCTTGTATAACTAGATCCATGCAAGATTCGAGGATTTTATACTAGATACTGTTTAAAAAGCATCCGGGAGGAAAACTTATTGTAATATGAGCATATGAAACCGGAATTACGAATTATTTACAAGCATTCATTTAGATACGTGTCCAACTGTAGGTGTATGAGGCACGCAGAGTTTGCAGAGTAGAACGACATAAGACATTTATTTACAATTAAACGAAGACAAAATATATACAGCTCGTATGCGACTGAGCGCCGACATCTTTCTTAAAGTAACAACTGCTCTCTCTTCCGGAGCATCATCATCGTAAACTGTACGCGCATGCGCCATATGTGCGGAGAGGAGAAAATGAACGCTGTATTCCAACACCAACTTTTACACCCACTTTCAAATTATTTTGTCTTGTTCGAGATGAATTTCACTTTAACAACAGATGGTATATTACGGTTCAAATCTTGTATAACTAGATCCATGCAAGATTCGAGGATTTTGTACTACATACTGTTTAAAAAGCTTCCGTGAGGAAAACTTATTGTAACGTGAGCATATGAAACCGAAATTACGAATTATTTACAAGCTTTCATTTAGATACGAGTCCAAGTTTTACACCCACTTTCAAGTTTACATATATAACATCAAACATTACATTTTGACAGCTTAAAAGTAACATTATTGAACAATACATTCTCGCGGCGGAAAATTTTTAGGTGCGTTCGTAATTATATAAATACGTAGCACCTATAGTCGTCGTTTGGTCCGTCCGTCTGTCCGTCCGTCTGTCTAGCTGTCTGTCCGCATATAACAACGCAAACACTACCCAACCAAATGGTTTGCAATTTAAAATATATTATCTTTGCAGAATTTTGTCGAGACATTTCAAATTTTATTAAAATCGAATCAAAACTTTAGGAGATATTAATAAAAATATTTATTAAGAAATTTGAATTTTTTTTTAAATCGGTGCTTTTTTGTTATAGGAGCTTCCGAAGTTTGATCGTCAAGCGGCCGAGATACTTATTTTATGACAGAAGTGAATCTGCAGACGATATAATTCATTTCACAGAATTAAAAATCATCAAGATCTGAATATTTATATAACTAGCTGATACATATATATCTGAATATTTATATAACTAGTTAAGATATTTGTATGAACAGTGTCATAAAATATATACTTAACTAGCTGTTTAACCCGTTCTACGCACGGGATATCATGAATTTAATTCTAAAACGTGCGTACGAACGCACCTCGTTTGTAACGTTTGACGTACAATTTCCAACTTGTTATATTTTCATTATATTTTAATCCGCACCAGAGTAACATATAACAATTTTAAAATTTAATATCCCGACATCGTAAATCGAATAAAAAAATAAAATTTACTATTTTTTAAATATACTGTGAAAAAAAAAGAATTTTTGAGACGTAAATTATATTGAAATATGCATTATTTTCACACATACTCAGTTGAAATTCAGCTGATCGTCTAATATACCATTCCATTGATATAAACACAAATGATTTCATTCCTCTGTGAACGAAAAGTCTGTTAAACCACGGAAGTAATCATTCTTAAACAAGATCCCAAGTGATGGATTTTACAGAACTTTCTGGAGTTGATAAATAATTCGCTCTTATAAACCAATGAGAGTTTTGCAGAATTTAGAATAGGGGCAGTTCTACATAACTCAGCTCGCTAAAATAGAAGTTCACGTTCCATTTTTGAGCTAATGTCCGTGTTTAAACTTTTGTTAATGAAACTTGAAATGGTGCCATATAATGGATATATATCAACTATCTTTCCGTAGCAACATAAGATCTTAATTTATAACGTTTCGAGGCTGCGTACAGATAACACTTTCTGAAACAGTCGTAAATAATTCCGCCCTGAATTTATTTTCTAAAGGTTCTCTGGTCATCAACAAAAGAAAGATGGGAAGATAAGCTTGTCAACGACGTCCTCTGCTGACCTTTGACCTTTAGATAAGCTATAGAAGTCATAACATATCAAAAACAGCTAATGACTACAACATGCTTCCGATCAGGAAAAAAGTAGTTTGTTCCCTCCTTAAATAAGTTACTTTTTCGGATTTTGTTGTATTTTTTTCCTGCCTCAAATAATAATGTCCAGTGTTTGAGATTTCAGTTTTGATGGACGAGTGGGAGAGCGGGGAGTTTCCTGATTTCTAAACAAAAATCTTCAGATTTGTGGGTTTGACAGGTTGGTAAACTTTCAACTCCGATTGAACAGTAAATACGTAAACTTATAAGATGTTTGTGAGCTGAAGTTATTATACAGCAAGTATTTCATCATAACAATTATCTTTAGAAGACGAATTCATTTCGTACGGATTTTTTCTCTTCTGTTCTTGTAAAGTGTTTTTCAGGAAATAAAGTTATTTGACTTTGAGTTTCGCTGTATATATCGAATTATTTCGAATGAATGACAGATGCGTACTTTGCGCATTTTTTATTTAACAAGAGGGAAAAAATTACTTTTTCGATTTTCTATATTTAATTTTTTATGTGCTGTAATCAATCTTTATTTTAAATATGTATTTTCTCAGGATTTGCAGAATAAATATTAAAAATTCATTTTTTTAAACTTAGAGAACAATTATGTTTAGTTTAATCTATTAGCAGTGATATTTTTGGCATTTCAAAGAGAGATAGAGGATAGTTTTTTAAAAGAGAAAATAGACCTTTATTTGAATATTAGAGAAAATTATTATATTCTTGTATTTAATTTGAATCTATTTTTAAATATTTATTATTTTCCCTATTCTTAATATTTTCCTTTATTTGTTATATTTTTTGGGCGCACTCTCACACTGTTGCAACTCAATCGCGCCAGGGAAAAAAAACTATTCCCTATTGGAGAATTTGGTGGATGACGTCGTCCCATCCCGACGAAAAACGGTAGAACAATAGAAGATGTGATTGTAGAAAGATAACTAAATTTGATCCGGCTTTAATGCCAAGTGTATTTAGAAGATATATTTATCTGTTAGTGTGATTTGTGTGTGTAATGTAACTGGTTCAGTGTAAAATTAAACTGTAAAAAGAAATCCTTTGACTCCTCTTCAATAGTTAGTGAATTGTGATTTTATTGAAAAGAAGCGATTACCGAATCTCTGTTATGATTTTCGGAACATGGTGACCCGGTCGCGATGGACGCAACAGATATGGAATATTATCATATTGTTTGAACTATCAGTGTATCTCGCAGCTGCTGTCAGAGCGACTTGATTGAGGTAGGTCACTTTAGTTATAAATTTTCGCTGGGAGAAATATTTAAACATGGATTTGGAAAAAACGAAAGTTAAGCGCTCTACCGTTAGAGAGTTATTTACTAAATTAATAACTAAAATAGAAACTACGGTAAAGAATGAAATCAATGATGACTACCCGTTTGAAAATAAAATTGAAGATTTACACGATTTAAAAAATCAGTTAGATGAGAAATTTAAAGAATTAAAAGAGTTAGATAATGCGATAGAAATTGAAATAGAGTCAAAAGACTTTAAAAAGTAAATCACAGGTAGTGATAAATATCGGGAATCAGGGATTACCGCGAAAACAAAACAAGATAGATGCCTAATATCGTTAGAAAAGGTACCCCCATCGGATAGGTAAACCGAAACTAGCCGACATGTCAAATCGCTTTCTGTTCGGAATGAAAACCAAATTATAAAACTGCCCCGCCTAAAGATTTCAGTATTTAGTGGCGATTGTAGTGATTGGTTAGATTTTTGGAATTCATTTGAAGTTGCAATACATAACAATAAATCTCTGAGTAAGATTGAAAAATTTGCTTACATGAAAACGTATCTTAAAGGTACTGCATTGTCGGCAGTTTCGGGTTTCGCGTTGACTGAGGAAAACTATGAATCATCGGTTCAGTTACTCAAAGAAAGATTTGGTCGTTCAGATTTGATTATTAGTTCGTATATGAATAAATTATTATTGATTGAGTCTGTGAAGACTATTTCTAATATAAAGGCACTCAGGAAAATGTACGACGCTATTGAGATTCAAGTTAGGTCATTAAAATCATTGGGTATCGGTGCCGGAACTTACAGTAATTTGCTTTGTCCAGTGATATTACAAAAAATTCCCGATGAAATAAATTGGCAGTATAATCGACAAAGGAAATCTGGAGATTATTTTGATATAAGTGATTTAATGGAATTTTTGAGAAAAGAAATTCATTGTCGTGAAAAACCACTTTTGTTATCAAATCAACAGAATAGCGGAGCGGAAGGTTTAAAACCAAAACAAGCGAGTAATAGTCCCTGCAATAATTTTAATAAACCTAGGTATTATAATCAGCAAAAGAAATACACTCCCACAGCATCTGCACTTTTCCCATCCACGGATAATAAGAGTATATTTTGTTCCGATAAAATGCATGCGAATGAAAATTGCCCTTTAAGTGTTACTGACAGAAAGAAAGCCTTGTTAACACAGGGACGTGTGCTTTGCCAGGCGGCACGTCGTAAAAAATTGTTGGAAAAAAATAATGTATGCAAAATTTGTAAATTGGCTCATAATATATTGATTTGTGAATCACAGTCATTAAAACTCGTTTCTTTCGATGAAAAACCAGATGATTCACTAAGAGAAAATAGCTTACTTTGTAAAGAGCAAAAAATAAATGAAAGCAAGTCAACAGCAGTGTTTTTGCAAACTTTTTCTGCGTTAACCAAAACTAGGTCAAATCAGCGAAAAGTAGTTAGATGTTTATGTGACGGTGGGGCCACTCGAACTTTCATTAAAAGGGAGATTGCTGATTCATTGAATTTAAAGATCGTTAGTCGAGAATCGCTTGTAATTTATCCGTTTGGCGATACACCATCTGAGAAACAAATTTACGACATAGTTGAGGTTGTATTATCCATCAGAATTAATCCTAATATAAAAAAATAATAAAATAAAAGCGGTTGTTATAAATTCTATTACGTGTGGTGAGATAGAGATTCCATCTCCGTGGAAAAGAAACATTGCTTTTGAGAGGGAAATCGAATTAGCAGATCTCGGCACTACAAAGGAAATACATATTTTGATATGCTCGGATTATATTTGGGAAATTTTAAGCGAGGAAGTAACATATTTCCAATCCTGTAAGGAGGCAACGTGCACCTATGGTGCGACTCACAAATATGCCTGCATTGGATTAAGGGAGTTTCTGAAAATTTGAAACAGTTTGTCAGAAACAGTGTAACAGAAGTTAAACAGAAAACGAATCCTATGAACTGGCATTACTACAGTAGTAAAGATAATCCTGCAGACAAACTCACGCGCAGTATACCCGCTCATTCTCTTATTAATGATCCCATTTGGCTCTTAGGTCCAACTTGGTTACAGAAGGCCAAATTGCCCTCTGATACCTCTCTGTTTAGCTTAGATTCTGTGGTTGACATAGAGGAAATGGAAAGAGAAATTAAGGGAGCTAAAGTTCTTCTTCAGGTTTGCCGGGAACCTAGGGATTCCTTGCTTGATATTAAGAAATATAGCAACCTTAATAAAGTGTTAAGGGTTACCGCTTATGTTCTCCGGTTTACTAACAATTGTAGACATAATTCCGAAAGAAAATCGGGACCCTTAGCAGCAGCAGAATTAGACGATGCACAACGGTACTGGATTCATTTTCTTCTAAAAACTGAATTTGAAAGGGAATATTTTCAACTTCAGAAACATTCTACTATCAGTGCCGATTCCAGACTTTATGGTTTAAATCCGATTTTTTCTACCGATAAATAAATTTGTCTGGGAGGATGTCTGCAACATTCTAAATTCCAATTTTCGGCACGACATCCCTGGATTATTCCGGAAAAATCTAAATTTACGGAATTGTTAATAATGAAAGAACATCAAAATCTGTGCCATGCGGGCGTATCCGAAACTCTCACTCAACTTCGTGAAAATTTCTGGATTTTACGTGGTCGACAGACTGTGAAAACCTGCTTAAATAAATGCCTCATCCGCAGGCGATATAAAGCGAAACCAGGCAATCAGATCATAGCTCCTTTGCCTGCGGACAGACTTCATGCTGAATGCGCCCTTGAGACCGTGGGCGTAGATTTCGCCGGGCCTTTGTACACAAAGTACGTAGATAAAGCCTATGTGGCCTTGTTTACCTGTGCAGTGACTCGTGCCATATATTTGGAGGTTGTATCCAATCTGAGTACAGAAAATTTCCGGCTAGCATTTCGACGTTTTGTGTCAAGACGTGGACTTTGTAAAATTGTGTATTCAGATAATGCTTTTAACTTTTAAGACTGCTGATCGTGAACTCAGAACACTTTAAATTTATCAAGTGAAGCTGTACTAAACTATTTTGGTAAAAGGGGTATAGTTTGGAAAAATATTGTTGAACGAGCAGCCTGGTGGGGCGGGTACTGGGAGAGAATGGTTCGAATAACAAAGGGTGCCCTAAGAAAGGTAATGGGGAGGGCATTGGTTACTTACGAAGAACTTGAAACGGTTCTTATTGAAATTGAAGCAATAATAAATTCGCGGCCCCTTACTTAAGTTTATACCGAACCGGCTGAACCATTCCCTCTCACTCCTGCTAATTTCCTTACCGGAAAAAGATTAACTTCTTTACCCCCCAGGGTTATCAGCAGTAATCAGTGTGTTACAAGCAATAAAATATTGCTTCTTAAACGATATTTATATAGAGAAAAACTGTTAAATCAATTTTGGAAGAGGTGGAGAGGAGAATATCTCCTTCAACTCAAGAGTATGCACTTTATAAAACCTGTAAACGCTGTAAAATGTATTAATGTTAATGACATACCTTTGATAGGTGAAGACCGTTTGCCCAGGCTCATGTGGAGACTCGGAAAAATAATTGAAACCCACCAAGGCAGGGACGGTAAGGTCAGAAGTGTCACCCTTAAAACGGATACTAGTGTTCTGAAAAGAGCAGTTCAGATGATCTATCTACTGGAGTTGAACAGTGACTAGAAAAACTTTTGTTTTTGTTTTTATTTTCTTATTATTTTCATTTTACAATTTGATAACTGTATTTAATATTGTTGGCATTTATTTAGTATTATTATTTATTGTCACTAAGTTTGAATATTTAAATTGTAACTATACACAAATTTTGTTCTATAGGTGATTAGTGTAAAATATTCAGACAGTGCTAATTTACAGTGTTAGTAATGTTTATGCAAATTTAAAAATATGGTAATTTGATGAATGTATTCATCGGGGCGGGAGGATGTTGCAACTCAATCGCGCCAGGGAAAAAAAACTATTCCCTATTGGGGAATTTGGTAGATGACGTCGTCCCGTCTCAACAAAAAACGGTAGAACAATAGAAGATGTGACTGTAGAAAGATAACTAAATTTGATCCGGCTTTAATACCAAGTGTATTTAGAAGATATATTTATATGTTAGGGTGATTTGTGTGTGTAATGTAATTTGTTCAGTGCAAAATTAAACTGTAAAAAGAAATCCTTTGACTCCTCTTCAATAGTTAGCGAAATGTGATTTTATTGAAAAGAAGCGATTACCAAATCTCTGTTATGATTTTCGGAACACACACCGCGTGATCTGTGAGTGTACTGCTATCTACCTCTTTTTTTAATCTGTGTTTTCTCAGGGTTTCCAAAATAAACTTTGAAATTGAATTTGTGTAGTCTAATAAATGTGTTATTTTTAAAATACAAAATAAAGGAGAGAAAGTTTTTTAATATCAAAAATAAACTATTAGTTCACTATTGGAAATTTGTTAAAATTTTTTGTATTTATTATGAATCTATTTTAAAATGATTACTTTTTTAAGAATTCTTATCGTTCAAAGGTGATTGATTTGTTTATTTTTACTATTATTTTGTCCAGCATAGCTTTGTCCATCTATTTAGCAGTTTCATAAAGGTTAACCATATTTATAACGGAAACCTCCATAAACTAAATATGATAATCGAAGAACCGAGGTTTGACCATATAATCCAAAGTTTCATAATCGAAAGTTTTTATATGAAACTACGAGATAGACGGACGTGGTGCCGTTACACGCTGACGACGGCATCTGGTTTCCGAATTGGTTATATCTAGACGAGCAAATCCTGGATAGTTTGTGAAATCCTCATATCAAATTTAAATTATTGAATTAAAGACATTTCGTGATGAAGACATATCAAAATGATAGCATCTTGAAAAAACAATATTCGGTTAAAATTGTTTGCATTCGCGATATGTTCGCAACTTTTTTACATTATTTGCATGAAATTTTATCCCAACATTGAAGTTTATGCATTTTTGTAATAAAGCATCAATATAGGAATGAAATATTTCGTAATATCTTTGCCGATATTTCTCCAATGTAAAGACAATGTTTCCCCTATATTGCTGTTTCATTACAAATATTTCCAACGCAAAATCGATATTTCTGTGCTAATTTCATTCGTGATATTTGCAATTTAAAGAAAATATTTAATTGATAATGTTATTTCATTAGAAATATTTGTGATTAATACAATACTAGCGTTAAAAAACATCAAATTGTATTTACAGTAAGTATTAAAAATGTGTCGGATTGCAAACATATTTTAAATAATTTTATATTTCTTCAAGTATTTTAAAATATTTTCATAATATATGTATTTATTAAATTGAAAAATCAGTATTTTGTAACCATCTCTGGGATTTTTTTAAAATCTATTAACAAAATTAACGAACATTTAAACAGATTAATAACAACTACTTCAAGAAATAATTGAACATCTGTTGCGTACAATGTCAAATCTATGTTATTCAATCGTACAAGGAGAATATGCAGAATATTACTTTGGCTGATTGATTACATCGCTAAACGTTAATAATATATTTAGTGAGAAATTACTGTGTGTTTGGTATGCAGTTTCTATTGGCTTATTACATTTAATCTGCACCGTACTAGGCAGTTAATTTCAATAATTAAATATTTGTCAACAATTGTACAGAAGCATAAATTTAGTTAAATGATATTTAAGATTGCTTTAGACATTCCAATGTATCTCTTAAATTATGTGTTGTAACACATTAAGTACTGCATACGGTGACAAAATTATTTTCTATTTATTTAATATATTTAAATATAATTACTGTTAAATTATTTTGCATGTTGTGAAATAATATTAAAATTAAACTACTAATTTAAAATAATGTGTGGACGGATAGATTATATTATACTTATATAAGTTATTCTTAAAATAATTATTATTAAATTTCGTGACTTAAAATCTTGATTTAAGTTTAGTCACAACTAATTACTTTTCAACTAATTACTTCTCGCAACTAATTACTTTACAAGTTACCTTTGAAGCAAATTTTTTTTATTTACTCAATTTAAATTTTATGTTTACGTTAAATTTATTTCATTTGAGCTTTAGGCAAAGCCACATTCAAAATTTTGCTATCGTAAGTTTTTTCGTGAAAATTTATTTGCTTGATATTTTCTGCTCGTTTGGAAAAATAAATTTTGTCAGCTATCATTATGAGTCAATGTTCAAATTATGCGACTTCTCATATCACTTGAAAATCTATCTGTACCAAATATTTTATGGATTTCTGGTTGGGATAGAGATTAAACTATTTTCAAACGTTTATGATTCTAAAAGTTATCCGAGATTAAAAAAACAATTCTCATAAACATCACATACTTATCAAAATGAGACATTTCGTCACACAAAATAAAGATTGGTTATATTTTTAATTACATTATGCATTATGAGTTTTGAAAAAAAATCTCCTTCGATTTCTAAGATAGTAAGGTGTGTTTGAGATAAAAAGTTGTTTATTATTACTTTCAATCGAGAGAAGAACGTTGGATCATGTATGATAAAAGTTCCCCATTTCAATAATAATAATAATAATAATTGTCTTGGTGATTCTTGTGTTGACGATTAGGATTCTGGAAAATTTATTGTCAGTCACTACTGCTTTCATTTCTTGAAAAGGGTTGTTCTAATGAATGTATTGTAATGCGCTCATGGAAAAGGCACATAACTTATAAATAAACATTTTATGCTAGAATTTTGAATTTTTTTTTTTTTTTTTAGAATTTAAATAGTTTGTAGATCGTGGATTAGTGATATATGCTAACTTGTAACTTGTTATTTCCCCACGCTATAAAAATAAAATAAATAAACATATTTTAACTCAGTGGATTTTTGACTGATGTGCTATCTGATGATCATTTTTGCTTTAAAAATATTTAATGTATGTTTCTTGTTTATTATACAGTACAAATTAAAAACTTCTGGAAATGCTACTTGGTACATTTGTGTTCTTATAATTAGAGCCATTTGCAATGTTTTCGGAAAATGATTATATTTGGAGTAATTTCCAATCTTAAATATGTATGATATTTCCAATAAGAATTAAATTCTATAAACATACGTGCACATTATTTTAATAGATTTAAAAGTGGTTTCAACCACAATTTTTGTGCATTAAACAAAGGTCTTCCTTACTTAATGGGTAAGTTACCTTTGAAGCACAAAAAAATGTAGGGGAGAGTTGTATAAAACCAGGTAGGCAGGTAAAACCGGATAGTGCAGATTCTTCCTCGACTTGTACTGCTATATATAGATCAATACGTGGGATTACTTGTCGACCACTATTACGGCATTTGTTGCTGAGCAAAATGCTATTGTGTAAGGTTCTTTTTTTGTCTGAAGGTTTTCAATTAAATTACAGTTAAAAATTGTGTTGTGTGAATCTAGGTTTTATGCATATACTCACTATTTGTCAGCATTTTAAATATTAGTAAGTACTCTATTTAATTCTCCGCTTTTCTACTAGTATTTTAGCATTTTTACTGATCTTGTACGATAGGATTGAGAGTAGTGACCCTACTTTTTTAAATCTGTGTCATGTTGGAGTAAAAACGGATATCTAAGAGTGGGTCAAAACCGGGCATACCTGATTTTGTCCTACACTCAGGGAATTAAGCTTTTAGTATAGTTAATAAATTAGCATGGAGCTTTAAATAGCATTTTTAATGCTGTTAAATTACTTTATAAATTATATATTTATCCAGTTAAAGTGAAAAAGTTAGTTTTAATTTTGATTTATACTACTAAGTGGGATTAATTTTTAGCTTAAATTTATGAAATTAAATAAACTGCATTTATTAATGAACAAAATAATGGTACCAATTAAGCTGTATTTTTATATTATACTTATTACATTTTAATAAATAACTTTCTAACCTGTGGTGTAATAATTTGTGTTATAGGCCTACTTAAAATTCAAAATATATTTTACAATTTGTTTTTTTTAATAAAATAGTCTACCCTAATTGATAAATAATTGATAAAATATGAATCCCATATATCTGGGCTATATATTCTATAACCAGATCTTTTGTCTCAAATAAAAATGAAACAAGCAAAGCATGAATTAATAAATAAGTTGATGGTCACAATTTAAATAATAATAGGCATATTAAACCCTAAACAATCTGTATAAAAGATAAATAATATAAAAAAAGGCATCTTAATTTCTAATAGTATTTATTTGCAGGTGACACAATGACTCGAAATGACCAAGGGAAACCAGTGAGGCAAAATTGGACATTCAACTGTTGTTGACAGCATTGAGTGAATCAATCTAGCAAGAAAAATAATATAATTCTCTTATGCTTCCTTCTACACACAACACATCAACTCCAACCCCTTGATATGTTGGAGTAGATGTGTTGGTCATTGTTGACTAAAAAATTGTCGATCATGGCACCTCTAAGCTTATACTACGAACAAGAGGTGAGTAAATAGTTATTTTCTAATCCTGTGTCCCTGGGTGATATGTAAATCTTTAACAAATTGGAAGATTATTCAAATCTGCATTTTCGAGAACAGCAGTTGTAAATAGTAATACTGCAATCAAAGTGTTGAAGAGACAACCTCAAAAGATGAAGAAGATAATCAAGTCTGCCATGTTTTGCAATGAGCTTTACTCCAAATCTAAATCCAAAGAAAATTAGATACAATGTTTGAAATGTCACGGATGGGCAAACGAAGCATGTATAAATGCAGAAGGAGATGATGACAAATTCATTTATGATTTTTGGAGTTAAAAGAACACTAAGACTTTCAGTGTAAAGTAGCTAGGTTTATATATTGTACAAAATTTCACACAGAGTTAATATGACACATGGAATAAGACGTGCGATTTCGTCTTGTCAAAAATAACTAGTTCTTTTTTTACTATATTAAGCAAGACTTTTTTGACCTAAATGAGTTTTCTATACATTTTAAATGGATACCAGGTTACCGGATTTTCGCATATGTCTTGAAAGAGCTGTTTTTTAAATAATCAATTATATTTTTTTATATAAAGGATTATGTTTTATTATTGCCAAAGATTCATTTAATATTGGAAACGGTGTTCAGTGTATGTTTTCCCATTTGACAGCTTTTGAGAACAACAAACATTTATGGTATCCGATTTTATGGTAACCGATGGTGATCCCCACCTTTCCTACTGTATAAAATAATACGTACTGAACAGATTTTAAAGGTACTTTTATTGTTATAGCACTCCAACTAAAACTTTGAAGAAGATAAATGCAAACGTAGTTAATTAAAGTGTTAGTCACTATACAAGGAACTACTAGAATTTAGATTTTAATTAAACAATGCAATTTTAACTAGTAGCGTCCGGTTGATGCTTCAATTTATCGTAGTCTCATGCATTCTTTCAGCGTCATGCACCAACTTATCGTGGGATAGTTGTAATTACGTAAATTTGTGGGAGGAAAGTTTTAGTATGTTAAATATACTTATGTGGTGTTTTGCTCATAGAGGTATTGCAACATTTATGGAGCAAACATAATTTTTTTTTCGACTGACAATGACCGACTGGCAGAATCAATTTAGTGGTCCAAATATCATAAAATTCGGAGTATTTTTAGAACTTTTTTTAGAACTTTAATACACATAAAAAGAATTTTGAAAAAATATTTTAAATAAAGCTTGTTTAGAAATTGAAAAGTATTTATTAATTTAAAGACCTCTGGAGTGTAGGAAAAATATGCAAATATACTTATTAATTATTTTTAAAAATATGTCTTTTTTGTATGCAAACTAATTATACTCTCTTCAGAACATGCAACAAATCTAAATTAAAGTGCTTATTATCTTTTATGGTATTGTTTATGGAGTACTAAAATCTAAAGTAGAAATATAACCGTTCAAACCGTACAGTATCCACTTTAAAAAGACTTTTATCGAGATGTTTGAAAATATTTTGATAGCTTTTTGGTCAATCGATCATTTTATTAAAGTATTCTATGATTTGTTGTTATTGATATTTCTCAACTTCTCTCAAAAAGTAACTTACTTAATATTTTCAAAAAGCTTGGAAAAGTTATTTTTGTCAGCTGTCTTTCTCGAAGTAATGTTCGAAATTTATGACTTTTCATATCACTTGGAAAACTATTTATTTCAGAAATTTTATTGATTTCAGACTGAGTAAGAGATTAAGTCGTTTCCAAACTTTTGTGAATTTAAAAGTTATCTGAGATAATCACAAACTTTGTCGAAATCATATATTTTATAACACCATATAATATTATTATATTTTAAATATTGTTAGCTATGTATGTCTATCTACCGGAAAGAAAATTTACCGACATTTCATAAGTTATTAAAATAATTTTTTTAAAACATTGTCAAAAGTTTATGAAATCATAGTTATTCAGAAGTTATTGATATAAAAATATTAAAATGTCGTTTTATTGGTATGGCAATACTCTAAAAGATAAATTGGGCAAAAATGAGATAACTTCATGTACTGGATATCTTTTGTTTTCTCTAAAAGTTTAGCTGACAAACAACGGAACATTTTTATTAAAATGGCGCTCTTTTTCTATGTTAGCGGAACTATGGAAAAACGAAACTTGCATCTAATTTTTGTCAAAAGAGTGATCGAAACAGTTAGAACTTTATCATCTAATGTCATGGTTGTTTCCAATATTCTGGACGCATAAAATATATATTCGAGATTTGAAAAAAAAACCGCTAAAAAATAAAATATCACATTTTATCAATTTCAAATACGAAAGAATATTTATTCTTGTTTTTGTTTTTAATTTTCGTTATACATTGCTCGTCACAAAAGATGTATTCCGTTTCATTTTAACAGTAATTAAAACATTTTAATTAAAACACAGTAAAAAAGGCAAGCTATTATAATCCTTCATCAATTTTTGGTATAAAACTTCCTGAGAAATTAAAAGATAGTTTGAAATAATTCCAAAATAGACTTTGAAATATTGTCTGGTAAGTGTTATTTTATACAGCCCTTCATAGCACGTTGTTTTGACGGGATTCTAGTGTAACATAAAAAAATTAACCCCTTGGAGGGCAAGCACGTGGTCTAAAAATGCTAAATTTTGTGATGTTTTGACACTAGTAATTTTAAATAATGAATTTTTACCTTCTCAATCTGCAAAAAATAATGCTAAATATTTCTATTTAATAATACTGGTGGCAAAGTTATATATTAAAAAGTGGTATATATTATATACCGGTGCCCCTCAAGGGGTTAAACAATTCTCACTTTCACAATGGTGACCAAAATGTGAAGCCTCATTTCCACGGCAGGTGACGATAATGACGACAGTTGAATTTTGACTAACAGGTTATAAATGGCTTTTACGTTTGAATTTTTACAGTAAAATAATTAAGATAATATATTTAGCTGAGACGTGAAATGTTAATTTCGCCATCAAACGTTAGTTTCCAAAATTTTTGCGTAATGAGAATTTTGACAAGTTCTGCCAAATATCATATCAAATTAAGAAATTTCATAACACTGAATAACAGTTGGTATATTCGAAAGTTTTGTTATGCATTGTCTCCTACGAAACATAAATTATGTTTCATTTTACATGTTATTTGAATGTTCTACTAAAAATATTGCAAAATCATTTTTTAAAAAAATCACAAATATCTAGATGTTTTTGATTTACCTATTCCAAGAATATGCTCTAAAATATACTTAAAAAAATTATGCAATAGTGTTACAGTTTATTTACTTTCGCCTATTAAACGCGATGTTATTTGTGCTAAAAACCATCCAATTATATAAAGAAGACACTGTAATACCATTGTTTTATTGCGTATGAAAATTTATTACCAATTTATTTATGTATGTTTTCATTTATTTGTTCATTTATTTGTTCATTTATTACATATTGTAAAATGTGTAAAAAATCGCAATTATCCAGAAATGTTTGTAAGATATATTTCTTGAAAATGCTCTAAAAGATATGGCAATAGAGTTACTTTTTGTTCCATTTCACCGGTAATACGTGGTGTTATTTGTGTTAAAATCATCCAATCATATAAAGAAACCACTGTGTTATAACCCGCAAAACATTGTGACGTCACGGTGACGTAACAATGACATCACACTGTGATTTTGTGACCGTCGACGTGATGTCACGTGCCCTGGATCTGAAGTCACTGTGACGTTAATATGAGGTCGTTATGGCTGTTTTTTAAGCTTTCTGTGCCGACAAGCTGTGACCAATTTGTGAAGTAACCGTGTGACTTCAAAGTGGAAAATTTGACATTTCTGACGGTTGTGCATCGGGTCGAGAGACCAAATTTTACCCGAATAAGATCAGTTTTGTTCGAGTCGTTTTTTTTTTACTACAGGTTTGTGATATTTGTGACGGCTCTGCATCGGATCTGGTGATCCGATTTTTCTTTAAACCGATCCATTTAATTCAGCTGGACTTTTTTTTGGCAATAGGTTTGTGAAATTTGTGACGATTCTAGATATCCAGCCGGGTGACCAGATTTAACCAAATCCGATCCGGAATGGCGGAAATCGTTTTTTTTTCTCGCTACAGATTACATTTAGATTTAAGTTACGGTGACATGATTTTTGCTACACTCTTAAAAATTTGCAGCAAACTGTCCAGTCATTTGACCGTTTTTAGAGAAAACGGTTACATAACCGCAATTTAACTCTATTCTGACCATATTATTGCCCATATTATGATCAGAATAGAGTTATATTACGGTTATGTAACCGTTTTCTACAAAAACGGTCAAATGACTGGACAGTTTGCTGCAAATTTTTAACAGTGTAGCACGATCTGACCTTGATCGGGCGTATTTTTTCCTTTAGAAATAGAAACCTGCATACTATAGAGTTATCAGATTTTATCAGAAATTTACACGGCACGTTTCGGTTTGGATCTAGAGCCTTGTATGAGTCCAGTTATGAACGACTAGAATTTTTTTATTTTATTTCAAGTCATCCCGGAATACGACCTCAACAACAACAACAACAAAATCCGTTGATCCACAACCCATCCGAAACTGGTGTTTTCATCAACAGTTATCATGACCCGAAATCCGAAATAAAAAAAAAATATCTACAATTTAATGCAGCTATAGAAAAATAGTTTATAAAAACATTTTTCATATCTATTTTATGGTTTATATAGAAAAGTAAACATGTAGTATAAAGACTCATTCATATTACATTAATAGTTAATCATCTGAAACAACATTATTATCATTCTTTTGAAAAATCTGATAAACCCGAACCCCGAATTGCAAGAATAAAATTTTAATCCAAAATCGAAGCGAACCCGAAAAAAATAGAATAAAGTAAGTAAAATAAATAAAAAAAAATTTTAAAAAGTTCAAAAAATATTTTTTTTTGAAATTTGAGAGCGTATGTAACTCACTAAAATGCATACACATTGTATGTAGAATTTTCTAAATTGCGAGTTATAGCATTAAGGGCGGAAATTCCTTCTACATATTCGGAAGAATACTAATCATATACATGGTGTTAATAACATTTATTTAATTATTCATAAATCTGTTTGTACGTTATTATTAAATATCCCTTAAAAAGTAATAAAGAGATAAAATAATAACAATAAATGGAAAATTGTGAAGAACTGCCAATGTTTTTATATGAGTATACATTATTTTTCCACAAAAAATGGTCAGTAAAAAACAGTGATTTTACTATTACTATTGATTGGTTGATTTGCTTCTTTTACATATTGAATTTTTCCAAAGAATCCCAAATTGTTAAAAAAATGTAATGATATTTTTATTGATTAAATTTATTTTATTAAATTAATGATTTTTACTTATATTTTTTGTTAGGATTCAGAAAACGTAACCATTATTTATTTCTGTTTTAACATGTTTTAGCACATTTTTTTTTTAATCTTTAAAATTCTTCATTCCATACACCCAAATTTTACCATTTGCTACTTTTGCACCAAGTATAAAATAAGAAAAATCTAAGCTGATGAATTTAAATTATAATTTAACATATCATAATACCAATGTAATAAAAAAATAATATTATTATTTATTTTACAACGCAACTCACTGTATCACTGTGTACAAAGTAGAAAACAAAACTGCAAAAAATGTTCTATTCAAAAGTAAAATGAAATAAATAAAATAAATAAAATAGTACGCTGTGACCATCGTAAAATACTAGTAAACCTACATATCAGAGGCCTCAACTTCAGCTCTATAAATCATTGTTCATTAGTCTCACTAATTTTTAATACAATCTGCATAATATTTGATAGCCAAAAATTATTTTTTTTTAAGTTATGTATACATTTATAAAAATATAAGATTTATTGAAAGTTCCAAAAATTTTAGAAGTATCACATTAAACACAATTTTATGTCTGATAAATGATAGGATAAACTACTTATTACTGTATTTTTTTTTCAGAATAAGATTACATACCCCCCGTTGTCACTTTAATTTTATATTATCAATTTCCAGTAATTGTGCGCTTTCATTAATCTGGTATATGTCCGACGCATTTACTATTTTAATTTCATTAAATTAACCATCTCTTTGTACAGGAGGTTTTATCCTATCCTTAAAATAATATTTATTTTTCAACCACTAAGTATCATATGTTGCTGAAATTGAATAAAATTCCGTGTATTAAATATGATTATACAAATGTAAATTTCTCTTATGAGACTTATATTCCATTTTCACATTCAACGTTTTTGTATTTTTCATTTGGAAATCCAATTTGGTCATCTTTATTTAGTAGTTAAAATAAATTCAATAGAATTTCATTAGAAAAAGCATATTAAAAAAATAAATCACCCGAAAATTAGCTATTTTGTTAATAACATTTCGCGTCAAAATAATTCACTTGAATAATTCACTTGTTTTCATTTGTTGATATTCTTTGAAATATAGTTGCTTAGCAACCATTTAATAAAAGATAGAAAGAAAATGCATTTGAAATTTTTGTAAAAAATGAGAAATTAAAATTTTCATATCTTTCAAATTAATGCGGAAAAATTCCCCAATAATTTATACAATTAATTTAGAAATTCCAATAAATATATTGGGAAATTTTCAAAGCTATCAAATTAAATAAGATATCCATTTCGTAAATTTAATATCCATAATTTAGCATTTACAATTATCCCAATGCTTGATTTTCTTTTCGTGGAATGTTAAAATTAAAAAATCGTCTGACTTCCCATAGAAAAGCATTATGACTTAAAATAAAATGTTCTATATTTTTCGAACGAATGAACCAAATTTAACCAAAAAGTATACAGCTAATTCCGGGTACCTCGCCAACATACCCAGCAAACATCAACCTAATCGGACCTTTTTTACGGCAGTTATCGCGGAACAGACAGGCAGACAGACAAACAGACAGAAACCAAAAACTTTTCGGGTCTCAACAGCGAGCCTTCACAGACGTTTCGGCAATTATTCTGTGTAAATTAAATCGTCTGCGTCGATGAATTGAAATGACAATCTATTCGTTGTTTGGATATCGCTATCGCGGAAATTGTGAAGAACAAGGGATAGCAGCGCCAGCTGCTGGGCGATATACATCCACACGTAATCAGGTTCTATTTCAGTCAACTTATAACAGAATATGAAATTTGTTGAAAAACCGTGCCTTAGTTCTTGAGATATAGCTATCGCGGATATCGTGGAAAATGCAGCATAGCAACGCCACCTGTTGAGCAATTTGGTTCTTCAGAAACATCACCGACAAAATGTGTGTCACCCACGGAAAGACAGACACACGCACAAGCAGACAGACAGACAAACTCAGTGACAGACATTTTGTAAATACAATCAAATCGGGTTCAGAACCATCTAAAACGAATATATTCGTTGAAAACCGGACGTCGAATTTTTCACGAATCCAATACTTTGTTCTTGTAAAGATAGAAAAATGTAATAAAACTTCATAGTTTCAGAAAACATATCTAATTGTTCTTTTCTATATAAAAACGTGGATTATTAAGGTCATTATATGAAAATGAAATTTCTCTCCTATACAGAACAAACATTTGAAATACCTAGTCCATATTTAACACATATATGAATAGTCAATTGCAAATCCCTATCAAAGGTTTTAATGATTTATTAATCTTTAAAATTAAACGTTAATTAAAAATATCTAAATTTATTAGTTACTAGCTATCCGCCCGGCGTTGCCCGGGCCCGAGATTAATTTTTGAGTCTCAAACACTTATTTGCTTATGATATCTTTTGTAGCGCAAAACAACGATTTTTAATTTTTAAATACACATTCTCTCGCCAACGACAAGCAGATTATTTATAAGAAATACCTTATTTATCAATCACTTAGAAAATTAAAATATAAAATATTTTTTATTATTTTTATGCTATACAGCTATACAAAATTTAACATTAATAACATTTTATATTCTACAATTTATCGGGTTTTTTTCTTTTTTTTAAATTCAGGGTTTTGAAATTTGTATGAATTATAAAAATATTTCCTCCAAAATAAAATATTTATTTTGGAATATCCAAAATCGTGGATTATTTTTCCAACTCGTGAATATTTCTCCAACAGTAAAGTGAAAAAAATGAAGCGAGAGAACTTAACCGGGTAAAATAGGCACTAAGTATTTACTTCTGCAATGGGAATTGCATAAATAAATGTTATGTCTATCGTCCATACCATTTAGAACTTGCTTCTGCAGGTGCTAAATGGTATGGACCTTTCACGCACTTACCGATTGCTTGCAGTGTAATATGATGAAATATAAACTGGTGGAAGGAACAACATTCATTGAAATAAAGAACGCTAATCATAATTTTTTTATGAAGTATTTGTATGTCAACAGAATTGATTTAATATATTACAAATATGAATAAGCATTTCAAGTTTGAAAAAAATCCAATATACCGCATTTTCCGGTGTATAAGCCGTGGCTAAAAAATTTCTGTTACGAACCAGAAATTTTATTTATTAAAAAAGGTCAAATAAGTTCCATACACAAATAGGTTATATTTTATTAAATGAACTTTCTGGTCGGAAACAGACTTATTTGAGCCGCGGCTTATACACCGGAAATTACGGTATTTGAAAACTCTCAATTAATGAATTTTAAACATAAAATGGAAGAAAACACTGGGATTGTATGTATCACGTTTGTCTAAAAATAGACTGCATGAGTCGTTTTTATTCTTCCAATATGTCTGACTTTAATTAATAATTTTAATTCATTTAAAAATATATTTTTAGACAATTGATCTAAATTCTGTTAAGGACATAACTTCAAAGATAAAGTTAATTATTCTTTTTTAACATAATGGTCGGTAACATTTTCTAAACATGAATTAAATGAGTTATACCTATAAAATATCCCTCACAATTAATTACGCACTGCAGAATTTTTATAGACCATGATAACAAAAAGTTTACATGTAACGAATAAAATAAAAAGTACAATTCTGGAAGCTTCTACAAGAGAAAATTTAATTCCTCTTCGTCTGTTATTTTTCTAACGAAACCATATTTTTAAAATGTAGATCCATTTTTACTGCTTTTGAACCCGGGAAAATGTTTTTATTGACCTCGTATGCAAGTCATAAACAATTTTACTCGTTGATTTTTTTCTTTTATTTTTAATTTCAGAAATGAAAAGTTACATGAAGTTTTTGATAAATATTATGAGCATACTTTTATTATATACGTAAATGGCTACTTGATGTTTCTGTTTTACAATGAAAGCAGCACTTTGTATACCGGATTCAGTAGCATGATACAAAGTTTTATGCATTTATTTTCTGCGCTATTTTAGACGAACTAGATTTACATGTTATTGCTATATTAGCTTCTAAAGCTTTTAAGACTTTATGCGCATGCTTATATAGTGGTGAAAACGATTATAGAAAAACCGTACGTAGCATTTCAGTACAAAAGCTATGAAAATAAAAATCTATTTTCTGCATTTTTTTATATAAATTAGTTTTAATATTATATGCTCAGAAATGCTACATATATCAATATTTCTTTCAAAATTTCGTATTGCGTATATTCTGTTTTCATTTTACATTTAAATGCGGATTTTTTAACAGAATATTTTGAGATTTTCATTATGATATGAGAAAGGATGATGATCCATATGGCACGTTTTTGAACCAAAAAATGGTGTAAGAAAACAATACATTCCAGTTATGTAATAAATGTATTATTTTAAAATTTAATATTTGTACTTTCCAGTTTAAGCGATATTTTCCCCTAATTAGCAATATTTCTAATTGTTAAGACACGCAAACTTAGTATGTGTGTAATTCTTTCCAAAATTGCCTGTTTTAGTATTTTTGTCGCCATTTTTAATATGAGCGCATTGACGCATTTTTTCTATTAGGTATTTTTTCAGGACATCACGAAGTATAATATGAAAATGTTGCAATACCGCCCTGATATGGTAAACGCAAACAAACAAGTCATAAATTGTTCATTCGGTAATTAAATCTGAGTATCACTGATTGTTCTACTGTTGTTTTGCCTTAATATTCTTAGTAAATGATTGTACGAACGAGTTTAGGAAAGTTATAAGTATATATTGTAGGGTCACTTGCATAATACTGACGATAATGATATTCGTAGTTGATATAAAAAAAGGGCTATTGAAAAAAATGAAAAAAAACTTGTGTGGTCATTGTTTGAAGAAAATCAAATCAGTAAATGAATGTGATGACGTGTGACAAAATATCATTGTGAAGTGAATTTAACTTCACATATTTCACTTTCTTAAAATTAATTACCCCATCCTCTTACTTTTTCTAAATTTCTCTTTCTTTATAATTATTTTATATTTCGTGTTATAAATCTAGCTACTCCCTGTATTTCTCTTTTATTAAGCGTTCTTTAATTCATTCGGATCTCTTTCCTCACCGCATAAATCATGTCGTTATAAATAAAAAAGAAAAATAATTTATTCCCATTATAATCCGCTCTTTTCTTTCGGCGTCTAAACTTTACTTACATTTTTACGCCTACACTTTTGTTCGTCTAGGTTTAATTCCTTTTAACGTATTTCATTATTTTCCCAGTTGTCCAGATGCCTTTAATATATAATATCTCTAACGTACCAATTCTATTTTTAACGCCACTCCTCAATTCTTTAAGCTAACCCCATGAGAAAGGGCTCCATGCGGTTTTGTCTGGTTTACCAAAATTCCATATCTCCTTTCTGGCACATAAATTCATTTTTTCCTTCATCTCTCCCCCATAGGCTTTTCATTAACGGACAGCACACCACCTGTTTCTCATCACGTTGTTCTCGCCAAAACAGTACGTTATCTGGCTGATTGGCGTATGTAATTATCGCCATGACTGCACTGTAACCACGAAAAGAAATTATGTAACAGCCCAGATTCTCTCTCTGCTTGTCGGTGATTAAAGATTGGTAATTGTTCGTGCCTCCTATCCAGTGCTCTCGGGCATTTTTATGCCTATGGATGCTTGCACCTGAACCCGTGGTCAACTTCATCTTACAATAAAAATATTTGTTTATCAAGAATTTCCTGACTTCGTATCCATCCACTCTCTGTGCTCTGTTTCCCTGGATATTAACAAATTACTTTTTGCAGCTTAACCGACGTAAAATTACTTCGCCAACAATCATCGTCACAATCATGCTGTTCATTATCTGATTAATAATCGAATTGACAATCGACATGCAGCTTGAACAAGCCTTTAAAGATTTTTCAATAATAATCTAGACATACAGCTTGAAAAATATATTATAATGTTTTGATCATATATAACAGCAATTGTTCTCCATTGCCTTTCTTCTTGGTATTTTCAATGCAAAATCGAAACAGATACGATAAGGTATTGTTCACATGTAGCTTCAGTTTTATGGGCCAGAGACACATTTATGAAGTGACGCCCCCTAATACTATTTTCGACGTTTTATCATAAATGCTATCACAACCAACTGATCAGAAAAAAAGCCAGAAAAAACAAAAAAGCGTCTGGTAAATAGAGATTTAAAGTTGTTTTGACTTCTTTCCTAAATATATAAATAAAATTTAATAAATGTCTAAAAATTCCATTTTGCTTCGTGCATATTTCTTGGTATTTCACATCATAATTATGTTTTAAAAATATTTTAAACTAATTTGTTTCCTTATTTCTGATAACCTTATCTCATATATACGGAGGTTAAGGACATAAAACTTGTTTGTGTCAAAAAACGGGCTTTCTAAAGTGTCTCTATTTTAAGCTAATTTGTTTCCTTATTTCTTTTGACGTTACATCACATGTACGCAGGTTAAGGATATTAAATTTGTTTGTGTCAGAAAACTTTCTAAAGTGTCTGATAGTCGTTGTAAATATAGAGTGCTGAGCCGAAAATTAGACGCTAGCTTTTGAAAAAGAAAAACAGAAACCAAAAGAAAAACTTCTTTATGCTCTATTATTCACAAACATGTATTATAATGCAAAACTGAAATACAATTGTCATCCCATCATTAGTTAAATACTGAATGTCTAATAATACTTGCCCAACACAGTTCATTCATTTTTAGTATTTCTGTATTTTAGACCACGTCGAATGGATATCTTAATATCTCAATTGTATTAAAACTACTTATTTAACGAATACCAGAACAGTTGAACAGTCGATAACATTCAAGGGTCTTTCTGACTGACTAAGTAAACGCCGCCGTGGATATGAATAGTTCCGTATTACAGCTTTCACAAATGAAAACGTCAGAACTGTTGTTTTTATTAAATAAAAGTGTCTTATTTTTTTCCGGTGCAAATTTTTCACTTTGTAATATAAAATATGTTAATTAATAAATTCAGTACTATTATTTTTATATAAAATAAAAATATTACTTGAATACACTTAAAATGCCCTAAATTGATATACGCATTCAGTTTTTTCTTAAACTTTTGCTGGATGGATGTTCTTGTATTTGGAGATATAAAGTTTGTAGTCAGAAATATGATGACGGCGCTAATATGTTTGGAAATATAGAGCAATTGAAGCAGTCTTTAACAATTTAAATGTATTGTGTATAGTAATTACAATTTCGCAAGCTGCATTATACCACAGCCAATGTTTTTTTTTAAATTACCCCAATTTCCGAATAGATTTTTTTATTACATTTAATAACAGACTTTCTGTGTTTAACCTTTAAGCGAGTGCGTTTTTTTCCCAATAAACGATGTTTTTTTTAATGGAGAATAGTTACACTTTTAAAAATGCAAGATATTTTTTAACAATACTGGGAGATATGTTAGAAGAACAAATACATATCTCATGATTAAAATTGAATTTAAATTTTGGTGCAATTTTTGACAACGAAATTTCGGAAAAATATTTTTGTCGTGTGATTTGCACCACTACAACGTTTGTAGGGGTAAATGAATCATCCATTACTATCTTGAAATTTTGGGAGTTATTTTGAATAAAAGACGTGCTAAATTGGAAAATTTTATAACAACTAGTTTTGACACCAGTATTTCGAAATATCTGCCAGAAGTTTTGAACATTTTTTTTCAGTTAATAATAGGAAGTGTGTTATTAAATAAGGCATTTGAAAAATCGAATTGAAAATTATGATATTTTTTAATACATGATGCTGGCCGCAAGATTCCGCAACTTGCGTACTTGAAATCCCTAATTGTGTATCGTATATATTAAAATTATACAGTTCTAAAGACTACAAAATAAAAAATATAAGGAGTAGTACTTTTATTGTACGTGATATAGTGATTTAAAGTAGAAAATCGATAAAGAATTCCCTCATTTTGCAAGAGAAAATGTGGTCTATCTGAACGAAAATAGTTAAAATATTCCAAAATTACGTGAAACTCGTTGGGTTGAACGCTTCGACGTAATTTTGCATTTTTGTTTCAAACATTTATATTATTACTATTATAGTGATGCTATAATATTATTTCTTATTGAACTAAGAACAGATTCGACGTCTTTAAAAGCGATACTTTTGTTTCGCTCTACTTAAGTTTGACTCCATCATTACAATAGATATAATGTAATATATTTTTCTTCAGACTCCAAACATAGTTCTCAAAGTATAGTAGAAAATATAATAGTTGTATTAAATGCATTCCGTAACTCTTTTTCAAAATATACTGAAATGTATACGGAAGTCTAAATATTGCCACAGCCGATGACGTTGAAATTGCTAATCCCAGAACTGTATGTACGATAGATGGTACATTGAATTACTAAATCGTAAAGAATATATCGTCAATAATAAGAATATTGAATGTTTACTGGCGGTTATACTGGCGGTTATAATGGCGGATTTCATTACTTTGATTTTATGAACAAATTTTTCACGAAAAGAATGTGTAAATATAATTTAAGTTTTACAATTTAATCCGCGCACATTTTAAAGAAGATAATAAAAATAATTCAATTACAGAGGGAGATAAAGTATATGAAAAAGATTTTCCAGAAACAATTAATGAAATACGGTGTCTATTATACAATGTGATTCATAATGGATGGGACAAAAAGAAAGCATGATTGTGAACGTTGTAATTAATATACACTGCTCAAAACAATTAAAGGATATTGCAGTTTTAGGTGGATTTTGTATCTGGGAAACTTTTTAGCTGATTGATACATGGTCGACAGACATAGTAGGTTATATGACAATAAATTACACATGTTTGGCAGAAAAAAATGCATTTTATTGCGCATTTGTGTACAAAAGGAAAAAAACACAATTTGTGCATATGAGAAAAAAAGAATAAGAAAAGGTGTTTTCTTCAAAGAAAATCATCTTCAGTAGGGGTATGGTTTCCACGGGCTGCCAGCAACGTTGAACACCTTTGCGGCATGGACTCAATGAGGCTATTAATGACGAGTTGGGGTACTCTGCCCCACTCTTCCAGAAGAGCTCTTTCCAGTTCTTGGAGAGTTTGTGGGGGTTGTTGGCGGCCAGAAACTCGTCTTCCTAGAGCGTCCCAAACGTGCTCGATTGGATTCATGTCTGGAGAACACGCTGGCCATTCCATTCGAACGATTCCTTCCTCGAAAAGGAAATCCTCCACCAGGTTTGCACGATGTGGCCTGCAGTTATCGTCCATTAAAATGAAGTTATCTCCGATTGCTGTAGCGTAAGGGACTACAATAGGTCTGAGGATCTCATCCCTATATCGGCGACCAGTCAGAGCTCCATCTCGAATGATGTAGAGGTCAGGTCGCCCATCAATGGAGATGCCACCATACACCAACACTCCTCCACCGCCAAATCTGACACTTTCGTGCACGAACGCAGGATTATTCCTACTGCCACGGTCCCTCCAGATGAAAATACGCCTATTATCCGGATGCACAGAAAAACGGGACTCGTCAGAAAACAGAATATTGCTCCATTCATTTCTCCTCCAGTTGACATGCTCGGTTGCCCCCTCCCTGCGGTCGCGACGATGCCTTGATGTTAATCTAACACATACCATCGGTCGGCGAGCATACAGACCTACAGCATGGAGCCGGTTTCGGACAGTCTGAGTTGAAATCGTGGTGCCTGTAGCCGAGCGAAGGTGTTGTTGGAGAAGAGTAGCTTTCATGTTTCGGTGTCTCCGAGCTGTTAACGCTAAATACCGATCTTCATTGGGCGTTGTTGCCCGTCTATGACCTTGCCCTGGTCTTCGGCCTGCACATCCACTCTCCAAAAAACGGTTCCAGATCCTGGAAATGACACTTTGTGACACTCCAATGGCTTGCGCTACTTCGGCTTGAGTTTGGCCCCCTTCTAACCTATCAACAATTCTCGAAGCTTCTGAATCTGTCAAATGACTTCGCTGAGACATCGTACTCATCGAAACAAAGCAATCACTGAATGCCGATCATCCTTGTCTTCATTCTCTTTTATCCAGTTGAAAGTCAAATTTCATTCGCTGCCGCTGAAGCGACGTTTTTGACGTCGAACTCAAAATTTACATACTCCACAGTTTGAAAACCAGAAAAATTTGCATTTGTGATTCTCTTCTTCTATTTTCGGCAAAAAAAAATTCGTTTATATCTTTATTTTATATAAAACTTCAAATATCCTTTAATTGTTTTGAGCAGTGTATTTAGAAAATTCCAATTTACCTCAAAACTACATTTATTCAAGTTTCTACAGATGTTCAATATGTGCCCCTCCGGTGACACGACAAATTTCTACACGGTAATCAAGCTCCTGCCACACTCGTGATAGCATATCCCCTGTGATGGAGTTCAACACTGCAGTTATCCGTTGCTTCAGTTCCTCTAAGTCCTGAGGAAGTGGAGGCACAAACACCTTGTCTTTAACGAAACCCCAGAGAAAAAAATCAGAGGGCGTTAGATCTGGTGATCTCGGCGGCCAATAAAGACATGTCAAATCCTGTTGCCCAGCACGGCCAATCCAGCGATGGGGTAGACATTCGTTCAGGAATTCACGTACATTGTTACTCCAATGTGGGGGTGCACCATCTTGCTGCAAAATGAAATCAGGAACAGCTTCCTCCAGCTGGGGGAGCAACCACTCAGAGAGCATGTCTTGGTAAATGCCCCATTAATCGATTTTTCAGCAAAGAAAAATGGACAAAAACACAACTTTGATAAAGCGCAGAAAACGTTCACCTTGGGAGAATCACGCTGATGTTCAAATGTTACATGGGCATTTTCCGTGCCCCAAAATCGCAAATTATGGCGATTAACTTTACCACATGAGTGGAACGTGGCTTCATCGGTAAACACCAGTTTGTTCTCGAAACCATTCCCGTCGAGCTTTTCTTAAAATTTCACACAGAAATTCTTACGCAACGGTTTGTCAGTAGGTTTTAAAGCCTGGACCATCTGATATCTGTACGGCTTGAATTGGAAACGCTTCCGTAAAACACGCCACACCATTGTCTGAGGGACAGCCAGTTCTGCACCTGCACGTCGCGTTGATTTTGAGGGACTCCGTAAAAACGAATGACGAATTCTTTCAATCACTTCGGGTTTTGTTTCTTTTCGTCCTGGGCTTTTGTTCTTGCATAAGCAGCCGGTATCCTGGAACTGCTTCAACCACCTGCTTATGTTATACCGATGCGGTGTTTCTTTACGAAATTCCGTGCGAAAATGTCCTTGCACAACAGTTACCGAGGAGGTTTTGGCATAACGCAGTACGCTTTCTCCTGCATGGACGACATTTTGTTTAACAGTGCCTCTAGCGATGAGTTCGTCATTCGATAATTTTTTCTTGTTGCCAAATAAAACTTGTATAGTTTTAGTTGCGGAATAAATTTGTTTCTGCTGAATAAATCTATTACGGCAGTCACACTGCGCTATTCTTTTTGGCCCATTCATTATCAATCACCCGGTATATTTGGGATAAACGCTAAACAGATAAAGCGAAAATTGACAACCCTTTAACAGCAATAAATGTTTTTGTAAGTGCATTAGATGGATTTTATCGTAATATCAAAGTTCGGTTACATAATTTAACAATTTAGTCAACAGAAACGCATACAGATTAAAGGTTGTGTTTTGATCCTTTTCTACACTAAGAAGACTTAAAACATATTTCATATCAATTTCATAGGGCAAAGACTAAATGGGTTAGCACAGTTAAACATTCACAGATATTTTACTGTAAAGCCTGATGAAGTATTAAACAAGTTTACAATGAAACACAACAGAAAACAATCAAATATTACGTATTGAAAGACAACTTTCAACAAAATGTATTTACACATTCTTTAGGTGATCAACCAAGCAATAACGTTTCGCTAAATTCACATTTTTCGAAGTAAGTTACATATTAATGTGCTCGATTTCCTTTAGAAATGTTATTCCTTCTCTTTTAACTTGTATATTAAAATACAAAATACAAAAAAAAAATACAAAAAAAAAAAACATTTCATATTTTTTAATAATTAGATTTGTCTTAGAAAATTGGTTTAATATATAACAATGGTGAAAAATAACTAAAACACAATTTTTGTAGGAATATTCTAATTGCACTAAAATAAATACAATGAGTGATCTACGAATAATTGGCGAGTAAGATTACACTAATGTGTATCCAAGAATGTAGCTGTCTGAAAATATTTTATGGAAATATTCAGCTTAGTTCTGTTGCATAAAATTCAATTTAATTCCAATGGTTTATGAACTGAGGAAGGTATAGAACGTTTAAATTTGTTTTGAGTTTTTACGTGTACATTTATTATAGAACTAACAAGGGAACAATTATTCGCAAAATTTTATTTCACAGCTAAAAAATTGTGAATGATTTAATTTGTTTAAATGTGTGCATAATTTAATTTATATGACAAAAATTGAAAACTGTTTCTATATTAATAATCCCTATAGTTATTTTTTAGATATCTTTATTAAAAATCCGTATAATTGTCATTTCGTGAAAATCTCAGAAAATTCTGAATGATTACATTTGGAAGAAATAAATAAAGCTTAAAGAAACTTCAACTTGTCAATTACACTATAATTCAGCTCTTCAATCATGAGATAAAAATTACACCTCAAATGTAGTTTGTCTGCTGGAGAATAAAAAGCAAAGATAACAAATGTTATGGACTATCTATTTATGCGTATAATGAACAGTTCTAACAAAAATACAGAAAATCTAAACTTTCAAATACTTAATGCAAGGAAATTTTTTATTTTGTATCTAAGTACTTGATTGATACGTAATATTGATGGTTAAATTTATTCAAATGACCTCAAATTATAACATATAATAAAAAAAAGAAAAGAAAAAAAAGAAAACTGCCCAGTTAAACTGAGAGCATTGAGCTCACAGGCAATTCTCACTAATTGTTTATTATACTCTTATTTCAAAGAATTTGAAATAAGCCCCTCGAAAAATAAAGAAATCAACAATATATTAAGGGGGGGGGATCCCCCCGTTACCCCCTCATAGTTAACTAATGAACCCCTTAAACTAATCAGGGAAGTCTCTAATTACAATGAATATATATATACAAAATTTGAAAAAAATCGAATAATTCTGCATGAAAAACCATTTATCTAAATTAAGGGAGGATTAGCCCCCTCTTTCCTCCTTTTCACTTAACCAATGAACCCCCAAAACTATTCAGAGAAGCGCATTATCACAATGAACCTATATACAAAATTTGAAGAAAATCGGATAATTCTGCATGAAAAACTCATTTATCTAAATTAGGGGGTTATCCCCCCTTTCCCCCTTTATACTTAACCAATAAACCCCCAAAACTATTGACAGAAGCGCATTATCAAAATGAACCTATATAAAAATTTGAAGAAAATGGGATAATTCTGCATGAAAAACCTAGTTATCTCAATTATGGGGTGTTAGTCCCCCGTTTCCCCCCTTTATGCTTAACCAATGAACCTCCAAAACTAATCAGGGAAGCGCCTTATCACAAGGAACCCATAAACAAAAATTTAAAGTAAAACGGTTAGTTCTATCAAGAGTTATCGCGTTACGTACATACATACATACGTACGTACGTATGAGCCAATGCCCTCAGCCCGTACGTACGTACATACATACAGAACCGGCGGGCACATAAGCTCTCAGGCTTTGATAGCCTGTGAGCTAAAAACACTTTACTCCTTGAATAAAGCAACTTTTTCTTTATCTAATAGCATTAAGGTTGTGGATAACTAAATGATAATATTTTTCTATTTTTACCAGTTGAATTGATAAACGTCTAGATTGTCCTCATTATGATCTATTTAGACATCTATTAACCCCTTAACTCTCGCGCTCGTATTATTCACGGGCTGGGTATGATAATTTTTAAAATTTCAGATTGCTTGATTCCCACCAGTGTTTTAAAACTTTTTTTTTGTTTTGTTTTCTTGTATTTCAATATAGAAGTTAAAACAGAAAGAATAACATTTCTAAAGGAAATTGAGCACATTAATATATAAGTTACTTTGAAAGTGTGAATTTAGCGAAACGTTATTGCTTGGATGATCACCTAAAGAATGTGTAAACACATTTTGTTGAAAGTTGTCTTTCAATATGTAATATTTGATTGTTTTCTGTTGTGTTCCATTGTAAACTTGTTTATTACTTCATCTTTACAGTAAAATATCTGTGAATGTTTAACTGTGCTAACCCATTTAGTCTATCCCCTATGAAATTGATATGAAATATGTTTTAAGTCTTCTTAGTGTAGAAAAGGATCAAAACCCAACCTCTAATCTGTATACGTTTCTGTTGACTAAATTGTTAAATTATGTAACTGCACTTTGATATTAGGATAAAAGCCATTTACCGCACTCACAAAAATATTCATTACTGTTAAAGGGTAATCAGTTTTCGCATTATCTATTTAGAGTTTGTTCCAAATATATAATGGCCACCGTATTTCATTAATTGTTTCTAGAAAATCTTTTTCATATACATCAGCTCCTTCTGTAATTGAATTAGTTTTATTATCTTCTGTAAAATGTGCGGGGATTAAATTGTAAAACTTAAATTATATGAATATTAAAGCATATTTCTTTTGTGAAAATTTTGTTCATTATTTAATGAAATTGACTGTATTCTGTCATTATTTTATCTGCCATTAAATAAGTTGAATATTTCTACTTAATAAAAGTGGGGACAATCAAACAATCTGAATTTAAAAAAAAGTAGCCTACACGTATCGGCGTAACTGTTAAGGGGTTAAAATATGGGGGCTGTGAAAACGAACATTTTTAAAGACATGAGTAATCTCAAATTTGGCAATTTTTAAAATTTAGACGAAATTTTATGTGTTACAATATTACTGGGCAAAATTTGCGTTAAGTACAGGGTGTCATAATTAAACGACCCTACTTTAAAGTTGTCTACAGACGAAACTATTGGTCAGAAAGTTGTGAAATTTTGTGAAGGACGTAATGAAGCAATGGGAATTTGTTTAAGCAAAAAATAAAATTAGTTCAAAATTTCGCCACAAGATGGCGTTTTTAATGAATCAATCGCATTTTAAACATTTGGTAAGTATGATAAATCAAGAACATTTAATAATTATACATTTAGCATACATTTTAGATAGTTTACATATTTTATTGCAACAAAACGTGTTCCACATGACGTCCATCATTTTCAACTACCATCTGGAATCGTAGGATAGCATGTTCCACAGTTGACAACAGTGTGTTCTGGGAAATAATAAAAACATGTCGTGAAAATATCTTTAAGATCAGGTAAAGTTCTTGGTTTATCATGACTTGCAGAATGTTTCAAATGCAATTGACTCATTAAAAACGCCATCTGGTGGCGAAATTTTGAACTATTTTTTTTCGCTTAAACAAATTCCCATTCTTTCAGTATGTCCTTCAGAAAGTTTCACAACTTTCTGACGAATAGTTTCGTCTGTAGACAACTTTAAAGTAGGGTCGTTTAATTATGGACACCCTGTATGTATCCCAACTCCTCTGTAATATCCGTAATATTTATAATAATAAGGAAAGAAGGTTGTGTGAGAGAGAGTACGTCTATCCGCTGTGTTTAAGAGAGCACTGCACGCAGAGCTACAAGATTTGGCAGGAAGGTATACCTCTATACACGTAGCTATGCAATTTGAAGGCCAATTTTGGATTTTTTGATTAAATCTTTTAATTTAATTTTTTTATGTGATTTTAAATGTTTTTACGCATGTATTTAAATGTTTTTTGACATTGGTAAAAATAATTGCGTTTGAAACATTTATCCTAATGTCTTGTTAATGTCAATCTTGTCCTCCGCGATATTTGAATTTTTAGCGATTTATAATGCGATTTTTTGACATTCATGAGAGAAATTCTGTTACAATGTTTTAGCCCACTAAAATAAATTTAGTCCTCTTCGACTTTTGAATTTTTATAATTTTTAATGCGATTTTTAGTTTTTTTTTCACTTTCTGCAGCAATTTTGAGGCATTCGTAAACGGATTTATAATTTGAACATTTAGCCTAATACAGTTTTTTTTGTCCTTCGGGATTTTTCAATTTTTAGCAATTTTTAATACGATTTTCAGCGCGATGTTTAGCGTTTTTTTTTCACGATCCGCGGTGATTTTTTGACATTTATAAAAATAATTTCAATTTAAAACTTTTAGCCTAATAAAGAAATTTTTTCCGCCGCCATTTTTGCATTTTTAACGATTTTTAATACGCAGTTAACATTTTTTCGAATTGAGCTTTAATTTTTTGACTTTCGTGAAAAAATTCCGGTTACAGTGTTTTAACCATGTGTATTAAATTTTCTTCTCTGCCATTTTTGAATTTTTAACTTTTTTCATGTGGTTTTTAGCGTTTTTCGCATTTTGATGCGATTTTACACATTAGTAAAAGGAATCTACGTTCAATCTTCTAGTCCAATATAGTAATTTTTATCATCTTTTCAATAAAGTTTCACTGTGATTTTTAGCGTTTTTTCGCGTTCTGGGGCGAATTTTTGACATTCCTAAGGATTTCGGTTTTAAACTTTTAGCCTAATATAGTAAATTGTCTCCTCAACAATTTTTGAAGTTGTGGAAATTTTTATGCGATTTTCAATGTGGTATTTAGCATTTGTTTGCGTTACACGGCGATTTTTTTACATTAGTGGAAGGAATTCGGTTTTATATATTTAGCTTAATATAGTACATTTTGTCTTCCGCAATTTTTGAATTTTTAAGAATTTCCAATGCGATTATTAGAATTTTTTGTGTTCCGATCTTTTTTTCCTTTTACATTCGTGAAAGAATTGCGGGTTCAAAGTTTTAGCCCAATGTACTAAATATTGTCCCCTCCGATTTTTGAATTTGGAGCGATTTCAATTTTTGGCGATTTTAAGTGGGTATTGTTTGCGTTTCATGGCGATTTTTTCACATTAGTAAAAATAAATTCGGTTTTCATCTTTTAGCCCAAACAGTAAATTTTGTTCTCTTTTCAATAAAGTTTATTCGGAATAAGTACAGCGATTTTTGAATTTTTCGTGAAATTTTATGTGATTTTTAGAGATTTTTCGCTTTTTGTGGCGATTTTTCAACATTCATTAAGGAAATCCTGTTTTAATATTTTACTCTACTATAGTAAATTTTGTCCTCTTCAATTTCTGAAACTTGAGTGATTTTTATGCGATATTCTGCTTTTTTCCGATTTGCTGCGATTTGTTCACATTAATAAAAGGAATCCATTTTATATCTTCTAGCCGAAAATAGTAAAATTTGTTTCTTTTTAAAAATTATTATTCGTAATTCATGCAACGGTTTTTAAAGATTACGCTATTTTTTATAGTGAGTTTTAGAGTTTTTTCGCCTTTCGTACGATTTTTTCACGCCGGGCGAGTCATCTAGTATTTAATATTTCACACAGTTATTAGCGTCATGGTACTTTTTAGACGTTAAGTAGGGTATTTTACAAGTTATGAACTATAACTGAAAATATTGCAAAAAATCAAAAGAATTGTTACGAAAATTAAGGACTTTCATCTAAATATATCTTATCTAAAGGAAGTGAGAAAAAAGATGTTTCTAAACATTTGACTCTTATCAATATAAAAACAAGAACGAAAAATCATGCGTCAAACATAGATTATGTAACACTTTCCAACGCTTCCAAAATAATTTTACAAAACATTACCGTTTAATAAGCTGAAATACAAGATCTAAGTAAACAATTTGGAAAACGCATAACATATTTAAAAACTTAATTTCAAGAATTTCCAACATATACAATATTCGAAAAAATATCCGAATACTGTTATTCAGCCCTGTATATGATCTATAGATTTGTATATATACTACATAGGATGCTAAATTTTAGTTTAGTTAGGAAACGCGTAGCACAGTTTAAAATTCTCCTTCTGGAGTTTCTGTCAATAGACGGAAATGTGTTCGCGAACTTTTGTGCTTCCCTGTATAGGATCTACAGAATTTATACACACCACGTAATAGACAAAAAGTGAGTTAAATTTAAAATCGCGCTCAGTAACTTAAAACGCACTTCCATGAATTATTGTTAACAGACAGTAGAAAATTCTTTTGTGTGTCCCTGTAAATGAACGATGACTGCTATACTCACACTATTCTGTAGTAAGCCTCTTGTAATGCACCTTAGTGATATATATAAATTTCAATGCGTTTAAAATAGTGAAACATTATTTAATTAAACTGCAAACGATTTTTCTCCATAGACGTAATGTAACGGAATTCTTTTGACTGTCCCTGTAAAGTAACTATAAGTGCTATGCACACCCTATTCCATATTACGTTTCTTGTAATGCACCTTAGTGATATATATCAATTACAATGTATTTGAAATTGTGTAACATCATTAAAATAAACCGCAAATGATTTTTCCCCATAGACCGTAATGTAACGGAATTCTTTTGAGTGTCCCTGTAAAAAAACTATAAGTGCTACACACTTCAGTTGAAATAGGGAACATGCTATAGATAACGACAATAACTTTTAAAAATTTCAGCGCAATCCGAGCATATTTACGGGAGTTAGAGCACGGACAGACGGCAGACAGCCAGACAAACCGAAGTCACAAACACTTTTCAACTAGGTTGGAAAGTGTTAAAAAGGTACGTTTTGGTGTATAAAATTATATATATGTAGCATTTTGACGAGGTTGAGATATTACGATGAATACTATTCGATGAAAAGATGGCAGTCCTTCAATGGTATAGCAAGTTGCAGTCGAATTTAGCGAGTATGGCGAAGTAGTAAGGCAATGAAATGAGATCACAGAATTTCTCCAGTAAATCCAGCCAATCTCCAGACAAATAATTTTATTAGAAGACGAACAACATATAAACGATTCCCAAAGGGTCTAAAACTTATAGCCCTCGGGCTAACGTTGCTTCACTTCATTGAATTAAGATGTTATTGGGCCAGTTGAATATTCTACGGTCATACAAATACCAGACACATACTTGTTTAGCTTCCGACAACGTCAAAAATCTGCCGCTCCGACCGGCGCGGGCCAGTTTTGATCTCTCCGCGGAAACATACACAGAATTACGTCACGAGCGCTCAACCCAATGAGTGAGAAGCTAGCTCCAGCCCAACGAATGAGGCTAGAGGGCGAGGTTAAAACATTAAAGAATCCCCTTACTTGGGTGCGGACCAATTTAGAAGTTAAAATCCCAAGCGCGCGAAAAATTCAGAGCAATAATAATAATAATAATAAAAAGAAAATGGCTTTTAAAAAACATTCGAAATAAGAACGCGTCTCAGAATTTTATAGATTGGGGAACTGATAAAAGTTACGAATGATCTTAAATTTTAGATTAAGATTTGGAATAAAATAATTATTAATATACGGATATTTACTTTTAAAAGGACTTTAAATAGGAATAGATATTATTAAGAATTAAGGAAATACTGACTATGACAGAAGTTAGATTAATTTTAAAATATTAATGCGAATAAAATGGAAGGATATGAAGGAAATAAATTTTTATATAACATATATATAACATTTTTCATAAAAAAATTTAAAATCAATAAAATATACATTAAAACATGCTTAAAATGTGACAAAAGATGTTGAAAACGTTAAAATATAATCATTTACATCCCGAGACTTTCGATCACTATCGTTATCATCTTCAGTGGGGATGAGTGAGCTTAGTGTACGAATGTCGCTTTCACTGTGTTAATATGTAACGGAGTTTTAAACGAGGCCAGTCTATTATTCTGTAGGGGTGTATCAGGAAATGTCCATTAGTTCCGGCGCTGGGGTTCTTGATGATTTCAAAATACTAAACCAGATTTTAGGTACATTATAGGATAAGCAATCATTACAGACTCTATTTCCTTTACATAAAACATTATCCTATAATGTACTGTAACAAAGGCTGCAGGGTGCAGTATTTCTCCAAAAGAACGCTTGTTTCCTTCTGAACGTTAGAAGATGCTCGCAGAAGTGGGGAGGGGGTTGGTCATTGTGGAGCAATGACCGAGAACTTCCGCCCTTACCCCCAGTGGACAGTGTACACGTAGACGTGGAGAAGCATGGAGTCTGTTGTTGGAAAGCGAGCGATGAAGTTCGCTTGTAAACAGCTCCGGTTTTAGTGAGATGTTTTTGTTAGTGCTTTCCGCTGTGGAACAGATATGTGTTAATTGAAAGCAGAAGTGTTTTATTCTGCGGTGATTATGAAGATCACGATTAAATTGCAAATCACAAAGAACTTGTACATAATATTTTTTTTTAATTAAATAATTTTTAATTGAATCCAGTGGATTCTTTATTAGTTTAGCTGTGCGTGAATTTTTGTGTTTGGAATTAACACTCGCTACACCCCAGCTTATGATTCATGGTGGCAGTGCTCGTTGGGATGTTGGAACTTGATTAATTAGTTCCACGAATCCTTAGCCACCTTCTGCAAAAAAAATTATAATTGTGAAAGTCGTGCAGTTATCGTATAAGCACGCATTTTGTGGGAGAAATTTGCCGACGATTTCCACGAGTTTCGGAACGGCCAGGTATCCAGAGTTTTATTTTCTGACATTTGGAGTCTCTGTAAAGAAGAATCAGTGTTCTGTCCGAAAGGTCGAGGATTCATTCTTGTGAAGTGGAGCGAGTGGATACCATCGATAAAGATCCGGTGTGGAGCTTCATTTCTCTTTTACTGGTTATCTGCCGACCCTGGAATTTTCCTGGAATTTGCTATGTGTTCCCCAGCGTAAACATCAAATATGGAATGGTAAGCCCCTATATTTCTCGTGCATGCTGAATTTTGGGAGGTCCGATTGTTATATATACATGTACATAAATTTAGTAGAAATAATGTTGGGCTAAGTAATTTGAAGTAGGGTTTATTATTATTATTATTACTTCAAGGTTCATGCGTACGGGGTAGCTATAAGTTATTTTATATTCTCTGGTTATTGTACTAATGTTCTCAGGTAAATATTTATTGCAGAAGTGGCGGGTTATTTATTTTATATGTGTTTTTTTTCTTTTGTGATAAGTATAAAGATTAAATTATTTTTTATGCACATGTAGAGTGCTAATGCAACTAAACAATATGTGTTACAGTGTGAAAGCATTTGTTTAGAGGTAGAGATATTCATTAAATTAGGAGATTGAATTTATGAAAATTATCACTGTGAAATCATTTTTAAATTTAATTCATATTCCTAGTAGAAAGGAATTTTGTTTAAATTAATTTTCTTTTGTGATAAGTATAAAGATTAAATTATTTTTTATGCACATGTAGAGTGCTAATGCAACTAAACAATATGTGTTACAGTGTGAAAGCATTTGTTTAGAGGTAGAGATATTCATTAAATTAGGAGATTGAATTTATGAAAATTATCACTGTGAAATCATTTTTAAATTTAATTCATATTCCTAGTAGAAAGGAATTTTGTTTAAATTAATCTACTAAGTCTTTTCTTTACTGTGTGGTATTTTTATGAGTGTTTTTTGGGTTTATCTTATCATTTATGGTGTTTTATTTAAGGAGTTACTCAGTTTTGAAAAGAAAAGTAAATCCTTGATTTTCTTTGCTTTTTTATTGCTAATTCTGTTCGTGAAAATGATTGTGCTTTTTTGTATTTTGTGTTGAGATATTTTCTGTGTTTAATTATGGCCAGTTTCTTGAATAAACAAAATAAAAGCGTTCTGCTATTGCTCGCGGCCGATTTTGATACAGAATTACCTGCGGACAGTAAAAAGGTAGCGATAATTCAGGCAATTTTGCGTGCCTCTGATTATGAGGAGCAAATGGCTAAAGATATGTTGGAAGGGATATTAATAGAGAGGGAAAAACTGGCAGAGCAAGAAAGATCAGACAAATTAGCGGAGCAAGAAAGGTTAGATAAATTGGCAGAAAGAGAGAAAGATAGACAGTTGGAGTTAGAGAAGGCGAAGTTACAATACAATGTAGATACTACATCTCTAGCTTCCACGGTTTCTGTAGTGGCAGAAAGTAAAGATAAAAAAGTAAGTTTAAAAGATTTAGTCCCAAAATTTAACCCTAAATCCATTGACATTACTTTATTTTTTATGATTTTTGAGAGTCAGGCGTTAAAAGAAAATTTAGATGAATCTAATTATGTATCACAGCTTATACCCTTGTTGCCTGTAGATGTTGCTGAAATTATTGTAAAGGAACCGCTAGAGAAAAGGGATGACTATCAGCACATCAAAAGCGTTTTGTTAAAAAGGTTTAGATTAGGAGCTGGGACCCTTAAAACTAAATTTGAAAACCATCAAAGGAAGTCAGGTGCACTGTGGTCTGAACTTGTGTATGAGCTGAGAGGGTATTTGGATAACTGGTTGGAAACGGTTGAAGTGAATGATTTCGAATCCCTCAAAGAACTTATACTCACAGAGCAGGTGAAACGTAGAGTTCCTTTTGAAATTAAGGAGAAATTCTTAGACGAATGGGATGAGATGAAGACAGCGTCCTATTTAGCAGAAAAATGCGATAAATATGAGAGTGTGAGAGGGAATTTTAAGAAAATGGAAAATAAATTTTGGAATAATAAGTCATTTGGTAGGGACAGGAACGGTCAGGATAACTTCAAGAGTAAGGGGGAACAGGCAGCAAAGTCGGGAGGGGCTGATAAAAAGGATCACGCAAGTAGAAATTCTTGGAATAAAGATAAGTTTGATAGAAGGAAACCTATTGTCTGTTTCCAGTGTAACCGTGCAGGGCATATCAGACCGGATTGCCCAGATTTAAAACGTAAAGACTCTGGAGATGTAGTTAGTCACCTGGGTGTAGATGTTAGTTTAGGAGAGTGTTTTGCACCGTATTTCAAAAAGGCAGAAATTAATGGAATAGAACGGGATTACTTACGGGATACTGGGGCTAGCATTGATCTTTGTGACCGTAGCTGGATTGATAATGAGGATTTGATTGGTGAAGTCACTTGGATTAAACAACCCCTGGATAATGAATGTAAATGTTTGCCATTGGCTAGAGTTACAATTAAAGGAGATTTTGGAACGGTGGTCACTAAGGCAGCTGTGAAACCTATCGAGTTAGAACAAGGTTATTATTTGTTAGGAAACAAAACGGCTGAGCTTATTGAGGAGTCGAGGCGTAATACTGTACCGGTAAATGCTGTAATGACGCGCAGTCAGAGGCGTGAACATGAGAGAGAAATGTCCGCTGTGCAAGTTGAGAGTGAATTTGGTACGGAGGATGGAGAATCGGATGAAGGGGAGTCTAGTGGCGGTGAGGAAGAAGATGGGATAGTTATTCCGGAAAGGTTAGAGGCAGAGTCGGGTTTGGAGAAGGTATCCGCAGAGAAATTTAAGGAAGAGCAGATAAATTGCGCTTCACTTAAGCAGTTGTCGGAGAAGGCCAGTAAACCTAACGAAAAAGAATTTTGTGTTAGAGATGGTAAGCTTGTGCGGGTATCGCAGTCACGGAGAGGTGATGATAAAGTGCAGTTATGTGTGCCGGTAGTTTATCGAAGAGAAGTTCTAGCATTGTGTCATGAGCAGGTGTCAGGGCATTTGGTTACGACTAAGTCCAAGGATAGGGTTCTGAGGTGTTACTTTTGGCCAAACTGTTATCACGATATTGAGAATTATGTTAAGACTTGTGATACATGTCAAAAGGTAGGTAGCAATCGAGATAGGCGAAAGGCCCCTTTGAAGTTAGTACCGATAATTTCGGAATGCTTTACCAAAATAAATTTAGACGCGGTTGGTCCCCTGAAAACTAGTAATAAAAACAACAAGTACTTAATTACATCCATTTGCCTCGCTTCTAAATATCCTGATGCTATTCCGGTGGAAAACATCACTTCCACATCCGTTATTGATGCTTTGGTACAGATATTCGCTAAGACAGGTTATCCGAGAGAGTTGCGAAGTGACCTAGGAAAATCTTTCACCAGCGAGTTAACATCAGAATTTTTTAATGTATTTGGTACCAAAGTGTCGCATAGCTCAGTTTGCCATCCGGTGTCGAACAGCGTGGAAAGGATGCATTCTACTTTGAAGAAAGTACTTAAAGCCTTGTGTCTAGAGTCAGGTCAAGACTGGGAATAGGTTTTGCCTATGGCGTTGTTTGCTCTAAGAACTGTGACGCATGAAAGTAGTGGGTTTAGTCCTGCCGAGCTGGTTCATGGAAAAAATTTACGCATGCCGCACACTTTAGTTTATGAGAATTGGATGGGTCAAGGTAACACGGATCAAAATGTGGTAGATTACATTTTGAACTTGACAAATAGGTTGAAAAGGTGTCAGGATTTGGCAACTAGGCGTATGGAGGAATGTCAGGACAAAAGGAAGACATGGTATGATCGGAATGCGGTAACTAGAAAATTCAAAGTTGGTGACCAGGTGTTGGTTTTGGAAACATAAAAGACTCATAAGATGGCCGTAAATTGGGTCTGCACGGGAACTGTCACTGGAGTGATTTCGGAAACAAATTACACAGTTGACTTGCCAGAGAGGCGCAATAAGGCGACTATCTACCATGTGAATCTTTTGAAACCTTATTACAAGCGGCCTGAATTTCTTAATCTGCTGATTGACATAGATGCGGAAGAGGTGGAAGAAGATGCTGAGATCCCTTATCCCCTGCCAAAACCCACACAAATTGACTTCTGGAAAGTTGTGTATAACAGCGAGTTAGAGAAAAAAGTGACAGATAGCCAAATAAGTTTATTTAAGGAGGTTATAGAGAGAAATAGAAAAGTTTTTTCTTCAGACCCTGGACGTACCCATCTGGTAGAGATGGATATCGAGTTGACAGGTGAATCGCCGGTGAGGGCGAAACCTTATAGAATGTCACCTACGCAGACCGAAATTTTAAGAGAGGAAATCAGGAGACTATTGGAATTAGGAGTGATAGAAGTAGGGCAGTCTGATTTTACGTCCCCCATGATTTTGGTAGAGGTTCCGGGAAAGGATCCTCGTCCCTGTGTGGACTATCGCAGATTAAATGCGAAGACCCGAACGGAATTTTTTCCACTCCCCAATATAGAGGAGGTCGTAGAAAAGGTGAGTTCGGCGACTTACATCACGGTAATGGATTTAACCAAAGGTTATTTCCAGATACCATTGACCAAAAGGGCCCAAAGGTACGCTGCGTTTGTGACACCTTTCGGAGTATTTTTACCCAAGGTCATGATGTTTGGTCTCCTGAACGCACCTTTCTACTTTTGCAAATTAATCGCAAGTGTTTTGGGCGGGCTTGAATTGTTTGCCTTGCCATATATCGATGACATTGCGGTGTTCTCTCTTACACGGGAGAGTCACATGAAGGACATCGCTGAGGTTCTGAAGCGATTGTTAGAGGCCGGCCTAACAGTGAAACCCACAAAGTGTAAATTTGCACAGGATAGTGTGAGGTTTTTGGGTCACGAGGTAGGTTCGGGGAAGCGGTCTCCCAGTGACATAAAAGTGAAGGCTATCCAGGAATTTCCAACGCCTTCCACTAAGACGCAAGTGAGGTCATTTCTGGGAATGACGGGTTATTATTCACGGCATATAAAGGATTATGCAGTAATTGCAGTCCCCTTAACAAATGTTTTGAAAGGGAAGATCATAAAAGAAAAGATAGACTGGAGTGAGGAGTGCGAAAAGGCTTTCCAGGAATTAAAAGAGAAGTTAACCCAGAGTCCCGTATTGTACGCCCCAGATTATAGTCAGGAGTTTATTGAGCAGACCGACGCAAGTTTATATGGTGCTGGCATAGTCCTGTCACAGTTACGAGATGGGGAGGAACATCCCATTCTGTACTTGAGTACAAAATTTTCCATGGCAGAGCAGAATTACAGCACTGTTGAACGGGAATTGGCAGCAATTGCGTACGGTCTGAAAAAACTGAATCACTACCTGGACGGGAAGCGGTTTGTGGTCGAAACAGATCACAATCCTCTGACGTACTTAAAAACAATGATGGGGAACAATGCGAGATTGACTAGGTGGGCATTGTATTTGCAGTCATTCAACTTCAAAATCGAACACAAACCTGGGAAACTTCACGGGAATGCAGATGGGTTAAGTAGAACCTAATAGTGTAATTTCTTTACTGGATTCCCGAATTAGTATTTGTTTATAATTTTTATTTACGTGTTATTTTTTTTTTGTTATTTATTACTTGTATATATTTTGTGTGTAATTGGGTATTTTTTTAGAATTTACTTTTATTTTAAGGAATCGCACTGTGTCAGTTGTTGAACTCAGATAAATATCTCATCTGTTATATTAGATTTGATTACGAAAATGTTTTTATTATTTGAGTTGTTATGGAAATTCATAAGTGAAATCTAGGATTATCATGAGTCTTTCAAAACTGAGTACGCGTGCGTCTGTATGAACCTTGTATAGAGAAAAATCAAAGTGTATAAAGTTATTAAAGCAAAAGGTAAAAGTATTAAGATAAAGTTATTAAGGTATTTCCTTAGCATTTCCAACTGGAGTTTAGGTGTTGGGACCTCTCAGATTTAGTGTGTTAATAATGAGGGGCTCGGTACCTGGTTCAAATTTACATTTTCATAGGTGTATGCACCGTATGAAAATTCTTTAGGGGGAAGGAGCTGTAAAAACGGCTGCAGGGTGCAGTATTTCTCCAAAAGAACGCTTGTTTCCTTCTGAACGTTAGAAGATGCTCGCAGAAGTGGGGAGGGGGTTGGTCATTTTGGAGCAATGACCGAGAACTTCCGCCCTTACCCGCAGTGGACAGTGTACACGTAGACGTGGAGAAGCGGGGAGTCTGTTCTTGGAAAGCGAGCGATGAGGTTCGCTTGTAAACAGCTCCGGTTTTAGTGAGATGTTTTTCTTAGTGCTTTCCGCTGTGGAACAGATATGTTTTAATTGAAAGCAGAAGTGTTTTATTCTGCGGTGATTATGAAGATCACGATTAAATTGTAAATCACAAAGAACTTGTACATAATATTTTTTTTAATTAAATAATTTTTAATTGAATCCAGTGGATTCTTTATTAGTTTTGCTGTGCGTGAATTTTTGTGATTGGAATTAACACTCGCCTACACCACAGTACCTAAAATCTACACCACAGTACCTAAAATCTGGTTTAGTATTTTGAAATTATCAAGAACTCCAGAGCCGGAACTAATGGACTTTTCCTGATACACCCCTACAGAATAATAGACTGGCCTCGTTTAAAACTCCGTTACATATTAGCACAGTGAAAGCGACATTCGTACACTCAGCTCAGTCAACAGTTCCCCACTGAAGATGATCACGTTAGTGATCGAAAGTCTCGGGATGTAAATGATTATATTTTAACGTTTTTAACATTTTTTGTCACCTTTTAAGCATGTTTTAATGTATATTTTATTAATTTTAAATACAAGGTGAATATTTCATTCCACTTCAAATTCGTTTTTATTTCGAAATTTTATGTTAAAAAAATTTAATTTTCGATTAAAAATTAAAATGAAATATAGTATTAAATAATTAGCTAAAGAGGTTAATTAAACTAATGCATTTATTGCATCATTCGAACTGAGACACGTCGGCATACTTCTTTAGACTTGTAACTGATTCAATTGATTTTCTGAAATTTAGAAACAGGAGTTTTTGCAGAAACTGTTGACTCCAATATTGAAAAATTCTGGATACGGAATGCGAAAGAATGCGCCTGCAGAGGAATTTTAATCACTTAACAGTCACATTTTTTATGACTAAATACGTTATTTCAGTTTCTAAAAATAGCCTTTAACGGACCTGAAATATTTGAAATGACAAAAAATGACTGCAGTTTGATCATACTTTAGGAAGTCAGTAATTCTATTATACTTCTGCTATCTTTTGCATTTATTTGTTTCTGTTTTACAGAAATAGAAAATATATGTTTGTTGGAATTGTAAAAAACAACAACAAAAAGTTTAGCATTGTACGAAAAATTTAATCTTTCATAACTGGGTTTGTCACGATTTTAAAGTCAGGTTTCATATTTTTGAGTCGTCCTTTCTTTTTTATACTGCTTATTACGGTGTCTATCAATTATACCTCACAATCAAACAAAAAATTCTGAAAAAATAATAAAAATAATAAAAATTCAAAATTCATAAAAATGTATCCCATTTTTTATTTTAACTTGAAAAAAAATTATTTTTTTTCAGGTATAGTTTATAGGGAATTTAATTTCCTTTAAAAAAAAATGCTCAAAGTCAGTGTTTTGTGATAATTAAGTTAAAAGTTTTCTTTAACAGGTAAAACCAGTCTGCGCGGCTCAACGTCCGATCGTAATTTTAGCAATTTTTTTATGGAATTAACTGTACGTTATTCAAACATTATATATATATATATATATATATATATATATATATATATATATATAATACATTTTTTGTCATTTCAAACCTTTCTGGTCCCTTTAAGTGGTTATTTTTTTTAACATGGAGATTCTCTTTCTATAACAATGTTTTCTAATTTCAGGAGATGTGATAGTTTTCCTAAAATCTTTCGCATACGTAAAAAAAAATGCTACAGGTAAATTTGATTTTGCAAACAAATATTCGGTCACATGCCTGATGGTGGAGACTAGTAAGTGGTTAATGCAAATTACCAAGAAAAGCTTTTTGAATAACGCAACATCAATATGCGAGCACTGGGAGTATACTTACCTGTTCTTTTATGTTATCAAATTATACTGACATAAGTATGTATATAATCTGTGTTTGTTTTTTGTTGTTGTTTTAAAACACGATTTAAAAAAATAAAATGGAATCCTATACCACAAATGTAACAAAAACGATTTTCATACAATCTATTTCCAAATAACTTCTTAACTCGCAAGACACTGTTCAATATTAATGCATTTATTACACTTCAAAATAATTTCTTTTTTGAGAAATTCGATCAGAAATGCAAGTCTCTCTGGGAGTTGAGAGAACTGACTGTAAATATATGAAGAAAAATTAAACAGTTCAATAAATCTACTTTATTTACTAAAAAAAAAATTACTTCTAGTTCACGAAAGTATATTATGATTAAAAAAATTCTTTTCAGTTTTTAAATGTCAGTGTCTTTTTTGGTCGTGTCCTGCACAATATCTTCCATCTCTATTTTTTTTATCCTCAGAGTCAAAAAAAAAAAAAAAAAAAAAAAAAAAAGCAAAAACTTTTAAAGGATCGATAAGGCAGACTTGCAGTAGAATGATTTAATGCTTGTATTGCGGTGAGCGATAATAAAAAATCAAAGAGAAGATACTTTTAACAGAGTCCCTTGCTAATTGTGGTTGATAACATTTCTTTTGGGTGTAAATAAAAAGAGTTTTAATCATGATAAACTATGTTGCCTACTGTACTTGAGAGGTCGGTTCAGAGAATTTTTCTTTTTCTTTTTTCTTTTCTTTTCTTTTTTCTTTTTTTTTTTTTTTTAGAAAAAAGAATTGTAGATTGTATATTTGTTTTTAACTAACGAAACTGTATATTTATGAAGGAAAATTCATTCGTTTAATAAAAGTTATTTGAAACATTTTAAAACTCACTATTAATTAAAATATACGGAAATAAAATAGGAATCTTTATTCATAAAATAATGTAATCTGTGCAACTTCCAATATATCAATGTAAGATGTTATATTCTTGTAACTAAAAATAATTCTTTACATGGATATTTTTTAAACCTCAGTGGACTAATACACCAGAAGATCTGTATTTACCAAAGCAGAACAGTTGAATGATAGGCTTCTTGAACATAGCCTAGGAATATGAATAAAAGGCAAATTGTTAACGCATATTCTTGTATATTGTCACTGACAACATTTCCTCGTAGTATGCGTAAAATTGGGGAGTTTTAAACATAATAAACATTATTATCTATTATACACAGAGATCCACCCAGATTGTTTTTAGCTTGTCAATTTAGAAGGATAAAATATGTACAATTGGAAAAAAAATCCATACAATTTAATTTCTAAATTGCATCGAAAAGAAGAAACCGAAGTAGCCACTGCAGTAGAAAACATTTCGTTTTCCAATTTATGTTAAAATAAATAATCTTAGAAGGCCGTGTTTATACAGAAATTATACCAAACTTTTAGAATTTCCAATAAAAACACCTAATTTTGACAAAATAATTGGTATTTACGGTACATTTTACCTTTGGATACGAAACAGGAAGTTATTCGGTCAAGTAGTTTAGGAATTATGAAGGTTTAAATTTTGGAACTCCTAATGTTAAAAAAATTTTAATCGCTGGAACAACTTGACGGAATATGCCATTATTTTGTATTCGCATATTTCAATATTCTAAATATCAATTTATGCAAAAAAAAAAAAAAAGTTATAATTCATGTTATTTTTGAAAATTAATCTAAAAAAAAGTATTTTCAAAATAAATTTTCGAAAACATCATGAGTTGTAACCTGTAAGTTTCTAACCGAAATAGATTTTTGGAAACTTCAAATGCGTGCACTGTTAAAAATTTGCAGCAAACTGTCCAGTCATTTGACCGTTTTTAGTAAAAATGGTTACATAACTGTAATTCAATTCCATTCTGACCATATTATGGACAATAATATGGTCAGAATAGAGTTAAATTACGGTTCTGTAAACGTTTTCTATAAAAACGGTCGAATGACTGGACAATTTGCTGCAAATTTTTAACAGGGTGAATCCCAGAATTACAGCTCATTCCGCAATGCAATTCTTGTGTTTTGCTGAAAGAAACTACCCGCTTAAAATCTGGTTGGTTGGTTGGTTGAAGATGCTGCGGCCATCTTATGCACACAAGGTCATCTTATGAGACAACGGCTAAACAGTCTGGGACCCCCATTTAAAGGATAATCCGACCCACTACAAGCTTCCATGCCTGACTCGGGATTCGATTTTGGCAGCTTTTTTCCAGTAGCCAACGCCCTAACCATTAACAAGCAGGTGGGCCGTGTAGCAATCTCTTTTGCAACGATTACAAGTAAATAAAACATTAAGAGGTCTAAATTTTAAACATTAATAGCTCCTAAATTATTTAATTGAATGATTTCCCGTTTGGTATCAAGGTGAAATACCAAAATACTAAAATACCAAAAAGTTGTCGAAATTAGATGCTCCTATAGAGAATTTTAAACTTTGGTGAAATCTCAGTATGAAGACAACACCCTAAGTTTATAAGAGAAATTGAAAAAAAAAAGTCGCAATTTCGAGTAATATTTATTTTCGTTATTTTCTGTAACAATTTGAAGAATTTATATCATGTTTTCTTGTCATGTCAAAAAAATATAGATATACGTACCTAAAATAATTTTATATATATATAAGACATTTATTTAACGTTAATAACTTTATATACTAGAAAATCTACACATCAGAGGACTCAACATGAGTTCTACAAATCATTTTAAATCAATCTCACTAATTTTTAATGTAATCTGCATAATATTTAATATCTTACAATCCACTTTTTTTAAGTTATATATACATTTATAAGCATATAAGATTTTTCAAAACTTCCCGAAATTTTAGAAGTATAACATTAAACACAATTTTATCCAATTATATGATAAACTACTCATTCTTGTATTTTTTTTTCAGAATAAGAATACATTCCTTCAGGGGGCTCTGTCCCCCCTGAACCCTCCGTTTTCACTTTAATCAATTTCCAGTAATTGAGCTATTTCATTATTCGAACATATGTCTAAATGCATTTACTATTGTAATTTCATTAGATTAACCATCTACACACAGGCGATTTTATCCAATCAATAAAAAAATGCTTATTTTTCACACACTAAAAAGCATCATATGTTGCTAAAGTTGAATAATTTTTTTTTGTAATAAATATACTTATACAATTGAAATTTCTCTTATGACAATTATATTAAACTTACATATTCAACGCTTTTATAATTTTCGTTTGGAAGACTGATTTGGTCATCTTTCATTAGTGGTTAAAGTAAATCTTCATCTATTTCTTTAGAAAAAGCATATTAAAAACAAAAATCTACAGAAAATTAGCTATTTTGTTAACACAGATTTGTGTAAAAATAATGCGATTTACTTGAATCTTCTTTTTATGATATTCTTTGAAATATAGTTCCTAGGCAACCATTTAATGAACAAGAGGAAAAAAAGAAACGCATTGGAATTTTTTGTTAAAAGTGAGATACTTACATATCTCAAATTGATGCGTAAATTTTCCCAATAACTTATACAATTAATTTCGAAATTCTAATAAATATATTGGCAAATTTTCAAAGCGAGAAATATATAAACTAATTCTTTTTTTTAAGTGTTTTGTTTTTATGAATCACCGTGATGGCCGTATTCAAGATAAAAATAGGTAGTACAGTTTCAATATAATTTTCTTTTAACGTTTCTAGAGCCTCTTGGCAGGAAATATTGTAACTATATTTAAATAAATTTGATATTTTATGTATTTTTGTTATAATTCTTCAGAATAAGCTTTTGACACGTCTAATTTTTGTTTTGATAAAAATTTTCACTTACTTTCTTTTACGCTGGTACCCCGGTGAGAAATTGCTGTACCTAAATCTTGAAAATGAGTTTTTTACTGCTTTCTTGTATAACAACAATACACTAAAGTAAAATTAGGTAATTCAGATTAAAATATTTTTTCTTTTGCGTTCATAGTGCCCTCTGATAAGAAATAGTGCTAACAAATTTAAGTACAACGGATTTTTTATATTTTATTGCAGGACAACTATACTGGTGTTAAAAATCATAAATAAGCAGTACAGATTGAATAAAATTTTTCTTTGTGTTTACAGCGTCCCCTGGCGGGAAATAGGGAAATTAAATGCAACTAAATTTGATATTTTAAAGGATTTTTTTTCATTAATCTTCAGAATAAGCTTCTGACATGGTCAATTTTATGTTTTGATAAAAATTTTCACATGATAGGGTTTTTTCTATTTATTTTATTTTATTTTATTTTATTTTTACGCTGGCAGCACCTTCAGTGGGAAATTACATAACGAAAACTTCAAAATGGATTTTTTCCCAGCGTTCTCTCATATGACATACTCCCAAGTTAAAATTAAAAACATACTCTAAGGTAAAATTATTAAATACCGTTTTACCAAATTTTTCATTGACGTGTATAGCGTCTCCTTGTAGGAAATGTGTTAACCAAATTTTTTTATGATTTCTTTTTCTTCAGAAAATCTTCAGAAAAAGCTTCTGCCTCGGTTTGATAAAAGATTTCATGAGATAGGTTTTTATACGCTGGTAGCGACCCTGGTGGGGAATTCCATTACTAAAACTATAAAATACATTTTTAAATATTTCCTCATATAGGTACCATACTCCAGGTTAAAATTAGGTACTACAGCTTCAACACAATTTTTTTTTGCCTCTATAACGTACTCTGGCTGGAAATGGGATGGCTATATTTCAATAAAATTTATTTTTATGGCTTTTTAATAAATTTTTTTAACAAGCTTATTCGCGTCATTTTTTTGTTAAAAAAAATTACATGGTAGGTTTTTACTCTGGTAGCACCCGTGGTGGGAAATTTTATAACAAAATTTTAAACTGTATTTTTCATGTATTGTCTAGTAACAACAATACTCCAAGTCGAAATAAGATTGGGTAAGTGAAATTCAACTTTCTTCAACGCTGATAACGCATCCTAGTGAGAAATATATTAACCAAATTTAAAGTAAAGCATTTTTTAAATATTTCACTATATGACGTATAACGCCCGTACACAAGATAAAAATAGGTAGCACTGATTGAACACAATTTTCTTTTGCGTTTGTAGCGGCCACAGACGGAAAACAAGTTAGCTACATTTAAATAAATTTGGTATTTATGTTTTACTGTATGAAGACATTTGCGGTTATTATTTTGAATTTAAACTCAGTAAACAAATATTTAAATTTTGAATTTGGAAATAAATAGCAATTAGCTATTCATTATGGATTCTAAACTATCAACTAACGTGTTACTTAAAATACGCAAACGCAAGGGGCATGCAATTAATTTGTCTTCCTGTCTGTAAATCCATACAAAATTTAAATTTGTTAAGATGCTCTTATAGTTTTATTTGGTTAATATGAAGGATTACAATGCGTTTCCACAAATGAAAGAATTTAGAACAAAATTTCAACTCGCAAGTCTGCTGATAGTGGCCGGATGTTGGTGCAGAGCGCAGAAGCCCCTAATATATATATATATATATATATATGTATATGTATGTATATGTGTGTGTATATATATATATATATGAAACGTTCGTTCTATCAGTCACTCAGGACGACATCTCAGTCCCCGAACCCCATGAAATTTACCAGATGAGAAAATAGATGTTGGCACTGTCGAAGTCAACTAAAACCATTTCAAGACATTTGTAGATGGTATTATTTAAATTTACTTAAACTATGAAGACAAATCTCGGAGTACAAGCCACATGTGAAAAATGTAGTGTAAGTGCAATCGTGATAGAGCTGAGTAGAGGCAATGAATTCCAGAAGAATTTCTCCTAAAGCATTAAGGAAGACATGATAGACGAGTAATGGATTTTATTCGACAACAGATATGAAGAACAACTCCACGTAATTTCACTTCATTAAAACTTGAAACACATTAGAGCTATTGAAGAACAACTACCGACGAACCAATTTGGACAGTCACAGCGACAGCTTCTAGTTGACAATAATAATTCGTGTAAAAGTTCCTCTCCGAAGCCAGTGCAACCGTATAAATATTACAAGATTTTGCTCAAGGTTACAGAAGCGCGAAAATGCTAGCCCAATGACAGCAATGTTCGGTGGGAAACAAGGGGATAGAAAAGGCGGGGCCTGCTCGCTAATGGTTGAAAAAATGAGGCCAAGAGGGTGTGTACCTGACGTATTGTCAAAACTCTTTCTGTAGACGCGGTATTTTAAAAAGGTAAAAAGCCTTGAGCGGGAAAACGCGAGGGATGATGGGATGCCTAATGATAATATTTAATAGAAATAAAAAAATGGTATTACAAAACGTTCCAAAAGAATAAAAATTCAATGTCTCAAAATAAGAAGAAATTAAGCAGGTGCTTTTTAGAGGCAATGTTGCATTTAATAGAATAAGGTTTTTACAAATACGTGTAGCTTTTAACAGATTAAGATTTTTAGAATGATAACTAAAAGAATATTTTGATAAAGCTATGGAATAAAATATAAATTAAGATATTTTAGAAGAGAGGGAAAAATTAGAATTGTAAGAATTTGGAATAAATTAATTAAGAAAAAATGGCGAAAATTTTTTATTATTACATATATATATATATAAATCTCTAGTATTAGTTCAAAGAACGCAGAAAGTTCGATAGATAAAGCATATTTCAAATGTTATTATATTACATACTAGCACGCTACGCTGGTCAATTTCTTATAACGAGCTTTTAATCCAACAAAATATTGATATTCCATAATTCACTTTTATATTTTAACAGAATAATAAGGCTACTATAATTTGTAACTCGTGCTATAGCCAATATACACGTTAGGACACGTCACCCTTATCATTATCTTTTTACGCATGAAGGTTTCGCTATGGTACTCCATTGTGAAATTTGGTAATTTTTCAAATTCAATATTTGAAAAATGGCATAATCATTAGATTTGAAATTTATATCAAGAAAAATACAATTTTTTACCTTTCAAACGCAGTTTGCCTAACAATTTTCAGACAAATACTTTTTCGAGCTTCTATTTCTTTTCAGTAACTTCAAATGTTTCATTTTCCGAGATTAATCTGTGGCAACAATTAGCGAGAAACACAGTCGTCAGAAACGCATAGTTTTTTATTAAAGAGGCTGTTGGAGCAGGGGTTGTCACCATCCATTTGCCACCATCACTTTTGAAATTGGTTCGGTAGTTCCAGAGATTCCATAGAAATTGTAATTTAGAATGTTTTTAGAACGCTTTTCGCTCATTTCACCCTTTTAAATTTCGAATTTTTTATTTTTTTTTAGAGAGCATTTACATGTTATAAGTAACTACAACGCCAAATTTCAAATTTCTAGCTCCTTCAGTTTAAAAAAGATCTCAATTTTAGAACGTTTTTCGCTCCTGCACACACCTGGGGTTAGGGACACCGACATAAAATATACCCTATGTTGGAGCAGGGGTTGTCACCATCAATTTGCCACCATCACTTTTGAAATCGGTTTGGTAGTTCTAGATAATCCATAGAAATTGTGATTTAGAATGTTTTTAGAACGCTTTTCGCTCATTTCACCCTTTTAAATTTCGATTTTTTTTTAATTTTGTTCTTAGAGAGTATTTACATCTTATAAGTAACTACAACGTCAAGTTTTAAATCGGTTCGGTAGTTCTAGAGATTCCATAGAAATTGTAATTTAGAATGTTTTTAGAACGCTTTTCGCTCATTTCACCCTTTTAAATTTCAAATTGTTTTTTTTTTTTTGTTCTTAGAGAGTATTTACATCTTATAAGTAACTACAACGCCAAATTTTAAATCGGTTCGGTAGTTCCAGAGATTCCATAGAAATTGTAATTTAGAATGTTTTTAGAACGCTTTTCGCTCATTTCACCCTTTTAAATTTTGAATTTTTTTTTATTTTGTTCTTAGAGAGCATTTACATCGTATAAGTATCTACAACGCCAAATTTCAAATCGGTTCGGTAGTTCTAGAGATTCCATAGAAATTGTAATTTAGAATGTTTTTAGAACGCTTTTCGCTCATTTCACCCTTTTAAATTTATTTTTTTTTTTTGTTCTTAGAGAGCATTTACATCTTATAAGTAACTACAACGCCAAATTTCAAATCGGTTCGGTAGTTCTAGAGATTCGATAGAAATTGTAATTTAGAATGTTTTTAGAACGCTTTTTGCTCATTTCACCCTTTTAAATTTCGAATTGTTTTTTTTTTTTTTTGTTCTTAGAGAGCATTTACATCTTATAAGTAACTACAACGCCAAATTTCAAATCGGTTCCGTAGTTCTAGAGATTCCATAGAAATTGTAATTTAGAATGTTTTTAGAACGCTTTTTGCTCATTTCACCCTTTTAAATTTCGAATTGTTTTTTATTTTGTTCTTAGAGAGCAGTTACATCTTATAAGTAACTACAACGCCAAATTTCAAATTGGTTCGGTAGTTCTAGAGATTCCATAGAAATTGTAATTTAGAATGCTTTTAGAACGCTTTTCACTCATTTCACCCTTTTAAATTTCGAATTTTTTTTTTTTTTTTTTTGTTCTTAGAGAGTATTTACATCTTATAAGTAACTACAACGCCAAATTTTAAATCCGTACGGTAGTTCCAGAGATTCCATAGAAATTGTAATTTAGAATGTTTTTAGAACGCTTTTCGCTCATTTCACCCTTTTAAATTTAATTTTTTTTTGTTCTTAGAGAGCATTTACATCTTATAAGTAACTACAACGCCAAATTTCAAATCGGTTCGGTAGTTCTAGAGATTCCATAGAAATTGTAATTTAGAATGTTTTTAGAACGCTTTTTGCTCATTTCACCCTTTTAAATTTCGAATTGTTTTTTATTTTGTTCTTAGAGAGCAGTTACATCTTATAAGTAACTACAACGCCAAATTTCAAATCGGTTCGGTAGTTCTAGAGATTCCATAGAAATTGTAATTTAGAATGTTTTTAGAACGCTTTTCACTCATTTCCCCCTTTTAAATTTCGAATTGTTTTTTTTTTGTTCTTAGAGAGTATTTACATCTTATAAGTAACTACAACGCCAAATTTTAAATCGGTTCGGTAGTTCCAGAGATTCCATAGAAATTGTAATTTAGAATGTTTTTAGAACGCTTTTCGCTCATTTCAACCTTTTAAATTTTGAATTTTTTTTTATTTTGTTCTTAGAGAGCATTTCCATCGTATAAGTATCTACAACGCCAAATTTCAAATCGGTTCGGTAGTTCTAGAGATTCCATAGAAATTGTAATTTAGAATGTTTTTAGAACGCTTTTCGCTCATTTCACCCTTTTAAATTTAATTTTTTTTGTTCTTAGAAAGCATTTACATCTTATAAGTAACTACAACGCCAAATTTCAAATCGGTTCGGTAGTTCTAGAGATTCCATAGAAATTGTAATTTAGAATGTTTTTAGAACGCTTTTTGCTCATTTCACCCTTTTAAGTTTCGAATTGTTTTTTATTTTGTTCTTAGAGAGTAGTTACATCTTATAAGTAACTACAACGCCAAATTTCAAATCGGTTCGGTAGTTCTAGAGATTCCATAGAAAATGTAATTTAGAATGTTTTTTGAACGCTTTTCGCTCATTTCACCCTTTTAAATTTCGAATTTTTTTTTGTTTTGTTCTTTGAGAGCATTTACATCTTATAAGTTACTACAACGCCAAATTTCGAATCAGTTCGGTAGTTCTAGAGATCCCATAGAAATTGTAATTGAGAATGTTTTTAGAACGCTTTTCGCTCATTTCACCCTTTTAAATTTTGAATTTTTTTTAATTTTGTTCTTAGAGAGCATTTACATCTTATAAGTAACTACAACGCCAAATTTCAAATCGGTTCGGTAGTTCTAGATATTCCATAGAAATTGTAATTTAGAAAGTTTTTAGAACGCTTTTCGCTCATTTCACCCTTTTAAATTTCGATTTTTTTTTGTTCTTAGAGAGCATTTACATCTTATAAGTAACTACAACGCCAAATTTCAAATCGGTTCGGTAGTTCTAGAGATTCCATAGAAATTGTAGTTTAGAATGTTTTTAAAACGCTTTTCGCTCATTTCACCCTTTTAAATTTTGATTTTTTTCTATTTTGTTCTTAGAGAGCATTTACATCTTATAAGTAACTACAACGCCAAATTTCAAATTTCTAGCTGCTTCAGTATAGAAAAGATCGCAATTTTAGAACGTTTTTCGCTGCTGCACCCCCTGGGTTAGTGGCATCGACATAAAATATAGCCTATGTTGGAGCAGGGGTTATCACCATAAATTTGCCACCATCACTTTTGAAATCGGTGCGGTAGTTCCAGAGATTACCCCCTACAAACAAACAAACAAACAAACAAACAAACATAAAACAATCTTTACTCCTTTATAATATTAAGTATGGATAATGTGGAGAGTCTAAAATACGCCCATGAAAATTAATACAACAAATATATATATAAAATTCCTTGAAATATATGCTAAAACACATTTATTTTGCTTAAAAGACGTCAAAATATCAATAAAAACATTAAGATGTTAAAATTTACATGTTTCGATTTATTCACTAAATCATCGTCAGAATATACACAAAACATAAACACAATGTACATAAAACCTGAGTACCTGAGCAGTACCTATATGAAAGAAGGTGCAATGCCCTCTATAATATTAATTTTAACACCGCTCTTAGCTCCATCTACAGACCACTTCCCACTATTAGTCAACCACTCAACCCAAATCTTCGGAATGTTAAATGACGACGTATCATTACACGCTTTCGAACTGCTTAAATAAATTTCAATAGATTCCTTTACAAAAAGTTGTAAATGGAAACTGGATCTATAAATCAATTTAGTTGCATTAAATATTACGTTGATGTTCTCTTTTTTACTTAATGTTGACAAGGCAGTATTCTCTCTGTTATACTTAACATCTACAATATGTTCTTTACATCTAATATTGAATTTCCTCTGTGCCATACCAACAAAATAATTCCTAACACCCCCCCTCCCTAATAAATGTAATAACATATACACCTGAAAACATTTATAGAGGGCATTGTACCTTCTTTTATATAGGGACTGTTCAGGTACTCCGATTTTATGTACATTGTATTTGTGTTTTGTGTATATTCTGATGATGATTTAGTGAATAAATCGAAACATGTAAAATTTAACATCTTCAATATTTTTATTGATATTTTGACGTCTTTTAAGTAAAATAAAAGTGTTTTAGTATATATTTTAGAGATTTTTTTTAGATATATTCGTAGTATTAAAGCATATTTGTTAATTCTTTTGAAAACAGTTCAAAAAATTTGATTTTTTTCTCACATTTATTCAAGTTTCAAATTGTTACCTTTCATAAAAAAATTAAAATTATAAGATACTATTTGCATTTTTAAAAATTATTTTACTATCAGAATTCACAAATGCTTTTACTTATATTTAAATTATACGGCTGTTAATTTTAATCAATGTCTCTTTTGAGTTACTTCCATTAAAAATGCTTCAAATTTAAAAGTCCAACTATTTGTTGTGATCGGTTAAACATTAATAGTTTTGAATGAAATATTTCCAGTAAAGTGATTTAACGTTTCCAAATTCAAATAACAGCCTTAAGTTAAAGTTTAATATTGACGCTTTTGTTCCGCTAAAAAGCAATGAATGGCAAATGAAAGAAATTCAATCGAGTTTACAACTTTAATGCAACAATTCGAAAGTCTTATTGATTAAATTATAATTTTAGAGGTAAGGCAATGTGAGTTTGCTTTGTTGTCACAAGCTTTAAACATTTATTTAGTTTTAAAATGTATCTTTTATTTGTTACTTTATGTTAAAATGAGAGTTTTAAAACTCAAAAATACAAAACAAAATTTATAAAGTATTTTTATTTGTTAACTTAAAACGTACAATAAAAAAAATCTAGATTCAGAAATAATCCTACATAATTTAATGGCAGGTATTTTAATATCCATCTGAAAAAGTAGGCGATTCTTTAAGTAGGAATATTTTTAATAATATAAATATATAAATAATAAATAATATTAATATATAAATAATAAATAATATAAATATATAAATAATAAATAAGATTAATATATAAATAATAAACTTAAATATATAAATAATAAATAATATTAATATATTAATAATAAATAATATAAATATATAAATAAGGGCAATATTTGTACAATGTTGGCATTTCATTCCAAATTTTTCCATTATCATACGAATATTGCAGATATATTGGATTCATTTAGAAATTACCAGTGTTATGCAAATTGGTAATTTACCAAAATATATTTTCAACAATGGGCTAGTATTGTTTTTTTTTTGGCTTTATATTGCCTACATATTCCTTGCCAATAATGACGTATATTAATAAAATGTCAACATACTATAATGCGCTAAAATACAGACAATATTGACTGGCTACTGGGGTGGTTACCCTGATAAGGCAATTTCAGAATATTATTATATAATATTTCATTGTCTGTTAAACAGTTTTTTCAACTATATTATTAAAAAAAATCTCAAAATTCAATAGCATTTAAATAACATTTGATAGTTTAGATAATAAAAATAAATGAAAATTGAGCATTAACAGTAAAGCAATTCATAAATACCACTTGTTTCGGAATGTCTATAGATTAAAGTAAAAGTTTTTTAATAAGTTTTTAAAGCTTATGGTGGGGCTTAAAAACATGGATCCAATGAATTTAGCAACAAAATTCTATATTTAAAAAATAATAAAACCGAATATACAAAGTTTGTAAAAATATTCGAACAAGGCGTATATATAGGTGTATGTGTGTGTGTTTATAATTTTGTGTGCGGATGCCAGCAGAATAAAAACACTTCACTTACAAATAAGATAATATAAAGCAATTAGGAAAAATTTAATGGTAACGTCTAAATTACAGAATACGTAAGTTTGTGTGGGGAAAATTTATTTTAACAGAATTTACGTAGTTGTTATTAGCTATTGGACGAGTAGCAATAATGCTCGTTGGTTGAAACTCTGATTTGAATTCGTCTTTGTTTGTTTATGCCTTGCATGTCTATTAGACACAATAGGTTTTCATGAATTTCCAAAGCGAAATTTCTGATTTAACATGTCTGGAGAAAAAGAAAATTGTCTTCGGTTATGCATAAAACTGTTGCCAATTTAAGATAAAAAATTATTTTTTATTACGTTGCGAATTCTTTAAAATTAAATGTTTCTAAATTAACGAAAAAGTTTAATCCACTGAACAAAATCGAAAATCAAACAAAAGCTGGGATACCTAGATTTACTTCAAGAAGCACCTTTAAAAATGTACAAGAATCAGTTGAAAAAATTCCTTTTATTATTGGGTTATCCAGAAAATTCGTGCCGGTTTGGAAAATCAATTCGTACCGGAAAAATCTATCCATTAATGTTTAGACATTAATTCCGATATCTTATGCATAATAATTAACGGGCGGAATTTTCCAGTACGAATTGATTTTCCCAACCGGCACGAATTTTCCGGACAACCCCAATAGAAATCAATTGTTAGATAATGTCCACGTTAGCTCGCTGCTGTACGCTCTCTTACCCACGTCACACCCTCATTTACCGAAAATAATTTGTATAATTTAGGTTATAAGTATAGAAAGTCAATAAAAGAATACATTAGTGAGGTAAATCATAAAAAAGATTAAGGTTCTCAAAAGAGTGTATTGGTAATCCTTTAGAAGCAAGTATTATTCGCCTATGAGAGTAAACTGATTTACTTACCCATCATACGTAGTATAGGATAAATCTTGTAATCGTTTTGAAAATCGAAATAAAAATTTTGACGGATTTACATGTTTCAGACACTGAAGATTCCGAAAAACATATTTTCAGAAAAAAAAATTGCCATCCGTTTGTCTGTCTGTATGTCTGTAAACGCTCTATCTCCCGAACAAATTGAGATAGAGACTTGAAATTTGGTATTTACTTAGTATGAAATAATGTGAAGAAGCTTATTGAATTTCAGTAACTTCGATTATACGGAACTACTTTTTTCGGACTCTCGAAATATTCGTTCTGATAAAAGGTATATAAAATTTTTTGAAATAGTTTATTTTAAGGAGTGAATATAAAAGACAATAGAAAAACATAAATATTGCATAAGAATGAAGTCGGTTGGATAATTAGTAGCCGAGATATTTATAATTAAATTTACCACACTCTTCGATTCTTCATGACCCTGTATTTCATTCAAATTTCAATTCAAAGATATATTTTAATTGGAAAAGAGATGCTTAATCCGACGCAGTAAACATTAGTTAATATGATTATCCATTTTGAAGTTATAGAGCATTTAAAATTTATGACGTCATCAAGCTACGATTTTATTCGAAATGCAATGCATTTTATAAATAATTTACACATGTTTTATTTTCATTACTATGCATATCCATGATGTTTAACTATTACGGTGGCCCTCAATGACTAGTATTCATTCCCAATCACCAAAATTCGATATGAAGAAAATATAGTACTGTTTAGCAATCTTTATAAGTGATTCTAAGTGTGAAACGTGCTGGTAGAATTAATTTGGTTTGGAACACTATGGATTGATAAGGAACTGGTAAACTGGCAATAATTGATCGAATTCATGATTCTAGAAAGTAGATTGTTATATTGTAAGATTATTTGTTAGAAAGTGCTTTGAATTTAGGAATTAGCGACAACTCCGAGTTGCAGCAAGACAACAACTTCATACATATGGTGACTATAATGATAGCGTATTTACAATGTATAATTATATAAGTTTCCTCGAAAGCTTTAAACAAATCACCGATCGCCAGACATTAGTTCGATTAAGAATGTATAGTCATTGTTTAGTCAAGCAGTTAGAAAACTGTTTTTAAAACAAATTTGAATTTTAAAACACTGTTTTGAGGAAATCGCAAGAGAAATTTTCAAATTTAACATAAACGTGTTGTAGAATCAAACCCAGTCAAAATATAATCCGGTATAGACAATAATGAATTGTTTAAAAATCATCAAATGTTAAACATTTTATTATTTTAAGCAATACAATTTATACTCTTTGTATAAATATTCAAATACTTTTTTCACACAAAAATATTGCATATTTTGAATTTTAGATTTTATCATAAAATATCCTTTCAGTTTTTCAATAATATTATTTAATTTGTGAGAGCAACGCTTTTATTTTGCTAACATTTGCATTCAAAATTAGCATTCATTAAAAAATGTAATATTCATTTAAAAATACAAGGAAAACTGCCTTGTTCAAATAACTTTTTGAACAATGTATACAAAATTTCAAAATTTTCTTTGTTTCAAAATTTATTTGCAGGCTTTTTAAAATTGTCTTAATAGGGAATCTTTGTGTTTTATAAAATGTGAGCAATATCTTTTCGCAAAATAAAAATTGAATTATGGTTCTATATATTCAAAAAAACATTTTTTTGAAATTTTAAGTATAACATGTAGATTTAGTAACATAAATAAATCAGTACAAATAAATCATAAACTTAAAAATTGAATCTTAAATGTATATTATAACTTCGATAGGAGCTGAAACATTAGCTATCTACAGTTTCAACATAGTTTTTAAAAAGATAAGGCTGGACAATAGTTTGTTCAATCATATGTTAAATGTCTTGAAGCAGATACTGTTACTTAAAAGAAATGCCTTAAATGACCTCATTCTTTATTTAATAGTACTCTTTCACATACTTTTTTTAATAATTGTAGTCAAAGGTATACGGATTTAAACTTTTTTCCGCTTTCCGAAAATTAATGTTATGTACTATAGAACATAATGCTTACTATAAATTCCAAAGCTCGCCCCTGTTAAATTCCCGAGAATACTAATACTGTTTTGGTGAATTATAAAGAAATGTTATTTTAATATTAATTCATTCTCAAATGATATTTTCTTGTTATCAGAAATCTATTTGTTAGTGTGTTTTGCTTTGGTTGTATTAAATCACATATCTGATTCATTAAACGCAATAGTCAAAATGCTGGACACAAATTACGAAGATCTTTATATCACGGGTGTACACAGGAAGATACCGACCACCTCCATCCCCCGCTAAGTCTTTGAACTGATTATTGTATGAATGCAATTTCATTGCATGACAGTTGTGTTTTAAAGGTATTTTAAAGCGACTTAAGAAAATAAGCTTCTGTTTTTTGCCTTTATGTATATATATGTGTATGCCCCAATTTTCGCTGCAATAATTATTTAAATGTAACTGTTTAGAATACAATTCTCATACAGTAGGGAATGTTTTATTCTAAGACGTTCATCGTGCATAGTATTTTTACAGGGACACGTCAAATATTTTAATACAAGATTGTCTACTGCCTATGAAACCTGTGCGACATTGGTAACCAGAGTGATTTTACAAATAAGAGACTAGCGAAGTACAAGAAATAAAATTTGATTGGTAGAGAACCTTGCTCACAGAAACTTAGTAAGCCTACCATTATCACAAAGCTAATGTTTGTTGAACTGTCACACTCGCCTAATCGAATTTCACAATCTTAAATACAGGACGACTTAGTTTGGACAAACTTTTCAATCAATTATACACCATGTGCACATGTCGCCACTTTTTTTTTATAAAGGTTCTACTGGCGTCAACGTAATTTAAATTGAATGTGGATATCAATAAAGTCTTGTCAGCAAAAACACATTGTTGTGCAATTGTGCAAACTCTGTTTTGCAATTAAATGTAATGCGTTTCATATTAAAATAAATCAGCTTTGTTTGATTATCAATACAAAATGTTTCATTTTCTGATACATTTCAAATAAGAAAAACAATTTGTTTGTTTTATTGAAAACGTTTATCACATTTTTCGAGCTGTGTTATTTTAGAAATATGCCTGCGATATTTTACATCGGAAAGCATATGTTTTGTTCGTCATCGTCAACATTTTGCTTCTAGTTTCGAAAGTTAAAAATACTACCATTGCTACAAAATATATTATCTCTTAAAAATAATTAAATAAATTTAAGGGTATGCAATTTTCTTAAACAATTCTCTTAGTGTTTGTAACTGTAAATGCTAAGTAGCCTAATAGTTCATTTACCGTTGAAAAGCCCCAAAGTCAGAAAGTCCCATTGCTTTTTTTTCAGACAAACAAACTTCTTAAGATTATTAATTATTTAGTTGAATAATTTAAATTTAGTCATGAATACTAATTAATCACGGTTTGCTTAAAACTTTTCAAATTAAAATTTCATTGTGACGTACGTTTAACTCTTTTTAATGTCTTCTTCAACCATATATTGTTCAACGAATGAAGTACAATGAATTAACTATGCTAATTTCCAGCTTTAGTTCGTTTTCTGTATTTTTAATTTTATGTTCTCTGCTTTTGCCTTTCACGTGTATTCATTAAAACTTCCGTACTTTGAAAATGTTATGTTTCGTTAATAAGTATATTTCCGACATTTACATTCTTCCGAAATTCTCTATTTCGGAAAACGATAAAAAGTATTGACAATGAAATAACAAGTCTAAGAAATATTTGAATATTTTACTTTTTATGTAAAAAGAAAACAAAATAATAAAAATAAAAAAAAATAAAAATAAAAAAAAGGAAAGAAAAAATATATTTTTTTAATAGTCGCATACATTTTAATAGCCAAATTCTTGCAAACACAAAATAACCATTCAACTGAGAATGATGTCTTCTTTTAGTGTAAGTTTATAAAAATAAACTTAGGGCGTCATTTTAATATTTAAATTGTAACAAACTTTGAAAATTTCCATAGGAACATCTATGTTCAGCATCGTTTATCGATACTTCGGTAAAGTTTACCTTCATATACCAAACGGAAAGTCGAAAAATATAAATTAAAAAGTTAATATTCAAAACAAATGTGCATGGTAACCTATAAAAATTATTAAAATTTTCTTTCTTGGTGCTTTAAATATGGGAATCCAAAATTACAACTCACTTTGCCAAGTAATTTTTGAAATACGCTTAAAGAAACTACCCGTATTGCAGTTTATTTCGTAACCATTAAAAAAGAATTGAACAACAGGAGTTCCAATTTTTTCTTCTGCATAATTGGTAAAATCTGTTTGATGCCCGAAGGTATAGTGTACCGAAAAATCCATATACAGGGTGTCCATAAATGATAGTCCCGATTTCCTTACCTCATAACTTTTTATTTAAGAATATGACGAAACATATTATTGTATATTCCTAAATTACAACTCAAAAAGTTTTTTTTCATAACACAAACAAAGTTACATATGGGTAAAGTTGCAACTCAAAACTCTATTAATCAAATAACGATTATAATCTAATAATAATTAATATTAAAATTTTATCAAATTTATCAAAAAAATATTAAAGAATTATGTAATATATATCTATTTAACTTTATACTCATAATTCATTAATAACTTTTTGATAAATTTGATAAAATTTTAATATTAATTATTATTTGATTATAATCGTTATTTGATTAAAAGCGTTTTGAGTTGCAACTTTACGCATGTATAACTTTGTTCGTGTTAATAAGAAAAAACTTTTTGAGTTATTACTTAATTTAAGAATATGAAACATTATTCTTTGTCATATTCTTAAGGGATCTTGTACCTTTTAAACTCGCCGAAAATCAATAAAAACTTTCAAACTTTGAATTAGTGTATCTTCAAAACTTTTTTGTGTATAAGCATGAAATTTTCACTATTGATTAAGCGGATTGTGCTTTTTAATATAATACCATGAGAAACTGACTATTCTTTAATAGAATTTGAGCATTGTTGAAAATAATGTTGCCCTTTTTTTTATTCCGTAAGTCATTGAGCGCATGATATCTTGAGAATGTATGACTGGATTGTTGTGACATTTTATATAGATAATAAGCATATATGTATTTTTAAAATGATCTACTCTTAGGTCAAAATTGTTTCATTAACCAATGTAAAAAATATGCTTTTGTGAAAAATTCAAAATTTTACATTTTTTAATGAATAAAAATAGTCATAATTAAAAATCTTATCATTGGAAATATTTAAAAGTAGATCATTTTAAACACACATATGCGCTTATTATCTAAACGAAATTTCATAACAATCCATGCATACGTTCTCAAGATATCAAACGCGCAATGACTTACGGAGTTTAAAAAAAAAAAAAAAAAAAAGCTATTTTAATTTCAACAGTGCACAAATTCAGTAAAATATTAGTCAGTTTCCAGTAGTATTATATTAAAAAGCACAATCTATTTAATTAATATTAAAACTTTATGATTATACATATAAAGGTTTTGAAAACACAGTAATTCAAACTTTGATTGTCTTTCTCGATTTTCGTCACGCTTAAAAGGTACAAGACCCCTTAAATCAAAAGTTATAAGGTAAGGAGACCGGGACAGTGATTTAGGGATACCCTGTTTTATGTAAAAATTGGACCTCCGTATTATAAATTTCAAAGTTTGTTGCAAATTCAATATGGAGACGAACTACTAAGCTTATTTTGTTAAATAGTTTTGTTAAATATATAATTCTTACTCGACAATTTTGTAGCAAAACGTGTGCATGACGTGTATTTTTATTTATTTAGATATATTCATTTATTTTTACACCGACTGTACATTGTCTTACTTTTAACGCTAAATACGTTTTCTTTGATGAATATTGAGATGCCATTTGTAAATGTTCAGGGTATTTTTCTCTGCAATTTCTAATCTGAAAAATTTGACTTCAGCCATAATTGGGAGAAATTACGCTTATGAAACTTGAAAAAGGTTATCCATAAACTGGCTTAAAAAATAATAAAAGGACTAGCTGGAATAAACGATAATTTGGTTTTAAAAGAATACGAGCAGGGAAGACCGAGCTATGTTCGGTCAAAATTAGCTTTCAGTTCAAATATCATGACCCAAAATGACTCACTAATCAGATTATCTTGAAAATGTGACTAAGCCCAATTGTCTTCTCGCTCCCGAAACCCGTAGGATATAACATTTAGTCAAAATAATCTGAGACATTTTCTGGATAACGTTAGCTTGACCCACATTGACCCAAAAATGACGCACTAGTCAGATTTTCTCGAGCATGTGACCTAACCAAATGATTTTCTCGTGCCCCAAAACCGTCGGATACAAAATGTAGTTCAAATCATCTGAGCCGTTTTTCAGAAAAAATAGCTTGACCAATGACCAAAATGACCCACTAATCAAAATTTTTCGAACATGTGACCTAGCCCAATAGTCTTCTCGTTCCCTAAATCTGTAAGATACTAAATTTAGTTCAAATCCTCTGAGCCCTTTTTTAAGTAAAATAGCATGACTCATAATGAAACCATGACCAAAATGAACCACTAATTGAATTTTCTCGAGCACGTAACCTAGCCCAATGATTTTCTAGTACCCCAAAACTCTAGGATACAAAATTTAGTTCAAATCGTCTGAGCCGTTTTTAAGATAGAAATACCGTGACCCATAATGACCCATGATCGAAATGACCCACTAATCAGAATTTCTCGAACATATGACCTAGCCCAATAGTATTCTCACTCCCTAAAACTGTTGTAAACTAAATTTAGTTCAAATCCTCTGAGCTGTTTTTAAGATAAAAAAGCTTGACCCATAATGACCTATGACGAAAATGACCCACTAATTGAATTTTCCCGAACATGTAACTTAGCCCAACAGTTTTCTCGTGCCCGAAAACAATAGGACGCAATATTTCGTGTAAATAGTTTGAGCCGTTTTTAAGATATAATAGCTTGACCCATAATGACCCATGACGAAAATGACCCACTAATTGAATTTTCTCGAACATGTGACCTAGCCCAATAGTATTCTCGCTCCCTAAAACTGTTGTAAACTAAATTTAGTTCAAATCCTCTGAGCTGTTTCTAAGATAAAAAAGCTTGACCCATAATGACCTATGACGAAAATGACCCACTAATTGAATTTTCCCGAACATGTAACTTAGCCCAACAGTTTTCTCGTGCCCGAAAACAATAGGACGCAATATTTCGTGTAAATAGTTTGAGCCGTTTTTAAGATATAATAGCTTGACCCATAATGACCCATGACGAAAATGACCCACTAATTGAATTTTCTCGAACATGTGACCTAGCCCAACAGTCTTCTCGAGCCTGAAAACCATAGGATGTAAAATTTAGTGTAAGTAGTCTGAGCCGCTTTTTAGTTAAAATTAGCTTGACCCACAATGACCCACTAATCGAGTTATCTCGGACATTTGACCTAGCCCAATGATTTTCTCGTGCCCGAAACTCGTAGGATACAAAATTTAATCAAAATCGTTAGAGCCGTTTTTTAGATAAAATTAACTTGACACACGTTGACCAAAAATGACCCACTAATCAAAAGTTCTCAAACATGTGACCCAGCCCAATAGTCTTCTTGTGCCCGGAAATGGTAGGACACAAAATTTAGTCAAAATCGTTTGAACCGTTTTTTAGATACAATTAGCTTGACCCTGAAACATGGTGACCCAAAACGACCCAGTAATCGAACTTTCTCGAAGAAGTGACCCAGCCCAATGGTTTTCTAGTGCCCCAAAATGGTAGGATACAAAATTTCGTCAAAATCTTTAGAGACGTTTTTAAGATAAAATTTGCATATATATATAACCACACACAAGATTTGCTGGTATTAGAATATATGATAATCTGCACTAGATTAATTTTAACAAAAATAATCTAAGTGGTAAATAAATCATATGAGTTCTAATTTACCAAGTGGGCGAAAAATGTCCATTCCAGGATCGGAACCATGGATATCTTTGCTGAAGCTGCCAATGCTCTGCCACCCGGACCAATCTGGAGGACATTATACACCAGCCAATCTTATTGATCATACTATCTTATCTGATACATGAATCATTTCAACAAAATACATCACAGGTAATTGAACTCCAGTAAACGCCGGGTACGTAATTACACTTGATTTGTGTCAAAATTAATCTAGTGTAGTTACGTATGCAGTATTTACTTGAGTTCCATTACCTGCGATTTATTCTGTTGAAATGATTCATATATCAGACAAGATGCTATGATCAATGAGGTTAGCTAGGTGAATTGCGTCCTACAGATTCATCCAGGATATCTCAGCTGGCAGAGAATTGGCAGCTTCAGCCAAAAGATCCTTGTTTCCGATGCTGGCCTGGAAATTTCCTGCCCAGATAGTAAATTACAATTCAATAGAATCTGTCCGTTAAGGATTCTATTTGGGATGTATTTAAACTGAAGTGCTTAGTAGAGGAAGATGTTATGTAACAAAAATTAAATTTCTAGAAAATTGAAGTGAAAGTTTTTGATTAAATTTGATTGATTTATACTCTTTTTTCTACAGATTTTTTAAATGTTAGGAAATGGTAAGGAAATCTCTCTAAAAACTTGTTAACGCTTGATTTTCAAATATTAAAAATTATTAATATTTAGTTAATATATTAAATATTAATAAATAACCTCTCAGATCTATGAGATCAATTAGAATCTTAGTATGCTATCTATACCACATGGTAGAATATCTGATAACATTTTCATCCAACAAAAATAAGGCAAATTTTAAGAAAATGTAACATATCATGATCTTTCACTTTAAAAAATCTTTCAAAAAATCTGGAGGGTTTGTTATAACCTAGGTAGAAAATACTTCAAAGACTTTAGTCCGTTCATACTATGAAAAATATAAGTCATACACCTCTTTACTCCCTAAAATAAAATTGTATTAAACGAATAATACTACATAATAAAAGTCGGAAGAAATGTTTACTGACAGAGCTGAAACGTTTACGAAATTCCAATCCAAACACGCTTCAATATTAAGCTAGCTTAACATCATGTTGATATTCAGCTAATCTTTATATAAAACCTTTTTGCTATTATGTGCTGAAAATTAATGCAGTACACCAATCAGATTTTAATATAGTAGTTCCTTACTGTGAACTGTATTCAGGATAAAATTATTTTATGTTATTTTTCTTTAAGAATAAAAACTTAAAAAAACACTTGTTTTTAAACTTCTGTTTAAAGAGAATTGTCGATGTAGTAAAAAGACAAATTTAAACTAATCTGTAAACAATTAAGCATTTTCCGAGACAATAAATGAAACAGGAACGGAAAAATCACGCGTTAAGCATAGATTATTAAACACTTTAAAACACATCGAGAAAAGTGTAACAAAACTCCACCATTAAATATGGTGAAATAAGACATGTAACTAAACAGTTTAAAAAACATATAACACATTGAAAAATACAGTTTTCGAAATTACCTTCCATTGTCAAAAAAGTAGTCCAATTATTTTGTGTTGCCCTGTATATGATCTATAGATTTCTATGTATACATGTTACATTATTAAATCTTCCTTTGCGATGTTTCTCCGTTTTATGCTAAATTACCACCAGTTTCACTAACTCCTTATTTCGTAATAACATCTATCGTTAGTTCTATTAAATTCCCCTTAAATTTATTATCATTTTGCCCGATTTACTTAAATATAAAGCTTTTAGTTATTCCTAAATTATATCATGATTTCTGATCACTTCTGTGAATTCGAGTGTTTTTTCGAAAGCCATTTTTTTTCTATTCCTCTTTCCGAGTTTTTTCGCGCCTTGGGTTCGGTTTACTATAAATTTGCATCCGCTTAGAATGTGTCAGAACTCTTTACTTTATCATTCTCATTGGCCATGACGTAGATTATACGCGTATTTCGTATTCGCATTCGCTATAGCGTGCGTTACGTCATGATTTGGTGTATTTCCACTTATTCACAAAAAGCAGGTGCATTCGATCTTCAATCAGATTTTGGCCGAATTTTCAATTGTAAACAGTTCCCTGGCTGTGCGTTTGACTGACCATGTATTCTAAATTATAAACTAATACGTTAATGGAGAGTTATGTTAGACATCTTTTAAGAACTGCTTGTAACAACTAACTACTTAGAGATGGCACTGCCTCTTTAATTATACGTGAACTGCTTCCTCGATGATGGTTTAGTAAAAGAATGCAATTACTCATTGCTTGTTTTTGTTTCATCTTGGAGAAACACCGAATGCTTTGATTTATTGCCTTGTCCCGCTACGATACGGCTGTATTAATAGTATTACACTACTGAAAAGTATTATACGACTGATATAATGCTGCTTCTATCCAATCTCAATATTCCATTTCATCGACGTCAGCCCAATTCTAACATACATAGCATGAAAAAAAATAGTTCAGTTAGAATATTCACATTTAGCCTTTTTCGCCAATCAATTGAAATGCATTCGAAATCTTTTGTACAGCCCTGTATATTATCTAAAGACTTTTGTACAGACCACATATTAAGCGAAAAGGTAAAAACACATTCATGTAAAAAAGCATAAGACAGCTTAAACTCGCTTCCAGCAATTACCAACCGTAAACGACAGTGTATCTTGTTCTTTGCGTAGCCCTGTATATGAATTTATTTATATTCCACAAAGTTCTATTAGTCTACTAAATATAGTTCAGCAGGAAAATGCGTAACACAATTAAAAACTACCCTTAAGCAATTCACTGCCATAGTCTGTAATACTTACGAATTCCCTTGTGTAGCCCTCTATATGATTAACACCGAATTTATACACACCATGTACTATGAAAAATTTTAGTTAAACTTAATATCGGAAACCAAAGTTGAAAACGCACCTATCATTTAAACACACATAGACTGTAATTATCGCATGTATACTGTAACCGACATCTTTTGTGTGTCCCTGTAAATGAACGCTAAATCGAATGCACACCATAATTTTAAGCGAGCAATTTATTGTACACCTTAGTAATGCATATCACTTTCATTATGTTTGAAGTATTCAAACATCATTAAATTGCACTGCAAACGACTTTTTTTTCCCGTAGAACAATTTGTAACAGATTTCTTTTGTTTGACCCTGTAAATGAATAATAAATGCTTTGCACCCTATATTCTACAAAAAACATGCTTTAATACGCTTCATAATTATATATGAATTTCATCACGTTTCAAATGACGTAACATCATCAAAATGTACTTGTAACGATTCTTTTCCATTGAGAGTAAGCAACGGAATACTTGTGACTGTCCCTGTAAATAAACTATAAGTTCTACACACTTAATTTTCAATATGGAACATGCTGTAGTAAACGACAATAACATACAAAAATTTCAGGGCAATCCGAGTAAGGACAATTAGAGGATAGACAGACGGCAGACAAGCCGAAGTGATAAACATTTTTCAACTAGTTTGGAAATTGTTATAAATGTGAATTTCAATTAAGAAATGTAAACTTTGCAATGTAATAAAAAACCGTTTATAGATTAAATGAAATAAATTTATTTACAAACGTTGTGTATATGGTTTTTATACAGATTTTGCCATTTTTTATGTGCGAATAAAGTATATTTTATCCTTAAATATGGAATTAACCATTTTTACATGGTTTCGAAAGATATCCTATGTATGTTATTCATAAAAGCCTGTAAAAATTATGTAGAAACTAATTATGCGGGGTTATTTTAAATTTGCATAAAAGTCATAAAACTAGATATAAAATTAATTATCTATAAAATACGTAGCCGCATAAAAGTAACGAACATCGTTCTATCAGTAATATCAAAATATAATAAATAATAATATAATAATATAATAAATATAAATATAATAAATAATAAAATGCTCTTAAATATTTTAAATTAATGCTCGATGCATAAATGATTTTCTATGATTGCACATTTAATTATTTAATATAATTTAGTTTTTGCATAATTATCTTAGCACGAGAATTCTATTAAAATGCTTTTATTTCATCAACAATGTGTAAATTTAAGAAATATATCAAATATTTGAGATTATACTTGAAATATGTTATTGCTAGTACTCGCTATGTGATTAATTATACGATAAACCCCTTTGTTTAATTAATCTTAGCATATTTTTTATTACCAAATTACATCCACATAAATAAGCTATTTCATTATTTATTATAAAATCAAGTTTTTTTTTTTTTTAAATCTTCCTTTCAAACAAATACCATTAATATAAATTTATATCATCAGCAATCTCTAAATTTTATGAAAAAACTGAATATGTAATTCTTAAAGTACACATTCTGTAGTTCCCCTAGTAATGCTAAAGAAACTATATAATAAATCCCTTTTCTTCTACTAATCTCAACATCTATTGTGACCCAGATTACATCCACATGCGTGGCCTATTAAACAGATTTTGATGCTGTGTAAACAAAGGTTTTGAACAGATTAGAGAAAGTAATGGAATCCTTGACAAATAACGGATTGGATGAAACGCTACCTTGATTGATTAATCACCAAATCTCTGTACGCTCTCGTCGACTTAAAAGAGATTCCGTAATGCAAAGAAAGATTTCTCCCTCGGTAAGACCAGACAAATTTAGATCTAAATTTTCCATTTATCTTTGTTCATTACAGTATATTTTTCTTGCGTTTAAAAAACAAACAAGAAAAAATTTCCCCTTCGCTGATAAAATATTTTCTTTTATAGTATAATAAAAAACAATGCATTTTTTTTTTCAGAAAATAAGTTTATACGTTTGTATGCTAGCTTTTTTTGCTAAATTAGACTCTAAATTTTGTAATAATCTCCAATTATAAAATATTGGCTGAATATTTGATTAATTTGATTAAATTAAAATAATGGTCAACTATACAGATGTTTTTGTTTTGTTTTTAAAATGTTGCTCTAATATAATGTTGTTTAGAAGTAATTTCAATGAACTGCTGAAAAAGAGTTAAATACTGGCTTTAATTCGGCAGCAACAAATGCCAATTGCTTTTTGCATAAATATTGGCTTTACATTGGAATTAAATACAATGAAATACTGCTTGACAATATTGCACGAATATTAGAAACTCTAAACAACCCAATGTTGTGGAAATATTTATTGCCAAGATTTCCAAGAAAGAGTCAATATTTATAGCCAAACAATATTTATACAATATTACTTTGATATTAAGATAATTGAAAAGTATTTTAAACCTTGGTTTGTTTCTCTGCCTGTTATCTCCCGGCTTTTAGTACTCTAGCATTCGTAAAAACTTTCAAGTAATATTTAAATTTATACGTATACCTCAATTACACTGTATATATATTTTTTTTGTACTAAAAATAATATGTGTAAACAGCATTTCTTATAAAGTATATTACAGAAATAAATCGATTACATTACTATTTCTAGGCGGCAAATTTCTAATCGTCAGAAAACAAACATGTTGAATGGATTATAGAAAATCAAGGATATCTGGACAAATAAGAGATTATGTAAAGCGTCGCTTTGATTGATTAATCACCAAGTTTCCTTCATTTTCATTCCAGTTAAAAAAGATTTAGTTCTGTGATAAATATTTTCTTCCAGAATAAGACTGGACAGATGTAGATATAAATATTTACCTTTATATGTATAAGTAAGCTTTTCGTACATTAAATGTTTTTTTTATCTTTTTGATGTTGCTTTAGAATTATAAACTTTCACTTCAGATTGAAATAAATACACTCAAATACACAAAATGAAACCCACACAACACTTTTAAACATCTCCTGTTGTTAATTTCCTTTCCCTCTTATTAACTAAACATGTTTATTCGTCATTATTTTGCCTTAAATTTCTAATAAAGCATTTTGTAAAACTATGTTTGATTTGTACAATTTTAAATAATCCTCATACTAAGAGTTTTTATATATTTGACTCATATTACTAAATGAATATTTCATAGATTGTTATTTATTTTTAAAATGTTCTTTAAAATAGATAGAAGATAAAAAACTTCGTGCCACACATAATAAAAAGCAAAAGAGGCCTTAAAAAATCACACCATGCTTCCCAAATGCTGCTCCTTTTTAAATGCACCACAGATCCGGTCATCAGTGTATTTAAAAACTGAAAAATACATAATCAACAAGTTTAAAAGAGCAAAACCAAGCTAAGGAGCCTATGTTCAAGGACAACGTAGAGAAAAGCTAAGAAACTACTGTAACTATATGTAGTGAAACTTCGCTTTATGGACCCTCGTTTTACGAACATTTTTTTATTTATCCAGCCACTGATAAACCGTTACGCTTCCCCTTATTAATTCAGTTAATAAAACATTGTTTATGGCTCCCTCACGACCTGTTTTCTGTACCTATTTTAATGTTATTTGTTCTTCTTATTGCACTTTTTTGTCACATTTTAAAACAATAAGAATCATTTCTGAGTTATTACCAGAATAATATTCATTAAAACCCAACATTTTGGAACTGCATTGCATGATTTAAGTTTAAGCATAGGAACAAAATCCATCTCTATACTAACAGTGTATACAGGGTGAATCTAAATTCTTGGGCAAAATTTTAAGGGGTGATAGTACACATCAAGACAAACAATATTAAATAGGAAACTAAGGGTCCCAAACGTCTGTCGAAGGAGATAAGCGCCATTAAAGTTTAGGGTCCAAAATTTCAAATGATTATAAAAAACGGAAAAATTGGTCGATTCGTTTGCGGTTTTCGCTAAAACTATTCTTTATGTCAGTATTTTCTTAAAAATAAATTTTAAAGATAAATTTGAAAAAATTCCGATAGAGGGCGCTTTAGACTTTGGAGTAACGGAAAACTATTTTCTACCGTTATTTTTTGTATCTCATTAAATGCTTTCAAAAGCTTAGACTTAAATTTTGAGCTCAAAATCTGTATCGTTGGAAGTGATTAAGTAGCGCAAACTGAACTGCGTTCCGGAGGTAAAATTTGAAACACCTCTCTCCCTCCCCCCCCCCACTCCTGAACACAGTTCAGTTATTCCTGATCTTGGTGTCGTAGACCAGTCAGTAACAATATGAGTGGTAATTTTCCAACTGGGCGAAACATGTCCGGACCAGGATTCAAACCTCGGATCTCTTGAATCTGCCATGCTCTACCAACTGAGCTATCCCGGTTGAATCTGGAGGGCATAATTCATCCAGATTCAACCAGGATAGCTCAGTTGGTAGAGCATGGCAGCTTCAGCCAAGAGATTGCAGGTTCGAATCCGGACACGGACATTTTTCGTGCAGTTGGAAAATTAAAACTCATATGATTTCTTTACCAATTTGAATAATTGCGTTAAAATTAATCCAGGCAGAGCTACTACCTCCTACACATAAAATAAGCAATAGAGTAATGACAAAATTAAATAGAAAATTTATTCATAACAGACATGAGCAATTTCTCCGCGCAAAGTAAAATGAAACAATTTGATGTATGCATGTAGTGCGCAATATGAATGAAGGTTGACACGTAGAAAATAGTACACGCATGATGTTCATGAGGAATCACAAAAACTGCTCGAAAGAGTGCCCAACAGCAACGATGCAGGCCTCACGCCGCCGGCGGAGGGAGTTGCGAATATTAGTGAATACCCCGGGCATCTCCCGGATATCGCCTGCTACGACGGCAATCCTCGCAACCAGGTCCTCGTCGGAGTCGACGGTAAGAAATAGTTGTTCATGACTCCAAAGTCTAAAACGCCCTCTATCGGAAGTTTTTAACTTTATCTTTAAAATTTATTTTTAAATAATTTTTTATTTAATTTTCTATCGTTTATTAGGTGCGTTCGTAATTATATAAATATGTAGCACCTATTGTCGCCGCTTGGTCCATCCGTCCGCATATAACAACGCAAAAACTACCCAACCGAATAGTTCGGAATTTAAGATATTATTATCTTTGCAGAATTTTGTTGAGACATTTCAATTTTTAAAAAAATCGAATTAAAACTTTAAGAGATATTAAAAAAATATTTCTTAAGAAATTTGAATTAAAAGAAAAAAAAATCGGTGCTTTCTTGTTACAGGAGCTTCCGAGGTTTAATCGTCAAGCGACCGAGATACTTATTTTATGACAGAAATTAATCTGCAGACGATATAATTCATTTCACAGAAATGAAAATCATCAAGATCTGAATATTTATATAACTAGCTATAGTACGAACGCACCTCATTTGTCACGTTTGACGTACAATTTCCAACTCTTGTTTTACGTGTAGGGGGTAGTAGTTTTTGCCTGGTCTACGACACCAAGATCGGGAATAACTGAACTGTGTTCAGGGGGGTTCAAATTTCAACTCCTGAACACTGTTCAGTTTGCGCTACTTAACCACTCCCAACGATTCAGATTTGGAGCTAAAAATTTAAGTTTAAGTCTAAGCTTTTGAAAGCATTTAATCAGATACAAAAAGTAACGGTAAAAAATAACTTTTCGTTACTCCACAGTCTAAAGCGCCCTCTATCGAAATTTTTTTAACTTTTTCTTTAAAATTTATTTTTAAGAAAATACTGACATAAAGAATAGTTTTAGCGAAAACCACAAGCGAAGCGACCAAATTTTCCGTTTTTTATGATTATTTGAAATTTTGAACCTTGAACTTTAATGGCGCCTATCTCCTTCGGAAGACGTTTGGGACCCTTAGTTTCCTATTTAATATTGTTTGTCTTGATGTATACTATCACCCCTTAAAGTTTTGCCCAAGAGTTTAGATTCACCCTGTATACATGAATTTATAACTGCATTGTTAATATATAATAGCATTATAAAAATATTTTAAACAAACCAAATCTTTTAAAGCTATTAAACTGAAAAAAAAAAGGCTATAAAATATATATTTTTTAAAAATGATATATCGATTTAGATATAAAAATGAAGAAGGTACTCTGTTGTGATTTCATAAAATTTCTATAAAAATAATATTTTCCTTTATGGTAGTTTTAGTACAATTTTCCCTGAATCCGCAAATTATTCGGCTGTAACAGAGAAATTATTTTTAAAATACATTATAATTAATTCTAATTTATTTAAAAGTAGAGAAAAAAACACAATCAAAATAAATGTGTTTTTTTTTTAAATACAAAATGCCAACACAAATAAAAACATGTAAGTGTTGCAATTATTCCTGGATCCTTAAATTTCATAGTTTAAAAAAAAAAAAAAAAAATTCTGGAATAGATTTCCGATGCATTCTCCTTTATCATGAAAAACGTCCCATCATCTATAATATGTTACTCTATTTTTAATAAAAAATTATACAAAATACTAAATATAATTTTATATATGTTGAAATGTAAAGAAATAATATTTTACATTAACTTTGTTGGGACAAATCAGATAGAATAATTCCGCTCTAACAAAATTGTTCTTCAGATTTGGATGGACTGACGAGGAAGAAACATACCAACAGTAACTGAGAGTGCCTCGAGATCGAAAGGAGAAAATCTTTCTTAAAACTTTTAACATATCCACTAGTTTTAGTATAATTTAAAAAGTGTTTTTTTAAGCTTTTGGATATTTACACTGCTCTTTGATGTGTTTTTAAAATAAATTAATGTCTGTTTTAATAGGTAGTGTAAGTAATTATTATGTTAAAGCGGTATTAAAAAAAAAATATTTTTCCACGCTCAACAACTCAAAATTTTGAGACACATTTTCAGACTCATTTTTAAAAGTAACAACAGGAAACTTGGCGGCGTGATTTATAAAGACATTTATAAGGGCCCCATGTTTTTATTTTTCGTTCAATTAATCAGAAATTGATTTACAGACAATTATTTTCACAGTACGACCATTTTGTTTTGTTTTCAGCGCTATGGCTTCGGGAAATTCGGTTCAAAATGTCCACTTTGACAGCATTTTTTGAAATATATTCTGCCTTTATCAAAAAAATGAGACAATACGGACATTCTAAAGTTTCTGAATAAGAGAACCTGCCAATTGGATGCATTTTAGAGCAAAAATAAATTTACAAATGTGTCTCAAAATAAGCAGTTTGGATTTGAATACACCCTTAAGGAATGACAATATAGACGATCATAGATTAAATCTGGTTATTCGTCGTTTGCCTTCGTCGACACCTGTATAGTTTACTATTGGGTTTTGGAGTGTATGTACGAAGTATGTATGAGGAGAGTGGGAACTGTTTGAAAATATGCTAAACATTTGTTTGCTACATTACGGAAATATTTGAGTCTTCACCATTTCTGTAAATAATTTTTTCCACAGGAAACAATATGATTCCTGTGTACTTGATGTACCATTCTTCGATATTCTATAATTGTAAAAATTAAAAACTACTCCAATAATACAGCGTTTATCTGATTAATTAAACATTAACAATTTGAATCGTTTGAAAGAAACTGAACATCTAAATGAAAACTATATCACCTATAAAATAATATTTGTTTTTTGGATGGAATTTTTATACTAAAGACTAACTATAAGAAGACTTTATGTTTGTTTGACATCATAATATTTCTATTAGCGAAGTAGTTTTCTTTTGAAAAGTTTTGGAAGCTTAATTTTGCTGCATTGTTTTGAAATCCACCAATGACTCACCTTTAGAAAGACTAATTATTTTTAGAATGGATTACTATTTCTCTTTTATCTCAAGAGGAAGAATTCAAATTCAATCATGTTACATTATATTTTATATAAAATTATAGCTAAAACTAAATTTTCATGTCTGCTAAAAATTGGATGAACTGTAATTTTAGTTCATAGTAATAATGTTTACACAAATGAGAAGAGTTTTTTTAAAAAACAAAGTGTTTTCCATGGGGCAATTTTTACTGTTGGAAAATACTTTTTTACAGTTTTTACAGAAAAATGAAATCATTATGCCATGTTATATAATTTGTTATGTATTTGAATGTTAACAAATGGCGTTTTTAGTCTGCAGCAATACCGTTAAGATAAGTCAAGAAGATTGTTTTTTACAAGCCCAGTACTTCTCTTCTCTAAAATGTTATTGTTACAATGTACTTTAAGATTTAAAAAATAATATAGAGTCAACGTGCGATGGGATTCTTGAAGTTCTTGGTAAAGACCAGGACAACATTTGATATTTACATTATGGAAATGCCGCAACTTATGTGGCTTCCTCACTAAAGCGACTTCAGAAAAATAAACATTTGTTTTAGATCGTTACGTATGAATATATGTATGCATAGGGTAGTCATGAAAGTATTTGCAGATAAGTGAGCCCCTAGGAACCATGGTGCTCAAAGTAATGGGATGCAATTTGGAATGTGAGTATTTTAAATTACTGGCTGGGGAATGAAATGAAGAATAACAATCTACGTCACACGCAGCTGACATGATGTATATGTCGTAGGCTAATTGGGAAATCCGGCTCTTTGCAAACAGCCTAGGCTCTTTGCAAAGAGCCGGTCTAATTGGAGAATCATTTCCCTTTTCCCAATCAGCCTGATGTTTTTCAGGCTTATTGCAAAGAGCGTTTGCAACAGCGTTAGGCTAATTGGAATATGGTCATTTATTTTTCAATCAGCCTGACATTTTTTAGACTCATTGCAAAATGACCATGCCTATTTAGAAAATGACCAGTTCTTTGTCAAAATGTGGTGTTGTACCCAACTCGAACCTGAAAATTCCATTCGAAGTCGACCCGAACCCGACAGAAAAATTCCATCGGACCGTAACCCGATCCTAAAAGGACAAAATAAATTCCTTCGAGTCGCAACCCGACCCGAACCAGAAAACTCAAGTTAACCCGAAATCCGACACGTACCCGACAAAAAAATAAAAATAATAATATCGAACCGTAACCTGATCCGAACCCGACAACATAAATTCCTTCATGTCGCAACGTGACCCGAACCTAAAAATTCGATGTTAACCAGTAACCTAACCCGAACAAGACATAAAAATTCCATTGAACCGTAACCAGATCCGAACCCGATAAAATAAGTTCCTTCGTGTCGCAAACCGACCCGAACCCGAAAATAATAGTTAACCCGAACCAGGAAAAAAATTTCATCGTCAAGAAATCCGAACCGAAACAGAAAATTTAAGTTAACCCAAAACCGACCATAATCTGATAATTTAATTTAACCCGAAACCTAACCCAAACAGAAAATTGAACTTAATCCGAAACCCGAATCCGTCAAAAAATCCATCAAACTGTAACCCGATCCGAACCCGACAAATTAAATTCCTTCGTGTCACAACCCGATCCAAACCAGAAACGAAGGAATTTATTTTCTCGGGTTCGGATCGGGTTACGTTTCGATGGATTTTTTTATCGGGTTCGGGTCGGGTTTCGGGTTAACTTGAATTTTCTAGCTAGCACCGGGTTGTGACACGAAGGAATTTATTTTGTCAGGTTCGGATTGGGTTACGGTTTGATGAAATTTTTGACGGGTTCGGGTTTTGGGTTAACTTCAATTTTCAGTTTCGGGTCGGGTTGCGTTTCGACTTTGTGTTTCGAGTTAACTTTCATTTTCAGGTTTGGGTTATGTTTCGGGTTAAATTAAATTTTCAGGTTCAAATCGGTTTTGGGGTTAATTTAAAATTTCAGGTTCAAATCTGTTTTGGGGTCAATTTAAAATTTCAGCTTCGGATCGGGTTGCGTGACTACGAAATTTAATTTGTCGTGTTCGGATCGGGTTACGCTTCGATGGATTTTTTTGTTGGGTTCGGGTCGGGTTTCAGGTAAATTTCAATTTTCTGATTCAGATGGGGTTGCGTGACGACGAAAATTATTTTGTCTAGTGCGGATCGGTTTACGTATCAATGGATATTTATTTCTCTGGTTCGGGTCGGCTTTGGGATTAACTTCAATTTTCAGTTCGGGTCGGGTTGCGAGACGAAGAAATTTATTTCGTCTGGTTCGGATCGAGTTACGATTTGATGGAATTTTTTCCCTGGTTCGAGTTGAGTTTCTGGTTAACTATTATTTTCAGGTTCGGATCTGGTTACGTTTCGATGGAATTTTTATGTCTTGTTCGGGTTGGGTTACACCGAATTTTTAGGTTCGGGTCGCGTTGCGACATGAGGAAATTTATGTTATCGAGTTCGGGTCGGGTTTCGGGTTAACTTGAATTTTCTGGTTTGAATCGGGTTGTGTTACGAAGGAATTTATTTTGTCGGGTTCGGATCGGGTTACGCTTAGATGGATTTTTTATCGGGTTCAGGTCGGGTTTCGGGTTAACTTCAATTTTCTGGTTCAGATCGGGTTGCCTGACGATGAAAGTTATTTTGTTGAGTTCGGATCGGTTTACGTATCAATGGATTTTTATTTATCTGGTTCGGGTCGGCTTTCGGGTTAACTTCAATTTTCAGGTTCGGGTCGGGTTGCCAGAAGAAGGAATTTATGTTGTCGGTTTCGGATCGGGTTACGGTTCGATATTATTATTTTTTCTCGTCGGGTTCGTGTCGGATTTCGGGTTAACTTGAGTTTTCTGGATCGGGTCGAGTTGCGAATCGAATGAATTTATTTTGTCCTTTTAGGATCGGGTTACGGTCCGATGGAATTTTTCTGTCAGGTTCGAGTTGGGTACAACACCACATTTTGACAAAGAACTGGTCATTTTCTAAATAGGCATGGTCATTTTGCAATGAGTCTAAAAATGTCAGGCTGATTGAAAAATAAATGACCATATTCCAATCAGCCTAACACTGTTTAGGCTCTTTGCAATAAGCCTGAAAAACATCAGGCTGATTGGGAAAAGGGAAATGATTCTCCAATTAGACCGGCTCTTTGCAAAGAGCCTAGGCTGTTTGCAAAGAGCCGGATTTCCCAATTAGCCTACGACATATATACTTTGAATATTAAATATCTCAAGAAACAAACACCCAAAGGGGTGTGCTCAGGGGACCGCGGCGACAACTATAAAGCGAAATGATTGTAGATGACAATGTCACTATAATATTCTTGCAGCACATGTGAAACACTAGATGCACTTATTTCCGTTTGTTTTCAGTCACTATTTCTGATGTACAGAAACTTTTCAGTATCGTGTATGATTTTTCTTAAGGATAGTCAATTTTCGATTAAAAAAAAGTGGGTGATGCAGTTTGAAATTGTTTACTATTTATAACTGAAACCATAACTGTGAGAGTTGGATTGTCATTCTTCACTTTATTATTGAGTTCGTATCTACATCCGAAATAACACCCAATTTCATCACTATACGGTCATTAGGGGTCATATATCCGCAAAGTGTATTTTTATGATGAACCATTTGTCCACAATATTCTCGATAACTACTGAACGGATTTGAATGTAACTTTTTACAATACAATTCTAGTGAACCGATGAGGAACTTAATTTAAAACACACATCGTATCGTGTATAGTTGTTTGATAGATGTCAGAAATTTTAATATATGATTGCCTACTGCGTTTCAGAGTGTGTAATGTGCACAAATTGACTGCATTATCAATAAGATAGTGGTGATCTTCGATTAAAAAAAAATTGACTGGTTTAGAGGTTTAAAAGAAATTCGCGATTCTGAAATTTTGTGCGAAACTAATGTTTGTGGATTTGTCTCATTTCTCTATTTGAATCCACCTAGGTCAGTTTTGCCAAGTTCTAGAATTTTAGTTGCCGTAGACTGCACAAAAATTTCCAATCTGAGCAAGTGCCTTAGTTGTCACCGCTGTTTTATTTTTAAAGGCACTCTATTGGTAACAACGAATGTGGATAACAATAGTGGTTGTCATAGAAAAATATTTGCCGAACCACTTTCACTAAAATACACTAAATGACAACCAATATGTAAATCAAATATAGGCAACCTTCATAAATGGATACTTTTGCAGGTGGTGGTTTATAGAAAGTCATGTTTTAAAAAATAGCCACGTGCACTCTCTTATATTTTTTATTTGGTATTACTTCTTCAGGATTTTCACATAAAAAAAGAAATGTCTGGTATCGAATTGATATCACACTCTGAAATTATAGAAAAAAGGCAAATGATTTCAAAACGTACTCTATCAATTTACAAATGAAACAATTGCCCGAAAATTTGAATAATAACAATGTTGTATATTTTTCAATTATTTTCTTGAAATTGAAAAAAAAGTGCATCCATTTTAATAAAAACATACATATATGTGTGCCCATCTATTTAATTTTTTTTAAATCTTTTAACTGTTTTTTTTCTTTAGAGATTTTGAATAGCATTAAAAGTTAAAAAAAATTCTAATATCAACACCACAATTCCCTGTCAAAGAATGAAAAATGCTTTTATGATAAAATTTACAAGAATATATTGTCACTCTTTTTAAAAATGTTGATAGTTTGGAAGCGCGGAAAATTCCAACATTAAATTATGCATAACATTTTTTGCAAAATTTCAATATTTTTTCACCACAGTGTACAAATAAAATATCAAACTACTTGATATGGGGATTATTAACGCATATTTAAATCCCATCTCCGTATGTTATTTTTGTTTATTTTATTTTTTTTTTTACTTTTTTAAGTAGGATAAAAGGTTTTTTTTCTATTAGCTGAACGAAAAATACAATTTTAAAAAAATTACCTTGAAAAATGTTTGCTTTTTAAATTTGTCGATTTTATAGAAAACTACTTATCTGAATAAAAAATACTGGTAAAAAATTAGTTGAAAGAGGTTGATTTTTGTGATCTCTATCAAATTTAATTTCTGTCTTGATTTAACTGTCTAGAAATATAAACCAGTTGGAAACTGTACGTTAAACGTGACAAATGAAGTGCGTTCGTACTGTAACTAGTTTTACAATGTACAAAAATTAACTTTATTATTTCAGTGAAATGAATTATATCGTCTCTTATGACAGAAATGAGCTTGCCTTTTTTTCTTATTAGGTATCCCACGTTTACGAATGGGATATTTTTTCGACACCAAATAGCGAAGTAAAATTCAGCATGGGCTGATGGTACAGGCTTGCTTTGCGAATGGTTTAATATTTCTATGACTCACGTTGAACGAATTTCTAGTGTTACTTTAATGTATCGCGATATTCAGCTGTTAACCTGATTTCCTCTGAAGTTATCTCAAAATATACATTTTTGAATGTAACTCATCTCTAAAACAAACAAGTTTTTTTTGAACGATCTTTCTAAAAATAATTTTTATGCAATTTTAATCGAAAAAATAATTTTGAATATAAATGGCCGCTTGGCATATGGAACAAGAAGTGGTTAACCCGTATTTGTTTTCCACAGCAACATGACTTGCACTTTTATTATATAGATTACGTATGGTAGGATTTAATAGAATATATACATATTAGTTGACAAAAAAGAATATTGGGAACAGAAATAATATATAGGATTAACAGCATTGTTAACAGTGTCAAATGACATATTTGAAATGATTTCGATGTATTGTTAACTTTTTGAAAATTTTAACTTAAAAAAATCGTAAATCAATTTTAATACATTGAACCCTTATTTTTACACATATTACCTTAGAAAATAACCAGTAAAATAACCATTAATGAAAACCTTAAATGGTGTTAAACTGCAACATCAGCAAAGAACATTCGTTTGTTTTGTTGATGTATGGCTAAATACTCTCTCTTGTATTGTGTATTTTAAAAGTATTATACTTTTGATTCTGAATATTCTTACAATTTTACATCACGGATTCTGTGATTTTTGTGAACTTGTCTCACAATCCATCTCACTTAATGTTCACAACACGTTCTTGGACGTCCGGATCTCTGCTTAATTTTAATATATTTTTTCTTTTACTGTAGATATTATTGACACATTATTAATTGTTTTACATATGACTTACTCACCTTTAAGATTTTCTTTCTATACGCGAACTGCTTTCCCATATTTTTAGAGATTAAATACGAAGTTTCACTCTTCAGCAGAAACCTATGTGTTTCTCGCCACTGTTACAGGAATGAAGTGTTAAGCTGAAAATTGGTGTTTAAAACTGTACTTAAAATTATTGGTTGTAAATTGAAATTTACTGTTGCGCTATATATGTTTTAAATTTAAATTTTCAAAATGTTCCAATACCTTTTTGACATCTCTTTTATTTAAAATAAACAAGAGACCCAATCCGCGCTTGATGGGTAGTGAAAACCATTATTTTTTTTATTGAAAATGTGAACAGATATTTTACATTTACTATATTTTTTAAGATTGTTCACTAACACCACCAAAAAGCACATTTATATGGAAAATATGAATTATGTTTTGAAGTAAAGTTTTGAAATGTATTAAAAGCGGTACTTTCAGGTATGTGGCAAGCTAGAGGTTAATAACCACAGAAAATGTCAAAGATTTTGCTACTTAACCCATTAAGTGCAGCTATATATATTAAGCTATTTTTTAATGAAACAGTTGTTTTTTCTTTATGAATAGAAAGTCTTTAAGACATTTCGGACGAAAAAAATTAAACAAATTCGAATATTTAGGAAAAATAGCATGTTCCCAAAATGGGAGCAATGGCGCCTAATGGGGATAATTTTTTTCAAAATTTTTACTTATGCCTCCGTGCATTTATGTTCGTTATTTCTCAGTTTTTTAGCTATAAAAGGGATAATATCATTCTGAAACTGATATTTTACGAAGAATTCATATAAATTAGTCCAACATCTACATTTATAATACAAATAAAAATAAAATTACCGATTCCATAAGCATTTTCATTATCCACCTCTTTATTTTTTTTCATTACATCATTTTTGTCCTACTGTTTTATATGAAAATGATTGAACATTTTTTATGCAGCATTATATTACATTTTTTTCGTTTTCTGAAATTGGTTTTTTAACTATTTTTATGTTTTTGTTTTTGTTTTTGCATTTTGTTTAGTTTTTTCCATATTCCAATTTGGAGATATTCAGTATTTGACCATACTGGTCATATCGTCAGTTTTAAATAGATTTTATTAAATGAAAAAGTATCAACATATCCTAAAGTTTATTTATATTATATTTTCAAATTATGATCGTTAAGAACAATAAGAAAATATTGCTTGTTCCAGAGTATAGTTAGAAAAATGTATTTACAAGAAAATCTTATAATGAAATATATACGAGATAAACTACACATTACTGAGAAAAATTAAATGTGCAGTGTTTGAGTCTTTATAAATTTACTTTGAGATAAAAGTTATTGATTGTAAAAGTAACTTTTATTTCAAAGTTAGGATCATAATTAAAACTTTTTTCAATTATTTAGAAGTTAAAACTTTTTTGAAGACAATATGACGTTATGTTTATCAGCAAAAATTTTAATTAATCATTAAGATCATTTTACGTACCACAGACTTTCATAACATAACTTCATTATCACGTCTTATTTTTAAATCATTTAAATTTAGCTAGTAAAATTGAGGTAGTCTATTTTTGTTCTGTTTATTCAATATTAAAACTGTCAAAAAATAAGAAATCCGCATATTCTACAATTAATAAGTTTTAAAATGTAGACCTTTCCAGACGGTTTTGAAATCTCCCCCAGATCAAGTGTTTTTAGATTTTACTAAATAATATTTTAAAATATTTTGAAAGGAATCCCAACATATGACACAATTTTCCCAAAATGAATACATGTAGCATTTATCCATTCGCTACAAATATCTGTTAAATCCTATTTAAAAATACTGTGATTGCATCGTTGTTGATATGCTAGGAATGGCATAAATTTCATGAAAATCAGCAGATAATATTTTAACTCTCAGCGATCAGTGCTATAATTACACAAGGTCAAGAGATCGAACCAATATCATAATTGTTAAGTCAACCAGATGAGTACAGATAGTAATGGATTCTACATTCCGTGAATATACCACGTAAAAAATTTAGTAAGCACTGATCATGTTTAAATATGCAGTATTATTAGCCAGTTCCTTTATAACTGCGGATGGATCTCTCATGCAGCATGATATTTCACCAAAAATTCTGTCAAATATTATAGATGATATTCCATTACTCCAGTAACAATATTATACATTTATATACAGTAAATACATTTAATGAAATAAGATTAATGAAATGACGATTTAGCTTTCTATTTTTTAATTTTCTTTGTATATAGTTAAAATAAAGTGTACGTGATTGCAGAGTAAAGAATGAAATGGTAAACCTAAAACTTAATATTCATAATAATACAAGATACATTACTTAAAGGCGCTCTAATCGATGTAAAATATATTTAAAAGCAAATACTTTCGAATGCAATTGCCTTCAACATCAAGCTTAAAACAAGAAACACACAATCAAAGAAAGCTGTTGCATCACAACATGGAACTTGGTTGGTGGGTGAAAAAATGTACATGACTATCGGAATACGTTGATCCATATCTTATGCATTTCATAGGACAAGGCATCGTTACAAACTCTATCACTTCTGAACAAAATTTCTAAAGACTCTCTAATAGAGATCACGAATTCCGAACAATTTCTTAATAATTATGACTTTCTCAAAATGTATATAAGTGTTCCTTTCTCAAGTTTATCTTGAAACAGCGGTGCGAGGACGGTTCAATTTAATATCAGAAATATGTTCTTTAAGACGCATCGGTCATTCTGATATGAAATTGGACCGTCATCGCACCGCTGTTGTTTCAAGATTAACCGAAAGAAGGGACGTTAATATACATTTTGAGAAAGCCAGAATTATCAAGCAAATGTTCAGATTTCGCGATTTCTCTATTAGAGAGTCTTTACAAATTTGGTCCAGGACTGATAGCTTTTGTAACGATGGGTATGGTTGGTTGGGTCATTTTATGACGACCGATAATCTACACAATTGATATAGGCCCTAGGGGGGGGAGGTGGCCTCCGTGAGGGTCTTTCTAAGGGATCCTAACCCGTATTTACGGCAAGGTTCGAAGTAAACCACGGAAAACTCCGAACGGTTAGGTCGACGAGCGTGACAGGGGTTTGAACCCAGCACCTCCCGTCTACTAATTTTGAGAGAAGAACTTCTCAGCCACTGGTGGGGCGCCAAAGACATGGATAAACCCCCACCAACAAACCAAGTTTCATGCTGTAATGTAACAGTTTTCTGTTATTGTGTGTTTGTTGTTTTACCGTTGATGATGAATGCGATTGCATTCGAAATTACTTGGTTTTAAATATATTTTACATCAATTAAACGCCTTTACGTAAAGTATCTTGCATTATTATAAATTTTAATTTAATGTGATCGTGGATTCAGGATATATATATATATATATATATATATATATATATATATATATATATATATATATATATATATATATAACTTTAAGTAAAATTTAACCATTGAAACATAAGAAACTGACCACATACACTGAAATCCCGATACCAAAGAGCCCTGTCAATTTACAAATTAAAATTGTAGTCCTAATAAATGTAACATTTTAAAGTTATATATATATATATATATATATATATATATATATATATATATATATATATAGTGTTTTATTTGCATATTTTAATTTTATAAAACTTAATAGTATTTACAGTAATATCTAGTGATGTATCTATTCTAATTCAACGAAAGAAGAATACGGATTTTATTTTCATGTGAAGCAAGTATGGAAGTTACTTTTTGTGACAGAAAAATGGACAAATAGTGAAACACACACAACTTGCATTGATAACTACCACTTCAAAAGCTTTTTCTTTTGAATAGGAAAAGGATTTTAATAGTACAATAAATAATTGTTATAATGATCATTATTATCGTTATTATGATTGCATTAAAAAGCTATTGTTCCCATAGAAGTCTTTATTCTCGACTATTTAAATATTTGTATGTTTGATGATTTGGACACTTTCCAAATTGCTTTTCAACAATGTTAATGCGATTTAGTAAATAAATAGTAATTAAATAAATAGGCACTTCGTTTAATGAATTTAATATTGAAATTAATAGTTTATCTTTGAATATTTTCATTGCAAAAATATTATGCTGAAGAATGTAAATGATTGTTTCTTCATTTCTATTTATTGTAATCACAATTCCGATTTTAATTTCTAAGCTTTCCATTAAAAAAAAATTATTAAAAGAGCTCTAAAAGGGTATCACTGCTTTAATGGTACAATTTTAAGAATAATACTGCTTACTGCATTTTAATGGTGATTCATTAATCATTATGTAAAATCATTTTTATTTAAAAATTGAAGAATTCGTTTATACAATTTAGGTTGTAAATTTAACAGCTAATGAATGTTATATTAGTCTATCTATCTTACGCAGCCTTGTCTGCTAAGTTTGCAAAATAAAAAAAGATTATTTTTTTAAGGATAACATAAAGATGCCTGATTTAACGATATATTTGTATTTTTACACGAACAACAATTTTTATGAAAACCAAATCTCAACATACAAGTGCGATCACATTCAAATAAACAAATTTAACAGACTCAATACAGTTACCCAGACGTCTAATCAATTCATTTTTGTATGATAAATTCTCATGGACTATATGCAAAAATATATGGTCAGCAGAAATAATATTTAGTATGTCAGATGATGCTACATGTTTGACAACTGACAATGCTACATGATTTCGTTACACTGGGTATTAACCTCATTATTAATGCAATTGAAGTTTTTTTTCATTTTACCCAATTTTATGCTTGGGTCAATCAGATATTCATTGCACTAAAATCGAGCTAGGTTTTTAAATATACAGGGTGTCCCAAAAGTCCTCGTCACATTTTAAAATTCAATAAAAGATCAACCAATTAGCGTACGACATATCATAGTGTTGCTTATCTATAAACATACCCAAAAGTCAAAGTTATTTACAGTGGGCTTAAAAAGACGATTTTATTTATTTCTGCTATCTTTCAACACAGTAGTTAATATAAATTTTTCATAGAATTGTCAACATACGACGACACCGAGTTAATTTTTCGTAGGAAAGTTTTATTTATCATTTAAACAGTTTCACATTGTTATTGATCAAATAAACTTTGTTGAAATTAAAAGTCTGGAGATGTCCAAAAATAGATTTTTTTGCAAAAGTAAGTTCGTACACTTTACAATTTTATATTAAAAAAGTGGCAATATTTATGAGAAGCAGCTATGTAATTTTAAGTTTATTGCAAATATGAAAAAGTCTATTTTAGTCAATACTTTTTTATTTTTATGATTTAATTTTTTTATTATTTTTTACTTGCTTAAAATGCTGTATTATAACATGTGAGTAAATATTTTTCAAATCGATCTCGTTGATTCACAAAGGGTTAAAATATAGTTATAAAATAAAAGTTCCATGCACATTAGTTTATTTTAATATGTAGGATACATTTGTGATTTTCTTTTTCAAAAATGGCAACATTCATCAAATATTTTTTCAAAAATCCTTCTTAATAAATTAAAACGTACCGTTATCTTTTTAAAAATGTCATCTAAAACCTGGACACCAGAATATGAATAATATGGGAGAATACATAGTGCTGATATTTTTATTAATTAAATATATAAAATACTGTTTAAAAACTAATGAAATATTTAATAAAAACTACCCTTTTAAATTTCAACGATTAAGGGAAGACAATATCCCAATCAAAATATCTATTTTCTTAATTATAGATCTTAAATTATAGATTAAAGATTTTATACATATTGTTAGAATGTCAAAACTGTATCTTTAATATTAATATATGTGTACTATGTACATGATTGCTGTTCAAGAGCTATTCACACATGAAAACTATAAATGACTTTTCTTAATATTAATTTTTTGATTTCTTATGTTTTTTACGTTCTTTCTCTCCTTAGTGTTTCAGTTTATAATTTTTTATAGATATTCTTTATTATGTATATGATAACACCGTGTATGGAATTAGCATTATGGGTTTTATTTTTGTTTTATACATATGAAATTATATGAAGAATAGTTAATTTTCGTTGTTCTTCACTATATATAAGAATAAAAAAATTATATAAAATCTAATATTAATTGAATATAAAAATCCATGTGTTGTATTAAATATTTCAATAAATGTAAAAAAAAAATAATAATAATAATACTTGAAAAATTAGCAAGAATTTAAAAACATTAATTTATTTCAATGTAGTAAACATCTATACTAATAAAAGAAAGTTTGTCTGTCTGTCTGTTTGTTTGTTTGTTTGTCTGCGATGGCTAGCAAAATCTAGCCCACCTAGAAGCCTAAAAATTTAGATTTAGGTAGTCCAAACCCCCTCCTGGTGCACCTGAGCAACAGAATTTTAATATTTTAAAAATTAGAGTAGTTATTAATTAAAAACTGATCAAAGATCACAAATAAAAAATCACTCTTCCGAAAAATGCGCGCTAATGCTCAGAAGGTCTTAACAAAACACGAATCATCCCGTTTCTTTTGTGTTTCATAAAATCGCCATGGGCGAACGGCTGAAAATACAGAAAAACCGTCTGCATATTCTCGAAGAACGCACTTTTTCGTCTGAAACGATCCGGTTGGTTCGAAATTTTTTTATATTTAACACTTAAGAAAATAATCAATAAGAATCTAATTCATGTTTTTATTTTCTCCTGTTTTTCGAGCCTTGCATCCACCGGTCTACAAGAGATACTGAAAAACGAAGGTCACCAAATTAAAGAGCTGACTTTGTCCTTTTTATAGCCATCTTTGGTTTTAAAAAATATCAAAATTAACCTTTCATAAAAGTATATTTTCTGTATGCCGTTTCGCAAGTTTTGCGATTTCGGCGATTTTTAAAAATTCGCATCGGCGGTTCAGAGCAAGGTCGAAAAACTAAAAATATCAGACAATATCTACTTTTATTATTGTTTTAACATCTGTATTTGTTTTTGAAAAATTGAAATATTAACCCTTCCAAAAAATTCGTGCGCCGGACTCACTTTTGGGAATTTTGATTTTCTGCGATATATAAAATTTGGCATCTACTTTCTAAAATAACCAAACAAAAAACAGACACACCTAAAGACATCTACGTTCTATCGGGTTTATGCAGAAACCTTTATTTTTTAATAAAATTCACGTTAACCCTTGAAAACGTTTTTTACCGTAAGTCAATTTCACATTTTTTACGATTTCTTCTATCTTTAAAAATTCGAATCGGCGTTTATAAACAAGATACGAAAAACTAAAAACACGGCGCATAATCTACATCCCTTTGTTTTGTAAAATCTGGTATTTGTTTTAATTTTTTTTTTTTTTTTAAGCCTCCGAAAAAAATCATTTCAAAACTCATTCACGCACTTTTCGTTTTTCGGCTCAAGTTTAAAAATCGGCATCGACTCGGAAAATGTGAATACGGACAAACAGTAGACTCCAGATCATAGACATTTCATAGTTGTTTTTCATCCAAACGCGTCGTTGGGTTTTATAAAATATCTACACTAACCCTTTCGAAACCGATTGTTTGCGTACCCACTTTCGCGATTTCCCACTATTTTGGTAATGTTTACCCGTGGTTAAATTTCAATTTTACTTGAAAATTTGGGTGGGTCGAGTGTTCTTAAAAGGCCTCTTCCAGAACAAATTGCGCCACCTGGCGGTCGAAGCTGGAACTACAGGAGTATTTCTGGTTTTATGGGCCCGATTATGACGGGGTTTTACTCATTCGACTTTATTTCGATAGTCTTATAGATTTCAGTCATATTTGTATAGAACAGATTGTTATCATCTCGAGCCCGGGCAACGCCGGGCGGGTTAGCTAGTTTTAAATAAATGTGTAGTTTAATTTTGTTTTGAAAATGTGCTTTTAATTGAATACTAAAGTAGCAATTTTTATCAAAATTCTTAAAATTGAAAGTAATATTGAAAAGTACCGTTTCCCATTAACAACAAAATCATATAGTACTTATTTGTTTTACTCAAAAACATTTTCTAAAAATATAAAACACCGAGCTGAAAATACAAAAAATGTTGCATTTATATTATAAATCATCAGAATTTTAATACATTTCACTATTTTTATATAATAAATTTGAATATATGCATATCCATATTTTTCTATTTAATGTGTAAACAAGGGTAATGATTTGGGTTCGTTTGAAATCGGGTTACCTTACTCGATTGCAGCATTTTAATAAAATCGTCTCAATATTGCGTTAACCAACCTGATAAAGTATTCAGATAAGAATTGGAGCTCAAGCAAAAACTAAACTAAACAGACAAAATAAAATAAAATAAATAATTTGTAACCGCGACTAAAGTCCTGCATCGGGTTGGATAATCGGATTTTACCCGCACGCGACATGATGTTCAGTCTGACCGACAAAGAATAGAGATGATTGTTATTATTATTATCATTATTGTTGTTGTTGTTGTTGTTGTTTTGTACTCTTAATTGTGTCGGGTTCGGGTCGATTTCGAGTTGAGATTTTTTTTCTTGCAGTTCGGATTCGGATTAATCTGAAAAACTAGGATAAAAGAATAACATGATCAAAAGAAATAAGTTGAATATTCTTTCAAACCTATATCAGAAAAAATAAAATAAAAGAAATCAAAAGAAAAAAATACCGATCCGAATTTTCGGGATCGAATATGGATAAAATATTGTCACCCAACCCGATGAAGAATCGTCACAATTATAACAAACATGTAGACAAAAAAAAATAATCCGGACATTCCGGGTCGGATTCGGGTAAAATCTGGTCACCCAACCCGATGCAGAATCGTCAAATGTGCCATAAACTAGTAGCAAAAGATGAAAATACCGATCCAAATTTTCGGGATTGGAATCGGGTAAAAATTGCTCAACCGCCTCAATGCCTAATAGTCACGATTATCACATTTCCCACATTGAAGTCACAGGGTGACTTCACAAATTGGACACTGCGTGTCGTCACAGAAAGGCTGAAAAACGGTCATAACGGCATCACATTCACGTCGGAGTGACTTCACATCCATGTCACGTCAAGTCACGCCGACGGTCACAAAGTCACAGTGTGACGTCATTGTGAAGTCACCGTGACATCACAATTCCTTACGGGTGTGCACCCATTGTGCTTCTTTCGCCATTGTTATGTATAAAGCCTTCTACTATTCGATAGCTTTCCAGAAGCAGCGCCATCGATGAGAAAAAATTGGAACTGTTTTTTATTAGTTTAACCAAAATTTTCTATCATAAGAAACATGTTCAACCAAACCGCATTCTCGTACGCTAATTGCTTGACCTTTTATTGAATTTTAAAAATGTGCCAAGGTCTTTTGGAACACCCGGTATATATATATATATATATATATATATATATATATAATTATAATATCTATGAATTTCAAAAAACATATCAAGTTCTATTCTACTTAAATCTCCAAAGAGATAATTAATGATATTGTGTATACAGAATACCACATAGCTAATAATAAACATGTGCAAACATAATATTACCATAGCTGATGCTTCAATGGTAATTGGCCAAATTTTACTCATACCAAAAGAATATTGAAAAAAGAAATAGAGAGAAAGGGAAAAAAAAATTATAAATTGGAGTTGCAATTAAGTAAATACAAATGGATTAATAAATTAAATATGAACCATATACAATGGAAAATTGGACCACATGAGAATTAAATATGAATTGGATATGGAAAAACACATGCACATGTACTCATCAGCCTGGATGCACCCACATGTGTTTTAAATAATAATTCAGTGTTTCATAATTCTACTGGCATAATGCTAAGATCAGTAGAATCATCCAGGTACACTGAATTATTACCAGACAACAATTGGAAATATTAAAATTTGGAAATATTTAAATAGGAAATAAAAAACCATTAAGAAAATACAATATATTTCACACACATTGATTATCCAAAAAACTGTAATTAACACCGCACTAAATTACCACGAGATAACAGTTTTGAAATAATAAAATTGGAAATATGAACGTGTAAAGTGTAGATAAAATATTTTACTCACAATAATTATACAGAATCCTTAAAATGTCACAACTTCTGCATAATATTCACATCCACATGGCAATGCATCATACATGTTGACTAAGTCGAGTTGAGAGAAATGATTTGTAAGACAAGTTGAGAGCACACTTTTTTTAAAACACAACCCCATCGATGACACCCAATCACAAAATGATTCAAAAACACTCAAAATAATTCTGGTTTTAATACACTTATAACAAATTTATATCCGTGAATATATATTACTCCATCCAATTTTAATTCCTGAAAGTAAAATTAATATACATTCAATAGCTCCTCTATAGTTAAATTAAATATAATATTAACAATATTATCTACAACTACCAGAAAGGTAAAGTGTCGCCATCTATTGGTATTATAATAATTCATAATTAATATTTAGTTAAATATCCACTTTATTAGTTACATACTCACTTCATTAGATTTATTTATATAAATAAACTTTAAAAAACAATACTAACATGTAGTTTTACTTTAAATTCAAATAAAATATAATACTACTATATGAATAAATCTACACAGAATTAATTCAACTTGCACAGCATTTCAGATATTCTTAACAAGAATATATTATGTAAAAGAGATATTATTTTAATTCAAATTGTTTTTGCTGCCAGCTGTGTTAATCCACTGATATTATAGACATTTATTAAATAATTAATGTTTTATTTTTACTACTACTTAAATATATATTAGACTTGTTATTAAATAATTAATGTTTAATTTATACTACATTGTAAATATATTTTATATTTATAGATTAATTTAAATATCTAATTAAATAATTCATAAACAATTCAAAATATCTCAAAATTTATAATATTGATAATTAATAGTATTACTACTGTTTTTCAATCAAATTAATGCAATGCAGTAATTAAAATACTTGTTAATTTTAATTATTCATAGACAAAAATAAAAACTATATATATTTATATTTATATATATTGCAAATAGATATGTATATGAGTTATAATCACCAATGTTATCATTGTATAATTTAATTTGTTATTGTATAAGTTAATTTATAAATGTATGAAAACTGCACATCAATAATACCTTAAACAGAGGTGATCGGCAACGCACAATCACAACTATACAAAGTATAAATAATGTTCAATCAAATATTAAATTTCCTAATATGTTATAATTGTAATTATGTATGTTATATTTGTAATTTTCTATATAAAGTATATATAATGTTCAAACAAATATTAAATATTAAATTTCCTAATATGTTATAATTGTAATAATGTATGTTATAATTATTATTTTCTATATCTTTTGTTATATGTTATCGCACACTAAAACAATAATTTATTACATACCATGTTTATATTTAAATTATATAATAAATGTTATTTAAAAGAGTTGATGATTGAATTTATCATAAAAATTGGATATCCATATATTTTTGCTTGATCTCGAATATATCTAATATTTTTGTTTTTATTTATATCTGAGCATAAGTATTTTATACGATGTAGATAATTGATAATTATATTTTTATAAACAGATTTATGTAAACATGAAGCAAAATTGGTAAAAATATTTACTTTAAATGGGAAATCAAATCTCTTATCATAAATATCAAAAATTAATTTATAATTATTAGTAATATTAATTTTTAAGTCAAGAAAGTTTATATTATTATTAATTAAATCATTTTCGCTTAATTTAAGCTGAGTAGGATAAAAATTGAGTGGTGATGTGCAATTTATTTCATTGAAATAAAATATGATAATGTCATCAATATAGCGATAAAATACATAATCATTGTTCGGACTTATATTTCTTTCATAATAATATAAGTAAAGGTCAGAGAGAATACTAGATGCGGTTCCGCCCTGCGGAATTCCCTGGCATTGTTTATAGATAATATTGTCATATATAATGTAATTATTATGCAATGTAAAATTTAGTAAAGTTTTAAAAAAATTTACTGAAATATGTTCTTTTAATTTTAATTGAGATTTAAATTCTTTAAATAATATACACATTGTTTTATGTAAGTCTTTTATATCAATGTTATTAAATAAATCATTAAAATCCAATGTTTTTATGAATTTTACCGGATTGATATTATGTATTTTATTAATGAGTTGAAAACTATTTTTTAGGCAATGTTGGTTATTATGTTTTAACGTTATATCATATATCTGCTTTAAAATATTAAGTAGTAAATTGCTTGCATTTTTATTATATGTGTTACAACCGATGGTAACAGTGCGAAATTTAATAGGATTTTTATGAAATTTTGGAATTATAACAAGATAAGGATAATTAAAATTATTACATTTGATTTTTAGTAATTTGTGATAATTTAATAATTTTCTATTATTTATTTCAATATTTAATTTAGTTTTATTAAAAATATTACTTGTGTTGATTGCATTGTGAATTAACACTTTATAGTATTCTTTACAAATGATAGCATAATTATTTGGAGATTTATCTACATAAGTAATTATAAATTTGTTTTGTAATTCTGATATATGTTTATTTATGTTTTTAAAAGCTGCATGTGTAATATGATGATAATTTTTTATAATTTCACTTTTTAATTTATCAATTACAGAAAATCTCCATTCACTGAAATATTCGATTGGTTTATTGTAATCAACAGCAATTTTATATATAAACAAATCAATATCTTGAATAAACTGCAATATTATGGATTTGATATTACACTTATATGGAAGACGAAATTTTGTGCCATTATGCATTAAGTTTTGTAAAATAGGTTGTTCTACAATATTAAGATCACCAGTAATGATATGACCATGTGTTGTATTTATATACTTTTGATATTTTGGGTCATTACAATAACATGGGTAATTCTTTGAAGAGACCAAATTTTTTGCAAAAGAATTGTAATTAAAAATTTTACGTCCAAGTGTGCGATTATATTTATATGTCTTGTGAATGGTAAAATTTTTTATTGGAAAATTATTATTAATGTTGTTTATTATATATATATACCGGGTGTTCCAAAAGACCTTGGCATATATTTATAGATATATATATATTATATATATATATATATATATATATTTAATTCAAAATTTTATTTGGCATTTCTATTAGATTAGTAAATGAAGTTTTTGTTACGCTAACCAACAATGCACATTTTTGTAACATGAAGAACATTTTTTTTTGCATTAAACTACTGTAAAATCTATGTTTCTCTTTTATGTTACCTAGTTCAAAAAGTATTTTTGTCACATATGTTACTATGGAAAAATAAACATGTTGACAATTCTATCGAAGTATCATATTGCTAAAGCATATGTTAATGGATATCTGTAGGAAAAATAAAAACTACAATTAAACCGAGAGCACATGTGCAGGGAACCTATGGTGTTTTTTTCTTTTTCTTTTTTTTCTTTTTTGTTTTTTTTACCAATATTTGAAAAAAATTATTGTTGCTTCATTTAGGTACAGACAATTGTTACAAATTTTTCTGGTGAAATGGGTATAAACTGTACGCACCTCAAGGTATGTTTTAATTTGCAAGTATTCTTCCGGGTCAATACATTTCAAATATATTTCAAATATATTTATTAAATTTCCCATCGATCATTTAATTAATCTCTTTCAAACAGAGCAATCAAGCATATCAGCCTTAAGGGTCTGGGGGTTCAAGAATGTAACTCGTAGGGGGGAGGGGTTACTTAAAAATATTTACCTAAAAACAAATTTTAGTTTAAATGAGTAAACAAAATTAGATGCTTTTATCAATTTAAGGAAACTCCGTGTCCTTCATTAGGGGAAAAATGACGAATGTATCATTTTTCTGTTATTTTTGTTTAAAATGCATTTAAATATCCAAAGTCTATTCCGGAAAAGTTGCGTAAAGTTCGGATAATTATATATATCCAATAAAGTCTTTTTACTGCATCCATTTATTAGGTACGTTCATACCTATATAAATACGTAGCACCCATAGTCGTCGTTGTGTCCGTCCGTCCGTTCGTCCGTCTGTCCACATATAACAGCGCGAAAACTACCCAACCGAATGGTTTGAAATTTAATATATATAAACGTTACAGAATTTTTTTAGTCATTTCAAATTTTATGAAAATCGAATCAAAACTTAAAAGCATATTAATAAAAGTTTTTTTCATTCTATTAAATACTATCATACGTAATATATAATAATAATAATAACACAAATCATGTGACTGAGGAAAGCAAATACAGGCTGTTAATTTCTTTTTCATATGCCAGGAGGCCACTTCCATTAAAAAGTATCTTTTCGAATAAAATTGCATAAAAGTTACATTTTTGGAAAGATCATTCAAAAACATTGTTTGTTTGTGAGATGAGTAGTTACATTCAAATATGTATAGATTCTGAGATAACTTCAGTTGAAATTCGGTTGAAAGTCGAATATCTCAATCCATTAAAGAAAATAAACACAAGAGATTCGTTCATTATGAGTCATAAAAATATTAAACCATGGAAGTAATTCTTCCCAATTAAAAGCAAGTTCTCCATGGTAAATTTTGCAGCGCTGCAATTCCAACTTACGCAAATTATATATTCGCATTCTTCCGCAAATTATATTCCAAATTTACACTTTATAGGCTACGAGTATAAGTAGAATATAGATATATTGTACCCACATATGCCACAAACATGAATATGCAACATTCAAAATTTTGATAAATCAGTTTTGAGTGTTTACATTACCTTCAAAATACATATATTTAATTTTTGTAAATGTTTTGTTATGTGGCTTCAAGAAGAGATGCTCATTTGCGTTTCTGGCAAATCTTAGATATTAGAAAAAAGGGACAACTACCTACGAAACCCAAAAAGCGTAAACTTACGCATTCATGTTTCTGGCATAAAAGGGACGATACCTATAGAATTTTTAAAGTAAGGTGTAAAACATTTATCACCAAAGATGAATGCATCTGAAAAATATACTTCCGGCCTGTACCGGGAGGAAAAGGTAGCTTTCATAGTCCATGTTTTTAAAACTTCAACTCATTTTACACAAACACCCGAAGCTAAATTATTTGGAACCCGATTATAGAAGATTCAATCCCGGTTTTCGTTAATACTAAATTTGAGTGCGAATTACAGCATGAGAGTTACAGCATAACAAATATCAGATTCTTTCAAAATATCAGCCATCCTAGAATTTTAAACTGAACATCTCTGCAATTTTTTAAGATAAAGCCAAAACAAAAAATTTTCCGGAATCCTTGTATCACGATCTAACAATTAACGAAAACAACTTTTTCAATTTATAATTTTTTATACATCTTTTTCAATTTTTTAAAAAAATAAAAAAAATTAACTGGCCGCTATTTTGAAACAAGATGGCGCATGAAGCTGGCCAACGAACTCGGTCGAGAATTTGGTATGTCTTATACACATACTCAGTCACATCATAAATAAGAGAGTTACAGCATGACATATGCCAGATATATATATATATATCAACATTTGAACGAAGGGTGATTTGGGGTGTCATGATCGGTGAAAATATACCAAAATTTTTTGGAATTGATTTCCTCCGAAGGGCTGCTCCGAACGTAGCTTTTTGTATTGAAAGCTACCTAAAAAAGGATTATTATACATGTTATAATAATATTTTAAATGCTCAATATCCCAAATTTTTAAACTTTGTACCGTGGGCATCAAGTGGTCCACAGCGCATCTTCAGAATGTGCGCAAAGTTCAGGCGTTTGATATAAAATTTTTCACTTATAATGTTTGGTCATAACTGAATGGGATTTTTTTTAAATGTCCGTTTTAGACGCAAGGGTGAAATTTTTTCTAAGTATAACTGAAACAAGAACACTAATTAAATTTAAAAAATCAAAAAACTTGACTGCCCAAAAAGCGAACTAATTATTTCTCATCAATGTGAAACTATTTTTTATATAACTTACCTATTTTTTTATTTACTTGTATTGATGACTTTTAAGTTGTGTTTAATTGTTAGTTCCTATCTTTAAACACTGTTTTGATAAGGCCTATAGATGTCTTATGAAGGTTAGAGTTACAGTTAAGCTAGAGAATCTATCTACACAACTTTCAGGTTGTGTAATATTTAAATGGAGCTTCTGACTATTAAATAATCTGGGAAACATCGTCTTCATTTTGGAAGATATATCCAATGATATGCCACTCAATATGGTGCGTAATTTTTTTCGTCTCTACCGCCATTTTGTATTTTACGGCTGCCATTTTGAATTTATGAAAACAAAACCTAGCCTATAACCATCGGATGGTTAAGACGAATCGATAGAGACCTCATTCAATAAATCCACCCAGCCGTTGGGATGTTTCGAGGGTATAAAGAAATCCACATACCCACATACATACCCAGATACGCGTCAAAAACACAACCCTTTTTGGCAGTCGGGTAAAAATATGAAGGCAGTAGAACATTTTAATATGCGTATCGGATTTAATATGCGTACAGCCTTTGCACACAAGTAAGCCATATTTAAAAACTATACTGGATTTGTGGATATTTTTGAAATTGGGAATATATTTCTATCATCAGCGGTTTAAGAGACAATCGCCATTATAGCTATGTTAAATCACCTAGTATACGTATGTTAGGTTATGTATGTTTATGCAATGTGCCCAAGTACAGTAAATAGGTATAAATATGTGTGTGGGGAGGGGAAATACGTCAACGAAAACAAATAAAGTATTATCACAGCGAAAAAGCGTGCTTTACAGTGAATGCTTTAACCTTTCTTGTCTGGTGTCCTATTAATAGAACGTGGCTTTTCATTGAGTATTTTTCTGTCCTTTATATTATTATCTGCATGTAGTAATGATACTATATTTATACATTTATTATTATGACTTCATTTATGTTTCAATATTTCGTAATAATAATAATAATATTTATTATTATTATTATTATTATTATTATTATTATTATTATTGTTATTTGCTTAATTTTCACTACACCACTTGCGATTCTTTTATTTCAAACATATGTTTTAGTCTTTAAATTTAAAATAGATACTACTTTTCCGAACGAACATTTTGTGATGCAACAATGAAAGAAAATACTAGAAAGATGTTATGTCTGTTTAATCCTATTGTAATACAACATTTTCCAAAAGTCCTCAAAAAGTCTGTTTTAATCCTTTGTGATATGAATACTAAGCAAAATAACTATATTCGTTAGATTTCAGTAAATGACATATTCGTTAAATTTTAGTAAAATTTAACTTTTGTGATTTAGATAGCTACGTTAATATTATTGACGTGTAAGTATTTTTTTCCAAAAGAGAAAAATAAGCCGGACCCGAAAGGGTTAGGTGCGTGTTTTTCATTGAAAAGATTACGACCATTTCTCTACTACATATAGTTCTTGAATCAAAAAATCTCGCCATCTGTGAAACATGTTAAAAATATTAACATATACCCTGATAGATAGCGTAAATTACGTAATTTAACGTACCCTGATAAATAACATATAATTCGTAATTTAATATAAGTACAGCCACTTAAATATCAAATGCCTCTTAAATGCCTAAAATTCCTACCCTAATACAAAAAGATTCTTATTTTCCGATACTCCAAAATAAAAATAAATAAAAATAAATAGCATTGTAATATAACAAAGTGTTGCAAATACTGTTTATGACAGACGGAATTAATATTCCACTTTAAGAAAAAAAAATATTTACTAATAAATTTCAGTCACGTCGTTTAAATATGTTTTTTTTTATTTTACATAACTTAAGTCAATTCTTCAGCATCATGTCTGAAATAACATTAATCAACAAACCATTGTATGTCCATTGCACTAATTTAGTACCAGTAAGGCTCATTTTATTAAATTTTGTATTATTTATTATCATTCTTACAACATAATAACAAAAGTCTATGTGATTCTATGTGATTATCTTTTCAAATTCATTCTATATCATAAGACAAGAATACAAAATATATACTTTATTGATTTTCCTAATGAGAAGTATTCGAAATAATTATAATTCCAGTTCTACTTAAAAAAATTAATTACCTAGCGTTTTTTTAATGAGATCAAGGTTCATTAAGATCTTTATAATCTTTGCGTTCATTATTTTCTACTTACTCTATTTTGATAATGAAACAAAATGGAAAATAATATTAATTTTTTTATTACTTAATGAGCCAAAGCTGTTATTAAAAATATGTAGTGCAAGAAAAACGAAAAAAATAAAAATAATGTAGCACATTTAAAATTGCTTTTTAATTTTTGCCATCATTCTATGTCTTATCCATTCAGTATGTTGCAATAATGGGGATAATACTGGATTATTTATATTTTGTAAATAACCAATATTTCATCTCAGTATTTGTAATATATTGGTCTTTATTTGGAATACATCTACTGAAATGTCAGTTGCAGGAATATATTTTGAATAAAATGGAAATAATTATAATAAAATGAAACTATTGAGCAAACTTTAGTTGACAATATTTGTGAATTAATTCCCAATATTGATGTAATACTATAATTAGGTGTAAATAATTTCAATATAATGTCAAGGGATAAACTATTTTATAACGACTATTCATCTAATTAGGAACAGATAAACGAATTAGATTTTCCTTCCTTAAATTACGATAAGTACCTGATAGATCGAGCCTCACTCGGTAGTTTTTTTCATCATTCATACTGTTTTTGAGAAAAGAGAACATTTTATTATTTATTTCTACATATTTAATATTAAATTTAAGCAAAGACAAATTTTTATTATTTATTTCTATATAAAAATATAATTCCAAATTTGTAAAAGTTAGAATAGCAAATGCTGACTATTCTTTTTGTATATATATTATAATCTATCTACTTTCTCCCTGTTACCTAGATTACAGTTATGATTTTTTGTTACATTTTCCGCAAATGTAAAATACAAAATTGTGTTATTGTTGACGTATTCAATACTTTTTCGTTATGGGTGAGACGACGATTTTCTGTAAGTAGAAATACTTTCTATTTCGTATCTTAACCGCGAAAATGGCGACGTCGGGAATTCCATATATAAAAAGAGATATATGTATGGCAGTTTACAGCAAAGATCGATTCAAACAGCCGCACTACACTGTAAAAGATTTTGCAACAAAGTAACCGGTCATTTGACTATTTTCTATAAAAACGGTCAAATGACCGTACTTAACCGTACATAACCGTAATTTAACACTATTTTGACCATAATATTGCTCATATTAGAGTCAGAATACAGTTAAATTACGGTTATGTAACCGTTTTTTATAAAATCCAATGACCGGTTACTCTGCTGCCAATTTTTTATAGTGTATAGTCAGATGTATTTTTTATAAGTTCTGGTTGGTTGGTTGGTTATATGGGGTTTAATGGCGCAAGGTCCCATTGGGGACAAGCTGCGCCAAATTTTATAAGTTCTGAAGATGCTCTTATCGAAAGACTCGAATATTCTCTCATCCACAGAATTAGTCATAATTTAATGGAATTGCTAGAACATTTTACAGGTTCACAAAATAATTTAGCAAAATTACTTACGGTGATGCGAGAAGTTAAAGAAGTGAAACAATGTACAAATGCAGAAGGGATAAAGCCTTGTCAAACTGTTCTTTACAATGCAAGAAAATGCTGATTACAGAAATATCATTGTTCCTATGACCTACATATTATTCTATGTTGTTACACTCAACTTTAATTCAAAGCATCCTAATTAATGGTATCAGCATAGCATAAAAAATAACCATCGTCTATTTCTGTAATACTGATAAGCGTGTCGAACCTGTCACATACTCACGGTTATACGCAAAAGGAACCCACCCGCAAAAATTTCCCGTATAAAACGAAAATAACCGTTCGACTGGAAATTAAAGCTTCTTTCAACTTATATTTTAAAACCATCTTAGGGGTTTGGAAGAAATTATTTCTTCATTAAACTGCTGCTAAGGTAATTTTGCACCAAGCAATACGCATTACACAAGTAATCTAGGACCTCAATTACAAAAAAGTAGCTATCATTAAAAAAAAACCATAAAAAATGTGACCATTTCATTAAACAAACAATTTGCATTTAACAGAGAATTTATAATTGGCACTGTGAAAAAAAAAGATTTCATAATCATGTTTAGTGTTAATTTTTTTGCGTTAAACATAATATTATTCCATGACGTTTATTTGTTAACTACAAACAATGTATCTGCGAAATTCAAAGCTCAACAGATTTTAACTCGACTGTGAATGAGTACGTCAGCATCATATTAATATTAAGATATTTAACCTATCAAAAGGAAATTTTAAGAAGTCGATACTTATCTGTTATTTTTTCGTATTCGAATCAGTACATGAATCTTATTTTACGTAAATTGTATTAGATTGAAATACGACCACAGAAAAGTCTACATCTTTGAGCATTATTACAATGCATGCATCATTCGAAAGACAATGCTGCTAATGGAAAAATCATATATGTGATCTGCCTAAATGGAGTATGTCCTATGACTATGACTGACACACCCGAGTAGAAATCTTTCGTAATCGGGGCGCTTTTCAATGTCAAATGGTATTGGCGAGGGTTTCGATTACGCAAGATTAACGGAAGAAACAATTGTTTAAATTCATCAAAGTGCATATTTTCGAACTTGAGAACTAGCTTTTGCGCACTCGTATTAGTATATTAGGCCTATGTCATGAAAATCATAATGACCATTTTCAATTTAAAAATTTGATATCAGCATTTCTAAGTCAGCCAGTGTGGGGTTGTTGGGCTTGTTCTAACCTGTCAAAATGAATTTTCCCGAATTATGCACCTAGTTGGACCATTTTATTTTACTCGATTTAATAATTTTAGAAGGCAAATTTCCCCAATATCGCTACACTGTGTTCGATATCTTCCGTAATCATGTTTCTGATCAATGGTGAGAATCCCGAATACTGAATATTAATTTAAAAAATTGCTTAAATCTATTAAAGCAAAATTTTCGGAAGTCGAAACTTAGTTAGATCGATTACTCGTATTTGAATACGGCTTATTTCAAGAAAATCGTTAGAACTATTTTCAACCATCATTTCGGGTACTGAGTTTGTTTCAAACATATAAAACAAAATTTTCTGAATTAGCGACCTAGCTAGATCGTTTTCTTGTGGTTGAATTAGTATAGGAGCCAAATTTTATGAAAATCTTTCGAGCCGTTTACAATATATAGCAAAATATTTAGTACTGAGTTTGTTTTAACCTGTAAAAACGAACTTTCTTGAATTCGAGAGTTAGCTAGCTCCTTTTTTTGTGCTAGAATTACTGTACAAGACACGTTTCGTGAAAATCGGTTCAGCATTTTTCAATTTATAGCAGGCAAATTATTTTCTCGTGCTTGATTTATATTGGAGTCAAGTTTCGTAAAAATCGATCCAGCTTTTTTTCGATATCATCCGTAATCAGAAAAATTGCTTGCTCGTTTAAGATATAGTACCTTGTAGACAAAGCCGTACTCAGTAGTTTTTTCAGCACTTTCGTGTTATAGCGGCCCCCCACAGTTACGATTTGCGAAGATTGCAGCCAAGATCCTCAAAAGTTTATTATATGCATCATATTTGACGCATCATAAGCATCATACGCATCTATACAGGTTGTCTCACGAAGGAGCACTAACTTTGAAAGTAAATAAATTGGAAACGGTGATAGATAAAAGCATGAAACCAGTGGTATGTTTATTAAAAAAAACTCGTAAATAATTGATACAGAAACCTAAAAAATTTGGTAACAAATTGTGCCGATAAATGGCGCTGCAGGTGGCATAACCATAAGTACGCTGTATCACATTAAAATAGATTCAAAATGTACACCTTTCACACCACACACAAGTCGCAAACAAAGAATGAAATTGTCAGTGAATCTATGTAGTGTGCCACCGGAAATCAACACTCAAGCTTGACAATTAGCCTCCCCCACCTCGTCGAGTGTTAAAGAATAGTTGCAGTAATCAGTGTCCTTCAGTGTCACTTCCGGAATTTCTTTCACTATGTGCTAATAGTGATCACGTTTCAACAGCGAAAGTTTCTGCCGTATGAGTTCTTTTTATAAGGATCCGTAATGCTGCCTACAGCGCCATCTATCGGCGCAAATTTTAACTAAAATTTTGAGGTTTCTGTATCGGATTCTTATGTTTTTTTTTTTAATAAACAAACCACTGGTTTCATGTTTCTACCTTTCACCGTTTCCGAGGTTTTTTTTTTCAAAGTTAGGGATCCTTCGTGAAAAACCCTGTATATTCCAATAAATGTTTTCCACTAGTGTTCAATGCTCAAACTAATAAACCCTAAACATATTTTGTGGAATTTAAATAAGTTGAAATTGACGACTAGTCATTCACAAGAATGCCATGATCCATAAAAACATCCAGTTTTTTTTCATATATTGAAGCATGATTTTGTGGAAATATCCAAGATAACCCTTTTGTGTTTTCTACAAAGGGCAGTACGTTGTCTTCCAACAAGTGTTCATGCAGTTATTATGGTTTTTTAGTTTATCCATTACTCCTAAAGCCTCTCCACATCTTAATAGAAGAGCCGCTACTTCAACTTTACAGAAAAATCTGGTTCTTTTCGTAGGTAATGCCAACAATGACTCCACCAAAATAAATTTCTTTTCATGAGAGAACATAAGACTTGGGGCTCATGACAACATTTGAAGTTTTTTCCTTAGCCAATCTTAACCTGATTTTTAGTTCACGTATTTCGAAATTCCAGAATTTCTAATTGTCACATATATTGCTGCTGGCAAACTGATTAATTTGTCAAATCAAATTGTAGTTCTTTCTTGCAAAATCTTCGTTGCTACAATTATTTTTATTTTTGAAGTGAGTTTTTGAGATCGCCCATGTTCTTTTTTTTTTTTACCCCATATTATTTAGCCAGCGTAAGAAAACTTTAAATAACTGCATGAAACCGTCCAATATTTACACTATATTCCTTGTAAGCAATAATTTTGCCTTATTCATATTATTTATGTAATTTTGTCTGGCTATCATATTAGATGTAGAAATTGATCACATGGCAGATGAAACTTTATTAATAGAAATAGATTTTCATAGTTGAAATAACATTGGTTCGAATGACATAATGTCATTTTTTAACCCTTTGTGACTCAACAACTCCCATTTGAAAAATGTTTACTCAGATGTTAAAATACATCCTTTTTAGCGTGAATTTTTAAAAAAAAAATTAGAACATAAAAATAAAAGATCATTGAAAAAAGGTACTTTTTTCGCATCCGCAATAAACGGAATATTAAACACCTCATATACTATATTCTAAATTTTCTAATACAAAATGTAAAGCATACAAACTCACCTTTGTAACCAATCTATTTTTACACGTCTCCAGTCTTTTTATTTAAAAAAAAATTCGAAGTTCATTTTAGTAATATCGATGTAAAACTGCTCAAATTATAAATGAAACTTTGGCATGAAAAATTAACACAGAATCGCCGTCTGTTGAGATATCTGTGAGATATCTATTTATAAGTGGTCATATCGTTGTGAAACAGAGTGTAAATGCATGAATACATATATATGAATGCATAAATATATATGAATACATACACATACATATATATAATCATGCGTGAATACATAAAAATAATGAGCACATTCATCACATAAAATAGAATAATCGCTGGCATGTGGTTAATACGAAATTCACGAAAAGTACAAAAATAATATGCAATTGACAATATATATAAATATATATGTATATATGTGCATAAAGATAACATTAAATTTTGATAAAAACTAACTGCATGTAACAGCTTTAGTATAATGAAAAATGGTCAGTTTTAACATTTAATATTTTAAAATTGGGATAACATTAAATATATATATATTTTAGAAAATTAATAGGCAGAAATTGGAATTTTAAAAATCCTTTTTTGAGTTTTTATAATGGTTTCTTTACATTTTAGTTTGCATTACTTATTTGTGCGGCAAGAAATGTAATATAACAATAGCTAAGTAGATACTACTCAAAATTAGTATTATTAGATTTCAAATTCCTCTTTTCCTCTACATAAATGGATATAAGACTTTTGTGTAAAAGCTGCCAAACGCGTATGTTTTCTTAACATCGTTTATTGGATGTTGAAATCACGTAACAGGAACTTACATTAAATTTAGTACGAAATAAATTTATTCTGAAAGCTTTTTCTCGTATTTTTTATTTTACTAAAATGTCATTTAAAAAAAAATTATTATGAACAAGTAAAATATACCTAATTGCACGTGACAGCTTTAGTATATTAAAAAGAAAAATGGTTAGTTTAACATTTAATATTTTAAAATTGGGATAAGATTAAATATATATTTTTTTAGAAAAACTAATAGGTAGAAATTGAATAAGGCACGTAACAGGCCGTGAATACATAAACAATGCAATTTTTTCCCTCTGTTTCGGCTATTAAATCAACTAATTGCATATACTCAGAACTTTTATCAATAATGCACAATAAATAAACAGAAATAAAAATCAATGATAAAATATTACTGTTATGTAAGCTATACAGGATATATGATCTTGTCTTCCTTTAATAGCTATTTTCTAAACCATTACTTTTAAAGTAAACTTCTTATTTGATTTTTTTTTTACATTTTCCCTTTATCATTATAAGAAGCATCTTCATCAAAATAATTCCTTTTTGTAACAGTTCCGTGCAGGGTTTCACAAATGCGGTCACCAAGTCGCCACTGGCGAATAAGTTTTGTATAGGTGACCACTTTATTTAATCTGCAAATTTTTAAATAATAAAACCAGAATGATTTGACAGGAAAATAGGCAAAGATTTGTTTTCCTGCTTCACTATTTCATCGATGCCCCCTCGTCACATATAGATTTTGCAGCACTCAACACTGCAAAAAATAACTGTTGATTTTACAGTATAAAACTGGCGCCCCAGCTGCCAGTATTATACCGTAAAATTAACAGTATTAAATAGTAAAATCAGCAGTAATACGCTGCCGCGCAAGCAGTAATACGCTACCGCGCATGCGTGCATTCCTCATTAGGAATTTTTTGTACGGGGACCGTATAAAAATTTAAATTTTGTATTTTTTCAAAATTAATCCGATGAAAATTTTAATCGATTACAAAAAATTATGTACCTTATTTTACGTAACTTTGTAATTTATAATGTATATCTATGATCAATATTTAAGAAATAAAAGCCTAGGTCAATATGTTTGGCACATCTTGTATGAATTTATGCATAATACATTGATATATAATCAAATGAAAATTTACTTTTAGATAATTTTGAAATTTTACAGATAATAAATATAATAAATGTATGTAATAAATGTATTGTATTTTTTCTAAGACTATATATTTCTGTTGGCAAGTTACACTATATAGAACCAATTATTGGAAGCACTCGTTTTAATAGTTTTTATTGTATAGTATATCCTGTTAGTAGTGATATGTGAAAAATTTTTATGACTTACATTAATCATCAAAATCGCAACACGTGGATGGCGTGCTGGGCATTTCTGCTATGTTACTACTATGTAGAGAGACTGCTTAACATTCTGATTGATGTATCTATGCGTATCGTGTGGTATCTATGTCCAATCATGTAGAAGTTTCTTCGATTACCAGTTATGAAAATATATAACTAACTCGTAACTGGTGAAGTGCGGTCTCTGAAATCAGATTATGCAGATTTTGTATGAAGACCATTGTAAAATATTTTTCTTTACTAATATTTTTTCGTTGAAAACTGAAATTTCTTCTATTCTGACGTTATTTAAACGTTAAATGATTAAAGTAAACTATTATTTAAATAAAAAACCTTTAATAAGGAAAATTTAAATGCGGTCACTGAGACCACATGTCCTCTGATATGTTACAGGTTAATATATCTCTTTGAATCGTTTAATAGGTTTGTTGCATTTAAAATATGTTTATTTGTTTATTTCTATGCATATTTAGAGTAATTTATCTATGCATTTTTGTAATTAATTTTCAAAATTCAAAGAATGCAAACTTTTAAAAGATGTAAATTTAGTCACGTACATGTTACTCATTACGCAACAGGGTTTCAAATAACCAGTATATTAGTTTTCTGTAACAAGCGTAGTTTTGGTAGAGCAAATATAAATTTTGGACCAAACATAACTATACAAACATCTTAATATATTCGTTAGTTACATCTGCTAAAATTTATGAACCACTTCTAAGATTAAAATATGGCTAATTTTCACACAAGGCAACAACTGTATTCTAAAAGAATATTCTTAAACATAGAGTCGCAATTTGGGTTTAGTGGGTTCATTTATCTGCAGAGTATGTAGTATATTTGATATATAAACATAAATCCAAACTAACAATATTTCTCAATTGCATTACTTATGGATAGCCAGTATTAACAGGAATTTAATAATTATATTAAATTGTTCATGTTTATGCAAGATAATTCTAAATTCTTGATAAATTTGTCTTGCTTTGCTTAAATTGTGATTATTTTTGCAGATTTTGTGAGAATAAACAATCGCAAACTTTCCGAAATTCCTTTGTATTTCCATTGCAATACTTAAAGAAATATTTTTATATTAAATATATTCAATTTTGTGCGTATGCATGCTATGAGGTGATTCAATATTCATACTAATATAATAAAAAGAGAACTCCCGATTGACTCATCAACGCAGAGCTGAAACGACTAAAGAAAGCATAAAAATATTTCGGCAGTGAACTGCTGTTATAACCTCGGCAATCAATAAGAAAGGATTTTTGAAAATTCATCGCCTAAGATGGTTAAATGGAGGGGAGTTCGAAAGTTTTAGGTTATTTAGTAGCAGTTTTTGGTACGACCGTAAAATTCCACATAAACAAATCTATTAAAAAAAATATTTAAACGACTATTTCAGCGATTTAAGAAAATCAACAACCAAGGAGGCTAACTGGGGGGCGGGGTCAGAGGTTTTAGGTCATTTCATCATATCTCAACAGCAGTTTATAGCAGGAGCGTAAAATGCAGCATAACATTTCTACTAAAAATATTTAAATACATAATTTAAGAGATAGAAATTCCACAACTAAGAGGGGTTAAATGGGGGGGTCGAAAGTTTTATTTCGCCATATCTCAGCAGCAGTTTTAGGTAGGAGCATAAAATAAAGCTAAATCAATCTGCTAAATAAATATTTAAACACTAATTTCAGTGATTTTAGAGCTATTTTAGCTCGCCAACATCGGCTTTGAATCCGATAATGGTATATTAGACGAATAAGACAACTTTTGCTGATTTTTGATTAGAAATTTTGCGTAAGACAATTTCCAAGGAAAAGTTTCCTTTTTTTTAAATTTCATATTATATATAGACGCCAAACGAAATATAGTTTTGCTAAATGCCACGTCATTTGGTTGATATATATGTATTTTTGTATTGTCCGGAAATTCGTCTATTTTACTGTCATGCATCAAAGAAAATGAACATTCTCATTTATAAAGCTCAGGTCTCTTTCTATGATTGTGTCAAAGTAACTTCATTTTTTCTTAATTGTCTTTTAATGATTTGTGTGTGGGAATATACAGAGCTCCGTTATTGTGAGCGCCATAGTTTTGCATTTTTAGTTTTTTTTTTACCTGGAAGACCACAATTTGGTTATCACGGCAAATGCAGGTGGTTCTGCTAGTACTAAATATTGTTACTATCGGGTGTTTCGAATTCTAAAATATATATGTAGAAATCAATAATTAGTAAACTATTGAGGAAAGAATGATACCATTTTCACAGATACGATAAAAGTATAGTCAAATTTTTCTACAATTGAATCATACCATTGATTTGAATCACATAACAGCGATAATGAATATATTAAAAGAGAAATTATTATTATCAAGATTTTATTAAAAGAAAACATTTTGTTTATAAATTTTGTGAAACATATTTTATGTTGAGTTATTAGTTGTATCATACATTATTTTACATTTCATGTTTATGCTGTACGTATCTATTTTATACTCCATCCACTCATCTTAAAAGCCTCAATCAGAGAAAAGTCTAATGCTTTCATTTCCCAAAAATACAAAAAGAGTATTACTTATACAGATATCAGATAAGAAATCTTTGTATTATAAAAGTTTTTTTTAAAAAGACCTCGTTCTACAGAGCTATTTATTTTTATAGCCCGATCTATTGAACAAAAGCTGGTGTTGTTTTCCAGTTAAGGCTGCTGGTCACTGATAACTCAAGTCGCTATTGTTAAAAAGGTGGGCGTGCAATGCATTGGTATTTTTAAAATGTCTCTCTCTCCGGGAAATTAAAATTTTTAATTCCTTTTTTCTGTGTAAAGGATGTCTCTCTTTTTTTATTTTTTTCAAATATTTATAGAATATATACTTAATTTGCAATTTTATTTGTTAAAATCTTAGAAAAACTGAGTAAGATTTTAACACTTCAAATAAAATTAAATATATATTTTAGAAATATTTTGACAATGAAAAATAAAGAAGGTATCTTTCAAGGAGAGTATACAGAAAAAATAAATTAAAAATATTTATTTCCCGAAAATACACAAAAAATACGAGTGCATCACCCGCCCATCGGTTTAAGTAACATGGAGAATTTGAGGTCTCGCTGACTAAGAACCTTATCCGACCTCCCAGCATTTACGCTTAAAAAGAGACACTGTTGCATTACTTGTCAAATAATGAAAGTGATAAAGTCAATGACCCAATGACCATAATCAGAATAAAGTACATTCTGCCCACAAAAGAGAACTCCATACATTTCTATCTAGAAATTATCATAGAAAAAAATGGAAATAATCATTGACTGGAAAGTATGTTTTTATTCAATTTATGTTAAACAAATAAGCTTAAGGGGTCTACTTCATACTAAAATCATACAAAACTCTAAAAGTTTCAATATGAACAACAATTGTTTGTAACATATTTGAAATTTTCGGTAAATTTTACCTTAATATACCAAACGAAAAATCATTCGATCAAGTAGTTTAGTAATTTTGAAGGAATTAAAACTCTTCTTGGCGGAATGAGCGGTAATTTCGAATACGCAGATTCAAAGGTTCCAAAAATCGATTTATGTTAAAAGAAATCATTGATTAAAGTTCATATTTTTTTTCTTTAATTACTAAAGAAATACTAAGAAAGAAAAGACTAAAAAATATATATTTCCGAAATAAATTTTTACAAGATTATGAATTATATCCTACAAATTTTTTTAACAGAAATCGAATTCTAGAAATTTCAAATATACAAATTCAAATTTAGTAAAAAATAATAATAAAAATAAAAAATAAAAAATACTCGCATCGCAATCTGTTTTGTAACGAGGTAAAATTTATCTAAATATGCAAATATGATGTCAAAATTAAGTTTATCGTATTGAAAGTTTGATACAATTTCAGTATAAAGACGACCCCCTAAGCTTAATTTTTAATGATAAATTGAAAGAATATCCAATCAAATGGCTATTTCCGTTTTATCCTAGACTATTTGGTGATTAAAAATATGAAGTGTCTCATTGACCGACTGTGCACGACCGTTCCAAGTTCCAGAGGTTCGAAGATCCATTCCGCATAATCACAGCGCGGGTGTCCGACTTTTCAAATATCCGACTTTTTATGATCCAAATATTATTTTAAATTTTTATGCATACGGAACTCTACTCTAAATTAATCTGCATCAATTGAAGTTGAATAAATAACAGAAAAATTAAGAAATAAATAACTTGTAATATTTACCAGAAAAGTTATTAAAAGAGTATAAATTTTAAGAAAGTAAAGGGATCATGTGCGGTAAGATTTAATCTTTGTATTTTTAGAAAAGATGATTCATTAAAACAAATTCTTAAAAAACAAGTTTGATATAATATTGAATAAACCTGCAATTGCCTTGCGTTCAATTTGAATATTCAAGTAAATTTGTTTTGCTTTACTATAATACTATATTGATTAGTAGAAATAATATATAACTTCACTTTCAAATATTAATAGGTTCAAAATGTTCTTAGGTTGCGAATTTTAATGGTACATCAACATCTTAAATATAGTTTCTGAACGTTCGTCGATGTAATAGCTCTTAACGTCTAATTAGAACATTAATAAATAATTCTCAAAAAAACGTAAGATGTGACATTTAATCCAGAAGATTTATTTTATAAAGATTTTATCTCCATACATTTTAGTGAAGGGGAGAGGGTGGATTTAGGACAATATGTTAATTCTATATTTTCTAAAAAGACGTAATTGAATTTAGTTCTAGCAGTAAAATGATATATCCTATAGTACATTGAATTATTTATAACTTGTATAATATTGAGTTACGTTTACTATAATGATAATTAATATCAGATCAATTTGTATGTAAAGAGTTTAAATTTTTGTTATATTACCAAAGTGTTACGCTGCTAAAAGCATTATTGTTTAACTGTCATTTATGAAAACTGATTCTCGTAAAAATATTGCTGATTGTTTCAAATATTAACAATGATGAAGACTCCAATTTCTGTCGTTACAAATTGTTCAGTTTCCATAAATTTACTATACTGTAAAAAATATTCGTGTTACTTTACACCAAAATTGGTCTAAATAAACACCACTTGTAAATTGGTGTAATGAAACACCAAAATTAATTAGTGTAAAGAAACACCACTTTTGGTGGCAGCAAAGTTGCCACCAAAAGTGGAGTAATAAAACGCCATCATTGATTTGGTGTGCTATAACACCAAATTGGGTGTTCTACTAGCTTATTTAGAATATGTCACTTAGATGCATCATCACACCAAATTTGGTGTTCCAAATTTGCTCAATAAATTCACTGTCCCTGCTATCCTAAAGGAGAAAAATGTTTGCACTGTTATACATTTACATAAAAATTAGACATCTTTTTCACTTTGATTCAGAAAATGATAGTTAAAAGTCGGTTTACAAATCTGTAATTGCAATCCTAGCTAATTTTTTTTTAATTTTTATTATAAAAGTTTATTAATGTTTCAAAATATGTTATATTTTAATCGAGAGGGGAAAAATACAGTAAAGATGCCTCTAGTTTTACGTAAATGTCCATTACCTGTCAGTCACTTTTTTCCTAGGATAATTTGGGACGACAGCTTTTCGGTCAAAGACTTGAAGAGAGCTTTAAAAAATAATTTGGTGCTGTAAGATTTATCTGGTGTTTAATTACAACAATTATCATAGCAACTTTGTTGCCACCATTAATAAAGCCTTATTAAATTACAGTTATAATTAAAAAGAATTCCATAGAAATTTAACAATATAAATGTTACGATTACAAAAATGTTAAAATAAACTTAGTCAGGAAATTCTGTTAGACTTTGTATTTTTTCATGTTAAAATACTTACATATTTAACAATGGAGCCACATGGAACTATTTGCACTTATTGTTAGTAGTTAAAGGGTTTCAAAGACATTCAATATAGCATTGTAGAAATTTTATCCATCACCCACTCTTATTTACACATAAGTTTTTACTATCCCAGTAATGAATGATTTGTGTTTTGCCTTAATTTCTCAATTTTTTTTATCAAAAATACCCCAAGGAAAATGTTACTCACTTTAAATAAAAATAAATTTTCAAATATCATTCTTAAGAGGCTTAAATGCACTGAATTTAATTACAGTATTACTTGTAATGATATTTAACTATGGCACCCTAACACACCTTATATTTCCGGTTATAACTTACTTGGCCAATAGTATAATCAGGTAACCATGTATGCAGAATTTATTCGAAATTTTAATAGCAAGAATTTAGAACAAAATAACTTTTATGATATTTATTTAACTAATACTGAATTGGAAAGTATAATACACATTTGTCAATACTATAAGTATTCTATAAAAATAAACATATAATAATCAGAGAATGTAATAACTAAGTAAGAAATAATGAAATACTTGAAGAAAAAAAAAAGTTAAATTCAAAATATCTCAAAGAAATTTGAATGCATTAATAAACAAAATAACATAACTTAATTTGGATAGGCAAGAAATGCTTATAATAATTTATAACTGGTTGTAGACCAATAGGTAGACATATACTTTTTTCAGATAAAATTAGCATAAAAATTATAGAATTTTCTCTGAAGACATTTACATACTCATATCTTAGGTAGGCGGTCCTCACAAGTTTTTGGTTTAATGAGTATATTTACAATTTCACAATAAAAAAGTGATTTTTAAAAGCACTTAAAAGAGCATAAGTCAAGGTTAAAAGTAAAGAACTGTTTTAATTAATCATAATTGTAAAAAAAAAAAAAAAGTTTGCATTTTCCAGTGCACCAAACCAAACAGCATATAATTATTACTTAACATTATCAAAACACATTTCATGGTTAAATACATTGATATATTAACCAAAATAGCCTATACCCAGTTAAACATAAAACAGTACCTGAAAAATAAATATCTAAATTGCAAGAGACTTGCATCCACCAAAAAAATATCTTTAATAGTCCTTATTAGACAATTTTTTTTTATTTTATATGCACCAAAACGATCATTTAAAGCACACTCCCCCCCCCCATAATCTTTTAAGAAAAAAAAAAAACTTTATCACTATCTGTTATAATGAGTGAATTTTTTGAAAATATTGATTCCTCTTCAGCTAATTTCCGAACAATAAATAATCCACTCTTTTTTATTTTTCATTTACTTTTTTAATTAATTCACAAATCTTTTGTTTAGAAAATCATAGTAAATGTTTATAACAAATGTTCTTTACTTTTCAAATTTTCTTTACACATGTTGCATTGTTATACAATTTTATATCTTGTGTGTGACAAAAACTAACATTGCTGCTATAGGGTACTGGGGTACTCATCAAGTAAACTCCCCCCCCCCCACTTCCCATCTGAAGATGGCGTTATATTTTTTTTCAACTTGCTACCAAATTCATAAGAAATTTTGGCTTAGATATGTTTGTGGTCTGCAAACAAAAAGGGGAATTTTTTTTATTGTATAAAAATAGTAATTTTATTAAATTATACTGTCATGAGCTCTTCCTTATAAAGAAAATGGTATTTACCACAATTATCATACAATGGATATGATTACAAATAAAATGCGTAAAAAGCTGAAGATCGAGAAAATAAATGCAGTTATCTAAGTGATTTATGATTGTGAGTCAGAGCATTAATATAAGTGACCATTGACTCAGAGGTAAAATATGCAAGAAGAATAATTTTAAATGAAATCAAACTATACTTCTGTTTAATTACTTATAGTCCTCCTGTCTGTCTCACTGTTTTTCAAACAAAACAATTTTTAGAACGTTAACATAATGAAATTTCGTTTCAGAGGTAAATAAATAACACAATAATGGAAATTGGGTAAGCTGGGATAGCAAATTATTGGGTGGGCTCGGGACCGAGCGGCCTATATAAGTTGGTGCCACTGCTAGTTAGTACTCTTAAATAAATAAGGACTAATTACTTTGCATCCCTTGCGTTTTCAATAGCAAATAAGAAGTTTTTAAATGAAAGCGAAATGGCGAATGTTTCGTTCTCGTTCTCTGTTGTCGTGTGCTGACGCACTATTCTGACGTCATCGTGTATCTGAACACCAAAAGCTGGATAGCGAGATAAAATTGTACACCGATGTTGAAGTTTTGGTTTCCCAAATTAATTTGACAGCGTCATTCTGGGTGTATGATATCACCGATTCTTTTTGAAAGAGTAATGATAAACTATTTTAAGTGTATTATAACACTTAATTCAGTGTTGACACCAAAATTAGTGCATATTTAAACCTTATTTGGCATTTCATAAATCCAAATTAAGCGTAGTAATACTCCCTCTTTTTTACAGTGTAGGAGGACCGAAAACTGTTTATATTTTTATATATCGATTTAGAATAATTTTCAGGTATGTATATTCTAGGGTCTTAAACAAAAAATTAAGTCACAACGCAATGATTTTGCCTATGATGGGCACTCACTAAACAGGTTATAAATACATTTTTTAGGTTTATCAGGCTATTTCAGAAAGTTCATCCCGAACTAGGCGAAAGTCATACTCAACCTTTTTTTCTCGCGGGCCGTAATCACGTATTTGCCACATTAAGCGACACACACTTATAAAAACTGAGCAATTAAAATAGTAAAATAAAATAATTAGCACCAAAAAGTGATATAACACAGCTAATATTATTAGTAGGGTTGAAGGTTTGTCGCAGAAGAAATATAACCAAAAATTTTTAATACCACTATTTTCAAACAAGAAACTTCGTGGAAGATTTCTATTGCAAATGTTGCAGAAATATACAGCGGGGTTTGTTGTTTGGAAATAGTGGTGTAAAAAACGTTTTGCGCTCATTTTTTCCTCGACAGACTTTTAACCCTAAAAAGCAGTATTATCTGTATAATAAGTATAAAATGCAAAAATATAACAGTGCAGAATTTCGAAGTTCATAAAAAAATCAGGAGATTTTCTCTAATAAATCAGTCTTTTGCTTAATGCAAAAACTTTTTTTTTTAATTGTAGAAATACATTGCGCAAATTTAATTAATTTAAAATAATATTTGATAAGTGTTGAGATTAAGAAATGTATACTCCACTGTGGCACAAATAGGACTATATGTAAGAAGAACTATTGACTAAAAAAACATTTATATATATACATATATAGCTACACACACACACAAACACACACACACACACATATATATATATATATATATATATATATATATATATATATATATATATATATATATATATATATATATATGTGTGTGTGTGTGTGTGTGTGTATGTATGTGTGTGGGTGTGTGGGTGGGTGGGTTGGTGTGTGTGTGTGTGTGTGTGTGTGTGTGTGTGTGTAATGCTGTATTTCATTAAAAGCCTCGAAATTTTGGACGCGTTAATTAGCTAAGTAAGCGCCATTAAATCATTACAATAATTAAAATATCTCTCAAAAATAAATTACATAGATATTGTCTGCATTCAATAATCTAATTTTCGGATACGCGTAAAATGTATATTAAACATATGCTACAACAATTAAACTAATGAATATATAAAAATTTATTTACTTATTTTATTACTATTTTTATAGAAGATTAATCATATGTTTTTTTACAATTTAGCTTTTGAAAATTAAGCATCGGCATATTTTATAGGTTTATTAGGTTTATTATCGAAAATTTAAAATTTTCACTTTATTAAAAGGTGTTTTAAATCTATTTGAAATATATATTTTGTATTTAAATAATTTTTATTTGAAAACAATATAATGATAGTAAACATACCACAAAGAAATCTAACGTATTCCTGCAATTTCATCATAATAATTATAAAACATATAGAAGCATTATTATTTTGAAGGAAATTATATTCAGTAAGTTTCTTACATTTGATTTCTATCTGTATTGAATATCAGTGTGTTACATGGAAATATACTTTGAGCTTTTATTCGTTCTTTCAAGCCACTCCAATAAAATGCATTAAAGTTTCAGGTTATCACTTTATTGCAGAATATAGCATTACCTGTACTTATACGATCATTTTACGATTTGTACTTCGACATTTTATAGGCTGAATGCAGACTATCTATAAAATTTTATATTATTATAACTATGCAGTTGTCAGTGCATTATGCATACGTAAACCTTCTTTAGAATTTAAATAATGTACCAAATTATATATATTTTTTATTAATTTATACTTTTTTATTATTTTTTTATTTTAATCGTTTTACATATTTCGACATTAAAAAAAAAAAAAACTGTAAATATATACTGCTGAAAATGTTCACATATATCACCTACTTCACTTTTCACTTTAATGTAATTCCACCTCTCTGATTTAATCTTTATGACTTGGATATGTTTTTGGCAATATTAGCTGAAACGTAAAATCTACTATTTTTATTAATGTTTCAGTAATAACGCCGAAAATATTAGTGCAAGGGTTCGTGCCGACAATATATATGCTTTAGTGATCTATTAACTTATAAATGAATGAATCAACTTCATATTTATCATCGTATTCTAATTTGATTTTTTTATTAATACTTTATTTTGAGTATATGTATACCCGGATGATGATGACAATCTTAAAGGTTACAAAATTATTCAAAGAACCACACTGCTACAAAGTGTTCTAAAAGAATTGAAGTGCGCTTTAATTTTTTTAACAGTTCAAAATAGTAGGCAACATAAATTACAAAAGCGTTCAAAATAACGTAGAATTTAAGTAAATATTGATGAAATATTCCTGCCATTAATTTTCAAAAAGTTACTCTTTTAAACCTTCTGCACAGTCCGTGGGATAATATATATTTAGAGACATCTTCTGCATCATCTGACAAGTAGCACAGTAAACATTCCATTCCTTTACGACAAAAACTCGCCGAGTTACGGTACTTAAAATTTTATGAAATTTCAGAGCTTTCTGGAATTAATGGTTAGATCTTTTTAGTGCCGGAAAGCTCCGAAATTTCATATAATTCAAAGTGTCGTACCTCCGTGAGTTTGGTCGTAGAAAAATGAAATGTTTACCTTTTGACTTGTCAGAGCATAGAAAAAATGTTTCTAAATATACCTCATAGGATCTAAGGACTGTAGAAACTCCAGGTACCGTTTTTAGTTTGCTCAGTTACGTAATGATTCTGCATTTTTAAGATTAAATATCCAGCAATAATTGGTACTTATATATTTCCTTTCTATTTGATTCTACGTAAAGATACATGCTTGTCCCCATCATGCAGTAAAATACCAGTTTTAAGATTTAATTCAGTATAGTCAATAAAAAGTCCACATTCCTGAGCAAAAAAATTTAACACAAAACATCAACTATTCATATATTTTCAGTAAACATAGGCACAACAGTGCCTATGTTTACTGAAAATATATTAATTTCCGGTAGAAAGTAAAAGATAAACTGCTATATCATGGTTATATACATAGTAGTAGATGTTTAAGCAGTTAATTTTTTTTATTTTAGTCTGGAACCTAAAATTTCATCAAATCCCTTTAAAAACTCCAGACGTTAAAACGTTCAGATTGATGGAATAGTTGGGAGGTGTCATTGTCTATATCACACTAATAATCATCATGAGCAGCATTACCTATCTCAGAATCATGTGAGTCTTGAAATATATATTTAAAACTGGATCAGAAATTTGTTTGTGAACATCGACAGTATACAAGTATAAAGCTGAGGAATATTTGGGTGCTTTAAGACTTTCATGTTTTCAGACTTATAACCACTGACATCACATGAGCAAAAATTATATTCAGTAAGTTTCTTACATTTGATTTCTATCTGTATTGAATATCAGTGTGTTACATGGAAATATACTTTGAGCTTTTATTCGTTCTTTCAAGCCACTCCAATAAAATGCATTAAAGTTTCAGGTTATCACTTTATTGCAGAATATAGCATTACCTGTACTTATACGATCATTTTACGATTTGTACTTCGACATTTTATAGGCTGAATGCAGACTATCTATAAAATTTTATATTATTATAACTATGCAGTTGTCAGTGCATTATGCATACGTAAACCTTCTTTAGAATTTAAATAATGTACCAAGTTATATATATTTTTTATTAATTTATACTTTTTTATTATTTTTTTATTTTAATCGTTTTACATATTTCGACATAAAAAAAAAAAAAACTGTAAATATATACTGCTGAAAATATTCACATATATCACCTACTTCACTTTTCACTTTAATGTAATTCCACCTCTCTGATTTAATCTTTATGACTTGGATATGTTTTTGGCAATATTAGCTGAAACGTAAAATCTAATATTTTTATTAATGTTTCAGTGATAACGCCGAAAATATTAGTGCAAGGGTTCGTGCCAACAATATATATGCTTTAGTGATCTATTAACTTATAAATGAAAGAATCAACTTCATATTTATCATCGTATTCTAATTGATTCATATCATTATATCATTCATATCATTCATATCATTATATGAAATCCTTTGAATTTTTTTGCGCTACTGTAATAAGTTAAATTTGCACATAATTTGAAATAAGTGTAATTTAATTCAAAACGCATGTTAATACAATCTAAAGACGAACATGGTACATTTATAGGCAAAGACGTGGTCGTTCTAGATGGAAATGGTATAATAATTGGAAAAAATGATGGAAATTTTATTTTAAATTGTAATTTTTCTATTGATTCGTATAATGATCAATAGAATGACCTATTGCTCATTATAATGATGAATGCGATCTAACTAAATGAAATCTTGTTGTAATTAATTTTAAAAACTTATGACATTTTTCAAATGCGTATTTCATATTTACAATTGAAAACAAATCATATTTTAAGTTATACATTTCAAATAAATTATTAAAGATGATTTTAAACGCTGCATTATAATCAGTAAACATTTAAAGATTTTGCGTACAATTCCATGTAACTGTGATTTAATGAAAAACCATTTTAATATACTCTAAATATGAACATGACACATTTACAAAGTTATTTTATTTCGCTGATGGAAGTGGGTGTAATATTTTCTGAAAATGCTGGAAATTCTACTTTAAATCAAGATTTTTTCATTAATTACTACAATGACTCATATATTCTAATTAATTTAATTTTAGTTACAAATTATTTCCAAAATTATTATTTAACTTCTAATATATTGATAGTTACTAATGAAATCCAACAATATTTTAAGATATACATTTGAAATCAAATTTTTAATATGATTATGAAAATCAAATTGTTTACATATACGCTTCTAAACATCCTACGCAAAATCTCATGTAACTACACTTTAATAAACAAAATCCCTGACGGCTCGGCCACAGTCACAGATAGATTTTGAAGACGTAAACTGTGGGAAGCTTGTTTGTCTGAATTGATGAAGTTATGAATTTTTTTCTTCTAACCCCCCCCCCCCCTTTGGGGTCATTTTTAATGATATCAAAAATATACATAAATTTTTGGCCCTTTTCCTAAAAGTAATAATAATATCAAACGGATTCGATACGTATCATAATTAAGAAATTATGGGTTCTTTTCTGTTTTCACAAAAAGCCCCCCCCCCATTTCCTTGATTCAATTTTGCCCATTAACGAACTTGACCGAGATTTTATGCCCCTTGATTTTATGTATCAGTTTGGAAGAGATTTGTGCAGAATTATGGGAGTTATCTTGTCCATAAAAAAGTGACATAGATAGATAAATAGATAAAGTTTTGAACTGGGAGTCATGATCGGCATAGATCTGCAAAATATTTTCGAAAATTCCAACTTAGGTGAGAGTGTAATAGGTAGTATTTCTTACGAAATCTACCTAAAAATGCACGTTAATCGTACCCTAAAGACAGAAATGATACATTTTTAAGGTTATTTTCTTCGTACATAATTGATTGAGGAAAATGCTAGACATTTTCCTTTAAAATGTCATTTTTCTATTAATCTATATAATGATCAATACAAATTTAACTATTTAAGGTCTTGTTGCGAATTGTTTAAAAACATATATTATTTAATTTCTAAAATATTGATATTTCCAAATGAAATCTAATCTTATGTTATGTTATATATTAAAAATAAATTTGATTATTCTGAACACTTAAGTGTAATAAATAAGCATCTTAACATCATACAAATAATTTCATGTAACCGCAATTTAATAGAATATCAGGTTATTGTTCTCTAAAGTCTAGCATTATTTTTTTATAATCTAACGTTCTCAGACTAAATATTTTATAATTTTTTAAAAGAAATTACATTACTTATATTTTAAAAAGTTAGCTATTATACAGAACAGGCTGCCCCACCGAAACGCGTCAAATTTCGAAAAAAAAAAAATACATACGAAGTCCAAAATGTATTTATTTCTTCTAAATTACAGTAGTTTATTAATGAGTCACACTTACCAGCAAACTTTTAAAAAATGCATTTTTTATTTAAATTTTCTGAAAGTACGATTAGTAAAAAATATTCAGCTACATTTTCCGTTTCATCTGACAAAAATCAAGAAAGTTACGCCGCTTAAATTTACTTTGTTCCGTCACACATAAATCATAACTTGAATCTTTAAATGGATGACAGAACTGTTTTTAAAATCGATGATCACGATAACTCGAACAAATCTCAATCAATTTTCTTCAAATTTCGACCAATTTTTAACAATAGTATTATGTAGAGAGTAATTGTTCCTGTTGGCGATCTCATGATTTTTTAAAATTATTTATCGAAGTTTAAAATTTGTTTTGAAAATCGCACCTTAAATTTGAACGGCTGCCATTTTGTTCAAACTAATCCCCCAGCCCCCCACCCCCCAAAAACAAAACAAAAAAAAAAACCCGAACAATTACTTTCTTGATTTAAGTGTTCGGATTAAAGACATTATTCTTTTTATAATTTCAGATAACATTTGACAAAGTTAGGGTGATTACCGTGGACAGCTACCAGAACGACACATCTCTGGGTACATCTCCGGTTTTGTATAACCCCTTACATTGCTCTTCTCCAACATTTAGATACGTATCTGCATGATTAATAATGTTCACAAAAACTCGTTTCAGCATGCATCATTATAAAATTGTTGCATTATTTGGTTAGTTGTTGAGTTGTATAGCTCATACTGTTTCACCACACTTTTTAAGACTCAGTCTTCTAACTTCTATGAACGATTTCTTGTTAAGGAAATAAGTGTTGATATTTTAACACTGTTTTTCCGGGACAAAAGCACGAACACACGTGTGCGTGTTTCTGAAAACTATTTTGAAATCTCTTCTCTATGCCAATTTACCCGCTAACAGGCTCTAGTTTTACAACTGCCTGTTATTCAAATTCTCCTGAGATTCTACTGTTGTCTCTACCGTATTATGAATTTAAATTCCTACAAGCGTTTTTCTAGGACAAGCTGTATTAACATAGATAATGATCTATACAATCCAAATGCAATTTTGTAAAGAACAACTTAAAAAATAAATATTTATTTTTTAAATGTTGTTATTACCAAATGAAATCACACTGATTTACCTTCATAAATTTCAAATATATTTTTGAAAAATCATTCTAAACATTTACTTTTACAAAATAAGTATCCAAACATCCTTAAAAATACTTATGTAGATATTTTTCATGAAATAGATTCTTCATGTTGCAGTAGACTGTTCATTTAATGTAGAGCTTGATTAGTATTGAAATGGATCAATAAAGCTGCTATATAAAATTTTTCTGAATTTAGAGTTTGATTAACACTTAAGTGTTACATTTCCGTGAATAAAAATTATCCCGATTTTCACAGTGACACACTGTTGGTTCACGTATACAAAATATCACGCATGACTCAATTTTAAACGTTTTACATATTTCGACATAAAAAAAAGAAAACTGTAAATATATACTGCTGAAAATGTTCACATATATCACGTAGTTCCCTTTTCACTTTAATGTAATTCCACCTCTCTGATTTAATCTTTATGACTTGGATATGTTTTTGGCAATATTAGCTGAAACGTAAAATCTACTATTTTTATTAATGTTTCAGTGATAACGCCGAAAATATTAGTGCAAGGGTTCGTGCCGACAATATATATGCTTTAGTGATCTATTAACTTATAAATGAATGAATCAACTTCATATTTATCATCGTATTCTAATTTGATTTTTTTATTAATACTTTATTTTGAGTATATGTATACCCGGATGATGATGACAATCTTAAAGGTTACAAAATTATTCAAAAAACCACACTGCTACAAAGTGTTCTAAAAGAATTGAAGTGCGCTTTAATTTTTTTAACAGTTCAAAATACGTAGGCAACATAAATTACAAAAGCGTTCAAAATACGTAGGCAACATAAATTACAAAAGCGTTCAAAATAACGTAGAATTTAAGTATATATTGATGAAATATTCTTGCCATTAACTTTCAAAAAGTTACTCTTTTAAACCTTCTGCACAGTCCGTGGGATAATATATATTTAGAGACATCTTCTGCATCATCTGACAAGTAGCACAGTAAACATTCCATTCCTTTACGACAAAAACTCGCCGAGTTACGGTACTTAAAATTTTATGAAATTTCAGAGCTTTCTGGAATTAATGGTTAGATCTTTTTAGTGCCGGAAAGCTCCGAAATTTCATATAATTCAAAGTGTCGTACCTCCGTGAGTTTGGTCGTAGAAAAATGAAATGTTTACCTTTTGACTTGTCAGAGCATAGAAAAAATGTTTCTAAATATACCTCATAGGATCTAAGGACTGTAGAAACTCCAGGTACCGTTTTTAGTTTGTTCAGTTACGTAATGATTCTGCATTTTTAAGATTAAATATCCAGCAATAATTGGTACTTATATATTTCCTTTTCATTTGATTCTACGTAAAGATACATGCTTGTCCCCATCATGCAGTAAAATACCAGTTTTAAGATTTAATTCAGTATAGTCAATAAAAAGTCCACATTCCTGAGCAAAAAAATTTAACACAAAACATCAACTATTCATATATTTTCAGTAAACATAGGCACAACAGTGCCTATGTTTACTGAAAATATATTAATTTCCGGTAGAAAGTAAAAGATAAACTGCTATATCATGGTTATATACATAGTAGTAGATGTTTAAGCAGTTAATTTTTTTTATTTTATTCTGGAACCTAAAATTTCATCAAATCCCTTTAAAAACTCCAGACGTTAAAACGTTCAGATTGATGGAATAGTTGGGAGGTGTCATTGTCTATATCACACTAATAATCATCATGAGCAGCATTACCTATCTCAGAATCACGTGAGTCTTGAAATATATATTTAAAACTGGATAAGAAATTTGTTTGTGAACATCGACAGTATACAAGTATAAAGCTGAGGAATATTTGGGTGCTTTAAGACTTTCATGTTTTCAGACTTATAACCACTGACATCACATGAGCAAAAATTCATAGAATTGAAATTTACGGTATGAATTTCAAATACCTTGCTTACATAATATATTTGATAGGGTAATGAGTGTTAGAAAACTACTGATACTAGAAAGTTGTAGTTATCATTTGGCTAAATATTTTCATGGAGAATCGTAATTATTTTCTGAAACTTTTCTAGTGCACTACAGAGTGCAGCAGCGTAGTATCGTGCAGCTTTAACACTTTCTATACAATATTCCTATCGTGTTTTAGATGGACATTAAAACACAGATCTTTTACATGTTTCTAATATGTTCATCTTTTACAGGTGATACAAAGAAGTTTGTAAATACCATGCAAAATTAAAAGAAAAATCATTATATAGGGACATGTCTTGGCGGTGTCTCGCAAACCTAGGTTATAGTTACCCACAGGGATTAAATAAAGTTATCAACTTGTTCAGTAGGGGTTGTTGCATCCCGGTGATATACCCAATTATATTGGCGCGGTTATCATATTTTTGTCTACAGATATTTTTAAATCTTGTCCTAGCGTGTCCAGTTAATCAAGCTCATTAAGTGTAGATTCATCAAGTCAATTTTATACAAATTCTCACATGTGATGCTTTCGACCTCTAGATGAAATATTTCTGTAATCAATTGCTGAAGAATTTGATTATACACCATCAATTATATATCTACTTATCATCGACTTTTCCTCCTGAGACTGATGTTGAGAGTGCAAACGAGAATTACAGCAAAACAGCTAGCATCTATGATTCGCAAAGTGATTTATTAAAGAACAGCTTGACCCATTACATTAATAGTTATTTTTTTTAAACAATAACCACATATTTTCTTATTTAATGTATTTTACAGATTATCATGCCATAATAAATCAAAAATTCCTCGCTTATCGACACCACCACGAATATTTCTATTATACGGTGTTCGTGTATGTATCTAATAATTGCTATTAGTTTAAGAAATAATCCATTTAAAAAAAAAGAAATTAAAAACTAGTTGCACCCAAACATTATAACATCTTACTTTGTAATTTTATTTTAAATTAACACTGCCGTTCTCTGTAAAACATGAAATGTGATGTTTTACAGAGAAAATGATGCAATTTTCAAGTTTCATGAATAGATTCAATTCATTATGTGCATATGATATATGACAATGTGTTGAGGTGTACTTAACAAGCCGACAATGGATTATTCTTTAGTACTGGACTCAATTGAAATCCCGCAATAGAGCACTGGAAGCGACTGAGTCCGGAATCGGTCCAACCAGCAGACTTATGAACATAGAATTAAATTTCTTGGATAAGAGCTCGTCATTTTAATCGTTTAGTTACATTTGACTGAATATAGCAATATTTTTCAAAATCTACGTTAAAAGCATTTTTTTTTATTGGTAAGTACAATTTTATGCACCGAAGTACCGTATTTTACACGTGTGACGTGCGTTTCTTTAAATCTCAAAATTTACCTTAAAATCGAGATGTGCGTAAAAAATAAGTATTGTGAATTTGAATGGCGTCTGAATATATGACCATTGGTCACTGCAGAAAGTCGTTAGGTGGCAAATTTTTTGTTCAAATTTACGAAACCTTTTTCCCCACATTTTTCACTCAAATGAGGTATCAAATATCAGCGTGCGTGTTTTACACAAATACGCGGCATACATAAAAAATTACGCTAATTTTCTTTTATGGATTAGATTTACATTTTTCTTACATAAAATAGTTCAAAGAATGTGGATCTTTCCAGAAATTAAAATTTTTTATTTTTGAAATTTCAAAACTTTAATACCGGAAAATTTGTTTATCATAAATAGTTTACTAAAGGAACCATAAATTTAGTATACCGAACTCATTTTTATTTTATCCAAGAAAGCGAAAATGAAACAGTATCATACTTTATCAATAAGATTTATGTTGTATTTTTTTTATCCAAATACATTATGTATTAGGGCTGTAAGATATAAAGTTCCACGTGCTCCCAAACATCAACAGCGATTTACATTATCCATATTGTGATCGTAAACTTGAATAATGAAGTAAAGAATTTATTATTAACATCAGGATGAATAGCAAACTTTAAAAAAGAATTTTTATTATTCGTAATGTCGATAGTGTGAATATTCCGTATTGATCACAATATTGCTTACGTCAAAAGTTTCAAAAATATACATTGCGCAAAAAAAAAAAAAAACGAAAGAAATAATCAATTTTTTTGATACTTTCTGCAAATTTACTCATATGATATACAAGTACTCGATATATTAGAGTTCCGTAATTAAAAAGTAAAAACGGAACTATTATAAGAGCACTCCTATGCCTGTCCATGTGTCAGAGCCATTTTCTCGAAAACTATGGGACGTGGATAATTCAAACTTTGGAAAGTTATAAAGCTTTTTTATCCATGTATTTTCAGATTATTAGCTATTCACAAATATGTTTAGCAAAAAAGTAGGGGCCAATAAATTCACTTGAAAAAAATGTTTTCTTTTACTATGTCAAGTGGGGTATCGTGTGAAAGATCTCCTAATATCGAACTCCAAAGTATATATTTTTTAATTTTAGAACTTATATTTTCAGAGATATTGTCGAAAATGCACTGCAAAAATATGTCCCTCCCCCACCTTATATTTCCGAATGTACTGAAACTAAATGTATGCAAAAAACTAGGGTGTGATGTGAAATCACATATAGTTTTAAATTAGCTATTTTTTTACTTTAATAAATTTTCCTTTCTATAATTCATTTATTAAAGTTTTTATAAATTTTATTTAAGCTCTTTGCGTTCTTATTCAGAACAAATAAAAGAAATTGATCAGCTTTTCTGTTCCCACGCAAATTCTCATCTTTAGTCCTGACGTGCGATCAAACGCTTAAATCGGATAAAAACAAAAACTACAAGAAATATTTCGGCCTCCAAATTAGCTCTATTCATTTTCACATTCGTTATTTTTTTTTCATTATGCAGTTGTTTCTTTCTGATTCATAAAAGGTTATTCAGCACTCCTTATTCATTTATGGCATAAAATATGATTCCGATCTTCCGATGAAACGAGCGAAGAAACAACACATTGGAGGCCCCGATTTTGAAAAGTTTTCTGACGTCGCCGACTGTAAGAGAAAACTTCGTTCTGGTATATCTCCACCGTATATCTCCATATTTTTGACACCGTATACCTCCATATTTTTATGGCATAGAAACGATGAAGGGGGTAGAAGCGTTTAAAAATCCATAAAGTTTTGTTATCCAATGAGAACATAATAACCGCCAAGTCGAAAAGTCATGAAAAAGTCTATTATAATTGTCCAAATATTTGTATTTAAAATATTCAGGCACCACCCAATAGAAAGTAGAAGATATATCCAGATAGGGCATGGTCATGCACCAATTTGTGTAATAATGTGTAGACTGTAGTTAGCTGTGAAAAGTGATCTTGAAAATAAATAGTGGGAAATACTTAATGCAGGTTCTTTTAGAAAAAATAAAAATAATCCCTTTCTGGAAGAAAGATTGAGTCGAATGCATCTATAAAGATTTCGAAGAACTTTTAATAACAAGCACAAGAACAGGAGCATAAAATAGGCGAGTGGGTGGTGCCTTAATGTTCGTACAATAGACTCACAATCTACATGTTTTCAGGCCGGCAATCAGAGAAGGAATGCCGATACACATACGCTGCAAATTTCTTCGTTTACATTTTTTCTGGCATCATACATTTGGCGAGAGTACATGAATCATAAAGTATCCGTTGAAATCACATATAGTTTTAAATTAGCTATTTTTTTACTTCCCTTTCTATAATTCATTTATTAAAGTAAAAAAATAGCTAATTTAAAACTATATGTGATTTCACATCACATAGGGGTAGTAAGAGTTTATTTAAACCTTGCGGGAAAATTATAGCGATTTTCCTAGGTAACATAGTTTTTGAGAAAAACGTATTTTTCTGTTATACACAAACTATACTTTCCGGACAGTCAGTAGAAGAGTTACGGGCGCTCGAGGTATCTATCGACGCAGAATCATCCAAGGATATTTGATAATGATTTTCGTAAAAAATGTCGGTAATTAGCCGAGATATTAATTACATTACTAGATAAAAAACTTTCTTTTATGTATCGTGTGGTTCATCGTTTGAATTATCTCGTAACATCGAACTCAAAAATATAATAAATGTTTTAATTTTAGGTATTATATTTTCAGAGATGTTGTCGAAAATATACTGGAAAAATATGGTCCTCCTCCCCCCCCCCCCTCCTATTTACGATTCTAGTGAAACTAAAATTATCAAAAAATTAGTGGTGGTATGACTTTATTGACTAATAAATATTAATTAATAAATTTAATGTACGGAACCCTTTGAGCGCAGGTTATACTTGTACTTTACCGATTTTTTTTCTGATATTACTATCATAGAAACTGGAATTTTATCTAAATTTTACCTATTTTTTATTTCTATCTTTTTTTCTTTTCCTATTTATTTCCAACTTAAAATCCTCAAAGGCACTTCAGAACAAGTGGAAAAAAAGATTTCGTTTTGCAATTTTAAGATTTCTACTCCCAATTGCTATTTATATTAGCAATCTGATAGACAGAAATACTATGCATTAATAAAATCTGCAATATTATTATTTTTTTTTTAAGTTGTGTAGTAAACAGGTTCTTTCCATACTGTGAAAGCGCTCTCTAGTTTTTCACTGCTAGAGTTACGACTACGCATTGTGCGGTGTTTTGTGCTTGCTTAGGAGTGTTCTATATAATTTTAAAATTTCTATCATGAGTTCAAAAACACCCTGTATCTTTACATTTTGAAGATCCATTTTTACTGAATAGGTGTTTGTTGAAAGGGACTAAAGTCCATATTTTGATGTACCCTCCTGAACATGCAAAGGTAGTACCCGAACTGAGTTCCTTCATTCACGAAATGGTCAATAAACATGAAAAAACATTGAAAGCCTTTTGAAATGAGAAATGTAAACATTCTTACTCAGTTCCTTTAAACAATCACCGAAACAATTGTGCATGCAAGTGTGTATTCGGGGTTTTGTTACATTTTCAGAGTCTCAGAGAGTGATTTTGTGCTTTTATGATTATATGTGTGAGTGAGTGAACATAAAAGCGGACGTACGGTGTTATCCATTGAGGCAAAAACTAGCAGGATGGTATAGACCACTGTCGCAAAACCTTTATACAATGTAGGAAAATTTGGCGACGGGTTTGGCCATTTTCTCGAAATATGGAACGATGCAAATAAGTGGATTTTAGTAATACTGATATTTATTACTGAATATTTATTCATTTTTAGTTTTTAATGATATATTTTTTAATTTTTTATAAATATCGTAAAATATGATTAATTCCTTAAGTTATTCCATAAGCAGTTTATACTTATGTAAAATTCAGCTTTCATAACTTCCAATGTAATTTATCTTTCTAAAGAAAGGAACTATAAATTTTCTCAGATTAAGGGAACGATTTTTCAGATTTTTAGTAAAGAGGGTTTTCTTTTTCAGTTTCACTTTTCAAGTTATCTTCATGCGTCAGTCACCGCTGAAAAGAATTTAACAAGAAAAAATGTAACCAGTGAATAACAAAAAACTTTTAAAATAGGATTTCAGAAATCCTCAACAAATAAATCTGTTCCAATAACTACAAAAAAGTATTTCTTCAAAAGAATTATTTTTACATTAAGTATTTAAAAAAATATATTTTTTAATCTATATGTTTTTTTCTTTTGTAAAAAGCAATGCATTTTGAGCGAAAGACAGCATTCTTTCCAACTGAGCACACAGACGCTAAAAATCATATTTTTTTTTTTTTTTTTTTTTTTTTTTTTTATGTACGCAAAGACAAAATTATAACTAATAAATAGCATTTCAAGAAGTATGTTAAGAAAAAGGTTTTAAACAATAAAAAAATTGATATAGAAGCAAAAAATAAGTTATATTTCATAGTTAATATTTAAATAAATAAATAAATGTAATATATACACACACACGAACCTCGTGGTGGGGGTCCCGGTGCCTTCAGCGTCGTACTGAGTGACGAAAAAATGGCAAGCAATATAACGGTTACTTGAATTGTACCTAAAGTTAACTTAAATTTAATATATAAACGAACCTAATATGGGGGAGGGGCACGGCTTTCGGCAACGTAGTGAAAAATTCCAATCATTATAACCGGGGCCAATTGTAAAAATATTTGACTGGTGTTTTCTAAAATAAATATAGTATACAAACAAACGCACTGGTGTTGGACCCCACTGTTTTCGCCGTAGTACTCAGTGATTGTGAAAACGACAATCCCAATAACTGATCCAGCGCGAAACCGAGTTCTACAATAGTAACAGAGAGCAACACGAAATTTCTTTCATTTAAAAAAATAATTCTAACATCGTCTTTCGCGTCACTATAACAAACACTTTCGCATGCTAATTTAAATTTAGTCACTTTGGTAAAAAAAATCATCGAATCGCCATTACATTATTCAATAATTAAATTTAAAAACTTTCACATTTTTTATTTTTAAGTTTCCTGAACGTTTTGCCCAAACAATGATTTAAAATATAGAATTGCATAGATAAGATTTCAAATAGAATTTTTTTAATTAAAAGAATCCTCACATTCAGCGGAAAGGGCAAATTTCTACTTTCGCAAATTTCTAATTTGCGAAATAGTAAAAAATACCATTAAGCCGAACAATTTTTATTGACTATATTGTTCCAAAAGATTGAATTCGGATTAATTTTACGACTGGCTCAAAATCGTTAGCGAACTTGGAAAAGTGCCTTTAACATAAAATAACAGTAAATTTCATTTAAAAAAAATCAAAAATCTCTGTCTTAGGAGCATTGGGAACTGTCTGCGTCTATTCGGAAGCAAATTTGCAGACCTTTTTATGCGATATGTTTCCCTATTCATCGCCAACACATACACACTCCCTTAGATTAAATGCTGCGTTATTTTATTTTGATAAAGATGCCAATAATATGATAAAAATGTATTTAGAACCAAAATGTAATACTTTACTATATAGTACAACTAGTATATAATCCCGTCAAAAATAACGGATTAATGATCTGCCTTTCATTTTCATAAGACTTCATACAAACAGCATTAAGATTTTATTATTGAAAGGTTTGTATTGTAGAAAAGTACATTTTAAAAATGACAAATGATTTCTACAAATAAAAATGATATATATATATATATATATATATATATATATATATATTTACTCAGTATTAAATTTTCGAAATAGTTCAACGATTGGACAAAACATTCAATTTAAATATTAACAAATAATCCTTGTGCAAAAGTTTTTGTAAAAAAGTGTTATCAATGAGTTTCTAAACACCTTGACTCACCACATAACTCATTGTTTGATTACATAAGCAAAATTAAATGCAAATTACGCGGTACTATGTATTCCTTATATTTTAATTTCGTTTGATAAAAAAAAAATCATTTTATGTATGATGGAAGCAAAATTTCAAAATCCGCCGGTAGATGGTGCCAATATATTGTATCGATTACAGAAATCACCGCTGTTTCTGAAAACAAAAGTGTTTACAGAAAATATTGTTTACAGAAATGTTGATATACATGTTTTATATGAAATTGTTTTTGAAGGTTTTAAACAAAATTAAAATATTTAAAAGCTTTAATATCTCTTTGATTAGTTTTTACAGCAACTTTCATGGAATAAATGAGACGTAGTTTTGGCTTGACTAATGTTGTTTGCAGATATTTGTATCCTTAATTTTTTTTTAGAAGTTTAAACCTACATCTAAAAAATATTAGATATTGGTAAAAATTATTAAGAGTGCAGTTTAAAATCCTCGCAAGGGTCTACTGGTAAATATTATTTCTGTTGTCAACATCCCTTTTTCTGCAGTTTTACAAAACGCACAACAATAAATGATTTACCATTTGAAAGTTTTTTGAACTGGCTTCTGACGCGTTCAAAATTGCCAAACAGGTGGTGCTGCTATGCTGCATTTTTTGCGATTTCCGCAATAGCTCTGTCTCAAGAACTAATGCAGTTATTTTCATCAAACTTCAGATTCCACTAGACCTTGACATAAATAGACGCCTATTACATTTTTGTGTAGATATCCTAACAGGTGGCGCTGCTATATCATTTTTTTCATTATTTTTACGATAGCGATATCTCAAGAACTAATGCACGGAATTTTATCAAACTTCAAATTCTGTTAGACCTTGACATAAATAGATGCTGATTACGTTTTGGTGTAAATAGCCCAACAGGTGGCGCTTCTATGCTATTTGTTTTCATTTTTATCACGATAACTATATTTCAAGAATTAATGCACGCATTTTCATCAAACTTCAGATTCAGTTAGACGTTGTCATAAATTATTGTTGATTAGGTTTTGGTCTAAATCTCCCAACAGGTGGTGCTGCTATCCTGAATTTTGCAGGATTTACACGATTTTAGCAATTGTCATATGTCAGGAACTAATGCACGGAATTTAATAAACATTTAGATTCAGTTAGAGCTTGATATAAATTGGTTGCTGTTTCTTTTTAGTGTATGCGAAACCTGTGTGAGATAGAAAAAGTTTTGGGATTGGCGCATCCGACTAGTTCAATACAGAGAGAGATGCGCATGATGCGATTATCGTATGTTATTACAACTGATTAACAATCAAAAGCGCAGTATTTTGGTTTTATTTTGTTCGTATAAAAATCCATTTAATTATTTTTAGCCTATCTTCTCTTTAAACATATGTATTTTAAAGAATATTTATTATACTTACCTCCACGTTTACGTAATTAACAAAAATCTGAAATATTGCAATACAATTAATCCGCGTTAAATACTATTATTTTAATATGAAAATAATGTAAATGGCCTCTGATAGAACATGGAGTAATTGCAAAATATTTACTTTTCCGTTTCGATGCTAATGATAGAAACAAATAAAGGTATATGAATCATTAACTGTTTGTTTCTTTATCGAGTTTTGTGAATGAAGGCACTGCTTTCTGCTGAGTTTTTGCACGAATTTCTTGATCGTGACGCCATATGCTACTATTTCGAGGCTAACGAAAAAGAAAGGCTACCGCGGTGCTTTACGCGTATCTTTTTTCACCGACCGCGGGAGTCACGTGATGCTCGAATACACCAATGCATATGTACGAAAAGAGCGTCACTCTAGCGGTCTGTAAAAAAAAGATAAGTGAAATGCACCGCGGTAGCCTGTCTTTTTCGTTAGCCTCGCTACTATTTATATCTGTTACTTGAGACTATTTTCAAAACTCGCCAAAGTGAAATGCTTTAATCGATGCAAATGGCATCATTTTATAAAAGTTAGCATGTGTTTCAATTCCGAAAACTTAAATATTTTATATAAGTGCATCCTATTCATTCCACGAGCTTCGAAATTCCTCATAGGAAGAAATGTTTCTGACGAATGCCGTTAATTTTGAAAATAACATTACTGAAGTCACACACTGAGAACGAGACTGTTTCAACAATCAAAAAAATAATTATAAAAATGAAAGCAACCGTTTAAAAGCTACGCATGGACTTACTTTAAATATACACTTCTTTGTTGACAGTCAGTTAATAAAGAATGAAAATTTGTGGAAAAATGAACGTATCATACACCTAATTTTAGAAAGCAACTGAAAATAAGCTCACTATAATGCCAATATCTTTCTGAAATTTTACAATATTCGACTGGATCTTCTACATAACTTACCCTATGTAGTTCACTTTTAAATTATGCAAAATATATATATATGTTGTATATATCGTTCTCGCATATGGAGTTAAAAATTATTTTATACAAATGCTCATACTTTATCATATATTCTATTTCTATTCTATTTATTTATGTTTATATTTATATTATATATATTTATTTTATATTCGTTTACATTTATATTTATATTATATTATATTATATATATTTATAATACATTTGTTTTATGTTGATTCCACTACATTCTGTAAAGTTTATATTTACTATATTTCTAAGTTAAATATTTATCAAGTCAAACATTTAATATATTTATATTCTAAATGCAATATGTTGTTTTTACTGTAGTTTATGAAATTACTTGAAAGTGGCGTTAATTTTGGTTAAAGCCCCTCTCTGCTATAAAAAACTTGCAACATTTCTTGAATTTTTTAAAGAAATATTAATATTTCCATGAATATATGTGCTATAATTACAGAGTTAAACAGAAATGTTGTACAGGATCCACATAGTCACCTGTTACAGCTACGATGATTCAAATGTTATTATATTTCAAATAAAGTGGAGAGTCAAAATACGTCCATTAGAATTAACTTTTAAATATACACTAAAATACTTTTTATTTTGCCCTGAAGTTTCTGTAGGATTTGTCAAGTATTCCTGTAGAAACTATGGACGGATAAAATGTCTAAGAAAGTCTGAAAATGAACACAATAGAATGTGTCCGGCTACATTTGGCCATTTAGTATTTTTTTAATCTAAGACATTTAAGTCACCTTTCCTGTTTTTGAAATATTTGGTATTACATAGTGCTATTTGGGGCTACAATGTTAAGAGCCTACGCTAGCCACGCGAAAAAACGCTCAAGCTAATGTTAAGTTTATGGGAAGGTTCTTGCGCGATTTCTCGCTCGCATTTTAATATTTTTAAATGATTTTTTTGCATAGAATAGCTGAGGTCGATCTCTAACGTTGTTAGTTTTTACTTTTTTGATTTCCAGTTTTTTATAAGCGGACATTCACAATTTTGGAACTAGTTGGAACCGGTTCTGATAGTGAAAGTACCCTTACATAAAAAAACTGGAATCAAAATTGAAAAAGTAAAAACTAACAACGTTAGAGTTCGCCCTCACCTATCCTATGCCAAAAAAAGCATTTAAAAATATTAAAATGCGAGCAAGAAATCGCGCAAGAACCTTCCCATAGACTTAACATTAGCATGCGCGTTTTTTCGCATAACTGATGTAAGCTCTTAAACAAGATACTTTGCGCTTTAAGAGACTGTGACTATAAATTATATTTATTATCCCTCCATCGCAACAAAATATTAACTGAATTTTATTTTTAATTGTCAATAAAAATTTTGAATTAAAATGAAACATCCTTTTATTAGAATACTTCAACCTCTACCTAAGAATTCAGGTTTTAATTACATACTAGTAAACAATTTCATACTATCATAGTGGTTAAATTCATAAGATAATATTAATGAGTGCTTATTAATAGCATAAATAAAGCTATTAATGAACACTTATATATCGTTGGAAAATACGTGATATAACCAAAGAATATATAAAGATAAATTCTTGATCTATAAAAACTTAGATTTCTGCAAGATCTGGAGAATTTAAAGTATGTATCACATTGTTCCTGGCCACTAAGTCACATTCTCAAAAATATTTCAATTTAAACTATATTTAACCCCTTAATTGTCGCGCTCGATAAGTGTAGGATACTTTTTAAAAATTCAGAATGCTTGATTTCCACCAGTTTTTTTCAGTAGAAATATTCGCCTAATTTAATGGGCTTATAAAATATTGCGAGAATAAAGCCAATTGCACTGTTTAAAAAAAACTGGTGGGAATCATACAATCTGAATAAAACACCGGCGGGAGATTTTCGTAGACAATCGGAATTGAAAAGTTCATGGAATACATGGAGCAAAAAAATATGCAAGCACTAATATTCAGCACAATAAAATATATTTCAATTTAATAAAAATGGAAAGTTAATCTGGAATTTTTTCTGTTTGAAAAGTATTAGAGATTAGTAAGAGTAGTATTAGTATTAGAGATTTGGCGTAAATCACACCATTAGCAGCTTTTTTATTTCGCGTGTGTATGTTAGGAACAATTCTTTGATGTTTAAATAAAAGGTTTCGATTTGCTGCATTATTTCTTATTTTCTTTTCCTTTTTAGTATTTTAAATGGAATTAGTGAAAGGCGTGTATTTTAAATTAAATGAGTGAAAGACGTGTATTTTTAATGTATGTATTTCAAATGAAATCAGTGAAAGATTTATATTTAAATGAAATGAATGCAATATGAAGATGTTATGAGAAAAATATTTGGCGATTTATCAACAGCGCCAAGTTAACATAAAAGTACCAATACATATGTGGGTACTTCTCTATTATCCTGTCGACCACTTTTCATAACAAAAAACTATCGCCAAATAAACGGGAGAACGTTGTCATTGAAATATCAAAATACATAAATAAATAAAATATAAGAATTTAAGGACACAATTGTTATTTTAATGAATGAAATAACTAATAAATCAGTAAAACATAATGAAAAATACACGCAAATGTCGAGTTAAAAACCACTTGATGACGTAACAAACACGTATAATGCTTCTGATATCAAGTAAATGGGACTGCATTTTTGGCGTTTAATCTAACAGTTTGGCGATAGTTTTTTGTTATGAAAAGTGGTCGACGGGATAATAGAGCAGTACCTCTATGTGAAATGAAACAAGGCACAGATGTCATATACGCACCACGTTGGCGCGATTTTTCCCTCCACCAGCTTGGGGAAAACCTTGTTTTTGAATATTAGTTACAAATAGTGTGACAAATAGTACACGTGATTTTTTATTTCAATATAAAAATAAAATAACGTAATAAATGAAACAGCTTCTATTATTTTAAAAAAAATAAATAAAAATAAATAAATAATAGTTTGATATAAATAAAGGCGCGGATGTCATATACGCACCACATTGGCGCGATTGCAACAAAATGGCAATTTTATGCCTCACATGGTAACCCGGTTATTTTCTTTCAATTGTTGTTTATTAACTTTTATTTTTTATTTTAATTCTATAAATTGTTTTTATTATATATATCAATATTTATTTATATCAAACTATCATTTATTTATTTTTATTTCCCATTTTTTAATAATAGGAGCTATTTCATTTATTACGTTATTTTATTTTTATATTGAAATAAAAAATTACATGCTATTATTGTATGGTATTTGTAACTAATATTCAAAAACAAAGTTTTCGCCAAATTCGCGGGGGAAAAATCGCGCCAATCTGGTGCGTATATGACATCTGTGCCTAAATTAATATTGATATACATGTAAAAATACTAGCGGCCCGTCCCGGCTTTGCACGGGTAGACAATGTAATTTTTTTATTACATTCGTTTTCCTGAATTTCGCGCTCCAACCTAAAACTGTTGCTGAGATATGGCGAAATGACCTAAAACTATCGAATCCCCCTTTAACCACCTTCTAGGGGGGGGGGGGGGGTGATTTCTAAATTCACTGAAATACGTGTTTAATCATTTGTTTAGTAGATTTGTTTTCCTGAATTTCGCGCAACTAAATAAAACAGCTGCTGAGATATGGCGAAATGACCTAAAATTTTTGAAACCACCCCCTTTAAAACCCTTCGGGGTGGGGGGATTTCTAAACTCACTGAAATGCGTGTTTATCCATTTTTTAGTAGATGTGTTTTCCTGAATTTCCTGCTCCTACCTAAATCTGCTGCTGAGATATGGCGAAATGACCCGAAACTTTTGAATACCCCTTTAGTCACCTTCTGGGGGGAGTTTCCAAAATCGCCGAAATACGTGTTTAACCAATTTTTTAGTAGATTTGTTTTAATTAATTTCGCCCTCCCAAATAAAACCTGAGATATGGCGAAATAATCTAAAAAATTCGACCCCTCCCCCATTTAACCACCTTCTGGGGGGAATTTCCAAAATTGCTGAAATATGTGTTTAATCATTTTTTTTAGTAGATTTGTTTTTCTGATTTTCGCGCTTCTACCTATAACTGCTGCTGAGATATGGCGAAATGATCTAAAACATTCGACCATCCCCCTTTAACCCCCTTCTGGGTGGAATTTCTAAAATCGCTGAAATAGGTGTTTAATCATTTTTTTAGTAGATTTGTTTTCTGGAATTTCAAGATCCTACCTATAACTGCTGCTGAGATATGGCGAAATGACCTAAAACATTCGACCACCCCCCTTTAACCCCCTTCTGGGGGGAATTTCTAAAATCGCTGAAAGAGGTGTTTAATCCTTTTTTTAGTAGATTTGTTTTCTGGAATTTCAAGCTTCTACCTATAACTGCTGCTGAGATATGGCGAAATGACCTAAAACATTCGACCACCCCCCTTTAACCCCCTTCTGGGGCGAATTTCTAAAATCGCTGAAATAGGTGTTTAATCATTTTTTTAGTAGATTTGTTTTCAGGAATTTCAAGCTCCTACCTATAACTGCTGCTGAGATATGGCGAAATGACCTAAAACATTCGACCACCCCCCTTTAACCCCCTTATGGGGGGGAATTTCTAAAATCGCTGAAAGAGGTGTTTAATAATTTTTTTAGTAGATTTGTTTTCTGGAATTTCAAGCTCCTACCTATAACTGCTGCTGAGATATGGCAAAATGACCTAAAACATTCGAACCCTCCTTTAACCCCCTTCGGGGGGGATTTTCAAAAATCCCTTCTTATTGCTTGCCTAGGCCATAACAGCAATCTACAGTCCAAATTGCGTGACCCTGACTTTAGTAGTTTCGGCTGGGCGTTGATGAGTCACCCAGTCAGTCAGTCAGTCACCGTTTCCTCTTTATATAATAGTACTAGCAAGCTACGGCCGCTGCGCTGGTCAGTTTCTACAAATGAACCTTGAAGCAAACAAAATATATCGTTTAATTTGACCTTGTATTTGAAAGCAATCTGTATATTTACCTGGAATATCCTTCCACATTACTGAAAAATGACGTGATTGCGCTATTATATTTTCTAATGTTCAGTCAAAATTTTAGCTGTTAAGGACCAACTCTTTTATTTGGTCATTTACAGTTAAGGTTTGCTAAAGAATGATAAAACTATATGCAATATACTAAAACCATCACTAAAAATTATCGAACTAACAATGCAAACTAATTAACAAAATCCATTCAGTAGAAGATTTTATAAAGGCTAATCTTTTATAATCGGGTTCATCTGATTATAGAACTTTTCCACGTAATTCTAAAACAGAACAATATAAAATATACTAAAACCATCCTTACAAATTATCTACTTAACAATGCAAGTCGCAAAAAATACGCTCAGTAAAAACTTTCAAAAAGGCTAATCTTTCGGAATCGGGTTCTCCTGACTGTATAACCTTCACGCAACTGTTTGACTAAGCAGCGTAGAACAATATATAGTACATTAAAACCATCCCTGAAATAGCATCTGACTAACAATACAATTCTCATCAAAATCCGTCCAGTAGAACTTTTTCAGAAGGCTAATCTTTCATAATCCGAATCAAATACTGAAAAAGCTAATATTTGATTTAAAAAAATATCACCTGATTTTCGAATTTCCCCCTATAATTCTAGAACTAAGCAACGTAGAATGATATGTTATATAATAAAACTTTCCCTAGAAAGTTATCTAACAGTGTAGGTTTCATCGAAATCCATTCGGCAAAATCTTTTAAAAAGGCTAATATTTCATAAACGGATTGATCTGATTATAGAACTTCCCAGAACAATTCTATAACTAAGCTACGCAGAACGGTATGTTATACAATAAAACCTTCCCTGAAAAATTATCTTATACAGTTTAAGCTCTACGAAAATCCATTCAGCAGAACTCGAGTTATAAGCAGCCGGAACGAAATTTCATATATGTAGAAGTAAATAGAAGTATATTGCCATTAATATAGTTTGCATTTGAATTTAAAAAAAGGTACTTTTCGGTTAGCCGGGCGCCAGTGATCGTACACTTGAAAAAAAAAAGCACCTTTTGGCTTAAAATCTCTCATCAAAACTGTTTTTCTTTTCTTTCTTTTTTTTTAAATAAAATTAATAACAGCTTTTTCTTTTATTTTTCCTGCTGTATAGCCATTTCAATTCTTTCTGCATCAAAAAAAAAAAAAAAAAAAAAAAAAAGACACCTTTTGGCTTAAAATCAAATTGTTTAGGATGAAAAGTAAAATCAAAATCGCCAAAAACAAAAGATAAATCGCGAAATATTGTTTCGATAGCAATCTTGCCCCTTGAATAATTTTTTAAGCATTGCGAACATTCCCAATCATGTTTAAATTAAATATTTTCGTTTTATAATATTCTCTCATCAAAACTCTTTTTTCTTTCTTTTTCTTTTTTTTAATTAATTTAACACAGTTTTTCTTTTATTTTTGGAGATGTATAGCCTTTTAATTTCTTTCTGCAACAATAATGATCGCCAAAAAAATAGCAATGGTAACCTTTTTCGGCCAAAATAACAAATGTAAAAAATGAAATTATTTACATCCCATTAAAAACCTCAAAAATAACAGTATTTCTCCACTGTTTAATGGATGTTATTATACATATAAACCTTTCTCTTGAATCACTCTATCTATTAAAAAAAACCGCATCAAAATCCGTTGCGTAGTTTTAAAGATTTAAGCGTACATAGGGATATAGGGACAGAAAAAGCGACTTTGTTTTATACTATGCAGTGATCTATAGAATTAAAATAAAAAATAAAAGTAAACAAACACAACAAACAGTTTTCGCCAAAGGGGCGGGGGAAAAATCGCGCCAACGTGGTGAGTATATGGCATCTGTGCCGGGATTTTTACCCTTTTATCTGTGCTTTCGGAAATATAAAAAAATTAAAAAATTCTTATATCAGGTGTATAATGTTTTGCATTTTTATACGGACCACTTCTCCATTTTAAGATTTTAAATGCTATTTATATCAGATATTTCTTTCTTGAGATTCCCACAAGTTTTTTCCGGTAATTGTTTTAGTTCGCTTATTAATTGTTTACAATTTGCCCCCCTGGCAATAACAATTATTTATCACAAAAAATGGGTACTTCTCTATTATCCCGTCGACCACTTTTCATAACAAAAAACTATCGCCAAACTGTAACGCTAAATAAACGGGAGAACGTTGCCATTGAAATATCAAAATAAATAAAATATCAGAATTTAAGGACACAATTGTTACTTTAATGAATGAAATAACTAATAAATCAGTAAAACATAATGAAAAATACACGCAAATGTCGAATTAAAAACCACTTGATGGCATAACAAATACGTATAATGCTTCTGGCATCAAGTAAATGGGACTGTATTTTTGGCGTTTAATCTTAGTTTGGCGATAGTTTTTTGTTATGAAAAGTGGTCGACGGGATAATAGAGAAGTACCCAAAAATGGCTTAGTTTTGTTAAATTTGTTTGTTATGTATTTTCATTTCTTATTAAAATATCGAAAATGGCAATAAAATTTTATTTTATCACCGTACTTAATTTTTTTAAATGGCTCAAAAACATGGTTTAATAAACGTATATTTGTAAATATTTTAAAAAACATGTTTTTCCGCTCTCTAGAAAAATTTGTAAGATTCTACAACTGCCTTTGGCACCAACCAGTACATGATACGGAACTTTTCCCTATTCAGATACACAGAAGAGGTTGGTCACAAACAAGAGTAATGCTAGCAACAATATTGTTTTAACTCTATAAGAGTTAGAAACAATAATGATATTAAATTTCCGGATTAGCTTAGGGCCCGATTACGGAACTTTCTCCTAGAAAAAAAAAAACTGTAGAAGTCTTTTACATTTGTTTCGAATGAAGCTCGATCAACAAAGTATTAATTGATAATACAAACAACACTAATATTAACATGGAGGCAAAAGTTTGAATTTAAGTGTATATATTTGGAACCCTCCCCCCCAACCACCCACCAAAAAAAAGAAAAAGAAAGTTACAGAAATGAATTTAAAATGGCGTGAAGCCACCCTTTCTGACATAAGAAATTGGCTGCGAACCCGATTACGAAACTTTCACTTAACTTAATAACATGTATCTAATAGCCCTGAGGACAATTCCCCTTCCCAGTTATACGGACCTTGGGGCTTTTTTAAAAAGCTTGACGCAGTTCGGGTTGAAGAAGTTGAGATTTACTGTCAAATGACATAAACTACTATGAAAATAAAACTAGTGAATTATTATGCTGGTTTATGTATGTATTAAAAAAAATTGCATCTGATTACGCTCTTTAGATAAATTACTCCTGTTTGCATTTAATAACAGATAAACGGCTTCCGTTTACTAAATTGTTTAAATATTGGGAAGAGTTGGCGAGAGATAGATAGACGTGTCAACAAACGGGTAGACAGACGGGTAGAGAGACGGATAGCGACAGAGATAAGCTAACGGGTAGCGAAACGAATAGACAGACGGGTAGCGAGGCAGGTGCAAAAAAGTGTTGACAGAGGGGTAGTGAGATGGATAGGGAGACGGGTAGCGTGGTGGATAGCGAGACGAGTACAGAGACGACTTGACAGACGGGTAGAGAGAGGGGTATATAGACAGACAGACGTGTTGATAGACGAGTAGTGTAACGGGAAGCGAGACAGGTAGAGACACGATTAAAGAGTCGGGTAGAAAGACAGACGGATACTGAGACGGGTATACAGAAGAGTAGAGAGACAGTAGACAGATGAGTTCGGAGAGAGACACAGCTAAGACATACGAGTAGTTAGACTGGTAGACACGTTTGTAGCAAATCATGTTATCAATGTGGTTTGAAGTATACGAGTTTCTATAAATAGTTATACAAATAAACAAAGGAATTTTTTTTAATTCAAATATTAAATATTTGATTTAATATTTCAATATTTAATATTTTATTTTTTAATATTTTATTTAGATATTTGTCACAAAGAAAACGTTGCAAAAATTAAATTAAATTTGCGTTAAACTACGCTTGCTAAAATACGCTATTGGCTGCAAATCTGATTATGTGACTTTAAAAATATCGTTTTAAAAGATCCGGCGGTTTTTGCAAAGTTTTGAGCAATTCCCGCTTAAGAAAATGGGATTATTTGCCAAATGTTATAAAAAAATGCATATGAAAACATAACAGTATATGAATTTATATATGATATTTTGTAATTATATCATTTAATTTGCTATTTTTCATATGTTGTATCTTTATCTATCTCTTGTCTATCATATGCTGTATATTCACTTAGATTCTTGTTGATATCTTCTTTATATCGTAATTGTTAACTTTATGTTCTCAGCAATATCACTCAGACTTAAAGACCCTTTGAGGGAAGTCCTAGTATAAATTTTGTGCAGCGTAGTTAAAAATATATAAATTTTCTAACAATATATTTCAATAAAAAACAACAACATAAAAAAAAAAAATAATTTTAACATATTCAAACTTTTTAAACTAAACAGCAGACTTTATCATTAAAATGATGTATTTTACTGTAAAAAGAAACCTTTAGTTAAGGAGGAAAATTTTATGATTATGTGTGTCGCTTTAAAAAAATAATTTTGCTATAAAACTTTTTACGAAATATCCATTTTATATGGGTTTTTGGAAGTAAGGAAAATATTTTCCGTAATCCTATAATTACTGGGTTACACTGTGTTTTTGTAATGGTTTTGGTATATTAGATTTTTTTTTTCTATAAATTTTGCACCATAGTAAATTGTTTTAGAAAATTATAAAATAAAAATAACAAACTAAAAATTTTATGAGATTATATCTTCGTAACAAATGCAAGTAAACTCTATCTGTAAAATCAAAAGTTTCCGGGGGGAAATGATTTAACGTTTCTTAAAAAAAAAAAAAAAAAAAAAAAAAAAAAAAAAAAAAAACTTTTGCTGCCAAAATCTATACAGAAAATTTTGTTGAATAACCTTATCATATTGTTTTTGGCAACTAAGTTCAATGCTTTTGAAATTACTATGTTACATTGAACTTTTTGTAAATGTTTTTGGCATATTAGGAAATTTTTCTACATTTTGGTCAGAGTGCTTAAGAAAAAAAAAATATTTTTTTCACAAAATTACAAATTAAAACAACAAACGAATAATTCTAATATATATATATATATATATATATATACATCTTCTTAAACAATGTAAACTGTAATAGTAAAATCAAAGATTTTTCTGGAAACAAATTAAAGCATTTCGATGAAAAAGAAAATGTTACGAAGTTTTAATTCGAAATCTTTTCAAACGAGATCATGCTTTCGTTCGTTCTATCTTAGTGACGTTTGGAAATATGAAGCGTATACAAGAAGATCGATTGAGTACTCTTTCCCAAGATCACGCTTTCATCTACTGATATTTTTTAACTCATCAATCATTTTTTATGTACGCCGATCCAGCTTCGTTCATGTCAGTATCTCAGTATCTTTCGCAAAGAACACATCTGCCTTAATGTGTTTAGAACTATTTCGCTGGTAAATTTACCTTAGGAATTCTTTTAAATTTTCCTAATATTTCTTACAAAACAGAAATAAATTGTCTCTTTTAAGATAACAGAAAAAATTAACTCTCTTAAATTACATTCGGATTACGAATTAAATTAATAATTAAAAAAATCAACAAAATCCTTATTTTCAAATGAGAGAAAAATAAAATGATATGATAAATTGTACCCAATATAAAAGTACGTTTTAAATCCAAAACCTTGTAATTTCGAATCGTTTTAATTTGATAAATATATAATTGTTTAAATTTTTGATAATTTTCCTAATTTTGTTTTTAAATGTTCGCTAGATTTTGATTTATCTTATTATTGAAAAGGAAAAAAATATAAATTTATACTTATTGCTGTACAAAAAAATGTATTTTATTGCACTATATGAAGCACGCAAAAAAAAAAAATGGCTCGTTTTATTTATTACAAGTAAACGCTTTACATGCCTCAAAACATTTTCTTCTGATAAAGTCGTTGAACTTTCATAAATATTTTGATAAATTTTAGTTTTAATAAATGTTTAGCAGTGGTAGTTTTTTCTTCTCGATTTTATATATATTTAATATATAGTCTCAAAGACAAATAACGCGTTTTACAACGGCTAGAAATTTTAGATAATTTTTTGTAAAATAAAAGAAAATAATTTGTATCTTTAGTTTTGTCTGGTGAGGGCGATATACCTTGTGGTTATAATATAAGTATCTCTATTTGGAGCTGTCTGTAGCTTGAAGGAATAACCAGAGTGAAACCAAAATCATACACTTACTATTCGAGAAGGGGGAAGAAGAATGGAATAATAAAAATAATTAATTGCAATAATCGCCGACAGATGGCGCTTTTGAGTGTCAAATGTAATGTGTAATATTGTGTACCGTGGAGGTGTCGCAAACCTCAATTAATTTACTGCATATCAAAGCATGTGCGAAACATCACTCCCGATGCGTTACATTCCGCAGCTGATCACGTCGTGCACCGCCTGGATTGTGTCTTCCAGCACAATGGTCGTGTGGAACCTAAACATGATCGGCAACGCTTTGCGAAAGCGTAACCACATTCACTGTGACATTTTCGAATAAATTAGGTGTGCCATCCGGTTTGACGCCTTAGTTCCTTGTTCTTGTATTACACATTACATATCACACTCAGTAGCGTCATCTGTCGGTGATTATTTCAATTATTTTTTTTATTATTCCATTCTTCTTCCCCCTTCTCGAATAGAAAGTGTACTGATTTTGGTTTCATTCGGGTTATTCCTTAGAGCTACAGACAGCTCCAAATAGGAATACTTATATTATAACCACCTGTACATAATCACCTATGTACAGAAATGTCATATATGCAATTAAAGTGACAATACATGCATTATATCTAATTTATAAGACTATTTTAACTGACTAATTAATTCAAGAAAGAGTATTTTAAGCGGATTGTTTTACACAAAAGATTTTTTTAAGGTTCGTGAAATGTTAATAAGGATTAAAGGGAATAAATAATACTGGTTTGTTTGGATGTGAATTCTAATCTGTTTAGATGATATTAAAAAACCTGAAAATAATTATTTTGTAATAGTACTTTACAATTATTTACTGTGTTTCTATTATGTTGTAGAAAATTAATTTTATTTTGATACAACGTTACATTTCCCGGCAGTGTATTTGACTTGATCATTAATTTCAGCCAACTAAAAACATTACAATTTGGAATTAAAATTCATTTTGTCACCACTGTTTTTGAAGTATTTTAATTACTATTATTAATTATTAACGTAAAAATGTTTTATTTTTAATTAATATTTAGCAGAAATATTATGTCAATAAATAGATAGACACTTTCACCTGTTGTGAACTATGATAGTTATCCTATATATTATTTCTGTTGTTAACATCTTTTTTCTAAGAAAATAAAAAACGCAGAACGATAAATGAGATACCATATTAAAATATTTTGAAGCAGCTTCTGACATAGTACACTCACATTTCACGTGTTTTGTAAAAGATGTATTTGGATTAAAAATTGAAAGTAATTAAAAATTAAATCGGCATTGTTTTCATAAATGAAATGAAAGGTTTTCCTCAAATTAGTGTTGCCACAAAAATAACATACCGCAGCAAAGATTATACAGGTAGAACTTCTGAAATCCGGAATCGCTTGGGTGTAGAGTATTAGAAACTCTACAGTATGTGTTTCTTATTTTTAAGTGTGGCTTTAATTTAGAATTTAAATTGTTATTTCTCAGTCTCTAAAATCCGGAAATTTCGAAAATATGGAATTGCGGAGTCCCGAGCGATTCCGGATTTTAGAAGTTCTACCATTATATATAAAAAAAAAATTCAATAATGATAAAGTGGGACATAGCTGCTGCACCGGTTTACTTTATATTTATGATTAAAAAGCAAAATTTAAATTCAAATGCTCAATTTATTTTTCTTTATCCCATGCTTTTACCTGAAATAGATGATGCTATCTTCGGTCATTTTTTACTGTAACTTTGATGGAATAAATGAGATGATATTCTGGTTTGACTAATGTTGTTTTCAGATATATCTATTCCTTAATTTTTTTTGAAGTTTAAACCTGCATCTAAAAAAATATTAGATATTGCTAAAAAATATTAGACTGCAGAGCGAAATACATAGATCAAATATAATAATAAATAGATCAAAATTCGATAACGATGTACATTATAAATACCAAAATTAACTACAATTAAACAATGCGTCAAATAAAAAAAATCAATATTTTATTAATTATTTATTGCTCATTAGTGTCAATTTTATTATTCCAATATACACAACAGAAAAGCTGTCATTAAAATTTTAATTATCATTTCAATTCGAAGATTTTGTAGAGAAGAAATTGATATAAGGAAATCGGAAATCAAACTCAAAGCCAAAATTTAAAGAGTGTTAATAAATACAGAGGCTATTAGGATAATTTTTGAAAAAAAAATAATGATATGTACAAAAATTCAATCTGAAATTAGAACTTTATTAATTTTCCGAAATAAATATATATTTTTCTTAAGTACTCTGAAAAATGGAGAAAAGTTCCTTCTATGCCAATTTATATTTTTTAATCAGTTCGTATGTGAAAGAATAAGTTAGATTTTGATGCGTCAGTTTATTTTCAAAATTGTGATTTTTAATAAGATAACACATAATATAATACATGCTGGATGACAAGATACGTTTTTCCCAAGAATATTATGCTTACTCTAAATTATAGTGCGTTATATATACAAACTCGGTTAGTGGCGTCAGGTGCCGCCATCCGAAAAATCTTCAAGAGACCACGCCATTTCTACCGGTCAAGCGTCCATTCTTCCTCTAGACCCCTATCCCTCATGGCTTTTTTTATATCATCCATCCAGGTCTTTCGTGGTCTTCCTCGTTTCCTCTTTTGGTTTATTCTGCAGTTAGATGCGATTTTGAATAGTCTCTCGTCACTCATTCTTATAACATGGACATACCAGATTAATTGATTCTTTTGGAGATCGTCTAATATGGCTCCCTTTATTTTCACCATTTCTTTTATTCTTTCATTAATTATTCTCTCTCTATTCTTGATGTCCTGCATGATCTTCTTAGGGCATCCATTTCCACTGCTGCTAATTTCTTTCTTTCAGTCTCTATAATTCTCCATCCCTCTATTCCATATAACAAAATGCTCTTTACTATAGAATTGTATATATTATATTTTCTTTTCCTAGAGATCTCCTCATTCCACCAAATAGAGTTTAACAGTTTTACAACCTTTCTTCCTTGGCAGATTATGTATTTAATTTCCTGTGAGTCTGTGCCTTCTCTATTATTGTCTACACCAAGGTATCTCTAATATTCACAGCTTCCTATTTTTATGTTATTATTTAAATTTAGTTCTGTCTTATTTCCTCCTACACATAGATATTTGGTCTTACTAACGTTCATGTAGAGTCATTATCAAAATAAAAATCTCAAAAACATCAAAGCTTTACAAAAGAAAAAAAAGTCGAATATGGAAAGTATTTATCATTAGGTCTTTAATCTTAAAAAAGAACACGTTAAATCGCGTAAGCATTGATAAAAAATCCATGAAGTTTCAATTTTCAAGAATAAATTAAAATACTGAACAATGATTTGAATCATAAAAACTTTTAAACATTAGCAGATATTTCTTTTACATTTCCTAAAATAATATCGATACAATATCTGAATACTAGCCTTTTAATTTATTGAGTACATTACGAAAGAAGAACAAAAAATTATGCGTCAAGAGTAGATTATGAAACACTTTCTAACATTTCCAGAATACTTTAACAAATCTTCGTCGTTTAGTAAGATGAAAGATGATGTCACAATTGGGTAAAATACTTGGAAAGCGCATAACACATTTGAAAACCCAATTTTAGGAATTACCATCAATAATGGAGAAAATATTCGAATTATTTTGTGTAGCCCTGTATATGGTCTATATATTTGTATATATACTATACAGTATGCTAAAATTTAGTTCAGTTATCAAATGCATACGAAAATTCACATTCAGCAATTTCCGTCAATAAATGGAAATGTACATGCGATTTTTTCTGCTGCTCTGCATATGATCTATAGGATTTATACACAACGATGACTATACAAAAGAATAGCCAAATTTAAAAACACGTACCACAACGGAAAACACATACAGAGAAATTAGACTGCAACCGAATATTTTTATGCGTCCCTGTTAATCAACTATTAATGCTATGCACGCAATATTCTATATTAAACCTCTTGTAGCACACATCAATGATATATATGAATTTCAATATGTTTGAAATAATGTAACGCCATTAAAATAAACCTCTTTTTTTTAACAGACCGTGATGTAACCGTATTCTTTTGAGCGTCCCTGTAAAACCGTAAATGGCACAGACTTCATTCTGGATACCTAACATGCAATAGTCAACCTAATAACATGTAATGGTCAACCTAATAACATGCAATAGTCAATCCGAGTATATTTACGCGAGGAGTTAGAGTCTGACAAAAACACAGACAAACAAACCGAATTCATAAACACTTTTCAACTATGCTGTAAGTGTTAACAAAGACGGGATCAACGTGTCATATGAGATAATGAATAGTTGTAGTGTTACTCACTTTAAGTGAATACTAATAATAACAGGAAGAAAGATTTGGCGTCATTTATAGATAGTTTGACAGAACATTTCGTAATTACTATTCTGAGTTTGACTTTACTGTCATAGGACTTGAACATTTATATAAGACAAGTTGGAAATTGTACGTCAAACGTGACAAATGAGGTGCGTTCGTACTATAAGTAGTTTTATAAATATTCAGATCATGGTGTGATAGCTGTTGCACTCTTATGCAAAATATGAATTTTTTAAGCTATGTGCAGGAAAGAAAAACATTTTAATTGTAGAAAAAAATCGTCTGCAAATATCTCGAACACGGAAGAAGGATATTTTGGAAACAATTCTTACAAAATTTATTTAATTTCTAATTTTAGACGATTTAAGATTATTTGTTATGAAATATTTGATTTAACGTGAATAAATATATAAATCGTTCAACAAATTCGAAATATATTTATAGTAAAAATATATATATATATATATTCAAACATAAAAAATAACCTTAACTTCTTTGATATAAATATTTGACATTTTTCATTTTTACTTCCATGTAAATGGAAGTATGTATAATTCGGCAAATAACGTTTCACCTTTAATTGCAATTTGAAAAGGATCTATAAAAATATAAATAAATTATCTTATTTTGTTTTTTACACATTAGCTATTTATTGTATGAGGCAAATATTTTAATTTATTTGGGAAATGTAAAATAAAACATTTCACGATGGCAACGACGATGCGCGTTTACATTTTGAATGAAACAATTTGAATGTTATATCAAATAATTTAAGCTACTGTGAATTTTCAGTAAAGGAAATTAATATTTAGGCTTCTTACGGGTGTAATATCTGTTTTATCTGTATTTTCCAACCAATAAACTGTCTGTATATGATCAAATATATCAAATTCGGTTTTGAAATTCCGTAATACGGAAATAATTTGACCCCATCATTAATTTGACGTAATTGGCATGGCAATCTAGAATCAGTAACATCATGGGATAGCATTGAACTAATTACGTATGATAGGATTTAATAGAACGAAGAAATCTTTTATAAATATCTGTTTCGATTTTCATAAAATTTGAAATGACTCGACAAAATTCTGCAACGATTATATTTATTAAATTTCCAACCATTCGGTTTTTTGATAGTTTTTTGCGCTGTTATATGCGGACAGACGGACGGACGGTCGGATCAGACGACGACTATAGGTGCTACGTATTTATAAAATTACGAACACACCTAAAAGTAAATGAGGTTCTTATGAATCACTACACCACATGCCATTAAATACATATTTGAATCCTTTTTATGCTTCATTAAATAAACGAGAATAACGATTATAATTTATCAACATTAAAGTTATCTATCATCATTAAACTTGGATTGAATATTAAATATTTCGAAATTCATGCGAACATCCTGCTAATTTCGAACTATGCTTAGTTCCAACATTAACAAAAAATGATAATTTTCTATTGTCATAAAATGTACATTCTCGTATACAGCCGAAACCGGTTAAGACGCGTTTCAATTGACTGGGCAAAATCCGTATTAAGGGAGTTGCGTCTTAAAAGTGATTTTCATATGTTGCAGGAACGGAGCTTATTTACGCATCTAACCGTCTATACGAACTTTTGAGCTTTAGTTTATGTATTTACGATCAAAAATTACGTCTTTTACGCAAATTTAAATTAAAATTTAACTATATTCAAGTTTGAGCCATTGTTTTTTTATAAAACCATCTGAAATAATAACTAAAAAAAAAAAAAGATGAATTCCATTTTGGCTTTATTGTCAATTAATACTTTACAAACAAAAATAAAACAAGAAAAATAATTTTTCTGCTAGCCTATTTTTTTTAAAACTCAAACCAAAAATATTAAATCTTTGCGGAACAACCCAGTTTTTTAAATCAGTTTTAATACTTGTGATAGTGCTTAAATAATATAATCAGTCCTTAATTTTTTTACAATAAGAAAACCTATGCTTGTAAATCTTTATTTAAAAACATATTGTTAGAATGGCAAAAATTAAACAAAATTTAAAAAAAAAACATTAAAAGAAATATATACCGACACTAAGCCAAATATCACTTTTAGGAAATACTGGTAGATAATTGAATAAAAAAATTTATCTAAATTGGCAACAATGGAGAAGAGAGAAGAAATTCTCATCTAGGAATTCGCGTTTTAAGCGAGATTTGTTTGCCTCAAGGGACCGAAACTTTATTGCGTATAAAGCGGAATCGCGTAATATCTTTTCTTGTATTAAACGTGATATTTTTTCTTCAATCTTATGGGCGATGTTCACGGAACGGGGAAAAGCCATGTATGACGTTGGATCGCATATTAATGGTCAGTGCCTTAACTGGGTCTACTTTGGATTATTTAACCGACTCAAAGGCACAGTTAATATCTCGAGCAAAAAATGTCTTATTATGTAAGGCTATAAAAGCCTTTTAATTTTTTTAATAAAATATTTCTTGTTATATTTTCCGGTATCTATATTCAATATTTTTTAATGCGAAAACATAATAAAGTGTGTACTATTGACTTACCGTCGCACATGTTTCAGTTTTTTGTGTAAGGAATCGACTCACAAGGAAGGTCGGCTTAAAGGGCATATTCAGAATATTTTGAAAAAAAAATGCTGATGAAACTACTCATGCACGTTATAAATTATCAGTCAAATTTAGCTTCGGAATTCGAGTAGAAAATCTGAAAAACAGAAATACTTTCGAGTATTTGGCGCAAAAATACGCGATTTGGCTAGAAACAATTTTTCCACGCCAAATGCAAGCGTTTTTAATGCATTTGAAAATTGCTTTTGTAAGTGAGTGTTAAAATGGACAGTACCTTATGAATTTAAACTTAAATGATTAAACAGTGTATTATTTTTTCTAAAAGCTTATATAATAAATGTACAAGGTGCGTATTGTTGAAGTTATTTAATTTTACACAGTTTCGCCGGCTGGACAAGTTTTAAGTGTACTTTAATCGTAACTGCCCGATTAAGAACTCTCTCATATCGATATTGAATAAGTCGTATGTTTCCATGGCTACAATACTCTTTGTCTACGACACTAACAATATCGAAGTCATATTGACAGTGCTCAGAATCGGACATTCTTTTTTAGCTTGAAGCATTTTTAATCAATTTAAATATTGTTCTAAACCGTAGAATACGAGCTTTAATTTTATTTATATATACATATAAATTTATGTGACAAAACCAAGGTTATAAAAGTGTATTTATTTAATTTAAATTTACGTAAACTAGTTCACTGTGAAGAGTAGGAAAGTTTTTTTTTTAAAGAGTATTTATCATAAAAGCATATACAGTGTCTCACAAAAGTGATGGGACACTTGTGCTTTATAAAAAGAAACTGCAATAAAATAAATAAACAAACATGTGCAAAAATTTTTTGGGTGTGTTTCATATTTAAAGTTAGTAACAATTATTACATAACATACATTTTGTCAAAATATTAAAATATTAATTTAGTAAAAATACAATTGTTCAGAACGGAGCAAAAAATGGCTCACATAAGTGATGGGACACTTACTTTTCCATCAAATATTTATCCAAAAATTTTACTTTTTAAAAGGTTTTAATATTTTGTTGGATTTCCTTTTACTTTTAAAACATGATTTAATCTTTTTGGGATGGATTCGACTATTTTTTTTGTGATTTCTGGAGTGATTTTACCCCATTCTTCTTGAAGCACCGATTTTAGTTGTTGTTTTGAAGAAATGGTGTGTTTGCGAATTCTTGATTCCAATTCTTGCCAAATATTCTCTATGGGATTTAAGTCTGGAGATTGTGGTGGTGTTTTTATTATTTCAGGACAGTTATATAGCAGCCAGAGTCTAACGTTCAGAGCAGTGTGCTTGGGGTCATTGTCCTGGTAGAATTTAAAATCGTTATGAAGGTTCAATTTTCGTGCTGAAGATTTCAAATTTTGCTTTAAAATATCAATATACTTGTACTGATCCATTATACTGTCAATAAAAACAAGATTACCAACTCCAGCGGACGACATACACCCCCATACCATAACTCCTCCTCCACCATGTTTTACTGTTGGTACCAAGTTCTGTTTGCGAAGTTCTTCCCTGGGTTTTCTCCACACCAAGATTCTACCGTCAGAACCAAATATATTAAATTTACTCTCATCAGCAAATATAACTTTATTCCAGTAATCAGAATTCTTATTTATGTTGGATTTTGCGAAAGCTAGTCTGAGTTTTCTATTCTTTTCACTTACGAAGAATTTTTTCCTGGCTACTCTACCGTGATATCCAGCAGATCGAATTACCCTTCTAATAGTTTCAGGATTAACAATTATTCCATATAATGCTTGTAAATCAGCAGCAACTTTTGAAGCACTAATTCTTGGATTTTTTTTAATATTTCGAACGATAATTCGCTTTATTCCATTGGATAGCTTTGATGGTCAGCCAGGTCTTCTTTTATCCTGAATCATATGATTCTTTTTATATCGTTTAATGATATTGAAAACTGTTGAACGACTCAAGTTAACTGTTTCAGCAGTTTTTCTAATAGATTTTCCACGTTCAATATGCAAATTAATAACTAATTTTCGAATTTCAGGCGAAGTTTCTTTTCGTTTAGCATTCATGACTACACAGAGCTAAAAAACACAAAAATTCCAAAACAAACTGGAGAGAAATACTGCAGACGATTTTATAAATTATTGCCAATTGCTTTTAAGTAAAAATAAAACCCCAAAAAAAAATTTTATTGCTTATTTCAGACGATTTTTGTTGCATATATAATGGTGTCCCATCACTTATGTGAGCTATTTTTTGCTCCGTTCTAAACATTTGTATTTTTATTAAATTAATATTTTAATATTTTGACAAAATGTATGTTATGTAATAATCTTTACTAAATTTAAGTATGAAACACACCCACAAAAAAAATGTGTACATGTTTTTTTAATTTATTTGATTAGTTTCCTTTTGTAAAGCACAAGTGTCCCATCACTTATGTGAGACACTGTATATATATTTTTTTTTCCATAGTGTAGCCAACAAGCGATAAATCGCCGAAAACACGAAATTTCCATATTTCTTTTTAACGGACGTTATATCGAGGTTTCACAGCTATTTTTATGTAAACATATATAGCCTCAAGATAAGAATATTCTGTAATTTTTTCAAAATATTCTGATTATGCGGTTATGGACACCTTCCTTGTCAGTGTTCCAGAGAGAATCCTTCAGCTGTCCACCATGGCCGGTTGTGTATACTTTACAAACACCTAGGACTGGAAATTTTAAATTCATTGTATTCTACTGAATAATTCATTTTGCTAGCTCTCCATGTTTTTAAATATTTAACACGCTGGTACAGATGATTGCGGTGATAAAAGCCATTTTTTTCGTAATGCGACTCCCTCTATTTGGTAAATTTTGAACATTTTAGTAAAAAACCCAATCTTTTTACTTATCACATAATTTCACAACGTGATTTATTAGTAGCAAATTCTTAGTGTTTTTTTTTTCTTAATTTACATTCGAAGTAAACAGTCTGCAGGTTACATAAAAAAATAATGCAGAAAAATTTACTAAACAGAAATTTAGATTTCCCCCCCTTTTCCTTATATACTGTATAAGAGTACTTGTTTATTATTTTTTCTGAAAAAGGAAGCAGGAATCTAAGGTTATACTGAATTTTATAATTTTTATCCGATTGTAGAATATATAGCTAAAATATGGAAATATATTAACATATAATCGGTACTCAACATGGACTATGATAACACGTTGCCAATAAATAAAAATAATAGTCATCTATTACACAAATTGACAAAATACAGAATGTGAAAGTTTCTTCATATTTTCAAACATAAACCAAGGGAAAGGTGTGTTCTACATAACAAATTGTAACCAAATCTAAATGTGAATTGCTGAAAATAAAGTATTGGTTATGGCTTTTAATTAGTATATGAAGAAAAAGCAGTGTGCTAAATAACATACTGTAATGGAATCTAACTGTAAAATAATGAAAATAAAATATGAGTCATTGCTTTTAATTAGTAATTGAAAATAATTTTTCTAAATAACAACCTGTAAAGGAATCTAATTGAGAAGTATTGAAAATAAAGTATCAGTTACTGCTGTTAGTAGCTAATTGAAATAATATGATATTTTTATTTGTTTACATTGCTTGGATACGAACACAGACATCCATGTATTTTCGACCATCTAAAAAACGTTATAATCAATTATAACATTTTATAGTGTATAAATAAAATTCTCTATAGTTTCATTTAATTTAATAGCTTATATACCTGTTAAATTTGCTGTTGATTCCGTAACTGCTAATTTCTCAAACTCTTTTTCACTATCATCAACATTTTCCATTAGTTCTGGTGAAATAATTTCATCGATGTTTGCATTTAACACTAACAGTGGATTGTCTACATTTCAATACTGTTATGTATTTATAGGTACCTTACAATATAGTATATGGTATCATACATGAAGTAAGAGCATTATTCAAGCATTCTACACTTTGTTGTTTTTCCAAATTATTGTTGGATGGATTTTTCGAATTACAGCTGCCAGCAATTATTTGCAATGGATGCTTCTCTTTGATTTTTCTCAACTGATATTATTTCCATGATTCAAAATAAGTAGAGCAAACTTGTGTTTGATGAGAAGATATTCCGTGAGATTCAAGTGACAAAATAAGCCAGCTATTGTCGGTTAAAAATCGTTTCCATCTATGACAAAAGCACTTTTTATGATACAGGTACATTTTTTTTGGAATGTTCTGATCTTTCACTTTACTAAACCACTTAATACTGCTGCATTAAAGTTTTCGTTAACAGAATTTTATACTCATTTTCTCTCCAAATGAAATTTCTCACTTTTTGGAGCTTCCCCAATTGTTTTCATTACCTTTTAAATACCGTAATTGGTTACTGTGGTATATAATCTTTGTTAAGCTTCCATTTCTTTTAATTCATTTTCAAAAGAGTTGCCGTCATCTCTTAAAGCATAGTATTTTCATGGATCCATATTTCCAAACACAGAACATCAATAAAGAACAATTCTTCTGCCACAAAAACAATAGTTGAAAAATTCAAGTAATCAGTTCACATTTTGAATTTCCGAATATGATTTCAAAGTATCACAAAATTTAAAGTAATGAAAAAGAAAAAAAAAATGTCTCGAGCACTTCACACGCGTTATTTCGAACAAATATAAGGGGCTGATACGTGATTTATTGGCGGGGGGGTGATAAATTTCTTATAAAATTCATTTGCACGAAATCCGAGACATGGTGAACGAAAAATGTGCGATATGTCGCGCTCCCTGAACTGCCGCACGTATAGTCCACAAAAGAAACAAGAACGAAAAACCATGCGTCAAGCATAGATTATGTAACACTTTCCATCACTTTCAAAATAGCTTTGCACATCTCTACCGTAAGGTGTAAGATGATATCTAACTAAAAAATTTTGAAAACGCTTAACATATTTAAAAATCCAATTTCAGGAATTACCAACAATATTCAGAAATATATCCAAGCTATTTTGTGCAGCCCTGTATATGATCTATAGATTTGTATATATACTAAATAGAATGCTAAATGTTAGTTCAGTTAGGAAACGCGTAACACAGTTTAAAATTTCCCTTTTGCAATGTCCGACAATAAGCGGAAACGTACTCGAGAACTTTTGTGCTGTCCTGTGTACAATCTATACAATTTATACACACCAAGTAATGGACAAAAATGAGTTAAATTTAAAAACGCGTTCAGCAAATAAAAATGTATTCCCAGCAATTATTATGAATAAGCAGTACTTCCACCGAATTCTTTTGTGTGTCCCTGTAAATGAACGATGAAAACTATACACACAATATTCTATAGTAAGCCTCTTGTAATCCACGTTAGTGATATATATCAAATTCAATATGTTTGAAATAGTGTAACATCATTAAAATAAACCACAAACGATTTTTCCCCATAGACTGCCATGTAACAGAATTATTTTGAGTGTCCCTGTAAAAAACTATAAATGCAACACACTTCATTTTCAATACCGAACATGCCACAGTAAGCCTCAATATCATACATAAATTGCATGATGATTCGAGCATATTTACGCGAGTTAGAGCAAGGACAGACATACATACGGCAGACAGACATACATACGGCAGACAGACAGAGAAACCGAATTCATGAACACTTTTCAACTATGTTGGAAAGTATTAAAAAATGCCCCCATAGATTTTAATCAGAAATTTGTCCCCCCCCCCCAAAAAAAAAAAAGAAAGACGGAAATAGTCATGTGATTGAAAATTTTGACTTCTTTCAGTTAACGTTAAAAAAAAATAAAGCTTAGGTGGCCGTCTTCATATAGAAATTGTATCAAAAACTCCAAACTTTTCAATACGAACAGGACAAAGGACCGTTACCTTTACGCATTTGTTTGTGGTTTCTAAAAGCACGAAGAGCGGCTGGCGCATTGCACTGGTTGAGGTAAAAGAGTTTGACTAGTAGAGCTCCCTCGACTAAAGAAGGAGACATTATGAAAGATAACTTTCAATGAAATTGCTTCTAACAGTAGCACATTACCTTTTAAAGCCGAACAAGCTGGCACTGGGCCAAAAGATGTAACGTGAACTTTGAATAAAGAACTTCTTCTTCTGCTGTTGCTTTCTTTGGGGCTCTGTAAGTGAAATTACAGATAAAGAAACTTTAGCAGTGTTTATGTAAATTTTTAGCTTTTTATAAACTGTTACCATTTTGAGTTTGGATTAAATTGCTAAATTCTTTAAATAAACGGTACTTTTATTTCAGTATTGATTCTTCATTTTTTTAAACTCTCTTTTTCGAATACACAGCGCCACATATTCCCCTGGCGGTGACTTTTGGAACTACATTTTTTTTCGCGGAATCCTTCGTTCCCCATCTTTAATCTTCCTACAAAATTTGGCGCCATTCTCGCAATTAGATCGCACTACAGAACACTCTGAGTACCGTCAGTTTAATTATGGCCACCTTGTATTTGGATTCTTCGGAAAATTTGACCTAGGGATACAAAACGGTAAATCATGCGGTGAAGTAGTTTTGGAATTATGGCGATTTAAAGCGGTGAAATCCTTATGCTAAATTATTTTTTAACAGTAGCAAAACAAACTGAAATGGGAGTAGTGTTTGTAATCATAACTCAAATACTACTTGAGGGGATAAGTTCTAATTTTGGATTCGTATATTTCAGAGAAGTTCTAGATATCGATTTCTGTTAAAATTTTTATAAGTTACATATAATTTTTTTTTTCGAAAATTGCGAAAGGTTACTTCAAAATATATGCGATTTGAAATGGATATTCGAAAAAGATTAAAAATATAACCTATGCAATTTTCAACAGAAATCTACAAATTCGCGAATAGAAAGAAATATTAGTTACGTTTGTAAAAGCATGTTATTTTATTTTTACAAAACGAGCTTTTTTTTTATGATTTCATAGAAACTGTTACATAAGCTTAAAAAAATATATATTTAACATCAACAAATAACTTCTATCAGAATATGTTTTAAAAAGACGTATTTGTATAAAATATGTTTTGAACACTAAAGGGAATAAATAATGATAAAGTTCAATACGATAAAGCTCATAAACTGCATACTACAAAATATTTTATGTAAATCATGTCTGTATTTTCGGAAATGACTGCAGCAAATATTTTATTTGCTTCAGTACAGAAATACACAGCCTGAAAAACTTTTTCGAAAATACCAATGTTACAAAACTCACATATGAAAATATGCCTCTTTGCAAATCTGGCAAAAATAAAATGTGATTGAAGAGAGAAATATTCGTTATATTTTATGAAAGAGAAATATGTATATTTTAACAACCATGAAAATATGATTTTTTAGAAAAATATTTTTAAAAGATTTTAAATTACAAAACTTATTTATAAAAATTTATTTTTATGAATTATTATTTAAGCGTTTAACCTTCTTATGTAGGACAACTTCACATGAGAATGTATTGAGAAACGGCCCGGTTAACTGTGCGTATGGTTATTTTTATTTCTGTATTATATATAACTTAATATAAAGTTCCCATATTTCAGCGAAATACAGCTATATAAACAGAAGAGCCATTTGCATTTTTTAGCTCATGGGCTATCAAAGCCTCAGAACTAATGTTTCCGCAGGTTATGTATGTATGTACTTACGTAACGCGATAACTGTTGACAGAAATATCCGATTTGCTTCAAATTTTGTACATAGGTTCATTGTGTGAAGGCGCTTCCCTGATTAGTTTTGGGAGTTCATTGGTTAAATATAAATGAGGGGAATGGGGGCTAATACCCCCTTAATTTAAATAAAAGGGTTTTTCATGCAGAAATATCCGATTTGCTTCAAATTTGTTATATAGGTTTATTCTGATAAGGCGCTTCCCTGATTAGATTTGGATGTTCATTGGCTAAGTATAAAGGGGGAAACGGGGGGCTAATTCCCCCTTAATTTAGCTAAATGGGTATTTAATGTAGAAATAGCATGTGAGCACAATGCCATCAGTTTAACTGGGCACTTTTCCTTTTTTATTGCATATATATATTTCTTTCTGTTCTTAACCAGAGACTTTTTTTTTAAATTGTGCTTATAAATTTAACTCTCCAACACCCATAAATAAACTTATACATATTTGTTTCAAATTTATAGTTTATATTTTATTGTCTTCACTAAAAAAGGGTAATAAAATACAAATTTTATCAAAAAGTACACTTTAACAAATAGACACAAAAAATCAAGATCGCATCAGATCAACAACATTCAATCAGACATTTGGAATCCTAGATAATAATAAAAATAATGAATTCGACATTTAGCTAATTTTAACATTCAGACCAAAGAAATACAAGACAACACTTTTTTTAACATTTTTATAAAAATAAATAAATAAAAAATAAATAAAATAAAAGACCAACTGAAATCCCTACTTGTTGGGAGCAGGTAGTAATCTTTGGAAGATTACAGTTCCATATCAGGAAATCCAAGAGATATGGACATTTTTTCTTTAACGGAAAACTGTACATATTCATTTGAAGTCTAAACCTGGAGGCAATTTTAAAGGTGTGTGACCTGAAGGGAGAATGGACATTAGCGGGTTGAAAAAAAAATATTATTTTTTTATTTTTACTTTTACTTTGTAGTCAAATTCCGATGTTTAAATAGTCACACAGAACTTATTTATCAACGCTTAAAAATATTTGTTTACTTTATACCTCGGTCTTTTCGAGTCGTAAAATACATTTTCGAAAACGTCATTGAAATGTCTTTATGCAAATATAATGGAAATCGAATCAGTTGGAAGAAAGAAATAATAGTTATATTTTATTAAAGAGCATATTTTTTTAAATATTGCATAAAAAATAAATATTTGAATATTATTATAAAATTACTTAAGTTATAAATTTAATCCTACCAAAATTTAGTTTTAGTGACTTTTTCTTAACCTGCTTTAAACATTTAAACGAAAACGCAAATGCTATGATAAAGCTCAAAATTTGAACGTTTTTAAAACGTTTCATATAATTAAGCAATGGCAGTTTTGCAATAAATGGAGTTACAGTAAATGTTTTATTTCCTTGATTAAGTATTAAAGTGTCTGGAAATACACATTCGAAATTGTCATTAACAAAAATCCTAAATGAAAAAATTACTTTATGCAAATATGACTGAAATAGAATCATCTGGGCATTATGGGAAGAAATATTGGTTATATTTAATAAAGAGAAATTGTTTCTAAAAAAAAGAAAATAAACATATTTTGAAAAATAAAAATAGACACTTGAAAAAGAATAAAAAGTAAATACCTTAAGTTACAAAATTAATTTACCAAAATTATTTTTTTTAAAATTAATCAAAACTTATTTTTAGTCTCTTAATTTGTTTTAAAATGTTAAAATTGTTAATTGAATTTATAAGATAAAGTTCAAAAGTTGCATGTTTGGAAACTTTTTTACTTAAAATAAATCAGGACGGGATTGAAAATAACAGCAATGAATATTTTTATCGCTTAGCTGAAGAATTACATAGTCTGGAAAAACATATTTGAAAATGGTAATGTTACAAACATCATAGGTGAACATGTATTTTTAGCAAATTTTTAAAAAATAGCAATTTATACTGCTAAGTATAAATAGAAAATTGTCTAAAGACATCTAGTGAATTTTAAAATAAAGCATATTCCAAAGTCAAAGTCACATTTAAAATACTTAAGAAATTTACTAGTCAAGTTTACTACTCAAGATATTTTATTTTTAACTTTTTGCTTGCATATTTTCCACTCATTTCAACATATTTTACTTAGAATTCATCTTATAGTTTGATTAAAAGAAACAGCAACCAGATAACGTTATTATTATTGTGAACACCTGTTGAAACATAAATATATACTTTACATTAATCTATACAAACTTATTAGAGATAGATCATGGACATTTTCTTATTTATGATTAGTTTGCTTAAAACTAAAGAAAATACGAATATTTTAGTTTTAATTAAGACATTGTATATTACAGTATATCAAAGTAAAATATTTAGAGTAAAAAATAAAGAACTATTGAATTATAATCTTACGCATTTGATATTATAGTGCATTATAAATCATTTAACAGCTGATAATGACAATTGTTTTGTGAATAAGAAACGAAATTGTTTGTAATCAACATATATGCACATTTCTCACAAATAAATAAATCTTAATTTCATCTTGAGAATAAATCTTTAGCACAATCAGATATTTTATCAAATGATAAAAATTAAAATCAAAGTTATGCCATTAATTACAAAAAGCGATTAAGAATGTCATTTTCCCGGAGAAAAAAATTCTATGTGCTTACTTCGTATCATTATCTTTAATACTATAAAAGCCATTCACGTTAAAGTCTCACAAACACAATAAATGGATTTTCATTTCAACTAATTAATTAAAACACTTGTGATCATTCAAATATTTAGAAGGATATTGGAAGGTTCGGGTACAATAGTACTGTTGATAAATGGGATTGATCTCTATTGCGTTAGATTAATAAATGGTCTAAACGTAGTGCCATTTATATCATTAATACATATATTAAAGGTTTTTCAAACCATCCCAAATAACGCCAGTTTAAAAAAATGTAATCAGCTTTAACTATAGAATTTAACAATGGGGATCAATTATGCTGATTTTACCCATATAGCAATAAATTAAAATTTAATTCTTAAACATAAAAGCATTTTATAAAGTTGTGTCGAATTGATTAATACGTTAGATCAAACAAATTAAATTATTCGAAATTAATTTCTTTTTTAATTTTGCACAGTTGACTTATTGAAGTTGAATTAAAATTAAATCTTCAAAAAGCGAACGATTACAAAATATTATTTAAAATTCTTGTTCTAAATTTGAGAGCTTAGTGGAAGAACGTGTTATGTTACATTTTCTTAAGAATTGCTTTATTTTATGAATAATGGTGCTATGAGGTATTCTGCATACATATGGTAAAGCTACAATTTTATTGGCTAATGTAGCAAAAACTGAAGAACGCAGTCTACGAGCGGCCCGCCATGTCATTCCAAATATAACAACTATTAAGGTTTTCCGCGAAAACGGATAACATTTTCGTAACGTTGTAGCATGCAAATCCAAAGACGTATAGAATATAGAACAAAAGAATCATTCTTAGCCACCTTACCTTGTTCAAAAGGGGACGACTGACAACCGCTTCCCATTCTATTTTTATCAGGACGGGTAAGGCACATCGACGGATCTGTTAAAAATATTCATATTAAAAATTGAACCTATTTTTTCTTTTGAGTGGCGTGAAATCGACACCAATGCATAAAATAACAAAAAAAAATATAAATTATATATATTTCGGGATTTTTTGATCCATGAAACTTAAAAATGATGCTAAAAGTGGGTGTTATCATTTGAAAAAAGAAAGTTGGTGTAAAGTTTTATATAGAGACGTTTCTCGAACCCTACCATGCATAGAATTTAATAGTAGGCGTTATTATCAATCAGTTAGAACTTGTATCATTTCAAAAAGACGATTTGTCGTAAAAGTAGTGATGTGTGGATAGGGTAATCCTTTTTACCACGACTATACCATATATTCTTTCAGTACCGTATAACAATATGGTACGATGAGTACGTCTTTAGTCCTTTTTAGAGGCTGCTGTCTGATGAATTATTATCATCATTATTATTGTAATTATTAATACTACTAATACTGCTACTAAATAGGTTAATTGAATAGTTATACTGATGACAAATTATAATTTTAGATACGTAGTATATAAATAGAAGTATATAAATAATGTAGTATATAGTTAGATAGAAGTATATAAATAAGTGAAGTCTTTTTAATCAAAAAGAAAATAGGAATTTTTCATATCCTAAGCACCTTAACAATTCTTTTTTGGTGTAGAAATCAGTGAGTGCATAGAAATTTTATTTACTCTATATTTACCGGACATATGGGTGGCTCGCGGAAAAAGTGGCCTTCGGGCAAGAAATGTTGAAAGCGTATATTCTAGGAAGAATCGGGAATAGATAGGCTTTTTTTTTAAATAATAGATCCCATGACGCCATTTCGTAAGTTTCTAGGAGAATGACACGTGAGAGTCGTATAAGTTTGTTAACATTTCACAAATTCTAAAAATGAAACGAATGTATTTGAATGTTCTTTTCGGCAATCTTATATAATTGAAGGGGAATTTATTTAAATGCGATAAAAATAGTTAGCTAAAATGCTTACGAAATCAGAGCGCTGCTTGAATTAAAATGAAATAATTCTGTGATATATATATATATATATATATATGTGTGTGTGTGTGTGTGTGTGTGTGTAGTGTAGTAATAAAAAAAAAATCGTCATTTTACCTTAATTACTTTATTGGGAATTCTTACAATATCTACCTTTTCCCCTGCCTTTTAATAATATCTTAAATATAATTTATATTTTAATTCCATACCTTTATTAACATATTCTTTTAATTCTTATTCTAAAAACCGTAATATGTTAAAAGCAACACTTCTTTGTAAAAATAACCCTGATTTATTCCTTCATATATAAGACATTGAATTTTTATTTCTTTGGAATATTTCTTAATATCATTTTTATTTTTATTAAAATTATTATTCGATTTCCCAGCATTCATTGCACTTAACTTCCGCGTCTAATTTTTCATCTTTTTATTTTTACGCTTTTGATATTAAGTTCCGACTTTACGTCAGGATTTGCCCAGATCACTAATCCTTTTCAAACAATCAATAAGCAAGCCACACCTCTCTCTTCCCCCTTCCTCCCTCCTAAATAACATCCCGTTGGTGCTTCGTTCGGCACGTCAACATATTTTTGAGCGAATTGCTAGTATATAACATCCCTACACAGCCTTGGAGAGCATATTTTTCCCTTTTTCGACTTGCTAAATAAATCCGTCACCTGGAGGAGATGCTATCGAAATTGGTGTACCTCTAATATTTTAAGATCTTCGTTATTTTGCTATGGTGTAACACAACCCATATATAAGTTTTAAAATGTACAATTAGTGGAATTGTCTCTGTTTTGTGAAGTCAATAAATTCATTGATGATAATGCAGCTTCCTTTTATTTTTACGGGAAATTTTTCAGTGATTTCAAAAACATCGCCTTCCATCTTGATCACTTCTACTGCAAAAGTAGTGATCCTTCCAATAAATTGCTTGCCCGAAGTAATATGTCAATAGTTTGCCAACATACGTGTGTAACTCGTGTTTTACTATGATACGGAAAAGTATTTCATATATATATATATAACTTTTCATTCAGGATAATTTTACTTTATAAAATACTTAATGTGTATGCCATCACAAGCGATTATACTTTGCAGGTCAAAACATCTTTAAATTAAGCATGCAAAATGTTTTCATAGATGTAAGAGATACCGAAACGACTAAAATTAATTATGCAATAATTACACCCTAAGGTGTAATTGACTGTTATTATGGGCACATACTGCTGTTGGCATGGAAAAATGCTTGCAAAATTTTGCTGGATGCAAATAATTGTTGCTTATTCTAGAATTCATTAGGTCTATTGAAAGCAAATGTGTTTCTTCTTATATATGAAAAAATATATATCTAATAATCGATAGATTACGCTAAAGATTTGAAACCAACATTTATTTTTTAAAGCATAAAAGTTCGTCCGTAAAAATCTGTAAAAATGAAATGTTAAAAATTGAAACTTTTGAAGATACAAATCATATTTAACTATGCCCTTTTTTTTAAGTGAAAACTTCTTTAGGCGCGTTGGGCATTTTTGAGATGGGAAAAAAACATTGAATTCGCGACCCGTCACCGTTACCGTCACCGACACCAAATTAAATTATGTTGCCAATTCATACAATGAAGCGAAAGTATCAAAAGGAAATAGTTCATGTGCAGAAAACGAAATCATTGGTATTATGAATAAAAATAATTCAGAAAATTATTTCAAGATAAATTTAGCACGCGCGGTGAAAACAGATAAAAGTGACTCAACTCGCGAGCCCGAATCAAAAGATGAAAATGAAATAACATAACACGGAAAATATTATAATTTAACTAGCACGAGAAAAAAAAAATAGACAGAAGTAATATAAAAAGTAAAAATTAAAATAAGGAAATATTTCACGAAAGTTTTAAGAAACGTGGTTACTGATACGGAAATGAAGTGAAATCATTTTATAGAAAAGAAAAGTTTGTTGAAGAAATTATAGATACCGCAAACAATACGCGCAGTATGAATATAGAAAACAAGAGCGAAAAATCATGCGTCAAGCATAGATTATGTAACACTTTCCAACGCTTCCAAAATAATTTTACAAATCATACCGTTTAATAAGATGAAAGATAACATCTAAGTAAACAATTTGGAAAACGCATAACATATTTAAAAACATAATTTCAGGAATTTCCAACATATACAATATTCGGAAAAATATCCAAATACTTTTATTCAGCCCTGTATATGATATATAGATTTGTATATATACTACATAAGATGCTAAATTTTAGTTAAGTTAGGAAACGCGTAGCACAGTTTAAAATTCTCCTTCTGGAGTTTCTGTCAATAAACGGAAATGTGTTCGCGAACTTTTGTGCTTCCCTGTATAGGATCTACAGAATTTATACACACCACGTAATAGACAAAAAGTGAGTTAAATTTAAAATCGCGTTCAGTAACTTAAAACGCACTTCCAGGAATTATTGTTAACAGATAGTAGATAATTCTTTTGTGTGTCCCTGTAAATGAACGATGACTGCTATACACACAATATTCTGTAGTAAGTCTGTTGTCGTGCACCTTAGTGATAGATACAAATTTCAATGCGTTTAAAATAGTGAAACATTATTTAAATATACCGCAGACGATTTTTCTCCATAGACGTAATGTAACGGAATTTTTTGATTCTCCCTGTAAAGTAACTATAAGTGCTATGCACACCCTATTCCATATTAAACTTCTTGTAATGCACCTTAGTGATATATATCAATTACAATGTGTTTGAAATCGTGTAACATCATTAAAATACACCGCAAAAACTTTTTCCCCATTGACCGTAATGTAACGGAATTCTTTTGAGTGTCCCTGTAAAATAACTATATGTGCTACACACTTCCGTTGAAATAGGGAACATGCTATATATGACGACAATAACATATAAAAATTGCAGAGCAATCCGAGCATATTTACGGGAGTTAGAGCACGGCCAGACGGCCAGACGGTCATACGGCAGACGGCAGACGGCAGACAAACCGAAGTCATAAACACTTTTCAACTAGGTTGCAAAGTGTTAAAAAGCATAATGTTCACGAATACCGTAAACAAGACAGGCAGCAAAGAAGTAATAAATTTTTGGAGTGATAGGAAGCGGGAACCCTATTTTGCAGATAAATGTTATTACAAAAGATATGAAACTACATCTCATGGAAGAAATGATGAATGTATTGAGAGTTGTTAAAATTGTGGATGAAAATTCATAAGTTTTATTGGTATTCATTTCAAAGAATACCAATTAAATTTCATATTTTATGTATTTGTAAATTTACGTTTTAAGCAATAGATTGCAATTAGTGTATGTAAAATAATATGCATTATTTTTCATGTACAATAGCGCATTAAATGAAAATTGTAATATAATTTTTGTCGTAGTAGTTTATAATAATGAATAAAAAAAAAACACTTCATTTAAAAGTATTTCGTGCACAATAAAATATTTCCTGACGATTCAAAAAATACACACGTAATTGTTCAAGTTTTCACTTCTGTCGGCACTCCCGGAGTGCCATTGTTTTTTTTTTTGTTGTTGTTTTTTTTTACAGAAAACGACTACTATGAGTTAATTTTGTACATAGTTTAAATTAATATACCTTCATTATTATTTATTTTTTCGTGTTATAATTATTGAAATTAATATTTTGATAATATTGACATTATTCTCATTACTTTGATCAGATAAATTGACCATAAATTTGTGTCTCGCCTTGAAGCGACAAACATTTGATGTATTTCCTTTTTTCTGCTATTTAAAATTTGAGTAAAAGAATATTCTTCGCAAACGTTTGTATCCTCTATGGCAAATGTGAATTCTCTAAATCGTGACCATTGCACTTTTGTCTTGTCTTATTCCTTTAAATTTAGATTTATATACCGTTCGGAGTAAGCACGGATTTTACATGTTAAAAATAACGTAGCCAATTGTTATATTTCAAGTGTTATTTTAATGTTTTCTTCATCAGTTTTATACTTCAAAGAATATTTTAAAAAGCTATGGTTTATTAGCGTTTGTTACCTGGAGGTAACACGTCAAATAATTATAACACTCCTGCCTAATATCGAATTCCAAAGTGATGAAGCAATACCAGGTACAATAAAAAATGAGTGAAAATTGCGTTATTTTTGTCTTAATTGCCTATAAAAAAATATGTCATTTACTGTAAATAGCTTTTTGGAATGGTGAATTAAAATCACTTTTACTTCGGACGCCTTTCGTATTTTTCAGAATAGGACCGTAAATTATTATTTGAAAATGTAAATTTTGAAAAAAGATGAAAATTTATAGGGTATGTACTGAAATGGTTTCCACCAAATTTGAAGAGAGAGTGGTGGGAAAAAAAATCACTTAAGGGAAAATGACACAGTTTGCGAGCAGTCATAAGTAAAATGTTTCAAATTCATATATCATAATTCATGTTTTCTTTTTAAAATAAATTTTTAATGACAATCTTTGGCTTTTAACTCACTTTTTTTGTTTCATATCTTGTTTTATTCTTGGAAATTAAATCTTTTTAATGTGGGACTTTAATTGTAGCCTAAATTGAAAATATAAGTGCATGTTCTTTAATTAAAGTATCATTATAATATGTTTCATTTTTATAAATGAAATTTCCAGTATACATTTACACACTTCATTCTTATCGGTAGAAGCGCTGCGTCTTTCCATGTTTAGGGTTCATGAATATATATATTTTTTCATTCTTGATCGTGCGAGGAACGGGCATACTTATTTTAATAACAATGATAAAAATCTGCTAAACCGTTGACGATTCTTTTATATTTCAAACATTTGTTTCATTATTTAATTTTTAAATAGGGCATACTTTTCCGAACGAATAATTTGTAATAAAACATAAATAAAGAGAAAACTGCCCAATTAAACTGAGGACATTGAGCTCACAGACTATTTACACTAATTGTATATTAAACTCTTGAACGCCTTATTACAATGAACATATATACAAAATTTGAAGAAAATCGCATAATTCTGCATGAAAAACCCATTTATCTAAATTAAAAGGGGGATTAGACCCCCTTTCCCCCCTTTATACTTAACCAATGAACCCCCAAAACTAATCAGGAAAGCACCTTATCACAATGAACCTATGTACAAAATTTGAAGAAAATCGGATAATTCTGCATGAAAAACACATTTATCTAAATTAAGGGGGGTTAACCCCCTGTCTCCCCCTTTATACTTAGCCAATGAACCTCCAAAACTAATCAGGGAAGCGCCTTATCACAAGGAATCTATAAACAAAATTGAAAGCAAAACGGTTACTTCTATCAAGAGTTATCGCGTTAGGTACATACGTACATACGTACATACATACAGAGCGGGTGGGCACATTAGCTCTCAGGCATTGATAGCCTGTGAGCTAAAAATACTAGAAAGTAGTTATGTCTGTTTAATCCTGTTGTGATGCTACATTTTCTAAACATCTTCAAAAAATACGCTACATAGCCTATTCTCATATGGATAGTACGCAAAATAAGTGTATTTGTTAGATTTTAGTAAATGACTTGTTCATTAAATTTTAGTAAACCTCAACGTCTGTGTTTTGGATAGATACTTTTAACATAATTAAACTATAGAAGTATTTTCCCCCCAAACTGAAAACAAAAATTCCACTCGAATAGGGTTAAGTGCGTTTTTTACAATGCCTGTTCTCATATGAATAGTACGCAAAATAAGTATATTTGTTAGATTTTAGTAAATGACTTGTTCATTAAATTTCAGTAAACCTTAACGTCTGTGATTTGAATAGGTACTTTTAATATTATTAAACCGTAAAAGTATTTTTCCCAAAATTGAAAACAAAAATTCCAAACAAATATACAGTTGTCGAAATGAACATAGTTTTTGGTGAAGTATAAGTGCAATGCACCTCCTCGGTGGTTTTTAATGCGTTGTAGAATATTTTCTACCTTTAAAAGTGTGAATGAAATTTGATGATAGTCTGTTACCTTTCCTAATAATTGTTCTCGTTAAAGCGAAGCTAGAATACAGAACTAGCTAATTATTTGGTTCTCAGATAACTCCATTGAAATAAACTATACATCTATGTGAAATTAGTTGAAACAAAACTTTACAAAGATAGTTAGTTCAGGTATTTTGGAATTGCCTTGTTAATATATATTATGTAATCCATTCGTTTCAGCTTATGGTTTATTGGCGTTTTAACTTTTTTTAAACCAAAATCGGTGAGTTCCATATACGGTAGCTGCCGATTAATATAAACCTGGATAAATAGGAGGTTCGGATGCTTCAACCTTTTTAAATATTCATAGATAAAAACATATAAATATTAAATATACAGGAAACAAAATAAAAAGCATATTTTTCAAGCAGCATTTTCCACACTTTAAAATTCTGATAAGTGAAACTCTGGATTTCTAATGCATGTTATCGCGTTAGAACAAATGACCTAACATTAAAAGAATGACTGATATTTGATGGTACTCTGTTTTATTTCCTAATAATTATTCTTGTGGAAACAATGCTAGAATGAATAACTAGCTAATTATTGGATGCTCAAATAACTCTTTTCGAGTAAAAGTAAATCTCTTTATTAAATTAAACTAAACGTTTTAAATGTAGTCTGTTTATATGTATTTTTGGATAGATATGCTTATTTATTACTTAATGCATTCATATCAGCCTGTGACAGATTTCATCTTTTAAATATTTCTTAATAGCACAGTGAATGAGTTAAAAAGAGGGAAATTTGCAAACTGTTATTACAAATTTAAAAGCCCTATTGTACTTATCAGGATGAACAATGCTTGTATGATAAAAGCAAGGTCGCAATCCGCTTATTCAACCAAAAATACAAGGTATCTCACGCCAAGCTGAACCTGGATTTTCTTTCACATCTTTAACGAAACTAAAGCTATTTTAGTGAATCTTTCCAAGGACAACTTTTTGTGTTCTTGTGTTTTCTTTGTGTAAAATTTGATGCCATCACAAGACTCGATAATAGTGCGTTGCAATTCGGTAACCGACAATGTGTGCACTTTCAGCTACATTTTGAATTAGGAAGCGTCTAGTTCACTGTTGTTTAGATAGACATACTGGTCATTTACCACTATTCGCAGTGCTGTTTTTACATGATGACATCACGCTTTTTCTTATGATGACATCACACTCCAGAGAAAAAAGCTCTTTCTCTAAAATAATGCATTAAAAAATCGTTGTGTGTGTAGGCTGAGTGCACCAGTAATTACCCAGACACCACTAATTGAAGTAACCAGTAAAATGTAAAAGCTGCAGAGAACAAGAATTAAAGGGCATATATTAGGTAAAGCTAGGATAGTCTGCGCACAATTCAAAAGAATAGCAATAAAAAATCTAAATATTATTTTTTTGCTAAACTATTCATGAATAATTTTTACTTCATTTGTTTTTCATACATTTCCATTGCTATTTTGTTGTTATGTTGCAATTTAATAGAACAGTTGTAATAAAACCAAGAAAGTTATTTTGCGCAATCTCTCCTTACAGGGTTGGTGTGATTGCGCACATGGGTAGGAGAGATTGTTACTAATAATAACTACAATTAAATTTTTAACAATGATAACTACACATAAATGACATTGCTGTAAGGTTTTTGTGAAGAAATTTTAATGTATTGGGAGTGAATATAACAACCTAATGCGTAAAGAATCAGAAAAAGGAAATAATTTTAAAAACGATTAAAAAATTTTAATTAAAGGAAAAAAAATAAAGAATCAGAAAAGGCAAGTCCAGATAAGATTACAAAATAAAATTATGTAACTTAATAACACGTTTAACTTAAAATTAATCCGTTTTGATTTTTCATTCTTTTATGCAAATTTACCAATAAGCTGCGTAATCTCTCCTAGCATATAAACTAATGGAACAATGCGCCATCTCTCCTAAGTAGCAGATGCGCAAACTCTCCAATTTCGGTAGGAGAGATTGCGCGGCCTTTTAATTAAACAACACCGCTACTAAAACGAACCGTTGATGTTCACATTGTTAGTCTTGATTAGTAGCTTATGAGAAATCGTTTAATTTAAAAATATTTTGTGCTATTGACGTTGTATAGAAATTCTGATGAATAGCTATGAAAATTCGAGCACTTACTTTGGGAAAACAAAACAAAATAGCAATACTTACTCTTAGACGCTCAAATCAATCAAAGTGCACTTTCAAGTAGACACTCCACTACTGTTGTTGTACAACTACCTGGAGTCGCTGCGCTCTCACTCTACTCCTTCACCCCGAACATCTATGTGCGCAATCTCTCCGACCGCGTCATCTCTCCTGACTTTACCTTATTCTGACTTTGTTTATTAGAAAACAGATCTGAGATACAGCTGTTCTTCAATTTACAGATGCAACTATAGATGTGCTTGAATGTCAGCGTGGGATAATTTGAAATATTGTCACTTTTCTATATTGTATTTGTTTGTAAATTATTCCATTTGATAATATTTCCTGACATTTGAATCATATCGGCATGACTTTTCGCACCGCTGTTTAATACGAATATTCAGATTTTGACTTTTACACAGAAAGAGAAGTGGTCAATTAATGGTGCAATGTTATTTTCGGACTAATACTGTAAATAGTTTATATTCTAAAAAAGAAAAAGGAAAATTGTTTCCGAATTATGAATCCTATTGCTTTAATTAGTATTTAGGAACACTGCAGAAAAATGTTTTTAATAATTTCATTGAAAAATAATTAATTTTTCCTGATAGACCATAATGTAACGTAATTATTTGGTGTGTCATTGTAAACGAAATATAAATGATACACATCCCCATAGGCGTAGCGTGACCGAAAATTTTTGGGGGGCACAAATGTTTATTACGCGCGCACGCACACATTCCCATATATATACATATACAGTGGTATCTTGGTTAAAAACGTCCTCGCAGAAATTTTTACATTGGGTAAAAGGAATTTAGTTTCGATCTTCTAGCCCCCTAGACCTAAAAGTTTATTTTTCTTAAACATTCGTCGTACACCCATTTTTGAATTTTTTGCGAAATGTTTATGTGATTTTTAGCGTTTTTTCGCGTTTTGGGACAATTTCTTAACATTTTTGTTAGGAATTAAGTTTCAATTTTTTAACACAATATAGTAAAATTTGTCCTCTGCCTTTTTTTTAATTTTTTGCGAAATTTTTTTTGTGATTTTTAGCGTTTTTTATCTTTCCGAGGCAATTTTTTAAACATTCGTACGAGATATTTTATTTTATTTTTTCAGCCGATAAAGTACATTTTCTACTCTGCGATTTTTTAAATTTTTGAAAATTTACCATGCGATTTTTCGCGTTCCGCGGTGATTTTTTTTACATCCGTAAACGGAATCCAACTTCAATCTTTTAGTCCAATATAGCAAATTTTGTGATTTGCGATTTTTGATTTTTCACGAATTTTTTATTCAATTTTAAGCGTACCGCGGCGATTTTCTTAAACATTCGAAAATACATCTGGTTTAAGTATTTAGCCCGATATAGTAAATTTTGTCCTCAGTGATTTCTAAATTTTTCTTAAATATTTTATGTGATTTTTAGTGTTTTGTGGCAATTTTTTAACATTTGTGATGCGAATCTGGTTTCAAGCTTTTAACCCATTATTGTAAAATATGTCCTTTGCGATTTTTAAATTTTTCATGAATTTTTTATGAGATATTTTGTTGTTTTTTCGCGTTCTGCTGCGATTTTTAAACATTCGTAAAAGGAGTCCAGTTTTAATCTTTCAGCCCATTGTACTAAATTTTGAACTCTGCGATTACATTTTGTACTCAATTTTGTACTCACTGATTTTAATCGCGAATTTTTCATGTGACTTTTTGCTGGGTTTTTTTTTTCGCGTTTCGTGGAAGTTCTTAACATCTGTAACAGGAATCCAATTACAACCTTTTAGCCCAAATTATTTTAGCCCAATATAGTAAATGTTGGTTTTTTTCAATAATGTTTATTCGGAACTCGTTATAGTGAATTTTAATTCGTTCGCGAATTTGTTATGCGGGGTTTAGCGTTCTTTCGCGTTTTGCGACGATTTTTTCGACATTCGTAAAATGAATCCAGCTACAATCTTTTAACCCAATATAATAAATTTGGTTCTCTGCGATTTTTAAGTTTTTACGCATTTTGAAGCGATTTTTCTAACAATTGTAAAATAAATCCGGCTTCAGTTTTTAAATACAATACCGTTAATTTTGTCCTCTGCGATTTTTTAATTTTTCGTGAATTTTTTTGTGTGATTTTTTTTCACGTTTCGTGGAGATATTTTCACATTCGTAAAAATAATCCGGTTTTAAACTTTTAGCCCAATAGAGTAATTTTCTTTCTCTCTTTTCAATAAAGTTTATTCGGAATCCGTACTATGATTTTAATTTTTCATGCGATTTTAACGCTTTTTCGCGTTCCGTGGCGATTTTTTGACATTCGTAAAAGGAATCCAGCTACAATTTTTTAACCTAATGTAATAAATTTTGTTCTCTGAGATTTTTAAGTTTTTCGCGATTATTCGCAAACTTTACGTTTTTGTGCGTTTTGCGGCGATTTTTCTACATTCGTAAAGGAAATCCGGTTTCAATCTTTGAACACAATACAGTAAATTTTGTCTTCAGTGGTTTTTGAATTTTTCGTAATTTTTTCTTTTTTTCACGTTTTGTGGAGATATTTTTACATTCATAAAAAGAATTCACTTTCAATCTTTTTAGCCCAATACAGTAAATTTTTTTCTCTTTTCAATAAAGTTTATCAATAAAGTTTTTTTAGCATCATTCGTACAAGATTTTAATTTATCATGCGATTGAAACTTTTTTTTGCGTTTCGCAGCAATTTTTTAACATTTGTTACAGGAATCGAGTTTCAATCTTTTAGCCCAATATAGTAAATTTTGTCCTCTGCAATTTAAAAAAAAAAGTGAGAGAGAGAGAGAGAGAGATTTAGCGTTTCTTTGCATTCTGTGGCGAAAGGAATCCGGTTTAAATATATTGTATTAAAATCTCGTACATAAAAAAATTACCCGATTTTCTGTGGTTTTTCGCTGTTAGCGGCAATTTTTTAACACTTGTAAAATGAATTAGTTTTTAAGCTTTTAGACTAATATAAGTATATTTTGTCCTCTGCAGGTTTTGAATTGTTCGCGAATTTTTTAGCGTTTTTTCGCTTTTTCGGCAAATTTTTTACCTTTTTTTTTTTCGAAACGGAAATAACTAACTTTGTTAAATTTTGCTTTCCTGCGATTAAATTAAAGTTGGAAGGATGCAAAATCGTCGTAACGTGAACTATGATGCTCAAAATATTAAACTGATTTTGGTCGGGAAAAAAAAAAAATTCAAGGTTAGTTTGATTCGAGACCAGATCAGGCGTAGCCTGATCGGGTGTACGCTGTTGAAAGCAGTTGGAACCCACTACCAGGTTCATTTAATTCGAGGTTCACTTGGAAGTAAAAAAACGACCAAGTAAATGAGGAAAGCTCCGCTAGATCATTTTATTGAAATTAATATTTTTATAATAAATATCATAAACAGCACCACAACAACTGTATCTGGTGCCTGGTGTGTGTGTGTGGGCAGGGCACCGCCCGTACCACCCTTGGTACGGCCCTGATAATAAATAAGAGACATTTATCAAACTTTTAAGAAATTTGAAATAAGTTTAAACGGCACTTTTAAGAAGTAACTAATCATTTAATGTATGTGCGCCTGCAAAATTGTATGGAAAATTGCACCTTTGATAGCAACGGTTTTGCTTAACAACGGTACATCTGGAACGGATTACCATCGTTTACCAAGGTACAGCTGTATATTAAAAACAGCTCATTCAAGAAGACTTAAATTTTGAAAAAGAAATCATAACCATTGCATCTCAAAAATGCGAAGGTAGAAGATTAAGTGCTTTCAATAAAAAATAATAATAAGTAAGAGAGGGGAACATATTTAATAACTAAATGAAGAAAATATTAATTATTTTTTATAATCTTAGTGATGTGTGGTTGCATTCCATCGGTAAATAATTCCAGCGACACAGCTTGGAAAAGCAGGATATTTATGACTTGATTAAATTATAATTAAAGTTACAACAAATTAAATGAAATATATATTGCCGGGAAACAGAACTCCCGCTCTGATAAACACAACTACATTTTCTAAAGTCTACAGACGGAATGAGAAGGGGAAAAAGTACTTGTAGATGCTAACCGCAGACAGCGGGAAAAAACAGCTGACACATTGAAATTGTCCGCAGCTGTAAGAGAGTGATAGTTCAAACTTTCGTTTAATGAATGTTCGTATCAGGGTTTGTACCGCACAACACAATTTTTGCTACCAAATTCATCACTTCAAAGAAAAAGAGCTGAGCTATTTATACTGATCTGACATCTGATTAAGTAAAAAAAAAATGAAGAAATATAAAATGAAAATTAAAGTAGTTATTTCATTTCCATTTTGGGTCAATACAAGACAAGTTTTAATTGACTGTATCATATTTTAGAAATTGATGTTCAGAAAGTTGGGGGGGGGCACGTGCCCCCTCGTGCCCCCCCCCCCCCCCCGAGGCTACGCCTATGCACATCCACCTTTTCAATAGCGAACGTTATATGGTGAACCCCATTAACATATAAGAATTACCTGTCACTTCTACTTGAGTTACGTGAGTCATTTACGTGATTTTGAGCAGACAGAGAAGCAAATCGAAGTCATAAACACTTTTCAATTATGTTGGTAAATGTTTAAAAAATACGAACAGCCTATTTCCAACACTTAGAGCATACGAGCCCAAAAAAATCGAAATACCGTGATGTTTCGAATATTTAAAAACTCTCTGCAAATCACAACAGTTTTTTCTTGTATTTTATTTCTCCTATAATAAATGCTGCAGATTGTTTTTCTTCTTCTTCTTTTTTTTTCTTTTGCCTGAAACGTAGCACAAGTGTTTTTTTTTAAAACTAATTGCAAATTGATGACTGATTCTTAACTGAAGAATGATACATGAACTAGTATCGAAAGAATCAAGCCAGCAAAACATCACAACGCAATTAAATGGAGTTACAATAATGAAATTACTCCATAAAAGAAAATTTTAAATTGCAAGTTTTAACGGACTTATAAGGAATTTTATATTACGAAATCTTCTACCGACAGCCCTAAATTATATTGAAACTGGCATATGACAAATTACAAAGAAACAAATTCAATTCCATGATTTAAAACTACTTAAGATTTTTAAATATTTTATACCAAAAAAGTTTCTTTCATAAATGTAAATAATTTTTAACATGAATCCAAGCCTTCACATTCAAAAATTTTCTTTTCCATTGTGGTATAAATGTGCTACAGCTATACTTTTTTTTCATGGCTCCTCTATGATGCGATATACATTTACTCATCTACACAGAGAAGAGTTGATTTAAATGTGGGAATCCCATTGAACCACTCAACTGTTTACTGTTTTACCGTTAATTAAATGCAAATTTCATACGTATAATCCGATGATTCGAATTAAAGTAAAATTCGATAATGATGCGGTACTTTAAAATCAGTGATACATGCAATAGTTTCGTTTGATTAATATGCTTACTGTTATTAATTAATATATTTTTCAATAAAACTCAGAAAATCTGCTTAATTTTTTTTATCATTATTTAAATTAAATACTCAAGTGTTTGCTATTATATACTATCCCAAATTTTATGTACTACTCATTATGTACGAATGCTGCTTGCAATTTCAAAACACAAAACTTTTTTGGACGTTTTAATAGATAAAAGACTTAATGTTGCGTAGAATTTGATTTATTTTTATGTTAGTTATTTTGATATTAGTTTGATAATTCTAACTGCTTAAGATAGAGTAGGACAAACTATCGGTGATATTTGGAACTGAACAAGGAAGCGTAATTACGAAATTCTCAAATTAACACATTCATGTCTTGCAAGAATGACTTCAATAGCTATTTACTTGTTATTAAATTTTAAAAAGGTTCTTTCTATTTAAAAGTACTTTATTTGCACATTATTAACAGAAAAACAAGTAATATTTTGACAAGAAAATAACTTTTTATTATCAGTCAATGTCTCATTTTACAGACAGATCTATCTAGTTGCAAAAAAAATACTTTTTTTTTATATTTTGTATTTTTCATTTGGGTAGCATAAAAGTTATCACTAATATTTCCTTATTTTAACCACAAGACTTTGCATCAGATTATACTTGCCAATTATAAAGTGCCTGAATTATTTTGTTTAAAGGGGCTATTACAAACTTGTGTTAACTTGTTTCATTATTTTTTTAGAAATGTAAAATCATGATTTATAAACGTTTCCGGTATTAAGTATATCTAAAATAGTATTAGAAAATAAAATCGACCTATTTTTTCGGTAGAAAAAAAAGTAGAAACATCAGATTACAACTATATTCATTCTTTATTATTTTAAATTTTTTTCTTACATCATTTTCTTCACGACAGTAAACACTGAACACCTACATTTCATTTTCACTATCTTAAATATGTTACACTGATTACACTTTATTGAAACTGAACTTCAATTAACATGTTAAGTAGAAATTCATCGGTTAGTTTTTACTCAAACAACCTAATTAGAATTTAATGCAGTAAGTGAGAAAAACTTTTGTGTAGCATATGAAATAACAATTAGAGAAATGTTTTCTGCTGACTTATTTCATTAGAAGATGTTTAACGCATTTGTAACAAGCGAAAAGCATTGTTAATTACCTAAGATACATCATTCAGTAATTACATGATTTGATAATTTCAAAATAATATTCCAGATACTTTCTGTAGATTGAATATTAAATCAGGAGTTAATTATCGGAACGCATGAAAAATTAATAATAACATATTGTACTTTGATGAGCATATTGTGTTTTAGGATATTTGAATGTACGATTTCTGTAAATAAAATAAATGTAAAATTATTAAAAAACAAAACAAAAAAAAAACAGTTTTTTTAATAATTATGTGAAAAATCAAGTCTAATTTCATGACTTAAATTCGTGTAGTAAAAAAAAAAAAAAACACATTCGTTACAATATGTTAAATCGGTGTGGATCCCGATAATTGAAATCCCCGCCGCTTTCAATTCCACTTAATATGGAGCAAACAAGTGAATTTATTTATAAAATAATACTTTTTGTTCTATTTCTTTTTTAAGATATGGCAACAAGAAATTAGGAAAGCAATATTTAAACTATTTATTCTGGATTTCTAATTTTTTTTTTCTCAACATACAATAATAATTTAATTAATATTAACCTATTAAACGGTAAAAGAGTATTTTGAAAAACAGACTTAGTATTTTTCATACATAATTTCTATTTTTTAATTATTAAAACATTTCGCTGTTACAAATTCACAGGCAGTCAGCCTCTTTTGGCACACAATTAGCTCCATTGTTTTTGTAACTTCTAATAGTCCAGTAGAAATAGCGCAAAAAAGGGCCTTGCCTTACAAAAATTCGGGTAGTTCTGATTTTTGGGTATGCTATAAAGTTTGACCTTCTAATAAAAAAAAACAAATTTTCGACTTTCTAGACCTTGTGCGTTTTTCACAATATTGAAAAAACCAATATTTTTCGGCACTTTTTTCGATTTTTCTTAAATAACTCAATTTTAGTGCATTTTACAGAAAAAACACTTTCACCACTTTGTAGAGCATAAAATTCTCTATAACATGCAGTATTCAGATTTGTAAATTGTTCAAATAGGGGGTAAGATACGGAGCCGGGAAAATAGGGTAAAATTTGCAAAAAATGCAAAAATCCACTAAAGACGTTAGTTTTTGCTTAATAACCTACTTTTAGTGCGTTTTAGAGACAAAAGCACTTTCACCATTTTGTACAACATAAAATTCTCAACAACATGCATTATTTCTGCTTGTAAATTGTCCAAATAGGAGGTAAGATACGGAGCCGGAAAAAGGGTTAAATTTGGAAAAAAATGTAAAAATCCACAAATGACGTTAGTTTTTGCTTAATAACCCACTTTTAGTGCATATTAGAAACAAAATTGTCATAATCAACTTTTTAGAGCATGAGATAGTCGATAGTTTCATTTATTATAGGTTGACCCTCTAATAAAAAAAAACAAGTTTTCGATCTTCTAGACCTTGTGCGTTTTTCACAATATTGAAAAAACCAATATTTTTCGGCACTTTTTTCGATTTTTCTTAAATAACTCAATTTTAGCGCATTTTACAGAAAAAACACTTTCACCACTTTGTAGAGCATAAAATTTTCTACAATATACAGTATTCAGATTTGTAAATTGTCCAAATAGGGGATAAGATACGGAGCCGGGAAAATAGGGTAAAAAATGCAAAAATCCACTAAAGACGTTAGTTTTTGCTCATTAACCGACTTTTAGTGCGTTTTAGAGACACAAATGTCAATATAAAGTTTGTAAAGCATGAAGTAGTCTATAAGTTTCATTTATTAGATCATTAAATGTCTATAATAGACTCTAATATCAGAATAATACAATTTATGGTTAAAATAAAAAAAAAATACCGCGTGACAAGTCATTAATTTAAAAACGAGCTTTTATTTTTGATATTGATTAAACGATGCAATTAATTAATTATAATATGTACAATAATAGGTAACTGTTGAATAGTTGAGGAGGGGGGTTGCGAAGTTAACCAAAAAACCTAGTCGGTAGACATAGGTGCAGGGCCAAGAATTCAAAGTCGAAAGTAAAATTAATAGCTGGGAATAATGTAAAAAAATACTTGAAAAATAAATAAGTTATAATTTAACCCTATTTTCCCGGCTCAGTATCTTACCCCCTATTTGGACAATTTACAAACACGAATACTGCATGTTACAGAAAATTTTATGCTCTACAAAATGTTAAAAGTGCTTTTGTCTCTAAAACGCACTAAAAGTAGGTTATTAAGCAAAAACTGACGTCTTTAGTGGATTTTTGTAAATTTTACCCTATTTTCCCGGTTCCGTATCTTACCCCCTATTTGGACAATTTAAAAATCTGAATACTGCATGTTGTAGAGAATTTTATGCTCTACGAAATGGTGAAAATGCTTTTTCTGTAAAATGCACTAAAATAGAGTTATTTAAGAAAAATAAAAAAAGTGTCGAAAAATATTGGTTTTTTCAATAATGTGAAAAACGCACAAGGTCTAGAATGATCGAAAACTTGGTTTTTTTATTAGAGGGTAAACCTATAATAAATGAAACTATCGACTATCTGATGCTCTAAAAAGTTGATTATGACAATTTTGTTTCTAAAATGCACTAAAAGTGGGTCATAAGCAAAAACTAACGTCATTTGTGGATTTTTACATTTTTTCCAAATTTAACCCTTTTCCCGGCTCCGTATCTTACCCCCTATTTGGACAATTTACAAACATGGATACTGCATGTTGTAGAAAATTTTATGTTCTACAAAATGGTGAAAGTGCTTTTGTCTCTAAAACGCACTAAAAGTAGGTATATAAAAACTAACGTCGTTAGTGGATTTTTGCATTTTTTGCAAATTTTATCCTATTTTCCCGGCTCCGTATCTTACCCCCTATTTGAACAATTTACAAATCTGAATGCTGCATGTTATAGAGAATTTTATGCTCTACAAAGTGGTGAAAGTGTTTTTTCTGTAAAATGCACTAAAATTGAGTTATTTAAGAAAAATCGAAAAAAGTGCCGAAAAATATTGGTTTTTTTCAATATTGTGAAAAACGCACAAGGTCTAGAAGGTCGAAAACTTGGTTTTTTTATTAGAGGGTCAACCTTTACAACATACCCAAAAATCAGAACTACACGAATTTTTGTAAGGTAAAATGCTATTTCTAATGCACTATAAGGAGTTGTAACCATAAGGTATATTTGAATGTTTATCACCTGTAGTCGGCTGACAGAAAAATACAATAAATTAACTTATTGATTTAATGTTCTAATATTATTATATTTTGTACTGTCACCTAATATTTATAATTCCAGCATATCCGGTAGTGAGTGGAATTTGATTACAAAATTCTATCCTCACATTCAAAAACAAAGTTAATTTAAATAAAAGAGTGTAAGAAAAAGATTAATAGACAACTTTTGAAATTAAAATATAAAAAAAGGCAGAAAAAAATATTTTTATTTTAACTAATAAGCAAAACTCAAGTAAACATATTCAAAATTTAATAAGCGATTTCATAATATTCGAAGCTAAACATAGAATAATTTTTGAAAATGTTCATTGATTAGATTGCTCAACTATCAGGTCTATTACATTTTACTTTGTAGAAGGAAAACAAATTACAATGTGAACACAAACTGTATTATGCTTTTGAAATAAATTTCAGAAGTAACTTAATATATAACTTAAAAAAAATGATAACTATAGAAATAGCTAAATCATTTAAGGGGTCTTGTACCTTTTAAGCGCGACGAAAATCGAGAAAACAATCAAAGTTTGAATTAGTGTATTTTCAAAACTTTTATATGCATAAACATAAAGTTTTGATAATTAATTAAATAGATTGTGCTTTTTAATATAATACTATTAGAAACTGACTAATAGTTTACTGAATTTTTGTATTGTTGAAATTAATAGATCTTTTTTTTTTTTACTCCGTAAGTCATTGCGCGCATATCTTGAGAACGTATGCATGGATTGTTATGAAATTTGAGTTAGATAATAAGCGCGTTTGTGTGTTTAAAATGATCTATATTTTCAATGACAAGATTTTTAATTATGAATATTTTTATTCATTAAAAAATGTAAAATTTTGAAATGTTTTACAAAAATATATTTTTTAATTGGTTAATGAGATAATTTTAACCTAAGAGTAGGTTATTTTTAAAATACATATGTGCGTATTATCCATTTCAAATTTCATAACAATCCGGTCATACGTTCTCAAGTTATCATGAGCACAATGACTTACGGAATAAAAAAAAAGAGCAACTTTATTTTCAACAGTGTTCAAATTCTGTAAAATACTAGTCAGATTCTAATGGTAATATATCAAAAAGCACAATCTGCTTAATTATAAATCAAAATTACATGCTCATACACAAAAAAAGTTTTGAAGATACGCTAATTCAAAGTTTGTAAGATTTTGTTGATTTTCGGCGAGTTTAGAAGGTACAAGACACCTTAAAATGTTACTTCAGAAGAATTTGCATTGGAATTTTTACATGAGCTACAAAATGTATCCCGTTAAAAATACTTAGATATTTTAAAATCTAAAAATTAGTTTTAGCGTAATTTTACGAACTTTGAAAATAGGACATTTTTCTTTTCGTTGTTTTAATCTTTGTAGTTAATAAGAGCCTTGTTCTGTGAAGAATATATATCTGTATATTTCATTACATTATTACTAGTTAAGAGATGTTTTCATCATTTTCCTTAAATATTAACCTATAATTATGAAACAAAAATCTAAATATTTAAAATAAGTATGATATTTCAGTAAGTTATTGAAGCTTTCGAGATTTCTTTATTATATTTTGCAATTATCTTCATATCCATATAATAATCATTAAAGTATTAGAGTGTTTCTGCAACGAATAATACACATTTCCATGCATTCAGTTAGTGATTTATTTTATTAAAAATATCTAAAATCTAGTAATTCTCATTTTACGATCTATAATAATAAAAATAGAAGTTTGTGTATGTAGCTATACGTGTGCTGTGCTCAGAAGAGACCGTTCTACGCATTAGCTACAACATTTGGCAGGAAGGTACCACTATATCTGCAGTTATGCACTTCGGAATCCGATTTTGGATATTTTGATTAGATTTTTTGATTGAAATTTTTATGCGATTGGTAACTTTTTCACGTTTCGCAGCAAATTTTTATCATTGGTAAAAAGAATTCTGTTTCAAACTTTTAGCCTAACATAATAAATTTTGTCGTATATGATTTTTAACATTTTAGCAAATTTCAATGCTATTTTCAAAGATATTTTCGCATTCAGCGACGATTTTTCGACTTTAATAAAAAAAATCCGGTTTCAAACTTTTAGCCTAAGATAGTAAATTTTGTGCAATTCTTTTCGTTTTTTCGGGTTTCGTGACGATCTTGTGACATTCGTTAAAGTAATTCTCTTTCAAACTTTTAGCCTAATGAAGTAAATTTTGCCCGTCTCATTTTTTTAATTTTGAGCGATTTTTATTGCAATATTTTGCGGTTTTCAGCGTTCTTTCTTTGTTTCTTTTTTTCTTTTTTTTTTTTCCTGAAAGAATTCTAGTTACAATGTTTTAGCCCACTATAGTGAATTTTGTTCACTAAAACTTTTGTTTAATTTTTATTGATTTTTGATACGCTTTTTAGTGTTTTTTCGCGTTTTGCGGCGATTTTTCGAATTTCGTAAAAATAATTTGGTTTCAAGATTTTAGCCTAATATAGTAAATTTTGTCCTCCGCGAATTTTTTTATTTAGAGATTGTAAATGCGATTTTCAAGACTTTTATCGTTTTTTCGTGTTTCGTGGAGATTTTTAGCATTTGTTATAGATATTCGATTTCAAACTTTTAGCTTAATATACTAAATTTTGCTCCCCGCGATTGTTAATGTGTTTTCAATTTCGTATCGTTTCTTCTTGTTCCGCGGCAATTTTTTTGACATTCGTAAAAATAATTCAGTTTCAAACTTTTATCTTAATATAGTAAATTTTATCCTCTGCAATTCTTGATATTTAACGATATTTAGTGTTTTTTCACGTTCCGCTGCGATTTTTTTTACATTTGTAAAAATAATTCGGTCTTAAACGTTTAGCCTAATATAGTAAATTTTGTCCTCTGCGATGTTTGGAGCTGTCGCGATTTACAATGGGATTTTAAGCGTTTTGTACCGATTGTTTTGTAATTCATTAAATAATTCCGTTTACAATGTAACAACCGTCGAATTCTCCCCATTATTGAAAGAAATCTGGTTTAAGTTATTTAGCCAATTACAATAAAATTTGCTCTACTTTCAATAAAGTTATTTTGGAATTCACACTAGGTTTTTCTAATATTTCGCATTACTTATGCGAGTTGTTTCGCTTTTCGCTTCGAGTTTTCGGCATTCGTTAATGGAATCCTGTTTTAATGTTTTAGTCTAATATAATAAAATTCGTCTTTTGATATTTTTGAAATTTTAGCGGGTTTTTTTTTGCGATTTTTAGAGTTCTTTTGCAATTTACTGCAATTTTTCCAGATTCGTTGAAGGGATCCGGTTTCAATCTTCTAAATCAGCGCTTCCAACCTTTTTTGCTGTCACGCACCCCTTGCTTAGGCTATTCATTTCAGAATGTAATCATATTCTTTTATAAGAAACACATCCTCAGTCATATAACGCAAACATGCTTTTTTAAAAAATAGTAACATACTCATTAGTAAATACGCATTAAAAAAAAAGGAAGCTTTCCGATTAATATAAGTTAGTGACATAACCCCGCCTATTCGAAAACAAAAATAAGGGGTTGCTTTTCAACCCGTTTTAAAATAAAGCATTAAGGGTAGAACGGGGCTTTTTCGTTAGCTCCGAGGGTAGAAGGTCGAACACAATTAAGACGTTCTGCATTTATTATAAAAAATGGAACAATAAGATAAATGTGATGGGAAAGTAACATTGTATAATTATCAATGACTGTTTTCACGAAGATGGGAGTAATTATATAAGTACTCATGCAATATGATTATATCCGGAGCCAGTTACATTGAATTTTCAATGAATTATTACGTCTAATGGGCTTTTCCCCTCATTTCGAGTGCAACATATTGGAATTACACATGAGACTAACTTTGTAATTCAAAAGTATCAATGTCCTTTATGTGTTTTCAGGTAAACCAATTTTGTGATTTCCGCTATTATTCTTATGTACCCCCAGCAAACTCGCCACGTACCCCACGTTGGAAACCGCTGTTCTAGACAATATAGTAAATTTTGTCCTCTTTTCAATATATTTATTTGGAACTCATGCAGCCATTTTTATTTTTTCGTAAATTTTTTTGTTGCGATTTCTAGTGTTTTTTCGCGTTTCGTGCGATATTTTGACGGAGGGATTATAATGCCGGGCGGGTCAGCTAGTAATAAATATACTAGACATATTTGCATACTGTTTATGGCTCTGTAATAGCCTTTCACAGTGCTGTGTACAAAGGCAAATTTCCATATGAAGTTACTCTATTATCTAATTTGTTTTCTTTTCATAAAATATAGATAATTTCGCATCATTTAATAAATAGACAACTTACAATAAAAGCGAAAAGAAACTTTATTTATACAATTTACAGACATTATACACTTACAAATAGGAGCGTAGCCATGCATATGTTAATATTTCATAAACAGCTACATTAAATGAGCATTTGTTACACTATACTCACAAACAAAAACTAGTAAAACCAACTAGTATTTCATCAAACAACTTCTGAACTATGTTTACATATACAAAATATATTTAATATCGTAATGTATTTTTATCAAAAATTTTTCGTCGAGTAAAACAAAAAATATTTTAAGCACGAAACAATTTAAGAATTTACGAAATATGATAAATATAAAATATTTTGGTTAACAGTTGAATAAGAAAAGTATATATTTTGTCTTTTGAATTTATGTATGTATAGAAATAGGCATTTAACTTAGAAGCTTGTATCATGAGTACAATTTGACAACAAGGTTGCTTGATAAGCAACCTTGAATACCTAAATACCACAGAGTAAGGAGATTTAAACAGAGATCCAACTTCGCCTAAAAAGAGCGACTGCAGCGGATGACTTAAAAACTAAATCATCGCTTTGGCGATTTTTTTTCTTGATTTCCGTTTAATTGTATTTCTATTCAGCTTGACTCCTTTTGCTGTTGTCATTTGCACACGTGCAAATTTTCGGCGTTCGCTATTTGATTTTTGATTCTTGATTAATATTTATTATTAAAATTACTCTTTGAAGATCAAATAGGTCATTATAATTCTTCAAAATGTAAGTTATGATTTATTTTCATGTGTTATTTTTGTTCTTGTTTTTCAAGTTCAGTAATGTTTGAAATATTTTATATATATTCAGTGTTGACAGATTTTTGCCGAAACGTCATATTAAGGCTCACTGTGGAGACGTGAAAAGTTTTTGGTTTCCATCTGTATGTTTTCCGTAAAAATGGTCCGATTAGGTTGATTTTTATTAGGTATGTTGGCCAGGTATCCGGAATTAGCTGTATAGCCTTTGGTTAAATTTGGTTCATTCGTTCGGAAAATATTGAAAAATTTTTTTAGGTCATAATGCTTTCCTATGTGGATGCAGACGATTTTTCAAATTTCATTTTTATCTGAAATGAAAATAGAATATTTGCATAATGGATTTAAACGTAAAATTATGAATGCTAAATTTTCGATATGGATTTCCAATACTTTTAAATTTTTGCCGATAAATTTAATAGAATTTAGAAATTAATTGCTTAAAATATTTGAAAATGTTTTTGCATCTGTTCGGGAAATATAAACCTTTTATTTTCATATTTTTTACAAATTTTATAAGCTTTTATTTTTACTTTCCACTTTAATTTATTCGTTGCTGATGAATACCTGTTTGTTTTTAAAATTAAAAGAAGAAGCAATTCATCCGAAATTTACACTATCATTGTATAACACCGTGTTTAATTTAATGATTCTAATTTCTGGAACATTCGAAGAATTCTATATGCTTATAAATATGCATGCAATTGAAAAAATAATAATTGCGGATTGTACGATGTCAAATAATATCAAAAATAAGATTTAAAAAACAAGCAGCATCAAGCAGTCGCCATTTTCTTATTCCCTTCCCTCATTTGTCGCCAAGAAAGCGATATACAGCCGTTATTAGAAACCTCTCTTCTGTTATGGCCAAAGTTTCTGCGTCATCCGCAGCTAGCGCCACTGTCCATGTGTAATCCCATGTTAAAGAAGTTACCATTGAAGTCTATGAGAGTTGATTCTCTGTTTAAATCTTCTTACTCTGTGCCTAAATACGTTTATCCGAGAAATTTTTTTTAATCATGGAAAACTAGCCGGGTATGCAAAAAATATTTGTAAGAAGTACCGTAAGTTTGGGTTACATGGACCCAGGAGAGGACTACCAGGACCAAAATAAAAAATGCTTTAACCTGCCAACTCTCATTGTTTCCTTCTGGTGACATGTCTTTGACAGGTCCTCTAACATTTGATTTTAAGTGAATATGCACCGTATAACATTTATTTGGATCTAGAAGAGTTCACTTAACCATACAAAACGTCTCTCTGAATTTCAACCACTCTTCCAAAGTTTTGTACCTCTCCCAAACAAAAAAGGACTTAAATTGGTCTTTTGTTTTGGGAGAAAATGTCAAAAAAGAAGTAAGAAAAATTCTTATTTTCTTGTTATTGTTTAAATGTTAAATATGACTAAATTTTGAATTTATATTTGTAGGATTTCGAATGTATGATTAAATTGCATTGCTGCGATGCGATCTGGAATTTGTGTGTCACCCATAGACAACATGTACTTTTTGATAATTTTTTTTGTTTTATATTTTTAAGAAAAAGATAACAGAATACCACCTATGAATTCCAATAAAACATTATAAGTCACCACAGATAATCTAGGAGCGATTTGAAATATTCATCCACGTAGCACCCGAAATTCCAAATAATCCCTATTTACCAAAAAATCAATTTTTTTTTAGGCAAAACAGTAGATTGCTTCAACGTAAGTAATGATAGTGACGATATTTGATTTAATGGATTACAACAAGGTTTTGTCAATAAATACATAGTAAATGAATGAATGAATAGGGAGTTTTGGCACAACAAAAATATTATACTTTCTCAAACTATCTTCCCTCTGTTGATAAGCAGTGTTGCCACTGTCAGGTCAAGCTGCATTTGAAAGTAAATGGCAAAACATTTTGCTCCAGCTTCTTCTTTAGACAATAAACATTTGAAATGATGTGAGATTCTGAAATTCTTCCAGGGAATTTATGCATCATGAAGCCATTTAATATCGTCAAATGAAGCCATTTAATACCGTCAAATGTTACATTATGGAACAGGGAGAATCTACATCAGCACTAATTAGATGTACATGTTGATCACTTCTCGTGATATCGTTCTATTTCACACAAAGAAAAATAATAACAAATAGTTGCAAATAATTGCAAATCTCCTTCAAATATCTTCATTGTTATTATTAAAGTTAGGAACAAAAATCCGAATTTTTATTCGAGTGACACACTTTGTATTTATAGTGAATAAATATATTACAACCTTGATGAAAGTTGTGTGCTGTATCATGATCTGTCACCTCGTAAAATGTGTACGCCATATTTCGGGACACCCTCTATTATTTGGAACTTATCTTTGTTGTAACTATATTCTTTCATTGTTTATGATTTTATTATTTGTACAAATTTCGTTTTTTATTATTTGTAAAAATTTTGTTTTTTATTATTTGTACCAATTTTGTTCTTTATTATTTGTACAAATTTTGTTTTTTATTATTTGTACCAATTTTGTTCTTTATTATTTGTACAAATTTTGTTTTTTATTATTTGTACCAATTTTGTTCTTTATTATTTGTACAAATTTCGTTTTTTATTATTTGTACCAATTTTGTTCTTTATTATTTGTACAAATTTTGTTTTTTATTATTTGTACAAATATTTTTGGCTGATGAAAATCAGTTTAACATGCTTGTTCTTATAATCTTGTTTTTTTCTTTTTTATAGCTTTGATAAAATATTTGTTTTAAAGTCAAAAAAAGCTTCGCTTATTCAGTTAAATAAAAACATGCAACATATAAATATCGCATAAGATATTCATCACACGTAACAGCACTGGACACACTTTTTATATATAACTTGGATTGTATTATAATAATATACAGTTTTCAAGATACATTACACAATGTTATAATTCAACGTACATTCACAAATAAATAATATGCATATATTAAAATATCTGCTTGATGTAATACATCCGTTTATAATACATCTCTTTTACGCACTTTAGATACTAAAACAGGAATTTTCGAGTAATTGTACATTTGTAAAATATTGTTTAAAAATTTATATATAGTAAAAGCATAACATTTAAGAATCTTCTTTTTTAAAAGTCTCTAATAGAATACATATATACAATTTAAACATATATTACGTTCAATTAATAATGTATATTTATTTAAAATTTGAAAGTAAATTCTCTTTGAAAAATATTTTCGGTTATAAGTGTTTTTTTTTTGCCATATGTATCATTTCAAATTTTAATTTTAATGTTACTGCCCTCAAATACAAAGGTATAAAGAAAATCATAAGTTTCGTGTGGCATTAAATCAATGCAGTACTTCTAACTTTGTTATTCAAATATTGCTCGTCATTTTACATTGATAAATTATATCACCCTGTAATAATTTAGAATACAATAATATTTTTTTTATTTTCTATAATCTCGAAATTCGACTGAAAGTTTTCTCTAGTATTTCAGAGTGAGTTACGCCTCTAGCAAAACCAATCAAACCAAGGAATTACCATTTGCACAAGATTGCTTAGTTTTAATATTTATATATGTTTTAGATACACGATATTAAATAATTAACATTTAAAAAATATATTTTTTGCACTGATTTTATGCATGGTCCGCATATATTCGTATTAAAAAATTAGATCATTTTACTTTTGCTTAATTTTTCTTTATAAATCCATTTATAATTTTTTTTTAAATATTTTCACATAAATTTAATTTATGGAAAGCTTACCAAAGTGTATAAGGTCTAAGTCAATATATAAAATATGAAAATTTAGCAAATGTCATTGCTAATTTTTTTTTCTTGCATTTTGAAAATAGTTATGATGATAATATTCATTAAAGAATATTAATTTTCTTTGATCTCAGTATAAATAAATAATTGTTCTTACATTGTAATTTAAATTTTAAATATGCCTGTTTAATGACTAATGTTTGATAAATGTGAATATTCGAAAAGCAATTAAATTAGTAGCGTAATAAATTCACAACTTACTGAAACGAAATACATTTGTTAAAAAAAGAAAAGGGTATTTTTTTTTCATTGTTTAAAATGTAAAAAAGTTTAATAATCTAAATTCGAAGTCCACTGTTAACAGCATCTAAATTCTTTACAGAATTTATAAATTTTATTGAGCTCACTGCAGATCAGCTCTTGATCGGCGATTCCAATGGTTTGTGTGACTCTACTCCTTTTAAGCTATTCGGCCGATGGCCATCTACTTCAGCTCGCAGATACGCAGTCACCAAATTCGTCATGGTTTTCGTAAAAAAAAATATGACACAAAAGTGAGCAGTAATTATCGATCATAAGTACCAAAGATTTAACTTTAAAAGTTACTATAGTTTTTTTTTTTTAAATATTTCCAAAGCCTATTTTCTTGCCTGTTTCCAAAAGAAACAAAAACGCATATGGACGATATCTATATTATAAATCAAAAATATGTCCTTGAATAGCGCTGACGTCACATTGACGATGCAACAACCAGAATAATAAATTTCGCCTTTTTGCCAATTTATTAACTTCTAAACATTGCACAATGTCAATTTTTACACCGTGGTATGCCGAAAGAAAATTTATTTTTAAATGCAATCTGTTTGAAAACTGTATCTCAATTTACTTATATTTTACTGGTTAGAAAATAACTTTCAAGTATGATTTGTCTTAAATCTATCTCTATTACGTGCATCTTACGCAAGATTGACATGAGAAATAGGATTTCAGTACATGTTACGATATTTGGTTGATTCTTTTTCTTTTACTTTTCGGTAATGTGAAAGAAATCATACATTTTTCTGTTATACGGGACAAAGAAAAAATAAATTTTATTTATAAAGCTGTGGGATTTTACTATGACTACGTTAAAGTAACGTCATTATTTTTGATTCGTGTTTTAACTATTTACGGGCACGAATGCACAGAGCTCTGTTTTTACGATCGCCATATTTTTGGGACATTTAATTTTCATTTATTTTACTTGGAAAGACCATCATGTTTAACACCTTTGTTATGAAAATCGATTGTTATTAAACCAAAGATATTATCTTGACAAAGGAATTCTAAATTATATTGCAGCAATACACTTAAAAGCAAACAATACAAAATTTAATAACAATGAAAGATTCCAGTTTGTCTATTGTTGTTCGTAGTTTTTGACGGCCAAGAACTTTACCTGGGCTATTGGAGGTATATTTTTGCTGTAAATATGTTAATGTTCATTACAAAATTAGAAAATATCAATGTCTGCTTGACGACATAAAAGAAATGTTTGTTAGCTCAGCGCAATGTAGTTCCCGCTTGCGCTTCCCTAGTTAATATATTTTTAAAATTCCTGAAAATAAAATATGGTACTTCTCTATTATCCCGTCGACCACTTTTCGTAACAAAAAACTATTGCCAAACTGTAACGCCAAATAAACGGGAGAACGTTGCCATTGGAATATCAAAATAAATAAATAAATAAAATATAAGAATTTAAGGACCCAATTGTTATTACAATTAATGAAATAACTAATAAATCAGTAAAACATAATGAAAAATACACGCAAATATCAAATTAAAAACCACTTGATGACATAACAAACACGTATGATGCTTCTGACATCAAGTAAATGGGACTGCATTTTTGGCGTTTAATCTTACAGTTTGGCGATAGTTTATTGTCATGAAAATTGGTCGACGGGATAATAGAGAAGTACTTAAGATATGTACAAAATCAGGGCAGTAACATTGCAATTTTATTTTATTTTACACAATAACTTTCTTCGTGAACTAGTATTGTACATTTATGACATTTGGAGTTTTATATATACTGCATTTATAGTTTATTTAGTATTGTTATTTGTAGAGTTTTTATAAATGTAATCCTGAATTACAGAAATCAGAAGAAAATTACTGTATTCTTGAAAATATTGTCTTTCAGATCGAACTAATTTTTTGAGCATCTTTTCATGCAAAGTTGTCTGGCGAAAGCTTTTCTGAAATCTGGACTGAACACTGTATAAATAAGAGGGTTAAGTGTAGAATTCGCATATCCAAGCCACAGGAATAAGGAGAACACTTTTGGTCCAGGATCACACGAAATGGGACAAAGAGACATCAGCAAAGCGGTGACAAAAAACGGCAGCCAGCAGACCAGAAAAACGCCGGTGATGATAGCGAGCGTCTTGGCTGCCTTGCGTTCTCTCTGTGATTCAACACTTTCACGTGTTCTTGGTTTAGGATTCGTTGAGTCGGACTGAAAGAAATAAAAGGGAAGTTGAAGAGTATGATTTTACAGATACAATTACGTATTAATTTATGGTAACGTAAAACAAGAATAATTATTATAACAAACATATTTTTATACAAAAAAATACTTTTTTATATGTTTTACTTGCACGTTAAATTGGTTAAGATAAATGAATCATGATTACTCAATCAATATTTAAATTAGTTTCATTCTGTTTACTCCACATCTAATAAATTATTTCCATATTTTCATACTTCCTTACCGTACTTACATAGATATATACACTGTTAAAAATAAATCCGTCAATTCACGGTAAAACTACTGGCAGCAAAGTTGCCGGACTTTTTCCGTTCCGTTAGTACATTTTCCGTTTTGAAAGATAAAGGAAGGGAAAACTCCATTTGAAGAATCGGTAAGTTTCCGTTATAAATAAACTCGGTTTTAAAAAATATCATCTCTATTTGTGCTGCCATCTGTTGATTATTAAGGAAGTATTTAATATTTGACATAATGGAAGAATATTTTCCGCCAGACCTGAGGATTGAACTGGGGACGTTAGTGGCTTGAGCCGAGTGCTTTACCGTAAGACCAGCGCGGGTCCTTGCTACATTGAGAGTAGGAAACGATTATACGGGATGTCTTCAAATCGCAGCTTGGCACTTAAACAATTTGGGGTTTAAAAAACTGATAATTTTGAAGTTAATTGCGGGGATAATTTGTAATGAGATGGTGGTTGAAAACTATAGTATTAATAGAGGATAAAAACATGAATTATATATATTCTTAATTTGATTGTTAGATGTAAAATATAAATATTATATTTTGAATTAAATTCGATGTTTTTTTTTGCTGTTTTGCGAAAATCGATTTTTAATCAACTTATTATGTATTTTTTAAATGACGGAACTTTTTTTTACAGTATGCTGTTAAAAATAATCTGAAATTCACGGGTATTTTTTTGTGTAATTTGTGTTATGGACTACAAAGACGGAACATTCCTCAAAAAATGGGAACACTAAGGCAACTCTGTTGTGTAACTAATTTTGTGTAATTGTATTTTAAAAGTGTAGAATATATTTTCAGTGTGAGTGTTTTTTATAACTTTAAAAAATAAATTGCGAATAATTATAAAGGAATGAGTTTAATTCGAAAGCATTATTTTTGTTTGTTGCTTTTTTAAATAGAATCGATTTTTTTCACTTAATTTAGCTATTTTATATATATATTAATCTGTTTGTTTAGAATATATTTTAAGTGCGAATACTTTTTTATAACTTTAAAAAATGAATTGCAAATAATATTAAAAGAATGGAAAGAATTAATTTTTGCTTTTTAAAATTCGAAAGCACTATTTTCTTCTTGTTGTTTTAAATAAACTTGAAATTTTAATTTATGGAATTTTTAGTTTTTCTGTGCTGCAACATGTCAGTTTTTGAAACATTGAAAATAAACATGCAGAAGATAACGGAATACCTCCGTCGGCTGCTTTCTTATATGAGGAAATTTTCTGCTTTTTACTGAAAATGCCCTTTTGTCATGCAAAGGGGCTTTTTCTGTGAAATTCAGGAAAAAAATACCCGTGAATTTCAGATTGTTTTTAATAGCATATTGTAAAAAAAAAATTCCGTCAATTTACGGAAAAAGGACTGGCAGCAGAGTTGCCTTAATGTTCCCATTTTTTGAGGAATGTTCCGTCTTTGTAGTCCATAAATGGAGCGATACAGACGCGAAGGAATTTAAGCGCATGTGTGGCGATCAAAAATACTGCAATCCCATTGGATGATAGATTTTTACATTAATAATTCCGTATTTGAAACTCTGTAATCTTAAAAGTCTAAAAAGTGTACAATTTAGGGATACAGTTTATGCACTTTTTGTGCACAATTCAGTTTGCAGTTTTTATGCATGAGTAGAGGTGCCAAATACCCTCGGATTTTGTGCACTTTTTTTGCAAACTTTTTCTAGCTGGGTAGCAACAGATATACGGGAGAGATTCCATTTTTCTAACAAAATGAAAACTTTCTGATCAAAATTCAAGGAAGACAACCTGTCAATAAACGATTTTTTTAATAGTGTACATCTTCCAGAAATTTATAAATCTTACTTAAACACTACTTATAACATGGATACACACTTAACAACTTTAAACAGGTGCAGTAAATGCAATAACCCATTATTCCAAATAGAAGAGTAATAGTGGCTAATAATGTATCATTTATAATCCAGAACACAACAATCATAGTAATATTTTTAGAGATTAATTGTGTGGAGATGTTTTTATCGTTCACCATAAAAAATTCTTTTGGACATTGAATCATTTGATGATGTAACAAATCAGAAACTCCAATACAGCATTCACTTTATTTTTCAAAGATCCTGATTACAGGATAAATTCAATTTTTACCTTCCTACGATAGTATGTAACAGCCAGTCATAACAAAAGTTTTATGTGCTTTGAATATGCTACTTAAGAGCACGACGATATTCATTCCAGTGGTTAAACCGTTGTGTAAAAGTAACAAGCTGGAAATTGTACGTCAAACGTGACAAATGAGGTGCGTTCGTACTATAACTAATTTTATAAATATTCAGATTATGATGATTTTTAATTCTATGAAATGAATTATAGCGTCTGCAGATTAATTTCTGTAATAAAATAAGTATCTCGACCCCTTGACGATTAAACCTCGGAAGCTCCGGTAACAAGAAAGCACCGATTTAAAAAAAAAAAAATCCAGAGGGCCCGTGCGAAGATTTCGCACTGAAATCTAATATTTTTTAGGTACTTCTCTATTATCCCATCGACCACTTTTCATAACAAAAAACTACCGCCAGAATATCATTAAACGCCAAAAATCCAGTCCCATTTACTTGATGTCAGAATCATTATGCGTGTTTGTTACGTCATCAAGTGGTTTTACATTCGACATTTGCGTGTATTTTTCATTATGTTTTACTGATTTATTACTTATTTTATTAATTAAAATAACAATTGTGTCCTTAAATTCTTATGTTTTATTTATTTTTTTTTTTTTTATATTCCAATGGCAACGTTCTCCCGTTTATTTGGCTATAGTTTTTTGTTATGAAAAGTGGTTGACGGTATAATAGAGAAATATCATTTTTTATCAATATGTAATATTTATTAGATGCAGGTTTAAACTTCTAAAGAAAAAGCAAGGATAAAAATATCTGCAAACAACATTTAGTTGTTAGTCAAGCCAGAATATCATCTAATTTATTCCATCAAAGTTAGACTAAACACAGATCCAAGATTGCTAAAGGCACGCGCGAGAAAAAAAAATTAACAATTGTATTTTGACTGCATTAGAGGATGACGTCATCCGCTTCGGGAAAACCATGGGAAATATAAATCTAAACATTTCAATTACAATTTCGCTTTTTAATCATAGGTATAAAATAAACCCGTGCGGTGTTTTTTATAATAATTGCTACGAGCATCATATAATGTGGTATTTTATTTTTTTGGCAACAATAATTTCAAGAAAACCTTTAATTTCTTTTAAGAAAACAATGCCGATTTAATTTTCAATTTTCAGCAAATTTTAATCAAAAACATGTGTTAACGAATTGTTAAGAGGGCTATGTCAGAAGCCGGTTCTAAAACCTTTCATATGGTGTCTCATTCGTTGTTCTGCGTTTCATATTTTCTTAGAAAAAGGGATGATGACAGGAGAAATAATATATATGATCAAATTTCTTAAGAAATATTTTTATTAATATCTTATAAAGTTTTGATTAGATTTTCATAAAATTTGAAACGTCTCGACAAAATTCTGCAAAGATAATATATCTTAAATTTCAAACCATTAGTTTGGGTAGTTTTTGCGTTGTTATATGCGGACAGACGGGCAGACATACAGACGGACGAACCAGACGGTGATAATAGGAGCTACGTATTTATATACTTACGAATACACCTAGAAAGGTGTCAGGTTCGATCCTGGTCCAAGCTCGCATTTCCATAATGTCTTGGATTCATTTTTAAACAGCCATCAAGGTCTGCTTAGTCGTTTGTTTGTTAATAATGACTGTAGTGTTATCATACACCTATTTACCAGTTTATTGTTAAACGTCATACCAGTTAATGATTCAACCGGGGCACCATGTGCTAGAACAAGATTTTACAAACTCCATATTTTGGTCAAAATGTCGAATCAAATTTTTAACGATGTAACTGTCACGATTTTTTTCTTTTGTAAAATGAAGAATTTTACTATATAAAAATTTATATTATATTCCATTTTTTAAAAATCGCATTTCACTTTGGTTGAGGAACTTGTAAGTATAGACACTTAAACCGAATATAAAATCACAGATTTTCATATATAATTTTATCACAATAAAATTCATTGTTATATGAGCTAGAAAACACAAATGATGAGCTAGAAAACACAAATTTCAACGAATCAATTGGAGTAAACAACGAATGTTTTTTTATTATTATTATTACATAAAGAAATGTAATAAAATGGTTTCGTATGCTATGAAACATTCTCTTAACATACCAAAATGTGCTTTTTAACTTTTTAAAAATATGATTGAAATCCTGTTCTGTTTTCTTTTTATCTTCATCTAATATAATTAATTTTTCTTCATTTTATAGGATCTATCTTGATGTAGTAAAATGCAATAATTGAATCTGAAACTCTTGAACTTATTCTAAGTATGCTTAATTTTGTTTTGCTTTAAAAAATAAATTTGTTACGTTGTTTTACATTAAGTTACATAGATTTGTAAAATGGGCGGAATTCCAGAGATTTTTTCTGAAAAATCATGTAGTATTTTTAAAAATAAAACTCAAAAACCTTTTCCATTATTTTGCTTTAATTTCACACGATATTGCTTTGCTATAAGAATTAGGTAAACTGTTATATGTTTTATAAAAATAAAAATATAAGAGTCATAAAAGTCATAAAACACTTTTCAGGAATGGGTCAAAAAGTAATAAACTTACATTAAAACTCACAGAAAATTTATTTGATGTTCATACTTTTCCCCTCAACCTTGTTCTTCGATTTAGAATATAAAAATTTAAATTGTATTCAGTGGTAGAATTTTTTCTACGAGCAAAATTATAAAAAAGAGTTAATTGGAAGTAACGGATCGTTTAAGAGTTCATAACTGAATTTTAATGATCTAGTTTTGCACGAATATCCTTTAAAGTCGCTAACGAACAATTGTGATACGTAATCTATTTGAGCGTGGTTGTCAATTTCTTTTCTTTTACATACGTGCATTTTTCTATGTTTAAGATGTACGTTAAACATCATTAAATGGTGTTTAAACATAATTCAATGTTAAAAGCATCTTATGAAAATATAATGCCAATTACAAAAGTAAATAAAATTACTATTTCTTTTTTTATGAATATAAAGTACATTTTTAAGTGTCCCATACCGCGTTCACCCATAGGCGTTCACATTTCAAACATTTGGATAAATAAAATTAAAAAAAAGTAGTAGTATCGTAGTGCTGTTTTCAACAAAAGACTGGTCAAAGTTTCAGATTGTTTGTCAAAAGTAAAAAATAAATAAATATTTAAAATTGTACGAGGGTTGATCCAAAAAAAAGTTTACAAGCAGAAGCATTTGAAACGTAATAATTGTGAAGCGAATATTTCCACCCAGGGTGGTTGACAGATGGCGCTAGATGTTCTACAGCGGTTTTACGAGTAAGTAGCGTCAGTACGCAGACACTTAAGAGCAACAGTAATGGCACGACGTCTAGAAAAGTGGTCTCGCATAGAGGTGCGAGCCGTAATTCGATTCTTATGGGCCAAGAATGTGGCCGCATACTGAGCAAAGGCGTCATTCTTCTGCATGACAATGCCAGGCCCCATACAGCTCGCCAGACTCAGGAATTGCTGCAAAGGTTCAAGTGGGAGGTCTGGAATCACCTCCCCCCCATACAGACCCGATTTGGCTCTAAGAGACTATTTCCTTTTTCCAGCATTGAAGCGAAACTAATCCGAAACACGGTTCACCTCAGACGATGCAGTGAAAACAGCTGCCGAGAAATGGCTCAATGAGCAGGGCCCTGATTACTACCAAGACGGGATAAATAAGTTGGTCGAACGTTCTGACAAATGCCTAAACAGGTATGGCGACTATGTGGAAAAATAAAGGCCAGATGTGTCTCTTGATTGCCATTTGTATCTTATTTCTATTGTTAATAAATACTTTTTCCTTCGCCTTGTAAATTTTTTTTGGATCACCCCTCGTATTTGATTTCTTCTTTTAACAGCAGACATTCTAACTATTTCTGAAGTCTTATGGTGCAAAGTGCAATATGATATGAATTTTTTTAATTTTGTGTAAATTCATCGTAAACATTATTTGAAAATCATTGTAAATAACATGCATGTGTGTGTGTGTGTGAAGGAACAGGAGAACTCCCAAACGGTAGTTTCGATTGAATTCCCATTTAGTCAATATGTTAAAGAATATTGTCATAAGTATTGTATAGATTTTCGTACAAATTGGCCGACGGATTAGATATTTAACCCATTTTTAAAACATTTTCAAACCATTTTCCAAACAATTTCACTGTGAAAATCACTGTGAAATAAGTATTTGGCGATGTAATCAAGCATTAATACCGCAAAAGTAACGTCTAAAGTTTGAAAACGGGATGTCCAGAGTTAAATTTTAACTTATTCCATTGTTTTAGAAATTTATATATACATATATATATATATATATATATATATATAACATTTTGGGCACGTACAGCAATGTTCGTAGAGCCGAACAGAAACACTTCCTTATTTTTTTATAAGGAACATTTCATTTTTAAAGACGTCACGGGGTGAAAAGCACAATCCGATTGGACAATTTGTTATATTTTCACGAAGTTTAAAATATGAATTTAATTTTTAATATTTGTGAACTTTTTTTTATCACGATATAAAATCGATTCTTTGACAGGATTTATGGGACAATCCGCACGGCAATCATCCCTTTTTTATGAATTTTTAAAATGTGAACTCATTTATTGGACACCTTGCATTTTTATACAATTAAAGTATTCTAATATGGAATAGGTTAAAAAATCATTTTTAATTCTTGAAAAACTACACAGACGCTAAAAATTCCTTATTTTTTTTAAAAATCTTTAAACATTTTCAGAAGTATTTATAAGAATATTTAGATAGATTTATCATTAGCCATAAATGTAAAAAATTATATCTCTAGCTTTAACAATGTACACAAATGTAATCTATACTAATATTATAAAGGAGTAAAGATTGTTTGTTTGTTTGTAGGAGGTAATCTCTGGAACTACCGAACCTATTTCAAAAGTGATGGTGACAAATTGATGGTGACAACCCCTGCTCCAACATAGGCTATATTTTATGTCGGTGCCACTACCCCAGAGGGGTGCAGGAGCGAAAAACGTTCTAAAATTGCGATCTTTTCTGTAATGAAGCAGCTAGAAATTTGAAATTTGGGCGTTGTAGTTACTTATAAGATGTAAATGCTCTCTAAGAACAACAAAAAAAATCGAAATTTAAAAGGGTGAAATGAGCGAAAAGCGTTCTAAAAACATTCTAAATTACAATTTCTATGGAATCTCTAGAACTATAGAACCGATTTGAAATTTGGCGTTGTAGTTACATATAAGATGTAAATGCTCTCTAAGAACAAAAAAAAAAAAAAAAAAAAAAAATTCGAAATTTAAAAGGGTGAAATGAGTGAAAAGCGTTCTAAAAACATTCTAAATTACAATTTCTATGGAATCTCTAGAACTACCGAACCGATTTGAAATTTGGCGTTGTAGCTACTTATAAGATGTAAATGCTCTCTAAGTACAAAAAAAAATCGAAATTTAAAAGGGTGAAATGAGCGAAAAGCGTTCTAAAAACATTCTAAATTACAATTTCTATGGAATCTCTAGAACTACCGAACCAATTTCAAATTTGGCGTTGTAGTTACTTATAAGATGTAAATGCTCTCTAAGAACAACAACAAAAAAATCGAAATTTAAAACGGTGAAATTAGCGAAAAGCGTTCTAAAAACATTCTAAATTACAATTTCTATGGAATCTCTAGAACTACCGAACCGATTTGAAATTTGGCGTTGTAGTTACTTATAAGATGTAAATGCTCTCTAAGAACAAAAAAAAAAAAAAAAAATTCGAAATTTAGAAGTGTGAAATGAGCGAAAAGCGTTCTAAAAACATTCTAAATTACAATTTCTATGGAATCTCTAGAACTACCGAACCGATTTCAAAAGTGATGGTGGCAAATTGATGGTGACAACCCCTGCTCCAACATAGGCTATATTTTATGTCGGTGTCACTAACCCCAGGGGGGTGCAGGAGCGAAAAACGTTCTAAAATTGAGATCTTTTTTATACTGAAGGAGCTAGAAATTTGAAATTTGGCGTTGTAGTTACTTATAACATGTAAATGCTCTCTAAGAACAAAATTAAAAAAAAAATCGAAATTTAAAAGGGTGAAATGAGCGAAAAGCTTTTCTAAAAACATTCTAAATTACAATTTCTATGGAATTTATGGAACTACCGAACCGATTTCAAATGTGATGGTGGCAAATGGATAGTGACAGCCCCTGCTCCAACATAGGATATATTTTTTGTGGGTGCCACTATCCCCAAGGGGGTGCAGGAGCGAAAAACGTTCTAAAATTGCGATTTTGTTTATACTGAAGGAGCTAGAAATTTGAAATTTCGCATTGTAGTTACTTTTAAGATGTAAATGCTCTCTAAGAATAAAATTTAAAAAAAAATCGAAATTTAAAAGGGTGAAATGAGCGAAAAGCGTTCCAAAAACATTCTAAATTACAATTTCTATGTAATCTCTGGAACTCCGAACCGATTTAAAAAGTGATGGTCGTAAATTGATGATGACAACCCCTGCTCCTACATAGGCTATATTTTATGTCGGTGTCACTAACTCCAGGGGGGTGCAGGAGCGAAAAACTTTCTAAAATTGCGATTTTGTTTATACTGAAGGAGCTAGAAATTTGAAATTTGGCATGGTAGTTACTTATAAGATGTAAATGCTCTCTAAAAACAAAATAAAAAAAATCGAAATTTAAAAGGGTGAAATGAGCGAAAAGCGTTCTAAAAACATTCTAAATTACAATTTCTATGGAATCTCTAGAACTATAGAACCGATTTGAAATTTGGCGTTGTAGTTACATATAAGATGTAAATGCTCTCTAAGAACAAAATAAAAAAAAAATTCGAAATTTAAAAGGGTGAAATGAGTGAAAAGCGTTCTAAAAACATTCTAAATTACAATTTCTATGGAATCTCTAGAACTACCGAACCGATTTGAAATTTGGCGTTGTAGTTACTTATAAGATGTAAATGCTCTCTAAGTACAAAAAAAAATCGAAATTTAAAAGGGTGAAATGAGCGAAAAGCGTTCTAAAAACATTCTAAATTACAATTTCTATGGAATCTCTAGAACTACCGAACCAATTTCAAATTTGGCGTTGTAGTTACATATAAGATGTAAATGCTCTCTAAAAACAAAATAAAAAAAATCGAAATTTAAAAGGGTGAAATGAGCGAAAAGCGTTCTAAAAACATTCTAAATTACAATTTCTATGGAATCTCTAGAACTACCGAACCGATTTGAAATTTGGCGTTGTAGTTACTTATAAGATGTAAATGCTCTCTAAGTACAAAAAAAAAATCGAAATTTAAAAGGGTGAAATGAGCGAAAAGCGTTCTAAAAACATTCTAAATTACAATTTCTATGGAATCTCTAGAACTACCGAACCAATTTCAAATTTGGCGTTGTAGTTACTTATAAGATGTAAATGCTCTCTAAGAACAACAACAAAAAAATCGAAATTTAAAAGGGTGAATTTAGCGAAAAGCGTTCTAAAAACATTCTAAATTACAATTTCTATAAAATCTCTAGAACTACCGAACCGATTTGAAATTTGGCGTTGTAGTTACTTATAAGATGTAAATGCTCTCTAAGAACAACAACAAAAAAAAAATTGAAATTTAGAAGTGTGAAATGAGCGAAAAGCGTTCTAAAAACATTCTAAATTACAATTTCCATGGAATTTCTGGAACTACCGAACCGATTTCAAATGTGATGGTGGCAAATGGATGGTGACAGCCCCTGCTCCAACATAGGATATATTTTTTGTGGGTGCCACTATCCCCAGGGGGGTGCAGGAGCGAAAAACTTTCTAAAATTGCGATTTTGTTTATACTGAAGAAGCTAGAAATTTGAAATTTGGCATTGTAGTTACTTTTAAGATGTAAATGCTCTCTAAGAATAAAATTTAAAAAAAAAAATCGACATTTAAAAGGGTGAAATGGGCGAAAAGCGTTCTAAAAACATTCTAAATTACAATTTCTATGTAATCTCTGGAACTCCGAACCGATTTAAAAAGTGATGGTCGTAAATTGATGGTGACAACCCCTGCCCCTACATAGGCTATATTTTATGTCGGTGTCACTAACTCCAGGGGGGTGCAGGAGCGAAAAACTTTCTAAAATTGCGATTTTGTTTATACTGAAGGAGCTAGAAATTTGAAATTTGGCATGGTAGTTACTTATAAGATGTAAATGCTCTCTAAAAACAAAATAAAAAAATCGAAATTTAAAAGGGTGAAATGAGCGAAAAGCGTTCTAAAAACATTCTAAATTACAATTTCTATGGAATCTCTAGAACTATAGAACCGATTTGAAATTTGGCGTTGTAGTTACATATAAGATGTAAATGCTCTCTAAGAACAAAATAAAAAAAAATTCGAAATTTAAAAGGGTGAAATCAGTGAAAAGCGTTCTAAAAACATTCTAAATTACAATTTCTATGGAATCTCTAGAACTACCGAACCGATTTGAAATTTGGCGTTGTAGTTACTTATAAGATGTAAATGCTCTCTAAGTACAAAAAAAAATCGAAATTTAAAAGGGTGAAATGAGCGAAAAGCGTTCTAAAAACATTCTAAATTACAATTTCTATGGAATCTCTAGAACTACCGAACCAATTTCAAATTTGGCGTTGTAGTTACTTATAAGATGTAAATGCTCTCTAAGAACAAAATAAAAAAAAATTCGAAATTTAAAAGGGTGAAATCAGTGAAAAGCGTTCTAAAAACATTCTAAATTACAATTTCTATGGAATCTCTAGAACTACCGAACCGATTTGAAATTTGGCGTTGTAGTTACTTATAAGATGTAAATGCTCTCTAAGTACAAAAAAAAATCGAAATTTAAAAGGGTGAAATGAGCGAAAAGCGTTCTAAAAACATTCTAAATTACAATTTCTATGGAATCTCTAGAACTACCGAACCAATTTCAAATTTGGCGTTGTAGTTACTTATAAGATGTAAATGCTCTCTAAGAACAACAACAAAAAAATCGAAATTTAAAAGGGTGAATTTAGCGAAAAGCGTTCTAAAAACATTCTAAATTACAATTTCTATAAAATCTCTAGAACTACCGAACCGATTTGAAATTTGGCGTTGTAGTTACTTATAAGATGTAAATGCTCTCTAAGAACAACAACAAAAAAAAAAATTGAAATTTAGAAGTGTGAAATGAGCGAAAAGCGTTCTAAAAACATTCTAAATTACAATTTCTATGGAATCTCTAGAACTACCGAACCGATTTCAAAAGTGATGGTGGCAAATTGATGGTGACAACCCCTGCTCCAACATAGGCTATATTTTATGTCGGTGTCACTAACCCCAGGGGGGTGCAGGAGAGAAAAACGTTCTAAATTTGAGATCTTTTTTATACTGAAGGAGCTATAAATTTGAAATTTGGCGTTGTAGTAACTTATAACATGTAAATGCTCTCTATGAACAAAATAAAAAAAAATCGAAATTTAAAAGGGTGAAATGAGCGAAAAGCTTTTCTAAAAACATTCTAAATTACAATTTCTATGGAATTTCTGGAACTACCGAACCGATTTCAAATGTGATGGTGGCAAATGGATGGTGACAGCCCCTGCTCCAACATAGGATATATTTTTTGTGGGTGCCACTATCCCCAGGGGGGTGCAGAAGCGAAAAACTTTCTAAAATTGCGATTTTGTTTATACTGAAGAAGCTAGAAATTTGAAATTTGGCATTGTAGTTACTTTTAAGATGTAAATGCTCTCTAAGAATAAAATTTAAAAAAAAAATCGAAATTTAAAAGGGTGAAATGAGCGAAAAGCGTTCTAAAAACATTCTAAATTACAATTTCTATGTAATCTCTGGAACTCCGAACCGATTTAAAAAGTGATGGTCGTAAATTGATGGTGACAACCCCTGCTCCTACATAGGCTATATTTTATGTCGGTGTCACTAACTCCAGGGGGGTGCAGGAGCGAAAAACTTTCTAAAATTGCGATTTTGTTTATACTGAAGGAGCTAGAAATTTGAAATTTGGCATGGTAGTTACTTATAAGATGTAAATGCTCCCTAAAAACAAAATAAAAAAAATCGAAATTTAAAAGGGTTAAATGAGCGAAAAGCGTTCTAAAAACATTCTAAATTACAATTTCTATGGAATTTCTAGAACTACCGAACCGATTTCAAAAGTGATGGTGGCAAATTGGTGGTGACAATCCCTGCTCCAACAGCCTCTTTAATAAAAAACTATACGTTTCTGACGACTGGGTGTTTCGCTAATTGTTGCCACAGATTAATCTGGGAAAATGAAACATTTGAAGTTACTGAAAAAAAAATAGTAGCTCAAAAAGTATTTGTCAGAAAATTGTTAGGCAAACTGCGTTTGATAGGTAAAAAATTGTATTTTTCTTGATATAAATTTCAAATCTAATGATTATGCCATTTTTCAAATATTGAATTTGAAAAATTACCAAATTTCACAATGGAGTACCATAGCGAAACCTTCATGCGTAAAAAGATAATGATAAGGGTGACGTGTCCTGACGTGTATGTTGGCTATAGCATGAGTCACAAATTATAGTAGCCTTATTATTCTGTTAAAATATAAAAGTGAATTATGAAATGTCAATATTTTGTTGGATTAAAAATTCGTTATAAGAAATTGACCAGCGTAGCGGGCGTAGCTTGCTAGTACATTTATAATAAACGACCTTCTAAAAAAATGATTATTACAATAAGTGCTTTTCCGTTTATGTACATATAATGTAATATTCCATTGTGTCTAGCGTAATTATTGTTAATATTGACTATATGGATTTTATATATTTTAAAAATGCACATTTTTTTTACAGAAAGTATTTAGATTATTTCCCTTTATATTGTTCAATGTCATTTTTGCAAAACAAGCTTAAAATATGTGATTTCATTTTTTCGGTATACGTATGTTATATATATAAATCAATTTTGCTGCTACGGTGTTTCCGTAAAATTCGTTTCCATACGTCAGGTTTATGATAATACTTTGATATTAAATTTTACAATGCGCATATATTTAGGGATATAGTTTTCCACAATAAAGCGTACTTTTCGCTAACGTGAGTTTAATACAAAATTCAGAAAAAATATAGAATTTGGTTTAAAGCAAAATTCGCTTCCGTCCAGCAAATTACTTTTTATTATCAAATTCTTTAAATGTCCTGTTTGAAAATTGTTTGGAATTTTCGAAATGTAAACTCGTTATTTATACAAAATTCTGTTTACGAATACAAAATAAATTGAATTTCTTTCCGATTTTAACATGCGTTAGATATTTTTGAATAGCCATTAACCGAACATTTTTTGATAGATATAACAACAATAATGCGCGTTTTAAAGTATTAGCTTTCGAAATCATTTGCGGTTATAAAGTGAATTTTCGCAATTGACTGAAAACAAATTTCAGGCAAGAGGTTTAAAAATAGTAATAAAAATACAGAGTGAAATTAAATAAAAAAATGTCATCTGAAAGTCAATTTGGAACTATGTGTGATTTCGGAATTTTATTTTTCTTTAACCCGTTAGCATCTACCGTACTATAGAAGATGTCTTTTCATTGAGTATTATTTTGTCACAGAATTATTTTTAAACTATAGATAAAAAGCTTAAGTGATACAAATAGAAGCAACAAAAGGCTTATAGGAACCTTTTAATGATCGACATACGTTTCAATGCTCATACGGCGCCATTTTCAAGATATATAACGATAAACAAAAATATTCTCGCAACTTTTTGAAAATAAACTTAAAAACATGAATCACGAGATCGTATATGTAAAAAAAATCCCTGACGGCTCGGCCTACAGGCACAGGTAGATTTCAAAGACGCAGACCGTGGGGCACCTGTTTGTTGGGATGACCGAAGAAATGACCTTTTTGCCATGATGCAGCTGTTGGAACCACGCACTGCGAAACCTAACTTGTTTGCAGGCGGAGCCGGCAGGGATTTGTTTTGCTTTAAAAAAAAAAATTATTATTATTTTTTTTTTGCTATATGGGTTGGTCCTATAAAAATCTTGTCGATATAAAAGTTTTAGATAATATTAAGAGGATTTGTGATAAATTTAACAGGATTGGATATCTTTTGAATGGACAAAGTTATGAATATTTTTATTCTAAAACTCGCCTTCCCACCCCCTTTTGGGGCTATTTTTAATATAAAATATCTGTCATACCTAAATTTTCGGCCCTTTTCCTAGAAGTAATAATAACTTTAAACGTATTCGATACATATCATAATTAAGAAATTATGGGTTTTTTTCTGTTTTCACAAAAAAAACATTCCCTCCCACCCCCTGGTTCGATTTTACCCATTAACGAACGTGACCGATATTTTATGCCCCTTGATTTTATGTATCAGTTTGGAAGAGATTTGTGCAGAATTATTCGAGTTATCATATCCATAAAAAAGTGACATAGAGAGATAGATAGATAAAGTTTTGAACTGGGGGTGGTTTTGCGTTCTGGGAGTCATGATCGGCGTAGATCTGCAAACATTTTTCGAAAATAACAACTTAGCGGAGAATGTACTAGGTAGTATTTCTTACGAAATCTACCTAAAAGCAGGTGCTTGAATTAGCCAAATGTAAATGTGAAAATTAATATTTCGTTATTGCTTTTTTAAAACTGAAGAGTACCTCGTTGCAAATTTTAGGCAATTCAAATGAGGCGGATTTATTGCAAATGTTTATGTTACGCATGTAGATTTCCATTGATTCATGGATAATAGATGGAACGTTGAGTCATAATGAGTCTAGAGTTGTCAATTATTTTTATTTTTATCAACATGTAATAATGATAGTATATGTTTGTATATTTATTATTATAACTTCATGTATATTCCATTATTTAATAATAATAATAAAAATAAAAATAAATTTTGTTTTTTTAATTATGCTGTAATACGACGTTTTACAAACGTCTTCCAACATTCTTCCTTAACCCATTTTCATATGAATAGTACGCAAAATTACTATATTCGTTAGATTTCAATAAATGCCATATTCGTTAAATTTCAGTAAACGTTGGCTTTAGTTATTTCCTTAGTCACTTTTAACATTAATAATATAAAAGTAATTTATCGGAAAAATTAAAGAAATAATAGTATAAGTAATGCTTACAGGAAAATTTTTACAGAGGACATGTTTCATTAAAAGTATAAATTTATAATTGGAAAGGTCTGAGACTGTTTAATCATATTACGCATCTCCTGTGTCCACACCCCCACTTTGCCCCCCAAGGGGGTACCTTTTGAAACTAAACATTACTACTAAACATTTCAGGAACATAAAAAAAGGAAATATGCAACATATGTATCCATGTTTTGTGGTTTATTGCTTCATTTTATTTTCATATGAATAACTGCTTAGTATCTGCTTATTTCATTATATTATAATAATAATATCATAATTCTGTATAAAACATATGTTTTCCATATTGTACAAAATAACTCAAATACATTTGCGTTATGTGTATATATACAAGAATTAAAATACATTCTTAATATACCTATTTGGTAAAAATTTTCATGTGCATAAAAATAATAAATTGGACTGTAATCGAAATTAATATTTAGATTATAATACAAATACGAATATTTTAATTAGATATATTCGTATGTAATGAACTCTTTTCACACTTTAACAATTTCCTCGACGGTTAATAACTATGTCTTACATTTTGTATTCTATATGAATTGCGTTTATGTATATTACTTGTTTTTGTTTTTTGTCGCTTCTAGAAATAGATTAAATAATTTAAAAAAAATGGATTACCATTTGCTTTGAATTTTATTCATATCCCAAAATGAACTTATATTCCTGATGTTATTAAATATCATGTAAGCATTTATAGCAAAGAAATTGTTATTGATGACTGTATCCCACTTTGTAAAATTTATAATCTTAGTGGTTTAACTATCCGTTACAGTATATGTGCTAGCATTCCTTCAATAACGAGCATCATATTTCCTTAATATATTTTACATTATTTACAAAAGTTCATATTTTATTTAGATTTATATAATAACTATGTTATACCTATAAAGTTATTGTTTTTATGCACTTCGTTTTAAAATATCAACATAAATCTCTTCACTCTCAGATATAATAACTCTACAGAACATATATCCACTAGTGGATACATTAAGAGCGAAGGCGTTAATAGAAAAAATGGTTAATACAGTAAATGCTATGGACGACTTATTCCCCAAAAATAGAGCATACTATGGAAAAGTTCATATAATGAAGCATATGCAATTTTAACGCATCAAATATTGGACTTTTTTTAAATCATGCCTTAAATATTAAAAAAAACAGTCGTGATTAGGTATACAAATTATCAGGTATACTTAATAATCTACAAACCTTTGCCTACGAATGACAATGTCATAATTGCTTCATCCGTTTTCTTAATGAACATACAAAAAAGGGTGCATTTGTTTAAAATCAGATGAAAGTTTATTCATATACTTGCCAACCATTCGTTTTTTAAATAAGAAAAGACATAATTGGAACCAAAAAGTTTATCTCATTAGATATGCCTAGTTTCTAACAAGGGAACCACGTTTGGTGAAGCTCGCACGTCTAGCATTGAGATCTGGTGCATGATAGCCCTATAGACTAAATTTAGAGAACCAATAAAATTTGTCTCAAGAATTGTATTTATTGATTTTACAGCAACATAACTTTCTGAAAAATGCAATTTTTTAAACCACTTGTCGGAGTATTACCATAGAAGGTTTTTTTTTTTTTTTTTTTTTTTTTTTTTTTTTTTTTTTTTAAGGGCTTTCAGATAAAAAATTGGAAAAACTTTAAAAACTCCTAAGAAATTAGGAATTTCATTTTGAAAAAAAATACAACATTATTGTTGCATTTTCGACTGGCGAAATTGTCTTTAATCTTTGCCGTAGAATTTTTGTCGTTAACATTTCACAAAATGTCATAGTCGTGTGCTGTGTGTTAATAGTGGTTTGAACTCTTCGCATCACATTCGGCCACTTAACTCGCTTTGGGCGTAAAATTAAAAATTAAAGATTCATTACAATTAAATGTATACAGAAAATATATAATACGATTTTTGCAGACACATTTTATAGGTTCTCTAACTTGGGCCTAAAGGCTATATAATACACCAGTCTCAATGCTAGGTGCAAGCTTCACCAATAGTGATTCCGTTGTAAGTAGTGAACAACGAACAGTGGAGTTCAGGACTTCCTAGTTGGAAGCAACTCCACGCCCTGCAGATAGGTATATATTTAACACATCTTACAGGAGCCATGAAAAAAATCCATTCGTATTACAATATATGTACTACAATAAAAAGTTAAAGAGAAGAATAAAAAGGAGAGGAAAGTCTTCAGCTCACTCACACAGAAGACGAAATGAGTAGGGGGATAGGAAAGGTATATTTAAGCGTTTATGCGGACTGGATGCGCAAGTGGCATAATTTTTGTCTCCACAGCCAACCGACGATTGAGATTGTTACGATTTCTGATTGTTTGTACAAGCGAACGCCTCTTGAGTCATTTCCGGTATTTGAGAGGATTATGAAGATATCAGAAAATAGTATATAAGAAATTAATAGATATTATTAGATTATATAAAAATATTAGTTTATATAGAAATTCGATTATATAGAAATTAATTAGATTTTATAATTTATTATATTGTTTTATATATTATATTATATTAATTTTTGTATAATATATATATGTATATATGTATATATATGTATGTAAATATGTATACATATGCATATTTATTTATTTATCTATATATTATATTATTATATTAATTATATATATATATTATTATTATTATATATTATTATATATTATATATTATTTCATAAATTATATAATATTATTTTATTATATTAGATTTAAAAATTAATTAGATTATATAGAAATTAATAGATATTTTATAAGAAACCTAGTGCAACCGCACATGACTTAAGAAGCGTTCGGTTTAACAACCAATCAGAAAGCATGATAATCGCAATCCGTCTATCCGTGATGGACAAGGAAATTATGAGCGCGAGTGATCAATCCGAAAACAGGAAGGCGGAGCTTCGCTAACAAATGCTAGGAAGTCCGATTAAACTACGATTTTAGAAAATATCACTATAAAATTTATGAGAGAATAGTAACTTAAATTAAGAGGACATTTATTAGCTATTTGAAATCATCTTGTATTCATTCAGTTAATAAAATGTCTGGTTTAAATACTTTTATTCGAGCGATTGTGCTTTTTTTACAGGGGAGTTAACACATATGCTTATTATATTAGCTAATTCTTGATACACTTACTAGAACGCGTTGAATATATATTCAAATTGTAAACAAGACTAAAGCAACTCGATAAAAATAAATCTTTTTAGCCGGTTTGTCAATTAGGATCATCTTATTGCGAGTAACAAAATTCTGTAATTTTTGCCACACCGTGTATCATTTATGGAAATGAAAAGTTAATCTTACCATCAATGCCGATCCGTTAAATGAAGTTGACTCGCATACTAGAGGCAGAGTGGTAATGGGACGAATGGCATGCCCAGGTTTCTTTCTGATTCTGTTTCTGGCCACCTGATAAATGCGCCAGTAGAGGATGAGAATCGCCACTAGAGGGACGTAGAAGGTACTGCATGTTGCAAATATCTGGTAGTAAGGGTCCTGACTAACGAGACACCTGAAAATGAGTAAAGAAATACAATTTATATTATAAATCAAAAACATGTCTGTCTGCAATGCTGGCATCATATTGACACTGGCAACACCCAAACCAATAAACTTCGTTTTTTACCAGAAGATTTTTAAGCTTCTAAACATCGCACATATACAATTTTTACACAGTTGAATAAACAAAAAAAAAATACTTTCAAATGCAATTCCCAAGTAGCACAGACTGTTGGCAGTTTATGGAAAGAGTTGGGAAATGGTCGGGTTGGGAAAGGTAAGCTTGGGAAATGGTTCGGAAATGATAGTAGCAGATATACCTCTCTAATTTGGAGCGTATCTAAGCATGATTCTGATCAGCTAACAGTTGGACCACTGTTGGGCCTTTTTTGAAAGTAGTTCGTTGGTAAATTGTACTTCAAGACTGACAATTCTTACTGCGGGCCAAGGTTGGAAAACAATTTGCTAACAATTATCCAACTTTGGCCCAACCATTTTGTGCTATTTGGGTTGTGCTATAACTGTATCTCAATGTAAATATTTTTAATGGTTTTTAAAATAATTTTCAAGCATTATTTTGTAAAAATCATTTTGCAACCCAATTATGGAAGATTAACCCATTTGCACTTAAAACAATGTTATTAATTTAGCATCTGTTTGCTTTAGTGTAAAATTCCATAACTGAAAAGCTAAACGAAAATAAAACTTCACACATAAATCAATAAAACGCGACTTTAACAGATATGTATTCAAAAAACGTGTTTAAACACTTAAATAATCAGAATCACAATGCTTTCTATAAATAGTGAAATGGTTGGCGATTGATGCTAGTATGTGGTTAATCACAAAGTTCCAAAAATGTTGTTTGGCGTAGTTGGGGGCCAATCTAAGAAAATTCACTAAATGTTATATATATATATATATATACAGTAGAACTTCCCTTTAACAAAGTCTCTATTTAACGAAGTTTTCTACTTAACGAAATTTTCTGCAGAACTTTGACTTTGAACGCAATTAGCATGTTAATTAATCTCCATATTACGAAAAATATATTCTATATAACGAAGTTTATTCCACTTTTGTACTTGTTCAGAATTCAAACTAAGACGTCGATGTGGCGATAAAAATGCGAATTTATTTCATCGAATTGTACGAAAATGAACACATTTAAATAATTTAAAGTCTGCTTGGTGCTAAATAAAACAATTTTTTTTCACACTAAGAAAAACACTTGTTATAATTACTTTCTCACACCGAGACTCCAGCGTTGATATTTGGGGGGAGTCAAAATCCCTTTTTTACATTCAATGATATAGAAGATGCAATGGCTTAATGGCGTCAGACGCATTGAAGCAAAAAATATTAATTAGAGTCAGACAGTTACCATTCTGACCTTCCATTACTGATGAACAATTGCTTTGTATATCCATAAGAATGTGGCTTGAATGTGAAAATCGAACAACATCAAAATAATTTTTGTTCCTGCTATTACAACTCATAAACTTCAGGCATTAGTCTAATGAATAATAAAAAATCTTGAAGAACATTATTGAAAAAGACAGAAAAAAAGAGAATACAGTGAAAACATCAGTTTGAGAACCTGTGTATCAGAACTGATGAAAGCATTAGCCAAAGCTTGGGAATGTTGCGTGATTTCATCTACCGTACACAACTGTTTCGTAAAACATGGTTTTATAGTTGAAACTGAATCAAATAGTTTTGAATCCAATACCTGTTTGTCCTATCTGAAGGAAAAATTTCATTAATTTAAGTTGATTTCTATTTAAAGAATTTTCTTCATAACGATGTTTTTAAGTGTAACGATGAGACTTCGTTAAATGGAAGTTTCACTGTATATATATATATATATATATATATATTAAATTAAAAGCAATTTTCGTCTACATTCTATATACACAAACAAAATTAAATTAAATGTTCATGATATTAATAAGAATGTTATATATATGTGGGTGTGTGTGTTAAGACATTATCTGTTGAGTTGGATGTTTAACTTAATAAATTACAAAACGTAATAAATTCAGAATATATATTTATATTTATGATTTAAACTCATAGTATGATTTTAGGGACTAATTTTGGATTTTCTAATGTTCTAAGTTAAACCACCTACAGTAAAATGTATTAAATCACAAAATATCCTTTCATTTCTAATGGCCCATTTTAAACTTTGCATAATATTTATGTAAGTTAAATAACATATATATCGTTATTTCAAAATTCTACAAATTCTACGATCTTAGTATAATAACTATCGAAATATGGTAATTAGTTAATAAAGAGAACATTTTGAAGTAAAATATTCACTCATTACGCATATTAGTGATTAATGACCTAGGATTTAATAATTACCTTTAAATTCATATTTCGATGCCTAATCAACAAAATAAATTAATAATGCGTCATTTTAACTGGTGTACATATTATTTTCCGGATGGCGCGCCAGATCCGTTCGAGTTTAGAAAATTTTCAAATAAGCGTAACAAGATTTAAAATTGATGTGAATTGAGTCCATAAATAAAGCGCAATTAGTTGCACATATAAACACTATATGGCCAAAATCATCATATTCTTTCGATGGTAGGCGATTTTAGAATACCTAGAGAATATTTGAAACATTCGTCTGGAATTCCACGAATGAAAAGCAGAGGTTTGCAGCACATTTTTCATAACTGAAACTGTAGCACATTTTTCAGGGAAGGTTTCATCAAGAAGGCAATTTACGGACAAACAACAAATTAAAAATTATTTGTATCAAATGTTTGCATCCCTCTGTAAAATAAAATGTTCGAAATGTTCTGTAGATGTAGCACATGACTATGTAGACGAAGAGCATGTGCAACAGTTGTGTTTTAATAGCACATATATTCATGTAGATATAAAGGTTCGTTTAAAAAATTTCTAGAAGGTTTCCTACGTTTTTTTTTCTTTAGCATAAAGGATTTTCCACCAAATCTGACGCCACTTTCGGGAATCTTAACAAAATAGAGTAGAAAACATACTACAATTAGAATTAAATATTTGATTAAATATAAGCATTTTTATGGAATATTTTTAACTGTTCATGCGCTATCCATAAAAAAATGCTGATGCATAATTTAGTAGTAAAATATATAGGTAAATTCCTATTCAAAACCCAGTCGAATATCGTGTAAATTAAAAAATATATCGGTTATGTAGTAAGCTGAGATTCCGTTGCTTTCTAAAAATAACAGGATGGTAAAGTATTTCCCACAAAATGTCACTCGACTTTTTTATTTATTTTTATTTTCATTTTTCATTGATGCGTTAGTTCTCCTTGGAAAAATTATGAAAATGAATCCATTACAAATATATATATATATTGAAACATCCATTCCAAATCTACTCGTGGATACACACTAATTCCTTTCTTGAAAGTAAGTTAATAAAAAATATAACGGTACAAGTAAGAGTCATCTATTGTCAGATTCTTCTGAGAAGCCTAAGAACATAACTTCACAGGCAAAGTTTTGTAATAAGCAATCTGATTACAAATTACTACATCCAACTGACATGCATCATTTACTAATATTTGAAAGTTTTACATTACCTTTAATTTATGGAAAGCTTTTGAGAGATTTCAGCGAAAAATTGTTAAAAAATTTGCTATTTAGTTTCTTTTTAACTAGTTTAAAATATATGAAAGATATTCAATATACGTATATTGATTTGTCGTTCAATCTTATTTCTAAAATACGGTATTTCATACAAGGTTTTCTAAATTCTGTTTTGATTTAGATGCATCATAATACAGTGTTTTTACAATGACTATCGTCTGTATGCGACGATAGGATAAAAGTAAACAAAGTTAACCTATAAGAATGTGCAATAAAGGCGAAATGTTGTCGTGATTTAATGTCTTTACACTTGCATATACTTTTTAAGTTAAATAATATACGTAATACGTGAGAAAATTAAAAATACATAAACGAAAATCATGATTGTTTCGTTAATTTTCGTTTCCATTTTATAATTTTTTTTTAAATGCCAATTTTTGTTAAAGTAAAAAAGCAATAAAAAGAAAACAGAAGTAATAGTAAACAGTAAACTGTCGATCCTTTCATGAGATACCCAATTGCAAATCAACTCCACTCCCTGTATATGAGTAATTGTGTAACACATCTCATTAGAGGAGCCAAACATGAAGAGTCTAACCATAGTACAATATACTCACCACAATAAAAAGATAAAGAGATGGAAATTGAAATATGAGGGAAGGTTTTTCAGCTCACAGAGACAGTAGAGGTAATGAACAGGAGAATAGGAAAGTCTTTTTAAGGGGACTGGCTGCGCGAGCGACCAATCCGAAAATTGGAAGTCGCGGCTGCTCTGGTCAGAAAGTCAGAAAGGATAGAAATCTGAGTAAAAATAACTGTATTATTTACATTTTAAGGGAGAATTGTAAATTATAAAGATGTGATAGAAGTATATAATAAAATGTAAATGTTTAAAACTGTAAAACTCGCTAAAAGAGCAAAGATATTAAGTGCAATTTACCCTTTTAAAAAGACAATTTTCATTGTCATACATTGTATAACATAAGAATATATAAGAGTAGCATTTAATTACAAGAAATTAAAATCATAATATATATTTTTTTTTTGTAATGCAAGAGAAATAAGAAAAGGGGGAAAAAACAAATAAGTATTGTCATAAAGAGGTTCGGGTCATTTACGATTAGCGTCATAAACTGGCAAATCATATGCTATATCATAAGAACTATTATAATAGGGTCGTTTATTTTCCAACCTCCGATCGAGCCGCTAGCCCCACCAGTGGCTGAGAGGTTCTGCTCTCAAAGCTGGTAGACGGGAGGTGCTGGGTTCGATCCCAATAGCGCCGGTCGGCCTAATCGTTCGGAGTTTTCGTGGATTTCTTCGAGCCGTGGATTTATCCATGCGTGAATACGGGTTAGGTTCCCTTAGAAAGACTCCCACGAAGGGCACTCCCCCCGGGCCTATATCCCAAGTGCAGATAATTGGCCGTCAATAATCAACTCAACCCAACCCAACCCGATCGAGCCGCTAAACAGCCAAACAAGTGATAAGAGGTAAGGATGAGAGGTGGGCGACTGCCAATTTCTCTAACTATAACCTCTGATACTACCGATGCCAGCTTGTCATTTTGAGATATGCTGTAGGCACGTAACGTTTCGTAAACATGCTGGTACGATTGATAACTCCGCCAAGTGCGAGTTACGTAGTGTTATCCGCTTTGTTCAATTAGAAGGGAACAGTGTAGCGGAAATTCACCGAAGAATAACCCACCCAATTGTATGGTGAAAACTGTCTGAGTGATGGACACAGTGCTGCTGTAACCAAACAGCTGCTGGAGCAATTTAAATGGGACATGTTTGATGACCCGCCGTATAGGCCCGACATAGCGCCGAGTGATTTCCTTCTCTTCTCTGAATTAAAGAACTGGCTGGGAATCAAAAGTTTCCAGACGAATTATGAGCTTCATCGTAACATTAACACTTATCTCACATCACTGGCGGCAACGTTCTTCGATGAGGGGATCGGAAAGTTCGTCCATCAATATGACAAATGCCTCAATCTTCACGGCAATTATATAGAAAAGTAACCATGTTTGTATATAACCTTTGATAATACGTTCAGTTTGTTATTTACTTTTGTCTTTTTTTATGATCCATCAGAGGTTAAGAAAAACAGCCCTCGTAAATGTTACTGTAGATTATTTTTTAAAGGAATTCAATTGTGTTAGCAAGGAAACAAACTTTTAGAACATTCTGATACTAGAATTACGAAGGTATCTAAAACCATTTCGAATTATTTATAACTTTTTAATATGGGAGCGAGAAAAAATTCCATGCTGATATTGTATGTGAAGCCCCAGATGAGACATACATAAGTAATTACAGAGAGGACATTATAGATAAGCATTTTGTTGCGAATAGATAACGAAGGGTTACGAAGAAGGGCTGAAAGAGATTTAAAGGCCGCTGCGACTTTTCGACGGATACTAAGGATTTGCTTTCGAAAGGTAAGACGTTTGTCAATGATAACCTCTCATGTACTTAGCATTATCAGACCAAGGGATAATAACATTAATAAGAGTTTGTTAGTTAGGGATGGAAAAATCACGAGAGAATTAGAAAGCAGCAGTTTTACTTTCGTTTATTTTTATGCGCTATAGTTGACACCACTCAAATAATGTGTCAAGATGATGTTGAAGATTTTTGTAGAGAAAGAAAGGGTAATGTGCAGTGGCGTAAATAGTGCTGTCGTCCGCATAAATGACAAGTAGAATGAGTAGAGTACAAGAAATATCGTTAAAATACAGATTAAAAAAGTAGGACTCAAAATGGAACGCGGAATTTATGACACAAATAATGGAATGTAATGCAGACAGTGTATTGTCGATGTAGACGAAAAAATTACGATCTCCAAGGTAAGAGAGTGTGAAATGTATTAGTCCGGGCGGGTTATTAAGCCGAATGAGTTTTTAAATAAGGCCCTCAGGTCAGACTTTGTCAAAGGTTTTGGCGATGTATTGAGGTCAGACTTTGTCAAAGGTTTTGGCGATGTCTAACAATACGGCAGCAGTAGGCATTTTCGCATTGAAGTTTCACATTTTTGTGAAATAAAGTAAAAAATTCTATTACATTTCTATACAAAGAAATTATTAATAAATATGATATTTAGCACGTCAGCATTCAATAACCGAATAATCACTTCAGCCGTCAGGCATGATACTGATTATTTTCTGGAAAAATCGGCTTATACGGCACACTTTAAATTTGTAAATTCGGTTGTTCAATGTTTTACATGTGTTCAATGTTTTACATGTGCCCAAGAAAATAACTAAAAAAAAAATAAATACGAAAAAACTTGAAAGTAATAAAACTTATAATATTATGTACGATGTTGAATACATTTAAATTTCTGTTTACGATTAAAAACAATTAACAGATGTTGGAGAAACCCGCTATATCTCTTAGAAATCTAACTCTGCAACTTGGCTGTAATTAAAATATACGCTACCATTACGTATAAAAAATTGAAAACTCAACAATTTCGACAAATTTCAAAATGCGTAAGTTTCTTACACATTACCACATTACTTCCAAACAAAATTTTCCAAAATTTCAAGAAATAATACTTTATTTGAAAAAAGATTTTTTTATCTAAATAAAACTGTAAGTAAAACGGTTCCTTTTTACGTATAAAAAAGTGAATTTTCAGTAGCGTTTGTATCACTTTCTATTCATGAAAAAAAGAATTGTAGACTTTTTTCTGGGTATCTCTGATATGAAGGATGCTATTTTTCAAAATATCTCCGGTCATTTATTTCCTTCAAACACGTATCAGCTCAGAAAATTTTATTTATATGGAATATTCTCTGGCACCATTTATATCCCCTAAAGAAATATGTCAGCACAATGCAATTTTTATATAATATTTTATTTCGAATGTTTTTTCCCTGATGCATCGTAAAAATGGAATTAGGATATCTGTAGCTGAGAAGTAGTCTTAAGGATAACACAAGGTTAAGATAAAAGAACTTTTAAAATTTAATATATGTTATGAATAATCTACTGTGCGTGTATAAAAAAAAAACGCTCTGCATAATACCTAAAATTGTTAGAAATTTCAGAAGTTTTTTTTTTTTCGTTGATACTTAATTCCATTGTAATTCAATTAAATTCTAAGAATATGAAAACAGAATGTAAAAAAAAACAACAACATGAAGTATACAAATTAACATATTAATTAAGAAATACAATATTACTGATAGTAACTTTTGTAATTGTAGGAACCATTTTATTTATAACGAGATAAGTTACTAAATCATAAACAAAAACTGCTGGAAAAAGAACTTCTTTTCATAAGAAATTTCATTTTTAAATTTCATTGAAGGAACAGGACTTGCTTTAGTAAAATGTACTTTAATATTTTATTGTAAGAACCATATAAAGAACGAATTATATAAGTAATCATACATAAACAAAAAGACTATTTACAAATTTAGAAATTCTGCTTGAATTTTTTTGGATAGAGATATTCCCATGCAGTCGACGTCCGTTACAACGTTGACACTTATCATATACATTTATATTAGAAACTAATTTTAACTAATTTTCAAAATGCATTTCAATTCTTGTAAAAATATTTTTTATTAAATAAAAAAAATGTATAAAGGATTAGATGTAAATCTTAATATCAATACTCGATTAGTTATTCAGTAAGAGATAATAATTTATCAGTCTAAAAGTAAGGAACGTATTTTAAATAAATTATCTAAATATGTAATACAGTAAAACCCCGGTTATCCGAAAAGCATGGGACCAAAGGATTTTGTGTTAACTGGGATTTCATAAGAATTTTCGTATAACCTGGGGGCTTCCTATATTTATTCTATCAGATGACACTACCCACCTTCTCCCTCCCGCACACTCAAGTAAGGCATTCATGCCAGTAGATGCAGCTAGAGCTCCTATAATAGCCGTTAATAGCCTTATATAAGTAACAGCAAGAGTCCGTCTATGCGATTTCCCCTTCCTGTTTATACATGTGTTTTAATTTCCTCCAAACTTTATTTATGATGAGTATTACTTTAACCTTTTCCTTACAGGGTTGGGACATATGTCGTCACCAAGACTACTTATTCTATTCTCACAATTTTTTCGATACCAGTACCTGCCATACACTTATACCAAGATAATTTCAAAAGAAATCTACCACAAAGATATTCTTTTGCAAATTGTGGTACGAGTGAATATAAAAATAATCGCCAGTCCAAGCCCGTAATAAAAAGGTTAAAGCGCAAAAGGTTTCTATAAGCATGAAGATCTCAACACGTTGAAAAGAGTTGATAATGGCACTTCAATATACTGAATTGCAGGAAGATGCAACAACACCATCAGATGTATTGTTGCTTAAAAGGTATCGTGATAAGGCAGCATTGAAGCAATGCAAAGTTGAAAAACAAAACACAATTTATAATTCAAATACAACATTTGCTAAATGGTACATACATTAAAATCGTGAATTTACAATCACAATTAAACATCAACGTTTCATTTCGCTTCTGCGAACGTCATCAGGATGTTACAAACAAGTCGAAAATGTCAAAATGAGCATACACGTCAGAGTTCTGGAGAAAACATGATCGGAGAGTGCGCAAACGTCATCAAGTTCCCATGGTAACCAAGTGGATCATACCACCGTAGTGAAAAGAGGGGTTGGAAGACAAAATGAGCAGATTGTATTAATGGATTATAACATATTATGCCAGATTTTATGAATGTTATAGGATAAATTCTCCAGAACTCTGACGTGTATGCTCATTTTGACATTTTCGACTTGTTTGTAACATCCTGATGACGTTCGCAGAAGCGAAATGAAACGTTGATGTTTAATTGTGATTGTAAATTCACGATTTTAATGTATGTACCATTTAGCAAATGTTGTATTTGAATTATAGAAATTATGGTGCAATTGTCCTGTTTTTAAATGAAACACAATTTATTTTGTTAAAAAATGAAGTGTTGTATGTGTCTATGCAATAAAATGCCTGCATTTACTCAATGTCCATATAAGTAAGTTGATTCTTTAATTATTTCATAAACAACATGCTTGTATCAAAATATTTTTTTTTTTTTTTTTAAGAAAAAAAAAGAGTGTAAGGTGTTTCGGTTAAGCCGATTTTCGGATAATCGGGGTACTAATGTACTTATAATATTTACTTCAATATTTTTAATCATAACTATTGGAAAAATTAATTATAATTATGTTAACAATTAGTAATCTTATATCATTGTAATGTCTTAAATGCATGTATTATCATGATATTATATGATATTATGATGATATAATGAAAACATAACTATAGTAATTTTGTTATTAAAAAATTAAATAAAAAGAGTATCGATAAATTTTCCTGCATTTTAATTACTGCATATAGACGCAAATTCCTTATACATCTTAAAATATCACAGTTTCTTACTTGTTCGAAATAGTCGTTATTGTTCTATGGTAAGCTATGCGATTACAATTTACTATAAGCATCCTAGGTAATGGTTTATTGATACACGGACAAACGCACAGAATTTGACCTTATTAATTTGCAGCGATGTATCTTAAAATATATTTTTTTCATCAAGATCCACATTCTTAATTTGTATAATAATTTTATAATCTGTGTTAACTCCCTGTATCTCGTCAATAGCATGAAGTTTGAAATTCTTAAAATTTGTTTTATGACTTTCATTCTTTGCAAATTGCAGTAAGAAATCGTAGTGCAAAATAATTATAATTTTTTAAAAAGATTTATTTTCATAAAAGGAACAAATTATAGTACTCTCGAGAAATTTCTCACGATGCCGTTCGAAATTTAAAATTATTTCTATATCAAAACTTAGAAAAACAAACAGAATATTGCGTGATAAGAATTTTAATACTACGTGCTAAGATTTTACGATTAGTAATAATATTTCTTCCTCTTACAGCTGTTTTTGTATTTTATTTTCATTCGTATATCTATAGCATCTAAGCGTTTCTCAAAACGTTTTCAAAAGTGTTTTAAAGGCTATAAATCAAACATTCACAAATAATGACAGTCATTCAGTATCAATAATACATCAAAAAATGTACTGTTATTTTTGTTTAGCACGTCTTTTAAACCTTGCAATTTTTAGATTTTTAAAGATGAAGTACATCATGTGTCATCATGTAAACTAGACTGGTTTCATCCGCATTTCTTACATCAAAAGCTGCGAAATACATCAAAAGTTTCCCTCTTTTTTATTTTTGGAAATTCCTATTTTAATTTTAAGTTACATATTACATTTACAAGTATTTTAAGACACATTTATGATGCATTTTGCAGTATCTGAACTTTAAATTTTCAGAAATTAGTTACATTGTTATGTTTGTGCCAAAAACTCCACATACACTTCTACTACTAATAATATATGTGAATTAGACGTCAGCCCTTTTGTTATGATTTTTGCAGCTTAAATATATGCAAATTAAAACAAGTTTTTATCACAGAACTTAATTTCTAATACATTGTACAGATGAATATATAGGAATGAATTTGGAAATGCTTCATTAGAATATCTATAAAAAGGCATGTCATGGAGCCCATGACTGGAATGGAAACATACATCGAATGCTATATTTTCGAAAGTTGAGTGTGTATGTAAAAGCATGCGCAATATATTAACATACCTCTTTCGCTTTAACATCTTAAAGTAGCAAACACAGTGGCCGTGTTTAAGCTTTGCATAAAAAAAATATATATACTAAATTCCCACGATTGAAATACTAGTTTTTTTTTCAATATTTGCATTTTATTTATCTATTTAAAGCAGATTCTGATTTCTTGTTTTGGTCATTTTATGATGCTGCGTACGGTTTCTTTGCATATGTACTACGAGGACAGTATTCTAACAATTATACTTTATTAATCTATATTCATTTCATAAGACATGATTTAAGAAAATATTGTCGTTTTAACACGTGAAATTACCGCATCAATACAATTTTTAACATACGTTTGGCAAAACTAAGAAAATTTCCAAAGGTAGCACGACCACATGTAACGATTAAAACATTAAATATATAGAAAAAATTTTCTAATATTAGAACAGAGGTTCCCAAAGTGTGCTCCACGAAAGTATGTAGGGTTTTTTTTTGTCTATCACTGGGTTGAAAAATACTATAATATATATTTTTAAATAATATAAAAATTTGCATTATACATGTATCCATTTTCTATATAATATTTTTGGTTTGAACTACTGTATTTTATGTTTCTGCATTTAACGTGTTTCAAAAATTCGGTTCAAAATAAGCTACAAGAAATAGTATTCTGAATCGAATGCACAACGTGAATCGAAAGAGGAAAGGCGCGCCAGTACTGTCATCTCTGCTTGCCGAACAAAAGGGAGAACAATTTTGTTCTTTAGAGAAACGCCTATTCATACGTTTATACTTAGTTTTTGCTGCGTAACCAGGTACTAACTTCCTAATGATGTACGTGTATCTCACATTATTTATTTTCTTTTGCTTCACTCTTTGCTATCTTTAAAATGAGGTATTTTATACTCCATTACTTGCTATATTTACTGAGAAATGTTTTAGTTAAGTTTTGATTGTTTCAGTGATAGACTTATAACTGATTTTTGCTTTTCGTTAATATTTTAATTTAAGCGGTTTAATCTCAAATTTCATGTTCAATTTCAGTTTAAAATTCAAAACTGCTTTAAACTTTTTAACCTTTTCAGTTTTTCAAAAGTTGTAATTAATTTTGACACCCTGTTCGCGAAAATGGAACATATGTATTTACGAAATAAATACTTATTTTCATTTTCATAATTGCTTGGGCTGTAAATTTTAGTTTATAGTTAAAATTTGTAGTCAAATTGATCTTGTAACTTATAATTTATTCCAACATTTTTATTACTATAATATTTAGTGTTTTTATTTTAACTTTACAATGTCCTATTAATAATGTTAACATTATTTAGTTGTACTTGGTGATTTCAATAATATCGCCTCAACACCGGATAGTTCGAATTGTACTCTAACATTTAATTGAAGACGCATTTCTGAGAAAAATTTCTATTCTAATTAGCGGTTATATGAAGCCGAGAATTTTGCTTATGGTAGTTATTTAAGTTTTAGTTTTTTTAATTTCCTATGCTATTCTACATAATTGTACTTATTTTTTATAGCAATGTATGTTGCTGAAAATGCATTTTTTTAGCATCTTGTATCACTTAACAACCCCTCTTTAAAATTTTGTTTTAATTAATCTCAGCACTGGCTACGGTTCTTATATTACGATGCCATATTTTCCTTTCAGAAATAAGGCGGCAGCAATTTAAAAATATATATATTGGTTTTTTACATTTGTCATCACACTAACAATCTAAACTTTTGCTCAGCTCCACCTCTTGCTTAGACTTTTCGTCCATGGGTACCCACCCTGATATAAGTTTAACCCCACCCATATATCCCGTTTTGTTACTAAAGTTTTTCTGCAGTTATTTTAACATGTGTAGTTTTTAACCGTATATCTATTTTGAAGCAAAAACAATGGTGAAAGAAAATTTCTTTCAAAACTATAATTAATAGCTAAATACTTCAAATAAAACATCCAAAAAACAGTGAAAGAAGCTGCACCTAACAATACAGGTTATAGATTTGGTCCCGCCCACTTAAACACTATAACGGTGATCTGCTTCTAAATGTATTTTTTAAAATGGTTCAAAAGAAGTAGCTCAGAGGCGATTCGTTTTCGTTGCATGTTTAGAAGTACTAGAAACGTAAAGAAGAACGAAAAAAAATCCGTAATCACATGATTCTATTACGGGTGGGTGGGACTAGCGAAAACGTGTCGTAATTACTCATGGGCGACTGGGCCTACGTATTTTCTTTCTTTTCGCGAGTAGCCTATTGGGATTATACAGAAGTCTCTCTTCGTAAACGAAAACTGTACAACTTACCTTTTTTTCTGTGTGTTTGTGGTTTTCGCCATAAATAATAATAGTTTCACGTAAGCCCCAATGCAATACATCGCCCAGATATGGTTACCATTTTTATCTTTAATTCCGAGTCCATACTGGAAATCCCGAAAGAAAATTTTTTACTTTAAAAATGGATGTCATTAACCCCTTAACAGTAACGCTCGTGTAAGAAGAGTTTGTTTTCTTCGTTACTAAAAGCTTTCAGAAGCCACAAATTTTTAACTATATTTTTTGCTGTGTTTGGCGGACATATCTCGATTATACAGGGCAGATATTTTAATACAAAAAAAGTTGTTGTTAGTTCTTATTTTTAATTTATTGTGTCCAATAATAGTAATATTAAGTAAAACTGTTAGAGGATTAAATAATAGAAAATTTGATTTTCAAAATTTCTAGTATGAATTCAGAATTTCTGTATCAAGAAAAGGGCCAAACTAAGAACCTTGGCCCCATGTTGGAAACTACTGGTTCGGACTCTTATCCAACAGATCTTTCTCTGCTCCATAGGCATAAAAAACATTAATTTGTAAAGCATAGAGTACCATGTGGTTAAGGGGCTCCGCCTTAGAAATTATTCCCAAAAAGGACTCCGCGAGCCCAAAACTTTGGGAACCACTGTATTAGAACATAAATTCTCCTTAGTATACCAATTAAACACATGAAAACATTCAAAACGAATCACAGTTTATTTGGTCTGTGGAAATACTGACAATTGGTAAGAAATCCTGTAATGATATGTTATCATGCAATATACCAAATATCTGGTTTAATCTACTTGGGTCAATGATACATTTGGGTTGGAATAACCCACCTCACTCAATAGACTCATCCATCCCCCTCCCCAACTTCTTCATATGTGGTTTCGTCTTCTATTAGTTAACCAGCTTACATTCCGGTGGTTACATAATTTTTTCTCATTTTCACTTTTTGATGATGGCCAGGTTGTGGTCCAAAGCGCTCAGGACTCCGACGAAAGTTTTAACATCTTAGAATGGTTTTAATTTTTTAGAACCTTTATTTAATTTTACACCTATTTTAGTAATAAATAAATTGTCCTTCATTTTAAATCTTTTAATGTTTTTAATTGATTAAAACATTTATTTGCTAATATTAAAGAAGCAACATAATCCCTCTAACATTTAAATCGTTATAAGTAACAGTGATAATATATGAATATTTATGTGAATTTGCCACTTAAGTGCTCAGTCCTTTAAATACACATAAAAAATAAACCCTTTAATTCAGAGGACTGATATAATTTTTTAAGTATTTGAATTTTTACTTTTTTATGTGGTTCATTCAGAGCAGATTCTGCTTACATGTTATTAAACATTGCAGCAGAAAGAAGGAAATCAAAGCGGTAGTCGAGAAGGGGAAAGAGGGTGTTCGGCAACAAATTCTTACAAAACTAGTATTATTGATAAAACAGGTCGGAAACTGTACTTCAAACGTGACAAATGAGGTGCGTTCGTACTATAACTAGTTTTATAAATATTCCCAGATCCTGGTGCAATAGCTGTTGCACTCTTATGCAAAAATGAATGAATATGAAATTTATTTTATGTGCTGATTTTAATATTACAAATATTAATTAAGTTTCATAACACTTTTACAAACAATTAATTACAATTATGGTGCATTAAAATTATACTATGCGCAAATATCCAATACATTACAATGTAAAAAAAATCATCGCTATTATTTCACAGAAAAAATGAATTATATCGTCTGTTATTATGATATGATTAATTTCCATAAAAAAATAAGTACATTTTAAGTTGGCAACATTATATATTTGACATTTACTGAAAATTAAAATGGAAAATTTATGCTTAGCTTTGAAAATTTCAGAACTTGAAATCCGTATTTAGACTCTTTTTCCATTTAATATCTATTTCTCCCGAAACATCTATCCAAAAAACTATCGGTAGATTATATGATTTCTATAATTAAACAATTTTAGCATATAAATTCGGTTCTTAAATTCAGTAATACGGAAATAATATGACTCTATCTTAAATATGACGTAATCACTGTTGTAACCTAGAATCATTACCTATCATTGGATATCTAATTACGTATGATAGGATTTAATGGAATGAAGAACACTTTTAGTAATATCTTTTTAAGTTTTGATTCGATTTTCATAAAATTTGAAATGACTTGACAAAATTCTACAAGGATTATATCAATTAAATTGCAAACCATTCGGTTGGGTAATTTTTGCGTTGTTATATCCAGACAGACGGAGAGGAGGACGGACCAGATAACGAGTATAGATGCTACGTATGTATAAAATTACAACCGCACCTGAAAATGGGTTTTTGAAATTCATTTTTAGAAAAAAATCACTATATTAACTGCATTATATGAAAAGTTCATATCACTATATTGTATTATAATTAATACTATGTTCATTATATTGAATACATTAAATATTTGTTGAATATTGAAACCCTAAAAAAGGACAAAAAGGAAACCCACCTAGCTATCTTCATTGTAAAGTGTGGATGAATATCACAAGCAAAATTAGTTACACATCTTCCCCTATCTCCTCTAATCTTGAAGCTAAATTCTATATAGTTTCTTCCAACTACAGTAAAAAGGTGTGGTGTATATACAGGGTGTTGCAAAATTTGACTGATAAATACAGAGGGGTGATAGTGGGCATCAACAGAATGAAAAAATTCCATAGACCATGGGGTCCCAAACCATTCTTAGTCGTTGAAAATCAGAAAAATAGACGTCAAAAGGACAGTGAACCTGACGAAGAGAGTGGCCAAAAAAATGCGAGAATTCGGAGCACTGCAGTCGAGAAGAAAAACCTTCTCGTAATGCTAATCTCGTAATATTTTAAATCGTCTGCTGCGACTTTCATGGTAATATCAGAATGAAATTATATTCCTTGATATAAGCTTTTATTTAAGCCAGTTGCAATGTTTGGAGTAATGCTGTATATAGAAAAATTCTCTATATGAAAGTTGACAACAGGCTACAAATTGTAATATAATGGAAGGAACAAGCACTGATATGGACAATTCTGGTTTGGAAGAAAAACTAAAAGATGAAGTAACGAATGCTCTGGAATGTTGCGAGACATTGTTAGAAAATGATAATCTCTATAAAAATTCGCCATCTGATAATATTTCTTAATTTATGCATTCTGCCAACATTGTTAAAAAAAATCATGTTACGATCAAATTCTTTTTATAGTGATTTTTAATGCCATTTTATGTTTTGAATATTTTTGCGATACGCATCATCACCCAATTAATTCTATATTTATATAATTAAAAATGTCAATGACGGTAATGATAAACATTTTTGTATTTCATCAGTTAAGATGCTGCAAGATATTTAGAACTAATCGAATGTTAAAAGGATATGTTATTTTGTAAATCTTTTTCTAATCAATTACTTTTTTTTAAAATAGAAAATCCAAGTAAAAAAAAGGTATGCATTATATTTTATATCTATAATAAATAAATAAATAAATAAATAAACGTAAATGCAAACACTAATAGTAAATTAAAAAAAAGACGGGACTTATAGACATTAATTATCTTGGATTTTCGTCGACAGAAATATTAGTTTAATAATTGCAGAAAAGCTAAATTTTTTTATGAAAAATTCGAAAATGTAAATATAATTTATTATGAAAATATAAAAAAGTTAAAAAATGCAGAATTCACACTTCTGCTTGAAACGTACAACACTCCAAAAAATATAAAATTATTAAAAAAAAGAGGGTATAGGACAGGACAGAACCCTTGCATTCCGTACTGGAATCGCGAATGATAGCTCTGCACCACGGAGGCCACGTTCAGAATTGCAATCTAATGGGTATTTCAAACGTATGCCGAACTTTAACCCCGAATTTCTCAAAAACTAAGGGCCATTTGAAGGAAACCTTTCACCTGGATAGTTAGAGGTATGACCCCTACAACATACCTTAAAATCATCAAAATATGTGCGCATCATGTTTGCGGTTTCCTTGTGAGTATTACAACGGTTTGCCGTTTCCCCGTCGACCAGTATATGACGGGGAAACGGCTCGATAATGGTTGCAGCTGAACAGGGTATTCGGCACGAAATCGTGTGTAAGGTTCTGCGTGCAGAAAACCCCTTCCACGTGCTGAAGGTCCAACTCCTAGGCGATGACAATTACCCACTTCGGGTAGAGTTCATACGCTGGATGCTTGATGCCAAACAGAATGATTCACAGTTTCCCGCCACTGTGTTATTCTCAGATAAAGCCAGCTTCACCAGAGAAGGTGTGGTCAACACGCACAATGCGCAAATGTGGTCGTCCGAAACTCCCTACAGCACAGTCTCGTCGAAAGTGCAACACAAGTTCGGTATTAATATATGGGCAGCAAGGCGGCTCGTAACTGTAATTTATGGGGAGGGGCACTAAATTCATCCAGGAACATTTATTATTATCATACCATTATTTTTTAAAGAAATATTTTAGTTGTTTAATGGCAGAACTTTTGCCAATAACTAAAATAAAGTATTTTATTTTAATAATAGTTGTAAGATAAAAATAAATTTGGCAGTCATGCATTTAGTGCCCATTTAAAGCGAGTCATGAGCTGCCACCGCTGAGCAGAGATTCTTGAAGATCATTGGTTGGGACCGTACCTTCTGCCCGAACGCGTCAATGTTCTAAAATACCTTTTCTTCCAACAGCAACTCCTCTTATTATTATCCTCCCTTATTTGTTGCAGGGGATACCGGCCACTGTCCGCCAGAACATGTGTTTCATGCATGATGGTGCACCAGCACATTTTGCGGTTGCGGTGGGTAACCACCTCAATGCTACATATACCGGTAGGTGGATTGGACACGGTAGACCTGTTGCTTAGCTTCCACGTTCCCCGGTCCTCAATCCCTTGGATTTCGTCTTCTGGGGCCACCTAAAATCTAAGGCAGCGTATATTTATCAGACGCCTGTGGATACAGTGAAGGATCTGACAGCACGGATTGTCGTCGATTCAGCAGCCATCGCCAGCACACCAGGTATGTTTGAACCGCAACCCTTCGTCCGTCGGTGTCGGCTGTGCAATGACCTTCGCGTCCGCAAATTCGAATAATACCTATAAAAATGTATCATCGTGTCTTTTCTGACGTTGTACTGTAATGTACTGTAATCCTGCTTTATGTCAAATAAATGTTTTTCTACTTATTATTCTCCCTTTTTGTTCCACTCGACATCCCATTCTTCATAACTATTTTTGAAACTTTCTCCAACTAAACGTGGTTTGCGACCCAATGTTCTATGGCAATTTTACATTTTCTTGCCTACAATCACCTCTCTGAATTTGTCGGTCAAATTCGACAGCACCCTGAATATATATATATATATATAATGTTCTCCTACAAAATTCCCTTCTTGCCTTTTTTCGTGTCTCTTTATTTCGCATTTCCGCTTCTAGGATTATTTTAATCATCTGTCTAACATAAATATTATTTACATTTAAAAAATTATGTGTAATCAAAGTTATAAAATAAAATTATCGAAGTTATCAGTTTTTATTTGCAGTTTCCCTGTTAAAAAACAAACTATTATGTTTTTACCAAATAACTAAAACTCTTATGAATGAAACGTTGTTAAAATATTTATTTCAGTCTAATATTTAGGCAGACATAAATTTAGGAAAATCAAATTAACATTTTCTTTCTCTTTTTAACTATAAATTGCTGTTATTAAGGATTCATTTCTTGTGTATTAATTTATTCTTTCTTTATCTTCCCAGTTAATAAACATAAAAGTGAAAATAAGATGTTTTGAAATCCCAAATATCAAATAAAAGAAACGAACGGATAAAAGAGATTTTGAAACATAGCATGTAAATGATCATTCAAATGTAAGCAGTCCCGTTAAATAACATAGCTTTATACGGAATAACCTCAGTAAAACTATTTTCAATTACATCAAAATTCCTAAATGTAAATTATATCTTTTGTATTTAAACATATTTTATATTCAAGAATTGCTGTATAAAGAGGAAAAATGTTTTTCATGCATTTCGACGAATCATTAATTGCCATCGAACTTAGTTAATGTAAATCTAATTTTATAATTCTAAAATCGTATAAACGCGTAAGGTAAGTGTGACACAATGGCCGCGGAATCCTAGGCACAAATACCCTTTGATCACAGCTAGACACATTTAATATCTCAGCAGGGAGACTATTATGCCAATAGTCTACATTTCCAAGTTTATTCGTCTTTGTTTAACACAAGTGGAGCTACGTTGCGTTATATTTCATAGAAAACAGATTTACATATCGAATAGGTACGATTTCTAAATATAGTGTGAAATATAATTTAAAATATTTGTATGTAATATTTATAATATATATACACGTACGTGCTCAATACACATATCTCTCCCACTCTTTCTCTCTCTGTGTATGTGTGTGTATGCGTATAACACATTAAGCAGTGAACAGAAAATTTAGTATATTTATTAAACTGGACAACAAAAAGGCGCAACAATTTCTTTACGTAAAATACGTATGAAAAGTTTAAACTTGTAAAAAACTGTAGCTAATTAATATTTTTGCGTAAGTTATGAATTACCTTTTTTACACAGGGATAACAAATGAAGTAAAGAAAAAAATACAGAAAAGACAGCATTATATAAATAACCGCGAGGAATTTGAATATCGCATCTTCTCAAAATGAGTTTCAATTTATACTAGTCTATCATGATAATGACTCGAACACTATTTCGATACAAGTGAATCAAAACATATCAGCAAACTTTCCGCATTGGTGAATTGAGAGTTCTTTCTAGATTTCCAGCTTACATGCATATTAACTCTATGCAATCGTCATAAATAAACCTGCTTGTGACTTGCGTTCAGCAGATATCCTCACAGACAATTGTTTATATAAAAAATACTTGATTTCACTATATCTCTGCTGTAAAATTCTCTATTGGCAAAACAATTGAATATAACTGTATAAGAGAATCTATAAGTAATTTTCAAATAAGTAGAATATTTGAATAATTAGGATAACCAATGAATAATTATATAGTGTTTATAAAAATAAGCAGTCGCACAAATTAACTTTTTCAGTATCTTTTTCAGTAACTTTTTCAGTATTATCAGTATAAAATCAATATTTTAATTAATTTTTAAACGATTAATTAACAGTTCAGAGAAGGAAACTAATAACAAACATGATGTTTTAAAAATAATTCCTAAGAAATTCATCTGTCATGTTATATTACAATCATATACAATCAGTTTTATAATTTAAAATTTTATTAGAACGAAGTAATTGCTTGTAACTATTCATTTGCCCAGGACAAAAAGATAGATGCACTTTTAAGATATTAAAAAAATATATAAGCTAAAAAATCCACAACCTATTTTGAAAATTTATGTAAATGTAATTAAAACATAAAAAGTGTATCCCTCCCCCTTATAAAAGAGACTAGCGAATTTTCAAAATATATTCAAACGAATTTCAAAAACGTATTTACTTTATTCTAAACTATGATCTATATATTAAAAACGCAAGGTGGTTCTTTCTTCGTCTGCCCTGAGATTTCTAGTGCACCAATTTTAATAATTATTTTTGTATTCACTAGCTATTCTCAACAAAATTTCCAGTTTATGTTTTATGTTTTATTATTTTTTTTAATGAAATTTCTTCAAAATGTTGGCAATTGGGTTATTTCCATTCTTGCAGAGAAAAAAATAATGGCGTTTCTTTATCTTAATTGATTATAACTATAGAAATGTCCTTTTCTCATTACAAAAAAAAAGAAAAACGTAACAAAAAGAAAAGAAAAAAGAAAGAAAGAAAGAAAGAAAGAGAAGTATTTTAAATTTGAATAGACGGTTCTTAAGACGTCACGGATCATAATAAACTTAAAATTTACATCATATGATTTTTTAATTCATAAATACAGTCACATAAATTAATTTCTTAAATGGTAATATTTTCCTATAATTGCGTGAAAAGGATGTTATTTTAAGATTTTTTTAATTCCACCATCTCAGAAATAATAGATCAATAGTAGATCTTTAGATTAAACATTCGAAAGAAAAAATATTTTCACCTGTGAAAATGACATCATTTTAAAAATTCATTTGATTGGAAACTTCTATTTACACTCAGAAAAATCACCATAATTTACTATAATTGTGCCTGAGTGACGTAATTTACATTATTTTTTCATTCCCACTGAAACAAAATTAAAGAGTCTTAAATGCTAAAACGTAAACCTGTTCTTTCAGTGAAAATGAAGTCATCTATAGTAATAAGGAAACAAGTTTCTCTCTCTCTCTCTCACTGTGTGTGTGTGTATGTGTATCTGTCTGCCTGTGTGCTGTGTTCTGAAAAGACTGCCACACGCAGTGTTTAAATTCCCATTAACGGTTTTTTCAAGGACACTTTCTACTTAAAATTTTCAATTATTTTGATGGCTATTATTAATACTTATTATTTCATTTAGATCCACATCTAATTTATTTCTAAAGGAGTATTTATCAATTCTATAATTTCACAAATTGCGAACTGGTTTTCCAAGTTTTAATAAATCGTTTGCCTCCCACTCCGCGAAAAAATCTCCCAAAGATAGATCAATATTTTAGAAAATGTGTAACGCAAAGATAGTTAAATTAAAAAACTAGACCTAAAAAGTCCATTTTTTTAAAGTTTCGTTCAGGGCGTGAAAACATGTGAAGTTATTTCCCATTACATCGCTAAAAACAAAATAGCCCCGCTTTTTCAAAAACAAAATTAGCCACAGTAAAGCTCTAAATTTTATGTTTTCGTCCTTCTTTCGTCCTTATTACTTCGAGATTTTTATTGTACTAAATTTACAGATTCATAAAAGTTGTAAACATAAAGCATTTTGAATGTTCCTGTAAAATTTTATCCCCGAACACTCTTTAATTTTCCAGATACAGTACAGTCGATTCTTTCTCAGTGTTGGTAAATCGATATTTATAATTAATTATAAACAAACTACTGTGCCTTTTTACGTAGTATAAAATTAATTAATTCCCATGATACTCATATGTTTAATTAATGAAATCTGTTAAATTGAAAAGATTAAATAGTTGTCTTTCTAAATATAGAAATGTGACAACAAGTGACAAGTGAATCATTTTTTTGCAAATTGATGTTTGTTTAAGCAAATTCTTAACAAATAAACACCATTATATTAAAAATGTTATACATTGCTACTATTTAATAATACATAGTATTTAGTTTCAAATGCATTTAATGTTACAAGTATTTTCACGAAGACTTTAAAAAGTTCTTAATAGTTCGATTTAAAATAGAGTCTAAAACATATTTAACCTAACTATTTTTTTTAATGCTCAGCTAGTGCCAATTTTATTCGTGCTGCGATGTGTACAGTTGCACAAGACTATACGGTAAATTTTAAGCAGATAAGAATTCAGATAGAGAAAGTTTAAAATTAGTGTCAACCCAAAAATTCGCTATCAGGACATTATAATTCAAATTTTCTTATATTTAAATTTTTTCCCTCAATGTTTTATGGTAAAAATTTTATTAATTTTAAATCATTTAGCCATATTTTATCAGAAAATTCAAAACGGGTTGTTTTGTTTTAAATTTTTTTACAAGTATTTTGTTTTTAGTACAATATAGCTGCTTTGTTCTACATAAAAAAAACTATTAATTTTGGCTATTTGAGGATTTTGTATGAATAAATTTGAAAATACAGTTTTACAAACTTCGGACATTTTAATAAATAACTCTATTGTTTTTTAAATTTCATTTTAGTATGATAGTGGCAAGTTCTTCATATACTACTGATAAATTGTAAGTAGTTGAAAAGCCACGAAAAGGAATAATAAAAATGGACTTCAACTAAAAATACTATAAGAGAAAATGAGATTCTCTGATGTTTCGGAATTCCGGAATACATCCTGATAGATTTCCAGTAGAGTTGGAATGATGAAATCTAAACACTCATGAACAGTACAAAGTGCTCAGTGACATTATACCTATCATGTTTTGAAAAATTCTAAGGACGTGCTGTTTCCTTTTTAACAATTTTATTTCATACTTTACATTTTCTATAACTAATTGAGTTTATCATGAAACTCTCACACGTTTTACGATTTTCTTTTACGAAATTATGCTTTTCATCCTTTCTGAATTTTCTTCTAGAGAAATGAATGAAAGAAGTGAGATTTCCATTGTACTACATTTACAGATTGTTAGAAGTTTTAAACAAAACTCATTTTGAATGTTCCTCTAAAATTTTTCCCTGAACACCATTTAATTTTCCAGACATATTATAACCTTTATTTTGCAAATGAGAAATGACAGGTATAAGTTTTTTTTAGTTATAAGTTTAGTAAACAATAATATTTCTGATATGAAACCATTATATAATTTCTTACTATAAATACAATCTAAAATATTTTGTTCTAATAATACATGAAGAATAACTTCCTTCATTTTAACAGCACAATGTATAAACATTATTTTTATGATATATCAGTCGTTTTATATACAAAAGCTGCAATATATTTCGTTTTTGATTTTAATAAAGATTTGAAACAGTATAATTCACCCATAAGCCTTATTTCTTTCATTTTAAATACCTGAAATTTCATATTTGGTAGAAATTCTTTGAAAAGGTTTTATTTTGCAGTATTTTGATTTATGTTTTCAATGTAAATTCTAAGAAAGACTGTCAAATACATACCATTGTTTTCTATTATTTTAAACCGTTATTGTTCCAACAGTCATCTATTCAAAAGTATCCGCACATTTTGGAATATAGACATTTTCTCTAAATACTAATGAAATATTTAATGGATTTGTCTGAAAATTCAGGAAAGAAATTAGTAGACCATCGAAAAATTGAATAACAAAATATAGTATTTTCAATCACCCTGTATCGATTAAAATTTTGGAATTATCTGTATCTTTCAGAAATCTTTAAATAGGGCTTGTTCATTGCGCACATGCAGTTAAGTTAAAATAAAATGTATTTTGATAAATATATAAAGATTTTATTTTTAAAAATTCAAATATTTCACCGCATGTTTTTTGTTCATAAAATGCAGGTATTTAACGAAATTTAACACCAATTTCAAAATATTTGACAATATATAGCAGAAAAAGTATGCGGCAATTAGAAAATGAAAATATTCAATTTTTGAAATTTTTTATAGCTTTCGTATTTCTCTGCAATTCGCTTACATATCGCCTGGATGTAAAGTCACTGAAACTAGGAAATCCATTTAGATACCTACTATGTTCCGTTGTTTAAAATATGAGCATTTATATGAAAGTATGCACATGTGATAACATAATTTTCCTATTATAATAAATTTGTCAATTATATAGCTCACTTTATATGAAAAAAAAGCCAATCAAATAACGTGAAAATTAAGGAGATTATAGGTGATGGAGTGAGATGTAAAACAAGTTAAAAAAAAAAAAAAAGGACTGGACGATTCCATCAATTGCCATGTTCTTCATAAATTACAGGATAATTAAACTGAATTACATAAAAACTTTTAATACTCTAAATACACATACATATTTATAAATAAAGAAGAATGCATCACATATACTGTTCTAAATTTTCATTTTACTATATCAAACTATTATATTTAAAATTATCATGAGAGAGAAGTTACTTTCCGAATATAACTAACATACAGCTCACTCTATCATCGATAACTATTTGAATTTTTACGATAGTTGGCTGGAAGTTTTATGAAAGTTGCCCTTTTATAGGGAACTACTAAATTATGAAAGAAAAAATGTAAATGCAAATATTGATGTATATTATAACGGATAAACGTGTAATTGGCGTACCGCTGACGTCATTTTGAGATTGGAAACAACTAACGATTGAATTTCGGTTTTGCAATTTTTGGTACTATAATTTTTTTAGTACTAAACATTGCACACTTTTAATTTTTACACCGTCAGAGAGAAAAAAAAACTTTCAAATGCAATTTGTTTGCAAACCATATTCTAATTTACTCATTTATGGCGGTGGGCCACCGTGATACTTACCCATCATGGATATCCATAATATAAAATTTTAAAATAAAAAATGTGTAAACTACTTATAAAATGCATTGCAATTCGAATGAAATAGTGGCTTGATGACGTCATAAACTTTAAAAGCTCGATTACTGAATTGCTTAAAAGAAACATCCTAATAACTCTCCCCCCCCCAAAAAAAAAAAAAATCCTATTAACTAGCGGTTTATTGCATCTGATTAAGCGTCTCATTTACAATTAAAATATATCTTTGAATTGAAATTTTGTTGAAATACAGGGTCATGAAAAATCGAAGAGTGTGGTAAATAGGACTACAAATATCTCGTCAACTAATTATCTGATCGACTTCAGGCTTTATGCAATTTTTTTTTATTTTCTTTTATATTCACTCCTTAAAATAAACAATTTTGAAAAATTTTATATACATTTTATCAGAACGAATATTTCCAGAGTCAAAAAAAAAATAGTTCCGGATAATCGAGGTTACTGAAATTCAATAAGCTTCTTCCCATTATTACATACTAAGTACATACCAAATTTCAAGTCTCTATCTCAATTTTTTCGGGAGATAGAACGTTTACAGACACACAGACACACAGGCATACAGACACACAGACGGACGGCAATTTTTTTTTTTCTAAAAATATATTTTTCATAATCTTCAGTGTCTGAAACGTGTATATCCGTCAAAAAATTTTTTTTTCGATTTTTAAAACGATTACAAGACTTACCCTATACTACGTATGATGGGTAAGTGAAAATGTACATTGAAATATGATTTGTTTGAAAACTATATCTCAGTATACTGATTGTTTATGATTTTAAAAATAATTTTCAAGTATTACGTATTTTCTAGTCTATCACTTGCAGCCCGATTAGAAAAGATTATTAGGTTTTCGCTTAAAAGAAAATAAATAGTTAAAATAAACAGCATTTTTCCCAGCTAATATTCAAGAAGAAAATAAAAACGTCATCAATAAATAAAACAAACAAAATATATAATATAAATAAAACACAATTTTAACAGACAATTTTAACAGACATATACGAACCACTTAAATTATCAGAATAAAAAAAGCTGCAGTAAGTAGAGAAATATTTGACGACTTTTTCGGCTATTAACAACTAACATGCAGCTATTACGAAAGAATCGCTTTTAATAAATTTCAAAACTTTATTTGGATACATTATTAATATTTTTGATATAAAAATGCTTTTTTGGTGTTTTTAATGGGTAATCTAAAAAAATATATTGAATGTAACTCTCTTAGAGTTTAAAAAAAAATGGTTTTCACCTATGTTCTGTATCCCGGGTATCCCGAGTTGGATCCTCAATATTCAATACATTAATTGGATATTCAATACATTAATTGTTTAATTGCAGTAAAATCATTCTCCTGCGTATTTTCAAGCTTTCTGAAACTGTTGTCAAAAGCACACTTTATAGGAGTCCGCTTCGAGGATTTCGTAAAATCGAGCATCTACTGTATATGCTATTCTCACACAAATACATACAGTCGTTAGACTGTCTATTTATACATTTTATAGAGTTACAGACCATTTCAAGCTTTCCATGATGAATTATATATATATATTTTATTCAATTTGATATTGGTCCCATTCTTACTCTTCTGACGACTATTTCAGTGAAAAATATGACATCAAATATGTTCTTTAGATTACCCAAAGTTCTAATAAATTTCGTTAACTTTTCCTTATGATTGTCTGCAAACGTCTAAAATCAAAAGCGTCCAGATATCTTATGATCATATAGTTTATTTTAACTTTCTTCCTGACTACCTAAGAATTATCGTCCTCACTGGGAAAAATTTATCGTTTTCTTTTTCAACCAGTTTCAGTTGTCCTTTTTAATTTCTGAAAACTGTTTTTTCGGGTAGATGATTTTCTGAATTTTATTCGAATCCCTTTATAAAGTTCTGGAATTCTGGACATGCTATTTTATAGGTTTTGGAGTACTTACACAACTCGGATAGATAAAAGTAAATTTGAGGCATCTACCATCGTCTAAAATGAACTAAATTTTTTACCAAATCCTCTTTAGGCTATTTTAACCTAGTGTAAAAATCATGAATGTTTCACAAAAGTACAATTAAATTTTGCCGAAGAAAAAACATTTGCTATTCTTCATACCAAAAATATTAAAATTACATATTTTTCTAATTTTCCGGTAAGAATAATGATGGTTCTTATTTTCACATATCTTTAAAGTTCAAACATCTAGTTTTCATCTTATCTAGCTGTCATAATGAATGCCAACAAATAGTAAAGCATCATCAGCCATATCACTATGACAAATTCTTTCCAGTTATGATGATATTAGTGTAAACTATACATTATCCTAAATACTTTCTTTAATATATATTTATGCTTTGATTAATATATATTTATGCTTTCTTTAATATACATTTATGCTTTCTTTAATATATATTTATGCTTTTCACACATTAATATTGAACTATCTGCCCTTGAATTCGTTTTGTCTGTCTGTCTGTCTGTCCGTGCTCTAACTCACGAAAATATATTTGAATTGTCATGCAATAGATATATGTTATTGAGGTTTACAATGTAATGTTCGGTATTGAAAATGAAGTGTATAGCTTTTATAGTTTTTTTGTCAGGGACACTCAAAACAATTCCGTTACATTACGGTCTATGGGGCAAAATCATTTGCGGTTTATTTTAATAAAGTTACACAATTTCATACATTTTGAAAATGATATATGTCACTGAGGTTCACTAAAGGAGACTAACTATAGAATATGGTGTGCATGGTACTTACAGTTCTTTTACAGGAATAATCAAAAGAATTCCGTTACATTACGTTCTATGGAGAAAATTTGTTTGCGATTTATTTTAATAATGTTTCACTTTTTAAAACAACATATTGAAATTTATATATATATAAAACTCAGGTAAATTACCAGTGGCTTACTATAGAATATTGTGTGTTACATTTCATCATTCATTTACAGGGACACACAAAATAATTCGCTACTGTCTGTTAACCATAATTGCTGAAACTGTATTTTCAGTTCTGAACGCGTTTTAAATTTAACTCATTTTTTCTCTATTACTTGGTGCGTATAAATTCTATAGATCATATACAGGGCAGCACAAAAGTTCTCGAGTACATTTCCGTTTATTGACGAAAATTACAGAAGGGAAATTTTAAACTGTGCTACGCGTTTCCGAACTGAACTAAAATTTAGAATTCATAACTTTTAGTTTTTTAGATGATTCAATTTTAAATGAAGAAAATGAAAGCAATAACATCTTGAATAGTGGAAAATGTTTGCAATTTTTGATGTGCTAAACCAGTGGTTCCCAACCTTTTTTGGCCGTGCCCCACCAAAGCATCTCTAAAATGATGATGCCCCCCCTCCCCCTAAAAAGTATAATTCTTATAAAAATTTAAATGAATGAGCTGATAGAGTAAAAAACATTTAACATTGATCCTGAAACATACCGAAGGTAATGGATGAATCAAATATTTTTTATAATCATCTGAAACTACTCGTAGTTTAAAGTATCGTTGGCACATAAAGGGTCACTTTTAATCTCTTCGCAACGGTCGCCACGTATGTGTGATGTATAGAGTGCTCAGACTCCTTGATTAGACCAACCAATAATTTTGAATAAAGCATTTGTCTTATTTAATCACAGAATTTCTGTGATTAAATTATACAACAATTTCTAATCAGAATAAAATGTGATAAAAGATTCTGTAAAGGAAGTTCGTCAAGTAATTGTTAAATATACACTTGAGTAGTTTCATGTGTAAAATGGATTTCCATGTGACATATTGCAGTGCGACTCATTCAATAAATAGTCGAAAAAGTTGTTTAAAATTCGAAAATACTTATGAATCAGAAAAATTATAAATAATTTTTAAATATATAAAAGTATCTAAATATGTTAAATAATTTTTTCTATACTTATTCTGGTGATGTTGCATTTAAAACTTTTGAATGGAGACTTTTTAAAAAGTGAATAAAAAACTTGTTTTTTTAAATTTGAATGTGTAACTTTTATTTTCAGTCTACAGCATTACAAAAACAACTCAGAGGGTATGAGTTCACAAAAATCTGGAATTGCCCCCTTGAAAAGTCAAATTGCCCCCTTGAAAAGTCAAATTGCCCCCCTGTGGGGCGTACGCCCCCCGTTGGGAACCACTGTGCTAAACCCTTTTCGAATTCAAATGAACCATATAAAAGACAGTCCCTATTTACACAGTACCTCCAAAAACTGAACACGCAATAAGTAATTTTTAAGAAAATATAAAATAAAAGCAACTTCATGTGATAATTTATTACATTTGTGCTTTTGGGACAACACTTTATTGTTATCTACGTTAGAGTCCTGTACGAGTTGGGTTTACCGAACAGAAGCAAAAGATTTGCTTTAAAAGTAACCTAAAACTGGAAAAAATTTCGTTCACTCAAATTTTGATCTGAATCATATCAACTTGAACCCTAAATGAAAGAAAATTAATTTATATTTTATAGCACTTTTGGAAATAGACCATATAATTATATTTCTGATATGAATTGAAACCTTTGTGTAGAAAAATAAACACACACACACACACACACACACACACACACACACACACACATATATATATATATATATATATATATATACTCATTAATATTGAAATGCATAGTTTTCCATCTGAAACGGTATTGTGTATTATATTTTGAAATAGAGTTACCGAACCGGACAAGCAAAGTCAAAATTCAATCCGAAAAAAAAAAAAACATCAACCCGAAACAGTTACAATTAACTCGACTCGAACCTGATCCACGAAGAACAAAATTATGGACGATTAGACTTGAGGGTTGGGTCACGTTCGTGTAAAGTCTGATGACCGAACCAATGCAGGACTGTAATTAACACTTTTTGAAAATATCACTGTGTTTAACATGCAGTACACAATACATTCATATTTTAAATGTCCCCTTAATATATATATATATATATATATATATATATATATATATATATATATATATATATATATATATATATATATATATATATATATATATACACGATAAGACAACTATTTTTAAAACGTAAAGTATTACTGTACTAGTATATAACCCCGTCAAAAATGACGAATTGTTGATCTACGTTTCATTTTCATAAGACTTCATGCAAGCAAAAAGCATGAAGATTTATTATTGAAAGGTTTGTATTGTAGAAAAATACATTTTAATGAAAATAAAAATACAACAAATAAAAATAATGAGGATCTATCTATCTATCTATCTATCTATCTATCTATCTATCTATCTATCTATCTATATATATATATATATATATATATATATATATATATATATATATATATGTATATATATATATATATATATATATATATATATATATATATATATATATATATATATATATATATATATATATATGTATATATATATATATATATATATATATATATATATATATATATATATATATATATATTAACTCAGTATTACATTTCTGAAATATTTCAACGATTGGACAAAACATTCAAATTAAATATTAACAAATAATCCATGTGCGAAAGTTTTTGTAAAAAAGTGTTATCAATGTGTTTCTAAACAACTTGAATCACCACATAACTCATTGTTTGATTATATAAGCAAAATTAAATGAAAATTCCGCTGTACTATGTGTTCCTTATATCCTAATTGCGTTTGATAAGAAAAAATCTTTTTACAGTATATGACCCATTATCCGGAAATCCAAAATCCGGAAGGAAAAAATTCGAAAATTTTCAAAATTTGTAAATTTTTACTAAAATTTTAGATTTTCTGAAATTTTTTGAAAAATTTACCGATTTCTAAATTTTTTTTCAGTCCATTGTGTTTCAATGTGTAATCACTAAAATATTGTTACTTCGGTGGCGGGTGAACACGGTCGCCCCCCCCCTCTTCCCTAAATTATAAACAAATCATTTTTCTCTCAAATTTTATTTTAAAATTAATTTATATTACGATTCGCTAGAAACAAAAAAAAAATAGTTATATATTTATTTCATCAGGGGTGATTCGGTTCAAGTTTTCCTAAAAACTTAAGGCATTCGGTTTCGAAAATTTTTTTCTTCAGTTCAAAAATTCGAACATAAATATCTCGAATTTTGAACGATCGTCGCCGAAAAAAATCAATTATGTGTATCGTTCACAGAAAAAATAGACAATTTCTTCAAATGATTGTGGAAACAATGTGAATTTCGTCAAAGGAAAAAAAAAAAACGCAAATTTTGTCGCAAGATTGAGAAAAAACGCTAATTTTGTTAACAAATCGCAGAAAAACGCGATGTCCGTCAAACGCTTGCGAAGAAAACGCAAATTTCTTCCAAGGATTTCGAAAAATTGTAAATTTCTTCAAGGGATCACAAAAAAAATTTGGTTAAAGGATCGCAAAAAAACCCCGCGAATTTCATCAAATAATCGCGGAAAAACATGAATTTTTTGAAAGGGTCGCGAAAAAAAAACAATAATTTCTTCAAATTACTGCGAAAAAGTTTCTAATTTCGTTAAAGGATCGCGAAAAAAGTGAAATTTCGTCAAAGGATAAAAAAAAACGCTAATTTCGTCAAAGAATCTCAGAAAAAACTCGAATTTTGTGAAAGGATCGTGAATAAAAAGCTAATTTGGTCAAATAGCAAAAAAAGCAAATTTCCTCAAAGAATCGCAGAAAATTGCAAATTTCTTCAAAGGATCGCAAAAAGAAAACGCAAATTTATTCAAAGGACTACGAAAAAATGAAATTTCGTCAAAGGATCGTAGAAGAAAAACGTAAATTTTGTCAAGGAATAGCGGGAAAAAATGCAAATTTTGTCAAAGAATCACGAAAAAAAAAAAAACATGAATTTTGTCAAATAATCGTGAATTTCGGGAGTACCCGAAATCCGGAAAATTCCAAAACTCGGAAAGCCATTTTGGTCTCGAGGATTCCGGATAATGAGTCCTGTACTGAATTTACGATGGAAGCTAATTTCAAAATCCGCCGGCAGATGGCACCAAAATACTGAATCAACCTCAAATCCTCCCTCCAAAAGAAATCACCGCTACTTCTGAAAAAAAGTGCTTACAGATTTTTTTTTTTTTTTTTTTTTTTTTTTTTACAGAAATGTTGATATACATGTTTTATATGAAATAGTTTTTTGAGGTTTTAAACAAAATTAAAATATTTAAAAGCTCTAATATGCTTTTACAAATATTTTAACAGCAGAATCCGATGTAGTATAGCTTTTTCATTAAGCCTAACATGGCGTTTAACTATGGTCGATTCGCAGATCAGAGTGGTCGAGCCCGGAGCCGTTACAGACACTGTCTTGCCTTCGGATTTGATTATAAATGATGGGAATAAGAGTTTACAATTGAAAACAAAGAACAATTGTGAATGTGTGACGGTACATGAAGTATCTTTAAATATCTTATAATTTTAATTTGTAATCTGAAAAAATATTAAAAAACCATATTAAAATGTATGACATTATTAACCTAAAATTAATATTAAAAAAATAGTATCAACGAAAAATAGCAAAAATGCTAATAATAATTGTAAAGCTCAGTTTTCAAAATTTTGTGATTTGTATACATTAAATTTAAATTGGAAATAGTCATTATTCAAAATTCCAGTGTATAACGATAGATTATTTGTCACACAATTAGCTCATTTGTAAAAATGAGAATGTTAGGGGACCGTATATAAGATTTAATTTGAAAATTCATATCCTGGTATTTCTAGTAAATTTCCAAATATACTAGCTTATGAAAGTTGACATAATAAGAATGAAGTGTATCTCATTCTATATTTGATACAACCCCTCATCTTTTTGCTTCCTTTTGGGAACAACGAATTTCGAGCTCATTCTATCGACGATTACTATCAGAATTTTCAAGCTATGTTTTTGAGACTTTCATAGAAGTTGGTCTATATATTTAGCTAATATATTATGCACAGTATATTTTGATTGAATTCGCGCATGCGCAGTGAAACAATATTTAGTGAACCCGCTCATTTTTCATACAATTTTTATTATTTTTTAATTCTGATTGCAGGCTGTTGTGTACAATTTTGTTTGTCTTATTTTCTGAAAATAACTTGTTTTTATATTAAAAACTCTGCAAATTATAAGCAAAAAACTTGATAAAATTTGGGACTGTTTTTATAAAAACCTGAATTTCTCTTCGAATATACATGTTATCTTCTAAAAAATGAACCCAAATTATTACAATAATCCACTTAATCATAATCTACAGTGTGAATGCTTTTGCAATATCAGTTTTTACAGGGTTATCCAAAATATATTCGTTTTTCTTCAATTTGTTGACGGCCCCTTATGGGGTTTCGGGAAAAAATCTTCACGGAAATATATGACGTCTATCATGTTGTTTGCACTCCTGAAGTTTCAGGATAATTCCTGATGTATCTTTCCAGATATTTAACAAATTATAATAAAAACAACTGCGTCTAATAATTTGGCCAGGGACTGTAAAGTAAAATGTGGTGTCTTTCTGTCACTCATAACATGTCCACTCTACATTTATCTTTAGATTCATCTAACCAACTGCATTAAACAGTTAGTTAGGTATCACGATTGCATCCTGAATTAAACAAGAGCTCTACATAAACAAAAAATTACTTTTTTATTTACTTATTTTTTTATATCATTTTCCGGTGAGAATTGTATATTATCTCAGTTATGTTAATTTAGGATGAAAATTGAATATTTATTGGGAATACAATTGAATTAATAATTTTAAATAAATTTTGTTCAGAAATCCTATTAACTACTCGAATGAGATTAGTGACTTACATGTCATGTTCGTTATATCCAAGCTCAATTAGATATGTATCATATTAGTTTGTAGTCGGAAGAAACACAATTCATAAACAGATAATTAAAATGACTATAAAAATAAACGAATATATTTTGTTATGTAAAGCGTTTTTTTGTAATACGTACAAATTCTGTTCTTGAATGAAATATTTCCATATACTTTGTTTATATGCGAAATAACCAGGTACTTGAAAGCAAAAGTTAAAATGTACTATTTTTAATGAAGTCATTTCGATATTTAGCATTTACCATGTTTGACAGTAGAAAGTCTCAACCTTTAGACGATTTAATGGAAGCGCCGACTCTAAAACTAGGCATTCTGAACCAATGCTTAGAATAATGTTTTCAACACTTCGATATAACTGCATAAATGATGTCCGAGGAGCATCGCATTTGGATTTATTAAAACAGAGACAGGCAGACAGACTGAACTAGAAATAGAGAAAGATTATCTGTTTTCTTTCATATTTTAAAGCACTACAACATCTATCTGAATAATATATATTTAGAAAATTGATTAAGTATGGGGAGCCTTTTATTCCGAAATAAAAAAATTAAAACAGATGAAATGCCTCATAACCAGCTGATGCGAATTTCAGGCAAAAAAGTACTTTTTTTTCAACGGATGTGGTGAATCTTGAATTAAATGAGCAATTTTCTCACGTCTTTCCAAGTCGTGAAAAGAATGGTCTTCACAAACGAATCATAGTTTTGAAAACAAACTCATTATAGATCACCAATGTTGTTGAAAATTCTGAAACCTCCATCACACCAATAGCATTAAGCACCCACAGAGATACATGATGTGCTGATGTGTCGAAAAATAAATGCTGTTATTTTTCCATATTCATTAACATTTATTCAACTAAACAGTAGCATTAGAGATAACATTTTTCGGATTTTATGAAGGAATTAATTGCGGCCATAAATCTAAACGCTTTTATACGAAATTTTTGTTTACGTTATTTCGTACTTTAACTCTTCAATTAAAAAATACAAATTTATGTTCACCGAAGATAATAAATTGCTGGTGCATATTTAATTTGTCTTTATACTTCTCATAAAAAAACGAAGTCTATGACTATTATATATGTTTGCTTTGTCAATGAGCTTAAATATAGGATATGGCCAAGTATTCTGTTATCCTTGGCATTAAGCGATGCAGTTTTTAAACATGGAATTGTGAACACTACAAAACCGATGAACTCTTAATAATATCTTTGTTGAACCCACTTTTCGTGCTGCAGTAGCTAAACCCATACGATAGTGGATTCTTGCTCGAATATTTGGAGCTTAGAATTAATTGGATCTCCAAATGTTTGGACGCGATTTCATTATTTTCCGGTTCCAGCTACTGTAGCATCAAAAGTTCATTCAACAAAACAAAATTTTTAACTGTGTACCATCGGGTCTTTCTTGCTATTTTAAATACAAGCCTGTAAGATTATACCGCTGAACATTTTTTGTGCTCAAAATTACATGATTTTATTTATTTATATATTTTCATTTCTATTTTTATATTTATTCTCGATTTTCTGAACATTTTCCCACACTAATAAGTCTTTTAATACCGCATTACATGCGAAATATTTTAGAAATACTAACAAATAATTTATCTTAATTCATTTTTTTTTTTACTTTGTTGTAAAAGAACGTTCGAAATTTCAAATTCAGTAATTCATTAAATATAATAAATATTAAGCTGAAATAAATTGTATATTTGTAAGAAAGCTCAAATATTTTGTGTGCAGTAATTTTTACCAGTTTAAATTTTAATTAATAAATGATAGAGCATAGTCTCAACCGGTAAGGATGTTTAAAATAATTTTAAAATAAAATGTAAATATTTTTTTTTATCCTTCAAAAATTAAACAGAATGAAAAACAAAATATGAGGGATTTGGATACATCTCTAATAGTTACTTTCAATATTCTTACAATTTGCGACAGAACAGCAGTATGGTAGTGACGAAAATTTGGACGAATTTTAAAATTACTGTTTACAGAATTCTTTAGCTATCTTTTGTACTTTTATATAAAAGATACGAACTGAAGTCTAGCATTTTTTAGATGCAGGTTTAATTTTCTACAGGAAAATTAATAACTAAAAATATTTGCAAACAACATTAGTCAAGAAAGAATATCATCTAATTTATTCCATCAAAGTTACGCTAAAAATTGATCTAAGATAGCAAAGACAAAACAAATTATCAATCATATGTTAACTGCATTCGCCACCTACTGAACCTGAGCGCTGACACAAAAATTGATGCAGTCGTAGGCGGAAATTTTTCCGCGTGTGTATGGTCCCTTGAAATTCAATACCAATAATTTCTAAAAGTTTTCTCCGCCTTATTTGTCTGAGATTCAATAAGTTAATACTGGGTGTAAAATTAGAGGACCGTACAAAGGTTTTACAAAATCAGCCCACGGGAGCCGGCATTTTTGTGTCAGCGCTCAGGCCTAGTATTCAGGGCGCGCTGCTGCATTAGAGGATGACATCATCTGTTTTGGGAAAAAAAATGGACAAAGAAAAATAAATTTTACATTTGAATTTGAATTTTGCTTTTTAATCCTAAATAAAAAATAAACCCGTGCAGAAACAATGTCCCACTTTATCTTTATTGTACGGTTTATTATTTTTTTATTATCATAGTTGAGCACGATATGCGGTATTTTCTGTTTGTGGCAAAACTAATCCCATCAAAAACGTCACCTGTAAAAAATGCAGCCAAGTCTCGTGACTCTTTTACCGTAAAAAGTTCTGAGATCGTGTAAAGCCAAGTTTAACTATCTTATTAACTCTGAAATTTTCTTTCACAAATCACTCCTAGTCTCTACATCTTTAGTTATTATTTTGTGACTTGGCAATTACGAAGCACAGGGAAGTTATTACACCTTACTATTTTATGGGACAGGATGGGATAATTTCATTAAGGCTAATAATATACGCACAGGGAAGTTATTACACCTTAATATGTTATGGGATGGGATGGTATTATTTGATTAAAACTAATTATACACATCACATTCTCGTGCTACGTAATTGGCAAGTCACAAAATAATAATTAACTAAAGATGTAGAGACTAGGAGCGATTTGTGAATGAAAATTTCAGAGTTAATAAGATAGTTAAACTTGGCTTTACACGATCTCAGAACTTTTTACGGTAAAAGAGTCACGAGACTTGGCTGCATTTTTTACAGGTGACGTTTTTGATGGGATTTCACTTCTTTTTGTAAGTAATTCTCCTTTTCTTGATTTTGGGTTCTTTTTTGGAGATCATCCACTGATTTTCGCTAAGCCTACACTGTGTCCCTATTATTTGCCGGTACCAAAAATTTGAATATTTACACAAAAGTACAGTTTAGGATAAAAAGAAAGTCAAAATGTATTTTCCGAAAATTTCCAATAAATCAAACTATATTCGATTTTTCGATGTTTTATTTTTCATTTTTTTAGTCTTTTTGTTTTATTTAAATGGATTGTTAATTTTTTCCTTTTCTTTGTATCCTAAACCCTACCTTTCTGCCAAATGTCAAGCTTCTAGGACTACAAAATCGAATTATTTTCAAACTTTCGACTTTTTATGAATTTATTGATACTTCGATTTTACTTCTAAGTTTCCTGATTGTCACGCGAATATAGTAATTCTTTGATCCGTCTTCTTAGGATCATTTACGTTCAATTTAGAGATAAATAAAGATAATCTTAGATTTTATTTAGAAAGGACTATCGAGCCACAACCAGCCAGTAATGTCGGGAGGGGAGGGGGAGCTGTGAAATTTTTTGTTGGGCTAACATCATTTAACAATCCATGTTTCATATGCAAATTAAATAGTGAAATGAAACAAACATGTCTATAAAGAAACCGCCCATAACGTAGCCAGTCTATAGCGGAACTTTTCTATAACGAAAATCGTAAAAGAAAGAACAGTAAAGCATAATCCGGGGAAAATAACATGAAACAATTAAGGACGGTGTACTAGCTAATAGGACAATTATCTTAAAACTCATGTTTCTAGCACTACAAAATCGAATTGTTTGCGAATTTTCGATTTTTTACTGTTATTTTGATTTTTCGATTTTATTTTCGAAGTTTACAATTTTTTTATTTGTTCCTTTTGTTGAATCGTAAGTACAATGGAACTCCAGTTATACGTTTTCCCCGGGACCGGACAAACGAAACGTATAACTCAGTAAAACGTACAACTCAATTAATGGTTTACCTGAACAATTTTTAAAATATGTCGTGAAAACTTTGATCCGCTGAGGAGTTTGCTACCTTTTATATTGAAAACAGAAGTTTCCTAAGTAGTACTGCACCCATGACATAAATTTTTGGAAATGGAAATGAGAAAAAAAAAAGTACATAAGAGAAGTACACATGAAGTTATTTCATCATAAAAGCTTTATTAAAATTATTTTTAATACACATAGAGTACTTAAAAGAAATTGTTGGAATCGCCTTGGTATTTATCAAAAGACATTTCAGTAGTTTACTGATTCTTGTTGAAATAATCACAAATCTTCGGTTGTTTCTTTTCGGCAGAGCCGACACTGAACAGCAAACTTTGAATTTCTGTTAATAATGCAGCCGCCTTATGGTTATTGCTTTTACTACTGAACTGACGAACAGTTTTCTACGTCAAAATCTTTCACATCAGCTCTGAAGTTTGAGTGGGATCTTTCAAATCAGACTCCAAAGAAAGTCAGACTCCTCGGCCGCGTCGTCAGTGTTTCCAGTTTCAAAATGGACAAATGAAAAATAAATTCGTCCGGGGATGCAAAAACATAACGTATAACTGAGGGAAAAGGGTAATTCAAAACGTATAACTCAGCTAATTTTTAATGGCAAGTGGTCGGGACCGCTGAGTTGAAACATATAAGTGAGGGAAACGGACAACTCAGGTAACGTATATCTGGAGTTCTACTGTACTACCTTTACACCAAATTTTAAGTTTCTAAAACTACAAGATCGAATTGTTTTCAGTTTATGATTTTTTTCGATTTTTTTTTCTAATTTTCCGGATTTTTTTAATTTTTCCTTATTTTGTATCCTAAATACTACCTTTATTGCAAATTTCAAGTTTCTAGCGCTACTAAATCAAATTATTTTCAAATTTTCGATTTTTTAATTTTTTTTTTTCGAATTTATTGTGTTTTAATTTTTTTTCTGTATCCTAAACACTACTTTTACGCCGAATTTTAAGTTTCTAAAGCTACAAGATCGATTTTTTTTTAAATTTTCTTCAAAATTTCCAGACTTTAAATTTTTTTTTTTTTTTTTTTTTTTTTTTTTTTTTGTATCCTAAATACTACTTTTATTCCAAATTTCAAGTTTCTAGCTCTAAAAAAAAAGAATTGTTTTGAAATTTTCAGATTTTTTTGAATTTTTCCATTTTTTTATTTTATTTTCGATTTTTATTGTGTTACTTTTTCTTTTTCTGAATCCTAAACCTTTACACCAAATTTTAAGTTTCTAAGACTGCAAGATCGTATTATTTTCAATTATCAATTTTGTTGGAATTTGTTGAATTTTCGAATGTTTATTTTCGAATTTTCTGGATTTTTTGATTTTCACTTTCTTTGTATCCTAAACGCTACCTTTACTTCAAATTTCACGTTTCTAAGGCTACGGGATCTACCTAGTCTTTTTGATGAGGTGTGAGTGAGTGAGTGAGTGAGTGACAAAAAAATCGAAATTTTGAGTCTGCACTAGAAAAGATATAAACATGGAAATTTAAATATGGGAGGTGGAAACGTCGAAATACAATAGAACAACAACAACAACAAAATTATAAGAAATGTGAAGCTTAAATTGAACCCTTAGTAATCGCAAAATAAAATCAAACATTAAGTGGCTATCTAACTTGGCAGGTCATTTCGACAGAAGAATTTTTAAACAAAGCCATTTTACAAATTCGAATGTTTGTTTTCTTGCCCCCATTTTCTCTGGCAGATGTATTTCGCCTTTTCGCATCAGGAACTGTTATAATTTTTGTAGGTGATAGCATTCATTAATTGAAAAATTGGCTTCTAATTTAGAAAATGGTAGTCTATTATATCATTTTGACTCAATAAATTTTTTTTTTATTGAAATGTGTGTTTCGTTTAATACATGATGTTTTTTTCTTCTCTAAAGTTATTCGATTTTAAATATCTTAAATCTATTCAAATTGAAAATATATTTTCCTTTAAATTTTAATGACAAAAAACGTAACAGAGTTACAAAAATCTCGATTATTTTATTTTTTCTTTCTGAACTCAGTTCCAACCATTTAAATTTATTATAACACTTGCATAAGAAATAACAAATAAATCGCATCTACAAATGAACTACCATTGAATACAAAATGAATCATTAAAATTTCATTCAGTAAAGTGCTGGTCTTATATTTTAAATGCACATCATGTATAAGAACAACTATAATAAAATCATAAGTTTCTTACCTCTGTTCCTCTTTTATTCTCTGAAGAAACATGTCGTCTTTCCAACCCAGTATTGGCAAGAAAGAAACTATCGCTGCCACTATCCACACTAGAAAAATCATTATTCCAATTCTTTTTCTACTTCTTTGTTGCATGTAGTCAATGTTTGTCACTGCCCAAAATCTGTCCAAAGCTATTGCCACCAGGTGAAGTATGGAAGCTGTGCAACACAAAACATCTGCTGATGTCCAAACCTCACACAATTCAGAGCTCAGTATCCAGTTTTGATCCATCAACTCATAAAGTGCTCCTAGCGGCATTACAAGACAGGCAACCATGAAGTCAGCGAATGACAGCGAGAATACCAGATAATTGCCCACAGTTTGTAAATTTCTTTCACGGCAAATAGCAGCCATAACAAATACATTTCCAATAATAGTTACAATAATCAGCAATCCTAGTGATATCGACAAAGGCAAAAGCGTCGTCAATGGGATATCGATGGGAGAATAAATTGTATTTGTAAAATTGAAGTTGTTTGTATCTGAGATGGTATTCTGCAGTTTTATACTGTCAATATGGTACAATTCATCAGACGAATTTGTGGTATTTAAGATGATAAATGATTCGTTTAGTAAATCCGCCATTTTTTGTTGAATATATTCAAGTTCTCTAAAGCAATGCAAATAATAATGATTGAACGAAACTTTGCACACACGAACACATTATTGAAGAAATAAAATTGACTGTATTTTAAATGTACTGTCAACGATTACGCAATAGCACATTATATATTTATATATATATATATAAGAATAATTTTAATTCAAGTTTTTAAAAAATTGTAAATATTTGCACATCATTAAACTTAGCAATGACACAACAGCTTATGTTCGAAAAGGATAAATTTTGATTTGAAATGATTTGACTGCTATAGTAAATATTAGCATATAATGAATAACAACATAATATTCATAGTTTATAATCTCATGAAGAGTAGCTTGTGTCCAGTCAGTATTTGCGATTTTTGGGATGGAAATTAAAATAGACCTCTTTAATAAAATGGTAATCTCATATGAATATTCAATTCTGATTTTTTCTTCGAAATTGAGTACTAAGATAACAATCAGCTATTCAGTTTTTAATTATATTTTCTTTTATTAAAATAAATAAATAATTCTACTTCTACTTCTTTTTCATACTTGACTAAGTATTCAGAAAACAGATATTACAATCTCTTAATTTCATTTCAGTTTCAGACAACTGTAAAATTACTTAAAATTTAAATATAACTATGTTTCTTATTTTATATTTCATATTGCGTCAAAATTAATTCAGGTAGTACCTAGGAATATGGAAGAGTATAGTGACATTTCGTTGTTATTACATATATTTAAGCCATTGTTTTATTTATAGAATTGAAGGTTAAAGAAAATTCCTTAACCATAAGTTATCTCCTTGATGAAATAGGTACGAATTATTTTGTTTAATATTTTTTTGGTACTTCTTGAACTATTTATTTTTTCAGCTTGGAATGTACCAAATCACATTGATGCTTGTATATATTATCTGCGTGATAACTATTGCATGTCTTTCTGCATAACTGAATGTCCCTCGGATTTCACTTCAACCTAAAATAGAAAAATGTTGTTATCAGAAAAAAAGGCATTTCAAAAAATATTATTCTCCTAATTAAATAATGATTTAATAAAACAAGAAGTTCATACTTCATCTTTCACTTTCTTTTCAGATTCTTTATGACAATTCAATATACAAAATAGTTTAAACATTTATACCCTAAATTATGAATCAAGAAATTGCTCCACATATATAATTACCTTACTTAATTTCTGAAGATACATTAGAAAATTTTTGTAATAATAATATGAAATTTAGATAAGTTTTTTTCATCAAAACTGATTTAATAAATCGGCGGTTATAGATCTTTATGCAAAATATTTAAAAGAATATTTAGATTACTTAACAAAAAATACTGTAATAGAAATTTCACAATTCTTATGAAAAAATGTAAATATATGTATTGCGATTGTAACTATAAATGGAAAGGATGTTGCAGTTGCAAATTTTTCGTATGACATTCCTTTATAAAAAAAAAGCAACACCTGTGTAAATAGCTGAGAAAACAATCACTTAAAAAATATTTAACTTCGACTGTTTCGTTATGGTTTCTAAAAGTTAGCGAGCAACAGTAAAATCCACTGGTATTAATAAACAGATTAAATAAAAGTTTTATTATTTTTTTTTACGGTACTTAAAATTACCGTCGGAGCATAAAGAGTTAAGATATATTTCGTTGGATATATTTGTTTTACAAATACAACAGCATAACAGAAAAAAATAAATATATACGTTTAGTATTTCAGATATAAGAGATCTGACTGACTGAATTATTCATTTTCCGATAATACTTTTTTAATGTTTCTTTTATGTAAAATTTTTGTCCAAAATATACTTATTGATTTATTTACTTCAAAAAGTAAAACAAAAGTTGCAACATTCATAAATTCGCAAAAACATGATATGAAATTCAAAATACTTTGTTTATCTCTGACGTAAGAAAAGTCAAAATTCAAAACATAGAACGAAAATAAACTTTTAAAAAACGTATGATTCTGTAAAACAGTGGCGTAGTTGTAACTTAACCTCTCACAGAAAGGGTCACAGTACCTATAAACATGCCTAAAATCAATAATCTGTTTTAACGTACTATTGTTTAATAACAATTTTTGAACACTGTGCAAAAAACCTCATTTAAACCTGTACGGTTGTCTGAGTTATATTAAGTTTAAACAAAACGCTATAACCGAATTACATTATTACTATTTAAAACTTCAAATTAATTTATTTCAAAAGAAGGAATTCTTAATGTATGCGCACTGTTATTCTGAAACCATTTAACATAGGTTCAATCAATTGTTACAATGTATGCATTTTTTGACAGCCCGCAAGCTAAAACAAAAAATAAAGTTGAATTTAAAGCAAAAACTACATTTTAAAACTATGTAAATCATTGAATTAAAAAAAATATACTACACACACACACACACACACACACACACACACACACACACACACACACATATATATATATATATATATATATATATATATATATATATTAATGAAACTTTTTTGCAAATATTTTGTTTTTAGCTTGTACTTTGTCCATACTTTCACCTTGCCACAATTTTATGAACTTACATTAAAGCAGTACTTCCCAATCTTTTTTTGGCCACGCCCCACCAAAGCATCTTTCAAATCATGATGCCCCTCCCTTCCTCTGTAACAAATAATTCTTATTAAAATGAATTCTTATTCACATGGAAGAAGCCTAAAAGGGCTCTAACAATTACATATCGATGCATACACTTTAAGCTTATAGAATACGTAATATTCTTATCACAAATATGTTTGTAACATAATTTTATACATGAAAAGAAGACTTTCATCTTCGCATTTATATCTAGATGAATTTTGTTGTTTCTTATTACTTTACCTCGGTGTGAAACAAAAGTATTTTGTTGGTCTGTATTTTTAATTTGAGAGCATTTTTTGAAGAGACTCACATTTAGTATTAAATATGATATATTTTGTGACTAATTTTAGTACCTCATTTACAACAGGTGGAAATGTTTTGAGCACTGAAATCTCTCTTTGAAAGCACAATCATAGCTACCAACTGCTGCGATTTTTTTGGCATCACTATTTTCTTTAAAGATTCTTTGCCTTATTTTATCGCAGAATTTTTCGATTTAAAAAGGAGATGTGTGTGCTTAATTACTATTGCCAAAATATCTTAGCAGTTGACAGCTATGAACACAATACACAAGAATCATTTTCACAAGTCATACATAACAAGAATCAGTAGTTTCATGCGTAAAAGGTGACTTATCTGACATATCAAAGAGCGAAAAGAAATAAAAGACTAATTACAGAAATAGTCAAAAAAGTTGTCTAAAATTCTAAAATCATGCGAATCAGAAAAGTTATAGAGACATTTTTTTTAATATATATATTTTTCTCTTTTGAATTTTGAAATTGGAATGTGTAATTTTTATGTTTAATCTAAGACGTTACTTTTACAAAAGAACTAATAGGAAATGCGATCATAACAAATCTGGAAATGACCCCTAAAAAAATTAAATTGCCCCTGTGGGGCGTACGTCCCACGTCGGTAATCACTGCGTTTAAGGGTTGCAAAGTAACAGTGCGAGGAGTCTCAGGATTCATCATATTACGCTTCTTTTCTGCTTGCAGTCGGGTATATATAAATAAATAACTTCGTGTAAAAACAGTGTAAAAAAAAAGTAGCTTTGTGTAAAGGTAGTTTTATAGTGCATAAATTTACGTGATACTAGAATTAACAACCCTAGTTTAGACTCTCCTTGGTGTAAAACAATATGTTAAACTGTATTGATCTATAAAGTGCATTTTTAATGGTAATAATAGACGTATTTTTCATGGATATTCAAGGACGGTTATGTTTTTTAATTATATCGTATTATTATTATGTTTATTCCCATTTGGAATACGTATGATTGTTTTCGTATTTCTGATTAAAGTAGTCTGTTTTCGTGAATAAAAAGCGAGTTTTTATTAAAGCTTTCCTTTTTCACATGATAGATTAAAAAGGCCCCACAGAAACAAAAGCCTCGTGTATTAACCAACATATTAGGTGGGTCGCAAAATATTTTCGAACTTTAAGGTTGGTCCCATAACAATAATCTTTGGGAACTGCTGAAATAAACGATATTGGTAGGTTTCAATTTGCCGCGAAATCGGATTTTTCAAAATCCTATCGACCAATGCTCACATATATAGGCATTTTCGCACCAATAAATTAGTAGAGAATACAGTTCTTCCGTATGTAGGACATGCATTTTGTTAACTGGGTGAAATTTTAACTGTTATAACAAATGTATGAATATATATCGCAGTAAATTAGGGAGATTTATAATGTAGGTCTACGTCTTTAATCCAGCAGTATATTATTTACCTTGAATTAAAAAAAACACTGTTCATAGCAATATAGGGAAACTTATTTTTAGAATTTCTATCGTAATATGGTTAATTAATGGTAATGGTTTCTTGAATCTGTTTTTATGAACGATTCCACATTAGTCACTCTTACTTTCATTTGTGGAAAAGAAATTTGTTATATGTATCTATTAAATTGAAAGTTGTTCAATGTTAGTATGTACGCAACTTATGAGATATACATTAGTATATAATAGATGCAAGCATTTAAGAATACATTCGGACAAGGAAGAAAAAAGTCCCCGTACATTGTAATAACCAAAAAGTCACAGAAAAATAATCAGAAATAACCATTCGACTGGACGTTATGTCTTCTTTCAACTTATGTTAAAAAGATAAACTTAAAACTTAAGGAGTTGTCTTTATACTAAAATTGCACCAAACTCTGACATTTTCAACATGCAGAACTGTTGACATATTTATTTTTGTTTTAAGGAATGTTTTACCTTAGGATACCAAGTGGGAAGTACAGTAACCCCTCGTTATATTGCGCCTCCGTATATCGCGCATTCGGCTATTTCGTTGTTCCCCTATAAATTTAGTTTCTCGGAAAAGCATATAAAACTTTTGAAACGTCGAAATCTAAGCATATAACTGAACTCCAATTAGTTCATTTTCGTTCTTTCACTTCCAGTGACAAGCAGATAATCCAAGAAAATTAAAAACAAACAACTCTGTATTTTTATTTTCAGAAAATACTATAAAATATAAATCAAATGTATACTGTATGTACGGTTATGCATTTTTTTTACGTTTTAACATCTCTTTTGTGTTGAACTTGTAGCTTGTTTGAACAAGTATTAAATCGAAAACTTCCTAGCTTAATTTAGGGATCTTTATTTTATTTTTATAAACACTCTTCTCGCCCCCCCCCTCGGTATATCGCGCTTTTTTCTTATCTTCCAAGTAGCGTGATATATCGAGGTGTTACTGCAATTAGGTCAAATAGTTTAGGAATTTTGAAGATTTAAAGTTCCGAACTTCTGGTGTTAAACTCCTTTTTAACCCCTTGAAGGGCACCAGTATATTATATATACCACTTAATTTTAATTCCAAAATGCCACAATGACACCAGAATTTTATAATAAAATTTTGAATTTATAAGGTACACGCGGAAAAGTTTTTACTTACATTTAAAATAAATTCGTTCGTGAATCCTGGTGTCAATCAATCATTTCAATATTTTAGCTATAAGAGTACTTTGCCCCTAAAGGGGTTAATCAATGCAAAACAGATTGCAATGCTGATAGTTTTTAAAGTATATCTCAAAATTGACTTTCGGTTTATCTAGAATTTTTTAATTTGGTTCGAAGTCAAAAATCCGAAAATCATTAATTTGTAATTCTATGTTGATGTATTACGTGATTTTCCATAATCGGGATTTCTAAAGCGAGAATATAAGTGTTCTATTTTTTTTTTCATTTTCAAGTACGGAACCTTAAAAATTGATCGTTGTCATATTTATCATTAATATCCGCAAAGCTTCATACGACAAACATATAATTTTACATTTAGTATGATATGTTAGCATCTAATTACATACAAATAAGCATTTTGCAATTAATATAATTTAACATTCATATTCATAATCAGTTGGTAAATGCTAATTTAATATTTTTCAATTTATTTCAGGAAATAATATATACGTTTTATGTTTACACTTTCGCCATTTTCTCTCGAAACAATATCCATATATATTTTTTTTAAATCAATTTAGATTTTACTTATTAAATTTACTGAAGATAAAATTATCTCAACATCACATAGAGGATCAGTGTAAAACACATAAAACTTTGTGGAGAAACTTAATTAACAGTAAAATTCTATTTATTACATTTCCTAGGGGTTTTTTTTCTTTCTCCAAAACAAATTATTCTGCTTCATTTTCAGTTTTGAAAAAGTGTTAATTATTGTTTGAAAATAAATATTCGTACAAATTACTGATTCTTTTTTTTAAATTATTATTTTGAGAAACTGGAAATGTGAAGTAACATAAAAAAGCTTTAAAATGAAGAATGTTAAAAACGAAATTGTTAATTTCTGAATAGTTAAATAAATTTCTACCGTTCATGAAAAAAGCTCAAAAACACTTTTTATAATAAAATTAATTAAATATTCTTGAAAATATAAGTGGTGTCAAATGTGAAAAAGAATAATGGTCACATATTGTTACATAATATCCATCCATTGTTATTTCTTCACCTTTTATACCTGTCTTCAGAGGATTATCTGCAGTTTTGTCCCTATCTGTCAAACGATAAAATGCCTTTTAAGCTAACTAATGGAACAACCATTTTAAATTGCACAAAAATTGAAAAATCATATTTTTTCCGCCTGACTTTCAATTAGACATATCTGATTTTTCTAGATCACTGATTAAAAATTAAAAATGTGTGTAGAATATTCCTTAAAAGTACTTGTTGTTTTTCAGAAAGGGACTTCTTGGGTTTAAAAAAATAGTTAAGCAATACTGCTTAGGCTTGTCATCAGTTTGTTCGCGTAACGCAACATTCAAAAAGCGCGAAATTGATTTTAATGCACTTTTTTAAAAATATGCTCACTTTGTATCTATATTAAAATGCACGCTACCTGTTATCTCGGTGGAATAATTTAATACAGGGTGTCACAAAATTTTATGTATCGACAATGAGAGAAGATAGTGAACATCGGTATGAACCATATTCGCATAGGAAAACATGATCGAAAATACCATCTGTAGGAAATACAAGTGACACAAAGACACATTAACAACGCATGAAAAATAATGCAAATCTCATTTTTAAGACTAAACATAAGAGCACATTAATCTAGGGCTATTTTCCATCGTTTTTTATAGTGTTTTAAACAAAATTCATGTAAGGCTCAGTAAATTAAAAATATGATTTGGAATGATATTTATCTGTTGTAATTCCTAAAAATCCCAATTCAAAATCTAATAGAATAATAAATTTAAAGAAAAAAAATAACTCTATTTTAAATTATTGTGTTAGTTCAAAGAGCCACTGGAAATAGTGGGAATTTTAGGTAATAAAGAGAGAAAATAATCGAAATCCAAAAAAAGTGTAATTTATTCTATATAACATGTAATCACAGCAGTTAACATGAATGATATTTGGAATATTTTCATTATATTTTGCTTTGCATGCAGCACGTGTTGACTTCAGTTCATTTATAAAAACTGAGCTAATATCTGATTGCGCAACTTCTTTTCTAGAGTGATTATGTATCATCTTTTAGGTGTTGAAATGTTTCCTCAGTTTTATTTAAAACATTACCTCCAAACTACTTTAAATCATACAAGGATAAATTATCAATTACTTAAGATTTTAGAGATATAATATAAAGAATAATTTGTTTCTACACATAACTAAACGACGCTTATCTTCTAATTAAATCGTTTTTAAGTTATAAAATATAACGTTTTCCTGAAAAAAAAGTTCAAAAAAATTGCTTGCACCATGTACGTTTAACAGACAGCAATCAAAAATAGAGATTGCTTCAGTTACTCATATATTTAAGTATACAGGTGATTCCAGTTATCGACCACAATCAAAATTATTTCATAATATTTATTAGAATAGTTGCTATCAAGCATTTAATCATTTTTAAGAATGGTGCAAAGTTACCGCTGCAGATGTAAAGTAGATTTAGATTACAAACGGAAAACACAGAATGTGTTTACGTTTCCGAGTCTTCATACAGTGCCTGACATAGATAATTGCAGAGTTTGTTGAGCATTTTTAAGGATATCTGGAGTTTCGAAGATATTAAAAGTGACGATGTCGAATCTTGCTAAAGGTAACTGCAACGGTCGTTCAATACGCAATAGATTTCAAGGTCACATAAAGGAATCAATGTTAGTTAAACTACGTTAATGTGAATGCGCTACCTATACGTTTTCAATAGGCATGATGTTCCCATCGGAGTTGTCTACTTCCACTTAAATTTTGAGATAACTTCAATGTACTAAAAAACTGATAATATATATATTCCCATCCTATACTTTTGAAAAGACATAGCTCTGTCAGTATGTAAAATAGGTATAGAAAATCAAAACAACAAATTTTTGTTCTCTCCCGTATTAACCTGTTTTACAGTATTTTTACAGCAACTTTTCCGGCCATAAGCATGAGTACTAGGGGAAATCTACAAAATATTATATAAACATACTTTGTATATTTATTTATTTAATTCAACATAATTTCATTGCTTACATTTTCTGTCTTTATAAGTAATTTTTTTTTTATCAATACATGAATGTCATATGTATTTTTAGAATGAAAAGGAAAATACATTCAACGGCACTGAAAAAAACATTTAACCATAGAATGAAGAATAGAATGCAACATTTCTTAAAATGATTTTATGCTTTATTATAAAATTGCCTCCGTGCGATGTATCAGAAAAGCAGTATAAAAACAAATTTACAGTTTAAAACAGCGAAAGAGTATAAAATTACTCTTGTAAAAGAAATAAAAAACATGGCTGACGTAATAAAAGATAATTAAGTAGTGTTTGTAGGAAATTGGATAGTTATGTTTTCGCGAGTTAATGAGATTAATTGAAATTAAAGAATATGTGTAAACAAAAAAAAAAAGTAAAATAGAGAAACATGCTACAATTGTTATAATATTGAGAATATAATAATTAAAATAGTTAGGAAATTATTATCGATGGGAAACATGTGTAAGAATAAATAATTATTCTTACAGCAAAATGTTGAATTTCAAAAAGTACTTTAATAACATTCAGAAAACGAAAATGTATCTTAAAAGCGAAAATACAGTAATATTATTGCTTACTACACATACATTTTAATTTAATAATCAGAATTTAGAAGCTTCTTTTTTCAATGTATAGAAATAAATTCTAGTTAAACTTAAATAGAATTTATGTTTATATATATATAAAATATATATTTAAATATTAATTAAATAAATAATTTTAAATTAAAAATAAAATTTTATCAATATTAATTAAATATTAATTAAATATTTTAAATATTGGAGTTTTTTTTATCTTCCCAAGTTTTCTGATACTCTCATGGATATACATTTCGTCCTCGGACGGAAATGTGAAATTTGAGCACAAAAACATACATGCACATCACAGCATGTTTAAAACACTTAAAAATTTAGGTAAAACAAAACATGCCACATTTTATGATAATATTCTATATTGTTATGAAAATATTCTAAAACTTTTCCGCTGATCGTTGACAACATAGTTTTCTATTGAATGCAATAAGGAAACTATATGTTTATGTATATTCTTTTATTCCTGTTTTGGAAATGACATTTGTTGAAAATAGCGAATGAATTTTTTAAACAGAAAATGTTACACTAAATATATTTTGAATTTGTTTTATGTCATTTCGGATAACATAAATTTGTGTTATGAATATGTCTCAAATGTTTAGCGAAATTATTACTTTCAATTTGTTTTCCAAAATTAATTTCGTTTTTAATAAATCCGTGTGTAAATTTACAAGTGTTTGGAATATTTATGCATGTGTATTCAAATATAATAATAATTTTTATCTGACGAATACGACATTGTATTAGATTAATCTCATGCATTTCTAGAGCTGGTAATTTGCACTTTTTGAGATTTTTCTTATTAAGTGAAGTATCATACAGAATCAACAACCTGATTAAGATTTTCTTGAACATTTACATTCATGGAATAGCTACGCACTAGTAGGCTGATTGTTACGACGAAATTATATATTTTTCGACTTATTTAGTAGCTTAGTAGCAGAAATTATGTCATTGAATAAAGCGAAGAATATTTTTTTTCAAATTTAGGTGTGATAATTGGCTTGCTGATACGCAAATATTCCATCACTGCTCTTAGCATATGATTATTTCGTGTATACCTCCCTTCCTGTGTTGCCATTTGGGCTACTTTTTTATCCATATTTTCTGACTGCTGCCACTTTTTAAAATATTAATATCCCCTTATTGAATCCATCATTAGTTTGTTATTAATTAATATGAATATTTTTATTTTAAAAAAGTGGAAGCGATCAAGCAATCTAAATAAAAATGTTGTCCAAATGGCAACACTGCTCCCTTATGTCCCGACTTCTGGTAAATTTTATATTATTGGCTAAAAAAAATGTGAATTAAGCAAGTCAACTGTGAATGTTTAAATGTTTTGATAGTATTTCTTTTCCAGAACTACATTTTGCACTAGTTCAAATATGAAAAAAAAAACTTGTAAATGTCGGCTTGCCCTAAAATTCAATTTTTTTAGTTGAAACATTTGTTTTTAAGAATTAGAAAGCTTTCGAGTAACGACAACGATTATCTGGGTATAATTCACTAGACATCAAACATTTTAATTAATTGCAACAAAAAATTAAAAATCAATCGAATAGAATTGCGAAAAATTCAAAAATCGTAGAGGATAAAATTTACTATATTGGTCTAAAAGATTGAAAATAATTCCTTTTACGAAGACAAAAACATCACTGCAAAACGTGAGAAAATGCTAAAAATCACGTAAACAATTCACGAAAATTTGAAAAATTGCAAAAGATAAAATGCTAATAGGCTGTTGGAAATGTTCTGTCGTGTTTAATACTTTTAATACCTGATAATTTTACACGTCAATTGCCGAACAGTATCCGAATAGTTGATGTCGATTAAGGAGCTTCCGAGTTGTAGACAACTTTACGCCCAGACTATTTGTGAGTATTGAGCCGTTGGGAAAAGTTAAGATGTAGTATCCTCCACATTTCATCCTCGGACGGAAATGTGAAATTTGAGCACAAAAACATACATGCACATCACAGCATGTTTAAAACATTTAAAAATTTAGGATATTAGGATATTTAGGAGTAGTTATAACTAACTACTAGTTAAAGTTGAAAAAGTAAAAGATAGGTTTCGGAACATGTTTGTGAAACAGCTAATAAATGCCAGATGGTGAAAAAGGCCGGCAAAGCATAAACAAAAAAAAAAAGGCACTTAAAAGGGCCATACATTTTTTTTTTCTTTTTGGTATAGCTTAGATGTTAAGTTTTAATTAAAAAAATAGATATTTATAATGTGGGAAAAATTACAAAGTGCAAATAAAAGAGAGAAAATTTACAGTTATGGTGAGCAATAATGCTCACAGTCTATAATGTAAGAATATTTTGGAAGTTCGAACAGTTGCCGAAAAGTTGCCGAACAGTTGATGTCGGTTAAGGGGCTTCCGAGTTGCGATCAACTTTACGCCCAGTCTATTTGTGAGTAAAGTGCCTTGTAAATATTGAGCCGTTGGGAAAAGTTAAATGTAGTATTAACCCCTTAATCGTCGCGCCCTTTAAGTGTAGGCTACTTTTTAAAAATTCAGATTGCTTGATTACCACCAATTTTTTTAAGTAGAAATGTTCGTCTTATTTAATAGACAGATAAAATAATGCAAGAATAAAGCCAATAATACTATTTAAAAAAATTGGTGGGAATCAAACAATCTGAATAAAACAGGCGTAACCTACGCTGCCCGTGAATGTCTCGGGTACGACGATTAAGGGGTTAACTGCATAAGAAAGAACAATTAAAAATAGAAGAAAAATTAAACAATGGGATTTAAAAAAAATTTGGAATAAAAAAGTAAAGCAAAAGAGATTAAGGATAGAGTCTATTAAATGGGAAAAAGTAAAATGGTATAGCTGTAGTTAAAATTAACTACTGAAAAAAGTTGAAAAAGTGTGAAATAGGGTACAGCAATCAGGTATAATAAAATTATCATGTATTAAAATTTTACCGGTATTAAAGATATTTAAATTAGGTATTGAAATACGACAGAAGTTTTGCAATGAACTAATACTACTTTGGGCTAAAAGGTAGCAAACGAATTTATTTTATGAATGTCAAAGTATTACCGCGTAAAGCGAAAAACCCTCCTAAAAATCGCTTAAAATATTCGCGAAAAGTCACTGTACGAGTTCCGAATAAACGTTATTGAAAACAGTATAAAATTTACTATAATGGGATAAAATATTGGAACCTGATTCCTTTTACTAACTGGAGAGACAACGCTACGAAAAACGAAAAATTGTTAAAAATCGCATAAATAATTAAATAATAAAGTGTTATGTAAAACACTAAAAACTGATTTTGAGAAGCGTAATGTCAGACACATAGGTATCTTTCCACTAACGCTTGTAGCTCTGAACACTGCAGTCTTCCCAGAAAACAACATAAACGCACAAATAATATTTATAAATTCAATGACGTGCAAACAAATTGCATCACTTTAGGAAAATGCCCCTTTTGCAATATTAACGCACTATTATGTTAGCATAAAATTTATTTAGTTGCTTCAAAGCAACGTATTGCATCATTCCACGTCACTATCACGTCATATAACAATTACGAAGTAATGCATCAACCTGTTTTCATCAATGGAGCGGCAAAATCAGAAAATGACCAACTGTCACAATTGTTTATGCTGTGAATGCATGGTTCCATACTTTCCATTGACATCCTGAAAAAAAAGTGTGGCCGCTGCTTTAGGTAAAGAAGGGTTTTCGACAAGTGTCATCAAAAGAAAAATAAGATGTCATCAATCTACAATTACTAAAGTGATTAAATTGAAGCATGAAAGTGGTGATGTCGAGAGAATGGCCTGATCAGGTCGAATGAGGGTAACTACAACATCTGAAAATCGATATCTGAAGCAGATGTGTCACCATAATGGTAATGCAAGTGCGCTTGACTTAAAAGTTGAATTTTAAAAACGCCTGTGGTGGAAATATAAGTGCACGACTTCCAAATACGGTTTACTTTATGTGGTATGCATGCTTACCCCCCCCCCCCACACACACACTTACACACGTAAAAAACCTTTACTTACAAAAAAAAAGCAGAAGTGGCTTGCTTGCGTGAAAAAAATATTTTCATGGACAAGGGCGCAGTAGGACTCGGTAATTGTTTCAAACGAATCTAACCTCAACTTTCATGGATCGGACAGTAAGCTTTATGTTAGGAAACGAAAAGGTGAATCATATCAGCAAGACTGCATTTCACAGACTGTGAAATTCACAGTGCGACAAATAGTCTGGGGAAGCATTTTCAGAAAAGGAGATGGATGACTGAAATTAGTACTGAACAGCAGTTTTCACAGACATCTTGGAGAAGTGTTTAAAGTCAGTTTTTCGAGTTAATTTTAAAGTTTTAGAAAAACGCAGTTTTAATAACACTTAGCTCCCTGTCATATGAGGAAATTGGTAAGCAGAATATAATTTATTCATGCATGATTTTGTTGTGTCATTTACATGTTTTTATTTCCAAAACATTCTATATTAATAAAGTAATTATCCAATCCATTTCCTGATTTTAGGTGCAGACCTATCTGATAAAATCAGGTATAAAAGGAAATCCCATATAATTGTATGGGATGTTCTCCTAAATTTTTCAATTATTGCTGTAACTTTTTGAGATTTTACGATATTTCACTGGTCTTTTTATATTCGTTGCCCCATAATGTTGACTATCAAATCATGACAAAAATTTTTTACTGTAGTTCGCGCATGCGCAGTCAAAATTTATTTCATAAAAATGCCTATATATCACCAAATATTCAATATATTAATATTTTAATCACAGTATACTCTTTCTGCGATTTTTTTGTCAATGTTTTGGATAGCGGTGTTAAATTCGGCTGAAAACTCTGCTTGCTATAAAAAGAAAACCTTTTGAATTTTTCACAGAAACGTTAAAATCTTCACGAATATATGTGCTATGCTTACACAAATGTTGAACAGGACCTACATAGTCATTTGCTACCGTGACAGATCATTTTTTGCATTTTCTGTTACTTGGATGATCTAAAATATTACTTTATTGTTAAAATTGTTATTCCCCCCACTCCCTAATTGTCCTAACGAGAAAATCTTCACTGAAAAATATAAAGTCAAACATGTTCTTTACATCCTCAAAGTTCAAGGGCATTCCGGGTATTTCCTCACGAGTTTCAGTAAGATATTCCACGAAACGTCTGAAATTGGTCACTGCCCCTTATTTTCTGGACTCCAGTATATAATTACCTAAAATGTAGATACTTTTGTGCTGAGCATGTTAGAGTTTCATTCATCTTGATAGGTATAAAAATAAATCGACTACAGCATTTTCCGCAAATTACGTTATTACCAAACAACGACTGCGTAAACTGTATGGTAAAAAAAAAGTAATCATGTTTTTAATTTCTGATAACTATTAAGTAAATATCAAAAAGATAGGAAAATTAAAAATGTCGAGCAATATTACCTTGCCCAATTCGATTGCCAAAAACAGTGCTGCCACATTGGACGATTTTGTTCCCATTTTGGGGGAATTGGAACCTTTAGGGGAAACGTTTGGGGACTTTTTGGGAAATACCAACATGTTTAGGGAAAAACTTGAGGATTTTTTTTTTTCATTATTTCACATTTTTAGATTAAAGTTCACTTTCAAACGTCTGACAATGCTGACTTTCGATTCGTCGATTTGTCTCGTTGTTTACAGTTTACACGTGTTTTAAGATCTAATTCTAATATCTATTAATGTTTTTGTAATTCGTGTTATTTCCTCCGAAAAAGTAATAGATCTCAATATAAACGCAACTTCGTATTTTATTTTTTATTTCTTAAAAAAAAAAAAGGTTTTATTTGGTGAAATGTTTTGATCCTTTAAAATTTAAAATTTACTTTTTTGAGTAGAAAGTGCGTTCAGAATTTTTTCTAAAAAAAAAAAAAAAAAAAAAAAAAAATACTGATTTGGGGAAATTTTAAGAACTTGACTTTCGACTATCCGGCAACACTGGCCAAAAATGAAATAATAAGAATATTTAAAGTTATATAAATAGAAAACGTGGCGTAATAGTTCCTATTTTGATAACGTTTTTTGTTTCATCATTAATAATATCTTGTAAAACACGTATTGACTTATCTGTTTTGAAAATCGCGTATGCCAGTGTAATTGTTGATTTTGTGGAGTTTGGGTCATTTTTTCGTAGATGGTAAAACAGATCAGAGACTGCCACTTTAAAGTGTGTTCAGAATTGCTTTCATTCAAAATCATTATTTATTCATTCAGAAATCATTTGCATATATTTGAATTACAAATTCTATATAAATTCCGAATTTAAACTTTTAAAATAATTTATATTTTTTTCACTTTTTGATATTAATGACCGAATTCCAATTTAAAATAAGAAAACATGAATTACGAAATCAACCTATTTCTCAAACTTTCCACTATAGACCAAAATTCAAAATTCAGTTTTAAAATCATGATTCTATTTGATTTGCATTTAATTTGTTTAGTATTGATTCTATTTTTTGCAGAATGTGTACATATATATTTTAATGACTTTACATCGCATAAATTCGAATAAAATGTCGATATTGAATGAAATATATTTGCTTAGTGAATTTTCCGTATTTTGTATAACGGACAAATATATCTACATGCAATTTAATTTACCCTTTAGATAGAAATGCATTAGAAATTTAATAGGGAACATATTATATAAGTATGAGTTTAAAATCAATATATCCTTTTGTATTTAAAATTTATATTTTTTAGTTTTATTTTAGCTTAAAATTAAACTGCGTTAAATGCTAAAATTACTAAAAACTAAAATTGTAAATTTTATTACGCTTCGGCCAGGATTTATACACACACAGTGTGCATTTAAAGGAGTCTTTTGTTGGAAAATTGATCTAGTTTGTCAATTTATACAGAATATAACAAAAAAAACTGAAGCAGCTGTTTAGATAAAGCAACACTGAGTTAGAATATGTAAACTTCTACATGCAAAGTTACATCAAAACAATCACTTGTAGATAAAAGTAAGCTGTGGCACCCGGCGCGTAGGCGACCACCGAACACCCGAGTCCTGCGGTACTTATAACGCACCAGTAGGAGCTGCTTCCCACTGCGGATTCTCCAACCTTAAACCCACGTGTCGACGACGTAAGTCGTTGCGATACGCGGTGAAACCCAGTAGGGGAGTCATCACGAGACACTTGGGGACGGGCCTTCGTCCCCAAACAGCTTCGGAGCTGGACACCCAGAAGGGAACCAGTCTCTACGCCTTAAGTCGTGTTTTTCCGACCCATACTTGCTTTACCAGAACTCGAGGCTATGTGGAAACCTACAAAGGTAGTCACAGTTCCCTCTCGTAGTGTAGGTATATTAATATATCTATCTCTGTTGTATAGCAAAAACATGTCAGTGAGTAACACCCACTGCATACTGACGGTAGGAAAACCTGAACCATAAATATCGCTTAAACTGAAAATTTTCCAGTTTCTAAACATCGCACAATTTCAATTTTTACACCGCTGAACAGAAAACAAAATGTTATTTCAAATGTATTCTGTTTGAAAACTGTATCTCTATTTACTGATTTTTTTTTTTTTTTGGTTTTTCATATTATTTTCAAGCATGATTTGTTTTTCAAAATCCATCTGTATTACGTGCAGCTCGATTAAGAAAGATTAACCCGTTTGAACTTAAAACAATATTAATCGTTCAGCATTTGTTTCGGGTAATATTCCATAACAAATGTAAAACCTCATCAATCAATAAATAAAATTATAAAGTAGAATAAAAAAAAACACAAATTTAAAAATAAAGTAATTGAACTGCGAGCTTAAACCATTGAAATTATCACATTAAAAAAAGTTGCTTTATCTTGCGAATTTTTTGTTGATTTCTTTGATTGGAGATGCGACTGATACGTAAGTATATGCTTTTAATAAATTTGAAACCTTTATTTGAATACATTATTGATATTTTTCAAAAAAAAAAATAAAAAATAAATAAATAAAAGAAACGCTTTTCTTCTTGTCACTGAGCAATTAAAAATATACGTTAAATGCAGAAAAAACTTGATTGGATCCATTGGATCCCCTTTTATTACGATATATCATTAATGGTTTATCAAAAGAAAAAAAAATCTAAATTATCTCACTTCGTGGAATGCGAACAAAACTTGCAGAGTTGCTATTGCTATAAATCTACAGCCTCACACGATAAAGACAGCTATACTGTCAATTCAAAATTAATCTCTTTCGGCATAATAATAAGCAAATTATACATACATCAAATAAAAGGGAAGCCATATGATATACATTTGGAGAAATGCTTAAAAATAACTATAGTTTTGTAAAATATGTATGACATGCATTTTAAATGCTATTCTGAAGTCCAAGCTCACTACACTGTAGTACATTCATAAAAGGATTTTCATTTGTAAATGCATAAAATTCGCAGGTATTGTTATTATGATGTCAGGTATTTGAATAGAGATTCCATTTTTCCTATAAAGAAAAGAAACTTTTAACAGAATGTTATCCAATATTGGGCATTCACTCGATTTTGGGAACAGGATTTATAATCATGGAACATCGTCGTTCTTTTGGAGGAATCTATAACATTTCGTGATGTATGAAATTTACAGAAAAATAAACACGCCATTTAATTTTGTGGCATATATTAGCAGTATCCATAACGTTAAGGGATATATACAGATTATACAGATAAAAATGTCTTCTTGAATGAGTTAGGAGGATTCGCGTTATTAAACCGGCGAAATTTAAAAAATAAGAATAACTTTAAGGCATACTAATGAATATTTCATTCTTCTACTTAACATTTCATTCTACTGATGAAATAATTTGATAGATATGGCCAAAACTTAAAAAATGAGAATTTTATTAATTTTGGTGGGGTGGCCTGCTTTACGGTCACTATTTCTTATACTGTACCAATAATGGGCTTGGGGGACAGTATATGCCGAATAGTTGCCGAACAGTTAATGTCGGTTAAGGGGCTTCCAAGTTACAGACAACTTTATGCCCAGTCTATTAGTGAGTAGAGTGTCTTGTAACAAATTGAGTCGTTGAGAAAAGTTAAGATGTAGTATTAACTACAAGATAAAAGAACATTTACAATGAAAAGGATAGATGTAAGTTAAGAAAAGAGATTATAACAAATTTGGAATTAAAAAGTAAAGTGAAGGAGATTAAGGATGGAGTCTAAATAATTAGAAGAAAGTGAAATGGTATAGCTGTAGTTATAACTAACTACTAGTAAGGAAGTTGAAAAAGGGGTTCGGAACATGTATGCACATAATACAGCCCATAAATGCCAGTATATGCTAAATATTATTTTTATGTTTAATTTACTTCATTGAAATGTTTTTGTGGTTTAAACCTTTGCATATAATTTATTTAGTTTTCAATTTATCAGAACCAGTATTAGACCAGGGGTCCACTATTGGTGTACAAGTGATCCACTTCTGGAGAAAGAAAGGGTACCATCACTAAGCTATTATATATGGGATTATTAAAAGAAGAAGTTAATAGCTGAAATAGTTTATATTTCAAACTTTATGATATTGGTTGTATTGTTAAACTTTCATTATTGAATGTTTATATAGTTTTAAATAATTAGAAGTTAGTTGAAAAAGTTTTTGGGTACCTACTAACTTGCATTAGTGTTTAGCTGCACTAAAGTATTTTTTATTCAGTGTTTTTTAGAATTTAGTTTTTTTGTATTCCAACCATATAAAATAAATATCAGAATATTAAATCGTTAATAATTTTTACTACGTGCAGAAAAGTATAATTTAAACGAAATTCAGCAATAAGAGTTTTCTGTAATTGGTACATTGCAGATTGAAGGACATAATATATTATGTAAATTGAGATCAAGATAAAAACGATTTGAAAATCTACTGTTGAGTCCCCTGATCTTCAGACATACAAGTAAAAATATTTTACGTAACCATCTAAAATGTTTAATACATTTTCGTTATTGTAGGTATTTTATTCTAGAACTGTAAAACAAATTATAACTTCTGTATGTTACACATTAAACTCACGACATGAAAGGCTCACTTCTGGGGAGCCCACTACTTGTGCATTTCAAATTTGCTATGCACACTACTGGAAAATTGGGGAAGGAAATTTTTTTATTATTTTTGTTTTCAAGGAATATATTTTGAAACATTTAATATTAAATGTAATAGGTAAAAATTTAGGACTAGGCTAAAACAATATGTATATTTTGGAATTCACTAATATTATAATAATAATTATAACTATCCATAAATAGCAAACTGTTAGCAATTTTATCTTATAACTAGCAGAACCACCCGGCTCTGCCCGGGTTAACATAAATTAAAATACAATAATACGACAATAACAATGACGACAAAATGATTTGTGCATACTCAAGCATAAATCGATAAAAAAGACAATTAGAAAAAAAAGTGTTACCATATACTCAACCATAGTAAATTTTCTCAACTGTATAAATGAGAATGCGCGTTTTCTTTGCGCATACAGTATAAAAATATACGATTTTCCTGACATTGAAAAAAAAACTACCAAATGTCGTAACATTTTGCGAAATTCGCTTTCATATGGCATCTATCTATATTATAAAACAAAAACATATCCGTGAATAATGTCGCCATCTTATGGACGGTAGCACCGACCTAACCATTAAATTTTGCTTGAACTGCATATTTGTAACTACTAAATATCGCATAATTTAATTTTTTAAACTATCAGTTCGAAAAAAATGCACTTTCAAATGTAGCTTGAAAAGTTTATCTCAATTTACTGATTTTTTATGGATTTTAAAGTAATTTTAAAGCATGTATATTTTTAAATCTGTGTCCAATCCAATTACGAAAGATTAACTTGTTTGATCTTTATAAAGTAAAGACATTTATTTCTAAACATAGCACATTCAATTTTTATGCGGTCGAATAAAATAAATGTACTCTCACTGTTATTCGTTTGAAAAACGTATCTCAATTTACTGATGTCTTATGGATTTTAAAGTAATTTAATATTCTGAAAAATTGTACGGTAAAAGGATGTTAAACTTACACTTTTGCGACCAATACATTCTGTAGAAATTACGCTACTTTGTGTAATTTCTATACAATACTAATATTTTGTGAATGAAAACCGGCACATCATTTAAAATATGACGACACTTTCACCGGGGTAGATTTTCCTCTAAACCGATACGTGTCTACTTAAAACAAATTCTTTCACTTCATGAATCATGTACAAATATTCATTTATATTTATAGATAATGTGCACGTTTGTCAACTTAACGTAGAGAAAACGTTGAGCTAAATTGCTTGAAGTTTCGCCAAGTTTCTCGTAATTTTCAAATAGTTAAAATACATTATATTATGTGTAGGAAATAATAAATTATGAATTACTAACTCCCCAAGAATTGTTACTTTTCGCCTACAGTTAATTGGGAAAAACGACTTTACTTGAGTGCGTGACGTCACATGCTCATTTGTATTTAAAACATGAAAGCGATTAAAGAAATCCAATACTACTGTACTCATAAAAAAATTTTAAACAATATTCTTAAATACTAAATTTAACTCCGAAATTATATTTACAATGTAATTTAAACAGAATTTGCTAAAATTGCGTTTTGAAATTATGTGATTTTTGATGCAAAACATTATTTTTCAAAAATATAGTGTTCTCTTAAGAATTGGATAACAATTTCGAAGCTGGTGAAATGAAAATGTCGCCACATTGTTGAACGTATACATATATGTATATATATTTATTAAAATAAATGTTTTATATTTAAAAAAATGCATTTAAAATTTTGGTACTTCTCTATTATCCAGTCGACCACTTTTCAAAACGAAAAATTATCGCCAAACTGTAACGCCAAATAAACGGTAGAACGTTGCCATTGGAATATCAAAATAAATAAATAAATAAATATAAGAATTTAAGGACACAATTGTTATTTTAATTAATGAAATAACTAATAAATCAGTAAAACATAATGCAAAATACACGCAAATGTCGAATTAAAAACCACTTGATGACATAACAAATACGTATAATGCGTCTGACATCAAGTAAATGGAACTGCATTTTTGGCGTTTAATCTTACAGTTTGGCGATAGTTTTTTGTTATGAAAAGTGGTCGACGGGATAATAGAGAAGTACCAAAAATTTTTTTTCCCGATAAACCATTTTACTTTTAATCCCATTTGTTTTAACACCCATTTTTGAAGAAAAAATATTGGAAAATACCGTATTGTTTTCTTTAAATTCAATTTAGGACATCTACTGTCCATCTACATCCAAGGAATTTAAATATGCCTCCTTGGTTCAGGCTCAAGCTGAAAAAAGTTACGCTATAATGATTGCTAAATGTCAATAATTGACAGACGATTTTTGATTATGTTGAATAAATTGAATCATGAAGTTTGAATGCGCAAAAAATATGTTTTTATTTCTTAGAAAATTTACTTTAATGTTAACAAACCAGTGGAAACAATTTGCCTTTGTAAAATTAGGAGGTAAGTTATTTATTTTTCTCCAAACACATTTAAATATATATACTATGTCGTTTAAAGCACTTATAGTTATCTTTGTAATATGCGAAAAAAATCACAACAGACAAAATTGACGTCACTTTCAGATTTCAAATTATAGCGAGTTAATCTGAAATTGGTTTATAAAAATATTGTAAATACGCAGTTCCTTTGAATGGCAACGGGAAAGAAATTGAATTAGAAATTGAGGGAAAAAAATAGATTTCTGTAATGATAAACTATGGGAGATGTTTGAAAAAAGTGGTAAAGAATGGTCTGAGAAATTTTTAAAGTTGACAGTAATTTTACTCGTGTTCTAAAGTATATGTACATCGAGTTTCGTTCCAATCGGACAAAAACTGTAGATTTGTATAAGGAACATACATACCAAGAATGGCTTTTATATAGATAGATAGATATGAAAGAATATAAAACTTGTGTAAAATAAACATCATTGATAAGTTTTGTATAAAGGATGTCTGAGTCTCTTGTTTGAGGCCAGACTTGCTTCCTCTTGTCTACATTTTAAAAATTCTTTTGTATCAGCTGGCTTATGGTTATAAAAAATTGTAAAAAAATAACGTAAAATTTATACAGGATGCCCACTAAAGGCTTGCTCACCTTCATTCACTTTAGAACGGTAACTGCTATAATTGCGAACGTGCTATCTAAATATGGTACACCGCTTAGCGGCAAACTGCAGAATTAGCGATCCTATCCCAAAAACTGTACGAGATATCAGAAGCAAAAATACAAAGTTGAAGAGCGTCCTCAATTTATTGTGGAATGACTTCTCTCAGGTAAAAATAACTAAATTAGAAATCCTCATACTGTCATCAGTCTAAATATGCAAATAATTGCATGCGGAAGTGTTACAAAATACCAAAGACACATTTATTAATAAAACTAACCCTTGTAAGTAAGATATATCTAATTTGAATAAGAAAGTAAAGTTAGGTATGCTCAATGTCTTTACCATCGAAAAACGTGCAGAATGTATGATGCATTGCTGCCGATGGTGGGTACATTGAGCGTACTTAACTTGATTGAATTTTTTTATTAAAATAAACTGCACCTTGCTAATATATGTTACTTTTATTAAAATAATTATGTTTGACTGATAATGCTACATCTATGCATGGAATTAGTGGCGTATTTCCGCTGGTGTTGGAAATAAAAAAATTACAGTTCAGGTGTTTCTAATAAAGTTATTTTTACATGTAAGACACCATTTCTTACTAAATAGACAACGCTAAACAACTTCATAATTTACTTTATTTTCGTATCTCGTACCGTTTTCGAAGTATGAGCGATATGTCTCCCGTTTGCCGCTAGGTGGCGCTCCAAATGGCGTCATCACGTAACGCATAACCACTTTCTTGCACCATGATCATGACTATAGGTATGTCTGTTCTAGAGTTAATTGGGGTACACAAGACTTTAATGGTCACGCTTATAAGAAAATGGTGCGTACTGAATGGTGGAATTAGTTGACCTGAAGGAAGGTGGAATTAGTTGACCTGGTGGAATTAGTTGACCTGGATGACCAAGTTAAGTATGCGTTTAAATGTTTAATACAAAATGTGCTTTACGGATTTACTACAATATTATATTTTAAAATCATAAAATAATCTGCGCCGTTTTATCAAAATTAATTGTGTCTGTTTCAATATCATAGAATAAAAAGCCATTTTTTTTGCAGTTCTAAACATTATGCTACCATAAATCTAAGTAAGCATCTAAAATTAATTTTCAGTAAATAACGTCATAATTTCATAGTTTTGGTAATTAAAGTTATTAATATAAAATTTTCTGTTTTTAAAGTATACACAAATGCTACATTTAGTAATTTATGTCTTTTCCTAAACTTTGATTCCAAAACATTTAAATATGTTTTAAATGATCCACATATTTCGAATGTGAAGTACTATTTAATTCGTTGAATAAAAGCCTTAAAGATTCTTTTAACTTCTATTAATTAACCGCAAATTACAGTGCGATACAAAACATAGCATAAAATTAAATGCATTTGAGAAATAATCTCTTGAAAATAAAGCTACATCGTAGTTATATTTTATCCATTAATTCTACTGCAATTACTTTTCTAAATTACATTACCTCAGAAAAAGGAAGCAAATTATCGCTGATAAATGTTATGCACTATCAGAATAAACCAACAAAAATTATATTAATGTTGCATATGGCCTTTAGTTTTATTTCCTTTTCTATATTTAAGCTTTTATATTCAATATGTTCTTGAATGTATTAAAAAAGTAATTTCAAATTATTCTTAAATTTTAAAGAAAACGTGCTTCTCGTATTGCAGCAAGTTTTTTTTTTAATACCTACACTACAAAAAAAGTGTTGATTTTACAGTATAATACTAGCAACAGCTGCCAGTATTATACTGTAAAATATACAGCAATAAACAGTAAAATAAGCAGTAATATTTTTGCGTATTACTGCTTATTTTACTGTTTATTACTGTTAATTTTACTGTATAATACTGGCAGCTGGGATGCCAGTATTATACTGTAAAATCAACAATTTTCTTTGCAGTGTACAATACGACCTAAATGCTTTGAATCACCATTAATATTAAGTTAGTTATTTTTAAAATACGCTTAGAACCTTGTTAAATATTAAGTTTAATTAACACAAAGTGATAATATTGGGTATCTAGCACACAAGCTATTATTATTTTGTAAGTAGATTTAGAGTTAAAAGGAACATTATGTTTTGGTCAAAAAAGTGAGAAACACATTGACTTTACTGACATTATTTCACACTTATTTATAAAAAAAAAAAAGGCTCTACCACCCATAATTTTTAAGTTATCGAAAATTCTCTAGTTTTTGGTTCCCAACTATTTCTCTCCAAATGAGTATTTAAGGCGTCCAAAGTATGAAACTCTATGTGATCAAATACAAAATAGCAATATGTATAAGTAGAAGGATAGAAAGGGGGATAATCTAATAGTCGCGAAGTCCTATAGAATCGATGAAATCTATGATATCTACACGGTAAAAAAGAAAAAAACACAAATGTTTCTTAATCTTAATAAAAAATAAAATAAATATAATATAACCGCAGATGAAAATATATAATAACATCTTCCGAATTACCCACGATTCCGAAAAGTTTTCTTTTTCTTTCGGAACCTCAGAAACCAATATATTTTCAAGATTTAAAGAAGCATTTATAAATCAAAGTTTCCTTTGCTAAGGCTCGGAAACGTTTCCAAGTAGATTTTAAGTGTGTTAATCATTTTTCTCTTCCTGTAATACACGAGGATAGTTCGATAAGTTGACGGCCTGACATAGAGATGGGACAAGTATGACCAAATGACAATGATGTTTGTAAAGTATGATCCTTTAGATGACATGCTACCGAGTTTCAGACGCGTGAGTTTATTGGTTTATTGTTGGGCGATAAAATAAAGTAAACAAATTTTGACATTTTCTAAAAATGGAAAAAAATGAAGTTAGAGTTGTCATAAAATACTTTTAAAAAAAAATTTAACCGCATACAAAAAGAGTTACATTTAACCTTAAAAGATTCTTGTCCTTCATATTAGACCAGCCATACTCAATTTTTTTCTCTGGCGGGCAGCAGATATATGTTTGCGATGTTAGGTAGGTCGCAACACATTTAAAAAAGAGTAAAAAAAAAGGGTAATTAAAATAGCAAGATAACAAAGTTAATATTATCCGTAGGGGTGAAAGTTTGTCGCGGAAGAAATGTTACCAAAACATTTTAACACCACTATTTTCAAACAATAAACTTCGTAGTAGATTTCGATTGTAAATTTTGTAGAAATGGGCCGTGAAGTTTGTTGTTTTGAAATAGTAGTGTAAACATTTTTTGATATAATTTTTTTCTGGAACAAACGTTAATCCTTAAAAAGCAGTACTAGCTATATAATAAGTATAAAACGTTATAACATAACAATACAGAATTTCTAAGTTTTAAAGAAACAAATCAGGGGATTTTCCCGAATAAAACACTGTTTTGTTCAATGCATAAACTTCATTTTCTTTTAATTGTAGAAATATATACTACAAATTTAACTAATTTTGAATAATGCTTGATTAGTATTCCAGAATAAGAAACGTATACAACACTATAGTACAAATAGGACTACATGTAAAAATAACTTTTGACTAAGAAAACGTCATTGAAGATGTTTTAAAATAATTTTAAATTAATTATAAATAACAGGGCAGATTTTGTCTTCCCATCAAAATAAGTACATATAAAATGACAGTGAATGTCTTACATACTGTTTATCCACATCTCAATTAATTTTATAAATTGGATTAATGATTTTTGTCTCGGGCCGCACAAAAAATGTCGCCGGGCCACAGGCGGTCCCGCAGGCCGCAGGTTGAGTATGGCTGTATTAGACGATAAAAAAGTGGGCTGCTGAATTTTAGCATGTTAGGAAACCAATTCACGATGATGAACGTTCAGGACGCCCAAAAACCACTACGACCGACGAAATCGTCTCAAAAATTCGCAATGCCGTATTGAATGATCGCCGATTGAAGATATGCAAACTTGCTTAACATTGCACTCATCTCGATAGACCGTGTCATTGAATTTTATACGATGTTTTGCGTATGAAAAAGCTTTCCGCTCGATGCGTGCCGCGTTTGTTGAATGTCCACCAAAAATTCCAAAGAATAAACATTTCTCAAGAGTCTTCCGAAATGTATTGTGTTACAAGTTGAAAATTAAAATGAAATATTGTCAAAAATCTTGTATTTTCTTTGTGAGGCCGAGAACATTTCCAACCACCTTCGTACAGGGCTGCACTAAAGAATTCGCACAAAAGAGTGCGTCTTAAATGTATTAAGTTGCAAGAGTATTACATTGAAAAATAATATGAAATTACGTCAAAAATCTCGTGCTTTCACTGTCAGACCGAGAACTTATCAAACCACCCTCGTAGTTATTGTGGATGCTATCAATTTTCAAATAGACATTATCAAGTTCAAAAATTTTTTCAATAGACAACTATGATAAATCAACATCGTTAATATTAACATTAAAATTAACATTGTTTTGTTATCCTAGCTTGTATAAATTTCATTATGCAGCTGAGAATGTTTCACTGAGAATTGACAGCATTATAAAAACCGATATTCATGTTTGCGAAAACTAATTAATGCACAATAAAAAGTACTCGGAAAAGTTTACAAAAATCAGTAGCAGCAAAAAAAAAAAAAAAAAAAAAAAAAACTTTGTTTTTATGAATGCTTCTTTTTATTTCAAAAATATGTTAGTTTCTGAGGTTTTTAAAGTTCAGCAAGGCTTTTCAGAATCGTGGGTAACTCGATTGTATATTTTCGTTCGCGATCATGTCATATTTTCGTATATTAAGAAACATTTGTCTTTTTTTACAGTGTATAAAGTGTCTACAGATATAAACAAGCAATTTACAAATAGTTTTAAGCTTTAGTAGTTTAATAGGTTTTAGTTACAGTTTAATTATGGAAGATATCACAATAGAAAACTTTTTAAATATCATTTTAAAATACAAGTTAACTTTTTTATTCGATAACGTAGGGAAAACTCCAAAGTACTTATAATAAAATTTGGTATACAATGTGTACAGAAATAGATGAGAGAACGCAAACCAAGGTAAAAATATAACATCATTTGAAGATAACATTTTCCATATTCTGTCATTCTTAAGCAAACATTACACTGGAAGTTGTAAGGTATTTTATCTTACGCTACACTTTATCTTTGACAGCTATTTACTTTGACATAAAATATATTTCGATGTATCTGATGACAGAGGACTGGGATGACGAACGTTCCACAACCGCGTGCCAAATTTTCTCAAAATTTTTTAGCATGACTGTGATATGCTAACAACTAAAACATTTAATACACCAAAAGTTACTTAATTAATAGTACTTAATTTTTTATAGTTAGAATTTCAAAACTAAGGGTAGGTATTATATTGTAGACAATGATAAATACTAAAGTAAAAAGATTGAAGCTTTTCGAATGCTCCAAGGAATCAGTCGATACTATAAGTCTTCGGAAACATAAAGTAGAATCTCATTTGGAATTTATAGATATTTACAGAACCGTTTGGAAGTACTGCAGTCATTTAAAAAAAAAAGGAGCAAAATGTTACAGTTGTGAATAGGAAACTAACCAATACGCTACAGGAGGTTGCAAAGAAGATGCGATAGTCGGTGAAATGCAAAGAAAGCAGACGAATAAAATAAGAAAAGAAAGATGAAGAATGATTTAAGAAACGCAGATAATTTAAGAAGCGAAAAGATTCCTCGTCAACAGCTAAATACGCAATTATTTAAAACAGTAACGAAGTGTGTTATAAAATATATCATAAAATTTAACTGCGAATTTTTCACGAAAGTTCTAGAAGATAAATAACAAAGGTTTAAAATCAGCTAAGCGCAAATTTTATGTTGGAAGAAAAGGCAGTTTTTGAACTGAATTGAGTGGATGGAACAATCAACAACAACAACAAAAACAAGTTGGAAATTGTACGTCAAACGTTACAAACGAGGTGCGTTCGTACGCACGTTTTAGAATTAAATTCATGATATCCCGTGCGTAGAACGGGTTAAACAGCTAGTTAAGTATATATTTTATGACACTGTTCTACAAATATCTTAACTAGTTATATAAATATTCAGATCTTGATGAATTTTAATTCTGTGAAATGAATTATATCGTCTGCAGATTAATTTCTGTCATAAAATAAGTATCTCGGTCGCTTGACGATTAAACTTCGGAAGCTCCTATAACAAAAAAGCACCGATTCAAAAAAAAAAATTCAAATTTCTTAATAAATATTTTTATTAATACCTCCTAAAGTTTTGATTCGATTTTAATAAAATTTGAAATGTCTTGACAAAATTCTGCAAAGATAATATATTTTAAATTGCAAACCACTTGGTTGGGTAGTTTTTGCGTTGTTATATGCGGACAGACAGACAGACGGACGGACAGACAGACGGACAGACAGACAGACAGACAGACGGACGGACAGACGGACGGACAGACGGACGGACCAAACGACGACTATAGGTGCTACGTATTTATATAATTACGAACGCACCTAATAATGCAATCATAAGTATTGTTGGCGAATTTTATAATAATCTATATAAGTGTGAAGATCAAACAGAAAACAAAAAACTTAACAGAAGCTGACACGATAATCCCAGTGATGTCAAATGAAGATTTTCAAGCCATTACATGTATAAGAAAAAGTAAATGCCATGGTAGAGGAAAGCATAATTGACATTATCAGTGGAAAAATTTCCAAAAATTCTAGCCATACAGTTTTTCAAAAGTATATGGAAGAAAATGTACCAGAAGGCATGAATAATGGATCTTTAAGAGGAAAAAGCGAAAGAAAACTAGTCGTTGGGGGCCACAGTAATACTTACTCATCATGGATATGCATAGTGTAAAATATTAAAATAAAAAATGTGTAAACTAATTATAAAATGCATTGCAATTCGAATAAAATCGTGGCTTGATGACGTCATAAACTTTAAAGGCTCGATTACTGAATTGCTTGAAAGAAACATCCTTATAACTCAAAAAACAATAACTAGAGGTAAATTGCATCTGATTAAGCGTCTCATTTCCAATTAAAATATATCTTTGAATTGAAATTTGGATGAAATACAGGGTCTTGAAAAATCGAAGAGTGTGGTAAATAGGATTACAAATATCTCGGCAACTAATTATCCGATCGACTTCATGATTTATGCAAAATTTGTTTTTTTATTGTCTTTTATATTCACTCCTTAAAATAAACAATTTCGAAAATTCCTGTATACCTTTTATCAGAACGAATATTTCGAGAGTCCGAAAAAAATAGGTCCGTTTAATCGAGGTTACTGAAATTCAAAAGGCCTCTTCCCATTATTACATACTAAGTACATACCAAATTTCAAGTCTCTATCTCAATTTTTTCGGGTGATAGAGCGTTTACAGACACACAGACACACAGATGGACGGCAAATTTTTTTTTTCTAAAAATATGTTTTTCGGAACTCCAGTGTCTGAAACGTGTAAATCCGTCAAAATTTTTTTTTCGATTTTCAAAACGATTACAAGACTTACCCTATACTACGTATGATGGGTAAGTAATATAAAATCATCGTCTGATCAAGTTACAATCAGTGATTTATAAAACTTTAATGAAAGCTTTAACGACCAGACTTGAATCAGCACTAGACTCTGTTATAAGAAATCCTACTCCGTCATAAGGAATATCATTTACCTTTGTGACTTGCCTTCATTGATTATGAGAAATCATTTGATTCTGTTTGCCAATCAGCAGTAGTAGAATTTTTGGAAGAAATCGGTATAGAAGTTACTTTAATATTATAAAGAGGATTTACAAAAAAACAACAACAGACATCCCTTTGAACAAAGGAAAAACAAAGATTAATCTTAAAAAAGAGTTAAAAATGAGACAGCATAACGACTGAACTTTTAACTGGTGTCTTGGAAAATGTTTTTAAGAAACTGGATTTCGAAAAGAAATGAATTAGAATAAATGATGAACGTCTAAATCATCTGCGGTTTGCTGACGACACTTTAATTTCCAGTAACAGCCCTGAAGAATTTGAAGAGATGTTAGACGATTTGTGTGATGAAAAACAAATTTGGACAAGGCGAAGGTGATTTCCAAATCATTTGTACCAATAGAAGAAAACCGTCTACAGCAACAATGAGATTAAGTAGCTGCTGAAATATTTGTACCTTGAAATTAAAATTACACAGAACAACAACATCCTTAATTAAACAACATAAGAATATGAAATGGATTGTGTGTTTTTGGGAAGAAAATTATTACTCTAAAGAATAAGTAACAAGTTTCTTTACTTGAAAAGAAAGATGTTTAGCCTGTACTAACATATGTAGCGGAAACATGGCCGTGAACAAAACAGATGATGCAAATATTACGAATAACACATCGACGTACTAAAATATGTATGATAGGCATTTCTGGAAAACACAGAAAAATAATAGCTTGTATAGTAAGAAAGTTTTCTATGGCATCGGGATAATAAAACTGTTAAAATGGAAATATCATGCGCATTATATCAGGAATACAGGATTACAGATGGAGTATATATACCCTACTAAGCTATCCCAGACATGTAAAATGACCAAGATCACGACCCAAGTCAGATGGAGCGGCGAAATCATAATAGTGGCTGGATTTAACTAGATTACTAAAGCACCACACATTGAAAAAAATATAGGGGACACCTATATCCAGCAATAGATTCAAAACTGTTGTTATGGATGATGATGATGATGATAATGATATATATATATTAATATGGCCGTTTGCATTGTTTTTGTTTGTGTCCTACTGATATGGTCATCTTGCATTTTGAATAATTAGTATAGGTTATTCTGTATGGGCTTAATGTGTAATTTGACATAGCTATTTGGGATAATAATTTCATTGCATTTGGTCAGTTATTTCTGTTTCAATGGTTAATTTTTGCAATAAGTTTTTATATATTGAACTTCCATAATGACCTGCTGCATTTGCGCAATCATTTGTGGATAGTTTTACTTATTTACTTTTTTTTTTTTTTTTTTTTACTATTAATTTTTATATTCGTAAGAATATCGATCACTTGCAGCCCAATTAGATATTCATCTAATTACAGCCCAAATTTTGGCAAAATATATATATTTTCATAATTATTAAATACATTATTTTAATGCTGCTTATGCGCAAAATTTGATGTATTTCTTGTAGTTCAAATTAATTTTACCTTGCTGCATTATAACTTTCTGTAATGTTGCTATTGAAATAACATATTAATATGGCCGTTTGCATTGTTTTTGTTTGTGTCCTACTGATATGGTCATCTTGCATTTTGAATAATTAGTATAGGTTATTCTGTATGGGCTTAATGTGTAATTTGACATAGCTATTTGGGATAATAATTTCATTGCATTTGGTCAGTTATTTCTGTTTCAATGGTTAATTTTTGCAATAAGTTTATATATATATATATATAAGATTATGTAGATATATATAATTCATCAAAATATAAAGCTTTTAAGCATTTCAAAAGAAGGTGTATATAATTTTTATAACAATAAACTATAAACATTTAACACAATAAAATATTAAAACTACACAGGCTAAAATACAGAACTATCTCCACACACACACATTATAAGTTTTTATAGTATGTTCGTCCACTGAAAAGTAACAGACAGTCTTCTAGACTGTGTAGTTTTAATATTTTATTGTTTTAAATGTTTATAATTAATTGTTACAAAAAAATTATATAATCTTCTTTCGAAATGTTTAAAAATTTCAAATTTTGATGAATTATATATTTGTTGCCATCTTATGAGCTGCTTTTTCGCCTGTAATGCAACAAATGTCATTAAATATACTTGATTTATCTATACTATTATATAAAGAGAGAACGGTTGACTGACTCATCAACGCCCAGCTGAAACGACTGAAATCAGGATCACGAAATTTGGACATTAGATTACTGTTATGACCTAGGCAAGCAATAAGAAAGAAATTTTGAAAATTCCCCTCCCAAAGGAAGTTAAAGGAAGGGGGGGGTCGAAAGTTTTTATTTTGCCATATCTCAGCAGCAATTTTATGTAGGAGCGCGAAATTCAGGAAAACAAATCTGCTTAAAAAATGGTTAAACACGTATTCCACCGATTTTAGACATTCACCCCCTTAGGTGATTATAAATGGTGAATAAAAAATTACAATCAGGAAGGTTTTCAGGTAAAAAAAGAATGAACCTTGCAACAATACAATTAGAAAAAATAAAGTCGCAACAATAGTTACAACAAAGAAATACATAAAATGTGCTAAAAAATAGTTAAACAAATGTTTCAGCTATTTTAGCGATTTCGACGCTATGATATAAGAATCATATATATTTTATGTCTTTTATTCTAAAAATGAGTTTTCCTATCTTAAATTTCTCTATCAATTATTTTCTTTATTCAAAATCATTTTCTATTGTTTAACCTGAATTGTAATCTATTTTCCATCTCAAAATGCTCGTAGATATCCTAACATTAAATGTAGTTGTACGTTAGTTTTATGCGGTTTGAATTCTGAATATTAATGTACTATCCAGATGGATGTAACATATGACCTTCCTTTTATTTCGTATCTTGTGTTAAATCAAACGCGTTTTCAGTTTAACTTTACAGCTGCATCATAATGCAAAGTCAACAATTTTAGTTATCTTCTCATAATACATTCATCGCTTTCCCACAATAATTACGGGTTATCTTTATAATGTGGTTTTATTGATAAATCGCCATTCTGGTAGACGATTGGCCAATCGTCGTTCAAAACTGTTAATACACATTTATTCGCAACTGTAAAAAAGGGGGCATCTGGTATCTGACACATTCGCATCAATTGGCAGATTTGTATGTCAAAAATGTTGGCGCACTCGCAGTGCAAAATTTTTATCAGATCTTCGCTAACTGTTGAACAAGAAGGTTCTATTATGTAGATGCATAAAAAGACCATCCTCGCTCTTTCCAACTTTGTCGGTGTGTCCTGAATAAGAAAAGTTTTCCATGATTATCTTCTCTGTTTGAACTAATCTATTTCTGTGGACTGCTTCCTATTAGGAGAGAAACCTCCGGTTATAGCGATGAATGCAAAATTGTGAAATTTTCCACTGTTCAACAATTTTTTCTAAGATCACGAAAGCGCTCTAAAAGTATCCTCCGATTTTCCAGTCAGCCACTTCAGAGTCGCCAATATCGGCAACGAACCCGATTATGTAATATTAGACGAATAAGATAACTATTGTTGATTAGATATTTTTCGTAAGACATTTTTTCAAGGAGGTCAAACGCGTTGGCCATCCGAACGAACCAGGGACGGGTCGCTAATATATATATATATATATATATATATATATATATATATATATATATATATATATATATATATATATATATATATATAATGAAAAAGTTGAGCTGAAAAACAAATGTCCGATATAAGAATCTGGGTTTGGATAACTATGAACAGAATATTCACCAGTAGCTATTAATATCAATATAGTATATATGAAATAAAAACTTTCATCAGTAAAATAATCGTTAGCTTTATTAATGAACATGTATGTTGTAAAAACTTTCTACCGCTCGAACCAGAATGCTTTAAAACCGCATGCGAATTGTAAACAAACTAATGTTAAGATTGAATGCCAAACAATATATAATACACAGTGAATTCCACAAGATATTTACATTTGTGCTCGTGAAATTATTTTACCAATAACATTGTTTGTTTTACGCTAGTAGTTATATAACGTAAATTCACATATGTATGTTACATACCAGATCATATCATTGTTTAATACAGAAAAGCAGCACGTATTTAGATGTGACTCTTTGTGTGATATATACTCTTTAATTCGCATTATGTTAGCATTGCGATGTAGTATAGTTTTGGAGAATGAAAACAATAACAAATGAATATAATTTGTGTTTCATTAATTATATGTATGTTTATAAAAATATAATTACCTTTTAAAACCCAATGCAGTAAAGTAACCAGAAATAGTGCGGAGATTGTATTCTCACATTTAATAAAATGTAACCAGAAATAACACGGAGATTGTATTGTTACATATATTAAAATTAAATGTAATCAAATTAAATTAATTTCAATATGTAGTAAACTCATAAAATTTAGTATTTTCTATTAAAATTCCTATTTTTCTCTGAAAGATATCCGCAATCATCTTTCTACTTCTGACATTTTAGATCCAAAAATATTTAGTGACGTATTTGAATAATATGTATTTCCGGTAGTTATCAATAAATAATGCGTAAATGAAAACAACGGAATTTCGTCATTGGGATTATCTAGGGCTCGAAAATCAATGCTGTATTTCACATATTGCATCAATTGGCCAACTGCGCATTTCATATAAAATGATTTCAAAGAGCAAAGCGACGGCCTTTATAATAAAATAAATATTGATTTTCTGATTAACAATAAATTGTATTTTTGGTTACATTAAATAAAACTTAATATCATTTTAATATTTATATAGAGTTTAATTTACCAAAAGATTGAAACCGTGTAATAATAGCTACGGAAAAATCTACCCTAACAGTTTTGTATCAATTCAAAATTTATGACAGGGACTGAAGAAATTATTTTCAAAAATATTTTAGGTAGAATATTTAATATGCTGAAAATTTGTAGACAGTTACGATTATCAAATTATTCAAGACGATGTAAAACCGAAAATCAACCGCCTCTATAATAATAAAATATCGATTTTCTGATTAAGAAGTTGAAATTTTCATTGCATAATATAAAAATTTATATCATATCGAATCATCACAATCATATCGAATATGAAACAACTAGAGATTGAGGGAGGCGGAGTTCCCCTCGAGAAAAAAGAGTTTCGTTAGAAAAAAAAAATCTTAGAGTGTCGATCCATATAATCGTATATCCTGTTACAATTGATAAAATTTAAATATCTCGAAATTACCCGACACTGAAAATACCTCAATCTAGGAAAATAAAATAAATTTATGACCGAAAATATACAATAACCATTAACGAGTTATATATCCACGATTCCGAAAAATGCTCTTTATCTTTAGAAACCTCAGAAACCAAAACTATTTTCAAGATTTAAAGAATCATTTATGCAGACAAAGTTTCATTCGCTGCCACTGACTTTCGTAAACGTTTCTGAGTAGTTTTTACAGAGTATTAATTAGTTTTCCCCTGGAATACGGTTTTTTGGATGGTATGATTTCTCAAATAAACTTTTTCACGTTCAACAAACATGTTTTACAGACAAACATAATAGATAAACGATATTAGTATTACATTAAATTAATATTATTGTGTTACTCTTGTATGTATAAATTCAATTACGCAGCTTAAAATGTTTAATTGCGAATAAATAGTATCCCAAAATTCGGTATTCTGAATTGTGAAAACAGATTAATTTAGTATAAAAACTACTCAGAAACGTTTCCAAAAATCAGTGGCAACAACAGAATGCTTCTTGAAATCTCGAAATTTTTTTTTCTGGGGTTTCTAAAGGGAAAAAAAAGGCTTTTCAGAATCGTGGGTAATTCGCTAGGGGTTATTGCATATTTCAATACATTTTGTTATATTCAGAAACATTTCTCTTTTTCACAGTGTATATCGAATTTGCAGTAATACAGATATGAAAGAAATGAAACTGCTATTTAATATTTTCAAAATAATGAATCGGAAATAAAAGTTTGACTTGTAGAACAGGTGTAGAGACGACTAATCAAAAGATTTATACGATAGAAATGTAACTAATAATCGTATTTTTTATGTACATTGTTTTTTCAGAGATACATTTTCAAACATAGAAGTCTGAAAATAATTGTCTTTGAAACAGTGACTTAACAATTTGCTGACTCGCCAAGAGAATACTCGTGTTTTAAAACCTATGCCATTTACTAAAATATGACCTAAATACTTTTTTCCGCTTATATAATTTTTACGGCATAAAATCTTTATCAAAACGAATGTGTTTTTATACGATACATTTGCGAATACATTGTTAGACTGTAAGAAATTTTACATGAAATTCACATACTGTAAGATATTTACTGAAGTATAAGTTTGAAAAAGTTAACTAGAGAAAGAGTACTCGAAAAACATTTAAAAGAATGCGGGACTTATACAGGGCCGTAGCTAGAGGGGTGCCAGGCGGAGGAGGGGCTCAGCATCCCCTGAAAATTTTTTGAGCCCCCCTCCCACCCTGGGAAAATTGCGAAGGCCACCAAATGAAATTCTGTTTCAAAAATCCAAACGAAACTCTGTTAAAATATTGAACTTAGTTTTGGGAGCTTTTTACAGTTTTTCATGAATACTAAATTGTAGTATTTGTTTAAAAATTGCAAATAAGTCCTTCAATATGCGCCCATCCTATCTGCACATAGAATTAGCAACCTTTTGCTGATGCAAACATTGACTTTTGCATTAGTAATATACTGATTTTTTTTATTTTGCAGCGTTTTCCATTATTAACATAAAACAAAGATATTCTAATGACTTTAATAGTAAATATGATGCTTATGATAAACATTATGTTTCGTATTTGAGTCGATCCTTGATATATAAATGATACTAATGAAAAACGCTAATAGCGAATTTAAATACAAGTGGTTTTAGCATTTGACTAGAGACAAAAATAATTTTAAAATTCAAAATACATCCTTGATTTTTCTAATGTTTTTTATCATATAAAAACATAACTTTAGAATCCTTAAGAGCAGAGAATATTCAGAAAAAAAATTAAAGGTTGCAACTCTTTTGAAACAGGTGATCTGTCAGCTTTTTATTTACTTATTGACATCATCACTTATTATTTCACTAGTATAATTATGCACTGAAAATTTTCAGTTTGCAGCCAATGATGTAGTAGTAAAAAATCCAGAGGGCACACGCTGTAGGCAGAGGGTATACCCTAAAGAGTATATGCTATAGTGTTTTTCAGAAGACGATATACGGTATTCTTTAAAATAATCCAGAAGGGATACGGCGTGTCTACCGTACATCCCTGTCTTCAGCCTTTACTTTTCTTAGCACAAAATAAAGTTATAAACAGTTTAATAAGAAATATAATTCCGACAATATGAATATGTGCTAATTTACCTTTCTATGTAATACTTTGATCATATATATCTGTGTTTGTATGTGCATGTGTTACTGGACTTATATTGACTCAGAACAAAAATTTCATATTAAATTCTCGGTCAACCAAGTGTTAAAAAAATTATCTTTATTTGAATAGGGGGAGAGACTCATAAGTCCTTCCTATTCTATGATTTTGTATCAAATATATCGATTTTGCTAAAAGAAAATACGCATATATTTGCAGCATTTTTTTCATTGTATGCATTTAAACAGAATCGTGAAATAGCAATTTTATATCTTCTAATTTATTTAATTATCATGTCTGAAGTTTGTTGTCAGACTTGATGCATAATAAATGTGATTTAAAAAAATTAACTAAAGTGGCAGAGCACACTAATTGTTTTCAATACAAAATCAGGGTCGCAATCCATTTATTCTGTGAAAGTACAGGGGGACTCATTAAAATCCGAACACAGATTTATATTCACAACAGTAACACTAGAACGGCGATGAGGTGTCATTTTGACCCGTAGCAAATGAAAAAATGTCGATTCAAACCGGAAATTTCTTTATAAAATAAGTTAAATATATACCGCACAAAAATAAGTTAAATAAATAAGTTAAAAGTTTAAAATAAAAATTCTAGTGTGAAATATTTTTATGAAACTTAAGTACAATTTTCCGCCTTTCTAGTGTTAAAAGCGATGCTCAATAGATCCCAGTTGTATTGTGTAAAATACGACGACATATACTTCTTCAAATGCTAAAACGCGTAAAATAAAAACGTTAAAAAGAAGTAAAATAAGTTTTATTAGACTGTAATATGACTCGGCTTCATCGGAGCCATTATCAAAATAAATAGGAATATTATACAATTGTACGGTCTTTGACGTTATTTATTTAAAACGCTATCATTTAATTTTTCAGGTACTTTTTCAGATTACGAACGTTATTTTTAAATTTTTACTTGGATTACTTGAAAAATGTTACATAAAACAAGAAATAAACCTCTGTGTATCTGATCATTTCTTATATTTGTAACAAATGCATTCTTTCAAAAAATACTTGCAATTTTGTTCAAATTTTCTTTTTATATTCCAATATGTAATGCAAAACAATTTTTTTATTACCAACAAAATATCACCGTTTATTTATTATGTGTTAACATAAAGAAATGTCATAGTATATACAATACATTTATGAACAGCATAGTATAAGCTAAATGATGGCATATACGTTTAAAAGACTTATTTAGGAAATAGCTAAATATATACACAAGTAAAATATAACGGTTTAACATTTTCTCAGATAAAATGTTAAAAATTCGTACTTAATCCTCAAGTCTGTGAAATGTATTTTTTAAACAAAGTTTGTAAGCTTGTTTATGTGATGTATAACAAGAATACCCTGTTATCCGCATATCATCACAATAAATCTCTGAAAAAGAGTTAAAATTAACTGTAAACATATGCTATCCCATGTTGTTAGGAACATGTGTTCCATTACTTTAAGAGACGAAAATATAGAAGTATGAGATAAATATTTGAAAAAAGGAATGTTGCCAACTAAAATTTAAATTATAGTATTAAACTGAAATTCTACATTCGCATTCGTAAGCATAAAATATGAATACTGTGGGACGAAGACAATTAAATAAAGTAAATATATGTATTATATTAAAACTCTTTTGCATACGTTAAAAGATATGGAGTATGAAAATAATTTATAGAGCATGAAAATTATTCTGCCCTTAGAAAATTATGGTTCGTGCCATGAACATATTTAGTAAACGCGTATTTGAATGCAAAAGGCTATCTTGTGGCGTGGCTAGAAGCCAGTTTAAATCAGGGCAAATAAAGTTAGTTTCTAAAACCTACACATTCTCAATTTTACGTAAACCAATCTGTTTAAGGAGGCTTACCACTGTTAAATCTTCAAAAAATTGGATGTTTCGAAAATATACATATGTTTGAAAGAGAAATAATTTCTGAACATTTTAAATCGCCTCGCCCAACTAATTTCCTATAATAACGCTAGCAATAAATAACAGGAAAGAAAAATCATGTGTAAAGCATAGATTATGAAACACTTTCCAACAGTTCAAAAATATTTTAACAAAACTTCGACGTTCAATAAGGTAAAGAAGACATCCACGTAAACATTTTATAAAACGCATAACACATTTGAAAGCGATATTTTAGCAATTATCGTCCACAGATGAAAAGGCACTCCAATTCTTTTGTGAAGCTCTGCATATGATCTATAGACTTTTATATATTCAACGTAGTGTGTTAAAATTTAGTTTAGCACGTAAACGCTAGTTGACACAGTTGAAAATTCACATCCAGCAATTTTTGCTAATAGAGGGAAACGTAATTGAATTATTTCCTACAGCCATGTATATTACATACAGATTTTTATTCAAGCCACATATTAAGATAAAATTTAATTCAGACAAATACATTCTTATAACTTCATAAATCACACTATATACTACCGACATATCTTAGTATTCTAAATATATTTGAGCTTGAAATGTAATAACTCAATTTAAAAACACTTTTAAGCAATACACGGCCATACTCAGTCACGATTACGAATTCTTTAGTATAGCCCTGTATATGATCTATAGAATTTATACACATCACGTAGAATTCAAAATTTAATTAAACTTAAAAATGCATACCATTAATGAAAACACACTTCAACAATTATCTGAAATAGACAATACTTCGAATATACTACTTTATCACAAATATTTTGTGTGTCCTTGTACATGAACGTTAAATGCTATGCACAACATATTCTACAGAAAGCATCTTGTAGTAAACTTGTGCAACATAAATAAAATAAGCTTTAAAGTTTTCCCCATAGATCATTATAAAACCAAAATCTTTTGTGTGACCCTGTAAGTAAATGATTTAATTTTTGCACTCCATATTCAAGAAAAATAAAGTTTTAGTGCACCTCAGAAATTCGTATAAATTTCATTATTTTTGTAACAGTGTAACATAATTAAAACACATCGCTAAACGATTTTTTTCCATACACGATAAGATAACGGAATTTTGTTGAGTGTCCTTGTAAACGAACTGTAAGTGGTACACATACCATGTTCTGTAGTAACCAACTTAACGCGCACCTCAATAAGGTATATAAATATCATTATGTTTGAAATAGCGTAACACCATTAAAATACACTAAAAATGATTTTTCCTCATAGATCATAATGTAATGGAATACTTTTGAGTGCCCCTGTATATGAACTATACAGGCTACACATTTCATTTTCAATACCGAACATGTCCTTGTGAGTCGCAATAAGTTATACCAATTACAGGGTAATCCTTGTATATTTACGTGAGTTACAACATGGAAATTCACACGGACAGACAAACTAAATCCATAAACACTTTACAACTATGTTGGAAAATGTTAAAAATGTGTCAGGGGTTCTGCATGAAATAAATTTTTAAAAGAATACTTTCAAACGGTTTATCTAATGATGTATAGATTATATCTTTACCTTATGGCTGAACCGAAAATTATTTGTTATTTCAGCAACGAAAATATTATGAATAAATGAACTCTGAGAAAAAAATGCAACACGTGCAACTTTATTTTCAAAATAGAAATTTTGTTAAAATATGTACAACTTTAGGTTCAGTCTTACGATATAGATATAATCTAGTAATCCGTGAATCATTCATGTAAAAAACACATTTTTAATATTTTGAGATAAACCACTTTAAAACGCTTTGAAGCGCAGTGGAATATTTGTTTTTACAACATAATTTTAATTAATCTTTGTACTAGAATTTTTTAACAAAGATTTACTTTTATAACTGATGAAGAAAAATTTATAAAATAGTACTTCCTTATTTTAAAATAAAATGTTCAAAAATCTTTGGTGAGAATTCAATGTTATATAAAAACATTCCATAAGTTTGAAAGGATTAAAGTATCCATTTAATCACTGCTTACATTGAGAATGAACACTTTTCATATTTTTAATAATAACTAGTCTGAAAAAGGTTTTGATAACTTGTTTGAAAATGGTCAGAACATAATGCTCTTTCATATATACTTTTTTGAATAATCAAACTATATGAAAATTTCACAGTGGCATGAGTCGTTAATGATTATATCTACGTAAGTAATATTTGCGAATTTATATGTAAATTGCCATTCTTTTTTTTTTCTTGTAGAATTTTGTTTTAGATTACTGTCAGTTTTATTATCGCTGTACCTTTCTTGAACATTAATTTCCTTTCTTAAACATAACCTTTCTCAAACAATATATCTAACGCTAATGTGATTATTTATTCATCTAAAAACTCTTAACATTCTTAAATATGAAATATGTCTTTTGAAAACTGATATAAGCGCAAAAATGTCCTGCAATGTCGAAATAAATTTTCTCCAGCAATTGTAATGAAATTTTAAACAATAAGCAATTAGGAAAATTTCTTGATATTTTAAAAACTAATTATAAAAAAAGGACATATCTTATGCTTCTGAAAAATTTCAGAAGAAACAAACTACTTAACATTCAGTAAATCATTAATAAGTTCGTTTTCGATAACAATATAATGGTAATTTTGTGGTATAGTACATAAACATCTTTTTCTGCTAAATGCATTAAAAAATGCATATTAAATTTGAAAAAGTATAATATTTAACAAAAACTATAACAAGCCGAAAACAGGCTTCAGCTTATCTACGCATTCGTAATACGAAAAAGGCTTTGATTTTGGATTACATTTTGATTATTTTTCAAATGATGTAAATTTTTATTAAAATTTTCATTTGCACATAAGAAATTAACTAAAATTGTCTGGCTAATATCGATTACTTATGATACTTATCAGAACACGACAGCATGCAGTCAATTCACAATTGATTGACTACAGTGTACTGCTAAATATACAGTTAAAATTTAGTTAAAACATACTTTAACCGAAATGAAAAAGAATCGTGTGTCATTCCTTGTGATTATTTATTTCTTTCTAATTGCACACGTAACCATTATTTTATTCTATTTTCTTTTGTCTTCTGCTTACAATCTTGTTTTCACAAAAGCTAATTTTATCATGAATTGGATCTCTGATTTCAATTTTAACGATTTGTTAACATTTTAATCCCGAATTTTAAGAATTTGGATTAGTTTTTAATCTCAACTATCTATTTCTAGTTTTCAAACTTTGCTAAATAATTTATTTCGCATTCAAATTTTATAAGAGTTTCAAATGTTGTTCACAGTTATAAAGGAAATGCATACTTTCTTCCATATTTTATTATGATCTTGTATTATTATATTTTTTAACTATATAGCTCAATGAAAGACTATAATTTGAGTATTCTTGAAATAAAAACGACGTAGAAATATACAGATACGGTGTAAATTACTTTTTTAAATATGTTTGAAGGGTCAAAGAGGAGAGATCAAAAACAAAAATAAAACAAAAAATGCAATACACGCACACACACATATACAGCGTGTCCACTTATAACCTGACCGACCTTTATTTTCGCAACCGTTGGTCCTAGATGCATACTTCCAATTACAAAAATGGTTTAAATAAGGTAAAGAATTACTTTTAACGTGATTTGGGTCAAGAAAAACATTTATTAAAAAAATACGAAAGTTAAATTTTTATACGGTCCCCCGGTCCTATAAGTGATATTTAGTAAAAATTTACTGTGACACTAACAAGTACGACAAAGAAAGTCCCATTCATCTAACATTAAAATTGACCGAATTCTGAAACTTTGAAATGCATGACTTATACCACTTTTTTCATCTAAAAAGAGATGATTTCGGCCATGCTTTCAGGGGTCGTATATAAAGTACTTAAACTTATTTCAAGGTATATGCGCTTTGAAATAAATCGTACAACTATTACGATTGAGTTAATTTTTATTAGTTAAGTTTCAGATTAATTAAAATAATTGTATTTTAACATATGTTTTATTTTGAAAGGATTTGAGGCTATGATTTCTTTTAACAAAAATTATGTTATTTTCATAAGGTTTTATTTAACTTGCAACGATCGTCTTTCCAGTTTAAAATTTGTACTCGAAGTTTAACTCACTTTCAAATGTCCAATCGAAGTTAAATTTTACATACTGACTTAAATCCGATGTCAATGTAATATTATTATGATTTTCTAATTTTTAACTTTCACATATTAGAGGATAACACAGAAAAAGTCGGATAGATTATCGTCAACGAGTTTAGGAAAGAGTTTTAGATTAGATAACATAAACCTGCGATGGTTGTGTTTTTTAAATTTTAAAATTACGTTTTATGTATTTTTTAACGCTGAATAAAAAAAAATTACCTTCACTTTTAACCATCATATCAGGATTTTTCGCAAATCGTAAATTTCAAGGTTAAAAAACAGCAAAAAATCTGACATTATAAAATAGACGTAAGACTTTTTTATTCAGTTTAATTTTATTTAATTCAATAGTTTATTCAAATTTTTGGCTTATACTGGGTTTCCTGCAGCTAAACAGCTCAGGTGTCCGATGAGGTTGGGAGGGGAGGGGGGATCAATTTTAACTTTGAGCTTTTTAACTTTGAAATTTGCGATTTGAGAAAAATCCTAACGTGATGGTTTAAAATGAAGGTCATTTTCGGATTCAGCACTAAAAAATCCATAAGAATCAATTTTCAAAAGATAAAAAACATGGCACAATCCAGAATTTGAAAGACAGTGTAATCTAACAGCATTTTCAAATCTGTATCATTTTGTAAAGAATTGAGGCTGTTGTTTTTCATCCTTTTATTTAACAAAAATTCTGTTATTTTTATCCTCTTATATGTACAGTGCAAATTGTATATTTTGCACTAATATGTCAGAATGATTATAGATTTCACAATTATATTAGATTGCAATGTTAATATTTCTCTCAACTATTTTTTTGATATATCTGACGATTATTATATTTCTACTACATTTGTGAATGACCCCTATTTCGCAGCAAAAAATATACTCCAACTTTAAACAGCTATTATTCGGTCAATTTTAATGTTAGATGAATGGGACTTTTTTTGTCGTACTTGTTAGTGTCACAGTAAATTTTTACTAAATATCACTTATAGGACCGGGGGACCGTATAAAAATTTAACTTTCGTAATTTTTTAATAAATGTTTTTCTTGACCCAAATCATGTTAAAAGTAATTCTTTACCTTATTTAAACCATTTTTGTAATTAGAAGTATGCATCTAGGACCAACGGTTGCGAAAATAAAGGTCGGTCAGGTTATACGTGGACACGCTGTATATATAAATATATATATTTTTTAAAAAGACTGTTTCCATAAGAAATTTTTTCCTATATAAGAATTTTAGATCTTTAAAAGTACTTATTCAGCCTCTTTATTACAAATAATAGTTTAAATAGAAGTTAAAAACAATTACATATCTCAAATAATTACATATGAAATTCTATTTTATATGGAAGTATAAATTTAAAACAAATATATTAGAACAAATTGTTTTAGCCTAATGTTAAATTTTCTGATAATTTATATTACGAATATAATATTAAAAGTAAATTAGTGGTTGATTATGAAGTTTTAATGATGTAGAAGAGTTTCATTACACTAAACTAATCATGTTTTAAATGAAAAAGTTACTTTAGATACATAATGGAATAAATGCACAATCAAAATTATCACCGTAATATGTAATATTAAATCTGATTCAAAAGCTGCTAACCCAAATCTGGTGTGTTAAGCAATTTGTTTTCGCATAACGTTAAATTTTCTTAATATTTTACATTATTGAAATCAAATACTACTGAATATTTAAATGTTACAGAAGAATTAAAGTGCATTAAGTTATCATCACGTTTTCTACGCTAAACATATGATATAATAACAACTTAATTAAAATTATCAGTATTGCATTATTACGTCTCATTCAAATGAAAGCTTTATCTTTGTAGTTTATCGCTTTTCATTACTTAAGGCAATTTACTTACATTTGCTGTGCTAAGGACTATGTTCATTTCTTAAACATTATTTTGAAATAGGAAACAGAAAGCACCGAATTATTTAGAAACTGCACAATTCGTTATGATAATAATAATAGTATACTGTTAAAAATCTTATGCTGGGTGTATACCAAAAGTGGTTCACACTTTTGGTGCTGCACTAGCTGCAATCATAAGATGGCAAAATCGCGCTCCAACATTTAGAGCTTTGAATCAATTGGAGCTCCACATATTGGAACGAGATATCACACGTCACCATTATTTGGTTGCAGCTACTGCAGCACCAAATGTTGGTTCGACCCAGCACGAAATTTTTAACAGTGTACAAAAATTTATGTTTTAAATCATTCAATTATTTTTTCACCTAAATTTTATTTTTTGACAGTTAGATAAATACTTTAACAATATTTAGAGTTCATATGACTTTAATACTTGCCAAAATCATTATATACAGGGTGTCCCCAAAAATTATACACAATACAAAAGAAATGTTTCATCTCAATTGGGAGTGTGGAAACATTTTTGAAATGTAACTTTTTCATGGTAAGAGCTTACAAATGCGATAGACACTTTATTTTAAAAATCGTATTCGCAAGCTGCTTATCGAAAAAGATTTTCTTGAAATTTCGCAATAGATTAGAACTTGTCTCTCTTCATTTGCTGAATGTGCTGATGACTGCTGTATTTCCAAACATTGCTTGTGAATATTTTTAATAGTTCCATTTGCCTCATGCTTATTTTCAATTCAAGACATTTTATGTTGCGTAGGAGGATCTGTTTGAAACTCTCTTCAAACGGTCTCTACATATCATCTACGTTTTCTAACTTTCTTCAATTGTTTAGGATGAAGTTCCTTTGCTCAAAAAGATTAGTCTGGTGTAGCCATTATTTCAAATTAGTGAAACATAGAAGGAAAAGAACATGCCAAATAAGTGCAAATAAATTGGGTATACATATTTTTGGGACACCCTGTAATGTTTAATCCTTTATTTCTCGAAAGAACTTTAAAGTACCTTTAAAGTGACTTGTTATAAAAGTATTTTAACTCATAGTTTGGCATTGATGCAATTTAAGATGCGTTTTATATATAAATTACTTTATGATGTTACAAAAGCATTTTCCGTTGTAGGAAGTAAAAATATCGACATTTAGAAGCACAGATATCCAATTCTATAACTTTGTGAAAAATCAATAAAGAAGATTTGTCACGTCCATAACTCGGAAATTAAAAGCAATATTACTGAGCTACATCCTTTTATTGCAGAAACGTTTTTAAAACCAGAGCTCGACATTTAGAATAATTCTTAGAATAATTCTTAGATTCTTCCTAGAAATTTCCTTACCGTAAATTCCAGCCTATATTTCTCGGTTCAAAAAAATATGTTTTGAACCAAAAATTTTACTTTATATATGATGTCAAAAAATTACCAATGAAGATGATTTTACTTTTTATTAAGTAAAATTCCTAGTTTGATTAAGTTTATTTGATCTCAAGTTCTGGCCAGAAATTATGACAATTGAAAAAGAAGTTTGGAAAAAGGACATTTGTGCAGGAGAAATATTTAAATGCAAATCAGGCATAGCTTTACAACGTCATAAGGAATTAGAAGTATTTTCATTTTTCCTTTAGTTAATACTGTCTTTTTTGTTCCTTTTCTCGTTTTATATTTCTTGTTTGAAAATTCCATAAATTGACTTTGTTTTGTTATGTTACTTGCAGGTTACGCCCGCTTTGCTGGTCGATTTTTCCAAACGAACCTCGAATGATTAAAACATCTTTAATTCCACCTTCCACCGTTAGGAGGCTCATTCTGTGTCTACGTTTAACAAACATCTACACTTAAAAAGCGTTTAAAAACGCTTAAAGTACGCTTAACAAACCTCTTTCGGAACGAAATTCAGGAGTAGGTCCCCGCTGCTTACGGCACCGTATAACAGGCGTGCTGTGCACGTGCCGAAAAAGCAATTAGTTCTAGCTTCCACGGCTAACGGACGCATTCTATTCTAAACTAACCTCCGGCACGGATCCCCGTTATCTACGTCACCGAATAGCACTCTCAACAAAAAAAAAAAATAGCTCAACCTTCCACCGTCAGGCGACGCCAGATCTATATACCTTGAATATAAACACAATATTTAAATTATAATTACCGAACCCACCCCTCTCCCCCCCCCCCCCAAAAAAAAACCCAATGATCTTTAACATTAACAAATATGGGTAACTTTTTAAACAGGAACAAAATGGCGGATGTTTCTGGTTTGACTTCGCACTTTATTTTCTTTCCTTTTCAGAGAGTAGCTATCGGGATGGACTCCGAAAATCAGAATTTATTGAAAGATGAAGCCGACTCTTCGGCAAGTGTTTTATTTCTTTCGCTATTTTGAGATAAAAACATAGCATTTTCTGGAGATATTTAATGAGTTTTTAATTAATATATCGGGTAATTACTGACCTATTTTACGAAATTTGAGACAATGGAGGTCAAAATTTACTATATCGGGATAAAAAAATTTAAACCGTTTTATTTTTATTAATATAAAAAATCGCCTCGTAATGTAAGAAAACGCTTAAAATTGCATAAAAATAAAAAATAAAAAAATATTCAAATAATTTTAAAATCGGGTTAGAGGTCCAAATCTACATACATAGAGGTACCTTCCTAGGAACTTTTGTAGCTCTGCGTGCAGTTGGTCTCTTCAGAACACAGTCGACATGCAGACAGACAGACAAACTTCTTTCTTTGTTATGATAGAGAATATTGCTGAAATTTTCTACATAACATTATTAGTGTATGGGGCACGTTTTACTCAATGGGAAATTTTTTGTACGGAGGACAGATAAAAATTAAATTTTGTATTTTTTTTTAACTTAATGTCCTGAAATTTTAATTGATTTTATACAATGATGTACCTTTTTTTTAGTAACGTTGTAATTTATAAATTATATGTTTACGATTAATATTTAAGGAATAAAAGCCATGGCAATGTTTTTGAGACACCTGTGGTATACTGCATAACGCAAACAGAAAACTCGTTTTAGTTGAGATTTTACTAACAGTATGTATTTTCTTAGAGCACTACATTCTCAATTTCTCATGGACAGGGTTGTCGCAGAATGTTGTATTTAAAATCTTTAATACCACCACCACCCTAAAGCAGCGTGTCTGGACGTTTAATGTGCGACGTGTGGCTATTAAGTTGCATTCGTAGTAATAATATTCAGCCATTGTCCTACGTCCCGCATTCGCAAACAAGGTAGTTAATATATTGAAAGCGACAGAGATTACCTCGAAAGGGATCTAGAACTGTTAGGAATGCTGCTGTATATGGAGTTAAGTTGCGATCTTCGGCTTTAGCTTTCAGTATAAATTCATGTGTATGTATCTCTTTTAAATTGTCTGCTCAGTGATATTTTTAATGTTTCATGCGTTTTTGCTTTCAAAATATTAAAGTTTTGCAAAATTAAAAAGAATATTACGAGAAAAACAAAACAAAGCATGTACTTGATTAAAAGAACGACTTGCGTAGTGTTTCTTTTTGTAACTTTTATTAATTTGTAAGAATAAAAAACTACTTATTTTCATGTTTATAATATTCACTATCATTTCTTTAAAAAGAGATAATATAACTATTTTGTGAACCTTTTAAAATAAAATAGTAGAAATGGAAGGTGAAGAAAAAGTAGGGTTTGATTTATACTTAAATCTTAGAAATAAAAAAACGCCTCTTCGCAAAATAACAAAATTCATCCTTCAAGACTGATATTTGCTCATAGTTTGGCCAAGTGTTTTTTTAATAATCCGCAATATCTAAAGCACTTATACAGGTTGCTATGTTATAAAAGAAGAAAACTTGTTTCCGAAATATATATTATGATAGTGGATATTTTTTTACAGAGATTTCGTGTTTATATATTAATGAAGTAAAAAAAGACAGATGCTGAAAGAAAACATCATTAAAAAAAAAGACACTTACTACCCAAGCAATACCTTATTTCAAATAAAAGTATTCGAAAGGTATTTTTAAGTAATTTATAATTCGCACTTTTTAAAGTTAAAGAGATTTTAAACAAAATATAAAAATCTTTTCACTCGCTAATGGTAACAAAAAAGTACACAATTAAAACGAATCATTAAAAATATATCTTAAATGTTAAATCGGTAATGAAATAGGTTATGTTGTTTTTTGGTTTGTAGTGTACGAACGTATATGTTGTGGCTATCTCAAAATTTCTATTCCATTATAGTATATTATACAACAATGTTTGGTATGAAGTATACAGTCAATTTCTTTGAATTTAACACAAAGTTAAATTATCACTTTAAAAAAATAGCACAACAATGTTCTCTGTTATGTATTTGAAACCATAATTGTATCTTTATATTAATAACCAATAATAAAGAAATAGGAGCTTTTATACACAATAGAAAATGAAGCCAAATGCACAACCCTTGTTAAATTATCAAGCAAAATTAAACTAACATGGTTTTCCATAAAGTGTATCTTACATACTAAGTTTGATGCGAGTCTACCGCATAGATACTGAGATATATATATGATAGACACCGTGAAAGACACGACATAGCAGCACCAAATGTCAGGTGATGTAAGCTAAAATATTTTCATCATCAGTTTATTACATGGTTGAAATAATTGAAGTTTTCTTTAAATTCCATCTATTATTTCTTGAATTGCAGCTCCCATAATATTTTTGCCAAAGACAGATAGAGACGCATATGCACATACACTAACGAAGAGAGTAAGAGGTAGAGAGAGCTAGAGCGAGAGGGCGACAGGGAGTGTCAGGGACAAACAGCCAAATGTCAGACCAAAAAAAGTCAAGTTGTAGACAAGACAAAGCAAAGCATAGCAAAGCATGTATATTCATCAATTATTGGATGGCACAGTCCATGCTTTCTTATGGTCAATAGAGACGAAATAAAAATTCTTTATTTGTGAATAATGTAGACTTTGATGTGAAAATAAATTTTAGGAATATTAGTATAATTATTTTCATCAATCTATGAAATTTCAATTCATGCAGTTGATGAATCATGTAATTATTGATTATAAATATCTTTAATAAGGATCTATTTAGAATTTTGATACATCTGTAAAATAATTGCATGTATGAAGTGTAAATCATAAATTAAAAATTAAATTAATTTTTAGCAGGATCTTTCAAAAATATATTTGTTATATTACATATTAATATCGCATACACACTCACTCACAAGTTACAATATGAGAAATAGTTTGCTTAGCATTTGCCTTTGATTACAGGACCACGAAAAAAAATGTGTCTAACTGTATATTTGCCTTTTTGGAGGTAATTGTGCATATTAATTATGTCGTATTATTTCAATCAGAAGGAAATATATTATTGATTACGTCATTTTTTCTATAGAAATTATTGCGTAGTATATATAAATATATCGTTTACTGCAACTCGTTAAATATATCGTTTCTACAACAAAAGCAATAAAAATGTTTGTAACAATGTCCGGTGGAGCAAGCCCTTTTATTTTCGAATGCAGGTTCTTTTCATGTCGAATATCTTTCAAAACATTCTTTTCATGAAATCAATCGAGAAACCAAGCGTCGTTAAAATATAAGCACACAGCAGTTAAGATCGAACAAACATCTTCTTAAAAAAACTTAAACTATTTTATTTACAGATTAACAGGTTATTATTATTTTATCACTCTTATTTCAGAGTTCAAGTTATTAGCGACAATCGGTACAAAATCAAAGTTACATCATCTCACAGAAAGAACAAAATCAGAGTAAACAAAAATGTCGTTGCCAATGGTAACAGACAAAAAATCGTCTGGCTAGCGCCAGGGAGGCATTCGTAACATCCGGAGAATATTGGAAAGTGTCTCGTAATATGGAAAAGACGAAAGATTTGACTTTCTTTTTCTATTTTTTGCAACATGTTTGAAAATGTCATTAAAAAACTACAGGGTCAGGAAAGAGTAAGCTATTAAAACATATTGCTAGAGTTAAAATTTACATTATTTTCTAGATTTTAACTATAGATAACAGTGAGCATTTAGGGCATTTTCTAGGGCATTTTCTTGTTGTTGTGTTTAACTAGTCCACACTTTCTGGTATACATATATAATTTCCTACAATAATTTCTGAGATTTTTTGTGTAAACATCGCTTAGAATAAAAAAAAAAACAGTGTAGTAGTATTGTTTAACAGATTTTGTGGTCTTTTACAATTTACAACTAAGAATTTTGTATGCAACTAAGTAGTATTTCGCACAAACTGTGGTGATTTCACAAAATAGTTGATTATGTTACATTTTCCATCTTATTATTACATACAATATACAATCCTACTCAGTACAGAATGTGAGCAATTATTTTACGAAGGGATTGTATATAATAAAATAATAAAAAGGTCGTTAACTATCTGTAAATTTATATCAGCAAAATTTAAAGAAAAATTAAAACAATTATTTGATTACCTTGCATGCCAGTAAGCAAAATTCGTCCAAATAGAACATTTCTTCATTTGCTCAAACAAGATCATTACAAAAACTGCATACCAGTATCTTTCAAATTAACTGAATAATGTAAAAGGAAGAAAAAATACCTTATTTTCGTAATATTAAAAAACCTATTTCATCAGTAAAATAAAGGACCATTCACAATTTGAAGATGCCATTTATTAGATAAAAAATGTTAAAGAATGTCCAAAAATTCTGTCAGAAATATATCGAAATAGAGCATTACACACACGTAAATCATACAAACAGACAAATATAGTTTGAAACACTAGAAACACAACTTTTATAAAGCATTTCACAAAGCATACTTTATTAATTGCTGAAAGTTGTTAAATAAAAACCATAAAGACAGTAAAAAAGGTTTAATGAACTGTCTGCATGTTTCGGCTTCACCGAAGCTATTAACAAAACAAATAATAATATTGTACAGTTGCACGATCTATAAATCCAATGATCTGAAACACCATCTTTGACTTTTTTCACGTTCTCTCTCACATTACTCACTTTATTATATTTTTATTCTTACTGTGATGTTTATTTCCATTGAATAACTCAACCCAGAATTATTGTAAGTTAAATAATGCTGTAACGTTAGATATTGATTTTTTACGTGCACAATCTCTATGGTTTCTCAGCATTATTTAATTTACCCAAATTGTGGGTTCAGTAAATAACTCCTTGGTTACTAGTATGGTAATAAACATCAAAATAAAATAAAATAAAATAACGTAGATAATCTGAGACAGCACGTGAAAAACATGAAGGATGGTGTTTCAATTATTGCATTATAGATCGTGCAACTGGTTTTTTTTTTTTTTTTTTTTTTTTCATTGATAATGGAGAAAATGTAACATATATACTATTTATTAAAACTTTTTTTCTACTTTTTATGGCTTTTATTTAACACTTTTTAACATTTAATGTAATATATTATCTCTGGGTATTTGGATTTTTTATATGATCCACAAAGCATTTATAAAGTAACCTTAATACATTACATACCCCAATATTTTCTAGTAATGCTTCTGTAAATATTTTTGAATTTATCGATACTAATATTGCTTCATAAACTGATCCTCTTTTCTTGCAAGTCAACTGCGTATTTTATCATCTGTGTTTCTTTTTTTGTGCAATATTGAACATATTTACATTTCAAATGTGATATATTGTCCACATTCATCATGACCAGTTTTTAAATAATCATAAACTCTTCAATTTTAAAGTTAGATATGTTCAGGTGATTTTTCTATAATTAACTTGTTACAATAAAAGGAACAATTTTCTAATTAGCCCATTTTATCTAAAGGGGTAGTATAAATAATAAAAAGCGTAACTTTTTTCAAATTATAGGATTTTGGGTAAGTTTTTTAAAGATTATTTCATTAGCATAATCTTAATTCCTACATTGTTTTGGAAAGTTTTTCAAATAACATTGCCTACTTATCTCAACAGGTAAAAAAGTTAAAACACGTTTCAAAGTTTGGGGACACCCTGCAGAAAATGACTAACAAAAGTTGATCATTTTATTATATTTTAAAATATAAGTCTGACAAAACATCGAGGAAAAATAAGTATAGTAAAAAAATAATTCAATGCTACATACAATATTTAAGAAAATATTATTAAATGTCTAAATATCATTTTACCAATTATATCTGAATTATATTGTCGGCTTTAGTAAAGTAAGTGTTTCAGAAAAAAAAAATTAACATAATATTTAGGTCAGAATCAATTCTCAATTCAAAGAAAAAATAAGGTATTTAAGTATTCTGATACATTAGAGAAATATCAGAATACTGAAGTAATAATACGATTAAATCCCAGAATAAATGGAATTTTATAGCAATAAAAAAGCACTGCAATGGTAATAAAATTTCCAGGCAAAATTAATTACCAAATTTTCCCCTAAAATATTAATCAGAAATTTTATGGATTTTCACTTTTTCATTATTTTTCAAAAGGACGGTCTTTCATCGGATTTTAAACTATGATTTTTTTTTTAAATATTTTACGAAAGACCAATTTCTTTAATTAAAATTATGGATATTTTAATGCATCCTTTTTACCTATTATCCATACATATTTCTAAAAAAATGATTACTTCTAACTGCTTGACCTTTCATATTTAAGCGTATAAACTACTTAAAAATTGCTATATTTGATACATTCTATATATATATACCAACCAAGATAGAAAAAATTCGCAAATTTACTCTTTTAAATTTTGTAAAAATGGAATTGCAATTCCCAAATTTCAATGCGCAAACAAATTCTAATTTGCAGCCAGTTATGGAAAAAATTGAAGTCTACAGTCATCTTTCGTCATTGAAGATTTTAATTTTCTTAAAAGCTTCTCTCGGAAAATTCAATAACTTGTTCAAAGTGAAAGATGTGAATTTCACGTGGATTAACATTATTCAAAAATTCACAAAATGTAGGAATGTTTTCCTTTTCTTTCTTTCTTTTTTTTTTTTTTTTTTTTTTTTTTTTTTGGTCAAACGTAACTTAAAATGCATCACGTTAGACACATAGGAAAATTTCAAGACAAAAAAGAAATTTCTTCATTTGAATATCCAGAGATGGATATCCCAGTGATCTAAGTATGCTTAAGCCAACTCCGACACACTTTTGATAGAATGTATTTTGAAAAATTTTTGTAACGCAAGAAAAATATCAAAGAAAATGGAAGTATTAATTTATTTAATTATATTAATAATAAAATGATGCGCAATTCGGCCGCACCTATGTTAGAAATATTTCCAAGTAATCAGTCAGAATGCTCACACTCTATTCCTTAGAACTAAGCACAAGTAAAATCTAGCATGATATTATTAACTCATCACGATTTGAAAGCTGTGATGTTTATGTATACTATTTTTTGTTTATATTAATTTCATGTGTTTTTCACAAATAAATCACAATTAAAATCCTGATATTAGGATAAAATAATTTTATTGTTGTAATGTTGAAAACTTAGCAGCATTTATGAACAAATTTATTTGAAAAAAGATAAATGCTTTCATTTTACGTTATTGATAAAAACCAAAAAAATTTTGTACAAACTTTGGCATTTGGGGAGGCTGGAGGAGGGGTAACGTAACCGATAAAAATTAAATACTGGCGCCTTTCAAGGTTTAATACAAATTTTGAAAGCATGGTGTAGTCAGAAATTAATGCAGACTACTGGCCGCTAATTTTTAAATCGACCACAGTGCATATTTAAAATATGCGTTTTTGTAAAATATTATCTAAATTTGTTTCATTAAACAGATTATTAATTTCAAATTGATAAACATACAAACATTTCACATGTTTATTTGTAATAAAACAAACTTGAAAGGCCGAACTACGTTCGGTTAAAATTAACTTTGTGTTTCACTCGATACAGCGTTGACGTTGATCTGACAGTTGTATTTCTTCACCAGGTGTGTGTTGTACGGAATAACTGCTGTGTTGTTCAAGAATGTTCTACGTACTCTGATTCGTTGAATCATGTATATCAGTTCGTATTGAAAATTTCTGAAAATTCCTTCAAATACTGAAAGCTAACTTTTTTGCCAAAGTTTTGGCGAAAAGTCTCGGCGATTTTCTTTCATTTGACGCCAAGCACGTATTTTGGTATTGGTAGAAAGTCCATTTTTCCTCCCAAATCACGTCAATGTCGCCAATATTTTGCCAAATTTGGCGAGGTGTAACCAACTTTGCACATATTTTACTGCCAACTTTTCAACAATTTAATAACTGTTTCAATCTTCATTTCCATTGAAATGCATTGACCCATAGGGACCCCAAAATGACCCTCAAATCGAATTTTCCCAACCTACCCAATGGTCTTTTTGTAATCAAAACGGTAGGATCATAAATTTAGAGCCGTCTTTGAGATAAAATTAGCTTGACCCGTAGTGACCTTAAAAATGACCCACTAATTGTATTTTCTTGAACATGTGACCCAGTTTAATTGTCTTATCGTTACGGCCTGGCTGTGCTGGGCCGAGTGGCCTCCCTTAGGCATTCAATGGTCTTATCGTAATCCAAAATGGTACGATACAAAATGTAGTCAAAATCAATTGAGCCATTTTTTAGACAACTTTAGCGTGACCCTGACCGGTAGTGACCCAAAATGACCTACTAATATAATTTTCTCGAAAACGTGATCAAGCCCAATGATCTTCTCGTACCCCAAAATGGTAGAATACAAAATTTAGTCAAAATCTTTAAAGTCGTTTCTCAGATAAAATTAACTTGACCCGTAGTGACCCAAAATGACCCATTAATCGAATTTTCTCGAACATATGATTTAGACCAATGGTCTTCTCGTATTCCTAAATGGTAGAATTCAAAATTTACTCAAAATCGTTAAAACCGTTCTTCAGATAAAATTAGCTTGACCTATAGTGACCCAAAAATGACCTATTATTCGAATTTTCTCGAACATGTAACGCAGTTTGTATAATGCTCTTTTCGTAATCCAAAATGGTAGGATACAAAATTTAGTTAAAATAGTTTGAGCTTATTTTTAATATAAAAGTAGTGTTATCCTGACTCATAGTGACCCAAAATCACCCACTAATACAATTTTCTCGAAAATTTGATTCAGTCCAATGATCTTCTCGTACCCCTAAATGGTATAAATGTTTTCGACTTTCTACTAATTCTAAAATAAATGCTTGGCGCCAAATGAAAAAAAAGGCTCCAATTTTGTGACTCTTCGCAAAATGTTGGCAACATTTGGGCTAAAAAAATTGGCTTTCAGAATAAAAAGGAATCTTTCCACAAATTCTAAATCGGAGTCGTTGTATATAATTAAACCAATCAGAGTACATAGAGTGTTATTGAGCAACACAGACGTTGTTCCGTAGAACGCACATCTGCTGAAGAAATACAACTGTCACATCAACGTCGATGATAGATAGAATTGAACACAAAACTAATTTTAACAGCGCGTAGCTCGGTCTTCCCAGCTGGCGTCTTTTGAAGCTGCTATTGGTCGTAGATGTATTTAAAAAAATACGTTGTAGCAGTGTTATATAATAGCAAAGTATGTTTTAAAAAAAATAATTAAATCGATAATTAAATCTTCCCAGCAAATTCACACATTCCAGACATTATTTTTATATTATTGCGGTAGTCATATGAAAATAACATAGTGTTTAATATTATATTCCTGAGTTAGGGATACTTAATAAAGTGATTAAACTTCGGCCTTTAACTTGTATTACGAGACTGGCAGTCTGAAATTATTTCGAAATTTCATTCCTCATTGTCATATTATAAATAATCTCAACGAATACTTCTCTGAATATTGTGACATTATTACACTAACAATCTTCAAATAATTTCTATAAATATTATCTCGAGAAAACTCTATGGTGATTAATTTACTTTGCATTTTATCAATTATAATCTCAAAAGTTTTAATATTCTTAAAGTTAATGTAGTTTACTTGATAGTCTCAAAGATAAAATGTTTCACGTAGGAAATATTTTAAGGAAAACTCTGTATCGAAAACCGCAAAGAAGTTCATTTTTTTTAAATATGAGGACCAATAGAGCACAACGAAGCATCACTTGCGTAAAACCTTGTAATTTACAAAAAGTAATTCTTGTAATATTCTAAAATTGACATTCTAGCCATAATTTTTATATTACTTTTGCAATTATCTAATAGGGACATATCCTAAAACTGATACATTTTTTTCTTTTTTATCTCTATGGAAAACATTGTAGAACAGTAGTAAATATCAACTAACTATCATGACAATCGAATATTCGTTATACTGAGCCAAAATAGTATTACGCCTATACTGCATTCATCGTAGATAATTAGATTCAAGTATTAATATTAGTTAGAAATTGCCTTTAAATTGAAAGTGTTTGCAATAAAGTGAAACTGTTAAAAAAATATTAACTTTGCATTGAAAATATTCGAAATGAAAGTCCTATTTGTAAAAATATTTGCAATGAAATGGCAAAATTATTCATGCCGTTATAAGTGCAATATTGGCAAATTTTAAACATTCCAATGTTCCATGCTAAGTGTGGTCAAGACCGATCTAATAAAACCAAATTAGCTCTATACTCTTTGCAAATAATGAGGTAAATACGCACGAATGCATAATTTCTTAAAATGATGGTTTTTAAATTAAGCAAAATTCCATCTGTATGTTGGTATGTAAGTATCTTAATATGATTTTGTAATATGCAAAGGTGCTATTCCAGGCTTTTAAATTATTAAAAAAAATTAGATTTTTTCAGTGTAAGTGAAATGTTATGTAATGTATTTGATCTTAATACATTTTACAAAATATCAACAATGTTAGGACTTATCTTGTGTTAACGGTACGGGTGATATGTGCACTTTTGTATATTTATTCATATTTAAGTAATATTAAATTATTATTTAATAATATTGAATTATTATTAAAAAATATTAAATTATTACTAATTAATAATAAATTATTATTTATAAATTCATTTTTAATCATAAATTTAATTATAATATCCTTAAATTATAATGTGACTGTGGCAAATATTCCAATTCTTTAATATGATAATCATAATCTTAAAATCTTCAATCCATTCTCTAAATTTCTGCAGAGATTTGTACTGTGAGATAAGCCATCTAAACTCTTTAGAAAAACCTTAGATAAATCCTCATTGCAAAATAATTTTGAATCTCGCTAGAAATTATGAGTTAAAAACTAATCCCATATCTTCGATAAATAATGGGTCTCGGCTAAGTATTGGCGCGAAATGTATCGCTAATGTAAAGACAACTAACCCCTTTCGCATGATGATCTGATACAGGGACGACTCCCAAGTGTTATCATGACACTTTTTTAAATAGAAAAAAAATTAAATAGAAAACCTTGCCTTGTTGAAAGTCGCGATTGAAGAAGGGGAAATTTACTTTTAAATAAAAGTGGTATGACAGCATCCCTGGTCTCATCCTAGGTACGCCCTTGACCTCATATGTTGTATTGCAATATAACTGTTCTTGCGTCTAACAGAAATATGAGCTTGACAATTTTATTTTCTTTGTAATATGTAGTAAGATGACCAATGTTCAAATTATCACACACACACAAATAATAATAATAAACATTTACGTCAAATCCATAGTATATTTTTACATCTAAAATAGATTTGTACCTAAATGGTGTAAAGCCGAAACAATGAAATCGGGAATTTTTATACTTAACGAACATTTACTTATCGTAATGCATCGGAATCAATTTTCTAAAATACCATTTTCATATCTAAAAACGCAGAATTGTCATATGCTGCGGGTGTGGCCTTTTTTTCAATATTAAAATAATGTTATAGAAAATCGATACTGCTCTATTATGATAGATAAATGTTAGTTAAACATACCAATATTTAATTAAATTTTGCTTTACAAACGAAGAAAATGTATGTGTAAAAGCGTCAGATACAGCAACCTCGGTACGCATCGATTTGCCATTTAATCACTCTAAATAATAATTGTGTAGTGTCCGTGCATGTTAAATCGTTTCATAATTTAGGAATAAACGTAAAATTAAAAAAAATCAACAGGATTTGTTGTTAATAAACCTTTTAAAATCGATTTTATTTGAAAAATGCCTTTTGAATTTATTTTTAAATTTCGTGCATGACGAAAAGTTAAGCCAAATACATTTGCAAATATTTTCAATATGAAGCCAAAGCATCTGCAATATTGGCATTTAATTGCAAATATTTAACGATAAGTATTTTTGAGGTATGCCTTAAAAATTACCAGCCTTACAATCTGTTTTGCAATGATTAAAAAAGAATTTAACATTAGGAATTCCAATTTTCGAGCATACAAAATTCCTAAAATATATGACCGAGTGGCTTCTCGTTTGGTGTCCAAGAGTCGATTCGAAAATACCAAATATGTTGTCAAAATTGGTTGTTTGAAAGAAAATTTTACAGTTCGGTATTATTTCGCTTATTTAAGACGCTTATTTTTTTACATAAATTAAATGAAGGCATAATTTCTCATCAAATGGATATTTCCGTTTTTTTTTTCTCAGACAATATGGTGATTACAATGTACGAGGTGTTATTTTTTTATATCGTCGATTGTACACTATTGATACATTCGACTGATATTTGGTAACTGTAATTTCCAATTTTTAACTCCTTAATCGTCGTACCCGATACATTCACGGGCAATATTTGTGAACAAATTTTGTCGCGCCCGTGACCCTCACGGGCTGAACTCCTCATAATTTTAATTATATCTCGGACCACTTTCTCAAAACAAAAATCTTTTAATATATTTTAATAGCACTTGCAAGATAAATATAATACAGAATTTATATTTTAAGTTTAGTGGTATGAATAGATTACAAAAATAGTTGTCAATGGCAGCCGTAATATTATGGTTTATTCAATGATTTTATCACTCCCGAGGTTATTTTAAAACACCTTAATCATCGCGCCCGATACCTTCACGGGCAGACATTTGTAAACAAATTTTGTCGCCCGTGATCCTCACGAGCAGTGTAGGCTACTGTTTTAAAATTCAGATTGTTTGTTTCCACCAGTTTTTTAAAATTGTATAATTGGCCTTATTCTCGCATTATTTAATCTGGCATTAAAAAAGGTGAATATTTCTACTTTGAAAAAGTGGTGGCGATCAAGCAATCTGAATTTTAAAAAGATAGCTTGTGTAAAAAAAAAGTAAATAAAATTGTGAATTTTGAAAATTTATCCATCCTAAATATTTTAAATTTGAAAAAAAAATACACTGTTTCTTTTACTAATTAACTCAGAATTGTATGAATACTAAAATGGGGCGATAAAAAAAAATCGGCGATTTTTGAAGGAATTTTCCGAACATTATGCGACGGTTAAGGGGCTAATGGTTTTAAAGTTGTTTTCAATAGGAAAAGAAAAACTACTAACATATGAAAGCTTAGCGTAGCGTTTATCATAAGGCATTATTAGGCGTTTATCATAAACAAAGTTTATGATAAACGCCTTGCGACTTGGGAAATCTTCTCTAAAATTAATCCAATTTTTCGTATTTTCTCTTTCCATATTTGTGAAGGAATTGTTCATTAAATATATCTCACTAGGCGTTGAGAAAATAAAATTCTTAACATTCACATTAAGAAAGAAAAATACTTTCAATTTACGTTCTTTTGTTGATATAGAAAGTTTTACAATCTTCATGCAATATCAGAAATAGAAATGTATCCCATGATTAAAAAAGTTCTTGACAACTCTATAATTTACAACAGCTTTTCTGGCAGTGAAGTTGGACAATGTATTTTACTCCTTTTTTTTTTTCTAGGGAACAAGAGAGAAAATTTTGGAATACCCTTCAAGAATCGATCAGATAGGCGTGCACAAGAATGATTCGATACATGTATGGCGCCGAATGATACGAATCATTGTAAAAACTTTGGACAGATTTCCTTGTCAGTTGTGGTTTGAAGTATTTTTTTCTTTTGCTGGAGTAAGAAAATAAAATATTTTACTTTTGCGAAATCACATTGTTATTCTTCAATAGAGATCAATTCAAAGAATTCTGAATTATTTTTCGTGTAAAATTAAAAGGGAAAGGGGGATGAGAAACGTAATACATACATCTGTATATGCATTAAATGAAAAAAAAAAATACATATATTGTATTCGAATATGAGTTTGTTTTTTCAAATTGCATAGGTTTTCATTTTCATTTATAAATTCAACTGTCTCCTGTACATAGTGCAGGGCTGACAGATTACATGTTTTCCACGTAGTTTGTACATTTTTGTGTCTTATTTTACACTGTACGTTTAAATAATTCACGTACGACTATTTCTTCCGTTTATTAATATCATATCATTTATCTGAAATAATTCATTATATATACCTATCTTAAATAATTAAAAAAATATTTCCATGTTAAAATTTAAAATTTAGTATATTTCTATCTTAATTATTGATGTTTCATTTATTTTATTATGTTGTTTTAAATTAAAATGCATTCAAACATTTTTTTTGCAGACAATTCTATTGCTAAAATGTTCCTGACCATTAATGATTATTAATATAGTTTGATTTATTTCTGTTGATACAATTAATTTTTTATTCACAATAGGAATACGATGACAGAAAAGTTCAGTTTAACCGTGTAAAATTAAAATGTTAATATTAATAAAGAACGTTTTAAAGGAAAATTCTTTAAAGACTGAGACATTCAACCTAGTTTGGAAGGGTGTTAAAAATGGGAGTAGTATGATGAAATCAAAGAAAACTACTGTCAATAAAAATCCTCCGTTTTTTTTAGAAAAAATATGGTAACCTTAATGTGGGGTGTCTCAGAAAGATTGAAACTTTTATGTAGGGAATATACATTTTCAAAAGTGTTCAAAAAAGGTATGAAATAAGATTGAAATACACTTTCTAATTTCTTATGGACTCGCTACAAAAAATTAATCATTTAGATTTTTTTTTCTTTTTAGAATTTTTTTTTAGAAACTTTTTTTCTTTTTAGAAATTTTATTTTTTTTTAGAAACTTTTTTCTTTTTAGAAATTTTTGTCTTTTTAGAAACTTTTTTCTTTTTAGAAATTGTTTTCTTTTTAGAATTTTTTTTTAGAAACATTTTTCTTTTTGCTACAACAAAAACATCTCGAAAAACAGCATATCTGTATCTTTAAAATTGAAGGAGTAATGCTCTTAACACTTTCTAATTGGGGATCATGTATCAAATTAGAAATGAAAATACGCGAAATGTTAAAAAAGAGATGACATACGAAGGATAATATTAATCTTAAACAAAATATTTAAACATTAAACAAAATATAATCGATGTTTGTAACAATAAGTCTGGAAAAGAACTTTAAATTTACAGAAGTGTAGGAGTTTATCTTACAGTTACTTATAGATTCAATTGGCTTATAACTGTAAATGAATATATCTATTCCGTTTTCAATTTTACACAACGACCTCCTTAGAACGTAACTATTGCAAATAACTGCGTTCCTTCCCATTAGTAATAGTTACTTTCATTTTAGCAATTTTAAAAACGTTGCTTCATCCTAAAGTCTCTTAGTGACGTGAGGGAATGCAGTTACTTAACTCTTTATTTTTAACATTTTACTATGTGCGCAGCTTTGCAACACTTTTATTTTTACATATATTGTACATTTTGATGTATTTTATAATATATGTAAGGGAGAAAGTGTTGCGCGCATATAATTAATTGAGGTAAAATTAGAAGAAATTGCGTATTTTTCATCAAAAACTACGAATAATACGAACTTTGAGCTTGTGTAAGTCATATAAATCCGAACAAAATGCAAAAACTATTGTTGAAATCGTACTGGAATAAACCTTCTAATATTAAAAAGTGAAATAATTAAGTCACTATAACAAAATCGAATTTTAGTCTTATTTCATGGGCCAAAAACACGGCTTATGGATCCTGATCCTTTAATGGCGTAAAAAAGGTATGCATGTCAGTTTTTTCCCTTCGTCATAATGCAGTTAATTTAATGACATGAGTATGCAGTTTTTTGGAATGATGTTGTTGCGGCAAAAAAATAAATTTTTAATTGATCGATCTTGTCTAGGAGGCTGTATAAAAAATTAAATATTATAACTTTTTGAAAATTAATGCAGAATAATTTTGTTAACATTTTCCTTATTTGGAATACTTTTGTAATTTACATTGCCTACTTATCGCTAATAGGTAAAAAAATAAATTGCTTTCCAATCTAATTGAGACGCCCTGTATAGGTAGAAGTCTGATAGCTGTTGATAATGGTACGTGCTTTAAGTGCAGTCGGAACATAAGGAAATGAAAGAGAGAGAGAAAATACATTTGGTTTAAGGGGACATCTGCATATTGAAAGAAAAACAAACCCTAAATTTTCAAAATTATCTCTTATTTTGACACGGCATAATCAATTAGTCTTGACTTTGATGTGAAGCACTGATCTCGAACGTGAAATTTATTAGTGTAAAATTCAGGTTTAATAGAAATTGGTTTAATGCTTTCTTGAGACTAAATATCACTAATGTTAGAGAAGTCATTCAAAAATCTTATTAAATCATTCAAACATTACATAAAAAACTAAGAACACTGTTGAATTTATTAACAGTTTTTATTAACTAATTATCTCTTAAATCAATCTATGGTTCTCCAAACTGTAGTATTGATTTATCTTTAGACATTACTTTAAAATAACTTAGATTAAAAAAAACTGAATTGTTATAAAAATGCGTATTAGAATAAAAAAGAAATCGTTTTGCTAAAATATTTGAAAGTCATACAATGTTAAAGTCCCATAATGCTTAAAGTGATAAAAATAACACAGAATATTTAAAATACCTGTTTTTTAATGTAGATTACATATGTTTCATTCACAACTATCGGTGACATCTTCAGATCTTAATGATAAATACAAAAATTCTCGCATATTTGAAAATAGTAAAACATATACCACGAGATCGCATGTCTAAAGTTAGAAGGTGCTTAATTTGGCTAAAACTGGGAAAAGTGCACAAATTATTATTTATTTTTATTTTTATTGCTTTTCCATTTATCAATCATCTCGTGCCAAATTTTAGCAAATTCAAAGGAAACGGTTTCATTACAAATGCAATCTTTTCGCAAATATATTTCTATAGATTCACGGATAATGGATGGGAAATAAGCTCTTGATTGAAAAATTATTTTACTATTATTGAAATCTATTTGCAACTGCTCCTTACTATATTTTCTGGCTAAAGCGGTGGTTCTTCTGTTATGTTTGATGTCTGCCATATGTTCTTTTATTCTTGTTTTAAATTTTCTGTTTGTCATTCCTATATAGTACTGTATTGTTCCATCTGCCTTGGTGAATGGGATTTCATAAACACCGGAAAGTTGGTTAGGTTCTAGTGGGTCTGTTTTTCTACATACTATGTTTTTTAATTTTGTGGAAGGTTTTGCAAAACAGATTTTAGAAAAACAGACCCACTAGAACCTAACCAACTTTCCAGTGTTTATGAAATCCCATTCACCAAGGCAGATGGAACAATACAGTACTATATACAGGGTGTTCTAGAAAGGACACCCCAACTTTTAAATGACATAACTTCGAAACAGTGAGAGATAGAAATGTGAAACAAGTTGAATGTTAAACAGATAGGTCTGGAATTTGTTATACACGAATGTGAAAAAATAGTTCCAATATTGGATAATAGGTGGCAGCACAAGCACATGGAACTTTAAATGGTACTCAGATGGACAGAAATTTCATTCGTGCGTCTGTTTCATTGCTGAAACGTGTAAAAAAGTTGTATAGAATTCGGAAATCAAGAATATCATACCGTATTCACCATATTCCCCGGATCTGAATCCATGCGACTTCTTTTTTGTGGGGTTACTTGAAGGACGCTGTTTATTCTAAGAATCCCCAAACGTTGGAACAACTCTAACAATTCATCTGTGAGGCAAGTGCATCCATTTCAATAGAAGTATTGCAACAAGTGATTTCGAACGTTACCTGTAGGTTGCGTCATGTTGTTGCTGAAAAAGGTAACCATATCGAAACCATTGTAATGTGATTTTTATCTCAGTTCAAACAGCTCACTTTCAGGAACTATTTCAAAGACACAGCTTTGTGATTTCAGCGCCCTCTCGTGTCCAATATTGGAACTATTTTTTTAAATTGATGCATAAAAAATTCCAGACCTATCTGTCTAACATTCAACTTGTTTCACATTTCTATCTCTCACTGTTTCGAAGTTATGTCATTTCAAAGTTGGGGAGTCCTTTCTAGAACACCCTGTAGGAATGACAAACAGAAAATTTAAAACAAGAATAAAAGAACATATGGCAGACATCAAACATAACAGAAGAACCACCGCTTTAGCCAGAAAATATAGTAAGGAGCAGTTGCAAATAGATTTCAATAATAGTAAAATAATTTTTCAATCAAGAGCTTATTTCCCATCCATTATCCGTGAATCTATAGAAATATATTTGCGAAAAGATTGCATTTGTAACGAAACCGTTTCCTTTGAATTTGCTAAAATTTGGCACGAGATGATTGATAAATGGAAAAGCAATAAAAATAAAAATAAATAATAATTTGTGCACTTTTCCCAGTTTTAGCCAAATTAAGCACCTTCTAACTTTGGACATGCGATCTCGTGGTATATGTTTTACTATTTTCAAATATGCGAGAATTTTTGTATATATCATTAAGATCTGAAGATGTCACCGATAGTTGTGAATGAAACATATGTAATCTACATTAAAAAACAGGTATTTTAAATATTCTGTGTTATTTTTATCACTTTAAGCATTATGGGACTTTAATTTAAAGTTAACAAGTGATTATATTATATTATTTATAGTCATACAATGTTTTTAATTTCGCACTTTTTATTTCATACTAAAAAATTGTAAAAAGATTTGGCATCAAATAATTTTATATGGGACAGTTAAAACTAACTAAAAAATCATGAAAAATCACCTTGAAAAAAATAATAAGTGCAGAAAATATGAAAGAAAATATTAAAAATTAATTCCATATTTAACACTTACATTACATATATTTAACACTTACATTACATATATTTAACACTTACTAACATTGTCATTATCTATTACATTTCTAAACTTTTTCAATGAGTTTGGCTTCTGACGCTAAAATTTAATCTCTAAATTTATATTTGACGTCATTTTAGAATATTTTTATTGTCACTATTTAATACTATTTGAAGGAAAAGACGGCTTCATAATTTTATTTTAATAATACAGGATTATAGTACAAGATTCAATTCCCAGCTCTTTGCGTCTTTTGCGAAGAATTTGCGATAAGAAATATGTTGTATTCGCTCTCTCTTTTTTCTCGATTTTATATGCAACTCATATATAGTATCTCATATACAGGCGGGTAAGCCTTTGGGAATAAAAATATGTCTACCATCACATGGAATGCATTTGTATACATATATGCGTCAGGTATATGCACCAGGTGCATTAACCTTTAGTTTATATATATAGAAAGTTGAATTTTAAACAAGCTTATGAATATTTTATTTAAATGTTGTGCTACTGTATTTTATGCAATCGTTTAATGATTACTCAACTGTTACTTTTATGCATTTCAAACATATTTTTTATATGGATTATGCAGAAAAAATGCATCAATTTTTCGTACGCGATGCATTTATTGCACGCAGTGATTTCACATTTAATTGAAATCCCAATTGAAATAATTTAATACTTTTTCATTAAATAAAACAGTAAAATTATAATGATTAAGTTAATTTGATAAATAATTTCACATCGGAATTTGTAATAAATAACGAAACATTACATTTTTGTTTTATATAAGAAGTTAAGTGAAGCAATGTGAAATGAGATTAAATACGCAATATTCTTCTACTTTTAATACTCTTTTACATGTAAAAATGGCTTGAATTGGATAAACATTTCAAAGCACTGGGGACGGTTGTGAAAAAAAGCATTTCAATGTTTTTGATAATGTAGTATAAGACAATGTCATGAATAAATACATATCAATATATTACTCTCAGACATATTCTGCCGCAAAATGGACACATTACATAAGACATTCTGCAGCTATTAAATGTTAGAACATGCATATTCAAACAACTAATTTTGGTGTAGTAACCATTGCACTTGTCAAAAAACTATGTCCTTTGAAATTGATATTTATCGTTGTGTCATTGTCGTTGTTAATGTTTAAAACTTAATAATAAACAATGTCATTATTAAATACGAAGATTTAAAAATGTATCAAGTTTATGTCTTTAAATATAACTTACGAATATCCTCATACACTTTGAAATGAGCGTCTGAATATCACAGGTACAAGCACATTAAAATACAATCATTACACAATACACGAGCGCAAAACCGATAATGTTATTGAGTTAAAAATAGTGTACAGGTCACTTTATTGAAATGTTCCAATTCCGTGGTTTCTAAAACATTAGATAACATTTCATCGACAGCAATGTGGGAGTGCATTTCATGTCTCATTTTGTTTGAAACTCTAGCACACTTTGGTAGTTCACACGCGATTGACTTTTATGCCAATTTAAAAAAAGTAATGCCTGACACGCATGCAGTATGACACAAATCTATGAGGAGATTTCATAAAATCACAAGTGAAGAGGTGTCATAAGACTAGTCTGAGTAATTGCAGGTCTCCCAAATTGTCCACCAACTGAATTCCAACAATTTTAAACAGAAATTTTCATGGTAGGTTTACAACATCCGTAAAAATTTAACTTCGAAGGTGGTTTCTTCAAAATTTGCAAGAAAAAATTAAAACTAAAAATTTTCTAAGAAAATACCGGTATTCAAAAAGCGGATCATTTGGGAGCCCTGTAATTGTAATCATATTGTAATTTATTATTACACTTACTACTGATTACAATTGTAATAAATATTTCATTGAATCGCGTCTCAAGTTAAGACGCTTTTATATATTTGCCCAACTCTCTAATCGTTGAATTGTAGCACAAAGATTATGCTTTGAAAAATATTCATTGAAATGTATTCGTATAATTGTAAATAAAATTATTTATTTGATGTTTTCACATTACTTTCGAGCGAGCTAATGTAAGTAGCCCTGTTTCAAGCAGTGCTTCATTTATTGACTGCACTTTTTCCTGATATGTACATTGTATACATGTATTTTGTTTACAAAATGTTATTCAAATTCTTAAAAAAAATTTATACTCTTGTTCATACCCTAATGGAGTTTTAACCTATGTTCTTCTACTCACATTGAAATGCTTAAACGATTTGTTGTTCCTGACTGCAGTAAAATCATGTTTTAGCTACAGAAACTTCCGAGATTTTAATATGACATCTTAATTCGCAGAACATATCCTTATTAGAGTTTGAGACGAATTAAAACGCATAATGAATATAAACCACTGCCATACGTATTTGTTAATATAAAGTATTGTATTCCATTTGGGCAATTCTACTTTTTAATTCCATATTTAACACACTGAGTAAAATTATCAAGAAAGAAACAAAAATTTTAAAATAAAGAAAAGACGAAAAGAAAGATTAAAAATATAAGAACTATTCACTAATAAATAGTTATCCTTAAATATTTTAGATTTGATTCTTACACAAAGATATTCTGGGATAGTTACAAAAAATAATTCTTTCTTTTAAAAGACAAAAATAAGAAATAATGTATTTTCTAGATTGATTCAGGAATACAAATAATCACTATTCCCGTATGTCATGAAGAATTTTGTCTGAATACGGATTAAAGATAAAATAAAGACGTTTTATATAAATAATATTCTGACGATCACTGTTTTTTACTTAAATGTATTATGTGTGGTATAATTCTGTCAAGTAATTATAGAAGTATGCAAAATTAAAGCTTTTTGAATAGGAATTTTAGAAAAAATTAAACTTTCATTAAGTATTTTGAGGGAGTGCACGGAAATTATATTTTGGCACTCAAAATGCATATTAACGACTTAAATACTGGGATTTTTTTAATACCATAAACTAAAAATAGGGACAATACAGAACTTTTTCTATCATATATATTATTTCTGTTGTCAACGCGCCTTTTTCTATGAATTTATGAACCACACAATAACGAATGAAGTATCATTTGAAAGGTTTTTGAAACGGTTTCTGACATAGTACACTCACATTTCGTTAAAACATGTTTTTTGATTAAAATTTTCTATTAATTAAAATTTAAATCGGCATTTTTTTCAGGAATGAAATGAAAGGTTTTTCTTAAATTAGCGTTGCCACCAAAATAAAATACCGCATTATATGACACTGAACAATGATTATAAAAAAATAAACATTACAAAAAAGATAAAGTATGATTTCTCTGCAAGGGATTATTTTATATTTAAGAATAAAAAGCAAAATTTTAATTTAAATATATAGAAGAAAATACACTATTAATCGAACGAAGCAGTGGCGTTTCACGTGTTGAACAAAAGGTATGCTTTGTTATATTCGATTAAATTTTTTTTTACATGTATTCAATTAATTTTTCTTTGCCCCGGGTTTTCCGGAAGCGGATGACGTCAGCCTTTAACACAGTTAATATCTGATTGTTCATTTTTTTTCTCGCTGGTGTCTTTTGCTACCTTTGAACAATTTTTACTGTAACATTCATGGAATAAATGAGATAGATATTGTGGCTTGACTAATGTTGTTTGCAGATTTCTCTTTACAAGTTTAAATCTGCAATTAAAAAATACTGGATATTGCAAAACTATATTACACTGCAGTTCGAAATCCTTGCACTGGTACTAAAATATTTGTCTTATATAATCGAAAAATTGTTGCCAATTAATAAAAGGAAGATTGCAATTAAAAAATAGTGGTGTCCAAAAATTTTTATTAACAAAACAAGCAAACACTTTTTTTTCAGAACTCTGTTCGGGCAAACCGTCAAGTGGAGCGTCGTTTTATCGAAAACATTTTTAGTAATTCTACTAAAGCTTCTTGGTAAGCATGTTAGTAACTATCATTATTTTAATTTTCAACTTTGCTCAATAAAAATTTTGTAAAACATTTTGAAAACATTTATACGTGAAGTCAGTTTTTTTTTTAATATTACGCTAAATGAATTAAATGAAAAGTTTTTTTAAACAACATGTATCATTATTTTACGATTCTAAAAGTTAAGAGGTCAATCCTAATTTTTCAAAATAATGAGAGTATTTTAGAAAATACATCAAGCAAAATACAATTTTTTTACATAAAAAATTCGCATGTAGCATTTTTTGAACAGATCTTTTAGAAATATTCGCTCTTTTGTGTTCACTAAAAAAGTCAGAAAATGGCTAATAAGCACCAAGTAATAGTGAAACTTTAGTTGTTTCAAAAGAAAAAATGGCCCAGAGAAAGGTGTACTTCGTGATATGTGATTCCGTTTATTTGCCAGTTACAATACATATATCTCTCCGAGAAATGTGAAAGTTCAATTAGATGGAGATTCATTCTCTTTTACATTTGATAAGCAATGCGTTATCTTAAAAGCAAACAAAAAACTAATTGCACATTATATATATTATATATATATACACTTTTCTTTTAAGATAAAAGTTTATGTTTCCATTTTTTGTACATTGTATCATTTCATATTTTCTTTCCTATCGTTACATTTTTATGAATGTAAGGCATTAACAGTAATATGCAATTCTATACAAATGGAACAGAAAAAAAACGTTACAAATTAATGTATAATACAAAATTTTTCCTGTTTTATACTTGTTCAAACCTCCCCCCCCCCCCCAAAAAAAAAAAAAAAAAAAAAAAACGCATTGAAATGCTACATACTATTAGAGATCAGACAGATTGTTAAAGATAATTTGATGATACACCAGTGGATATAAAATATTTTAAGTGAATTTTCTGCTGTTTAGGACATTTTAAAAGTAAGCTTTAGAGCTTCATATAGGATCACTATTTAAAACTGCTGAACAGAATTAAATAAATGTTTTTTTCATAGGACAAGTTTAACATATTCTGCAAAATAGAAATAGTTATAGACCCTAAGTGACAAAAACAAACTTATTCAATTTTTGAATAGCATGTTTGAAGGCTTTTTCGTAGGGCGTCGAAGTTCCTGCCATTGATGCCAACGTTCATTAGTAGAAGTAATGTCGCGTTTCGCATTTAAATATTAAAAACCAATACCAGCATATTTTCAACTCTAAGAAAATATAAAAGCTTATTAATATTTTCCCCAAGGAATAAAACTTTCTAATAATATCCATCATTTGAAGGTGAAAAACAACAAACAACTTCCGTATATTAATAAAGTTCCATGAATGAATCATAAAGAATCATGCTGAGATTTTCAAATGAATAAATTATGCTGACGCAGATAGTATACTCAATAATATTCATATTTTGTGAAGAATTTTCTAAAAATATAACACATTTGTGTAGTTTTGTGAGAATTTTTTTTTTTTTTTACAAAATGGCAGATTCGGCAGAAAAGTAACAGAAACCATGCTTATGAATGCGCAAATTGTACTTTCGGTTGCAATAACGTTTCAAACTTAAATTTAATTTTGAGTGCTTGATATTTTGCGAAATTTAAAATTAGAGAAATTGGAAAATTTTCCTAGAATTATATTAATGCTAGTTAAATATATTTTATAAAAAAAGATAGTTTATTTCACTCACAAGCTATATATTAGTGTTTCCTGTAGATATATAATTTTAAAATGCTTAATGGAGCCTTTTCAAACTTAAATATGGCTTCGGAAAAATAACTTTTATGTTGCTATTCTTGAGCACCATTCGCATTAATCTTCATCACATGTTCCCTTAAAAAACAGAAACGTCAACAGTTATGACTTATATGATAAGTATTTTTTCATTTCTGTTCTGTAAATAATAGTAATTAGTATATGATTATAGTACATTGAGGATTTTTCGAAGTTATGTCCCTTCTCGGGAAGTGGAGGAGTATTGGACGTATGTAACACAGAATCTAATATCTATGTCTATGTGATGGAATTTTAAAAGTAGATGTTTTAGAATATAAACACCAGATTCATGTGATTTCATTTAATTCGGCATTACTGCTTCCCAGCGGAAGGGGGGAGGGGGCGAGGATTGCGGAAACGTATCTCAAAATATGTCACGGTGATGAATTTTTATGATGCAGAGTATCGGAATATGAAAACAAGAAACCGATAATATTTTTGTAATTCGCCCTTTTCTTTTCCTCGAAAGGGGGTATTCGATATATATGTCAGAATCTACGATGTTCTGTAAAGATAATATTTTAACAATATCTAAGAATATAAACAACAGGTCGGATGTCTTCATTTTAAATTTCCCTTTGAACCCCATGGGAAAACGTATCGGAAAATCTATCATTGCCTTCGTGATGAAATTTTATAAAATGGTATGTGTGATAATAAAATCATGAGATGCAGGCATTATTTTTAAGTTTAGAACTTTAGACTCTCCAAAAGCCACAAAAGGGACGCTGAAACATACCTCAGAATCTATCTTTACCCTATCAGATGATTAAAAAAAAAATTCAAATACAATATATAAACAAAAGATAGTAAGAGTTTTTTTTTTTAATTAATAAGTTTGGTTCGGAGTTGGGGTGGACATATGTATGAATCTATCGCGACCTGTGCCAAAATTTTACAAGATGGTGGTTCTCACATAGAACAAAGAAAGTTCACATATGTCAGTCTGAAGATAAACAATATTTTTTTGAAAACTGAGGACGAAACAAGAGTCCTTTATGTACAGAAGGAAACAAACACATTTACAAACTTTTGGTAATGACGTTATTTTAATACACTGTGATTAAAGTGCACGTGTTCGAAGTTTTAACTGGTTAAACTATTTGGAATATTTTAAAAGCTTTTGTATTTATAATGTTTAGAAGAGTATGCGAAAAAATTTGACCGATAGAGGGCGCTGAAATGTTAGGGATGTTTATTAGCAAATATTAATAAAAATAACTAATTTCAAATTAGTATATTTAGAGACGACGCTCTTCTTTCATAGCAGCGATGTAATTACTACCATTTTGATAAAAACAATTTATTAATAGAGTGTTTTTTTCTCTTTTTCTCTTTTCTTTTTCTTTTCTTTTTTTTTTTTTTTTTTTTTTTTTTTTTTTTTTTTTTTTGCTAAAATTTTAAGAGTTATAAGGTTTTTTACAAATAAACCTCTAAGCTAGAACCATGTGAAATTTGAAATAAAAATGTTAAAAATGTTATTTGTTAAAAATTTCTTTATTTATTTTGTTTATTTTTCTTTTGTTTACTTTAATGACAAACAGCGCCATTTGTGGGGACAATTTTTTTATTATTTTTTTATTTCCGCATACTCTAAACAGTAAGAATACTAAATCTTTAAAAAATATTCCAAATAGTTCAACCTGTAGTGTCCTTCAAACACGTTCACTGTAAATTGTGCCCTCACGGTACATGTAGAATCCAATTTCATATACATTTAATTTTGAACATTTTCTGCTGCCCAATATATGTTTAAAAAGTTTCTGTTGCTTACTTTTGCTAAAAATTTGATTACTTTGGAAATATGCGTATTTTCAAAAGCGAAAGGTCAAACCGTAAATATATGGCTAATAAAATGGTCCTCAAAGTGCAAAATATGTGAAATATAGCATCCAGACATACGATATACGCTAGATATCCTTTCAACAAGGTATAAGGTGATAAATTAGAGAATCGTAAATGGCTATATTATAAGAAACTTTCCCCATTTTATGTTTTATTTATAACTAAAATCTTTCCCAATTTATCTATATATATATATATATATGTTTGTGATATTCAAATTTTAAAAATGCTGTATAGTACATTAGATACTATCATAAATCACTGTTATAGATTTATGTTATACTCAAAGGAAGCTGTTTTGAATATTTTGATATACAGCATTCCTAATCTCAAATTCCGTTGTAAAAAGTATGCAATATGTCTGAATATAAAAAAGAAGAATTATTCTAAAGTAAAACTTTTATTTTCTTCAAATACAGATAAAATGTAAATAAATATACAGGGTGATTCATAAATAAGTAGACAACTTCCAGGTGCTGAAAAACAGGAACCTTTTAAGTCATGTTTCCCAAGTACAAGCCATAAGGTAGGTGTACTCATAAAGTTTTTTACTGCTGCTGTGTGAAGTAACATATGCGATAGCGAGTGTGTCACGCGAATATCAGTAGAAATGAATACGTCTGCAGTGGGAAAGGTATTTTGTGTTTTTGAATTGAGCAAACCGGAATCTGTCACCATTGTGAAACGGCATTTTCAAACCCGATTTGGAAAAGAGCCTCTAACCAGAAAATAAATTTATGATTTGTTTTAAAAGTCACATGACACAAATCAAACCAGTGATCCATTTCTGTCCACTTTGCACAAACAGCCCGTAGTTTCAATTTTTTTAAACCAATCATAAATAGATTTCGCGTTAGAAGTTCTTTTCCAAATCATGACCGAAAATACCATTGCACAATGGTGATAGATTCCGTTTTGCTCAATTCCAGAACACAAAATAACTTCTCCACTGTAGACGGAGCCATTTCTACTGATATTCGCGTGACGTGTTAGCTATCGCCTATGTCACTTCGCACAGGGGGGGGAAAGAACTTTATGTGTATACCTACCTTACGGCTTGCATTTGGGAAACGTGCCTTAAACTGTTCAAGTTTTTCATCATCTGCAAGTTGTATACTTATTTATGAATCACCCTGTATATGTGTACATTTTTAAATGTAGAATATATCAAATTTCCTATTGCACCTATTTAAAACATTTTTTATAATGAACATTATTTACAGTATGAAACATGAAAATTAAATTTTGTATTCGCTACATTTTGCAGGTTTTCACATATGATTTGATAGTTAAAAAAAATTCCTATTAAACATAATTACATCAGTTATAAACTTTTAGTTATAATGTGTATTCAGACTTCGAGTTAGCTATCTGATAGCTTGTAAATGAACAACAAAACAATCAACATTAGAAAAAAAAATTGTTTAATCTTTTAATTAATCTTTTTAAAAGCTATACTTACGGTAAAAAAATGGACACGTTCAAAATTCAAATTAATATATATATATTTTTTTCTTTTTTAAAAAGAAAAATCTTCCACCATTTATATTGCTAAACAATGCCTTAAATAATTAAGTAAAACAAATGTCTAATTAAATAAATGTGATAAATGATTTTAGTGATGGTCTTCGATTATACACACACACACATATATATATATAAAGTTATATATATATATATATATATATATGCAAAAACGGAAAAATGAATGTTCAATGTTTTTTTAAAAATCTGTTTAGGGATATCAAAGTTGCCCCCCGAACTCTGCCCCCTGGGGGGAAAGGTGGGGCAAGTTGGAAATCTTAAATGATAACCCACTTTTTATTGCAGATTCGTATTCTAAGGGAAAAAACACATAACTTTCGCATTGAACATTTTCTTCGAAAAATCGCAGATGGCTCTGCAATGGAATAAAATGCAATGAGAATTGTTTCCATTGAAAAGTCTGGAAACGGTCGAATAACTCGAGAAATATACATCGGCTTGAAAAACGGAAAATGTATACTCAAAAATTTTGAAAAATCTATTTAAGGATATCAAAGTTGCCCCCTTTCCCGCCAGGGGGCAGAATTTGGGGGGGGGGAACTTTCACATCCCTAAATAGATTTTTCAAAAATATTGAAAATGATTTTTCCGTTTTTCAATCCGATGTATATTTTTCGAGTTATTTGACCGTTTCCAGACTTTTCTTACACCCTGTATATATATATATATAACCTATCTTACTCAACTTTCATATCCCTAAATAAATTTTTCAAAAATATTGAAAATGCATTTTTCCGTTTTTCAATCCGATGTATATTTTTCGAGTTATTTGACCGTTTCCAGACTTTTCTTACACCCTGTATATATATATATATATATATATATATCTTACTCACAACCCTTATTTAAAGAGATAAAAAATTATATATTCGTACTACAATACAAATAACTTATTAACAAACATTAATTCAGACACACACGAATATTCAGTAAATTTATATAATTATGTTCTTATCTTTATGTATTTATATGAGGGCGTGAGTTTCAAAGATCGCCTTATCCAAAATTTTAAAAAAATAGTGTTTTCTCCAGCAGTCTATTCTGTTGGTAAACATGCAATGAAAAAATAAAACAATCCGCAAGAAAACTAGTTTTCGCATGTATTTCTGACATTGTAAAATCTTGGTTTACAATGAAAACCAATGAAAGCAGTTAAAGGTTTTTCGCTATTTCCCAAAATTTGATTTTTTGGATAATGCGAGTTTTCAAACTCACGACCTTATACATATTATATTATAGTTTTCCTATGGAAATATGAAAGATAATATACTGTAGATTTGATAGTGGATTCTAATTATCTCAACAACTTAGGATGATTATTTTCGTGTCTGCAAGAATGACACAACAAATAAATTCTCGCACATCATGCCTTTCAGTATCGGTAATTGTATGTCTACTAATTGTTTACAAACGTTTTAAACGTGCTGAAAACAATAAAAGCGAAAACAACATGAAAAATAAAACTTACGATGGCTTCACAGTATAATTCGCACATATAATAGCATTATTCTATGGCCTTATAATGAGAATACAGTTTGAAATGGCTTAATGTGCATGACTGAATTGAAATAATTTAAAAATGCAAAGATATAAAACTTTTTTTAATCAAGATAGTATATATATATATATATATATATATATGTACTATCTTCATTAAAAAAAAGTTTTATATCTTTGCATTTTTTGGATAATTGAGAAGTTATTCTATCAACATAAAAATAAAGTTCAGTTATATGTACAAAGTTTAGTTATATGTATGTAGAATATGTATCAAGTATATGTTCAGTTATATTGTAGGATATATAGTTAAGATTCACTTTTACCTGAAAAAGCACGTCACGAATTTCGTCCTTCAGATAAAAATAGTCGTGAAAGTAGTTTTAGGAGAAAATTTGTATCCCAAGGAGTCATCTGAAAAGATAAAAATATTTTATTTTAAATAAATATTTTAAATAATTTATTTTAAAATAAATAATAAAATATTTTTCAGTTCAATCATTTCAAAGATCAATGTGTTCCGCAAAGTATTCCCTACTTTTAAAATTTAATAATTCATTAACTCTGATAAATAAGGAGGACGAAATAAGTAAGGCAAAAGAAAGAAGACGAAAGAAGGAAGCTTGTAAATTTTGTATATAGCAATTTTTAAAATAGTTAAAATTTTTGTCCATGGAAGAAGCTGCGTTGACTCAATGGGTAAGAAAGATCAAACTTTGTGTACAATTGATAAAATGTATCACAATTTTTACTCTTCATACTGTTTAATCGCATACTGTTTGAATTTTCTTATAGAATGAGACAGGAGAGTGCAGTACCATCTGTTGCAAAATTTATTGGCTATCTTATAACCATAACACTTATTGTATCTTATTTTTTACCATAATTTATCAATTAGTAAATTCTAAGATAATTAATTGTCTTTCATTTTGTAGACTTTGTGGAACACCGTACATATTGACTTTCTGTTAAAAAATATTTAATATCATTTAATTTAATAATACTTCATTAAAAAGAAATCACTTACACCATTGTAGTAACATTAAACTTTATTTTTAAAATGCTGCTTCTCATATAAGAACCACACTGGGAACTTTTATGCTACTTAATATTAAGAAGCACCCAGTGTGGAAATTTTAGACATAAAGGTACAGGAATTAAAATAAATAAATAAATAAAAATCCGAACGATAGTCATTAGTCCAGTGCTAAAATCTCAGAATAAATTTTTTTGCACCAAAAGCCCCTGGTTCCTTATTTTCTGCATTGGAATTGGTGTTTGTTTAAAGGAACTATTGTTAAAAATGTTTTTTAAATCCTAAAATTTAAAAGAAAACTTCTCCTTTTCACAAACATATAAACACATAAAAACTTTCTTTTACTTAATTAAGGTGACACACAAAATACACATATCAAACAAATAAACCACTGACATGTTTCGGTTTCATGCGAGTTAAAACCATTATCATAAGAATAAAACATCAATCAACACGAATGACACTGGACAACGAAATATATAAAACATACAAAACACATAAACGCCCTCTATTATCAATCATAAAAAGTCTTAAATCGACGTCTTTAGTTTATTTTCATGATTGATAATAAAGGGCGTTTATGTGGTTTGTATGTTCTATATATTTCGTTGTCCAGTGTCATTCTTCTTGATTGATGTTGTATTCTTTTGATAATGGTTTTTATCTGAAATGAAACCGAAACATGCCAATTGGTTATTTGTTTTATATGTAAATTTTGTTTGACATCTTAATTAAGGGTCCTCTCCCCTCACGCTAAAACACACACTTGCTAATGTTAATCCTATGGGGCACTATTTTTTTAATATCTCGTTTGCATTTCAATATATTTAAACAATTATTTTGCATTGGATATTTCAGATACTTTTACTTTCGGAACCGGTTCCAAAAGAGAATATATCTTCGTAAACAAAATCCACAAAGAAAATCGGAAAAGTAAACAACGGCGAAACTAAAGATTGATCTCAGCTATCCAATGCTAAAAAATCGTTTAAAAATATTGAAGTGCAAACGAGATATTAGAAAAATATTGCCCCATAGGATTAACATTAGCGAGCGTGTGTTTTCGCGTGAGAAAAGAAGACCCTTAAGTAAAAGAAAGTCTTTATGTGTTTATATGAAAGAAACTAAGTCCATATTTTGACATTCATCACTTTAAGAATGTTTCAATGTTTTTCATATTTATTGACTGTTTTAGGAACACAAAAACTCAGCCCGGGTTACTACCTATACATGTGTGGGAAGGATGAATTTAACAGTTGAGTGTTGAAGGTTGGGTGTCGTTAAAATACATTGAAACAAACTGCTTAAAAGCTTTTCTTTTGTAAAAGCTTCTCTTTAGGTTATTATTTATTTATTAACATAATTTATTATTTGAATATCCTCATAGTTTTTTAACAAACTCCAAAATTTAAAAGCGTATATTGTAAATATGTCATTAGATGTTTTTATTTAAAAATATAGCTGGACACAAACAAAAAAGTAATAACAACAGAAATAATTGTCAAATTTGTCATTCGATAGGCCTAAAAAGGATTTTCTAATTCTCCCAAATTTCCAAAACTAGGACCTAGTTCCTCTCAACAAGAACTGATTCAATTTTGCTTTAGTACAATTTTCTTGAAGGGTCGCCTACAAATTAAAATTGTATCAAACTTTGGAGTTTTAAATAATAACATCTAATTTTGACATCAAATTTGAATTATCCGGTAACTTTATCCTTCGGATACCAAACGAGAAGTTATTTAGTCAAGTAGTTTAGGAAGTATGCGTGTTTAAAATTTTGGTATTTTTAATGTTAAATTACTTTTTATTCTTTGGAAAGCAGACTGCAATGCAGCTAATTTTTTTAATCATAACTCACAAAATAATTGGCAGGAGGAGTTTTAATTTTGGATTCGCATATTTGAAGCTTCTAGAAACTGATTTATGTTTAAAAAAATCTGAAGTTAAAGTTCACATTTTTTTTTTATTAATTACGAAAAGATATATTTTTTAATATTAATTTTCGAAAATAATGTGAATAGTAACGTAAGAATTTTTTGTAACAGAAATCAATTTTTTAATTATTATTAACAGTACTAATGTAAAATTACAGCCCATTCCAAAAAATTAGACTTATGCTTTATGCTTAAAATAAAAACACATGAATTGAATTGTGTTTTGCAACGATTAAAGTGAATTTAAAATTAGAATTTCCAAATTTTATATCCGCAAAGTTCAGGACAATTCTGTACCCGAAATATTGTCTATCTAATATATAAAATTAAAATTCGTCTGTCTGTATTCCTGTACAAATCCACCGTTTAGAAGAGAGAATTATAAAATTTTACGTACAGGTGTATTAAAACCCGTCCGAGGTAACTAAAGCAATCCGAAATCGAAATAAAGTATAGATAAGTTTTAATTAATACAAATCCACAAATCTAACAGCTATTTCCTATCAAATTTAATCATTTTTCGTTACAGCAGTAGCCAACAACTAAAAACCCACAATAAAATTATTCTTCAAGAAATTTATATTGAAAAATAAAAATAAACTAAAAATTTTCAACAAATAATAAGAAAATGAATATGACGTCATATTGAAAGTATAACGGATATGTTCAAAGAGTTCTCGATAATACAAAGAGTATCAATACGAATAAATAAAGAAAGTCGGTTAATATAACGTCATTAGAGAATTACTGACGTCATATTACTGACGTCATATTGGAAGTTTAACGGACTTTTCAATTATTTCACAATCATACAAAGATGGTATCAATATGAGTGAGTATAGAAAGCAAATGGGCATGTAAAAAGGTTAATATAAATATGAACATGAGTTTGAGGAACGTATTGAATCATGATAAAAGTCAGAATAAGGAAATATTGGCATATTTTAATATTTTGAGGTTCTCTAAATTCGTTTTCGCTATTTTTAGGGTAACTATATAACTTATAAACTATAATTTACAGTCATGAAATTTTTTGTACTTATAGCTGAATACCTACTATGAAGCTCAAAATAATAAAATTTGAAAAAATCGTATTATTTTAATATATAGAGATATAAAACCAAACATCTAACAGCCTATTCCTATTAAATTTAAAAATTTCTCGTTATAGCAGTTGCCAAGAATTAAAAATCCACAATAAAATTCTTTCTACAATAATTAATTTTCTATTTAAAGATTTCCACATGAAAAATGAAAAGGAAATAAAAATTTTTACCAATTGAAAAAAAAAGATTAATATGACGTCATATTGGTAATAAAACAAAAATTTTCAAACATTTCTCAATAATACAAGGAGTATGAGTATGTGTAAATGCAGAAAGCAGCTTAATATGACGTCATTAGAGAATTAAAAAGTATATTAATCTGACGTCTAACATTTTGAAGGTCTGTACAATATTGAAATTGTTTTTTTTTTAAATATCGCATGTAGTCCACTTGACAGATATTATTATAACTCAGTATTATAGAGGGCTTCGCTCGCTATCAGACCGGTTCAAATTTTCAAAAAAAAAAAAAAAAAAAAAAACGAGAAAAATAGGGCAGTAAATTTTTACTATATATATATATATATATATATATATATATTTGAAAATGAAATTTATTTAGATTTATTAAAGAAATGATAAAGTGTTTTGAAAGGAATATTAAACGAAACCCTTTGTGCGATCTTCGATCACACTTACCCACTTGTTTTTGTGTTGCACATGTATATGTGCGTGCAGGCGTGTATATTAGAATTTACAGAAATTTTTAGGTCCCCAGAACTTATTCTTACTAAAGAACTAAAATAAAGATTTCAGATCTTTAAAAAAAATGTCAGGTCATTGTAGGGGATGAATGTTACTCAAGATTACATTTTCAGGCCCTCAATCAGACACTTGAATTTTTAAGAGGCAAAGATTTACTAATAGATCGAGTCACTGCTGGACTCTATGAAGATTTCATACTAACATTACCGGTTATTATAAAAGGAACAATGACGGATGCAATTAACGCATGCCTTAAATCGTCACATCTTTACAAAATAAAAATATAAGAGTTCATCTGGATGAAACATATTGGATCATCAATTTTCTGACCATTTGTTAATTATGGGGAAATGATTAATTCCGCTTCATTCAGTAGCATCCAGTCTGTTCAAAATCAGATAAATATTGCGTCTGTTGAAGAATTCAAGGTGAAAGTATTTCCAAATATTCGACAACATTTTACAGACCATAAATAGTTTTGCGAACGTGCGATTCTTCAACTAAAAAATTATAGTGTAAGCAACACGAACATGAAGATAAAAGAAGAGTTATCTGGAGAAACTGTATTGTACAAATCAATAGATACCGCTGTGGAAGAGAATGAACTTTGAAGTATGTAATTGTTTCTCAGCTCGTTCAGTCATGTATAGTTCAAAGGCAGTTTAATATTTCAACTTTTTAACTTTTATTACTCCAATGATGAATGGAAGCAACCTGATTTCTAGCCGAAATCTGATGAGTTTATTATATAAATTTATATATTTTTAGTTTGGTACTTCAGCTAGTTAATTGTTGGAAATACATTTTCAGTTATGGTATAAGTTTTTAACTAAATTTCTGCACACTTTGTGGTGTGTATAAATGCTATTGATCATATAGTGGGCTGCAAAAAAGAATTCGCAAGCATTACTGGATATGAGTGCAAATTGCCTAAATGTGGTTTTTAACTGAGCTTTGTATTTTCAATCTCATTTATATCTAATATACTAAAGGATGTTTGTGATTATAAATAAAATCATATACAGGGCCACGCAAAGAAATGGATACATGGCCACGTACGGATGATAATTTCTGGAAATGTGATTTCAGTAGTTTTAAGCGTGTTTGAGCCTGAATTAAATTTTAGCTTAATAAGTGGAGTGTATAAAACTCTGTAAGTGATATGCTGAGTGGTACAAAATATTTCGGGTATGTTTCCGTATATTGGTAGAAATTGCTGCAGATGAATTTTCCACATATTATGCGTTTTATTACAAAGATGTATTTTAGCATACTATGTAGAATATATACAAACATATATTTCAAATATAGGGCTGCGCAAAAGCATTGGAGTACTTTCACGGCTATGGACAGTGTTTGCTGAAATCTGATTTTCAAATGTGTTATGCGTATTCTAAAATGTTAAGTATCTTATTTACCTTAGTAAACGGCGATTTTTTATTAAAGTATTCTGGAAATGTTGAAAAGTGTTTCATAATAAATGCTTAACGCAGGATTTTTCGTTCTTGCTTTATATTTTAACAGGAAAATTAAAAGGTTCGCAAATAACATTCATTTCTCACGTACTTGCACATTCAAACTGGGTTATTTGAGTGAAATTTTATTCGATCACATCAGATTTGACAGAAATTATTAGCAAATAGTGAATACGTAAAATATACTTACTACTTCTCTTCAGTAATATTGCTTTAGAGGCTTTATTTTTCGATAGTGGTAAGAAATTAAGTTTATATATTCAGAATTTGACTTTTGGATTTCCATTTAAATATCGCAAATTTCAGACATACACGAATTAAAAAAGTATCACGTACTTCATACAGTGTTTAGTTCAATCTATGTGCACATTAAGAGCATTTTTAGAACAAGATTTCGGATTGATGTATAATTGAATGCATTTTAATGACATATTTTAGCATTTTAACAAGCATAATAACAGCATTTAAACAAAACATTCCATGCATCCGTACCATTAAGTTGAAATGTAAATGAAAAATTGTTTCGTAATAAATGATTGCAAGTGAAAAATAAACTTCATTGATTAAAAGATTTGATTTAATTTTGCTGAAGAGACTGATGAAAGTAATATGAAGAAAAACTCGCAAATGAAGCATTAACGCTAACTAATTACGAATTTCTACTGCAAGTTTCAGTAAAATGGACTGTGAATATGAACAAAAGATAGGAACAACTCTCTTAAAAAGACTTATTAAGAGAATTTCATTTTTTTTCTAAATATCTATAAATTAATCGAACATTTACAATAAAGTTAATTAATTGTGTTTTTTAACTTTTAAAACTGTTAATTATGTTAGTAATTTTAAATCTTCTGAAACTTTTAAAGATATTTTACTTCAAAACTTTAAAAGAACAAATAAATTAGTGAAATGCAGTATATTAACATAAAATTAACGTCATAATAAATATCACACTAATGCTAAATTACTCTGATGAAAGAAGTAAATTTCTTCTTGATAATTAATCACCCCTTTAATGTTCAAAAAGCTTTTAAAGTGTTATTAGTAATAAAGTTATCAATACTCGCAAAAGTAAAGCCTTTTTTTTAATCATGTTTTCTGCTACTGCATTGTACTTCCGATATTTATAAGAATTGATAAATAGATTTATTAAAGAACAAATAACAAAATTTTACAAAGACCTGATGCAAAATTACACTAGACGTACGGTTTTTGCAAAGCAATAACACAAATTACTTTTAATCTTTAAAACTTATTGATGTCATAAGTTTTCACTGAAAGGTTTGTTTATTGTAGAAACTTAAAAAAATCGTCTTTTGCGTAATCGATGAAAAATAAATTCCACAATAACTTATGACTTGCAAAGTTTATCAATAAATTTTAACTTTTTACGCACTCGATTTCCCATAATTTAGATTAAAAGGAATAACCGCAACTAAAATTAATAAGTATTTTCCTTTATCTTTTCTCTCAAAATGTATTATAAACTTTCTATCGTGGAACGTATTTATTTATTGTAAATGTTACAACAAGAAATGGTTATTAATGCCTGTAACGATTAAAAAAACACATTAATGACGTTTTCCCGATCCTTTATAATTAGTTAACTAAGACAGAATAATATATTGAAATATCTGCTGAATATGTTTTTTATCAACATAATTAAAAAGAAAGATTATTTTCAGTACAGTAGATAACAACGGGTTTATTTGAAAAATTCCTGTAAGTATGTTTTGCTTTCTATGCGTAAACATTTTTGGAATAAAAACTGCTTATAATGCCAATATTGCTAATAAGAAAAGTTTTAAAAGAAGAGCGAAAGTGGATTATAAGTATTTTGTACAAGAAAAAAGTGTAAAGTGGCTTTTTTAGGACAAAACTGCGGTGCGTTAAAAACTAAAAATGATAACACTATAATATTTTGGCTCTGACAAAAACAACAATAATATAAATCGTAAATAGTTTTATTGTGAACAAATTTTAACATATTGTCAGGTTATTGACCTAGCAAGCAGCGATGGTGGGAGGTACACAGAGGTGTTGGAGAATTTTAGAAGACCACCGCGAAGACACTGTTTTATGTCAATCGACAGAACGAGAACATTAAAGGGATTACCAGATGCTAGGAATTTAGCTGTGAATCTGGGGGGTTCTGTTCGTGGAAAGGGACCTCCGTGGTATACGAAAAAACAGAGCAATATACAATTCAAGAGGGATTATGTAAGCGTGGAAAGAATGTTTTGATATTTGGTGTCTGGCTTCGACTTTTGAGGTACAAATGATGCAACAAGGCGTGTAAAAAGGGGAGCTAGGATTTAGTGTTTGGCCAATAAGAATGGTAAGAAAATGGTGGATTCGAGGAAACAAAAAGGCGTGGACGGTTAGAGAGAGGGATCACTCTGAAAAATTAACGGACACTCTGGGAACTTTGTTGAAAGAGGATGAGTCTTTGGGGAAGAGAGAGGAGACTGAAGAATAATTCTTAGAGCGAGGAAGTGTGATAATTTTCTCTCTCTGTTTTGACTCGGATTTTCAGGGTCCGGGAGAGAGGAAGGAAAAAATATAAGGCTTAAAGAGTAAGGCTTTGATACACTAAAATATGAAGTGGAAAGAACTAATATTGTCTAAGAATAGGGAGGCTTAAAGAGTAAGGCTTTGATACACTAAAATATGAAGTGAAAAGAACTAATACTGTCTAAGAATAGGGAAAGCCACTTCCCGAGGACTGATGAGCCAGAAAGAGTTACTCTAGGCGAATCCCTAACGGAGGTAACCAGGTGAGTGAATGGAATGTTATATAAGGGTTAATATCATGTGTTCCAAGCAATCCTGTTAGGGAATAATTTTAAATTGAATATTGTTTAGGGCATCCCAGTCATGTTAAATTCACGATATTTTATATTTTATTTTATATATTGTTGAATCTAAGTAGATGTGAATTTGATGTTAATAAAAGTGCATCAATAACTTAAATTTTGATTCTTGTTTATTATGACTTAATTTTCAGAGTCGACCACGCCACGTTCCTGTCATATCGGTTATTGCGGAAAGCATCTCTAAGATGCTACTTACATATATATACTTCGGACATTTATTAATTTATTCATTTAATTATATAAAGAAATGAGATAAATTCTACAATAGAATAAATAAACAAAAGAAACATAAACAGTGGTCGGACAATGGTGCCTATACCAGTTTTAACTTTAAAATATTTAATCGAAACATTTTAGTAACGGGATGTCCGTAAATCAATTAAATGTTAATAAATCATAAAATTTTGTATAAACAGCTGAGAGTAAGATAAATCAAAATAAATAAATAAATAAAAATTACATCTCAAATTTATGAAATTATTGATTTCAATAATATAATTTTCTGAAAATTACTACATCAATATATACGTATTTAATGGGGTATTGTAATATTTTATTATGTGCCACAGAATAGAAATGTCAAAGTATTTTATTTCTTGATTATTTTAAGCTCTTCAGAAAATTAATAACTTACAATTTTATTTTATTTTCTTATGTCCTCTATATTAAATAATTTTTTTATCTGACGGTTAAATCTACGAATTGGTCATTTCGTAAGGGACTCAACCTTTTCACGAGAAATAATAACATTTATACGTGGTACGTTCCACTATTAAACTATTAATGTTGTGCACAAATTTATTTATTTGACTTTTTTTTTTTTCATGTATTCTCTTTATATATTTTTCTATTCCTTATATTTTCTATGTTCAGTATTTATTGATATAAGTTTAAAACTTACTTATAAGTATAAATTTTAGAATTCTAATTTTATATACTATATTTATATATTTTAAGAATATTATAACATCCGAAATTTTCCTTTTCCATTATTTGATTCATATTTTTTTTGCCCAATTTATTATATCGATTTAAATGCAAAATGGCAGATGACATAATTAGGAAACTCGCGGGCTTTCAAACGCTGATACTCCCCTTTGACGGTTTGTCAGCGGTAACGCCGCAATTTTTTATTGATAACATCGAAGAAATCACAACTCTGACGAAAAGCTCAGATGATGAGAAGTTATTAGTCCTTAGATCGAGATTGAGGGGTGATGCCCTCTCTAATGTACTTAATTCACCCGATCTCAACAATGAGAAAAATTATAAAGAATTTAAAAGCAAATTCTTACAATATTTTCAAACTAACTACAGTTTGGCAGCTAAACAGCGCCAATTCGCGGAATGTCGCATGACTAACAGGGAATTAATAAAAACGTATGCAGCGCGTGTTTCGATTGCTTCGCAAAACTTATTTGAAAGTCCCGACTTAACAAATCCAGAAATCAAGTGGCTACTTGAAAAAACAAAACTCGCCAAATTTACAGAATGCCTGTGTGAAAATTACAAACAAGCGGTCATTTTAAAGGACCCGAAAACTTTTGATGAAGCTGTTTCATTTGCACAAACACTTCAATCCAATCAATTTTCCACGCTAAACACAGATCCAATGATGGTTAACAATATAAAAACAAACTTTGGAAGCGAGGATATACAAGCAATATTGGAAGCACATGCTTCGAATACTAAACAAATGATTGATTCGCTGCGCGAGGAAATTGAAAACTTAAAATTAAGCAACCATCAAATGCCTCAAAATCGGAACACTTTTTATGATAGAAATCCTCAAACGCAATTTACTCGCACTACAAACAACAGACGTAATACAACTACAGCACAAAGAAATACCCTATATTGTTCGATTTGCAGACGCAATTCACATAACACAAGCAACTGTTTTTACAACCCGGAAACTAGAGCAAATTTTCGTGGAAGGAACAATTTCGTTCAAAACAGAAGGGTTCGCTTTCAAGGGGGAAATTATAGAGGAAGATCGTGTTACAACGAAACCACGGAAGGAACAACTAGCAGAGAAAATGCGGAAAACTAAAAATAAGAGAGGGGAGATAAGCTTTGCCCGGCAACAAATCTCCCCTTAGCTGATACCCGGAAGGATAAGATATCAACAGAAGGCCAAGAATTAGTAAATACACAACAAGTCAATTTTTTGAGAAACCGCACAGACACGCTTCCAGTGGCTGAAATTAAATTGGCCGGTAAATTAACTGTTCTTTTGATTGATTGTGGAGCTAGCGTAACAATTTTAGATAATACATCCTTTGAGAAAATAAAAAGCGATGATAGGATTAGACACTTAAAGGTTGACTGTATTATTAAGTCAGTTTCGGGCAACGACTTACAAATTAAACACTGTGTTAGTATACCCATACTTTTGGGCAGCAAAGAAATTCGGCATAGATTTTATATTGTAGATAATACTCTTTCGAAACATTACCAGGGAATTCTGGGCTATGATTTTTTAAAACAGGAAAAATTTCAAATCTCCTTTGAGTCAAACACATTGACAAATGCGAATTGTACTTTAAAAATGAGAGATGCAATTTCAAGCGAAATGCCGTTGAACGAAGAAATCATTGCATATATGCCGAAGCAAATAATTGTGAATCAGGGAGAAACTCGATCTATACAACTTACTTTAGACAGAACAACAAAAAAGGGTGAAGTAGTTAAAATATTTCCTTGTTTAAAAAACCCAAATATTACATTTCCTAGCAATATCTGTCCTGTACAAGATGATAGAAAAATTACAGTACAAATAACTAACATTTCGGATAAGCCAATTTCACTAAATAAAAACACACGCGTAGGATCAATTAGCAAGGAATTTGATACGAGGGACATTGAACAAATAAAAAGACTTCGTCGAAAAGAATTAAAGGAAACAGATTTCGATTTAAAACACTTGGATGATGAAACAAAATCAAAAGTATTGGATCTAGTAATGCAATATTCAGATATTTTTAGTAAACGCCTTTATACAATAGGGCGATCCGAGGCATCTACAACAAAATTAAAAGTTGATATGGATAAATTGCCCTCAATTAGACCTTACAGAATTTCACAATCACTTAATAACGAATTAAACAGACAATTATCAGAACTGGAACAAGCAGACATCATAGAAAGATCAGATTCACATATAAGTTTCCCACTATTATTAGTCAAAAAAAGAAATCCTTCGTTGCACCCAAATAAGCAAAAATATCGTTTAGTAGTAGACTATAGGAAACTTAATGAAAATGTGCGCTATCAACGATACCGATTACCTATAACAAGTCATTTATTTGATAAATTAAGAGGAAACAAACTATTCACCACTCTGGATCTACAATCTTCTTTTTGGCAGGTCTCGTTGGATCCTAAACACCGAGACATGACAACATTTAGTTGCGAACATGGTAATTTCCGGTTTAAAGTTCTCCCACAAGGAATTAATCTTGCATCAGAAAAGTTCGCTAATTTAGCAGACAAAATCTTAGCCCCCTTATCAGATTTACGCATTGCGAATTTTATAGATGACTTCTGTGTCGCATCAACGTCCACAGATCAAATGTTATACAAACTTAAAAAAATATTTGATCGCTTCAGACTATTTGGATTAACACTGAATCCGGAGAAATGTATTTTCTTAAAACCTAAAATAACATTTTTAGGACATCAGTTGAGCGAACTCGGTATAAAACCGCTAATGGAAAATATAATAAAAATAAAGGATTTTCCCACACCAAATACAGTGCGCAAAGTTAGACGTTTCATAGGTATGATAGCCTATTATAGGAAATTCATTAAAGACTTCTCTCTTTTAGCAATGCCTCTTACCGAACTCACAAAAAAAAGGCACAGATTTAAGTGGAACAATAATGCACAAACTTCATTTGATTTATTAAAGGATGCACTTTCTAAGCCTCCGATATTAGCACATCCAGATTATGAACGAACATTTATTCTATCTTGTGATTCCTCAGATTTTGCGGTCGGTGGGGTCCTTGAAAAGGAAGATACGGAGAAAATTCGGCGTCCTATTTCATTCTTCTCAAAAAAACTTAATGATGCCCAAAGAAAATACACGATACGAGAGAAGGAAGTCTTGGCCGTAATAGAGGGAATTCAGTCATTTAGACATTATATCTATGGCCGCCATTTCATAATCAGATGCGATAACAAAGCTGTCACGGAACTAAAAAATCTTACGTCTCCAGGAGACAGAATTTCTAGATGGTTTGCCATTTTAGAAGACTACAATTACAAGTTTGAATCGATTAAATCCGAGGATAACATCGTTGCAGACGCGCTTTCACGCGACTTCTTTGAAAACCCCAAAAATTCAACTAAGTTTTCTTCAGCTAATATCATCCCAGATTCAAAACAAACTAACAGATGTAACAAACTTAACATTGAAAATAAAAATTAAAACCGAGAGTTTAAAAAAAAATACAGTGAATAATTTAACGGAGACACCCACTCAAAATACAGACAATTTAATTACACTCAAAAGTACTAATATTGGAACAGGGTTGGAAAATCTCGGAAATTCATGTTTTTTAAATGTCGTTTTACAAAGTATTTCCCATTTAACACCTTTACTGATTTATTTAAAAGACAATAATTCAGAATGCGCTAATTTTGAAAAATGTTTAATTTGCATGCTTAATAGACATTTAAATTCAGTTCTACGAAGCACAAATCAAGTCATACAACCATTAGAATTTTATGAACACATGAGCGACTTTGGCGAACAGTTTCAAAAGAATATACAACAAGATGCGCATGATTTTCTTCTACAGACAATAAACAAATTGAAATCTTCGGCTAAAAATCACGTAGACACTACAGATAGAGAAAATTTAAACAATTCATTTAATCCAGTTGCAGAAATTTTCGAGGGTTGCATCCGAAGTGAACTGGAATGTTTAAATTGTAACAAATCTAGTCTATCATTTGATAAATTTTTGGATATCTCTTTGAATATTACACATGATATTGAAACTTTGGAACAAGCGCTTAACAATTTTACAAAACTAGAAAAACTTCAAGATAATTATAGATGTTATAATTGTCAAAATTTCACAAGAGCCACGAAAGAAATGCTATTTCTTAAACACCCTGAAATACTCATTTTACAAATACAAAGATTCAAATTCTCAGAAAAGAAATCGGAAAAACTGGATAAGTTCATCTCTTACCCAGAAATACTAAATTTGAACCCTTACTTAGTAAACCAAAATCATAAACACTTCCAAAATTATACTTTATCTGCTGTAATTATTCACGAGGGTCATTCAGTAAATCATGGTCACTACTTCTGCTATGTAAAGGACTTTCAAAACAACTGGTTAAAAATGGATGATTCAAATGTCAAACTAGTCACACTGAATGAGGTCCTTAATCAAAAAGCCTATATTTTGATTTATACGCTCACAAACTTACAAGACGAAACGAGAAATGTAAATAGTTGCACGATTAATTCAATCCAAATTGACCTTCCTACAATTACGGATATTAAGAATGCTCAATTAAAAGACGATAAACTTTCGAAAATAATTTCTATCTTAGAAAACCACGAGCAGATTCATACTTACAAGTACGATGATTATTTTTTAAAAGATGGGCTATTAATGCACAAAGCATTTATTCCTAGAATTAGAAAAACGACTAAAGTCCAACAGGTGGTAGTTCCCGATGTTTACAAGCCCGTCTTACTAACCGCCCATCATTTAACTCATTTCGGTGCGCTAAAAGTTTACAATGCAATACGAGAAAAATTCTTTTGGGAGAATTTATTTACTGATGTAAAACATTTCGTCGAGTCATGCAAAGAATGCATTACATACAAATCTGTCAATAAATTACCACCAGTTCCAATTCAATCACATTATATACCCACGGCAGTGAATCAATATGTATCTTCCGACTTCATTGGGCCTTTTGACACCACAGACGCCGCTAACAGATTTATTTTAACGTTTAATGACCATTTCTCTAAATTTTTAAAATTATACGCAGTCCCCAGAGCAAACCTTAAATATGCAATAGATTGTTTGATGGATTATACATGCACTTTTGGTTTATTCAATTACTATTTAACGGACAAAGCCTCTTGCTTCACATCACCCGTCCTTAAAGAATTATGCAAGAGATTTGGAATCAGGAAACTTTTCACAACTCCACAACACCCAATGTCAAATGGTCAGGCTGAAAGATCTAATTCCAACATTAAAAAAGCTCTTTCTATATTTGCTCGTGAAAATTCGCAGTGAGACAATTATACTGATTTCTATGCTTTAATTTATAATAACACGGTTCACACAAGCATTAATGAAAAACCGGCATATCTCCAACTCGGCTACGAACCACTCCTGCCACATGACATCATAAATGAACAAAGAAACGTCGAATATGTATCGCATAACGACTTTATCGAACGCAAGGCAAGGAATTACATTACACTCACAAAAAGGTGTACGAATCATTGCTAAAAGCGGCAGAAAAAAGAAGAATTTACCAACACAGAAAGGCAAAGTATAGAGACTTTTATCCTGAAGAGTTAGCTTATTTAAACTCAAAGGATTGCGACAGATACATGTCCACTACAAAAAAAAGACAAAATATTGGTCCTTATAGAATTGTGGAAAAACACAATCGAGTTAATTTCACAATCGCCGATGCTACAAACCCCTTAAAACCAAACATTAAAGTTCATTCATCACGCCTTATACCATATTGCAGCAGAAGAGCAGATTTAGATCTATTTAAAACTATATGCACTAAAATAAACAATAAAATAACGGAAACTCCAGATAAAACACGAAATTTAATTTTACCACAAGCGGTGTCTGAAATTGAGGAAGAGAGCGAACACACCCATATATACAATACTTTACTCATCAACACACCTCAAACATTAGCAGACGAGGTTATTAACCCACCACATAACACCCTTTTACTTCAAGGCAGCGACAACCCCGCAGAAACAGATAACTCACCGTCAACCCCTTCAGAGACGATAAATAATCCAGAAACTGTAGACTTACTTTCCCCATGCACTCCAGAACAAATTTCGGTAAATTCTAATGACACAGAGATTTATGATCCAGTTGAAGATGATGACATCGGGGGTCAAAATGCGTATAACTTGAGAGAGCTTTTCCCGCGATATCGCCCAGATAGACACAGAGATTGGCGCTTTCCAGCAAACACCTAGAATTTTCATCTTTACATTATCTTATATTTATATTTTCATAGTACGATTAATTTTTTTATGGTTTTGTGTTTTGGATTGGTCTAGGATTTACGGGTGACTTGTCGATTACGCCCGCTGAGCGTAAAATAATGCTTATTTTCTCCTGTTGTAAATAGAAATGTGTTTTCTTCTCTCCACATTTTATTATATTATTATTTTCTTTCACAAAGAAATTATTCTTGTTGTATTCTAATGGAATACGTGTCATTTGGTTCTTGTAAGGACACATTCATGATTTTAAAAATTTATATTTCGCTTTACTCACATTTTAAAAGCGTGAAATTTATTTCTGTTCATATGGTATATTAGAGTATTTTGTGTTATACGTATATATCCAACTAGATATGTCTATTTATTGCTTAATTCTAGCGTGTAAGATATGCAGCGCATTTTATAAAATTTGAAAGCTTTTGAAAATAAAAAAACTTGATTAAGTTAGATTTAGATTCACATTAAACTATTCATTTGATTAAAATTATAAAATTAGATTATTTTGTCAAAATTAGATTATTTTGTCACTATAACTACCTCTTTAACAAAAATGTTTGATCACATTTATACTCTCTAAGTTACTACTATAATCTTAGTTTTAACATATACTTATTTATGAAATTTTAGTAGTACTTTATATCATTATATATTTATTAAAATGAAACATATTATTTGTACAAAATACTACAATTATTTATGATAAGTTACTCATATCAATATTAGGATAATTACTATCATTTATACTGAACCATAGTTTATCATTTCATATTTAGACAAAATTGAGAAATACACTGCTCAAAACAATTAAAGGATATTTGAAGTTTTATATAAAATAAAGATATAAACGAAATTTTTTTTGTCGAAAATAGAAGAAGAGAATCACAAATGCAAATTTTTCTGGTTTTCAAACTGTGGAGTATGCAAATTTTGAGTTCAACGTCAAAAACGTCGCTTCAGCGGCAGCGAATGAAATTTGACTTTCAACTGGATAAAAGAGAATGAAGACAAGGATGCTGGGCATTCAGTGATTGCTTTGTTTCGATGAGTACGATGTCTCAGCGAAGTCATTTGACAGATTCAGAAGCTTGGAGAATTTTTGGTAGGTTAGAAGGGGGCCAAACTCAAGCCGAAGTAGCGCAAGCCATTGGAGTGTCACAAAGTGTCATTTCCAGGATCTGGAACCGTTTTTTGGAGAGTGGATGTGCAGGCCGAAGACCAGGGCAAGGTCGTAGACGGGCAACAACGCCCAATGAAGATCGGTATTTAGCGTTAACAGCTCGGAGACACCGAAACATGAACGCTACTCTTCTCCAACAACACCTTCGTTCGGCTTCAGGCACCACGATTTCAACTCAGACTGTCCGAAACCGGCTCCATGCTGTAGGTCTGTATGCTCGCCGACCGATGGTATGTGTTAGATTAACATCAAGGCATCGTCGCGACCGCAGGGAGTGGGCAACCGAGGATGTCAACTGGAGGAGAAATGAATGGAGTAATATTCTGTTTTCTGACGAGTCCCGTTTTTCTGTGCATCCGGATAATAGGCGTATTTTCATCTGGAGGGACCGTGGCAGTAGGAATAATCCTGCGTTCGTGCACGAAAGTGTCAGATTTGGCGGTGGAGGAGTGTTGGTGTATGGTGGCATCTCCATTGACGGGCGCACTGACCTCTACATCATTCGAGATGGAGCTCTGACTGGTCGCCGATATAGGGATGAGATCCTCAGACCTATTGTAGTCCCTTACGCTGCAGCAATCGGAGATAACTTCATTTTAATGGACGATAACTGCAGGCCACATCGTGCAAACCTTGTGGAGGATTTCTTTTTCGAGGAAGGAATCGTTCGAATGGAATGGCCAGCGTGTTCTCCAGACATGAATCCAATCGAGCACGTTTGGGACGCTCTAGGAAGACGAGTTTCTGGCCGCCAACAACCCCCACAAACTCTCCAAGAACTGGAAAGAGCTCTTCTGGAAGAGTGGGGCAGAATACCCCAACTCGTCATTAATAGCCTCAAAGGTGTTCAACGTTGCTGGCCGCCCGTGGAAACCATACCCCCTACTGAAAATGATTTTCTTTGAAGAAAACACCTTTTCTTATTCTTTTTTTCTCATATGCACAAATTGTGTTTTTTTCCTTTTGTACACAAATGCGCAATAAAATGCATTTTTTTTCTGCCAAACATGTGTAATTTATTCTCATATAACCTACTATGTCTGTCGACCATGTATCAATCAGCTAAAAAGTTTCCCAGATACAAAATCCACCTAAAACTGCAATATCCTTTAATTGTTTTGAGCAGTGTATTACTTATACTCTTTTGATGGTCTTTAAATTCATGTTCAAATTATTTCCAAATTGAATATCGTGTATTATTGTCTCTACGAATTGGCCAATCGTTTGAGAAATTTAATATTTCGATTTATTTGACTTTTCAATATATTGTTTTGATTACCTTCATTAACTTCGCTACTGTTATTACAGCTTTTTTTTTTTTTTATCAACGTTATATTCAAAAATTAAAATAAAATAAAATAATTTCTTTTCATTATTCACATATACTTTAAGATTTCTATTCAGTGAGTTTTCGTCTAAAAAATTTGATCATGTTGACTATTATTATTATTCTTTTAATTTTGCCCTACTCTTAATTATTTATACTCACTTGCTCCATTTACAAGCAAGCCACGGTATAATACCAATTCTCCTGCAATGATTGTAATATCTTTTGATTACTCTTACTCTCACTTCATCTATTTCCTTTAGTTCAATTAATAGACAAAATATATAAATAAACAAATTAATGCAAAAGTTAATAAAATTATTATTATTAAATATTTAACTATTTAAACAAATAATTTGAATGATTGAATAAATATTACAGTGTCATGGCAATAATAATAATAAAAACAAATAAATAAATGATTAACAACAAAGACGGTAATAATATTTGTATTACAAAAGTCAATATTGTATTATGTCCACATAAATTTTAACATTTCTTTTAATTATATGTTTGGATTGCTTGGATATGTTCGTGATTATAACCCGCCTACATTCCATTCACAAGTTTACTTCATGAGAGACTTTCAGAAAAATTTTATGTGTTTAATGAAAATACGAGTTGCTGCGACGCTGCTATCTGCCATCTACATTTCATTATCCATATGGTTAAAACTTCTACAAATGCAAGGATACGACATATATGTTAAGTGATTTCCAAAAGTGTTTGAGAAATTTGTGATTAACTTTTCTTTACAATTTTTCTACAAATGGAGTTTCTATTAGCATTAACCTGCATCCTTTATTTATACATACCAAAGGAGACTTGCTACGAAGCTTCAAATTCTCAAAACTTTTTTTTTCCTCTACAAACTTGCTGCAACGCTTCGACTTTGATTAACTTTGTGTTACCTTTTATGTACAATAATCTATGTTACACTCATTATCAGAGTTGCTGAGGGGCTTCACATTTCTACAATTTTTCTATTCAACAAACTTGGTGAGACGCTTCAATTTATTTGGTGGAATTACATGTTATGAGGTGGTGTATTACAGTGAAAATGTCGACGAGAAATTATAACTACACTGCTCATTACAAAAAGAACATTGGGCAGCACAATGCATTATCTACCTACATTCTTTGTATTAGTGTCTTCTACGTACACAACAATGGCACGACTTATTGCCAATGACCAGCGAGTGCTTTACGCTGACAGATTGGATGTCTTCATTCAACTTAAGCATATTGTTTAGTGCTTATTTCTACAATTCATTTACGTCACATAGAAACATTTCTACAACTAACTTCAATCCGGCTGGTTCATACTTCACAATATCATTCTACATGCAATGCGAAAGTGAACTGAACATTCACTCACTAACATTATATCCTACAGTTTACCTTAGTTTTAAAAAGGACTGGTGTACATGCTAGCAAACAAAGGGGGTTGTTGTGATCAATTTAAAACAAAATTCTAATTGAAAATTATTTAAAAGTTAACTAAGTTGACGTACACTTTTTCTATATGATAATGTAACAATTGAAATTATGCGATGCTTGCTTAGAAGTGATGGATGATTGACAAAAACACACTTCTGACGACAGAAAAAATTTGCAGTTTAAGACTTTGTTGCTAAAAATCGGATTTTTTTAGACCTATCTTTTTTTTTTCAGAGATATTTAGAAACTGAGAAACTAGCGTTATATATTTAGATCCAGTGAAAGTTACTAAAACAATTTTGGAAGCCAAAAAAAAAAATGGTGACATATTAGATATTGGCAGTTGTGATGAAGAACAAACAAATTGTATTCAAGCAAATTCATCTAATTATTATACTTTAAGGTGCTTAGTGCTGATCTTCTTTTGATGAAATCGAAGTTGAGTTATTCAAGTCATGACGAAAACTCATGCCCCAACACTTGTCCACCAAGCTACCATGCGCAAATGTAAAAGATCGGACTTCAGTAATGAATCTACTCAGTTCTAAAAGAATGTCTAACAGTTACCTAAAATAATTGACAAATAAAATGTAATGAGATGCAAAATCAAATTTTGTGAAAAAAAAAACCCAAATTCGTTTGCATGAAATGCAACTTGCTTATCTGTTTATTTATCAAAAATAATTCCTGTGCAGAAGAACATTCATAAAGTACTGAAATTTAAGTTTATCTATTTATTTTTTTGCGTTTAATTAATTTAATTTTATAATTATTAGCATTATTATTTAGTGTCTAATTAATTTTTTATCATTAATTTGTGTCTGATTAACTTTTGTGTCATTATTTTGTGTTTAATTCAATTTTGTGTTATTATTTTTTGTTCAACATTACGAATTTTCCATTCAGATTCTTGTAATTCAGTAATATGTTTTCACAAGACGAAGACCCAATGTTCATTTTATTGGACACGCTAAAAAACAACATATTCATATATATTTTTAAATAAATGAACATATTTATCGCTTACTAGTCTCAAAGGGTCTCAAGAAAATATACACTATTAGCGAAAGCTATTTTGCTATTTGGGTGGTAATAGGTTTTTGCACAAATTTTTGTACCTCGATGACTGCTTGGAAGTAAAAGCATATAAAAAATGCTTTATTCAGTTTTCACAGAGTTTTATTTTAAAAACTTAAAAATTAGAACAATATCTAGACATTACTTATCTTATTTATCTGTTTATAAAATTATTTAAAGATAAAATTTATTTATTTTTAAATTTGTTCAAACATATCAGAGGTATATATACTCATATTAAATCAAATTTTTCATACACCAACTATTAATACAAATTATGTGTGCTCAAACACTCGAATATATATCATTCAGCTGCTCTTTTTTATGAACAATATGAAAGAAAACCCATCTGTGTGTATTAATATGCATATTATTGAATTTAATTTAAATTAAGTATCAAGTATTCAACAACTATAATTTGATTTTTGATGTGAACATACAGATATTGGCGATTCTTTGTAAAAACGATGTGTTTCATCGCAAAAATATAATTAAATTCGGGATTTTTGTTTATTTATTTATTTATTTTTAAATGCGAAAGTTTTGCTTAGTACACAATGGTTAAGAAACGTGATTAATATTTATATTCCACGAAAGAGGATAAAAAGAAGTTACAGTTGCGCTTTAAAATTGAAATCGCTATGTTGATGGGTGTAAGGGGACGAAGGTAGAAATCTGGTAAAAATGTAACAGAGGACGCAAAAGTAGGCGAATAACGATTTTATAACATTAAGTCGAAATGAAAGTCCATAACTGGACTACTCAAAAGGTCAATAATTAGAGCCCTTGAAGCTTGGCATTCGAATCCGCAACGGGACTAAAACATTAAATGTTTTAAAATTTTCACCATTGTTTAATATTTGCTGACAGTAAACTCTTTCATTTTTTTTCTCAATATGACAAACATATACACTTAAAAAAACTCAAATTCCTAAGGAATTTCGAATATCTCCATAAAAAAAGCATAATAACAAACATCAAACGTTTAAAGTTATCCTTATGATATTTTTCTATCTACATTTAGCACCAATTAACTACCTGGAGTAACAATGTACTTCTTTAATATATATATATATATATATTGTCTAGATTTTATAGTTTTTTTTCTTTTTAAAAATTTAAAAGCTATTGCGAAATTAAAAATCCAAAAGCTATTGAATAATTTGTAAAAGAATAAAAACTATGAAAAGTGTAAGATTTATAAATATATGTCTTCAAATTTTTAGGTACATCTCCGTTTTTTCTATTGCTAGATCTGCTTTCATAAATAAAAATTCTCTATATAAATAGCAAAAGAATGGAATATGTTTAAAAAATATATGTGAATTAAAATAAAACAATTTAAGTACATCATAAATTCATAAACAAACAAAAGAAACATGAACGGCTTTCGATTTTCGAATTAATGGGAAACTTTCTTATTCAATTAGCATTGTACTTATGATTTTACCAATATCATATTGGAAAAATCATTAAATCGTTTGTTTGTCTGGTTACTTTTAATGAGAATTAAATAAAACGCAGTGTCTAAAAGAATGCGAGATTTATGTTTTCTTATATTAAAGTATTTTTATGTAACGTAAAATGTTACAATGTAATAAATCGGAGCAATTTGTGTAGTCTCGTTGTATAAATAATTTAGTACGAATAGGGAAGACCGAGCTATGCTCGGTCAAAATTAAATTTGAGTTCAAATATCATGAACCATGACCAACATGACCCACTAATTGAATTTTCTCATAATTTCTCACTAATTGAATTTTCTCAACATGTGACTTAGCCCAACAGTCTTCTCGTGCCCGAAAACTATAGGATGCAAAATTTAGTGTAAATAGTCTGAGCCGTTTTTAAGATAAAATAGCCTTGACCCATAATGACCCATGACAAAAATGACCCACTAATTGAATTTTCTCGAACATGTGACCTAGCCCAACAGTCTTCTCGTGCCCGAAAACCACTGGATGCAAAATTTAGTGTAAATTGAGCTGCTTTTTAGATCTTGACCCACAATGACCCAGAAAAGACCCACTAATCGAATTTTCTCGCACATGTGACCTAGTCCAATGATTTTATTGTGCTCGAAACTCGTAGGACACAAAATTTAATCAAAATCGTTAGAGCCGTTTTTTAGATAAAATTAATTTGACCCGCTTTGACCCAAAAATGACCCACTAATCGGAAGTTCTCGAACATGTCACCCAGCCCAATAGTCTTCTCGTGCTCGAAAATAGTCGGATACAAAATTTCGTCAAAATCGTTTGAACCGTTTTTTAGATACAAATAGCTAGACCATGACCCAAAATGTCCCAAAATGATCCACTAATCGAATTTTCTCGAACATGTGACCTAGCCCAATGGTTTTCTGGTGCCCCAAAACGGTAGGATACGAAATTTCGTCAAAATCGTTACAGCCGTTTTTAAGATAAAATTTGCATATATATATATATATATATATATATATATATACAGTGGAACTTCCCTTTAACGAAGTCCCTATTTAACGAAGTTTTCTACTTAACGAAATTTTCTGCAGAACTTTGACTTTGAACACCATTAGCATGTAAATTAATCTCCACATTACGAAAAATATATTCTATATAACGAAGTTTATTCCACTTCTGCACGTGTACAGAATTCAAATTAAGCGATTGCTGTTCGAAGGATATGCATATTTATTTCAGCGGATTAAATTGTATGAAAATGAACACATTTAAATAATTTCCATTCTGCTTGGTGCTAAATAAAACAATTTTTTTCACACTAAGAAAAACACTTGTTATCACTATTCTCTCACTCCGAGACTCCAGCGCTGACAGTTGGGGAAAGTCAAAATCCCCTTTTTATCTTCAATGATATAGAAGATGAGGTGTCGCAATGGCGTCAGATGCATTGAAACAAAAAATATCTATTAGAGTCAGACAGGTACCATTCTGATCTTCCATTGCGGATAGACAATTGCTTTGTACATCCAAAAGAACGTGCTTCAAAATACAAATCGAAGAACATTAAAGTTATTTTTGTTCCTGCTAATACAGCTAAACTTCAATCATTAGTCTAAGGAATAATAAAAAATCTTGAAGTACATTATCGAAAAAGACAGAAAAAAGCCGATGTAGTGAAAACATTAGTTTGAGATTCTGTGTATCAGAGCTGATGAAAGCTTGGGCCAAAGCTTGGGAATGTGACGTGATTTCATCGACCGTACACAACTGTTTTGTAAAAGACGGCTTCATAATTAAAACTGAATCAAATGCATCTGAATCCAATACTTGTTTGTCATATCTCAAGAAAAAATTTCATGAATTTAAGTTAATTTCTATTTAACGAATTTTCTTCATAACGAAGTTTTTAAGTGTAACGATGAGACTTCGTTAAATGGAAGTTCCACTGTATATATATATATATATATATATATATATATATATATATATATATAACCACACACAACATTTGCTCGTATTAGAATATATGATATTATAAATTTTATAATAATAATTGACAATCAATTTTGGCATTTAAAAAATGCGTCAATATATTTTTAGAGTGTTCGGGACTTAATGTATTATATCAAATGACAAAATAAGTTTTTAGCTCACAGGCTATCAAAGCCTGAGAGCTAATGTGCCCGCCCGTTCTGTATGTATGTATGTACTATGTATGTATGTATGTACGTAACGCGATAACTCGTGATAGAATTATCCGTTTTGCTTCAAATTTTGTTTACAGGTTCATTCTAATAAGGCGCCTCCCTGATTAATTTTGGGAGTTCATTGGTAAAGTATAAAGGGGGGCAAGGGGGGGCTAACTCCCCCTTAATTTAGATAAATGGGTTTTTCATGCAGAAGTATCCGTTTTTCTTCAAATTTCGTATGTAGGTTCATTGTGATAAGATGCTTCCCTGATTATTTTTGGGAGTTCATTAGTTAAGTATAAAGGGGGGAAACGGGGGGCTAACCCCCTGAATTTAGATAAATGGGTTTTTCATGCAGAATTATCCGATTTTCTTCAAATTTTGTATATAGGCTCATTGTGATAAGGCACTTCTCTGATTAGTTTTGGGGGTTCATTGGATAAGTATAAAGAGGGGAAACGGGGGCTACTCCCCCTTAATTTAGATAAATGGGTTTTTCATGCAGAATTATCCAATTTTATTTCAACTTTGTATATAAACTAATTATGATAAGGCACTTCCCTAATTAGTTTTGGGTGTTCATTGGGTAAGTATAAAGGGGGGTAAACGGGGGGGCTAATCCCCCTTAATTTAGATAATTGGGTTTTTCATGCAGAATTATCCGATTTTCTTCAAATTTTGTATATAGATTCATTGTGGTAAGGCGCTTGCCTGATTAGTTTTGGGGTTTCATTTGTTAAGTATAAAGGGGGGAACGGGGGGGACTCACTTCCCTTAATTTAGATAAATGGATTTTTCAAGTAAAATTATCCGATTTTTTTCAATTTTTGTGTATAAATTCATTGTGGTAAGGCGCTTGCCTGAGTAGATTTTGGGGGTTTATTGGTTAAGTATCAAGGGTGGGAACGGATGCTTATCCCCCCCCCCCCTTAATATATTTTCGATTTCTTTATTTTTCGAGTGGCATTATTCTTTGAAAAAATAGCCTAATATACAATTATTGTGAATAGCCTGTGAGCTCAATGCCCTCAGTTTAACTGGGCAGTTTTCTTTATTATTAACATTTTTTGGTAAATTTTGAAAAATAGTGTCATTTGAAACTGCTCCGGTGCCATAAATAATTTCTTATGCACAAAGATATAAATGTGATTTAACTATTTTTAAAATTATTTTATCCTCTTCTATTTCGTAATTCAAAACAAATTAACTGGCTATCATTTTTATCAAGCAAAAACCTTGTCAACAATATAAGATAAAAATAATTTAATATTATTTAAAAAATTCTTACTCTTCTTCTGATTTATATAGGGATTTGAACTGTTGTTTAATTATAAATTAGTAAAAAGTTTTCTCCAAATCATATTCAAAGGTCCGGTGTTAAATGTAATTTCACAATTTTATCAAGAAAATTATTTTTATTGAGCAAACGTGCACAGCAAGAACTATATTTATTTTATTTTTTATTAGATATTAACTTTATACACTTGAATTTGTCATCATGCAGACATTTGTAAATGTTTTAAAGAACATATGATAAAATTAATTTAAGATTATTTAAAAAATTTCCAAGATTTTACATTTTTCTGATTTAGATAGTGTTTTGAACTTTAATTATAAATTAGTAAAAATGTTATTTACTTTTATTAAATATCAACTTTACACAATTGAATGTTACATCATACAGACATTTGTTAATGACTTAAAGAGCATATGATAAAATTAATTTAAGATTATTTAAAAAAATTCCAAGATTTTACATTTTTCTGATCAATATAGTGTTTTAAACATTAGTTTAATTATAAATTAGTAAAGGTTTCTTCAAATCATATTTAAAGTTCAGGTGCTAAATATATTTTTATAATTGTATAAAATAATTATTTTTATTGAAAAAAGGATACACAGCAAGACCTATTTATTATTATTTTTTTTAATACAAACTTTACACAATTGAATGTTACATCATGTAGGCATTTGTTAATGTTTTATAAAACATATAATAAAATGAATGTAATGTTATTTTTCCAAATTTTTCACTTTTTTCTGGTTTATACTGTGTTTTGAACCTCATTATAGTCATACATATGTAAAAAGGTATCTTCAAATCAAATTGTTGGTGCTAAATCTATCTATCTATATCAAACAAATTGCTCTTATTAACCCATTTTACTAAAGCGTCCCGAAATTGGGACGCTAGGCATAAATGGGTTTTAAACAAATATTATCATTAAGACTGCTTTAATTCATTTCACTAAATATCAACTTTACACAATTCCATCAAAATTTTACACAATTCCATCAAAATTTTACACAATTACATCAGAAATTTGGTTATATTTTACAAAAGTGATGCAGCTAAAAAATACTTTCTTTGCATTTTATTGCACTAATAAAATAAATGTAATAGGTCGGACTGAGGTGCATCTTGCTAAAGGAAAAGTTTCATAAGGCTGCTCGTCAGCGAATTTCCCGATTCCCCTCGCTAATGTTAATCCTGTGGTCGTAGGATGAATTCGTATATTTAAAATAGCTCCTCGGAAAATTAATATTTTTGTCTTCTTTTTTCCGTGAGCACTTTTTAAAGGATGTTTCTTTTTTTGTTAGTTGTCAATTTTTTTTCTAAATTTCTTAATTTTATGTGACTTGTTAAAATCTTATTCAGTTTTGCTAAGACTTTAACAGATATCATTATAAATGAAACACATATTTCGGAAATATTTTGACAACTAAGAAAAAAAGAGACATGCTATAAGAACAGTACACGGAAATCAGAAGTTAAAAATGTTAATTTTCTGAGGAGATATTTAAATATACGAATGCCTCTTACGCCCATAGGTTTATCATTGGTGGGCGGAATCGGGAAGACTAGCAGTTTAGTTATCCGTAACATGCGTAACCCGATAGATTACGATGTATAAGGAAAGGTCATGTTTACAAACAAACAGTTCCATCAACCAATCTATCATTTATTTTTTGTCATAGCTATCTTTTCAGGAATCGTCATGGCGACGTAGACCAATAGTATTATAGACCAGTTTAACGTAGTCCAATCAAATTTCCCCAATTCATGTGTGCAGTAGGAGTCATAAAAGACAAACGGGTTTTTCTAGCTAACCAACCGTAATTGAACCGACAGTGACGTCAACTGCGCTTTCCTTATATGTCCATTTGTCACCAAAGACAGGGGGGGGGGGGGGGATTGTGTATGGAGATAAAATTAGTCAATCCTCCAAACATCGTCTATGTCTTCATTCTTAAGAGTTTTACACTTTTATGCACGCTTTTAAAGCTACATACAGATAAACTGTGCGATCATTTTACGTTAAAGTGAAAACATGCAAATCTTCTTTTGTTTCTCTTGTGAAATATAGTATTTTTGAGTTGCGTCACTTTTCTTGAGTTTGAGCGATATGTCTAAATTAATTTAATTTAATTTTTGCAGAGATTTTGTGATTTTTCAAATTTACAAGATGATTTGAACCTAAATTTAACTGTAAACTAATATAAGAGTGCTTCAAATCACGCTCCAAACGGATATTATAAATCAATTTTTACAATTGTGCGAAACAGACTGCTTTTACTGCAAAATGTAATACTGCAACACTTGTTTATTGCAATTTAGTAAATATGAGATTTAACCAAATGCATGTTTTACATTATTTGTAATTATATTTTACGAATTTATGTTTTTTGAACAGCTAAAAGGACCCGATTACGACTTATTATAATTATTTGTTAGTAAAAAATGTTAATTCTATGTTAAAATATATAAGTAAAATGCTATTAAAATACATAAATTGTGTTAAAAACTGACTGCAATTACATAGGAATTATTTTTTTAATATATGTTGATATAATATCAAATATAATATTATAAATATTTCTTTCTTTATTTGCTATTTTAGTACCTATTAAGGATCGGTTTAAAAATTTTAAGAACGCAGCATATTTAATAATATCAGCTTCAATACGCAATGAAATGTATGAAAAGGGTCTATATGTTGAACTAAATATCATGTAGATTATAATAACGTCGTCGATCGAGATGTCGCTACTACAATAATTAAAGCAGTTAAAACATAGCAAGGAGTAATTTCAATATTATAATTTCGAGTGAAATACTGTACGAAACGGAAACATACATTTGCAGACTAATATGTATTCAAAATAATGCGAGTGGTTGTAATTATATTTACAAATTTATTAAATTAGAAAATAATTTTAACTAGATAGCACCCGTCAATATTTGACGGTGAACAACTTGAGAGTCTCATTAGAAAAATCTTTGAATTTTTATTTAGCATTTCGTTTTACTGATTATAGTCTCATTTTTTTGAAAAAAAATAGCAGTATTTAGTATTTTCTAATTTTTTAAAACTACGCGACATTTAAAAATTTTTAATGCTTTTATTTTTAGCAACGCCGAACTTAAAATTTTCTACTAGCAGCTAACGATTTATAATCCATATTTTTTAATTACTTGAATTTAATTTAACATTTTCATACATTATTTAATTATTAAACCATAGATATGTTCAAAATTCGTTTTATAGTTCTTAGAAAAATGCTTTCCTTCTTTCTATTTTCTCTTCTTCTTTTTTCTTTTTTGTGGAAAATAATAACATATTTTTCTTAGTATACATGTAAAAATATTCTTGATAATGGCCATACAGAATACTGCAAAAATTGTAGATCACTTCAATTTATTAAACTGATAATAATTAAATACATTTTTTATTTAAATATTTTTAATACAATTATCTTTTATTTACATTGTAATTTTAATACGATTTTTAATTTGTAAAAATATTGTTGGGTATTAAACTTTACTTAATTAAAAAAGCATTCGAATAAAAAAATACAAATTGTATATGTAACCTATTTTCCTGAAAATATGACAGTAATTGAAATGAATTACAGCCAAAAGTATTGCAAAAATCTTTCTGTCGGAAGCGGGACTCGAACCCAGTTTCTTTGCACAGAGGTAGAGCTTAAACAAACGCTTTAAACCACTCGGTTACGCTAACCGCGTTCAAGTATAACCTTAAGTACCAAGTATAACTTTAAACTTAACCAGTTTTAGATTGAATTTCACGCATGCGCAAATACATCCGATTTGCGCTGAAAATTTTAGTTTGTTGTTTTAATATATGGGATTGATTTTGTATATAAACGCTGTTAATGTATATGAATTGTGCTAAAAACTGATTTCAAATACATAGAAAACTCTTTAAAGCTCTGTAATTAAATTACATTTTAGGTTTGAAAAGAGGAAAATATGTATTTATTATTTTTATCTTTATAATGTTTGAACTTTTCAGAATCTCGTACAGTTGATAGGATAGGAGAAATTCTAAAATTACGGTTGTACGAGCTGCAAACGTTCAGTCGGCCAGACTGACTTAAACTATATTATCTCGAAACACTGTTTTTCAGCGGCTTTGACAAAATAACTTTTGTAAAAGTTAAAGCACATTCATGTTTATTTTCTTAAAACAAAGTAAATTAATTTTTCTACAAATGATATCGGAAAACAAAACAAACAAATAAAACATTTTTACAAGTTGTATCAAAAAGATATTACAATTTTTAATATTTTGAATTTTTTATAATACTATACTGTGTATAATACTGTGCTATAAAACATAATATAAAGAAAAACATACATAACATATAAAACAAATTTTTATTTCGATAAAACATAGCATTTTATTTCTATAAAACATAAAATTTTATTTTTATAAAACACAAATGAATAAAAAAGTATTAATAGTGTAAATTAATTTCAGGATTCCTAATCCACGATCAAACTTCAGTCAACTTTCTTCATTTGAAATTTGTGATCACCTTAATTGCTATTATCTGTACTTAAGGAACATTTCAGAAATTTTAGGAACGCAGCATATTTAATTGCAGCAGCGTTAATATGTATCAAAATACCCGATAGAGGACTTCGTGATGAACTAAATATAATGCAGTTTATCACAATAGCGTCGATCGTGATGTAGAAACTACATAAATTAATGCAATTAAAACATAGCGAGATTTAAATTCAGACATGTAATGTATTATCTAGTGACAAATTTTGCAAAACAGAAGCACGTATTTTTAAAAATAACATAGAAGCAAAATAATGCGATAAGTTGTAATTTTACAAATACATTTTGCAAATCATATAGTTTTTGTTTTCTTTTATTATATCAAAAATTAGAGTAAGAAACATTTTATTAAAATAAAATATGTTTGAATTTTAAGTAATATTTTTATATAAATTCTTACTTGAATATATTTATTGCACAGCTATGAATTTTATTTTCATGTATATCAGATCACTATTATTATAATTATTATTATCAGGGCGTGACAAATGCGGTCCCCAGGTTATAGCGACCAAGTTTTTTTAATCTGGCGACCAAGTTATTTAATCTAACTTTTTTTTTTTCACAAAAATTTACCTAAGAAATGACACAAAAGTAAATTTTTCTCTCCCCCACCTTTACTTGTGTGTGGCAACTAGTGATCTGTCGACCATTTTTTTTTTTTAATCTATCGATCAAGTTATTTAATCTAACGTTTTTTTTCTCAAAAATTGACCTAAGAAAGGAGCAGAAACGGCATTTTTTTCTCTCCCCCACCCTTACTTGTGCGCGACAAGTAGTGATCTTCTTCTATCCTACTTTTAATAGAAGAATTTTATTATTCGAACCGGCTTGTGTATATAAATAAACTTTTTTTTCAATCAATATGTTTACGGCAATTACTTGCCCATAATTTCTTATCAAGAACAGCACCTGTTGCTCATCTTAATCACAATGTTAAAATAAAATCCTCATAAGGTGTTTCATCATAGATGTTGTAAACTTATAAAATATTAAGAAATAAACTTAGAAATTATATTCAAACAATTTTTTTTTTTTATATTTTCAATTTCGTAAAAATAAGTTAATTTCATCAAATTCAAATTTTATAATAACAAAATCAGAATTATTTGACTGACTTCGACAGAAAAATAAGCAAAAAAAGGGTTTCCCGCTTCTTTATTTCATCGCCCCCCCCCCCCTCATAAGATATAGATTTTGTAGCACTCAACTATCCAGACATTTGAAGCAGCATTCGGAAATCAGCATTTCCCAAACATGTCGGTTAATTCAGCCTTACAGTATTTCTTTTTCTTTTTCTTTTCAGATATAGGTATATAATTTTGATATATAATTAATTAACATTATAAACATATATAGGATCTATAATTATTATATGAGATATATAATTATCATTATAAACAGTAAAATGAGTTTTATTAGACTGTTGACATGTTTCGGCTCAATCTGAGCCATTATTAAAACAAATAAGAATATCATATAATGACATGGTTTATGAAGTTATTTGAAACTCTATCGTTTAATTTTTCACGTGCTTTCTAAAACTTACGCACGTTATTTTTTTTATTTTTACTTGGATTACTTGAAAAATGTTCACTTCGTTAGAAAAGTTCGTTTATATTATCTTTCTAAGTTATGTACAATTCCAAACTATGTAACTAATAATTATAAACTATACTGTTCATTATTTTTTCTCAGTTAATTCATAAAAATCTTTTTTGATTTCTGAAAATCAATGACATGACAGGGGAATGGGGGGAGGGAGTAAATATTTGTCACTGGCAACTAGAATTTTTTTATGGTTACCAGATTTTATCAAATTTGGAAAGCCCTGGAATTTATTATTATTTTGTTCATATCTCACCACAGGATGAATTCGTTGAGTTTGATTTAACAGTAAAAATTTATCAAATATCAACAACATTCGCTGATAAATTAATTCAGATTTTCAAGATCTGGAAATTCCAAGTGGTGTTCTGCGTGAGTATCGCAATTGCACCGAGAAAATTTTAGTGAAATTCTTTCAACATTTTACGAATTAACTAACATACATTTTACTTTAATGCATCATTCTAAACTATGTGATTCACAATATCATAAGGTTTAAATAAATAAAGTTGCATTTCTTACAGATTTATTTCCATGCTTGAACACTTACCATAAGAATTGAAATGGAAATCATGGAAATGTTCTCACGGGCACAGATAAAATTAATGTTTTCAGAGACATATTTTTACAGGAATTTTAAATTTTGTAGGAAAAGGCTTCCAATAGAAAATGGGTTAGAAATATTGAATTAGTGAAAAGATATAAATTGGATATATAGTATTATTGAACAGGTTTAGCTAATATTAGATTCATTTTATACGAAGATTGAAAAATATATTCGCCCACCTATTCTCTGGATTTGATGAGAAATGCCTTTAAATGCGTGTGAGAACACTTAAATATTACACTGTGAAAAAGAAACAAATGTTTCTTAATCTTGGAAAATATAATATAAGCACGAACGAAAATATACAAAAACCTCTTCCGAGTTACTCAAGATTCAGAAAAGAATTATTTATCTTTAGAAGGCTCAGAAATAAATATATTTTCGAGATTTAAAGGAGCATTTATAAAAATAAAGTTGCCACTGATTTTCGGAAACGTTTCCGATTAGTTTTTATATTATTTTAGTTATTCAGTTTTCTCGAACCTGAATATTGGTTTTTAGGATGGCATCAATTATCTAGTAGACATTTTGATGTTCACGGACAAACGGGAAGACTCTAGCATTAATATTATCATAAACATTTATATTATTTAGTTACTCTTGCATGTTTAAATTTCATTGTTCTGCTGTAAATGTTTAATTAACAATTGAAAGCAACAACCTATATTTCGGGTCGAGAAGACTTATTAATACACTATAAAAAAAAAACGATAACGTTTTTGAATATCAGTGGCAATAAAAGAAACTTTGTTTTTATTAATATTTCTTTATATCTCTAATGAAGTATATGTCTTTATGAGATTTCTAAAGACTTAGAACGATTTTCATAATAGGGGTTGTTTGGAAGGGGTTATTGCATATTTTCTTTCGTGGTTGTATAATATTTTCGTAGATTACCAAGGAATTTACCTGAATTTTTTTGTAATTGATTTTTTATTTCATTTTGCTTTGCTGTAAACAATCTATTGGTGTTGATAAATATATATTCCTTTCTTCAATGACCATGATTTAAATACGGCGCGCTAGTGCAGCTAGGGGTTCAAGTGTGCCTCAGGTGCTGTTTAATTATGTATTCAAGTGTTCCACATTTGTTTAAGCATGTGTTTAAGTGTATCGAGAAATAAAAGGAAATGTTAATATGTTAATAAAAACTGATCTAGAATTATTAGAAGACGGAATACCTCCAGAATAATCAATTCTATAGGCCATAATACATTATTTTTAACCTTCGAAAATATGTGGACACTATCACAGCGACAGAAGTTCCTATCAGGGTCAGCTGCACTCAGAACAGGCTATGGCACTCTTATTGAGCATACTCGTCTTTTTAACGACTAAATTTGAAAACAAAAAATACTAATAATTTGGGATGGTAGTTAACCTATTTATAACTCTAGAGCAGTGGCTCCTAAACATTCTTCGTGGTATTTCACATATTTCTATTTTTTATGGGTCTTGGTTTTAATATGTTGAGAGTATAGACATGCTTAACCAATATTGTAACAGTAAGCAGCCGTAACTAGAATATGCGGTTATCAATTACGTTCCAGCGTTCGCCTTTTTCTAGTTAGGAGCATGTTATTTTGCAATAAAAATACCAAATTTTGTGATCTAATATGTTTTCCCTCTACATCTTTGTGCATTGCAGTTGCACACAAGGTAAAGTCAAAGTTTTTTTAGTCCTTAAGAATGTAAGAACAATATTAGACAGATAGAAAATCACTAAACACGTAAAACTTACAAGTAATGAACAGTGAGCTGATAACTTAAGTATATTGTTAAGTGGGCCCACTTCTAATCTAACTCCATATAATCCATAAACACATTATTTTTACAGCGTATATTATTTTTTTTTCTAAAAGTAATTGTTAATCATTGCATTAAAAAATATATATATTTCATTATATGGTTTATTTATTATCCACGTGTATTTATTTAAATATCTGAAACTAACACACCACCCCCTCAGAAAAAAAGTGTCTTGGGAGCCCAAATTACAGATTAAAGTATGTATTTTAAAATAAAATATGTTATTTTAATCTGATTATGTTAATGCCATTTCGCTATATAAGTATGTCTTTAAAGACAGTACATTTTTACAGACAATGGAAACTAGACAGTTAATCGCAGTTAAAACATTTTTTATTACCAAAAATATTTCCTCCTTTGCACTGAGGCATCTTTAGTGAAGATAAAACATCAACTGAATAAAATAATATAGATATATATATTTTTTTCTTGATATATACGTTTTCTTAAAGAAGGAACACCATCTAGTATTAAATTTTACTTGTATCTTTGTCTAAAGGCATAACTAAAGAAAGAAATTATTATAAGAACATAATTAAGTAAATTAATGAAATATTTCTAAAATTAAAGAAAATTTAAAATTTTTTAAAAAATTATAAAATTAAAGAAAATTAAACATTACAGAAATATTTATAAAATTAACGAAAATTAAAAATTAAAGAAATACTTAAAGAATATTTTTGTTTATGTAATTACAAATCCACTGTCTGTTTTACCTCGATGTTATGGAATGATATTTAATTCAAAATTACGGAAATACAAATGATATTTGCAGAAAAGATGATAGCCATTAGATTTTGTAATATTTTCTTCAATGGCATTTTCAAATTATTTAAGATGCAAAATTTTCTCATTATTTATTTTTACAAACTTCTATTTATGAGCATAAATGAATGCGAGCAAATATATACGTTTTAAGAAATATGAAAAAAAAAAAAGGACACATATATTTTTCCATTTCAAAGAAACAATTTAAAAACTATTCAAAGAAATATAGAATTGTACGTTTCTGAAAATAAAATGACAAAATTTACAACAGGAATTCACGACATACAATTTTCGCGATACATTGAAAATAAATGTGTTTTTCCCCCTGGGGCCATCAGTTGGGGGTGAGTGAATAATATTTTCTTTGGCAGTGGGTAAACACAAGGTTTCACATTTTCGAAGATAATAAAACTTTTCCTTACACCTTTTTAGAAAATTTCATTTTGTGGGAGAAAAAACAAAATGTTAGAAAATAACGAATTGCTAATGAAATATAAAATAAAAACAAATATATTTGTGAAAAATATTTGAAGAATCCGAAGTAGTTTTTCTCGTTCCTTTAAAATTTTCTATCAGTAATTCAATATAATGAATAATTTATTCTGATTCTGTGGAATTCGTTAAATTGCTTAATAAGTTTTTAAATAAAAACTAGAAAACAGTTTTCCATTCACTCATTTTGTTCGATATTCTGTTATAAAAAATGAAACAAGAAATCATTTACATTTCTCTCTTTTCTAAAGAAAGTTACTACACTGTTAAAAAAAATTCTGTGAAATTACGGAGAATCTCCTGGTAATCTGTTATCTTAAGTCTTATGTAAAATTACAGAGAATAGAAAACATAGATTCTGTTTTCTATTTTCAGAGAAATTATTCTGTAAATTTACAGAGTCTACTGTAATTTTTTCTGTTAAAAAAATATTTATTATTATTTATAAAAAAAATTAAAACTGACAGAAAACACCGATTCTACGCAGTTATGGATGCTGTTAGAATTACTTGAATGGATTCTAAACGCCGTAATGTAAGGCTTTACAAGAATGTCTTCGTCCACAGCCCTGATCTGAACCCGCGTCATCTGGATGGAGGGAAGGAATCCTAACCACTATAATCCTAACCTATACCATTTGTGCAGTTGTTGTCTTATGCCAAGTACGTCTTTTATAATTTAGTCGGAAAAAAAATATTGTACTTGCAAAGTTTACCATCGCTTTTCAAAGATTTTGTTTAATGTGATGATTAGTCTATATAAGTATAGGGACTTAAAAAATAGCTTTTATTTTTCTAGTCTTAACTAATATTTGATGTTGCCATCTTTCGGATTAATATACGTTTACCTGTAAAAATTGTATTTTAAAATATTGTCATTTTTTTTCAACTTGTGTAATACATAATTTAGAATTCCTTTTAAAGCTTAGAATAACATGCATTGCAAAAGTGTGAAATATGTTTTTTTTTTTTTTTTTTTTTTTTTTTTTTTTTTTTTTAATTTAAAACATTTAAAAAATAATTTTGTGAGGATATTTTTTTATGAAAGAATTTTAATGTATTATTTTTCAGCAACTTCAATAATGTTTTCGAGAATTTAACACAATATATTTTTTTTTCTCGTAATGTGCGGATATTTTTTGAAAAGAATATTTTTTGGAAAGGATTTTTTTTAGTTGTAAATAAAAGAAAAATAAATTAAAAACATATAAGTTATTAAAAAATGACTTTTAATATTTTCATATATTTAAATTTAGAAGATTAAACTTCTTTTTTTTTTAATTTTAATTTTTAAAATTTTTTTTTGTAATGTTTATATATTTAGAAGGTTGATATATTTTTATAATGCATATATTATTAAAATTCTACGATTCCTAACAATAATATATTATAATTTTTTATAAATAGTAACAAAAATTTTAAAATAGACTAAAATAATATTTGGAAATTATCTTACCTAAATTGTAAATCCAGATTGAAATAAAAATTTATTCTTTAAATAACCACACTCTCTTTCCATCTTTTGATCAAAGTGATAGTCGATAAAAATCCCCGCTAACTACGCAGAGATAAATTTCCCCTTTCTAAAATTTCCTAATTTTTAATAAAACAATTTTTAAACCAAATTTTTTTCTTTAATACTTCTAATAAAATTGTAAAAGAATTTTAAAAGTGTGTATTTTGAATTGCAGGATATAACAAATATAAAAATAGCTTTAAATAAAGACACGGAAACCCCTACTGGGGATCTAATATAAGAAAAGGGAAATGTCTGTAAAATGATGACCGAGAAACTCGATCAAATGCATTTAACGGAGAACTAGTGTAAATTTACGGAGAGTCTCCGTTTTTTTCTGTGTTTTTACGAAAATTTTTAACAGTGTAACATTAAACAGGTATTCTTTTATTAAAGTCTGTATATTTAATATTTATTTTTCATATTACCAATTTTACACTCAGGCATTATCTAAAAAAGCATGGTTAAAAGTTCCATAAAAACAGTCCTTAATTATTAAAAATGTTAAAACGTTTTACATAAAACTGTCACTATTACACAAAAGCGATTTCAATGGTACACGCAATGCTAGATTGCCGCTGGAAAAAGATGTTGGAAGAAGAGGTAATCGAATGTAATCGAGGTAATCGAGTAAAGGGAATTCTTCAACGACAAGTCAGATATAGTCAATATATAGTGAAGAGACGGACGTTAGACGGACGCTTGAGGGTTACAACTAATGATGCTCTAGCCGGAGTGAAAGCGCTTTTGTGTAATGGTGACACTTTTATGTTAAACTTTTTGACATTTTTAATAATGAAGGACTGTTTTTATGGCATTTTTAACCATGTTTTTTTTAGATAATGTGTGAGTGTAAAATTGGTAATATGGAAAATAAATATTAAAGTTACTAACGTTACCGCTGCTGCCGGTTCTGAATCTATTGTATCTTTTTCGCTTTCTCGACTTATCCGGCAAAATTCATTGCATATGAAAACATAAAAACTGCGAGAAGAAAACATGAAAACTGTTATGATAAACACAGATAGTTTATGAATCAAAGAATTATTTTAAGTGCCGTTTAATATTGAAATCTGTCACGATAGTTCAAATAAGTGTTACTGAAATGAAAAATTATGCATAGCAATTAGACCGTTTTATGCAGGCGTATAGTTGACTAGATTATGGTGTGCAATTTATAATTATTTTAAAATTTGTCTAAATTTTTGAGTTTTCTTTAAACTTTGTAATTAAAAATGTCGTTTTTTGAACAGAGATTTAATTTATATTTTGAAATGGCTGTTTTTTTTTGTTTTTCTTTTTTTTACTATTGTCAGATTTTTTAAAAGACCGAATTTTTCAAACAGTGTATTTTCAACTGAAATATACAGGGTGTCCAGCGAATAAGACCCTGATTTCAAAATTAAATATCTCAAAAACAAAGATCAATAGAATTATGCGGTAAACGTTTTCTTTATTAGCTAAGCAGTAAAAATGTTATACAGAAGTTTCGGAAATTTAGTTTTAAAAACCGTCAACAGATGGCGCTGTAATCGCAATGCCTATAAATTGTGCTTCGAAGTCCAGAGCGATAAGTTCTTCCATTAAATCGTGAAGGAGGATAGCGCAGAGGTTAAAATCATGTATTTCATTGAATAACGTGTTTTTCTCGTAATGGAGTATTACTGATTAGAACGCAGTCCTACGGCAACAAGGCGCAGCTTTCAAAAAAGATTTAATTATCCGATGGACCCGATGCGAAAATCATTCGCAAATTCTTTGCCAAATTCGAACGAACGGCAGCGTGGATATCGAGTGGGAAATGTTGGACCCAGGCAAACTGTAGTCACCCCTGGAAATGTCGCCAAAGTTTCTGGAATTGTTCAGCGAAATCCAAGAAATAGTGTGCGAAGAATTGCATCAGAGACTGGTTTAAAGCCCGATCTGACTCCTTGTAACTACTTTCTGTGGGGCGTATTGAAAGACACTGTCTACCGAAACCATCCCACTACGCTGGATGAGCTTGAATGGTCAATTTGTGTGGCATGCGATTCCATTTCCGTTGAGACATTGCAGGATGTGATGTCAAATTTCATTATTCGTTTACGCCACTTCATTGTTTCGAACGGTGAACATTTTGAAAAGATTGTGTTCTGATTGAAAAGAATGCTTGACTTTTTATTTTGTTTTAGATTGCTCGCAGATAACGAGTTTTTCGGCGTACAGCGCCATCTGTTAACGGTTTTTGTAACTAAATTTCGGAACTTCTGTATAACATTTTTACAGCTTAGCTAATAAAGAAACCGTTTACTGCATATTTCTATTGATCTTTGTTTTTGAGATACTTAATTTTGAAATCAGGGTCTTATTCGCTGGACACCCTGTACATTTACATGTGAATATTGAAAAAGAAAGAAAACTTTAAAATAATTAAATTATTACATGGAAATGGTTTTTGTTGGCAAAAATCACGTCATATTTAAAATAATACTGCGTCTGTTACAAGGAAATGCGTATTTCCATGCGTTGAAGTATTTTTTATTGATACTTAGTGCGGAAATATCAGCGCATAAAGGAAAGTTTTAATTCCTTATCAAGAGACACTTGTTTTCTTATCTAATTATCTTTTAAAGGTTACTTGAAATATTTGTTTATTTTTTTTAATGTAAAAAATTAATATATTTTTTGTATTGCTGTGATTTTAAAAGAACGTAAATATATTTTGATATGAATATATTAATTTTGGACGTTAATTATACGATTTTATAAATGAAAGCTGTGGCATATTCAGCAGATCACGTGAATTTGCATTTAAAAAAAAACATGAACTTTAAAGCTTTCTCCGGTAAAATGTCGTCATATTTAAATGAAACTTTAAGAAAAGTTAATTATTTTTAGAAACTTAGATATTGCGTTACGATAAAACAAAATGTTGAAAATGCCTCAAACTTAATCGTTCATTGTTCCACAGATTTTGCTTTCTTTAAATTTTCGAAAAGTGGACGAAATGATAGTAATGATATTTAATTAAATTAACAGCGCTTTAAATGCTTTTTAATTTTTCTTTAAATGGCTAATGAATTTTCACATTTGTAGCCTTTCTGTTTTGACAGAGCAAATTAACGTGATCTTATAGAGACCGCGCAGTCTGGATTGGGGTGAGCGAGAGGTACCAGAGTTGGAAGAATATCCCTCTAGTTAAGGGACAGAGAACCTATGCCACGCGTGCTATATGTGGCACGCAGCAGAATATTTTTGGCACGGCATAAATTCAGGTTCTACATCAAAAAATTGTAAAATTGTCCAAAATGTTACGAATTTAGACAGAGCAGAATGCAGAGTTTGCCTGGATTTGATTCGTTGTCCTTGGCATACTGATTGAAAAATATAAATGAAAATTAATGAATTCCAAACTAGCTCAATATTGGCTTTAAAATGTTTACATTAAAAGATAGTTAAAAGATTTTAGGAAAGGAAAAATTATAAGGCAGTTTAAGCAAAAATGCCGATGTCCAAATTATAACAACTTCTAATTTAATACCAAACGTGAAGAGCTGTTTAAAGAATCTAGCGCTTACCATTTTGTCAATTTTTTCTGGAAGTCATTATTTTCAGAGATGAAAAATATGCAGAACTGAAATAAAAACCTCTTGTCAGATTATTCTAATTCAGCTTGCATTTTATTAAAAATAAGTAAATACGAAGCTGATATCATTTATTTGGCATTTCTGATACAGTGTCGATGAAATACTGATGAAATTCTGATGCAATGTTCTGATGCAATGAAATAGCACTACTAATTACTTTAAATTAAGTACAACACGAAATGTTATCCATATTTTGTTTAATCCAAAAAACGAAATTTATGTAATTTGATTCATTATTAGCTGCTCCACTATATTTTTTGGTTGTTGACATGTCATCTTTGCAATTTTTTTTTAAAATTTGGCACGAGGATGTGAAAAAGTTCGCCGATCCTGCCTTATTCATTTTTAGACATAAAAACAGAAATACGTGAAAAAAAATAGGCCAAAAAACATTCTAAATACATATTTAAAAGTATTAAAAATATGCTAAAACATAGTTTTTATATTCAAATTATTATTATTTATCTAATAAAAGTATTCTCGTGATTTGTTTGTACAATCTGTGTTGTATAATGTACATATACACACACACATATATATATATATATATATATATATTTATATATAATTAACATACCTATCCGGCGTTATCCGAGTGAACCAGGGGGGGAGGGGGGGGGTTCGGGTAAAATGAACAAGAATGTAATATCCTAAAAATACAGAATCACAATAACGCACCTATGTGCATTCGTGCCCATACATCATTTAAAAGACGAAAAAAAATTATGTTATTTGTCGGCATAGTAAGATCTAGACAAGGCTCAACAAAATATAGAAATAACCCTTTTATGCTTTGAAGCATTAAAACACCTTAGCACCTTCTATGAGACGTATTTACCAGATTCGCGCATACAAAATTCACTTTTAATTACTTTTCTTTGTTACTTCACTTAGTTACTTATTAATTGTAAATAACTGTTTACGCTAACATCAAATAAATGTTTCATTCACACCGAATTCTCCCCTGACTGTCATTTTACTTTTTTTACTCAGCAAAACATTTTAGCGTGAAAAAACAAAAAACAAAAAAACAGTGTACAAAAATCAGTATTTATGTAACATTGTTATATCACTTGTAATACAATTTTAACACATTTTCACTTTAAATTAAAGTCTAATAATGCTTAAATTGATAAAAACATAACACGGAATATTTAAAATACCTTTTTAATGTATATTACATATATTTCGTTCACACTATCGGTGACATCTGCAGATCTAAATGATAAATACTATATTCTCGCATATTTTTGAAAATCTGTACACATAAACCACGAGATCGCATGTCCAAGGCTAGCAGGTGCTTAAATTGGCCAAACTGGGAAACGTGAAAATTATTATTTGTTTTTATTTTTATTGTTTTTTCAATCTATCGATCATCGCGTGCCAAATGTTAGCTAATTCAAAAGAAGTGGCTTCGTTGCAAATGCAATCTTTTCGCAAATATATGTTTCTATACATTCACGGATATGCAACGATGCCGCTTCTTTTGAATTAGCTAAAATTTGGCACGCGATGATGGATAGATTGAAAAAGCAATAAAAATAAAAACAAATAATAATTTTCACATTTCCCAGTTTGGCCAATTTAAGCACCTGCTAGCCTTGGACATGCGATCTCGTGGTTTATGTTTACCATTTTCAAAAATATACGAGAATATTGTATTTATCATTTAGATCTGAAGATGTCACCGATAGTGTGAACGAAACATATGTAATCTACATTAAAAAGGTATTTTAAATATTCCGTGTTACGTTTTTTATCACTTTTAGCATTATTAGACTTTAATTTAAAGTTAACAAGTGATTGTATTATATTATTTATCACATTTTCACTGTTACAAAAAAAAAGCAGATGATTTTTAATGTAATAAAATATAATATAACCATGAATGAAAACATACAATATACTGATCCGAGTTACCCAAGATCCAGAAAACCTTTTTTTATTTTTTGAAAACTTAGAAAGAAATATTTTTAGATATTCAAAGAACCATTTATAAAAATGATGTTTCTTTTACTGCCACTGATTTTCGAAGACGTTTTCGAGAAGTATTTATAGTGTATTACTCAGTTTTCTCAAACCGGAATATCGGTTTGTAGGATTATAGGATACTATCAATTCTTAGGTAAACATTTTCAAGTTAAATAAACATGTTTTACAGATAAACATAACATTAGCATTAAAATTAATGATATTATTATGTTATGCAGCTGAAAGTGTTTACTAGAGAATTGATACAATTCTATGTTTTCTTATTGTGATACGTAGAAATAAATTTAAATGATGTCTTTCTAGCACATTTTCCCATAAAATAATGTTAAAATAAAATATTGCAATAATACGATTTTTCAATAATTTTATCCAATTCCCTTTATTCACTTTTACTTTTCCACAAAGATTAAGATAATACGTAAACAATTTAATATGTTAGAATTGTAGACTTAGAATATAACAAAATAAAACTTTTATATATAAATTGAATTGACGCTATTTTTTTCAATAACGCACATTTTGTTGTTTTCAAAAGATCATTTTTTCAAATTGCCTTATAAAATATTTTTTAAACCCTCTTTGAACACCTGAGCCAATCTTTAATGTGTTTATAGATTTTATAATTTGAAAAATGTTAAGATTTTTTTTTTCTTTTTTTAATGTCTGAAATGTTTTCCGCATCAGAAATGAAACCACTAAGTTTGAGATGTTGATTACTTATAGGCATTTTTCATATAAAAACCTAAGTCTTGATTTAACATAAGAAAATTTATAAAAATTAAATGCTATTAACAAGTAGTATTTGTCTGTTAATTTTTCCTTGGTAATTTAAAACATATTTGATATTTAGACAGCGTGATATTTATTACAGGGTAGATTTTTTTTAAACATAAATTTGAAAAATTTTGAATTGGAAATATTTTTGAACAAAACTCGTACGACTAATTTGAGAATCCTGTATCTCTTATATTAAAATGCGAATGTCTGTTTGTTATTTGACAATTGCTGCTCGTAGAATAGGCAGCGCAGTGTCAGGAAATCAACACCAATTATCCGCATTGATCAGGGGATGTCATAATAACTCCCACACTTGAAAAGTTTGAATTAATTTCTGATATATTACATTTTTGCTATCTTTAACGAAGTTTCTTTAAGGATGGCAACTAAATTACTTCATTTTTGTGGATAAAAGAGACAAAAGGGAAGCAAAACGGATTATTATATCTTTATTGGCGTCATCTACTATATATATAAAACGCAAATGCGAATTTTGTTCCGGCTGCTTATAAATTGAGTTCTGCTGAAAAGATTTTGATGGGACCTACACTGTTAGATATTTTTTAAGGGAACGTTCTAGTATATAACAGATCGCTTTGTTTAAAGTTATGGGAGAAAGTTCTAGAATGAGATGAACCAGATTATGAAAAATTAGCCTTTTAAAAAAGATTCTTCTGAATGAATTTTTATGAGACATGCACATTGTCCTACATTACTTAGTTACAGAGCTATGGGTGAAACTTCTTTAATTAGGCCAACCCGATTATGAATGGGACGGATGGGTTTCATCCTGAACACTTATAACTCATGTTCTGCTAAACGGATTTTTATGGAACATACATTGTCAGTTACGTAATTTTTGTGGAGAGGTTTTAATGTATAACATATCTTTATACGTTGCTTAGTTACTTAGATATGAGAGAATGTTCTATAATTATGTCAATCCCATTATGAAAGTGAATTTCATGCCGAATGCTTATAACTCACGTTCTGCTAAATGAATTTTCATGGAACATTGATAATTTGTGGGAGAAGGTTTTAGTGCATAACACATCGCTCTATGTTGCTTAGTTATAGAGCTAAGGTAGAATGTTTTTTAATTCGGGGAAACTGATAATGAAAAATTAGCTTTTTAAAAAGTTCTACTGAACGGATTTTGATGGGAGTTTATGCAACGTTATATGAGATGTTATTTAGATAAATTATGCAAAAAAAAATATATAAAAATTATATTTTGACAGTTTAAGACAGTTATAAGTTTGACAGTTTTTTGCCCCCCCCCCCCCGCCTCTACAGAGGAGTAGGAATGTCTTTGAGCAATGCATCGTGATTATTAAACTTTGGGAAAATAAAGATCGTTTATAAATTGAGAACTTGTGAATTCATTTTAAAATTTTAAAACTTTTTTCACAGTAACGAAAATTAAGGATTTCTTAACAATATACTCATCATTTGGAAAACATCAGCAAGTTTTTTAACAGCACAATAATAAATATCAATGGAAAATACCTCATAAAATTATCTTTAGAATATAATCTTTATTATCAACTTTTAATATATTTAAACTTTCCCCAAAACATTTAAACGATATTTTGTTCCACGTATAATTGACGTTATATTGTACTTTTAAAATAAAGGGGATCTGATTTATATAAATAAGAAAAAAGTGTACATCAATGAAATATAAACTGAAACTTTCATATTTTATTTTTATTCATTAACCAATGCAGTATTTGAGTGGGAAATTGATATTCGTTAAAGTAAATGCTTACAAATTAGAAATTTTCCCAATGAATATTTTTTTTACATATTCTACTTTTGTCTCAGATTTCCTATTGTAAATATGATATGAAAAGTTATGTGTCATAAATACACAAAGTTTGTTTTCGGAAAAACATCATTCCATACTGAAAAATAAATATAAATAAAAATAAGTAGAAAACATTTTTCATTCATTAAAAGTTATATTTTTCAGTAATAAGTTCTCTAAAACTTTATTATTAGCTTTTTTTCTCCTACTTAGTAATTTCGAGTTCTTCGTTGTTCATTAGTTAAAATTATTATTTATTTTTATCTCGTAGATATATGAGCCCATAAATTAACTTCCAAATAAGATTCTATGAGTTCTCTCAGATAGTTATAGAAAGTATTTGAATTAAAATAAATAGGATTTTTTTTTAAATTTTGCATATTTTTTTTAATATACCTCTAAAACAACAGTGTGTGTTTATGAACCAACCTTCGTGATTTACTGAGATAAATTAATATATTGCATTAATGAGAAAATATGTGTTTTTATTTCGGCATAGTTAAAATTTATTAAGCAATTAAGTAGAATAATAATTGATTCCTTAATGGATATTATAGGAACAGTTTCGATCTATTTGCTAGCCAATTAGACGCTGATAAAAGCAAAATAGCCATTCTGTTAGTTCTTCTTTAAATGTATATTAAAATAATAAGCTTAGGGGTGATCTTCAAATTGAAATTGCATTAAACTTTGAAATGTTCAATATAATCATCAAATTTTGATAGCATATTTGGATACTGCGGCAAAATTTTATTTTCGGAAACGAAGCAGGGAATCAATCGTTGAAGTAGTTCAGGGATTATACAGACGTAAATGTCGAATACCTCGTGTTAAAGTATGCCGACACATTAATTTCTTGCAGATTTTCAAGGTTTTTATTGCTTGTATTAGATACAAAATTTCAAAACTTTTTTCGTTACATTACAGCCAAAACTAAAGACTTCATTCATCTTAATTTGCGTGCATCTGTATTTTTAACTTTCTGCACTTTTTTTACTGGCAGAGCTTTGCATATACTTTTATTTTACCAACAGAATGAAAATGGCCAGGTCTTGGTCAATCTGTCAAGCTATTATTATTCTACAGTCGACTTATAGTAATATAATATACTGACACATTCTATAAAATTAAATATTGTATGTACTTAAGTCTTAGCAATATAAAATCTGCGATTGACATTACCTTTTGATATGCATTTTCAAAATATTTATAAATTCTAACTTCCAAAATTAATGTATGCAATATATTAGAAGAAAATAACATTTGTCTGAACTAACACATAAGCTGATAAGTCCCCGGTCTGGCACACAGATGGCACTGCAATCGCCAAACCGATGCTTTTTTTAGTAAATGCTAACCTTGAAAAGGTAGCAGAAAAAATGTCATGAAGATTGGCCGTGTGGATAAAATGTCAGAGTGGTTTTAGTTGAACGACTTCGTTGATAAACAAAAAAATAGATGAACAAGAATTTCAATAATTGTTTTTTGATAGGAAAAAACACCGAACAAACAAAAGCTTGGCTTGATAAGCGTTATCCGGAGACTGCACCAGGTAAATCAACCATTATTGACTGGTTATCGAAATTTAAACGTGGTCGTACGGACACCAGTGCTGCACCACGCAAAATTATTATTATTAAATTATTATTATTAAATTATTATTATTAAATTATTATTATTTATTATTAAAGTTATGTTATTTATTAAAGTTATAAAGCTATAAAGTTTTAAAGTTATGTTAAAAAGTTGTGTTTTCTTTATTAGACCGGGAACTTATCAGCCCATGTGTTACTATCTTTTCAGTATGTATTTTTGTGCAGCAAAAAAAAACATGAATTTTCTTTTAACATAGTTGAAATAGGCCTAAAGAGACAGGATGTGTCATAAATTCGCGCAAACTTAAAAAAAAATCATAATAAAGGAAGGAATGCTCGGAAAATTTTTCGGTTTGCACGAATATGATCAGAGGCACATTGGATGTTTTCTTTTTCCATGTATTGAGTTGTTCGCAAAGTTCTTTTCGTTTAGGAAAGTTGGTTCGTACCGGAAAATTCTCTCATTAAATTATTAGACATTAATTCCCATAGATAAGGTCTAATAATTGAAGGGCTGAATTTTTCGTTACGAATTGGTTTTACCAAACGGAACGAACTTTTGGAACAACCCAATATATATAAAATGATTCCAAAAGTAAACGACAGAGGACTCTCACACGTCATACTGAGACGTTTTATGTAAATCAGGACGATCCTCCAAACTGCATGTTTCCTCTAAACGTCGTACTAAATTCAGTATACTATTCAATGAAATAGGGCTTCTTTATGTCTTCAGTTCTTTCTCCGTGCGAAACTTTCCCAATGCAATAGTTGTGGATTCACCATTCATGTAGAAAAGATTAACCACCAACGCTCCATCTAGTAAAGGATAGCATGCTACTGAGATCGAATGACGAATCTATTTCCAGCTATGTGTTTTACTGCTTGCTTAATTTGCATAAAACATCTCAGTATAACATGCGAGCGCACTCTGTCGGTTACTTTTGGAATCATTTTTTTTTATAAATGAAAGAAAAAAAATCCAATGTATCTTTGATCATATCCGCGCAAACCGAAATTTATTCCGAGTATTTCTTTTTTTTTTTAATTATGATTTTTGTTTTGCACGTATTTATGAAGCACCCTGTATTAGCCTAAATATTATAGACTGATTTAATCAGCTTTAGATTTTTTTTTATTTCTGAATAAATATTCGTTGGTATAGCATTGAAGCTTTTCACGCATTAAAATCTAATTAAATAATAAAATTATCATACAGGTTTCTCAACATTTCTGCACACAAGCAGATTTTTATCAAGAAGTCACTATTGATTAATTAGTGCATTAGTTATTTAAAACAATTCATCTTTCTGAATGATTATCTGGATCACAAAATATAACTAGCTAAGAAAATGTAGAGAATAAAATACAATCGCTCCAGAAACAAGAGCATTTTTTTTTTTATTGTTCTGAATAAAGTATTAGAAATTTCAAGCGTCACTGCACGTAGGAAATTAACTTTTATCTTTCTGAAATCTTATCGAAATTACTCACCCAGAAAAAGAGCTTCCTTTGAAATACATTTTCAGATAAATATTCTTAGGATTGTATATTCTATGATCTTTTTTCACTTAATTAAATAGAAACAAATATTTTGTTTAAGGTAACTTTTTTTAAATACTCTTTTGCACATTTCCCAATTTAGAAATGCTTTTTTTCATAGCGACATAAAACCAAGAAATATATATGTATTTTAACTGCATTTAAAACGGCTTTGTAAATATTTTTAACTACAACTTAAGCATTTGTTATCGTTACTTATTTTTGAAGAGTTAAAAACTCATTTTCTTTTAACGTGGATTACAAAATACTAAATTATTAAAATTATTAAATATTAAGGAAATGTGATTTAAACAATTTGATTTTGTTGTTTAGAGTAGAGATTGGCTGGTAGCAGTTTTGTATAATCCTAATGATCGATAAATTTATTATACAGGTTTTTTACTTCAATGTCCCCTAAAAGTATTTAAATAACAAGAATCCTTTCAAGAAATTAGTGATCATAATAAATGATGAATCAGTGATTTATAACAACTGAAATGAAGATCGAAAATATATATAAGAACTTAGAAAATAAAGAAAACAAATTAAAATACTTTACAAATAATACTACTAATAATAATAATAATAGCATTCTTTTAATCCATCTTCATTAGAAATGTCAAGGTTCCAACATATAAGAAATAAATTATATATATATTTTTTATCTTATCACAATAACGCAACTAAAAAATGATCTTCCTTTGAAACAGTTACTTTTGGATTTAAAAAGAGTTAGGATTGCATATTTGACGATTTATTTTTCAATTAATTGAAAAATTATTTTTTAACGTATTTTTTTAAAGAGATTATTTTCAAAACTCAGATAATTTCTTTTTATATCCCGCAAATAGAATGATATGTATTTATTTTAAAAACCTTAAATGAAAAAAAAAAAGAATGAAAAAAAAAAACAAGAAAAAAGAAGAAGAAGAAAGAAAAGAAGAAGAAGAAAGAAAACAAATAAAGAAAACAAAAGAAAATCTAAGTATTTTCAAGTATTATTTAAACATTTTTCTGTTACATATTTTGAATTAGTTAGAAACAATTCATTATCGTTTAACTTGGTCTTGAATAGCTAAATTATGATGCATAATTGATTTTAGCCATTTGATTTTTTTTTTCTGGTAGAAAAAAATTCAAAAAATGTAGTGTTATTATTTTACACGTTTTATAATCATAATAAACAATGAAATAATCTCAGTTATATCTCAAAATGCCGGAAAGTGTTAAAAAGTTTTACAAAAACATATCCTTATGAAGAAATTGGTGTTTTTTAATTGGCGCATTAGTTATTTAAAACAGCTGAAATGAAGGAAAATAAAATGTAGTAAATTAACTAAATAAATGCAAAAAAGTAACTGAAATCCTTTGAAAAATATGCAACCATAGCACTGTTTTTATCTTTTGCATTAAAAATACCAACCTTCATTGAAGATAAAAAATTAATTTGATCTTTCTAAAATATTTTCGAAATTACTCATCCTGAAAATGAGCTTCCTTCGAAATAATAAATGAAACAATTAAATTTTGAAGAATTAAAGTATTAGGAATGTATATTTCAATGTATAGATTTTTTTCAATTACTTAAAAGTAAACAAAATATTTATTTTACAGTCTTTTTTATTTTTCAGAAATGCTTTTTTGATACTGACATATTTATTTTTAAACATTTTAAGGGGAAAAAATCGAACTGTTTTCAAGTATAAGCATTTATTCCGATTATATTTTTTAGCAGTTAAAACATTTAATTTTGTTTTCACGTGACTTTAAATAGCCAAATTATTAAAATCGACTAATTTAAACAATTTGATTTTTTCTGACTTTTTTTTATATAGGTATCATTATTTTTCTTACATTCTTTATAATCATAATAAACAAAAATAATAATACGGTTTCTCGAAATGCCTCAAAATATTACAAAACTGACTTTTATCAAGAAATTAGTGTTCTTTAATTAGTGATTTAGATATTTAAAGCAGTTGAAATAAAGAAAATAAATAGAAAATAAACTATAAAAAAGGATAAAAATGAAATCTTAAAATCAGAAAAAATAGTATAGATATAGATATATTTTTGTCTTTCTTCATTAGAAATGTCAAGCTTTGCGGTACACAGGAAATTAATTTGATCTTTCAAATCTTATCGTAATTACTCATCCTGAAAAAAATCTTCCTTTGGAGTAATTACTTTCTCGAAAAAAAAAAGTACTAGTATTGTATATTTTATGATTTACTTTTTACTTAATAAAATAAAAACAAAATATTTTCCTTAAGCTATTTTTATTTTTGTAAAGTTATACCGACATAGAAATACTTTTTGGATAGCCAGATAAAGCTATTATATATATATATATATATATATATATATATATAATGATTTAAAGGAAATAAATGTTTTTCTGCATATTTTCAAGCAGTATTTAAATAAAATCATTCGATTTTTATTATGTTTTTTTATTAAACATTAATGTCATTGTATAATTTAAAAAAATAAAGCATGTGCAAAATCATTGGTCTTTGTTAAACTAAGTATATTTTGAAAAGAAGCGGCATAAAATGTTTCTGAATTCATTTTATAAAATAAAACACTATTTACAATATTAACAGATAAAAAAAAATCATCTTGATATTTACATGTGAAACTTACATTTGGACACATTTTGAACATAGACTTTATATTAATATAAGTGAATATTGAATCACTTCAAAATATTTCCCATTTCTCCAAACTTTCTTTTTTTGCAATTTTTCGTCTTTTGCAGGTTTCTGATGCATATTTTATTTACTAAACTGTTGTAATTATAGACGTGACAATTAAAAAACATACAAACTTTTAAGTCTTTAAGCAATGCATTAAATATTAAAAATGGTATTCAGTTATTAATGTCTGTATATTTAATATTTATTCCTCATATTACCAATTTTTACACTCAGACATTACATAAAAACATGGTTAAAAGTTCCATAAAAACACTCCTTCATTATTAAAAAATGTTAAAATGTTTCATATAAAACTGTCACCATTACACAAAAACGTTTTCACTCCGGCTGGAGCAATCTCAGTTGTAATTCTCAAGTATCAGACTCAAGCAGCATTCGTCTCCTTGCTATTTATCTGACTGGGGATTGAAGAATTCCCTTTAGTCTCACTCGATTCCCTATTTTTTCCCTCTTCTTCCTACACCTTTTTCCAGCGGCAATCCAGCATCGCATGTACCATATCATTGCAAGTCATTATCATATCATTGCTCCAGCCGGAGTGAAAACGTTTTTGTGTAATGGTGACAGTTTTATATGAAATATTTTAATATTTTTTAATAATGAAGGAGTGTTTTTATGGAACTTTTAACCATGCTTTTTAAGTAATGTGTGAGTGTAAAAATTGGTAATATGAGGAAAAATATTAATTCATTAAATGAAAGAAAATGATTTTAAATATTAAATGTAATTCCTTAATAAATCAATTTAAAATTTTTAAAATATACATTTGGTTGAAGCATTCATAATTCAGTTTATTCTGTCATATCCGAGACGTCTTAAAATATATTTGTTTACTTTATTTCGTTTTATTTTTTTTTATTTTGTGCATTCTGTTCATTTTTACCCCATTTTAACACCTGAACATTTTAACACTCTTGCGAATTCGCGACGGCCAAAATTTCAAACGTCAGCGGTTTTTTTCTTTTCTGTTCTTTTACAAATTTTTGTTTTTATTAATTTGAAATTTGAATTTTTAAAAAAATGAAATTTTGATAGAAATAAATATCACAGTTCAATTTCTCATTAAATGTCGTATAAGAATCATAAGTTATATTTCATCATTACTATATTACCAACAATTTAATATACGCAGTTGAATTTACGGAATAGCAAATCACACTAGTGTCGATCTGTTAGCATAATATAGCGACAGTACTAGTTTGTTTCGAAATTCAGTAAATTATTTCTTGCATGACTTTTCATAAATTTTCTGAACGTTATTTTATGAAAATAGCTGTAAAATTCATGTAAATTTTCAACTATTTAAACCGATAGTTCATAAAAGTTACAAAATTGTATGCGATCACTGTTCATCACCATTTAATGAGGGAGAGGGCATAAAACGTTTTCCATAACTGGTTGTTCATAAAAATCATGTTTTTCAGATAATGCACTTAAAGTTTTTTTTTCTGATAATCTATAAGAAATATTCTCGGCAAGTTTTTAAACTTCTCCAGATTTTTATGTAGAGCCCTCTATAATATAAATATTAAGAGTTATTTTCTTTCTTGAGGCTCTTAAACAACTCTCTCTGTTATTCAAATACACACTGAGAGCTAAAACAACAGCTATAACTGTACTTCCAATGATCGTAAGAATTGAACAAAACTGTTTATGATAGCTAATTGTACAATCATTCAAATAATTGTGTATTTTTTTTTTCATATTTGCCTAAAATTGGCTATTCTAGTGTTGTGGGATAGTTCAGACAGTTTATTAAAATTTTTAAATTGACTTTAAATTTCACAACGTTATACAAATAAATAGAATGTTTCAATATAAATGATTAGGAATTCCCAAAAACATTAGCGTTATTTTTTTAAAATTTGTAATAAACTGCTAGAAAATCCATTAATCAATTTATTCTCTAATACATATTTTTACGAGATCATTTCGTTAATTGTGAAATTATTTTATTTTCCTTATTTTAAACTTGTCAGGATGATAACTTTCCAGATTCTAGTTTCTTTTAAGAACTAGATTCATTTTTTAGAATAAATGATCATGTTTTTCACTTTCATCTTCATGTGAAATACTGTCACTACAGAATTTTATTTTATTTCAATATATCCTATATATTAAATTTTCATTTATTATTTTAACAGTTCTTAAAATAAATTTGTTTGTAGATTTTGTTTTCAATCCTAATGTCAGCATCAATCTAACAATCAACAAAAAATCCTAATTGTGTAATTATATATATATATATATATTTTTTTTACTCAGTTCCGTTATTTACGCCTTGTTTGGATTATTGCCGTCTTAGCTTAAGTATTAAAAAATATAATAAACAAAAAAAATTATATTTAATTGTAATATTTACATAAGTAGCTTACATTTAGTACAAAATTTTGAAAATAAAATCCGATATTACCTCTAAATATGTATGTCTAATCACGTTTAAATTGTACCGGTTTTCTAAATTTTCTTAATCTGCAGTTTTCCCTTTTTTGTGTGTCAAAGATGCATATTTTTATTTAGTAGATTGTTTCAATACAAAACATAACAGTTCAATAAAACATACTAACTTTATACGTCTTTGAGGAATTTATAAAACGCTTCAAAGTGATTTTATGAATGTAGAAAACTGAATTAAATAAATTTCACATTTCTAAAAATTTACAACAACCATTTATCAATTTGTTATCTCATATCTTAGACTCTTTAAAACTATTTTTACGAGATAATTACATTATTTTAGAACTCCTTTCATATACCCTGTTTAAACCTATTAACACGATAGCTAGACAGTCCTGGTTATATAAAGTCAAGGTTTATTTTTCATAATAAATGATCATGTCTTGTATTTCGAACTTCATGTGACTAGCTGTCACTGCGGAATTTTGTTTTATTCCAATATAACTTGATTTATTATTGATTTTGCAGTTATTTATTTTGATATATTTTTTAAATAAATTATCTTGAAGAAGCGTATTTGTATTCAGAAGTAAATAATATATTAAAGTCTAATGTGAGATTCTCACAGTCATTATGAAAAACGTAATGTGTTTATATCGAGAATTATGTGCGCAGTTATTTATGCCCTGTGTGCATTTTGCCTTTAGCCCAAAAGTTTTGTGTCCATGTTTGCACATTGTTTATTTCCTATTTTCTCACTTTTTATTTATTTTAAACGGAAAATCAAACTGTTTTTCAAAATAAAATTCCTTTGGTAATAAGCGTTGGATCGTGTTAAAAGAGCTAAACATGTATTAGTTTTTTCCAGATTTAAAACCACAAATTACAGTAAATTAGCTAGATGCGTTTCTTAAAATATCGAAATACAATATTCATACAAAATAACAGTTACCACGATTGCATTGTAGATTAATTAGTGCATTAGTCATAAAAGAGTTGACATTTCTGAATGATCGACTGTATAATAAAATACAAGTTTCTAAAAAAGTTTAGAGTGCAAAATAAAATCAATTGAAAAAAAAGTAACTTGGAAGCCCTGTTTTTATGAGATGTATGCACTGAAAGTTATTGTGGGTAATCTTGTAAATTATATACAGTGTAAAACGTATGTGTACAAACATATAAAATAGGAGAACTGTATCTAATAAGTATCGAATTATCAGTATGAAGATAATTTAAAATTTTCTAAGTACTTATTAATCTTAACCTCACTGACGCGCAAATAAAATCTAAAGACAAAGCGTTTTAAATGTAAAATTTGTAATATTGTTTATTTTTTTAATAGAATTTTTTTGTAGGCAGAATTTTCCCCCATGTTTTTATAATAATTTTCAACATGAAATTAATCATACAGGCGTCTTGAAATTTCCAAATAAAATATGCAATTAAGTAAACTTTTATAAAGAAGTCAGTGTTGATTTATTAGTGCATTAGCTATATAAAACAGCTGACCTCTCGGCATAATAATCAGGATAACAAAATATAGCTAGCTAAGAAAATGCAGAGAAGAAAATAAAGTTGTTTGAACGATAAAATAATTATATTTTTATCTTCCTGTATCAGAGATGTCAAGCTTCGCTTCTCAAAGAAATTAATTTTATCTTACTGATTTATTATTACAATTACTCATACAGTAAAAGAGTTTTCTTTGAAATAATTACGTGTTTAAGAGAAGAAACCTTAGGTTTGTTTGGTTGATTATTTATTTTTACTTAATTTAACCAAAACAAATTATTTTCCTTAAGCTATTTTTGAAGTGTGTTTTGTAATGCTTCCGATCGAGTATTTTTATTTTTTTCAATAGCCATATAAAACAGTTTAACGTTTTTTTAAAAAACAGCTTAAAAGAGAAAAACAATTCTGAATATTTCCAAGCAAAATTTAACGAAAATTGATTTTATTTTCCTTCATAATATTTCTATTTAAAAATTAAGTATTTTTACATAACTTTAAATGTGAAAGTTTGTGCAGGATTTTTATTGTTGAACTTTTTATATTTGAACCAAGTATTAAAAAAGTGCAGTACAGACAATTTATAAAATCATTTTATAAAATAAAAATGTTATTTGAAATCTTAACTTAAATATTGAAAACATATAATAAATAATATATATATATATATATATATATATGTGTGTGTGTGTGTGTGTGTGTGTGTGTGTGTGTGTGTGTGTGTGTGTGTGTGTGTGTATATCATTTCATTATAATATTTACTTAAGAACCTTACATATGGTACAGAATTTTGAACAATAATCTCGATATTAAGTCGAAATGAATTACGAATCTCATCTAAAACATCTCCGATTTTCTAAACATTATTAGACACACTTTTTTTTCTGTCAATGATGAACATTTTATGAATTAGACTTTTGCAATAGAAAACAGAACGAACTTAAGCAAACTTTACAGGTTAACATTCCAAAGTTGTTCTAAAAACTTAAGGCGGTATTCAAAAAAATATTTTTCCACGCTCAACAACTCAAAATTTTGAGACACATTCTCAGACTCATTTTTAAAAGTAACAACAGGAAATTTGGCGGCGTGATTTATAAAAACATTTATAAGGGCCCCATGTTTTTATTTTTTGTTCAATTAATTAGAAATTGATTTACAGACAATTATTTTCTCTGTACAATCTTTTTTTTTTTTGCTTCCAGCGCTATCGCTTTGGGAAATTCGGTTAAAAATGTCCACTTTGACAACATTTTTTGAAATATATTCTGGCTTTATAAAAAAAATCGAGACAATACGGACATTATAAAGTTTCTGAATAAGAGAACCTGCCAATTGGATGCATTTTAGAGCAAAAATGAATTTACAAATGTGTCTCAAAATAAGCAGTTTGGATTTGAATACCCCCTTAATGAAATAATTTCGCTAAAAATATTACAAATTTGTAAAAATTAATAATTAAATTTACACATAATGTGTTTTATTACTTAAAAGATGATAAAATTGTTAAAAAAAAATAAAAAAATAAAAAAATGTTAAACTGCGTTAATATTAATCAATGTCAATTACTCCGAGCACTTTCAGTTATACACATAACCATCATCAGGGATAAAATACAAACTGTCATTACCAAAGGCTTAATTTCAAAATGGCTATGTGTAAATTGGCATTGATTAATATTAATGTAGTTTATTTTTATTTTTATTTTTTATTTTTTTACAATTTTTTATCTATTAAGTAACAAAGCATATTAAGTGTAATTTTAATTTTTTTAGATTTTCAAAGATGATTTTAGCATTTTACTCATTTATTTGATAATTATTTTGAACATTAACACCAAATTCTTTAACAATACGTCTTAAATTACTAATACAAAGATTCAGAATTATTGTAAAATAAACATGTTAATAAATTCTAAAAAAGAAAGTAGTTTATAAATTACACAGTGGAGCCTCAAATATTCGACATCTAACGGTAAACAAAAGTCATGTTTTTAAAGTGAACTTTTGCTTTCTACTCATTTATTTGTAATAAAGTGCTTAAAAATCCATTAATCGAACTATTCTCCCATATCTATTGTTACGTAATATTTTCAATATTTGTGAATTGCTTTTCCCCATTTTAAACCTCTTATCATGATAGCTAGAGAGGCCTACATTCTTCTGAAATCCAGATCCATTTTTCAGAATAAGTGATCGTGTCTTTCACTTACATCTTAATGTGAAATGCTGTCACTGCGGAATGCTGTTTTATTTCGATAAATCTTGATTTATTACTTTTTATTTATTTATTTACTTTGACATTTTAAAAAATATATCTGTTTACAGAAGTTTATTTCACTCTCCGAAGTAAAGGCTAACTTCTGATTTTCTGATCTAAAAGTTGTATTTGTGCCATTATGAAAATCATTGTTTGTTTACGCTGTCAGGTTTCAATTATTTATGTCTTTAGTGATTGTATTGTACTTGTATTGTTGTTGTGCATTTTGTTTATAAAGATTCAATAGGCTCAAAATTTGTATACACCTGATTTTATATATATATATATATATATATATATATATATATATATATATATTAAAACACATGTGTAAAACGAAGGATAAAACGTTATAAAAAGCAATTGAATGGACACTGAAGGAAATATACTAAAAGCAAAATTTATAAAAGCAAAATTGGAAAACTATGAATATCTTATAGAATCTTCAGAAGGGCTTTACAAGAGTATTCATAGTAAATATATCTTATTTCATCAAATATTGTCAGCATTATTGCTAAAATCCTCAATATTAAGCAACTAATAACATATATTAATGGAACAGGAAAATTAATAACCTACATGAGTTCAAATAACAAAATAATTGTAAAAATAATAAATTATTCAACTTAAATAGTAATTAGATCATAAAATAATGTGCAGGACTCACCAAAAAAGTCAAATTTGACTAAAGAGGGAATAAGATTGTAAGTACTTAACAATCAGCCATACATCATTAACTCAAAATGGCAGCAATATCTATGCGCTAGCATTGCTGAGAAAAATGATAATAGAAAATAATTTGTGTAGTGCTGCCATCTATCACAGAAAATTATACGTGAAAGCTGAAATTGTAGACAGGTTAAATAAAAAGGCTAATGCTACCCTCTATTATGAATGAAGATAAAATAGAATCAAAAGAAAAAAAAAGTATTGACAAAGCAAATAATAATTGAAATGTGAGGAAACTAAAGGAAGTAAATAACATTTAAATATAATAAAGATGAAATGGGAAGACAAGTACAATAATTAGCAATGTATGATGAGACATTGTGTGAGTAAAAGGAAGAGTGTATTATTTATGTTGTAGAAATGACTTTGTGATGTAAATAAAATGATTAAATGCATAAAACCCGTTTTTTTTAAATAAATAAATTTTGTAGCTTTTTACTTTTTATATGCTTTAAACGGGAAATCCAAATATTTTTCAAAATAAATGCATTAAAAAATAAGAGTCGGTTTATGGTTAAGTATGTTAAATATTATAAATTTTATATGCATTAACCATCTATGTATTTCTTTTTTCTAACCAGTTCATTCTAAATAGGGTAAGATTTCTAACATCTTGAACGAATTAAGGACATCATATATGGACAAAATACCACTACATCCGAAAATCAATCTTCATCTTATTTAATCGTAAAAATTCTGTGACAAATAAGACGAAGATTGCTATTCGGAAACAGTTGTAATTAAAAGTCGTATGTAACGCAGCAAGCAAACACTAACACAAACGGCGTGCAAGCAAATGAAGGCCCCCTCCCTTGAAGATTAATAATCATAAAAAAATAAATTAAGTATTTTTTAAATGTTCAAATTCGATATTTACATAAATAGATTCTAATCAAGAAGTCACTATTGATTAATTAGTCCATTAGTTATAAAACAAAACAGCTGACTTTTATGCATGTACATATCAATTTATAAATAAACAATTTGTAAATAATTGATTTATAAATAGTTGATATCATCCACATAAAAATGCTTCATCTGAAGTTGGTAGACAATCTTATATATATTAAAAGTAAAAATTCTTTTGATGTTTTCAATTAAAAATAAAATTAAATGAATTGAAAAAATAATCTAAAACATTTTTTTAATCTATTGTATATATTGGAAATTATCTATACTAATAAAAGACAGTTTCACTCTGTGGGTTTTAGCGATGACTCACGCAATCTAGCGCACCTAGAAGTATGACAATTTCGGAAAGGATAGTACAAGGGATGTCCTGGTGCACTTGAGTATCATACTTTTAATACTGTAATAATTAACTGAGATATTATTAAAAATTCATCTTTCTTTGCGAGCCGGCAAAATCGCTGGCGCATGCCCAGAACCTGATTTACGCACCTAGAATAAATAAAAAACAGAACGCAATTTTTTTTGGCTTATTTCGTTTTAAATCAGCCTAAATTAACCAAACCACTTGGTACAGTTAAAATTCTTATGGAAATCCCCCCTCCCCCCACACACACCAAAGGCGCAATTTTAGAGTTATCGGCAAACCAAAAATATGCCCCTAAAGATAAAACGTTCTTCTAATTGTCTAACTGTTTAAAAAAATACGAATTTTTACCCTTTCAGAAACACCGGTGAACGCACGTCACATCGCGACTCACGGAGACGATTTTTTCTCAATCTCAAAGTAATTAAACCTCCATATTTCAACACCTTTGCAGAGCATCTCCGTAGAACAGATTTACATGACCTGCAAAATTTTCAAAACATTCGGACGTGTAGAAATATTAAAAAAACAATAAAATTGGAGAAATTTTCGAAAAAAATAAACGCGAAAAAAAAGGGCATCGCTCAGCTTCAACTCATATTTTCACTACTAAATACATATATATATATATATATAAATATATATATATATATATATATATATATTCACGAAATTTTAAAGAGAGTTATATTTATAACTGATAGCTATATTTATCGCCGATTAAAACTTCAGAGAATTTGGAAGATGAGAACTATTTTTTTGTGGTTATGTTAAAAGAGCAGACGCGAAAAAAAGCAAACAGAAAAACCGAGAATTAAATATATTTCTTCTATTAACTAACAAAATATTTTTGTGACACTTTACACGGACTGTAAAACCGTTATATTTATAACGAATAAAAATTTCAAACAGTTCGGGCAACAAGTACTTAAAAAAAATCTATGAAACGACAATGCCTGAAAAAAACAAAAAAATGTCTTCTTACGAGCGATTTTATCACAAAATATCAATTTTTTTTCACAAATTTTTCTTTTAAAAATGTAGTTTTATACGAAATTGTGTTAAAACTATAAAATCATACAAACTTGAGGTTTGTTTAAATTTTTTATCACGGGACTGTGCAACGCCGGACTAGTCATCTAGTTATATATAAATGTGTTATATAGATATAAATAACGCAAAATATAAATTTATAAGTTAGAGAAAATGTATTTACATATTTAATAGATATATAACATAATTATTTGTGCATGTTTTATAATCCTTTTCGACCGGAAATTAATCAGACGAGTTTTTGAATATGCCCAAGTGAGAATCTGCACATTAATAAGCTTTTAGAAAAGGAGTGAGTGTTGATTAATTAGTGCATTATTTATATAAAAAAAGTTTTTTTTCTGCGTGATAATCTGAATAACAAAGTATATCTAGTTCAGAGAATGCAGAGAATAAAATAGAATCGATTGAACAATAAAATACTTATATTTTTATCTTTCTGTATCAAAGATGTCAAGCTTCGCTGCTCAAAGTAAATTAATTTTATCTTTTTGATTTCTTATCGCAATTACTCATATAGTGAAAGAGCTTCCTTTGAAATAATTAAATTTTGGAGATAAAAATATATTGTATATTTTGACGAGTCATTGTTCACTTAATTAAACAGAAGCTAAACATTTTCTTAAATCTAATTTTTTTAAAAGAGTATTTTGCAAATATTTCAACACAGAAATGCATGTTTTATAGCCAGATGATATTAATATATATAATACCTTTCTTTTTCGAATATTTTTTTGTCTATGATTCTAAAAATAAAAGCTTATGGAAAATTTTTATTAAAAAAAAATTATATATACATACACACACACACACACACACACACATATATATATATATATATATATATATATATATATATATTGATTAAATTATTTATTTACATTAAAAATTGCAGCATATCAAATTTCTGAAATCCTTTTATAAAATAAAGTCAATATTCGCAATAATAGCAGAACATTTTAAAATATAATAATTAAATATAAATAATAAATGTTCTATTGTGGTATATCCACATGTGAATCCTAAAATTATTAATAACATTTCTTATATTTGATGGATAATTCCGATATTAAAATATTATTATCTATAAATTAATGTCCCATAATGCTTAAAGTGATTAAAAACAAAAACATAACACAGAATATTTAAAATACCTGTTTTTAATGTAGATATGTAGATAACATATGTTTCATGCACAACTACCGGTGACATCTTCAGATCTTAATGATAAATACAAAATTCTCGCATATTTGAAAATAGTAAAACATATACCACGAGATCGCATGTCCAAAGTTAGTAGGTGCTTAATTTGGCTAATACTGGGAAACGTGAAAAAAATTGTTATTTATTTTTATTTTTATTGCTTTTCCATTTATCGATCATCGCGTGCCAAATTTTAGCAAATTTAAAGGAAACGGTTTCGTTACAAATGCAATCTTTTCGCAAATATATTTCTATAGATTCACGGATAATGGATGGGAAATAACCTCTTGATTGAAAAATTATTTTACTGTTATTGAAATCTATCTGCAACTGCTCCTTACTATATTGTCTGGATAAAGCGGTGGTTCTTCTGCCATGTTTGATGTCTGCCATATGTTCTTTTATTCTTGTTTTAAATTTTCTGTTTGTCATTCCTATATAGTACTGTATTGTTCCATCTGCCTTGGTGAATGGGATTTCATAAACACCAGAAAGTTGGTTAGGTTCTAGTGGGTCTGTTTTTCTACATACTATGTTTTTTAACTATATTAAAAACAGGTATTTTAAATATTCTGTGTTATGTTTTTGTTTTTAATCACTTTAAGCATTATGGGACAATAATTTAAAGTTAACAAGTGATTGTATTATATTATTTATTATTATCTAATCCTCTTTCAAAATAATTTTTTAACTTTTTCTTTAATCATTTCTGTATCAGTTATTCTGGCTAATTTGGCTAAAGTGAGATAATTTGTGCATAAATTGCATCCTTGTTTTATGAAACTTTACATTCTTATTATATTCAATTTATTAATTGTTACCATTCGTTTATAGCATGTTTCTCAATGTTTCAGTTAGAGCCGTACCGAGTACTCGGTATATACTCGGTACTCGGCCTACTCGGCCAATTTGCCGAGTACTCGTGATCTATATAAAGTTATTTGAATATAAATGTATAATATATGTCATAATTCATAAAAACTATTTACTCGGTACATAAAAATTTATATTATAAAACAGAAAAAGGTAAGAAAAACCACCAGACAAAATTAATGTAAATTAAAGTTTAGTTTTATATTTACATTTAAAAAAAAAAGTCATTTTCAAAACTGTAAGAAAAGACGGATTTTGGATAAAGAAGAAGTGAGTAAAAACAGAAAATACAATTAATTCAATTGATAAAAATAATAATTAAATTTTCTGTATGACAAATTATGGTACAAAAACACTATAATCATTCTACATTTTCAGGAGATAGGGCATTTCTTTTAGTGCTGTAAATTATGCCTGCTTCAGAAAAAATGTGTTCACTGCGAGCACTGATAAAATAGCATTTTAGCTGTACATTACACACACACACAAAAAAGAAAATAAACTGTAAAGTCCCCCTTTTTGGTGCTTTCGTGTTATAACGGCCTCCACAATTACAACTATGCCAAGGTTTTAGCTCTAATTTCGTCAAGATCATCGCAAAGCTTATACGTATATGCATCCAATATACACATATGATTTCAAACACCCATATACGTCATTACATACAGATTATTTACGTCTTATATGTTATATATATACATCCTATACGACTTATGCACATGTTATTCGTATACATCATGTATGTGTTATATATGACTAATAACTCGGCCATATACATCACAAAAGTAATGATTTAACGTAATAATATATCATATTATATCATACATGCTTTATAATTTGGCGATAAATCTTTGTCGCTTGGTGATTCATCCTCAGGGTCCACTATTACACCTAAGTACACATTTTTTTTTAATCAAAAGAAAATAAGGTACTTTTAAAAAATATGAAACATTTTGCATTATTCAAGGAATTGTTACAGCAAGCAGTAACCATTTTTGATAGAAAGATTTCGGGTATCAAAATGACAAATGGGTAAAGATGTGTTAAATAATCAGTTTTAATTTCATATTGGTTAATTGAACTTTTTATATATCAATTCTTTTTTATCTATATTTTTTAAATAATGCTACTGTTTTAAAATTTTTGAATACACAAAAATTGTCTTTAAAAGGTCCACAATAAATGAAATTTCAAAAATTGAAGTTAATTTTAAAAAATATGATTAGATTATATGCTCAAGATGCATGTTTATAAATATGTATATATATCAACACACACATAGAAGTGTTACCACTAAGCACACTTCATGTTTGCATCAGTGATTCTTTCTTAAACACAATTACTCGGTATTTACTCGGTACGCGGCCGAGTAGTAAAAGGCTGAGTACTCTGTACTCGGCTACTCGGCCAAAGCACTACTCGGTACACCACTAGTTTCAGTGTGACATGTATTTAGATAACCAATGTTATTCTGTTTTAAAAAAGATTAAAATGGGGTTTCTTTAAAAGTTTATGAATAGAAACCTCAACTTCAGAAGCATATTGGTGCAAAACCATCTTATCTACAGCTATCAAATTCAGGTAGGTTTATATTAGATTTGTTTACAATAATTGGACTCAAGAGTGTGGTAATTAGGGTATGCGGTCTAATTCTAGAACCAAACATCTAAATTAAACTAGTTGAAACTAGTTGTTATCTTACAGACATGTCTCGAACATATGTAAGAAAAGAACTCGTGAGATTTGATGAAAATGATGTCAATAAATCTGTAAAAGATATCAAGAAGGGTACATCAGTGCATGGTGTAGTAATCAGTGCATGCTGGTTATCCTAGATTTAGGGCTAATAAATTTGCATTAATAAATATCTAAAATGTCTCTTTATTTCTTAACATACATAAATTTACCTATGGAGTTATGACTTAGATATCATTCGAACATAAAACACACATTTTTATTAATAAGTAATGTACCCAAATTCCAAAGGGCAATAAATGTAACCATTACATACTTTCATTCTAGTAAAACACATTGCTTAGATGAAGAACAAAAACAAGAAATCATGTAATTTGTAACGTCTGTCAGATGTTAAAATAACGAGCTTTACTATTTTTATTCTCTAATTACTTCACTGAGGATACGTATAACATACCCAGAAGAATGTTGATATTAAAATAATATATCTACTATATATATAAAACACAAACGGAAATTTCGTTCCGTTCCTTTATAACTCGAGTTCTGCTGAATGGAATTTGATGGAACTTGCACTGTTGTAATTTTTCAGGGATGGTTTTAGTATATAACACAGAGTTCTACGTATATTAGTTATAGAATTATGGTGGAGAGTTCTGTTATTTTGGACGATAAGGTTACCATAGGTCATTTTTTGGCGACCATTATCGTTGGCGAAAGAATTGAAACGGCTATATCAGAAAATAATGCAAACACATAGAAAAATAAAAGAAAAAACTATTTTAACGAGGCATAATATTTAATTTAAACCCCAAAGGAATGTTTGTAATGCTTAAAAATATTTGCAATGCATGAGATTGCAAATCAGATTAAGGCAATATTTGGCGATTTATCGTTTGCGTCAGGTTAACAAAGATGCATCTGATAATTTGATTTAATAAAATTGTGAGTATTTTTTTTCTTTCTGTTAATTTTTTTTTATATAACTCCCCTATCATGTGTCATCTACTATATATATAAAACACAAACGGAAATTTCGTTCCGTTCCTTTATAACACGAGTTCTGCCGAATGGATTTTGATGGCACATACACTGTTCGAGAGATAATTTTTCAGAGAAGGTTTTAGTATATAACACAACGTTCTACGTATATCAGTTATAGAATTATGATAGAAAGTTCTGTTATTTTGGCCGAAAAGGTTACCATTGCTAATTTTTTGGCGATCATTACTGTTGAAGAAAGAAATGAAAAGGCTATACGTGTCGAAAAATAAAAGAAAAACTGTTACTAATTTTATTTTAAAAAAAAGAAAGAAAGAAAAAAGAAAGAGAAAGAAAAAAAAAGAGTTTTGATGAGAGAATATTATAAAACGAAAATATTTAATTTAAACATGATTGGGAATGTTCGTAATGCTTAAAAAATTATTCAAGAGGCAAGATTTCTATATCGAAACAATATTTGGCGATGTATCTTTTGTTTTTGGCGATTTTGATTTTACTTTTGACCCCAAACAATTTTATTTTAAGCCAAAAGTTGTCTTTTTCTGTTGCAGAAAGAATTGAAATGGCTATACATCTGGAAAAATAAAAGAAAAAAACTGTTACTAATTTTATTTAAAAAAAAGAAAGAAAAGTAAAGAAAAAGAAAACAGTTTTGATGAGAGATTTTAAGCCAAAATGTATTTTTTTTTTAAGTGTACGACTGCATTTTTGCAGTATTTTTTTTTTTGGTACTTTTCGGTTAGCCGGGCGCCAGTAATATATATACATGTATATATATACACATATATCTACACAAATACATGTATTTACATACATATATATACACTTATATGTATGAATATATATATATATATATATATATATATATATATACATATATCACTGGCGCTCGACTAACCGAACAGTACCTTTTTTTATTCAAATGCAAACTATATTAATTGAAATATACTTCTATTTATTTCTACATATATGAAATTTCGTTCCGGCTGCTGATAACTCGAGCTATGCAGAATGGATTTTCGTAGAACTTAAACTGTAAGATAATTTTTCAGGGAAGGTTTTATTGTATAACATATCGTTTTACGTAGCTTAGTTATAGAATTGTTCTGGGAAGTTCTATAATCAGATCAATCCGATTATGAAATATTAGCCTTTTTAAAGGATTTTGCCGATTGGATTTCGATGGAACCATCACTGTTAGATAATTTTTTAGGGAAAGTTTTATAATATAACATATCATTCTACGTTTCTTAGTTCTAGATTTATAGGGGGAAATTCGAAAATCGGGTGATCATTTTTTTATCAAATATTAGCCTTTTCAATATTTGATTCCGATTATGAAAGATTAGTCTTCTGAAAAAGTTCTACTGGACGGATTTTGATGAGAATTGCATTGTTAGTTAGATGCTATTTCAGGAATGGTTTTAATGTACTACATATTGTTCTACGTTGCTTAGTCAAACAGTTATGTGTGAAGGTTATATAGTCCGGTGAACCCGATTCCGAAAGATTAGCCTTTTTGAAAGCTTTTACTGGGCGTATTTTTTGCGACTTGCATTGTTAAGTAGATAATTTATAAGGATGGTTTTAGTATATTTTATATCGTTCTGTTAGTTTTAGAATTATGTGGAAAAGTTCTATAATCAGATGAACCCGATTATCAGAGATTAGCCTTTATAAAAACTTCTACTGAATGGATTTTGTTAGTTAATTTATTTGCATTGTTAGTTCGACAATTTTTTGTGATGGTTTTAGTATATTGCATATAGTTTTATCATTCTTTAGCAAACCTTAACTGTAAATGACCAAATAAAAGAGTTGGTCCTTAACAGCTAAAATTTTGACTGTACATTAGAAAATATAATTGCACAATCACGTCATTTTTCAGTAATGTGGAAGGATATTCCAGGTAAATATACAGATGCTTTCAAATACAATGTCAAATTAAACGATATATTTCGTTTGATTCAAGGTTCATTTGTAGAAACCGACCAGCGCAGCGGGCGTAGCTTGCTAGTATATATATATATATATATATTATTTAAGAAATAGTAGGATTTTATCGAATTTATTCGAAGTTTTGAAATTGGTTTTACAAATTTAGAGTAATTGTAAAAAACAAAACAAAAATTAACATCCATTAACGTTTTGTCTACGACTCGAGACATACACATCCCAGCAGACTATTTTTTTACTCTCATCGTACCATTTTTTGAAAAATAATTTATACCATACACGTATACTAGGATAATTTCCACAGAAATTTACCATAACAAACATTTTTGTAAAATGTGGTGCGATTAAACGTAAAAATAGTTGGCAGTCCTAGCCCGTAATCAAAGGGTTAATCTAATTATTCTCCCATTCTTCAGGATTTTTAAAACTATTTTTAAGCATTGATTTTATTGGTGGACAAGATTTTTCACTTTAAATCTGTTACATCTAAATGTATATGGAATCGATCCAAAATGTTTTGAATTGTTATAAATTTTCATTGTGTTTCTTACATATTTTTTTCTGAATCGATGTCTCAAAATATGCATATTAGAAGGTTGAAATGAAAAACAATCTTATATTTTTTTTGATTTAGTGTTTTTACGTAATTTATTATAAGTTTCAAATTGCTTTTTCAAATTAAAATATAGATAAAATGTGCCATATGCTCTTTTAATCTTGTTTTAAACTTTCTAGTGGTCTTTCCTATATAATATTGTAATATTTCATCGACTCTGGTGAACGGGATTTCATAAACACCTGGTGGTTTATATGGGTCTATTGGGTATATTTTCCCAATAGAGCCATATCAACTATTTAAAAAAGCAATAAAGAAATATAAATTTTTACGTTTACAGTTGACTGTTTCAAGCACCTGCTTTTTTACATATATATGATCTCGTGATTTATGTTTTCAAGTTTATTTTCAAAATTTTTCCAGAGTATTTTTGTTTATCGTTATATATCTTGAAAATTGCGCCGTATATGAGCGCTGAAACATATGTCGATCATTAAAAAAATTTTATAAGGCTTTTGTGTTCATCTTTGCAACACTTAACCATTTTATATTTATTTTAATTATAATTAGTGACCTTATTATGTGATTATGATTTTACAAAGTTCACTGTAACAACTTTTATAAATCAAACACATTTGAATATTCATTAATCAAAAAATTATCCCATATTTCAGGGTAAACATAATTTAGAAAAAAATGCTTTACGCGATGGTTTTAATGGGTGATATGTTTTTCTTTTTATCTCCATTATAAATATGTTACAGTTAAGTGTATATCGAATCGTTTTTAAAAGTTTGTATGTAAATTTTTTTATGCGCACTTTAACATTTTCTGTATCAATAAAGTATAATATAGATACTGAAAAGTTTAAATTAAAAACATACTTATAATAACAATTAAGATATACGGTTTTTAGGAATTGTATTTAAAATTTCAAAATTATTTTACAAAATTATATGCAACAGCTTTGTAAAATAAGCTTCAAGTTTGAAAATACTTTAATCAAATTATTCTGCCACATTTTAGCATTAAAGAGTAGTTTGAAAAACTATTTTTACATGATGATTTTCTAGATTGATAAGTTTTTTTTCTTCATTTCAACCCTATTTGATTACTTGACATACTTAGTTTCATTGAATTCAAGTAGTCGGGAATAACTGAATTCGAGAATAACTTATTAGTCATTCACTGTTATTTTCATGCTAAATGATGTCACTAACAGAATTCGTTTTTATTCCAATATATCTTGATGTACTGTTATTGAGTATACTTTATTCATTCTGACAGTTTTCAAACAAATTTTTTCTCAAAAAAATGTTTATTTGTGTTTTAAAACAAGTATTATTTTGCAGTCTAATTTTGTATTTTCACGAAAATTCTTATATGAGTTATAAAGAAAAGTGCAGTTTGTTTATTGTCAAGTCAATGCTTAATAAATTTTGCCGAGTGTTCATTTTGTTTATAAAGTTAATTTGCTCAAATGTTTAATGCACATGAATTCATAAATATTTTGTTTTCAACTAAATAGTATCCTAATTGTTTTTCAAAATGAACTACATTTAAATAAGAACAATTAAATCCCATGAAACCAAACCTTTTGAGCGTCTAATTGTTTTTTTTTTGCACTTTCATAAAAATGATTGTAAATCCCAGGGTATATATGTAAATATATTCTTTAATCGCAGTTTGATGTTATAATATCTTTCACATCTTTTCATTCTAGATAAGGGTCCTGGGATAATAACGCCAGAGTGGGTAATAGCGCCAAGTGCTAATATTACGCGTAGTTATGAAGGAATCAGGGACACGGCACTACGGATTCTGCTTGGAAGGGCTTTGAGTCATCTGAATCCAAACAACTGCTAAAAGTTACTTTGTTCCATTTGGTAGACCTTATCGCTGTATGAAGCACATAAGAGTCAATGCCCGATCTAAAATGTGACGTGAATACTATATATTTATTAGTAAATACTTTGTTTATTAAATAAATTTGTAGTGTATTTCATGTACTTTCAAAATGTTGTGGGAGATTTTGGATGTGTTCGCGAGGTAGCTTGTAGTTTAAAATATACTGTGCAATAAGTATACCGAGGTAATAACGCCATCCACTTGCGTTATTACCCCGGTTGATTCTTTTCAGTGGCAGTACTACACCCGAAGAGGGTTTATTTTTATTACTTACACATCATACGTAGTATAGGGTAAATCTTGTAATAGTTTTGAAAATCGAAAATTTTTTTTAACGGATTTACACGTTTCAGACACTGGCGATTCCGAAAAACATATTTTTAGAAAAAAAATTTTGCAGTCCTTTCTGTGTGTCTGTATGTCTGTGTGTCTGTGTGTCTATGTGCCTGTGTGTCTGTAAACGCTCTATCTCCCGAAAAAATTGAGATAGAGACTTGAAATTTGGTATGTACTTAGTATGTAATAATGGGAAGAAGCTTTATGAATTTCAGTAACCTCGATTAACCGGAACAATTTTTTTCGGACTCCCGAAATATTCGTTCTGATAAAAGGTATATAAAAATTTTCAAAATTGTTTACTTTAAGGAGTGAATATAAAAGACAATAAAAAAACATAAATTTTGCATAAAGCATGAAGTCGATTGAATAATGAGTTGCCGAGATATTTGTAATCCTATTTACCACACTCTTCGATTTTTCATGACCCTGTATTTCATCCAAATTTAAATTCAAAGATACATTTTAATTGGAAATGAGACGCTTAATAAGGTGCAATTTGCTCAATCAAATGCTTTTAAGCAATTCAGTAATCGAGCCTTTAAAGTTTATGACGTCATCAAGCCACGATTTTATTCGAATTGCAATGCATTTTATAAGTAGTTTACACATTTTTTATTTTAATATTTTACATTATGCATATCCATGATGGGTAAGTATTACGGTGGCCCCCAACGACTAGTTTATATTTACAATCATGTGAGCAAATTTGATCGTATGAATCATTATGCGAAAAATTTGATTATTTATATCAAATTGGTTTAACCAAAAGGGTGTTGGTTTAACCAAAAGGGATAAAGGACATTTGTAAGTCCCAAATTCTGCTAATGTTTTCATGTCAGAAAAATAAAATATCAAATGATTATTACTGCATCCTGATATCGCAAATAATGGTAAGTAAGAGCAATTTGTCAATTTCTAGGGCTGTAGAGTTTATGTCTTTAGAATTAGACAATTTAAATGTCATTATTCTATCTTATTTTATAGTTTTGTTTGCATGGCGTTATTACCCACCTATGTAGGTTTATGGATTAATTAATATTTTTCGTTGTTGTACTCCAACAACTTTTTTTTACTACATTTGGTCTTAATTATCAGAACAGCTATTCTCGGGGAGAAAATAAGTGATTAGATAAGATGCTGACAGAATTTCAAGGCAATATTTGCCATCAAAATCTAAAGAATATGGCAGCAAACGTTTTGTTTAGTCATTTTAAAATGCGTTACTCATAATTTATCAATTCATAACGTCAAGCAGCCAGTTGGATTTTTCATAATTAGTAAGAAATCTACAGTAGTGAACTGTAGTGAAAAAAATGACTGAACTCAGTAACGGATCAGTCTGTAATGTTACTGATGATAAATGGTTCAGTGACATAAAATTAATGACAGAACTAAAAGAAAAGAAATTACCTTATGTAGATACTTAGAAATGAAGCAAGAAGCAGATCTCACCTGAATTTGTAAAATCTAAAGGTTAAGAGGAATAAACGATAATTTCGCTTTAATTCAAATGAAAGTAGAATTATATTTGAAAATAGACATGTGTATACCATTATTAGATTATTAAATAAAAATATTCATGTTTAATGGGCTTTGAAATTTTAGATTTATAGAAAATGTATATCAGGCGCATTACTCCCGATGTCGCTATTATTTGTATTGTGTCCGATGAAGGATTAAGACTCAAATATGAGTCAGTTGAACTAAAAATAAAATCTTACAACTTTAAAAACCAGAAAAAATATTTTAAGCTTTTTTAAACAATTAATTAAATTTTTCAAATCTATTTTAAAAGTTAAGCGCAATAATTTTGTTTAAATTAACTTCAGATTTGTAATAAACTGCTTACACTTCCTATAACCAACTAATTCTTGCATATTTCATATTTTTAAAAATCTATTTTTACGTGAGGATTTTATCAGTTATGAATTCCTTTCTTATTCATGCCGGTTGTGCTCGACGTAGGCTTAAGTTTCCTGCACAAGTCAGTTGAAATAAAAATAAAATCCTACAACTAGAAAAACCCAGACAAATATGTTATGTTTTTAAAAACAATTAATTAAATGTTTCAAATCTATTTTTAAAGTTAAGTGTAACAACTTTTTCAAATTAACTTCCGATTTGTAATAAAATGCTTACAAATCCTAGAACTAAATAATTATTTTACATTTCATATTTTTAAAATATTTTTTCTGCGATGATTTTATCAGTTATGAATTTTTTTTCTTCATTATTGCAAGCACTAGCAATTTTAAAGTCATTCACACCAAAAAACAAAGTTAACGTATCTTCCTACATAACCGTTTACCAACAGTTAGTCGAGCTAAAACGATAACTGCATTTTACTGATAACATATGACGATTAACTAGCGAGCTAGAGTCAACACGAATTAAGTCTGTTTCATATAAATGGAAGGAATTAGAGAGAGTTAAACCACAGTATAAATTGAAACATCTCTGAGGCTATTAAACATGAGGTATTTACATGGAAGGTATTTACAGCATCAGCGCATACTCGAACAAGTTTGAAAAAATATTGAAGATTTTTCTCCATGTGAATGTACTTAATTATACAAAACTTTTGGGCGCAATTTCATTATAACCTAAGTTAAAAAGTGATGAAATTTTCATTATTTGACGAAATGTAACTCTGATAGCAATGATTTAATACGGCTTAATGAATTTTCCAGAAAAATACTGTTTTCACTTTTTAATGATAATGGTACGTTATCAGTAAAAACAAAAGCCTTTGTAGTAAAGAAACATACTTTATTTCACCGTGTTCAAAATATTATCTCATTTTAGTGCGAAAGCGTAGGAAAATGAAATTTTTGAATCAATTAAAGAAAAATGAGAGATTTCAGAAAAGAAACATATTTCTGTAACCACTTTTTTTCATTACAAACACTGTCATTTGAGTGTTACTATAGGGATAAATAAATGTTTAACGCCGTTTAAGGTCAGTAAGGTCAGTTCTTGAACATTTCTCACAAACCAACCCTGCAGTAACTTCCTCAAATTCCACATATACATCAATGTGTTTGGGATTTTCATATTATTTTAACTATTGATAATAAAGAAGTTGAATTGTTCATTTGTAATTTCATCAGTACGAGTTGTTTTTGATACATATTGTCTGGGTATCACAGAGATGATATTGTAAATGTCTTTTCCGATATGAATAGTTATTATGCTCGCGAGCGGAAAAATAAAATTACGCCTTTATAATTCAGATACAGAGTTAATTGCTTGAACGCTATCTTAAGTTCTTTATTATTTAAATGAAATATAAACCATATTATTAGCTACATTAAAAAGCGAATTAAAGTGCGAAATTTACTTTTTTTTTAATGCAGTGTTGAAATCGCTACATTCACAAACGTTTCACAACTTTTGGCTCTTAAATCTCGCAAACATAATGTTCGTCCAATTGTATGAAGTATTGGCTTTGGTAATAAGACTAAGATTTTTAATTTTACCGTGAGAAATCTATCGAGATTTCGCTGTTAAATATGACTGACCCTGATTGTATACGTACAAATATTTTCTTTAATATATATATATATATATATATATGTGTGTGCATTCGATTGAGAATGCGCTTTTAGCACACTTTCTTTGTTAGTACGCTTGGGAAGAGAAGGATTGGATCAGCTGTTGCAACATTAATCCACACGTAATTAGGGAGATGCGAGAGAATTGTTTATCGCTTTCATTAATAACGCTGTAAACATGAAAACATACTAAGATATCTGTGTGTTTCTTAAATGATACACAGAGAGATGATGGTGAAAGATGCTTCCTATGTATCCACTCAAATTTGACAGTAAAATGAACACGAATTCTTGGCAATTATTCGATGCAGTACAATAACATTTGCCACAAACATTGATCGTAGTAAGTCAGAAGAAATAACGTGGCCTGATTTTTGATATTCGATCTGTGCCATTATTATAAGTAAGAAATGTAGAAGTTATAATGGAAATCCTACAGACGATTTCGATTGAAAAACAAAATTCCGCCGGCGTAATTTCATGTCAAGTAAATTTTCCCGTACATCTACAAATGCGATTTCTGATAAACTTCTAATATTTATCTTAGTGAAGTTTGAGTCGTACAAAGATTTATGGTGAGAATATCATTTATAGTGATAGTAAGTCTTTTACATCTTCTTTCCAAACAAAATGGAATTTCTTCCAACAGAGAACACTTTTTTCCAAATGAGTATCTCGCAGGCATATGCCATAAGTATACATCTATGAGAGGGTCTTGCACTTGATAAAGCAGTTCTGGACATTGATAGATACGGATTCTTACATGGAATATCACTATGTACGCTGCTCACGTGAAAAAAAAACTGACTGGTCGGAATTATTTGATCTTCAACTTTGTTATTTTGCTGAAAATTAACACGAATAAGGCTTTATTTTCAAAACTCTTTGAGTTGAATTTCTTTTAAATTTACAATAATCCGACTTACAATAATTTTCTATATGACATTTTTGTAAAAGAAACTTCACGAATTTCAATCCTTACACAATCTGGCGAATACTTATGTATTTTAATTTTCTACATTTTACTTTTCGACAGAATTGTCTTTCAAATGCAATGTTTATGGTATTCAAATGCAATGTTTCCTCTTAAGGGCTACTTTCACCTGGTACGATAAGTTCTCTAAATTTAGATATATGCCGCGCTTCAATTGCAAATGATTGATACATCTTACTATTTTCACACCATAATAATGTGTAAAAGTGTTTTTTCATTTAACGTAAAGATTTTTTAAAACTGGCATTCTATTTGGTTGGTCCTGAATATCATTGATAGAAGCAGGCAAGACCATTATATATTCTTATGAATTTTGTCGAAATATGATTGCCTAATCATTTTAATTAAATGTTGGTCAAAAGGAAAGTAATTTTTATGTACTTATAACTGAAATTATTTTATAAAGGACATTTTAAGCTTTTAAGCTTTAGCTTGAGAAGCTTTTTAATTACTCTTTGAATACATTATGCATAAGTTATATCTCAGCAGTACCATGAATGCACTCACCAAGTATAACAAATAATGTAAAAAAAACAGACTCTCTGTTTTAGAATAGATATCTTAAAATTTAATTATATACATCTCAGGTTACAGAAAATTAGGAGAACCATTTTTTTTTAAAACTCTATTAGATTTTTATAAAAATAATATGTATTTTTAGATTGCTCTTTAACAACACCAAAAAGTATGTATCAAAAATATCAATAATGTATTAAATTCAAATAAAGTTTTCAAAATGTATTAAAAGTGATACTTTCGTATTAGCCGCATGCCAGGAGTTAATAGCCTAAGAAATATTCATCAATTTCGTTACTCCCTGCAGCTTTTTTGATTCTGATAATTTCAGCTGTTTAAGTGCGTAATTTGATAACACGTCTGTTAAATTTGTGTTATATTTATATTATATTATTATTTTTTATTTATTGATGAAGTTTCAATTTTGTTCTGGAATATTAGCCGGAAACAAATGCTTAACTATATATATTGTTTTAAGAGCAAACGGATTAATCTTTTGAATTTGGGCTGAACGCGATAGAGATAGATTTAAAAATAATTTGTGCTTGAAAATTATTTTAAATACCATAAACACCCAACATACTGAGATGCATTTTACAAACATTATATTTGAAAGTACACTTTTCCCTATTCGGCGGTGCAAAAATTTAAATTGTTCGATTACATATATATGTTAAATTTGTGATTCATTTCATTTTATTTTATATTATATTATTTATATTATTTATTCAAGAACTTTAAATTTCGATATGGAATATTATCCGGAGACAAATTTTGAACTATTTATATTGTTTTAAAAGTAAAAGTTTATTATTCTTAAAGACTAAAAGTGATGGAGATAGATTTAAAAATATTCATACTTGTAAATGATCTTAAAAACCTCAATAAATGTGTAAATTTATTGGCATTACTAACAAAATGCATTTGAAAGTTTTTTTCCTATACGATGGTAGCGCATGGACACATATGTCTTTTATAATATAGATTCTAATTACATGTAGAAAATAAAAATACCTATTCTAATAAAACCGTTTCAGATATTAATTATTTACTGAACGATTAATTAGACTTTGAAGGCATTAAAAGTTTTTTTGCTGTAATCACGGCAAAAATACCTAAAATAAAAAACTAAAATTACTTTAAAATAACGAAAAAAAATCAATAATTAACAATTAATACTTTTTTTAAAAAAACAAACTCTTTCTTTGCAGAAACACTTGACTCAACATTTCATTTTGAATACTTTCAAAGATAATATTTTAATTTAGCAATAAAAAAATGGTAAAATTTCGCTAAAATATATATATATTCTCTGTGTTTGCATGGATTCTTTTTTTACATAAATAAAACTCATTTTAAGAGGACAATAGTTGGGAAAATAAAGGATTAATAAATCAAGGTTATGCTTCAAGATAAAGAAAGAAAATCCTTATTTGTCTAGAAAGCTACCTTATTTATGATGTAAACTTTTTAAAAAATCCTGCGAAGATAAATAAATGAATACAAAATCTAGCTACATAATTGTTGCGGTTCCTAAGTTGATCTTAATAGAAATGGAGCACAATAAAAACAATTTAAAAACTACCTTATATTCCATGTATATTACATTCTCTCAATGCATTCTTTTAGGTAGATTTCGTAAGAAATACTACCTATTATATTCTTCCCTATGTTGGAATTTCTGGAAAAATTTTGCAGATCTACGTCGATGATGACTGCTAGAACCCAAAACCACCCCCAGTTCAAAACTTTATCTATCTATCTATCTGTCTGTCTGTCTATATCACTTTTTATGGACACGATAACTTCCATAATTCAGCATAAATCTCAATGGTACATAAAATAAAGGGGCATAAAATCTCGATCAAGTTCGTTAATGGGCAAAATCGGACCAGGGGGTGGGGGAATGGGGGACTTTTTGAGAAAACAGAAAAAACCCCATAACTTCGTAATTACGATACATATCGAATCCGTTTAAAGTTATTATTACTTCTAGGAAAAGGGACAAAAGTAGATGTATGACAGCTTTTTGATATCATTAAAAATGGCCTCAAGGGGGGAAATAGGGGTTTAGGAAGAAAAAAATTCATAACTTCGTCGATTCGCAAGATATCGAATCCGCTTAAATTTATTATAAATATTCTTAATATAAATATATCTTAATAAATAAATAAAAACAAGAAAAATAGGGCGAGGGATTAGAAGGGGGAAAAAATCACATCTCCGCTAATCCGCCACTAAGGAATAAAAAAGAATCATTGGCGGTATGAAAAGTTTGGACAACTCCCAGAGATCTGTCTATAGGGTTGCATTATTAATATTTAAATTGCATAAATGTCTTTTATTTATATGTAATGTAATGTGAATATGCCTTTTTAAAATAAATTTTTATTAACATTTTCATTTTACAAATGATAGTTAGATTGAACTGAATAACTGATATTTTTTTCTTGAAACGTTTTTGTTCTTTTTACTAGATGGAAAGTTATTGTTACAAATATCTTTTTTAAGTGGATGTGAGTAACCAGAAACTTTTTTTTTGGTGATTAATCAATCAATGCAGAGTTTCAAGGAAGATAAATCTGTTATTTGTCAAGGATTATTTTCTTATATGTTGAAAACTTTTGTCTATATAGTTGGGAAATGTTTGAGTGAATCATGTTTGCGGCGTAACGCTAAAAATAATAGAAAGTTAAGTAGGAGCATTTGTATCATAACTTTCATATGATTGGTATATTTTAATTTAATGCTATTAAAAATAAAAGACAATAAAAATTCTTATAAATATGAAATATCACCGAGTTTTGCTAAAACATAGCATAATTTCTTTTTTTTTTTACCTTTAAAGAATGAAGAAATTTTTACTTTTTTATGCTACAATATATTTTTTACGGTACAAGTAATTCATATCTTAACGAATAGTACTTTTATTTCGAGCATAAAATATTTTATCTCATAAAATAAATATTTAAGGAAAGCAATTCATTTATAATAACATGTTAGAACTTTTCAGAATTGTATGTCAGTTGGTCTTAAATTTCATGAATTGGGCAAAGAGCATAGACCCCTATACATCGCGAATAACATTATTAAAATTAGATTTTAAATACACCGGTTGAAATAAAATATAGAATTTTTTTAAATAAATAACTCGCAAACGAATTAAAATTGAAAGATGCCGTTTGCAAATACAGGATGGAAATGAAATCGAATATTTTTGTGATGTTATCGAAATTTGTTGGCAACACAGTTTACATTCTAGACCTTCAGATTTCCTTCATCTTGCCTTGTCAGGCATGTATAGAAAGAGACATCGGGAAGCGTAATGTTTTCCATCTGTTCATTATGTTGTATGTAATTTAGGAGCCAATCAAAAGTTCACACCATTAAGCATCATCTCTGTTATTATAAGAAATACGTGTTATCAAACGCCATCTTTCACTTTTTCCCGATCTTATTCCCTATATTGCAAAGCAATATTATAAAGCAAAAAATTTCTAAACTTCGATGAATTTCAATATTTACAAAGTCGAAGAGAGAAAACAATTTACACTTTCAAATGCAATTTTTTTGTAAATTGTATTTCAATTTACTGATTTTTTTATGGTTTTTAAAATAATTTTCATATCTAAATTTTTGAAAAATCTATCTCCATTACCTGCAGCTCGATTAGGAAAGATTTACTCGTTTACACTTAAAACAATACAAATAGTTCAGCATTATTTCCGGCTTATATTTTATAGCGAAATTAACAGTTAATATAATAAATAAATAAATAAAACACAAAGTTAACAGATATGCAATCGAATTATGTGCTTAAACTCTTAAATAATTACAATAAAAATGTTGCTGTAAGTAGAGAAAATTTTTTGCAATTTCTTCCGCTATTAATCATTGACATAAGGCTAATGAAAAAGTAATCCTTTTTAATAAATTTCAAAAAAATTATTTGAATATATATAAAAAATGAAATATATATAATGAATAATATATATATATTATATATATATATATAATGAAAAATATCATACATATATGTAGTATTTTTCATGTAAAATTTATTTTTGCTGTTGTTAGTTGGAAATCTATACAAATCTATTAAATATAAAAAATCTATATGTGTTTTCAATTTAAAAAAAAATGGTTTTCATCTATGTCCTGTACACCAGGACATATGTGCTCTAACAAGGTAATTCCCTGGTATTTTTCAGTAAATGATTCTTTACCTTACTCGATACCACACGCAGCTCATAGATGCAAAAAATCTTCAGGATAAGATATCCCCCACCCTCTATACACACACCATCAATAGGTTTTTAAATATAAATTAAAAAACTCTTTTTTTAGCGGAGTACTTGAAATTGTATCTCGGAGACAGTTTCAGAAATTCTCAAATAAAGCATTATAGCTTATCTATCGACTTCTATAGTTTTACATAGCTCTGGAATAAACATTTAATCCTCACCTCTTGACTGATAATTAAACAAAACTCTAAAACTTTATATCCACTTCAAAAGACTTTCTAATGCAACTCCAAAAATCTCTTTTGAATTCCCTATTATTCCCTATATGTACGTTCATAGGCGGCAATCCGTGATATTTACTTGATTTACTTCGATAATTCTCGCTATACACGTAATTACGCGAAAACGTGGAAATGCCTCGATATATTATTTTCCTCAATATTTTAGTAAATAATTTATACATAATTCACGAGAGATTTCAGATCTCTTTATCGTACTCATCTCAACATCCTCCACATCATCTTTTAGAACATAATTTTCAATTTTTATGAAGACTTAGTAATGAAAATAATACATAGTACTTAAGAATATGAATATTCAGAAATTAGTGAAGAAGCGATTCATCTAACTGAGAAAACTTAGTTACGGTTTTATTTCTAAATATTCAAAAATTGTGTGACAAAGATATGTTAACTGCATTAATAGAGAGACGCTTAAAAAAATTAATTCTTAAATACATTTTAAATATCACGGTATATTTTTTATTAAATTTAGTAGTTTCTTATTACACTAACTGCATAACAATCCGTTGTTTGGCATTTAAATTGGACGTGGGTCTATCGATTTTTTGGATGGAAGAGAAATCTATTGGGTTCTCCGGAAAATTTGTGCCGTTTGGGAAAAGTAATTCCTACGGGAAATTTCTGCCCGTTAATTATTAGACATTAGCTATCAGAATTAATGTTGTGATAACGTGGACCAAATGTATATATAATCAATACACTTCATTCTCGTTTTACACGAAAAAACTTTATTGTAAATTAACAAATCAAAAAAATAAAAATAAAGGTGAAAAGATGATAAACATATCCATGATGTATAAAATACAGTTTCAGCATTCACGACCTTCGTATCGCGTATCTCCTCAGCATTCCGTTGTCATTAGTCGATATCTGTTTGGTGACTGTCTTCTCTGGAAACTGGCCTTTCTTATAGAGGGAAAGAAAAGCCCTATAATCTCTTATGATTGACACCCCTTTTAATCCCTTACTTACCAAGTCTGAATTTTCATTTCATAGGGGCTTAGTTCTTTGTATCAAATGAATTGCTGATACAATTTTTATCCACTGATTCAGAGAGTATTGCCATCAATAGAACTCATACATTCCAGCATGGCTTACTTCAAGATGACAATGAAATTCTTCACTATATAGGATTATCTTCCCAGAAAGAGGCCAATCTATAAGACTATTTGCATTCTTATGAGATTATCTTGTTTCTACAAGTAAGAGTCTAGATGACAAATAAGTGATTAGTTGATCTTGTCAACCTGTCACAACTCCCCTATAGTATTATCTTCTCAGAATGGGGACAATTCATAAGTCCCCTTCCATTCACATAGAGAACTACTTTAATCTTCAATTGAGTGTGCAATTGACATTTCAACTTGCCACAATGTCTAATAGCAGAGGTCGGAAAAAATAAAACTTACTCCTCCCTGCAAAACAAACATGTAAATTATACAGACCTAATAGCCCTAAATCCAAATATGACATCCAAATTACCCCAGCACGTGTCATTTTCCGAGAAACAGTTTTGTAAAAATAACAAACAGTGAAGAATTATTGTATTATTTTCCAATGCGAGATAAAATTGAAATCATAAAAAAGTACTTTCACTGTCTTGGATAAAAAACCGACAAAATTTAGCATGGAAATCTCGCTTGTTCACACTTGTATCGTGCAGGTTTCTTCTGGTGTCTCCCCACTTTCGTGTCCAAATTTACTATTAGCTATTCACTAATATATTTTCATTCCTTATGCTACTGTAACTCGGGTAATATTTTTTATGCATTTATTTAGAAGTAATTTACAAATAATTATGTACATTTTATTATTTAGACAATCTCCCCTTATGTTTTAACAAGACATAAAATACACGAATTTTAAAAGCACTCCCTTCTACCTAAAAAATGGTACGTGGTACAGCAATTTCATTACCATGTTTTGATTTAGTTGCATGAAATCTATAACAATCAAGCATTACATAAGGTCACTCGCACTTAATGGTAACGAATTTCATATTTAATTTCTACGCATAAATTAGATATTCTTTGCAACAATTGTATTCTACTGTATAGCCCTGACACTTGATTTTAACTCTGAATTGGTATTTCTATCAATTTCTATCGATTTTTCTCTTAGTAAAATCATATCAATTTTCTCCCACACCTCTTGGAAAACTTTCCAATATCTGCCAAATGTGTTGTGGATAGCGCTTTCCAACGCACGCATTAACAGGCACAAAGGTGGTGATAAATAAAAATTTATCGTAACACTGGATGAAACATGGCTTTATTTAAGTGAGTGTATCAAAAGAAGAGCAATTTTTATCAATTAATAAAAAAAAGAAAGAAATGGATTTGTGAATGTAAAGAAAAATTTCCAAAAGAATTCATAATTGCTGCTGGATTTTGTTATGAAATTAAATTAAAGGTATCAAATGCAGTAAATCTAAGGTGATTTCATTTTCTTATCAGTAAAATATTTTATAACCTATTTTTGAAGAATAAATTCCAGCTTTATATGAAATAGACATTAATTGAGTTTCATATGAACAAAGTCTCCCAGCCGATTTTCCATAACTCAACTGACGGATATTTAGCAAAGAAAGAATCCTAAACGGAAATAAATTGTGTATCAATTGAAAAAACGCATGTAAAATCCCTTGATGCACCGCCTCTCCCTCATCAATGGCCATTTACTACATTTGTATTGTTTAAATGCATTCATGAGCGTTGAAAAGTCTTTGGAAAGTTTTTACCAGAGGTATTGGAGGAAACTGATATGACTGCAACAAGAAAATTCTATTATCATAGAAATATCGAGCCAGAGTTATAGCCAAAAGTCAAGGCTGTCCAACAAAGTCAAATTGTTGCAAATAATATGTCATTTATGCGTAGAAATTTAATCTGAAAATCGTTTCCACAAAGTGCGAACGATCTTCTGTATTTTTACAGGGAGGATTTTGGTGCCGACCCATGAATTAAATGATATAATTTTTTCCCAAACGGCGCGAATTTTCCAAACAACCCCATACTTTTATTATAGATAAGTTTCTAGCTCTAACAATTCCAAATAAATTGTAATTTGAGAACGTTTTCCGCTCATTTCACCTTTTTAAATTTGAATTTTTTACAAATTGTTCTTAGTGAACAATTACATCTTAAAAGTAACCACCGAGTGAAATTTCAAGTATTAGCAGTATAAATTGCAAGTATATAAATTGCAAGTATTTCCAGTATTACAGTAATCGCAATTTTAGAACTTTTTTTTGTCCCTGCACCATTTTAGACTTCCATGTTTTTAGAAACTGTTCTGTGAAAGCATTTACATCTTAAAAGTAACATCCATGTCCAGTTTCAAGTTTCTAGGCCTAACTGTTCCAAAAAAATTGTAACTTAGAACTTTTTTAGAACGTTTTCCTCTCATTTTACAGTTTAAAATTTCAATCTTTGTAGAAACCATCCATAGCGAGTATTTACATCTTAAAAGTAACCACCATACCGAATTTAGAATTTCTAGCACCAATAATATCACAGAAATCGCAATTATAGAACAGTTTTTGCTTCTGCGGAGGTTGTTGTACCGACATAAAACATAACCTGTGTTGGAGCAGAGAGGTCAACGGCAATTTTGCACCATTTTTTTTTTTAAATCGGCTCAGTAATTCCAGAGATTACCTCATACAAAAAAATTCTCAAACATTTCTTTTTTATAATATTGCTATATATAAATAACAAGACAGAACTATCATGCGTCAAGCATAGGTTATGTAATATTATCCAACACATTCAGAAGACTGTAAGAAAACTTCACTGTTTAATAAAGGTGAAAGATGATATGTAAGTAAACAGTTTGGAAAACACATAAAACATTTGAAAATACAATTTCGGAAATTACAGTCGAAAAATTATTCAAATTATTTTGTGAATCTATATATATGATCTATCGATTTGTATATATACTAAATATTATTCTAAAATTTAATTCATTTAGGGAACGCTTAAAACCGTTCAAAATTCTCTTTCAACAATTTTCTTCAGTAAACGGAAATATATATATATATATATATATATATATATATAGTTTATACACACCAAGTAATAGCGAAAAATTTGTTAAATTAAAAATGCATACCTCAACTTAAAACGCACTTCCAGCAATTATTGTTCATAGACAGTATTGTAAGCATCTTGTTCTGTTCCTTAGTGATACATATATATCAATTTTTATATGTTTGAAATGTGATAAAATTATTATACTACATTGGAAGCAATTTTTCCCATAGACCATAACGTAACGGAATACTTTTGAGTGCCCTTATAAAATACCCATGAATTCTACATGCTTCATTTTCAATACCGAACATGACATAGTGAATCTCAATAACATCTATAGGATAGACAGAAATCCGAATCTATTTACGTGACTATGAGCTGGGACCGACAGCCAGGCGGCCAGATCAACCGAATTTATAAACACTTTTCAACTATGTCGGAAAGTGTTAATATAAAAGTATTGTGTCCAGTGTTGACAACTAATGTTGTCCAGTGTTGACAAGAAAAATCCAGTGTTGGAAACCTGTACCAAGGATTTTTCGAAATCACCTCAAACTCTCCTAGATTTAGATGAAATATTCCCAAAAATCAACAGCACCGTTTAATTAATGATATAATGTAAAAGTGTTATTGTGATCAAATAGTAAATGCGGAATAAAGACAGCTGGACACATTTACCAAACATTAAATAATTAACTTCTTTTCCAAGGAAGACAGGTTGCTTATGTAACATGCCAAAGAATACAAGATTTTTTTCCAATTTACTTCAAAAGAAATTTTATTAAAATTAGAATAATGCTAAAACGTTATTGGATTTTTTTCTAAAAGCGGAATTTCATTTTCTCCCAAATAAAAAACCCTAAAAAAATATAGCCCCTTAAAATCCTCCTAGAAAAAAAAATTACCCCTTTAAATATCACCCAACAATAAATTTTATCTCTAAATCTAGGGAAATTTTTCCTATTTGGCTACACTACTCATCTCTGAAGCTTTATTTAATGTCTCCTTATTCTATTAAATTAACATGATACAGTGATTGAAGATTTATTTTAGAATCATATCTAAAAAGTTATGTATTTTCAATTTAAAAATTATTTTCGTATTTATGGAACTTTAATTTTAAAGGGTTCTTATGTTTTCGAAAAATTTAGAACATAAACCTATTTCAAAATTTCATTAAAAATATTGAAAATTTGGAAATATCAAAACGTTGAGATATGATACTCAAGATACAAATAATAATTGCATATCAAAAAGAGAGTAATGCGACATTTCTATGAGACTCCTTTTATGTTTGAGGAAATATACTTTTAAAAATAACTCGGTGCTTAAAGAATTAGAAACAACCAACATTTTTTAACTTTCTGTCGATATTATTTCCGTGCCATCAATAAATATATTTAGAATAACTTAAATTAAAGAATATATATATACGTATTATAAATACCATTTCTTTCCATTTCTGACGTCATGATGCGTTTGCTGAAATGCACAAAATTTATAAAAGAGTTATATGATACTATTTTTCATTTTCTTCGACTTATACTGAATAATCAGTAATAAGAAACCTACTACTATTTTTAATAACATTACAGCTAATAATGTCTCTGCAAAAGAAAATGCATTTTGACAGTAAATCATATAAATCTATATCAATATAAAGATTAGTTATAAAAAATACTGCTTGTATATCATTATTTATATTATATAGAATTTTACTTATAAAGAACTTTTAAGTTTTCTGCATATACCTCAACCAAAAACTTTAAAATATTTTCAGTAAAAATAATGAAAAATTAGAAATTTCAAAGAGGTTCTGCAAAATACTCGAGATACAAATAATAATCGTGTTTACAAAAAAAAAGTATCGTGACATGTTCTAGAAGATAATTTTTATGTTTATATAAATACACTTCTGAAATGTTTTGAGTGCTTTTAGAGTTAAAGCAATTTCAGTATCGGAATTTTATGTGAATATTTCTTTCCGTGTCATCAATACATAGAACAGAATATGTTAAAAGCTCAAAACAAATTGTTCATAAATAATCTCTCGTTAGATTTTCGATGTTATGAACTATATGTTTAAATACAAAATATTTTGAGAAAAAGTTATGTTATTCCATCTTTCTCTTTCTCTATCTTAATTTACTATGAGATAAAATATTTTTCTTTGACTTATGCTGTATGCAAATATCAGTAAAAAGAAACCTACTATTTTCAATAACATTAAGGTTAAAAATTTATCTAACGAAAGGAATATATTTTGAGAGTAAATCGTGTTTGTAAATTTACATCTATATTAATATGAATATTAGCTTATAAAAAACTGTTTGTAGAAAGAAAAATAAAGGTATTTCGCATTTTATAAAACTTAATTAAGAAGGGATCTTATGTTTACGTTATATATCTGAATCTAATAATATTGCAATATTTTAATTAAAAATCTTTGAGAATGAAAAATTTCAAAAACGTTCTGACAGGTATTAGATATGCAAAGAATAATTGCATTTGAAGAGAAAGTATCGCTTCTTTTCCTATGTGATTTCTTTTATGTTTGAAGAACTACCGTACTCTTCATAAAAGTACACAGAAGTACTCAAAAGCTTTTTTAAGTAGAAACACCTGCAATTTCTGAAATTTCCTTACAATATTTGTTCCGATTCATCAGTAAATGGAATCTAATAAGTTAAAAGCTCTAAAATTCGGTCTTAAAATTTGTGTGATTTTTTTTTTTTACTATGAAATACACGATAAAATAAACGGCAAATATGAAAGTGATATAGCATTCAGTCTGTCCAAATTCTATTTTTATTTGAAATGAAAGTAAATATTTTATTTCGATTTATGCTGAATGAAAATAGCAGGAAAAGTATAAAGAAAATATCAGAAATATACTTCAATAATTTTAAGGTTCCAAATGCATTTGGTAAAACAAATAAATTTTGACAGTAATCAAAATAAATAGTTTTCGAGTTGTGAATGTTAACATTTTGTTAGAAATAATTCACCATATTTTATTAACTTAGTATTTCTGCACCACTTAAAAACCAGATGTTCAAAAAAAAGGGGGGGGGAATCAACGGGAAGATTTTTTTTCTACTTAGTTCAATATCTCGCGAACTGATTCATCGGAAATAAATATCTTGCTGACAGTTATAGCCAATTATCTTCAAACACAGTACCCAGCTTATTTTGCATCTAAAGCGATAGTGAAATCATTTAATGACTATATTGTTTATATCATCAAATAATGAACAAAGTGCACACACTAAAGAATTTGTACAATTGCTGCAACAAGTAGGAAAACCCAGACTTTTTTAAAAATGTGTTTACATTTGTGATGTACTTTTTATGTTCGTGAATTGTTCTCATTTATTCGTGATGTATGCCATAAACTATGATTAAAAGAAAATCTCGTGTCTGTATACAGATCAAGGACAAACTTAACTTAAAAAACATTCTCATTCCTTTTGACTTTAAAAAACTTTTATTTCAGTCTACCAATAAAACTAACCCTGTCAACATCTCCAAAAGAAGCGTAATCTGTAATTATCTCGTAATCTGTAAAAATCTAAATGTTAATATTGTTTTGTAACATAAGTAAATCTAATCTAAAATTTAAATTTAATCAATTGTAAAACTCAGTAATATATATACTTCATACTCATACACAAAAAAGACTAATTATTTGATTTGATTTTAACATTCTAAAAACTTATTTCCAGAGTTCTGAATATAAAGGATTTATTCATATCATGTACCAGTGATCCGCATTGGATAAGTTTACATATAGATACTACTGCGAAATACAAGTATGACAGAAAAGGTAGGACATTTCTCATTTATTGAAGATATCAAGTAGTCATTTATTTTTCTGAGATAGCGTCGCTATTGAAATCACACCTTCAAGACATTTATCAGTTTATATTATGAATGTTTATTATATATTTAAAACTCTCTCTCTCTATATATATGGGGTGTGATCATTCTTGTACAAATATGCATCGGTGTACGTATGAAAATAATGGTTTATATTAATGTTTGGTACTAAGGTTTGTACTAATGTTTTATACTTAAAGATAACTATCAGAATTACTGTTTACATTACATTCGAAACTTACTAACTTAAATATGTAAATTTAACTCTTTTAATGTTCCGGCCCTTCATTCAATAAATTTGGAAATTTTTAATTAGGTAATATATAAAATATATGTGTCTTCACTTATTGTGTGTACATTCCCTACTAATTTTACATACAATATAGACTTAAATGTTCTTCTTTGATCGTTAGAAATATTTGATACAAAGTTACACATTTTCTGATTATTATTTTTTATTTATATTTTATACTATTTTCTATTTTCTGGATATTTTATCATAAAAGTATCTTCTGTTTTCGAAATATATCCAAACCTAATCTTAATTCAATAACTTCATTAAGCATAGTTCAAATCTGGAAATTTAAAAAAAATGTTCTGCTAGATACTAGAGACACAAAGAATAATTTCTTTATGAAAAGAAAGTATCGGGACATTTTCTATGAGATACCTTTTATGTTCGAAGATTTACTCGTTTTAAAATATCTAGAATGCTTTTAAGGAACACCCGCAATTTCTGAAATTTCAGTGAAAATTCTTTCCGTTTCGTTAATTAAGGGAACAAAATAAGTTGAAAGCTCGAAAAACCAGTTATATATATACATAATATTATTAGATTTTTTAAGTTATGATTTTATACATGTTAAATAACGCAGCAGTTGTTAAAGAGTCTCGCGTCTTATTTTTTTATATTGATTTCAAAAGTGAGAAAAATGTTTTTTATAGGCTGAATATAGTAAATGTTAGTACAATAAGAAGCTTACATCTTATGTCCAGGCTGTAAATGTATTTAATGAAATAAATGATTTTTATGCGTAATCTTTTTATATATGCATATATATATGTTATAAAGCAAAAACGTGTATGTAACACTAACGTTACATTGACAATGACAATGAGATGACCAATAAATAACGCTTTTATTGAACTTTAACTTCTAAACATCACACAATTTTAATTTTAACATCTTTGAATAGAAAAAAATTTAGTGTAAAATGCAATTTGTTTGAAAACTGTATCTCAGTTTAGTGATTATTTACGGTTTTAAAAATAATTTTCAATCATGATTAAAAAAAAAAACTACGTGGAACATAATTGATAGAAACTTAACACGTTTGCACTTAAAAATAATGTAAATAATTGATGATTTATTTTTTAATGCAGTATTTCATAACTATATTGCCAAATGAAATTTAAAATACATAAATAAATGAATAATTAAATAAAACACGAATTTTTCATATATGTAATCGAACTACGCACTCAAACAATGAAATAATCAGAACCTCAAAAGTTGCTATAAATAGAGAGATGTTTTGCGATGAACTGCTTCAGCTAAGTTTCAGCTCAATGGGATAATTAAAAGTGGTTTAAAATTGACTTGCAAGACTTGAACTACACACTCATAGATACACTGCAAGTTAATATAACTTAATGATTTGCAAACTTTTGGGGGATTTTTCTTATTTTTCCAATACTTTAGGAATGGCACTTTGATTTTAAAAAATTCTTATTGCTTAATAATGCTTAATACTGTGTTCAAAGACAAGATAAAGTTTGTAAACAAGATGGCGCTTATTTTCAAACAACAATAAGTAAAATCTTGTGACAAACATGTCGCATATGCCCAGTAAACTCGTGTTTTCAAATGAAACAGAATAAAAAGAATAATGAAACAGAAATGAAACAGACGCTCTTTCGAACTTACAGGAAATTAGTGCAACCGTTAAAATACCCTCAATCCAACTGCTTTCTTTACGGTCGTAGTTAATCGACACCTTTGATTTTTTTTCGACAAAACTCGTAAGGATCTCGACAAAAGGGACATTCAGTTACCAGTATATGCAGTCTTGTTAAATTCCGAGATAATCGGAAAAATGAATTTTGTGCACCTAAATAATCAAAACGCCCCACTGTGCACCAGGTAGTATATCAAAAATCTTTAGTCCTGGTAGACCGGGTTAAAGTAGGCCTTGTGTCGTGGTCCCCAGAGGTCCTGGTTTTAGTATTCAAACTCTTTTATTTAAGTTAACTTGATTTTACCATGTAAAGATAGAACTTTGTAATCGATTGTTCACTCTCTTTATGATATGCTAGAATTATAAAAAATCTGTAAGCATGTGTTTTCTGATGACAGTCTAGTTTTAAGACCTGCCACACGTGATAAATCCTCAAATAATCTTTATGGTTACAACACTTTACGAGTTTCAAAAACAATGGAGTTAATTATAGGCCAAACCACTCTCGCCAAGACATGCTAACTGATTGTGTAACAACGAAATATTTTAAATTCTAAAAACTTAAAATACAAATAAAATGTAAAGAGTGTAACATTTTTTCAAATGACCCTTTCATATTAAGATTATTTTTGACGTTTTTGATCCTGCAGGAAAAACAAAAAGTCTCTTATTCACAAGATCCTTAACATTTTCCACAGTTTTATTAAATTCTTTTCCATCTTAGGTATAATACTAACAAAGTCACAGCCATCTGTTTCAGATTAGTTCCACACCCATAGAAAAAAGCTTATTTACATGTTTTGAAAATTTACAGATTTTAACATTTATGCTTCTTTTCTTCTTGGTTTAAAAGTATTTCTTTCTATTTTTATAACATTTCATATTTTATACAACTTTATCTATGCAGAGTTTTTTTTTTTTAATACTCGAACATAATCCTATTTGAACAATTTCATTAAAAATATGCGAAATTTGTAAATTTTAAAAACGTTCTGCAACATACTCGAGATACACGGAATACTTGCATTTGAAAAGAAAGTATCTCAACAGTCTCAATGGGATTTCTTTTGCGTTTCAAGAAATACAATTTTACAACAAAGTCTTAAAATATCTCAAATGATTTTAAAGTAGACGTTCTTTCAATTTTTGAAACTTCTGTTAAACTTCTTTGTTTTTTCAATAAATGGAATAGATTAAATTAAAAGCTCAAAATACCAGTCATAAAATATATGTTTTTAGATTTCGGCACGTTATAAAGTGATATACAGGGTGATTTTTTTTAAAGTTGTGAAAGTAAAACCCTATAACGAAAGAACCACTGATCCAAATGACCGGAAATTTCACCAGTATGCTCCCAAAGCAATGGGAATTTTTTTGGCATGGTTAAAAAAAACTTAAAATCAATCTCACCGACAGATGGCGCTGTATATGCAGTAAAGTCGGGAGAGGAGCTTGTGCAAGACTCACGCACAGTGGATACTCATAGAGAATGCAGTAATTGGGAAAAGGAACTGCAAACAACTGCAGAAACAGAACGAAATAAAAATATGGAGTAAAACATTCGTACAGAACTGCGCAACTAACCCATACGATTTTCAGTGTGCTGTCCAATGTTTTCAGCTACGAGTTGGAAACGTGAAGCCGCATGTTCCACAACAGAGTGAAGAGTATCGACTGTGCGTGTGTCTTGCACAAGCTCCTCTCCCGACTTTACTGCATATACAGCGCCATCTGTCGGTGAGATTTTAAGTTTTTTTTTAACCATGCCAAAAAAATTCCCATTGCTTTGGGAGCATACTGGTGAAATTTCCGGTCATTTGGATGAGTGGTTCTCTCGTTATAGGGTTTTACTTTCACAACTTTAAAAAAAAATCACCCTGTATGTTAAATAACTCAGTATGAAACAGCTATAATATTATTCCGCACAAAGCAGTTATAACGTTTATGCTCCCCAATTTTTGTTATCTTAATTCCAGGTGAGTGTAAAATATTTTTGTCCAATTATGCTAAATATATTATATATGTCAGTAAAACAAATTTACTCCTTCCAATGGCATAAATGATGTAATATATTTATCAACAAAATAAAATTTTGCGAGCGACATTTTTATGTACATTTCTTCCTATATTTATGTTTTTATGCATATTAGTATACAAAATATGTTTTCTACTTTTCTATCATTTCATATTTTATGTAAATTGAATTATACAGAGCCATTATACTTCCTGAATATTTGAAAATTTAATCCTATTTAAATAACTCTATTAAAAATTTTCGAAATTATGAATATTGAAAAACATTCTGCAATATACTTGACACACAAAGAACAATTGTATTTAAAAAAACTAATGCGGCATTTTCTAAGAGAGTCTTTTTTATTTTTCACAAAATACACTTCTTAAAGTAGCGCGAATACTTTTAAAGTAGAAACACCCGCATTTTCCGTCTTTCTTAAGACAAATCTTACCGCTTAAGTAATATGTAGAATAAACTAACATAAAATATCGAAAATATGATCATAAATAATATACATTTTAATTTTTTAAAGTTATAATGTATAGGGTGAAATCCCCAGTAACTGACTATTTAAAGAATTTTTCTTCTTTAGATCACTATTACAACGTTTTAAATCTATTTTATACATATCTTTCTTTTTGAATGTATAATAAATATACATTAAAAATATTGTAGACAAAATTTTGAAAAAATTATAATTTTTATTACTAAAAATGATTTTTTTCATAAATATGGTCAATATCTCCAGTAACTGACACTGTCCTTTCTTTGAAAAACCAAAAGCTGAAAAATAAGTTACAACAGTTAAGACAAATAAGTTACCACTAGATGACATTACATTGCATAATTTTACAAGAAAATGCTTATGTAAGTTAGATTTCTGCTGAAGTGACAGTTACTGGTTAGGTGTCAATAAGGGGGGTGGGTTCACCCTAGTCCTGTTAAAAGATCACACGACCCCATTTACATCTGCCGCACACCAACGTATATAAAAGTGACTGATACCAGACGATGAGTTTATAATTTCTAATAATTCATGTTACACACTGTAAAAAAAGACAAATGTTTTTTAATCTAGGAAAATATAATATAACCACAAACGAAAATATACAATAAGCTCTCCCGAGTTACTCACGATTCCGAAAAGCATTCTTAATCTTTACAAACCACGGAAACCAATATATTTTTTAGACATAAATAAGCATTTATGAAAACAAAGTTTCTTTTTCTGTCACTGATTTTCGTAAACTTTTCCGAGTCATTTTTAGAGTGTATCAACCAATTTTCTCCACCTGGAATATAAGTTTTTCCGATACTATCCATCCTCAACTAAACATTTTAGTTTAACAAACTTGCTTTACAGACAAACAGAATACATTAACAGCATTAACATTACCATTAAAATTAATCTTATTTGTCACTCTTGCATGTATAAATTAAATTACATAGCTGAAAATGTTTAATTGAGAATGGATAGCATCTAAAAAAACAATGTCCCGGTTTGGAAAAACTGATTAATACACTATAAAAATTACATGGAAACGTTTCCGAAATTTAACGGAATCAAAAGAAACTTTGTTTTTATAGATGTTTCTTTAAATTTTGAAAGTATATTGATTTCTGAGATTTCTAAAGATAAAGAATACTTTTTCGAATCGTGGGTAGCTCGGAGGAGGTTATTGTATATTTTCGTTCATGGTTATGTTATACTTTCCAATATTAAGATACATGTACTTATTTACAATGCACTGAAAGTGTGTTTATGTGATCGTTTACATATAGAAATTTCAACAGGCATTAACATTTGAAATATAAATAATAAATGTTGGCATCACATTTGAATTCTTCTGTAAATTGTACCGTCGGAAACTAAACGGAAAGTCAATTGCGGAATTATGCGGGAGGTTTAGGAATTATGTGGATTTAAAGTTTAGAATTTCTAATGTTACAATTATTTTTTAATCATTGGAGAACAGATTGCAATTCGGGAAGCTTTTTAAGCGTTACTAAAAAACAAAAGTGTTTCAATATTGAAAAAAAAAATAAAAAAAAATTAGGAAAACAATTTATCCGTTGTAACTTATGCTGTTTTAACAGAAATCGATTTCTAAAAGCTTCAAATATACGAATTCAAAATTACAGCTTACTTCGACATTTGCTTTTGAGTTATGCTAAAAGAATTATCTGCATTGTAGTCTGTTTTTCAGCGATTAAATATTAATTTAGCATTAGGAATTCCAAACGTTAACCATCCGTAATTCGTAAACTATTTTACTGAAAGATTCTCCCTGTTGTTCTCCCAAAATCGTGAAGCGTTCCAAATTTTTATAATCATGTACGCTAATGGCGCCCGGTGCATGCAAAGTCTGTGGTGGATGCAAAGTCCTCCAAGTTATCTGTGAATTTTACCTCTGTAGGTGCCTAGTCAAGTGAAGGTCTCGTCACGAGATCAAGGTTCTAAATTACAAAACCAACTCAAGTAGTGATGGCATAACGTATGGGTGTTGGATGCAGGGAGGAATTAGGAAATACTCCAGCATCTCACATCCTTCCGGCTTGACTTCGCTACACTGTGCGGTGCTGAACCGTCTTATCCAGTGTCAATTAGCAACCGGCCAACTAAGAAAAAGCAACTTAAGCAACAAGATGCACTGAAGCCACGTCGGCCTAGAGATTCATCAAACTGATCTTCGCCATGCGGAGATCAGGCGAATTCTCGCTCCGTTGCCAGACATCAACCCGTTAATCTAGACAAAAGCCAAGGAGGTAGGGGGCCTGGTTAGCAATCTTGTCAAAATAAATAAAATATACCGAAAATTCCAAATATATCAAAAAAGATATTAGAATTGAAAATTTAAATTTTTTTTATGTAGACGACATCTTAAGCATAATTTATTTATAGCATGTTTTACTAGACACTATTAGTAATCTATTTGTACCTGTCACATTTTTATAAGATACGGCAGAGTTAAAAGGGAGTTTTCCTGGGTTTTTTTTTTTTCTTTTCAGGGACTATACATTTTGAAATGCATAGAATTTCAGAAAAAAGTTATAACATCCAGTCTCTCCATTTTTTATTATTATTAAAATGAGAGTGGGATATTTTGCTCGAAATATGCTAAATGTCAATATTAGTAAAGAAATAACCTTGTAAAAATGGTTAAGTAAATAAATGTCGCTTCCTTTTCTATTATTTTAACGTCTAGAAGAAAAGACTTTTCTTTTACACGCTATAAAAAATCGTTTTAAATATGATGTAATTTTCAAAATTAAATGCTTCTCGCACATGATAATTTACTATTTTAAACTTTTATTTCTTTTTAGATGTTCACATGTAAGTATATATTTCAAATGAAAATACAGAATTTGGAGATAATTTTATTTCTGGTTTTTAAAATCTGGTATCAGTAGATAAAAACGGCTATTTCAAAATATGAATTAAATCTTTATTTAGATAATGACATTTTGAAGAAAAAATTGGATAAACTCAAAATATTATACAAATTTAAAAACTGATTGGGTACTGCACTCCACAATCTACTCAAGTATATGCCTGGAAAAGATAATTAAATTGCTATGCACAGTTTTTGATAGTATAAAACTTACGTAACTGAACCATCTTGACCAATTTCAACATTGAATATTGATTGAAATTAATCTTCGATTTAAAAACTATCTGCTTCAGCGTATTTGTCATACATTCTTCTATTAAACTGCCAGTTTTCATGTTTTAATATGCATTATATTTGCAAGAAAAGTCGAGATATTAAAAAGATTACAATAGATTCAATTAGGGCAGCGGCAGCGTTATTAACCTTTTTAGAATAGAGAAATTCCAATAACATTAAAATGGAGAATATATTTAGCAAAGCAAAATAGATTTTGAGCTTAATCTTTATTTATACCTATCCCTATACTCATATGAGTATAAATTTTTGTTTGAAGTTTCAATATTATTTAATATTTTATGTCACTTTAATTATAAAGTGCCATTATGTTTTCAAAATATTTCTATATCTAACCCCTTTTCAACAATTCCATTAAATTATATAAAATTTCAGAAATGTTCTTTGAGATAATCGAGATACAAAGAATAACTGCGTTTAAAAAAAGAAACTACTGCTCCATTTTCTATGATATTTCTTTTATGTCTGAAAAAACATTCTCTAAAAATACATCGAATGATTTTACAGTAGAAAAACCCTCAGTTGCTGAATTTTGTGTGAATATTCTTTCCGTTTCTTCAATAAAAGGAAAAGAATAAAAAATAAACTTTAAAAATGGGTCACAAATAATATTTTTTTAGGCTTTTGATGTAATGATGTATATCTTGAAATAAGCAGCATTAGTTATAGACTGTTAACTTTGGGTTTCGACATTTTATATTTAAATTTCAAATGACGGTATATATTATTTTCTAAACATATGATGTATATAAATATCAGTAACAAAAAACTTATAAATTGTAATTTTTTCGATTTATGTTTTTTTATTATATATATATATTCCATGTTTGCAAATTTTTACGCAAATTTACATTTATATGAATATTATCTATTCATCAGTTTCTGGATGTGCGCACGTTTTCGTATTCAGTTACGTAAATATTTTTTCTACTGATGTGCAGTACTTAAAAATAATTATTCCAATTACTGCTTAAATTATTTTCAGAATTTGCAATCCTCAAACATTTATCTTTCAAATAAATTTAAATGGTCAGTCTGAGTTGGCATTATTTTTTTAAATAAATCATTTGGCTGGTTTTTTAAAGCACTAGATCACACAAATATAATCTCGTAGAAGATATCGTATTTGCTCGTGTATAATATGCGCTTTTTTCCCAATAATAGTCCTGAAATGGGGATTGCGTAATATCACGGGTCGGAAGCAGCGCGGTATAAATAGCGAAACTACGGTAGTCGTTACTTTTTACAGTTAGTTTATGGTGTAGCTCACTACGTTTTGAACAGTGTAGTGTAGAGAGTAGCGCGATCAAAAATTAGTAGTTTCTAGAGAGAACCGAAGCTACTTTTAAAGGTATTTCAGCAGAAAAATAATTTACCATTCTACAAATCACATAGCTTAAATTTGTTTCTTTTGTGCAAAGTTTGTTCTACTGAACAATTTGCGAATCTCAGCAGTATATCTCAGCTGCAATATATAGCAACGTATCGCATGAAGTCATTGATTTTTTCTATTGATACCTGCTGCTAAAATAAGTACTAACCCACCAAAGGAATTCATTTTCTTGCTGCCAACACTTCTCTATTTACTCATTATTTTCATGTTTTAATGCCGGGTTCATTATTAATCGAAATTGATTTATTTACAGATTTATTTATGGTTTGCATTTAGAGTTGTTTTTCTGTAATTTTCTAGATTATAATATCTGTATTAATTTTTCTAAAAAATTTGTGATGTGTGTATAAACTTAAATTTTGTAGACAAACACAAAACATTTTTTGTATGTTATTTCTTAATTTTTAATGCATTCAGTTGTGTCGCATTTATTTAATCGTATCCCAGCAGACGCGATATAACGAGGGGTTGCTTTATTATTTAATCCGTGTCTTCAATTTCTAGTATAAAATGAACCCTTTCACAAAATCTGGAAGTTGCAACGTAGTGATTACTTTTCAAAAGTAGTTTATAACTACTTTTAAGGCATGTAGTTGTAGTTAACTATATTTTCTATAAAGTAGTTGAAGTTGTAATTAAATATATTTTCGATAAAGTAGTTGTAGTTAACTATATTTTCGATAAAGTAGTTGTATAGAATAAAAAAGGAGTTTTCCCGATCCCTGTGCATATCCGATCCCAAGTATATGCTTTAATATAAATGGTATTGCACAATTGTACGAGTACAGGTTTAATAAGTAAAATGAATCAGATAACTTCACTTATGCGTTTTATATTATGATCATATGTATGGTATTGATATCCGATGTTTATAAATACATTAAAACAAAGTGTAAAATGAGAGAAAATTTCATTTTGAAGAAATCGTAATTTTCTGGAATCTTAATAAGGGGCGAAATATATGTCAATGAATACGATAACTGATGTTCCAGAAAAAAAAATTTAGTAAGGATTTCGACTTTTTTTTTTTTTTTTTTTTGCATATTCCTGAATTTTCTATCCTTAAAAAGCATGCTGTGCGTTATACATGAGCTGTATATATTTTTTTTATCTTGACCCTATCAAAAACGATGCACGAGAGAAACCTTCGTTTTCAAAGTCTTTGTTAAACGCTACGTACAAGAGTGTCGAGCTTTACTCTTTATCAGGTAACTTTTCCTACGTAAAGTAAGAATGACGATCCAGGGAAATCGCACAATAGCTATCGCAGAGTAAAAATATTTTACTGATAAACCCCTTAAAATTAAGCTATATGTTATATTATATTGCTTTTGTACATTTTGGTGTCTGTTATAATGTCAAAAATAATTTTCTCGCAAATAAAGATACTCCCTCCACATTTAGAACGTTTTGTGCACTGCTGTTGCATCTTTCTATGCAACAGTCAGTAGTACTGTGCTGTCTTGCTTATTGGAATCTACTGACCTTTAAGGCCAAATCTTTAATTAACTAGTTAGAAAATCGGATGCCCTTATCAGCGCAGTTATTTTATTAATCAGACGGAAAGCCACAATTTGTACTTAAAGTGACATGATAAAAAAATATTCGTATTTTTTCCGAAGTCAACATGAGACGATATGTAAAGAACTCTTTTAATTTTACCAAGAAAATTCTTTGTAGGCCTGTATTATTACAGACACAAAGAGTGATTTTGAAATAGTGTGATTTTATTTGCACGCGGGAAATTTAAACAACTGAATGCCACTTTTCTATTGGAAAACTGCAAATGTGTGCTACATATCAAATGCAAGATTGTGACAATTCATGACATTCCTCCTTCTGAACATGTAAAATTGATCTTTATAAAGCATTTCGATAAAACGATTGATGGAAATGGTAAAGATTTGTACATCTAAAGTTGTTTTGGCAACATTTAACGAGATGAAGCTAAATGAAGTTTTTGTCGTATTTCTTGTTGTGATCACAAATATTTTTAATGTACCTCTGACCAAAATTTGATCAAAAGTTGAGAGAAAACAGCTAGCTGAAAGTCATTCCTAACGCCTATTATAAAAGGTTTTACAGGTAATCGCAAAGTCAAAAATTCAACATATTGGTAAACGTTTGGTTACTAGCATATAAAAATGGGGAATATGTATTTATAAGTGATTGCTCGTGGCTGAATTTTTCGGTGCTACATGTTATTTGCAGAAGTGTTCCCACAGTCGTTACTATTGTAAGCACTTTACTACAATTACTGTCTAAAAGCACTCTTTCTTTAATTTAATCGTAGAGAAAAGCCGAAGATAATTAAACATAAATAGTGCTATTAAAGTGTTTAGAAACGTAAAGACTGTGGAAACTCTTCTTTTGCGGTTAAATAAGCCGAAGATTATTATTCAAAGTTAGTGGTGGTAAAGTGTTCACAAAAGTAAAGCCTGGGAGAACTCTTTGAAAATAAGATGTAGAGCTGATTAGAAAAAACAAACAATCACGTGCCGTCACCAACAGTGTTGCATAAGGCATGCAAATTGCATGCGTTCGCAATTTCATTTTTCTCTTTTAAATTTTCAGTTGTAAAACATGGAACAAAAGAGAGATGTAGCGAGGATTGAGGAAAAGTAATAAAGTGGTTGGGACTCTCTAATACTGGGAGATACTGAAATCTATTAAACCTAGAGGATTCATTAAATCACATACACACAAAAAAAAGAACACCAAAAATTTCAAGAAATTATATGAAATTTTGCCTTTCAATGTATTGATTTTTTGTTGCATTTAGTGTTGATTAAAAAATATCCATTTACAGTTTTGAGAATTTTCAAAATAAATTCCTAAATAATAAAAAAAAAAATTCTTATTATAATAGAAGGTAAGCAAATGATTTTTACTTATGTTGATAATGCATCGGTAATTTTTGATAAATAGTGTGAGTTTTATTTATTCAGAAGCCTATATTCTGATATAAAATGAATTTGCTTGCTTGGTGATTAGTATGATATTGTTTAGCTAACTATGTACATTTTATGAGTGATAAGTTCGTGTAAAGTTTGGCATAAGGCGTTTTAAACACACCGTAAGACCGCAGCCATTGAAAGAGACGGGGCACAGTATTCCTCCAATAATATCTACTGCTTTTCTGCTTATCTTTATCACATGTCAGCTCCACATTTAATAAAAATCACCCTATCTTCATTATATGACAAGAGGGTTGGATAAACCACGGTCTGACAGCACAATTATGCTACATTTAAACTCTCAGAAACATTTATAGGTCCAATGATCTTGAACTCAACAAACAGCCATTAATTTATTTTAGTTCAGTGGGTTCGATCACCACCAATGATATTTGTTAATATGTTTATTTTTCAAGAAACACGAAATTTAACATAGTTATGCAAAACAAAAGTTACATGATAGAAAAATTTTCTGATTAGACTATTATTCCGAATCATACTTCAATCAGAGTATATTAGTAATTAGTTGCTTATGGGCGCGACAGTCACCTTCTCCACACGAAGACCAAATAGACCAGACCCCCATTTAAATTTAAATTGAACTCACTACAAACATTTACTTCGTATTGAAATTTGAATTCAGCACTTCTTGTCCATTAGCCTATGCCCTAACCACTAGACAAGCAGGTGGGCTCAAACAGAGTATGAGTTTGGATCAGTGTGCCGATTTAGCGGATTATTTTTTTCAGAAATGCTAAGTTCATACCAGAAATTCCTTAGAGTCGTTTTCAATTTACTTATTCACGAAATGTGTGTCGTTAAATTAAAAAAAAATACTATTCGGAATTTAGTGTCTGAAATCTGAATTTAAAAAACAAAAAAAAAGGAATCGCCAAATTGGCAGCATAGATTTCCATAACCAGAGCTAAATGTTCTTTTCGATATTAAAATTGCGTTGTGTTGTTATAAAAAGAACTTCTTTAAAGATTAAATAAATATTTGTGATCAAAGTATTTATTTAAATAATTCAAGATTCGTTTTATGTTCTCATTTTTACAGAACGATATTTATCAATGTCTATAAAACATGTATGTGTCATCGATACAATAGAATTGAGATAGATTTACTTTTCCTATAACAAAAGAATATTAAAGACCTGTTTTATATTGGTTAATGTCAATACGCTTCTTTAATTAATGTATCTGAAAATTACCATATTTCTAAAAATTTTCATACATTATACCTACTTATCTGACATAATAATTACGATATTTTAAATATTTCAGATTTGCTGAAGGCTTTTAGTAATATTATTTAGGAAAGATGATCAATGATGTGTTAAATCCCTTTTCATCGTCAGATAATTGAGAATTGTAGCGATAATGGATCAATTTATTAGAACAATATGCTATTACAAAGCAATTTCGGTAATTGCCGTAAAGGAGACAAAGTCGCAAATTGACATATTTCAAAAATATATCTATATTATTTAATGTGACACAGTAATAGGTTGGTCAAAATAAGGATTTATAAAATTCTTCACTTAGCATTCCTCTTTCTAATAAGGTAGAAATACACTTGGGCTCGACACTTTAATGAATGTTACGTAATGAATCAATATACATGCTAAAATGGCAATGATGATAAATAAGGGTTAAATGACTTAACCATTATAATGCTTATGAACGAATGGTATCATGGCAAATTTAGATTATTAGAGAAGTTGGATAGTGAACTATATGCATTATTATATTCTGTAAATAATTTTCAAGATGTAATTAAGATATAATTAAAATTGAGACTTAATATATGAATTCATTTTTTCAACTTATAAATTTAATTATATATATATGCCGGGTTTTCCCATAAATTCGAACAAATTTCAAAAATTCGTAAACATGGAAGAAATTGGTATGCTTAAAAATGGTTGGTTCGCTAAAACTTTTTCTGACAAAAACCAATTTTTAGTAGTACTGTAAAATGTATTGTTTTAAATATTTTTAAGCAGAGGGCGGTTGAGACAGCCACATCAAAGCAAATGTAAAAATAATAATCTTATAAAATGCAGGATGTACAATTGATGTCCTATTCCTTACTAGCGAAGAGTTATGTTAAATTAGAATGTTGACATTTGATGACAAATGTATACCGATGCAATTGCTTTATCTCGCAAACAACACCTCTACTAAAGCTTACCGATAGTCTCGGACGTAGAAATAAACGAATGAAATGTAAAAGAAGAATGTTATTGTGTGTTATGGGAGACACTTTGGCCGTTTGATATTGTAAAATGATTAGTTTATTCGAATGAAAATAAACATTGCTTAACCAGAAATTTAATCCAACTTTTAACACATACTTACCGCGTATATTATAAAGTTCAGTTGCCTTTCTTTATGTTATTTTTCTGCCTTTTTCATTTGAAGTAAAAGGTAGGGAAGTTATTATTTCAATGATATTTCTAGTCTCATAAATGCTTTTTAGGTGCGTTCGTAAGTATATAAATACGTAGCACCTATAGTCGTCGTTTGGTCCGTCCGTCTGTCCGTCCGTCTGTCTGTCTGTCTGTCTGTCTGTCCGTCTGTCTGTCTGTCCACATATAACAACGCAAAAACTACCCAACCAAATGGTTTGCAATTTAAAATATATTATCTTTGCAGAATTTTGTCGAGACATTTCAAATTTTATTAAAATCGAATCAAAACTTTAGGAGATATTAATAAAAATATTTATTAAGAAATTTGATTTTTTTTTGTTAAATCAGTGCTTTTTTGTTATAGGAGCTTCCGAAGTTTAATCGTCAAGCGACCGAGATACTTATTTTATGACAGAAATTAATCTGCAGACGATATAATTCATTTCACAGAATTAAAAATCATCAAGATCTGAATATTTATATAACTAGCTGATACATATATATCTGAATATTTATATAACTAGTTAAGATATTTGTATGAACAGTGTCATAAAATATATACTTAACTAGCTGTTTAACCCGTTCTACGCACGGGATATCATGAATTTAATTCTAAAACGTGCGTACGAACGCACCTCGTTTGTAACGTTTGACGTGCAATTTCCAACTTGTTCTATTTCATGTAGCAACATAATATTTCCAGAAAAATAATTCGCTGTATAATCTTTGATTAATCTATACTAATATTATAAAGAAGTTACGTTTGTGTATTTGTTTCTAGGACAATCTCTGAAACTACCAATCCGATTTAAAAAGTAATGGTGGAAAAGAGCTGGCGGCCATCTCTGTTTCAACATAGACTATATTTTATGTCGATACAACAATCCCCAAAAGGTTACAAGAGCAGAAATCGTTCTAAAAGGGCGATTTCTATGACATTGTTGAACAAGAAAATTCAAATTTGATTTGGTGGTTACTTTTAAGATGTACATGCTTTACTAACTATGAACGTTTTCAAAAAGCTTGAAATTTAAAAGAGTGAAATGAGAGAAAAACGCTCTAAAAACGATGTAAATAACGATTTGTTTGGAATTTTTAGGGTTAAAAAGTTGAAATTCGGCATGGCTGTTACTTTTAATACGTAAATACTCGCAACAGAAGAATTTCTTAAAAATTCAAACTGCACAAATTTCCGCGAACAGAAAACACTCTAAAATTGCAATTTCTGTGATACTGCAGGGGCTAAAGACTTGAAAATTAGCACTGAGGCTACTTTTAAAATATAAATGCTCTCTAAGAACTGTTTAAAAAAATTCGAAATTTAAAAAGATGAAATGAGAGGAAAATGTTCTAAAAACATACTTAATTACGATTTATTTGTAATTGTTAGGGGTAAAAATTGGAAATGTATAATATAACTAGATTTCTTTTCCCCAAACACAATCTAAAGATCTCATGTAATTTAAATGCAACACAACGGGTTTCTTCGCAGACAGTACAATTATAACATATTGGAAAGTTGAATGATTCTCTTTTTTAAACATGATATTTCTCCCTATTAATGTTCATTAAAATGTAACGCATAAACCACAGAAAATTCCAAGTACATTTTAATGTCCGTGCGAGCTAATGTATAAAAAAAAAATGCGCAACTGCTTTGACTCGGGACAGATTCATAAAATTCTACGAATCATTCTCTTTATAGTAGAATAAAAAGTAGATAATTTAAACGGCGCATATTTGTACCTTTATGATACGTGTATTTCAACAAAAAAATAAATATCACAAAGTTATCCATATTTCTTCAACTTTGTTTTTTGGCGTTCGTCTTTTTAAGAAAAAAAAGGATTTGGGAACAAACTTAAAACAAGACCGCTTACAGAGTAAAGTTGGTGCAAAGTTTTTTTTTTAATTATATGATGAAGATAAATACTTATTCTAATATTTTGTCGCAATTAGAACAACATAAAACCGTTTTCTTTCTGCCCATAATCACTACAACATAAAGTGACCTGAATGTTTATCTCATTTAAAGAAAGTATGTATAGAAAAGAGATAAATTATTAGAACTGGGATAGTTTAGATCATACTAATGTGAGAGAGGTGTTTTCATATCATAAATTTTAAATAAAAGATGACCAAACATTACATATAAGGCTATAAGGTAAGTTCTGATGGTAGAGAGAAGGGGAAAGCAGCACTTCAATCTCTGTAAACAGCAAGAGAAATTTAGTCAGCGACTGAAGTTATTACTATTATGCTACTTTACTCTAAAAGATGAGTATTCAATTTATTTTTACAAGTTCTCTAACCGCCTTAATGTCACTGTCAGACAACTTGATTTTAAACCATTTTATCTACACTAAATTTTCGGTTGATTTTCATTTTATAATTAAAATTGCTATTCTATATTTTTTTCTGGTGTATATTTTTTATTAACTTTAGTAAATAGTTAGATATAGTAAATACATTCATTTGTTTTATTGACTTTATTTAATGTAATCCTTTTGTCCATTTTTAAATTTTTATGCCAAATATCAACTTTTTGTTCTAGAAAAAACGCCAACGGTTTTTTCTTCCACTGAAAAAATGCTCACCGTAGAATTATAGCTCTTCAGACACCATCCGCTTCGTTTTAGTAAAGGCTGTACTGATGAAAATGTGCTATGATCGCAGATCCTAAAATACGAAACACAGGACACCATAAATCCGTACAAATGTTGGATACCATAATAAACTTAAAGTTTTGTCTTGGGCCCAAAAGATACTAGACATCATCATTGCAATACTGTATGTTTCTATTTACAAACCTTATTGCATTCCTCCTCATTAAAATCAGTCCTTCGTAATTATTGCTATTTCTCATCTGTCAGGTAAAACAAACAAATTTGACCACTAACAACACCAAAATAATTTTTAAATGAAAAATATCAATTAGGTATCCAAATAAAGTTTTGAAAATTATTAAAAACGATACTTTGTATTAGTCCCATGCCAGAGATTAATAACCGAAGAAATCGTGAAATATTTTGATACTCACACCAACCATTTTAATTCTGACTGTTGCGTGTATTCACATAGTTCAATTACATATCTGTTAAATTTGTTTTTTATTTATATTTATTTATTTATTTATTTATGGATAAAATGTTAATTTCTTTACGGAATATTAGCCGGAAACAAACATTGAATTATTTATATTGTTTTAAGTGTAAACGGGTTAATCTGCCTTAATAGGACTGCACACGATAGTGATAAATCATGCTTGAAAAAATAATTTAAAAATCATGAAAAAACATTAAATTGAGTTATAGATTTCATACAAATTGTATCTGAATATATACTTCTTTTTCCCTTATTCGACAGTGTAAAAGTTAAAACTTCGCGTTGTTTAGAAGTAATGAAATTTGCAATAAAAGTGTAATGGATTGCTTAGATCTTTGCCCCTGTCGATATAACGTCACCGTTACTCATGAAAATGTTTTCCTTAAAATAACTTCTCTATTATAAGGCCACTTTTTGAAGTTATATCACTAATTTCATTTTTCGTTTCCAAGTGAATTTATCTAGCTTTCCATGAGGATGACTTCGATAATAGCATACTAAAACAACGATCGCAAATTAAATTATGCAACCTTTCATTAGCCTTATGATAGACTCGGCAAAGAACCGTGTATCGTTTACCGAAAGTATGTAAAACTTCTGATTTTGTATTAACCATATTAACGCAAGGGAACATTATTCAATTAATGACATAAGTCGGAAAAGCACGAATCGTTAACAAAACATACAGAGTGGAAATGATACATCTTGAAAATATAATTATTCATTTTGGTAATCACGTAAATGTTACTCAATGCAATGATTATGAGATGCAGTGGATAAAATACATGATGCAATAGATGCGTAGAATTTTGTTTAGAAATAATGTATGATTACACACATATACACATATATACATATACATGTACATCTGTGTGCTTGCGCACTGGACACTCATTTGCGTTGGACAATGAAAGCACCAAAATAAATAACAAACATAAGAAAGATTCAAATGGTAACAAGATAAGATTATAAGGTTAGGTTATTATTAAATGATCGAAAAACTGAAAAAGGTGGAGTATATTCTAGAATTTGGATCGGTACCTCAAAGTTCCACGCAAACTTTGTAAGAGGAAGTAGAAAAAACAAATAAACGTATTTACATAATAAAGAATGAACGAAACACTAAGTGCATGAACTAGAAGAGGCATAAAAACATATTAGTAACACAATATAGAAAAGGCGGATAAAAATCTGTATTAGATGAAACTGAAAAATAATATGGTACACCAATTGACAGACACAGAATAGAGATTTACACTTGATGTTCAGTTTTCCCCTGCTTCGTTGTGTCTTACATAAGCATTGCCTCGATTGGTGAACATTTTTTAAGTCCACGGATTTTCTAAGATGTTAGCAGAGACGACAGCGATTCTTTCCACGATGTCCATGTCAGAATTAAAAGGTGATTCGAACACAACCGTATTGAGGTCCACAACAGACAGACACCAATGGAGTAAGTGCGAGGGTTATCTGCTACATCAAATCTAAGCAATTGCATATGGCAGCATCTATGCATTTTCGGTCATGTTATTGTATGATAATGTGTTTTACGTTTACCTTATCAACACTCCTTCAAAGTTTATTCGTGGATTTGTATGATTTATCCTTTTTATAGAAATCGAATATCTCCGGACGACAAGATTTTTCGAAGGGAGTATCATTCCTGCTCTAGTTTTCGCTTAACTGCACTTTATTGGTATTTTAAAATAATAATTTTCAACCTGACGTACGGGTACACCTGTGGGTACGCAGTAGATTGATTAAGGGTACGAAAATTAACATCGAATATGGCAGACAATATAATATCTAAAAAATGTTATAATGCAAACACAAAAGCTCAACACCATCACAGAAACCCAAGGTTGAATTGAAATGTTTAATAGCAATATTTCAACACTTGCATTAAAAGGTGATTTTTTTTATAATAAGTTAATGAGGTTTAAATGTATTTTAATATTATTGTAGTTTAATTTAATGTTAAGAAGTTATTATAAAAAAGTAACTATAAATGAAATACAATATTAAAAAGTAATGCCTATGAAGGTTTTTAAGTTATGTTGAATCATTTTATTTTTAGTTTACCTGTAAACATTACTAATTTAAAAACAACATCAAAAAACATTTTTCGCTGAAGAATGTTTTGGGGCGGATTTATGAGATGAGGAGTAAATCTTAATTACGACAGTGAAAAAAATGCTGGCAGCCGCCGGCTTATTTTCTTATTCTTAAATATTATATAGGATAAGCAGGGGAATTAGTTGTTTCGAGTACTTAGATTTTTTTTAATTATTTATTATAACGCTACTCTCTTGGTTTAAGAAAAATACGTACAAACACATGTAGGAATAGTTTACATTCATTATCTATCGCTACAATTTTTTTTAAGCTTTCTATCTGAGGAATAGATAAATCATTTCTTGAAAAGAAGAAAAATAACACATTTATTCATTTGATATGCAGAAGTTTTATTTATACAATAAAATAAGAATATTCATAGGAACAATAGGAGAAAAGGGAGTCTCTCTTCTCGATTTGCGAACACTTTATAGAATGGTACACTCAAAGGTACCCACGCACCTTCGGAGATGATGTTTTGAAATTTTTGAAATTTTGATTCAGATTTTTACTATATGCATTGTGCAAATTTTAAGATGCGACTACGTCAATTTACTTTGTACATCGACTTACAAATTGGTGTAATATTTTTTTAAACAATTTGTCCCTTTTTTACACAACTTAAAGGTTATTAAGTAAATGGAGCAGTTAATAGTTAATGCCTTTCTCATCGTAGCATTCCCGTATAAACATTAATTTACGATTAACAATATTAAAAAAACTATTAATAATAATTCTTGAATTCTTCAACAATTGATTAAAATAATTGTAAATATAATACTTGTAAAAAAAGTTCATGATAATGAATAACTTACCAGAAAAACCAATTTGTATTTCAATCATACTGAAAGAAAAAAAAAGAAATTAATTAATAATGAATTTAGTTTTATACATCAAGTTAAATTAAGCATAGTGAAACATTCTTCAAACATATATTTTAAAGATTTGAAAAAAGAAAAAATGATTTCCGATTTATAATGTGCTTGTTGTCAAATGTTATAAACAGCAAACGAAACGAAACCTTTATTGTACAAGTTTAACCTATCAAATAACCCTACAAATAACTACTAAATATGTATAATTGCCTTCTTAGTATATCTCTAAATATTGTTATCAAGTATTCATTATTGTATTTTCGAAATTGCACAAAATGATTTTTTGACGTTAAATATGTAAGCCATCTTGTAGCTAAGAGAAAGAAATGGATATATGTCAGCAGTTCTGATTTTTAAGAAAAAACGCCAGAGGCCAGATAGAATTTTTCCAGCTGCCCTGATTAGTCTCTGCTGTTCCACTGTCCAGTATGAATGGCATATTGGAGTGGAATGTTAAAATGCGTTTTTCCTGACAAAATTACATTGAAAAATTAGTGAACATTATTGTTATAATGATCGCGACATTACTGAATTTCTTGTATTTTAAAGCTTAATGTACAACGACGTTGCTCTATCCCATGATTTTTTGTTTTGCTTTTATAGAGACAAAGTTCTCATACATGCGTTATAGAGATTGGACATTACAGAATTTCATGTATTTTTGAGATTCCTATGCAACACAATTTCTTCATCCAGTGTTTTTGCTTTATGGTCAGGATTGTATGATTATTATATGTATGATTATTATTGATATAACAATCTATGGATACACGGTTTAACAGTATATGGTTAATAACGATCGCAGCATTGATAAATGTCATGTATTTTTTTAGATTTTCGAACAACGAGACTTATTCTTATTTCCCCCCATTGAGGTTCTGTGGGTAGAATGGGGTTCGTGGTTTCAATTCGTAGTCCCTTATTTTCCAGTACAGCTGACCTACTTAGGTCATTATAGGGTCAGGACTGATGGACGACTTTTTTTCAAATGCGAATTAATGCCGAGGAAGTTGAGCGTTGCCCAATAAAATTGAATATTATTCAACAAATATCTAATATGGATTTTTTTTTTTTTAACGATTGGCATGGAAACCAGATGTGTTACATTTGCACTAAATGAGATATTTCGATTTCCTGAGGTGATAAAAATCCAATATAATTGTAAATATCGAAAATAAAAATATTATTTTATTAAATACTAATTTTCAAATAAAAAGTAATATTTACAATGTTGAAACTGAAATTGCAAAAATTACATTTTGCAGATTATGTGGATTTTGACGCATTTTTTTTTTTTTTTTGTCAAAAATATATACTTTTTTTTAAGTTTTAGTTTGGAATTTTGAAACTAGTGAAATGAAAATAACGTGATATTGAAGAACGTGTAAGAAATATTTTAGTTTTTTTTTTTAAATCTAAAATAAATGCTTTACAAGAAAAAAAAAATGTCAATTTTACACGATAACTCGTTTTACTTTTAGCACCTTCGAAAATAATTAATTGAAAATAGTATATGATTTTTCTTTAATTTCAAATCTTGTGAATAGGGGGGGGGGGGTAATTGTCCATCATTGTGGAAGGAGATTAAATCTTTCTCCTTGGTTGAATGCAAAGCGGAAAAAAAATCTATGATGTAACAGTTCTGTAGAATAAATTGATTCATGAAACTTGAATGAGTGTTTCTGTTTCTTCGAATTGTTAGCGAAAATTTAATTTAACCAAGACTTTTTTCAAAATCAATTTGTTGAAATTCTTTTTCAGTTTTACTTAGAAGGAAACCACTTTTGGTGCTGCTCGCACCTAGTATCAAGACCTGGTGCATTTTGTAGCCCTATACATAAAAGTTAGAGAACCGATAAAAATTTTCTGTTAAAATAATATTTTATGTACTTTTTTATACTTTTGGTTATAGAATTTTTGTTAATTTGACGCCAAAAGCGAGTTAAATCGCCAAATAGGGTGCTACGAAACCAAACCACTACTCACACACAGCAGAGAACTAGCCATTGGTAACAATGCATTAAGCAATTTTTTTTAAATTAAATTAAGTTGTATACTGCTTAAATGGCATAGATTTATTAATAAATGTGCATCTGCTTTATCCAATTAATGGCGTATTTAAGCTGGTGATTGGATCAAGGAAAAAATACAGTTTTGGCTTTAATATATATACTAAGTGGAACAAATTGGAGCCCTAAATCAACTACGACATGCGTAATTTAATTACTGGCTCTTTAACACAACATACATAAATGAAAATGCGTTTAATGATGCTCTAGCTTCAAATGACATGTATGTATGTATATGCGAAGCTTTTACCTCTTACATTACCATATAATTAGACTAATGTCATGAAATAATTTTTAATTAAATAATACAAACGAAACCAATTTTTATGGTAATCGAAACAAAAACAGTAAAAACATCCACGTTTCCTTTTAAGCGTAAGGTGTTTGATTCCATTGCTTGTTTGACAATCTGAGATATTGAAATGAACCTTTATGCTCTGTGCTTCAAAGTTATCGAACATATTTATGTTACGATTTCATAGCTTTTTAGCGTAATTAGACTAATGGTATGAAGCAGTTTGTGATTAAATAATGAAATGAGATTAATTTTTACACTAAAATGAGTGATTTGACAAAAACAGAGGCGATAAAAAAATCTATGAATCGTAGAGACTTGCTGATTACATTTTACTATTCACTGTTACGTGGGATTTCGTGTGAATGTAAATAAAAATAAAATCTCAACAGTAGTAGGACAAAGCTGCAGTGACAACGATATAAAGTAATCATTTGTAAATGAATGGATATTTCCAGCATGATTTACAGCTTCAAGTAATCAATATGTCCACGACAACATAACAGTTTATAAAAAAAATTGCGATATTACACCTGGTACAACATAAAACAGCATATGCACTAGAATGTCAATTTTCTTCTGCCCTGTGGCATTTTGCATTGCTGATAAATATTGGAGATTTTCTAAACCTGTCATTTTAGATTGCCTCGCATCCACGAATTGCGTGATCCTAAATTTGCATTGTATACATTTTACGTATTTCAAATAATCATTGTGCACTGCGTCTGTATGTTAGCACATGCAGCAACGACATCGACCTGTACTGTTGAAATTGTGAGCTATATTTTCATAGCGTACAAAATCTCATGTGGCAGACGAATATTACTCCGGAAACTATAAGTCTCTCTGACCATTAGATCTCTTTTTATCGGGTATTACTTTTGTTCTGAACTTTTCAAACATCTGGTACATGCTTCTTACATTCTTGCATCCTTATTTTTATTCGATCTCAAACATCTTATAACATATATACGTAATTACTTACAGTAATACATTCTAAAATTAAATATATAAAACAGATATAAGAAGATTTTCCAGAGACAAAAGTAAGAGTATCTAATACGAAAATTTCCAAAATCCTGATTCAACTAATGTTTAATGTTTAATAAACCAATTAGGTTGATGCAGAAGTTGATTGCGCTGCAGCCAATGAAAGAGACTGACCTCGATATTCCCATCCCTTTTGGATGTCACATGATCAATATAGGCTGATTTATAACAACTGTCGAGCTGCCATGTGATCAAAATTGGTGAAAAATGCAATCGTCATCGTTGGCGTACCACAGTCTGTGTCTTTCGTTGATTGCGACAGCCTTGAATGATTGTTTGAATTGAATAGCCGTATAGAAGTAATAGATTTCTTTTCTCTATGGATTTAAGAATAGTTTATTTCAATGCTCCGAATGCTTTTATCATAAAGTACATGATATTTTACAGATGACTGAAAATATTAGTAATGCTGTAGTAAGGAGAGATAACTTTGAATTTGTGTTTTTTCTTCCAAATGTAATTTTGATATTTACTTACAAGAATTAAAACATTAGCAGAAGAATTAATTGTTCTAAAATATTGTTGTTAGTAACACTTTAAGATGAAATAATAAAAAAATATATATATCACATTTATAGGATTCTAAAACATTTTAAAACTTTTCAGCTGATTACCACTTAGCTTGAACTCAGTTTTCCTCAAAAGCTTTTCAAAATATATATACTTGAATTTAAAACCCTTTTTTATTTTTAAAATATGCTTCATATTTTTACAAAGTCTTTAAAACGAGTGAAAAATGAGCGAATAATATTTTCCATTTCATAATATTAATACCGTTTTAAAAAGCTTTCACAATAAAGTTTCTTTCGAAATATGCTTATATTCTAGCTATTTACTAAATTTTACAACATTTTAAGATTCGTTTTGTGAAACATGTAAAATATTGACATTTCGAAGAAAGTTTTACTCAATAAGCTATTCACACTTGGCTTCTTTCAATATTCAGTTTAACGTGTCCTAGAGGAAGACATTTTCAGCTTTTACATTTACTTTCTTGCTACTCCAATAAAATGCATTAAAGTTCCATCAGCATTTTATTGGAAAATACGACATTATGTATATTTTTATCAAAGAATTCGGCTTATTATAGGAAATGCCTACATCAATCCTTTTGGATTCATTTTGGTGTCTCACTGTTATTTAAAACAAAATCTTGATTTTAATAAAATGACTCGTCATATCTCTAATGGATTAACATGAAATGTTTTAAGCGACAGAGTAGCTATTAAATATGATTATTGAAAACAAAATGTTATAGAAAATTACAGACACTATGATTATGGAAGATTTCTCAATTTATATTTACTATATTTATAAAGTTTTAATTGAAGGAGGATTTTGGAAGTTTCTTTAACCTCTTGACATAATTCTTTTTAATGTTATACACTTATTACGTCAACTGGGTTGTGTATAACCTTCAAAAAATCGTTTTCTCCATTATTAGTTAAAATTAAATTATAACTAATTATTATTAGTAAAACAGTACTAATTTTGTTCATTATAAAAATATATTAAATATATGGTCCTGTTGAATTATTTAAGATCTAAAATTTTGAAATAAAATTTTCACACCACTTAAGAAGGAAAAGCGATGAAATGTTTTTTCAATTTTTCGAAAAATTTAGTGTTTTTATGTTTAGATACATTTTGTAAAAATTCTATTTAAGCCAAAATTATTTTAAAACACATATTACATAATACTATAAACTGTTAAGCAGCTTCTAATGAATTTAGTTCAAATGTTAACATTTTGCCAGAAATAATTTTAGGAATGCCTAAATATATGTGTGAGAAAAATATGCTATTTTTAAATAGTTCATTCCATATAAATTAAAAATATATATAATTTAAAAAAAAATGAATTAATTTTATATGTCTCAAACATTGTGCATTGGATGTTTTTGTAAGATCTCAATTTAAGTAAACGTAAGCAATGTAAGTATTCTTGTATCTAAGTGGGCAATAATATTTTTTTAGTAAAAAAAAAACTGTTAATTTAAATAACCTTTTAAAAAAATTACAGAAAAAAAAATTATGATCTGCATTACAGAAATTACAGTAATATATCATATGTTTAAGAAGTGTGAAATATAGTTATAAACAACAGTGACATTTTCATGTTTTTGAACTGACAAAAAGTACCCAGTCCACTTAAGAACAAAAACACGGTTGAAATAACATTTTTGTGGAAACATATTCTTTATTTATTAAAAAAAAATTGTCATTAAATAATGTGACGATTAATTAAAAAACAATAGTAGTTTTCAAAAGATTTGAGTAACGAAGCAAGCAAGCTCTTCTCTTCCGTGTGGCCGTACGGGTTTAATTGGAAGAACAATTCAGAAGTGGTTAAATATAAAATTTATCATTTAGCGGTACAGATATAACATTATTATATTTTTTGGTTGGAAAACCTTTGGTATATGTTTTGCATTCAATGCTTACTGTACATTATAAATTAAATGTGTTAATTTTTTTGTTGTTGCTTTGGAGTATTATAAGTTGTATGTGAAAATGTAAATACCATGTTCTATTTTCTGTAAGAAATATGAGTGATGTAATATGTTTGTAAGTATGTAAGATGTATTTGCGCAAGATGGATATATGTAAGATGTATTTGCGCAAGATGGATATATGTAAGCTTGTATGTATGCAAATATGGAGATAATGTATTAAATATACAGTTGCAACTCAAAAATAAAAAAGTATTAATGTATGAAGGTAATTTACCTTTTCTTTGGTTTATTCAACGTTTTAAAATTCCGTTGAAAACACAACATTTTCCTTTGCTTTATAACATGCTTAAAAAGGCTGTTCCAAAATCTGAATACAGCTTATATAGAAATTCTTAACAAAAACATACTTGAACTAGTCGGATGTGCCAATCCCAAAACTTTCTTCTATCTCATAAAGATTAATATTTCAAAGTTCGCTATCTCAAAGCCATACTCAGTCCAAATTTCGCCAAAATGTTATCGAAACCTCGGCCTATGATATTACGTCTAAATATAAAATTTCGTCGAAAAATATTACCAACGTGTCCACTTAAACTGCCAGAAGTAGCGAAAATTGCAAATATCACAACGTCCCCTTTCGGGGAAATATCCTCATTTTCACCTGAGACCTGACAGCCATAGTCAAAAACATATACAGTAAGCCCACTAAAGTCCCTTGCCACCCTCTTAACTTCGGAACGGCTGCTGCTATATTCATAAAAGTAGTGTCTAGGAATAGTAAAATAGCCATGCGCTACTCAATGAAACCGCCTACGGCGCCACCTGGTAGGATGTTGCGCAGTTAGCATTCCTATCTCGAAAACGGAAAGAGATAGAGAAAAAAAGTGATTTACAAAGTTGTAGAGCATCATCGATTTAGTAAGAAAAGACACATTGTGGACATTAATGTGAAGAATAGAACGGTTAAAATACGCATTTGTCTTTACGTGATTTCCTACACTGTGACGTGGCAAAACGATCTTAGAAAGAATAAAAGCAACTAGTTATAATAATATACCTTTATTTTAGATTTTCAAACTTCTCACCGTCAGCTGCAATGCATATTTGGATGTTTGTTTGAATTTCACCTTGCACACGTTGGAGCATTGATGGTGACACGTTGGCACAAGCGTCCGTAATAGCGTCGTTTAATGTCCTGCAATGTTTGTGGAGGGGTCGCACAGGCCTGCTGTTTCATAACTGGTTGTTTCATTCTTTCTAAGATCGTTTTGTCACGTCACAGTGTAGGAAATCACAAAAAAACAAATGCATGTTTTAACCGTTCTATTCTTCGCATTAATGTCCACAAGCTGTCTTTTCGTACTAAATCGATGATACTCTACAACTTTGTAAATCACTTTTTTTCTCTATCTCTTTCTGCTTTCCAGATAGGAATGCTAACTCCGGAGCATTCCACCAGGTGGCGCTGTAGGCGGTTTCATTGTGTAGCGCATGGCTACTTTACTATACCTAGACACCACTTTTATGAATATAGCAGCAGCCGTTCCGAAGTTAAGAAGGTGGCAAGGGACTTTAGTGGGCATACTGTATACGATGTTTGGTTCAATTCTTGAATAACTTCATACACTTTCCGGGGATACAATAATGAAAATGACACAAAAATTACTATCAGAGCGCACCCTTCTTTCGGAATATCCCCATATGCAACTGCTGGTCTTAGCCAAAAACTTATATATGAAATTTGGTTCAATTTTATGCATAACTTATTTCACTTTCTGATGATATAAAGAGAACGCACGCACATACATACTGACACAGGGACACTCGCACAGACAAACATTTGGTAGACAAACAGACATTTAAAAAAAATGTTTTTCGGGATCTCTAACCCCTAAAACCTGTAAATCCGTCGAAAACTGGAAGTCGGAAAAAATTTCGATTACAATACTTTCTTCTATTTAAGATAGAAGAATGTAAAAAGGACTCTTGGAAATTTATTTGCATATTGATAAATCAATCTTACCTAAAAATAAAAATATCGAATCAAATTAACATATTCCAAATAATAAATAGTCAGAATGTAGTTGGATCAACTAACAATGTGTAAATTATTATAGAAAAGAAAATTTCGAAAGTTGTTATGATTGAAAGTTTGAACAAATCAAAAAAGTGTCTTACAGCGAGAAATCTTTCAAAAACAACTTTAGCTGATACCGAAACATTCGTTGAAGTTTCCAAAACAAATTCTTAAAAAATGGAATTCATTGAATTAATAAGTTCTAGATGCTAAATTTAAAAATGCTTCATATTTACAGATTTTGTAATAATAAAATTTTGTTTTCAGAAAGCAAAGTTATATATATTTTTTAATGTTAATACAAAAATATCTAAAAATTTGATATGCATGAACTGCTCGTTCCTCCAAAATTAAAGTTATTCATTACTTTTTTAACAGGAAACTGGTCACACCTGCAGCATTTATAATGAAATAATATAATTAGTTTAATTAATGTAACTTTAGATTAATGTTAACTATTAGAATAATTAATGGCAAGTTTAGATTTTTTAAAATATAAAGAACAAAAAAGGTGTCATTTTAAATGTGAAATAATAAGAATGATACTTATTTCTAATTTATTTTTCTTGTTTGGTCAGTATAACTAGATCAGCAAATTTTTAAATTGAACTTTAATGGTAGGAGAATATTTTACTAAATTTTACTATATCGTGTGATAATACTATTACTGTTTCATTCTGCCTTTCACTTGGGCACTGTTGAGGGATGAAGATGATACCTCAAAACATTGTTATCAAATTCTTCGTTAAACGAGATAATTATTCGGCCCTCTGCAATTCTGTAAGTTTTATAAATAATTCTTATTATGGTATAAGAAGAATTTTCTTTGATTGTGTATTTTAGTATGAGAAAACATACACGTGAACTTGTAAGTTATTACTAAATTATAAAAAAGTTCTTTTTAATATTAAAAAACAGAATTTATTTGAATGTAGATAAAATTTAATTGAATTAGCTAAATATTTTAAAGCTATGTTTCGGCAATAAGAGAGGTGACAAGAACTTAAGGAATCGCCCTGTATATAACAATATTTTTTTATCGTCAATTCTCAGAATGTAGGAAAATTTACTTAATTTTTTTTTTGTAAACTGGTAGAAGAAATATCTTAATTTGTGTGATTACCTAATATTTTTAGACATAAAAATTATAAATAAGAAATATTTTAACCCTGTGATAGATAAAATAATAAATATTTAATTGTATCTTTAATTGTATCTTAAATCTTGAATATAAATTCTGAATTTGAAAATCTGCAAACTTCTTATGAAATATGAAGATATCAGAAAATTGATAATATTATTTGAATATGTAACTGCTAGATGATATAAGAATATAAATTTAGAAAAAAAAATACTTTACTATTTGAAAGGGTATATTTTAAGAACCTGTAGTTTTTACTATTTTAATGATATTTACAAACTAAACAAGCCTTACAAACTTTTAGCTTAGATTTTTATTTATAAATATCCTATCTTTTAGCTAAATTGTTTTTAATTATGGATACTAATATTATTATTGGAATTTGCGTTTTAGCTTAATAAATCACAGAAAAAATCATATCTATTTAGAGGATTATTCAACTGTCTGCATTACCATCGTCGGTATTATTTTTAAGTGTGTGATTCAAAAGTTTGTACTGCTTAGCATTTGACATTAATAAACATAAAATAGAAATACATATATTTATTTTTTATTAATAATTTAGCTTTTATTTATTGTTAGCAAAGCTATGATCTATTGAGAAATTAAAAAAAAATATATATATATATTCATTTCTTCAGAAATTAATTTCATTGACTGAGCCAATAACAATTTAGAATCAAACATGAAACGAAACTACCTAAGCGAAAATTAAAGTACTTTTTCTTTTGTTTAATTGACACATTTTAATAATGCGATTTAATTAACTTTCGTTAATTTTCAGATTCATTAAATTGAAGAAATGTAAAAAGAAATTTATATTAATGAAATTCTAGAGCTGATTTGGATATTTTAACGCGTTAAAAAAAATAAGCATAACGTGATAAAAATAATTTTGTGTGAGATACTTGAGGAAAAAAAAAATTATTTATAATGTAACTTACTGATTTCACATCTGAAGTAAATAGAGTATGATATTTATATTCCGTAAAATGCTGTATGAAATTAGATTGAAATAAAACCCTACATGTCTAAGGGCTACTTCACTCACGAAAAAACAGCCACCCGCAAATGTTAACCCTATGGGAGAAACGTTATAATATATTTCGCTTGCATTTCAATATTATTAAATGACTCTTTTTGCATTGGACCTTTACAAAGGTTGTTACTTTTTTATTTTGTTTGCAGTTTTTTTAATGAAGATACTGTCAATTTCGGAACAGATTTCGAAAATAAAAATATCCTCATAAAAAAAAACCTGCAAAAAAATCGAAAAAGTGAAAAACATTCTCTGTAGAGTCCTTTCTGGTTTACCCAATGCAAAAAAATCATTTTAAAATATTGAAATGCAAACAATATAATTTAAAAGAAATCTTCCATAGGATTAACATTGGCTAGAGGGTGTTTTCGCGTGGATGAAAAGTCTTTTAAGACAAAATATTCACGTAATACTCGCGTTAAAATATTCGGGTTGCGTGCTAAGTCGGGCAAATAAGGATAATATTTCGCCAAAACCTTTTTTTAGGTACGTTAAGTATATAAATACATAGCACCTATAGTCGTCGTCTGGTTCGTCCGTCTGTCTGTCCGCCCGTCCGCATGTTACAGCGCAAAAGCTACCCATCCGAATGGTTTGAAATTTAATATATATAATCGTTGCAGAATTTTGTCCAGTCATTTCAAATTTTATGAAAATCGAATCAAAACTTAAAAAGATATTAATAAAAATTTTCTTCATTCTATTAAATCCTATCAAACGTAATCTATATAATAAAAGCGCAAGTCATGTGACTGAGGGAGACAAATACGGGCTGAGCATTTCTTTTCCATATACCAGGAGGCCATTTTTATTAAAAATTACTTTTTCAAATAAAATTGCATAAAAGTTACATTTTTAGTAAGATCATTCAAAAAAATTCTTTGTTTGAGAGATGAGTTACATTCAAATATGCATAGATTCTGAGATAACTTCTTTTGAAATTATGTTGTCAGCGTAAAATATCAATCCATTAACCTAAACAAACACAACAGATTCGTTCATCATGAGTCTTTAAAATATTAAACCAAACAGGTAAATATTAAACCATTCGCAAAGTAAGATTTCCATGGTGAATTTTTCAGCGCTGTCTGGTCTCGAAAAAAAAAAATCGCATATGTAAACGTGACGTACGTAATAAGAGAAAAGATAAGGCATGCTCATTTCGCTCATAACAGACAATATAATTCATTACACTGAAATAATAACGGATATCTTTTTACATTGTAAAACTAGTTATAGTAAGAACGCACCTCATTTGTCACGTTTAACGTACAATTTCCAACTTATTTTCTCTTCAAGCAAATAATCAGGGATGTAGCGGAAGATATAACGGCGTATACCGCCGTATATACTAAGGAAATTAATTTAAAAAAATCTCCGTATACAATTTACTATTCAGGACGCAACTATTTTTTAGCAAAATACTGTTGGTTAAAAAAATAATGATAAATAAAAATAACGGAAAAGTTTTTAGAAAAAAATATTTTAAGAAAATTTGATTATTAATCACAATCATAATACATTTTAAGTTTTAATGAATATTTAAGAATTTTCTTTATTATTTTCTCAGTGACTCTATTTCCATATGGTATTATTGTTATGTAAACATTTAAGTGCAATCGATAGATGAGTAGCGCACTCACAAAAAAATAAAATGGGTGACACCATAACCTCACTCGTAGATGTGATTCCCGTGAAGAGAAAATAAAATAAGAAAATAAAAACATTTAGCGTTACAAATTTGATATGAACAGAAGGAGAAAAACATTCAAATACGATTTGGATAATTTCTTTAGAAAATTACAATCGTCCGTCTAATTGTAATTCTGACCTTTTACTGACTTAACGAAAAATTAAAGACATAATAATAAAAATCAATCATTTTTTGATAGCTTTATTTATTTATTTATTTATTTTAGAAATCATTTAACCGAACATTGTAAAGTTAAATTTGAAGGAGTTTGCCACAGTCTTTTTATTCGCTTTGTTGTACGTGAAAATGGTATATGATTAGTTTTATAATATGGATCGTTGGTTGAAAACTGATAAATAAATTAAAAAAATAGAAAGAAAACTTATGTCTCTGACGCCATTAGAGCCTGTTTGAACGGTTTACAATAAGCAAAAAAAAAAAAAAAAAAAAAAAAAAAAAAAAAAAAAAAAAAACATAACATTTCGGCGTGAAGATGTGTAGATTATTGTCGCCTATCTGCAGCTACTAAATTTAAGGTTCTCAACTTTTTCTTTCATTTCATGAGTTTTCCAAATGAGTACTTTTGAAAACTTTACATGAGCAGAGTCTAACCTTTAATTATTTTGTTTTTCATTACGAAAATACATTAATTTATACTTTTAAAAACCGCTCAATATTATTTAGAAAACTAAAATCAAATAAACTTTCAAACAATTTTCCAAACAAACGCTGGGTCTAAATCTTGATCATCAAAACGAAATTTATAAGTGCAAAATATTACTAACGACCTCTAATTGCGAGATTCCCGGGGAGATGTTATATAATTCCCCCTTACTCGCACAATGGGAATATTCTAGAAACTTAATTACCTCTAGTGTGTATGCTATGCTTTTTTTTTTTTTTTACGACTACACTCTTGCAAATAATAGTTTGAATTGCAACGTGCGAACTTGTATCGATGAGGTTTAGATTATGCTAGTTTACATTAAGTAAACTTTCATGTTTTCTTTTCTGAACTCAGAATTTATTGTTTGAAAATAGGTTTTGGTATATTAATTACCATTCACCCTTCCACAATCCGCCAGAACAACAGTTCCAATATGACTGGATTTATTAAAATATGTAGCAACCAATTTATTTGAAGAACTTCGTGCACGAACAACTATTATCAATTCCATTATCTTGAAATACCGAAAGAATCGATTCTTCTTTTGTTTCAGGTTCTTAAAAAATATCCCAAGTTCCGTCACCTGTTACAAGGTCATAGGCACGTTTTGAGGAACCATAGATGAATGTATTTTATTTTTTTTGTACCACTAGACACGAGCTTCCTTTTGTTCTTTAGTCAAATCAGTTTGTGGAATCCAACATGCACATATTTTTTCACTTCCAAATGATTATGTGAAACTGCAAGCAATCGTGTCATGGAAATGTCCGAAATTCCTCAATTGCTTCCTTAGTTACAGATCATTTTAAAGGGATATTTTTTTCACTGTGTTTTTTTAATTTCTGGAGTTACCACCGTTTTCATCGACCTTCACTAGATTCATCATAGATATTTTTTTTTATCAGTTATTAATTGTTGCTTTCGAAAGTGCTTTCTCAAAGAAAACGAATTCATTCGATTAACACGCTGTTGTTTTGTCAAATAATCGCCAATAATCACAATAAATCAAAGTTTTATTGAATTTGAAACGCTGCCGTGGTAAAGATAATGTTATAGAATGTCTCGTTTTCTAACATTCAGTTTTCAGGAAAAAGTTTCAATTCTTTAAATCTTATGCATCTAATATATTGCAATGAAACCAATTCCAGGTCGTTCATTGAATTAAAGTTTTATTTAAACAGATTTAGTCGTTTGCAATTCGTATTTCCTTAAATTTACTGAAATGTAGGCGATACATAACAGTTACAAATAAAATAAAAGTACTCTTAATATTATATTTTAAAATTGAATGATACTGCTGAAGAATTTAAAAAAAGATGTAAAATCTATGAGCAAAGAAACGCCATTATTTCCTTATGAAAGTATATGTTTGTTTATATTAATACAATGAAAGACAACTTTTCCCTTTCCTGTAATTAAGAAAACAAAATCCTATTAATATTTGAAAGCTAAAACGCGTAGTTACTTTTCAAATACTTTTTAAATAGTTCAATTTTTTTTTCAATCGAGAATGATAATTTTCCCTCTGCAATTAGATTTCAATTGAAAAATGTATATGCAAAAAGAAAAAGAAATAAAATTATTAAGGAATGTAAAATAAGATGAATATCACGTCCTATTTGAAACAAAAATTGAAATATTTTTTTACTATATATGAAGCATGGATATTAATTAATTTGAGAAAAGATTTAATGTCAAATATGACGTCCTAATTAAATGAACCAAATGAAAATGAACCAAAATTATACTTTAATTTAAAGTAACTGAACATACTACGTCGGAATCAGAACTTTTAAAATAAAAAAACATTTAAAATCAGTCATTTAAAAAACTGAAAAACAACACATTAATATCATCACATAATAAAATGAATTACAGTAGACGTTTCAAGTGATGAAGAGATAAAGCTTGAAACGTCTACTGTAATTGATTTTATTATATGATTTTAATGCATTGTTTTTTAGTTTTATTGAATGTCTGATTTTAAATTCCTTTTTAGTTTAAAGAATTATGGTATTAAGGAAAAATTTCGCTTGGAAAAATATGTCCTCACATTTTACATAAAATGTCCTCACATTTTAAATAAAATGGATATTTTTAAATATTTGTTAATAGAAGGAGCGGTTAATACAATGGATATCAATCAGTACGTACAGAAAGCATGTGAATATGATGTCAGCCTAAGAATGTTATAAATGTGTAAGTGCGTGAAGTCAGCCTCAAAACAGACGATTTAATGTTTTTGACTTTGTATATAGTAGGTGGATTATAACACAGAAACGGTTTTATGTCATCTTTTTATTTTCTTTGTTCAGATATTTATTTATCAAAATAGTTTAAACTTTTATTATTTTCATAGAGAATGAATGGATAAATTTTCTATAAAATTTAGTCTTTTTCTCTACAATTATCAGTGATTCAAAACAAAAAATAATATTTATACATCAGTTTCTATTGAAACATTTACACGTGAATATTGAAAATGACGTAAAAAAAGTACATAAGTAGATAAGTTTAAAATCCTTTTAACGTACAGTTTTCCAGAATCCTGATTTCACTAAAATTAAGGAAATGTAATAAAGTTAATGTAAAAGTTGCTAGAATTTACTTTTATTCGGAGACTTAGAGTTTGCTGTAACATCGTCCATGTGAAATTCAAATAGTCGACGGCATTGATTAAGAAAGATATTCTCATTACGACCCCTTTTACCTTTTTTTTATATATAGCACATTCATTATGGAAAATCACAAAAGAAAATACAATATTTTTTTCCTGTTTAAAAGCAATAAACAACTTTATTGCCTAACAAATAATTATACAGGCTTTGGTATTATTTTGGGTGCGATAAAAATTTTGACACTGTTGCTGTGAAAATGATGACACTGTGGAATAAAAAATGTGGAATTTTCGATTTATTATTATTTATTATTGGCTGTTATCTTCACTACGTTTTAATTTTATTTTTAAATAGCATATATCTTCCTTTTTTTTTTTTTTTGTAATAGAAACTTTATGTTGTATGGTGAGTTTTCGATTATTCAAATCACCCAATATATGTCTGAAGTGACCTGCTAATTAACAAATTTCCTCAAAAATATTTACTAACATAATCAATTTAAACAATATTTTTTGAAACGAAAACATAAATCAGTATACATTAACGAAACGAATGTAAAATAGAATAAATAAAAAAGATAAGATGGGATAACAAGGAAGTAAATATACCCAAGACAATGAGTTGTGGAAAAAGGTATGAAATTTCAAGCACAGGAAAGAACTTTAAATGATCTTATATATAAAAACAAAAAGATGCAAATTGGGAATATAAGAAGTATTGTGTACTATACAACATGTTATAGAATTTGTTAATTGTAAACGTTTTTAACTATCGTTATTTTTCATATTTGCTTAATTAACATATTGATTATTCTTTAAATGTTAAACAGGTAATAGCTAGTATTATCTAAACTTTAATTTTATTTTTATTTAAGTAATTTTTCTTTAATGAAATACTATGATATTTAAAGCATCCCACCGCATTGCTTTTATGTATGCAACGTCCTTAGCTGCTATATGGATTAAAATCTCAAACTGCTTTCCGAAGCAATAAATAACGTGAATCTTTAAACATGTCAATCTATTGCAACACATTTCTGTACGCATATTAAGCAAAGAATTAATGTATCAAAAGACTGCTTTTCAAACTGAGTTTATTTCTCAAAGTAACATAACCATTAAAAATTCTGCTTAAAAGCTGATTAAAATCGAAACTTCAGTATGTTTAGCTCCATTGAGAAAGAGAGTATTCACAAATAATGAATATAAATATAGTAGTAAAAAAATAATCATTATAAATGTTAAATATTTCAAGGTGTGCACACTTCTTTGGATTTCTAAAAAGTATTGTATCTCTATTTTAGATTAGAAAATTTCTAATATTTAAATCGCAGAATTTATAATCGCCTTATTCAATCAAAAAAATGTGTAATATTTTTCTGCGATTAAATTAGGCTAAACATTTTATTAAAATTTCCAGTAGAACTGTATGCACTCTGCTATTTAAGATTTTGGTATAGCGCCTACATCAAACACATTTAGCCACATATAAGTTTCGTATAAGGCCACATTAAGTAATATACACAATGCCTCGGAACTGAAAAAAGAAAGAGAAAAATCTAGCTATAAAAACAAGAAACAGATTTAATATTTATTAGAATTGTACAAAATGAAATACATACATACAAAATACAATATTTCTATAAATATTGAAAAACAAATTTGCTTCTATAAGTTACATTATTTAAATTAAATTAATAATAAATCTTATCATCATGAAGCGACTTCACCTTGTCTTTAATTATAAGATCTTCAAATCTGTTAAAATTTGTTACGTTGTAACTAGTTTGAAATTTAATTGCACATATTAGTAAGTGAACACTTTCAAGGGCAAAGGATCGCATAATACTAAAATGATTGAATGACACCAAAATTTATAAAACAAATTTATTTGAAAATAAGTAAAAGTTTTTCTTCACGTAATTAATAAAAGGAAATTTCATTCCAAAATACTGGTGGCAATGCGACATTTAGGAATTAAAATTATGTGGTCCGAAAAATGGACCACCGCCCTTAAAGGGGTTAATGACGATTTTTACGTCCTCAGTTTTACGTCTTTTTAAGTTAAACGCATGTGCTACAGAACGTAGTTAAAATATGTTTAACTATACCTTGCGTTTAATACGGTTAGAAATTGATCAAATGACAAATAGAATATAGAAATTTGGAATTACCACCTCTACATATAATGTTATTTCACTATATAATTGAGCTGAATTTCGATTAGTTTCAACCAAAGCCGTATTCAGATAAATGGGCATGTAGGGAGAATGCCACCTGTGAAATGTACAATGTGTAATATTCAGTAATAAGCATGCGTCTTTCTATATATAAACAGTTGAATTTTGATATCTTAAGATTTCCATGTGGGAATATTTTGACTTGCTTGAAATGTAAGTTTTAGAAAACGAATAAATGTTTTTTTTTTCAGCAGGATTACAAAAAGAGATGAATAAATAAGGCTAGGTTTTATTCAAGTCAGGACATGCCAAATATCTAAATTCACCAATAACTGAATGTCAAATAACCAAGTACAGTATTTTTGTCTTATGAATGAAGAATAGTAACTAATGGAAATAAAAAAAGGTCTCAAAGGCAAATACCCGTGAGATATGTGTGGGTAATTTTTATGGTGTTTTCTTTGTACGAAAAAATTCACATAATTCTGAAATCAATACATTTGAAAAATATTAATTTTAGTTTTTGATTTTTTCTATTATTTAGAAAAGCTTTATTTAATGATAAATAGTATTCTATTTTTATTATTTAAAAACTTTTTGCATAACCTTTTAAAAAGATGCGATATAAAATTGAAGCAGATAATAAATATTTTTTCAACAAAGATTATAATAAAATATTTATAAATGAGCTTTATTTTTTTTATTGAGGAAGCTACTTTTTGCTGAATTCGGATTGGTCACATTTGTATCTGTTATACGTATGTATATATATATATATATATATATATATATATATATATATATATATATATATATACAGATAGATAATTTTAGCAGTTTACAATGCCACTGAATCCGGTGACCAGTGTAAGCGTGATCGAACAAAGTATACTTCCCTCGTGTGTATTCAGCCAATTGAATCCAAACTATGCAGAATACCAAAGGCTTGGTGACCACACATTTTTCTGCGGTCTACACATAGCCCATATGACATGTTTAGTATGGAGTCTTTAATTGATTAGTTTCACATTTATATACCTTTAGACTAGTAAATATCATTAATTAATATATTATGGCATTTGAACACTCTTCAGCTGTGTAAATGAAAGCTATGCTGTAAAGCTAAATGAGTTTACTATATTGTATTTTTTTTTCTTTCTTTTTTTTTTTTTTTTTTAGTTTTCACCTGAATTATTAATAGCTAATATTTTTATTACGAAACAAATGTATTTACTTTTACAAATTTTTTAGGCCACAGATGATTAATAAGCTTTAATCGTTCGCAATTACTAAATCGATTAGAATCTTAAATAGCTTCCCAAAATAATAAATATCATCAATCATAAAACATCTTATTTAACTAGAATATTGTATACATGTTACGCAAAGAATAAATCTATTAGAATGCTCTTTTGGGACTGAATTTATTCACCAATCAAAGTTATATAATCATTGAACTCTGAGTTTAAGTCTGTTTGTTAACAAAACTGTCTGCTTCTTTAGCTATTTTGTGCAAAAGAGCTACTATAAATAATTAATGTAAAAATAATAGTATAATGAAAATGTTATAAAAAATTACTTAAGTTTTTCTTATGCAGTATTCCACAAAATACTTTGTTTTTAACACTTTTCAACATAGTTGAAAAGTGTTTATGAATTCCGTTTATCTGGTCATCTGTCTGTTCGCGCTGTGACTCTTGTAAATATACTCGGACTGTCATGAGATTGATATATGTTATTGAAGTTTCTTATGCCATGTTCCCTATTGAAAATGGAGTGCGTAGCATTCATAGTTCGTTTACAGAGATATTCAAAAGAATCCCGTTACAGCATGGTCAATGGGGAAAACTAGTTTGCTGTGCATTTTAAAGATGTTATGCTATTTCAAAGATAAAAATTTTTTTTGTTATGAAGTGCACTGATACATGCTTTCTGTATAATGTGGTGACCACAGCAGTTATCATTCATTTATATTGTCAGGCAAAATGTTACACAATAGTCTGCAGGGAAAAACTGTTTGCAGGTATTTTAAAAATGTTACACTATTTCAAACATAACGGAACTTGTATTCATTATTGAGGAGCAATACAAGATGCATTCTGTAGAGTATGAATTGCATAACAATTATCGTTCATTTACAGTGTTACACAAAAACTTTCGGTTTCAGTTTTGTCTGTGAAAGATAAAAGGTCAATGCGCGGTCTCCACGTAGTAAAGGTATTTATGTTTAACTAAATTTTTGCATACTACGTGGTGTGTAATAATTTTATACATCATATACAGGGCTACAAAAAAACCGTAAACATTACTATGTATCAGCATGAATTGCTTAAGGATGTCTTTTAATTGAATTATGCATTTTCTAGCTGAACTGTATTTAGTCTACTAAGAGATTTTTGTAAATTATAAATAAATTCATATACAGAGCTACGCAAAGGATCAGATACATTTCCGTCTATGGATACTAATTTCTCAAAGTACGTTTTCACTTGTGCGTTTTTTTAAAAATTAAATTTCAGTTTAATATGTGGTGTGTATATCAACCTTTAGATAATATACAGGACTTTACAAAATTCTTCGAGTTAATATCCGTCTATTGGTGTAAACTGCTGAAAGGGAATTTCCGACTGTGTTATGCGTTTTGTAACTAAGCTAAATTTTAGCCCACTATGTAGTGTATAATACACCTGTATGTCATCTACAGGGATGCATAAAAATATTAGAGTATCTCTCTGGCTATAAACGGTAATTGATGAAAATTGGTTTCAAATTTTTAAAAGTTGAAGTTCCGATGCAGCTTTCTTGAATTGTTGGAAGGTGATTCATAATATACGTATAAGGCATAATTTTTGTTTCATGATTATATATATTTAGAACAGATAAATATGGCATTGCTTACGACATGTAAGTTGAAACTACGTTACAAATCTAACTGAATTTGATGTGTTCCACACTTCTCATTTTGTGTATAGCTGATAGTATTAATGGCAAATATATTTTATTATTAAATAAAAAAAGTTTTTTCGCATTTTTTAAGTTTTAGGTCATACTTGAATAATAAAAATTCTCATTTTATTTGCTAAATGGATTGAAATCACAAATAGCTCACCTAAATCATAAATGACACGAATAATTAAACTAAGTATTTATTCTGAATATTTTAGCAGATCTTTGTATATAGTATTAAACAAAGATTTAGCATATCAAAAGGATACTTTATAAAACAAATTTATTTGCCGAAGTCAAAGTTATATAATCATTATAATCTCAGTTTTAAATATGTTTGTTAACTAAACAGATTGTATCTTTATCTATCTTGAGCAAGAATGTTTTTTATAAGTAAAGAATGCAGACTTGCTATAAATAAAGATTGCAGACTTGCTATAAATAAAGAATGCAGTATTAAATCCAATTTAAAGGATAACGTTTTAATATTTTGATATACAATATATGAATGTTAAAATATGTTTTATATTTTTTGAAATAAAAAATCATATTAATCACATTTAAAATTTTTTGACAGATATAAATTGAATCTACAACATAAATCCAACTGAATTTCACTTATTCTATATTTTGTCTAGACTCTAGATGTTTTCAACTGAAATAATTAAACTTGGCGAATACAAAAAGATTTCCAATTAACACGTCACCGACGGGAAAAGAGAAATCTCACTTTTATTCATAGTATAATTGATTACTTGCTCGGTTTCTACCCTACAGAAAATGTATTTAACCATAGCTGCCAACCTTTACGTTTTTTTTATCACTAAAATTTAATAGAAAATCGATTAAAAAAGAGAAAAAAATCTATTACATTTTAGTGGTGACAAAAAAGCATAAAAAATGGTAATAATGTTTAATTCATGTTGTCCATATTTTTTTTTTCAATTGTAAGGTGTTTTATATTAAATTCGAACATTTAAAGACATTTACTGATACATAAACTTGATAAAACTATCTAGGAAACCAATTTATGAGACACTTCCAGAAATTGAATGAGTTTATATTGTTTTAAAACCCATATTTCACACAACATACCCTCGGTAATGTGTTAAGAATTAAAAATACAATGACATAATTTTTTCTCCATTTTAAATTAATATTTGTTTTAAATTAAGGACATTAATTCTCTTAGTTAAATATTAAGACAATTTAAGAATAACAAATTTTATTCAATTACAGCTGCTAAAAGGATTAGAATCTTAAGCATAATTTCAAATTAATAAATAACCTGAATCCTGAAACATCTTATTTATCAAACCTATACTACACTACACATCTGCGTGTTCATGTTAATGAAACAGTTAATGTATCAAAATGCTACTTTACGGACCGAATGTATTCACCGAAGTAAAAGTTACGTATACATTAAAATCTCAGTTTAAAAGCAATCTGCTAACACTGTTTGCATTTTTAGCTCCTTTGGAGCTGGAGAATTTCCATAAATAATAAATGCAAATACAGTGGTGTAAGGAAAGACATTATAAAGGCAAACTATTTAAGATTTTAAGTTAAAATATTTATTGACTAGTTTGTTCTATATTTATCATTAGAGCAAATTAATATTATATGTATATGAAGTCTCTTTAAACTTGTAAATCTAAAGTATGTTTCAAGGGTAAATGAATTTTATTCCTGTATTTATTTTGCAAGTTTACATCTGAATTAATTTTAACTTTTTATTATAAATTAGCATTTATAAATTAATGTACTATTTTGTATTTAACTTAATATACACAGTAGGGTGTCCCAAAAAATCAACTTTTAAAACTGTAAACTCTCACCCTCTAAAAATGTTCTTTCTGTGAATATAAAACACCTTGACTTTTTTTCAGATTTTAAACAAATATTTCGAGGTGCCCCAAAGTTATTGAATTTACATAAAAATGTCCAAAATAATGTAAAATGTGGCATTTTTTTATTAGATGCATTAAAAACTATTAATTTTCAAATGATTTTTTCATTTATGAAAACTTCTCATATATTGTTTCAAACAAATTTTGTATAAATTATGTTTTTGCTCTGTGTAGGAAGAGACATAAAATATTAGTGAAATCAAGAAAAATATGATTTTGCAGACATTTCTACCTTTTGTGTAATTATGCACAAAAATTGAACTTAGGTAAAAAAATTATCTTACATTTGGTAAATAAAATTATGAAGAAGAATGTTTTCAAACAATCATCAGACCTGCCAAGTCTCCGGATTTTTGGATACCAGTAATTTAGTACAGATAAAGTTGTTTTCTTTAATCGGAGCATTTTGCGATTTAAAAGAACAACATTTTCTCTGAAAAATTACTGGTGTTCAAAAATCCGGAGACTTGGCAACTCTGAATCATATATTTATTTACACATTTGTTTACACATTCACACATTTTTTATCAACGACATTTCAAAAAGATTTTGGCGATTGCACTTTATAACGTTCTTTCTGTGCATGTCTACGACTTGTAACAAAAACTGTTTTTTCTCTTCGTTCATTGTTGAACAATAAAAATCCTGTATCAATGCAACAGCTTATTCAGTAACATCATTTGCACAAGGCAAGTTTTTAATAAATATCTCCCCCTTTTTTATAGGATGGCTTTTCGGGCCAATATTTAACTGGTACACTGAGGAAACTGTCTTCGAATTTAGCCGTTTAAAAAAAAATTAGAAATACACAAGTCATTCAATTTGAGAGGATGTATTTCTAATAGATGTGCACTAGAACTCCTTTCTTTTTTCATGTTAAAAACTAGCTTTGCTATTTTTGCTCGTCAGAAACAAAATCTGAAAACAATGTAAGTGTTGCAAGCTCTCCACTCAAATACCATGAATGACGTAACATCATTTTTAATACTATATTGCTTAATTGTTTGTCATCATAGTCTTTCAACATTTGAATCAGTAAAACATCATTAGAAGGAACAGCAACTGCAGTTCGGCAAGTAAACGAAGATTGCAAATATACATACACAACAAACTGATTAAATCGTTGTATACCTTGAAACTCTTGAGCCGTTAATACCATTGTAGTTTCATTCCCGTTAAACAAGTCGATTTTTAATGACAAAATGGCTTTTGCCATCCGGCGAGCTCTGTGAACAGCACCTGGTTTCCGTATGATAAATTAAATGTCTAATCCAATCATTAATGATGAAATATTTAAAAGGTCTTTGTAATCATGGTAGTTTTGTAGCAATTTTTAGCTGATCAGAAATAAAAGTTTTTAAACTATCTGCTGCTGTTATTATGGGCACTGATTGCTTTTTTGGTTCATGGTGGTTGAGCTTTGACCAGTGTTCTAAGAATCTCGTAAATAAAAGGATTTCAGGCCCAATAGATTGTCCAAAACACACACAGAATGCACCAGAAAGTAAAACCTCAAACATGTGATGCCGAGATGCTATCCACAAAAGGTTTCTGCCTATTGTTTGCTCAAGACGAGTACATGCTACATTGAATCTTCCACTATTTGCATGGGCTGTATCGAAACATATGCCAATTACTTTAGATTTACATTTAAGAGATCGAAAGCAGCATCAGCTGCTGCTTTGCCAGTTCCAGACAATAACTTAGGAACTTCAAGAAGCTTAGTACATTTATCTTGCAAAGAAGAAACTAGTACCGCTCAACGATCAATCTTTCCTGTGCTTTTTGATGAGAAATCGGGTTTTCCGTCTCAATGAATAACTGACTTTGATGCTCCAAACTGTGTTTTTAATTGTTCAGTGGTTTCTTGGCAAAGACGTTGGTGTTCTCGATGAACGGAACCGGTTTAGTAAGTGAAAGTAACTTCATAAAAAAATCCTTAATAAAAATCGAAATAGTAATCAACGGCGGAAATAGAGATTGATCTCAGCTATCCAATGCAAAAAAAATCGTTTAAAAATATTGAAATGCAAACGGGATATTTGAAAAATAATGCCCATAGGATTAGCATTGGCGAGCGGGTCTTTTAGCGTGAGGGGAGAGAGCCTTTAATGAAATCCAGCATATTAATAAACATTGAAGAGCATTAGAAGAGTAATGATCAGAAAAATGAAATACAGTACTCGGATAGATTTGTATACTTATAATTTTTTCTTAAAAAATGTAATAAAAATCTAACATCAGATAAAAATCATTGTTAAACATTACAAAGTGTTATTAAACAAATTTTACGATAAAAAAATTGTAAGAGAAGTGTGGCAGAATTCTGTAATCCTATATGTTAATTATAAATTCAAATTTTCCATAATTTTCCTTTTTTTATTAGCTTGGGGGACCCCTGAACCTCTGTGAAATGACTTGAATTTTTTTGTAATATCATATTATGACAGAAGTAACATTTTTCAAAGGCAATTTCAAACTTTTTATTTTTTGCCGCTCCTGGGACACCTTAATACACAGCGTCTCACGGATACATTTATTCTAAATATCTATGATATGAATCTTGAAATGCAATCAATGTGAATGTTTGTGTTCGTTTATATTAGATGGGGAAATAATGAAGCTTAAAAATGTATATAAAGCTCGTTTATTTGAAAACATAAGCTAAATGTCATACCTGTAAAAAAAACAAGTATATAGCAGTTCAGACATTTTTTAATTTTAAGACACTGAGAAATAACGAGATTCAAATTACATTTGCATTAAGTTTAAACATAAATATATTAACTGCTGAACAAAGTTATGTTATTGGTACTACTGATGCTGAATAACAATGATAATAAATATATTCTTTAAACTATTAAAAAATCAACTCATCATTTAAAAGATTAACAAAAATTCTATCAATAAATGTAGTTAAAATTTTCACACAAAAAAATCCTTAAATAATTTCACAATTTAATGAAATCAACAGAACGATATACTTGAAAAATCTCTTTATCTGTACGAAACTTAAATAAATATAAAAAAACAATATTTATCTTTATATCTTATACATACGTCTATCTTATATTATAGATTAGATATTATATCTTATGTTATATAGATTAGATATTACATCTTATGTTATAGATTAGATATTATATCTTATATTATAGATTATATCTTACATCTTATACTATAGATTAGATATCTATCTTATATTCGAGTTATATACAATATCTTTACATCTTATATATACATCGATATCTTTCTATCTAAAGACATTCCATCTCAATTCTTTTCTCCATTTTAACTGTAATATAAAAACAATGTAACGAAATACTTAGGAGAATGAAACTAAATGTTTAAAGCATTAGACATTTCTTTTCTAAAATATGATATTTCCGTGCAGAACATGTTGAAATATTTTTTTGTAAATAGAGTTAAAAAATGTTGATTTCCATATGTTTTGCCGTCTTTAAAAGACGATTACCCAGCATATTGGCTTATATTCGAAAATGATAATCATAAAATCTTAAAATTTCAAAAATAATAAGAAATGTTAATTATGTAAAAAATATAAATATTATATAAATATGTTAAATTTTGAATTACTAATATAAGTACGATCGACACATATGTTTTGAAAAACAAATCGTACTTCATTATTACTGATGTGATTATTATACTAAAAATACCAACGTTTAACACACAGTATCATCGTACAATGGACAGACGCACGTTTCTTGAGTAACTTGGACTCACTTCCTCAGTGTAAATAAAATTAAACCCTATTGTATCCCCCAAAAGACATGAAATTGAATCTAAAACCCAAATGAAAAACAGCAACACACCTGAAAAATCATCACGCATGAGCCACCAATCAGACTAAGCCGGAAGTGATTCACTATGACACAGCAACTGAACCCAAAAAGGTGAGATGTAAGGTACACTTGAAAAATCATTGACCAGGGAGTTACGAAATTTATGAATATAAACTGCTTCAAAGAAGTCTAAATCTAATGGAGTGTTACATTTCTTAATAATAGTGGCTGAATCAAAGTTAACATTATGTCCCTCATTCCAACAGTGACAAGCAATAGAGGATTTTTTAAATTATTTTTTCTTAATATAATTTCTGAGTTCATTGAGTTTGAAACGGAGTTGTCGTTTAGTCTGTTCTATGTAGGACAAACCACATTGACATTGTATATTGTAAATGCCCCAAAAGTTTTGATGTGAGATTTTATCCTTTAACTGTGAAAAATTTAGTTTATTAACTGGCTTAAAAAAAGGGGATAAAGGGGGTCAAATAGTGTGGCAGGATAAATCAGATTATTTTAATAAAGTACATGATCTCTTACAATCTGGTCCATACGTAAAATTACACCGGGATCCATTTAACAGTTATCTTCTGAGTACTAGAAAACTCATTAAAACTTCTTCATGTATTGATGAAAATGCTAAAAATTCTTTAACTCCTTCCATAGCTAACTGCAGTCGTTTTTATGCTCTTCCAAAAGTACACAAAATTGGTGTCCCCCTCCGTCCTATTGTATCAAATATTGGTTCTGCTTCTTACCCACATGCTAAAATTTTGGTTAAACGGTTTTCTTTTCTTTCAGTTTCCAATTTATATACTATTAATAATTCTACTGCTTTTGTAAACCGTATCAGGAACTTCCCCCTCCCCCTTTTTACGCATGATGTCTTTTGATGTTATTTCACTGTTTACCCATGTTCCTGTCCAAGGGGCACTTCAGTGTCTCACTTTACGATTAAAAGAATTCCATTACACAGATTATGAGATAAACCACATTATTGAGTTATTCAGTATTTGTTTAACGCAAAAAGCATTCCAGTTTTCAAATCAATTTTATTCTATGTCAGATGGTTTGGGGATAGGTAATCCTTTAAGTCCTTTCCTAGCAGATTTGTATATGCATTTTTTTGAGGATAAATTGTTTAATCTTGTTAATTTTCCATTTTATTGTAGATATGTTGATGATTCTTTTGCATTCTTGGACCCGTCTATTTCATCCATTGATAATGTCTTAACTATTCTAAACTTACTAGATCCCGTTATCCAGTTTACATATGAAGTTGAAGTTGAAAACAAATTATCATTTCTGTGTTAGTTACACGTCAGCCTAATACATTTGATACCTGTGTATACCGGAAACCCTTTGCAGTCTCACTCCCCCTCATTTTAATTCGTGTCACCCCCCTTCTCAGAAAGCCTCGGCTTTTCATTTCTTTATTAATAGAGCAATTTCCATTTGTTCTGATAATGTTTCTCTTGTTACAGAATTGAATTATATCAGATCAGTTGCTATTAATCGTGGTTTTAGTTTGGCTTATATCAACCGCTTAATTTTTCGTTGTCTAAATAAAAATAGTAATCTTGATTCTACTGATGTTCCAGTATCTTTTTCTAACCTCATTATTTTGCCATTTTACAATAGCATTAGCTATAAAATAGCTAATATTTTAAGACAATATGATTTTAGGGTTGTTTTTAAGCCAGTTAATAAACTAAATTTTTCACAGTTAAAGGATAAAATCTCACATCAAAACTTTTGGGGCATTTACAATATAAAATGTCAATGTGGTTTGTCCTACATAGAACAGACTAAACGACAACTCCGTTTCAAACTCAATGAACACAGAAATTATATTAAGAAAAAAGAATTACAAAAATCCTCTATTGCTTGTTACTGTTGGGATGAGGGACATAATTTTAACTTTGATTCAGCCACTATTATTAAGAAATGTAACACTCCATTAGATTTAGACTTCTTTGAGGCAGTTTATATTCATAAATTTCGTAACTCCCTGGACAATGATTTTTCAAGTGTACCTTATATCTCACCTTTTTGGGTTGAGTTGCTGTGTCATAGTGAATCACTTCCGGTTTAGTCTGATTGGTGCTCATGCGTGATGATTTTTTCGGTGTGTTGCTGTTTTTTATTTGGGTTTTAGATTCAATTTCATGTCTTTGGGGGGATACAATAGGGTTTAATTTTATTTACACTGAGGAAGTGAGTCCAAGTTACTCACGAAACGTGCGTCTGTCCATTGTACGATGATATTGTGTGTTAAACGTTGGTATTTTTAGTATATTTATCCACACAAGATTTTATTCAATTCATTTTATTAATTCATTTTATTAATTTTATTAATTCATAATTTTATTCAGATTTTTATTAATGATGTGATTATTTCCTGATTTTTGTCTTACTTATATTAGTTTACCTGCGATATTATTTTTAAACTGCTATCTCGATACTTATAAAATCCAACTCCGTTAATTAGAAATTTTATGGGAGATTACATCTTTCTCTGTCTTTTATTCAAGTCATGATCCGTCATGTATCCCTCATATATACAGTCTTCATTTAACTTTTCAAAATCAATTTATACTTACTTCCCGCGAACGAATATCTCTCCAATCTTCAGAATAAATTTCTTTCATAGTCAGTTTTATGGTTTGATAAAAAAAATTCATGGCATATGAATTTTTATGTTAGCAGCGCCACTAGTGGGAAATTACATAACTACTCAATTTAAACAGACTCCCAGGAACTAATTTCGTTTAGATTTGTAGAATTAGCTTTTGCCATATTCCCATGTTTTCACTTGATAAGTGCTTTCTGCTAGTAGCCTCCCTGACGGGAAATCGCATTATTACTTAATTTAAACCTACTTATTTACTCACTTTAAACCCCCAACCATAACGAATTTCGCTCCAATCTTCAGAATGGGCTTCTGTCATGGTCAAAATGTTTTGATAAAAGTTTTACGTGATAATGTTTTATGCTAGTAGTAACAGCAACCCTGCTCAGAAAATGCATAACTACGCAATTCAGACTCACTTCTCATGAACCAATTACGGCAATATCTTCCAACATCAGAATAAGTTTTTGTCATGGTCAATTTTACGTTGAGAAAAAAATATTTTATATGATAATTTTTTTTAAGCTAGTAGCGCTAATTGTGGAAAATTGCACACCTGCTGAATTTAAACTCACTCCCCATGAATCCGTTAAGCACAAATCTTCAGAATAAGCTTCCGCCATGGTCAATTTTATGTTTTGATAAAAAGTTTCACAATATAGATTTTTTTACTATGGTAAGTTGCATAACTAAAGTAATTTCTACCATACCCCATGTTAAAATTTTAAAGAACGTATTGATATAACTTTCGTTAACGTTGATAACTTCCGCCAGCAAGAAATAGAGTAGTTAGATTTAAATAAAATTATACTGTATGACAGCCATACCCAAGTTAATAATCGGTAGCACAAATTCAACACCAACTTTATTTGTGTTTATAGCACCCTCAGCTGTGAAAAAGGATGATTAAATCGGTTAAAATTAATATTTTTGTATTTTCTTTATGATGATTCGAATTCTACAGAACAACAGTTTGCCTTGCTTTAATGTTATTCTATTTATATACAAGTTAACTTTAGCGATAAAAGTTTATTTACCGTTTTGTTGTTAACGTAGAGAATGTAATCTACATCTAGTATATTTTTTTGAGAAACTTATACCGTTGCATATACTTTCAAAAGACTCTAGCATATTTTTCTTTCTTTTTGTCCCTACAAGCTACGCTCGCCAACCACCGTTAAAACAACGTAGGCTATCAAAACATGCTAATTTGTTCTGTTTTAAAAAGATTATGAAAGATTAAATTATAGTTAAATGACCAGTGGCGATGTTCTGTAATCGACGTTTCCACTCGTTTCGCTTTGACTGAGGGATTTTAATTCCAAATCAACTGCTGTCGCGACAGCTAACGACTGTTTTCGTGATTAGTTAAATAAGATCAATTAAACATTTGAAAATCAGTCTGTATAAAATGGCTAAAAAAATAATGCCGCTACCTCCCGAAATTTTATGACGACGCTATAAAAAAATTGTTTTTAATAAGACTTTTAAATGTATTGTTTCAAATATGACGCAATTTTCACCAAAATTTTTCCTCCTCTTTTTAATATTTATATGTAAATATATATATATTTTTTTTTAATTCAAAGGCAATATTATTATTTACGCTATTTTAACATTTGCCAACAAGAGATAATTTTTCTTTCGAAATAGGAAATAAATCTCCCTTGAAATAATAAAATTAAAAAAAGAAAGAGAAAGAAAAGAAACTTTAAAAAATAAAGTTAAATTTAAAAAAATGATTTCACACTGCACACAGCAAACTCGTCAAGTATGTTCCTGCGAAAGATGATTAAATTGCTATGCATAGTGTTTTTAATCCTATAAAACCTTTTTAACGAAACTATTTTGACTGACTTCACCATTAAATAGCTCTTAAAATGATTCTTAGATTTAAAAACTGTCTTCTTCAGCGTACTTATCGAACATTTTTCTATAAAACTACCAATTCTTATATGCAATAGTTTCCTTAATATAAGCCAAGAAAGACCTACGGTCACAGAAAATTCATTTACGGCAGCGACAGCGGTGGTAACTTTTTTTTTAGAATAGAGATATACTTTTTTAAATTATTTTCTCTGTAATTGCTTTCAAACATCACGCTTTTTTCAAATAAAAAAAGTTCACTATTTAATACGTTCAATATTTAATACGAAACGATATCCTGTATGTAAACATAACTTTATTATAAGTTCTGGAATGTAAGTTTTTCGATATGCAATCACCGGCTTTAATACACCAGTCTCTAAACCCATGCTGAAGTGTAGCATTATAAGGCAGATGTTCATTTATTTAAAAAATAACAAGTTACATTTTTTTTAAAATTATAAAATCAAGTTAATTATGGTCCCTGTGTCCTTCAGATGGTACCAATACATGTGTGTGCGAGTGCAGGTGTATTGATGTCGATTATGAATACATTAAGCATACGCTGTAATATATATATGAAAAAAACGGAAAAATGTACTGGCAGCAAAGTTGCCTTCTATTTTCCGTATCTTTTCCACAAAATTTCCGTTTTTGTATTCCCTCGTTTTTAAGATGGAAATTTTTCGCTATTCAAGACGGAAATTTCTGTTTTTAGAAATAAGTACGAATCTGTTTTTAGAAATAAATATTTAAGGAATTGGCATTTATTTATATTATCATACACTTTTTTTATCGCCTTGAATTGGAACATCGGTATTCGCTACTAGAGAATGTAGGCTCTGTCCTCTTCACCAATTGGCCACATCCAATGACTAGCTTATAGGCCAAAACATCAATTACGAAAATTTAAATGGACATTTTCCGTTTTCTACGTATTGAAAAGTTATATTTGCGTTTATCTGTCTTGAAAGTAACATTCACCAAGTAAATAGAAAAGGGAAAATTTCCGTTTATTCTTTTAAAATGTACAATTTCAAATCAAAATGGAATGTTCCCGTTAAAAAACGGGAATCCCGCACAAAATCATTTATTCATTTTTTTTCACATTGTACATAACTTAGTGTTGTTATTATTACCAGAACATCTTAGTACAGACAATACTTATGACTACCACATACCCCATACTTATGACTACTAATATCTACTTGACTTACTAATTTGCATCTTACTTACATACATTATTTTTATTATAAGCTGTGCTTTTACTTAATAATTGAATCATTTTGCTTGCCGTTACTGACAACTTTATACAGCTAATTGGATATTGAAAATCTAAAGCTTCTAGTAAAGTTATTTTTACATAAAAAATAATTTCATACAAAATATAAAAAGTGTAATATCTTCGTGATTTACTTTTTTTCTCTTTATTTAATTTGTCATCTTGATTCAACTTTAGACCTGATAATAAAGTAAATTGTTCAATAATACATTAGATATACTTCAGAAAATGCCTTTCTATTTAATCAAAGTATCTTGTGTAAAATCATTTCAAATATATTACAAAGTGATTTACATTTATTTATTTTTTACGAAGCACTGATTCTTGGTTAATTAATTTTAATTGCTCTAGTTTAATAAAAATCACGAAGCATAATTATAAAACAAATATACATCACACAACAAATGAAAAAATAAAAAAAAAACTTCAGTAACATATACAATTTCAAACTTTTTTTTCCTGATGGCATCTGCCTATTAAATTGCAGATTTTTTTAACTAAAAATCTGAATTAATTTTAATTGGGATTTTTTTATATTAGTATTGGATTTAGAAAAAAAAATGCATTTTCATTTTTAAATCATCCACAGATTCCATCAAGGTCTTTTTTTTCTTTCAAGATTTTGTTGCTTATTTTCTAGTTTGATGCTTTAAATAAAAAAGGTATATTTGCAAAAATACTAGTTAAAGCATGCATGGTAACAAATGTCTTTTTGTGTTTCATTTTTTTTTTTTTTTTTTACGTTTAATTTTGGTGGCAGGAAAAATAAAGAAAATAATATGAAGAATAGTATTTTTTCTTTTTAAGTTGGCTCTTTATTATTAATTTTTATGCAGATTTCTGATATTTTGTCACATAGAGCTTATTTGTAAAAATGTAAAATAATTTTTAAATGTATAATAAATAAATATATTACTATACATAGGAATAATTTTATTTTACATCTGACTGTCTAATTGACAGATATGTACAATATATCACAAACTGATTATAAAATCAGTTAATCAAAAGAGAGCGAATACTAACATATATATTTAAACTAATTAGGGTTACAAATATGTAAACATTTTATGTAAGGTGTTTGTTGATACTAGTTCTAAATTTTGCTATACGTAATATTATAGCACATAGCCTGAAAATTTAGCAACATATTGTTGATATTTTATATTTTAATGTTTTCCAGATATCTCTATCAAAGGTAATAATAATTTTCAGTTAAAGCGTGAAATGTACCGGCGTTAACTATAACATGAAATCAGAAATAATCATATAGATCTGTGATACACTCTTAATCCATCATCAAAGATTTCTGCTACTTTCGATGTGCAAAATTTTTACTTCCACAAATCATCGAATAAAAATGTGACAGGTACCAATAGATTTGTAATAACATTTACTAATCAATGTTGTACTTATATTATACTTATGAGGTTATATAAATTTAGAAATTGTAACAAACTTTACAGTTTTCAATACTAACATCTAAATTTTTACTTCATATTTGGATTATCTGACTAAATTTACTTTTGGATACCTAACAGATTTCCTGATGCAGATTTAACTGATGCAGATTTAAAGTTTGAACTCCTAATGATAAATATATTTTTGAACGTTTCTGAACAGATTGCACTGCAGATAGTTTATTAAGCATAACTCGAAAAAAAACTTAGCGGAATGTGCTGTAATAATTGATTCGTATATTTGAAGCTTCCAAAAACATATTTCTGTTTAAAAAAAATCATATTTTTAAATCCCTATTTTAAAAAAAATATGAATTTCAAATAACATATATTTTGAACTATTCTTTTTTTCTACGGCTATATTCTAAAGATTCCTACACAATAATTCCAGGAGAATTCTTCGTAGATATATTAATTGTGACAATAGGTGCAATTTTAAATCTAAAGATTAAACACATTTATAGTTTAGGCCGGTAGGTTTGTAGTTTAAAATCAACAGGTTTCAGCACTATTTACTCTTAAATGGACTAATAAGCATATATTTAATAAATACATTTGCACATCAATGTTCCGTTTGAATTAGCATTGACACACAAATACTTTTCAATTATTTAAGTATTAATTATGATAGCTGTATGTGATATACTCGTTGTATAATTCAGCGGTTCCCAACCTGGGGTACGCGTACCCCTGGGGGTACAGGGTGGGCCTGTTGGGTAATATCGGAAGTAATCGGAAGTAATTATCGAAGGTAATATCGGTAATGGCGGAAATCACAAAAAAATGGTTTTACTGAAAACACATAAAGAAAGTTGATAGTTTTGGATTACAAAGTTAGTCTCAGGTGTAACTCCAATATGATACACTTAAAATGAGCGTAAAAGCCCACTAGATTTAATAATCTATTGATTATTCTTTGTCTTTAGCTCTCACTGCTAATCATATTGCATGAGTACTTATATATTTTCTAATTTTTTTCGAAACCTACCATTTATCATTATACAATGTTATTTTCCCCTGCCTTATTTTTATCTCTGTTTTTAATAATAATTTCAAAACGCCTAAATTACGCCAGATCTTCTGATTTTAATACTTTATTTTAAAACGTGTGGAAAAGCAGGCCCTTATTTTCGTTTTCGAATAGGCGGAGTTATATCATTAGCGTATACTAATCGGAAAGCTTCCTTCCTTTTAATGAGTATTTAATTTGAAGTGTTTATTTATTATTCGAATGATTTGGTTTTATATTTAAAATGGATAACTGGTTTAAATCTCAGACTCTTAAGATGACTGCAACTGCGATTGAATTTCTTCGTGATGATTTGGGAACTTCGAGTTCTTCGAAATAATCTGATTATTTTGAAATAAAAGAGAACCTGTGCGCAGATATTAATAGGCATGTTCTCATAACTGATAAATACTGAATAATAATACTTTATAATTTATAATACTTTAAATAATACTGAAAACATCAGTGCTTCCTCAATGAATAGAAAATATAATAATGAATAATTCTTAAAATATGGATTTTGCATTCACTGGAGATGAAAATGTTAATAATATGTGGGTGAGAGGAGTGGGTGGGTGTTTATGATATATGGGGGTACTCCGAAATGAAATGACTAAGCAAGGGGTACGTGAAAGGAAAAAGGTTGGGAAGCGCTGGATAATTAATCAGGCATACATACTGAAAGAAACAGTTAAATATAGAGTGCCACCGGAAAAGAATGTTTGCATGATTTTATCATCGAAAAGCTGGCAGTTGTATAGACTTTATCGTTGAACGTTGAACTCAAATGTGTTAAAATAACGACAGTTTTGCTCTATTTTAACAATGAGTGAAGGAAACTTTAAATAAGAAGTTACCCAACTTATAAAAAGAAATTAATAGTTCATTTCCGATGTCTACAAGATATACAGATCATACCCGACTGACTTTTTTCCGGCGTAAATAAGATACATGGTATACAATGAAGACATAACTAGTCTCAGTCACTTGAGACGTGATATTACAGTTACAATTACAACGTTAACTGCGCACATGATTTAAAATAAGCGGAAATCTTATACATGGTATCCCCTTTTATCCTTGTCCAATTGCTAATCACTAATCCGTTACGTTTACAATCATGGTTCCTGTACCAAATATGTTTAAAGTGTTGTTGTCCGCCATATGTAAAGACATTGACGTCAAAATAATTATTTTTGTTAAAGTTACAAAATTTAAATTATTGTATGTTCCCTTTGTCCTATGAGATAAGTATAGAATTTTCTTTTTTTATTCCCTAATTAATAAAAAAAATGATGCTGTTACAATAAAAACTTACCGATTTATGATATTTTGGAATTATAAATTTTCTGCGTATTCCGGCACTAAACAAGGTTTTTTCGACTCTTATTTTTCTTGCTTTCTTGCTTTCTTGCTATAAAACGCTGAAAATTCATAACATAACTCGCTAAGTTTTAGTCGTACGGAAATAATTTTTTTTATTTTAATTTTTTAAGCAAGAAGAAAGCTTTTCTAAATATAACTTACAGTTTCATGGGTTCATAAAAATTAAAAGATCGTAACATTTACAAAATTAACTGTCTTGATGTAAATAGGTTTCAATTTGGTGGATAACAACGTTTGCAGCATTTTTGAAATTGGAGCTATGGCTATGAAACTAACAGCTTAGGAATGAGCAGTTTGACAACAATAAAAGGGGACACCCTATTGCTGGGTCTTTATTGCTAGTAACCCTAAAGGGTGCCTATACTTTAGAAAATAAACTCTAAAAGAATAAGCAGACATGATCCACGCATCTAAGAAGAGATAGGAAAAAATATATAAAAACAATCTAAACTTTCACAAAAACAATATTTTTAATGTCCGGTTTATGTTAGCGGAGTTATTTATTGGCAGAAAATTGATGGAAATTCATTTCTGTTGCATGCATAGAAAATTGTATCTGTCCTGGGTGACCTAATTTTACACCCATAAGCACGGCCCTGGGGGCACTTTGTATATGGATACCGAGAAGCGTTTGTAACGGTTATTATTTTAGAAAAATAAAAATTTACATTTCTGTTTTATTAATTTTTCAATTTTCAACATATTTTAAAAAAATGTTTATGAATTCAGCCGCCTGACCGTGCTCTAACTCGCACAAATGTACTCGGATTGACATGTAATTTTTATATGTTAATGGGGTTCACTATAGAAAGTTTGCTATTGAAAATGAAGTGTGTAGCATTCATAGCTCTTTTACAGGGAAACACAAAAAAATTCCGTTACGTTATGGTCTATGGTGAAAAAAATCTTTTGTGGCTCAGGTTATTTAAATTACTTATATAGATACCTCATTTCACTATATGAAAAAAATTAAATTTCTTAATAATATTTTGTTAGTATTGGAGGAAGGAAAAGGAATTGGAAAGTGTTTCATAATATAAACCTGATGCATGATTTTTCATTCTTGTTTAGAATTAAGTTGTGCAATTTCGATTTTTTTTTTCAATAATCTTGTACAAATAAATAATGTACACATATAATGAAAGAAATTTGTCTAAAATAAAGTTTTGTTACAGAGCATATATACTCCAAGGTAAGAAAAATATATAGTTTCCATAATAAGTCATATATTGTGTAATTTGATATAAATGATTATATTGGATCTTAGATTTTGTAAATTACTGGAGTTTTTATAAGATTATAGGTTTCGAAACCAATACATTATGTAGTTTGATGGGTTTTAGGATCATATTAAGTTACGTCACTGTAGATTTTTGTTCAATGAAACAACATACACTGGAGAGCACATCATTTTCAATTGCCATTTATCAACTCTAATTACGTGGTAGATAACATAAAAAAGGAATAGTTTTCATGATAAAGCATCTTTTAATGAATAACTTTCTCTTGAAACTGAAGCTTTTATTACAGGAAATAATCTCAAAGCGATCCCATTTGATTCCCAAATCTTGGATTGCAATCATATATATTATTAATGGTAAATAATATGTTCTGAGTTAGTAGCGAAAATTTACCACACAGAAAATTACATTTTTATGAAATACATTTTATTGAATATTTTCAAATGATTGAAATTTAGAAACTACAAATACCGAATTACGTTTTTATTTGAAATATACAATTGAGTGAAATATTTTGTGTTTAAATGCATTATAATGACAGTGATTAAACATTGTTTCGCTTTTGGTATTAAATTTATTTTTCAGTTTTAATATGTATTCGTTCTACATTTTGAAATAATCAGTGTAACTTTGTTGAATATGTAAGTTTGCTTATGATTAAGTTTGCTTAAGTTTGCTAAATGATTAGAAACAAATGTATTTACAAGAAAATTAAACATTTCTTCTCTAATGTATTATTTATTATAAAAAACTTTTTTCTTATATATATAAAGCTTATGTATAACATTTATAGTCACATTAATGTACATTGTATGTGTTATTGTTTAGAAAGTTCACCATCATATTTAATGTCAAGATAAAACTAATTAAGGAAAGAGAAAATTATATTTTACAAGGGTAATTAAATCATGAAATTATTAACACAGTATTGAATTAACATAAACGATTAAATAAATGCAAAAGTATTTAGATAAATGTATTTAGCAAAAGTATCAGCACATGTATTTTAGCAAAAGTATTTAGCAAAAGTATTTAGCAAAATTAATTAGCAAAATAAAAATTATCAAATTTAGCTAAGTATATGTTTTCCGTCGGATATAAATATATATTCGTTGAATATATGTTTTCCGGCAGATGCGCACACCCCCCCCCCCCCCATCCCCGAAAATATTCTAAATACCTTTATCTAAATACTTTTGCTTAATCCACAATTTAGCTAAAAATTTACCAAATTTAGCAAACAATAATAATATAAAAAAAACAAAACCTTTAAATACTTTCCAGGATAGTTGAAAAGTCTTTAAGAAAACAACGGTTTGTCTGTCTATATGCCCCCCCCCGCTCCGTGCTCTAACTCTTCTAAATATACTCGGATTGCCCTGTAATTCGTATATTTTATTCCTTTTTACTATTGATCGACCTTTATTGAAAATGAAGTATGTAGAATTTATATTTCGTTTAGAGGGACAATCAAAAGTATTCAGTTACATTATGGTCAATAGAAGAAAATCGTTTTAAGTTCATTTTAATGATGTTACGCCATTCCAAACATAATAAAATTTATATGCAATTCTGAGGTGCGCTACGACATACTTTCTATAGAATAAGAGGTGCAAAACATTTATTAATCTTTACAGAGTCACACAAAATAATTAAGAATTCCGTTACATACTGGCCTACATATCATTCGTTTGCAGTGTATTTTAACCCTTCTACACTATTTCAAACATAATGAAATTTATGTGAATTTCTGAAAAGTATGGCGTGCATTGTTTCTATCGTTCATTTACAGGGGCACACTAAAGAATTCGGTTACTTTATTGTTTATGAGCGAGAATTGCTAGAAGTACATTTTCAATTTCGGTATCCGTTTTTACGCTTAAGGGTGTATTCAAATCCAAACTGCTTATTTTGTGACACATTCGTAAATTCATTTTTGCTCTAAAATGCATCCAATTGGCAGATTCTCTTATTCAGAAACTTTATAATGTCCCCACTGTCTCGATTTTTTGATAAAGGCAGAATATATTTTAAAAAATGCTGTCAAAGTGGACATTTTGAACCGAATTTCGAGAAGCGATAGCGCTGGAAACAAAAAAAATGATCGTACTGTGAAAATAATTGTCTGTAAATCAATTTCTAATTAATTGAACGAAAAATAAAAACATGGGGCCCTTATAAATATCTTTATAAATCACGCCACCAAGTTTCCTGTTGTTACTTTTAAAAATGAGTCTGGGAATGTGTCTCAAAATTTTGAGTTGTTGAGCGTGGAAAGATATTTTTTTTAATACCGCCTTAACTAAATTTTTGAATAGGACGTAGTGTGTATAAATTCTACAAATCATAGGCAGAACTGCAAAAAATATTAGAGTACATTTCCAACTATTGTTTAAATTCCATAAGGCGAATTTTGAACTATGTGATACGTTTCTTAAATGAAATAAATATTGCATACTATGTAGTATCTATAAAAAGCTATATACCCATATACAGGTCTGCAGAAAAGAGTTCGGGTATTTTTGTGACTATTGATTGTAATTGCCACGATTGGATTTTCAGATGCGCCCGGGGGTCAGATGTGTTTTGCGTTTTCTAAGCATCATCTTTCACATTATTAAACAACGAAGTTTTCTTCTTAATGTGTTGGAAAGTGTTTCATAATCTATGCTCGACGTGTGGTTTTTCTTTCTTGTTTATTAATATAAAGCACAACAGAAGAAAAAATGCTCGCCAAGAAAGGGTAACGAAATTCACTTTTAGTCTGTGATACACATGTTATGTATAAATAATGAGCTTCTAAAATGTTTGTATATGAAAATTATTTCTTGTATGATTAAGTAGGCACTAAACCAGAAGAGGTGTCGCGTTTAAGAACTGTTTTTACTTCTGGTACTATTGTCAAAGAGCGAAAAGCTATTTTAAACCAAGTGAAATCAGGTGCTTTTAAAATGTACAAATTTGCTATTGCCTACATGGTTGTAACTAAAATCTTGTCCAATTGACACATTATTAAACCATGAAGTTTTCTTCTTGTTTGGCTCATTAATACCAAAATATAAATATGTTATTGTGATTTAAAATTTATACTCACGCATTACCCATAAGGTTCAACTACCTAATTTGCTTTTCTATATTTCCCCTCTACACAAGGAAATAATAAAAACTATATCAAATAACTTTTTAAGCACCTAATATTTTTTACTTCAGCTTGGTATACAACATGTGGCATCGTCATTCGAGAAATGAATACGATTTTACTCTAACCATTGAGCTACTAGAGCATTCTGCTGTTAGCGCATTCATTTTCCTCATATTTGTAATCGTTTCTATCAAACTTTTGAAATATTTAATTATTATTACAATAACATTCCCTTTCTTTATATACTTCGTCATATACTTGGAGACATATTGTATCTTAGGCTTCAAAAACAGAGTAAAATGATATAAACTGATTTATAATCACAAATATTGCATGTTCACCATTTTTTGTTCTTCTAAACAGCAATTTCTTTTATTTATTTCACTGAAACAACAATTTTTCATTAAAACACAATATTTTGTTTTTGCTTTGATTTCTATACGCATATTATGATATACTTCCAAATTTTGATGTGAACGATTTAGTGAAACCAATAGAACTGCCTTTAATAAAATTGTAGCTGCACACATTTCAAATTTTTAGTACTATTTTTTTTTCTTCTTTAATGATAGAATCGTCCGAGCCAATAAATAATCATTGGCGCATTGTATAAGACAAAAATGTCTATACAAAATTAACGGCATTAAAATATTCAAAGATTTAGCCACTATGCGTTAAGTTTGATCATAAAACACTCACAGAAAATAGATACAGAAAATTAATAACACAATGCTAAAATAGGTCTAAGCACTTTATTAAGTAAACTAGTTCAACCACCCTACGTTATCTGGGCCCGTGATAAAAAAATTCAATAAATAATGAATAAATAAATAGCAGGGAACAAAATTTCTATATTGGGCTAAAACATTAAAACCGGATTCCTTTTACGGATGTCGAAAAATCACCAACGATGTAACTTCTGACATTTAGATATATTAAATTTTCAATTCTGACCAATAATTTCCGAGGAAGACGAAATACATATACCCTCCCCTTCTTCTAAGAGTGACCCCGCACGCATATATCTCTATTTACATATAATATCAACGCTAATATCAATATATACCATCCATATCCACGCGAAAAGGAAAAAAAAATCCCTATTCAATCTGAGGCCCATTTCTAAAGCGCCAAACCAAAAAACAATAAAAATCCCAGGAGCACACGCAAAAGCGATCGCATGCATAATTTAGACTCTGTATAATGATCTCGTTCAGAATGTTATTTCCTAGTTCTCTTCGTTGAATGTATGTTTTCCGGCGGATGCGCACAAATGACCTCCCCCTCCCCCCCAAAAAAAAAATGTTTTAAAGCGGAGAGAGAGAGAAAAAAAAATGTCTTGCGAATTCGTGAAAGGAGTTCCAGAGGTGACTTCCAGAATTTTTATTTATTTATTTTTTGAAATAGTAAATATTAATATTTCTTAAAAATAGAGACATCGTTAGCAAGGAGAAGGCACTATCTAAAAGTAGGTAATTAGTTTTTGTAGGTTGTTCATCAAAACAGATGCAGAATTTTGAAAAATGCAGAAAAATCACTGAAACAGCTCTCCAAAAAATGTTTAAAGGGTTAATATTGATATTTATTCGAACGCATTACATCGTTCGAAAGAAATAAGTACATACATATAGTCTAATAGTTTTCGTTTTCTCCTATTTCAAGCAGTTAACCCGATGCGGGATTTGAAACACTAGGGTACAAGAAAGCAAGAAAACGACGTTTTGAAAATAATTTTTTGAAAGGATATTGATCTTCCATATACTGATATACTTTTTAACGGATTGCACCGCTAGAAACCTTAAAGTACGAAATTTAAGCATGTATTTTTCATTTTATCATATTTCGAATAGTTAAGCTGATGCGCACTGAGAAGTCGCGAAAAAAATTTGCGTTTACCGATTGTTGGTACTTCATTTGAGGGACGGGGAAACATAGCTTCTACTTTTCACGCTATTTTGTGATGTTCATTATGGTTTTTAATCAATCAGAAAATCCAAAAAATGACTTCGAGGTACATACCTACAGACGTAGAGCTACTAAATATTGTAGCTCCACGTGCAGCGGTCTTTTTCAGAACACAACAGACAGACAGTCAGTCAGTCAATCGAACAAACTTCTGCCCTTATTACCGTATTTACCCGTGTATAACGCGCACCCCGTATTTTAGAAGAAAATATGGCGATTTTTTTTATCTCGTATATAACGCGCACCATAAATGTCACATGCATGTGAATGATTGACCAAATTAATTTCAGTAAAGAAAGTCGAAACAAATGTTACGTCATGCCGGGAAAGAAGCCGAAAATCTGTTTGGACTTCGGGTAGAGAGTGAGTGACAGGGGGTAGGAGTGAATGAGGTATCATTCTGTTGTGGCGTTCTCGTTTATCAAAATGCTTGAGAGCGTTTTTTGACAACGTGCGAGTACGATGGAAAAACGATGTAGTTATATTGAGACATTTAAGTTGAAATTAGTTCAGTATGCAAAATAAAATGGTAATCGCGCTTCAAGTCGGCAGTTCAGCGTTGGTGAGTAAAGTATGCCTGTGTGGCAGAATATGGAAGAAAATCTGAAAAAGCACCATCCAAAAGCGTGCTTTTCGGGGTAAATCGTGAAAATATACGCAAGAGAAGCAGCAGCTTTTATCTCATGCATTGAATTTGCGGCTTTCTGGGTACTCAGTCTCGGCGGAACTGCTGATGTTCGAGGTTTGTAAAATAGCTAGAAAAATGAATATTCCAAGAGAAGATTTCAAGGGGAGTTATGGCTGGGCGCGACTCTTTATAATCCGTAACAATTTCTCTATCAGGAGCAGAACAACGCTATCTCATAATACGAAGAACGCTGCCGGAAGAATACGAAGAACAACGTACCAAGTTCTTCCACAACGTTATGAGGTTACGAAAACAAAAGGGATATCAGATGTCGCAAATCGACAATGCAGATTAAACTTCATTGTGGTTTGATATGCCAGAAGCCACAACCGTTCATCCCGTAGGAGATAGGAGCGTTCAAGTGTGCACAACAGGAGCAGATAAGCAATGATGAACCGTTATGCTGGACATTACGGCTGACGGCCGCAAGTGAACAGCATAAGTGATTTTTAAACTTACAACTATCCCAAAAGAATCTTTTCCAGTCGGCATAATTGTAAGAGCACGGGAAAAAGGGTGGATGACTGATGAGCTCATGAAAGATGGGATTAATGTTGTGTGAGAACGTCGGCTAGGTGCTTTGCCTCAGACATCGATGCTGGTCCTGGACAGCTTCCGTGGACACACGACGCCTGGATTAAAAGCGGAAATTCGTCGCTGAAGTGATTTGGTTGTGATATCAGGTGGTATGACGAAAGTGCTGCAGCCCTTAGATGTTATCATTAACGGACCATTTAATTTTGAATTTCGGCATGCCTGCAATCGGTGTATGACAACAACGCATTACAACTGCAATCCAAGCTGGAGAGTGAATCGTGCATCACTCCCAACTGTATGTGAGTGGATATGTGAAATTTGGAATTCCATCTCATCCGAGATGATAATAAAGAGCTTCAAAGAGACTAGAATTCCCAATCAGATGGATGAAACTGAAGACGATATGATTTAAGAGGATATTGACTGTTCCACTGATGACGAGGATATCAGCAGTAGCGTCAATGATAATTGCTAATTTGCTGTTGTATTAAAAAGTGCAGGGAGTGAATTAAAGATGCAGCAATACTTCTATTAAGTAAGATTGTTCCACTTTTAATTTCTTTTTTGAATACATTTCTTGATTCATATGTATATCATGTGATTACATCCATCAGTAAAAAATTAGTTCGTGTATAACGCGCACCTAAGGTTTTTTCCCTAAATTTTTGAAAAAAGTTCGCGTTATACACGAGTAAATAGGGTATTGTAGATTCAACAGTGCAACAACTTGCAGATAAAGAATACTGTTTTACAACAGATGTATAATTTTCAGCCACTGACTTAAATAATAATTCTTGGCACGAGTGCCGCATACATTATCGAATATTTTTCCAATAATGGATTCCAAAAGAAATTCGGAGCAGGCCCAAGGGCGGATCTCGGCAGAAATTCCATTTCGGAAGACGATGATTTTATGCACCATAGAAAGCAAATGGATGATCAATAAGTCTTCTGAATGATGGGAAAACTGGCTGATCAACTACACCAAATTAGAGAGGCCATACGTCGCCACCTATTTATTTCTGGTCATTTTATCCAGTGTGACTATAGTGCATGTATAAGATGTAATCTACTTCAAACTCAAATTTTGTGTCTGAAGATTTCAGACATCAAAAAGATAAAAGGGCGAAATTAATAATTAAAAAGTTATAATTTATAAATTTTGGAAAAATATATATATTGAGAAATTAAAAGTTTTGTGCGCGTGGTTACTAATAACCTTCCCCAACATAACTTATTGTTAATATAATTCTGCCAGAACTTAAAAAATATAGTTATTTTAATTACTAAATGACAATAAATAAAAGTATTTTTTAATGTAAGCATCTAAAAATGCTCACCGTTCAAAACTGAAAAGTCGTAAGTTAAATCTTTTCCATCTTTTACCTTAAAAATTCACTTTATTTTGAAATGATTTCTGATTTGTTTTTGCTTTATCTTTTCAGGTATGAGTGCAATTTAACTTTCATAAAGTACCATATTTGCATCTTTACGCATTATGACTGATCATATTCCATTCATCATTAAGTAATGTATTCAATACTATGATAATTTCTTGTCACATTTTCGAGACTCTTGAACCTGTGATTAATGTTAGAAAATCGAGAGCGCTTATCTGAAAGCAAACTCCTATGGCAGAATAAATAGATCTGTGAGTATAAATTTACGTTAATGCGAAGATATGGCTTAGGATTCTTTATAGTAAAACTTTTGTTTAAAAATTTTTGGTGTTCTTATTGTATGGTTAACGTTGAAAAAAGCAGTATTTTTTTATATTTCAAATAAATTTACATATTAATGTTATTTGAATGTTTATTTTTAGTAAAATATCTTCATTTATTAATCATTTTCCTTGAAAATTAAAATGTTCGTTATATTCTGCTCATTATAGCTGTCTATTACATATCTGTTTTTACCTGACCGATTTTAACATATTTATCAGAGGCTCGATTTTGTAATAATCTCCAGAAATGTTTTATAGCAATTCATTTAAAATTATAAGAATACAGGTTTTCTTAAGAGGTTTTCAGAAAATATTTTGCATAGTCACATGTTAAATGCTATCTTCTAATTTTTATCTTAAAAAAATATATTTTACAGGATTTTAAATTTGTTTGCTTTATCGTTTCATCATGAAGGATGCAATTTATGTTCCATAATGCACTGCATTTGCATATGTAAGCATTATGAATGGTTACATTCCATTCATCATTAAGTAATATCTTCAATACTATGATAATTTAGTTTAAAATTTTCGATTCGCTTGACCTTGTGATTAGTGTTTGAAAATCGAGAACGGTTATCTGAAAGAAAATTCCTGTAACTGGATAAATAGAACTGCACATAGAATTTTACGTACGTATGGCTTAGGGATTTTATAATAAAATGTCCTTTAACAAATGCTGATGTATGCGTATCATGATTTCAGTAGTAATTTTTTTTTCAATTGCAGTTTTTATGCAAAAGTTTATATATTTTTTAAATTTTTATTTTAAAAAAATTAGGTAAAATTATTTTAAAATAGCTAATTATTTTCTATTAAAAAAGCCATTTTCACTGTGATAGAAATGTAACCGATGTAAGAAGTTACCAATGAAAAATTTGACTTTGTGTGACGTCTTGCTGTAAAAGAAAAGTTTACAGTTTTTTATTTGGAAACATGGTAAACTAGCAAAATTTCGTTCTTTACAGAGTCATGCGTTAAATCTTCTCTAAACTTTACCTTTAGAAATCTAATTTATTTTAATTTCTTTCTTTTGTACGTCTATTTATTTCATGTGTAATGCAATTAATCTTTCATAATGTTCTTTATGCATTATAAATTATCATATTCCATTCAACATTAAATAATGTATTCAATACTATGATAATTTATTGTCACATTTTCGAGACGCTTGAATCTTTGAAATCTTTGATTAATAGTGGAATAATTAGAGCTCTTATCTGAAGGTAAACTCGTATGACAGAATAAATAAGATCTGCGCGTATACATTTATTTTGATACAAAAGTGTGACTCAGGATACTTTACAGTAAAAATTTAGTTTAACCTTTTTTTGTGTATGTATATCAAAATTTCTATAATGAAAATAAATTTTGTAAAAAATAAAATAATCAACTATATTGCAATGCTTAAAATAACATAAAAAAATTATTGAAATATTTATTTTTCCTTTTAATTTTCCATATATTAAACAATTTCGTTCTATTCAAAATGTTTTACACAGTTATTAGAAATTTGCTTGTATGAGATAGATTGTAGCAGTTTGATCATATGCTCGATTTTGTAGCAATCGCTTGTATATTTAGTATAAGTTAATTTAAACACTTGTGCTGGAAAGTCTTTTAACGCGGGTCGAGATATTTTTGTGTATTAGATGTACAGCTTCCAAGTCTCGTACCACTATTTTTTTAATAATAATCTTCGTCTTATTTAGTGACATAATTTATTTCACTAAAAAAATGTAGATTACAATAAAGCAAATTTGTACAAGACTTTGCAGCTATGCAAGAAATTACGTGCGTGTCAGGTATTTCCAGCGCAATCGGTTAGTTTTTTAAAATACGGGTTTAGAGTTTTAGAGTTCATCAAAGCAAAAATATAGTCCCGAATTGAAAATATTCCGTACATACATGTATTAATAATTATATTATAATTATGTAATGATTATATTATTCAATACATAAATTCCCTAAAAATAAATTCCCTAGCGACCGTAGTTTTACAGAATTTTTTTACATCGTTCTTTCATTGCCATAACTTCAATCTTCAACATTTTTTACCTTACGAAATCATATCATATTTAAGCGATTTAAATTTATTTTGGTTTATCTTTTCATGAACAGTGCAATTTATCTTTCATCATGCATCTGTGCACTTTATGAAAGATCATGTTCCATTCATCATTAACTAATATATTCAATACTATGGTAATTTATTGTCACATTTTCGAGACGGTTGAATCTTTGATTAATGTTGGAATAATGCGAGCACTTATCTGAAGATTAACTTACACGGCAAAATAAATAGATCTGTCCGTATAAATTTACTTTGATGCGAAAGTATGGGTCAGAGTTATTAATACTGAAATTTTTAGTTTACTTTTTTTCCGTATATCTACATTATAGTTCCCGTTGAAGGAATAAATTTTGTTAAAAAAACAAACAAAAAAAAAAAAAAACAATCAAAAGACAATTTAGTTACAAATATTTTTCCTAAAAATATTATAAATATTATTTATTTTTAATGAGAATTTTCCATTTATTAACGATTTTCATTCAAATCAAAATGTTTTACTCTACTATTAGAAATTTGCTTGTATGAGAGAGATTGTAGCAGTTTGATCATATGCTTGATTTCGTAGCAATCACAATAAATAATGCACAAATCTTCTACATCTTGTACCGAATGAAATGATATCATTTTAAACTTTTTTTTTTTAATGAAGAGTTTGATTTATCTTTCATCATGCACTGTATTTGCATCTGTACAGATTATGAATGATCATATTCCATTTATCACTAAGTAATGTATTCAGTAATATAATAATTTCTTGACACATATTCGAGACGCTGGAGCTTTTACTTAATCTCAGAATATAGAGAAATCTTATCTGAAAGCAATTCTATGCATATGAAATTATGCATAGAATTGAACCAAACTTCGTATATAATGAACCAAACTTCGTATTTTTAACACTTTCCAACCTAGTTGAAAAGTGTTTATGACTTCGGTTTGTCTGGCCGTATGGCCGTCTGCCGTCTATCCGTGCTCTAACTCCCGTAAATATGCTCGGATTGCCCTGGAATTTTTATATGTTATTGTCGTCATCAATAGCATGTTCCCTATTTCAACTGAAGTGTGTAGCACTTATAGTTTTTTTACAGGGACACTCAAAAGAATTCTGTTACATTACGGTCTATGGGGAAAAATCATTTGTGGTTTATTTTAATGATGTTACACAATTTCTAACACATTGTAATTGATATACATCACTAAGGTGCATTACAAGAAGCTTAATATAGAATAGGGTGTGCATAGCACTTATAGTTCTTTTACAGGGACAGTCAAAAGAATTCCGTTACATTACGTCTATGGAGAAAAATCGTTTGCGGTTTAATTAAATAATGTTTCACTATTTTAAACGCATTGAAATTTATATATATCACTAAGGTGCATTACAAGAGGCTTACTACAGAATATTGTGTGTATAGCAGTCATCGTTCATTTACAGGGACACACAAAAGAATTCTCTACTGTCTGTTAACAGTAATTCCTCGAAGTGCGTTTTAAGTTGCTGAACGCGATTTTAAATTTAACTCACTTTTTGTCTATTACTTGGTGTGTATAAATTCTGTAGATCATATACAGGGCATCACAAAAGTTCGCGAACACATTTCCGTTTACTGACAGAAACTCCAGAAGGATAATTTTAAACTGTGCTACGCGTTTCCTAACTAAACTAAAATTTAGCATCCTATGTATACAAATCTATAGATCATATACAGGGCTGAATAAAAGTCTTCGGATATTTTTCCGAATATTGTATATGTTGGAAATTCCTGAAATTACGTTTTTAAATACGTTATGCGTTTTCCAAATTGTTTACTGAGATGTTGTCTTTCAGCTTATTAAACGGCAATGATTCGTAAAATTATTTTGGAAGCGTTGGAAAGTGTTACATAATCTATGCTTGACGCATGATTTTTCGTTCTTGTTGACTATGGCTATGGGGTTCCAGTTGAAATTGTGGATATTCTCCGGAAGGGAGCTCTGTGATAGTAATGTTTGCGTGATTTTTACGACTTTTGGCAGTTTAAGTGAGCAAGTTATGAATATTTTTCAACAACATTTTATATTAAGCTACAATATAATATGCCGAGGTTTGGATACAATTTTGTAGAAATTCGGTCAGAAAGTGGCGCTGTGATACCGAATTTTATTCGATTTTAAGTACGGGCGTGGCAGCTGTTAAAATAAAACGTATTAAATCACCTATTTGTCCAATCTAGGTTTAATTTGAATATTTCTAATAAGTCAATAATTTTCACGTTTTTTTCATATATTACCCGTGATTAGACCCGCATTACGAAATGTTTTCCGCCCCTCCCCACTTCTCCACGGTTTTAAACGGTTTAAAAAGTATATATTGACAAAATACTTGAAGTGTAAAAAAAACAAATAAATAACACATATGTTATCTATTATTTTTTCCCTGCGTTTTCTGATTTGTAACAGTTTAACAACTTTTCATGCCCTCGCCCCCCCCCCCTCACAACACCCCCCTGCGTTACACCAGTTAAATTTCTGAGAATTTGTTTTTAATCAGTTAACTGTCCTACATATGTTTATAGGGATTAAATATCGCTTCTTTAATTTCAAATTTTTATAATATATTTTTTCAAAGTTCTTTTTGTGTCTTTCATTAAGTGAATTTGATAATTTTTCGGTGTACTAGAGTTTATTATTTAAGCATACATGTACCTCATTCAATTTTTCAATTCATAAATGATTTGTATATAAGGTAAGTGATCCAAAAGTGGCCATAGTTAAGCTTTTGGGATGCATTAGTACTATCTGGTTGGGTGTGTGTGGCTGAATTTTCGCTTGTAAAGTTTTGCACTTATCTCTAACACACATCGAGTATACTTTTCTTTGTAAAATAAAAAATAATTACTTTTACAATACAATTTCAAAATTGTAGCTTGTAGACCCCTTTGGCGCATAGTGCTTCAAGCGTGGCCAACGTATTGAAATAATGTGAAAAAACACTCGGCTAATTATTTTGTTGGATGCATTATTACTATCTGGTTGGTTGTGTGTGGCTCAATTTTCGCTTGTAAAGTTTTACACTTATCTCTAACACACATCGAGTATACTTTTCTTTGTAAAAAAAAAAAAAAATTACTTTTACAATACAATTTCAAAATTGTAGCTTGTGGACCCCCTTTGGCGCATAGTGTTCCAAAGGTGGTCAACGTATTGAAATCACTTTTCAAATGTGGAAAAACACTCGGGAAATTATTTTGCTTACTATTATGCTCTGATTATCCTTTCTTTCTTTTGATATATTTCGCGTTTTTTCTTCTTAATCTTCTTATCTTATGACACAAAAAGACCTTGAAGCACTTTTTGTGCAAGGTAGTTCAGGGAATTTTTTTCTGGGAGTCACTGACTTCTTTTGAGTGATCTCTGGACTTAACAATAAAGGGTAATAAGTTTTTTCAGATATTTATGTAGAAATTTTGAAAATCACCCTTACTACACTGATTTCCACATTTGTTTGCTAAGGTGGCCACCTTGGGAACATGCGTATGGTCGCCATTTGTATGACGTAAAAGTATTAATCTGATAAATTTCTTAAAATTAAAGTAAAGGTGGTTAAAGATAAAGGAATAAGCTTTCATAAAACGTATCATAAAGAATTTAAACACGTGTAAATTACAATATTGTCTTACCTGGAAATTAGGACTGCTACTCAAAAGTGAAATCACTGCATAAAATGTCGGATGATAAAGGTGATATCTTTAATCTCAGCCACGTGCACTTCAGATACATGATTGACAATGAAGTAGCACCATTTTGTTATTAAAAATTAAATTAATTCTACTTTTGAGGGGTGGGCTACTTTAGGTACACTGGCCAACTTTGGTTCACCCACCTTATACTTTTTAGCTTATTTTCTTGCTTTGATTTAATTAATTAATTTAGCTTATTTAAATGGTTTTGTATGTTTTCCCAAATTAAATAACATTTTTGCAGTATGATTCTATTTTACATTTCTTTCCATTTTCCATGGAACTTTACCTAAAATATTATCTTTTGATTCTGAAACTTATTACTCAACAGATAAAGATTTTTTTTTTCATTATATAAATTGACTTCAATATTGTTTCAAAATAATCTTATCGCGTCTTCTGACACTTCATTTTCCGCAATTTCTCTAAATTTAATTAACTGAATGTCTTCTTCACTCATTTTCCCAATTGCTAAATTATTCAATGCTCGGGTAAACTGAGATTAATTTTTTGCCTAATGATTTTACTCGGTTCATAGAAATAAAATTCATTCTAGATATTATTAAAATCAAATAAATCAGTGAATTCAATTAATTTAGAACTTTTATAAATAAGTTTCTCCATATTAGGAGATAACCGAAGTCCACTAATATGAAAGAAACAAAAAAATTTAAAAATCGTTTAAAAAATAGAACAAGGAAAAATAATTGATGAAATAAAGCAAAATTTTACAGCAATCATTTACAAAAATCCAACAGTGCAACAACAATAATAATAATAAAAAATACACTTTTTGAAGTATTAGCATATATGATATAGATGGAAGTTTTGAGATTGATCGCTTCGGACTAGTTACCTTTAGAAATCAAATCAGTTTTAAACCACTTTTATTTTGTTTGTTGCCTGTAGAATGTAATTAATCTTTCATAATGTATTTTTTAAGCATTATGAATGATCATATTCCATTCATCATTAATAAATGTATTCAGTAATATGATAATTTCTTGTCACATTTTCGAGACGCTTTAGCCTTTGATTATTATTGAAAAATCCGAAATACTTATCTGAAGGTTAACTATTGTAATAGTATATAATTGAACGCTGTAGGAGAGATATGGGTTAGGGTTTTTAGTATAAAATTTTAGTTTAATATTTTTTTATGTCTGCATATTTTAGTTCCTGTGTAAAGAATAAATTATTTTCATATTATTTTAATTTGTAAACTTTTTGTAATGTTTTAGGTAAATTATAAAATATTTTTTATGAAAATGTATTTTTAGAGGAAATTTTCCTTTTATTATAAATTTTCTCTGTGGTCGAAATATCAACGTTGTACGCAGTTGTCGATGAGAACTTTAATTTTCTGTGACAGTCTGTAACAGTTAAATCATATGTTTAATTTCGTAATGATTGTAACGTAGCAATCACGTGTAATAGGGACTCATTCAACACTAACGGAAGTAAAGTTTTGAAATTATTTTAAATTATTCATGTTTACAAAATCGCACTTCTTACATGATTTCATTAGATATTTTTTCTAGTAAATGCTTTTGTAAAATAGAAAACATGCACCATGTTCATTGTTTTTATTATCGCATTGCTTGTTGTTATGCCTTTAAAATGCATCACGCAACTGATACGTAATTTTGTGTATTTAACCGTTAAATATATCACTCATCTTACGATATACTCATTTTGTTCTGACAAACGCCTTTTGAATCTCTTAATGCCCTATCAGATTAGACATTAGCTTAGCTTTACGGACTACGTTTCCCCGCTAAATATATAACTCATCCAATACGATGTTCTCATTTTGTTCCAATAAAACTATATCGAATTTCTTAAATCCCTGTCAGATTGCGAATCGTTAAATATATCACTCATCTAATGCGTTATTCTAATTTTGTTCTCATGAGCAGGGCAGACCGAGCTATGCCTGGCCAAAATTAGCTTTCAGTTCAACTCGATATGTTTTTCTTTCTCTATTATTACTATAATGCCTTTTATTTTATAAAAATAGCTTGACCCATAATGACCTATAATCAAAATTACCCACTAATCAAATGTTCTGGAATATGTGACCAATCCCAATTGTCTTCTCGTGCCCAAAACCCGTGGGATATAAAATTTAGTCAAAATAGTCTGAACCATTTTTTTAGATAAAATTAGCTTTAACCACAGTGACCCCAAAAATGACCCACTAATCGGATTTTCTCGAGCATATGATCTAGCCCTATGATTTTCTCGTGCCTAAAAACCGTAGGATACAAATTTTAGTTAAAATCCTCTGAGCCGTTTTTAAGATAAGAATAGCTTGACCCATAATGACCCATGACCAAAATGACACACTAATCGGATTTTCTCGAGCATGTGACCTAGCCCAATAATTTTTCTTGCTTAAAAAACGTAGGATACAAAATTTAGTTAAAATCCTCTGAGCCGTTTTTAAGATAAGAATAGCTTGATCGATAATGACCCATGACCAAAATGACCCACTAATGATTTTTTCGAACATATGACCTAGCCCAATAGTCTTCTCGTGCCCGAAAACCACAGGATACAAAATTTAGTCTAAATAGTCTGAGCCGTTTTTTAGATAAAATTAGCTTGACCCGCGTTGACCCAAAAATGACCCACTTATGAAAAGTTCTTTTACATGTGACCCAGCCCAATAGTCTTCTCGTGCTCAAAAATGATAGGATACAAAATTTAGTCAAAATCGTATGAACCTTTTTTCAAATACAATTAGCTTGACCCTGACCCATTGTGATCCAAAATGACCCCCTAATTGAATTTTCTCGAACATGTAACCTAGCCCAATGGTTTTCTGGTGCCCTAAAACGGTTTTATACAAAATTTCGTCAAAATCGTTAAAGCCGTTTTTAAGATAAAATTTGCATATATATATATATATATATATATATATATATATATATATATATATATATATATATATATATATATAACCACACACATACAAGATTTGCTCGTATTGGAATATATGATATGATAAAAGTATATCAAATCTCTTAAATCTCTAATTTATTAGGCATCGTTAAATATATCACTCATCTAATACGATATTTTGTTCTCATAAATGTATATCGAATCTCTTAAATTCCGATCAGATTAGACGTTAGGCTAGCTTTAATCTCTATATGAATATTTTCTTTAAACAAGAAGAGTAAATAAGAGAACGAATGATTATTAATTACTTTACAGAATAATTCACATAACTGGGTAAAATACCAATCAGACTACAAGATTCAACTATTATGTACGAAACCTTAAGCGCTATGGCAACCATTTTATATTCCACAATCAATAGCTTCCGCTGATATGTTATTTATCGCTTAAGAGGCTACTACTAAAGTGAAAACACCCGCTCGCTAATGATAATCTTATAGGAGCAATTTTATTTTAAATATTTCGTTTGCATTTCAATATTTTTAAATGACTTTTTTTGCATTTAATAACTGAGATCGATCTCTACAAAAGCCATTTTCTATTTTTTCTATTTTGTTTATAGGTTTTATTTTATTGGGATAATTTTATTTTCGGAACCGGTTTCGATAATGAAAACATCCTCATAAAAAAACAGAATCGAAAAAATAATTATCGGCGATCGTAGAGTTCGACCTCAGCTATTCATTGCAAAAGAAAAAAAATATATTTAAAAATATTGAAATGCAAACGAGATATTTTAAACAATTTCAAAAACAATGTGTTTTCGCGTGAGTGAAGTAGCTTCTTAAGTAGAGTATTGAAGCATTTCTCACTTGTAGTGGCAAAAGTTGTAAGTAATGCTTCATACACGATAGATACCCTTATCACAGATAATTTTTCCAAACAGCTGCAGATCAAGATTTGTATTGAGCTTAAAAAAATTACTCAAACAGCAAGTGTAATTGTGATTTTATGCGTTACTAAAATTTTGGTTTGAGAAATTTAATTACTTATCTTTCACTTTTCTATGCAGAAATGAATGAATGATTATTATCTGTATTCAAACATTATCAATATAATCTCCCAATCTGATGAAGTTTTAGGCACAAAAACTACCATGTCTTCTTTTCTTGAATTTATAAGAATGTGGATTTTGTATCTCGTTTAGGAGAATCAATTTCAAGCAATATTTTATGCGTTATTGATTAATTAAAATGCAAATGGTGCATAAAAGGAAAGTACGCAAATGATTTGCAAGATGACATTCAGAATTATTGCTCGTAACTCAAATGATTTTCTTCATGCTCCGGTTCATTTCTTTAATGCAAACTTAGAGGATAAAACTTTTCTTAAATATATTCTCCGCTCGCTATTTTAAATTTTAAATTTGAGGTAATATTTTACAGCGAATAATATATAAGCAATTTCGCTAATAAAATCAAACTATTTTACAAACCAAAAGAGGCATTCATACGTTGATTTGTATCATTATAAACTTTATAACGTAATTATAAATGGTCAGCCAAGATTTGTTTACCTGTCTATTGTGTGATTCTACATACATTGTTGTTAATAAACATAACTCGCTGAATAATCACATCGAAATATTGGTTTGGTACAATGGATATTGATACACATTTGTTTAGTTTTGGAACACTGGAAGGGTTTGTTCAATATAGAATGAAAAAAAATGGAAAATGCAATTATGAGCCTGGACGACTTCAGATTTAAAGCACTTTTAATTTCTGTAAGTTTTTCTGTACATCCATGCTATTATAAGGATTAGTGAAACGAAAGATCTATCCTTGTTCTTTATAAAATTTATTGTTTATTTTAATGAATTCATGAAACATAGATATTTACAAAGCTGTATTAAAAGTTCCGAATGCTGTTTCCATTATAACCTGTATTATTATTTTACCATTGGACCCGTGCCAGGATTTCACAGTCTAATATTTTTTAGCAATATCTAATATTTTTTAGATGCAGGTCTAAAATTCTAATGAAAAATTAAGGATAAAATATCTGCAAAAATCCTTAGTCAAGCCAGAAAATCATATCATTTATTTCATCAAACTTACAGTAAAACTGATCGAAGATAGGAAAAGGCATGCGTGTGGAAATAAAAATAACAGTCCTATTTTAACTGCATTAGAAGATGACATCTGATTCGTAAAAAACATGGAACAAAGAAAAATAAATCGAATGCATATAAAACACAATTTAATCTAATACAACAAAACATACCTTTTAGACTACACGTGAAAAACCAATGCTTCGATCGATGGATGATGTAGCATTTCAATTCCAATTTTGCTTTTTAAGCATAAATATAAAATAAACCCGTGCGGAGAAATTACGCTTTATATTTTTTGTACTCTTTATTTTTTATAATCACTGTTGAGCTTGATATAATGCAGTACTTTATTTTTGTGACAACATTGATTTGAGAAAAATCTGTCATTTTATTTATGAAAACAATGTTAATGTAATTTTTAATTAACTGCAACTTTTAATTTAAAAAAATATGTTTTAACGAAATGTGAGTATTTTCTGTCAGAATCCGATTAAAAAATCTTTCGAATGATACCTCATTCATTGTTGTGTGTTTTGTAAATGCATAGTAAGGGAAGTTAACAACATAAATAATAGATATATGATTTTTCCTCAACACTTTTGCAACGTATGTATTTCATTGAAAATAAAATATTCAGTGGAAATTGTTAAAAAATATATCTATTTAAAACGGAATTAAACGTTTTTTACCATCATTAATATTATCTTTTTTCCTGTCACTGAAGTACTTTAATTAAATTTCAAATTTCATTGCAAAAGATAAGTTTAAATACTCTGAAAGGGTCACAAAAGTACTCATAAAACTTAATAAATGTTAAGAATTCTAAGCACTTTCAGACGTAAATTTTCATAATTACGGTCATTTTGAAGAAGGTGGATTTTAAATGTTTGTTTAAATATCTAGATAGTTATTGTTAAATTCGAAAATGAATAGCATCATTAAAATGCATAGTCATGAAAACAAAAATATATACACTGTACTATTAATCCCATCGCAAATAATAGTATATATATATAAAACTGGGGCTTGGAAATAACATTCACTATTATTTAATATTTTTATTTTTAGACGTGATCTCCATATTACAATGAACACATAATTTCACTATTTTCAATAGTTACCACAAAATTTGACACAATAAAAATAGTATGCAGCAGGGATAGCTTTTTACATGGACGTGTCAAAACAATATCTCCCAACATTGTAACATACCAAAGTTTTTTATACAAAAATATTGCAGCATATGCTGCTTATGCGAAACATTGGTTAATCGTATCAGTTGCATTTATGCATGAATAACTAAGAACAAAAATTAAAGTGCGAGTTTTCTGTACATTGGAATCAGCTATTTCTTTAATGAAATTTTGATTCGGGAGAAAGTGACATACTGTAATACGAACAAAAAAAAATATTTTAGTAAATTTTAACTTTTATCATTAATGCAACATACAAGTTTCATAACAAAAGTATTAATAATTTAATAATGATATTTTTGATTTTGTACGTTAGATAAATAAGACTTTACCAGAAGGACCCGTGCGAAGCTTTCGCACTGCAATCTTTAAAATTATTTCCAGGTACGTTTTAGAACTAATTTTTAATTATCTGATTTGTTTTTAATCAAACAACGCGTTTTAACGAAATGTGGGTTTACTATGTCAGAAATTGTTCAAAAACTTTTCGAATGATATCTCATTCATCGTTATATGTTTTGTATGTGCGTAGAAAAAGGATGTTTGCAACAGAAATCATATATGTATGCTGATTGCTTGTGTATAAGAAAATTTGAATAAATTGCCAGAAAATTTGTTGCCAAATTTTCTTCTCTTGCCAAATTTATTTCTCTAGGTTGCCAAAGCACTGAATCAGACGTTTCAGGAATTCATATGAAAGCATTTTTTTTAGATTTTAGAAAACTGTTCCAGAAATGTCTTAAATACATAAATCCATATTTGGTACACCACTTTTTTGCAAGCCTATGGGAACTTAAACATGAGATTCCAAACTTTGTGGTACGACAGCCATTTAAGTGATCTCAGACTTAGCTGGCGTATTACAGCTTAATGAAATATTAAATAATAAATACTTACAATTTTTGTAAATCCTAATGAGCTGTATACCTAATTGCGGAAGATAATCCTTAAATTACGTAATCTACTGGTGTTCCGATACAGTACGCATATACACAGCCAAGATTAAACTAATAAAACAAATAAACAATAGGTGACGCACGCTTAAAAAAATAATAAAAATTCGATATTTTTTCAAAAAGTACGCGCAAGAAATAAATTAACAACCATATTTTAATTGCATTAAACGATCACGTCATCCGATAATGCAGTATTTTATTTTGATGGCAACACTGATTTGAGAAAACCTTTCATTTCATTTATGAAAAAACAATGCCGTGCCGATTTAATTTTCAATTATCAACAAATTTTAATCAAAAAACATGTTTTAGGAAAATTTCAGAAGCCTGTTCAAAATCCTCTCATATGGTATCTCATTCGTCGTTCTGCGTTTCGTATTTACTTAGAAAAAGGGATGTTGACAGGAGAAATAATATATATGATAACTGACTTATATTTCGTTATTTTTGGTATTACGCGTAGCAAAATGCAATCCAAGTGTTATTTATTTGCCAATGACTGCTTTACAAAATTCGTTTGAAGAAATAAAAATGTTTAGATTAATTTTTTAAAAAATGCATGTGAGAAACTCTGCATAGAACCACATAAAAATAATATTTTCTAAATGGGTTGTATTATGCAAAAATAATTTCATTATTTGTAATAGTCTGTACTTTATAAATAAAATTTTATTTACTGTAATTAAAAGAAAAAAGAATTTTAGCTATATAAAGATTATCAAATTCAAATTTTTCGTGTGCCAGAGAAACTGTCAAACGTGGAACCTCGGGAACGCACATTATAGTTTCTCAAGTCTTGTAGTATTCAATGAGCTTAAGGGATGTCTTCAGTGAAGTGTTGCTAAAAGATGCATTTATAATTGGATTTCAACAATCCCCGATAAAAAAATTTGCCTCATTCCCTGGCTTTTATTCTCCAAAGGTTATATGGTCATCAACAAAAGAAAAGGGAGTCTCAACAAAAGACAGAAGCGGTGATACACATGTCAGGGATCTCCTCCGCTTACCTATGACCTATAGACAAGCTTCTGAAGATTGACCAAATGAAAAAGAGCTGCTGACTACATTAAAGATACCGCTTAGCAAAAACGTGATCTGTTTGAATCTTGAAACCTTCTTTTCGAAATTCTCGTTTGAATTTTAATATTCTTAAACGATGTTTTTTGTATAGGATAGTTCAGGTCGATCTCTAATCATGCTATTTCTTACATTTTTGATTTTTGATGCAAATGATTTTTAATAAAGGTAGTTTGACTTTTGAAATCGGTTCCGGAAGTGAAAGTGCCTTTATTAAAAAAAATATATATATGTACCCAAAATCAGAAAACTAAAAAATGGCCGTATTACAGATTGACCTCAACTATCAGACGCAAAAAAAATCGTTTAAAAATATTTTAAATCAAACGAGAAATTTTAAAACAACCCCACCATGGTTATAACATTAGTTTGCTACTGTCTTCCCGTGAGTGAAGAGACGTGAGTGAATAGAAATGTTCGTGATGTTCTTACGAGTATTTCTGGAAATATTTAATATATAAAATTGAACTAAATTTGGGAACAGGATCAAATAAAATCCGTAACTGCAAGAATCCAATTTAATTCATATTTTATTAATATTTTTCAATAGGAAATATTATTAGTATATGAAGGACGTCAAATGAATCAATTAAATTTTTGAACAAACACTTGGGAGAGTTGTTACATTTAATAACAGTATTTAAGATATTAGTAGTGCTGATGGTTTTTGACTCAAATATTACTTGGTGCGATGAGCTGAAATTTTATAAAAATATTATTAGAAGTCCCTAAAAAGTAAATTCAGTTAAAATAATTACAAGTTATAATTCTGTTTTTCACTATTCATAATTCATATCATAACATTATTGAAATTAAGAAAAATATATATATTTGTTTTTGGGAGCTTAAATCGAATGTTCACATTAAAGAATAACCATGCTAAGATGCGCAATATTACTTTACTAACCATGCGCAATATTACTTTAGGTATAAAGTAATATTATATATAAATATATAGTTAATATATAAAGTAATACATTACACATAATAAATTTAACAAACGAAGGAAAAAGTTTGAACAATGTTAAATACAAATTTTGTATTGTTCCAAATGAATTGATATTGGGTATATTGTATGTAAACTTAAACATAACTTTTGTAAATATACTTTTTGAAATTAAAGAAAATGTTGCAATTAAATGTTTCTGTTCAAAGTTTGATAGTTTGTTCGAATATTTAAATGGTTCGCAATATTAGTACAAGAATGATTTTTATACAATTATTTGTGGCAAGATTACACGTGAATGTAAGGTGAAAGGAAGAAATCCATTTATTATTATTATTATTATTATTATTATTATTATTATTATTATGTTTGTTTTACTTTGACACAAATGTACTAGAAAATAATACATTATAGAGATTACAATAAAAATAATACATTATATTTTTTATGCAATTCTTTGCAAAAGCTGTTTGCTTTCAATAACTCTATTAGACTTACAATTGATTTATTACACAATTAATCAATAAACAATTTAAATAATATTTTAAAATTATATTTCAATGGGTCATTTCAACCACCATGTAAATACAAAGAAATAAGCATGTAGACAGGCAATCGAAAAACAAGTAGACATGCCGACAGTTATTATAGTTATGTGAAAAGGTGCTAGTTGTGGGAAATGTTATCCGATTTTGCTGGCATAATGTTGAACATCATCAGTAAAGCTCAAGGGTTCTTCAAATATTTGTTTCAAAAGCACACTTAAAATAGTTCATCCTCATACATGAACATTTCCTTTTTAACACTTTGCAACATAGCTGAAAACTATGAATTCAGGTTGTCTATGTCTGTCTGTCTTTCCGTGCTCTAACTCTCGTAAATATATTCGAAATATCATGCAACTTATATATGTTATTGAGGTTTACTATGGAATGTTTGGTATTGAAAATAAAGTGTTTAGCACTAATAGTTTATTTTTACAGGGACACTCAAAAGAATACCGTTACCTTGCGGTCTACGGGGAAAAATCATTTGAGGTTGATTTTAATGATGTCACACAGCTTCAAACATATTGAAATTGATATATATCACAGAGGTGTACTACAAGAGATTTACTATAGAATAGGGTGTGCATAACACTTATATGTCCTTTTCATGGACACTCATAAGATTTCCGTTACATTAAGGTTTATGGAGAAAAATCGTTTGCGGTTTATTTTAAGAATGTTTCACGATTTGAAACATATTGAAATGTATATATATCACTAAGGTCATTACAACAGGCTTACTATAGATTATTGTGTCTATAGCATTCATCATTCATTTACAGGGACACACAAAAGAATTCCGTACTCTCTATTAACAATAATTGCTGGAAGTGCTTTTTTAGTTGCTGAACGGGTTTTTAAATGTAACTCATTTTTTGTCTATTACTTGGTGTGTATAAATTATATAGATCATATACAGGCCAGCACAAAAAAATCTAGAAGGTTGATTTTCAAACTGTGTTACGCGTTTCCAAACTGAACTAAATTTAGCATTCTATGTATTACATATACAAATATATAGATCATATACAGGGATGCACAAAATAGTTATAATATTCTTCCGAAAATTGTTGGTATTTCTTGAAATTGAGTTTTTAAATATGTTATGCGTTTTCCAAAATGTTACTTAGATATCACCTTTCACCTTATGAAACGCTAAAGATTTGGAAGTGTCGGAAAGTGTTACATAACCTATGCTTGATGCATGATTTTTCGTTCCTGTGTTTTTGTCTGTGCATCATTTTTAACCGACTTCCAGCCTACGGGGATATACAATTCACTTCTGCATTTTTTTTATGTATGTCCCACAAAGCTTTTGAATGGGTGATCCAATATTAATAATTCACTGCATCTGTTGCAAAATGTGACTTTTGGTGGTGGTCTTATTCTAAATTCCCCATGATAAAAAAAAATTGGTACGTTTGTCCGTTTGTTCGCTTTCTTGTTTCGTTTTATTTTCCTTTCTAAGCTGCAACATTCGAACAAAATGGACAATCACTGCGAAATTTAAATGTGTTGTTATGGGACAAAGTAATACTTTAAATGTTTAAAATAGTCTATATATCGATATGATGTTTCTGCGGGGCAAACATTTTAATGCATGTATGTTTACTGTGCTTTAAAATGAGCGATATTGGCATTTAAAGTGACTGTAGATAACAATAAAAATTTGCCAAAACACCCTATTGTGACAAACCAGTGTCACGGAAATACGCCAACTGACATGCAAAAGGTAAATATAAGACGAATAATTTGAAAAGAAATCCCTTAAAGCCAGTTTAGTTTTTTCCCCCTTAAAAATTACTGGAAAATTATTTTAACAAATACGCCTTAACTTTGTACTTAAAAAAATATTTACAAAACATTTATCGAAAAAATTCTACTATGCTATGATGTTTAAAAATATATTTGTTGACTATCTATTAATACATGTTTTAAAATTGTATTCAAACAATTTTGAAAAATATTTTTCACGTGTTTCCTTTATTCTGTTTAACATCTCATGACGAAAATGTTTTATTTAAAGTACTTTGTTTAAAATGTATTTTATGTTCTTTAAATAAAACATGATGCGAAGTGAGAAATCGGTAAAATATATCAGACTTAATAAACATGTAATACAATTTAAGGATACTGTCTTTTTTTATATCCATAAATAAGGAAAATGTACAGAAGAGTTTTAGAAGAAATGTTTACTTAATAGAAGAAAATCCCTTTTTATTGCTTCAGATTCAACGTTTATGTAAATAGTTTTTAGTGTATCGTGAAATTATTGTATTTGCTTTCACCGATATGTCTCTATTTATCTACGAAAAACAAACTCCAGAAAAGTAAAACTATATTGGATATGCGTATAAATATAGTTTCTACTTAAATTGAGTAAATGACTAAGATATTTTGAAGAGTATGTTGTCACTATTGCAATGTCTTAGATAAGGGAGTAACTTTGTATAGTAATTAGATCCTAGGAATTTTTTTTTTTAATTGAGATATATAATTACTAAATATATTCATTAAATAAAATATAGAAAAAAATCATTTAAATCAGCAAGCTACATTTTAGGTGTAATGTTTGTCATAATATTAATTAAATCGTTTTTGGCATATTTTTACTTCATTACAATTTTGTTGATGTCGTAGTTATGTATTTTTTGCTTGTAACTGTTTGCAGTGTTAAATACAAAAGCATTAATGTAAAACCACATCACATTCTTGTCAGCATCACTTATATTTATTGACAAATTTTGGCACAGTCTTCGATTATGAAAAATTAGCCGAAAAGTTTAATGAATTTTTTTTTCTTATCTCGAAATCTTATATAATAGGATACATTCTTAATATATTTTTTTTATTTCTATATTGTGTTCGTTATGTCTGTGTGATTCGTTCTATGAATCTTTCAGTGGTAAAACTTGTCAAAACGGAAAATGTTTATAAAGCGATAATTTCGAGGTTCTGGCCAAAGAAATACCATACATAGACCACTGCATTATAGTTTTGTTTATGATTTATTTGTGGGTTTTTTTCAGTATTGCATACAGAGGTATTTTTAAATTCCATTCTTGGCAACACCGATTATGTTTATCACCAACACTTGTAGATATACATTTATTGTGAAAAATTAGCATCGAAATTTAAAGACATTTCCTTGTATATCTAAGAATCATAAATATTAGAATAAATTTTAAATATTTTCTTACATTTCTTACACGAACAATTTTCATTATTTGTGTATAATAATGTACTTTTACTGATAAAAACCGGCCTAAAGCAGAACTTTTCCGGTTCATCACGATTTTGTTGTCACAAGTTTTAATATAAAATGCAGGTCAATTTCTAATTTAATTTAATTTTTTTTACCCGTCTTACTTCACGTGGTTTCATCTATTCACTAATTCAAATGACAACCAATTCAGGGAATTATTTTCACCTAGTCTGTGAATGATTTCTTTCAAGGATTTATCTGGACAATCTGGTTACACGCTGCGTATTTCTTTATACCTATATAAATATTAATTCCTACTGGCTGGTTAAGGCATATACAAAAAAAAAAAAATACAGATTGAGGCTAAAAAAAATTTTTTTTATTATCCACTATAAAAAATCATGCATTATAGTGCTGAAATCGCCTATACTTTAACTTCATGTTACGTTATTTAGTAATGGAAAGTACTGATGCAACTGTAGCATCTATATGTATACAAGATAAATTATACTTATTATAATTTTACATAAAATAACAGCAATCCTATTTTTCCTATGAATTTTTGAAGTGGAAAATTTGAAACATACAATATGAAACAAATAATTTGAAACATATATATATATTTATAATTCTGAAACGACTTGATTCCTGTCTAATTACATTCAATATATATTATTATCTAGTTCAACATACAAAATATTTTTGCCATCTTTGGAATAGCTTTCGAAAATTCATTTGAGGCCAGGTACAGACAGATTTTTTTTTCTTAAAATCATTTTCATACAAATTTCTATTTTCAGTTATTTTTTCTATCTGAAAGTTTTCCAATTTTGTTTTGTCTTTAAATGCATTGATTGAAAATAATTTACACCCAGAGAAAAGTTTTGTTGGATCAACAAAAATTTGGTTGGCCCAATAAAACTTTCCGTTTAAATATGAGTCAATGGAAAATTTGTTTGAATCAACAAGAAAAATATTGTTGATTTTTTTTGCAATTCCAACAAAAAATTTTGTATCGTCGGCAAAAAAATGTTTTGTTAATTCAAGTAAAAATGTTCAATTATACTTGAATTAACAAAATTCTTTTGTTGAAAGTTTTCTCAAAATAAATATAATTATCTGTAGTTCTTTTCAGTTTTGGCAACAAAAACTTTTGTTTAAAGAACAATTGTTTTGTGTAATTTTAAGAATTTTCTTTGTTTTAACAACAAAAGGTTTTTGTTACATAAACAATTATAATATTTACTTTAAAATTATTTTTTTGTATTAGAACCAATCTAAACTTAATTATTTTTTCATTCATTTTCAGCAGTGAATTACGCCTGTAATCCTTGAACAATAGCAAGTGAATTGTTATCCTTTTTTTTTCAAGCGTAAACCTACATAGTGAACAACGTCCCAAGCTGGGAATCGAAACCCAAGCTGGGGTCCTCAGAATAACGATCTGAGACTCTAACCACTGGGCCAGAAGGAACGATATCCAAACTCGAAATTTCTCACTCTTGTATAGGTCGGACCGGCTGCAACCGCAGCACAAGATGGAAATGTCATCATGTGCACAAGGTCCGCTTAAGACATAAAATTAGGGGAAGCCCGACGTTACTCTGGGGCCCCCCTCTACCAATTGCTACTAAATCCATTTTTGTTATGCTGCAACAATTTGAAATTTTGCCATCAAAATTTCGAGTAAACAACAATTTAGAAAGAGCGAGCTTCTTAAATAAAAGTTTCGCAAGGAAAAAATGCATTTTTTAGCCTGATTGATTTTTTTTTTTTTTTTTTTTTTTTTGTAAAAAGTTGTTCTGAAAAGTAAATTTGGAGGTACCTTTGTATTTCTTTGGGTAAGCACGGGCTTCCCGGGACTATTCGGTAAATGGGCCCTGCATGAGCATGCAAATTTCTGCGGCAAACATGAGACGAAAATACAAAGCCCAGCATAAGGCAACATATAGTTAATTGTTAATTCATTTTCAGCAGTGAATTACGACTGTAAAAGGCAGGATAAAAATTCACTGGTTATTATTAAAGGATTACGGGCGTAATTCACTGCAGAAAATTAATTACAAATTAACTGTGTTGCCGTATACTGGGGCCTCAGAGCGCTATTCTGAGAACTCGGGTACGATTCACAGCTTGGGACATTTTTCACGCTTGAAAGAAAGTAGGATAAAAATTCACTGGTTATTATTTAAGAATTACAGGCGTAAATCACTGCTGAAAATGATTTAAAAATTAATCCGTGCATTAGTTCTTGAGATTTCGTTATAGTGAAAATCATGAAAAAAAAAATAACATAGCAGCGCCACCTGATGGGCTATTTACACCAAACGGAATGAGCTTCTATTTATGTCAAGGTCTAACTCAATCTGTATTTTGATGTAAATCAGTGTATTAGTTCTTGAGAAATCGCGAATCTATTGCAGAAATCGCGAAAATTGCAACATAGCAGCGCCACCTGTAGCGCGATTTACGCCAAAAACTAATCAGCACCAATTTATATCTGGAAGTAACTGAATATAAAATTTATTAAATTTCGTGCATTAGTTCTTGAAATAGAGCACCCTCAAAATTCTTATCACATACAGACAGACAGAGTCATAGACAGTCATTTTTTAAAAACAGTCAAATCGTATTCAGTACCTCCTAAAATCCGTCGAAAACCAGAAATTGAAAATTTTCACGACTCCAATACTTTCTTCTTGTAAAGATAGAAGAAATTAATAAATGGGATAGGGGGATTTTTAAAACTACCTTGGTCCGTCTCAATAAAAAAAGTTTTAATTATCCAAAAATTATGTTAATCCTTTAATTATACAGCTATATAAGTCAAAGAAATCAAGTTACGTGAGAGAGTTATGGCTACTATACAACAATTTAATTATTTTAAAAGCAACAAAATTTTGATGGAATTGCAAATTACAAAATTATGGTAAAATTTAAAAAAAAAAATTGTTAATTCAAGTAAAATTAGTGAAATTTTGTTAAAATTTTGTAAGAGTGTTAACAATATTTTTTTGTCAATGGAACAAAACCAACTTTTTACTTCATCTAAAATTTTTGCTTGAAACAACCAAAATGTACTCAACAAAACATGTTTTGTTGTTTTAATCAATTCCTTTTTCTGGGTGTAATAGAAATAAAGTAATTACGAATGCTTATTGGCGATCTATCAAATGTTTATTACAAAGCGGGCATATAAACAGGTGTTAGTAGTCAAAAATGCATTTTTACTTTAACTATCTTTATGATCGCATAAATCTATAAACAATTATGATTTTATGAGCATAATAAAACCTGTAAGAATTATAGTTGTTTAGATATTTATAATTAAATACTTAAATTTATCTTTGTTGAAATAGTAGTATTATATTTTCAATCAATCAGCAGGATTGGAATAAAAAATAATATAACTTTCAATAATAAATCTGAAAACGTTTTTATTCCAGACTAATAACGTGCAATGTATAATAAAAATATTGTTTAGTACAAAAAATAATATTTGACATTTTTTTGAACACATGTGGAAAATTCATGTCAATAAGTTGCTAGTAACACTTCAAAAGTTTAATTTTCTAAAAAAACAATATTCTACATTTTTTTTTTTTCGTTTTCATCTGGAATTTTTTCATTTATCTTAGTTCTAAAAGAATTAGATTTAAATAGTTGAAATGAAGTAAAGTAATTATGGATGTTTATTGGCGATGTATTAATTTTTACTTATTAGTTATAGGGGATATATTAACGGATGTTTCATAATCAAAATCTCATTTTCAATATCCCTTAGCTTCATTTATGCTCACATATATCTGCAATTAATTGTGGATTTTATGAGTATAAGAAAAAGAGCACAAATTACACCAATTTAGATGTTTATAATTAAATACATAACATAAGTTTCTTAAAAGAATTCCCAATACAACAAATAAAGAACGTTTGATATATTTGAAACATATTTTAAAGATACACATTATTTAGTAGATAGCGACATTTTATAATTTTCGTTTTTCAATCAAATCAATTTCATCAAAATTTTTGCTTTTCTCCTATTCTAGATAAAACTTTTTGGTTCTAAATGAATTTAATGAATTTAATGGAAGAAATATAATTAAGCGTGTTTGTTGGCGATATTTAATTTTATTTATTGGACGGGAGATGCTTTGTATACAAAATCTAAATAATTCACTCTCATTTATCTTTATTGATGAGACTCATATCACTAATTATGATTTTTTTACCAAAAACAAAAGAGTGTGAATTAATTAATTTTCGATATTTATAATTACATATCTAAATTTATTTAAATAAATATAAAATTATATTTTATAAAATTATCAGTAGGATTTGTGAAAATTTAGAAACACGACCAATAGTAATTCTGAAACCGTTTTCATTCAAGATAAACCATTTAGGAACTAAAGTTATTTATGAAATAAATATAAAACAACTACTTGCAATGTTATTTTTTAGACGCTTTATATATATATATATGTATATATATATATATATATATATATATATATATATATATATATATATATATTAGGTTTTACAGAAATACTTTTATAAAATAACTATCATAAAACAGTTATACAAAAATAACTTAGTGTAAGTAATAGATAATGTAATTATTTATCTTTATAATGATGATTTTGAATTATATTACATTTGAAAAGCACGCCATATGACGTGCTCCGTTATTAAATGGTTAATTGAATTCAGTGTACATATCAATCGTCTCAAGAACAACAAGCAAAATGCATCTGATTTCTATGAATGGATTTTCGAATATTGAGAACTTGTGCGTCTAAAATGATTTTATTTATTTTATTATTATTATTATTTTATGAAATTAATTTCATTCAATTTTCTCTTTTCTACAATTCTTTTCTACCTCAAAGTTTTCCATTTATCTTGATTCTAAATGACGTGAATTCAAATTAATTCAGTGGAAATAAAACTATTACAACTGTTTGTTGGAGATCTATTGTATTTAATTTATTGTGAAAAGGGGGATATACATAGATGTATACTTAGTATTTTGAAAAACATTTCTATACTCAGTCTGAATATTTATAAACATGTTCAAAAAGGATTCTGAAAAAAGACTTGATTCCTGATTAATTACATTTAATGTACAGTACATATTAACAATATTTTACAGTGCAACAAATAAAATATATTTGAGACATCTGAAACAAGTTTTGAAAATTCTTATTTTGTCGCTACGGCGGTCAGTGACATTTCATAATTATGTTCTTTTATAAAATCAATGCAAATTTCCTATTTTAAATGGTTTATTTTATTGTATCTGAATTTTTTTCATTTATCCTGTTTCTAGATGAATTGAATCTAAATAATTTAATAAAAGTAACGTAATGAAAAAAGTTTTGGGGGGATCACCTTAGACGTTATTTTTCGACAAAGGTCACGTAAATCGCGTCTTATTAATCAAAAACTCGTTTTTACTGTCCCTATCTTTATTTACGACTATACATAGATATAAATAACTAATTATGGATTTAATACGTACAGTAAAAAATACAAATTATATAAATTTTGATATTTATACTTAAATATCTTGATTATTTTTACCTAAAAGAATAGTAAACCAATACACTTTCTATCAATCAGCAACATTAGCAAAAAAATATTAATATTTTTCCTATAAAAATTTAGAAATACCTTCAACACTAATTCTAAAAACGAATTAATTCTTGACTAATTGCATTCAGTGTAATTTATTAAAATATTTACCTAGTACAATAAATAAAACACATTTCACATCTTCGTAAGAGATTTGACAAATTCCCTTTAAGTAGTTAGTGACTTTTTAATCTTCATTTTTTCATGAAATCAATATCATGCAAATTTCCTCTTTTACTTTATTCTATGTGAAACTTTTTCATTCATCTTCCTTCTAACTGAATTAAATTCAAATAATTTAATAGAAGAAAAGTAATTACGAATGTTTATTGGAAATATATTAAATGTTACTTGTTGGACAGAAGAGATATCGGATGCCTTGTTATCAAAAACTCATATTTTTTAACATATCTTTATTTATGACGACTACATTATAAATTATATGCTTAACATAAAAAGTGCATTCGATTAATTTGCTTTAAAATTTTGTATTTGATTTTTGTTGAATTTCAAATAGATAGTATATTTCCTTTTCCTAAAATTATAGTCATTTTATTTTGAGAGAAAATATTTATTTTTCACAACAAAGAAGCTTACGAAATAGATTAAATATAAGTGAGGTATTATATTTTGGATCGATTTTGATGTTTTTTGTGCAATGTTTCATAAATAAATTGAAAATAATATCCTGAATAGATTTTAGGTATATTACGGTTTGAATGTGATATAGAAAATAATTACATAAACGGTATAGAAAATAAATACGTAATATTCTTAGAAATGAATTTAGGCAGAAAACTTTAATTTTATTAGAACACTATTCAGAACTTCGAAAATATATAATTGACTGATTTATGAAATATATTCTTCGTTATTATGAAACTTCATAAAACTGAAGGCATTATAATTTTTTTTATGGTAATCCAGATATGGTTTCCATTACAAGATTTGGATCTTGCTTTTAAACGCTATTTATTTATCTATTTTGAAAATGCTCAAATTAAGAGAGAGTTTTAAATATATATTTCTTATAATCTAATTATCAATAAAAAAATTTAAAAACATTTTAGCCATGACCATTAATATAATTTTTAACACAAAAGGATGGCAAAATCTGATACAGACGTAAAAATTATATTAGAACATGGTCTTCCTTAACAGAGCTGGAAACTTTAAAGTTTTAGTATAGTTTGAACAGATCTCATATTTGTAAATAAAAATTCTAAAGATTATTATATCGTTTCACTAGTCCGAATGATTTTATTCCGTTCCCTATTTTAACTCTTTCTTGTCAGCGTAATGTTTTTTACCTAAAAAAATATTAATACAGAGTTGCCAAGTCTCCGGCTTTTTGTACACCAGTAATTTTTTTGAGAAAATGTTGTTCTTTTAAATCGCAAAATGCTCTTATTCAATAAAACAACATTTTCTGTACTAAATTACTGGTATCCAAAAAGCCGGAGACTTGGAAAGTCTGTTATTATAGTTTGGTTTGGGAATATTTTCAATATTTTCTAGAATACGCGTTGAAAGCATAACACCAGAGATATGGGATAGCCAAGCCTAGGATAATACTAAAAAATTGTGTATTTTCATATTTCACGGTGAAAAATTTCTTGAAACCATAGGTTACAATGCTTCAACTATAATAGCACTTTTCACTGTAATTAAAGAAAAATACCCGCATGTTGTCCTATTGATTGACATTGCCCATCTTTTACATTTAATATGCTCTCATATTTTAAAATGCTAATAAAGTATGTCTTTTATTTTATTTTATTTTTTTAGAAATGTAATTGATATAGTGAAGACCGTTAAACGAAGTAGCCGTTTACATGCAAGGTTCAGCTAAATTCAAGATGAAACACGTAGTAAAAGATGTTATTTCATGTTTATTTATTTCATGTTGATTCATGTTTATTTATGAGTAGTAAATGGGACGTACTACAGGACATTAAAAACACCCTGGATTTCGAGTAATAATGTTCAAAATATAATGAAAAAAGCGAAAACTTACTTGGGCTTAAATTATCGGTTCTTACAAGTTAGTGACAGTGTTATGCAGTGATGTAAAATACCCGAATATTTATTTTTAAGGGAATATAACCGGGTACCCATTTTAGGTATTTACCTGGACATTTATTCTTCAATTAAATATAGCTGTGAAAATTATATGTAGCTGTCATATTGCTATTAGTTATGATAGATTAGTGTAAAATAAAGACACTTATAGAACTTTAAACTCTTACAACTATTAAATTTTAAAGAAATTCCAGCATTTTATATTTAAATATTGAATTTATATGTCTTTTAAAATTATAATAAAGAATGCAAAAAGGTTAATGTATTTGTTAAGAAGAATTTTATTAAAAGATACATTTAATTAAATTATGTAACAGATACACTTATTGTGCGCGCAGATACACTTAATATTCGCTAATGTATTGGTATTACGTAGGCTTCTCGAATATTCACAAGACTTTTCTTCCTCGGATACACTATTTTATTCTGTGTAAATAACTACATTTTTTTTTTAAATACAAATGCAATTGACATAGTGAAGAGTTAAATGGAGTAACCGTTTGCATGGAATGTTCAGTCAAATTCAAGATGAAAAACGTAAAAATGCTGATTCCTTGAAATTGCCAGGACAAACTATATGGACAAGTTATTTGCAATGTCATAAACCTTTAACGCTCAAAAGTATTTTAAATATTGTTTTTAAGCGAGATTTTACTTCTAAATATTTTTCAAAATCAAAGAAATAAGGACTTCTAAAGTTTTGTCTCATAACACAAAGGAAAGCTACTTGTTAAATACACAATAGAAAATGCTAATGCAAAGTGTTTCAAAATCTTTCTTCATGAATCACAAAAAAGTCATCCTATGAACCAGTGCAAGAGCAGAAGAAAGTTTTCTTTTCGTTCTATTAGTACTAGATCGTAATTCACGTAGGATGTAAATCACATCAATTGTATCACTTTGTTAAGAAGAAACAGCAATTTACTCCAAAAATCGTAAAATGTCCCTGTTCATACTTCAATAGCGTACGAAAAATATTAAACTATACCGGTACCCAGCTGTATGGAAAAATGGGTATGAATGCTGGGATACAGTAACATGCACAAAAGAATCAATAAGACGTGTTAGTATTTTAGAAAACTATAGTGAGAAAATTAACTTATGATGGAAAACTAGTATTCGAAAGAACTAGAAAGGTTCAAATGCATAAAAGATAAGTTTATATTACAAATTACACCATTTAGTAAAGAAGCTCAGTTATCTTATAAGCTTAAAAGAAAATTTTAAATGATGTGTTTTGGATTCGCATATAAAAAAATGGTCTACATTTTTAAACCAATTGTAGTACTAATTGATCAAATTCAATCAAACAAACCCCTGATTCATTTAGTAAGTAAAAAAAAATACAAATTAATATATTTTTCAGACCTACTTCTTCTATCTTTATTGCAAAAAATAAAGAAAAACATATTCTGGAAAACTTAAAGAAAAGAAAAATAATCTGACATTTGTCCTCTCCATCTTGCAACAGATATGTTAAATCTAGTGATGCAATGAGGTACAGTCAGCCAAGAAACAACGATACATTTTAATCTTCAGATTGTCACAGAAAGAACAAGAAGAGCCATTCGATTGGAGTTTTTTTTTCATTTATGTTAAACAATTAAGGGGTCTTCTTCAAAGATAAACTGTAAGAAACTCTAAACGTTTCAACACGAATACCTAATTTGGACATTATATTTCGCCTTTTATGTAAACTTACCTTGGAACAGCAAATGAGAAATCAATTGGCTAAGTAATTTAGGTATTATAAAAATTTTAAATTTCGAATGCCTAATATTAAATTCATTTGTAATCATTGCAAAACAGATTGCATTGAGTGTAATTTTTTAAGCATAACTCAAGAACAGAATGGTCGAATGATCTGTAATTTTATATTAGCATAATTCATGCTTCTAGAAATTTATAAAACAAAAATTCGTAGATTACAATTAATATTTTGTTAGAAAATTAATTAAGTAATACGTTTTTTTCTTCGAAGAAATTATGTCTTGTAATCGAAGATCTTTTTTAACAAAAATTGATTCTTAAAGGCTTCAAATATGTGAATTAAAAAAAATTACAGGTTATTCCGAAAAGTAGTTCTGGACTTATGCTTAAAAAACTACCCGCATTGCAATCTGTTTTGCAACGATTAAAAATGAATTTAACATTATGGATTTAAAATTTTAAATATGTATAATTCCTAAACTACTGGACTGAATGACTACTAGTTCGCCATCCTACATTACAATTTAACGACAAAACCAAATATGATGTAAAAACTAGGCGTTCGTATGGAAAATTTTTAGCTTGATACAATTTCAGTATGAAGACGACCCCAAAGCTTTTTTTTTTAACATACATTGCAAGAACACATACTTTCTAATCGAATGCCTATCTTTTTTCAGAAATAATTTGAAGATTAAAATGTATGGGATGCTCTATCTCTCTTTTTCTTTTTGGTCGATTGCACCTTTCTATCTTCAGACTTACTGGATAATCTAACCTTTATTTATGAAATTGGTGATAACGTAAATTTAAATAGCACTTGTTATTTAAGACATTGAAAATAACTTGCCTATTTAGGTTTTTCTTACAATTTCAAGGAATCTGCATTTTTATGTTTTTCATCTTGAATTCGTCTGAACATTACATGTAAACGGTAACTTCGTGTAATGGTCTTCACTATACCAATTACATTTATATATTTTAAAAAAGTAGTTATTTACAGAGAATAGACGAGTGTATCCGGGAAAGAAAGTCTTGTGAAATGGATTACAGAATATGCCCCCTTTATTGGAAAAACCTACGTAGTACCAACACATTAGCAGAAGTGGTGCATATTAAGTATACCTGTGCGCACAATAAATGTACCTGTTACGTAATTTAATAAAACGCATATTTTTATAAAATGCTTCTTAATAAATATACATTAACCTTTTTACATTCTCCATTATAATTAAAAAAATACATTTAAATTCAATATTTCAATGTAAAATGTTGAGTTTCTTTAAAATTTAACAGTTGTAAGTGTTTGGAGCTCTAAATTTTATTCTTTATTTTACCATCATAACTAACAGGAATATGACAGCTATATATAATTTTCACAGCTATACTTAATTGAGCAGCTATATTTAAATACCCAAAGTGGGTATTTACCCTTAATAATAAATAACCGGGTTTAACTGTATAACACTGACATGAACTTGTAAAAAACGATAAATTAAGCCCAAGTAAACACATAAATAAACATGAATTGCCAAGATTTTTTTTCTTTTTCCGAGGAAACATTTGGTAATATACTTCATAAACATATATCAACTTGATAATTTTTGAAAATGTTTAACATCATTAAAGTGTATTTTAATTTAATACTTCCTATATACCGTAATTATAATTAGAATTATTGTTTGTGTTTCCGTAAAAAAAAATAATAAACTACTTCATTCACCACTTTCAACAATAAAGACAAAATCTCAACTAAAATCTCAACAATATATATCCATTTACTTTTGTTTGAAATATTATATAACTAAAACCACTTCAAATAATTGTATTTCACAAACCATAAAGTTTGAAAGTGCCCCTGTAAAATAATTATAAATGCTACGCACATAACTTTCAACCGGCTGCATGGTGTAGTAACCCGCATTAACGTATATCAATTTTATTCTGAAGTAATTCACAACTCTTTTATTAAATCTATCGCACCAAATTTATTCAGATATTTAATTCTGCACTTTTTTCAGTTCTGTCTGAGATTTAAAATGAATAACGGGGATCTTTGGAATATTAATTCGAATATGTCATATAAAAGAATGAAAAATCAATCCTCTAGAACAATATTATTTTCCGAACCAATAGAGTTTTTAAAAGGTTTTTATTAATTATATAGGGAGATGTGGATAAACATTCAGCCGTAGTAAAAAGGGTACATCTAGCGTTCGTATCCAATTTATTCCATTGTGACTGAAATATATATATATATATATATATATGTATAATTATATATATATATATATATATATGTATAATTATATATATATATATATATATATATATATATATATATAAAAACTTATTGCAAAAATTAACCATTGAAACAGAAATAACTGACCAAATGCAATGAAATTATTATCCCAAATAGCTATGTCAAATTACACATTATAAAACATAGTCCTAACAAATGAAGTATTTATTCAAAAAGTGAAACATAAGTAAAAAAAAAAAAAAAACACAAATGCAAGCTTATAATGTAATTTACTTTTTCAAGGGCTGGGAAACCACATTATAAGCAAAGAATGATTGTTTTCTGTAACTGTCACAAGCTTAAAGCCAAAATTTTGTGACAATTCCAAGCCCTAACAATCATTGGAAAGAAATTGGAAAAAAAAAAAAAAAAAAAAAGGATACCTTTGAAAATAGAACACTACAAATCAAACGGAAGAAAATAAATCCATTTATAAACAAATAAATACAAAGGAAGACAAAGAAAATCTATACATTACAACATAAATTTGTCCAGAATCCGAAGCCAAAAATGTTTTGTGCTAAGCACATGGTAAAGTGAATAAGTGAATTCAAACGTACAAGTTAAAATTACAGTTAATTTTCTAAAAGTAGCAGGTTATTAATTTAACCATTGTGATTTTAACTATTTCTAATTTAAAATATAAAAATACAAATAAATAATATAAAAACTATAAATTCATTTTCTAAAAATATTTTTTAACTTAAATAATTTTAATATATATATTATATTATTGGAATATTTAAAAATTTCACTTGTATTCCAAGTTTTCAGTTAAAAGAGAAAAAAAAAATGTGAAAATTTATATGGTGCTGCCATCTGGTTTTATAATAAACAATAACTAAAAAATAATACTAAAGAATAATAGTAATAGTTTTTTTAAAATCATTATATGGTGCTGCCATCTAGTTAAAGATTAAAACATTATCTAAATAACTATTAATTATTTTGATTAAGTAAATTTTCAGTATAAAATTATTTTATCTATTTATTTTTACATATGTCAACATTTAAATAATTTCAAAACATAAATAAACCCATAAAATCTAAAATATTATTGTAGAAGTCAAATTAAATTTTCATTTTATAAATAATTATATGCAAGCTTAAAAGATTTACCAATATGACTACATGCACTTATTGGAACTAACATCTTGCAAAATTTTATTAACCCTGAAAAATAAAATTAGATTTTCATTTTATAAATAACAATGCAAGTTTAAAAGAAATACCAAAATGGCTACACACACTTAATGGAACTAACATCTTGCTAAATATTATTTATTCTGAAAAATAAAATTAGATTTCACACACTGATAGCTAAAAATAACCAAACATTTCCAATATTATATACATATATATATATATAATTATATATATATATATAGTATGACTATAGTTTGCTTCCTTTCGTTATGTCTGTTTCATTCATTTTCGGTCCGTATTTGTCAGGTATGGGGAGTGTTGCATATTTAAAACTAGTTTAACTCAGCAGTGCGTGTCTCAAGTCATGCCACCTGATACAGGTTGTTTTATTTTTTCTTTGTTGTTTCTTGGTTTTTTTCCTTTTTGCTGTAATTTGTTGTGTTCTGTTGTTTTGAGTTTTAGAAGTTACTTGTGATTTCTGGTTCTGTGTTAATGTAGTTTGTTTTGTTTTCTAGTTTTGTATTTATATAGTTTATAAATTTTAGTTGGCTTTTGAGATATTGGCAGATATTGGTCTGCATGTATTTTTTCATTGGAATTTATTTTATATATATATATATATATATATATATATATATATATAAGTCGATTTTATCTTCTGATTTAATAGTCAATTTATCTACAAAAAGTTTCACTTTTATATGCATAAATTTATTTCTTTTTGGGCACGTACACCAGTATTCGGAAAAGTGAGTGGAGCCAACCCAATCTTATCTCTCTCTCTCTCTCTCTCTCTATATATATATATATATATATATATTGGAAGTTACAGACACAATTCATTTCTTCAATCAATAATAAAAATTATAAAGGAGTGTGTCTGAACTGAATCAAAATTGGGATTATTGTTTACAACTTTACCCAAAAATGAAGCTATTTTAACTGACTTTTCATTGTGCGAAATGTGAGGATTTCACGGGAAATGTTAAAAATTGCTACCATCCTTACTCAAATACCAGACGTTCCACATTTACGTATGTAACTGACAGTTCATAAGGTTTCACGTACGGAAATGCTCAATCACTTTTATGATATCATTGTATTTCGCACAAAGCAACGTTAGTCTGTTGAAAATGTCTTTCAAATATCTTTATTTTATTTTAGTTAAAGTTATTTTCGATAGTTATGTTCGTATTGATATGCGACATCACGTAGTGATCATTGAGTGACAAAATGAATTACAACCTGGTTTCCTGCATAAATATCGCTAGTTTTACATGGCACTACCATTTAATAAAGGTTTTCAAACTGTTTTTTGCATCCCGGTATATTTTAGAAGAATTTCGTTACATTTATTCTTATTCACATATATACATTGCTGTATTTTTCGATGTCGGAATATCTCATTGAAATTAAAACAAAATATTTGAAAAAATAAATCGAACGCATTATTAAAAATAAAAAAAAAATAAAATAAAAATACAAAAAATTTTATTTACGAAAACATAAAGCAAAAATAGACGGAAGAATACTTGTTTGTAAATTATAATATATGCTTTAAATATACTTTAAATATTTACGTTTAATTACATCTATTTGTTTATAATTACTTTTAATGTATTCTGCACTCATATCCATTTTTTCATTAATAAAATAAGAACAAAGTAAATAAGGAATTAACTATACTTAATGTATTTCATTTCTCATTTTCATTTAAAGCTTCGAACTGAGCATTAAATTACATCATAGCATAAAACGATCATTCATCTTGCTCATGATGAATGCTGGATTTTAAATATATTTGTGAATGACTCTAGTCAGTTATCTGGTTTATGAAGATTGCACTGTATTTGTAATAAATATCACCGACTATATTTTTATACTGACAGAATATTTGACTAAACGTGTAAATAATATGCTATTAAACCCAGATAGATATGTTTTTTGCAAAAACCTAACCTGGGTATACAGCGATAATTTATTGTTATATTGAGTTGAACGCAAAGCTAATTTTAACGGAGCATAGCTCGGTCGTCCCCACTGGTGTTTGTTGCATGTGATACTTAATTTAAATTTATTATACAGTAAAAGATATTCGTAAAAAATAAAGAATTAAAATACCATGGAGTAAAACCGTTCGTGAAACAAACAGGTCTGTCAAAATCTTGTGTGTATGTGTGTATGTGGTTATGCAAGTTTTATCTTAAAAACGGCTCTAACGATTTTCACAAAATTTTGTATTCTACAATTTTAGGGCTCGAGAAGACCAAAGGGCTAGGTCAGATGTTCGAGAAAATTCGATTAATGGGTCATTTAGGGGTCAATACGAGTCAGTGCATTTCGATGGGACTGAAGGTTGAAACATTAAGTTATTGAACAGTTGGCTGTAAACGAAGTCGCAAAGTTGGTAACATTTCGCCAAATTTTGTGATATTTGATGAAAATTTGGTGACAAATTGGCGAGATTTGGCGATAAAATCGAATTTTAAGATTATTAATGCCAAAACACATGCTTGTAGCCAAATGAAAAAAGTCTCTAAATTTGGCAAAAAAATGGGCTTTTAAAATATGAAGGAATTAAAAAAAAATTCTCAATAGGAACTGAGATACATGATTCAACCAATCAGAGTCCATGGAACGTTCTCGAAAACAGAACTGAACCAATCAGAGTACATAGAACTTTCTCAATACATTCTTGGCGCTAAATGAAAAAATGTAGCCAAACTTGGCTATATTTGGCGATATTTTGGTGGCATTTGGCAAAATAATTGTTTTTTACATTCTGAAAGAATTTTCTAGAAATTCCCAATAAAAGCCGCGACATACCATTAAATCAATCAGAGTCCATCGAACGTTCTAGAAAACTGAATTTATATGTACTTAAGAAGGATGCAATTTTGTTGTAAGTAATGTAAAATTTAGAAATATGTACATAGTTTTAATATTGATTGTTTCTGTAAATAATACAGTTAAAAAACAAAATTCTTTATAGTAATTATACAGCGAGAATTTATTGTTATATTGAGTTGAACGCAAAGCTAATTTTAACGGAGCATAGCTCGCTCGTCCCCACTGGTGTTTGTTGCATGTGATACTTAATTTAAATTTATTACACAGTAAAAAATAAATATTTAATAAAAATGCGAAATGTACTCGTTTTTGGGTGTTTTCAAGTCTTATTATAGTTCCGAGTATGGCATTCTAAATTTAAAATATATATATGTACTCCCTTTTTTAAGTATATCTTATCGTTAACCTATAGCTAATTTTTAAACTATTGGTTTCAGAAGTATATTTTCAATTGAATAAAAAATTCATTTTCTGTGACACATTTAAAGAAGTTAGATTTTTATACAGTTCCTGGGTCCTATAAGTTATATGTAGAAAATCTTTATTCATACTTTAACAAGTAAAACAGTAAAATTTTCATCCTTCTACGACCAAAAACTAACCGAGTTAGGATACATTCAACTTTATACATTTTCATTGTTTTTTTGGGACTAAAAACATGTTTTTCCTTTTTTACTATCAGAAAATAGATTTTGATATGACGAAGAACTATATTTGAAACATTTTTGCAAGTTAAACTAACGGTTTGAAACTTATATATTGGTCAACGATAAGAAAGGACATCCCGTGTACTCAAAGAAAATAAGAATTTTCAAAATATAAGAATTCAATATTTGGAGCTATCACAAACCAAGAAAATATTCAATGAAAACGTCATCTGGACATGAAAAAAGGTAAAAGTTTTTTAATGTACGAAAATATTATGTATCCACGTAAGAGAATATACAATAACCTCTTGCGAGTTACACAGGATTCAGAAAACCGTTCTTTCTTTCGAAACATCAGAAACTGACATATTTCGAGATTTAAAGAAGCATTTATAAAAACTAATTTCTTTTTGTTGCTAGTATTTTTGGAAACGTTTCCGAATAGTTTTTGAAGTTTGTTAAACAGTTTTCCCAAGGTGGGATAGCAGTTTTTAGGATTCAGTGAATTCTCAAATGAACAATTTAAGCTGCGTAACTGAATTAATGCCTGCACGAGTAGCAAGGTAATATTAATTTTTATGTCAATGTTAACACTGTTAATTTATCATGTTTGTCATGTTAATACATTCTAAATTCTACTCCGAAATGTTTCCGAAAATCAATAGCAACAAAGACCCCCCTATTCACCGGACTTGGATTCGTGTGACTTTTACCTGTTCCGATCAATGAAAAAACATTTACAAGGAAAAATGGCCCAGCAATGCTTCCAGAAGTTATACGAACGCTGGCAGAAGTGTATCGTCGCCCAAAGTGACTACTTTGAAGGTGGATGTACTTCAGTGCTGTGAACTATTCAGGGTAAGGTTTTTCACACCTTGTCCCCGATATTTTGGATCATACCTCGTAATTCTTGTTTTACGCTGATGAAGGGGGTCTGGGTTATTCTTGAAACGGCCGTATGTGGTTTAATGCTGGGATAGCTGGTATGTTGAATTTGTGTGTTTTAAAAAAATGAGCTAAAGTGACATGAGCTAAAGTTTCATTTTAAATCTTTAGCTCATGTCACTAACTATCTTTTTAATTGTAGATTGTCTTTTATCGGCCAAACTAAACGCAGTCAAATATTCAGAGCGAAAGAAAATACGTTATATGGTTGACGAGAATGAAACCAAAAAATTAGTCATTGCGAAGAATTTATTGGGACATGAATTCTATCTTCAACTTCGATTCTTCTAAACTAACATAATTAAAAATTAAATCAATGTTATTGCTCTGTAAAAGATCCATTCGAAATTGAGTAAAAATAAATTAAAAACTTTAAACTAAAAATAAGCATTTATTGTTGTTTCAAAACATATATGCACATTTTGCAAAAAGCTCGAACTATCCTTATGTTTAAATTTATTATATAGCATTAAACCTATCTGAAGATACACTAGAGACAATTTTTTGGTGCCGAAATTATGCATTAAAAATATTAAAAAAGGAGAGTAATATTCTAAAATATTCACAAAAAGTCTTTAATTTTCGATAAATGTATTTATTTTAGTTAAATCGGACTAGAGTTATATTTCTTACAAAATATATGAATATGAAAGATTTCTCTTTGTATCCATCTGTGTAATTTCCTATTGACTCTTCAACTGAATACTATATCATCTATGAAATTGCAGAAAATAAATGCAGTATTTCATGAAAATAACGACACAATGAAATAAAGTTGATTCATTTCCTGTTATAATCGAGGAATCATATAAATTCCATAGACATATGGTTGCAGAAAAGTTTCCTTACAGACAATAAGTTAGTAATGATTGTGAAATCATATTTTTCATTTAAGAAATTATATTCGCATTAAATTATATTTAATCATTGATGAATACTAAATGATAATCTATTCGTATTATTCGGATTGCCACATGCGACTTTTAAACACTTTACATATTTGAAAACTGTTTATGAATTCGGTTTGTAAGACAGGGTTGCCAATTTGGCCCTTTTTTTAAATTCATAAATTTCGAATTCGTACCGGAAATTCTGAAAGAAAATTTTTTACTTTGAGCAATCATGAAATGTCTGTCATTAAATAAAGAAAAGAACATTATAGAAATTTTGAAGCATGAATGTGAAATTTCGGAATTAAAAAAGAGGCCAAACTGGCAACCCTGTTGTTTGTTTGTCGTCTGCCAACTGTGCGTGCTCTAATTCGCGTAAATATACTCGGATTGACATGCAATTGATATATGATATTGATGTTTATTATAGCTTGTGCGGTATTGAAAATAAAGTGCACAGCATTAATAGTTCATTTTCAGGGACACTAAAATAATTCCGTTACATTACGGTGTATGGGCAAAATTGTTTGCGGTGTATTTTAACAATGTTAGACTATATAAAACATATTGAAAGTGATATATATTACTAAGACGCACTGCATGTTGGTTATTATAGAATATAGTGTTCATAGAATTCATCATGCATTTACAAGGACACTCAAAGGAATACCGTTGCATTGCGGTGTATAGAGAAAAATCGTTTCGGTATACTGTAATAATGTTACACAATTTCAAACGTATTGAAATTGATATATATCACTGAGGTGCACTAAAAGGTTCTTACTATAGAATAAGGTGTACATAGGTTCCCTTAGATGTACACACAAAAGAATTTAGAAACAATATTTTCTGTCAATAATAATTGCTGGAAATTGTGGTAGGCATTTGGAATTTAACTATTTTTTTTTGTATATTACTGTATGTATATAAATTTTAAAGACTCGGTACAGAACCACTATTTCCAAAAAACAACCTTGGCCTTAAATTTCTAGTAGAAATTTCTACAATAATTTTACCATGAAAATTATTGTTGTGAATTGTGGTAGACTGAATAATAAAAGAAAGTAGTTGCCCGTCTAAACCCGGTGTCAAATAGTATCTTAACGTAAAATTATTGCATAAAATTATTGTATTTATGAAATAAAATGAAATATGCACATGCAGTCATGTCTGTCCTTGTACAAAAACAGTTCTAAAAGTATTATATAAAAATGTTTGATAATTTTTAAAAATTCACCTAATAAAAGTTTCAAATTTAAATCCAAGTATATCATCATTCATTCGTCTTTTTCATCCAACATCAATTAAAATTCCAATTAAAGCTGTGTCACTGTAAAAAACTAATTATATATTGAGTAAATATCCGTCCAGAAATTCAAAAACAAACATTCATCTTATTTATATTATTCCATTCAGTTAAGAATCATACGCGTAATTCTTCTTGCAACTCATACTATGCGAGTTGTAATTCTTCTTGTGCTAAATTATGTTGAAATGTACATTTAAGAAAACAATTCTTCTAAGAATGTTAGTCTAAAAATAGTAAAAGAAAGGCAAATTTTTAGAAAATTCTCATAGTGTATTTTATTTTTTAGAAAATAACTAACCTTTTTTAAAAAAAATAGGATACGATTATATAAATTTTCTTTTCTTATCCATTCGTTTAATTTCCTGCTGACTCTTCAACAGAATAAAGATTTATTGTATCGATACAATTTCAGAAGATAAAAGCAATGACTTATGATAACAATAACACAATACAATAAAGGTGATTTATTTTCCGTAACAATCGAGGAATATTATAAATAGCATGGGCGTCTAGTTGTATGAAATAATTCTTACATATAATAAAATGAACAATGATAGAGGAACTGTGTATTGCATTAATGAGACTGGCTCTGTTGGAACTAAAACTTACATTTAAGCATTTATTGAAACATACGAAATGGTTATCTGTTTATATTGCTTCTTTGACAGTTTGATGATGAAAAAATTGAAAGATATTATACAATCGAGGAATCATATAAATTGTTTTGACATATGGTTTTAGAAAATATTATCCATACATAATAAAATGAATTAGTAGCGATTAGTATCTTAACGAAAAATTATTGCGTAGAAATATTTTATTTATGAAAAAATACATATATATAGGGGAGACCGGGGCAAGATGACTATGTTAACAATTTTTGTTGTTTATTAATTTATTTTGAAGTAATAGTAAAATTAATTTTACATGAACTGATAGAGTATACCTTTGTAGTATTAAATACATTACCATTTAATTTTTCAAAAAAAAAAAAAAAAAAGGATAATTTTATTTTCTCATGACATTAACAAATCGTCATATTGCCCCAGTACTGGGGCAAGATGACTTTGGCCTTGAGGCAAGATGACAACACTGAAAAAGATTGAACATATTTTATCTTTTGAATATGTTACATTGTTTAACAAATGATAACTGTGTTTTTACATTTTACAAAGTATCAAACTAGGCATAATGCATTGATTGTAACGTAATTTTGAAGTGTTTAGTTGTGCTGCTAACAATAGTGACAAATAAAAATGCCATTTTCATAATTGGAACATTCTTGGCATTTACAGCACTGGATGCATTCTTCTGTTGGTGGGTCACAATGCCGGAAGTTGGCCTTAAACGCTTATTGAATTTTTTTGGAGGAGGGGGACCAGTGGGGGAGGGGGGAGGTCTTGACCCCGTCGAACGGTACTCTCCTCGTACCGATAGGACTCTTGGAAGTGGAGATACGGACCCCGATAGGGTTTTTATTTCGGGAGGCTAGGGGGTGCTTAGCGGATGGCAAAAATATCTTCCACTGGTCGCCCCCTTTGAACGACACCTCCCCCGATCCCATGCGCCCCTTAGCCCCAGAGGAGATAGAAGCGCAAGGTCGTGCGAACAAACACACAGACAAACAAGCGTTGCAGGATTTAAATAGAATGAACAACATAGTTAGTTTAATAAATTCCGAAACACAAGGCCAGATGACGAGCTTGTCATCTTGCCCCGGACTGCCTGTTTAAAAAAATTCGTTTTCATTGCCATGAAGGAAGACGATTAATTGACATTTATTCATGGTAATAGGTAGTATTTAAACTAAGTTACTCATAAATATTAAAGATAAACGATATATCTTACCTGTATCTGTAGCAGAGCTTATTTACACATGCATAAAAGTTATAACGTGGCAGCGGAAAACAACCAAAGCTTCACAACTGACACAAAAATGGCGATTTCAGCGTCTCTATAGTATTGTTTAACGAACGGCCGATAGGAGAGCCAGTAGTGTCCGGTTGATGCTGCCACCTAGCAGAAAACGGAAAAATTAAGACATTCGTCATCTTGCCCCACTCTTCATCTTGCCCCGGTCTCCCCTACATATGCAGCCATGCCTGTCCTAAAATTGTATAATGAATTTTGATCCTTTTCAATTAGCCCGTATTTAAAAAAAATATAAGAAAAGTTTAAAATTTAATTCTATGTATCATCATGTATTCGTCTTTTTCATCTAATCCAAATTAAAATTTCAATTATAGATGTGCCATTTAAAAAAACTAATTAGATATTGAATAAATATCAGTTCTGAAATTCAAAAACAAACATTCATCCTATTTATATTTTTCTAATCAATTTAGAATCATACGCTTTTTTGTTCTTGCAATTCATACTTTGCCATCTGTAATTGATTATCTTGCACTAAATTATGTTGAAATGTACATTTAAGAAAACAATTCTTTTCTGAATATTACTCTAAAAATATTAAAAGAAAGACAAATTTTTAGAAAATTTGTCATAGAGGATTTTATTTTTCAGAAAATAACTAACGTTTTGTAATTAAGATACTTTTTTAATTTTCTTTTCTTATCTATTCGTTTAATTTGCTGCTGACTCTACCACAGAATAAAGATTTAAAGTGTCGATACAACTGCAGAAAATCAAAGCAATGAGTCATGATAACAATAACACAATACAATAAAGTTTATTTATTTTCCATAACTATCGAGGAATAATATAGAGCGCATGGGCGTCTAGTTCTATGAAATAATTCTTACATATAATAAAATGAACAATAAATTGTATATTGCATTAATGGAACTGCCTTTGTTGGAACTAAAAGTTGCACTTAAGCATTTATTGAATCATACGAAACAGTTATCTGTTTATATTGCTTCTTTGGCAGTTTGATGATGAAGAAATTGAAATATATTTAATATACAATCGAGTAATCATATAAATTGTTTTGACATATGGTTTTAAAAAATATTCCTCATGCATAAAAAAATGAATTAGTAACGATAGTATATTAACGTAAAATTATTGCGTAGAAATATTTTATTTATGAAAAAAATGAAAGATACACATGCAGCCATGCCTGTCCAAAATTTGTATAATAAAGTTTTATCCTTTTTAATTAGCCCGTATTTAAAAAAAATAAATTTATAAGAAAAGTTTAAAATGTAATTCTGTGTATCATGCATTCGTATTTTTATCTAATCTAAATTACAATTTCAATTATAGTTGTGCCAATAAAAAACTAATTCGCTATTGAGTAAATATCAGTTCTGAAATTCAAAAACAAACATTCTTCTTACTTATATTATTCTAATCAAATTAGAATCACACATGTTTTTGTTCTTGCAATTCATACTATGCGAGCTGTAATTGATTTTCTTGCACTAAATTATGTTGAATAGTACATTTAAGAAAACAATTCTTCTCAGAATATTAGTCAAAAACTGTTAAAATAAAGACAAATTTTTAGAAAATTCTCATATAGGATTTTATTTTTTAGAAAATAACTAACGTTTTGTAAATTAGGATACGATTATATAAATTCTCTTTTCTTATCCGTTCGTTTAATTTCCTGCTGACTCTTCAACAGAATAAAGATTTATTGTATCACACAATTGCAGAAGATAAAAGCAATGAGTCATGATAACAATAACACAGTACAATAACGTTTATTTATTTTCCATAACAATCGAGGAATAATATAGATAGCATGGGCGTCTAGTTGTATGAAATATTTCTTACATATAATAAAATGAACAATGATAGAGGAAATGTGCATTGCATTAATGAAACTGGTTCTGTTGGAACTCAAACTTACATTTAAGCATTTATTGAAACATACGAAATGGTTATCTCTTCATATTGCTTCTCTGACAAAAATTGAGAAATATTTAGTACATAATCGAGGAATTATATAAATTGTTTAAACATATGGTTTTAGAATATATTCTTCACACATAATAAAATGAATTAGTAACGATAGTGTCTTAACGAAAAATAATTTCGTAAAGATATTTTATTTATGACAAAAAGAAACATACACATGCAGTCATGCATGCCCAAAAATTATATAAGAAATTTATATCCTTACTTAATTAGCCCGTATTTTAAAAAAAGTTTAAAATTTAATTCTATGTATATCACCATTTATTCATCTTTTCCATCCAATCAAAATTAAAATTAGAATTATAGTTGTGCCATTACAAACAACTAATATAATTTTTTTAATGTCAATTCATACTTTTTAATCATAAATATATAAAATAAACCCGTGCAGCATTAATGTCCCACGTTATCTTTATTGAACATTATTTTAAAACCATCGTTGCGGTATTTTATTTCTGTGGCATCACTCATTTGAGATAAATCTTTCATTTCATTTATGAAAACAATGGGAGGAATTTTTTTCTCCCATTTAAAATTAAAATTAATTAATTAAATTTAATTAATGAATTAATATTTGAAACAACTGTATTAACATAAAGTCTTATCCACTACAAGTTTTAAAAAATTTATTTGAACTTGTGTGGATGAATAGAAAATATTTTATTAACGATTGAAAATTTGAACAAGACATATATAGAGAGCGCGTGAGCTAATAGTAGCAATTTAATAATAAAAACTAATTAGATATTGAGTAAATATCAGTCCTGAAATCAAAAACAAACATTCATCTTATTTATATTATTCTAATCAGTTTAAAATCATATGTGTTTTTTTCTTCTAGTTCTTGCAATTCTTACTATGCGTTCTTTAATTGATTATTTTGCTCTAAATTATGTTGAAATGTACATTTAAGAAAACAATTCATCTCAGAATGTTAGTCTAAAAATATCAAAAGAAAAGATAATTTTTAGAAAATTCACATACAGCGTTTAATTTATTTTTTGAATAACGTTTTATAATTAGGGAAGGATTATATAAATTTTCTTTTCTTATCCACGCGTTTAATTTCCTGCTGACTCTTCAACAGAATAAAGATTTATAGTATCGATACAATTGCAGACGATAAAAGAAATGAGTCATGATCATAATAGAACAATACAATAAAGTTTATTTATTTTCCATAATAATCGAGGTATAATATAAATAGTTTGGGTGTCTAGCTGTAAGAAATATTTCCTATATATAATAAAATGAACAATGATAGAGGAATTGTATATTGCATTAAAGAAACTGGCTCTGTTGGAACTGAAACATATATTCAAGCATTTATTGAAATATACAGAAATGGTTATCTGTTCACGTATTTTTTATCATTATTACTTCTTAATTGGGTTATTACATGTGTGGGTTTACCAAGAAATAGGCCGATCAGAAGTGGACTTTCTTGAAAATTTAGCTATTTATCTTAATAGTGAGATTATAGTTAATGAAAAATATGATTCTAGCAAGCTCTGTTCAGCTTGGAAAAACTTGTTCAGCTCCTACCATATATACTTTTTAAATAAACTGTTAATATTTTTTATTGTTTTGGTATTTAATTTTATGTTGTATATATATTATAAATTTTTAAAGTCTATTTCACTTTCACCTTTTTTGGCATTTTTTTAAATTTATTTTTAAATTTTTACTTCTAATTAATTAATTAATTAATTAATTAATTAATTAATTAATTACTTTATTTTTTTGACGTTTGTTTGTTTGTTTATTATACATAATTTTATATTTTCTTATAATTTCTTTTTACTTTTCTGTGTTTTTGTCCAATTTTTTTCATAATTCTGCTGCTGTCCTGTGTGGTTTTGATTAGGTAAGACTCTTCTGTGATTGGCTGATGCCTTCTACTTTCCTATTGGCTGTTTCCTTAACTTTTCCTCCTTTCACTTCCATTTCCATTCAGTTTTGCTCCTGCTTTCAAAGTGGTTACACGTCTTCTTTGCGCCTTACGAAGAAAGACAATGCTCTTTTGAAAGCTCTAGCCCGTTCCTTATTTTATGGTGTTATTAAAAAGTTTTTATGCTTTTATTGTATCTCAAGTTTATTCAATGCTTTAATGTTTTGTTATAATGACCACCGTACTTTTAAGAAATTACATTTTGGCTTACTTTAGCCGGAAGCCTACATAGTTAAGGGGTGAAACGCCGGGGTATACCATCAGTATACGACAGTTAGGTGAAAGCTTAAAATAAATTACTCTTACTAAAATAATAAGAACTTCAACTGATTTATTAAATTTAACATATTTCATACCTAAAGATACTAAGCAATAGTTAATAACAACCACAAATTTTACTGCTGTACTTGACATTTTTATTTATTTATTAATTTATTTTTATAATAGTCACTGCAAACGTAAAATATTTTTAATGTTTATTTCTGTAGACATTTTTAATTATCACTATTTCTTATATTATTTAAAAATGTACGAACGTTATTGTACGTTATTGTATTAGGAAATATTTACAATTTATTAAAACTAGGCGATTCAATGGCGTTCCGGGTTACAGAATGTGAGTTAAAACCATTTTTTAAAAAATTGTAATTGTTTTTTACAATTAATATATTGCATATGAAGAATGCCAAAGGGAATTTTACATGAAAAATATCAATAATGTAGTCGCATACAGTTTTGAAATTTAATAAAAGCGATACTTTCCTATTAGCCGCATGTCAGGAGTTAATAGCCGAAAAAATCGCCAAAGATATCGCAATTATAACAGCCTGATTATCATATATTCTAATACGAGCAAATCTTGTGTGTGTGTGGTTATATATATATATATATATATATATATATATATATATATATATATATATATATATATATATATATATGCACATTTTATTTTAAAAATGGATCTAACGATTTTGACTAAATTTTATATCCTACCATTTTCGGGCACGAGAAATCCATTGGACTAGGTCACATGTTCGAGAAAATTCAATTAGTGGGTCATTTTGGGTCACCACGGGTCAGGGTCAAACAAATTTTATCTAAAAAAACGGCTCAAACGATTTTGATTAAATTTTGTATTTTACCATTTTGGATTACGAGAAAAGAATTGGGCTAGGTCCCATGTTCGAGAAAATTCGATTAGCGAGTCATTTTGGGTCATTACTGGTCAAACTAATTATATGTAAAAAACGGCTCTAACGATTTTGACTAAATTTTGTATCCTACGAATTTCGGGCACGAGAAAATCATTGGGCTAGGTCACATTTCCAAGAAATTTCGATTAGTGGGTTATTTTTGGGTCACTGTAGGTCAAGCTAATTTTATTTAAAAAACGGCTGAGACTATTTAGCCTAAATTCTGCATCCTACGGTTTTCGGGCACGAGAAGACTCTTGGGTTAAGTCACATGTTCGAGAAAATTCGATTAGTGGGTCATTTTTGTCATGGGTCATTATGGGTCAAGCTATTTTTATCTTAAAAACGGCACAGACGTTTTGAACTAAGTTTTGTATCCTACAGTTTCAGGGAACGAGAAAACTGTTGGGCTAGGTCACATGTTCGAGAAATTTCGATTAGTGGGTCATTTTGGTCATAGGGCTTTATGGGTCAATGTATTTTCATCTTTAAAACGTCTGAGACGATTTGAACTAAATTTTACATCCTACGGTTTTTGGGCACAAGAAAATCATTGGTATAGGTCACACGTTCGAGAAAATTCGATTAGTGGATCATTTTGTTATCACTATGCGTAGTGTGTTTGGATGGAAATGAAGAATGCAACAGTTATTAAGTTGTTGAATAGTTGGCAGTAAACGAAGCCGGAAAGTTGTCATCATTTCGCCAAATTTGGTGACATATTGGCGAAATTAGGCTCGAAAATTGACTTTCGAGATTACCAATGACAAAGCACATACTTGGCGCAAATTGAAAGATACGAGAACTCAAAGCTAATTTTCACCAAACATAGCTTGGGCTTCCCTGTTCGTGCAAATAATACGAGCAAATCTTGTGTGTGTTATACGAGCAAATCTTGTGTGTGTTATACGAGCAAATCTTGTGTGTATATATATGCATATTTTATCTTAAAATCGGTTCTAACTTGTTTGACGAAATTTTGTATCCTACCGTTTTGGGGCACCTGAAGACCATTGGGCTAGGTCACATGTTCGAGAAAATTCGATTAGTGGATCATTTTGGTATCACTATGCGTAGTGCGTTTGAATAGAAATGAAGAATGCAATAGTTATTTAGTTGTTGAATAGTTGGCAGTAAACAAAGCCGGAAATTTGTCATCATTTCGCGAAATTTGGAGAAATATTGGCGACATTAGGCTGGAAAATTGACTTTCAAGATTACCAATCACAAAGCACGTACTTGGCGTAAATTGAAAGATATTTCGTGATATTTGAACTCAAGGCTAATTTTCACCGAGCATAGCTCGGGCTTCTCTGTTCGTGATAATTTAAATGATATGAGCGCATAGTTTTATTACACGTCTGTTAAATTTGTGTTTTATTTACATTGTTTTATTTATTTATTATGCCGTTCTAGTTTCAGTTATGAAATATTTTCTGAAACAAAGGCTAAAATATTTAATTTGTGTTAAGTGCAAACGAGTTAATCTTTCGTAATCGGTCTGTATTCGATAGAGACAGATTTAAACAAAAAAGCATGCTTGAAAACTTTTTTAAAAACGTCAAAAATCAGTAAATTGAGATACAGTTAAAAAAATTAATTTGAAAGAACATTTTTCTTCTTATTCGACAACGTAAAAATTGATATTGTGCGACATTTAAAAATAAAAAATTGCAATATAAGAGAAATTTATTCGTCAAATGTAGCCACCATCAATATGACGACAGCGTTACTAAAAAATATGTTTTTGCTTTATAATATACATAGATATATATTAGGAGTATAATAAATTTGTGTTGATGAATACTTAAATTATTTTTTATGCAAACAGAATACAATGTTTTATTTGAAATAAAATAATCACTAACTAAAGCTAAACTGAAAAATATAAGAACAGAGATAACTCATATAAACGTACAAAAGTAGATAAAAATATTTTCAAAATTATCGTTTCATATTCCTTAATGCCGAACTAAAGCTTCAAGAACATATTTTATCTGAATATTGATAGCTTTACTTTTTATGAGCTTTATACAGATGTGGGAGTAAACTAAATCAACTAAAATCTCTTTCATCCTATATAATGTAGTTTTTTTGTTTTCCAGCAAGCAATTAAATTAAAATGCCAAGCGAATTAAGGGATCTTAAGAATTATGCATCATGAATTCTAAACGCTTGTCAGCTAACTAAATTCTTAAAAAATATTTTAATCGAACATACTTATGAAAATTCAACGGGAACTTTGTAATTAGAACACTGGAATGTTCGTGTGTATGAGGAATTATGTTTTAAAATGAAATTCGTAAACAAAAATCTTTTAAGTAAGCCTATTTATGAAACTTCTGCAGACATTTTGCAATTAGAACACTGGAAAATTATTGTTTATTAGGAATTATGTTAAAACTTTTATTCTAACTTGCATTACATGTATAATTAACTGATTTATTGAAGCGCATTCAATTGCTTTTAAAAAGCCGAAATAAGACATGATTTTTTTGTGATTCGAGAGTAGAACGATAAATGATTTATTACAGTGGATGAAATTTGTTGAATGTTTGTTTATTTATCTGGTGCATTCGCAATTAGATTGTTGCTAATATTTTAATTAATTATCATACATCACTAAAAAATTTCTACTGCGAAAGGATCTTGAAATACCTTCTCATAAAAAAAAAAATATTTACAATTACTTAGAGATATGTTTGAAGTATTAATGCACGTACAATGATAAATTTTTAAAAAAAGTAATGACACTTAAAATCGCAATTCATATTTTTCTACATTAAATTCAATGTTTTTTGTTCAACTTCCTAAATCACCCATTAAAACTAAACTAAAAAAAAAAACTTTGAGCTATACGAATTCTGAAACATGCCTAAATGTACATAAAATTAACTTCAACAATACAGTTTTATATGCTTTAATGCTCACAAAAGCTGCATACAATTGTCTTTATCTGAATATTGATAGCTTTACTTTTTATAAGCTTTCTACACGTGTGGCAGTAAACTAAATCAACTAAAATTTCTTTCATCCTTTATAATGTATTTTTTCTCTTTTCCAGCAAGCAGTTAAATTAAAATGCTAAGCGAATTAAGGGATCTTAAGAATTATGCATCATGAATTCTAAACGCTTGTCAGCTAAATAAATTCATAAAAAATATTTTAAGCAATCATACTTATGAAACGTCAACGGGAACATGTAATTAGAACACTGGAATGTTCTTGTTCATGAGGAATTATGTTTTAAATTAAAATTCGTAAACAAAAATCTTTTAAGTAAGCATATTTATGAAACATCTACAGACTCCAATTAGAAAATTGGAATATTATTGTTTATTAGGAACTATGTTAATTTTTTTATATAACATGCATTACATGTATAATTAACTGATTTATTAAGGCTCGTTTGACTGTTTTTAAAAATTCAAAATAAGATATGATTTTTTTGTGATTCGAGAGTAGAAATAGGAATGATTTATTAAAGTGGATGGAATGTGGTGAATGTTCGTTTATTTATCTGGTGCATCCGAAATTATACTTTTGCTAATATTTTAATGAAGCATCATAGATCACTACCAAATTTTCCACTGCAAAATGATCTCGAAATTCATTATGATAAAAAAAAATCATTTATAATTTATTAAGTTATGTATTTCAGCTGTATTAAGAGATGTATTTGAAGTACTAATGTACGTATAATGATAATTTTCAAACATAAAAATTAAGGCATTTAAAATTGCAATTCATATTTTCTAGATAGAATTAAATGTGTTTAAACTTCCTAAATCACCCATTAAAACTAAACTTAAAAAAAAAAAAAAAAAAAAAAAAAAAAACCTTTGCATTATATAAATTCTGAAACATGCCCAAAAGTAGATAAAATTATCTTCAAAAATACAGTTTTGTACGCTTTAATGCTCACAAAAGCTTCATTAAAATATTTTATCTGAACACTGATATTTAGCTTTTCTTTATATTCTTTCTGCACATGTGGGAGTAACTTTCAAAGAAAATCTCTTTCATCCTCCATAATGCCTTTTTCTCTTTTCCAACAAGAAGTTAAATTAAATTGCCATGCGAATTACATGATGTGAAAAATTATGCCTAGTGAATTCTGAAAGCTTGTAAGCTAATTAAAGTCATAAAAAATATATTTTAAGCAATCATACTCATAAATATTCAAGTGGAACTATCTAATTAGAACATAGAAGTGTTATTGTTTATCAAGAAATATGTTTTAAAACCTGTCTAAAACATCGTTAAATGTCTAATTATCAGATTTATTAAATCTGGTTAAAAATTTTAAATCCGAAACAAAGAATAACGTTTTGTTAATCGAGATTGGTTAATATAATGGAAAAGAGAAAGGAATTATTAAAATGAATGCATTTTTCAATGTAATTTATTTAAGCTAATATACTTAAAATTAGCCATTTGTTCAAATTCACGTTAAATGCCATCAAACATATTCTTAATTATACTTTTAATTAGTTTTTCAAAGTATAATTCACCAGATTCAGATATATTTTTATTCCTAAAATAATAATAAATAGTTTTATAGAATACTAATATATTGTATTTTAGCTTTATGTGGTTGTTTATTTAATAATAATGTTCTAGATAGACATTTAATTACCTTTGAAAGATTATAATTTTAATTATTAAAACCTGTAATTGATTTTGGCGCAAGAATATGGAAGTTATGGAACTGTTATCAGATATAACTTACAACTTCTCATTAACATAACATAAAAGTCCATATTCTGTAATTTGCTTCCAAAAGCTTACACTGTTTATTCTTATAACAATCAAAAAATTTTAGTTTAAGCTATACATGCAAATTTGGAAACTGATATCAGATACTTAGTAAGACAACACCAAAATATTTTATACTCTCAGTAAATATTGATAATTCAAAAACTCTAAAATTGCAATGCTGCATGCACATATTATAACGTAGTTCTATATACATACTTATATAAAGCGACCTTCATAAGAAAATGTATACGTTATTAATGAATAAGCAACCTCAAAATTATTTATTATAAATTCATTCGTAAGTTTTTGATATAATATACATTTGCAAATACAATCTGGAAAAATGTTTCTTACACAACTTCTGGAAAAGTATAGAACAGAAAATAAAACAATAGGATTTATTTCGCTTGTATAATTCTTTTGAAACATTCTTTTGATTTTTGAGAAAATATATCCCTTCTCATACAAACTGATACCACAATATCAAATTAGTTGAATCAAAAGAGAAGGATTATACGATTTCCTTCACTAAATAATATCTCGTGTGTGTAACTTTCGAAGTTCAGCATTAATACTTTGATATCATGTTTGGAAGACTATCTATGTTTTAACTTCAGTAAATCCTGAATAATAATTAAGTTTAAATTTTTCTTTCCAAAATCGTCGCGGAACTAAGTAAGAAATACTTGAAATGACTTACGAAAAGATTTTATTTAACATAATATTTAAGATTACTTAATATTTCTATATTATCTCCATCACCAATGCGTTGCTTAAATTTTGTAGGCGCAATACATTTTCAACGCATTTATTTGACGATTTCTTTGTAATTTTTCGAGAATATTTCTTCGTCTCTTCTTCGTAATCGAAATTCATTGGTACGTAATATACACTAAAAATAAAAAGAAAGAAAAATCAAGCGTAGATTAGGAAACACTTTTCAACACATTCAGATAACAGTAACAAAACTTCGGCGTTTAATAAGATGAAAGATGGTGTCTAAGTATTAAACAATTTAGAAAATACATAACACATTTGAAGACCTAACATCAGCAGTTATCATCTATAGTCGGGACAATATCTGATATACTTTTTGCCGTATATGACCTATAGATTTGTATATATACTACATAGTATGCAAAAAATTAGTTCTTGTACCAAACACATACCACAGTTTTAAATTCCCATCACCAAGTTCCGTCAGTAAGCTGAAATGTACTCCAATTGTTTTGCGCTGTCCTGTATGTGATCTATAAAATTTATACGCACCAAGAAATATGCAAAATATTAGTTACATTTAAAACCGCATAACACAATTGAAAACGCACTTTCAGCAATTATTGCTCATAGACAATACTGTATCTGAATTGATTTATGTGTTCCTGAAAATGGCCGATAAATGCTATGCACACCCTATTCTATTGTAAGCATCTTGTAGAGTGCACTTCAGTGATCTATACCACTACGAACGATTTTCTCCATAACCATAATTTAGCGGAATTATTTTGAGTGTCCTTGTAAACGAAATATAAATTATACACACTTTATTTTCAATAATGAACATGCCGTTGTAAACCTAAATAACATATACCAATTGCAGGAAAACATATACTAATTGCATGTTTCATTTGTCCACAGAAAGCACCATTTTTTGAAACTCATCAAATTCATTAACACTTGGAGTACTTGCTAGACGTAGTCTCCGTGGCCGATTGGCACAGCACTGCTATTCCGATAAACGTTTTTGAACTTAGGCGGTGTACCCCATGATGTATGTCTAGATTAAAAAGAATTATAACTGTTTTATAAGAGGATTTTTTAATTTTGTAACCTTTATATACTGAGTAGCCAAACAATTATTACCACTTTCTACGCAGTACTAACATCGTGTTTTGATGACAGTAAATATTCTTTAGATCGTTTACAGATATGCTTTGTGATGGCGCTTGGTTGTATTACACTACATTTTGTGGTGTTGTAGCTCTTCTTTCGTTGCAAACAAAGTGCCAGACGCTTGGCATCACTATTCTTCACAAGCAATTTTCACTCGCAATTTCACTTTTCGGTAGAAGTTTTGTTGGTCCATATGCAATTGTATGAAATATTCTTATACGAGAAAAGCCAAGAAATTTGAAGATTTCTGATAAACGAGAATTGGCCTTGCTGGCGCACACAATCGTGTCTCTTTCAAAGTCACTCAAATCTCTTATTTTTTTCATAAAGAGGTAAAATGCAAAGTTTATTGACGCTTCTGACCAAGGGCAAACTTTTTTCATAAAATCCAATTCACCGCATCAACGCACATGCTGCACAGGCGAGTCGAAATTTTAGTGAGGAAAGTTCCTAATATTTTGGCCATTCAGTACATATTAAAGATAAATGTGCTTCATTTTGATAATGTTGCAATAGCCAGTCTTACTATTAATTCCTGAATTTATTTAATGTTAAAGTTACTTTATTCTGACGAGTTATTTTAGCTTTTGTGAAATTTCTGAAAAACATTTTTCAGTCTTACTTGTGATACCCTATGAAATATCAAATTTTTTGAGGAAGCAACTGTCCCTTTAGCCAAATATGATCTACCCCAATCGACGCCTCTGCCAATCGGGGGAGTTCTGATGGTTCATCTCTTTTGAAGCCAATCTTTTCTGACTAGTTCCATGGTTCTAATGATCCTTCAGAATGAGTCCATTCCAAAAAGAAAAAAATCAAAATCGAAACTTCTTTCAGTAGTTAAGTTTGGGCATAAAATAAATACATACATCTATGCTGTAAATCAGTGAATAAAAAAAGACAATCTGTGAGACATCCCTTGTCACGCAGCTACATTTTAAAAAGCAAGTGAAATTCAACTTACTTTATGGTTGATATTTTTCTAGTTTTTCCAGATATTCAAACGGCTTTTTCATATATTGGCTCTATGTAGTTGACTACCAAATTATGAAAATATAATAATATCTTTCGCTCATGCGCAGTTAAAAACTCTTTCATACAAAGGCTTATAACCGATGAAATATTAAATATGTTAATTTAAAAATAGCAGCATAATGTTTCTACTACATTTTGTCAAGTGTTCTGCAAAATATGTCAAATTCGGTTTAAAAGTCTCCATGATACAATCAAAACACATGCATTTTTTTTTTAAAGAAACGTTTTTATTTTCCTGAACATAAGTGTGACGTCTAAAAGAATGCAAAAGAAAATTATACAGGGCCATACATAATCATTATATATTACCTTTTAAATTACTATAAGTATTTGTACTTAAAACTGCTGGACTTCCAATTCAAAAATTTCAAAAACGTCCTGGAATTCCGAGGACATTGTCCCCTTTTGTATGCTTATTTTTTGTGTATATCCCACTTCTTTGTGTTAGTAAAATATGCCTTGTTTTATATCTTGAATTATTTATGAAGGTTCATACTCTTGAGATTAAATACAGCAATCGGATTGTATGTGTAAATCTCAACTATCTCACTAGAATTATTTGAAATGAGCTCAATGAAACTTCAGACAAGGACATCCTGTATATGCATCCCATTTTAACTTATTTTGTCATGTAAAGCCGTATCATACGATGCATAAATTTTTCTCTTATGAGGTTAAGGCATACATATTATCATTTGTAAGTGGCGAATGTAAGTTAAAAAAAATTATTGCTCAAGATTTAACCCATTAACCGTTGTGTCCGCATACCGTACATGATAGTTTGTTTAAAGTCATTTTTAACTTATGGTATATGTTTTATTTATATCTAAAGAATTATATTCAAAAGTAAGAAGATATTAATTAATATAATATTTAAAAAAATTGTGGTCATGCTTTTATTGCATTAAACGCAAAGTAATATCTTTAGAAGGTAAGCATCTAATCCCATCTGGATCTCATATAAATCAACTAAGTTATTTTAGTGAAATAAAAAAGTCATGTAATTTTTCCTGTATTATATTCCTATTTAATTTAAAATCATTTTACAAGTAGTTAGTAATACAACCTTTCTATTTACATGACTATTCTGTTATTGACGAAATAAAACTATGCTTCATAGATAGAGGTCGGTAAAAAAATTGGAACATCAAAAAACATCATTCTTTTTTATTTAAATTTTTAAATATTGAGACAATGTTGATGTTATATAATTATATAAGATTTTAGTTATGTGTTTCGAAATCTCATTGATTTTTTTTCTTTTGTTACATTAAAATATGAATAGAACTCGAAGGAAAAATTGTTTCATAGCTCGTACATAAATGTTTTAAACATATAGAAATCTGTTTGAAGTTAAACAATCATTTAACGAAAATAATGTGATAGGATATACGATCTTGCCAAATGATCTTCACATCCCACTTTTGTGATTGTTTGCAGTGCGGTAACATTCGATGCAAAACCTCTATTCGTTGCTGATAATAAAATCAATAAAAAATTTATGAAGAAAAAACTGTAAAGCCATGGGCCCAAATTTTGTACATTCGGCTGTAAATAGAGTACATCCCATACATTTTATTTACCAAATTGTCTCATAAAAAACTGAAATAGGCATTCGTCTGGAAATTGTGTTTTCTACAAATTTATGTTTAAAAAGTAAGCTTAAAAGATTGTCATCATACTGAAATTATATCAAACTCTGAAAATTTCCATACCAACACCAAAATTAAGCAGTATATTTCACTTTTTCGGTAACGGTTACGCTAGGAAACCAAGTGGAAAATCTTTTGGTAAAATAGTTTAGGAATTATGAGGAATTAAAATTTGAAATTCCTAATGTTAAATTAATTTTTTATCGTTACTAAACACATTGGAATGCTTGTAGTTTTTTAATCATAACTCATCGACTTCATGGCGGAATGAGCTGTAATTCTGGATTCTCATATTTGAAGATTTTGGAAGCCGATTTGTGTTATATGTTACAATTCCTATTTCCTTCGATTTTCGAAATAAATATGAGTGTACCTATGATGTATTTAACATAAATTAATTTTTATAAGCTTCAAATATGTCAATCCGAAATTGCAGTTCCTCCGCTAAGTAGTTTTGAATTACGTTTTAAATACTACCCGCATTACATTCTGTTTTGAAATGATTAAATAAAATAATATTAGGAGTTAATATCTTAAAATATCCATAAGTGTTAAACTATTTTATCAAATGACTTCCCTTTTCGTATCATAAGGAAAAATGTACCGAAAAAAGAAACACATAATTTCACTACAATTCATTATGAAGACCTTAGTCAATTTTTAAACTTAAATGAAAAGGTATTATAATTTGCAGCCAAATGGCTATTTCCGTTTTTCCTAAGAAAATTTCGTATTTAAAATACATGGGGTATCTTTTTTTTTGGCCGACTGTACTTCAATAAAAAAAAATGATTTTTGACATTAGTTTTTAACAGCCCATGTTGTTCTGAAATTGATTGTCCATCTGCAAACTGCTTTTCATATTTCAACAAAACATGCATTTTTGTGCTATGAAACATCTATGTCCTTTGTTTATTTGTTTTTTCAATTCATGCTTTTATGTAACAAAAGAGAAAAAATTAACGAGCACTTGAAACATAAATTATCATATAACATCAATCAAATTTCAATATTTAAATATCTAAAATGAATAAAACGATGGGTTTTTTTATGCACCAAAATATTTTCCGCACCCTGTAGGTAGTGTTACAGTATATTTATTTTTCATTTTCATAAATACATTAGTTTTTGTTTTCTAAATAGGTATTTTTTTATTGAAAATATAATTTCTAAATAAGATAAATTGTGTTTAGTATTTAGAAATATGTGAAATATAATCTATCAGTCTTGCAAAACTTATACATTTTAGTTAGACGAAATTTCTATACAGAATTAATTTTTATATTAAATATTAATTTTTTTATTTTAATTCATTCAACGCTAAACAGTTTTCACTACACGAATGAAATCTTTTCCTTACATAAATAGGTCTATTGTTATTTTTATCCTTGTTTATTCTTGGTGTAATAGAAAAGAATAAACAGTTCTTTTCATCATAAAATTAATTACTCAGCATCTAGTTCAAACAAAAAAAGAACAAAATAAAAGAGATATCGAAACAACACTGTAAAACAAAGAAAACAAATAAATTATCGGTTCTTCATTTTGTTCTAAACGAGAAATCTAGTGTTTATTGCATTTAGAAAAGAAAAGATAAAGGATAATGCTGATATATAGAAACAAAAACGTATTTGTTTAATGTCGGGAATCTGATAGAAATTATAGTCTTAAATTTTTCTTTGGAGCAGAAATGGTATTTTCTTTAAGTAATAATGTTTTTACTCCTAATCAAATGTATCAACCATTAGGAAAAGTTTAAAATGTTTATACATTCTATATTATAAAGCAAAAACTAGTGATAAAGTTAAAATGTAAGTTGTACGACCTTAGCTATCGCTTTCATTTTTATCGTACATATGTTCGCTTCCAAATCTTGTGTAAATTAAATTTTCACACTAACAAAGAGCAGAAACAAATGAACTTTGAAATTTTAAACAGTAACTCAATGTTTGATAGTTTATCGTTTGGAAAAATAAATATTATATAGCATGAATTATTTTAGAATGTATATCAACAATGCTCCTTCATTTTCTAAAATAATATAAAATAACATTTATATTCTAAACTAAAGAGAAAGTGGAACCAATATTAGCAATTGTTTGCTAAAGCTTGACAATAGCTTCTTTACTTTCCTCCGATAACCAAAAGAAAAAGTATTTTCGTTGGTAAAATGGAAACATGGCTGAACTAATTACATTGCAGCTTGATACATAGATAGATTATATAAAACATAGACTGCTTATTTTTATTTAAATATGCAGTTTTAAATGGTTTTCAAAATTTTATTGTTTTAATACACATAAAAGCATCAATTCTCATTGCAATTTTTTTTTCTGTGTGTGTAGTTTGTGGACATTATAAAAAATATTTAAATTTAAAATTTCTATTACAGCTTTCATTTAAGGGGACTCGGAACAAAAAAAAATATTCTGTAAATAAAATCTATATTAATGTTTATGGATCTTGTTTAAATAAGGAAAAATTATTAGAGACAATACAAAGCACTCAATTGTTTAATAAATTAATAGCTTCAAAAATTATTTTTTTTCTTTATATAATTTCTTCTTCTGTTCAATTTTAGTATTTCAAACTAAATTTTTTATCTCTTATTCAGGATACTTTGTTCTACAAACATAAATATCGGATTTTTTATACAAAGATTAGATAAGAAAAAAAAAGATGTATATGGATAAAATTGCATATAAAAAAAGGTCAGATTTTTTTTAAAACAAAAGTTTCATATATATAAAAAAATCAACACTTAGTTGTCTTCATAGAATCTAACGATACAGTTAAAAAACTTTCAGAGAGTTTTCAAAAATATTGTGGAAAACTTAGCATTTTGATTATAAAGTGAATGTGAAAAAATACGAACTGAGTAAATTAGTTTAAACATTTCATTTACAAAGAAAAGATATTACAGAGAGATACGTAAAATTAACTATATCTCAATTACTATTCAGCAGATCGTCCAGAAATTTGGGCACAATCATTTTAGGGTAAAAATCTCAAATTAGACATTTTGGCATTATTTGTCAAAATGAAAGATACTAAGTCAACCTTAAAAACCATTTTCACGAATTTTCTGTAACCAGTTTAACCCGGTATGGAACCTCTGATTAAAAAAGAAAAAAAAAAGAACGAAAGAAAGAACGTTCAATTGATTCAACTGTGTTTTCTTAAAATTTACTTTGTAAATAAAGAGTTAACAACACTAGTATTTCATTCAAATACTCTCATTTGTATTAAAGTAAAATATATTTCGATAAAAACAAACTTACCATGAAAGAAATCACTCATTTTAACTGAAGTCCAATCTGATTTACAGGTTCCCCAATAGAATGAGGGGTAGATATAAGCTCCAATATATATGGTTCAATAAACTGGAAAATAAAAATGTTTTCTTTAAGAAAGGTACAATCTCAAATGCCTACTAATAAAAAAGTAAAACACAATATAATTTATTTCTGGCGAAATTCGGCCACAGTGTTATTCATACGTCAAAAGCTATAATCACATTTACCTTGATTTTTTTCATACCTATTGACTTACTGTCTCTATGCCATACAAAATTTTAATGTAAATATAATATCAAACATCAATTTGAAGAATAGATAAATTACAATAAGCTAATTTTAATTTTCAATATGACTTTTCAAGATGATTATTCTCTTAAATAACTCCTTATATTAATTGATGGTGATAAAAATTTTTTAACCAAAAATAGAACCGACTTCAAAAACTACTACAAAGTAAAAAATATTTTTTTTTAGATAATAATTAATAAGAAATTAATTAAGAGCATTGTATTTACCATGCATATTATTATATTTATGTACATTGATTTGATTTTTTTTAGTCTGTGCCAGCCAAGCCAAATTAAAGCCATGTTACCATTTTTAAACATTTCATCTGATGTTATAAATATGTATTTTCAAATGAGATTAGCAACTATATGTCGACAAACATTGCTTTGGAAATTAGTCAATCATTTAAATCATTGTATTTTCTACCATTTGAAGAGTATGTTATATGTATTTTTTTTAATTGTCTCGTATTTATGTAGATATAATTTATACGCATGTTACGATTTATATTGGATATTTTATTTTGAATTTTGTACTTGGCTTGGCTGGCACCGACTCCAAAAAATCAAAGTAATGTACATAAATATAATAATATGCATGGTAAATACAATGCTCTTAATTTAATTTCTTATTAACTATTATCTAAAAAAAATTATTTTTTACTTTGTAGTAGTTTTTGAAGTCGGTTCTATTTTTAGTTAAAAAATTTATTTTTCGCTTTTTAGTAGTTTTTGAAGTCGGTTCTATTTTTGGTTAAAAAGTTTATTTTTCGCTTTTCAGTAGTTTTTGAAGTCGGTTCTTTTTTTGGTTGAAAAGTTTATTTATTTATTGATTACTTTAGTGATATCCATATTTACATTAAACCATATTGTTGCTAATATCTTTTTTATTTCACGCTAACCTTGGCAGTAAACTCGAGTATCGAAGATTAGAAAATTTATCATTATTCTCATCAAATTTCTTTAAAGCCTTTAATGATATCTATATTTATATTAAACCATAATGTTGCTAATATATATTTTTTATTTCACGCTAACCTTGGCAGTAGACTCGATTACGGAAGATTAGAAAATTTATCATTATCCTGATCTAATGTCTTTAAAGTATTTAATAATATCTATATTTACAACAGTATAGACTCGAGTACGGAAGATTAGAAAATTTATTATTATTTTCATCTAATGTCTTTAAAGCCTTTAATGATATCAATATTTACATAAAAACATATTGTTTCTAATAGATTCTTTATTTCACGCTAACCTTGGCAGTAGATTCGATTACGGAAGATTAGAAAATTTATTATTATTCTCACCTAATCGTCTTGGATAATGTGTCATAATCGGGCTGTATACTACAGTTTTGATAGCTGCGTAACTCATTGATTTCGGTCCTTATGCTTAATGTGTATTGATTTTTACGATCCGTACAAGGTGAATACACTGCACTAACAATGTCGCCTATAATACTATTCGGAGTAACCGTTTCTTTCTTTCTTTCTATTAGACTTAGATTGCTTTCTTCTAGACAATTGCAGAAGCATTTATATACAACTGTATTGTATAATATAATATAGATAATTGGGTATTTTAAAGGCAGTTTCCAACTTGTGTGCCACAGGTGATAAATCGCTAAATAATATCTGTAACTCGTTCATTTGTATGGAAGTTGAAACAACAATGTATTTAATTATGCGCCAATAAACGCTCGTCAAAATATGCCAAACCGCTGTGAAACTGCAACAATGAAACTTTTAAAAGATTCAAAAGTGGATTTGTTGTGGCATAATTTATAGTTTTTATTCGTACGTTGTATTAAATTCATCCAATTCACAATTTTATGAAATTTTGCTTTTCAAATTTAGCAGGACTCAAAAATTTTAGTTTTTGTTTGGATCTTAAAAAGTTTGTTCTATGAAAATAAATCCTATAAGTTAAAGCTGATTTAAATATGTTAGTTTTTTTATTATTTGCAACCTGAAAGTCGTCTGCACAACAACTGGTGACCCGAACGTAATAACTCTTGATAATATCCGATTTGCTTAAAATTTTGTATATACGTTCATTGTGATAAGCCGCTCATTGGTTAAATATAAAGAGGGGAGGCAGTGGCTAACCCCTCCTTTAATTTATTTATGCAGAATTATAATCCGATAAGTTAAAGCTGATTTAAATATGTCAGTCTTTTTATTTGCAAATTCACGTAATAGAACATTTTAGGATATTAAATGAAAGTCGTCTGCCCAACAAATTAACTATTTTTAAAATGCTTATTTTTTTTAGTTTTTGTTGAATTTCTGAAAAAGTACTAAACCAATTTTCATAAAATTGAAATGCGACCAATTCGAGAGTATTCTCTTTCGAATGAAAAAAAAAATCACATAAATAGGACGCATAGTTTCGGAGTAATCGGTGTACATACATAAAAAAAAAAATACATACACGTCGAATTGATAACCTACTCCTTTTTTGAGTAGGTTAAAAATAGTAGCTAACCGAAAAAAAACCCAGCATTATTCTCTTGTTTAAAAATTCACAGTAAAATTTTTGCAAGCATTTATTTGGATATGTTGAGTTCTAGTTTTACAAAACACATTTAAAAACAAGCAACGTTTTGCTAGATAAAATAAATTATCCAGTAATACGAATGGTAATTGACCATTACCACCGTGGAACGTGGCACAGTACAAGCCGATGATCAAGAAGGGAATACTTTCTTTTTCTCTCATTTTAACGATGATACTGATGTTGTCTCTCATGAATACATTTACGTAATAATTTGCTATATAGCCAGTTCCCGGATTTCAGGCATCAGTATCACATACCTTGAGGCTGCTCTCAAATTCCAGTTGTCTACTTCCTGTCACATTTTTTAATTCGTGTTTGATAAAAAACGCAAGAGAATGGCAGAATGCTTATTCCGAATATATGAAATCAAATAGATTTTTTTAAATAAAAAAGGGTATATTAAAAATGCTGTTAAAGTTGGCATTTTGAATCAAATTTTCAGATTCGAGAACCTGATAAAGATAATTATGATATACAAATCGTTTACATCTCAAGATGTAATTCATTTATGGGAAAAACAAAAATTATTCGATTCCAAATCACTGTATAATAGCCATGCTTACAAATGCCATGATTTTACGTTTAAAAATCAGGCGGTAAATGTGTCAGATACTTTTGAGTAGAAAAATATTTTTTTGAGAAAATCCTTAAGGTGAAGAAAATATTTCTCCTAAGCTCAGAGGGGAGAAAAATCTACCACCAAGCAACCTCGCAGCAAGTTTTCAGATCCGGACAAACTCCAAAGTCAGAATAAGATGACTTATATTTTAATTTAGGTTTTTTAAAAAGTTGCAAATTATGATATTACAATCTATATATTTAAAATTCTAAGGCACGTGGCGGCAAAAAAAGCTGTTATTTCCCTTTTGCCAATGACTACGAAAGATTTGTTTAGAAAATCAAACCTGCTAAATCTAACTTTAGCCGGCTTCGTTAGTTGCTGTATTAAGAAAATTATTGAAGTTATCGATTGGAAATTCACAGTATATATGTCGTTTATTTTTCACATTCCGAAAATTCAAATTTTGTGAAAATTGGACATTAACTGTTCTTAATTTGGGCGAAAAACTGACCCGCCGTGAATGAAATGACCCAGACATTTGAGGGGGTCGTACTGAAATTAATTTCGCCTTCGGGTGCATTTTGATATTTACTTTTTTTACCTTCGCCGGACCAAGTGGCATCACTCAGGCATCAGACTTTAAGGATTACCTGAGGGAGGGTTTCATGCAGCATTTATTAGAACGTTTTCGCATTTCGTACTATTTTTTTGACGAAACCGGACAATTCCGGGCGGATCAGTTCGTTTTGTAGATTACATTAGCGAGTGTATGGAAAATATTATGGCCTATGTGAGAAGAATCCGAAAAGTTGTTCATCTTAAACATAGCTACTGCAAAATTCCCAATCAAAACGTACTCGCCAGACAAGGACTTCACCTGTGTCATTATCTCTACCGATGCATCAGTGATCTGTAGAAAAAAAAATATTTAAAATAATTATCAGGCTCAAAGTAGAATTATTGTAGCACTGAGCACTTATGACGATTTCATTTTGCATCCATGTTGTTTATTCCATTCAAATATTAAATATCAGGAATATCGTGACAAGAGCTTATGCTAAATCTCCGTGAATAGTAAAATTTTAGTACTATCCTGTATATGAATGCCATACATTATTTTACACCATACACAAGTCAATAAATTCCGTGATGTTGAAAACAGTGGTCGCCTTTCGTAACGTAACGATTAAATATTACTATGTTAGATAAACAATCCCACAGAGCGAAAAGTTTTTAGTATTTTTTTTTCTCCGATCATACTAAATTCAGAATCATGTGTCCGGAAGATATATCCTTTATCATTAAATATTGAAATGATAAACTTTATTAGATTAAGTATGGAGGTGAAAAAATCATAGATGAAATTTGTTATAAAAACGATGGAGAGGCAGATTTAGAGATCATATTATAAAATATTCAATGACTTGTATTTACATTTTGGGAACATTTTTTTAAATTAAAATTAGCTCTTGTACGTTATCTAGCTACTACGTCGTGTTTAAAATCAATTATTTCCTTGCGTCTTCTTATATTATTAATAGTTTTAAAGACTTATGAATTTCTATAAATGTATGAAAACGATGCTGTCTAAAATGATTTATCGGTTTTGAAAGCATTGAATCTACATTTCCCAAATATTTGTTTTCGTTAAATGCATAATTGTAATATATATAACAATTGTAATGAATATTACAAATATACAAAAATAAAATTTCAACGCAGAAGAAAATGCAGTAAATTTATTAAAAATCGATGACTTTTTGTAAAATAAATATTCCAATGATCAAATATTCAAACTCTTAGTTTTTATCATCACGTGGGGAAAAAAAATAGATGAGAAAGGCTCTTTCTTTTCAGTTAATCAAATCCCCTATGTGATTAATTATGGATAGGGCTTGAACATTAGAACAATTGCAGAAACTAGATCCATCTCAAATTCCTGAAATGTTTATAGTTTTCAAATTTTTCTTTATGGAATTGTACATTAAATTTTAAGGAATGTAAAAAAATATATATTAACCTTTAATTACCATATTAAATAAATTTACTAACTAATATATTTCCTAATATAATAATTCTAACTAATGTATTTTTCTTTAAGTATACATATTAAATTTTATACCGTATTTAGTTACTATAAAATTTTAGCTTTTTGTATAATTCATTCACACTTTCTAATCGTACAAAATTGCATTCCGATAAAGGACATGTTTAAACATCTGTATTAAATTATACGGTTTTCTATAAAATCACAAACGAAATATTTTATATACATGAAATTTTTATTCTTATTGTGCAAATTTCGGCATATTTTAATAAGCATCTTCATTAAAAAAAAAAAAAAAAAAAACCTTAGAAGGTGTATTAAAAAGTATCGAGATATTTACATTGTAGATAATGCCTAAGCCCAAAAGAAAAAAAAATTATACATGCCTTAGCATATTTTGTTTCTAGTAGGCCTATTTCTTTAGCGATAATAGTTGAAGATTTTAAAAAAGCAGATTCTTTTCTATGAGATTATGCTATGCCATGGATAAAGAACATGCGATAAAGCAGTTATATCTCAGGGATAGTTTGCTAACGAATGCACTTGAACATAATTAATTGTATGACCTAAATATGTTCCAAAACTTTTAGAGTATTATATTCCAGTTGCGAAATAGTATGATCGCAAGATACGAAGATTTCTGATTGAATGAAGACATCTAAATTTCTAACAAGTTCATTAAGTAATACAGATTTTAAATTATTATTAAAACATGCGTACAGTATTTCTAGAAAAAAGTATACCAGTCTTTATTCGCATATTGTTTGAATAAATGTTTCCTTAGACTCGAAATAATCTCTCCTTTCAGAATACGACAAACCATTTTTGAAATATTGTCAGTCTTCGCATTAAAGACTGTACCAACCTTGTTGTTTAGAGTTCCGTAAAAAAACAGAAAACGTTTGAAAAGTAAAAACGGAACTATTATAAGATCACTCAAGTCTGTTCGTCAGTCACAGCCATTTTTCTCGAAAACTATGGAAAGTGGAAAGTTCCAACTTGGCGAAGTTATAAAGGCTACTGTACGAAATATTTATAGATTATTAGCCATTCCCAAATATTTTTAAGAAAAAATTAGGGGGTAGTTAAGAAACTTGAAAAATTTTTATACACATCGTGTGGGGTATCGTACTTATAATCTCGTAATAATATATATATATATATATATATATATATATATATATATATATTAATTTTATGTATTATAGTTTCAGATATATCGTCGAAAATGTACTGCAAAAATATTATTCCTCCCCCCCCCTTCCCTATTTCCGAATCTACTGAAACTGAATTTATAAAAAAAATTAGGGGTAGTATGTGTTTAATTAACCCTTTCAGGAAAACTATAGCGATTGTCCTAGATAATATAGTTTTTGAGAAAATCCAATTTTTTCCGTTTTACACAAACTTTACTTCGCAGACACTGCGCCCCATTTGGCGGGTGCTCGAGGGCCCTATTGAAGCGGAATACAGTTGAAAATGATTTACGGAAACCATCGTCGGTAATTAACTGAGATATCAATTAAAAACCTCACTGGAAAAACGCAGCATGGACCAAGGCGGCATTTCAACTTTGCGACCTCCTTCCTAAGCGCGCTTGGCACAATGCCAAGTTTAAACTTTGTACAAGATTTTTGTTTTAGGTAAGGCGAATCACAATGATAAAAAGTAAACGTTTTTTATTCCAATTGAATTCAATCATTGAAGGCAATTATTAAAAAATAATTCATACAAAAATTCCAATTTTTGTTACAAATTCTTATTATTTTTTAGCAGCGATTTTTGTAGTATTGCAATTAGTAATTAATAAATCTATTGTACGGTACCCTTTGTGTCCGAGTAAAACTCGCACTTGATTTATTATTTTTAGTTGTAACCCACATTTTAAGACTCCATATTTGAGTTCCAAAAAATGCTTTGAAAAGAAAGATTATCAAATAAGAAATGTACTGTGAACCGGGATGGCAGTTTGGCCTAAAAAAAAAATGAAATTTTAAATTTATGCTGCAAAATCGCAAGAAGAATTTTTATTTCATGTAATCACAAAATGTTGCTCCTTAAATAAAGTAACATATAGGGTAGATGTGCCAGTAATGGACCCCCTTCCAGTAATGGGCCACTTTCAAAGTGTTTGATTTATAAAAAAATAACCAAATTATTTTTTGTAAACCGTACCTTGCATATTTTATAATGTGGCAATTAACACCCTCCAGGAAGCACAGAATAATCTTAAAGGGCATGGGAAGATAAGGGGCTCATGGGTTTCAAACTCTCCCCATTTAAAAAAAGAACAAAATTTAAGTTCCACAAGTTCTTAAAAATCTATTATTTTCTGTCTTAAATGCTTCATTATTCATCTCTGACAAAAGAACTACATACATAAAAAAAACCTATAATATTAAATTTATAGTAGCAATGAAAGTAGTAAATCTGCAGATCAGGGGGCTCAAATGTCAGTTTTGATATTTTATTTTGAAATAATTTTATTTAGTATTTAAAAACCATTCAACCTACACTTTCATTTATTTGATATATTTTATGCAAATTGCTAAAAGTAATATATAAAGCAGTTTTAGGAAGTTTAACTGTTAAGAATAAAAATACATATGATTCCATGCACTGGTACTCCAAGACACTTTATAAAAAAATCCTTTTTTTTAACTAACCCTTCTAAACCCCCGCCCCCTCAATGACTCAATAATTTGATAAATATACTTCTTTGAAATTTAGTATTTTAAACCTTCTATCTAAAATAATTAAAATATCGATCTTGAGATAATGGCAATAATAAATTTAAACTGTGAATTGTTCTCATAAATATTTTATTAATTATTGATATCCTAATTGTTAAATTTATTTGAAAATGATTAATTTATTTCATTAATATTCTTTCATTAAATTCTGTTTTTAAATGCAATCATAAAATCATTTACCTATTACTTTTTGTGGGGTGTACATTACTGGAACAGAGGGTGTCCATTACTGGAATTTAGGGTGTTTTTATTTATTTCTCTCTAATTAAATTTTGATTCACATTGGGAAATGTGACTATGAGTATGATTAAATACTGTTGATAGATTAATGTAATATTTAAAAAAGTGGAATATAATAATTTTAACTATTAATTAAAAAAAATAATTTTTAAAGAAAGTCCTTAAGGGTGTCCATTACTGGCACATCTACCCTAGTATTCGGAATTTCTTGTATAAATTAGGAATTTTGTAATTAAAAAATGTTTATACGGAAATAAAAATATGAAATAAGCTCAATTTAAATTTAAAAATATATTAAAATGTTTCTGGTTATTCTTTAAGTTATTCTTTTCTGTAAATGGAAATAACAGGAAATTTACATAGAATACTTTACATACTCTTTAAATAGTCTAAGTGTAAAATTTCCTTATATCTCGAAAACTACGATAAGAATGACCCACAAAAGGCCACAGTCATGCCTTAGTGAACACTGATTATTTTTGAATTCCTACTATTAGCTCACACTGTCTATATATATATCTTGCTGGAATTTTCAATCGTTAATAAAATATTTTCTATTCATCCATTCAAGTTCAAATAATTTTTTTTAACTTGCACTGGATGACAATTGATGTTAATACAGTTTTTTCAAATATTAATTCATTAATTAAATTTAATTAATTAATTTTAATTTTTATATGGGAGAAAAAAAATTCTCCCATTGTTTTCATAAATGAAATGAAAGATTTATCTCAAATGAGTGATGCCAACAAAAATAAAATACCACAACGATGATTATAAAATAATGTTCAATAAAGATAACGTGGGACATGAATGCTGAATGGGTTTATTTTATATATTTATGATTAAAAAGTAGGAATTGACTTTAATTTTTTTTATATTACTTGTTATATTAAAATTAATATAGAACATAATTTGTAATTTTTTTAGCTTGAATATATGAATAATTTTCGAAATTAGAAAAAAAAAATTAATCGAAAAAACGCCTAGGATATGTTTTATTCTATACTTTTTATCTCTTTAAAAAAATTATATTGGGATATTTGTTGGAAAATTAAATATTAAAGATTGTCTCGTTAAGATTAAAACAAAAAATTAATATATAAGTGTACCTTTGTTCCGAAGTCCTTTCATCAAAGGAACTCAAATATGGTGTCAAATGTGGATGTTATCTGGTAAAAAAATAAAGTTGGTATAATTTTGAATATGTTGAAGAATTTTATTTCAAAAATGCCCTTAATATCTTAATAGAAAATAATATTCCGAATATAATGACACCTTGGGTGGGATTCTATTCTAAATGCTCTGTAATAACGGCGAAGATGCCTTCTATTTTATTACATACACACACACACACGCATATATATATATATATATATATATATATATATATATAGTTTTTTACACTAACTGTACTGTGTGCATATATTTCACATGTTTAAAAAATTAAAAAAAATACGGAAATCTTATCGAGCTGTCAACATTTTCATTCTCGATTTAAAATGGACACACTGTAATAAAGGAAGAAATGTCCCTCGAAACAAAAGATTCCTTTCCAAAATTTCAATGTAACTTTGTAGTTATCCGCGATACCGAAAACCTTGCCCTTATTTTACGAAAACTTTAGAAGAAAAGCCAGTCAAAAACCTTAGAAATATACTGTGAATGTTGACAACAGATTTCTGAATTTACTAAAATTGTTTTTCCGAATTTCAGGTTTTCCAAGACAGGTTCCAAACAGCTTTTTATTACATAAATCACGGAAACCCATGGTATCCCGAGATTCCAGATTGGTTCTGCTGCAGAAGATTTCTGAAGATAAGGAGAAATTTTTCAAAATCGTAAGTAGCCAATCAAAAACCACTGAAAGCAATAGACTTCCGAATTTAAGAGACACGTCTTTTTCGGAAACAAAGTGAAAATTAAGAAAAACAAAGAGTTTATTTCAGAAACAATTCCTTAAACCATAAAAAACCACTATAGTCTGAGCTGTTTTATTAGTTCTTCTCCAGAAATTTTCTGAAGATAAAGGGAAATTTTTTAACACCTTGAATAACCAATCAGAAACCTTTTAAACTAATAGGCTTCAACATTAATATAAATATATTTTCCGAATTTTATGTGCAATAAAACGGTCTTTTGTTTAAGGAACAGTTCCATAAGCAATGGAATTCATGTAGAGTTGCAAAAAACTGTTTATTCCCGGGTTTATTTCCAATAGACCCGGTTTATTCCAAAAAACCAAGTTTATTCAAAAAAAAAAACCCGGTTTATTCCCAGGTTTAAACCGGGTTTTTTCTAGCCCTTGTAACTCTAAATGCATGGTATTCTGAGATTTCTGGTTTGTCCTGCTCCAGACGTTTTTTTTTTGAAGACATGGGCAAATTTTTCAAAATCTTGAGTAACCAACCACGAATTTCTGAAAGCAACAGATTCCCGAAATTAACTGAAACGACTTTTCCAAAATTTGCGTGCAACAAAGGGGCCTTGTATTTCAAAAACAATTCGATAAACAATGGAAAAATATCATATTCGAATATTTCTGATTAGTGCTTGTCCAGATGGTTTCTCAAGATAAAATAAAAAAATCCGAAACCGTGAATAATTATATTAAAGTTTGCTATTTTTGCAAACGTTTCAGCTTTAATTTTTTTTTTACCAAACGTTCAATTTTTTACAATGCATGTATTTTCTTTCAAAAGTAAGAATGTCCCTTGCATTTCGCTCAAGCGACAGTTTTGTGCATCTAATTAAAATGAATGATTTGTTTTTGTAGGCAAATTTGTTTTTAAACATAATTTCTCACTTTGATAGATTTTTCGTTTATATGTAAATTTTCGCCCATATTGCTAGATAATATTTCACTGATTTTATAAAACATTCAGCCCAAAGAAAATACAGATACATAAAAAATATATATTTTTAGATAAGTTCGCAGTTTTTTTAGTATCTTGATAACATATAGCAAAGGTGCAATATATAACATTAAAAGCAATAATCTACTAGAGATCACTTAGTTTGCTCAGTTACAGAACTTATAGCATTTAATCTTCCAAAACGTTTTTATGAAGATCTTTCTTTTGAACAAATAAAATAAAGCATTATTCCTTTTTTTTCTCAGTATAAATACTGTAAATACTATTTCCGTTTTTTATATATTTTTCTCAATGTAGGAAATTAAAACAGCGATATTTGCTAACTCGGAAAGAAACAGGTAGATTTTTTTCGCAAATATTCTTAATTGGTGAAAGAAAAAACTAGCACGTAAGATAAAATTAAAAACAGTACAAAGGACCAATTTTCACTAAGTGGAATTGGAATTTCTTTTTTTATCTAGTAATAGTTTTCGTTGCATGTAGAGATAAAATAATGTGAGAAATGTAGTTTGTCTTACTATATAAATAATTTAAAAACTTTCTCTGTTAATATATTTCTAAAATTCATAAATATTAATAGAGAATAATAAAGAAGAATAAAAAGCTTTAGGAAAGAAAAAAATATTGTAATTTCCTAACATGTGTAAAACTTTTAATGAAAGTGCCGTTTTGTTTTTATTAAAATTTACATATAACGAGAATTATAGTTTCAATATAGAACATTGTAAAATCTCCATTTTAAGAGATAGCTTCTATTATAAAAAATATTGCTGCATCTCTAAAATCAGTAGAAAGATATTTTTAACTATTAATACACGATTACTACTAATATATAGAACTAGCAATACAGCTACTAATAAAAGAACTAGCAGGTAAGATAAAATTAAATACAGTACAAATGGACCAATTTTCAATAATTGAAATTGGATTTTTTTTATGTAGTTTTTGTTGCATGTAGAGATAAAATAATGTGGTTAATATACTTTGTCCTGAAGTATATGTAATTTAACAAATTGATGTATATGAAATTCTGTGGTGGGAATTCTAACGTCTCGAAAACTACAAATAAAACCATACATTTTAAGGTTTTTCTTCAAAATAGATATAAAATAAGAAGTTCAAAATCAAGTCGTCTCTTTAAAAAATATCTGTAGAATTTTCCAGTGATTTTTTTTAAGGAATCAAGTTTTAAATAGATCAAAAATAAACTTTTTTTCTCTTTAAACTAAATTTTAGTATATTTTGAACATTTTAAACAGAACTGCATTCAAAATGTTATAACAAACATTATGATTATAACAAACATATGTATTATAACAAACAGTATGATAAAAAGAACTTTGCCAAATACCTTTGCATTTATTTGTGACTTAAAAAGTATAAGTATGAAATACATTTACTTTTCCGAAAAGCAAAATTTTAAAAGAAAATAAACTAACTACTAAATCGTGGAGTATAAAAAACCATATTCTAAAAATGTGGTACTCCACTATTGTAGAAAAGATTGTCACCTATAGGGCAGCTATTTAGGGGAGGGGGTAATCTTACAAAAGCAGTACTTAATAAAAATCACTTTCTTTACAAAGGGTTTTATTTGCAAATTTCAAGGAATAATAGAACCATTTTCAGTCATGCCCCAAATATATTAACAGCTATATTAACGATTTTCATTATCATTAAATATGAGTTCACTAAAAGTAGCATCCTCCATTTAGAGAATGAAGCTGTCTCACAACAATACTTCCCACAAATAGCAGTTCAGTGCAAGATTCCTTGCTGGCAGATTCACCCGACAGAGGAGACTTCCCACCTCCAAGTAAATCTGACTTTAAATTATTAATCTCCAGCTCAAAATATTATGGTTTTCACCGATGGCTCACGCACTAATACTGGCGAAGGTACAGCTTTCTGCGCTACGGGAGGGAGTGACGTGCTCCAAAAACCGTTGGGCTTGCAGGCTGGATGACAATAATTTTATTTTCAAGCAGAACTCTTTGCCATTTTTGAAACCTTAGAGCTGATCGATCAGCAAAAAATTATTTTTTTTATTCCAATTTTTACGGATAGTCTTTCCAGCCAGAAGGCATTCTATGCATTTAGATCAACCAATCGTCAAGTCATTGAGATTAAATTATTTCTTTAAAATATTCTCTGTAAAACCTATTCAGGCTACGTTTCAGCCCATAAGGGTATCCTAGACAATGAAACGGCGGATATGCTGGCAAAGAAAGCAACTTTTAGATCATCAGTTGATTTTCCACTTGCAGTACCACACTCACACATCAAAAGACATCTTCACGCTCATTTTTATGAAGCAGTTGCAAGATACTGGGATTACTCAGATAAGGGTAGACATACTTATGATCTGGTCACACTGGTATCATTGGATCTTCTCCTGCTCTCTCCCTACACTACAGATTTTCTTACTGGGCATGTTCCCTTCGGGACCTATCTGTTTATGTTCAAAAGAGCCCTTTCTCCTCTTTGTGAATGCGGTGATGTCGCTCTTGCCTCACATTACTTCTATAACTCTCCTTTCACAGCTCGGTGAAATATTCGCCGACTTCCTGTTCATCCAGACGGTTGGCTGGTTAATACTTTATCGCGCCGCCCGATTTGCTTTCAAAGCTTAAACACATCTTTACCTCTCTATGTGACCTTTCTTTATTAATTCATCGCTGTGCCAGGGACTCGATTTCCTCCCTTATTCACTGCCTCTTCTCAGGTCTGAGCTTTGTAATCTCCGGGCAGTGATATTAATCTGTATTTTTATAATTTCACAATCATTGCTTTCGTTATATTCATATATTCATATCAATTGTTCACTACTCCAACCTCTGTCGCGTTTACCGGCAGGATTTTGTATTTTTTAACCTCTATAAAGGGAACTCGGCGGAACATCTATGCTCTACAGACTTGGCCTTATCCTGAGCAGTTATTCTTGGACAATAATGGGTTTCCCCTCCAATCACTGTCCAAAGCTAATTCCTGAAATGTTACTATTAGATATGTGTAATTCGACGTTACATATTTTTTTAAATATTAGTATTTTTCATATCCCAAATTATTTTACAGCTTGATAAACCCCTTTAATGTATAAAATAGCTTGAATTTGTATTTGGAAAAATGAAGAATCTACAATTTAGATAAAAACAGTCCTTCAAAAGAGTCTAATACTAATTCACCGTTATTTTATAAAAAACGTATTCCAGGGACTCTTGACAAATTAAAATTAGTCTAGCGTAATTAAACAATAACATAATAACTTTTACTACTCAAAATCTTAAAGTATCTTATCTTCAAACACAAGTACTGCATGGATTTATTAAGCTAAAAATATCATTACAATATAAAAATGCTTTGACATGACAATGATTAACTGAACATAATGACATATTTTAATTAAACTCTTAGACTAGTATGCATTTTTTTCATTTTCAAACGTAACATAGTACTTCATTTTTCACATTAATGTCAAGAAAACGTTGCGAAAGAGCAAATGAAATTTTTAATTTTAATATCTCATATAACATTTAAAAGAAAATTTCTTCATAAAATATACATTCTTTGGAAACTTTTTCGTGACACGATTTTGCTCTTCATATTAATAAAATACGAAGACTATATTAATGTCAGTATCATCTGAAAAAGTAAATTTGGTTCACAGAATATTTAAAAAGAGATACGTTATATGTGAAAAAGTTTTTGATACAATTTTTGCAAATTTTTATAATGCTTCAATTCTGCTTCATAATAATCTGTTAAAATATTTCTAATTTAAACTGCGACGCAATAAAATTTTATAGACACTTTCTTAGAAAAATGTTGTCGCATTAGAAAGCATTTTTTTGAGTTCGATTTTTTAAATTTTATTATTATTATTATTATTATTATTTAAGGATTTTTGCATTTTACAATGCTTGATTACACTGATTTACAATGCGTATTAATAGAAAATGTACAACTTACGGCCAAACGGTTTAAAGGATTAAATAGAGAAAGACATTTTACAGCTATTCTTTTTATATTTCGAGGTATCTTTCTCACTTCTAATTACTTCATCTGTATAATTACTGAACTTGTAATTATTTATGTAAAATTTAAAAACTTCTTCCAGTGCATAAAGCTTGTTAATAAAGACCTCGGCAACGTCAGAGTGCTTCTGTTTAACACATTTGTGTAAAATATCGAGTCAGACTCGGGGTAAATTTTCGCGACCACAATGAGAATAACGAGTAGCACTCATCGGAATCTTTTTGCAATCACTTTTTCTACAACTTAATCACAATGCCTATGGTGTTAAACTAATTGATTTCGAATAATACGTATTCTATATAATTTCGGAACATGTTTACCGTTTCGCATATTAGTCTGTTGCACATTTTATGTTGTTTTGCAATATGTTTGTCATACGCAGATTTCGTATAGATAACATTTTACAGAGACAAAACATAGTGTGTTTTAATAATTTGAATGACTTTTTATTTTTTTATGTACAAAATCTAATGTTTTGCTTTTGCGCAGCAGTACATTGTGATACCCATAAAAATAATAACGAAATAATTTCGTTAAAGTGTATCATCTTGGCTTGATTTTTCCTACGTAGTATACAAAATGATTGTCGCGCGTATAGGTTTATGTAATTAAAAATAGAGCATTAATATTTCGTTTCAGTTACTTTTCTGACTAGGCGATTTCCATTTGTTTATTTTTTTTTTTAAGTTCATTTCTAAACACGATGTATGTAACATATCATTTTTAATTCATACATATTTATTTATATCTGTAAACAAGAATATTTAAATTTTAATATTCTTTTATTTTTGAATTACTCTTATAGTGGATCTCTCCCTTCCACGGTTTGTATTTTAAAGTTAAAATATTTTTGTTTATATTTTATTGCTTTTGTCATTTCAATTCGTACTGTTCAAAATTTTAGTAGCTAAAATTTTAATTAAATTGTGTCAAAGCAAATTGAAAGTGCACTAGTGCGTAAGTTATCTGAAAAGTGAATATGGTCTTATACTTTAAAGTATCTTAAACATATTGGTTTGTGATACTTATTTGGCCTAGGCTTTTAAGATTTGGGTTATGGTATTTTAATGTTTAGCATGCTCTACCAATTAAGTTTAAACTGGTGTGATTTTTTATCATCAGTGCTTCGCCACAAACGTTTAGTCTGGTATTATCTGCCACATTCCAATTGGACCTTACCTGCTACATTAACGCCTCGACGGGAGTCCCTTCGAGGTCTTGTATAATTATCACATGTTTTATAAGAGGTATTTCCAGATTTGATGGTTAACATTTCAGAAACTATACGCGGACTCATCTATTTTCAACAATATTGGGCACGTGCACGTTTCAGCAAAAATGTGCGGAACTACATTGACAGGACTCATCCTCCTCACTGGATTTACAGAGTCGGACAAGTCGTATAGCCTCCTTGAATCCTCATCCACAGCGCGTAAATCTCTCTTGAAGTCTTAAAGCGGTGCACAGTGGGGCGTTTTGATGATCTAGGTGGACAAAATTCATTTTTCCGATATTCTCAGAATTTAACAAGACCGCATATTCTGGTACCTAAATGTCTCTTTTGTCGAGATTCGTACGATTTTTGTCAAAAAAATTCGTGGTGTCGATTAATTACGACCGTAAAGAAGACATTTGCGCTGTTGTTTTGAGGGTGTTTCAACGGTTGCATTTATTTTCCTAAGTTCGAAAGCACGTCTTAACTATTCTGTTTAATGTGAAAGCACGAGTTTACTGAAAATATATCACATATTTGTCAAGGTAAGATTTAACCTACTGTTGTTTGATAATAAGCGCCATTAAACCAGTTTAAGTGATTTATTCAGAAACTGTATTTTTGGATGATTCATGTTATTGTTTACAAAATTTATCTTGACTTTTAATACATTATTAAGCATTATTAAGCAATAAGATGTTTTTTAGGTAAAGGTGTCATTCCTGAAGTATTGGAAATTAAAGAAAACTCCTGCGAAAGATTGCGAATCGTAAACTTTTTATCAATTAACGAGCTTTATATTAACTTTCAGTGTATGTATTATATTTAGTGAAAATTTTGCAAGTCAACTTTAAACCACTTTTAATTATCCGATAAATCTGAAACTTTGAATTCATGTGTAGTTTTAATGATAATACAATATTGTTATCATTTGACGAGCGTTGAAGTAATACTGTTTCTACAGGGTTACACAAAAGTTTAGTTTTAATCTTGCAAGTTAATTTTAAACCACTTCCAATTATTCGAAAACTTTCAATACATGTGTAGTTTAAATGACAATAGAATATTATTGTAATTTAAGGAACGTAGAAGTTATACTGTATCTACAGGGCTACACAAAAGTTTAGTTTAAATTTTGCAAATCAATTTTAATCCACTTATAATTATCGGATTGAGCTGAAACTTAGTTTACATATCTATTTTACATGATAATTTAATTATATTATAACTTGAGGAACGTAGCAATTATTCATTTTTTACAGGGACACACAAAAGATTGTGGAAAGATTGTTATTTATAAAGACAAATTTTAATTCAATTTCAACAAAATTAATCTAGATTATCTAGATGCACAATACCATCTTATAAAGTGAAAATAAAGTGAGCAGCAGCTATATGCCTCTTAAGGGACACACAAATAATAATTCAGATGCATCACCGTCTATAAGCAAAATAATTATTTCAAATTCAATAAAATTTATATAGATTATTGATTTACACAACAACATTTTTTCAACTGAAAATAATTTGGGTAGCATATATATTTTTTACAGAGTCACACGAAACATAAAAGGTTATTTTTTTAAATATGTTTTTATTTTTAAACTTTTATTTTATCAGGATGACTACACAAATTTCTCGACAATCTATTATTGACTTATGGGTTTCCATTCCAAAGGAAAACAAATTCGAAGCTGTCCTTTCATTTTTGTTGGAAAAACTGGGGAATCCTCAGTTAACTGAAGACATTTTTAAGAACCTGAAATCACATGTCCGAACATTTTGTTTTCAAATTCAACAAAAATGGTCTAAATCAGAAAGAAATAGACAACGTTTTTATCAATACAATTCCGCCTTGTCTCAAGTAACCTTTCACATATCAGATTGCGTTATTCAAGCAATAGAAAACGAAAAAGTCTTAAATAAATGCCACCCTGGTAGATCAGAGAAACCTTATTATTATTATTTGAATTTTTATTTAATCATTATGTTATATTAACTTAGAGTGTAAGTATGTATGTTTTGTTCAAATCATGCCAGTCAATTTTAAACCACTTTTAAACCACTTTTAATAAATAATAATAATAATAATAATATAAATAATAATAATAATAATAATAATAATAATAATAATAATAATAATAATAATAATAATAATAATAATATAAATAATAATAATAATATAAATAATAATAATAATAATAATATAAATAATAATAATAATAATAATATAAATAATTAAATAAACCAAATATTTATCACTGTTTGAGCATTTTATTAGTGATATATTTGAAAAATAAGCAAAACCTAATTAAACTCCAACGCAATAATTTTGTCCACATAGATTGTCAAAACGTCCCACTGTGCGGTGGCTTGTATTTGTGACACAACGATCAATTTTGAACATGTCCGTGAATCCTTGCCTCGACGTTTGGAAGCATGCATTGTGGTGAACAGAAGGGAATTTGAATATTTTCTGTGATTTAATTATCTATTTTTCCTAAATATGCATTGTTTAGTTTGTTTTTGTCAATAAAGTTATATTAACGTTGTTATCGACACATTTTTTGCGTGACGGTTGGCGTGTTATTGTTGCCCCCACACGGTTTGATTTCTGGACACAATGTCCCATGTAAAACTTATTCGTCATAATCTGACAGACCAACTTTAAGTTTGTAAACGTCCTTTGGACACACTGTCTATGAGAATGTATAAAATCCCTTAGAATACTTGAGATCGATTCCTATATTATCCGATGAAGAGAAATGTAAGCAAGTTATGTTCATCTAACGAATGTGTATGTGTAGGCTAGGATTACTGATGATTTCCATTCGCAAAAATTGTATTAATATTTTGATCTACCTGAAAAACGTGATGTGAAGTAATAAATCACAAAACTGCTATTTTTATGATTTGTTTAGCGTTGAAAACTGTATTCTTGAACAATAAGTTAGAGACAAATTTACTTGAAACATATGATGATAAATCCTAATCCTAATAATATTATAAATCTGATTGTGTGGAAATGTCTGGCTGAAGCCAGCATCAAAATGGAGAATTTAATTACTCTGTATCTTTGCATATAGGTTGATTATAACCCGGGAATGAACATAGGCTGGTTTTTGTTTATTTTATTCAAATATTTTTCCTAATAATTCAAAATTTCATTATTTTCATGGAGAATAAATGGACATTTTTTTTCCCTTATAAAATTTTAAAATGGTTAAATTTACTGTACCGTTGATAACATTTTATCGTTGCCAACACTAAATAAAAACCCTGAATAATAATTTTTACTCAACAGTTTAGTTTCTATTGAAAATTTTTCACGTGAAAAATTAAAATGAAATAAAAATTTTTTAAGAATTAAAAAAAAGATTTAATAACATTACTAGAAATAAAATGTACTTTTTTTAGATTTTGATAATAATACAAGGTTTCAATATGCGTAACTATGGGAAACTTGCAAATATGACGTCATACATAAAAAATAAAGCGGATATGCTTTGATGTTGAAATTAAATGATCTTGAGTTTTTTCTTTACTTTTTTTCTTTTTTTTTTCTTTTTTTTTTCTTTTGTATGGTAAAAATACTTGGCGTTTTACCGCCTGCGCACGGCTAATATAACTATACTGTATTTTTAATTTAAATTTTTTTAAAGTAAAAAGTAGTTTGAAAAGAAAATGGATAGCAAATGTCAATAATATGCTCCGCAAAATTATCCAAGTCGAAAATGACGTCATGGATAGAGGGAAATAGTTTTTCATTCTTAAAACTAAAAAAAAAAATAACTCGATTACTTGAAAAAAAAAAAAAAGACGAATGTTAATAGTTCCATTTTTGTTGATAAAACCCAAAGATTTAATATTATTTCGTTAAAGTAACATAATTTCCCCTATGCCAATATTGAAATTAAAGCTCCAGAGCGTGAAGTATATTGTTACAATCAAGACACATTGTAATTCATGGTTTGGCAACTGGATTTTATTTTCACATTTCTTTTAATTTTAAAAGAATAAACGTTTGTTGTCATTTTAAAAGATAACTTTTTTGAAAGCTCATCCTATAATATTATAAATCTGATTATGCGTGTTAATGTAAACGTCAAAACGGAGGATTTAATGACCCTGTATCTTTGCATATAGATGGATTATAACCCAGAAATGAACATAGGCTTGATTTGTTTTTTCAAATAATTTTCTTAATAATTAAAAAAAATTATAATTTTCATAGAGAATCAATAAGCATTTTTTCTGTAAAATTTAATTAATATTTTACATTGCTAAGCATTATCATTGCCAATGAATACAAAACATGGAATAATAATTTTTCCTCAACAATTATTTTTCAATTGAATGATTTCCACGTAAAAAATGAAAATTCAAAAGAGTTCAAAAGAAGTGGAATTTCTATGATAATCGAAACGGAAATATGGAGTATTTGTTATTATACATGAAGTTTGAATATCTGTTTTGGTTGAGAAGACATTTTCTGGCAAAGACTGTGTTATAACTAGAAGGAAAAACGAAAAATATAATTATTTTATTAAGAAAAGATTTCGCTTGGACCATAGAACAAGGAAAAGGATCGTCCTTGGCTTGGACAAATATTACGTCATAAATAAAATATGTATTTTCAAATAATCGTAATAATACAAGGAGCATCAATATCAGTACATAATGAAAGTAGATATATAATGGACGTCATATTTAAGATGAAAACCTGAAATATTTTATGATAGATACTGATTAATAATAAGCTTGAATATCATTTACATACAAATGTGAGATTTCTGCTAAAATTTACGTCCTGATTGCCTGGCAAAAGAAAATTAATAAGAATTATCTCATGAAAAAGGGATTTCTCTGAGGGAAAGTGACGTCATATTTGGAAAAAAACCCTGAATTTTCCAATATGTTTTAAAAGGAGTGTGAATCAATTCCGTACATTTATAATACAAGGATCAGTAAGTATAGAAAGTAGACGAGTTTCATAGCAGACAAGACCATGGTTAAAATGAAAAATTTAAATATTTTTTTTTTATCTATACTGATTATTAAGCATGGGTATTCGTTATATACAGATGAGAGTTTTCTGCTAAAAATCACATCACAGTTTTAAGAAAGGGAAAATGAACATGAATCTATTATATTAAAATCTGACCATGTGTTTCTATTTCGCAACCACTTCTAGACTGTCGAACGCAACGCGATTTAATTAACATCGGTAATCATGGATCCGAGGGTGTCACACAAACTGTCAGAATTGAACAGGTAGAATTGAATTTAAAGAAAAAGCATATGCTATTTCCAATTAATTATTTTGGAAGGTTAGCTGTTAAAACGTTTCACAATGGCGTTAAAAGTAAAATTGCTTATCAGGTAAAATTGACATTTGTTTTTACCCAATTCGTCTATTTCCACAATTTTATTTAGCCCTCCTTTTTGCATTGGTTGCAATTTCATTTTCGCGATTATTTGGCACAAAATTTCACTTTTTTAAAACTGAGTTAAGCCAAAATCCCTATAACAAAAATACCGTAATGTCTCCTATGAAATGTGATAGAGGGTAAGTTAATTATTTACGTTTTTAACTGTCGGGAGTGAAATATTTTGCTTAATTAATGTATTTATTCTTCTTTTTATGTTACGTGAACGAATTCACGGGTAACAGCTAGTGTATAAATAAAACTGCAATTTATACATGGAAATCTCACTAATTTAAATAACAAAAAAAAATTAAACAATGGAATATGATCTATAAGATTTCGAAAGAGCGGTAAACGTAAGCGGTAAATGTAAAAGTTTTTGCAAAACCTTGGTATTAATTTCTTTTAAATTTTTATTAAATATATTCAATATTTTACAATATTTAGGTTCACTGCAATTGTTAACCAGGTATTTTTGGGGGCCAAACATTACAATTTTTTCATTTTCCTTTTCATCTTTTTTTTTTCACACTACGAGAATGGATAAAATTTTGATTTTAATATTTGTTAATATTATTAGTAACATTAATAGTACATATTTATTATTATACCTTAAAGGATAGAGGATTATAAGCATTAGAGGCTTTAAGAATTTATAAAACAATAAAATTTAATTGGTACCTCAGTTTGCTTATTATTGAAAAAAACTGTTTCTTTATCAAGATGAACGAAGTTTGTTACATATTATGTTTTTATATATTTATTTTATATATTTATATTAAAAAAAATTACATTTATGCAAAATCAATAATTACAATATAATTCAATTATCTAACGTTCATAAATAAATTGTTTGTAGTGTCAATTTATATTATTATCTATTATATGTTATATATTTATTGTTTTTAATAATTTTAATTGCGTATTGTTGGATAATAATTGTTCGACCATATATTTTATAATTTTCATGAATGTTAAAGTTGCCACTTTTAAATTCTTGTCAACCCCATTCTTTTACACTTGAGATAAAAAAAAATAATAGTATTAAAAAAATATATATTCATTGAAATTTTAGTTTGAATGGAAATATATTAGTAAAATCATTTATAATTAGTTTTGTAAGTATTCGTAATATCATACTTTATATTTATTCCGTTGCCGTTATCTTTTATGAAAGCCAAATAATTCATTTAGCCAAATCGATTGAGTAGTTTTACTCTAGCATCAACAAGCACATTTTGGTTCATCAATCATTTTTCATGTTCGCCGAATCAACTTCACACGCTCTAATATATCACAACATCTCTCGAGAAAGATAGCAAGCTTAGAGCAGTTTCATCATTTTTTTAATTACTTTCACTTTAGAAATTTGTTTAAAATTTTATGAGCCTTCATATTAAATGAAAATTAATTATCTCTCTTTTGATTTTCCATAAATCTTGCTTAGAATAGTAGTAAAGAAAGTAAAAACGTTATCGAAAATTCAATGGAATGGCGGTAAACAGAATAATCTTTATCATAACACGAATTAAATATCGCATTTTAATTCTTTCTATTTTAAATTTTTCTGACTTTTATAAATCATCAAGTGAAAGGTTATCAAGTATGACAGGATTTTAGTGGATAAAAAATTGTTGATGAAAACTTTTTAATGCTATATATATATGTAAGCGAAATGATTTCTAAAAAATTAAAAACTGAAATAACTTAATGTGTTGTAATGAAATCCAAAGTACAGAACAGTTAAACTAATTTTTAAAAATATATATAATAATTTTTTTTTTCAATTTTACGAAAAAGAAGCAATATTGGTTTGGCACATGATATTTTCGCCAGATAAAAATAAAAATGTTCAAGCTAATCTTATCTTTAAGAGAGCCTGATGAAAAGAACAAAATGACAGATGTTCGTTTGAGAATTGACATTTTATCTAAACTAAAAAAAAAAAAAAAAAAAAAAAAAAAAATCCGTACTTGAATATTATATTTAAAAGTCATCACAAATCCTGTAAATTATGTACAGTTTAAAAAAAAAAAAATTACTTGAAATTACAGTTTTTCCTTATTCGATTGAATAAATATTGACGTTGTGTGTTATTAAAAAGCTAAGATGTGTGCAGTTAAAATGTTTGTAATACTTCCTTTGAAATTTTAGCTTAGCGCTTCTGGTTTATGTAACAAGCGTTATGTAAATTTTATGACTTATATACGTATAATTTATTTAAAAATGGCCTCTTTTGCGAATATAAGAAAAATAGTTACCAAAAACTGCGTATTTGGTTTATGCGAGACTTTTCTGTAAGGATTTCAGAATTTTCCTCTCAGCACAAAAACAGCTTGTTACTTCCCCCAAAAATTATTTCTTACTAATATCTTTTTCTATATATGAATAAAGCTATTAAAAAAATATGTAAAGCTTTATATGTGTTCCAGGCAAGTTTGTTCTAGTGGTTAGGGTACTGATCAGAGAGTATCGTGTACGAAATCCAGTTTCGCTTTGCTTGTACACAATGATTTGGAATCCATTTTAAACTTCAGATTCCTGTCTGGGTAGATATAATATACAATAGAACACCTGTAACCTTACATTCCTTTCCGTATGATGTCATTGTGATATTTCGTTGATTTAAAACCCACTTCAAGATATAGGTTTTTGTCTACCTAGATCTTGTGTGCGAAAGTTGGACGTATCACTTGAAAATGTCTCAACCGATCTCTAGGAATTCATCTCCGTATTGAGTTATTATGATATTGTGTTGATTTGGAAGCTCTAAAACACCTACGGGTCTGTCGTCCTATTAATAAGACATGTATTTTGATTAAAAATTATTTTCTTAACAATTATTTTTGCTATTATCTGCATGTAATAATGATAGTATATGTCTATAAATTTACTATTATGACTTCATTTATGTTTCTCCATTTAGTAATCATATGTTTAAATTTAAAATAGGGCTACTTTTCCGGAAGAATAATTTATGATAAAACAAAAAATACTAGAACGTTGTTTGTCTGCTTAATCTTATTGTAATACGTCATTTTCTAAACGTCTTCAAACATTCTTCCTTAGCCCATTGTAATTTGTTATATGAATAGTATGTAAAATAACTACAGTGCGTCTCATAAATATAAAGACACTGATGTTTTCGAAATAATATTTTAATAATTCAGTGTTCAAATATATGTTTATGCATATAACATAAAGCCTGTACCAAACAAACATTTTACAGTAAATTAAATTAGAATTAAATAATTTCAACCCGATAATTTATAAATGGAAACAAATTTGCTGTCTCATAAATATAGAGATATTTTACATACTTTTTAATTATCGTCCAATTATAGATCCATTTTTTTAATGACAGCAAATATTCTAGCTGGCATCCTGTTTATTAAGTTGTTTAAGTATTCTGGCATTATATTAGACTAACTTCGTTCGATTTCTTTTTTCAACTCAAGAACGTTTGAAAACTGTCTTCCAGATGCATGTACACTGCGAACGAGAATTCCCCAAAGATTCTCAACTGGATTTAAATCAGGGATACATGCGGGCCACACCTTGATATGAACATTGTTATCAGCAAACCATTTTTTTGTGAGTCTTGGTGCGTAAATCGATGCATTATCCTGTTGATACAAATAATTCCGACCATCAAGAGTTTCAGAAATTGGCAACAAGTGACTATCGAGCCCTTCTATATACTCTTTAGATGTCTGTTTATCTTCCAGAAAAGCAATATCTGCAGTTCCATTAAAAGAGAAGGCACACTAAACCATCACAAAACCTCCCTTTTTTTGCCTACTGAAGTGGGTTCGAAGTTCACGTCTTAAATCGTACCAGTAGGAATTCCAACCAATCTGGACATTCAAGTTAAATCTCATTTCATTTGAAAAAATGACTTGCATCCATTCATCTTTCCAATGCATATGATCTTTAGCCCAGAGTAGCCTCCGTTTTTTGTGTTCTTTTTTCAGTAAAGGAAATCTGCACTGCACATATGCTGGCACATAATATTTTTGCTTTCTTTTATACAACGATGTACTGTGTCCTTTGAGACCATACCATGAACTCGTTGAGAAAGTTGTAGGAGTGACATTTTTTTGCGACGAAAGAAGTCGCATGATCCTGTGATCGAGTCTTTCACTAGTCTTTCTCGGTCTGCCAGATCGTTTTCTCGAACTTAAATTGTAAGTTTTTGATAAAACTTTATAAACTGCTTCTCCCAGTTTTTTACATATTGGAGAAACTGTTAAGCTATTAGTTTTAAATCCGTGTATTTTGCAAATCTCATCTTTAGAAATTTCAATGTTCCGCGGCATCTTTGCAATTGAAACAAGTCAAACAACTTTGCTCGTTTGAATAACTTAAATTTGATTTCTGTGCATGTGCATTATTTCTGTACGCACGTATTCGAAATAAATTTGCATATGAAGCAGTTCCAAATTTGTCTTTATATTTATGAGACCACATATGTTTTTTTTTTATTATTCGAGTCGAAATTATTTTATTTAAATTTAAAACCCCGATAACAAATTCATTTCATGGTTCTTAATATGAGGTATAAAATTTAATTTCTTCTGCTGAATTAATAAAATGTAATTTCAAAAACATCCGTTTTTTTTTATATTTATGAGACGCACTGTGATTTTCATAGAGATCATTAGATTTCAATATATGACATATTTTTTAAATTGCAATCAAATTTAACATTTGTGATTTGGATAGCTACTTTTAATATTATTAACGTAAAAGCAATACCCCCCCCCTTCCCCCGGAAAAAAATAATCGGAGCCAAAAGGGTTAAGGTAGAGGTGTCTGTCTACCTTTTAGATCTTGCATGAAGAAGGTGGTCTTAGCACCTAAAAACGACTCGGCCGACCTCTAAACTCTCTTCTCCGTATGATGACATTGTGATTTTATTTTGATTTGCAATCCACTTTAAGCTAGAAATTCCTTTCTACCTTGATCTTGTATGTAAAAAGTCATTGTACTACTTGAAACGAATGAACCAACCTCTACATATTTCTCTCTGTATCATGTGATTATAATATATTGTGTTGATTTAGAGATCGCTTCAAGATAGACGTTTCAGTAAAGCTAGATCTTGTATGAAAAATGTGGTCCTAGCACAGCTAAATGATTCAATCGACTTCTATAAATTTTTCTACGTATGATATTCTGTAAATTTGAATTAACTATAGATAATTATACACCTTACCTACAGTTAACTTTCAACGATCATGGTGAATCTTATTTTGAAATATCCTGCATTGCGTTGTTTTCAGTATGTCTTAGCTATTAAAAAACTAATGAAATTTATATTAAACAAAATTCTTACAAGAAATACTCACTTATGAAATTGCTATTAATTTTGGATAATCACGTCATAAATGGTGAATATTTGAAATCGTCCTGAATTTTCGATATGCTTCATTTGTTAGTAAAAAATATCTAGAATGCACTTGTATATCGAGTCATACTGTTTACGGTGGAAATTTTTTGTTATCATAAAGCTGTATTGTATTATAGCCTATTAAACATCTATTAGTTTCTTATGAGCTTAAAATTAAAGTCCGTAAAGTCCTTAAAGTCCGTAATTCATATTAAAAACAGCTTGAACTAAATTTTAAAAGAAACTCAACATTTATTTTACTGGCAAAGCCTTTAATAACATGTGAAATTTTTAAGCCAATAGATTTTTATTTTTAAAAAAATAATTGATATCTGCTAACGTGTTCATTACCTTAAAATATTTAAAAGATACTACACGTTAATAAATATAATTTAACATGCAAATGTCTGTTATATAATGCATTTCAGACTCAATTATCTGTAAACTTTATCACATTGCAACGCAATATTACCTATATGTAGAACTTTAAATGAGGCTATTATACATGAACGTGCCAGTGCCCATTAAAGAGAACTTTAAAACCATTATCTTTTACATTCGCGCTACATTTACTTCAAAAAATGTTTCAAATCCTTGCTCTAAAACTTTAAAAAGATGCCTGAAGTATAAAAGTAAGTCTTATTTTTGTTCAAGTACCATTAAAGTTTTTATTTTAGAGGTTTTAAATGCTTTTTAAGTATCATGTGTTCCGCTCTTGCTTTTTAACAGCCAGTAAGAATTAATATCATATTGAGTGATGAACTCCTATGTTAATGTAGAAAAATGTGGGTTTTAAAACTAGTGAAGTATTAATAGAATATTCATTTTTCTTTAATACAAAGTATATCCTTAAAATAAATAGCGGACATTTTTTTAAACTTTTTATAAAATATTAATTTTATTACATTACAATCTTCTTTTAATGGCTTTTAGTCATTTTTATGAGTTATTCTGTTGTGTTTGCATATTATGGTAATTTAAAAAAAAATACCGTGGTATATCATTTATGCGCAATAACTGTATCAGAATCGTGTATAACTAACAGTGGCACATAACCGAGATTTTCGTATGTTTTAATTCTTTATACGCAAATTCTTTAAACGAAATATAACGAGCAGTTTAAAGACATAATGTTATGCTTTTTTGATTATAAATATAATAATACTAAGTCTGATGATAAATCTCAACATTTTAACTTCGCGATTATATTTACTTTAGAAAAATATTTTTAACATTAATTTTAATTAGACAATATGTCAACAATTTGTTCTCATGAATGTCATAAATATTAGTTTGCCTTTCTTAGCCCAAGTTGGCAGATCATTTGTTTTCTAAATCGTTTATATGTTGTTATGCATTTGACAATACATAAACATTTTCTAAAAAAAAGTCTGCAGTTTTCTTAGTTAATAAAGTGTTGTTTTTTTATATACTTTGTCCGCTTGTATATCTTTCATTTTTGCCGAAATATTTAAGTATTACCTATTTTAATTGCTAAAAGGAGAAAAATAAAAAACTTTATAAATACTAAAATAAGTTTTATAGCACTGCTCATATGTTTCGGCTTCATCGAAGCCATTATCAAAATAAATAAGAATATTTTACATGATTGCACGTTCTATGAAGTTCTTAGTTGAAACGTCATCATTTAATTTTTCATGTACTTTTAAGAATTACGTACGTTATTTCTTATTTTTACTTTGATTTTTATTTCCATATTTTTAACCATGCAGTAACTCGAGCCACAATTTTGGTAATTAAATGGTGTTGTGTAGTTACATATTGTATTTTAACGTGTTACAATGTCTATGGTTCTATTATAATGGATGGATGTATAGTATAGATTGGTGGGAAAAAATATCTTACTTTCATTGAAATTTATTTGGATGGTTTATTTTTCATGTAATCTTGTCAGGGCTATAGTTTTTCTATTATACTTAATATCGGGTATATGCTCTTTTTTACTTAATTACATTTCCTGCTTGTTATATTAATATAGTAATTCTTTGATCTGCCTGCTTTAATAAATGGTATTTCATATCCTCCTGAATAATTCTCAAAATTAATTGGGTTAGTTCCATATTTAAAGTTTTGCTCTGCTCACGTTTAAAATAAAAAAAAAATACTTGTATAATCTCGCTATATACAAATTAAATTGAAGACTAAAGAATGACATGAGAATGGATGAGACATCAAAAAGTAAAAATCAATTTGAGTAATAATTAAGAAATAAAAGAGCATTTTAGAACACTCATAGTATTTATGGGTTGCATTCACTAACAAAAATTATCTTTTGCTGATTATGATACTAAACTTAAAATCAGACCAAGTTGAACAGGCAACTTATGAAGTTTGTGACTTCCATGCGCCGCCATTATTTATTTTAAAAATTATATTTACGTGTCTAACATGGTAATCGAATATACAGCCTAAATCATTATGAAAAGGATAAATAAAGCATGTGAATAGAAAAACAGCAAACAAATTAACAGAAGATAAAAGCGAAATTAATGAACTGTTGAATTAATAAATAGGAAATAATATTATAAAAATAACAGCAATTATCTTTTCGGGAAGAATTATGTATCGTTTTATATTACAACAACAGTTAGTAGTCGTCACATTGGTTATAAAACTGTCCTGATAAAGGAATAGTTTTTTTTGTTTTTTTTTTAATTTGCTGTTTAGAACAGCATTCAAATTTCACCTTAATGTCCGATTTTTGTTGAATTTGAATTTTAATTGCATTAGGATGGTTCTGCGTCAATTCGTCGCGCACAATTCATCGCGGAACAATTCATCGCGCACAATTCGTCGCAGCGTCAATTCGTCGCGGCGTCAATTCATCGCGGCGACAATTCGTCGCAGCGTCAATTCGTCGCGGCGTCAATTCGTCGCGGGCTCAATTCGTCGCGACGTCAATTCGTCGCAGCGAAAACGTCTTTGAAGGCTATTATGATAAAAATAAAGATAATTCAGTAAAATTACTTACTGATAATTTGTTTTTTAGATTTAGAGAATTGTAACTAACATTTTACAGGCAATTTTGGAGGAATCTTTTTTTGGAATGTGATTTTTGTGAATTACCCTGATGAGAACATGAAGGTTTAATGAATTAGAACAACTCATTTCTTATTTAAATTAGAGATCGAATAAATATTGCTTTAGATTACTGAAAAAATGGCGGAAGATTTAGGATAAAATCACCCAGAGCATGAAAAAATGACGAATACAAATGCTAGAAAAAAAATTACATATGCGTACACAGGGTGAAAAAGAGGACCCCCCCCCCCTCCTCCTTATATTTGAAAGAATTAGGAAGTAAAAAAAGTATTTAGAGATGTAAACATAAAAACTTCTTGTGATTGTTTATTGAACTGATCGCTTCATAAATGCAATTTCATTATATGATATATTTGCTTTAAAAGTTTTTTCATTCATTTTATCTGTACTAATAAAAGAAAGTTGTTTGTTTTTCTGAGTTCTGTGTGTGTGCGCGAAATGACAAGTGAGATCTACCGCACGTAGAAGTCTGAAAATTTGGGTGCGGATAGTCCAAGGCAGTCCCTGAAGACCTGAGGCACAGATTTTTCATATTTTAAGACCCGGGCTCCCTGGGGCCTTTTTAAGGTTTTTGCATCTAAATTGTTAATAATTTGCCCCGGTTTTATCCTATCTCCCTTGTTTTCGTGACCATTTCTCCAATAAGCTTTCCCCCCATTCCCACATTGCAGTTAGGGCCCTGGCACCCTGTGGCCCGATGCGTTGTTCACTTGAACCTTTTGTGTGCCCAGCATTTTTCACCCTCTCTAATTGTGTCACTCTCTCAATACGTGACTTTTAAGTTGAGTCTTGGACTCCTCTCAACGGGCCACCACCCCCATATTTCTATTGAAGCCCTAGGGCCCTTTTTTAGCATTTCTTTCAAATTTTATTCTAACGATTAATTTATAACATATGCTTAATTTCGTGTAATTGAAGATGTAAAGCGCTATGCACTAGGATCTTTTAAGATGTTTTCCTCTTAAGGTCTTACTCAAAACTATCAGTTGGCCCCTTTTGGGATCTCTCCCTTAAAAATTGACCGATCCACTAAGCTTTTGTTTACTGATAACTTTTTAGGACTTCCAACTACAAAAGAACGATAAAATTTTTGTGCCCTAAATTGTTAATAATTAGCCCCATTTTTACCTGATGTCCTTCGTTTTTGGGGCTTTATCTCCATTAAGCTTTTCTCCATTTCTACGTTCCAGTTAAGACCCTGTCCCCCTGGGACTCAGTATAGGGGAGAAAAAGAGGGGGGAGATGAAAGAAAATTTGCCGAAATCATGTTAACTAAAACTCATAAATTAAACCCGTTTATGGATGAATTCTGCTGTCTTGTTTGAAAATGTCAGCCACCCTAAAATTTCAAGCCGCTATACCTCAGCCATTTTTTAAGATAGAGGAAAATTAAAAAATGCTCTAGAATCCCAGGAGTCCCAGGGGGCCAGGGTCTTAACTGGAACGTAGAAATGGTGAAAAGCTTAATGGAGATAAAGCCCCAAAAACGAAGAAGATCGGATAAAATTGGGCCTAATTGTTAACAATTTAGGGCACTAAAATTTTAAAGTGCCCAGGAGGGTCGGGACTTGACCCAGAAAATTTTGTCGTTTTTCTTGCAGCTGGAAGTCCTAAAAAGTTATCAGTAAACAAAAGCTTAGTGGATCGGTCAATTTTTAAGGGAGAGGTCCCAAAAGGGGCCAACTGATAGTTTTGAGTAAGACCTTAAGAGGAAAACATCTTGAAAGATCCTAGTACGTAGCGCTTTACATCTTGAATTACACGAAATTAACCATAGGTTATAAATTAATCGTTAGAATAAAATTTGAAAGAAATGCTAAAAAAGGGCCCTAGGGCTTCAATAGAAATATGAGGGTGGTGGCCCGTTGAGAGGAGTCTAAGACTCAACTTAAAAGTCACGCATTGAGAGAGTGACACAATTAGAGAGGGTGAAAATGCTGGGCACACAAAAGGTTCAAGTGAACAACGCATCGGGCCACAGGGTGCCAGGGCCCTAAATGCAATGTGGGAATGGGGGGAAAGCTTAATGGAGAAATGGTCACGAAAACAAGGGAGATTGTATAAAACCGGGGCTAATTTTTAACAATTTAGATGCAAAAACCTTAAAAGGGCCCCAGGTGCCCCGGGTCTTAAAATATGAAAAATCTGAGCCTCAGGTCTTCAGGGACTACCTTGGACTATCCGCAACCAAATTTTCAGACTTCTACGCGCGGTAGATATCGCTTGTCATTTCGCACACACACACAGAACTCAGAAAAACAAACAACTTTCTTTTATTAGTATAGATGAAATGAATGAAAAAACTTTTGAAGCCAAAATATCATATAATGAAATTGCATTCATGAAGCGATCAGTTCAATCACAATCACAAAAAGTTTTTATGTTTACATCTCTAAATACTTTTTTTACTTCCTAATTCTTTCAAATATAAGGAGGAGGGGGGGGGTCCTCTTTTTCACCCTGTGTACGCATATGTAATTTTTTTTCTAGCATTTGTATTCGTCATTTTTTCATGCTCTGGGTGATTTTATCCTAAATCTTCCGCCATTTTTTCAGTAATCTAAAGCAATATTTATTCGATCTCTAATTTAAATAAGAAATGAGTTGTTCTAATTCATTAAACCTTCATGTTCTCATCAGGGTAATTCACAAAAATCACATTCCAAAAAAAGATTCCTCCAAAATTGCCTGTAAAATGTTAGTTACAATTCTCTAAATCTAAAAAACAAATTATCAGTAAGTAATTTTACTGAATTATCTTTATTTTTATCATAATAGCCTTCAAAGACGTTTTCGCTGCGACGAATTGACGTCGCGACGAATTGAGCCCGCGACGAATTGACGCCGCGACGAATTGACGCTGCGACGAATTGTTGCCGCGATGAATTGACGCCGCGACGAATTGACGCTGCGACGAATTGTGCGCGATGAATTGTTCCGCGATGAATTGTGCGCGACGAATTGATACATAACTTTGAAAAATAACTTTTTGAGAACTCCTTAAAGTGAAACATTATTTGCCATTTGTGTAATAACATAACTTAGTCGTGTATAACTTTATAGGAAACTCTTCATAAGCGCATTCTTAAACAATATAAAGAAAGAAAGAAAATGACTAAAGATACTACTAGAACGGATAAATATAATGCAAAATTTTGGTTGAAATTCTATATTATTTGTAAAATAGTCAGTATTTTTCCATAATTTTTATGGCAAACACGTTAAGAAAATCTTCCTTTTGCAGATGTCATACAAATGCAGAAAAGCATTGTTTTCCCATCGCCAGAGCCGATATATTGAAAAGTACAGTTATAAGTATAATAAAAGATCCATGTAAACGAGATTCGAATGAAACAGAAGTCACAATAATTTAATTCTGAAATTTAGTTTAATACATTTTATATTTTTTGTTTATAACGTGTTCGTTTATTAGCTATCAAAATTAGTTAGAAAATTATCAGAACTACGCAAATCTAAAAAGACCGATATCTTTTATATTTCTTTGTATGCTTATATAAAATTTTATACATTAAAGGACATCAAACCAATGGGAAATATATTACAATACACATAAAAAGCAAACAGTATGAAATATATAGCAATATAAAATCAAGAACTGCACTTAAAATTTGGTTTTTAGAAAAAATGTAACATAGTTATTGCAATTGCAGTTTGCGCACACGTGGTTGACATTTAGACTTACAAATATTTTAACTGCCATATAAAATTTAAATAAAAAATCTTAATAGATAATTACGCTAAAAAGGTTAATATTATTGTCAATGGCATTAGTTTTCAAGATAATTACTTAAAGTTACAATGCATTTTCTGTTTCGTTTATTTTGTATAAACTGTTCCTAGTAATCACTTGATATTGGTAAACGTAAAAATTTATGGAAGACAATTTCACTTTTAATTTATACATATTACAAAATAACCAACAATCTGTATTGCATCATGATTCAAACAGGGAAAGTCTGATGAAATGATTTAATAAACTCTATCCTACGCATTACGTTTGCTATAACTATTTTCAATAAAGTAAATCTTTTTTTTTTTCTACATTAAGATTTTATAACTGTTAATATTATATCATTGAAAATTAAACTTAGATTTAAAGAGGAAATAATAAGATTTTGATTTTTTAAAAGAATCTTTGCCAATGTTCGGAATTTCCTTAAAGCATAACAAATGTATTATTAATTTAAGAACATGTAGATTTATGATATTCTGGTTGATAATAAAATATTTATCAAGGATTTTAAATATTTTCTAAGGGAACAATGCTTTAAAAAAAGGAATATTATAAGGAATATTAAATATAATATTTAAAAGATATTTTATTAAATATGTTCACACCTTAAAAATTAAAACTTACTTATGTTTGATAAAATTTAATATAGATGATTTCTTGAATTTCTTTTCATAATAACATACTGATAGCATTTGACTTATAGTACAAATTAACATTCAAATGTTACAATGTCGCACTGAAATTTATCATTGTAAAGAGATAGTATGTAGCCGATCTGCAATGTAATCAATCAAGAATTACAGTTGATCGATTACACTGCTGATCACCAATGGCACATACTTCGTGGAGAAATACAAGCAAAATTTGACATTACTTTAGTGTACATATAAATAAAATTTGAATTGAGAATATATTATACATATATATTTTAAATCATAAACACTACGTCTGATTACTTTATTTTACACAATATAAGAAGTCGCATTTTATCAGACAATTATCAGTGTATTTAATTGTCTGATAAAATGTGACTTCTTATATTGTGTGAGAATATATTGTTTAAAATTTAAATCAAAATTAAAATAACTTCTTTTATATAGATTAATGTTGCAGTAATCTATACAAACAAATTTTACTCTTCTGAGACGAATTGTGTTTCGAATAAATAGCCTATCTTCTGTTATTTATAACTTTTCAAATATTAGTTGAAATTACATAGACATTTTGGGGAAATGTGACTTTTTAACTTTAGTTTTATATTAAAACAAAATCACAGAACAAATTAGAATAAAAAATAACGAAACGTTTATTAAAATACAATTACCTCTGTTTTATCAGAGTTAATGAGCGAACATTAATGAGGAAATCTAATGAGGCATGGTGATACTTTCATTTTTCAAGCTATTTGAACAAAATGTTTCTTATTTGTACAGTACACGTGCATTAAGTTACAATTTGTAATGCAAAACTATAATTTGTAAAATGGTGAGGCAGTATGAAATTAAATCAACGGTGATCTACAGGATTTTTTAAAATTTTCTTGACAATTTATCTATAAGTATATCTGCATTCATTTATGACATATTGGTATACATATAAAAGTAGGATCATTTTAAGTTGATTTCCTTAGAAATCTACCAATTTCAATCACTTACTTTATATATTTGTATGTATATATACTAATAAATCTTCATACCAGAACATTGTTCATCAGATGCGCAAAACACATTTTTTAATTTTTTTATTACATTGAATTGATTTACAAGCCTATATGATTTTCTGATGATTAAGGAAATCACAAAAGGATCTAAATTAAAAAAAAATTACGTTAAACACGATTTCACACAAGTTATTTCAGTGTAAACCTGATTTTCTTATAAAATTTTAAAATAAATATTACGCTGCCAATTTACAATATTTTAACTATTTCTGGATTCTACACTGTCAAAAATTTCCGCTCAATGTTGACCCATTATATGGTTCAAAGTCAGCAAAAGTACCAAAGGATGGTTCAATCTGTATTTCAGAAAATCTCTTTTTCGTGAATCCTGCATTATAGTTCAACCTTTACCATCCTATGGCAAGACATTGCAGCCAATTACAGTTCGTTCGCCATTGAATCAGTCGTACATGTGTAGGATAACAGCGATCACCAAATATTTTTATTTTCTCTCATTTAATCATAACGATATGTCAGGATTTATATTCCTTAACTATAATTTCGGAATACAATATATTTCTTTATTAATCCTTAACTATATTTCATTTTTGTGTAATGTTAATAAAATATAATTTTCCAATGTGTATGGGTATGTATTATGACTAGTTTGGTAATATATGGATATGGGGTTGGATTTATTTATTTTCACTTCTTATATCTTGCGTATCATATATTAATTTTAGTATTTATGTTCTTGATTAGGCACTGATATTGTGAATAATGATTTGCTAATTAGCTGAGCATGAAGTCATTATCATGTTATAATTTTGATTCGTCAAGAATTTGAATACTGTTTACATTTTAACGTGCATTTGAAGTGTATTATAATAGAATGCGGCTTTATCAAACTTATGTTAGCTAGTTAATATATATAGCTAGTTGGAATTATAAAAAAGTGTTATTCGCTCATCTATAGCTTAAACAAAAATAATAATGTGTTGGAATTTTGAGACATTGTGATATAAAAGTAATATTCAATTGATGAATATACATGTTTGATTTTGATACGAACTTGTTTTAATTTTAGCGTAAGAAATTTCCCAGCTCACTACTCGAGCCTATACTCTTATCATTTTAATCTTAGCTGTTCTTAATCCATTAGTATACTAATATATGGTTTTTATCTCATCTCTGTTAACTAATGTGATCTAAAAGTGCTTTTGTTACTCCATCCAGAATCTGTTGCTTTGTTTCGTAGGTGTATATCTTTCACGGTTAGTTGTAGCAGTTTCTAAAATTTGCGAATAATTCCTCCGAATGTGTTTCACATGTCTTCAACCGGTTTAAAATATTCACCCAATTTTAAAACTTTTTCGGAAAAAAATGGAAAAAAAGAAGAAAAACATACTAATGAAAATGATTTTAAAGTTTTATCAAAATTAATACAATAGATTACTTAAGCATTCAAGGGAGAAAGAGCAAGATTTAACTTATTTTTGGTGAAAATTGGGGAGGGGGGTGACCTGAGCAACGCTTACGTCAGCACAAAAAGTTTAAAAAAAGGTATTGACAAAAATTGTGTAGAAAAAATTACGTAAGAGATGGGGGTGCATTAGAAATGTCAGAAACTTAATTTCCAGCCAAAGTTTCAGTACTGAATTTCTAGTATCTTGTTAAAGAATAATTTCAGTTTACGACATAAATCTGTTCGATCAAACAGAGTGGGTTTTAAAGCCCAACAAATAAATATTCATTATTTGTAGTCTTGCAAACATTTTCAAGAATTATAGTAATAGAAATACACAAAAATATATCATTAAACATTATAATATTTCAATTTCGTAAGTGTTTTTTAAATGGTCTACAAAATATTAATACTTGAGAGATATGGCAACCAGTCATTTCAGTTTGAAACACTACACTTTAAATATAAGCAATGTTCATACATTTTGTTTGATGAAAATTTAAAGCATTTATTTTGAAATTGAAACCACATAACATTTTTTTGAATTCGTAATTATAAAATTTTAACTATTTTTAAACATAGTTAAGTAATCTGCAGACAAAATTCTTTAAACAGATTGTTTCAAATGAGATATGTGTTTGTAGACAATTTAACTTCTTTATACATTGATATGAATTTTATCATTAAGATTTAAAAAAATATATAATTTATTTGGTTTCAGTTTCGAAACAAATGCTTCAGGCAGTCTCCGAAAAATGTACGAGCATTGTCATAAATTGAGTTTTAGGTTCAAGTTATTTCCAACACATGGTTCAACCAAAATTACGTTTATGGTTCTACCTATTTCCAAAGTATGGTTCAACCAAAACCCAGTTCATGGTTCCACCTATTTGCAAACGAGGGTTCAACTTATTACCAAACCATGGTTCAACGTATTATCAAAGCATAGTTCAAACTATTATCTAACTGTAGTTTAACATATTACTGAACCATGGTTCAACCTGTCACTAAATCACTGTTCAACCTACAACTAAACTATGTTTCCAACAAAGCACCAAAGGATAGCGAAACGTTTTACCATCCTATGGTGGCAGCTACACTTGTTCCATATTTTGGTGAAAAATTGAACCGAAATTTTTAGCTGTGTTGTTTCTCTACAGGAGCATTTTACATGGTTGTTTTATTAGCATAAGCATCGCCTTGCACTAGACCTTATCTCATCGTAATAAGAATACTTATCTATCGTCCAACCACAAAATACCTGAATCTATTGTAGAAGTTGTGTAATTTGAAAGATACTCAGAGACAGTAATATACTCAGATTGTTTAGTGTAGCCTTGAATATCATGTATAAATTTCATCGAAAATATCATCAAATAGTATAAAAACTTTTAATTCAGCTCGGAAATGCAGAACTCAACTGAAAACGGTTTTCCGTTAATTACTATTCACAAAAGGCAGCGCCGCAATGTACATAAAATTATCCATATTATACTCATGCATACTTACTATAGTAAATTTTAGTTCTACAGAAAAACGGTTACACGCAGTTCAAAATGTATTTTTAGAAATTTTTATTCATAAAATGTAATGCCTTCAAAATAGTTTGGGCAATCCTGTATATTATCTATAGTCATTTATGCTTATTACATTAAAATTATGTCCCACTGGAAAACACACAACACAATGGAAAATAATTTTCCAGAAATTACTCTGTATAAAAATAATGTGTTAATATCCTTTTATGCTATCCTGTATATGAATTTACTGATATTACATTCACATCACTTAGTAAAGTAAAATGCAGTTTAACTAAAAAACGCAGACACACACACAAATAAAAGAACAATTCTTACGTATACACTGTAATATACTTGAATTCTTCTGGTAGCTCTGTATAAGGTGTGTAGAATTTTGAAGTCATGATTTATAGATTGCACATCACATTATGTACTAAAAAGTGTTTAAACTTGAAAACGCTAAATACAATTACAAATATATTTCCGAAATTATCGCTCATAGATGATAATGTATCTGGGTTAGTTTGTGGGACCCTGTAAAATAATTTTAAATGTTACATGCACAGTTTTCTATAAGGGGTGCTATTATCGTGTACCACAATAACATATATTACTTTTATTATGTTAGAGATAGCACAAATTGTACCCCGAATAATTTTGTTCCATAGACAATAATACATTCAAATTATTTTGAGTGTTTCCATAAACAAACAAATAGTTCAAATTATATAAAACTTTATACAGCTTTATACGGGAGTTATCGCAAGACATACATAGCTATAAATATGCATACATGAAAAACATTTAGTAGAAAAGTCTCAAATGACGTTTCGGCAATAATGCAAAATTGTTCATAATAATAACATCCAGAATAATGAACCAATTGAAACCAAAATGGGACAGAGTATGGATCTTGCAAGTATCTTAAATGAGTTCGTTAACCATGTATGTATTTCTTTTATTTTGTTTACCGGGCAACCCAAAATAATTCCGTTACATTATGGTCTATGGCGTAAAATCATTTGTGGTGCATTTTAATAATGGTCCATTATACGTCTTTACAGCGAAGAGTACATTTTCTTCACTTTTTTAAGGTAAAATATCTTTAATGAGTTCGTTAACATAGAATGTTGGTCAATTCACTCGAAATTAACTCCCCTTTGAAAATCCGAATAACAAAATAATCGATGGGGCTAATTAATTTCAGTTCTTTATTAATACACGTTAAAATTCTTAGATTGCAACACAATTTTTAGACTTTGTATTTTCATAGATGAGATGTCGGTGGCATTCATTGAATGGTATAGGCTTGATTTGAGCGCCTGAAATGTATTTTGGCCTATGAGCGATTTTTAAACTATGATTTCATCAAATGTTTAATATTTTTTAAGTTATTATCTCATTTTACTTTTAAACTACGTTTGGTAAACTAAATTTAAAACTTCCTACACATTCTTTTCTTGCCAAAATAGTGAAATGAGAAACTGTAAGATCAATTTGTTCCAATTTGTATTAATTGTGATGTATGTACTTTAAATTAAAAGCGTTCAAAATATTAGTCTTCCGACGGAACGGGAAGAAGAGGGCTTAATTAATTTTTTAAAGTATATAAATTGAAAAATTATGAATTTTTTTATAACATGTAATAATATATATAAGTACTATCGATTGTTTTCGAATGCAAAGCAAGTTAAATAAAGTATACGTTTAGTTCGTGAAGTCTTGTTGTTATATATATTAAGCTAGTAAATATCTAAAATCCTACTTTAAAAAAAGTTTTTGAATTATATTCTAAGAAATAAAGTTTGGGTGACATCATAGATAATGAAATTTAGATACCATTTTTAGCAAAGAATGAATAGTCAAATGTTTCTATGTAACATTTACATTATTCATACTTACCTAGAAGAGATAACATGTAGAACGCATTTAGGGATGATCGATTATATTGCTGTCTTACAGTAACATGTTACAAAAGAAAGTGCACAACCTTCAGTTTTGAGTTTCCACTGGTTTATTAAATTTGCCACATCACATTAGCCATATTGGACATCCCATTAGCCTGACAAATTCAATAATGTAATGGCCACCTAGTGTTTCAGTATAGCAGAAACTTTAGCAGAATAAATCTCTGAGAATATTTTTAATTCTTAAAATACACATCTTAATCTTGTTGCAAAATATATCAGAGTAAACTATTTAAAGCACTATTTTATTAAAAGTCTTAAACAAATACTAGATTGTTTTTACTTGGGTATAAGAGATGTATTAAAAAGTATATGTGTTAACAATGAGTAGCAGTATTTATATAAATAATAATAATAATAAACTTAAGATATTTTTAGTTGTGTAGGATGTCTTAAGTAGTTTGGTTTATAAACATAATCTGAAAATTATAAAACGGCATGTAATAATAAATGTGCTTACGTGTAAAAACTTTTAAAAAATTTCTAAAGTAACTGAAATTGAATTAATGATTTTTATTACATTAAACGCAGTAAAGCTGTTCATTGAACGAAGTTCAATGAATTCAGTTCAGTTCATTGAACGAATAATTATTTGAAATCTCTTTTTCCTAAACTTTTCGAATTGTTTCCAATAAAAATTAATTTCACAGATATCACAGTTTTTTTAAATATTAAAAGTACCTCATTCTTAGCAAGGGATGTAAGTTCGAATGTTACTGTATAGCTTCTTCATTATTCATATCTACTTAACACAGACGACAGGCAGAAAACGTTGCAATTATGGCTGATTGATTGTATTGTTCACTCCCAGTAACATCTTCTGTAACAAACTATTCAACTTTTGGTTTTAAGTTTCCATCGGTTTATCGAATACTATCAGCATCACATTAGTGTGATCAATAACAGAATGGTGCTTTCGAGTTGCTGTATAGTAGGAACTGTAGCACTGAAAAACAAGTTGGAAATTGTACGTCAAACGTTACAAACGAGGTGCGTTCGTACGCACGTTTTAGAATTAAATTCATGATATCCCGTGCGTAGAACGGGTTAAACAGCTAGTTAAGTATATATTTTATGACACTGTTCATACAAATATCTTAACTAGTTATATAAATATTCAGATATATATGTATCAGCTAGTTATATAAATATTCAGATCTTGATGATTTTTAATTCTGTGAAATGAATTATATCGTCTGCAGATTAATTTCTGTCATAAAATAAGTATCTCGGTCGCTTGACGATTTAACATCCATAGGAAGCTCCTATAACAAAAAAGCACCGATTTAAAAAAAAAAAATTCAAATTTCTTAATAATTATTTTTATTAATATCTCCTAAAGTTTTGATTCGATTTTAATAAAATTCGAAATGTCTCGACAAAATTCTGCAAAGATAATATATTTTAAATTGCAAACCATTTGGTTGGGTAGTTTTTGCGTTGTTATATGCGGACAGACAGACAGACGGACAGACAGACAGACAGACGGACGGACAGACGGACGGACCAAGCGACGACTATAGGTGCTACGTATTTATATAATTACGAACGCACCTAAAAACCGTTCCGTTATTCGAACATTTTTGTAAATAATGGTTACTTGACCATATGGTAGAACGTTCTCCTAGGTCAAAACCGATTAAAATTACGGTTAAGTAATCATTATCTATAAAAACGGTCAAATGACTGGACAGTTTGCTGCAAATTTTTAATTGTGCAGTACAATGATTCATGAAGTCTTTTTAATATCCTAAAATGTCTTAACAACAATGTAATGTAATTTTTCATCTTAGAATATGTAATAATGGCATAAAAAATCGAAACATCTGCAATATATACTTTCTATGGTTTTAGCTTTAAATCAATGAAATTGAGTTTTTCTTCCTTCAGACTAATAATTTGGCAAGGTACATTTAAACAGTAATTACTAGAGGTGTTGTTTTCACACTTTTAGCATTGTTTTCTATGTAATTCAGTATGGCACACTTAAAATAATAATAAATACTAAACAATCTAATTATTAGCAAGAAAATGACAGTCTTCTGTTACTGTATAACATTTTCATTATTCATATCTACGCAACACAGATGACATGCAGAAACCTTTACAGCTACAGTTGATTGATTGCATAGTTGACTTTCAGTAACATCTTTTGAAACAAACTATTCAGCTGTTTTGAGTTTCTATGGGTTTATTGAATTTGATCAGCATTAAATTAGTCTGATAAACTCAATAACAGAATGGTTATCTAGAGTTGCAGCACAGTAGGAACTTTAGTAGAATTAATTCATTAGCACTACTCGATGTCTTAAAATGTCTTATCAACAATGTATGTGTATTTTTTTTTCATGTCCGAATATGTAATAACAGTTTAAGAAACTAGAAATATTTCTTTACAATGTATACTGTGTATGGTTTTAGCTTTAAATCAATCAAATTCATGTTTGCTTTCTAAGGACTAACAATTTAGCTGTGTGTTATACACTAATTATTAGAAGTCTTTTATCCTACTTTTAGATTAGTTGCCAGTAACATCTTCTTCAATTTTTCGTTTTAAGTTTCTATTAGTTTATAGAATTTGATAAGAATCACATTAGTCTGATAAATTCCTTAACAGAATGCTTCTCCAAAGTTTCACTATGGAAGAAACTTTAGTAGTATGATTCATTGAGAATATACGTATTATTTGGGTACAGCAATAATAATATAAAATTATGTATTTATATTACTATTTATATTCATATGTATTTAGTTTTATATTACTATTTATATTCATATGTATTTAGTTTTATATTTATATTTATATTATATTTCTCATGATTAGAAATGTTTATAAAAAGTAATAAAAGTATGCTATTGTTAGCAGTCTAGATGATTAATAGCAGTATAGTTAATAAGAATAATCTAAACATTATAACTATGTATCAGGTAATAAATATTCATAAGTATACAAGCTTTTAACTGTTTTCTAAAGCAATCGAACAGCAATAAATGATTTTTTAGCGCATAAAACATAGTCGTATTACTAATTACATTAAAAGAGTAATTACTAAAAAACTCTTTTTTTCAAACGTTCAGATTTTCCTATAAAATTCAATATTGGAGGCATCCTAGCATGATAAAACGCTAAAACTATCTAGGCCTTCGCAAAGAATGAATAGTCTAATGTTACCGTACAGCATTTACGAAATTTCCAGCTACACAACACAGATGACATGTAGGAAACATTACAAAAACGGCTGATTGATTACATTGTTGACTTCCAGTAACATCTTCCGAAACAACCTATTCAACTTTTGGTTTCGGGTTTCCATCGGTTTATTGAATTTGATCAGCGTCACAATAGCAGAATGGCTGACTAGAATTGCACTATAGCTGAAACTTTAGTAGTATGATTTATTTAGAATGTCGGATAGTTAAATTTAATTATATTTTAACACATGTATAGGTATTAAATACTTCCAAAGTAAACTACATAAATATGCATTGTTAGCAAAAAGCTTAAAAATTGCTAGATTGCTTTTGGTTTTTTTGCTAGGGCATTAGAAAATACTGTAAGGTGTGATACCTTAATAACGATCAGAAAATTTTAAAGAAAATTTAATAAACGCATTTATTTGATGGTGCATATTGTGTATGTTATTAAATGGCACAAACGTTTTATGTATATTATCGGATGCCCATTACGGTCGCATTCTAAAAATTACGAAGAAAGTTTACCTAAATTGACACTACAACACATACTATAGCTACACTAGTTTGTTTATTTTTTAATTGAGGGGCGTGTGTGTAGCGGGTCACAAATTATTATTTTTTTTTACCTTTTTGGCTTCATATGGAATGAAAATAGCAGAAGATATAGGGAGGGATTATAATAACTTTATTTTCGTCACACATATTTCAAGTCAAATTAAAAAAATAACTAAATGAATTATCATTGTCAGTACAATTAAAAATTAAATTTAATTATCAGTTTGGCTTATTTTTCAATGAAAAAACTAGTAATCTTCTAAAATTTCACTTAAAGATTAATAAAAAAAAGGTAAAGAAATATAAATTATATTTTCAATTTTTAGATCTTTTTCCTGATTAAGGGAACTTAAGGCATAAAAATCTTCAAAAAATTCAATTTAAAAGAAGAAATATATTAAAGTGTAATCATTTCTGAACCTTTAAAATAAAATGAATGACACTCTTAATAGCTGTTAATTATGGAATATTTTCAAAGACAGAAATTTAAAGTCATTTTTCTCAAAATGTGATTTGAGGCATTGAAATGAAAGTAATTAAAAAAATTTTAATCTCTAAGCTATACATAAATGTTCATCTTTTTTTCCTGAAAGAATATTTGAAAGAATGTTTTTTTATTGGTGTTAAATTGGTAAGATTTTGAAAATTTTATTATAGCAAGTTATACTAGTTCTGATTTTTAAACATAAAAATGCTGTAAATAGAAGGATTGGTGAAGGATTTTCTTAATTACATGCTTTTAAAACTACAATGGTTTCATTTATATCTTTCTGGGTTTTCAAAAAAATATTATTTTTGATATACCAGGTATCCTAAAATGGACTGCCTGATTTTAAAATTCAATAACTTCCAAACAATGACAGATATTTAAAAAATTCTTGCACAAGAGTAATGTAAGATGTCAGGAGTGTTTTATTTTACCGCGATTTCTGATTTTAATTCAAATTACTAGCAATAGATGGCGCTGTGGGCGATAAAAGTGCAATCCAGGCCAAAACTAAAATTACTCAGCATTGATGCGAAGGAAGGAGGTTAAATACATGGAGTGTGTCTCATTCACAAATAAAACCTTATTCAGAATCGGGCCCTAAGAACAAGATTGTATTAGCGAATGAGATCCATTCCAGGTATTGAACCTCCTTCCTTCACATCAATTCTGGGTGTTTTCTGCTTTTGTCTCGATTGGATGTCTATTGCTCGTAGCGCCATCTATTGCTGACAATTCTAATTAAAATCAGGATCGCAGTAAAAAAACTTCTGACATCATACATTACTCTCCTTCAGGAATTTTTTAAATATCTGTCACCGTTTGGAAGTTATTGAATTTTAAATCAGTCACTCCATTATAGAACACCCGCTAATTTCATGTCTTTCAAGATAGTTAGCATCTGAATAAGATTTAATTTAAAATAAATTTTAACTTTGTTTGTCATAGATCCCATAATAATCCCATACCTTTTTTTATTAAATCACGCAAAATTAACCCCTTATGTTTAATGTTTTTTTTAAATAAAGTTTAATAGAACTAAATTTGAAGTATTAGAAAGCACTATAAATGCTGGACGATTACACCATGAAACGTTACAACATTAAAGACGTGAGTATAAAACATCACAAATTTACTGAATGGTGTATACAAATGTTAAATTTAATATTCTATACATACATCAAAATTAAAAATATCGACGTTTCAACCACCTTTTATGGTCATCCTCAGGAAATCATTTCCTGAGGATAATCGGATTATAATAATGTTATAATAATATATAATGATATAATAATGATCTGATGATAGTAATGATAATTTCCTGAGGAATTTATGATGAATTTTCCTGAGGATGACCATAGAAGGTGGTTGAAACGTCGATATTTTTAATTTTAATGTATGTATAAAATTTTAAATTTGACATTTGTATACACCATTCAGTAAATTTGTGATGTTTTATACTCACGTCTTTAATGTTGTAATTAGAAATCAATTTGTGCTATTGCTAACCGAGGTGACCTTCTAATATAAAATTATCCATAGGCTGATAAAATACAAATATTAAGATTTATTAACGCACAGTTTAATTTTTTTTTTAATTTTGCATGTTTATTAAAAATATTTTTTAAAAACATTATTGACTTATTCATTTTTACTAAAATTGTATTAATTTATTTGCGTATAAATTTTCAGATCATGATAAAATTAAGTAGCTTAAAAAATATAAAATCCGCATGAACAGAAAACCCGTTTAATTTTAACCATAGAAACAAATGTTTTATTCCAAGCTTAATTTTTAAGATTTAAATGTATTTTATACTTAATTAATTGTTCATACTTTGCTGTAACTATTATTTTCTTAAGTTGATTTGGATGTGTAAAAAGTAGATTACATCGAAGCTTTATATTACCCTGAGAAATTATTTTATTATTCTAACTTCTGGTAATCAAGTTTCTTTATTGAATACATAGTGAGTTTTTTTACCATAGTGGTTAGAAAGTAACTTTTTTAAACCATCAAATATTTTCAAGATTAATATTAAATAACTAAATGTATTTTATACGTAATTACTTGTTAATACATTGTTATAACTATTATTTTCTTAAGTTGATTTGGATGTGTAAAAAGTAGGTTACATCGAAGCTTTATCTTACCCTGAGAAATTATTTTGTTATTTTAACTTGTGGTAATCAAGTTTCTTTAGTGAATAAAAAGTGACTTTTTTACCGTAGTGGTTAGAAAGTGACTTTTTTAAACCATCGAAAATTCCATACTTTCTAAGCCTCATTACTCAAATTAGAAATATGTAAAGACTAATTTAACTTGATCAAGCTGAATAGTGTCATTTTACGAGTGTTAATTTTACAAGATTTAAAACAAAAATTTAAATTTAAAGGTGAAAAAAATAATCCATAATAACGAATGAGAATAAATAAAGTGTGAAAAATTCGCGATCGTTAAATAAAGAAATAAAAATATATTTCCTTTTATGTCCCGAAAAGTTAAAGTAACTTAGCAATCTAAGTGCAACATGTCTTGTACGTGACCAGAAACAAAATCTAAGCTTAGACAAACAAATAAAAGTTATTTCGATTATTCGCAAACTTCCACAAGAAAAAGTAATTAATATACATTTTTACTTTCAAATTTTTGATGATTTGTACTTATTATCCACGCTTGTGGATAGTTTTGACGTTTTGCGGCTTAACAAAACTTCATTTTATCGAACTGAAAACAAAAAGAAACGCTATTTATAATGAGAAAAAGTTTTCAACGCATATCCAAGGTGGATAAAAGATTATTTCCAGTTAGCAATTTTTTTATCACCATTAATCACCACCCTCACGTACTGCAAAGTTCACGCTTAAATGGCTTACAGGTATAAAGTTAATTTACTACTTCTTCACCAATAATTATTTAGTTCTATACGATTTTTTTTTTTTTGAGATACTTACAAATTAAATTACTTTGACGTAATCTGCAAACGCTGAAAGTGGTTTAAAAAGCAGTTTAAAAAAAGTCTAAAGTGTGAAAGGAATTAGTGAAAATTCCCTTCAGAAACGGCCAAAGCATTTATGTGAAATACATTATGCCAAAGTTGGTCATATCGAAACTCGCAAGGAAAAAACATATGTAAATAAAAATTTATAATAGTCTGAATCACTACTTTCACTACTTTTGCTTCTTACTTTTGCTTTGTCTTTCACTACTTTTGCATCAAATATTGTATATTTTGTATATTTTTTTTTCACAAAATTTCATTTTTCTTCTCATTGATTGAGATTTCTCTCTTTTATTTCTTTCATGTCACGTAATACATGTGCTGCATTTGATTTGGTATGTTATTTCAGGTTTTCGAAAAATAGAAAACAGTAATGTAAAAATAACAAAAAAGATCTTATGCTTTAAATTTTCACCTATTACACTCACATACTTTTTATTTTCGTTTAGTACAGTAAACTCTGTTTATTTCGAACTTGTATTATTCCGATTGTCATATAATTCGGATAGGTGTTTATTCCTTTTGAGAGTAAAATTGAAAACTATGTTAATAATTGTCATCGTATTCGAATTTACAAGACCTATTTTGGAAGTTTTCAAGATTTTGCATCTGATGAACTTATTATGTGTAAAATTAAGTAATCCGGACATTTTAATGCTAAAAACATAAACAACAGAAAAATTTGGTCTTTGTTTGTTTGTTTATTTTTATTTTAAAGATAAAGTCTTTTTGGGGATATTTTTTTTATGTTTATTATAATTTTCGGTCCCGCTTCTACAGGGTGTTTCAGCACAATGTTTGCAAACTTTAAAAGGTGACTCATTTCAAGGTCTACTCGTTTAGTCAAATATACAGTCAAAAATACACTTCACTTCAATCTGAGGCCAAATTTTTGCACATAACTTTAATAATGAAGAAGATATTTTTAAAATATTTACAAAGTAATTAACTTCTTACGTGCAAAATTCGACGTAGTTATAAAAAGTGCTGGAAATACACAGTAATTCGCTTGATGCAGCGTATGCAATATCAACTACAAGTGGATAGTCTAATTTAGCACTATTTCGAGGCGGATAGTGGCCCGTTCCAAAACATTTCGCGATATTGTTGCATTTAATGTGATGGAAGTGGCCATATCCGCATTCAATTAACGCTAAAGTAAGCTATAGACTTTTCGTAATGTAGTTGACATTACAAACAGTGCACCGACCAATTTACTGTGCACTACTAGCACCTTTCGTGATTTCATCACATTTTACACATAAGAAGTTCATTCTCTTCTAAATGTCATTAAAATATCTTCTTTATTACTAAATTTATGTCCAAAAATTTCGGCCTCAGATTGAAATGAAGTTCCCAGTGTGTTTGAATAACGAGTAGATTACGACCCTGGTTTCCTATATAAAATTGTTTGTTGTAGTTTACTCTACCACCTCTTAAAGTTTAAAATTTGTGCTGAAACACTCTGTATAACACTGTTCGGCAAAAAATATTGGGAAATTGAAGATTGTGTCCTTGCGACGATTCTGAAAATGTAAATTTCTCTTAACTTTGTGAATTTAGCAATGATTAAGAACACTTAGATTTTCCAGAAGAATAATTTACAGCATCAATGATTGGTTAGAACTTAATACATCCTTGTATTTATATTTTTTTTTGCAAAAATATGTCAAAATACAATAAATTTTTATTTTAAAGTTTTTATTATTAACACGTTTACTAAACTACACGTTAACTAAAGTTTTTGTTATTAACATTTATAGTTTAATTTGTTCTTTCACAGATACAAATTTTCCTCTGAGTCAATTATTAATTTTTCTCTAAAAATAAATTAATGTTTTTTTATAATAATAATTTTGGAAAATAATAATTATAGAAAATAAGAATATTTAATTGTTATAAAAAATACCTTGTCTGGTAACTAACATTATAGCTAACAACCACTATCGTCGGGTGCCGATTTTATATCCCGTGTATAAGTATACACTTGAATTTTCTTTGCGTTTTAGCGGTTCAAAAAGTCGACTAATACACAGGAAAATACGGTATGTCAAAATAGACAATACAGTAAATCCACTTAAGTTTGTTTAGGATTGTGTTTAACGTGTAAAAATATTCAACAAGTAAGAAAATTTTCGAACCTCATCAATTCAGACTTTGTAATTATCATTATTACTCATGTATGCAATTTCTGTATATGTCAGTAGAATATGTGATGTTAAAATTTTTGTCCCTATTTATTGATGTCTGAAATTATGTTCGAAAAAGTGTGTTTTTTATTTACTGCAACGTCATATCCTGCTAATGGCAGATTTAAAAATAAAAACTACTGGAAGTTAGTTGTATTTATTCATTTCGATTGGAATCTCAGTTTTCTTTTAGTCACGTGATTTATTTAATTCGATAATTGAAAAAATGAATCTCCAAGAAGAATAACATCTTGGAGGAGTAAAGGGAGTGTACAGTACTTTAAAATACGGTAGATGGTCTGTAATTAATTGTAAGTATTGTAAACTGCTGTATACTATTAAAAATTTGCAGCAAACTGTCCAGTCATTCGACCGTTTTTTTAGAAAACTGTTATATAATAGTAATTTAACTTTATTCTGACCATATTATTGTCCATATTATGGTCAGAATAGAGTTAAATTACGGTTATGTAACCGTTTTCTAAAAAAAAACGGTCGTATGACTGAACAAATTGCTGCAAATTTTTAACATTTGAACAATTTGAAATTTATATTTTGATTTGGCAAGAATGTTGTTTGTTAAATAGATTTGACAAGAATGTTGATTGTTAAGTTAATTTGACAAGAATATTTTCTTCAATTTTGTAAAATAGTTGAATTTGACATTAGATTAGAGTTAAAGTTACAATTGAGATGCTACTAAATTCATTAACGTAACTTGAATTTAATTAAATTTTGTTTTAAAAATTTTAATAGGTACCTTTAAATGAGCAATAACATTTTAACACGAAAATTGTATCTGATATCTGTTATCATATTAACAAGTGTTTTTCAATTACACTATTTGCTATGCTTTTGTTACTTTAGTTATTGTTTTAATATTTCTTTTAAATATGTATTTAAGTATTTATTGATAATAAATTAAACTGCGTATCAAGCAGATTTTCAAATACCTTCTTTTTCATAAGCGTAATCAGTTATCATTTTTATAAGTTGATTTTACACGTCCTTTATATCATTGAAAAGTATTTGCTTCAACAATGGATAAAACTTTAGTTATAATTTGAGAATTTTCGCTAAGTTTTAAGTAACGTCGATTTTGTTTTTACTTTTTGTCTACTTCAATAAAATACTTTAAATACTTTAAATTCAATATACTTTCATTGTACTTTCATTTTTCAGCTCAAAATTTTAAATATATTTCTTTTTCTGTGAAAATCTTTTCTCCTGTAAAATTACATTGATTGAGATTTTGTTCGTTAATTTTCTTCCAGGTCACGTAATAGATGCGTTTCATTTGATTTGATATGTTATTCAAGCTTTTCAGAAAATAGAAAGATATAATGAAAAAAAATCTTATGAGCCTTGAAATATGTATATTTTGCTATCACGTACTTTCAAATTTCTCCCAGTATTTTAAAATTCTTCACAGAGAAAGCGGATACTAAAAAAATGTTTGAAAGGTTTAATGTCATTAAGGTTATTCTGGTGACATTTACAAGTTTTCCTTTAAAATTTTGTGAAAGAGTTTTACTTATTATTACTATATACGTGACAAATTTTATTAAAAATAAACGATTGTTGAAAAATTCATTGACACGCTATTGCTAAATATTTTTATTATTATTGTTATGAGATAATCTTTCATAGAAATGAGAATTTCATTTTAATTTCCATTCCTTAAATAAGTACGTGACGAATTTTATTTATTTACTTTTTTCTATTATATTATTATATTATTTAGTTAGTTTCAATGTTTGAAAAATGGCATACCAAGAAATTAAGACATAACTTTATATTATTATTCTAACTTCAAGTAAATAAGATTTTTCAGTGAGTTCAAATTGTTTTTTTACTAATATGAAGATCAACCGTAAGATGTTTGCTTTATTTAACACCTGCAGTCAAATTCGTTAAAATGTTTAAAATAATCGTAGTTTTAACATTTAATGCTTAATATACAGGGAGATTCAAAATAACGTGGCCAAAAGGAAAGGGCCAAGCAGGCATACAAAAATAATCAAAAATCACACAGGGACATGGGGTTGGAAACGTCATCCGGGACCACTAGAGAGGTTTGCAAATTATATGTAATACAAGAAGAATACACTAAAATCATTTGATTTATACTGTATTTCCACACGTGTTACACATTTACGACAAATACTACTACAGGAAGTGATCAAAGTTTTTGCCAGATAAATGGAGAAACACTTGTGGAAGGATTACGTTCCACTTCTTGGAGGTCGCTTTCTTTTGTAGAAACTGTCCGAGTTGTTCGTCGACGACCAACATCCGGATTGTGCACGTCCAACGAACCTGTTTCGCACAATCGTCAATGCAGAGTGGCAAATAGTGACTTACAAGGCAGCCGTATACCAGGATATCGCTGACGATACATTCTCACAGCTTCTCGTCTGTTGCATTTAGCAACACCATAAATCAAATGCATTTCAGCCATAGCAAGGTGCGTGTAACTAGCCATGTCACTCCCAAGGCGTCCACGGCTCAAATGAAGACGTCTCAATTTCTTCAGATAGTGTTTTCATGCGAACGGCATCTAGCGGCCTCGGATGGCGTTTTCGATCCCCTGTTTCTATGTGACTTTTTATTCTTTTTGTAGGCCTGCTTTGCCCTGTCTTTTTGGCCACTCTATTTTGAATCATCCTGTATGTTTCTATATATCTATCAATATTTTTTCCCTGTACTGTTAGGAACCAGTAAACTAAAATAGTTTAAATTAAAATACTTTTCCCTACATTTTTTTATGCTCCAGTATTATATACAGGTCTTAAATATAAAGTTTTTTTCTTATGTAATTATTTATTTCTTCAAACTGCAGTGATTGCGATTTCTTCCGTCAGCTTTTTTCAAGTCACGTAATAGATGCGTTGCATTTGCGTTGATATGTTATTTCAGCTTTTCAGAAAGAAGTTATATAAAATTTAATATAGAACCTATGCGTTTTCAAAAATGCATATTTTATTTTCAGTTGTAAGAAGTTACTTTAGTTATAGTTACATTATTACTTTATTATTTATTACTTTACTTTTAGTTATATTACTTTTAGTTATAATTATTTACTTTAGTTTAGTTTAATTTAATACATCATTTTAGTTTTAAGTTTCGCATATTATTTTAACAATCTTTACAATAAAAGCGGGTATAAAAGAATTTGAAATGTCTAATGTCATTAAATACTTATAAGGTTTTCTTTCTTTCTTTCTTTTTTTTTTTTTTTTTTTTTTTTTTTTTTGCTTACTTTTCAGATAGGTATATTTGACAATTTTTTGGAACTAGATCAGCGCTGAATATTTTATTCAGACGCTATTAAAAAAATAAAATAAAAATTGTTTTATTAAAAGAGCTGAATTATAATTTTTTTAAATTTAAATATGAGTCAATATTTGTAAAAAGCATTTTTAGCAATAAATATTGTCAAAAGTGTTGTCTTTTAATCTGTTAACCTGGGTTATATATTAGTCGTACAAGAAAAATTCTAAACGTATTTAGGTGCGTTCGTAGTTATATAAATACGTAGCACTTATAATCGTTGTATTGTCTGGCCGTTTGTCCGCATATAACAACGTAAAAACTACAGAACCGAATAGGTTAAAAATTAATGTATGTAATCGTTTCAGAATTTTTTCGAGTCATTTCCAATTTTATAAAAATCGAATCAAAATTTAAAAAGCTATTATTAAAAGTTTTCTTCATTGTATTAAATCCTATCATAGATAATTAATTCTATGATATCCCATGATAAGTAATGATTCTAAGTTGCAATAGTGATTACATCATATTTTGGATGGAGTCATATTATTCATGTACGAGTATTACTGAATTTAAAAACCGAATTTGTATACAAAAATTGTTTAATCATAACAATAATATAATCTAACGACAGTTTTTTTGGATAGATGCTTCCGGAGAAATAGATATTAAATGGAAAAATAGTCTAAATATGGATTTTAAGTTCTGAAAATTTCAAAGCTAGGCTTAAGTTTCCCATTGGAGCTTTCAGTAAATGTCCACAAAAGATGAAATGTTGCCAACATAAAATGTACTTATTTTATTAAGGAAATTAATCATATCATAACAACAGACGATACAATTCATATCACTGAAATAATAACGATGATTTTTTTTACATTGCACTGTATTGAATATATGTGCATAGTATAATTTTAATGTAACAGAATTGTAATTAATTGTTTGTTTAATTGTGTATTAAAAGTTAATTTCATAAAATAAAATTAATATCTTTAATATGAAAATTTGTACATAAAATAAATTTTATATTCATGCATTTTTGCATAAGAGTACAACAGCTATTGCACCAGAAGCTAAATGTTTTTAAAACTAGTTATAGTACGAACGTACCTCATTTGCCACGTTTGACGTACAATTTCTAACTTGTTCACAGATATGAAGATCAACCATAAGGTGTTTGATTCATTTAACACCTGCAGTCAAATTCGCTAACATGTTTAAAATATTCGTAGTTTTAGTATTTAATAATTAATATATGTTTCTATATATCTATCAATATATTTTTCCCTGTGTTATTAAGAACTATTAAACAAATACAGTTTAAATTAAAATAATTTTCACTAAATTTTTTTTATGGTCAAGTATTACGTACATCTCTTAAATATAAAGTTTTTTTTTTATGCAATTATCTATTTCTTCGAACTTCAGTGATTCCGATTTCTTTCATCAGCTTCTTTCAAGTCACGTAATAGATGCGTTGCATTTGATTTGAAATGTTATTTCAGCTTTTCAGAAAGAAGATATATAAAATTTACAAGAAAAGAACTTATGCGTTTTTTAAAAATGCATCTTTTACTTTTAGTTATAAGTAGTTACTTTAGTTATAGTTATATTATTTTGTTTATTATTATATTACTTTTCTCTTAGTTATACTACTTTTAGCTATACTTCTAGTTATGTTATAAATATTTACCTTAGTTTGGTTATACTTTTAACAAATCTTTTTGGTTTTAAGTTTATCATATTATTTTAATACTCTTGACAGCAAAAGCGGGTATAAAAAAATTTGAAAATTCTAATGTCATTAAATTCGTATAAGGTTTTCTTTCATTTTGGTATATTTTGCTTTACTTGTTTGTCAAGATAGACGTGTTTGACAATTTTTTTGAACTAGATCAGCGCTGAAAATTTTATTCAGAAGATATTAAACGAAGAAAATGAAAAGAGTTTTATTAACAGAGCTGGATTATAATTTTTTAAAATAAAATATGAGTCAATATTTATAAAAGGCATTTTTAGCAATAAATATTGTCAAAGGTGTTGTCTTTTAATCTGTTAACATGAGTTGAGCAGTTATATATTAGCTGTTCAACAAAATTCTACCCGTTGTTATTAAATTGCATTATCTGAAAAAAGTTGGAAATTATACGTCAAACTTGACAAATGCTACGTACTATAAATAGCTTTATAAATATTCAGATCTCGGTGCAATAGCTGTTGCACTCTTATGAAAAAATGCATGAATATAAAATTTATTTTATGTGCAGATTTTCCTATTATAGATATTAATTTTATTTTATGAAATTAGGTTTTAATACTTTTTACAAACGATTAATTATAATTCTGTTACGCTAGAATTATACTATGGGCAAATATCCAATACAAAACAATGTAAAAAAATCATAGTTATTATTTCAGTCAAATGTATTATATCGACTGTTATTATGATATGATTAATTTCCATAATAAAATAAGTACATTTTAAGTTGGCCACATTTTGTCTTTTGTTAGCATTTACTGAAAATTCCATTTAAAAATTTCAGAATTTGAAATCCATATGTAGACTTTTTTTCTGCTTAATATCTATTTCTCCGGAAACATCTATACAAAAAACTGTCCGTAGATTATATGATTGCTATAATTAAACAATTTTAGTATACAAATTCGGTTTTTAATTTCAGTAATACGTGAATAATATGACTCCATCTTATATATGACGTAATCACCATCACAACCTACAATCATTACTGCTGTTGGGATATCATTGAATTAATTACCTATGATAGGATTTAATAGAGTAAAGAAAACTTTTATTAATATCTTTCTAAGTTTTCATTCGATTTTCATAAAATTTGAAATGACTCTCCAAAATTCTGCAACGATTATATATATTAAATTTCAAACCATGCGGTTGGATAGCTTTTGCTCTGTTATATGCAGACAGAGCGTTTTTAGTATAATTCCAATAAATTCGTCGTATTTTAAAATATAGGCTCAAATTCAAATAACTTTGATTGATGATAGGCCTGATAAATTAAAATACTAGTGGTCAGTAATACATTTAAAAGGCAATCAAAATGCTTTGTGCGTAATATTGCTACTGATTAGTGCTTTTGATCTATTTTGCGGTAGACAAATAAAGGAGTTCGTTATGAGGTAATAATGAATCTAGTTAAGAGATAGGGACTAAATTTCAAATGCCTCAAATCATATACGAAATTTCCTTCAAACATTTAAAAGCTTTAAAATACAGTACAGAAATGCAAAAAAGTTTTAAAATTCGTTAACATCCGAAACAACTGACAATTAAATAAACTTTAGCTCTATAAGAGTCTGTGATTTTTTCTGTATTTTCATACAAATGCTTTTAAATCACAGGAATATATATATGTAAATATATATTCGCGGTTTGATACTATAATATACTTCCTTTACATATAATGAGTTTATTGTCTTTACATTAAAGAAAAATTCCTTATGGGGGAAATATGTACAGAAGTCCGTGCAATTCAGGGCTTGAAATAGCGTGCGGGATTAGCGTGCATATATTATTAAATTCAATATACTTTTTCAAGCATAATTCTGTTTAAAATATTTTCATCTTCAGCCATTTTAATATGATTTCTAGAAACGCAAAATCACGAACCAGCCGCTTATAAAGTTTAATTATCAAAGCAAAATCCCTTACTTGATACACTGTTAAAAATTTGCAGCAAACTGTCCAGTCATTTGACCGTTTTTATAGAAAATGGTGATATAACCGTAATTTAACTTTATTCTGACCATAATATGGGCAATAATATGGTCACAATATAGTTAAATTACGGTTAGGTAACCGTTTTCTCTAAAAACGGTCAAATGACTGGACAGTTTGCTGCAAATTTTTAACAGTGTATGAATAAGCGGTAATGCTCGTAGACAGTTATTTTTGTTACAGGCTAACGATTTGATATAAATAATTCGCGGAAGAATCACATCACTGGCAATGTGAGTTGATAAAATCCCACACAGCTTTTTTCACTATGCGGGATTTTTATATTTTTTGAACGATTATTGCAATCCCGTACGCTATTTCAAATCCTGATTTGCATGGACTTCTGTACATATTTCTCCCATAAGGAAATTATTTTCTTTAATGTAAAGACATTAAACTCTTTATATTTAAAAATATTGATGCAAGCAGCCAGAGAAAAGTTTTGTTGAATCAAGAGAAATTTGGTCGCCTCAACAAAACTTTCCGTTTAAATGTGGGTCAATGGAAATTTTGTTTGAATCAACAAGAAAAATATTGTTGATTTTTTTGCAGTTCCAACAAAAAATTTGTATCATCAATAAAAAAAATATTTTGTTAATTCAAGTAAAAATGGTTCAATTTCACTTGAATTAACAAAATTCTTTTGTTGAAAGTTTTCTAAAAATAAATATCATTATCTGTTACTTTAAGAGTTCTTTTCAGCTTCTGCAACAAAAACTTTTGTTTAAAGAACAATTGTTTTGTGTAATTTTAAGAATTTTCTTTGTTTTAACAACAAAAGGTTTTTGTTACAGAAACAATTTACTTTAAAATTATTTTTTGTACTAGAACCAATCTAAACTTAGCTAATTTTTAATTCATTTTCAGCCGCGAATTACGCCTGTAATCTTTGAATAGTAACAAATGAATTTTTACCCTGCTTTTTTTCAAGCGTAAACCGACAGATTGAACAATGTCCTAAGCCGGGCCTCGATCCCGGATCCTTGGAGCAGCGCGCTGATGTTCTACCACTTAGCTACAAGGAACGATATCCAAATTCGAAATTTCTCACTCTTAGATATGTCGGACCGGCTGCAACCGCAGCACAAGATGGAAATGTCATCATGAGCAAAGGGTCCTCTTACGACATAAAAGTAGGGGAAGTCCGACGTTACTCTTTGGTCCCCTCTACCAATTGCTTTGTTATTTACTAAATCCATTTTTGGTATGCTGCAACAATTTGAAATTTTACCGTCAAAATTTCGAGTAAACAACAATTTAGAAAAAGCGAGCTTATTAGATAAAAATTTCGTAAGGGAAAAGTGCATTTTTTACCCTGATTGATTTTTTTTTTGTAAAACGATATTCCGAAAAATAAATTTGGGGGTACCTTTGTATTTCTTTGGGCTCCCCGGGCCTATTCGGTAAACAGGCCCTGCATGAGAATGCAAATTTCTGCGGCAAACATGAGACGAAAATACAAAGCCCAGCATATGGCAATATAAATTTAATTTGTAATTCATTTTCAGCAGTGAATTACGCCTGTAAAAAGCAAGATAAAAATTCACTGGTTATTATTCAAGGATTACAAGCGTAATTCTTTGCAGGAAATTAATTAAAAATTAACTGTGTTGTCGTATGCTGGGGCCTCAGAGCGCTATTCTGAGGACCCGAGAATGATTCCCGGCTTGGGACATTTTTCACTCTGTCGGTTTACGCTTGAAAAAATGCAGGATAAAAATTCACTGGTTATTATTTAAGAATTACAGGCGTAAATCACTGGTGAAAAGTAATTAAAAATTAATCCGTGCATTAGTTCTTGAGATTTATTTATAGTGAAAATCATGGAAAAAGTAGCAGCGCCACCTGTTGGGCTATTTACACCAAAACGTAATCAGCTTCTATTTACGTCAAGGTCTAACTCAATCTATAGTTTGATGTAAATCAGTGCATTAGTTCTTGAGAAATTGCGAACCTATTGGAGAAATCGCGCAAATTGCAACATAGCAGCGCCAGCTGTTGCGCTATTTACGCCAAAAACTAATCAGCACCAATTTATATCAGGAAGTAACAGAATATAAAGTTTTATTAAATTCCGTGCATTAGTTCTTGAAATAGAGCGTCCACAAAATTTTTGTCACATACAGACAGACAGAGTCATAGATAGTCAGTTTCTAAAAACAGTCAAATTGTGTTCAGGACCTTCTAAAATCCATCGAAAACCAGAAGTTGAAAAATTTCATGACTCCAGTACTTTCTTTTTGTAAAGATAGAAGAAAGTAATAAATGGGATAGGGGTTTTTTTAAAACTACCTTGGTCCGTGCCAATTAAACAAGTTTTAATTATCCAAAAATTATGTTAATCATTTAATTATATAGCTATATAAGACAAATAAACCAAGTTACGTGAGAGAGTTATGGCTACTACACAACAATTTAAATTTTGTATAAATTGCAAATTTAAATTACAAAATTATGGTAAGATTAAAAAAACAGATTTTGTTAACTCAAGTAAAATTGATGAAATTTTGTTAAAATATTGTAAGAGTGTTAACAATATTTTTTTGGCAATGCATCAAAACCAACTTTTTACTTAAACTAAAAATTTTGCTTGAAACAACAAAATGTACTCAACAAAACATGTTTGGTTGTTTTAATCAATTGCTTTTTCTGGGTGAAATATACATTCACTGACTAGCAAAATAATATATTAAGAGGTTCTCCCATAAACCTTTGAAAAAGTCAATATTTTTATCTACACTCTAAGTTTCTAGAATATGCCTTTAAAAGCGTTTTTCTTCTTTTTTTTCTTGTCCCACCCAATAGTTAGGCTGTCACAACTAGTTTAACAGAACACTGTCACGACTGAAAAAAGGTTTGATCAAAAACTTAAAACGCGTCCTTGAAAAAAGTTTTGTTTTTCATCTATGTATAGATTCTAATGTTTAAATCTCTAAAACTGTCGACCTTTTAAATTTTGAAAATTGAACTAGTCATTTTTAATTGGAGATCAAAACTTAAAATAATAATAATAATAATAATAATAATAATTTCGAATTTTCAAAGAGTTGCGAAAGTGAAAAAATTAGAGGCAAAAATTAATCTCAAAAGTAAACAAGAACGAAAAATCATGCGTCAAGCATAGATTATATAGCACTTTCCAACGCTTCCAAAATAATTTTACAAATCATACCGTTTAATAAGCTAAAAGCTAACATCTAAGTAAACAATTTAGAAAACGCATAACATATTTAAAAACATAATTTCATGAATTTCCAACATATACAATATTCGGAAAAATATCCGAATACTTTTATTCAGCCCTGTATAGGATCTATAGATTTGTATATATACTACATAGGATGATAATTTTAGTTCAGTTAGGAAACGCGTAGCACAGTTTAAAATTCTCCGTCTGGAGTTTGTCAATAAACAGAAATGTGTTCGCGAACTTTTGTGCTGCCCTGTATAGGATCTACAGAATTTATACACACCACGTAATAGACAAAAAGCAAGTTAAAATTAAAATCGCGTTCAATAACTTAAAACGCACTTCCAGGAATTATTGTTAACAGACAGTAGAGAATTCTTTTGCGTGTCCCTGTAAATGAACGATCACATCTATACAAACAATATTCCGTAGTAAGTCTCTTGTAATGCACCTTAGTGATCTATTTAATTTCAATGCGTTTAAAATAGTGAAACATTATTTAAATAAACCGCAGACGATTTTTCTCCATAGACGTAATGTAACGGAATTATTTTGACTGTCCCTGTAAAGTAACTATAAGTGCTATGCACATCCTGTTCCATATTAAGCTTCTTCTAATGCACCTTAGTAATATATATAAATTACAATGCGTTTAAAATAGTGAAACATTATTTAAATAAACCGCAAATGATTTTTCCCCATAGACCGCAATGTAACGGAATTCTTTTGAGTGTCCCTGTAAAAAAACTATAAGTGCTACACACTTCCGTTGAAATAGGGAACATGCTATAGATAACGACAATAACATATAAAAATTGCAGAGCAATCCGAACATATTTACGGGAGTTAGAGCACGGACAGACGGCAGACGGCAGACGGCCAGACAAACCGAAGTCATAAGCACTTTTCAACTAGGTTGGAAAGTGCTAAAAGGCACTATTTTGTAAAATTGTGATTTATCTTATGCATTTTAGGTTTGGCTTCCAACTGATTTAATATTTTTAAAGAATCCATGCGATTTCTTTTTTTTTCAGATGATTTTTAAGATCGCAATCCCCTACACCAATTTACTTTGTACACCGACCCGTGCATAGAGAACTTTGGAGGGGTTATGAACCATTAAAATAAATCAATATGTTTGTATGAAAATATTCATACACTTAGGCTAAAGTAAAATAAGCGTAATATCAATTTGTTTGTGTGTCTGTGTGCATTATTTAAACAAAAAAATCTAAAGTGCCCTAAAAATCAAGCCGTATCGAGAGGATCTTCCCTTAAATAAAATACTAGTCAATAATACATTTTCAAATCAACCGAAATGCTTTGTGCGTAGCATTCCTACTGATCACTGTATTTGATGTCTTTTGTGGTAGAGATATAATTGAGTTCGGTATGAGGTAATGAATCTAATTAGAGATTGACTAATACTAAATTACAAACAACGCTAAATATATACGACGTTCCCTTTAATTTGTATGACTTAATTAGTTAAACGATATATTACACTAAATTTCAAATCTAATCAAATATATACTTTCCTTTTAAACTTTTAATAGCTTTAAAACACAATACAGAAATCTCGAGAGTTTGATACTTTTCAATATATGCAGGTAATTACAATTAAATGCACATTAGATACCAGAACAAATATATCACATATTTTTAATAGTGATGTTTAGCTTTCTTATATTTGATTTTCATAAAAGAACATTTTATATACTTTTCGTATTTGATATTTTATTTCAACCCACTTTAATAAATTAAAAAATGATTTTTTTTTTCCATTTTAAAATAAAATACATGATTTTGTCCTTTTTGACAATAAAGTTCTTAATGAATGTTATTTATTAATCAATGTACACAACTATTGTAGGAAAAAAACGCGAGATGGGAAACATATACCGCAGATATTACTTGTAGCTTGTAGATTATTTTCAAATCTTCACTCATTTCATTTTAAAAAAAAAGTAATTTTTGGAAATTGATTAATTAGAATATACGTGTAATAATGCATTTCGTCCCTCTGTAACAGCTATATTTAACAAAAACAATTTGTAGAGTTTGGAAATTAATTTTTGAAAAACAATATGCACTGTAAGCTACAAAAATGTTAATACAAATAGATTTGTAGAATCTAAGCATCTAAAATAGAATTTAAAATCAATTTAGATATATATGTTATATAAATGCGCGTTTAGATATATATGTTATATAAAATTTTTACTTTGCAATATTCCTTTAAATTATTCTAAATTCTGACACATTCATTATTTCCCCATTTCTTAATAATATCTATTTCTATTTAATTTACTTTTAAATTCATAACGCGTATATTAATAATTATCTTATTCAAAATCTTAAAACTAAAACGTTAAGTCAATCCATAAACTTTTATCAACTATACACTTACGCTTAAACACTGAAATAATCATCATTTAAAAGGTTATTGTAAATAGTGAAATCTTTGGCAATTTCTTTGGGTATTTTAACTTCTGGAATACGGCTAATAGGAAAGTTCCGATTTTAATAAATTTCAAAACTTCATTTAAAAACATAATTGATACAGAATGCTTTTGGTGTTGTTATTGGGGCAATCTAAAAAAGATATTAAAAGTAAAAAATCAATTAGAGTTTTCGAATAAAAAAATGGTTTTCACCCATGTTTTGTACACCGGGCAGTAAGTATGTTCTGTAACTTGAGAAGCCCGGGTTGGTTCCCCTGGCATTTGTAAATTCGGTATGAAGTATGCTCTCAATATGCCATTTTACATATGCAAGGATTCAAATTTCTTCATTGCATTACGTCTAGTTATGAATTATTATTTTTTAAATTTATCTCATTGTTTACCATTCTCCTCTACCTAGAATGTTATTTTTTTTTCATTTCTTATTACAATTATATTACAGTATCATTTATAAATATTTATTTGCTATCGCTATAATAAATTTATCTGATCATTTGGTTAATAACCGAAAAAATATCTATTAACGATTTCATTAAGTACTCATTGATTCAGACATCTTGACGTATCCAATATTTTTTTCTGTCCTAATATCTGTTTCCTAAAGTCATTAACCTCGTAATCCGCATAGGAAGAAATTATGGCACTGTTATCCTAGAGAATGATAGGATAAATTTTATTCATTAGAACACCATTAAAATCGACATGCATATAATTATTGTGAATGTTACTGCAGACAATTATATATTTCATATATTAATTAAATTATTTGTTATTTTTAGTCTGTATTTATATATTTCAGATCTTTTATTTCACGACTGTTTAAGGAAAATTATGGTAATTTTAATGAGATGGAATTTTACTAATTTAGAAAAAGGATGACATGCTTTTATTATAATGTTCTAAAAAAAGAAAAAAAAATTAAGGACAAAACGTCACTTTACTTCTGAAACAATCAATGGCATTTACGTCATCACATACGCTATAACGTTTACGTACCCTTATTAGCCACACACAGGGCTAATTCTTTCAATCTACAGTAAAATTCATGTTTATGAAAAGTCACAGCCACTCAATATATAAAGGAGGACACCCTTTATACATAGCTATACAAATGGTTGCTACTGACGATATTAAAAATCAAATTGTCTCTCTTTATTATGCCGAAACTTCCGCTTGTATTTCCTTTCTCAGTCTTGAGCGGGTGCAGACCCCATTTAAAGGATCCAAAACTCGTCGTGGCGGACATTTCTAAGTGGGTCCCGTGGCCCTATATCCTATAGGAACGAAATTACCCCCCCCCCCCGGGAGTAAGTTTCGGGGGTGGGGGGGTAAGGTTCAGTAAGATCTTTTTGGTGCTCAAACCTTTTCATGTAACATATCAGCAGATAGATCTCGTCAAGGTCCTACTCTCTCACTCCTTAAAGAAGCATTTTTCTCTGTTTATACTCTTTTTAAATTTTAGTTTTTTCCATCTCTCTCAGCCCCTTTAAGCCTCACAGAGGGCGTAGGCATCTTTTAAAGGATCCAACGAAGTTAAACTCGTCGAGGCCGATATTTCTAAGAGGGTCCCGAGGCCCTATCTCCCATAGAAACGGCGTTACCCCCTCGGGTGTGGAGACATTCAAGGTGTTCAAACCCCATCATGTAAAATATCAAAAGTTTGATCTCGTCAAGCACTTTTGACTGGTCCTACTCTCCCTCTTGCCGTCAGGAGCACTTTTCTTATTTACTTTTTTCAATTTCTCATAATTATTTTAGTTTTTCCCTTTTTTTCTGTTCCTATGGGCCGGACAGCTCCCAAATTTCACCAAAATTAGTTGCAAACCGCCTAAAGGTATCCCCCCCCCGCTTCTTTCAGCGCCCACAGTTTTTACGTCTCTCGAGGGGGCTCGGCAGAGGGGCACAAAATGGGCATCCCTTTTAAAGTCCCATCTCTCAATTGTAAATGAGGATTCATTTTAAAGGTCTCGTAGAGCACTTGTGATTTGTATAGTTCCCCCGTCCCTTCACCCCCACCGCTCTCTAAGAGACCGTCAACTAATGCTAACTCATCAATTGTTAAACAACTTCTCTTAGCTGTATCCATTATAAAAGCTGCTTTCATAGAACTTTTCATTACCTTTTTTAAGTTATCTATTATGTGTTAAAGTATCTTGAACCATTAAAATAGTTTAAAGGGTGTCATTAAATCAGCACATTTGTACACAACATCTTTCTCGCCACGTCTCAGCCCATTGGAGCCACATCTTTTTACTATTATATTTATTACAAATACTTCTAGTCACCGAATCTTTTTAAAACTTGGTGTGTTCGTTCCTAATATATTACGCCAGCCTCACAAAAGCTGGAAGCCGTGGGTGACCAATCTATATTCTGCCTTAAAGTAAAATTTGTCCCGCTTGTGAATGGTTTTTCGTTCTTGTTGGACATTTGTACCCCCCCCCCCCCAAGGGGTCGCGGAGGCAAATTTCAAACATTTGTTTTTACAGAATATTGTACTGTCACCGGAAATACGTCACACTACCAAAATGTAGGTCAGTTGTAGCGCAGGAAGTATGTTAAATTTGGATTCCAATATTTGAGACTAACAGAAATACAAAGCATGTTAAATAAAAGCTTGTTACAAGAAAAACATTCTAAAGAAAGTGATATGAAATACAGTTTTTATTTATTTAATAACTGCAGTTAGTAAAATGTAATTTGATTTTTGTATGTGCTGTTTAAATTAATTCGAATAAAGCCTTAATCTTGAAAACAGTATTTTACGTTTATTGTTTTTTTATTCTTCCAGTTGTACAAAACATTTTGGACACACTGTTAGCCTAAATCTCGAAGAATTGATGCGAAACGGAACTGTCTATAATTTTCCAATTTTTGAACTCCTCCTAACAATTTATTCAAAACACACTTCATACAGTTTGTTTTGTCTACCTGAGATATTAAACACAATTGAAATAAACTCTTTTGGTAGAAAATAAGAAATGCGTTTCGAGAAATCACAATATTGAAATTTGTACTTTAAGGGGGACATGAATTTGACGTTTTGAAATTTAAGGCATTTTGGAGATTTTTTTTTTAAATGCGAAGTGTTTATAAAAATACAGTAACACGTATTATGCATATATTTTAGAACTTCATTTTTTTGTTTAATTCATATATTGAAAAATGATGACTTGTTAGTTGATGGGTGGGGGCACTTTGGTAAAAAAAAGGTCATGCGGTGAACACGTAAACGCATCGTAGACATGACCTCAAGAATCAGTTTTCTTAGTCTAAAATCTAGAAAAATACGTAGCCGTTTTTAAAAAAAATATGTGATTTTAGTTAAATGTCATAGATTCTAAGTGAAATGTATATTTTAAACCGCAAATGCCGTTACTTAAATCTATATGGAACAGCGAGATAACAATATTTTTAAAACTCCCACGTACTGTACTAGAAAAATATGTGAGAAATATTTTTCAAAAATATCAAATTGATTGATTAAACAATGGCGGGATTTGAAAATACTGTTATGAAAAAATGAAAGACAAAAAAACACACTTGAAGTTTTTATGAATGTTTTTTTTTTCGCTATAACGTACTCTAATACTGTGTGGCTTAAACTAGAAAAAACCTGAGTATGTTTTCAGTTTTCGAAGGTTACAAAATTTGTAGGGAGGGAACTTCGTACGTAGTAGCGGTAGGACAAAAGACTGCGATAATTCTCAGAATGGCTGATTGAACGGGAGAAAATTGGCAAGAAAAGAAAATGCCAGACTTGTATAAAATAAAGTCGACTGACCAGTTACCCTGGCAACAGCACTGATCCAAGACCGGTTCCAGAGTCTTTCTTATCTCAGCCACACAGTTTTATTTTCAAATCTTATCTCCAAAATTATCCTATTATTTTCGATATCGATTTCCAACTAATAAAATATGTTTTTTGTGTGTTAAAAAGTACTTTAAGTGACAAACAAATATTTCGAAATTTTTAGCCGGTCAAAAGGGTGTTACCCATTAAGCCTGAAAATACAAAATAAATAGTTGTTTAAGAATATTTTATTCAATATAACTCAAAGTAGACTATCTGTCTCCATTGTTTAAACATACCATTTGAAGATTTTATTTTAAATAAAATTTCAAATACTGCAACGTTTAAATGTCACTCCATATCAGCAGTAAATATAGAAGTAAGCATTTAGATATGAAAAACTTTCTTTTCACACAATTTTAAGACAGTACCATTACCAAATAAACGGTAGTCGGGACTGATATTCAGCAAACTTTCAGCTCAGTTAAGTAATAATAATTTACTAAGTGACAAGTGAAAATAAGTCGCACATTTTCTCCCAGGAATTCATAAAAGTTAAATGTTATCTTTAAAATCTGTATAATTTAGTTTAAGCACACTGCACATTGTTAAGCATGTACAGCAAACTCTCCAGTCATTCTATCGTTTTTATAGATTACTGTTACTTGACCATACTATAAAAGGTTCTCATTGGTCTCAATACAGATAAATTATGGTTAAGAACCATTTTCTATAAAAAAAATTTGAACGACTAGACAATTTGCTGCAGAATTTTAACAGTGTAAAGACATTTGGAGCAAACTATCTGGTCATTCCAACGTTTTTGTAGAAAACGATTACAACTCTATTCTGAAAATTGAGAACGCTTCATAATATATTTAAGTAACCGTTTTCTATAAACATTTTGAATTAATTAAAGTTTGCTGTTATTTTTTATGTTGTATAATCTGTATATCTGTATAAGTTTTAGGTCTAAGAAAACAAGTTGAAAGAATAGCCTCTAGAATGAACGCGATTCTCTTTTTCTTTGCGTATTTCGATTTTTAACTTTTTTTCATATTTTAGTAAAATAACTCCATCAACCAAAATAACATGTACTCCATTTTACAGCAAATTGCTTAAGCTTTTGCATAATGGTAAGCTTATTTTGGTTCTTTCAATGGGAAATAACATGAAATTTCCATCGGAATGTACAAGTCTATTTATCTTCTGATTCTTCTTTATGCATATCATAGTATTGACATACGACTTGTAAAATTTTATTGGTAGAGAGCATTTTGAGCAAAACCAGATATTGTGAACATTTTATTATTGATAAACTAATGTTTGTTTACTTATCCGAAACTCATCTAACATATATCACTTACTTCTGTAATACTGCTTACATAATTTGGAAAAACAAACTGCAAACAAGAGCACTCATCTTGGGCATATGTCGCTACTCTCGTATGTCAAGATACTTTTCTGAAGTTAAAAAAATATAGAGAGAGATGCAAAAGTTGATGCACATAGGCGCATATGTAAACATCATTTCCGTATTGTGGTATCAGTGTTATGTGCGATATTTTCAACTAAAAATAAAAGAATAAGTGAGGCGTATGTAAAAGCACTTCAAAATGCTGCAAAAACATAGTCCAGTGACAATTCATTAAATGAAAGTGACGTAAATGCTTAGTTAAAAGTTAATCTTTAGTCATAAAAATATAATTTCAAATTATTAAATTTTCTATAAATAAATTATTTTTTCAAATAACTATCTATTTATTACTTCTCGGGGTGTATGATACATGTGAAAAATATTGTCAAGAGGCATGAGCAAAAAAGTGCCCTTATCTATCCTTTCCCTTTATTACCCATGCATATTTTAAGTCTTATCGGCTGTTAACAGACTGCAAATAAAAAAATGTTTTTTTTCTATCACGTGCAAAGTAATTTCTTTTCATTTCTACACTATGGTAGATTACTGCATGACAAGGTTTAATAATCGCAAATAGATTACTTTTAAATATCGTTCCGAAACTCTTTTGAGGAAAAAAATTAGAGTGAAAAGATAGAAAAATAAAAGGTTTTAAGTTTAAATTATAAAATTATTTATAGTATGTGTTGCTGTGAATACGCTTATTTAAAATAGTTCTGAATTTCTTCAATGAAAAATAAGAAACTGGTGTGAAATGTATACAACATTTTTAGAGGATATTTTGCACTACATTTGTGAGGATTCTAATGTAAAATATTTTAGGTATCTAAAGACTAAGTGACAGTCTTTTTTACATTTATATATAACAATCTATAATAATTCTGCCGCCGTCATTTGTAATTATAACTTTTTAAAACAGTATTTTATTAAAAAATTATATTTGTTATTTATTATTTTTAAAAGAATGAAATTTATAAAAGTAGTATTTGAATATTTGATGAAGGCATACTACTCTGAGTTGTAAAAACACTCTACAGACGTTTTTTTTAAATGCAAACGTTTTGGCTTTGTAAATAAATCTGTGTGGATTGAATGAACGTTATTATCATATCAAAATCTCTAACTTTCAGATGTTGTGCTTGATCTGAGCAGATTGTAGGTATTAAAGTAGATTACGCAGTATGCTAATTCAGTTTCAGCACGCGGTTGTTTGGCTGTTATTTAAGTTAAGATTTGATATTTTTAAGGTAGTTAATTGTTTTTTTTTAGGGTTTCATTCATCTCACGAAACCCTATAACTCCCGCTGCGTTGTCTGTCCGTCACAGAGCCATTCTCAGAAACTATGTATTTTACAGAGTTGAAAATTTTTGTATATCTAGCTGAATAGCAGCCATGAAGCTCAAAATATTAAAATTTGAAAAAATCGTATTGTTTTAATAAATAGAGATAAAAAACAAAATATAACAGCCTTTTCCTATTAAATTTAAACATTTTTCGTTAAAGCAGTTGCTAAAAATTAAAAATCCACAATGAAATTCTTTCTACAATAATTAATTTTCTATTGAACGATTTTCACGTGAAAAATGAAAATGAAATAAAAATTTTCACAAACTGGAAAAAAATATTAATATGAAATAAAAATGATTGACGTCATAGTGGTAATAAAACGGAAATTTTCAAAGATTTCTCAATAATACAAGGGGTATGTGTATGTGTATGTACACAAAGCAGATTAATATCACGTCATTAGAGAATTAAAAAGAAAACCTGACGTCATATTGGAAGTTTAATGAATTTTTCAAATGTTTGAGAATAATACAAAGCGAGTATCAATATGAGTAATAGAGAATAGTAAATATATGAGTTTGAAAAAACATATTGAATCATGATAAAAATCCGATTATGGAAATTTTCGGATATTTCAAAATTTTGAAGGTGTACAACATGTTTAATTTTGAAATTATTTTTTTTTAATATCGCATTTAGTTCGCATGACAGATATTATTATGACAGAATATAAAAATGGGCTTCGCCCGCTATTGGGCTGGTTTAGATATTCTAAAAAACGAAAAAATAGACCGGTAAATTTTTCCATTATATTTGGATTTATTAAAGAAAGGATAAAGTGTTTTGAAAGGAATATTAAACGAAACCTTTTGGGCGATTTTCGATCACACTTACCCACTTGTTTTCAGTACTATCTAGTTTATCAAAATAAATTAATCTGCTGCGATAATTGTCATTTAGTAAGGTGATGCTGTTTTATATTCTCCAACTAAAAAGAGTTCATTGAGATCCACTGAACCTTATCGCTTGAGATTTTATATTTAAATGTTTATGTGGTTTGAGATTTATATACGATACATTATCTTCAGTTAAATATACCACTTCGTTTTCTTTTGAAATAGGATAGTGATACTAACACAATTGTTAAGTTCAGGCTAGTTTTTTGTGAAAGGCCGTTTGAAGTATTGTGAGTTTTTATTTTTTATTTTTTTTTATTTTTAAGATTAAGCTCTATTAATTCTACCAGACATAAATTCAGTATTTCTTTTTATAAATTCAATAAACTTGCTTTTGCTTTCGTTTCATATAAATTTTTGAGATATCATTTAAGTCAAACATCAAGAGAAATTACGAAGAGGCCATCACATATGAACCGTTGAGATATGTTTTAAAAATTGTGCAAAATCTCTAAATATATCTACAATGTATGTTAAGAAAATTAAGTTAATGGCACACTATGGCAAAAAAAGGTGTTGCTATAGCAATTAATAGTTTTAATTTGCTATTTAGGAGAATAATGACATTTGTTAATTTTTTGAAATGTTTAAGGAAATAGACACAAACCTATTGAAACATGCAGAAACATTTTAACTTGATGGTAGCCTACCTTTTTACTATTTTTAATTTTTAAATTAAAGTTGATAATTAAATTCATAACAAAATTCCTACTTATAAACTGTAACTTTAAAGATTTTTTTTTTAATTACGGATAAAAGACAACATTTATGTCACCTTTAACAAAAATAAAGACACAGGATATTATTTTATATTTCTTGTTGGAGGTTTCTGAATTATGAGTATGTAAAGTTCTATATTTTTAAGATGAAACTTTCAGTGAAATATTGACCACTAACAATTATTTTAAGCTTTAATTATATTTTGAAATATAATCTAAATTTTAAACATTTATTATAGTAATAACTTTTTTCCGAAAAGGGAAATGAAATGCATCAGTTATAAATGTTATTTGGTGGGAAAAAATATTACTATTTTATACTGAAATAGAGTTCATTAATAAAAATTTTGACACGAATGTAAATTTTAATTAGATTTTCCCTTTCATTAATTATGTTCCTAATTACCCACCGTCTCTTTGATTTAATGGATCGTTCATTATTTAAAACACGTTACCATATTTATTGATTCATAACAAAAATTATAATTGTAAAAACTAATTTTCAGGTGACGTTTTTAATCTACATATGATAAAAACCAGAATTTATCACAACGGAAAAAATCAATCATTGTAACATGAAACGTTACATGACATGCTTTAGATTGAAATGATTGTTGACTAAAATAGCATTAAATGATTTTAAATTGAGATGATTGTTGACTAAAATAACAGTGAAATAAATAGATGAAAATGAAAGTCATAAAAATAATCGTACCTCTATTGCTAAAAATCAAATTGCTTATTCATTAAATATTAACAATATTTTAATACAGGGTGATTGATAAAAAGTTCACACACTTAAAAAGAAGAAAATTATAATTCCAAAAATATATCAGGGAACACTTTTTCTTTTTTTTTTTTTTTTTTTTTTTTTGCTAAATACTTGGCTACTTTCCAAAATTTGTTAAAGGATCAGGGTCCATAAGCCGAGTTTTTGGTCCATGAAATAAGACTAAAATTCGATTTTGTTATGCTGACTTAATTATTTCACTTTTTAATATTAGAAGGTTTATACTGTGCGATTTCAACAATATTTTTTGCATTTTGTTCGGATGTATATAACTTACACAAGCTCAATGTTCGTATTATTCAGAGTTTTTGATGCAAAATACGCAATTTTTCTTAATTTACCTCAATTTTTAATATATTTTTTAATATTTTACTATGAGCGCAGCTTTCCAACACTTTTATTTTTACATATATTGTACATTTTGATGTATTTTATAATATATGTAAAGAATAAAGTGTTGCATGATTGCGCTCATATAAATAATTGAGATAAAATTAGGAGAAATTGCATATTTTTCATTAAAAACTACGAATAACATGAACTTTGAGCTTGTGTAAGTCATATAAATCCGAACATATTGCACAAACTATTGTTGAAATCTTACAGTCTAAACCTCCTAATATAAAAATGTGAAATAATTAAGTCAGTATAACAAAATCGAGTTTTAGTCTTATTTCAAGGACGAAAAACACGGCTTATGGACCCTAATCCTTTAACCGTTTTGCAGCCGTAACTTTTAGAAAACAAGCAGATGCAATAAGCGATGAAAGAAGCTTTCCTACTGTTCAACCTTTTCCCTTAACCCTTTATTTAATAACGATTTGAGTATTTGAAATCTTCATTAAATTTTCTAATGAATGGTGTGTGATATGAAATTAAATGCAAAAAGTACAAAGAATACGATTAAGTCCAATAGTTTTCATTTTTTTTTCTCCAACACACACCTCTTGCTGATGATAATAAATTTTAAACACAATAAATATATAACGCGAATATTGAATTTTTGAGAAAACATTATACTTCATACTAAGAATTAAAATACAAGATTAGAGAGTACGAAAGTATCTTGCACTGTACATAGTCACAATTTTGTGAACCAGTAGAGAATGTTTATAAGAAAGCATTTACTAAGATATAGAAAGTGAGTGAAACTTATTCGAACTTTTTCTTGCGGTATAAATTAACTTTATCATTGATTTCTTGTTCTAACACATTTCACCGACAGATGGTGGGACTTCTCCTTAATAAAGGAGGTCCAGTCCTAAACATTTGAAAAGAATCACTTGATAATGATAGATTTTTATGTCAAAAGTGAATTGCATCTGCTAATTTTGTTATATGACAGAGAATATGTGATTTATAACTATGAACGTAGCAGTGACTGAGTCTGCGGCTAAAACTTGTAAAAGAACAATAAATAAATATTTCTTAACGAGAATAGTGGTATTCAAGTGAAACTTCATAGATGTATCATTGACAACAGATCCTCTAGATATTCATCAACGTTTCTAGCTCAATTTGATCGAGCATTATCAACCATTCAGATTAATTCATCACCAATAGCACCACCATACGGTGTGACAAATGGAGCAAGGACCTCGTCCCGATATTTCACAACAGTAAGAATTCTTCCATGGCACACATACAAGTTATTGTGACTAAAAGAGAGATTCAAGCCAAAACCATAATTGCATAACTTCTATAACTGTGTTTTTCAACAATGTTACATAGGTAGAATTTGATGCCTAGTTCTCTCCAGATAAGCACACAAACTGAATCACTCTCCAAAGTAATCCGGGACTTAACTGTGAACAGTACTGAAGCCCATTGTTGTGTGTTCCAAGTAACGTGCTCTCTTGGCCAACATAAACGGTCACTTCTATGTTGTCGATTAAGAGGGCCACACACAACGTGTTGTCTTTTATAGAGTTTTTAATTGTTAAGCGTCTATGCATCGTAATCGCAGGTATTGTCATCCCTGTTGCTTTACGATGATCTGAAATGAGCTGATCTACAATAGTGATGCTCCTCCTTCGGGCCAAAAGGACTAGAAAGCGATCTTGTACAGGAGTTGTAATCCATGGGCGGTCTGGAGTAAGTCTTTTTGATACTGAATGTTTGGATTCAAATTGATCTCAGAGCCTTTGGAGCACACTACGAGACACATTAAGCTTATGATAACCCCATTTCCATCCATCAGATTACCCGCCATCTTAGACGACATCTCCTAGACATGGACAATACTATTTTAGTATCAACAATTCAAGATCATCAACCCTAAAATAAATTTCACACAAATTACCAAAGTGGGATATTTGTAGTTCTTCCGGACAAATATATGTATCCAATACATTAAAATAATTGAGATGAGTATAATTTTTTCATAAGATTTTATTGAAGTTACTTATGATCATTCATATGAACCATATTTTCTACCTTTATTTTCATTATTTTAATAGTGAGCGTCAAAAAACTGGTTGTACCTTAACTTTTGGAAGCCAGTGTATTTTCTCGTTGAGTTTTCTGTAATCTATGCACGATCTATGTGACCCTTCGTCCTTCTTTGTCGAAAAACTACTGGTGCAGCATAATCTGAAGAAATGTGCCTGATTATGCCATCTTTCAACATTCTGGAGCTTGTTTTTCAATTATTTTCTGTTCCGTAAGTGGAAATCTTGGTCGCTGACAAACCGGTATTTCATCTGTCAATATTGTTCTCATTTTCAATCCCTTATCTTTCGTTTTATTCGGCTTGTAGGTTTTTGCTAATTTTAACAAATTTTCCTTACATACCCTTTTCATAATGTGATTGACTTCCGCATATGCGTATTCACCTATTACGTTCGTCATTTATTTCAGAAATTGCTTGAATTAAATTTGTCAGTTAATTTATTAATTATTCCTCTATTTTCTTTTTCGCAAGAGGTCCCGGGTTCAAATCCCCGCCGAATCTCTATAATTTGTAGGTTTTTATCTTATAAACTTACAGCTGCTTAATTATTCACTTGGCTTATAACTATAAATGAATATATCTATTCACTTTTCAATTTTATTACAGCATTTATTATTTATTCAAACAATTAATGTGATGATGAGTTCACAACACTTCATACACATAGATAATTTAACACCTTCGTAAACATAAATTTTGGAAATCACCGAGAATTCTACTTCAAATCCTATATTTAGCATTTATCCAATTTCCAACCAGCAAAATGAGGTAAAAGCCATGGATCACCGTATTTCTGTCGTTTTTTTTTTAAAACTTCACCTTTCACGAGAATATAGCTTCATAATCATTTTGTGATATCGTGTATCTATTAATCAAGCCCTTGAGTCTGTTACATTGTATTGTGGAGAATTTTAATTTACAGATGGGTATTATTTCCAATCCCATATTTATAAAATTTTACTTTCTTACATGTATATTTTCTGAAACACTTAAATTGTCATTACATAATACAATTTTCAGAAACTGCAGACAATGTTTATCAGAAAGTATTTACTAAGATGTAGAGAATGAGTAAACCTTATTCGAACTTTCTCTTCCATAACGAGGCTAAGTTTCTGATCAGAAGAAAATTACTTTATCATTGATTTCTTGTTCTAACATTTTTGAGCATTATATCGTTGGACTTCTCCTTAATAAAAGAGGTCAAGTTTTAAACATTTGATAATAATCACTTGATAATGATGGATATTTTTCTCACAAGCCTGAATTACATACGCTTATTTTCGTTATATGACAGATCACATGTAATTTATAATGATCAATTTAGTAGTGACTGGCATTGCGGCTAAAACTAGTAAAGTAAACAATTATTTGTTAACAAGAATATTTATATTTATGTGAAACTCCCAAAATATATTTTTGGATACTATGTTGCCATATTGAGTAATGTTTTATTCAAGAATTCTATCACTATTTAAGAATAAAAACCATTGCTTTGTCTAATGACAGACATTCCGTGATTAATTAAACCAAAAATCACTAGACAAAAAATGGAGGGTATTTTAAAAATTAAAAAAAAATTCCCAATCTGGAATCACAGGTTGACTAACATACGCAAAATATCAGTAAAGACAATTTTAACTTTATTCTAAAAGTGGGAATAGACTAAAAGTATCATCATTTAACTCATCATTTATGGGTTGAGATAATTCTTGGTTTCGAGTATAGAAATAAACGTGAAAGTATAAATAAAATAAAATAACGTGAGTAATCTGTAAAGGAACGTGAAGAACGTGAATGATGACGTTTCGAATGATTGCATTATAGATCGGGTTACGACCGAAAATTCTTACTTGTCTTGAGAAAAAGCTTAGGTAAAGCCGAAACATGTGCACAGTTTAAATAGAAAAACTTTTACTGTTTTTATTTTTTTTAACATATTTCAGCAATGAATGAAGATGTACTAAAAGTATGGTCTTCGACAACTGCTGATTTTACATATTTGTCCAAAATAAATACATTTAATTCTCTGCATTTATTTCTCTATTTAAACATTATCTAAACATATTCAAAATACTATAATTTACACAAACACACACACACACACACATATATATATATATATAATTTCACTTTCTTAGTACATTTTCTGTAACTTTTAAATTGTTATTGAATAATACAATGTTCAGATACTGTAGGGTGCGATTATCAGAAAGAATTTACTAAGTTGTAGACCAGGATGCGTAAAACTTATTCGAACTTTCTCTTGCATAATGAGACAAAGTTTCTGAACGGTAGAAAATTACTTTATTATTCATTTCTTGTACTAACACTTTTCATCAACAGATGGTGGGACTTCTCCGTAATAAATGAGGTCCAGTTTTAAACATCTGAAAATAATCACTTGATAATTACAGATTTTTCTCTCAAAAGTAAATTTACATCTGCCAATTTTCTGTTACACGACACAGAATGTTTGATATGTTTGATAAATAATGATAGATGTAATGGTCAATTATTTTTACATTATTTAAAAATAATACAATATTATGCTTTGTAAATTATTTATAAGAATAATTCACTATATACCGTATATACAAGTGTTATACAGAGCACTTCTCCCTCCCTCCTCCCCCCGAAAAAAAAAAAAAATTAGAAAGTGGGATGTGCACTACACAGAATATCACTGGAAGCTATTTTTTAATGAAACTATATATACAATAAAGGGGTCTTGTACCTCTAAAGGCTTCAAAAATCATTTTTTAAACTTTTTTTATTCTTATAAAGTAATTCATTACAAGTAATTTAAAACGAACCGCATGCTGAAATTCCCATTAGAACGGAAGTTATCGTAAACAATAAGGTGTATTTTTTGTATGGTACCATAAGGTATATCTTCGATACATCTTTTTGAAAAAGTTTTGAAAAGATTTCAGTCATTGCGCTCACACTTTGAGGGTGTATGAATGGATTGTTATGAAATTTGGTATAGATAATAAGTATACATTTGTCTTTCAAAATGATCTATTTTTATGTATTTACAATGGTAACATTTTTAGTTATGACTAATTTTATTCATAAAAAATATGTTGCTAATTTGCATTTTATTTTAATATTTTCTTTACATGGTTAATAATTTTCATTTAAGAACAGATTATTTTGAAATTACATTATTATACTTTGTACAAGAAAAGAAAATGTACCGGGTGGTTAAAATATAAGTATATATAATTGGAGCTGTCTTAGCTTGAAGGAATAACCTGAATGAAACAAAAATCGGTAAGCTTACTATTCGAGAAGGGGGAAGAAGAATGGAACAATAAAAAAAAATAATTGCAATAATCACTGACAGAGGCGCTATTGAGTGTGAAATGTAATGTGTAATACAAGAACAAAGAATTAAGGCGTAAAACCGGATGGCATACCAAATTTATTGGAAAATGTCACAGTGAATGTGATTTCGCATGGCGGCGCCGATCATGTTCAGGTTCCACATGGCCATTGTGCTAAAGGACACAATGCAGGCGGTGCACGACGTGATGAACTGCGGAATGTAACGCATCAGGAGTGATGTTTCGCACATGTTGTGATACGTGGTCAAGTCATTGAGGTTTGCGACACCTCCACTTTACACAATATTACACATTACATGTCACACTCAAAAGCGCCATCTGTCGGCTATTATTGCAATTAACTATTTTATTGTTCCATTTTTCTTCCCCCTTCTCCAATAGTAAGTGTACCGATATTGGTTTCATTCCGGTTATTCCTTCAAGCTACAGACAGCTGCAAATAGAGATACTTATATTATAACCACCCTGTATATACGCTAGGCTACGCGAAAGACATGACGGAGTAAAAAAAAAAGTGTCATATTTTAATTTCAATAATACACAAATTCTGTAAAATTCTAGTCACTTTTTCATGATAGTATATTAAAAAGCACAATCGGTTTACTCACTGGTCAAAATTTCATGATTATGCATAATAAGTGTTTAAGTTACACTAATATAAACTTTCAGTCTTTTGTTGAATTTCATCACGTTTAAAAGGTACAAAATCCGCTAGTCAAATTCAACACGTGAATTTCGCGATAAAATTACGCGGATAAAAGAAGTAGAAAGTGAAATAAGGGAAATAATTCCACTCTTATGTATCGTAGTTTGTGTGCAGAATACGATATCGATTTCCGATGACGATATATTTTAAAACAAAGTTTCTAATGAGAGAAATATACATATTGCATAAATTTAATTTTACGGTATTTTAATAAGAGCGCGAAATATACGTGAGAGAATAAGGTAATTAATGTTCGAGAAAGTGAAATATGAGTCGGTTTTCTACATATATATTTTTTTCTAATTCCTGAATTTTGTGTAGTGTAAATAGCATGGTGTGCGTTACACACGAGACTTTTATTTTAAATTTTCTTTATCAAAAAGGGTATTTTCTATACATGAGTGAACATTATATGTGAATAAATCCGGAAATATGTTTATGAATTAAAAATTGTTAGTGACATTGACATATCAATTTCATTCCTAAATGCCTTGTAGGGCTTACAGATGGATGGGCTCGGGATCGATTTTTGTACCAGACATCGGGATCGGGATCTATTACATTTGTATATATACTTCATATAATGCAAAATTTTAATTCAGCTAAGAAACGAAGATTTCTTCCACTCATTGGACATAGAATTTGTCATTTTCAATAGAATTTCAGGGACGTGAAAATTACGAATCGTTCACATGAGTAAGTATTTAGGATTAATACTTATTTCTAAGTGAGAAGAAATTTTTGAATGAGAAAATTAATCTTGAAACAATTTGAAACAATTCGAAACAATTTTCTACTACGTACTTTCTGCATCGGACTCGGGCTGTGATGGCATAAAATCTTTCGAGTTTTGTATTTCAAATCGCCATGCTCGGATTCCGAAAAAAAGCTTCCGAACTCATCTCTAATTATATCACACTGTTTCAAATATAATGAAACTGATATACATTACTGAGGTTTACTACAAGACACTTGCTGTAGAATATGATGTCTATAGCATTTATCGTTCATTGACACGCAAAAAATTTCTGATAAAGTAATGCAGATTATTTTGAGAAATTCCGAAGTACTGTCTATTACCCTTAATTACTGAATGTGTTTGTTTTCAGTTATGGTACGCGTTTTTAAGTTAAACTAAATTTTTAAATACTACGTGGTGTGTATAAATGCTGTAAATCACACACAAGACTTCACAAAAGAATTCCTAAAAATTATTTTGTATGAGCAGAAATTGCTAAAAAAATAGTTTTTAATTGAGTTATTCATTTTCAAACTGAACTAAATTTAGTATAGTAAGAGATGTTTATAGAATATAAAGAAAATAATATACAGTGCCACACAAAGAACTGGATACGTGACCGTCATTGGATGATACTATCTGGAAATGTGATTTCAGTAGTTCTATGTGGGATTTAGTCCGAATTAATTTTTTGCTTAATTTGTGGCGTTCATAAAAATCTGTAGGTGATATACAGGGCTGTACAAAATAATTCAAGTATGTTTCCGTCTATTGATAGAAATTGCTGAAGGTGAATTTTCAACTGTGTTATGCGTTTTCATACTAATCTAAATTGTAGCAAACTATATATAAGGGACGTTCAAAAAGAAACGAGCCGGAGTCTGGAATGTGCAAACCGATGACAGAATGGTAATATCGTTGCGTCAGTAACAAAGAGGGTTTTCGACAAGAACGCGGAAGTCCACATACCCGCCTCTAGAGGGCCACGAGTGCAAGTCACGTGACTACAAAGCTAGCAGAAGCATGCATCAGTTGTCCAACGCTCATTTGTGTTGTAAACAGTGAAATTTAGGCGTCAAAAGAAGAGCAAAGAGGTGTTGTTCGTTTTCTGACAGCGGAAGGAGTAAAGGGAACGGACATTCATCGAAGAATGTCACAAGTGTACGGTGAACACTGCATGTCCCTTGCAAGGGTCAAGGCGTGCCTCAAGCACTTCAAGGAAGGGCGAGTTAGCCGAAGACGCACGGTCTGGAACACTAGAACGCATTAAAAATGACATCGTCCAGCTGGTTGATGGACTCGTTACGCCATTTTTGGTCCTCTAAAAAAGGCTCTGAGGGGCAAACGATTCACCTCGGATGACGACGTCAAGCAGTACGTGCGGAACTGGTTCACATCGCTGCCCCAGGAATTTTACGAGACAGCCATTCACCGCCTTGTGTCTCAGTGGGACAAATGCCTCAGCAGCCAGGACCAATACTTCTGAAATACATGTACTAGTTTCTGTTCCTAGGCCTCCAGCTCGTTACTTTTTGAACGTCACTAATAGATTATATACAAATCTATAGATTATATACAGGGCTGAACAAAAGAATGGGAATATTTTTCTGTCTATGGGCGTTAATTAAAAAAGTCTGCTTTTCAAATGTGTTTTTCGAAAATATTTACATATGTATCTTATTTACCTTATTAAGCAGTAAATTTTGTTAAGGTATTCTTGAAGTGTTGGAAAGAGTTTTTCCTGGGTTTGACGCATGAGTTTTGTTGTTAATAGGTTAATTAAATAATAATCGTTGTAGGTTAATAATAAGGTTGTAATATTATTCTTGTTAATAGGTTCTCCGCAGATAAATCTTAACAAGAACGAAAAATCATGCGTCAAACATAGATTATGTAACACTTTTCAACGCTTCCAAAATAATTTTACAAATCATTACCGTTTAATAAGCTGAAAGATAACATCTAGGTAAATAATTTGGAAAACGTATAACGTATTTAAAAACGCAATTTCAGGAATTACCAACAATATTCGGAAAAATATCCAAATACTTTTATTCAGCCCTGTATATGATCTATAGATTTGTATATATACTACATAGGATGATAAATTTTAGTTCAGTTAGGAAACGCGTAACACAGTTTAAAATTCTCCTTCTGGAGTTTCTGTCAATAAACGGAAATGTGTTCGCGAACTTTTGCGCTACCTTGTACATGATCTACAGAATATATACACACCAAGTAATAGACAAAAAGGGAGTTAAATTTCAACAACTTAAATTGCACTTCCAGGAATTATTGTTAACAGACAGAAGATAATTCTTTTGTGTGTCCCTGTAAATGAACGACTACTACTATACACACAATATTCTGTAGTAAGCCTCTTGTAATGCACCTTAGTGATATATATAAATTTCAATGCGTTTAAAATAGTGAAACATTATTTAATTAAACCGCAAACGATTTTTCTCCATAGACGTAGTGTAAAGGAATTCTTTTGCCTGCCCCTGTAAAGTAACTATAAGTGCTATGCACACCCTATTCCATATTAAGCTTATTGTAATGCACCTTAGTGATATATATCAATTACAATTTGTTTGAACTTGTGTAACATCATTAAAATAAACCGCAAATGATTTTTCCCCATAGGCCGTAATGTAACCGAATTCTTTTGACTGTCCCTGTAAAAAAACTACAAGTGCTACACACTTCAGTTGAAATAGGGGACATGCTATAGATAACGACAATAACATACAAAAATTTCAGAGCAATCGAGCATGTTTACGGGAGCGTTATATTGAGCACGGTCAGACGGCCAGACAAACCAAAGTCATAAACAATTATGCTATATATGTTTAGTAATATGCTATATGTCATAGTTTCCATTATAGTAATAGGTACATCATTTTTATAATTGAAAGGAATTTTCATCCCACAACAAAGCTAAACTAAAAATCAAACTGTTTGTTTAAATTTCATATAAAGGAAAAGTCATGGTTAATATTTCAGTTTTTAGGTGCGTTCGTAATTATATAAATACGTAGCACCTATAGTCGTCGCTTGGTCCGTCCGTCTGTCCGTCCGTCTGTCTGTCTGTCTGTCCGCATATAACACCGTAAAAACTACCCAACCAAATGGTTTGCAATTTAAAATATATTATCTTTGCAGAATTTTGTCGAGACATTTCAAATTTTATTAAAATCGAATCAAAACTTTAGGAGCTATTAATAAAAATATTTATTGAAATAAATATTGAAGAAATTTGATTTTTTTTTTAAATCGGTGCTTTTTTGTTATAGGAGCTTCCGATGGATGTTAAATCGTCAAGCGACCGAGATACTTATTTTATTACAGAAATTAATCTGCAGACGGTATAATTCATTTCACAGAATAAAAATCATCAAGATCTGAATATTTATATAACTAGCTGATACATATATATCTGAATATTTATATAACTAGCTGATACATATATATCTGAATACTTATATAACTAGTTAAGATATTTGTATGAACAGTGTCATAAAATATATACTTAACTAGCTGTTTAACCCGTTCTACGCACGGGATATCATGAATTTAATTCTAAAACGTGCGTACGAACGCACCTCGTTTGTAACGTTTGACGTACAATTTCCAACTTGTTTAATGTTGCAGGCGTAATTGTTATATGATTTCGATGAGGTTTGCTTTGAAAATGCTCCTAACAATCCGCATTATCTTTTGAAAATATTTCATAAAAATCGATTTGTTGAAGGTTCAAATGTTCTATGTACCCTTCAACATGAACAAATACATCAGAAATGCTTTCACCTATTAAAGAGAACTCATAATTACCCAGTATAGGTACTGATCATTTCTGCTTACCGTTATACATAATTTATATCTGGGCAATATAAAAAATGATCCACGCAAAAGATCAATTTATCGTTGATCAATAGCTATATCTCCTGTGGTGTGCAAAAGATTTAGTTTTATATTTTCGATAGATTAATAAATATATAAGTAATTTTATATTGACATCTTCTTGTATATAGAAGTAATGAAATATATACAAGCAATACAATCTATATAAATGCATTTTTATACTTTCAAATTAATACTGTTATACTGTTATTTTACAAATATTTTAAAGTTGTGTTTAAAACTGTATTAACAAATTGTTAATGAAACCAAAAAGAAAACTTACAATTTTTATTTATTAAACATTCCTTAAATTACATGAATAATCAATATATTTATATTTTGCTATGTTGAATATTATGCTAACGGTGAATGGCCAAATAAAAGGTTCAAAAATAAGTTTTCCTTCTTACAGCTTAAAAAAAAAATTTTTAATTAAAATACAAAAAAAATAAAAGTAAAATGGTGATTAAATATACAAATATAAACATACATAAAAGTTAATACCAGCATGAAAAAAACAATAATAATTAGTATTATTATATGGTTGAGCATGGTGGAATCAGATTTTCAATTAACTATAATAACCTTGGGACTAAGATAAATAGCAAAATTTCCAAGAAGGTCCAATTCAGAGGGGCTATTAGCATTAAAAATAATTTTAGCATTTTGAAATTCAAAACTATGGCCGGAATCCCAAGAGTGCTTGGCAATAGAATAATTAGAAATTTCCTGGTTAGTGACATAACGGGAGTATCCTTTTAAGCGGGTTTCAAGATTTTTTTTTAGTTTGACCTATATAAGAAAGATGGCAACCATTGCATGAAATATTATAGATTCCCCATTTTCAAAGATGAGGAACTGGAGACTTAGTGGAGGGGAATTTAAATTTACTGACAGGTTTAAAGACAACACTAAAGTTGAAGCGTTTTAAAACTTTAGCTAATTTGAAATATAAAGGAGGATAAAAAGGCAGAACAATTAAATTATCAGGTTTGGTTATAACAGATTTAGAAAGAGAAGATTTACTAGATGGTTTATTGTATTTATTAACAGCAGTATCGATAACAGATGGGTTGAAAACTCTTTTGACAGATTCTCAACACATTTTAAATAATTAATTTCATCATTAAGGGAAACAGAATCCGAACAAATTTTGAGGGCACGGTTTACCTAAGTGTAAAAGACATCGATTTTCTGGTTGGCTGGATGACCTTAGTTTTTGTTTAAAAAATCTGTAATTCATGTCACAGACGAAATGTCGCAACATTTGACTCCTATCATTTCTGCAGAAATTCGTAATATTGTGATAAAATTTGTCTATTATTAAATACTAGCAGACGACGCCCGTTTGGCTTGTCGATTTTTCGAAACGACCATTGAATGATTATAACATATTTTAGTTCCACTTTCTACCACTTGGGGGCTCATTCTGTACTAAACACACTGAACAAGTCTTCAAAACGGATCCTGTTACCTACGGCACTGTATGGAGCGACTTTTGGTTTCACTTCTCACTTTATTTTCTTTTATTTTCATAAAATAGCTATTTTTTTGGCAAACATTAAGAAAAAATTACCGGCCGATTTTCATAAAAATTGGTTATTCGGATTCAGAAAATTTTTCTATATATGTGTGGTCAGTTTTAATTCGATATGTCAAATACTTTTCTTACTAATGAATTAGAAAGAACACTCGTTGCCATCGGAAAAAAATAACCGTTTCTTCATCGTCAAATACACTAGCGTTATATATATATAGAGAGACTTAAAGAAACAAAAGCCGAGAAATTTAGTTTTTTAGAAATAATAAATAATTTTTATTCCGGTTAAGCAAGACGAAAAGCTACCGACATCTCTTCTTTTCTCAATTTGTATAGTATTTTGGCAATCATAAATACCTTTATTTTTCTTCAGTATGAAAGGCTTATATATGAAAGATAACAAAATATTAAAATACCATTTTATCTCTAAAATTCATATTAAATTAATGTTTTTAAATCTTATTTAAATGTCAGTTTACACCCTGTAAATTATCTTTCTCGGACCAACTACTGTTAAAACAGAGAATAAATTTTATTCAAATCAAATGTTAAAACTAGGACTTCCCTCAAAGGGATTAGTCTGAGTGATATTGCTGAGAATAGAGGGTTAACAATTACAATATAAAGAAAAAGAGCAAATTAAATGATAGAATTACAAAATATCATATATAAATTCATATACACTGTTAAAAAAATAGAAAAGAAGTACCGTTCATCAGATGTGTTGTCATAATTTTTTTTTGACATGTGTCAAAAAATCTCATTTTCTTAAGCGCGTATTGCGCAAAACTTGAAAAAAAAAACGCCGGATCTTTTAAAACGCCAAGCTTTTTAAAGTTACGTAATTGGATTTGCAGCCAATAGATTATTCTATCAAGCGTGGCTTAACGCAAATTTAATTTCATTGTTGCACCTTTTTTTGTGTGTGAATTAAAAAATTTTCTTCCTTGATTATATATCTATTATTTGTATAACTGTTTATAGAACCTCTTACACTTCAAACCACATTGATAACATGCTTTGCTACAAACCAGATTGCAAAACTATAGTCTAAATCACTATTAAAGTATACAAAAAAACTTTCGATGACTTCTGTATAATAACTTTTACAGTAAATCTCCATATCGGCAAAAATTGAAAAATTATATATATTTCAAAGTTAAGCTTAACAGATACTTCTTGATTATTCTCTAGGAGGCTCTACCCCTGCGCCTTTACTGCGCCAATCCGCAGACTTTTCTTTTGCCTGTCTGTCTGTCTCTCCACTATCTGTCTGTTTCCCTATCCGTTCTTCTGCCCGTCTCTCTAACCGATTGTCTATCTCTCTACACGTCTCGCTACCTGTCTCTATATTTCTCTACCGGTCTCGCTACCCGCCAATCTATATCTCTAACCGTCTGTCTATCCGTCTAACTACTTGTATGCCTAGCCGTGTCTCTATCCACTTCGCTACCCATTTGTCTATCTGTCTCTCTACCCGTCTGGCTATACGCCTCTCTACCCATCTTCTTACCCATCTCCGTACCCATCTACTGTCTCTCTACTCGTTTGTATACCCGTCTCACTATCCGTCTGTTTTTGTACCCGACTCGCTACCAATCTAATTACCCGTCAGTCAACTCGTCTCTGTACTAATCTCTCTACTCGTCTCTTTATCTACCACGCTACGCGTCTCGCAACCTTTCTCTCTACATTCCTGTCTACCGGTGTCGCTACCCGTCTCGTGACCCATCTCGCTACCCCTCTGTCAACACTCTTTTTACCTTCCTCTCTAGCCGTCTGTCTATTCGTTTCGCTACCCGTCAGCCTACCTATGTCGCTACTCGTCTCTCTACCCGTCTGTCTACCCGTTTGTTTACTCGTCTTTCTACTTCTCGCCACCTCTTCCCAATATTTAAACAATTCATTTAATATACAAAAGCCGTTTATCAGTTATTAAATGCAAACAGAAGTTATTTATCTAATGTGTAATCAGATGCAATTTTTTTTAAATACATACATAAACCTGAATAATAATTCATCAGTTTTGTGTTCATAGTTGTTTATATCATTTGACAGTAAATCTCAACTTCTTAAACCTGAATTGTCTCAAGCTTTTTAAAAAAACTACAAGGTCTGTATAACTGCAAAGTACCCTGAGGGCTATATTAGCTACATGTTATTAAGTTAAGTGAAAATTTCGTTATCGCGTTTGCAGCCAATTGCTTATGTCAGAAAGCGTGGTTTAACGCCATTTTAAATTCATTACTGTAACTTTTTTTTTTGGGGGGGGAAGGGTTTCAAATATATACATTTAAATTAAAACTTTTGCCTCCATGACATTAGTGTTGTTTGTATTATTAACTAATACCTTGCAGAGCGAGCTTCATTTGAAACAAATGTAAAAGACTTCTTCTACAGTTTTTTTAGGAGAAACTTTCGTAATTGGGGCCAAAGCCAATCGGAGCATTTAATATCATTATTGTAACTCTTATAGAGTTAAAACAGTATTGTTGCTAGCTTTACTCTTGTTTGAGACCAGCTTTGCCTGTGTATCTGAATGGGGAAAAGTTTCGTATCCTATGTCAGTTGGCGAAAAAAAATTTAAATGGTGCCAAAAGGTCGTTTTAGCATCTTACAAAATTTTTCAAGAGAGCGGTAAAACATGTTTTTCAAATATTTACAAACATACGTTTATTAAAGCATGTTTTTGCACCATCTTAAAAATTTAAGCACGATGCTAAAATAAAATTTTATCGCCATATTCGATATTTTAATAAGTAATGAAAATACATAAACAAACTTATTTAACAAACCTAAGAGGCATTTTTGTGATAAATAATTGTTATTGTCAGGGGGGTAAATTGTAAACAACTAGTAAACGGCTAGTAAATAATAAGTAGCATTTAAAATCTAAAAATGGAGAAGTGGTCCGTATAAAAATGTAAAACATAACATTATACGCTTGATATATGTAAATCATTTTTATTTTTTAATATTTCCGAAGGCACTGATAAAAAGGCAAAAATCTCTTTTCCAAATGCCAAATAGAAAATATACAAAATAGAATGCCAAATATACAAAATAGAAAAATATCTGCAAAAAAATATATTTACATAATACTACATCTGCAAAAAAATAAGATTTAGAAAAAGTAAGCCAAATCCTGCAGATCCCAACAATCACATCGAAAAACTTATCATCAAAAAAGAACTCTCCAAATCTTACGGCACAGGCGATGGATTTTTCCCTCTGAATGCAGAATATTAGTTTTTTTTTCTTGTACGATGGGTGATTATAATATAATTGTTTCATTTCACATACTACATACCGTTTGATATATTGGTACTTTTATGTTATCCTGGCGCAGTTGATAAATCGCCAAATATTGTTCCTATAACATTTTCATATTGAATTCATTTCATTTAAATATAAACCGTTCAGTCATTTAATTTAAAATACATGTCTTTCATTAATCCCATTTAAAATGCTAAGAGAGAAAAAAAAGAAATAATGCCATAAATCCAAACCTTTTATTTAAACACAAAAGATTTTTTATTTTTTTTATTTACACACGCGAAATAAAAAAAGCTGCTATTGCTGAGATTTGTGCCAAATCTCTAATACCAAGTCTACCAAGTTATTGCGGGGTTTTTCTTTCAAACAGAAAAAAATCCAGATTAATTTTCGATTTCTACTAAATTGAAATATATTTTATTGTGCTGAATATTAGTGCGTGCATATTTTTTTGCTCCATGTACTCCATGAACTTTTCAATTCCGATTGTCTATGAAAATCTCCCGCCAGTGAAAATGACGTGCGCACAAAATTTTCGTGACGTATGTACTTTAATTGTGCTTTTTTATCTATTTTTTTAATATAATTTCCAAACGGTTTGACATTTATTCTTCGTAATAAATAGACGTCGTTGTCACCTTTATAGGTACCTGCTGTAAAAATTTGAACGAAATCCGTTAAATATTTTTTGAGTTATGCTTGACGAAAAGTTTTAATATCCATATGGGGCAAAGTAAAACTGCGCTGTGTATGAGTCTTCGTTGCACTCAGACAATTAACAGTTTAGCGCATTTTGAAAGTGCTTGCCGTTTGGCTGCATCCAGGGCTTGGCCAAGCCTTGATTGTGGTCAGAGCCATACGGGCATCAATCAAGATCTTCTAATCCAATTGAAGAAAAGTTAACACCCGTCTTAGAAAAAAATAGACTCTATCAAAAATCCTGAAAAGCAATAACGATGCAGTGATCTAAATATAATTATTGGCTCTTGGGGCCTTATTTTTACTAAAAAATTTTTAGCAATTTTGCTTCTGTTGTTATTATTATATGTTATTATTATTTAAGCTTTTTCTATGTATATTCTATATTCTAATATATTGGTATATACATGCTGCTGGCATACTTTGACAACACTATAAACTACGCGTAACAATTGTTTAGACAATTACATTGTAAAAAATGACAAAGGTTTCTTAATTTACGAAAATGTAATATAACCAAGATTAAAAATATACAATATCTATTCCGAGTTACCAATGATCTCAAAAAGTCTTCTTAACCTTTAGAAACCCTAAAAATTAATATCTTTTTGAGGGTTAAAGAAGTTTCTCTTGCTGCTACGAATTTTTGGAAAAAATTCCGAGTCGTTCTTATAATGCATTAATCAGTTTTCTGAAACTGGAATATCAGTTTTTAGAGTGCTATCAATTCTCAATTAAACGTTTTCGCTGCGAAACAGAATTTATACATGCAAGAGTAAAAAATTATATTAATTTTAATGTAAATGTTAAAGCTATTAATTTTTCATGTTCAGCTGTAACACATGTTTATTGAACATGGAAATGTTTACTTGAGAATTAACAACATCCGAAAAATCTGTATTAATACACTTATATTTACTATACAGTGTGATTCATAAATATCGAAACAATAGGCTATCTCTTTAAATATTGCTCCTAGACACATACTTCCAATTGCAAATTTTCATAAAAAAAGGTGCAAAATTTGATGAGATAAGTTGCAACTCCATGGGTTGGTCTATTTGAGAAAATACAAAAATTAAATTTTTATACGGCCCCCGTAGGATAAAATTTCCAATTAGGAAATTTTTCCTTATCCATTCCTGAATTAAACAAAAAAAAATCCATCTTGATATCTGCAAAACTCAGGGAGATATGTCCGTTTTAATAATTCGTGAGGTTTCAAGGGATCAGACACAAATTGAAAGACTTGCAATTCAAGAAACAATGTTACTGTAAGGTGTCTGGGAAACATTTTATTTATTTATTTATTTATTTATTTATAGAGTTAGAATTTTAAATTTTTAGTGATGATTAGCCATATAATTTGTAAACAGAATCACAACATAAGACTTCTTACAAAATTAAAAATCTTTTTTTTTCAAAAAATGCAGAGTAATTTAATTTGTTATAACTCGAAATATTATCAGTCGAATTGAATTTTTTTCTCTTTAATTAAACAGAAATATATAAGTTTTAATTTTCATTCAGCATTTTGAAAAAATATGAATTTAAAAAAAATATTTAAAATAGCAATTTAAAAAAAAAAAAAAACTTATTTTAAACAAATCATATTTTCAAAAGTGAATATATTTTTTTTTTCAAATTTTTCGAATTAAAATTTAAGTAAAATATTTGAAAAAGGTATATTACAAGTTTGAAACATTTATAGAGGTTATTGTCTTACATAAATTTAAAGATGAGAAATGCTGAAAAAAGCTTATGATGCCGAAAAATGCATTTAAAGTTTTAAACAAAGATTGGGTCCTAATAGAACTTTTAAATGCTTTTTAAAATCTTCCAGGTGAATAAGTAACTCCTCCCTGTATTCATTTTCTGATTACGATAGTTTGGCTCTCGGGTACAGATATTGAATTTGTGTAACGCATACCCTAGTCTCCCATACAAATCTGGTATACAGCGAAATTTACAAAATTTAAGTTTATTAGAGATATAAATTTCTTCTATGCACTTTAAGTTTCAGGTCGGGTTTATTGATATGATGCGAAAGAAAACCATTTTCATGGGCGATGCACTTAGTTTAATTTAATTCATTATCTAGACAGGTGTTTGTGCATATTTTAAATTTCTGCACAAGCCGAAATTTGTACAAAAAATTCCCATTTATTTTAAGATACAATTAAGAGTATTTTAAAGAATACTACATACATATTTATAAGAAAATTTTGCAGTATATTTTAGATTACTATGTTTTCGCATGACAAAGACATAGCTGTCAATCCTCCCACTAATCCGCCGTAATATGTAGATTAATTTGAACCAGTTAACCACTTTAAAACTAAAAAATTGTTTAATGAATCTTTGACTTATTTAATTTAAATGCTTTAAGTCGAATCATTAATTCATTCAATTGTTTTTCTTAGAACAGTTTCTTGTTCGAACGTATCGAACCTGGGTCAAATAAACACACTTATAACGGAAGATTAGTGGGAGCTTGGCATCTATTAAAAACTACGGAATAGCAACGTGAATGATTATTTATACTATTAGACTTAAATTCGAATAATGACTTATTTTTAAAAACAACGTCGTTTGGAATAAATGGAAAATAGGTTTAAAAACATCATAACTTTTGTAGCTGTATAACAAAAAAAAAAAGATTTTTGAAAATATTTCTGTGTAATTTATAAAATATATTTCCAATGATTCCGTTAACAGAAGTTTCATTATCGCTATTACTATTTTTATAAAACTTATTGCCTTCCAGACACGTCCTAAGAACAATAAAGACACGGGCCGGTCAGCGGGCCGTGCCGATTACGACCCTGTGGCCAATCTTGGCCTCACACAGACCTCTAGCATATTTCTCAAGTAAGTTTAACGTAAAAATCTATACGCTATTATTTTATATCTAAAAGTTAAGGCAATGTCTTAGATCGACTTTTAATAATGTGTAAATTTATGGTCGATCCCTAACTTGCATTGCAAATGAACTGATATCGCGGGTCTCAGAGGTATGTTTAAGTGGTGTAAGTCACGAATTTTGGATTTTAATATCTCTGTGAATTTTGCAGATATCAAGAGTGAACTTTTTTTTTTTTAATTCAGGACTGGATAAGGAATAATTTTATCCTACGGGGGCCGTATAAAAATTTAATTTTTGTATTTTCTCAAATAGACCCCGCATGGAGTTGCAACTTATCTCATCAAATTTTGCACATTTCTTAATGAAAATTTGCAATTGGAAGTATGTCCCTAGGGGCAATATTTAAGGAGATGGCCTATTGTTTCGATATTTATGAATCACACTGTATACACTTGCACATAGCTAATTAATACACTTATAAAAACTACTCTGCAACGTGTCCGAAAATCAGTGGCAGCTAAAAAGGTCTTTGATTTTATAAATACTTCTTTATGTCTCGAAAATATATTGGTTCCTGAGATTTCTAACGATAAAGAATGCTTTTCTAAATTGTAGGTAACTCGGAAGAGTTTATTGTATCTTTTCGTTCGTGGTTATATTATATTTTCCTAGATTAGTCCTTTTTTTATAGTGTAGGAAATAATCTAATGATTATGATATGTCAAGGAAACACAAACCACCTATGACTTGAATACATGAAGTCCCGTAGTGCTATGTAGTGGAATCATCCACTAGAAAATCCCTACAGAGGAGAAGCACAAATTTAATCCACTAACACACGAGCGGATTAATTTTACTTATAGCTTTTACGTGTAAAATATTAACATTGTGGTATTTCAGTAATCTTTTTTATTCTACTACTTCTTTCAGCTACAGACTTTCGACTGAGTTAATCTAGAAAACAATTTAATAACCATTTCTTTGTCATTATGTAAAAGTTTTTTCCAACAACTGTTTTTATCAGGAAATTTTTAACCGTAAAAATATATTTGTCTCCCAACATATCTTAATTTACAAATGCTTTCGTTAGTAATAAACACTTTTATTTTACTTAACTAAAAATTGTATTATGAAAAATATCTATCGAAATTTTCGAAGCGATAGTTTTCTTTTTTTGATCCTTTACCGCATTCTATAATTATCTTTTACTAATAGCACTTTTCGCAAGCATCTTTTTTTCTGCTGTTGTTCTTTTTTCTTGGTTGTTGTTGTTATCATACTTACGTGTTGTATTATGTGTATAATCATGCTGCTTGCATACTTCAAAGCACTATCAACTACGCATAACAAATGCTTTTTTAGGCAATTAAGAAGTTGTTTACATATCTGCGTGAATAAATAGTTTAATGTAGCTGTAAAAATTGAAGCATAGCATGTTTTTCCTAAACAAGTAATTAAAACTTTTTATTTATTTTTTTAGATTATACTCTATTTCTTATCATTACGGTTCTCCATTTTATGGAAGCATCATTTATTTTACTTTATACATTGCCTCATGAGTATTTATATGTAAATAAGTATCAATCTGCATAAATGAGAAAATACTTCCATGCATAAATTTTCTGGCCATATAGAAAATTATTTTATAAAATCGCTGTACATTTTAATATCTTAATTTTGCTTATTACTTACCCATCATACGTAGTATAGGGTAAGTCTTGTAATCGTTTTGGAAATAGAAATTTTTTTTTGACGGATTTACACGTTTCAGACACTGGAGATTCCGAAAAACATATTTTTAGAAAAAAAAAAATTGCCATCCGTCTGTGTGTCTGTGTGTGTGTCTGTGTGTCTGTAAACGCTCTATCTCCCGAAAAAATTGAGATAGAGACTTGCAATTTGGTATGTACTTAGTATGTAATAATGGGAAGAAGCCTATTTCATTTCAATAACCTCGATTAACCGGAACTATTTTTTCGGACTCTCGAAATAATCGTTCTGATAAAAAGGTACATAAAAATTTTCGAAATTGGTTATTCTAAGAAATTAATATAAAAGACAATAAAAAAACATAAATTTTGCATAAAGCATGAAGTCGATCGGATAATTAGTTGCCGAGATATTTGGAATCCTATTTTCTACACTCTTCGATTTTTCATGACTCTGTATTTCATCCAAATTTCACTTCAAAGATGTATTTTAATTGGAAATTTTACGCTTAATCAGATGCAATAAACCGCTAGTTAATAGGATTATTATTTTTGGAGTTATAAGGATGTTTCTTTCAAGCAATTCAGTAATCGAACCTTTAAAGTTTGTGACGTCATCAAGCCTCGATTTTATTTGAATTGCAATGCATTTTATAAGTAGTTTACACATTTTTTATTTTAATATTTTACATTATGCATATCCATGATGGGTAAGTATCACGGTGGCCCCCAACGACTAGTTTTTATAATTCAACATTTTCTATGTACTTTAAAAATTTTATTTTTTTTATTCATCTTTAACCAGTTAAATCTGGAGGCACGGCGCAGTGCCACCGCCAAGTCGAGAGAGGACAGCCGTAAGCATACTTTTCTGGAAGCAACTCAGGGCACTTTTGACCCCCCCATATCTCCGCGCTGGAGTATCCCAAATATTTTAAACTTCAATTATAGAGAGTACTTGGCCCACAGGACCAAAATTTAAAATTGCAACTTTCTGTCTTTTCTAGTTCAGGCGATATATGAACTCAAACATTCAATTTTTTGTCACTTCTTACTCACTCGTTCACGCGTCATCTAAAAGATTGGGTAGATCCCGTAGCCCCAGAAACTTGACATTTGGAAAAAAGGTAGTGTTTAGGATACAAAGAAAGGAAAAATTATAAAATCCACTCCGCCAAGTCGAGAGAGGACAGCCGTAAGCATACTTTTCTGGAAGCAACTCAGGGCACTTTTGACCCCCCCATATCTCCGCGCTGGAGTATCCCAAATATTTTAAACTTCAATTATAGAGAGTATTTGGCCCACAGGACCAAAATTTAAAATTACAACTTTCTGTCTTTTCTAGTTCAGGCGATATATGAACTCAAACATTCGATTTTTTGTCACTTCTAACTCACTCGTTCACGCGTCATCAAAAAGATTGGGTAGATCCCGTAGCCCCAGAAACTTGACATTTGGAAAAAAGGTAGTGTTTAGGATACAAAGAAAGGAAAAATTATAAAATCCAGAAAATTCGAAAAAAAACCATTCGAAAATTCAACAAATTCCATCAAAATTGAAAATTGAAAATAATACGATCTTGTAGTCTTGGAAACTTAAGATTTGGTGTGAAGGTAGTGTTTAACATCCAGAAAAAGAAAACATCAAAAACACCAAAAAAATCGAAAGCAAAATTGAAAAAAATCGAAGAAATTGAAAAAAACCGAAAATTTGAAGACAATCCGATTTTGTTGCGCTAGAAAATTAAAATTAGGAATAAAGGTAGTATTTAGGATACAGAAAAAAGAAAATTAAAAAAATCCAGAAAATTCGAAAAAAAAATAAAAAAATTCGAAAAAAATTGAAAAAATGAAAATAATTTGATACGATAACGCTCGTATTTATAAATTAATTTGGATGAAACTAATTGTGTGTATTAAGCTCACCAATGCCTCGACCGAGTTCGTTGGCCAGCTTGGTCCGCCATCTTGTTTCAAGATGGCGGCCACGGAAAATTTTAAAACTAAAATAAATATACAAAAAAGTTAAAACATCAAGTTTATTTTTTAATTAGGTGTTAGGACTTGATACAAGGATTCCAGAGCATTTTTTGTTTTACCTCTATCTTAAAAATTGGCTGAGATAGAGCAGTTTGAAATTCTAGGGTGGCTGACATTTTGAAACAAAACAGCACATTACAAAAAACCAACGATAAATTTATGGTCAATAATGGTCAAGCAGGTGCAATCCCGAATGAATACTCCGTGTTATTATAACTGTAACTTTGACTTCGAAATTTTGATACGTTGCATTTTCTATTTGTTGATATTTTTGAACTATGATTTACGCTAAGTGAAATGTTGTTGTTGAAGAGGGATTTTCCATGTAAATCCGAAACGTCCAATTTTAATATGTTTTTAATGTTTTATGAAAGTGTATTGTAATGTCTGTAATTTTAATGATTTTAATATAAATTTATAAGTTTTAGTGAACGCGATTTCTCGCAAATTATTTTCTTTCATTGTTGTAATCATTTTCCCAATCATACGCATAAAACTATATATTCATATCCATTAGCGCCAAATTCTCGCCAAACTTGGCGACAATTGGCGAAATCTCGCCAAATTTGGCGACAAAAATAAGTCTTCATAAATGAAGCCAACTTGGCTATAGCTCAATAATTTGGCGAATTTCTTATTCAAATTCAGTGTAAACGAATCTTTTGTAAACGGTTTCTTTGCATTTTAACTTGCTGTTTTCGAGTAACATTAGCTAAAATTTTAAAACGAAGATATAGGAAAGCTACCTTTTCCTGCCGGTACAGGCCGGAGGACTTTTTTATGAGTTGTCGGATGCAATCTATGTTTTGCATTAAATAAAGTAAAACATTGAAAAACAAATCCCACAGGATGGGGATAGTTTGTTTTAGATAGATTTTAAAATAATTGTCCTATTAGCTAGTACACCTTCCGTTATTGTTTTGTGTTATTTTCCCCGGATTATGCTTTTCTTTTCTTTTGTTTACGAATTTTGTAATAGAAAAGTTCCGCTATAGACTGGCTACGTTATAGACCTTTTTTTTTTTTTTTATAGACAGGTTCATTTTCTTTCACAGGCTTTACTCTATTTAATTTATATATGAAATATTTGTTGTTAAAAGATGTTGGTCGCACAAAAATTTTCACATCTCTCCCTCCCTCCCGACATTACTGGTTGGTTATGGCTTGATAGTCCTTTCTAAATAAAATCATGGTGATTCTAAGATTCTCTTGATTTATCTCTAAATTGAACATAAACGATCCTAAGAAAACGGATCAATGAATTACTATATTCGCATGAGGAAATTTAGTTGCAGAAAAATGGAGCATATAGCTAACATTAAGTCTAATAGGAAAACCACAGCCTTGGCAAGATCTGGAGGCACGGCAGTGCCTTCGCCAAGTCGAGAGAGGACAGCCGTAAGCATACTTTTCTGGAAGCAACTCAGGACACTTTTGACCCCCCCATATCTCCGCGCTGGAGTATCCCAAAAATTTGAAACTTTGTTTTTCTAGAGTATTTGGCACACAGAACCAAATTTTAAAATTACAACTTTCTGTCTTTTCTAGTTCAGACGATATATGAACTGAAACATTCGATTTTTTGTCACTCACTCACTCACTCGTTCAAGCGTCATCAAAAAGATTAGGTTGATCCCGTAGCCCTAGAAACTTGACATTTGGGAAAAAAGGTAGTGTTTAGGATACAAAGAAAGGAAAAATTATAAAATCCGGAAAATTCGAAAAAAAAAAAAAACATTCGAAAATTCAACAAATTCCATCAAAATTGAAAATTGAAAATAATACGATCTTGTAGTCTTGGAAACTTAAGATTTGGTGTGAAGGTAGTGTTTAACATCCAGAAAAAGAAAACATCAAAAACACCAAAAAAATCGAAAGCAAAATTGAAAAAATCGAAAAATTTCAAATAATCCGATTTTGTTGCGCTAGAAACTTGGAATTCGGAATAAAGGTAGTATTTTGGATGCAAAATAAGGAAAAATTAAAAAATCCAGAAAATTCGAAAAAAAATTCAAAAATTCGAAAAATTCGTAAAAAATTGAAAAAATTAAAATAATTTGATTTTTTAGCCCTAGAAACTTAAAATTCGCAGTAAACATACTGTTTAGGATTCAGAATAAGTTAAAATAAAAAACGCAATAAAATTCGAAAATAAAATCCAAAAGTCGGAAAAATAAAAAAATAAGGAAAATTTGAAAATAATTCGATTTCAAAGCGCTAGAAACTTGAAATTTGAAATAAAGGTAATATTTAAGATACTAAATAGGGAAAAATTAAAAAATATGCATAATTCAAGAAATACCCATAAATTAGTGCAGACAATATATGAACTCAAAGTTTCGATTTTTTGTCACTCACTCACTCTTGCATCATCAAAAAGATTGGGTAGATCCCGCAGCCACAGAAACTTAAAATTTGGAATAAAGCTAGTGTTTCGGATACAAAGAAAGGAAAAATTATAAAATCCGGAAAATTAAAAAAAAAAAACATTCGAAAATTAAAAAAAATCGAACAAAATTGAAAATTGAAAATAACAAGATCTTGTAGTCTTAAAAACTTAAAATTAGGTGTGAAGTAGTGTTTAGAATTCAGAAAAAGAAAACATCAAAACACAAAAAAAAAAAAATTAAAAATAAAATCGAAAAAAATGGAAAATTTTCAAATAATCAAATTTTGTTACGCTAGAAACTTGGAATTCGGAATAAAGGTAGTATTTAGGATGCAAAATAAGGAAAAATTAAAAAATCCAGAAAATTCGAAAAAAAATCAAAAAATCGAAAAATTGGAAAAAAATTGAAAAAAAAAATAATTTGATCTTTTGGCCTTAGAAATTTAAAATTCGCAGTAAAGATAGTGTTTAGGATTCAGAATAAGTTAAAATAAAAACGCAATAAAATTCGAAAATAAAATCAAGAAATCGAAAAATAAGGAAATTTTGAAAATAATTCGATTTCATAGCGCTAGAAACTTGAAATTTGGAATAAAGGTAATATTTAAGATACTAAATAAGGACACATTAAAAAATATGGATAGTTAAAAAAAATCGAAAATTTCAAAAAAAAAAAAAAAAAAAAAAAAAAAAAAGAAAAGAAAAATAAGAAAAAGAGAGAAAATGAAAATAATATGATCTCGTAGTCTTAGAAACTGAAAATTTTGTGTAAAGGTAGTGTTTAGGATTCAGAAAAAGAAAAAATTAAAAACACAACACAAATTGAAACAAAAAAAAAACGAAAAGTTGAAAATAATTCGATTTTGTAAAGCTAGAAACTTAAAATTTGGAATAAAGGTAGTATTTAGGATACAAAAAAAGAAATAAATAAAAAAACTGTAAAATTCGAAAAAAAAATTCGAAAATCCGAAAAATTGAAAAAAATTCGATTTTGTAGCTTTAAAACTTAAAATTCGGCGTAAACTTATTATTTAGGATACAGAAAAAGGAAAAATTAAAACACAATAAATTCGAAAATAGAACAAAAAACTCGAAAAAGATCGAAAATTTCAAAATAATTCGATTTTGTAGCTCTAGAAACTTGAAATTTGTAATAAAGGATACAAAATAAGAAAAAATTAAAAAATCCAGAAAATTATAAAAAAAAATTCGAAAATATCAAAAATTGAAAATAATTTTATCTTGTAGTCTTAGAAACTTAAAACTTGGTGTAAAAGTAGTATTTACTATTCAATAAAAGGAAGAATTAAAATATTCGTTAAATTCGAAAATAAAATCAAAAAATCGAAATATCTTTAAGAAATCGAAAATTCGAAAACAATTTGATTTTGTACTGCTAGAAACATTAGTTTTAAGATAATTGTCCTATTAGCTAGTACAACGCCCCTAATTGTTTTATGTTATTTCCCCCGGATTATGGTTTTCTTTTCTTTCGTTTACGAATTTCGTTATAGAGAAGTTCCGCTATAGACTGGCTACGATATAGGCGATTTCTTTATAGACAGGTTTGTTTTCTTTCACAGGTTGTACTCTATGTACTTCACATATGAAATATGGATTGTTAAATGTTGTCATCCCCACAAAAATTTTCACAGCTCCCCTTACCCTCCCGACATTACTGGCTGGTTATGGCTTGATATCCTTTCTAAATAAAATCATGGTAACTCTAAGATTCACTTGATGTATTTCTAAATTGAACCTAAATGATCCTAAGAAGACGGATCAAATAATTACTATATTGGCATGACAATCAGGTAACTTAGAATTAAAATCGAAAAATCAATAAATTTATAAAAAGTCGAAAATTTGAAAATAATTCGATTTTGTAGTCCTAGAAGCTTGACATTTGGCAGAAAGGCAGGGTTTAGTACACAAAGTAAGGAAAAATTAAAAAATCTGTAAATAATGAAAAAAAAAAGACTAAAAAAACGAAAAAAAAAACATCGAATAAAGGAATATAATTTGATTTATTGGAAATTTCCGGAAATTTTAATTTTGGCTTTCTTTTCACAGTAAAAAGTTCTTTTATGTTAAATATCAAGTATCCAGGGCTGCGAGTAATATCTCAGATGGATAGCACCTATCCTGGAAGCAATTGAGAGTACTTTTGACATACCCCCTCCCATAACTTAGTGCTTGCCTAGGAACCTGAAATCTCTTTTTATCTACAGTACTTTGCAAACGAAACTAAAGCTTCAAATTTTTGATACCTGTAAATAATAGGGACAGAGTGTGGGCTTAGCGAGAATCAGTGGATGATCTCAAGAAAAGGAGAAAATCAAGAAAAGGAGGATTACTTACAAAAAGAAGTGAAATCTCATCAAAAAGTCACCTGTAAAAAATGCAGCCAAGTCTCGTAACTCATTTACCGTAAAAAGTACTGAGATCGTATAAAGCCAAGTTTAACTATCTTATTAACTCTGAAATTTTCATTCGCAAATGACTCCTAGTCTCTACATCTTTAGTTAATTATTATTTTGTGACTTGGCAATTACGCATCACAGGGAAGTTATTACACCTTACTATGTTATGGAATAGGATGGGATAATTTAATTAAGGCAAATTATATACGCACAGGGAAGTTATTACACTTTAATATGTTATAGTATTATTTGATTAAGACTAACTATATACATCACATTCTCGTGCTACGTAATTGCCAAGTCACAAAATAATAATTAACTAAAGATGTAGAGACTAGGAGTCATTTGCGAATGAAAATTTCAGAGTTAATAAGATAGTTAAACTTGGCTTTATACGATCTCAGTACTTTTTACGGTAAATGAGTTACGAGACTTGGCTGCATTTTTTACAGGTGACTTTTTGATGAGATTCATTTTTCTTAAGTATATCGTCTTCATAGTAGTCATATTTATGAGACGTGTTCAAATAAAAGTGAATCGAAGCGTCGTATGCAAACAGTTTTCAACGTATTTTCGTGAAACAGACGCGATAGTGAAGGTGTTTGTACCACGCGAGCACATGCGCAAGCAGATAACTTTATTTTAAGGACGTGACATTCAGTTAAATATGGCTGGTGTGGATGCAACTGCGTCCAAAACGGATCAGCGAGCTGTAATTAAGTTTTTAACACTGGAAAAGTGTAAGTCGGTGGATATTCATCGCAGAATGCTGGCTGTGTACGGTGACACGTGTGTGTCGAAGCCTACTGTGACGAGGTGGGCGATAACGTTTAGCGACGGTCGACAGGAGGCAACGAAACGCGGACGGAATTCATAATCTTCTTGGACGGAATTCGTAATCTTCCTAAACAATGAGAAGCCTGCCCAAACGCCATGGGTGATTTTTTAAACAAACTTTTCACGCATTTCACCCATTAAATATTGTTATTTAATGGGCAATTAACATAGTTATTTCTGTCCCTATTCATCTCATGCATACACACCTCGAATCACTTTTATTTTTACACCCTTTATATATGCAATATAATTTTATTGTACGGCTGTAAAAATTAAAAAATATTATGCAGTGATGTGAAAAAATATTTAGACACATATTACGATTTACAAGTAAGCTCCTTCTATCCCGCAATTTCTAATAAATCTCAGTTTCTTCTGCAGTGTAAGAAATACTATTAAAAATATTACAAAAATGCTGCAATATTAATTTAGCAGTTTATTTTTCTAGTTATTGTGTAAAATATAAGTTACTGCAAAGAAATTCGAAATGGAAGTTAAAGAAAACAATATGTGCAAAATCACTTATCCATATTTTTTAGAAGTATTGAAGATAAAATATATTAAATCTACGTAGGAGGACTTACAACCAGGCTACAATATAAATAACTTTATTCTAAAAAAATAAACTAACACTTCTGGTATCGCAATTAGATGTATTGTGACCTTTTGACTTTCTCAGCTTATCTTGCAAAAACTATTGCTTATAAAAACTGGTAGTTGTATACAGAAATATATGATAAACAAGCTGAAGTAGACAGTTTTAAAAATCGAAGAATGTTTTTAAGCACTGTTTAATGTTGAAATATGTCACAATAATTCAGTGAATATGTTTTTATTCGATCAAAATCATGCATATCAATATAACCATATTTTGAAAACACATACTTGGCTGGATTGTGGTGTGCAGTGTCAGATTTTGTTTTAAATTTATCTAAAATTTTAAGGGGGGCGGCGATTTTTTTTTTAATTTCAGTTATCTGAATACGGATTTAAATAATAGTGTGAAAATCCCGTTTTCATCTACTGTTGCCAGATTTTAAAAAAAGCCTAAGTAATATTATGTTCAAACGTTTTTCAATTGAAAAAATTATTTACACGCGAATATTAAAAGTAAATGAAAGCTTTAAAATAATTAGTATGTTACGTGCGAAAAGCATTTAATGGTGACTATTACGTCACATTTAAAAACAATATACTTAAAACATCATATTTAAAATGATTTTTTATAGCGTCTAAAGAAAACGTTAATTATCAGCGGTATAAAAGTGCTGGCGGTGAGACATTTTTACTTACTAATTTCATACAAGCTAATCTTTAAATGTTTAATTAATCTCACTTAACCATTTAGGTAAACAACCGTCAGCTAGCAATGAATGCGGACTTGGTATTTAAAAAATCCACGAGTGAAAAGAAATGCATGACATCCCGAATACAGAAGATAGCCAATGGTATTGATAATATCATTCACTCTACCGTAATCGGGTAATCTTTTTAAAACAGAGAAATCATGTTTTTGAGACTGCGGGTTCTGGACTGGTGTTGGTGTGCTTAGCTCGTAGGGGAAACACATGCTATATATTTTCTACATCTAATATTTACTGAAAAACGCCTATTAAATTACATGTGGAAATAGATTTTAGAAATCTCTTTTTTATACAAACAACAGGATGTAAAACATAACTTTCAAAATCAAACATCTAAATTTATTTCTATCACGGTAAGGAAAAGAAGTATTAAAACGTAATTGACATGCAACTGATGTATATTAGCCGTAAGTGTTCTATATGATTGATGGTTACGCAAACAAATAAGAACTAATAAATGTAGTCGAAGAAGGCTTTATAATTTTTAAATCAAGGTAAATTAATTTATAATAACACATAGAGGTATAATATTTAAATTTTAATATAGATTATTGTTTAAAGGGAACTTTCGTAACAGATAACTTTCAAAATCAAACATCTAATTTTATGCCTCTCGCAGTAGGAAAATGAGAACTAATAAATCTAGTGGAAGAAGGCTTTATAGTTTTCCAATCAATGTAAAATGATTCATAATGACTCGTAGCAATATAACATTTATATTTTGCTTAGCTTATTGTTATAATTTAGCAAGTTACATAATAGACCAAGAACGTTTATCGTGCGTTCTGAACACATTCATAATTTTGTCAATCAAAACATTCACGAAATTATTGATAGTATATAATGTTTTAAAATTATAACAAGTCCAAACTAACAAAAAATCAAAAATGGTTAGATACTTTTGAACTGACATGTTGTACATATCTTTAATGCAAAAAAAAAGTCTGGATCACAACCAGCCTCGACTGCACTTTAAAAAGTTGAAATTAGCGACGTACTTCTCAACAGAATATTTTTATGACGAAACCGCACTCTTTCGCCTGCCAACTCTTATATTGCCCTACCCTACTGGTGTCCAAAATTTAAGCATCAAACACAAAATGGTAAATTTGTTAATTGGGAGTATTCAAAAGGAAGCGATAAATGGCGTGTAGTAAATAGGCACATTTTAGTCGACCTGCCAAATGATCACAAACGTCACAAGCTCTACGTTATACCAAACTATAATATCTTTCATTCGTCTTATTATTACTCTCGAATAAACACTCTGAATGTTTCTTTATGACGGGTCCCCAGATGACGTTACAATAATATCACCTTGGGATTCTCATGTGACTGCCATTTTGAGACTCCATTGTGAAGTCGACATGTGCGTTGAAAAACGATGAGCCACCAAATAATGTCACAACAGAGTCAGATGATCACTCTCCGATGACAAACATTTAGAGACTCAACTGTGATGCCACCCATTAACCCAAGATGAATTCATTTTGCTGTCACTTGGTAACTCCTAGCTAAATAACTATCATGTTGACTTAACAGTCTCCAAATTATTGTCACACGAACATCACAACATGACTTCATTGTAACATCCCTGGAGACTCTTCACAAAGCAACAAACATAGTGACTTTTCAGAGGAGTTATCAAATGACGTTTACTTGAGAATAATTACAAGATGAATTAAAGACATATTTTGGTTTGCCGTAGTGACTGTGGCACTTGTGAGCATTTGTGACTTCAAACTGACTGGCTTTTCCGTAGGAATAATACATATTTACCACAACTGACGTTTATATCACTTTCTTCTATATATACTTGCAAATAATAAATTTAGCATTTTGTGTTTGTTACTTATTGTTGGACACCGGTATATTAATAACGAATACACTGTCGTAATTATGAATAAATCTTTCAAAATATGATTGTAAAATAAAATACATATTTAGTAATGAAGATCTAAGCATGGACTATATCATACATTGCGAAAAATTTCCTTCTAAAGCGCAATTTAGCACATATGTGAGTTTTTTCTAGAATGTAACAAACACTATGAAACATGTTATGAAAGAGATGATGCAATAATTATCCGAATATCTTCCTAGTTTTTATCTGAAACACTCCCATGAATGTCAAAATATAAATTCCAAATAGACTTTTATAGAAAAAAATCTTTACCCAGTCTCTACGGAAGATTTAAAAATAACTTCTTTATTTGTACGTGAAAAGAATCATCATCATGAATACAGTATGATAGAAATAGAAACTTTTTATTTGGAGTAATACCTTCCGTTTTTGTGTCAATGCACATTTTTTTTTCCTGATTCAGTTCTTTTAAATCAGTTTAGATTCTCCAAATTTTTACTTTCAAATCATATCTCCATGCTTGATTTTTCATTCAATATCCTTCTATGCTCTATGTTTTTAATATCTATCGAAATGATTTTTTGTTTTAATCCCCTACACCAGGGAAGGCTCGGTTGCATATAGTTAAATATTTTTACAAAATTTATGAACACGTGTTTTCTGTATAAAATATTATACATGATATTTGACTATTTACAAGAAATAATAAAAGCGAATACAAAATTAGAAAGCAATATCTTTCACTAAGTTAATTTTCTTTGCAGGGAAATGTGATTAGATTGCTGAGAACATAGAGATAATAACTATTGATAAGTAATGAAAATGAGACATCTTTAATTAATTATATATTGGTACAAATTGAAATGATGAAAATGGGCAAATTGGATGGTAGAATTACAAATTACCATATATAAATTCATATACACTGTTAAACTAGTCGGAAGTGCCAATCCCAAAACTTTCTTCTATCTCACACAGGTTTCGCATACACTAAAAAGAATCAGCACCAATTTATATAAATGCCTAACTGAATCTAAAGTTTTATAAAATTCCGTGCATTAGTTCTTGAGATATGACTATTGCTAAAATCGTGTAAATCCCGAAAAATGTAGCATAGCAGCGCGACCTGTTGGGAGATTTAGACCAAAACTTAACCAACAACAACTTATGTCAACGTCTAAATGAATCTGAAGATGGATGAAAACCTGTGTATTAGTTCTTGAGAAATAGTTATCGTGATAATAATGAAAAAAGTAGCATAGCAGCGCCATCTGTTGGGCTATTTACATCAAAGCGTAAGCAGCATCTACTTATGTCAAGGTCTAACGGAATAAGAAGTTTGGTAAAATTCCGAGAATTAGTTCTTCAGATATAGCTATAACAAAAATCCGGAAAAAAGTAGCATAGCAGCGCCACCTGTTGGGGTATCTACACCAAAACGTAATCAACGTCTATCTATGTCGAGGTCTAACTGAATCTGTAGTTTGATGAAAGTAAGTGCATTAGTTCTTGAGATAGGAAATTGAAAAAAATGCCGCATAGCAGCGCCACCTATAGGGTGATTTTCACCAAAAACTAATCAGCACCAATTTATACCAGGGACTAACTGAATATAAAGTTTTATTACATTTCTTGCATTAGTTCTTGAGATAGATGGCCCACAAAATTTTTGTCACATACAGACAGACAGACTGACAGACAGACTCACAGACTCACAGACAGACATGTTCTAAAAATAGTCAAATCGTGTTCAGGACCTTCTAAAAAATATAGGGAAGCAAAGAAACAAATAGTGAAATCCATACATGACAACAATGCATAGGTTTAAAATTGGATGTACATATACATTAAAGATAATACAGAAAATAAGACACTTAAACGTCGTATATCGGAATTTTAACTCTTTGAAACGAGGAGATGTTTAGCACCAATTAGAGTAACTATAAATTTGACAAAGGAATGTTTTATATGGTGTATGGTCACTTCCGACAATAAAGACTTGTTGCACACCTGTTTTCCATGGATGCGATGAAATTATCGATAGTGGTTTGGGGAATTCTGTTCCAATTCTTAAAAGTGCTATCTCAAAGTCCCGAACAGTCAACTTTAACAGAGGCATGGCTCTGGCTGCAATGCTTTTTTTTTTTTTTTTTTTTTTTCCTTTTGTGTGTGTGTGTTTGTCGCAAAACACACTTTTTTCTACATAACTAATCTTCCTCACATTCAATAACTATAAAAATTCTTTTCGTAAATTAACACATTTTGCTCTTTATACCCCCCACTTTTTATTAAGTTTCTTTGTCTAGTTTTCCTAAATATATGCATTTTTCATCATTTGTTCACACTCTTTTTTCTCACGAAAATATGGCTAGGTCTCGCAATTTATTCCTTCTTCATACTGTTATATACCGTTTTTTTGTCCTCTCATATAAACTTAAGTGAATTTATGTTCTCTAGCGCTTCTATTAAATTTTATCATTTTTTACACAATCCTGAAATTCTCTTTTTTTTTTGGGGGGGGGGGGCTTGTTTTTCATCAGATTCCATTTCCCTCTTTCACTATCTTCTTCAAATTAGAATACCTATCTGCGGACTTTAACATTTTCGGACCATATAACCAATTCTAACATCTAACTGTAACCAAACTTATTTTTACAATTATTTCCCATTTACAGGTTTTTTTTTTTTTTTTTTTTTTTTTTTTTTGCCCACATATTTATAAGCTTTAGTGTTTTTTTTTGTTTTTTTTTGTTGTATTAAAGTCTTTTTTTTTGTTTTATTTTTATTTATTTTTCTTCATTTTTTTTACACTCCTGAGTAGAATAATAATGTTTTTATTTACTTTTTAATTTACTCTTGCATCAAAGTACGTTCTTAGACTTTCTCAGACTCCCCTGTGTTCGCAAAATGCCACAAGAATTTTCTCTCTTGCTTTTTGCACAGCATTTCCCGTTTACCACTCGTCGGTCGGGGTGGCGCGCTGCGGCTGGCCTTGGCTGGCGCCTGTGTCTCCCGTCTCTCCCTCCTATAGCAATCATCGTCAACAACAATCCTCCTCATCTATCGCAACAAGTTCTGCTCTACCCATATTTAAACATGTACTATTAATAAGTTACATAGCAAGGAATAGCAATTTGTCTTTCAACACCTTAGCGAGCCCCAATCGTTTCATTTTCTCTTCCCTTTCTCACCCAGCAATTCCTTAAGTCTAAGCTTTTTGATACTGGTCAATCATTATTCTTTACCCTAAAGTCGAACCTAATAATACCAGTCTAATTTTCAGCGCAGTCACGAGTTTTTGACAAACGGCAAGCTTTTGTTCCTTAACTTCTCCATTTTGAAACATGCTGCGAGACCTGTAGAGCCATTCATGGGTTTATTCAGTCAAGTGGCGTGAGTGCCCAATGACCTAGTTTTTGACTTAGTATAATTTTCTTTTGTTTATCGTTTCGTAGTAGAAGCTTCTCATCCTGTTCCTTCCCTTGCTAACATGTCGCCAGGCAACGGAAGATTTCCTTCTGACAAAAACTCTAGCTCTCAGTCAGCAGCTCGAAAGAGCAGGTCATCAACTAGAAATACCAGAGCAAAGCTGTCTAGAAGCGTCAGCCACAGCTCAGCAGCATCCACAATACATGAAAACACTGATGCAGAAATAGAAACATATACGATGGCAGAACTTATTACGATGGGAAAGTGCTACGTAACAAGAGCTGAAAACAGCATTGCTACAAAAGAACTCCCCACAGAAAAAACACTAAAAAATCTGAGATATGTATTTGAGTTCCTTCAAAATACAGAAGAGGCACTGCAGTCCAGGATACGCCAACTAGAAATAAATGAAGCAAGCCTCCAGACAAGCTGCCAGCACCTCCGAGAAAGTCTAGTTCACGCACGCCAAACGAATGAGAAGATAATTGAAAGGATCCCAGACACCGTCACACTTATAGAAGCAGTCAGATCAACACTAAAACAAAATCAAGCAGACCAAGCAGCGGCAATAGAAAGCACCACCATTTCACCAACAGAAACAGCAACACCTCAAGTCCCACAAACATACAGTCAAACAGCCGCACAACCAGCCAAAAAGTTTGTTCTGGAAAGCTCTAACCGCAAAACCCTCATCATTAAAGGTACATCAATAACACCGGGAAAAGAAATCGAAATAATGCTATCTAAAGAGGCAATTGCAACGCCAATACACGTGGATAAGGTGGCCCCCAGGAGAAATCACGTAGAAGTTACCTGCAAAACAGAAGAGGACCTAAAGCGCCTACAAGCAGAGCTGCAGCACAATCAAGTTCTCAACAAAAAACTTAATTTTCTGCAGAAGGCAGTTCCAAAGCATAAAATGATTCTCCTGGGTGTCCCAGAGGCGCTGACGAAGGAGGCCCTCACTAATATTCTTGGCAAAACATACCATATAACTGAAGAAGACATCATCGTCCTCAAGGAGTTACCTAATAGACACAACGAGGCGACAAAAGATTTGATTCTTTTGCTGCCTAAGTCACTTGGCATAGAGCTCATAAATGATGGAGGCATCGTCATCGGCCTAAAGACCTGTCGCCTCCGACCACATACTACCATCCTGCGCTGTCGCCGCTGTCAAGGCCTTACCCACCACGAACGGAACTGCAAGGCGGCCACGTCTGTGTGTGCATGCTGTGGCGAAGCACACCATGAAGAAACATGTGCAGCAGTTCCACGATGCATCAACTGCACCAAACATAACACACAACACAACACACATTTTCCAACAAGCCACAAAGCATCAGATTCTGGTTGCAGTGCCTACCGCTCAAAATATAGTTCAGAACGGGAAAGACTTAACCTGCTTTTCCAAATTGGTAACAGTTCGCAAGTTCACCTAACACCAGAAGAACCAAACAGACATCAACAATTCAACACACAGCACCCAACCATACAAGAGGCAACACCAGCAAATAGCCCCTATCATCACGATGAATGGTATGGTAATCGCTCATATAGAAATGAATACCACCCACTCTATCAAGGAGGCCACAACGGGCATCACCATGACTGGCAAGGTAGGCCCTTCTATTGAATCTAACATAATTTTTGTTACTAACTTAACCAAGAACCCTTTATTTAAGTACCTTTTAATTAAGTACATTTTCAGAAAACCAATATGTCTCTTCTAGCACCTTCGGACCCCCCTCCATTTGGCCACATCAAAATCATTCAGGTTAATTTAAATCACTGCAAGGCAGCTAATGTCAGCCTAAAAAATTACATGATATCAGAAAATATAGACATTGCATTGCTGCAGGATGCCTACTGTGGCAATGATGGAGCGCTGCTGTCAATTTTTCCGAAAAATTGGGCGAAGTTCGCGTCCAAAGATAACAGCGCTCATCTGGTCGTCCAGAATACGGATCTGGCATACTCACACCTATTCACAGGAGACAACTGTGTTTTCATCACTATAATGGCGAAGGAAGGAAATCTAATTATAGGCTCTACCTACGCAGCACCGCGTTTCAATTTTGATGAAACCCTTATGGAGTGGCAACACTTAATAACTCATAAGCAGTACTTCATTTGCGGAGGTGACTTCAACGCAAACTCCACTGTTTGGGGTTGCCCACAGGAAACCATCCGCGGAGACAGTCTCATCGAGCATCTCGCAGTCCATAATTTAACCATTGTTAACATTGATAACAGAACACACACATTTGTCAGAATGAACAACACAGGTATTATAACACACAAAGGATTCCCAGATCATACGCTGGCGAATCCGAAGGCGGCACAAAAAATCAGGGACTGGCGAGTAATGGACATCCACAATGCCTCGGACCATAAATACATACGTTTCGGCTTTGACATTACACCACTGACTACAACTAAACGACGTTTCAACACAACCCGAGGAAATTTTAAAAAGTTTACACAAATCATTAAAACACACAGACCACTCCTTGCACAACACCTAAGGGATGCAACAAACATCACTGACATTAACTCCTTCACAAAAAAACTTATTGCTTCCATGCAAGAGGCGGCACGAGCATCCTTTAGACTAAAAAATACTCGGAGGACTCCAGTCTTCTCGTTCTGGACCACCGAACTAAAGACACAACGAAACAAACTCACAGCGCTAAGGAGAAAGATTAAACATCTACGAGAAACACACGGAAACACACCTTATTTTGAAAACCTTGGCGCTCAGTACAAAATACTCTCATCAAAATTCAAGAAAAGTGTTCAGGATGCCAGAGTCAAAGCCTGGCGGAATTTCTGCAGCAATCAATCAGAGCCTTTTGGAACGGCACAAAAATTTTTTACAGGAAATTTCTTCACACCAGACGAAATTAAACTTGAGCTTCCACCCTCCATTTCATCCAGGCAAGCAAATATGGAGCACCTAACTGCAGCACTTTTCGGACCATCCTCGTATCCCAACAGGGACAATTCAGACCTCAATTTTTCGACACCTAATGATAAACCCTTTTCTAAAGCTGAAGTAGCATCTGCTCTACATACATTTAATGATAAAAAAGCCCCTGGCCCAGACTGTGTGGACTTCAAAATTTTAAAATTAACTTTCAAAATCATCCCAAAGTTGTTCACCAGATGGGCCAATCTGTGTCTCAATCACAATTACTTCCCTCAAACACTGAAGCAAGGTGAGGCCGTCTACTTCCTGAAAAAAGGAAAGAATGCCTCAGAACCCACATCCTATAGACCTATTTGTCTCCTACCAACTCTGGGGAAGCTGCTAGAAAAACTACTAGTCACACGACTGGTGCACTTCATGGAGACGAATGGCATCTTGCATCATAGGCAATATGGGTTCAGAGAGGGTCGGTCATATGACAAGGCCCTTTATGACATTCTTACCACTTGCAATGAAACCATCAGCAAAGGAGACTACACCTCACTTGTTTCACTAGATATTAAAGGTGCTTTCGATAATGTAGAATGGAGGGACATTATCCAGCAACTAATTGAAATTCGCTGCCCGGCTAATATAGCTGGAACCATCGCATCCTACTTAAGCCTTCGTAGCATAATGATCAATTGGGGTTCAGGCACTTCGGTACATCAGCTCGAAAAGGGCTGCCCCCAAGGCTCCTGCCTTGGCCCAATACTTTGGTTACTCATAGCTAACATAATTCTAAAAGAGCTAGAATCTAGAGGCTTCATTCTCTTTGCATTCGCTGATGACTTCAGCTTTATTTTCTCGGGCAGGCGGCGCATGGACTTGGAGGCAATGGCGGCTCAAGCCCTCCCCGTATTCTGCCAACTGCTAACAAACCTCAACCTCCAGCTATCAAGCCAAAAATCACAAGCAGTCACATTTTCCAAACCACGCAAACTTGAACGTAAACCAATCATAAGAGTGAACGGGGTTAGTGTCGAGCATGTCTCACACCTCAAACTTCTTGGCCTCACCATAGATGAACACCAAAGCTGGACGGAACATATCAACACCCTCAGGATTAAAGTAGGAAAATTACACTTAAACGCACGTAAACTAACGTCAAAATCCTGGGGAATAAAGCCAACAATGTTAAAAATCTGGTACCACACAATAGTGGAGCGGATAATTTTCTACTGTGTGGGCGTCTGGGGAGGTAACCTCACGCAAGCCGTGAAGGACAAATTGACCTCGATGCAACGGCTCTTTTTGCTGCAAATTGCTCGAGGATACAGGACAATCTCAACGGACGCACTCACAGTAATAACAGGTATTCCTCCCATAACAATAACACTCCAATATGAATACCAGAAAAACAGGATCACACACCTAGAACATGAACCAACGTGTGCAGCACTTTTTCCACAAATACAACTACAGAGGAAGGTTCCCAGTTGGAGAATACATCCCGCAGAAGAGACATCTCACTTACAGATAAACACAACCAGGCACGGTTTTGAACACAGCTACTCTCCCCGCTGTCCGACCATTTTCACTGACGGGTCACGCACGGAGACTGGCGTGGCAGCAGCATTCTGTGCCATGAAAGGCGAGGTCGTGACCCATAAGTGGGCCTGCAGAATCGGTGATAACAACACTGTCTTCCAGGCTGAGCTGTTCGCGATTCTGCGGGCATTGGAATGGATTGTCTCTAACCCAACAGTACAATTTTACAGGCTATATTCAGACAGCCTCTCCAGCCTACAAGCAATCTTTACTCACCGCACAAAACATCCCATTGTACTCCAAATAAAACTACTTTTAAAAGACCTTGCACGGCGAGTAGCCCTGGGCCATGTGAAGGCACACATTGGCATCGCTGGCAATGAATTAGCTGATAAATTGGCAAAAGAAGCTACGGGAAGCACAAATATTGATCTTTCACTCCCTGTTCCCCCATCCTACATTAGAGGGTTTTTAAAATCTAAAATCATTCCTCAGTGGCAGGACCACTGGGATTACTCGGATAAAGGTCGACATACCCACAAATTGCTCCCTTTTGTCTCCCTAAACCTGCTTAACCTCGCCCCCCACACCTCAGCGTTCCTCACAGGACATGGTCCATTCCCTACTTACCTCAAATATTATAAACGTGCAGCCTCCAATGTGTGTCCATGTGGCCAGCGGGGCTTGCCTTCTCATTACTATTTTGACTGCCCACTGACCGTTGCCTGGCATCTCAGATCTCCCGAAATACCCCCACCCTCTTGGCTAACCAATATTCTAACAAGACCAATCTTACTAAAAAAATTAAAAAATATTTTTAATTTCTTAATGGATTTATCGAACTTAACAAATTGAGTAACCAACTCTAGCTTTTATCAAATTTTTAACTAAACATATTAAATTCTTCACCACCAATCAGTACTGTAATTGATCTTCCTACCCTCCTTCTCCTGACTTTTCCTTATTTTGGCTGTACCTTGTCAGTGTTTGAGCACCTTGCTGTGCTCCCTTCGCAGTCTTTAGCAGCGGTCTCATCTCTCCAACGCAACAACTTGTGGCGCCATCTGTCGCGTGGGAACTGAGTTCTCAGATTCCGGCGCATCATTATTATCCAAGGACCGCCTTGGCCGCGAACTGTGTGTCATGACGCAGGAGCGTTAAGGACTGTTCACCTACAAGTTCTTCATCACTGCACCTGCCGCTGTCTGTCGCGAGGGAGTGCAGGCTCCAGCGGTTCAGGCTTTTTTCAGTTTCTTTTTGTTTTTTTTGTTTTTAGCTTTCTTGCCTGCCCCTTGTCGCGCTTAGGCTTGTCCTGGCAGTGCCGGCCTTTGGCCTAGTTTGTATTTTCTTTCTTTTCTTTTTTGTTGTTGTTTGGGCCGTTTGCGCGTGCGCTGGCGGTCTCGGCGTCATGCCTTCCCTTCCGCCGGTGGCTGGAATCACCCAAAACGAATCCCCGCGTGCCGGGGAACATCCCGGGGGAGGTGCTAACGCTCTACGGCCTGGCTTTGCTGGGCCGAGTGGCCCCCCTTAGGCATTCGATGTATTATTTCCTTTTCAAACATATCCTTCACAAGTAAAGCTGTTTTGTCCATTAGTATAAATTAAAAGAAAGGAATACGCAATGGCTTCAGCGTCAGGTAGGACATGAGATCTGAATTTTGGGCTGTGAAGGTGCCATTCCAAGTAATTTACAAATCCGTGCATTTTTTCCTGCAAATCATGCTAGCTAAAATGCGCCAATATGAACCCGAATGCTGAACTTTCCCCGAATAAGTTACTATATAAACAATCTTCTAATTACAATTGAGAAAAAGACTTTTCTATAAAATCTGTATATTAGTGAATCTGAAAAAGTACATATCAATATTAAGCTGTTTTTTCCCAAGTTCTTTCGGGCAATCTATTCACTGTTTCATACACAAAAACATTTCCACAATATTTCCACAATTTATTTATTACTAGTTGCGTCGCAGACCGTTGTGTTGCATTTAAATTGCATTTTTTTTTCGAAAAATCATCACAATTTTAGTACGTTTTTTGTTTATGTACCCCCTTACAAATTGTTGTACCGACATAAAATATATCCTATGTTGGAGCAGAGATAGTCATCATCATTTTGCCCTCCTTATTTTTTTAAATCGGCTTGGTTGTTATAAAGATTACCCTCACAAACACACAAATGTTTCTTTATAATATTAGTATAGATACAGAAGCCGTTTATCTGTTAAACAGAAATATTTTTTTAATTTAATACGTGTAATCAGATGCGATTTTTTTTAATACATACATAAACCAGCGTATTTCATCACTTATATTTTCATAGTTATTTATATCATTTGGCAATAAATATCACTTATTTAAACCCACATTGTGTGAAGCTTTTTAACAAAGTGCCAAGTGCCGGATAACAGTAAAGCACTGACAGGAGTATGAGAAACATGTCAATAAGGCCTTCTTATGATAGGCTGGCGCAGGTGATAAATCGCCAAATATTGTTCCTATCGCCATCTTTCGTATTGCATTCTTTTAATTTAAAGTACATATATTAAATACAGGCCTGTAACTCATATAATTTAAAATAGAAATAAATAAATAAAAATAATACTAAGAAATAATAATATAAGTTAAAACATTTTCTTTCACTATTAAAGCATTGTTTCTATGTTACACATGCGAAAGTAAAACGCTGCTTTTGGCGAGATTATTTCACGGCTAGCAGAAAAATACCTTAAATAATTCAATTTGTGGAGGAAAGCTCCGTAATCGTGTTTGCAGCCAATCTCGTATTTTAGAAAGCATGGTTTAACGCGATTTAATTTTATTGATGTAGCTTTTAGGTAGCTTTCATTACAAAAAGTAAAAAAATAACCTATTGCAGTCGTTCGGAAGAAGGTAATTCCGGAAAATTTCGGTAGATTTTCATCGATCATGACCCCCAGACCCCTAAACCACCCTCCGTTGAAATGTTGATATATGTATATACAGTGTGATTCATAAATATCGAAACAATAGGCCATCTCCTTAAATATTGCCCCTAGGGACATACTTCCAATTGCAAATTTTCATAAAAAAAGGTGCAAAATTTGATGAGATAAGTTGCAACTCCATGGGGGCGTCTATTTGAGAAAATACAAAAATTAAATTTTTATACGGCCCCCGTAGGATAAAATTTCCAATTAGGAAATTATTTCTTATCCAGTCCTGAATTAAACAAAAAAAGTTCCATCTTGATATCTGCAAAATTCACAGAGATATTAAAATCCAAAATTCGTGACTTACACCACTTAAACATAACTCTGAGACCCGCGATATCAGTTCATTTGCAATGCAAGTTAGCTATCGACCATAAATTTACACATTATTAAAAGTCGATCTAAGACATTGCCTTAACTTTTAGATATAAAATAATAGCGTATAGATTTTTACGTTAAACTTGCTTGAGAAATATGCTAGAGGTCTGCATGAGGCCGAGATTGGCCACAGGGTCGTAATCGACACGGCCCGCTGGCCGGCCCGTGTCTTTATTGTTCTTAGGACGTGTCTGGAAGGCAATAAGTTTTATAAAAATAGTAATAGCTATAATGAAACTTCTGTTAACGGAATCATTGGAAATATATTTTATAAATTACACAGAAATATTTTAAAAAATCTTTTTTTTTTTGTTATACAGCTTCAAAAGTTATGATGTTTTTAAACCTATTTTTCATTCATTCCAAACGACGTTGTTTTTTAAAATAAATCATTATTCGAATTTAACAGTCTAATAGTATAAATAATCATTAACGTTGCTATTCCGTATTTTTTAATAGATGCCAAGCTCCCACTAATCTTCCGTTATAAGTGTGTTTATTTGACCCAGGTTCGATACGTTCGTACAAGAAACTGTTCTAAAAAATACAATTGAATGAATTAATGATTAGACTTAAAACATTTAAATTAAATAAGTCAAAGATTCATTAAACAATTTTCTAGTTTTAAAGTGGTTAACTGGTTCAAATTATTCTACATATTACGGCGGATTAGTGGGAGGATTGGCAGCTATGTTTTTGTCATGTGAAAACATAGTAATCTAAAATATACTGCAAAATTTTCTTATAAATATGTATGTAGTATTCTTTAAAATACTCTTAATTGTATCTTAAAATAAATGGGAATTTTTTGTACAAATTTCGGCTTGTGCAGAAATTTAAAATATGCACAAACACCTGTCTAGATAATGAATTAAATTAAATTAAGTGCATCGCCCATGAAAATGGTTTTCTTTCGCATCATATCAATAAACCCGACCTGAAACTTAAAGTGCATAAAAAAAATTTATATCTCTAATAAACTTAAATTTTGTAACTTTCGCTGTATACCAGATTTGTATGAGAGACTAGGGTATGCGTTAAACAAATTTAATATCTGTACCCGAGAGCCAAACTATCGTAATCAGAAAATGAATACAGGTAGGAGTTACTTATTCACCTGGAAGCTTTTAAAAAGCATTTAAAAGTTCTATTAGGACCCAATCTTTGTTTAAAACTTTAAATGCATTTTTCGGCATCAAGCTTTTTTCAGCATTTCTCATCTTTAAATTTATGCAAGTCAATAACCTCTATAAATGGTTCAAACTTGTAATATATCTTTTCCAAATATTTTACTTAAATTTTAATTCAGAAAATTTGAAAAAAAAAATATTCACTTTTGAAAATATGATTTGTTTAAAATAAATTGCATGTTTTTTTTTTCTTGTTTTTTTTTTCTTGTTTTTTTTTTTTTTTTTTTTTTTTTTTAAATTGCTATTTTAAATTTTTGTTTTTTTAAAATTCATATTTTTTCAAAATGCTGAATGAAAATTAAAACTTATATATTTCTGTTTAATTAAAGGAAAAAAAATTCAATTCGCCAAATAATATTTCGAGTTATAACAAATTAAATTACTCTGCATTTTTTGAAAAAAAAAAAAAAAAAAAAAAAAAAAGATTTTTAATTTTGTAAGAAGTCTTATGTTGTGATTCTGTTTACAAATTATATGGCTAATCATCACTGAAAATTCAAAATTCTAACTCTATAAATAAATAAATAAATAAATAAATAAAATGTTTCCCGGACACCTTACAGTAACATTGTTTCTTGAATTGCATGCATTTCAATTTGTGTCTGATCCCTTGAAAACTCACAAATTATTAAAATGGTCATATCTCCCTGAGTTTTGCAGATATCAAGATGGATTTTTTTTTTATTTCAGGAATGAATAAGGAAAAATTCCCTAATTGAAAATTTTATCCTACGGGGGCCATATAAAAATTTAATTTTTGTATTTTCTCAAATAGACCCCCCATGGAGTTGCAACTTATCTCATCAAATTTTGCACCTTTTTTTATGAAAATTTGCAATTGGAAGTATGTGTCGAGGAGCAATATTTAAAGTGATAGCCTATTGTTTCGATATTTATGAATCACACTGTATATATATATGATCTTCGTCACACGATAGCACCCGTATTTATGAACCGACTTTGATGTAACTAAATGTGTGTATTAAGCTCACCTATGTCTCGACCGAATTTGTTGGCAAATTGTTGTACGCCTTTGGCACACGGTGCGAAATTTCCGTTTTAACGTACCATTCGCGGATGAAGCATTTGACAACAAAACCCAACAGTGGTCAAACAGTTAGATTCTCAGATACGCTCCTAATTACAGGGGTGTCTGTACGTACCATTTTCCAATCATTTCACATCCTTACCATTCCCACTTCTACCATTTCCTAAGGGTTTCCAAAAACTGTCAAAGATGGGCCCACAATCAGGCCGACTTGGGACAGCAAGATGGACATTTCTTACCGTTTGCCATCCGTGGGACTCCACAACTAACCAACATTGTCCCAACCATTTTGTGTGCTTGAGTAATATTTAAAATTTTTCCACGAAATTGAAAAACGTAAATGATGTAAAAATTGTAAAAAAAAAAAAAATGAATTTTTACAAAAGATTTTAAAATAACCGTTTCATTATTTCCTTATTTGTTGAACACGATATAGTGGTGTGTTAAAAATAGAAAGAATATTTTATTTGGATTATTTCCTTTTCGTTTTACTGTAATGTATATTTTCTTTAAATGTCTTCTTCTTTTGTGTACACTTCCTTAAAATTATTTTTGATTGGCGAAATTTTTGTTTGAATTTTTTGACCAGACAAAGTCTAGACATAAAATTTATTATAGGTCATTTTGTATTATATCATTCGTATACCTGACTTTTATTTATTATCACCTATTAAATTGTATTATATATATATATATAAGTTATAAATCTATCCTTAAGCAAAAAAAAATCTGGTACAGAGTAATTTTGTCCATTATTTAGGAACTTTTAGAAGAAATCACAAGACATATGTACGGAGATAAAAGTTATAAAGAATTAAAAAAGATTTTATAATAAAAAAAAACTGAAAGGAAGCAGCTATTTAATTTTATGATCCGGTATATTATACGTTACATCGTCCTTAACCAGAATAAATTGAAATATAAAGTGCCAAATATCTCCTTCAGCAATTTATTTTTATTCAATGTCATACATTATTCTTTTCAAGAGTCTTTCGCAAACAACTATTTACTTCCTTCCCTTTTATCTTCCTTCATTATTTTGATCAATTGCTGTATTCTCATATACATTTTTTACCGCCTCATGGCCTAATTATAGTCTTAAACTTTCGTATGCAATTAAATGAATACAGTGAAGGGGATACATAGAGTTAATTAAAGAAATCTCCTATAGTTTAAGAAAAATAATCTTTTTTTATAAAAATAATGATTCTTTAAATGAAAATAAGAAAATTATCAAACAGTATTAGCTCATAAAACTTATATTCTCAACAGTATCAAACAACTTCGTTGCTCATTACGCTGTAAAAAAATAAATGCTTAAATTTACACATCATCATCATCATCATTATCCCAAAACATGGTTTCAGGCTATAGGCCTGTTCCGGCCTCAAACCATCTTTTTCGCGGCCTTCCTCTGTCTCTTTTCCCCCTTGGCTTATAATTAAAGGCTTCCCTTGGTATACGATCATTATCCATCCTTTAGATGTGGTCCCTCCATTTCCTTCTGTAATTTCCTATTTTATTTAATATTGGTATAACTTCAATCTCTCTTCGGATGTAATCATTCTTTATTTTATCTATTATTGAACATCCCTTCACACTCCTCAAAAATTTCATCTCTGAGTATTGTATTTGTCTTTCATCATTTTTTGTGAGTGTCCATGCCTCACTTCCGTATAATAACACCGTATAAATTTACACATTAAAACGGATATTCTGGTGATACAAAAATGACTCGTGTATACGTGTAAAATAGTTTGTAAATTGTCAAACACACGGCTGGTGAGTAAATTTCAAAATATACATTGACGTGTGTATTTTGATGATAACACTTTAACATGCCTAAATGTTTAAAAAAAGCTCTGATAACTCTAAAGTACCGAGATCAATGTGTAAATTGTACATGAGTACACATATTTCTGTATGATATTCTTACACATTGTTTTGTGTATTTTTCTGTTCTGACACAAATATCTACGTAATATGTAAAATACACACACTGTAAAAAAATCTTTTGTTAAAATACGAAAATTGTACTGGAAATAAAAACACCAGTACTATTGTTATCTGTAAATTCCAGGAAAAGTTTTTTCATAAAATTATTCCGTTACTTACATACTTCCGTGTTTAAAATTTCCTCTCTAAGGGGTTTTGTACCTTTTAAACTCTCCGAAAATAAACAAAAACTTTCAAACTTTGAATTAGTGTATCTTCAAAACTTTTCTATGTATAAGCATGAAATTTGGACTATTGATTAAAATGATTGTGCTTTTCAATATAATACCATTAGAAACTGATTAGTCTTTTACAGAATTTAAGCATTGTTGAAAATAAAGTTGCTCTTTTTTTTTAATTCCGTAAGTCATTGCGCACATGATATCTTGAGAACGTATGACTGGATTGTTATGGAATTTGATATAGATAATAAGCACATATGTATTTAAAAATGATCTACTCTTATGTCAAAATTATTTCATTAACCATGTAAAAAATTTATTTTAGTAAAAAACTTTAAAATTTTTCAATTTTTAATGAATAAAAATAGTCATAATTAAAAATCTTATCATTGTAAATATTTAAAAGTAGTTCATTTTAAACACACATATGTGCTTATTATCTAAATGAAATTTCATAACAATTCATGCATACGTTCTCAAGATATCATGCGCGCAATGACTTACGGAGTAAACAAAAGAGCTATTTTAATTTCTACAATGAAAAATTCAGTAAACTATTAGTCAGTTTCATAGTATTATATTTAAAAGCACAATCTATTTAATTAATAATCAAAACTTTATGTTTATACATAAAGATTTTGAAAATACACTAATTCAAAGTTTGATTATTTTTTTCAATTTTCGTCGCGCTTAAAAGGTACAAAACCCCTTACAAAAATCTTTAAAGGACAAAATATAATTTCTCAAGGATAAACTGACATCTATATGAGTTTAAATTTTCACTTTTCAAAGACACATTTAAGTCAAGGTAAGAAAATTTCTATTTAATTCAATCGATAGTAAACAAAGCAATACACACCTGCAACACAGGATACGAACTAAGAATCTGTGGCTTTCCGGAGTACTACATTGTGCATTCAGCTACAATTGCACAAACCGCATTTTCTAATATATTTACTTATTTTAGACGTTTTTAATGAAGTACAGGCGAAGAATCAAAAATATGGAAAGCATCTTCGGTAGAGATAGATTTTTTCCAAGTGAGTATAATTTTGAACGTTTTAAAAATGTTCTTTTCATAATTATGAAAATTTAGCTTTTTTATTTCATGGTTTATAAAAGATAAATTTTAGCCTTTTATGTATTATCAGCATAAAAAAATATATTAAGAGTAATTATTGTTTCTTTTTGTAAGGTATTTTATTATTATTATTATTATTTTAACATATACACTTAGACACTGTCTTTTAACATTGACACAGTTATCTACGAACACATGACTATGTGTAACTTATAATAACACGCCAATTCGGATAAATCCATATATTTGCTTGTTTTTTCTTTACATTTACACTTTGATCTGTTTAAGTAAAAATTATAACAAATTATACACTCTCATCCATAAACTAAACATACATAAATACAGGTAAGGTTTTACGAAAAGGGTGTACTTTTTTTTACACGTTCTTAATTTTACAATTTTAAAAATAGTAGCTAATCGATATATATTTTTAAGAGTGTAGTTTTTTTCTTAAATAATACAACGATGCATGTATTCTGGTAATGATCATTATTATTTTTTTTTATGTATTTTATTATATTCTTAAAAAAAAATAAAATTACAGAATGAGATTAAAAATCAGATACATTTTAAACTAGTCGGATGTGAAATCCCAAAACTTTCTTCTATCTCACAAAGATTTCACAAAGATACACTAAAAAGAATCAGCACCAATTTATATCAAGGTCTAACTGAATCTAAAGTTTTATTACATTCCTTGAATTAGTTCTTGAGATATGGCTATTGCTAAAATCGTGTAAATCCTGCAAAATGCAGCGTAGCAGAGCAATCTGTTGGGAGATTTAGACCCAAACCTAATCAACAACAACTTATGTCAACGTCTAACTGAATCTGAAGTTTGTTGAAAATCTGTGAATTAGTTCTTGAGATATAGTTATCGTGATAATAATGAAAACGTAGCATAGCAGCGCCCACATGTGGGGCAATTTATACCAAAACGTAAGCAGCTTCTATGTCAAAGTCTAACAGAATATGAAGTTTGATGAAATTCCGTGCATTAGTTCTTGAGATATAGCTATTTTAAAAATCGAAAAAAAGTGGTATAGCAGCGCCACCTGTGGGATATCTACACCAAAACGTAATCAGCTTCTATTTATCTCAAGATCTAACTGCACCTGAAGTTTGATGAAAGTCCGTGCACTAGTTCTTGAAAATGAGCTATTGCAGAAATCGCAAAAAATGCAGCATAGCATCGCCACCTGTCGGGCGATTTTTACCAAAAACTAATGAACACTAATTTATATCAGGACTAACTGAACATAAAGTTTTATTAAATTTAGTGCATTAGTTCTTGAGATAGACACAAAATTTTTGTCACATACAGACAGACAGACAAACTCACAGACAGACATATTCTAAAAATGGTCGAATCGTGTTCAGGACCTTTTAAAACGTATAAATCCGTCGAAAACCGGAAGTCGAAAATTTTCATGAATACAATACTTTCTTCGTGTAAAGATAGAAGAAAGTAAAAATTATAATAAATAGAAAAAGCATGTCCGTGTATCGGAAGTCATATTGACGGTGGCAATACCAGACCAATATACATTTCACTTTTACTGCAATTTTTTTTAACTTCTAGACTTCGCCAAATTTTAATATTTATACCGTCGAATAGGAAAAAATGTTATTTAAGATGCAATTTGTTTGGAAACTATATCTCAATATAAGGAATTGTTATGGTTTGAAAAATAATTTTCAGGCACGATTTTATTAAACCATCTCTATCGTAGGCAGACCGATTACGAAGGATTAAGCGTTTTAACTTAAAACCATATACATATTTATGCATTTGTTTCCAGATAATATTCTATAACGAAATTCAAACTTTTTTAATAAATAAAATAAAACAATATAAATAAAACACAACTTTAACGGCTATGTCATAGAACTACGTGCTTAAAACACTGAAATTATCAAAACAGAAAAGTCTGCTATAAGGAGCGATATTTTTGGTACTTTCTTCTGATATGAACTCCTGACATGCAGATAATACGAAAGTATTGCTTTTAATAAATTTGAAAGTTTATTTGAACACATAATTGATATTTTTCATATGAAAATGCTCTTTAGTGTTGTTAGTGGCCAACTTAAAATTATATATTAAATGTAAAAAAATAATGGAATTTTTAATTAAAAATGGCTTTTACCTATGTTCTCTGACCTGGGACAAACCCAGGTTGTACCCCCTCCCCCCCCCTAGTGTATAAAAAAAAGAAATTTTCCTAATGACAAAAATGGAAATATTATTGAATAAAGAAAACGAAAGAAAATATTTTTTTGAAGTGAAAACTTCTTTAGGCGCGTTGGGCATTTTTTTAGATGGGAAAAAACCATTAGATTCGCGACCTGTTACTGACACCGTTGTATATGTTGCCAATTCATACAATGAAGCGAAAGTACAGCGCCTAGAATACATAGTGTGGAAACCGGCTATCCTTGTAATGCTTTAACCCTTTAGTGGGCGGTGGTCACAAAAAAGCACACCAATTTTAATTCCAAAACTGACAAACGGCACCAAGAATATTTAATTAAAATTTTCCTTTTATAAAGTAAGGGAAAATCAGCAAGTTATTCTTTTCTAAGGAAATCGTTTTTAATATCTGGTGCCAGTCCATTATTTCATTATTTTACAAACAGATTTATTCCGCGCCGGAAAGGGTTAAAAAGTGCTAAAAAGTTGTAGCCTATTTTGGTCACCAAATTTGGCGATATTTCCCCAAATATCGCCAAGTTTGGCGAGAATTTGGCGCTAACGGATATGAATATATAGTTTTATGCGTATGATTGGGAAAATTATTACAACAATGAAAGAAAATAATTTGCGAGTAATCGCGTTAATGTGCTGTTTGGTTTCAAAATGTCAGCCACCCTAGAATTTCAAACTGCTCTATCTCAGCCATTTTTTAAGATAAAGGTAAACCAAAAAATGCTCTGGAATCCTTGTATCAAGGTCTAACACGTAATTGAAAAATAAATTTGAATTTTTAACTTTTTTGTATATTTATTTTAGTTTTAAATTTTTAAGTGGCCGCCATCTTGAAACAAAAACTCGGTCGAGACATTGGTGAGCTTAATACACACAATAAGTTTCATCAAAATTGATTTATAAATACGAGCGTTATCGTATGACATAGGTCAGATATATATATATATATATATATATATATATATATATATATATATATATATATATATGGATATATCTATATATATAAATCAACATTTGAACGGAGGGTGGTTTTGGGGTCTCGGGGTCATGATCGAACGGCTGCAATAGGTAGCTTTATACTTTTTTGTATTGAAAGCTACCTAAAAGATATGAAACTAAATCTCATGGAAGAAATGATGAATGTATTGAGAGCTGTTTAAATTGTGGATGAAAATTCATAAGTTTCATTGGTATTCATTTCAAAGAATACCAATTAATTAAATTTTATATTTCATTTATTTGTAAATTTACGTTTTAAGCATTAGATTGCAATTTTTGTATGTAAAATAATATGCATTATTTTTCATGTACAATAGCACATTAAATGAAAATTGTAATATAATTTTTGTAGTAGTAGTTTATAATAATGAATAAAAAAAACACTTCAGTTAAAAGTATTTCCTGTGCAATAAAACGTTTCCTGACGATTAAAAAAATACACACGTAATTGTTCAAGTTTTCACTTCTGTCGGCACTCCCGGAGTGCCATTGTTTTTTTTTATTATTTCTTTTTATAATCAAATTCTGATAAATATAAGTTACATTGTCCTTAATCAGAGTAAATTAAACTATAAAGTGTAAAATATCTTCTGCGACTGTTTATTTATTTTATTCGATGTTATAAACTGTTCTTTACAAGAGAGAGTCTTTCGCAAACAGTTATTTACTTAATTCTTTTTTACCTTCTATCAATGTTCTGAAAATGTTTTCTGTTACATGTACATCTTGTATCGTCACATGACCAAATTATTTTCTTAATCCTATGTGTGCAATTAAATGAAAACAAATATAGTATATATATATATATAATTATATATATTATATAGGGGTTGTTCAAGTGTCCTTCAGCAAATGACTAATTAGGAGGACCACTATGCATCTTTCAAAAATCGTTCGTTTGCTTAAGCTTTGAACTTAATTGCAAATTTGGCTTAAACTATTATTCGTAAATAGTGGTAACCGCTACTCATAATTTTAGTTTAATGTTATAAAGAGTGACAATTAAGTTAATTATAATGTTTGGAATCACTTGTGTTGAAATCGGAAAGATAGTTGCTGAGATATGAAAACGGAGCATAGTTAGAGAAAAAAACCTTGAAAGGAGTGCCGGGGGGGGAGGGGTTGTTCAAGTGGCCTTCAGCAAATAACTAATTAGGAGGACTACTATGCATCTTACAAAAATCGTTCGTTTGCTTAAGCTTTGAACTTAATTGCAAATTTGGCTTATACTATTATTCGTAAATAGTGGTAACCGCTACTCATAATTTTAGTTTAATGTTATAAAGAGTGACAATTAAGTTAATTATAATGCTTGAAATCACTTGCGTTGAAATCGGAATGATAGTTGCTGAGATATGGAAACGGAGCAGAGTTAGAGAAAAAACCTTGAAGGACGGTCCGGGAGGGGTGGGGGGGGGTGGGGGGTTGTTCAAGTAGCCTTCAGCAAATAACTAATTAGGAGGATCACAATACATCTTTAATGATTGATTCATTTGGTTAAGCTAGGAACTTAATTTGAAATTTGGCTTACTACTTTTACACTACTATTCGGAAATTCTGGTAACTGCTTTCTAGAAATACACCTTGAAGCTTAAATGTAATTAGACCCTTGTCCCTCTTAATTCCCGCAAATATAAAAAAGAATCTGTTAAATAAAGTTTTCTGTATTAACAATCTCCATCATAATAATAAATGTCATGTTAAAAAAAAACTTAAACCCGACTAATTGTCATGAAGAAAAATATGCCTGCAAAATATTTCAATCAGTGGGACGTATGTGTAATTTGTCATGTACAGGTGGCGTGACATTCGCATGGCTCCTCTACGCTAATAACTTCAATCCATGTTGACACTATTTAGTTAGAAATCCTTATTTGTGCATCGCTACTCTGGTTTATTTAATTACTTCTGTGAAGAATCGATGCAACCAACCAGTGAACCAACCAACCTAAGAGAATAAAAGCGTATTTTTAATGAGAGTTCTTTGTGCATTTTAATTAATATTTCAGAAAGTAATTAAAATATTAAAATTCTGAAGTAATGTTGCACCAGGAGAGGGTTTGGACTATCTAAATCTAAATTTCCAGCCTTCTAGGTGGGCCAGATTTTCCTAGCCATCGCCAACAGACACACACACAGACACACAGACACACAGAGCGAAACTTTCTTTTATTAGATATATTAGATAACGGCACAAAGTATAATCCACCTATTTTAAATTATTATTTCTCTAAAAGAGAAAGCAGGTGTGTTTTTTAATTGAAACAAGGAAATTTTTAGTTAGTATTTTCTCATAGAATTCATTTATTCTTAACAGTTCCAATGTTCTTTACGTATTAGCTTGTTCTTGATTAATGCAGCAATGCTTATAATCTTGTAAATAGTCTATTTTTTTTAAGTATTTTGTCTCTAACAATATACTATTTCAAATGATTGTATTGTAATGATGTAAATAATTCAAATGATTGGATGCTCATTATTTTCAATAGGTGAAATATATTTATGTGGTTTGATATTTCGTTACTTTGGGCAGCAAGATTATGTTAAAACTTTAGGTTTTGCAGAAAACTTTTATTAATTATTCTTTGTGAAAATTTTCGGAATCATATAGCGTTACACGTCTGAGATCTAAAAATTGAATGTAAGAAAATCAAATAATATGTTTTCTTTAATGTATGCGAAATAAGAACTTAGAATCATAACTGCGAACAAAGAAAAACTAAATTTCAGCGGAATTATTTTATTTTGTTTTATAATATATGTATTTTTTTAACTTGCTCATTATATGAAACGTACCGTGGTATTTCATTTACAGGATTATATGGGACTTATTTCTCAATTTCTCATTTATTGCTGTAACTTTTTTAGTTTTCACGATATTTGACTGGTCTTTTTATATTTGTCCTATAATATTGACTATCAAATGGTGGCAAAAAATCTTTGCTGTAGTTCGCGAATACGCAGTTAAAATTTATTTCATGAAAATACCTATATCTCATCAAATATTCAATATATTAATATTTTAATCACAGTATACTATTTCTGCGATTTTTTGTCAATTTTTTGGAAAGCGATGTTAAATTCGGCTGAAAACTCTGCATGCCATACACAAAAAACTTTTGAATTTTTCACAGGAACGTTAACATACTCATGAATATACGTGCTATGCTTACACAAATGCACACAAATGTTGAACAAGACTTACAAAGTCATTTGCTGCAGTGCCAGACCATTTTTACCATTTTCTGTTACTTGGGTGATCAAATATTATTTTATTCTTCAATTATTATTTCTCCCCCTAATTGTCCTCGCGACAAAATCTTCACTGAAAAACATGAAGTCAAACATGTTCTTTACATTCTCAAAGTTCAAGGGGCATTTCAGGCATTCCAGGCATTTTCTCACGAGCTTCAGCAAGATATTCGACGAAACGTCCGAAATTGGTCACTGCCCCTTAATTTCTGGACAACAGTGTATGTATATATATATAGGGTATATGTATTTGTATATTCTTCTTTCAAAATGACAGCTGCGGGATGTTTGATCCACTGCATTTTTGGGTAGTTGGGTAGTTTAAATCGTTTTACAACTGAATATAAATTAATTTAAAAAGTAATGATACAAATTTTCATTTTATTAATGCCGTGATTTATATCAACATTTTAAAAATTTTAAATTATAATAAAATTGTTGGATAAAGACGTAATTGTAAAATTAGCATTTAATAAATGTTTTGAAATATAAATCATATCAAAAGCGTACAATTAAGAAAATATCATTCAAAATAAGGCTAAATAGATATTAATATTACATTGTATGTACAATATAAAAATATCAGAACTTGTGCTAAAGAAAACGCATATGTTTGTTTTAAAGATATCCTAAAGCTAGCATGTCCAATGAAGCGTGAGTCCGAAAAAGATATGTAACTTATCTGTTTATCAAAATCTTTATTTATTTCTAAAATTATTAATGATTATTAGTTCTACAAGTGACATAAACATGTTTTAAACGAGAAATTGTATTTAGTAAAATAAATGAAATACGTTCCCTATATTATACGTTACATTAAAAAAATTCTGGTGGAAACACATATTAAACTTTTAATGGGTCAAACCATGCTAAAATGAGAACGTTTTGTCCATTTTACAGATCAGTAGGATATATTTTAAAATAACTCGTCTTCATTCTTTTAGAATTATGAAACTACACAAAGGTACAGTACATAATAGGCTATTTATATATAGCATTCTGAAATGGTAATATATGTCGAACAAAAATTAAGAACATTTAAGTAAAAAGTAGATCAAACATAGACATTTTAAACAATCAGCTTGGAGATTATTTCATTTTGCTATTAGAGAAAAAAAGTTTTATGAACATTGATTTACTACGTAATGACAGACGTGTAAATTTTCTAATTAAAATATTTATTCTGCTTAAGAAAACAAATTATACAAAATTGAAGATCATCCCAAAATAAGAAGTCTGCGATGCTTTAATCAAACGCTACATACCATTTATAATTAAAGTTTCAAATAAACTCCTTCATCTGAGTTACTGAATCTCATGTGAAGTAGTCTTTTTTTTAATCACACCACTCAATAAAACTTGTGCATATTTTTATTTACTGTAAAGAAGAACTTTTAAAATTCTTTCTTCGGCTAAGAAAGTTAGAAAAATGTATTTTTACTTCCTCTAAATGATTTTACAAAAAGGCCATTTATCTGAATTTATTTGTGTCAAAAATATGAAGCTGATGCCTCTTTATTTTCCTAAGGAACTGCAAAATTTACGAGAAGAATAAATTTGAAGCTTATTTTTTTGAATCGCCAACGAAGACTGGTAATCCTTTTGTTATGCTGTATAACATTTAAAAAAAATTAAATGAGCATTTTAAATGTAGATTATCTTTAAGTGGATTGGCGGAGTGTATTTTGAATCATTTTCTGCTATTATTAATGTTGTTTTTAAGGATCATCTTTTAAAGATCATAAATTCTGATAGCGATATTGAGTGAATATTTAACTTACAAGTCTTCACTCTGGCTAACGAGCATACATTTGGATAAACGAGTTTGTTGTAATGGGTATATTTTTTAATGTTAAAGTTGTATAGTTTTTTCAATATATACAGTGGTGGCCAAAAGTTTGGACATTTTTTGAAAGTTTCATGTTTTTCAAATTTGTGTGCTTGTAGAATATATTAATTTTTACTTAAATACAAACGTTTATATATCAAATTGAAGGTAATTTAATGTAGAATTTAATAATATAAACAGTATTACAGTATCTGTATTACAAAAAAAGTTATGTTCATTTTAGTAGAACAAACAAAAACAAATCATTTTGAATCAGGACGTGTTTTGTAATAAAAGCGTACTAGCCAATCACAAACACTGTTCTGAGGACCAATCAAATGTCTGTAACTATAGTTTAGGTTATTTGGATGGTAAAAGAGTTATTGTTGTGGAAATATTTTGCGGAATGATGCATACTAGTACAATTAAATAGAGTATTGCTGTTTTTGAATATTTAAAGTCCTTTTTTTAATTAAACTAATTTTAAACAATGTCATCAACAAGAAAAACTAATTGGACATCTACAAAAAGAAGCCGAATTGTCAAATTGTGAGAAAATGGCCTCTCTTATGCTGAAATTGCAAGACAAGTTGGTGGTTCAGTGACTTTTTCTGGTGTACGAAAGTTCTGTTTACGTTATGAAAAAACGAAATCAGTGGAAAATAAGGCCAAACCAGGCCGAAAAAAATGCACAAGTGCTACTGCGGATAGAAAAATTAAACGGCTATGCCTTCAAGATAGAAAAATTTCATCAGATGCCATTAGATGTGAAATGAATGCAGCGGGTATTGCAGTAAGATTAAGAACAATAAGAAGAAGGTTATCAGGATTTGGACTACAAGCTAGAATTCCAAGGAAAAAACCATATTTAAATCAAAAGCAACGCGAAAAACGAGTTAAGTGGGCCAAAGAACACATTAAATGGTCAGAAAATCAATGGAAGCAAGTAATCTGGAGCGATGAGAGTAAAATATCGCTCTTTGGTAGTGATGGTACAAAATACGTGAGATGAGGTAGAGAGTAGGAGAAGCACTTCATCCTGATTGCATTGAAGCAACTACAAAAAACCCGACAAATGTCATGATTTGGGCATGTATGTCTGCAGATGGTGTGGGCCGAATTCAAATGATTGATGGCATCCTGAATGCCAAAAAATACATCGAAACTGTCCTGGAACCAAAATAGATACCTTCCATCAGGGATCTCTTCCCCAACAATGCACCATTTATTTTTCAGCAGGTTCAGCTCCATGCCACACAGCAAAAGTATGCAAAACATGGTTTCAAAATAAAGGCATAGATATATTACCATGGCCAGGAAACAGCCCTGATCTCAATCCAAATGAAAATTTGTGGCGACGTTTGAAAATTCTTGTATGAAAAAAACGTCCATCCAATAAAAGACAACTTATTGAAGCTATAATTGATTCTTGGCACCATGTGATTACGAAAGAGGAACTCCAAACGTTCGTTCACTCGATGGAAAGACGCTGTGAAGCTGTCTTAAAAAATAAGGGTTATCCTACTAAGTATTGATTGTGTAAGTATCACTTAAAAAAATGCAAATCTAAGATAGATCTTACTATTAGTTGCGTAACTTTTTTTGTAATAGAGATATTGTAATACTGTTTTTATTATTAAATGCTACATTAAATTACCTTCAATTTGATATATAAACGTTTGTATTTAAGTGAAAATTAATATATTCTACAAGCACACAAAGTTGAAAAACATGAAACTTTCAAAAAATGTCCACACATTTGGCCACCACTGTATATAATGTAATTTGTCAGAACTAAAACCATGAAAAATATATTAATCTATTTCCTGTACGGAATTTCAAGTAAGTATACAAAGGCGTTTTAGCAAGATAGCTTTAAAATAAACTTACAGAATCACACAAGTCTTTTACATTTCGAGCATATATACACTCTGCTAAATTGAATTGAAAAGCCAAGAAGGAAAATCTGCAAAGGTTTGAAATTTGATGCAATTGTAGGCTTACAAATAATCAAATGTTTAATCCTTAAGCTTATTTAATATATAACAATAATATATAATTAATATATAAGCAACGTACAGCAGAAGCGTAACTGGAGTAAAAGTTTAAATTCAACTAATGTTTTTTTCTGCCAAATAATCAACAGAAATCAGCTTATAACTTTATTCATTGATGTTTTGAACTAACTGTCAATCATATTATTATTAGGTATCGAAAACGTAAAGTGAACTAATTCATAAAATCAGAAATATTACACTCCTACAATCCTAACGCTTTTAGATTGAAATTTCAGAGCTGTTCAACATTGTATATACCAGAAACTCGTAAAACAACATTAAACACGTATAACAAGACCTTTAAAGAGGTAGGGACGGCAAGAGGTAGACAGTGGCTAAATTCTTTACGAATACGAAGGTATAATTGGAATACAAGAATAATCTCTTGCAAGCAATTTTGAACATCACAAACTCGTAATATATAGTAATGTGTAAAACATTCTCTGGCAAATCGATTGAACTAAATAAAGCTACAAAAAAGAGATGTACAGATGTAGATGCTCTATTGACTCCCCGATACTCCTGAAGACTACCATACTATACATCTAGATGTTAAAGCAAGTCTACATTTATCGTTGAAGGGTAGCTTGAGAAATTTATAAATTCTGTAACTTCCTCTTTTCAACAGCCGATATAAATTTCCTCTTCGATGAGCTCTAAGTATCAGACTATATATTCTCAAAAGAAACAAGCTCCTAGAAAAGTCCTTATAACACGGAATGTTTTGAAACAAGAAAAATATCCGCAACACAACGATCAAGACTTATCAATTCACCCTTTGGTGCTAGGATTATCATAAAAAATCGGAAGACGTTTCTGCACTCTTATTCATCGTTTTAGTTATGCGATTGAAGGGATGAAATGCCAGTCAGGACGTGACGTCAGTTTCTAAAGCAATTAATTGTCTGTTAGGGTTGACAATGCTCTAACAATAAAAATTTTCTTATTCCGAAGAGTTCAATTTGAAACCACAGGTTAACATGATGTTGCAAAAAAGCGGCAATTTTGATGCACCCTGTAATAGAACTATTTTGTAGCAGAAAAAAAAATATTTCTATTACGTTTTATATCAATTAAAATAATTCACATGTGTTTGGTTGAAACTAAAACTACATCTGTAATTGCTGCAAATTTTAAAACTTTATACATGCTTCCTTATTTCTTTTAGAAATTCGCTTCCTAAGATGTATAGTAAAGATACACATTTTAACAACAGATAACAAATTATCTTTATTTGAAGTTTAAAAATTTAACATTTATTTAGTTTTACAGTTCATAAATTCATCAATTAAAATGTCAATATTCTACTTTTTGTCCATATTAAGATAATGGCTCTCAAAACACCTTAACTGCTCTATATTTTTTATTATACAAACAAAAGTAGTATACATGTAGGGCATTTGATAATGAAGGTATAATTATTTGTTACATAAAATTTATTATTTCGAAAACTTTTGCCCTCATACAATTTAAATTTAGAAATGACATTGCATTACTTTTAGTTTTCAAATGTAACTGAAATTTAACTACGTTATTAAGGTAAACTACCTTATATATTCTTTGCGATGCCTATTTCCTATATTTTCTAATGAGTTTTATCAAAAGTAACAAAAACACATTTGAATAAATCGCATTATTTAAAATTTTTAAAACTATTGATTACATCATTGCTGAATAATAGCATTTGATAAATAGAAAATTGATATCATCATAATTTTTAATATTTGTTGATAGTGTTAATTTTTTTTTCGTATATAATAGTGTGTCAAATATGTATTTCTAGCAAAACATAAATGCTTTTTTGATCAATAAAGAACAGAGCCTTAGTAGCGTTATTTTAAATATAATATCAGCTGAAAAATTTATAATCGTTATTTTCATATTTACAAGTGGGGAGATTCGAGTGAAAAATCGCCATGAATAAAAAATATCATTTACAATTTAATGTAAATAATCCTAAGTTTCGAATGTGTTGATAGTCGTTAAATGACATAAATATTTTTGAAGCGAGCTCTCCTTTTGGAGAACCAAAGTAAATCTATCTTTAAATGAAATTTAACATTTATTATTTTGATAGTATAGCTTTGCATCATTTCTAACGCTTTCCAACATAACTGAAAAATGTTTCTTGACTTGTATGAGATGTAATTATTCTCTGTGTATGGTTATCTCGTATCTAGTAAATGCAGCTGTGTTACTATGGTAAGCTACAGTATTTTCTTTGCTGCGTAGAATAATATACTTGAAACACGTAGCATTTTCTATGTGTTTAAAACTTGGAAGGTCGCGCACAATCTGAGAAATTCGGAATATGTATATATTTTTGTGTCAATCCCTTGAGGGAAAAGAGTTCTCCGTCTGTATAGCATGTAGATTCGTAGCGTCTCTCGTCCCAATAATATGGTGACATTGACCACGTGGAAATGTTCTCTAAAAAAGGACAGTGTATCTATCAGATAGCTACCGATTTCCTTGCTAAGTATTTTCTATTTTTCAGATTTTATTTTTCTTTCGCGTATTATAATTTTGTTAATTAGGTTTTGTTAATTTTTATGCAATATTTTTTTATCAACGTATTGTTTGTTTAAAAAATTATGGGACTGGATCTAACAAAATCCAACAGGACTTTTTGTGGATAAATCCTAAATTGTTATTTTGGATCACGTAGCAATGATTTCTTTTTTAGGTAAATGTACAAAAACTGTCAGTTTATATTCATAAAAAACTTTTATCTACACAAATAAGTTTTATATAAAGTAGTTTATGCATTTTTAGTCAAAGGTTTAAACACTTCCGTACAACCAACTCTATTTCCCCGTGAAATTTAAATATTATTGAAATATTTAAATCTTTACTAGTGTGTTATAACATGTCCCAGGGATGAAAGTCTGGCGTCACAGTGGCCGATTGTCACCACTAAATATTAATAGTTTTTTTTGTGCTTTATTTAATAACAGAATTTCTAAGGATTAATAAAGCGAAGTTTATTATTAAAACTTAGCGGTGACAATGGAACCACTGTGGCGTAGTGCTTTCATCCCTGTATGTATTAAATTAAATAAATTAAAAATTACTATGATATATATGTTTATATGATTTATTTTATATACTTTTAGTTGAATATTTAAACAACGTTTTCAATCATCAAGAATATTACGTGAATTTCAAATATTTTTGCATTATTCAAATTTCCACAGGTGTGTTATTCAAGGTGGTAACACTTCTTGAAATTTCCAAGGAGTTTGGCACCATTATTTGGCACCAATATTGAGTAGAAAATTTTTATTTACAACTCAAAATGCAGAATTCGTAATCACTTGATTTAATCATACAATTTGTAACATTTATTTGCGATTAAATTAGAAGAAAATATATAATAAATAATGTAGTAAAACAATAAGTATCCTAGTTATTATATGCAATAAAGAGATAGGGATTTATTTTTCATTTTTATATAACTATTTTTTTTTCTTTTTTTAGTTATATTACATTATATGAAGATTTATTCATAAATATCCAGTTTCACATGTTAACGTAATTGAAAATTCCTCTTTTTTTTCACTTTTCTACGTTAGTTAAATATTAAATCAACATTTTAAAATAGTTACTAATACATTACTTATGAGTACATAATTACCAGAACCATAGCACATAACTTAACAATAACTTAAAACTTTTCCGAGTAATAGAAAATGATCAATTGGGACGTATCTCAAAAACTAACACAAACATTCCCAAAACCCGAAATTACGTATATAGGTTCTCAATTAAGTGCAGTATCATTTTCTAAGAAGTAGATTCCAAGTGGATGGTTACCAATACTTTTGCACATAAAATTGGTGTCTGTACCTTAAAAAACATTTCCAAGTAGTTAGAAAATGATTAATTAGAACGTGTCCCCAAACTTAGCACAAATATTCCCAAAATACAAAATTACGTATATAAGTTTTCAATAAGGCTTATTTTTATTTTCAAACAAATAGAAAAATGATTATTTTGTCATATGTTGCGGAATAAAAGTAAAATATATAGATCCTTTCTCCAAAACTAAAAAAAAAAACTTTGATTTTCTAGTTTCTCCAAATATTTTGGGATATTTGGAGTTCTCAGAAATGAAATCTGACTTGTTTCTTAAAGAAATGTATTTAAAAATGCATTCAATGATTTATCCTCTTCCTTTCAATAAGAAAATTGCCTGCATTTTTCATAAATAGCTAGCTTTGGAAAGGTGTAAGATACGTAACGACATTCGACGTGACTCTAAGGTTAACGACCTTAGCAAATACTAAACAAATATTACAAAAGGTTTGCATCATATACAGTTATCAAAAACATGAAATATCTTATCATTATATAACACAATTGTATAAATTCAAGTACAGTAAAACTTCCATAAAGGATATTACCGAATTGGACATAAAATCCATAACGAACACTACGCTTCTACTTAGCGAATTTTTTTTCAATCTCCAACATAAATACTGTATTTTTCCCCTCTAAATAGCGGACACCTCGAATAACGGACAAATTCAGCGCTCCCGAGGTTCGAGATCTTCCTTTGACATCCCCCTTATTTTGAATGACAATCTATATATATATTTCTCTTACGTAGCGCGGAAAAAAGACTGAATTTCTATATTATCGCTTGGCAACAACCGTAGTTTCCAGGTCCAATATGGCGGCCATTGTGAGAGCAGTGAAACTAACACTAGCAATTTTTAAAAATAAAATAACATGTACGTAATTCAAAGCATTTGAGATGATTCCTCATTTTAATTATAAGAAATATCGCTAATTCCAAATGAATTCTCAACTCTTATTTAGAATTTATTTACGAATTTCACTCACACTAAAGTCGGAGAGAATGCCATCTGTTGCTGTCTTGCCACTGCTGCCATCTGTTGCTGTCTTGGTGAAATAAAACATAATTTCAAAAATCTAATCAATTAGAACAGTAATATGTCGAACGAAATTTAAGCAATGATTGGTGATATATATAAACTATCTTCCTATCACGTAGTGTTTTTTTAATGAATTTAAGCCGTGCTGTACAATATTATAGGAGCAATGAGTTTTAAACTAATTGTTTTTCCAAGATCCTTTTTTCATACTAATTAAATGATTTATGCCCATTGGTAGCACCAATATAAATGCATTTTTAACTGTGTTTTCAACAAAGTTTTCAATTAATTTTTTTACAATAAAAAAACTGTCAATTTCATATGTTAAAATGGTTTATGGTTGTACTCATTCCAGCTAGAATTGTTTGGGACCGCGTAGTGGTCTAAATGTGAATTGGTTCGTTTTTCAGTGGGGTTGGCGAGCGTTAGAGAGTAGGGGGCTGAGCCCCTAGTAGTAATAGTAGTAACCCTAGTAGTAGTAACCCTAGTAGTAGTGGTAGTAGTAGGGGGCTGAGCCCCCTAGTTTTAAATATTTATATAGCAAAGAAATGTATGCTATATGTTTTTAAGAAGAAAACAAAAGTTGCAGCTCTTTAAAATCAGTTAAAATGTTGCTCTAAATGTATTTATAAAAAAGGGTAATTTTGAATGAAATATTATCTTGTAACAATTTATGATTGTCGATTCCATATTTATAAGTTGAGATTCAAGTTAAAATTCGTCATGAATCATAAATATCAATTACGATTAAATACAAATAATCCTGAAGTTTTTAATATGCTGAAAAGCGTTCAAAGACATAAATCCTTTTGAATTGAGCTTTCGTTTTTGTCGAGAACGAAAGTGTAGCTATCTTTAAATAAAATTTAATATTTATGATTTCGAAAGTCACGAAAATTCTGTTTTTTCTCTTGAGTATTAAAAGATTTATTTTCCCATCGAAGAAAAACTCAAATCATTTGCCATTTGCAATATTTTGAAGACCACTTAAGCCTGTTTGAAGGAATTTTAAAATTCTTCTCATGATTTTCGATAATGTTGCAGACTTTCTCAAATTCTCGAAGAAAAATAAATAATCCCTCTTCCATTCTGCCGAGCGATTTTGCTTATTATCATATGAAAGTTAATTATTTTTATATGTAAATTCAAGTGAAATTGTTAAAAATCAAATATTTCGTGTTTGCATCATGCGGTATTATTACAATGTAACGTGCACAAGTCTATGATATTTATAAACCAAAGTTAATTTTTCAAAGTAAAAGAAAAATTTAAACTCACTATCTCTCGATAATATAAAATTCAATTTGCCTAGACAGTTATCACTAATTAGAAGCATGCCTCAAAAAGTTAAAATGACGTATATTTAGAAGGATAATTGTTATAGTAATCCCAAGACTCAAACATTTTAAAACGATTGAGTTAAATTATTGAAATATCGAAATGATTCGTGTGAAGAAAATGACATCATGTTCAAAAGAAAAGTTGTATTTTCATCAAAATCAAACATTTTACAATGAATGTGTCAATATGACGTTATATTCAATAATCATTATTGCCGTTCACTGATCATTATTTGTGCACGTAAAGAGAATCCTAACCTTACAATTTTTTTAAATAACTTTGGCATGCACGAGATAAAATATTTCAGAAAATTGTGACATGTCTACGTAAAAATAATATATATTTAATTCTGTAAATAAATTTCACATTTCTTTTATAACAAAGATGTAAATTGTATATTTTCGAAAAGCTTTCGCAAGTGGAAATGATACTGTAGTCAATAGAAACTGTTTATAATAATAATTCTTCTTCTTCTTCTTCTTCTTATTATTATTATTATTATTCTTATTATTAATGAAAAACATTACTATGGTTTCGTCTGAGAGATGTAATTTTCTTTGAATTTGCACAGATATTAATGTTGTCGCTTTCTGTGACAGTGTATGTAAGGACACAGTCCTTCTCTTATCTCGGAGCAATATTTTTCTATCACCAAAATTTTATGAACTTCCCTCTGTATATATTTCCCATTTTGTTATTCGCAGAAAAAAGTATGTCTCACCTCTTAATCCCAAAATGTAATGTATAATTACCTACTAATATGAGATTCTCTTTATTTATATAATACGCAAGTTAGTTGACGATTCCGGGTCTTACACATCCTAGAGGAAAAGGAAACGTATAGCGGCCATGGTAGATGTAAGTATTCCGATGCCGTAGGTATTCAGATTGTTCAACGTATGGAAATATACACATAATCTGCTTTGCTTCACATATATTCCTCATTATTTTCTCTAAAACCTTCAAAAACTATCCAAATATAATGTTTTAAGTTCTAAATTAAAAATAGCGGATAAACAACTATTATAAACAACGGATTATTATAAACAACGGATTAGAAGATATAAACAAACAAATACTGTTGCCACTCAGCACCACAAATCCAAATCTAGAAACAAAGGAATGACTCTTGAAACATTTCTTAAAAAAAAAATACCGGTTAACATCCGATTCTGCTCTTAAAATATTTGCGAAAACACTGGCGATTCACTCGTTCGAATACGCCATCTGGTGGGAAAAAGATAGAACTTCTCGCTTCAGGAAAGTTCCGTGAAAGCCCATTGCATTCCATGTACTTTTAATTTGTTCATAATGATTATTTTTTGCGCAATTTCAGACTTCATGTGATGTTAGTGTTCTGTATTTATATGACAAGGTAAAAATTAACCGAATTTGAATATCTAAGACTTTCAAACGTGTTTTTAATAAATAATTATTTCCATTGCACATTAGCATTAGTTAAAGGGACAATTTTCCTGTACCGACAGCTGTGATTAGCGCCCTCTTTAGACCTTTATAAGTCCCAATATAACCTCGTGCAAGTCCATTAAGTTACAAGTTTTTTTAATTTGTTCATGATGATTATTACATACCCATCATACGTAGTATAGGGTAAATCTTGTAGTCGTTAAAAAAAAATAAATGACGGATTTACACGTTTCAGACACTGAAGATTCCAAAAAACATATTTTTAGGGGAAAAAATTGCCGTCCGTCTGCCTGTGTGTGTGTCTGTAAACGCTCTATCTCTCGAACAAATTGAGATAGAGACTTGAAATTTGGTATGTACTTAGTATGTAATAATGAGAAGAAGCTTATTGAATTTCAGTAACCTCGATTATCCGGAACTATTTCTGTCGGACTCTCGAAATATTCGTTCTGATAAAAGGTATATAAAAATTTTCGAAATTGTTTATTTTAAGTAGTGAATATAACAAACAAAAAAAGCATTAATTTTGCATAAATAATTAAGTTTTTATCGGGTAATTAGTTGCCGTGATATTTGTAATCATATATTCCACACTCTTCGATTTTTCATGACCCTGTATTTCATTCAAATTTCAATTCAAAGATATATTTTAATTGGAAATGAGACGTTTAATCTGACGCACTAAACTGTTAGTCAATATGATTGTCATTTATTGGAGTTATAAGGATGTTTCTTTTACGCAATTCAGTAATAAAACATTTAAAGTTTATGACATCATCAAGCCAGGATTTTGTTCGAATTGCAATGCATTTTATAAATAGTTTACACATGTTTTATTTTCATATTTTATATTATACATATTCCTGATGGGTAAATATTATGGTGGCCCCCAATGACTAGTTTTTTTTTTTTTCACAATTTGAGATTTCATGTGACAGCCGTGTTCTGTGTTTATATCACAAGGTAAAAATGGTTTATGGATTTGATATTAAATGCATTTACAATAAATAATGATTTAAATGGCATTTTAGCATTAGTTAAATGGACAATTTTCGTGGGAACATGTGTCTTACACTCACGCATCGATGTTTAGCGTTTTTTTTATTGGCGCGCTTTTCAAAATTTCAACACCAATTACTTAATACAAGCATAATAGCCAGGCTACCATTAGAAGAAAAAAAAATGGCGACTTTTTCCTTTTTATAACAGATTAAAAAAGTAGGTGATAGAGTGTAAGACATCATAGCCCTTTCCTATTTTGTGAATTATTTAAAGTTGTTAAACAAATGCAACAGGTTTTTTGCTTTATTTTTTTATTTGCTTTATTTTTAACCTATGCATATTTTTTATGGCTTATTTACCAACACACATATCTGCCAAAGAAAATACAACAAATTTCTAAAAAAAAAAAAAAAAGTTTATTAAGCTACCTTCAAAAACAGTCTTGATTCAAAGTAACACTTTTTTTCAAATTTTAGAAATGAAATATATCATTAATAGAGAATAATTAAATGAAAATTTAAAAACAAATATACTTTCATTAAAATTCACAAAAAGCCAACTTGTATTATAAACCACAAATGTTTGCGTCGCTCACGAGGCTAACGGAAAAGAAAGGCTTCCGCGGTACTTTACGCTTATCTTTTTTTACAGACCGGCGGAATCACGTGATGCTCGAATCCACCAATGTAGGTGTACGAAAAGAGCATCACGTCACTCTCGCGGTCTGTAAAAAAAGTTATGCAGAATGCACCGCGGTAGCCTGTATTTTTCGTTAGCCTCGGTCGCTCAATGCTGACGTCATAATGCTGCCGGCAACAATGTGGTGAAAATGTATCAATGTTCAACAATGCAGCTATTTTTTCAATTAAACAATCATAACGATATTGCTATGGGGAAAGTGCATGTTTTGGGGCGACGTTCAAACCCGTAGGGATAGAATTTTTTTAAATAATGTCTAATTCATCTATTGCCCTCAGAAATACATATATATTCCAAAATTTCAAAGCTCTACGTCAACTGGAAGTGGGTGAAAAATGTGTCACAAGATTTGACTGCCACATACATACATAAATGTAAATTAAAAGAAAGTATGTAAAAAAATCTGGATTTTTCTATTACTAAAATTAAACATTCTAAAATTATGACACAGTCTGCACTTTAAGCAAAAATTTACGTTTAAATTACAGTTAAAGTGTAGGAATTACCATATTTTCTCTGGAGGTTGACTCTGGCAAACACAGTTTTGGGGGCGATTTTGGTAACTTGCCACTATTGAAATGATCGCAATGCAAGATGACAGTAAGATAACATTACAGAAATCCCATATTGATCTTTAATTAAAACGCACACAATATTTCAATTTATATCATCAGTTTAAATGAAATAATATATCGATAATCTGACCTTAACGTTCTAAACTTAAAATCACACTTTTCCGTCATTTTTGACGAGGACATATGCTAGTCTCTAAATATATTAGAACACAAATATTTCTTATTTTAAAATCAAATTCCATTAAAAGATAGTTTAATTTCGTTGCTATATTCCTTTGACTTTCCATAATATAGTATATATATACTTTTAATATTTTATTTTATTGTTATATTTTTTTTTATAAATGTTGAGATGAAAATTTTTTTTACGTTAGTTAAATATTAAAGCGACGTTTCAAAATTGTAACTACATTAATTTTGAGTGTTTAGTTACCAAAACCTTAGCACATTAAAATGCCGCATTAAAATGTTTCCAAGTAATTAAAAAATGTTTAATCAGCATGTGTCCCCAAAATTAGCACAAATCCGAAATATATGTTCTTTTATCTGTGCCACCTCTTAAAAAAACACGTCAGTCTCATGGTAACGATAAATGATACAAAGATAGTTTCTGCAAATATAACAATTTCTCTCAAATGATGACCATATAAGAAAAAGTTCTGGAAGATCACTTTTTAGTAATGAAACACCTAGAGATCCTTATATGCATCAACCTTCCCCTGAAGTTAAGCCAAGAAATAGCAATTTCCGATTTGAGAGAACTCCGATGCAGATGACATATATTTCCAAACCACTGATTTATGTAAGTAAAATCCCAAATGACACAAAAAGTTTCCCTCACCCAAATGAATGCGAGATTATTGTTTTCAATAAACAAGAAAGAACATATGCTGAAGATGTAGATTATTGCATAAAAGGGCTTCAAGTTTAGAGGATGTATTCTTCTTAAAAGATGAAGCACTATTTACAAAAAAAAACTTGCTGGTGTCGCACGCATAGCATGCTGATATACTGTGGTTATTAACCCTGAAAAGGAGACTCACATCTCAGTTACAACCATCATCATATATGCTACACATCTGGAGTACCGTAATATGCATCTTGAAAATTCTTTAAAGTGCCACCTCGTATCAACGGTGAACGTATACTCACTCAAAGCACTATATGTCTTGTGAACAAGCTAAAAGGTATCAGAATGTAAAATTTGTAATTTCACCTAAGAATGTTAACTAATGGTCATTGGATTTCACTACAAGATATGAAAAAACTTAAAAGCAAACTTTAAAATATTCCTTACGCATTTCTTTCCGTTCAGTTCTTTTTAAATATTTTATTAGTATAAGTAGACCTATTAAACCCAAAACTTTTCATTTATTTCAGAAACAGGAAACATTACCCATCGTTATAAACTCTCAAATTCACTCACATGATAGAAAATCTGATAAGGAGTCGTGCGATTCAATTCAAGAGTTTATAATTTTGAGAACAAATTTCTTGTTTGTGAAATAAAACAGATTTGTGACAAGTAAGGCGACTAACACTCATAACATTTTAAAACAAGGATGAAAAATCCAGCATTAGGCGTAGATTGTGACACCCTTTCCAACACTAACAGAATATTATTAAAAAGTTCATCTTTTATAGAATAAAATCGATTACAGTTCGTCATGTAACCCAAATCTTTTGCGCATCTCTGTAAATATAAATAAATGCTGCGCACCCCTTAAACTATCGAACACATTTTGTAGTGTATCTCAGTGAACCTTTTTAATGTCATTATATTTGAAGTATCATAACATCATTAAATGCATCTGTAACGATATTTCCCCATAGATCATAATGTAATAGAAATATTTTGTAAGTACCTGTAAACAAACTAAAAATGCTACTTATTTTATAGTCCTGAGAAAGCATTTTATAGTTTATCTAACTCGTTCCTATCAATTTTATTATGTTTCAAATATTGTAACAACTTTAAAAGTCATTCGAATCGATTTTTTTCATATAGCCTATAATGTACGGAATACTTTTTGTGTCCTGTAACCGAACTATAAATGATACACACATCATTTTCAACACCGAACAGTCTATAGTAAACATCAACAACTTAATAGCAATCCGAGTACATTTAGAAGAATTATAGCACAGACTTATCGACTGCAGATGACAGACATAGAAACCAAATTCATAAAAACTCCCAACTGTTTCGTAAAGTGTTAAAAAGGATTGGATGAAAAGGATTGCGCGAGGAACATTTCAGTTTAGAGTATTTTTTCCTATAAAAGATTTTTTCATCCTTATAATTTTATTTTATTCAAGAAAATACGTTTTATGCCTAGCAAATTATTTAGCGTATTCGAGTACATAGTTTATGTAGCTGTAAAATACAAAATGAAAAAAATTAAATTATACAATCTCTGTCCCTTTATGCCCCAGTTATTTTAATTTATAGAAAAAAGTGTCTACTGTGTCTACTGAAATTTATCGTAAGAATGTATGTGTGTTATAATTTTTTTTAAGTATCTAAGAACGATATAAATATGTAACATGGATGTAAGTATGAAATATGTTTCCTTATAAACATATAAGTACTTGAATTATGTGTAAATTTTGGGAAATATTTTTTTGTAATTAAGACAAGAATATATGGAAGGAAATAAAGAATGTGTGTAACTAAGATGACAATGAACAGTATACACTGTAAAAAATTTTGGTCAACAATTACGGTACATATACTGGCAACTTTGTGACCGGTATACATACCGTAATTTAACTGGTCGGTATATGTACCGTAAAATATTTAAAGTATATGTACGGGCTGCACTCCCCCCTCTCCTCAGGCCTGCACGCATTACGTAACAAGAGCAAGAGCATCACTTTAGTGGTTGTCGTACACCGAGGCGGGGCTACTAGCATTTTCCTTACTGAAAAATAATTATTTTACGGTATAAATAGCGATTTTTTACTGAAAAACGATCATTTTACGGTGTAAATACCGTTTATAATCGAAATGGCACATATACGGTTTTTTTAAGCTTAATATACCTTAGAAGTACGATACTCATACTTCAAAGTATGAAAACGGTACGAGTACCGTTAATTTACGGTACGTCTACTGAAAGTTTACGAAATTTTTTTACAGTGTAGACAGTATTCAGTGTGAAGGAAAATTTAAAATTAAAAGTATTAAATTATCTTAACCTCTCTATGTGAAATTAAAGTCTGCGAAAAAGAGAGTTTTTTGTACGTGTTTGCACTGTTCTTTAACTCTACACATAGCACAAGCTTCCATTCGTGCTTCATTGTAAGGATATGCGCATGGCTGATGTTCTTCTTTCTCGTGCTGTCACTTAATTCCTCTATCACAATTTAAACATGATAATAGAAGTGATTAATTGCTAAAGATATGTTTTTAAAACTATAAATTTTGATAATTTTGATTAGCTCAAATAATGATGGTAGTAAATCCTCTAAGTGAAATTCCTTTCCGCAAGTTTCATATGTGAGTGAATATAATTCATTTATAATGACACTCTTTTAAAACTGTAGTTTTTAATGAGTTTTATTAGTTTCAAACAAGTGGTGTTATTACGGGTAATTTTGTTTGTAATTGGACGGAAATTATTGTAATACTTAGTGATGATTTATATTCACATTAAAAATAACTCAAAACAAAACTAGTTTTAAAACGACGATTTTAATTGTGTAATGTAAATATAAAAATACGTCGAATTTAATTTATTTTAAAAAAAAATCTTTTTCTTCATAGGACGTCGCATTATATTAAATGTTCAAAAGTAATATATTGATAGTAAAAAATAAATAATTTTTGCTGAGATATTGCAACAGAAAAGAAAAAGAAAACATTTTTATGTTACTGCATATATTACTTTACATTACTGTAACAAAGAAATATTTATTATTGAGTCACGTAGCAATAGCTCAAAAAAATCATGCATGGCAATTATTTAAACTATCTGGGATTCCTAAATAGTATTCAATATAATCAAATTTTAATTAAAAGCACCAACTTGTGCAAGACCTGTTTAAATATAAGTAATCATACTTACATAGAAATAACATTGTCGATAAATATAGATGTGATTTTACATTACATATTTTGTTATATATATATATATTATAGATTTCAAACTGGTACATAAATGTGCATGCAATGCATAAATCGAGTATATTTTGTCCGAACACTTTTAATAATAAAAGTCATGCACTTCAAATTTAAGATTAAATTAAATCCATGAGTGATTATATGCGTCTTGCTTTATTTATATTTTGTATGTCTCAATAATTTATCACGGACTCATTCATAAAACAGAGTTACATAAACATGAAATATATAACTGAAAGAAAACTGGTTGTGTTTTTCAAAATTCACAATTATACAGTATGCCCACTAAAGTCCCTTGCCACCCTTTTAACTTTGGAACGGCTGCTGGTATATTCATAAAAATAGTGTCTAGGTATAGTAAAGTAGCCATGCGTTGCTCAATAAAATCGCTTACGGCGCCACCTGGTGGAAAACTGCGGAATTAGCATTCCTATCTCGTAAACGGAGAGCGTTAGAGAAAAAAAGTGATTTACAAAGTTGTAGAGCATCATCGATTTAGTACGAAAAGATACCTTGTAGCTATTAATGCTAAGAGCACGATGAAAACGCGCATTTGTTTTTTCGTGATTTCCTACAGTATGACGTGACAAAATGATCTTACAAAGAAAAAAAATGACTAGTTATAACAATATTACCTTTATTGAAATGTTCGAACTTCTCATTGTCAGCTGCGATGCACATTTGGGTAATTGTTTGAATTTCACGTTGCACACGTTGCAGCATAGAGGATGACATGTTGGCACAAGCGCCCGTAATGCGTCGTTTAAGGCCCTGCAATGTTTGTGGAAGGGTTGCATACACCTGCCGTTTCATAACTGGTTGTTTCTTTCTTTCGAAGATCATTTTATTACGTCATAGTGTAGGAAATCACGAAAAAACAAATACGCGTTTTAACCGTTCTATTCTTTGCATTAATGTCCACAAGGTATTTTTTGTACTAAATCGATGATGCTATACAACTTTGTAAATCACTTTATTTCCCTATCTCTTTCCGTTTTCGAGATAGAAATGCTAACTCCGCAGTTTTCCACCAGGTAGTATCGTAGACGGTTTCATTCAGTAACGCATGCCTACTTTACTATACTTAGACACCACTTTTATGAATGTAGAAACAGTCGATCCGAAGTTAAAAGGGTGGCAAGGGACTTTAGTGGGCATATTGTATATTCAGATCTCTTATACATCGAGACAATAAAACAAATCTATTAATTTTCTTTATTTTATACAGTATCACTTTTTACAAATGTATAACACTTAAGTTTTGCACTTTTAAAAGCATCTCTAAAAAGTTTTACTATGAAAATTAAGTATATGAATAACTTTTTTATGTTACAATGAAAAGTCAAAAAGGAACTTTCTTTAGAGTTGGTGGTTTTTAAATTTTGATCTTTTTCGTACGTGCCTCTTGGGAACATCTATCCCTTTCCATGAGTTAAAACACATCAATTTTATGTCTCTAGTTTCCTTTACTGGAAACCAAGACACTTTATAGCTGGCAGAAAATGCGAAAGCTCTCTACAGAATGATAGTTCTGCAATACACTAAATTATACTTCTTTAGGTATGAGCTATTTTTTTAATGAAATCTTCCTGAATTATTTAATAAGTTATTATTTTTTGATATTACAATATTTATTTTGAGTTTATTTTTACGAAGTACTTTTCAAATAACGTGTCTTGAAAAATAAACGGTAAGTTTTACTCATGGAAGAGGATGAAAAAAATATAAGAAAAAATATTTTTTTTAAATGGAAATTACTTTTTTCAAAGAAATGCTAGAATATCACGACGGAACTAAAACTTCCAATAAAAAATTAACGAAAGAAAATAACAATGAAAATGAATATGTTCGTAATATTTAAAAACATATCTCTCAGTAAAATACCAAAGAATAAGGTAGAAATGTAGAAAATTTAAGAGGTCAGCCACCTCTGAAATGTCGAACGTTTGCGAAAGTTTTCTTAGTTTATTATCTTAAAAAGCATTACAACCATTTGTAAAGAATTTTAAAGAAATAGTTAACCCGTCCTACTTTTATGAGTTTTAACTTTTAGAAATTATATACATTTACATTTTATTAATTTTTAAGCCATAAATAAACACTTACTGTTAAAATATGCGATGCACATGCGATAACACTCAGCTAATTTAATGTTATTATTTAGACAAATATTGTGTAATTAATATAACCTACACTGTAAAAAATGACCAATGTTTCTTATTTTATGAAAATATGCTATAACCACGAACGAAAATATAATATAATCTTCTGAGTTATTCGAAATTTCAAATAGCATGTTACATTGTGTTTTGAATCCCCAGAAACGAATACATTTTCAAAATTTAAAGAATTATTTATAAAAACTAATTATTTTTAGCTGCCCGAATTTTTCAGAAACGTTTCCAAAGGGTTTTTATAGTGTATTAATTAGTGTCCTCAGGCTGGAATACCTGTTTTTCGAATGTTATCCATTCTCAAGTACACGTTTTCAGCCACATAAGTTAATTTATACATGAAAGAGTAAAGAAATAATCTTAATTTTAATGTTACTGTTAACGCTGTTAATTTTGGATGTCTGTCTGTTAAACATTTTTTTAAGCACGAAAATGTTTACTTCAGAATTGATAGCATTCGAAAAACAGGTATTCCAGGCTGAGGACACTAATTTATACACTATAAAATCCCTTCGGAAACGTTTCTGAAAAATTCGGGCAGCTAAAAATAATTTGTTTTTATAAATTATTCTTTAAATTTAGAAAATGTATTCGTTTCTGGGGATTCAAAAGACAATGTAACATGCTATTTGAAATTTCGGATAACTCAGAAGATTATATTATATTTTCGTTCGTGGTTATAGCATATTTTCATAAAATAAGAAACATTGGTCATTTTTTTACAGTGTACTCTATCATCATAAATCTTCTATTATTTGAATAAAAATAAATATTATATTAAAATCGAAAATTTGATAACATTTTAAGACATAAGCTATATATTTTGTAAAAGAACGAAGGATTTGCAACCGTGTTTTGGGGAAAATCGCATCCTATTTGAGCCGTTTAAAGTCAGAGTGGTGTAGGTTATTTATTTTGAAAAAATTAGTTCAGCGTGAAATATATACTGAAAGAAAATCTAATAGTTTTATTTTTCAAAATTCCAAATTAATTACTCGGATCATTTACAAATAGAGATAATAAAAGATAGCTGTACATTTTCTTTATTTTATACAGTACCACTTTTTAAAAATGTATAACACTTACGTTTTGAACTTTTAAAAGCATCTCTAAAAAGTTTTAGTATGAAAATTAAATATATAAATATCTATTTCGTGTTACAAAGAAAAGTTGAAAAGAAACTTTCGTTAGACTTTGTGGTTTTTAAATTTTTATCTTTTTCGTACGTGCCTCTTGAGAACATTTCCCCCTTTCCATGAGTTAAAATACATCAATTTTTTGTCTTTAGTTTCCTTCAGTGGAATCCAAGACACTTTAAAGCTGGCATAAACTGTGAAAGCTCCCTACAGAATGATATTTCTACTACGCACCCAATCATATTTTTAGGTGTGATCTATTATTTGAATGAAAACTTCCTGAATTTTTTAGTAAGTTAATATTTCTTGAAGTACAATATTTATATTGAGTTTATTTTTAAGAAGTACTTTTCAAATAACGTGTGTTTAAAAAAAGATAGGTAAGTTTTACTTATTGAAGAGGATGCATAAAGGATAAGAAAATATATTTTTTAAAAGGAAAAAATACTTATTTCAAGGAATTGCTAGAATATCATGACGGAACCAAAACTTTCAATAATTAAAGAACGAAAGGAAATAACAATGAAAATGAATATACTCGTATGCTTTAAGAACATATTGTTCAATAAAATACAAAAGCATCAAGGTCGAAATGTAGTATATTTAATATCTCTACAGTTATTTGTAAAATGTCAAACGTTTGCAAGTTTTCTTAGCTTATTACCTTCAAAAAGTATTACAACCATTTGTAAAGAATTTTAATGAATTACTTAAACAGTTCTACTCTTTTGGGCTTTAACTGTGAGAGATTATTATATACATTTATATTTTATTAATTAATTTTTAAATCATAAATAAACACATATTAATACAATAAGCGATGAACATATGATAACAGTAAAATAATTTGGCTAAATGTATGTTATTATTTAAGGTAAAGCCAGGAGAGATGGCGCGGTCGGAGAGATTACGTACATAGAGGTTCGGGGGGAAGGAGTAGAGTGAAAGGGCAGCGTCTCCAGGTAGTTGTACAACAACAGTAGTGGAGTGTCTACTTGAAAGTGCACGTTGATTGTTTTGAACGTCTAAGATAAAGTATTGCTATTTTGTTTTGTTTTCCCAAAGTAAGTGATTGAATTTTCATAGCTATTCCTCAGAATTTCTATACAATGTCAATAGTACAAAATATTTTAAACTAAAACGATTTCTCTTAAGCTACTAATCTAGACTAACAATGTGAACATCAACGGTTCGTTTTAGTAGCGGCCATGTTTAAATAAAATGCCGAGCAATCTCTCCTACTGAAATTGGAGAGTTTGCGCATCTACTACTTAGGAAAGATGGCGCATTGTTCCCATTAGTTTCCATGCTAGGAGAGATTACGCAGCTTATTGGTAAATTTGCATAAAAAATTAAAAATGAAAATGGACTAATTTTAAGTTAAACGTGTTATTAAGTTACATAATTTTATTTTGTAATCTTATCTGGACTTCCTTTTTCTGATTCTTTATTTTCTTTTCCTTTAATTAAAATTTTTTAATCGTTTTTAAAATTATTTCCTTTTTCTGATTCTTTAAGCATTAGGTTGAAATATTCACTCCCAATACAATAAAATTTCTTCACAAAAACCTTAGAGCAATGTCATTTAAGTGTAATTATTATTGTTAACAATTGTAGTTATTATTAGTAACAATCTATCCTATCCATGTGCGCAATCGCACCAATTTTGTAAGGAGAGATTGCGCAAAATAACTTTATTGGTTTTATTACAACTGTTCTATTAAATTGCAACATAACATCAAAATAGCAATGGAAAAGCATAAAAAACAAATGAAGTGAAAATTATTCATGCATAGTTTAGCAAAAAATTAATATTTAGATTTTTTATTGCTATTCTTTTGAATTGTGCGCAGACTCTCCTAGATTTACCTTAGACAAATATTGTGTAATTAATGCAACCTACTATCAACATACATCTTTTATTATTTCAATAAAAAAATAAATATTGCATTAAAATCGAAACTTTTAAAACATTTTAAGACATAAGCCTGTATATTTTGTAAAGGGTCGAGAGTATTTGTAACAGTATTCTGGAGAATATCGCATTTTATTTGAGCCGTTTGAAGTCAGAGTGGCGCAGTTAATTTATTTTGAACAATTGAGTTAAGCGCGAATATATATACTAAAAGAAAAACTTGGTTGCGTTTTTCAAAATTCCCAATTAAATACTCGGATCTTTTATAAAACGAGAAAATAAAAGAAATCTCCACATTTTGTTCATTTTATACAGTAGCACTTTTTAAAAATGTATAACACTTAAGTTTTACGCTTGTAAAAGCATCTCTAAAAAGTTTTACAATGAAAATTAAATATATAAATACCTATTTTATGTTACAAAAAAAGTTGAAAAGAAACTTTCTTTAGACTTTGTGGTTTTTAAATTTTTGATCTTTTTCGTACGTGCCTCTTGGGAACATATTTCTCTTCCCATGAGTTAAAATACATCAATTTTATGTTTCTAGTTTCCTTTCACTATAAACCAAGACACTTTATAGCTGGCATAAAATGTGAATGCTCTCTACAGAATGATATTTCTACACACACCAACATTTTTTTTTAGGTATGAGCTATTATTTGAATGAAAACTCCCTGAATTCTTTAGTAAATTATTATTTCTTGACAGTACAATATTTATATTGGGTTTATTTTTACGAAGTACTTTCCAAATAACGTGTCTGAAAAAAGACACGGTAAGTTCTACTCATTGAATAGAATAAAAAAAATAATATATATAAGAAAAAATACTTTTTAAACGGGAAATTACTTCTTTCAATGAAATGCTAGAATATCATGACGGAACTAAAACTTTCAATAAATAAAGAACGAAAGGAAATAACACGGAAAATGAATATGTTCGTAAGCTTTAAGGACATATTTCTCAGTAAAATAGAAAAGAATAAAGTCAAAATGTTGGACATTTGAGAGGTCAGAAACCTCTGAAATGTGAAACGTTTGCGAAAGTTTTCATAGCTTATTATCTTGAAAAGCATTGCAACCATTTGTAAAGAATTTTAAAGAAAAACTTAAACAGCACCACTCTATTGAGTTTTAACTTTATGAAATTATATACATTTATATTTTATTAATTTTTAAATAATATATAAACACATACTGTTATAAAATGCGATGGACATGCGATAACACTAAAATAATTCAGCTAATTTCATGTTATGTTTTAGACAGATAGTATGTAATTAAAACAACTTACTATTGACGTAACTCTTATATTCTTTCAATAAAAAAAAATAAATATTATCTTAAAATAGAAAAATTGAAAACGTTTTAAGACATAAGCCTGCATATTTTATAAGGGGTAGAAGGATTTGTAACTGCGTTTTGGAGAAAATCTTATTTTATTTGTGTCGTTTAAAGGCAGAGTTGTAGAGGAAAATCCAGCATTATGGAATCCTACTTACAGTTTGGGCAATACAACATCCCGATATTATTTAAAACCCGACAACCGAATACAATTACAAACTTCAACTATCTGCAAAATGTTTTTATTGACAAATAAATTTATAAAATTTCAGCACTTGCAAACAAATAATGATGATAATAAATTTGAGCGTAGTGGGAGATAGTCGGGAAATATAGAATAGGGATTAAAAATGAAGAAAACGAACAAAAGTTGGAACAAGTTGAAAATTGTACGTCAAACGTAACAAATGAGGTGCGTTCGTACTATAGCTAGTTATATAAATATTGAGATCTTGATAACTTTTTATTCTGTGAAATGAATTACATCGTCTGCAGATTAATTTCTGTAATAAAATAAGTATCTCGGTCGCTTGACGATTAAACATCGGAAGCTCCTATAACAAGAAAGCACCGATTTTTTTTCAATTCAAATTTCTTAATAAATATTTTTATTAATATCTTCTAAAGTTTTGATTCGATTTTCATAAAATTCGAAATGGCTCGACAAAATTCTGCAAAGATAACATATCTTAAATTTCCAAGCATTCGGTTGGGTAGTTTTTGCGTTGTTATATGCGGACGGACTGACAGACAGACGGACGGACCTGACGACGACAATAGGTGCTACGTATTTATATAATTACGAACGCACCTAAAAAAAGAGATGGTATCAAGAGAGCATGATCAAAATATAGTGTCTTGGTAATCAGCCAATATACTTCATTTCATACTTCATATTTGCACAAATCACAAATATAAGGATCTGTCTTTGTGCCACCAGTATCATGGAGTGTTATAAGATATTGGTATTTATATAAACCGACACTACCGGTTTCTGTAAAAATACTGTACATTTAGTGGTGTAAATCGCGAGCTAAAAAACGAGTATTACTTCATAAACTATTATATATCGGGTGTACATTACGCGTAATTTTAATGTAAAAATATTACTTATAATACTGAATAAAAGGTTTTGAAAAATTATCTGCTGAAGACGAAAAACAAATATTTATTCACACAACGCGTTCTGACGCCGACCGACAAACAACACGTTCTGGGGGGGGGGGCATTCTGGAGGCGTTCTTAAGTAGTTCATGATATTGCCGCTCGGTGGAAGCCCTTCCGAAACCTTGGTATTCCATATTACCCGACTATTCCATAATACTCTAAGTCCTCTATAAGTAATTTATATTAAACAATTGAGTTAAATGAAATGCACTGTTAAAAATATGCAGCAAATGCCCCAGTCATTGAAGCGTTTTTGTAAATAACGGTTACTTGATCAAATTATGAAGCGTTCTCATTAGTCGGAATCCTATATATTATTTTTGTTGTCAATATCCCTTTTTCTAAGCAAATAAAAAACGCAGAATGATAAACGAGATAACATATGAAAGGATTTTGAAGCGGCTTCTGACGTAGTACACTCACATTTCAAAACAACATGTAATTCGATTAAAAATTACAATTAATTAAAAGTTAAATCTGCATTGTTTTTATAAATGACTTTTATGTAAGGTTTTCCTCAAATCAGTGTTCCCACAAAAATAAAATATTGCAACAATGATTATATTAAAAAAAAAAGCCTCAATATAGTTAAAATGGGACATAGTTGCGGCACGGGTTTATTTTATATTTAAGATTAAAAAGAAAAAAATAAATTCAAATACTCAATTTATTTTTCTTTGTCCCGTGTTTTCTTTTCTTTCTTTCTTTTTTTTTTTTTTTTTTTGAAACAGAAGATGTCACCTTGTAATGCAGTTGAGAAGCAAGCAAATGATTTTTTTTTCTTGCTATTTTTGGTCACTCTTACTGTAAGTAGAATGGAATAAATGAGATGATTTTCTGGCTTGACTAATACTGTTTGCAGATATTTTTAGTCCATAATTTTATTTTTAAGTTTAAAATTGCAAAAAAAAAAAAAAAAAAGATATTGCTTAAAAATAATAGACTGTAGTGCGAAATCTGCGCGCCTGGTAGAGATAAATCACGGTTATGTAATCGTTTCCTGAAAAAACTGTTAAATGACTGGATAGTCTATTGCAGATTTTCAACAGTGTGTGGAGGGTATCTAAACATATCAATCTATAAATATTATACATCAGTATAAGTGATAGCTCCACAAAATTTCCCTGTAAATAGCAACCCAAGATATCTAGGAAAATCGCATTATATTTGTTAGATAAGCCGCACATTCAACATGAGTCCGTTTTTTTCTTCATTGTATCATAATGAATTTACGAGACAAATACATTTTAAATACAAACTAGTCATTTTAGTTGATTGAAACCATCATTGTATTGAGAAACCTATTCAACAATGGGATTTTTCTTTTATATTATACAGAATATTTTTCTTTCTTTTATATTAAAGCATCCAAAAACATCTTAATCTATTGTAAAATGATGTTTAGTACAGAAATTCAAAAAGAGATTACCATTTCAGTAAGACTATGTTTATATTATGATGGGTTGCGTCAATTTACAAGCGAAAAATATTTTAAAGGGTTTTCCATAGCATTTTTTATGTCAGATTTTCGCCGTAATTTGATTATTTTTCCATTACTTTTTATTATTTGTTTTACGATGCAGATGGTTTCCCATCTTTCAAGTGTATACACGTTTCATATACTATGATTAAGAGAGGTAAAAATTTATTGTTTTGTAAGCTGCCTTACATTTTCTTTCCTGAAGTTGTCATCTATCTATACTAATATTATAAAGCAGTAAAGATTGTTTTTTTTTTTGTTTGTTTGTTTGTAGGGGGTAATCTCTGGAACTACTGAAGCGATTTCAAAAGTGATGGTGACAAATTGATAGTGATAATCCCTGCTCCAACATAGGCTATATTTTATATCGGTGCCACTAACCCCAGGGGGTGCAGAAGCGAAAAACGTTCTAAAATTTCGATTTTTTTTTATACTGAAGGAACTAGAAACATGGAATTTGGCATAGTAGTTACTTATAAGATGTAAATGCTCTCTAAGAACAAATTCTAAAAAAATTCGAAATTTAAAAGGTGTGAGATGAGCGAAAAGCGTTCTAACAACATTCTAAATTACAATTTCTATGGAATATCTGGAACTACCGAACCCTTTTCAAAAGTGATGGTGGCAAATTTTTGATGACAATCCCTGCTCCAAAATACGCTATATTATACGTCGGTGCCACTAAACCCAGGGTGAAGCAGGAGCAAAAAGCGTTTTAAAATTTCATTTTTTTTTTATATTGAAGGAGCTAGAAATTTGAAGTTTGACATTGTAGTTACTTATAAGATGTAATGCTCTCTAAGAACAATTTTTTTTTTTAATTGAAATTTAAAAGGGTGAAATGAGAGAAAAGCGTTTTAAAAACATTCTAAATTACAATTTCTATGAAATCTCTTGAACCACAGAACCGATTTCAAAAGTAATGGTGGTAAATTGATGGTGACAATCCCTACTTCAACTTAAGCTATATTTTACGTTGGTGCCACTAACTCCAATGGGGTGCAAGAGTGAAAAATGTTCGGAAATTGCGACTTTTTTTATACTGAAGTAGCTAGAAACGTGAAATTTGGCGTGGTAGTTACTTATAGGATGTAAATGCTCTCTAAGAAAAAATTCGAAAAAAATTCGAAATTTAAAACTGTGAGATGAGTGAAAAGCGTTCTAAAAACATTCTAAATTACAATTTCTATGAAATCTCTGGAAATATCGAACCCTTTTCAAAAGTGATGGTGGCAAATTGATGGCGACAACCCGTGCTCCAACATAGGCTATATTTTATGTCGGTTCCGCTAATCCCAGGGGGGTGCAAGAACAAAAAACGTTCTAAAATTCGATTTTTTGTATATTGAAGGAGCTAGAAAATTGAAATTTGGCATTGTAGCTACTTATAAGATGTAAATCCTCTCTAAGAACAAATTAAAAAAAATAATGAAATTTAAAAGGGTGAAATGAGCGAAAAGCGTTCAAAAAACATTCTAAATTACAATTTCTAAGGAATCTCTGGAACTACAGAACCGATTTCAAAAGTAATGGTGGCAAATTGATGGTGACAACCTCTACTTCAACATAGGCTGTATTTTATGTCGGTGCTACTAACCCCAATGGGGTGCAGGAGCGAAAAATGTTCGAAAATTGCGACTTTTTTATACTGAAGGAGCTAGAAATTTGAAATTTGGCATTGTAGTTACTTATAAGATGTAAATGCTCTCTAAGAATAAATAAAAAAAAAATCGAAACTTAAAAGGGTGAGATGAGCGAAAAGCCTTCTAAAATCATTCTAATTTCTAATGTATATGGAATCTCTGGAACTACAGAACCGATTTCAAAAGTGATGGTGACAAATTGATGGTGACAATCCCTGCTCCAACAGCCTCTTTAATAAAAAGCTATGCGTTGCTGACGACTGGGTTTTTTGCTAATTGTTGCCACAGATTAATCTCGGAAAATGAAACATTTGAAGTTACTGAAAAAAATAATAGCTCGAAAAGTATTTTTTAGAAAATTTTTAGACAATCTGCGTTTGAAAAGTAAAAAATTGAATTTTTCTTGATATAAATTCCAAATCTAATGATTATGCCGTTTTTCAAATATTGAATTTCAAAAATTACCAAATTTCACAATGGTGTACCATAGCGAAACCTTCATGCGTAAAAAGATAATGATAAGGGTGACGTGTCCTGATGTGTATATTGGCTATAGCACGAGTCACAAATTATAGTAGCCTTACTATTCAGTTAAAATATAAAAGTGAATTATGAAATGTCAATATTTTGTTTGATAAAAGTTCGTTAAGAGAAATTGACCAGCGTAGCGGGTGTAGCTTGCTAGTTCTATTATACAGGGTCATCCAAAGAGGTGTCCCTAATTTAAAAAATAAATTGCACGAAAAATATGCAATAAATCGGTACGAAACCAACATGAAATTCTAGAACATCTGAAGGAGTTTTGGTAGTGTTGATTGCGTTGACCTTGACGTGACTGCGCACATTCGCCGACGCTACTTCGTGAAGCGATGCCATTTCACTCCTCAGTCACAGCACTCACAGTCAGAATATCTCAAAATTTCGGGAACAGCAGCAATTAAGGGAGTGAATTTAAGCACAAATAGCGACTGTAACCGCTGACATAATTGAGCACACCTGGAAGGAGATCGACGACCTTTTAGATATTTGCCGAGCAACAGGTGGAGCTCATACTAAAGTTTTACAAGTAATGTAAAAAAAAAACTTACAGGTTTGTCCAATCTAACAGTGTAAAAATATTTTTTTTGTCTTTATTAAGGCCTTAGTTATTTTAATTTGAAATCAGGGATACCTTTTTCGATGACCCTGTATCTGTGTTTGGCTCCAGGGTTCTATGTTCTCTTTCTGTAAAATACCAAGCATAAATTGGCTTTTGCATGCTTTTTTTAAGGTACCTGACTACGTTTAAAAAGTAGTTTTTGACCAAAATTGTCAAAGTGGTTTAATAACATTTTATTAAAGCCCAACTTCTTACCTTTCAAAAACTGTATTTGTTTTTATTGTATGACAAATAGAACCGGAGTTGTAGCGGTTTTTAAACTACTCAACAGCTGTCACTCAAACCGGAAGTACTGTTTAAAGGACCGACAGTACTATTTAAAGGTTCTAACTGGGAGGGGGAAGCAAAACTATGGCCTTTTAGAAATAAACAAAGGCTCAATACTTAAAAAAAGAGTATAGCTCATAAAAACAGTTAAGTTTAGATGCATATTACTGTGTAAATTCTTGTAGTAAAACATAAATCTAAACTTTAAATGCATTTTTTGGAAAATGTATTTTTTCGTGAAAATTCCATACGCAAAACCTGATTTCTCAAAAAGTTTTTAAAATATCACTATGAAATTTAAAATGCATGCTGTTTATACTATTGTGAAGGCAATGAACTACAGATATAATTTTAGAATAAATATATTTTGTTTTATGGATGCTTTCTTGGAAAGACGTCGATGAATTTCAAGAAAATCAGCATGTAAAAATGTGAGATATGCTATAAATTTTGAAACATAAAATATCTCTTAGATTTTAGTTCATTGCCTTCACCAATGTCATAAATATGAAGTGTTAAAAGGAAATTAAGATACATACAATATATTTTTCTGTAGCGCGTTTTGCCTATTGAGCCAAATTTCACTAAATTTTAGCACAAAATCCCTCATTTACCGAAATTTCATCAATGAATGAAATATTTTTTACCCTTTTTCACAGTTTCTAGTCCTAATCTTAATAGAAATAAGTGAAAGAAATAATTAAATAGCTTATTTGGAAAAAATTGCTCTGTACGTAGTCAGGCACCTTAACCGACTTTGCACAAAGAAAGTTAAATAAAGCCTACTTCAGAGTATTTTTTCTTACCTTCTGCATGCCAGTTTGCGTGTTTTAAAGTGTTTTTGGATTAATACAGTATTTTTGTGTGAAATTATTAATTGTCATGATATATTCATTTAAAATCCAATTCATGCTATCATTGTTTGATTTGAGGCGATGCGACAGTCAAAAATTTTAATTTTAGACGAGTCTCTATAAAATTAATCAAGATCAGATGAGTAGGGAAGATCTGTATACCTACGGCTACCTTTTGCTTCATGTAAAAAACTAAGCTGCTAACTACTTTTAAAATTAATAAATTAAAATGCACGCATGCTTGGAGATAACAAATAACATCATTCTATAAATTAATATCCTCTCAACAATACAAGATAACAGACTCAAGGTTTCAATTAACAAATACACGATGCCATATGGAAAGATAAAGCATAACACGAGGATCATGGAGAAATCGTTACCTGGTTATGGTGTGAACTTCTCGTGAAAGGGGGATTTAAAGGAAAAAAAAAAGAAAGCAGGAGGAATAGACTGTTCCATAGTTTTTATCTTATCAAGAGGTTAAAAATTAGTTATATGCCAAACAAAGGGTTTGATCCAGAATTCTAGGGAAATTCACTTATGCATATTTACGAATATGCTATGTAGTTGATGTTTATGAACTGTCGTGATCAACTCATTTTATTATTTGTTCCAGTAAGTAATAAATATTGCATAAAATTGGAAAGTGAAGAGCTGTATTCATTTGTCATTATAAGTCAAGCCAATATTTAAGTAATTATAAAATTAAATCCTACAAGCTTATACTTTTTACTTTTTATTAGAAGTATCATACATACCTAAATTTTGAAATTATGTGAAAGAGAATAGCTTTCCGGAAACAATGCATATGGCTCTATGTACACGAACATAAACTAGTCGTTGGGGGCCCACCGTAATACTTACCCATCATGGATAAGCATAATGTAAAATATTATAATAAAAATGTGGAAACTACTAATAAAATGCATTGCAATTCAAATAAAATCGTGGCTTGATTACGTCATAAACTTTAAAGGCTTGATTACTGAATTGCTTGAAAGAAACATCCTTATAACTCCAAAAATAATAATCCTATTAAGTAGCGGTTTATTGCATCTGATTAAGCGTCTCATTTCCAATTAAAATATATCTTTGAAGTGAGATTTGGATGAAATACAGGGTAATGAAAAATCGAAGAGTGTGGAAATAGGATTCCAAATATCTCGGCAACTAATTCTTCGATCGACTTCATTCTTTATGCAAAATTTATGCTTTTTTACTGTCTTTTATATTTACTACTTAAAATAATAATTTAAACATTTTTTATATACCTTTTATCAGAACCAATATTTTGGGAGTCCGAAAAAATAGTTCCGGATAATCGAGGTTACTAAAATTCAATAATCTTCTTTCCATTATCACATACTAAGTACATACTAAACTTTAAGTCTCTATCTCGATTTTGTCGGGAGATAGAGAGTTTACAGACACACAGACACACATACGGACGGCATTTCTTTTTTCTAAAAATATGTTTTTCGGAATCTCTAGTGTCTGAAATGTGTAAATCCGTCAAATTTTTTTTTCGATTTTCAAAACGATTACAAGACCCTATACTACGTATGATGGGTAAGTAATATACGTATGGTCGGTAGTTGTTGTAGTTACGAAAATTAGATTAAATTTTAAAATCACATTACATTTTAAAATTACATTTTATAATAAAAAATAATCATACATTATAATTTAGTAAAAGAAACAATCATCAGCAGTCAACACATGATTCACAAATCCATTTGTTAATTCCTTTATGGAAAAACAACTCCCAAATCTACATATCACTGATTCACCATTTACGAACTACTTAAATTAATATATAGAGATACGTTCAATAATGTAAGTTTTACACAGAAAATGAAGATAGCGTTCCTGAGTCAGAGTTCCTACATTATAATTTGAAAAGCTTATTTCTACTTTAAGTTGCAGAAAGAGACATTCTGAATCTCTAAAAGGCTTCAGACAATTTTAAAATTATATTTCTGTTTTCTGTTTCTTATGTAACATCTTTATCTCAGAGGAGTTTTTTTTATTATAGAATTCAACTCAATTATTTAGTTCTTTGTTGATCCTCTGTAATATCACCATTTCTTCGAATGTTTTAAAATGCTAAAATAGTGCCATGTACCTTAAAACCATATCGAAAATGCGTGGAGATTGGTCAATTTTACGAAAGTTACGACAAGAAACATGTAAAGACAAGAAAAGAAAAGAAAACAGAGAGACAGACAAACATACCATTTTAGACCCTAATAAAATATAAACGGGATCACACCGAAATGAGTTGTTTTCAACAAAAAAAAAAAAAATAGGTATGAAAATCGAAGCATCCGCTTATGCATATGTGTGTCTACTATGAGTGGACATAAATAAGATGAAATACACAAAGGGATTGTGTAAACTCTTTTATTGTAAGTGAGTTAATAAGAATAAAAGTAAAAATGTTTTCTTTTTAAAAACATTCTTTTATAAGCAATCAGTAGTTATCTTCAAAAATCACGCCTAATTTCATGATTACAATTCATGATTTATCCAAAAAATTACCGTTACAATACAATTATTTAGCGTTGATTTTGAAAGATTCAATGTTGTTTTTACGCTTGGTATAGCAACAAATGAATTTATTTTAAAAAAATCCTTCCGGCCTGTACCGGGAGGAAAAGGTAGCTTTCTTATATCTTTGTTTTTTAACTTTAGCTTATGTTACTCGAAAGCAGCAATCTAAAATGCAAAGAATCCGATTACAGAAAAATTGTTAATACTGAATTTGAATAAGATATTCACCAAATTAGTTAACTACACCCAAGTTGGCTTCATTTATGGAGACTTGTCTTTGGCACCAAATTTGGCGATATTTCGCCAACTGTCGCCAAGTTTGTCGAGAATTTGACGCTGACGGATATGAATCTAGTTTTATGCGTATGATTGGGAAAACGATTACAACAATGAAAGATAATAATTTGCGAAAAATCCCATTCATTAAAACTCATAAATTAATCCCTGATTTGATTTAATCTGCTGGCTTGTTTCAGAATGTCTGCCGCCATAGAATTTCAAACTCTAATATCTCAGCCATTTTTTAAGATAGAGGCAAAACAAAAAATGTTCCGGAATCCTTGTATTAAGGCCTAATACTTAAGCAAAAAATAAATTTTAAATTTCGAATCTTTATATATATATATATATATATATATATATTAGTTTTAAATATTTTAGTGACCGCCATTGTGAAACAAAATAACGGACGAAGCTGGATAACGAACTCGGTCGAGATATTGGTGAGCTTAATACACACGCTTAGTTTCATCCAAAACGGTTTATAAATACGAGTGATATCGTGTGACATAGATCATATATATATATATATATATATATACAGTGTGATTCATAAATATCGAAACAATAGGCTATCTCCTTAAATATTGCCTCTAGGCACATACTTCCAATTGCACATTTTCATAAAAAAAGGTGCAAAATTTGATGAGATAAGTTGCAACTCCATGGGGGGGCCTATTTGAGAAAATACAAAAATTAAATTTTTATACGGCCCCCGTAGGATAAAATTTCCAATTAGAAAATTATTCTTTATCCAGTCCTGAATTAAACAAAAAAAGTACCATTTTGATATCTGCAAAATTCACAGAGATATTAAAATCCAAAATTCGTGACTTGCACCACTTACGCATACCTCTGAGAGACGCGATATTAGTTCATTTGCAATGCAAGTTAGGGATCGACCATAAATTTACACATTATTAAAAGTCGATCTAAGACAATGCCTTAACTTTTAGATATAAAATAATAGCGTATAGATTTTTATGTTAAACTTGCTTGAAAAAAATGCTAGAGGTTTGCATAAGGCCGAGATTGGCCCCAGGGTCGTAATCGGCACGGCCTGCTGGCCGGACTGTGCCGGCCCGTGTCTTTATTGTTCTTAGGACGTGTCGGGAAGGCAATAAGTTTTATAAAAATAGTAATAGCAATAATGAAACTTCTGTTAACGGAATCATTGGAAATATATATTATAAATTACACAGAAATCTTTTCAAAAATATTTTTTTTTGTTATACAGCTTTAAAAGTTATGATGTTTTTAAACCTATTTTTCATTTATTCCAAACGACATTGTTTTTTAAAATAAATCTTCATTCGAATTTAACAGTCTAATGGTATAAATAATCATTAACGTTGCTATTGCGTATTTTTTTAATAGATGCCAAGCTCCCACTAATCTTCCGTTATAAGTGTGTTTATTTGACCCAGGTTCAATACGTTCGAACCAGAAACTCTTTTAAGAAATTCCATTGAATGAAGTAAAGATTCGACTTAAACATTTAAATTAAATAAGTCAAAGATTCATTAAACAATTTTCTAGTTTTAAAGTGGTTAACTGGTTCAAATTAACCTACATATTACGGAGTCTTAGTGGGAGGTTTGGCAGCTATGTTTTTGTCATGCGAAAACATGGTAATCTAAAATATACTGTAAAAGTTTCTTATAAATATGTATGTAGTATTCTTTAAAATAATCTTAATTGTATCTTAAGATAAATGGGAATTTTTTGTACAAATTTCGGCCTGTGCAGAAATCTAAAATATGCACAAACACCTGTCTAGATAATGAATTAAATAAAATTAAGTGGTATAAATGCCCATGAAAATGGTTTTCTTTCGCATCATATCAATAAATCCGACCTGAAGCATAAAGTGCATAAAATAAATTTATATCTCTAATAAACTTAAATTTTGTAAATTTCGCTGTATTCCATATTTGTATAAGAGACTAGGGTATGTGTTAAACAAATTTAATATCTGTACCCGAGAGCCAAACTATCGTAATCAGAAATTGAAGCTGCAGGAAGGAATTACTTATTCACATGGAAGCTTTTAAAAAGCTTTTAAACGTTCTATTAGGACCCAATCTTTGTTTAAAACATTAAATGCATTTTTCGGCATCATAAGTTTTTTTTCAGCATTTCTCATCTTTAAATTTATATAAGTCAATAGCCTCTATAAATAATTCAAACTTGTAATATATCTTTTTCAAATATTTAATTAAATTTTAATTCGTGAAATTTGAAAAAAAATTATTCACTTTTGAAAATATGATTTGTTTAAAATAACTTGCATCTTTTTTTTTCTTTTTTCAATTGCTATTTTAAATATATTTTTTTAATTAATATTTCTCAAAATGCTGAATGAAAATTAAAACTTATATATTTCTGTTTAATTAAAGGAAAAAAATTCAATTCGACAAATAATATTTCGAGTTATAACAATTTTAAATTACTCTGCATTTTTTGAAAAAAAAATCATTATTTTTTATTTTGTAAGAAATCTTATGATGTGATCCTGTTTACAAATTATATGGCTAATCATCACAAAAAAATTCAAAATTTTAACTCTATAAATAAATAAATAAATAAATAAATAAATAAAATGTTTCCCGAACATCTTACAGTAACATTGTTTCTTGAATTACACGCATTTCAATTTGTGTCTGATCCCTTGAAACCTCATGAATTATTAAAACGGACATATCTCCCTGAGTTTTGCAGCTATCAAGATGGAATTTTTTTTGGTTAATTCAGGAATGGATAAGGAAAATTTTCCTAATTGGAAATTTTATCCTACGGGGGCCGTATAAAAATTTAAGTTTTGTATTTTCTCAAATAGACCCCCCATGGAGTTGCAACTTATCTTATATATATATATATCAACATTTGAACGCAGGGTAGTTTTGAGGTATGGGGGTCATGATCAGTGATAATATAGCAAAATTTTCCAGAATTGCTTTCCTCCGAACGGCTGCAATAGGTAGCTTTTTTTTTTTACTGTTTGTATTAAAAGCTACCTAATGCATATTTTTTTGCTCTGTTTATTTTTTAAGATACGGCAACAAAAGAGAAAAATATTATTATTTAAACTATTTATTTCTCGAAGTATAACCATAATTTAAATCATATAAAACAATTAATTGATTAAATCTTTTTCTTTAAATATATTGCACTTTTTATTTTTAACTTATATTTTCTACTTTAAAATGTTTAAAATATTTCATTGTTGCAACTTCACAGCTATTTGACCTTTTATGACGAGCGTGGTTTGGCGCACAATTTATTTTATTGTTTTTGTAACTCATGTATTGCAAAAATAAAGGGTATTTGGCGATTTATCACCTGTAGCGAGCTAACAGTAAAGTGCCTTAAAATTAGGTTATTAATTTACAATTAAGTTCTAAAAATAATAAAATGTTGTATTGTCATCTAAAACACACCTTTGTACGTAAGGTAAAGCTAGGATAGTCTGCGCACAATTCAAAAGAATAGCAATAAAAAATCTAAATATTAATTTGTTGCTAAACTATCCATGAATAATTTTTACTTCATTTGTTTTTTATGCATTTCCATTGCTATTTTGTTGTTATGTTGCAATTTAATAGAACAGTTGTAATAAAACCAATACAGTTATTTTGCGCAATCTCTCCTTACAGGGTTGGTGTGATTGCGCACATGGGTAGGAGAGATTGTTACTAATAATAACTACAATTAAATTGTTAACAATAATAATTACACTTAAACATTGCTGTAAGGTTTTTGTAAACAGATTTTATTGTATTGGGAGTGAATATTTCAACTTAATGCTTAAAGAATCAGAAAAAGGAAATTACTTTAAAAACGATTAAAAAATTTTAATTAAAGGAAAAAAATTAAACAATCAGAAAAAGCAAGTCCAGATAAGATTACAAAATAAAATTATGTAACTTAATAACATATTTTAACTTAAAATTAGTCCATTTTCTTTTTTCCCTTTTTTATGCAAATTTAGCAATAAGCTGCGTAATCTCTCCTAGCATGGAAACTAATGGGTACAATGCGCCATCTTTCCTACGTAGCAGATGCGCAAACTCTCCAATTTCGGCAGGAGAGATTGCGCGGCCTTTTATTTAAACATGGCCGCACAAAATAGCAATACTTTATCATAAACACTCAAAGCAATCAACGTGCTCTTTCAAGTAGACACTCCACTATTGTTGTTACCTGCAATTACCTGGAGTCGCTGCGCTCTCATTCTACTCCTTCCCCTCGAACCTCTATGTGCGCAATCTCTCCGACCGCGCCATCTCTCCTGGCTTTACCTTAATGTTTGTAAGTTTTCGAAATTTTTGTTAAATGAGTTAAAAATTCATTACAATATTCTATCTTTACATACAAAAACGAAGTTAAGTTAAATAAAATAGTGTAAAAATTACAATAAATCGCAAGTTTGTCACTATTTCAGAAATTGTTTCTTTTATTTTTAAATTATTTACCAAAATTAAATATAATTTGCGAATATTAATGAATTTTGTGACACAGATACAATTTAGATGAAGAATTATATAGTATATTTTTATCGGATCCGCCAAGTTTTTTTAATTCACTTAAACATAACGTTATGATATTATCAACCACGTGCTACTATTAACAAGTTGGAAATTGTACTTCAAACGTGACAAATGAGGTGCGTTCGTACTTTAACTAGTTTTATAAATATTCAGATCTTAGTGCAATAGCTGTTGCTCTCTTATGCAAAAATGCATGAATACAAAATTTATTTTATCTGCAGATTTTCATATTATAGATATTAATTTTATTTTATGAAATAAAATTTCAATTAACTTTTACAAAAAATTAATTACAATTCTATTACATTAAAATTATACTATGCACAAATATCCGATACAAGACAATGTAAAAAACATCATCGTTATTATTTCACTGAAAAAATGAATTATGTCGTCTGTTATTAGTACAGGATTAATTTCCGTAATAAAATAAGTACATTTTAAGTTGTCAAAATTTTATCTTTTGTTCACATTTACTGAAAATTCCACTTGGAAACTTAAGCCTAGCTTTGGAAATTTCAGAACTTGAAATCTATATTTAGACTCTTTTTCCATGTAATGTCTATTTATCCGGAAACATCTATCCAAAAAACTGATGCTAGGTTATATGATTGCTATAATTAAACAATTTTAGTATACAAATTCGGTTTTTAAATTCAGTAATACGGAAATAATATGATTCCATCTTAAATAGGACGTAATCACCATGGAAACCTAGAATCATTACCTATCATGGGATATCAATGAATTAATCTCGTATGATAGGATTTAATAGAATAAAGAAAACTTTAATTAATATGTTTTAAGTTTTGATTCTATTACCATAAAATATGAAATGACTCGATAAAATTCTGCAATGATTATATATATTAAATTTCAAACCATTCGGTTGAGTAGTTTTTTCGCTGTTATATGTGGAGAGAAGGACAGACGAATGGACCAGACGACGACTATAGGTGCTAAGTATTTATATAATTACGAACGCACCTAAAAACACAGAAAAAGGCTTGAAAAATTAGCATGCGTTCTAGGACGATTTCTTGGTAATTTTATCAATATATTCTTTCAATTTGGATTAAACTCTTCTATTTTAAATTAGTTGTAATGTTGTATACATCGACAAACATTATTGTGGAATTTCGATTTTTAAAGAACTAGACTTATGTATATCCGTGTGGAAAGCATAATAATATAAATCATTCAACCCAAGAAAACTGTATCTAATTTATACATACTATAAAAGTAATTGATATTCAATATAACTACTTTAAATATACAAATTCGGTGAACGTCAATAATATTTAGCAGTGAAACCATTATTACTTTTGCTTAAATTTAAATAAATTATCTAAATAATAGGAAATAATAAGAAACATTCTAATTTTGGCATATTTTATTTACTAGCGAGACTAATTAGGATAAATTATTTTTAATTTTTATAAAATTACCTTCATGTTGAATATTCCACATACAATACATTATTTCAATACTTACATTTATCTCCTTACTTACGCGGTTACATACACACATCTTACGATCATCGTATAATATAATACGATGTTCCGATTTTCTTTTTATAGTAAAAATTTAAAATAGACCAATGATTAAATTTATAATACTAAGAAAAATGATTTTATTTTCAAACTTCGTCACACACACACAAAAAAAAAGGTATAGCGCTAAATAAAAGTTTTATAACCCTTTTTTAGTGTAGTTCATCCTTATAGCTTCTGTTGTGTTCATGTTTATGTGATATCGCATGTTAAAATTTCTATTACGGCCTATGAAACTAAATATTCTGCAGATATTATGTACCCTTTTCTTTTATTATTTAAATAATAAATTAATTTAGTTGACATCATTAAAGAAATTTCGTTAGAAGTTACAAAATAAGTAATATATCGGAAACTTAATTAAATTTCAATATTCTGAGAATTATGATATCCTCGGATCTATCCGAAATACCGATGTTAGTTTCATATTGAAACATTTCATATTCTTTCTAGATGGGGTAATGGTGAAAAATAAACACACTGTCATATTTTAAGGTAAAATATATTTAGATTAAAGAAGTAGTAATAACTACAATAGGTGCAGCGTCCAATTATTCAAAACGTAAAAGTCATAGTGACTAAAGAGGATCTTCTATAATAAAAAATCAACTAAAACTTAATAAATATATTAGAGTGGTATAAAAAATATTAGCTTTTAATTTTATTTTGAGATGGATACCATATTGCAAAGCTTCCAAAAGAGAGGTAAACGTATCCTGGGGGAAGAAAAAAATATCAAAAGCTCTGCAGTTGTTCTTTGATTTAAATCTAACGTACTGCATACGGGGTATGCATTTAAACTATGCATCAATGTAATGCATTATTAAGCTCCTAATATATGGATAAAATTAAATCTTAACATCCTTATTTCAAGACACTATACAGGTCTCCCACGTGGTCCGTTATTTTAACACCATTGAAAAAAAATATATATAGATAAAGATATAGAAAAAAATATCTTTTTACAATTTTTTTACAATTTTTGAAGAAACTTACCCGGACGGTAAATTTTGTTGCAAACATTGTAAAAATCTAGCAAGAAAAATGTTCTTCAGAAATACTAGATGATTTAAAATAATGGACTAGTGGTAGCAAAGCATCCTATTGGGAGCAAACCTCCTATATAACAGCACTCTATGTGCTTCAACTTTAATGTACTGTGCTTATTCAAAAATATCCCTTTCTAGTTTTGACATTTGATATTTACTTTGTTTCTGACGTCATATTATTATTCACAACTGCCTGCGATTGAATTTACTGCAATGATTCCAGCACATCACGGAGATTTTATGTAGTAGTACAAGTATTTTCATAAATTAATTAAACTTGCTAGTAGGACAGTTGTAAAGCTTTATAATCTCATAGAATAGTTAATGCCAGATTCTAGAATTGTTTAGATTAACTTTAAATGAGTAAATTCAAAATTCGCCATTTTAATTTTCCTATATTCTAGTATGAATAAAAATACTAAAAAATACTAAATGTACATTTGAAAAAATATATATATGGGAATTTTAGGTGAATGAAAAAAGAATCACTAGTAGGCAAATGACAAAGCAGAATTATTTCAAATAAAATATTTATATTAAAGTTATTTAAAACTTCAAAATGTACATGGAAAAAAATAATTTATCTAGTCCAAAAATATAAAATATTATAACAGTTTTAGATAAAATAAAATACATAATGTTTTTCCATGAAATCACTTTTTATAATGCCTTTTAACAGAACCGTTGAAAAATATTATAAAATTTTTCAGTGTTAGGAATAATATTGTGTCAAATGTAGCGAAATTCAAATTTAATGTAATCTAACATATTTTGATTTCTGTGACACGATTATATATTCCAGTTGTAAAAATATGCAAATTCTTTCTACGAAAAATTACTTTACTATTTGCAGAATCTCTGTATGGAGCTGCACTGTGAAAGTCATCCTTTAGACTTTATTTTAACTTGATTTTTGTTAGACTGATGAGCGATATGTTTAAAACGTTTCTGAATCAGTGAAATTTTAGTTTTAAAATATTTACTTCTAAACAGGTATAAGTGGACAGAAAATCCTTTGCATTAACTAACACATTTCTTTAAAATCTTTGAGATTCATTTAAATTGCAAATTTTCTTGATATATCTACAACAATTTATAGTAAAACCTATTAAAACCTAATCTGTATTTAATACAAAAAATCTAGTTCCGGCAAAAAAGGTGAAATTCATTCATAAGAGAATGCGTACTTTTAATATAGAAACCTGTCTGAAACGGAAATTTTCTGCGATCTTTTACAATTCTTTCTGAACAAGGTTTACTGCATATAATACACATGAGTATCAGTGCAGCCGTATTGAAACATTTTACATCTTCTGAATTTTGAAAGTAAATGTTTATAATGTTTTTGCATATTTCACACAGCTGGATCGGTTATTTAAAAGGTTATTTGAAACATTTATATGTTTTATTTTCAATATGATATTTCCCCCCCCCCATGTTCCGTACTTTAAAAACGTCAAGAGTAAATATACATTGAACATGAATATATTATTTTTGAACATTAATCATGTGATTTTATGGGTATATTTTGCGCTTATATTAAGCAGATCGCGTGCATTTTCATTTATAAATCACGAAATTTAAAGTTTTCACTGGGGAAAACGTTATCAAATTTAAAATGAAATTTTATTACGATTGCACAAAATGGCGCAAATTTCATACAGTTGTCTGTTCATATTTTATTTTCCTAGATTTTGTTTTTCAGAAGAGGAGTGGGGGGGGGGTATTTTATATAATATTTTATTAAATTAAAAGCGCTTAAATATAAAATGCTCTTCATTTGTCTTAAATTAACCATGGACTTTTTTTCAGAACTTTTTATTATTATTATTCTTTTAAAAAGGACAAAAAATATAACATCATTGCTCAATTTCTAAAAAATTAGAAAAAAATTTAGAAAATTTTAAAACCTTTATTTTTTTTTCTATTTTTACTATTTTTACAAGAGTTTCCTTTATAAATTTAAAGATCGGTATCCCTATAAACACTTTAGTTTATGAGAAAAAAAATAAACGTCCTGATCTATTCAAATATTGTGTGAAAAACACAAACTTCTTTATATTTACATTTGAAAAAAAAAAAATCGTATTCATTCTATTGCAAAATCCATCCTATATATATTTGTTATCATGTATATATATATATATATATATATATATATATATATGCCATTTGTTACATATCTATTGAAGTTTAAGCATTTTAAAAAAAGCAAAATGTCAGAAAAACTAGAACTGGGAAAAATAATTTTAACGACTGAAACTCTGACACATTTAAAGGAAAATTTATGCAGTATAACGCCTTTTTCACGTATTTATAATCAACTGAACTTTACTTAACTTCGCAAGAATATGCTAGAGATGTCTAAATACATTTTAAGCAATAAAGTGGGAAATTGATATTTTTCGTAATGTGAAGTGTACAAAGTTCCTTTTAAAACAGAGTAAATTAGCTTGTTATGTGAGATAGCTGGTTCTGGATGGGGGTTGGCGAGTGTAACTCGTAAGAGGCAGTAGTTCTTCAAATAATCTGACAAATTTTAAGAATATTAACTGAGTAATAATTTTTTTAGGCCATTTCATGTGTATTCACTTATTATACAATAATTTAAAATTTTATAAAAAAAAACCTGCTAGTGATTTTATTTATTTATTTATTTTTATTTTTATTTTTATTTTTATTTTTATTTTTATTTTTATTTTTATTTTTATTTTTATTTTTTTATTTTATTTTATTTTATTTTATTTTATTTTTATTTATTTATTTATTTATTTATTTATTTATTTTGCGATATCGTTTGCTTATGTTGCAAAATAACTATTTGAAATAAAATTATTTTTAACAGGAACATTTCCAATGCCTTATAAAGTGATAGTTGAAGAGGTTCTTTTTACGATGACGTTTGTTCTAACCCAAAAATTTTAAAGTAGTTTTATTTAACCCTTTGGCGTCTGTCATCCTAATAATAGGATATGTGCTTGCATTTACTGTTATTTTGTTTTTACAATTATTTTTGCTATTGCCTGTATGTAGAAATGACAGTATATGTCTCTACATTTATCATATTACATCATTTGTGTTTCAGTATTTAATAATAAAACAAACAAAAATGTTAGAATTAAGCCTCATACCCTGTTCGCGACACTTTTATTTCAAATGGGTATGATATAGAAGCTATTTGTCCAAGCCATTTATTTGTGATTAAAGATGAAAAAAGTACTAGAAAGTTGTAATGTCTATTTAATTCTGTTGTAATACGACAATTTATAAATGTATTCCAAAATTTTTCCACATTGACATATTAACAGTGAAACAATAGTTAGATTTCAAAAGACGACATGTTCGTTAGAATTCCGTAAACCATATTTTTGTCATTTATATAACCGTTCTTCTTTTTTTTTACATAAAATTTATTTTCCCGGAAAACAAAAGACAAACTAGAACGCCAAAGGATTTTATATTACAAATTAACTAAATTTTAATATAAAGGAAATATCTTTTGTTATATGTTTTATAACCATTTAAGTGTACTTTTCCTATACTATTTTAAATTCAAGATTTAAGTATACCTTTTAATAGAAAACTATTAAAATAATACGTGTAATATAATAGGCATATTTTCAGAAATCTAGTTAATCAGATTTTCATATTTCCATTATTAAATTCTGATATGTTCAATCATGTATACGTAATAAAAACTATTTGCAGTAATACACGTAATTAAAAACTCAAAGCCCTTGAGCTCCATGAATGCAACATCACTTATTTAATTTAAAGAAAAATTTTCGCCAGTGTTTATCTTTTCTCATAAAATTTAATTAACAAAGCCGCAGTAATGGAAAAATTACAATGCTTATTAAGAATGATGTTTTTTGAAACTGTTTTCAACATAAATAAAAAGATATTTTACCCTTGAGCTTCAATTTTGCAGCATTTTAATTCACTTAATCGTATGATAGTTAATATCGTCTGTTAATTAAATAATAGTCAAATAATTATTGAAAGAAACATCTTCCAGAACATTTTGGACAGAAAAAAGATTTTTTGAAATTGCTTTTTTTTATTACATAAAGCAATGTTTTATAGATAAAGTTTTTTTGCGATATGTTATACTTTCTGTATGCATACTTTATTCATTTTTATGAAAACTATTAAATGAATTTTTTTATACACACATATCCTTATTAAATGCCAACATGCAACTGTTTTTTCCTCTTGGAAATGTATAGTAACGTTCTTTTCTAAACGTTTTGTTTTTAATATATAAAAGTGTTGTTTAATAACGTCGAATTCAAGAACAAATAATAAAGCTTTTTAAGAATAATGTTTTTGGAAACTGTTTTTTTCTTTAAAAATACATTTTATCTGTGAGCTACAAATTTTCAGTAATTTGATACATTTAATCATATGATAATTAATATTATCTGTTTAGTAAGTAATAGAAAATTATTGAAAGAAAGTTTTCGAAAAAAAAAAAAAAAAAAAGATGAAAAAAAAAGGGTTTTTTTCTTTCCTTTAATTACATAAAGTAATGTTTTTCAGATATTGTATTTGTAGTTCCACGCGATTTTCTGTACAATTTGCGTTCGACAATGTGCATACAACAATAGGCATACAATACGCATACTTTGAACATACAATTATATAATGTTAAATTTAAAATAGCTTAATGAAATGACTTGATGCAAAGCATTTAATGAAAAACTGTAGACATGTTCTACTTTAAACGTTTTGTTTTTAATATATGAAGAAACAAAAATATATGAAAAATATTACAAAAGTTCTGGTATAAAAATTATTTTTTAGACCATGAAAATGTTATGATTTTACGTTTTTGAATTAAATACACAGTTTGTGAACAAAAATTTCTATAATAAAATTATTTTACATGATACAAACAAAGAAGAAAAAAGAAAAGGAAAGTGCTCTGTAGGTTGTCTGTGCATCTGTAATTTTATTTTTAAAAAAAGTTGGTTATTTTGACGTTTTTTTACGCAAGGATAAAGTTTTCACTAACATTATCAATTTTAAATGATTTCAAAATTAATTATATTCATAACATAAATTAAAACTGTAAATGTTTCTGGTATCACTTCTGAAATGATACAGCATGCATATATAAATATAAAATGTTCATACAGAAAATTAAACATATAGATTAAATTATTTTCATTTGGAATTAAATTTTTTGCGTCAATTTTAATTAACGTCATCTTTTATCCAGAGATTAAGATTTATGGTAGATGTAAGTAAAGCTGCGAAACCTGATACAGAAATACAAATATCAAGAAGTATTATTTGAAGAAATATGTTTTGAGACCAGGTACTAAGTATCGTTTTTTTCAAAATTCTGAAATACTAATAAATAAAGTATTATTATACTTAAAATATTATGATTAAAAGTTCTTGACAATATGAAAATTAAACAAGAAATTCTTTTTCTTATTAGTTTATGAATTTTGTTTTATTTCTGTCGTTAATAGCATATTTATTTGTATCATTATATATTGTACGAATAAAACTTTCAAAAAATAAAACTTTTTTTTTAAATATTTCGGCTTTTTGTAAATTGATTTTAATAGAAATGTATGTAATTGAGCTAATTTCCTTTTTTACACAAAAAAAGTTCATTATTATTTCTATTTATTTGATAGTTTGAAAGGTAGTTATAATTATGACTTAGTCTATCTAACGTGAATTTTTATAGTTTTGTTTTAACAATTGTATTGAAAGATTTCATACATTTTTTTAAAATGATATACATGCATAATAGAAGATAAAATTGCACAAAAAAGTTTGAATGCATTCATGAAATCTCTTTCACTGTGAATTCACATGGGAGCAATTATCTACTCAGATTCGTATCCAGAAACAAAATATATTGCACGTTAAGAAATACACCGAGAAATATACATGTTATACAAATAAAAATATGTAGAATATTTCTCAACAAAATATAAAAAGTTTTGATGAACAGATAAAAATGTCGCTTCGTGCTTTACAAAAACTGAATTAAAATATTAATATGAAAACTTTGAAAAAACACACAAAAAAAGGAAATTATTTTAGTTATTAATTTGTAAATGAATATTTGTTTTCAAGTGTTATAAAGAAACAAACGTATATAAGTAGAATTAATTGATTGCATTGGATTTATCTCAATGGCAACTTAAAAAAATCTAGATATATATATTATCAATCCCAATCTATCATAATCAATCCTAGAAATAAAACACTATTTAATAAATTAATATTGCTTAAAATTCATCTATTTATATTTAACAGTTAATCGTAGTCTGAAAAAAATATTCATTATAAATACAGAAGAAGAAAGCTATACGACAACATTAACAAAAACAGTGTGTGCTTTGATCAGATTTATGTTAATTTATTATAATAAATAACTTTTAAACAACCTGAAAATAAGTTTAAATTTCTTTTTGTTATTATTTTATAAGCTAAATATTTATTCCACCGTTAAAAATAACATTTTTTGTACAATAAAATAAAATTCATTGATCGCATTAAATTTCATAAATTGATGATTTTTTTAAAAATAGCTCCAGATTTAGATGTTGATATGGATCATAATCATTCATAGGCGCAAAAACATATTTCTAATGTAATGCATTAAAAATTAAAAATATTCAAAATCCATCTTTATAATTTGTTACATACATAATCCGAAAAATAAAAAAATAATAAACATTGCATAGCTGTTTAGTTGCAGCATTATTCATGAGGCTGTAAAGCCTCTGACAGAATATCTGCGCTCTATTACAGTTAAACGCACGTTAAGATCTATAAATATCATCGAGCAGAAAGCTGCATCCCGGCATATTTCTATAGGTCATATAAATTATTTTCATGAAAAACATTTACAGATCGAATTCCGACTTTGGTAGATTTATTAATTATTATTATTATTGTTATTATTATTAATATTATTATTATTATTTGTATACTTCGTCTTCATATTTTTTAGTTTATAGACGTTAATCATTTAATTTTGAAAAACGAATATGTTTCATTGTGTATCCAATTCGGAAGATTGTCCACATCTGACTATACTTTTATACTGGATTCAAAAATGAAATATAAATTAAATAAAAAACAAAGTAGATACAGTTAACGAAATATTTATTTTTAAACTTAAGAACTCATATGAAAATAGTTCACAATTTATGAATTTCAATGAGAACATTTTCTGTGAAAGATGATGAAAATTTTTATTTTTAAGATTTTTTTTGTACATATGTCCTTTTATAGTTGAAACGTGGTTTATATTTTAAAAGATTAAGCCCACTTTTTATTTTATCTTCTAATTCTTAATTCAGTATTGGTAAAACTTAATTTTTAAATGAATTTTCGATTCGATGTTCTCAGTTGCGGACGTTGCACTTTAAAAGAATTAAACCGAATTTTATAGAGAAGAAATTGATATTTTATTTTTTTTCTATGTTAGGGATAATTTAAAGTTAATGAAACCAAAATAATAACATGTTTTAAAATTAAAATTTAAAACAGGCTATTTCTGAAAAAAAAAATTGTACTTTCAGTAATGCTTGGAAATTAGTTTTTCCTCATATTAGCGCGAATTTTATGAAAATAATTTATAAATTTTACTTATTAGCGACTATATTATATCTAAAAATATATAGTTTAGTTGTATTTTATTTTTATTATTTTTTATTATTTTTTTTAAATAATGTGTGATTTTACTATAAAAATACAATAAATGCCAAAAAATGAATTTACAAAATTCATCAACGTTGATTTAAAGAGAAAAAAAAAAACTATTTAAAAAATAAATGTCTAACATATTTTATTTAGATTTTTTTTCTCTGCTAAATAATTAAAATTACATTTAAAAAAAAGGCCCACATATGGTATTCTATCCAAATGGAATGCATTTGGTACAATGAGCAAATTAGATAAAGGCATTTTTTACATTTGTTTTAAAGCTTGTATAACATCAGCTGAAATTTGTTTCATGAGCAGACTGTATGAAAAAGTGTTTTTTACAATTGAATTTGTTTATAACACAAATCATTAAGTTATTTAAAAAAATGTTTATATATGTATATATATACATTTAAACAAGATATTATATTTAAATAACAGTTTTAAAACTAATATATCCAAGTTTTGTAAATGAATTAGAAAATCTCGCTTATATATTTTATTGATTAAGTAAAAAAGAATAACGCAAATTAATTTATTAACAAACATAACAATAACATTATTTTTTCTGCAGAATAATATGTCAAAAAAATCAAAAATCTATAATTGCGACTTTTTGTTATAGAAATAAATATGAAATTATTAAAGATTTATAAAATAAAAATTTTCCAAACATTTAAACGACACGCTTGGCTGATTCACTTTTTAAAAATAGATTATTCACAATAATACTTTTAAAAACATGGATCATTATTAAATAATAAAACATCTAAACTCAACTTACGAGTTCTGTTGACCCAAAACGAAGTTAACTGATGAGCGCCGGATCACAACATGCTCTGTGAATGTAAGATCCAACTCTTCTTGTATCTCTCCTTGGATGACTGAGGCGCCCTCACACTTGTAGAGTGAAGAGCGCGGAGGGTGTGAGGGAGCTAGTCCAAGAATGTTTTTTCAATATCATTTTCCACAAAATATTTCATTTCACAAAGAATGTGTAAATGGAGTGGATAAAATAAAATTTAGTGGGAATAAGGATTCCGTTTTTTTTTTTTTATATTATTATTATTATTTTATTGTATGGTGCTTTTATTTTAAATTAATTTTTTGTAATGGAAATAATTTTAATAAAATGAACTAGAAAGAGTTTTTAATTGATAAATGTAAATAAATACTTGATATTGTGTATAAAGAAAATAAAAGTATCTATTTATTTGTTGATTTTCTTATTTTTGTGATTTCGGTAGATTCTAGTTTTATTTAACCAAAATATACTCTTTTCCGTGATTTACGAAACATTTGTACGTGCAATATGATTTTAAAGTGCATATGCAATATATTTTCTCACTGCATCCATAAAACCTTTTCCTGCTTCTTAAACAATGTATATTTATAAATCTGGGAGGTGAATGCTTCAATATCAATTTCCACAAAATATATTATGAACAAATAATTTCAAAATTCAGTAGGTAAAATAAAATAAGGATTCTGTTTCTTTATCTTATGTGTGTAGAGTTTGTTTAAGTGTATTTCTGTTGTACAAGAAACATTTAAAAATAAAATGCACTGGAAAACAATTTCAATTTATTCACAAAAATAAAAACGCATTACTCGAATTTTTGTAAGCTTCTTTAGAAATCAGAACAAAAGTATATTTTTTTAGTACAGTAGATTTCAGTTTTTACATTACCAAAATCCGCAATTAAAGAAAATGTTTTTTATGCAATATATATATTTTTTAATTGCGTATACAACAAGTTACTTTACTGAGTCAATAATTTTTCCCTCTCGTATATACAATGTATTTTAAATACAAAGGGAATGCAAGAAATCTATTCAAAGAAAGTTTTTTTTACTGTACCAGTAGTCGCAGAATATTTTACTGAACAAAAAAATGTACAAATGGTTTAAGTAAAATTAAATTTATTGGGCATAAACTTTTCTAATCAGTTTTCGATGTATTAAAAATTTTTTTATATATAGCTTTTAAATTGTCCGACAATTTCCGCTTAATAAAATACATTAGAAAATAAATTGGCAGTAAAAATTAAATGAAGAAGTATAAAAGCTATAGTAAAACATAGTAACTTGAATAAATTAGAATTTGCAGAATATTTTTGCAATGCCTGACATATTCTTCAGCATGCAGAATATCCTATTTAAAAAAAATCCCTGACGGCTCGGCCTACAGGCACAGGTAGATTTCGAAGACTCAAACCGTGGGGCGCCTGCTTATTAGGAATTGCAGAAGAAAGACCTTTTTGCCCTGATGTGACAGTTGGGACCGCCCACTTCGAAATGCGCGTGTGCTGTAGGCGGAGCCAGCAGGGATTCTTTTATTTTTATTTTTTATTTTTTGCTGTAAGAGTAGATCCTATAAAAAACTTGTCAATATAAAGGTTGTAGATAATATTAAGAAAATGTATAATAAATTTAAACCGATTTCATATCTTAAGAATTGACGAAGTTATGGATTTTTTTCTTCTTAAGGCCCTATTTACTCCCCCCCTCTTAACGCTTTTTTTAATGATATCAAAAATCTATCATACATAAATTTTTGGCCCTTTTCCTAGAAGTAATAATATCTTTAAACGGATCCGATATGTATCATAATTAACAAGTTATGGGGTTTTTTGTGTTCACAAAAGCCCCACACATTCCTCACCCCCCCCCCTGGTCCGATTTGGCCCTTTAACGAATCTGACCGAGATTTTATGCCTCTTGATTTTATGGATCAGTTTGGAAGAGATTTGTGCAGAATTATGGAAGTTGTTACGGCAGATATATACAGGGTGTCCACGTATAACCTGACCGACCCATATTTTCGCAACCGTTGGTCCTAGATGCATACTTCTAATTACAAAAATGGTTTAAAAAAGGTAAAGAATTATTTTTAAAGCGATTTGGGTCAAGAAAAACATTTATTAAAAAATTACGAAATTTAAATTTTTATACGGTCCCTCGGTCCTGTAAGTGATATTTAGTAAAAATTTACTGTGACAATAACAAGTAAGATAACAAAAGTCCCATTCATCTACAATTAAAATTGACATAGTAATAGCTGTTTAAAGTTGGAGTATATTTTTTGTTGTGAAATAGGGGTCATTCACAAATGTAGTAGAAATATAAATAATCGTCAGATACATCAAAAAAAGTAGTTGAGAGCAAAATTAACATTGCAATCTAATATAAATGTGAAATCTATAATCATTCTGACATGTTAATGCAAAATATACAATTCAGACTGAACATATAAGAGGATAAAAATAACAGATTTTTTGTTAAATAAAAGGATTAAAAACAACAGCCTCAATTAAGATTTTAAAATGCTGTTAGATTACACTGTCATTCAAATTTTGGGTTGTGCCATGTTTTTTAGCTTTTGGAAATTGATTCTAAAGTATTTTTTAGATCTGAATCCGAAAATGACCTTTATTTTAAACCATCACGTCAGGATTTTTCTCAAACCGAAAATTTCAAAGTTAAAAAGCTCAAAGTTAAAATTGATCCCCCTCCCCTGCCAACCTCATTGGACCCTTGAGTTATTTAGTTGTAAAAATCCTAGTATAAGCCAAAAAATTGAATAAATTATTGACTTAAATAAAATTAAACTGAATAAAAAAGTCTTACATCTATTTTATAGTATCAGATTTTTCGCTATTTTTTAAACCTTGAAATTTACGATTTGCGAAAAATTTTGGCATGATGGTTAAAAAAGAAGGTAATTTTTTTATTCAGCGTTAAAAAATAAATAAAACGTAATTATAAAAGGTAAAAACACAACCATTGCAGGTTTATGTTATCTAATCTAAAACTTTTTCTTAAATTTGTTGACGGTAATCTATCCAATTTTTTTGTGCTATCCTCTAATATGAGTATTATTAAGATGGTAAGCGTCGAAAATCATAACAATATTACATTGTCATCGGATCTAAGTCAGTATGTAAAATTTAATTTCGACCGGACATTTGAAAGTGAGTTAAACTTCGAGTACAAATTTTAAACTGGAAAGACGATCATTGCAAGTTAAATAAAACCTTATGAAAATATCATTATATAATATAACATTTGTTAAAAAAAATCATAGCCTCAAATCCTTACAAAATCAAACATATGTTAAAATACAATTATTTTAACTAATCTGAAACTTAACTAATTAAATTTAAGTCAATCGCAATAGTTGTACGATTTCTTTCAAAGCGCAGATACCTTGAAATAAGTTTAAGTACTTTATATACCACCCCTGAAAGTACGGCCGAAATAATCTGTTTTGAGATGCAAAAAAGTGGTATAAGTCATGCATTTCAAAATTTCATAATTCGGTCAATTTTAATGTTAGATGAGCGGGACCTTTTTTTTATCGTACTTGTTAGTGTCACAGTAAATTCTTACTAAATATCACTTATAGGACGGGTGACTGTATAAAAATTTTAATTTCGTAATTTTTTAATAAATGTTTTTCTTGACCCAAATTGCTTTAAAAATAATTCTTTACCTTATTTAAACCATTTTTGTAATTGGAAGTATGCATCTAGGACCAACGGTTGCGAAAATAAAGGTCGGTCAGATTATACGTGGACACCCTGTATATAGAGAGATATAGAGAGATAGATAGATAGATTGATAGATAGATATAAAGATAAATGTACAGATAGATAAATATACAGATAGATGTATAGATAGATAGATGGATAGATAGATAGATAGATAGATAGATAGATAGATAGATAGATAGATAGATAGATAAAGTTTTGAACTGGGGGCTGGCTTTGGGTTTTAGGAGTCATGATTGGCGTAGATCTGCAAATTGTTTTCGGAAATTCGAACTTAGGGGAGAATGTAATTGGTAGTATTTCTTACGAAATCTACCTAAAAAAACAAGTCGTTGGAGGCCACCATAATACTTACCCATCATGGATATGCATAATATAAAATATGAAAATAAAACACGTGTAAACTGTTTATGAAATGCATTGCAATTGGAATAAAAACGTGGTTTGATGACGTCATAAACTTTAAATGATCTATTACTGATTTGCGTAAAAGAAACATCATTATAATTCCGAAATTGATAATCATATTAACTAACGGTTTACTGCGTCGCATTATGAGTCTCATTTCCAATTAAAATATATCTTTGAATTGAAATTTGAATGAAATACAGGATCATGAACAATCGAAGAGTGTCGAAAATATGATTACAAATATCTCGACAACTAAATATCCGATCGACTTCATTCTTTATGCAAAATTTATGCTTTTTTTATTGTCTTTTATATTCACTCCTTAAAATAAACAATTTCGAAAATTTTTATATACCTTTTATCAGAACGAATATTTCGAGAGTCCGAAAAAAATCGTTCCGAATAATCGAGGTTGCTGAAATTCAATAAGCTTCTTTCCATTATTACATACTAAGCACATACCAAATTTGAAGTCACTATGCCAATTTGTTCGGGAGATAGAGCGTTTACAGACACACACACACAGACACACAGACAGACTGACGGTTATTTTTTTTTTCTAAAAATATGTTTTTCGAAATCTCCAGTGTTTAAAACATGTAAATCCGTCATTTTTTTTTTCGATTTTCAAAACGATTACAAAATTTACCGTATACTACGTATGATGTGTAAGTAATAAGAAAGAATACAGGAAATGTGATATGAAGTGGGGTAGGGAAAAGTTTGTATTAATTTTTACAATATTCGAGAGGTATGTAGAACATGTTTTAAAAGTGTGGGGATACCACAACCCATAATGCAAATTTTTCAGCTTCACAAGCTATTGTCCGTCTTCCATTCTTGCAAATAAAATCCATTTCTCACAATCTCTCAAATACTTTTTCAATGACATATTCCACCTTCCACATGCGAAATATGTTTTTTTTTTTAATTTGCATATTTTGGGTAGTTAAGGTAAATACCATAGGACTACGTGATACCATTGATTGAGCTGCCAACCGATTACCTTACATTGGACATTATTTAATAGAATTAACATAAAGTACTTTTTTATATTTTTCTCTTTAATTTTAACAGCCAGCGTATTTTTACACTCTTTTATTACTCTCAATCTGGTTTTTGTATGTAAAGATGGAATTTTATGATCTATTTTTAACCCACTTCTTGAAATGCTAAAATTATAAAACTTGCGTTCACCGATGTGTTTCCGATGGCAATGCAACATTTTAATAATTTTAAATTTTAATTATAAATTAATACCTTAATTTGAAGGCATTTGTCCGCTCGGCCGCCAAAGGTGATAAATCGCCAAATATTTGCTTGAACTCGTGTAATTGTATAGAAGTTGAAACAACAATGTATTTAATCATGCGACAAAAAACACTCGCCAATGGTAATATAATTGCATAAATAAAACATTTTCAAGGCAAAAAATTAGAAAATAAATAAACAATAAAAAAGGAAGGTTGAAATATTTAGAAAAATAAATACGTTTTTATTAACTGTTAGTTTAATTATACGTATAATTTACGATTATACGTTGGGAAATTAATTTAGAAATTCTAAATAGATAGTTATAATAATGTTTCATTTTTTTTCTTTCCTTTTGCTCTAAGTGTAAAAAGAAACACAGCAAAATTTATTTATTTTTTAATAAATTCATTTACTTGTGCTTTCTACCAAGCGTAAAAAAACGGTAATTTTTTTATAATAGAGTTCAGTGCCACACCAATTTATTGTAACGTAAATTTTGGGGAAAAACATGAATTGTAGAAAAATAAATTAAACGTGATTTTCAAGATGAGCATGGAATGTTTATAAAAAAGTGTTTTTTTAAATTATTTTTATTTTTATACTTATTTGAATTTATAAATATAGATAAAAAGTGTTGACTTTAACTCTCGAAACTGTTCTTGAAAACAAAACAAAAATAAATGTTTATTTCATAATTACAAAACATTAATGTTTTATGTTACCTAAATCTACTGGTTTTCCCTTAATTTGCGAAAAATATCAATCTGCAATGAATTTCATATTTTTATGTGCGATAAAGTCTTTTAGTGCATACATAATCACTTTTCCTATTGTATATATAATAAGTGTTTCTTTATATCATTCTCCACAAATTATTTTATTTCAGAAATAATGCGTAAACAGAGTATGTGCAATGAATTTTATTATGTCTAAGAATTTAATATATTTTCAGAGTATAATGAATTTGCTATAAATGTAGTCTTTCAAATCGCTGAGATTAAAATGTATTTCTATTGTACAATTTATTTTAATTAAATTGCACTGAAAACAATTTTGAATTTATAAATATAAATAAAAACTTATTATTTTAATTCCCGTAAACTGCACTCAAACAAAGTAAAAAGTTTAAGTTATCATAGTTACCGTATATTCATGATTTTCATTAACTGTATCTACTTGTTCTCTAAATCAGCGGTTCTCAAACAATGAGTCGCGACCTACTAGTAGGTCGCCAGCGTTGTTTATTTGGGTAGCGCAATGATTGAATAGCTTTTCCAAAATATAGGTCCTCCTTAGTCAGTCAATATGTTCCATTTTGATAGTATAAATTTGTGAAGTAATATATATAAACAACTTTGTAAAAATACAGTGTTTTGTTAAATTTACTGTAGAAACCTACTTAACCCATTACCCGCTGGTGTTGCAACTGTCGAAATACAAGTGTATGAAAAAAAAAACCCTGCCAAGCTACCACTATTTTAATATAAAAATACTTTATTTATTGACAAAAACTTTGCTATAAAAGATACCGAATATTATATTTCAGAATTTTTAGTGGTAAACGAATTTCAGAAAAAATATTGAAGACTCCGCCCATATAGTTTTGGCGGTTAATGGTTTACGACTAGAATTAACATTTTTCAATCTTTATAAAGACTTTTCATTGATAGAAAACTATATTATAAAGTACATTAACTTTTAAAATGTGTTTTAAAACTTATTAATAAACGCATTTTTCTGTGCAAATAGTAAGAGAAGGTTAATTTTTATAATTATACCGCATTATTATTTTAATATGATTATTCATATTTTGAAAACATATTACTGTTTTCATGTTTATGAGTTGCATATTTTTGCGATGCGTGTGAACTATTACGTGTATAACAACGAAAAACTAGTTCACACGCATGTATACGCGAGCATTTATAAAAGCTAACCTTTACCACATGATAGATTATACTTAAACTTTTATGTACCTACATTTTAATGGTTCGTGTAAAAGTTTTAAACTTTAAGATAACTCTGAGGTCGCATAAGAATAAAGCTTAGGTACCACTGCTCTAAATTTATGAACAAATGAATATGCAATATGTCACTAAAGTGCATATCTACAATAAATATCCCTACTGTGCACATAAAAACCTTTCACATTGCTTATAAAATAAATGTGTGTGTAATGAAGATATTCAAATATTTTTTATAGTTTTCATATGAATTTTCAAGAAAAATTTCATTCTATAAAGAACGTATGAATAGAACAGATAATAGCATGTTAAGGTAAGTATGTATGCAGATTATTTAGAATAGATAAAGGAATTATTAGCGACAGAGCAGCAATAATTTTTGTTTGTTAAAAATATATTATTACGAAATATTATACAGCTATTTCAAATTCCTCAAAACAATTTGAATGAAATTTCACTTCAATCAGATTTTTTTAAAAGCTATCTAATCAGTCAACAATGAATAAAAGTTTGAATAATGTTTTTAATTAAAGATGTACCGTAATTTTCGTGCAGTTACGACATAAACATTGATTAATTTTCTAAAGTGCAGTTTACGTGGATGCCAGCTCATAGTATAGAAAAGAAATCCACGTCCAATGAAAATTTGCCAAATGCTTTCATTTTAAAATTGTTATTTTCTTCAAAAACACTTTTTAATGCGTTTATATATGCCATATTTCTCGTTCTGACAATCATTTTCAAAGTTTTCATTGACGTATATCTCGTTTTATTAATTATCAAAAATTGCATTGGCGAATTTCTCGTTTTGATTATAACTATAAAGCATTTCATTTTGAATTCTTTATTGCTTTTATAATAATTTTAAAAAAATGTTACTGATTATTTGATTTTTAATATGTCGGTCATCCTTCACCTCTGCTCTTTTCATAATGTCATTTTTCTTCCATTTAGTATATCTTATCTTTGGTAAAACGGAAAAATACAAAGTTTAAAATTAAGGAAATTACATTAAGGAAGAACAGTGCTTGCGAAAAGCTATGGAAAGCAGTTGATATGGAAGCACAGTATTCTTCCGGAAATACAAAAGCGATTTTAACACCTTTTCGAAATATATATGGCAGTAGCTGTAATATAATGGATCGTTCGGCAAGATGCAATAGTTACACGATTTTGCAAACAAATAATTATAGTTTTCTTTATTAATATTAGTAAGAAAGAATTGATTTTCCAGTGATACAGAGCAATCGCAAAATAGCTAATTATAAAACCAGACAACAAAGAAAAATCACGCGTCAAGCATAGATAATGAAACAATTTTCAGAAAACTAATATAAAACCAATTATTAATTTCAATATTTATAAAGGTCAAAGAAAGTATCTAAGTAAACAGAATAAAAAACGCGTAGCACATTTAAAAACCCAATTTTGAATAACTACAAACTTGAAATCTTTTGTGCAACTCTGAAGATAATCTATAAAATGAAAACGCACTTCCTTCAATTATCGCTCATCGGCAGTACGGTAACCGAATCCCTTTGTGTATATCTGTAAATGAACGATAAATGATATGTACACATTTTTCTATAGTATTATTTTCAAATAAATGAAATGGGAATAAAACGTTCTACAGGTATAATTTTACTATAATTTCTCAAAAAATGACAGACTAGAAACTTTAAATTTGTCATAGAAATAACTAAGACATAGATGCAGAAAAACAATATTTGTCTTTATAATTAATTTTTTTTTAATTTAAAAGAAAAGTAAAATTAAATAGTTTTTCATGCCATGTTAGGAACAATTTTTCTGAGCAGTGGTATAAACACAGATACGAGCAAATATTATAAATTATTTAAATGATCGTAATACAGAAACATGATTTCCAATAACGGAAGAAATTATTTCATATTCAGCCTTTAGCCGTACACAAATGACAATTAAATATAGTAATCTAATGTTTTCCCGCCTATTATTTCTCAGTGTTTTGATTTTTATGGTGGATACAGGTACATTAATATTGTAAAAAGAAACATTTGATTTTTATAGAAAATAAATTTTGAAAGTACTGAACTGATTTTAAAAATACTTCCACTAAACGACATCCTATAAACAGAGTTTGCAAATAGACCGCATTGTATCTGTTTTCTTGGAAAGATTTGCATTCAATGCGTTGAAAGGACGATTTTTGAATTATTTCAAGTCTCACATTCACCTAATGCGGTACAAAAATGTCAATTATTCAAATTGTGACTTAATTTAGTAATATTTAAATTATTTGCAAAAGTATAATTTCTCCTAATGTTAATTGGTACAGAAATACCATTTGCCATATTTCAACCATGCGTGCAAAACCGTTGGTTTTGATAAAAGGAAAACGTGTTACCTGATTGTTTTATCCAATAGTTAGACACTCTGTTAATACGAGGCTAAAAACTGGGATTTAGAAACCTTTTCGCAGCCTCTATTTTACTTAAACAGTAAAATAAATTAAAATAATGAAGCTTTCTGTATGTGTCACTTTTAATTGAACTGCCCCATTAAGATTTACATTACACAGAAAAAACCAATTTGGTTGAAATCAATTTTGGGTGAGGTATTGTGTTATTAATTTATCGTAGCTTAACACTCATAAAGTAATGATTTATGAGATAATATCAAAATTTAAAAAAAAATGTTTATGATTGATGTTTTTGATTGACGTTACTTTTAAAAAGTAACACATATGAGATATGACTTGAGATTCCTAGAAGAATTTCTAAAAGTATGCATTTATACATGGCACTGTTAAAAATGTTTTGCTGTTTTTAAAAAGTTCTACTTTAAGTTGTTTACAGCCATCTGGGAAGACCGAGCTATGCTCGTTAAAATTATCTTTGTGTTCAACACGATATAACAATAAATTATCTGTACAACATATAACAATCAGTTCTATGTACCCTAATTTGTTAAATTCTGTTTTTTAGAACGTTATAAGGACTCTGATTGGTTGAATCATTTATTCTCGCTGTTAGTCAGAATTTCTAGAAAATTCCTTCAGATTCTGAAAACCAATCTGTTCGCCAAATGTCGCCATAATTTTGCGAAAATTCAGATACTTGACAACAGTTTTCATTTGACGGTAAGCATGAGCTTTGGCATTAGTAACCTTGAAAGTCAATTCTCCTGCTAAATCTAGCCATGTGTCGCAAAACTTTCACCAAACTTAGCGAAGTTGGCGAAATATTGCCAACATTGCACCTTAGTTAACTGTCAATTGTTCAACAACTGTCTCAACTTTCATTCACAATGAAATGTATTCACCCGTAATGACCCCTAAAGGACCCACTAATCAAATTTTCTCAAACCTGTGACCTAGTTCAGTGGTCTTTTCGTACCCCAAAACGGTAGGATACAAAATTTCGTCAAAATTGTTAGAACAGTCTCTTTGATAAAATTATCTTGACCCGTAGTGAACCCAAAATGACTCACTAATCCAATTTTCTCAGACATGCCAACCAGCCCAATAGTCTTTTCGTACCCAAAATGGTAGGATACAAAATATAGTCAAAATGAATATAGCTTTTTTTGTTTTAGATAAAATTAACTTGACCCATTGTGACCCCAAACGACCCACTAATCGAATTTTCTCAAACATGTGACCCAGACAAATGGTCTTCTTGTAGCAAAAAACGGTGAAATACAAAATTTAGTCAAAATCGTTAGAACCATTTTTTAGGTAAAATAAGCCTGAATCATAGTGACTCCCAAATAACCCCCTAATCGAATTTTCTTGAACATGTGACAAAGCGAAATGGTCTTCTTGTATCCCAAAAAGGTAGGATTCAAAACTTAGTCAAAATTGTTAAAGCCATTTATTAGATAAAATAAAATTACCTTTACCCGCATTGACCCCAAAATAACCCACTAATTGAATTTTCTCGAACATGTGACCCAGCCCAATAGTCTTTTCATGCACCAAATGGTAGAATACAAAATGCAGTCAAAACCATTTTAGCCGTTTTTCAGATAAAGTTAACTTGACCCGTAGTGATCCCAAAATGTCCCACTAATCGAATTTTCTCAAACATGTGACCCAGCCCAATGGTCGTGTAGTACTCCAAAACCGTATAAAACAAAATTTTGTCAAAATCGGTAGAGCCGTTTTTTAGATAAAATTTATTGTACCCATAGTGTTCCCCAAATTACCCACTAACGAAATTTTCTCGAACATGCTACCCAGCCCAGTGGTCTTCTTGTATCCCAAAATTGTAGGATACAAAACTTAGTCAAAATCGTTAAAGCCATTTATTAGATAAAATAAAATTAGCTTTACCCGCAGTGACCCTAAATGACCGACTAATTAAATTTTCTCGAACATGTGAGATAGCTCAATCATCTTCCCATAACCGAAAATGGTAGAATGCAAAATTTAGTCAAATTTGTTAGAGTCGTTTTTCAGGTAAAACAAAACTCTGAAGTGGCCGACTATTGGTTCAGTGATGGACGAGCATTAGATTTAAGGTGGCCGACTATTGGAGAACTTGCCCTTTTTGAACTTAACTTTGTCTAAAAAAACTATTACCGCGCTTTTTAAAAATAATTGCTGAAACATAATAAGAAACATATGTTTTAACATATATCACTGTTAAAAATGTTGTGTCCGTTTAAAAAAAATTCTATGTTAAGATTTATATATATAAAAGCAGTTAAGTGGCCGACTATTGGTACATTTACCCTATATAGTAATATTATAGCTAAAAGGTAATTGAATAAAATCATATGTGATCTTTGTTAGACATTTTCTGCTTCTTATCATTTGTACGTGCTAAAAGGTAATATAAAAGTAATTGATGCTACTTGAGAAAACACATTAACATGTTAAAGATTCTCAATTACATTTCTGTTTTACAGATATAACGTGAGAAAATTACTAAAAAAAATTAGTATTTTTAGCAAAAACTTTTTCTGAGTTAGAATAAGAGGTACAATTACTGAAATTTGTAAAATTTAACAAAATCTGTATATCTCGATTACATACTTAGGTCGCTAAAATTGAAAAAATATCATATACTGTGCTGAGTCTATAACTCTTTTCCGAATAGTATTGTGAATTAGAAGAGGTTCAAAATTTCAAAAAATAAGCATTTTGACACAATTTAGGAGTGTTTCGTGCTTTGTGAATATAGTAAGGTAGACGTTATTTACAATTACTTTAAGGGCCGATTGGTTAATTTTATCAGAATATATTACGAAATCAAAATTTCTAATCAATGTATGTGTAAATTAAAGCTTACAGTTTTAATCTAAGGCATATATGATTTGTAAAAGTTTTACACAATGTATATTTACGTTTACAATTCATATATCTTGATAATATTTTTTTATCTATTAGTAAGATAATCATATGGGTAGGCAGTGGATGAATTCCTTTTTAATGATACAAGTTATGCTGATGTAACAAGAGGCATTGTTCACCTGGAGAATGCACTTTTAAAGTATGATCTTATTGTTACATACTATTCAATTCACAGTTAAAGTTTGATAAAAAATTTCATTTACAATCAGTTATCGTTAAATTTTGTCATCCTTCTTGTTATAAATGAGAAAATGAATTTAAATTATAACAACACGAAACCAATGAATACATCATTGAATCGAAAGTTCGGCTAGGATTGCTTATACGCGCTCAGATCGGGCGGCCATTTTTTGGGCGATGTTTGGCGATGTATTTGCCGATCTGGCTACCGGGCGGACTTTTGCCTTCTGGCAACCCCGAAGCAATCTCCGATACGATATTTTTTTCTTTTCATTTATTCTGTGAGCGGACGACTGAGAGGTTGTGTTCATTTTTTCTTGCCTGTTTTATTCCACGTGGTATCTTTGATCAGGTTGTATAATTCCAACTTTTTATTATTATTATTAATATTTGATTATTTTTTTCGATTGATAATGGCTTCTGTTGTTAGTTTACCGCTTGTTGGTGATGTTGTGCTGAAATTTCAGCAAATTTTGAGAGCCAAAGGAGGTTTCAAGTTTTCTCGAGATAGGCCTATTTTTGGAGTGCAATTGCATTTTGCGCTATTTTAAGTATTATTTTTTGTTTAATTTTGGAATATATACAGATTAAAATATATACAGATTAAACATAAAAAAGGTAAATTCAAGAAATTTTCGTAGAAACGTGAAGTATTTTTTGCAATTTATGCACGGAGATTTGATTTTTCAATGGATGTATCCATGTTTGATTTTGCAAATTAATTCTGCAGGAGTTTTTCTGTGTTTTTTTTTTGGATGTTTATTTAAAGATGTATTTTTGCAATTTATGTATGGAGGTTTGATTTTTCAATTTCTGGTGTTTTTTTATTTTAATTGAGGTTTGTTATTAAGATGTATTTTAGAAATTTATGTACAGATTTTTGATTTTTCTATTTGTCGATGTTTCTTTTTTCAAATTTTGTATCGAGGTTTGTTTTATAAACGATAGGATATACGTTTTAATGCCTTTATTTTTAGAGATATGTTGATTTAATAATGAATCTTTGCGTTTTTTTTAAAGTATCACCGTATTTACGTTTCTGCCGTTTCTCAGTATTCAGTGAATATTTCTTGAATTTCCCTTTTTTATGTTTAATCTGTATATATTTTAATCTGTATATATTCCAAAATTAAATAAAAAATAAAACCTAAAATAGCCCAAAATGACCACTTGGCGACAAATTCTTGTTGGCGAAAAACGGGTTTTCGCCAACAAAACAAAATGGCGGACCTGAGGGCGTGTAAGCAATCTGTTCCGAAAGTTCTTACCAAATTTGCACCTACACTAACAAACATATTGAAATTTTCCTTTTTAGTGTAAATTGACAACTGTAAGTCAAAATGGAATAAAAGAAAGGGAGCATCGAAGAATTGTTCCAAAAACTCCGAAGTGAAGGAGTGCTTGCAGAAAATTCTTAAAATATATGCCGATACTGTCAAGGAATAAACGTCAAAGTTGTGCGAAGATTATGGCAGTGACATTTCAATTGTCACAGGTATAGAGGCTATGCGAGAGATATTTCATTGTTACATATTCCTAGTCGAGGCTTTGATGTTCATGAACGTAGAAGAAAAAACAAACGTTGCAGGCAGAAGATAATGAAAATATAACTTCAGAATTGCAAATTGTTCATAATAGAAACACCGAAAACAGGTCTAAGATTTTCAGTTAAAAATGTAATTGTTATATTTACTGATACATATTGTGGCTTCTTTTGTAAGGAATAAGTAGATAAACTCTGTAAGATTGCATACTTATATTCGTAAATATATGCTTCATAGCTGTCATTAAAATAAGATATTTTCGAAAATTAGATTTCAATAAAATATTACATAAGTTTTACGTTTGCTATATTTATCATAGCTTACGCCTTTTTCAGTACTTTGCTAGCTTTAATTTCACTCTGTCCATGTCGATGCAATAATATACTGTTATTTGTGTATGGCAGAAAATAATCTATTCGACGTATTTAAATATTGCTTTTCATAAATCCCGATGACTTTTGTAGATCTTGTTAATTTGTTGTAAATTTTGTGTCAAGTACATATTTAACAATATAACACAAATATTTGTAGTTTTTATATGCTTTGGGCGTAATTCAACTCTGTTAGCTGTTCCTTGTTTATTTTAAAAATAACTGTGCACGCTTAAAATGTGCATCATTGAAATATTACAGCATAAAATCTTGCACTTAATGCATAAAAGACATTTAAATTCCATATAGTATATCAATTGCATGACAATCCGAGTATATTTACGCCAGTTAGAGCACGGACAGACGGCAGACGGCAGACAGACAAACTGAATTCATATAAAAACAAACAAATAGATAAACTGTTATATTAATACATATATAAACTAGTCGTTGGGGGACACAGTAATACTTACCCATCATGGATATGCACAATATAAAATATGAAATTAAATATGTGTAAACTATTTATAAAATGCATTGTAATTCGAATAAAATCGTGGCTTGGAGACGTCATAGACTTTAAACGCTCTATTACTGAATTGCGTAAAAGAAACATCCTTATAACTTCAAAAATGATAATCATATTAACTAACAATTTATTGCGTCTGATTAAACGTCTCATTTAGAATTAAAATATATCTTATAATTGAAATTTGAATAAAATACAGGGTCATGAAAAATCGAAGAGTGTGGTAAATAGGATTTCAAATATCTCGGCGACTAATTACCCAATCGACTTCATTCTTTATGCAATTTTTTTTTTTATTGTCTTTTATATTCACTCCTTAAAATAAACAATTTCGAACAATTTTTTTATACGTTTTATCAGAGCGAATATTTCAGGAGTCCGAGAAAAATAGTTCCGGATAATCAAGGTTGCTGAAATTCAATAAGCTTCTTCTCATTATTACATTCTAAGTACATACCAAATTTCAAGTCTCTATCTCAATATGTTCTGGTGATAAAGCGTCTACAGGCACACAGACACACACACTGACAGATGGACGGCATTTTTTTTCTAAAATATGTTTTTCGGAATCTCCAGTGTCTGAAACGTGTAAATCCGTCAAATTTTTTTTTCGATTTTAAAGCATTTACAAGATTTACCCTATACTACGTATGATGGGTAAGTAATATAAAAAATATATTCGAATGATTTTCTCTTTTTCCCAGAAAACACGTAAAATATAATCAACACTGAGGAAACACCACATGCTTTCATAACCTTTTTCTCCCAGAATGCATGCAAAATATGATCCTTACTGAGGAAACACCAAATTTTTTCATAATGTGTTTTGTTACATCATTTTTAACACTTTTCAACAGAGTTGAGAAGTGTTTATGTCTGGCTGCCGTTTGCATTGTTATATTGTTTATTCTTCATAACCTTTTTTATTGTTATAATTACCTTTTCTTTTATTTAAATTACTTTCTTCTCTATTTTACTCCCACTACATTTAAATTATTATTGCTAATTACTTTAATCAACTCAGTAATCAACATTAAATTAAGAACATAAAGATTACACTGTATATTTTGTAATTCCTAACCAACTGCTTATATAGCTATATAAAATTTAAATGAATATTAATTTATCTTTATACTTTAAATTTAAAAACAATGCTAAACTTACGTATAGTGATAAACTTCCATTAAACTCTTATAACGGTTGCGTTGTGTCCACCGTGCTCAAAATTCTGTCAACTTAAATAATCCTTACTTACTAAGTATTAAGTATTTCTCTGTAGATTTCCAAGGTACTTAATGATCTTTATATTTCTAAATTATGACAGTAAGTAAAATTAAACTTTACCACTAAAACATCTTATAACTCATTAAATACAAAAATATAATGTTAACATATATTATATTTATTTTCATAAAAGGTTACACATTAGAGGTACTTTGCATAGTTATTAAATTACCTTTAGAATCCCATATATTATTCCTATATACCCCAAATTTTCAATAGTTGGATCATTAACAAAATATATTTCACATCAACAAATATTACATAATTTCACGTCAACTAATATTAAATATTCCCAGTTCATGATGTTATTACACTCGAAAAAAAGTAACTTACCAGAGTTGAGTACGCGCAGCTGCAGTATTACTAATTTAAGGATCCAAAAATATTAGTATCAGTTCTTGTTCATTTTAATCACTCATAGTTAAAAGGGTCATTAAATAAAAACTTATAGTTCGATTGTTCGAGGAATGCTAGTTAATATGTTCTATGTTAGTCTCTAAAGCGCCACAACACTGATTCTTCAATAGTTACTAGTTCCTAATAGATTGCGGACGACAGTCAACTCGCTCCACAACTGATAAATATAGATAGATATGCTGAGGATGTGGACGACAGTCAACTCGCTCCACAACTGATAAATATAGATAGATATGCTGAGGATGCGGACGACAGGCAACTCGCTCCATGACAATTAACGAATCTAGAGAGATATGCTGAGGATTCGGAGGACAGGCAACTTGCTCCATGGCAACTCACAAATCTAGAGAGTCATGCTGAGGATGCGGACGTCAGGAAACTAGTTCTATTCGACGAACATCGTCGTAGTCAAACACGGAAAGTAATCTTCAATTAGGGGAATGCTCCTTCCCTCGGATTCATCCGGGCGGTAATCACAGATAACTGCTCATTCAGAGAGTGCCCCAGAATTCCGAAGTCCCAAAAGGGGAATACTTCTACAATTTTCTGTTCAGCAACAAACGGCTAGAGAGAATCATAACACTGTATAACTCAAACCAGATCATCTCTTCTTGCATGAGTGTTCTCCTTATTCTCAGCCTGTTTTCTCTTAAAAACCCTCTAGAGGGGGGGGGGTGTAACAGCCCCGCTAAATGACCCGTGCCCATTCTCCAACCAGAGAGACACGGCTCTTCTAACTGGTTAAAACTGCACTGATTATATCATTTTTAGACCCGCACTGCATATTAAAGTAACGTTTGAATATTTAAGTAACGCTGACCTCTTGTTACCTCTTGTTTACATCCCCAGATTATCCCGCTAACTCTCAACATATTTATGATGAAACCAAATCTTGCCTGAATTATCTCAGTCTACAACAACTCTATTTTATTGCTTCAAAGGGGAAAGGTGTTACGAAACCGAATCTCAAGGGGATTATCGCTTACTCGATTCCCAGGGTCCTTTACCTACCTCAAAGTCGTGCCACCCAACTCGACCGCCTTGCCAAATCCGTATGAACTTAAGCTCTCCAGGATGTGTTTATTTCAACAGGCATCGGTATATATATCAATATATGAATAACGTTTATTTTTTTTTTTAAAGAAATGTATTTCTTTATTCAGATATATTTAAAGTACCGTATACCTTTAAAATGAAACATAACAGCATGTCTCTCTGTCTGTCCGCCGTCTATCTGTCCGTCTGTACTCTAACTCGCGTAAATATATTCGTATTGCCATGCTATTGATATGTGTTATTGATGTGTTATTGTGTTGTATTCGACGAACATCATCGTAGTCAAACACGGAAAGTAATCTTCAATTAGGGGAATGCTCCTTCCCTCGGATTCATGCGGCCGGTAATCACAGATAACTGCTCATTCAGAGAGTGCCCCAGAATTCCGAAGTCCCAAAAGGGGAATACTTCTACAATTTTCTGTTCAGCAACAAACGGCTAGAGAGAATCATAACACTGTATAACTCAAACCAGATCATCTCTTCTTGCATGAGTGTTCTCCTTATTCTCAGTCTGTTTTCTCTTAAAAACCCTCTAGAGGGGGGGATGTAACAGCCCCGCTAAAAGACCCGTGCCCATTCTCCAACCAGAGAGACACGGCTCTTCTAACTGGTTAAAACTGCACTGATTATATCATTTTTAGACCCGCACTGCATATTAAGGTAACGCTTTGAATATTTAAGTAACGCTGACCTCTTGTGACCTCTTGTTTACATCCCCAGATTATCCCGCTAACTCTCAACATATTTATGATGAAGCCAAATCTTGCCTGAATTATCTCAGTCTACAACAACTCTATTTTATTGCTTCAAAGGGGAAAGGTGTTACGAAACCGAATCTCAAGGGGATTATCGCTTACTCGATTCCCAGGGTCCTTTACCTACCTCAAAGTCGTGCCACCGAACTCGACCGCCTTGCCAAATCTGTATGAACTTAAGCTCTCCAGGATGTGTTTATTTCAACAGGCATCGGTAAATATATCAACATATGGATAACGTTTATTTTTTTTAAAAGAAATGTATTTCTTTATTCAGATATATTTAAAGTACCGTATACCTTTAAAATGAAACATAACAGCATGTCTCTCTGTCTGTCCGCCGTCTATCTGTCCGTCTGTACTCTAACTCCCGTAAATATATTCGTATTGCCATGCTATTGATATGTGTTATTGAGGTTTACAATGGCATGTTCGGTATTGAAAATGAAGTGTGTGTATTGAAATGAAGTGTGCTTTTTTGCAGAGACACTCAAAAGAATTTCATTACATTACGGTCTATAGGAAAAAAACATTCGTGGTTTATTTTAAAGCTGTTACACAATTTCAGACATATTGAAATTGGTACATATCATTGGAGTGCACTACAAGAGGCTTATTATAGAATATGGTGGGCACAGTACTTATAGTTCCTTTACAGGGACACTCAAAAGAATTCCATTACATTACGATATATGGAGAAAAATCGTTTGGGGTTTATTTTAATAATGTTTCACTTTTTCAAGCAAATTGAAATTGATATAATATGTCACTAAGGTACATTATATAAATCTTACTATAGAGTATTTTGTGTCTAGCATACATCGTTTATTTACAGGGACACACAAAGAATTTGGTACTGTATGGTAACAATATTTGCTGGAAGTGCGTTTTCAGTTGTTGAACGCGTTTTTAAATCTCACTCATTTTTTTCTATTACCTGGTGTGTATAAATTCTGTAGATCATTAGCAGAGAAGCACAAGCAAGTCCTCGAGTACATTTCCGTTTAATGATGGAAATTCCCAACAAATATTGAGCGTTATATATACTGTATATACAGATCGATAGATCATATACTGGGCTGCACGAAACAATTCGGATATTTTTCTGAATATTGTTTAAACATTCCTGATATTGAGTTTTTTAAATATGTTATGTGTTACCAAATTGCTTACTTAGATATCATCTTACACCTTATTAAAGGGTAAAGATTTGTCGAATTATTTCGGAAGTGTTGGAAAGTGTTACATAATCTATGCTTGACGCAATTTTATACTTGATCTTTGAATCTAGTTTTAAAACGCTGTTTAAAAACAGACAAATCGGATATTTTTCTGAATATTGTTTAAAAATTCCTGAAGTTGAGTTTTTAATGACTTTTTATGGTATGCGTTTTCCAAATTGTTTACTTAGATATCGTCTTTCACCTTATTAAATGGTAAAGATTTGTAAAATTATTTTGGAAGTTTTGGAAAGTGTTACATAATCTATGCTTGACGTATGATTTTTCCTTTTTAAAAAATTTTACACTTAATCTTTGAATCTAGTTTTAAAGTGCTCTTTAAAAAACAGACAAACTGATTAAACTGTTACATTAATACATATAGGTATTTATAAATAATATCGAAAAAAAAATTTCCCAGAATGCACGCAAAATATTATCAACATTGCTTTCAGAATGTATTTTGTAAAAGCCGTTTGTTAACAGTTTCCAACATAGTTGAAAAGTGTTGATGAATTCGGTTTTATACAAGTTGTAATTTTCCAACGGGACGAAAAATGTCCGGGCCAGGATTCGAACCTGGGATCTCTTGGCTGTAGCCGCCACGCTCTGAACAATCTGGAGGGCATAATTCATCCAGTTAACCTTATTGATCATAGCATCTGGTCTGATATTTTAATCAGCTCAACAGAATAGATCGCAGGTAAAGGAACTCCAGTAAACGCTGGATACGTGATTACACGTACGCTGGATGCGTGATTCAACAAGGTTAACTAGATGAATTATGCCATCCAGATTCGACCGGGATTGCTCAGTTGGTAGAGCGTGGCGGCTTCAGCCAAGAGATCCCAGGTTCGAAGCCTGGCCCGGACATTTTTCGTCCAGTTGGAAAATTACAACTTGTATGGGTGAATTCGGTTTGTTTGGCCGCCTGTCTCTCTGTCGGGTGTCCGTGCTCTAACTCACGTAAATATACTCAGATCTCCATATAATTAATATGTGTTATTGAAGTTCACTAGTTATAGCATCTTCTATATTGAAAATGAAATATGTACCATTAATAATTAGTTTACACGGACACTCATAAGTATTCCGTTACATTGCGGTCCAGAGAGGAAGATATTTATTAGGCGCATTTTAATGCCGTTACACCATTTGAAATATCATTAAATTGATATGCATCATTGAATTGGACAGAAACGTGTTATCTATGGAGTATGGATTAAGTAGTAATTATAGTTCGTTTACAGCGACACCCAAAAATATTTTGTTACATTACAGTCAATGGGGAAAAATCGTTTTTAGTGTATTTTAATAATATTACACTGTTTCAAATATAAATGAAATGGATATGCCTCAAAGCGGTGGAGGCAATATGTATATTTATGGAGAATCGAGTAACTAGTAATTATAAATCGTTTACAGGGACGCACAAAAGAATTCCATTATATTTTGATCTGTGGGGGAAATCGCTTGCAGCGTATTTTAATGATGTTAAACTATTTTATGTTGAAATGGACATACATCACTGAGGTGAAATTCAACATGTTTTTTACAGATTATTGAGTACGGATAAACTATAGGTCATTTGTGGAGCGCCTCAAAAGAATTCGGTTACAGGACTAACCAGGGCTTTAGAAACTACATAAAATCTGGTAGACAGCAAAAAATTCTAATCGCCAGTAAAATAATATTTACCCCCATATACTCGTCATTGATTTTCAAAAACTACAAAAGTTTTTTTATGAATTAATTGCGAAAAAATAACAAGCACAGTTTAGAATTATTAGTTACATAGTTTAGAATAGTACACAATTTAGTTTTATAGACTTACTTGAAATGAATTATCACTTATATGCTAGTATTCGTTACAATGAATGGTACAGATTAATCAAATTTAATTAACACAGAAATCTGATTTCAAACTTAACAAAAACTTGAGCATTTTTTACCACTGTATTCAATTTTAGATGCCAAAGAATTTGGATTGACACTATTTCTTACTGTTTTATTGACCCCTTCCCCACTTTCTAATCATTTGACATGCTAATTGGCTAGAGCGGTAAAGAATGGCATGTTCTCTGCATGATATGGAAAATGCCTTTAAAAACTTTTTTCTTCCATTAAAAGTATGACAGAAGAGGAAAATAACTGCTTGCCGCATCATAGTAGGTGCAAGTAGGGGTGGTGGAAAATGCAGTTTGTGCCCATTTCTTACGTCAATTTTTGTATTAAAAAAACAGCACAAGATTAAATAATTTGGTTGCCATACAGAAAATCTTGGTCGCCGGTGGCAACCTGCTGACCGCAGTATATGCGTTTTCATCTATAAAAGGCATTTTAAACCTAACTTATTTATTGTGCATTGCGAGATGTTTACGCCATATATAAGACTGCACGAAAGATTTGAAAGAGAAAATGGTTTTGGCCTATTTGTAGAGGTTTTTAGACCACTTCTTGAGTGTTTTGGGAGGTGTCTGGTCACAGAATTAAACCGTTTTGTCAAAATAAATAAATAAATAAATAAATAAAAATACGATCTTTAATTGAATAGCGGTACATTTTGACGAAAACAAAATATTTTTCGACAGTAACCAGAGTCCGTAAATGGGTTACCTTTGGGTCCCAGCGAAATTTCATGTCACTAGATCCACCCTTTAAAAAGTTATTCAAATGAAAGGTTCGCTATATCCTGTGAAACACACGGTACATAGAAAGATACATTGTGAGTTAAACGTTGTTACCCGAAGTATACATTTTCAGGAATCGATAACCGGATATAACTTTATAAAGATTTATCGTTGTAACAAAGTGTATCTGAGACGTCCTATATGATTGTATACAGAGTGTATCTGAACTAGTGTTCAAAGTTTTAGAATAATATGCGCGAAAGTAAACTATCTTTTTATAGGAAATAAGGGTCGCGATCCCTTTATTTAAGGAAAAACACAAGGTACCTTTATTTCAAGCAAACCTCGGATTTTCATTCACGAATTTAATACTAGTAAAGAGATTTCCACAAGATTTTTATCAGATTCACATTGGTTTGCATAAAAAACCAGGACAACATAGGAGGTGCTGGAAGTGCTCTGTAATTAAGTCAGTGATCTCGATGTACTCTTAGCTATTTTCCTAATAATGAAGCGTACTACTCAGTGTTGCATAGATAAGAATGGAGACTGCTTCCAGCATGTCTCTTGATGTCATTATATTTCCCATAAATCAAAGTAAGTCTGTCTAAAATATCATTACATTATATTCATTATTGTTAAATGCGACCTCGTTTACTATACAAAAATTATTTATCTTGCGCGAATTATCGACATTGTAACTTCTGGCCGCCATTTAATATACGCCCCATAACTAATTTTAATCGTGTAACTATTTAAGAAATAACTGCATGAATATAAAAGTATAGGCAAAAAACTGAAATCTTTATTAATATTATAAAGATGTCTGTAACATGTGCATATTATTTATGCAAAATCCCTGGTATCTTATATATTTCTATACCGATTATTTATTATTTCATTAAAACCATTTACTTTCCTTGAAATCGGAGAAAGAATTTAACGAAATGCGTTTAAGTAAAGAAAGATTGTAATAAAATATATATTGTATGCGTAAGTATATAGCATTCCAGATCTTTGAATATGGATATTCTATTAAACATTTTATGCATTTTAGAGAAATGGGGTTCAAATTTCGTTGAATTTTTGTTTACTAATCTTTTATGATATATCAAATGGATTAATCTTTATAAAAGGAAGAAATACGAGTTTCTAACGTTACTGTTCAAATATTTTTATCTGTATTCGAATATCGTAGCCACGCAATTACATTAAAATATACATTTTCATATTTTATGATTTTTGAGATTCCGCTAAAGTTTTTGGGGAAAAATAATAATATTTCTTTAACTGAAAAACAAAAAGTACATATAAACCTTTTATCAAGACTTTTCTTTTGTTAAAATTACTACAGAAAAACAACTTTAAATTTCTTCATGTAATACATATAGGAGGAGGGGGAAGGTGCTTCGTACACCGTGGAACAGGAAAGGTTTTAAAACAAAGTTTGTGTTTATAATGATTCATGTCGGGCAGTTCAGTGATGCTTTTTCTCTGATTCTTTGGAGTGTTCGCTAACCACATTTTAAAAGTGGATGTTTTGGGTTTGGATGATACAAAAAGAAAAGGTGGCTTCGTACACTGTGGAACAGGAAAAGTTTTAAAACGAAGTTTGTGGATGTAATGATTCATGTCGGGCAGTTCAGTGATGCTTTTTTCTCTGATGCTTCGGAGTATTCCGAAGTAACCACATTTTACTAACCTCTAACCACATTTTAAAAGTGGATGATTTGAGTTTGGGATGATTTGGGTCCAAAAACCATTCAGAGTGAAAAAAGATAGTGTCTTTTTTTAAATGCTTCTTTAAATTTCGAACTCACGCATGTACATTAAAATCTCTTATATCTGCAAACCTTTCTTATGACCAGTTTGTATATATATATTTTTTTTATGACCCCATTTAAAATCATTACTAGAATTTCAGATCATCCTATTGATACTAAAAAAAAACTTTGGAAATGTTTGGCGTAAAAATACTTTTGTTAATTAAACATTTTTGAGGACTAGGGTGTTCTGTCACCCCTAGTGCTTCTAGTATGTACTCCGTTCCGACTCCACTGTATGGACACACTAATTTTCCCTGTTTTAAAAGTAAGAAGAAAAATTGCTGCACATGGCTGCATATATATTTTTTAATGATCTGAATGAAATTAGCATTAAAAGTGATTTTGATACATTGAAATATCATTATCCGTACCCACTCTCATAAAATGAAAGAAAAACCTTTGAAAAGGAATTAGAAAGGAAAGTTCAAAACTTTGTTGCAGTTACGCCATTTTATTTAATCGTTTTCTGAACAAAAAGGACGTTTTATTTTAAATAAGATGACGCTTTCACGAGCGGAAGCTTTAAAAATCATGATTTATATATTCAAATGTACACGATCTGCGGAATATGGCGCGACGTTCACATATAAAAACCATATAATTAATGTTTAAAATTAATGCATCGATATCCATATATTTTCCCTCTTGGTCAGTTTCTTCTCCAAATTATGCAACAGGTAAGAAGAAAATCAATAAATTATACTGAAAATAAAAAAAACTAAATGTTTTGAATATTCTTAAAAAACATTAGATAAACGTCTGTTATTAACCCTGACGTAAATTTTGACAGTGGCATTCTTTATCTGATGTTATCTGTGCTCCATGTATCAGTAAAAAAGGTTCAACTCATAGAAATGCACATATGGCTTTAAATATGACATAATTTCTACCAGCAAATGTTCTTCGAACGTAATTAATTTAATTATTTTAACTTTCCTTTCATTTTCAATATTCACGTTCAAATATATTCCAATTAAACATACTCTGCATATAATAAATTTGTATTCGAGTTATTTAAAATTGCGCAAAATACACCATCGATTGATCGAAGTAGTAGTATTTCACGTGCAGTCTACAATTTATACTTTGTCATGTTAAATTAAAGTGTATTTGAATGATTCAATTTATTTTCTTTGTCCCGTGTTTTCCTCGAAACGGAAGACGTCATCCTCTAATATAATTAAAACACTATTGTTATTTTATTTTCTTGCGCATGACTTTTGCTCTCTTCGATCATTTTTTACTGTAACTTTGATGGAGCAAATTAAATAATATTCTGGCTTGACTAATTTTGTTTCTAGATATTTTTAATCCTTAATTTTTCTTTAGGAGTTTAGACCTGCATCAAAAAAATATTAGATATTGGTAAAAAAAAAATGTTAGCTTGCACTGCGAAATTCTCGCAAGGGTTCATCGGTTTATTTGAATTTATTTTCCGTAGTTATTGTCAAAGGCAAAAAGAAAATATCAAGTTTTTAAGAAAATTAATTTCTCATTTCATTTATACACATTTTATGCCTAAAACATTTTAGAATCTGGTATATATATATACATATATATATACATATATATTTACATATATATATACATATATATATATATATATATATATATATATATATATATATATATATATATATATATATATATAATGCATATATATATATATATATATATATATATATATATATATATAATGTGTATATATATATATATATATGTATATATATTAGAAATTAAAAGAATGATTTGATATAGAATAAAATTTCAGGATAAAAATTATTACATTCTCTTTCAAATAATGTGACAGTTAACATAAATTATTGTAGAAAACTTTGTGACGTTAAAGTTAACAAGCTTCTCAAAATCAATTTCTTTTTCAGAGAAACAAAAATAATTCTATTTCAAGTTTCTTAAAATTTCAATTACAGAAGTAAAGAATTTTCTGTTAAATTTTATTCTTAATCTGCGATTGTTTTCAGTTTTGAGTGGGGTTTTTTTCTCAGTGATACGAAGGGGAACATGTGTATAATACTAATTGTAAATGCAGACACATGTTTCCTAAAAAGATTAGTATCTCTTATCTTTTTTCTCTTGTTTATTGAAAATATAAGAGTAGATTTAAAATTTTTTGTATCTTGTGACTCGTGACGGGACTATTACGCATTTTTAGATTATTTATGACACGCGGTTGGCATTATTTTTTATTTAAAAATACATCCCTGAATTAATTAAAGGTCAATTTGTTATAATACGATAGGTTACATCGATTTAGCAAATATAGTTTTGCAAAAATGTATTCTTATATTCAGAATGCTCTAAGAATGAAGTTTCGTTGAATTCTGTGCATTAAAATTGATAGGCGCATACTTCGAAGAAATCATTGAAATTCAACACCCCACCTTAGATGACCGCAACCAAAAGTGAATGACAACCTATTCCAATCATGATGTGTCTAAATTTGATATTTCGTTGAATTCTGTGTACATAAATTGGAGATATAAGCATCATGTAAATCGAACAAGTCATCGACTTGCGGAACCCCTTCTTGGAAGATTTTGCCCAAAAACTAATGACCACCAATTAAATAAGGATAGAACTTTATATGAATTTATCATCCTATTCCATGAAGTAGTTCGTCAGTTAAAGCGCCCACAAAATTTGTGCACCATTCTTACAGACACACAGACACACGAACACATTTTCTAAAACTAGTCAAATCGTTTTCAGGATCTTCTAAAATGTAAATATCCGTCGAAATTTTACACGTATACAATATTTTCTTCTTGTATATATATATATATATATATATATATATATATATATATATATATATATATATAAGAAAGTAAAAAAAGTCATTTAATGTGTTCGTTTAAATAGATGTAAAAATAGGTTTGTCAGACAAGTTTATAAAATCATTATTTTTCATACATAGAGCTGCTTAAGATTATCGTTTAATAATTTTCATAACTCTTTTTTTAGGTGCGTTCGTAATTATATAAATACGTAGCACCTATAGTCGTCGTCTGATCCGTCCGTCCATCCGCCCGTCTGTCCGCAGATAACAACGCAAAAACTACCCAACCAAATGGTTTGAAATTTAAGATGTATTATCTTTACATACTTTTGTCGAGCCATTTAAAATTTTTTGAAAATCGAATCAAAACTTTAGAAGATATTAATAAAAATATTTATTAAGCGATTTTAATTTAAAAAAATCGGTTCTTTCTTGTTATAGGAGCTTCCGAGGTTTAATTGTCAAGCGACCGAGATATCCTAATCCTAATAATATTATAAATCCGATTGTGTGCAAATGTTAGGCTGAAGCCAGCGTCAAAATGGAGAAATTACTGGCCCTGTATCTTTGCATATAGGTGGATTATAACCCGGAAATGAACATAGACTGGTTTTTCTTTATTTTATTCAAATACTTTTCTTAATAAATCAAAATTTGATTATTTTCATAGAGAATCAATGGACATTTTTAGATAAAATTTAACCATTTTACTTTATCGTTGCTAGGACTTTGATCGTTGCCAATAAATAAAAATGCGAAAAAATAATTTTTCTTCAACAATTAAGTTTCAATTGAGCGATTTTCACGTGAAAAATGAAAATAATTCAAAGGAAGATGAATTTCTGTGATATTTGAAACAACAAGATGGAGTATTTGTTATTATACATGAAGTATGAATATTGATTACATTAAAAAGATCTTTTTCTGTCAAAAACTGCGTTATAATTAGAAAGAAGAATTAACAATAATTATATTATTAAGAAAAAGATTTCGCTTGAACCATGGAACTATGAAAAGGATCTTTCTTGGCTTGAACAAATATGACGTCATAAATAAAACACGTATTTTCAAATATTCGTAATATTACAAAGAGCATGACTATCAGTGTATAATAAAAGTATATACATAATGGACGTCATATTTAAGATGAATAACTGAAATAATTTTTTTTACTGATTAATAATAAGCTTGAATATCAGTTACAAACAGATGTGAGTTTTCTGCTAAAATTCACGTAATTATTGTCAGGAAAAGAAAATTAACAAGAATTATATATTTGAAAAGAGATTTCTCTGGGATCAAACTGACGTCATAATAAAACGGGATTTTTAAAATATGTTTCAAATGGAGCGTGTATCAATTTCATACATTAATAATCACTGAGTACAGTGAAAGAATAGAGAGGTAATGAACCGTAAAATCGGGTTGAAATATGAAGCCGGTTACCGCTCAAATCATTAGTCCCAAGGACTGACTTTATTGGATGGAGAGAGGCTGCACGTGGAAAAATGACTGGATTCATTGGCCGGGGACATGTTTTCAAACCAAGCCGTCAGTTGTTTGGGCCGAATGTACGGTTACATTTTCAGCATCACGCCAAACATGAACATTTCATCTGTATTTATTCTCTGAACTCTGTGATTAATAATACAAGCATCAGTAAGATTATTAGGAAAAGAAAATTGAACACAAGTCTATTAAATTAAAATCTGACTGTGTGTATTTCGCAACTACTCCTCTTAATGCAACGCGATTTACTTAACACCGGTTATCATTGATTCGAGGATGTCATATAAACTCTGAGAATTAAAAATTTTGAATTAGATTCCGAGATATTAATTTTTTTTTTTGTAAATTTTAACGAAATTTCTCTAAAAATGGTACTTAAATTACTCCATTTTTAAGGATAAAAAAGGAGAAATAAAACGGATTATTACATTTTTATGCCATTTTCTCATTAAAACTGAAAAAAAAATTATTTTGAATTTGAATAGTTGGTGAAAATAAAATCTTGATTACAGTAAAATTTCCGAAAAATAAAAACATATTTCCACATATTCAAACTTTATGAATGAATTTATTCTGCAGAGCAAAAATCGCCTGTCAGCATGTTGTGAAGAAATCAAGATTTGTTTCAGCTATAGATTAAACCAAGGACACAAACTTGCTGTTACATGCAAACGTAACACTTGCAATTTCAAAGCTTTTTGCATCCCCAAATTACATGCAAACGTAACATTTACATGTAATTTGCACCCAAATTAATTTTAATTTGAACCGCAATAAAAGTTAATTTGCAATGAAAATTACATGCAAAAGTAATGTTTACATATAATTTTGGGTTGCAAAAAGCTTTGCAATTTAAGTGTTTCGTTTGCATGTAATTTAGGGCTGCAAAAAGCTTTGCAATTGAAGCTCCTTGCATTTAGGTGTAGAATTATTCCTCCCTATTCACAAGAATTGAATTTAAAGAAAAAGCATACACTATTTCCAATGAATTTTTTTTAAATGATGGCTGTTAAAACGTTTCTCAAAGTCATTAAAAGTAAAATGGTTTATCAGGTAAAATTGACATTTCTTTTTACCCAATTCGTCGATTTACACGATTTTATTTGGCCGTCCTTTTTTCATTGGTTGCAGTTTCCCTTTCGCGGTTATTTGGCACAAAATTTTACCTTTTTTAAACTGATTTATGTCAAGGCCGCTGTAACAAAGAAATATCGTATTTTCTTCTATGAAATGTCATAAAGAGTTAGTTAATTATTTACGTTTTTAATTATTGGGAGTGAAATATTTTGCTTGATTAGTACAATTATTTTTCTTTTAATGTTACGTGAACGAAGTCACGGGTAACAGCTAGTAATATTATAAATTTGATTGTGTGCAAATGTTAGGCTGAAGCCAGTGTCAAAATGGAGCATTTAATGATCCTGTATCTTTGCATATAGGCTGATTACAACCCTCATATGAACATAGGCTGGGTTTTGTTAATTTTATTCAAATATTTTTCTTAATAATTCAAAAATTCGTTATTTTCATTGAGAATAAATGGACATTTTTTCGTATAGCATTTTAAAATGGTTAAATTTACTTTACCGTTGCTAATACTTTATCGTTGCCAAAACTAATTCAAAACCCGAAAAAATAATTTTTACTCAACAATTTAGTTTCAATTAAAAAATTTTCACGGGAAAAAATGAAAATGAAATAAAAAAAATTAAAGAATTAAGAAGAAGATTAAATAATATTATTAGAAATAAAACGTACTTTTTGTAGTTTTTGATAATAATACAAAGTTTCAATATGCGTAACCATAGGAAACAGGCGAATATGACGTCATTTATTGAAAATAAAGCGGATATGCTTTGATTGGTGAAATAAAATGATCTTGGGTTTTTTCTTCACTTTTTTTCTTTTTTTTTCTTTTGTATGGTAACAATACTTGCCGTTTTACCGGCTAATATAACTAACTATACCGTATTTTTTCTTTAAATTTTTAAAAAGTAAAAAGAAGTTTCAAAAGAAAATGGTTAGAAAATGTCAATAATATGCTCCGCAAAATTATCCATTTCGAAAATGATGTCATGGATAGCGAGAAATAGTTATTTTCATTCTTAAAATTAAAAGAAATAACTCGATTACCTGAAACAAAATGACTGGACGAAAATGGACATTTTTCGTCCAGTTGGAAATTTACAACTTGTATGGTTACTTTACCAATTTTAAATAATTGTGTTAAAAAAATAATCCAGTGTATTCACGTATACAGCGTTTACTGGAGTTCCATTACCTGCGATCTCTTCTGTTGAGCTAATTAAAATATCAGACCAGATGCTTTGATCAATAAGGTTAACTGGATGAATTATGCCCTCCAGATTCGATCGGGATAGCTCAGTGGTAGAGCGTGGCGGCTTCAGCCAAGCGATCCCAGGTTCGAATCCTGGCCCGGACATTTTTCGTCCAATTGGAAATTTACAACTTGTATGATTACTTTACCAATTTGAAATAATTGTGTTAAAAAAATAATCCAGTGTACTCCTAGACTATCTAACGCAACGCGATTTACTACCGGTTAGTTTACTACCGGTTTAGCGAATACCAGTTATAATTGATCCGAGGATGTCACACAAACTCTCAGAATTAAAAAAATTAAATTAAATGCCATTTTTTTTAACGAAGTTTCTCTAAAAACGGAAAGTAACTTACTCCATATTTGTGTATAAAAAAGGAGAAATAAAACAGATCAGTATATTTTTTACACCATTTTCTCATTAAAACTGAAAAACAGAATTTATTTTCACTTTGAATAGATGGTGAAAACAAAATCTTGATTTCAGTAAATTATCCGAAAAATACAAACATATTTTCACATATTCAAACTTCATGAATCAATTTATTATCGAGAACAAAAATTGCCTATGCCAATATACTGTCATTTAGAAAACAAGATTTGTTTCAACTACATATTAAACAAAGGAGGCAGAATTGAATTTAAAGAAAAAGCATATACTATTTCTAATTAATGTTTTTTTTTTTTTGAAGGATGGCTGTTAAAACGTTTCACAAAGGTGTTAAAAGTAAAATTGTTTATCAGGTAAAATTGACATTTGTTTTTACCCAATTCGTCTACTTCCACGATTTTATTTGGCCCTCCTTTTGCATTGGTTGCAAATTCATTTTCGCGATTACTTGGCACAAAATTTCACTTTTTTAAGACTGAGTTATGTCAAGGTCCCTATAATAATAAATATCGTATTGTCTCCTATGAAATGTGATAAATAGTTAGTTAATTATTAACGTTTTTAATTATTGGGAGTAAAATATTTTGCTTAATTAATGTATTTATTCTTCTTTTAATGTTCGTGAACGAAGTCACGAGTAACAGCTAGTAATATTATAAATCCGATTGTGTGCAAATGTTAGGCTGAAGCCAGCGTCAAAATGGAGAAATTAATGGCACTGTTTCTTTGCATATAGGTGGATTATAACCCGGAAATGAACATAGACTGGTTTTTGTTTATTTTAATTAAATACTTTTCTTAATAATTCAAAATTTGATTATTTTCATAGAGAATCAATGGACATTTTTAGATAAAATTTAACCATTTTATTTTATCGTTGCTAGAACTTTGATCGTTGCCAATAAATAAAAATGCGAAAAAATAATTTTTCCTGAACAATTAAGTTTCAATTGAGCAACTTTCACGTGAAAAATGAAAATAATACAAAAGAAGATGAATTTCTGTGATATTTGAAACAACAATATGGAGTATTTGTTATTATACATGAAGTATGAATATCGGTTACATTAAAAAGATCTTTTTCTGTCAAAAACTTCGTTATAATTAGAAAGCAGAATTAACAATAATTATATTATTAAGAAAAAGATTTCGCTTGAACCATGGAACTATGAAAAGGATCCTTCTTGGCTTGAACAAATATGACGTCATAAATAAAACATGTATTTTCAAATATTCGTAATATTACAAAGAGCATGGCTAAAGTATATACATAATGAACGTCCTATTTAAGTGAATAACTGAAATACTTTTTTTAATACTGATTAATAATAAGATTGAATATCAGTTACAAACAGATGTGAGTTTTTTGCTAAAATTCACGTCATTATTGCCAGGAAAAGAAAATTAACAAGAATTATATCATTGAAAAGAGGTTTTTTTTGGGATCAAAGTGACGTCATAATAAAACGGGATTTTTTAAATACGTTTCAAATGGAGCGTGTATCAATTTCATACATTAATAATCACTGAGTACAGTGAAAGAATAGAGAGGTAATGAACCATAAAATCGGCTCGCAATATGAAGCCGGTTATCGGTCAAATCATTAGGCCATAGGGCTGACTTCATTGGATGGAGAGAGGCTGCACGTGGAACAATGACTGGATTCGTTGGACGGGGAGAAGTTTTCAAAATAAGCCGCCAGTTGTTTGGGCCGACTGTAGGGTTGCATTTTCAGCATCACGCCAAGCATGAACATTTCATCTCTATTTATTCTCTGAACTCTGTGATTAATAATACAAGAATCTGTAAGATTATTAGGAAAAGAAAATTGAACACAAGTCTATTAAGTTCAAATCTGACTGTGTGTATTTCGCAACTACTCCTCTTAATGCAACGCGATTTATTTAACACCGGTTATCATTTATTCGAGGATGTCATATAAACTCTGAGAATTTAAAATTTTGAATTAGATTCCGAGATATTAATATTTTTTTGTAAATTTTATCGAAATTTCTCTAAAAATGGTACTTAAATTACTCCATTTTTGTGGATAAAAAAAGGAGAAATAAAACGGATTATTACATTTTTATGCCATTTTCTCATTAAAACTGAAAAAAAATTATTTTATTTTCAATGTGAATAGTTGGTGGAAAAAAATCTTGATTACAGTAAAATTTCCGAAAAATAAAAACATATTTCCACATATTCAAACTCTATGAATCAATTTATTCTGCAGAGCAAAATTCGCCTGTCATCATATTGTCAAGAAATCAAGATTTGTTTCAGCTATAGATTAAACCAAGGACTCAAATTTGCTGTTACATGCAAACGTAACACTTGCAATTGCAAAGTTTTTTGCAACCCCAAATTAATAGCAAACGTAACATTTACATGTAATTTGCACCCAAATTAATTTTAATTTGAACAGTAATAATTGTTATTTTGCAATGAAAATTACATGCAAAAGTAATGTTTACTTATAATTTTGGGTTGCAAAAAGCTTTGCAATTTAAGTGTTTCGTTTGCATGTAATTTTGGGCTGCAAAAAGCTTTGCAATTGAAGCTCCTTGCATTTAGGTGTAGAATTATTCCTCCCTATTCACAAGAATTGAATTTAAAGAAAAAGCATATACTATTTCCAATGAATTATTTTTAAATGATAGCTGTTAAAACATTTCTCAAAGTCGTTAAAAGTAAAATGGTTTATCAGGTAAAATTGACCTTTCTTTTTACCCAATTCGTCGATTTACCCGATTTTATTTGGCCGTCCTATTTCCATTGGTTACAGTTTCCTTTTCGCGGTTATTTGGCACAAAATTTTACCTTTTTTAAACTGATTTATGTCAAGGCCCATACAACAAAGAAATATCGTATTTTCTTCTATGAAATGTGATAAAGAGTTAGTTAATTATTTACGCTTTTAATTGTCGGGAGTGAAATATTTTGCTTGATTAGACATTTATTTTTCTTTTAATGTTACGTGAACGAAGTCACGGGTAACAGCTAGTTTTATTACATAAATCAATCTGCAGACGATATAATTCATTTCACAGAATTAAAAATCATCAAGATCTGAATAATTATATAACTAGCTATAGTACGAATGCACCTCGTTTGTCGCGTTTGACGTACAATTTCCAACTTGTTTCTTTTGTTCCGAATAATATAGTTTACAAACGTCGTAGGGAAAATTTTGCCAATATGAGAATCAATGAAATATCGATCCTGTTTCTAAAATCCTTTTTTTTTGTTTAATACGCAAACATTTCCTCAAACTTAACTAAAAAAAATAAAATGAGATTTTATATTTATTAACATATTTGAACTGCTTATCGAATTTATAAAAATAAACTTGATTAAAAAAGATTTACGAAAATTTTATTTAATCTTTGTGTCACATTGTATGCACATGTCTTTTGTGTGTGATATATATATTTTTTAAATAAATTTAAAAGAAAATATAATAAATATTTGGAAAACCGCAGCTGTTACTTTTGTGAAAAAAGATTTACTGTAAAAACTTTCGTGAACTTCGAATGCATTGAAATAACGAAAATAAACTTTCTGAATATTAGGATTGGTCTTAAAGCTTGGCCACCTGGATCCCATTATATTAAGAATTCATAAAATTTTCACTTCTTTATTTTAATTACTTTATTTTAGTACTTTATTTTAATTTACTATTAATCGTTCATTTTTATAACTCTTTTGAAAGAATAGCAGTCCTAAGGGAGAAATTTTCTCAAATTCTCACAATTTTCGATACACAATTTATATACAAGGTGCCTCTTAAAGTCCTGTCCAACCCCATTAGCATTAGAATGGTGACACCTATAGCCATGAACTAGGTATTGGTATATTGATATGGCATACTAATGCTTAGGTATACTAATGTGCCTATGCGCTACGCGATGTGAATGCTTACAGCGTCATTTAATGACAAACTATGGAGTTTGGCGTTCCTAGTTCAAAGATTGCATGCGATACGTGAAAACAAAAACTCGAAAATTATGAAGAATAACGACAAAAATTATATTACAAAATTCTAGAATGTCCGTCAGTTTACTGTAAAATGATGTCTTACATAGTAAAAATAACGTTATTAGGTATCCTTAAATTGAATTTTATTCTGTCCAATCACCAGTTTAAATACGCTTCTGATTATATCCATAAGTGTGACACTGTAAAGCAGACGCACACTTATTAAACAATTCAATATATATATATAAATAAAGTCGTTTATTTTAATAAGAAAAAGAAGTTAAGCAGCTCAATGTTCATCATCAACAGCAAGGCATCATGCATTCTGCATGTGTTCTCATGATGGACACGTTGGACGTACTCCACTTGTTTTTCTTATTAAAATGAACTGTACTTCATACAGACAGTCCGAAAAGTCTGGAAACAGTCGAATAACTAGAAAAATATACCTCGGCTTAAAAAACCGAAAAAAAAAAAGTATTCAATACTTTTCAAAAATATATTAAGGATATCAAAGTGGCCATTTTTCGAAAATATTGAACACGTATTTTTCCGTTATTCAATCCAATGTATATTTCTCGAGTTATTTGACTGTTTCCAGACTTTTCAATGGAGCCGATTCTCACTGCATTTTACTCGATTACAAGCTGCCCCCCTTTTCACCCAGGGGGACATAGTTGGGGGGCAATTTTGATATCCTTAAATAGATTTTTCTAAAATATTGAACATGCATTTTGCCGTTTATCAATCCGATGTATATTTCTCGAGTTATTCGACAGTTTCCAGACTTTTCAGTGGAAACGATTCTCACTGTATTTTACTCGATTACAGCGCCATCTACTATTTTCCGAAAAAATGTTAAATACAAAAATTACGTATTTTTCTAGTAGAATCCAAATCCGCAATAAAAAAGGGTGTTACCATTTACGATTTTAAAGTTGCCTCACTTTCCCACCTAGAGGGCAGAGTTGGGGGGGGGGGCAACTTTGATATCCCTAAATAGATTTTTCAAAAATTTTGAACACATATTTTGCGTTTGTCAATCCGATGTATATTTCTTTAGTTATTCGACCGTTTTCAGACTTTTCGAACACACTTTATATACACTGATGTCCAAAAATTAAGGGTAAGTGACCAATTTTTTCGATTTTAGACGTTTTGTAGAATACATACTGAAAATCTTTACGAATTTTCCTTGAACTTCAAGAATGTAAAGAACATGTTTGACTTCATAATTTTCAGTGTAGATTTTTTCGCGAGAACAATTAGGGCAGGGGCAATAATAATTTTAATAATAAAATAATGTTTGCGGCAACTCAAGTAACAGAAAATGCTCAAAATGGTCTGTCAAATAACAGTAGAAATAGTATACTGCAATGAAAAGATTTATATATTGAATAATTGATGAGATATGGGTATTTGTATAAAATAAATTTAACTACGCATACACTAACTACAGCAAAGATTTTTTTTCAATATTTCGTAGTCAATACTATAAAGCAACTCATATAAAAAGTACAGTCAAAAATCGTGAAACCTCAAAAAGATATAGGCAATACAGTGAGCTAATTGATAAATTGGGGAGGAAATCCCATATAATGTTATGGGATTTCCTCCCATGTTTATATTAGTTATACTTGTTTCTTACGTAATTGATTAAGTATATTTTCTCCATGTATTATAATTCCCATCTTCTCCGCTATACAGCACTCTCATTTTTTCACGAACAGTTGTTCTTTTTGGACGACCAGTTCGTTTTCCTGTAACATTTTGCCTGATCCTGTAACATTTTGACTTTCGTTCTAACGCCCGATGCGCGTCCTCAACGGATACCTTGAAACCATTTGTGGAATTACCGCGAATAATAACCGTCTTCCCTTAAAAACAGGAATTTGACCGCGTGTTTTCACACTTAACTCACAATTGTTTTTTAGATTTTAAGGAACTTATTGACATTATAGAACGTAAGAACAGCACATTCACATGTTGATAATGTTCGATTATTTACGATCACTTCGCACTTATCCTACACGTTACTACAGGTATACACGACTGTTCTTAATACTAAACAAACGACTATTGCAAAATTTCAGATGAAATTCCCGCTTGATAGAAGTTTAGATATTTGACTCCAGGCAAAGCATGCAAAGTACAATACTGAAATTATATCTCCAAGCATAAAACTAAATTTTTAACACATTTTTATCGGTTTTCCGGGTTGAATTGGTATGTAAATAATCTATGTTGTTATTTTTATCATACTCCATCCATACACAAGTAGCAGAATGTATGATAAATAAGATTCTTTTCGATTTCTAGGGGTATGCTCAGACTTTTAGCGAGTACTGTAGGTTTAAAGTTTTACGTACATTAAACACAATTTCTTTAATCGTAATCTTCGACTTATTTAATTGAACATTTTTCTGATTAAATAAGGTGAAGATTACGATTACAAAAATAATGCTATTAAATGCCACTAAACCATTAAATTTACAGTCGTTTATAAACAAAATTAGATGGATTTCAGTTATTATTTCGAAAAAGTAATTTTCGTTTTATTTGATCTCAAAAGGTTTTGATTCAAATATGGGGAGAATACTTTTTGTAATTAGTGGTTCCACACAATCGTAGCAGTTTGCAATAATATGGGATTGGCCTTTTGTGTTTCATAATTTACTAATAAGCAATGGATTTCATTGAAAAATGCAGCGTTGTTGAACAACAAACTGCACATGGTATGTACAGTCCTTTATTTTTGAGTACTACAAGTTACAAATGGTATCGTCTAGTATCGTCTTAATTAATAGCAGAATTCTGCAATTAAATTAAACGAAGATCACTATTGAGAAATACTGGCACTCAAAGAGAAGCATCTCTAAGCGTCCTGCATCAGTTTTTTCACAATAAAGTTTTATAACTGTACGAAGTTTATAATTATTTCAATATAAAAAATATATCTTAATTTTTATGTAGACTTATTTTCACTGTTCCTTATATGCTAAGTTTCTCTTATTTAGACATAATAAAAGACGTACAATTTGTTGAATTTCATTTAAAGCGAATTATTACAGGACACTTCTTTTAATAAAACTATATGACATAGAATCTTTGAAATGAAAATATACCTGTAAAAGTATATCCAGAAGCATGAGAAAAATGTTAAAAATATAATACATACAAACACAGTTAAAGCACGCTTCTCTCCAAAATATTTACACCATCACTATGTACACTTGAATATTTTACAAACGAATGTATAATAATTAACCTAATTTATGATATGAATCATTTATAATTATTTCCATGACATATAAGTAGTCATCCCTTAATGTATATGATTAATATTTGTACATGTTGATGAATCGCTAATCGATATGTATCGTAGCTATGTTTTGTAAATTTCAAAAATAAAGGTATTATTGCCTTTACTTGTAATTGTACCTGCATCTTTCCAAGTTATTGTACATTAAAATTTACACTTAAAAGATTTTAATCAATCGCAGCTAGTATACAAACATAATATATTACAGAAATCGTGGGATTAATCATGCATTTAAATCGTAATACTAAAATTATATAATAAATAATTCAGTGATCAGTACCTTTGAATCCGTTTTTGTTATGTAATAAACGTGACTGAAATGCAATAAAATATTTATATGTTTTCTTTTATCTTTAATAGAGCGATAATAACAGAAATATTTAATCCATTTTCATACAGATTAGGATAACTAAAATCATGTAATAATATTCTTGAAAAAACATGTTTTTCAAAAGTTTATTTTCTGTAGGTTTTCCATTAATTTTACTAGTTGAAAAACATATTTCACTTATGAAATCCCACTGAACAATGGGGATGTTAATTTTTTGGTTTCTTAAAATTCGATGTATATAAATTTCGTCCATTTGTTTATTCATTAGATTTATTTAAATATTTACATTTAAAATAATAGAAAGTTGTAAAAATATGCATTAAACCAATACAATTTTCTTTAAATATTATCATAAAACTCAAAAGAAAGACACTATTTGAAAATAATAATTGTTATAAAAACGTAACCGTAAAAGTCTTAATGAAAGTACTTTAGTTACATAAGAAAACTACCATATCTATTAATATTTATTAATGGAAATAGTTAGCAATGGCAACATTCATCATCATCGCATCAAAAGGAAATTCGTGGGAGTGATATTATAAAAGAGTGTTAAAATTTTGAAAACACAATATTTCATAATAAATTGCCATTGATCCGTTAATACAAAAGCTTTAGCACAAAACTGTTTATTCAAAAAATCAGAAAAAATTATAAAGTGAAGATAATTTTCTTTAATTTCGTAATATTTCATCTTTGTTTTGCTAACATTAAACTACAACATATTATTTTCGGTTAATAAGCCAAAAATGAAAGAGTTCGTGGGATTTAGTCTACAAAAGCGTGGTACAGTTTTTGAAACAAAATTGCACATTAAATATTTCTCTGATCAATTAATATAATAATGTGTATTATAATAATATAATAATGTGTACTATAATAATATAATAATGTGTATTATAATAATATAATAATGTGTATTAAAAAAGATAAAAATACATATACTATGAAGATCATATCATTTAATTCAGTATTTTCTTATCATTAGTTATTTAACGTATTTTCTACAACGTATTATTTATGGTTAATACGCAAAAAAATGAAAAAGTTCGTGCTATTGAGTTTATAATAGCCTCTTATACTTTATTAAACATAGTTACATAATACGTTATTACACCGACCAATTAAATACATTCTTTCATATAAAAATATTTATTAAAAAACAAAATATTATACGGTGAAGATAATTTCCTTTAATTCAGTAATTTTCTACCGTTATTTTCTAGAAAAGTAGATGTTCGACAGTATTGAGTCTATAAAAGCGTCTTACAGATTTTGAAGCCTAGTTATACAAATCCTAATTTTTTAATCCTTGAATACAAAGTCTTTAATATAATAATGTTTATTAAAAAATAATAAAATTGTATACGATGAAAGTCATATAATTTTATTCAGTATTTTTGGTTATTACTAGTGTGCTAACATATTACTACAACATACTATATTCACGGTTAATGCACAAAAAAATAAAGAAGTTCTTGGTACTAAGTGTATAAAAACCTGTTACAGATTTTGTATCATACGTACATAAATATTTCATTGATCAGTTAATGATCAGTCTATAATATAATAATGTTTATTGAAAAAGAATAAAATTATATACGGTGAAAGTCATATAATTTAATTCAGTATTTTTGGTTATTATTAGTGTGCTAACATATTGCTACAACATACTATATTCATGGTTATTGCGCCAAAAAATGAAGAAATTCTTGGTATTGAGTGTATAAAAACATGTTACAGATTTTGTATTATACTTACATAAATATTTCATTGATCAGTTAATGATCAGTCTTTAATATAATGAAGGTTTTGAAAAAAAGAGAAAATATTATTCATTGACGATAATATAGTTTAATCCAGGAAATTGTTACATTTACTGTGCTACCACATTACCAAACACATTATTCATAGTTAATACGAAAAGTATGACAAAATTTGTGGGAATGTGACTATAAAGGCGTGCTACAATATTTTGGAAACAAAGTTGCACACTATATATTCCCTGACTAGTTAGTACAAAGTCTTAATATAATAATGTTTGGTGGAAAAGAAGAAAGCATTATTATGTGCTCTTTTCAAAAACCACAATAAAAATAGCTTTAAACCCACGAAAGAAATAAATATAATAGAAAAAATGTTTTTTAATACTACAATTTTTAAATATTTATTCACGCTGTATTTTAAATTTATTTCTCCAACGTAGAAAAGAAACCATACTCAGGAAAATAGCCTTAACTATATAAATCTTTCCCAATGATGAATTCAAAGTCTACTAGTAAATATTTAATGTAATTTGTTTAAATTCTTACTTTTATAATCATAAGGTTTATTTTTTATGTTTGTGAAACTATTAAATACCATTGTTTAAAAGTAAAAAAATTAAAAACCCTTTACAGGCACTTTGTATTATGGCAAATATCCGAAAGGCATGAGCGAGAATATTTGTTACACAATAATCGATGCAGCATACTTAACTAAACTCTGAACAACACGATTTTAAAGGCAATATAGATTTTCCAATGAATGAAACAGATTGCCTTGAATTTTTACATTGTGAGGGGTGTGTGGTTTTTAAAATTAATTTCTTATTGGAGATCATATTCTTTATTTCAGTAATTTGTTAGCTTTACTGTATTAACACTTTGCTACAACATACAGTTCGTAGTGCCTATGAAAAGAATTATTTAAACATTAAAACAGATATTCATTTGTTAATGTCTGTATAATTACTATTTATTCTCCATATTACTAATTTTACACTCAGACATTATCTAAAAACATGGTTAAAAGTTCCATTAAAACAGTCCTTCATTACTAAAAATGTAAAAAAGTTTCAAATAAAACCGTCACCATTGCACAAAAACGCTTTCACTCTGGCTAGAGCATTATTAGTTGTAACTCTCAAGCCTCTGACTCTTCACTATATATATGGTGACGGTTTTATTTGAAACTTTTTTACATTTTTAGTAATGAAGGACTGTTTTAATGGAACTTTTAACCAAGCTTTTTAGATAATGTCTGAGTGTAAAATTGGTAATATGGAGAATAAATAAGGAACGATTTATTATTATTTTTTTAATCTGAACTTTAATGCATCACATTATTTTACTCGGCTGATTCGAAAAGAGAATTCGAATTTGAATAATTTCACGGAGACCAAACTTTCGTAAGTTGTGCATGAAATTCATATTTTAGGCAGATATCTCAGGAAGTTAATAAATAAATAAATTCAAAACAGCCATTCGAAGGGAAATTATGTCTTCTTTCAATTTCTGTTTTTAAAAAGAAATAAGCAAAGGGGTCGTCTTTATACAGAAATTATACCAATACAGAATTTTAAGTACGAAACCCAAATTTTAACAGCATATTTTGTTTTCTTTGGTAAATTGTTAAACAAATAAGATTAAAGGGTCGTCTTCATAGTGAAATTGTACCAAACTCTGAAATTTTCAATATAAATACCTTATTTTGACATCATATGTTTTTGGATGCATTTTACCTCACGATATCAATCGGTAAAATATTTGGTTAAATAGTTTAGAAATTATGAACGTTTAAAGTTTAGAATTCTTAATGTTAAATTCCTTTTTAATAACTGCAAAACAGATAGCAATGCAGATAGTTTTTAAAGCATATCTCAAAAACTATTATGCGGAATCCCATATAGCACATGTGCTTCCCTAGGACATCCCCAGGAAGATTGACATTCATCCCCCAGGCATCCCTGAGGATGCAAATATTTGTCACCAGGAGGTCCTCAGGAACCGAAAATGTCCGCCTCATAGCATCCCGGGAGCTCTCCAGGACCTCCTTCAGATTCCTCCTCAGGTTGTTTAAGGGAAGATTTCAGGAAGTAATACCGGAGGAATTTGGGAGACTTCAGAGTCGCTTAATGTGCATAAAAAACATCCGAAGTTATTATTATTCGACGTAATGTAAAAAGTATTTTTTTATTTTTTTAAATAAATACGGACATTATCTTTTAAAAACTTACATAACATTTATTATCACGCACACAGAATCACACGAAAGTTACGGTACAGATTTTACGGAATAAACTTTCTTACCACTGACTGGATTTAAACCTGGGAACTTACGCATACGAGAAACACGCTCTAGTGATTACGCTACACGGCCGTTGTACCTGAATCGTTTATAAGCTATTCATGTATTTCTTTCTTCTCTTATGAAAGTCGGTAAATAGAAAACATGCATATTTTTACGCTTCGTATAGCAGGAATTCTGTAACTTTTATTGCAAATAAAGATGCATACTCTTTGATACATATTCAATACAATTTTAAATTGATAACTAGAAAAAAAACGTATCAATAATTATTTAAGGCTGTTCTGAAACCTAAAGGAGCTGCTTTCTGACACATTTTTAACTCGCTTTTGTTCGGAAATGCATTAAATTGGCAGGTGGTCTTATTTAGAAACTATATAAAAAATGACAGATCATATGATCTGTCATTTTTTATCCACATATTTCAAGCTTTTAGAAATCAATTTCTGTTTAAAATTTTATAGGTTAAAAAAAAAAAAAAATGAGTGGTTAGCCGATTAAAATAATTTCACATTGGGAGTTTAAACCTTCATAAATGACTGAACTATTTGACCGATTGACTTTCTTTTTGGTATTTTAAAGTAAAATGTACCAAAAACGCATGTATGCTGTCAAAATTGGCTGTTCCTATTGAAAATTTCAGAGGTTGGTGCAATTTTATTATGAAGACAACCCCCCAAGCTTATTGTTTAACATAAATTGAAAGAAGACATAATTTATAGTCGAATGGCTGTTTCCGATTTCTCTTGAACTATTTAATAGTTAAAAAGGATGTTTTTCTTTTGGCCTGGTTTATATGAGAATATTAAACATACGCCGTTGGCCATTTTCAGAAGCCTGGTATATTTGTCGTACAAAAGTAAGTATTTATGTGTCTATTGTTTCAAAAATGGGACATTACGGATAAATGCTTTGAAGTTCTTTAATATAATTTGATAAACCAATATTTAGTCATATGCTATCCTGCCAATGTGCTCTTTATTTTACTATTTTAATTGTATAGTCAAACCTTTAAATCTATCCCTGTAGCAGATTAAATAATAACTTATTAAACTCGAAAAATATCCGCAGCTCAAATGTATTCTTTTTATTGCCATAATTTTTAAATCGTAAAACTTTCTTAATAATGCGGAAAAATAAATATTAAAATATAGGACGTTTGATCATTATCCACACAAAATCGCGATTCTTTTTTTATACTCTATCATTTTGTTCTTACAGAAATTAAATACAAAAATAACAATTTTTGAATTTTGTTTTCTTAAAGACATTTAAGATTCATTTATAAAATTTATCCGGTATTTAGAATAAGAAGTTTATTTACAGCAATTATAAAAATAATTAAGTAATTGTTTTGGCTTTTAAAAATGCAGGACATAAAAATTGCATCGCATGTCTTAAATGTCATTCAAGCTTCATTTTACAGACATATTTAAGAGAAAAAAATTAGAGCAAATGGCGAAAAAGAGGAAAGTAATTTATTAAGAAATAATGGTTTCACGAGGAAAATAAAATAATGAGATTTTATTTTGTGCTGCATTTTATATGTTTGAATACAGTACGTATTTTCCCTTTCACGAATTGACCGCAACGAAATTTTATTACTACCAATATTCGCACACACTTCTTTGGCAGAATAATAACATGGGAATGTTTTGCAATACATAATATTCTTTGAAAAAGTTTCTTGCCTTTAAAAAAATAATCAGATTAAAAACATTCATGTGAAAAAAGAGGTCCAGTTCTCTTAAGAGCAGAAAGAAAAATGAAATCTAAAATAATGCAATAACCTTTTCTGAAAATACAACACCGCATCCAGTATTTCAAAAGTAGATAGAGAAAATATATCAGCGAAAACTTGGCATGTTTTTTTTTTCAGTTCCCTTGAAGGTGAATTAATACATGATTTGTAACTTCTGTAGTAAGATTGAACACTAATCTATGTATTTTAACAAGGTGCATTTGGCAAAAAAGTGTACTATGTGGAAACACTTTAATGAAATTCATATTAACTTTAAACTACATTGTGTATGTTGCTAGATGTTCTAGAGATGGTATACACTTTCAGACGATATTTAACTTAATGATAACGATTTTGGGTGAGTGTGGGAGGCACTCCAGCTACTGTCCGCATACAGTGTTCAAGAGAACCGGGTACTCAATCCAGGGTAACTTTTGAAATACCGAAGTGAATTTCACCAGAAAATCTATGATGCGTAAGACAAATGGTGTAAAGTAAGCTATCTCGAGTGTCTTTATGGTACATTCCAATTACTTTAACCCTTACCGGCACAGTGGTCCCACTCCGGGAACACCTAATTTTAATTCCAAACTTGCATTCCGCACCAAGAATATTTTAATAAAATTTTGCATTCTACTATGAAATCTTAAAATAAGAAGTTCTTATTTTCAAAAAAACTCGTTTGTAAATTCCGGTGTCAGTCAGTAATTTCGCATTTTACGAACAGAATTTGTCTGTGCCGGAAAGGGTTAAGTCCCATTTGTGGATAGCAGAGCATACAAGTGCTCGCTGATGTTTGATAAAGTAGCGGAGGACGAGTTTATAATAGACTAATTGATAATATTTTAAACAAAACAAACAAACAAAAAAAAAACACGAGAATTTCAAACTTTAGAACCTTTTTTTCAGTATATTTTCTCCATACAAAATATTGGATTCGGCATTGATTTCTAAAAAGAAATTGGGCATTATTTTAAATTTCAAAGGTTGTTTAGTTGTTGTTAAGAGAATGTGACTACTTTTTACATAAATGCCTTCAATCTTAGTTCAACACTTTTCACTTTCTTCTATCTTTACAAGAAGAAAGTATTGGATTCATGAAAATTTTTGACTTCCGGTTTACAACGAATTTATACGTTTTAGAAGATCCTGAACACGATTTGACTGTTTTTAGAAATTGTCTGTCTGTGAATTTGTCTGTCTGTCTGTCTGTCTGTCTGTATGTCTGTATGTAACAAAAATTTGTGGACGCTCTGTCTCAAGAACCAAAGCACGGAATTTAATAAAACTTTATATCCCGTTAGTTCCTGATATAAATTGGTGCTGATTGATTTTTGGTGTACATCGCCCAACAGGTGGCGCTGCTATGCTACATTTTCAAGCTTTTCATGATAGCTATACCTAAAGATCTAATGCACATAATTTCATTAAACTGCAGTTTCTGTTAGACCTTGACATAAATAGATGCTGATTATGTTTTAGTGTAAACAACCCAACAGGTGGCGTTGCTATGCTACTTTTTTCATGATTTTTTACGATAGCTATAATTCAAGAACTAATACACCGAATTTCATCTAACTTCAAATTCAGTTAAACGTAAAGGTTGACATAAGTTGTTGTTAATTAAGTTTTGTTAAAATTTCCCAACAGATGGCGCTGCTAGGCTGCATTTTTCTGGATTTACACGATTTTAGCTATTGTCCTATTTTAAGAACTAATGCACGGAATGTAATAAAACTTTAAAATAAAATAGACTTGACATAAGTTCGTGCTGATTCGTTTTTGATGTATGTGAGATAAAGTTTTGGTATTGGCACATCCGACTAGTTGTTTAGTTATTTTTATGCCCACGATATAATTTGGCATTGTTGTTTGTGTTTTCTCATATGTGGAAATCGTACAAGACTCTGCTTATAGTAATATCTGAAATAATGTGTTACACTCGCATTTGAATTTCTTGAATTTCAGCTGAAAACATTATTATTAGTCTACATAAGTGCCGGAATTATAATTATGTAGGCGATGCGATCTGTATGAAAAAAATAGATAAAATCTGAAAATTGCCTTTTAATTATTTCTATTAACTATATTTTTATGATTTTCTTTTAACAATTATCTTCTACAATCGGAATATCTGTCATTCTGTATGATCGGGTTTCCTTTATATCGGAGTGTTGTAATCGGGTGTTTGGAAAATGTTGCTAACAGTGCGTTTCTACAACAAACAAAAAAAAAGAACTACAGGGTTATTAGAAAAGAATCATCGGGTTTCCGAAGCGTTTATTTCGGAACATAATTGGGTTACAATAATGAGTTATACATGGAAATAAACCGAAAGTATACAAGATTGACGTCCATACTACAGATGTTCAATATGTGCTCCTTGAGTGATACGGCAGATGTCAAGGCGATAATCCTAATATTTTTCTCAAAATGTTCCACACAGTTGGCTGTGGAATGGAAAGTTCGCGGCTAGCGCGATTTGTTGATTTCTTGGGACTACGGATGAAACTTTCTCTTACTCGGTTCACTGTTTCTTCAATAACGCTTGGTCGGCCAGGACTTTTACCTTTACATAAACAACCGGTTTCTTTGAACTCGCGATACCAGCACAGAATGCTTTGCTGGGTTGGTGGTTTGCATTTGTATGCCTTCCGGAATGCTCTCTGAGCGGTTTTAAGTGATTCACACTTTGAAAATTCTAGTACACAAAACGCTTTCTGTTGCCCAGTCGCCATTTTGAATATGACGTTCGCGCAGCAACCATGGAAACCACACGCGCATGACACATACGCAGCGCGAAACAGTAGTTAACGCCGTCTCGTTTGAGTTGTCATGGAAACATATACGTTTCCTAGTTCGCACGTAGTAACGTATCAAAACCTGATGATTCATTTGTAATAACCCTGTATTATGTTACAGCTATAAGGGACAAATTTTAATTGCGCTAATTTTTGAGATTCATATTTTTTCGGACCACGTTTTTCCTTTCTACAATATCTATAAAAAGAAATGTTCATCTGGCTTAGAATGCCACACTTCCGCATGCGATTACTACATATTTAAACTGATGTTGAGTATAAAACAAGAACGACAAATCATGCGTCAAGCATATATTATGAAACACTTTCCAAAATATTCACATTACTGATTCAGATTAACAAAACCTTACATAGTCTTCTACTACAGCACGTTCCCTATTTCAAATGAAATGTGTAGCACTTATTGTTTTTTTACAGGGACAGTCAAAAGTATTCCGTTACATTACGAGTCAATGGGAAATAATCGTTTCAAATGCATTTTGATTATGTTAAGCCACTTGAAACATGATGAAATTGATATATATTTACGAAGCGCATTAAACCATGCTTTTCGTAGAATATGGGGTGCAAAACATTTATTATTCATTCACAGGGTCAAACAAGAGAATTCTGCTACACATTATTCTACGGAAAAAAATCGTTTGCAGTGTAATTTAATGATGTTTCACTATTTTAAACATAATGAAAATTATATGCATGATTGAGATGCACTATAAATTGCTCGCTTAAACGTATGGTGTGCGTAAACGATAAACGTATGCGTTTATCGTTCATTTACAGGGTCAAATAAAAGAATTCTCTTACACATTGTTCTACGGGGAAAAATCGTTTGCAGTGTAATTTAATGATATTTCACTATTTCAAAGATATTGAAAATTATATGCATTACTGAGGTGCACTATAAATTGTTCGCTTAAAAGTACGGTTTGCATTGCGTTTATCGTTCTTTTACAGCGCCACACAAAATATATCGGTTACACTATACGTCCGATAATTACAGTGTATGTGTTATAGGTGCATTTCAAAGTTTGGTTTGCGTTTTGAAGTTTAACGAATTTTTTTCATATTATGTGGTGTGTATAAATTCGGTTGATCATATACAAGTCTACACAAGGGAATTCATAAGTATTACGCACTATGGAAGTTAATTACTTTAAGGTGTTTTTTAATCGTATTACGCATTTTCTTGCTGAACTGTATTTAGCAGACTTATATATGTTTGGGGAATATAAATAAATTCATATACAGGGCTACGCAAAGAAAAAAATACGGTTGGTAATTGCTGAAAGTGAGTTTTAAGTTGCCTTATGCGTTTTTTTCCTAAGTTAAATTTTATCTTAATATGTGCTGTGTGCAAAAGTGCTTAGATAATATACAGGGCTGTACAAAAGATTTCGAGTGCATTTCCATCGATTGCCGAAAATTGCTAAATGTGAATTTTCTAACTGAATTACATTTCATCATGCTATGTGTTATATATTCATTTCAAATAAATTCAATGAAATGTATTATCAATTTAATTCAGTCTACAGGTCATACACAGGGCTGCACAAAATAATTCGACTATTTTTTTCCAGGGAAGGTAATTTCGAAAACTGTATTTTTCAATAAGGTATGTGTTTTCTAATCTGTTTACTCATATATCTTCTTTTACCTTATTTATCAGTGAATTTTCGTTACAGTTTTCTGGATGTGTTGGAAAGTGTGTCATAATCTATGACGGACGCATGATTTTTTGTTCTTGTTTAATTTCTATGTAAGGTACATGAAAAAAAAATGTAATTTTTATTGTACAAAATTGAACAAAAATATTTCAGTTTTATAAACTAAAATACATTTTTAAAAATAAATGTAGTTTTTATCTGTTAAATCTTTCTACTTTTAGTGTCATTGTGAAAAGTCTTAACTGCCATCTATCAAAAATAACTAGCTAAAAATAAATGATTTTTCTTTTAATTCAATTCTTGTGAATAGAATGCAATAGATGTCCAGTTGAATGCAAAAAACTTAAACTTGTTTGGCCCTTTTCGTTTGATGTTAAACTATAAAAGGTACAATGTAATAATAGTTAAATGTCAATTTGTCGACAGACATTTTTTTTTGTTCTCGAAAATAAACTGATTCATGTAGTTTCAGTGCGTGAAAGCATGGTTTTATTTATCTGGTTTTTTTTTTAGAAATATTATTTAATGATATTTGTTTGTACAATCTATTCAAATACTATTTTTTCCGTTCCAATTTTAATAAGAAAATGACATCAGTAAATATACAGTGGTGGCCAAAACTTACGGACACATATTGAAATTTGAATGTTTTACAGAATTGATGGTTACACTTCATGCACTGCAATAATCTATGTATCAAACGAAAGGTAATTTAAAGCGTAATTTAACGGAATAAACAGAGGTCAGATAATTTCATTACAAGAAAAGTTATACAGCGGAAATAACACATCAGCTGAAAATCCCTCTGAACGCACTATATCACTTACCTATCGTATGGTATCATGTAAGACAGGAATACAGCGACGTGGCATTTAGCCAATCAAATTTTGGAGCTCTTCCTTCTTTATTATATGGTACCATGTGACTATTATAGCCTCAATTAAATCTCTTTTATTCAACGCATACCTGAGATGTACGAGTGTTTTCACACAGAACCACAGATGTTCTATGTTGTTCAGATCTGGGCTGTATCCTTTCTATATCAGCACCTGCATGTCATTCTCCATTAAACACTGTTTGCAAATCCATGCAGTGTGGCAGTAAGAGAAATCCTGCTAGTTAAATATGGGGAATTTTCTTGGAAAAGATCTCTGATAGAAGGTAGAAGTGTTGGTTGTATGATGGTATCAATGTAATTTCTTCTTCCAGTTGTTCCCCTTCCAGTGTCATCTATGACATGGATGCGGCCTAGTGCCAGATCATCACACTTGTAAGATTTTTTATTGTCGTTTGAATGGAATCTGGATGTACCTCATCCCCGATGCGATGCCTGACATATTTCCTCCCATTACTATTAAATACCAATATCGTATTTTCGTCACTCCATATAGCTTGTTTCTACTGACGTTATATTCATGAAATGTATTGTAATATCAACTGTATTCGTTTCTGCCACTGCTTTTTATTCAGCAATGTATTTTGCGAGGAGTTCTATTTTTTAGACCAACATTCGTTAATCCTATCCGTAACGTTCTTGAAGTAACAAACACACCAGTTGCACTCAGTTAACTGCTAAACGTCACAGATGACATCCATCTATCACTGAGGCACAGTTTTTTTTATTATACTATTACCAACAGCTGATGTGTTCTTTTTCCAGCCATATCCTTCTTTTTTCTTTGTATACATTGTATTTCCTGGTATTATAAATAAAACTTTTGTATCACTTCTGTTTTCATATTCCCACCAACGTCCTCGCAATTGCTGAATACGAAAGACCATTTTCACGTAACACAACAATCCTGAATATCTTCCTGTATGATGAGTCACTATATTGCCAAGACGACATTGTTTAATTTATTTCTACACCGCCAATAGCACTAAACAATACACACAATCATCCAACCGTAATTGCACTTTAGTAATCATGTTTATTCTCGAAGACGAAACAACCTAAACTTACCTTTCTAACCTTAGAACATGACCTCTTACCTGCTCATATACTTTAGCTGATCATTGGTCCTCAGAACAACTATTCTAATTGGTTGGTAGTAACTGTTACTACAGTATGTTTCTTGAATCTTACGTATCTGTCCTTCTTTGTCTGAATGTTAGAGAGGATATACAGTAGTATATCCTCTTTTGTAATGCAAATATTTGACCTCTGTTTATGGTGTGGAATTAAGAGTTAAACGTCCTTTCATTTGATGTATGAATCACTGCACTGTGTGAAGAGTAACAATTTTTCTAAGCATTCAAAATTGGAAAAACATGAAAATTTTGAAAAGTTTCCACAAATTTGGACACCATTGTAGAACATTCATTACAGAAATGTCATTAAAAATTACATAAAAAATATATCTCGGAAATTAATTTAAATTTCGAAATTTCGAAATTTATTATAACATCGTCATATATTTTTGGTGTTCTTTTTAACCCGTAGTTCATCATATTCTCAGAGAAATGCATATGAAATACAAACATACAGTCTGATGTTCGTATAATAAATGCTAATATAAATTTCTTTAAAAATTTTTTGCAGTAGGATTATCATACATGTAACAAACACATATTTTGTTATTTATTCTCACTACAGTTAAAATTTTCTAAAAACGTATTCAGTATTTTGCGCTCTTCTACGTACTAAAAAAATTTTTTTAAAGGTTATTCCTAATATAAAAAGACTAGTTTACTTTGGGCATGTATAAATATATTTAAGTCCTATTTCTAGCTTTTTAAATACACGCTTAAATGATATACAGAATATAAAAATTGAATAGACGTCTTAAATTTTATTCACGTTTCGTTTTTACAGACATATTTAAAAGAAAAAAATATATATAACAAACGGGAAAAGAGACAAGTAATTTAATAAGAAATTATAGCTGTGCGAAGAAAATATGTTTTCTTTTCGGTGCTGTAATTATTATTTTGAAATGCAGTGAGCTTTTTTTCTCTGACTAATTTTCTGTAAAGAAATGGAAAAATGTTATTTATCGCAGAGCTTCCTTATACGAACAGTAAAATGAAAGTAATTTACAATAATTGATATTCTCTGGCAAATTAGTTTACCTGTAAGAAAATGCATTGAAATTAATGAATTGTAATAAATATCTGATTTCACTACTGAATAGGGATTTTATTTTTTTAACTAGTTAAATTTTTTCTGTTCTAAAATAATGATATAAATAAATAAATATATGCAGTTTCACATTATTTGTTTTAAAAGGTGACAATTTGGTGTATTGCAAATTGTTTTATCTTATGCATATAAAATTATTTATTTACTCGTTATATCTTACGACGTCGTCAGCAAGTTGCCGTTATTAAATGATATCAAACTAGTATGCTGTGGACATAACAAAAATTTCTTCTATATAAATCAAATTAATATAGTACAAGAAATTATTAAATCAATTTATTTCGAACAAATCATTGAATTTCGTCACCCCATCTTAGATGACTGCATTCAAAACTGAATTTCTATGTATTCCCATATTCAGGATGCTAAGCATGGTTCATGTTTCGTTGAATTTTGTGCATTCAAACTGTTGATAAAAACATCGCATATTTCAAACAATTCATCGTATATCGGACCCGCTCTTAGAGGACTGCAACCAAAATTGAATGACAATCAGTTCCTATCATTAGAATTCTATATGTTTCGTGGAAATATGAGCACATAAACGTGATATATAAACATCACATAAGTCGAACAAATCATCTACTATCTACACTCATGTCCAAAATTAAGGTCACAAACATAAAATCTGTGAAAACTGTTGAACTATTCACTGTGATGCCACGAAATTTGGCACAGAAGTATGTTACAATGGGAGAAAGAATATAGCAACATAACAATATGGAAAAGATTTTAATTGTGAATTAAGATACAAGGCATATCAAAAGTGTAAAATCAATTGAATCAGAGATAAAGCATTTATTTCTGGAAAAGTCTGTGTAATATGAAGTGTGACCACCGTGCACTGCTATACAAGACTCACAACGAGCTCTCATACTGATTATGAGGGTATCAATAAATGTTTGTGGCAAGAAAGCCATTCTTCCAAAAGCTTGGCTTTTAACTCCTGGTGCGTCCTGTGAGTGTGTTTACGCTGTGTAATGGCTCTTCCTAGACCATCCCAAACATGTTCAATAGGATTGAGGTCCAGAGACCTCGAGGGCCGATTCATACGGCGAATATCATCTCCTTCAAGAAAATCATCAACAGGTGAGATCTATGTGGCCTCGCATTATTGTCCATAAAATGAAGTCTGTGCCTACAGCACCCCGGAACAACCTCACATAGGCTTCAAGGAAGTCATCCCTATAGCGATGTGCGTTGACAGTATCCGCATCGAAGACGTGCAGTGAGGTACGTCTGCCCAACATTATGGCGCTCCAGACAAGGATTCCTTTGCCACCAAATCTGTCGATTTCTTTTACGTAGGACGGATGATAGTGATCTCCACGTTGTCTCTAGATGAAGATTCGACGAGAATCACTTTGCATGATGAATCTCGACGCATCACTGAAAAGAACACGCCCATATTCTTGTTGCGTCCAATACGGCGAATGGTCTCGGGATGGATCTCGGTATTCGGCTCTACAACAACCGGGCTCTACTGTTCGATGCAGTGAAATGGTCACACACGACTGGTCGCCGGGCGTAAAGGGTCTTCTATTATGAACGTCTATATACTATCTGCCTGGAAATTCTTATTCCAGACGCAGCAGTAAGGTCACCAGCAAGCTGAAGAGTCGTTGCCAGATATGTCGTCATGAGCTTAATGTCAAGTAGCTATTCTGTGCAGGTGTCGGTGCTCTGTGGCGGTCTTGGCCGGCCTTCTTGGTGACTTTGGGATGGTCTAGGAAGAGCCATTGCTCAGCGTAACTCAACTACCATAACCCGCCACGAGTTAAAAACCGCGCTTTTGGGAGAATGGGCTTTGTTGCCACAAACATTTATTGACACCCTCATAAACAGTATGAGAGCTCGTTGTTCGGCTTGTATAGCAGTGCACAGTGGTCACACTCCATGTTAGACATACCTTTCCCGAGATAAATGCTTTATCTCTGATTCATGATTTAACACTTTTTGATATACCCTGTATCTTAATTCACAATTAAAATATTTTCCATATTGTTATGTTGCTATATTCTTTCTCCCATTGTAATATACCTCTGTGCCAAATTTTGTGGTAGCACAGTGAATAGTCTATCGGTATTCACAGATTTTATGTTTGTGACCTTCATTTTGGACATGAGTGTACTTTGCCTCGAAACTAATCAACAATAGCTCATGTAAGGATAGCACTTCATATGAAAATTCATGCTGTTTACGGAGTAGTTCATGAGTTAGAGCTCACACAAAAGTTGAGACACGCAGACTCACAGACAAACATTTTGTAAAAACAATCAAATCGAGCTCAGGACGTCCTAAAATTTAAAAATCCGCCGAAAATTGGAAGTTGAAAATTTTCGCGAATCCTATACTGTCTTGTATACATCAAAGAAAGTAGCAAAAGAGAATGTGCAATTCGTTCGCGTATGGGATGCTCGATTTGTTAAATTCTTTTTTATTCTCTGTTTAAAAAGGATCATTTTAACGGTAGTAATGTTAAATTTTAATAAGAACCTAGAATATTATGTCTGGCTATCTGTGTTTTGTTCTGTCTAGGCTACAGTTTTCATAAAAATTATCCAATTTTTACGAAGTTTGGTTATCTTGTTAACGTATATGTGTGAAGTCGAGTCCAGTCAAGAGCAAGATTACTTTTTTATAATATCCATTGAGCTTTACATAGTAGTTTTCCTTTACACAGGCCACGCAAAAAAATTTAAATATAACTACGTTTAATTCAGTTATAGTGTAAAAATAAGCCAATTTCAAACTGGAGTAGATTTTTCTAGCACATTTTTTCCTAACATATTTTTGTCAAAAATTAATTAATATGCAAATATTTTTCTGAAAAATATATGAAATTTGCCGTTATTTTGGATCAGATTCAAGTTCGCATCGAGAGTGACCGACATACACTACGCCTCCTGCATCTAACAGCCTTCAGTCACACAAATTCTGAAGAGAAAAACGTGTTAACAGATAGAAATAGTAGAAAATGGCAACAAGTCAGAAAATATAGAATAATGGTTAGCCGCAAAGCCCAAATGGAAAAGACGTTTGTGCAACAAATAGGTAAGAAAATATAACTGAAATTTCATATTTTATTCAGATTCTCAATGTCGTTTAAAAAATGAGTTAACTCTAATTTGACGTGTAATATTCAAGAATCCATCCCTTACTGTTAAAAAAAAAAAAAAAAAATTGCATATTTCGGTAGAATTAAGGAAAATAACTTGAACTGGAACAGAAAAATCTTTTATTACAAGCATCTCTCAGGCCATTCACATCAGTTGAAGAGCAGTTAAAATTAATTGAAACTGTATTAAAAAAGGCGTGCAAGTTCATATTGCTTGTTCACTACACGATATAAAGATAATGCAAAAATCTGTTTGTGATATTTCAGCAAAAAATTACTTTTGCTTTTAGAAAGCTGTGTTTAACTAATATTCAATTAAAAAAATAAATTTATTTCTAAAAACTTCCGATTTCACAGAGTTAAAAAAAAAAAGAGAGACATATTTTGTCCGACAAGCAGCATTGCACAGATTGAATTACTTTGTGCGTTTCTCTTTGGTACAAGATAGTTCAGCAACTTTGGATTTTTACTTCGGAATAATTTTAATCTAAGATTTTTTTTTCCACAAAGAGCTTATTTATGTCATTCTAAATGATGCCTCAAAAGCTCCCGGCATTCAACTGCACCTTGATGTTTTGGGGGCACGTTAAGGGGAAAATGGCGAATGCTGTAATTTAGCTATATATGCAAGCAGAGTGATATTTTCTGCGTGATTGTTCGCGTTGAATCGAATAATATGAGGCAAGGCAATCTCTAAGTTATAAAGGTTTTTATGTAAAAATAAATAAATCTTGTGCACATGTTTTATTAGAATTTTGTTTATTGCAAATCTTGTTTACATGTATGATGAAAGAGAGATTTGTTTTCATAAATTTCTTCTATATGCATTTCTACAGCATTTAGACAACCTTGTACATGACAATTACTACATGCTAGACAACAGTGTAGCCCAATTTTCAGCAAATACAGAGATTGCCGGAACCTTTGAAGCATGAACAAAGGAAAATTATATTTTAAAGGGAATCTGGACCGATTGTAGGGTGTTTTGTATTGGAAATATAAATTTTAATAATAATCTTGTATTTTTTAACCCCATTCTTCGAGATTCAATTCATCACCAACCTATGTGTATGTGGTAATAAATGCGAGACAAATGTTCCTTTGCTGCATTTGAGGTGCAAGGTAGACTATTTAAATTCTACGCATTTCTTTTGTGAATAGTTTTCTGAAGTAAAAATACTCATAATCATCTTATGAGCTTTTGTTTTTTTTAAAAAAAACACCATAAATGTCCTGAAAAATTAAATGTCATTTTCAGCTATCAGTGCATGAGACTCATTTCTTTGATTGAATATTTTTAAGGCATCTTGTAAATCTGCAGGTTTTTGTAGTAATTTCATGTCTGGAAAATAGTAAATAGCAGAAATCCCATCATAACCAGGAAATGCATGTAGGAATAGAATGTACGCTTTGTATCTTCTTTCTAAACTTATAGAAGAATAAATCGGCTGCTCCATTGAGGGAAAAAATATTCTAAATGGGTGGAGTTCGAGTTATAGTTATTAGTTCAAATATCATAAAGTTACGGAGCTCAATATCTGATCTTATCTTTTCATTACGCTAATTCTTTGAAATAATAGCAAGAAATCGGCAAACATGGTAAAATCATGGACTGTCACGTTACTGTTCACTGCTCGAAGAGAAATAATTCTATCAACACGTGAATATTTTATATAATGAAAATTATCATGGACCATTATTCACAAGATAGTTACAGCAATGTTCAGCGTGTCATTACTATTTATCCTTTATCTTTATTCTCCAGATAGTTACAGAAATGTTCAGCGTGTCATTGCTATTTATCCTTTATACAGCACCTGTAAATACTTTCGTAATGGTGATAATCATTAGTATGCTTAGAAAAGGCTTGTGAATAGAAAACCACTCTGATACTTTATAACGTCGTCTTGGTTCCCCGTTATTCAAGATTCCAGAATATCCACATGTTTTTTTTGTATTTGAAAAGGAAACCACTCAAAAATTTCCAAGTATTTCCAAGAAAATTATTTCACTTTTTAAGAAATAATAAACTTCATTAAAGCACATATTTTTGTACATCTTTCATCCATTCAGGATTCTGTAGAGTGGACGTAAATTAAATATGTAATCCGTAACTAAATAATTTGCAAAATATTAATTGTAATGTACCAGTTCAATGTCAGATTAGTAGTATCGCTTCCAAAGTTTGCGAATATATCATGCTAGGTGATAGAACACAAATCTACGTCTGAGTAAGATGTAGTTTGTGGTTATTCATCAATTTTTCTGAAACAGTAAACACACAAAAATACATTCGCTGGGTTTTGATCAAGGTGAACAAGCTCACACACATATGGCAAAAACAGGTTTAACGATGTGACAATAGCAGAGCAATAAAAGTAGTCACGCTAATCATTTGTAAAAAAAAAAAAAAAAAAAAAAAATGTGTATTGGATTTTTTTGTAATCATATATACGCTGAAATTTGGAAAAATAACAACGCCGCATAAACCATTATTTTTTCTCAACTAAGAATATTTCCACCTTTTATATCCATCTTTTATACAGTGGACTATCGTTCATGAGTCTCCACTTAACGCGTATGTCCGTTAAAGAGGATAATTTTATTTTCCCCGCCAATATCTATTTCTAATTAATGTTAAAACTATTACTTAGTGCGTACTATACCTCGTATAACGCGGACAAACTTTTCACAAATCGACCGGGCAGAAGCGTGACTGGCGTTGTACATTGTTTCTTTAAAAGAAATTTTAGTGTAACTTTGGTTATTGAGCGATCAAGAAATTGCTAGTGCAAATGATGAAGAAAGAGAAAACACTCCACCATTTCAAAGTTACTCTCGAACAAATGTATATTTTGTGCAGATTTTTGTTCTATTTTTATGGGTATCTGAACTTTTCCCAGTGTCTTAACCTTCCGAGTGCCAAGACTGGCGCAGAAAAATCGAAAGCAATTTTTGCCAACCTTTGTCTTTATACAATAATTGAAAATAATAAAAATACGTTTCTAATCACTACAATGAATTTTTTCTTTGTATTTTATATTTTTAAGTTGTATTTTTTATTAGTATGTTGATTATAAATTAGTCGCTCATTTGTATTTTCGTAATTCTATTTATTTACATATGGTCCAATGGACTCGACTGGTAATTCTTGTATATTTTTCGATAGTCAGGGACTAATAAACCCAGTAACGTAGTGGTCCGCGCGTCGCACTATTACGTTACGAGTCCACAGTTCGATTGCTGACTGGGGACTGAGTAAGTTTTACTTAACCTTAAATCCCTTCGGATTTGATAAAATTAGTACCAAGCTTGCTTTGGAAATAAACACAGATGGTCACCCGTTAGGCTGACCACCTGATTGGAACGTATGCTGTACATAACCTCAAGGACCAAGATCAAGAAAACAGGGCTGAGCACTGTAGGCTAAGATCCTTAATGGGTTGTAGAGCCGCAGATTTTGTTTAGTTTTTAGTCAGGCGTTAAATTTTTCTTCGTATCACAAAATGTAGAATGACTTTATAAAGTCCTTCTACATTTTATCACATATTATCCCAGTTTACATTTTGTTAATTATCAATGTTTTCCAACCGATTCCTCTTTAAACTGAAATAAAAATAAGCATAAAAACGATTTCCTTCATTTGAATCCATTAATACAGCTCTCGATTGTTTGAAGCTTGATTTAGTTTCAAAGAAGATGTAAAATAATATAGTTTTAGACATATTTTCTAAAATTTGGCAGCAAATCTCACCTGAGATCTGTAAATGATAACAATCGAAAGATCAACAACAACAAAAAATCCTTCTAAATTTGATAAGATATTCTAATGGTAATTGCAACTTATTATATCGAAGCTGTTTTTTATCAAAATAAACATTAAGATGTAAAACCATTTTGACACACTAAAATTTGTGGAATTTTTGGCACTTAAAAATGTTTAGTGCTTTAAAAAATCCATTTACGCTAACTTATTATACATATATTAACGTACAAAACTGCTTTTTGTTTTAGTTAATATATTAAAAAATGGTGGCTTAAAGCTGCTCCTCACTAAACTTCTCGATTCCCCTCGCTAATGTTAATCCTATGGGGGTAGGATGCATTCGTATATTTCAAATATCTCTTTGAGAAATTAATATCTTTGACGTTTGCTGTGTACGATTTTTAAACATGTCTCTTCTTTTCTTAGTTGTCAAAATATTTCTAAGATGTGTGTTTAATTTAAAATTTTATGTGTTAAAATCTTAGCAAAACTGAATATGAATTTAACACTTCACATAAAATTAAGTATATATTTTAGAAAAAAAACTAAGAAAACTAAGAAAAACTAAGAAAATGAGACATCCTTTAAGAAGTGTACAAAGAAAACAGAAGTAAAAAATATTAATTTCCCGAGGAGATATTTCAAATATACGAATGCATCCTACGCCCATAGGATTAACATTAGCGGGGGGAATCGAGAAGTTCACTGACGAGCAGCTTTAACAGCAGCTTCATTAACTCAAAGTAAAATGTAAATTTCAACAAAGATGTTGTTACTTAAAGTTACAGAAATGCGATATGTCAATTTTTCGTAAAAATCCTATGTATTTCGCAATCAAAACAACACGATTCATTTTCAAAATGATCCTGTTGATTTATTAAAAATTGGTGGAGCTACAATGTTCGCCGATTTTGAAAATTATATTCTGAAAAAAAAAAACGCGCTTAAAGTTACCATTACTATGTTTACTCCGGGGCTAACGAAAAGAAAGGCTACCGCGGTGCTTTACGCGTATCTATTTTTATAGACCGCTCGAGTCACGTGATGCTCGAATGCACCAATGCAGGTGTACGAAAAGAGCATCACGTCACTCTAGCGGTCTGTAAAAAAAGATAAGTGGAATGCACCACGGTATCCCGTCTTTTTCGTTAGCCTCATGTTTACTGTCTGCGACGCGCTTTTAAAGTTGCTGTTGCTGTGTTTCTCTGTGACGCACTTTTAAAGTTAATGTTGGAGAGATTTAAAACTTAAATTATAAAACAGAAACACACCAACTATATTAGCGGCAATTTTATGGCAAGGGTGATCGTGCAACCTGGGATAGATTTTTTTGTATTAAATTAAAAAGTTGTACCGCGTTGTGTCATTTCGAAGAAACTCATCCTTATGGTTGGCCATCAAGCCCGCTGTAATTTCCTGCTTAAAGTAGTAGTTTTAAGTAGACATATGTTAATCTAGATAAACATCACACCATAAATCAGAATAAAGACTAAAGTCGAAATTAAGAGTAAAATAAAAGGGTTTTATTTACAGAAGACATATATATAAAACATAAAATAAGGAGTAAAATAATTATAAAAAGGGATATGCATTATATTTACAGACTTTATATAACAAGGCAATATATTTACTAGTTTTGTTAAGATATTAAGTTATTATTTTAATTATTTAAATTTAGGTATGATACCACATTTCATAACATTATGATTTAATAAGTTTATGATAAGAATTAAAATTTACAAACATCCATGATCCTGGGATGGCAGGAGAAATATTATCTCCTCAACATTAATTAATTAATTTAAAATATATATTTGCAGTAGCTGGGTAAACAATATGTACCTGGATCTCTCAAAAGAACAGCAGTCGTTTGTAGAGGGGTTCAACAGTGGATTCTTGCGTCCAGGGCGCATTTTTAAAAAAGTTGTGATTAATTTAGTTATAACTGTAGGCTGTTTATATAATGCAGCCTATAAAGAAAAAGTCTACTTTCATTGTGGCAGCAATGTTGCTAAAAAGGGATGTTTTCCTCTTAAGGTTGTTGATAGAAGTGATTTTTTTCAGTTCTAACGAAATTTTCTTTATTTACCCCTCCAGAGGGGTGTAAAAGTCTTTACCTCCTCGCATCTCCGAAACTCATACGTGACTGCCCTTATCCTTGTTACCCGGGATCGCCAGTTCGATGTTTATCACTTTAAATTTTATGACCCTCGAGATTGTCAGTCATAAATTGTTGCTTGTCCACACAATTGCTGAAATGTCAAATCCGGCGCCTGTCTGTGTGTTACCCTCGTAAACAAGGCCACCCATATAGTTGCCGTTGTTTTGATTAGTTTAACGTGGGAACGAAAATATGTTATGCGGGATATACCAATATTTTAGGTTCTATCCAGCAGTTAACATGACTGTGTTTACTCTCTGTGACACGCTTTATTTTCTCAATTCCAAAATTACCCTTTCACTTTCGATATAGATTTCAAACTAATACGATATGATTATCCAGTGTGTAAAGAATACGTTAAGAAACAAATTCGAATTTTCGGACTAGTCAATGTGCTGTTACCCCTTTATAACAGTAACGATTCCATCAGAAATTGCAATAATCCCCATTTTAATAGGTGTGAAAATCAATGTATGTTCCATAAAAACTTCTCTGGCTATTTCGAAACTCAAAAGAAGAACGAAAACTCATGCATAAACATAGATTATGCAACACTTTCCAGCATCTCCAATATACTTTTACAAATGTTTAATATTTAATAAGGTGAAAGATGATTTCTAATTAAACAAAGTCAAAGTCCAACCGGGTGGGGAGGCCTACTTTTCGGCTTTAGCTCAACTAGCCCCGCCCATGTCTAATTAAACAAATTGGAAATAGCATAAAACATATTTAAAAACCCAATTTAAGGAATTACCAACAATATTTGGATATTTATCCGAATTATTTTGTGCAGCCCTGTATAGGATATATAAATGTGTATATATACTACAAAGAATGCTAAAATTGTGTTCAGATAGGAAACGCATAACACAGTTTAAAATTCCCCTTCTGGAATTTCTGTCAAAAAACAGAATGCGCTAGAGATCTTTTTGTGCTGCCCTGTATAGGATCTATAGAATTTATGCACATCAAGTAATAAGTTAGTTGAAACTAGTTAAATTTAAAAACGCGTACCGCAACCGAAAACGCACTTTTAGCAATTATTGTTAACAGACAGTACTTTAACTGAATTCTTTTGTGTATCCCTGTAAATAAACGATGGATGCTATGCACAGTATGTTCTATAGTAAGTCCCATGTAATGCAACTCAGTGATATATATCAATTTCCATATGTCTGAAATAGTGAATCTTTATTAAAATAAATCTCAAACGATCTTTCCCTAGACCGTAATGTATCGGAATTCTTTTGAGTGTTCGTGTAAAGAAACTGTAAGTGCTATGCACACCATATTCTAGACTAAGCCGCTTGTAGTGCCCCACGATATATAGCACATCAGTGGTATATATTGATTTCAATATGTTTGAAATAGTATATCATCATTAAAATAATCCGCAAATGATTTTTTCCCATAGACCGCAATGTAACGGAATTCGTTTGAGTCACCCTGTAAATGAATTATAAATGCACACACTTCATATTAAACACCGAACAAGCCATAGTAAATATCAATAACATATATCAATTACATGACAATTTGAGTATATTTACGTGAGTTAGAGCACGGACAGACAGCAGACGGCAGACGGCAGACAGACAAACCGAATTCATATAAAAATAGACAAATTGATAAACTGTTATATTAATACATACAGAAATAAAAAAAAAATTATTTTCTCTTTTTCCCAGAATACACGCAAAATATAATCAACACTGGGGGAACACCACATGTTTTCATATTCTTGATTCCCTGTAAAGTATGTATAAACGCGACATACTTCATTTTCAATACCAAATATGAATAGTAAACATCAATAACATATATCTATTTCGTGACAATCCGAGTACACTTACGCGAGTTACAGCAGACAGACAGACGGCCGACAGACAGACAAACCGAATTCATAAACACTTTTCAACTATGTTGGAAAGTGTTAAAAAGGACATTTCTAATGTCCACTAATCAATTTATGTAATACTAAATATATTTAGAATTTCACATGATAACCATAAACAATTTTTATTTTATTTTATATCGTTATATCATAAGATTTATATTTACAATATGCCACAAAGTAAAAATAAATGAAAGTAAAAATAAATGTAAATTAAAACTCAATTAAACAAGAAAATTCTTACGTTTAAATTTCACATGATCGCTAACGAACAAGGTAAGAGACAGATTAAAAGGGAAAAAAAAAAAAAAAAACTTAGATTTTTCGCTTTATTTACTTAACTGGAGTAACGGGCAGGTCATAAAGTTCTGGATAATGCAATGAAATGTGATGATGGAATCGGTTTCGAATGGACTCTTGGTCTATTTCATAAAAAAATAGTAAAATCGATTTCTCAGAATAAAAAGAAGTTAAAGCATTTTATGCTTTAAACGGTGCACTTTCTCCCATAAAGGATCTTTAAATACCCATTAAAGAAAACCGCTGTGCATTGTTTAAACGTAATTTCAACTTATAACGTTAAAATCTTATTACAATGAATAATTAAATTTGAAATTTATTTTCTTAAGTAAGATTATTTTGAACAGAAAAATGTTTGTCAACGTTTTTGTTTACGTTTTGAAGATAACACTTTAATTTCCGTTAAAGGTTTTTAGTTTAATTTATTTTCCTTTATACTATTTTGTTCATTACTGTCTTTTAACTACAGATAAATAAAAAATATATTTCACACGCGGTCTTTCTACTACAAATTTAAATTTATGAAGTAAGTAAATGAATGCTTTCAGTAACATTCTCATTTACATTTTCCTTTATTTCAAATTCATTCAAAAAAAGGAAAGAATTGCATACATATTTTAGACAATTCACTTGGGTTACTTTTGGTATATGATAAAAAATTTCTTTCGTGTTTCCGAAACAGATTTAAAGAAAATCTTTGAGTGTTGAAATGAAAATGTTCTTAAAATAACCAATAGTGTTAAATAGATTTTTTAACTGTTGATTAAAAAAATGCATTTTGTGCAGTTACATAAAGATTTTTTTAATATCCTTTTCTTCATTTTGTGATTATTGATAAATTTGAACAAAGTGAACCACTCACTTTTTTTATTTTATGAATATGATAATTTATGTAATATATTTGACTGACAGCTTATCAAATTTTTAACTTAAAAAAAATTTAGTAGAATGACGTTTCTAAACATATTTATTCTTAAAGGTTATCACACATCAGACAAAATTTTAATAAAATTGTAAATTAAAAATATTTTATGACTAAATTTTCGTAAGAATCACACTTTTCTGTGTGTGCCAAATCATATCCTTTCGTTCGTTTAAATTTGTAACTGAATTTTTAATTTTTAATTAATTTATTTATCTACTTTTTTTTTGTGTTTCATTAGGCTCGAAGCCGGACGAAGATCTCAGAGTCCTATCTAAGTCGAACCCTTCCGGTTGAAACAGAAACAGAAACAGTTGATTGTTTCAACGGGATTCCTAGTTGTAAACAACTCCATTTTCTGTGTGTAAGTAGTTCCATATCACACCTTCTTTACAAAGTCTTTTATTTAATAAATTTTGCTTTAAAATTTTTCCGGTGACATTGTTTTATTTATTTATTAGTGTTTTTTTTTTTCTTTTTTGGTCCGGTCAAGTGTGTGAGAAAGGTATAGGGAACTCGGACGGGCTCGCGGAATGCGCGTTCCTCGAATTCTGTGGCGGTTATTAATTTGATCTGTATGTGTAGAGTATATGTAATTCTTATCATTATAACACAGTAAACGTCTAAGTAAAAAAGAGTTGCATCTGCAAAGAGGCAATATCACAGACCCCCATTGAGATCTTTTATTTAATAATCTCTATATATAAATGAAAGTCGTGACTGGGGAGAACACCCACGCTCAGCCCAAACTACTGAAGCTACAAACACGAAAATTGGGGGGGGGGGGGGGGGGAGAGATACTTCTTAGGATGTAGAGGCGCACTAAGAAGGGATTTTCGAAAACTCCACCTTTAAGCGGGTAAAAAGGTAACAATATTATAGTTGTGTGACAACTGATAACATATTTTATTGTATTTTTGTATGCGGAATCAAATGATACCAAGTACATTCTTCTAAGTCCTATAGTTCGTGAAATATTGCATATTTTTCTAGTTTAGCGATGTTTTTGGCACCAAAATTCTATCATTACAAATGATAATTTCTAAAAATACACGTGTTTTTACAGCAACGGAAGAAATTCAAATTTTCGATAAAACACAAGGGACTTCTTTTCATCGTTATAATATAATGTGGCGAAATCTGTTCCCGCTAACTTTTACCAATATATATAAATGAAACTCCTGACTGGGGAGAACGTCAACTCGCAGTCCAAACCACTGAACCTACAAACACGAAAATTGGGGGAAAATACTTCTTACGATGTAGAGGCACACTAAAAAGAGATTTTCTAAAACTCCACCCCTAAGGGGGGGGGGGTAAAAAAAGTAACAAACTTTTAAAAAATTCCTTAAAAATCGGGTATTATACTTATGTGACAAATGAAAATATGTTTTAATGTGGTTTTGTATGCTGAATCGCCATTCTCCTAAGTCCTATAGATCGTGCGATATTGCATATTTTTTGTGACGATTATCGCATAATCGATCTACGTTGCATACTTATAGAATAAAGGGGGAAAATTCTATAGTAAATTGAACCCGTGAAACATTAGACATTTAAAAAAAATCTGCACAATAGATTTCGATAGAATTTGCATTGTTAATTTTTCAGGGATAGTTTTAGTATATCGCATATTGTTATATCTTTCTTTAGCAGATCCTACTGTAAATGATTAAATAAACGAGTGGGTCTTTAGTAGCCCAAATTTTGTGCAAAAATTAGAAAATATAACAGCGCAATGGCGTTCGTTTCGTTTTACAGCATTGCTGAAGGATAATCAAAATAAAGGTTTATATTGCTTTAAAATACAAGATCAAATTCATGGGTATATTTCCTTTGGAGAAAAGCCTGCTAGTTCTTTATAAATACAGGTTTTGTCTTTTAATTTGCACATAAAGCCTTGGAAGATACTAATAGGCTAGTGATTGTTAAATTAAATATTATTATTGTAAAATAAAAAGATGTATAAGCAAAGTATATTCTTGTAAATTCGTCAGTTATTTATAATAACACGCTTTTATTGAAATTAACATGGTTCATGTAGTATGTAAAAATTAAATTGTGTAAGTCGATATTTCACATTTTTCTGATACGCTAGAGTTCTGGCATTGTTTACAATTGTGTCTTTCTGATTTTTTTAAAACAATATATTAACATTAATTAATCTAGTAATTTTAATTTTATTAATCGTTGCTGATTTAGTAGCAGAATGAGAAAAAAAAGGCGATACCGTAACACGGAATGCGTTCATGTCAACAATATGCATCCGTTATTTTCACTTTTTGAAGAAATAAAGTGTAGAATTCAATTGATTGCCATAATCATATATATTATTTCTGTTGTCAACATGCTTTTTTCTATGCATCTGTGAAACGCAGGACAAAGAATCACGTATCATTCGAAAGAGTTTTGAACCAGCTTTTGACATACTACTCTCACATTTCGTTAAAACATGTTTTTGACTAAAAATTGCAGTTAATTAAAAATTAAATCAGCATTGTTTTCATAAATAAAATGAGGTTTTTCTCAAATCAATGTTTCCACAAAATAAAATACCGCATTACATACTGCTCAGCAATGATTATTAAAAAAATAATAGTACAACAAAGATAAATTTAGACGTATCCGCACTGGTATATTTTATATTTATGATTGCAAAATTGAAATGTTTAGAAGAATAGATATTATCGATCAACCGAAACAGTGGTATTTTACATGTAGCCTGAAAACTATGCTTTGTTATATTAGATTAAATTGCATTTTATATGTATTCAATTTATCTTTCTTTGTCCCATGTTTTTCGTAAATCGATGATATAATTCTTTAATGTAATTAAAATATGATTTTTTACATTTTTTTCGCACGTGTCTTGCTACCTTCGATCATTTTTACTGTAACTTTGATAGAATAAATGCGATGATATTCTGGCTTGACTAATGTTGTTTGCAGATACGAGGGTCACTCTGAAAGTTTTGCAATACGAAAAATCTACAGCATATAAAAAAAATATTTTTTCTGATAATAATCACTTTTACACTGAATACATTTATTCATTCTTTGAAACCAGATTTCAAATTCTTTTTACTCTCATCCAAGCTGATTTCTTTTTGGAGTATCAATTAGCGATTCAACACAACATTCACACTTGATTGACTGCCTAAAGAGGATTGTTAAGACTAGGAAACCAGGTTTATAGAGCATAGGGTTTTTTTAAAGATATATTTTAGCTACATATATATCTTATCGATGGTACAAGCATAATTTATTTTTTAATATTCCAGTTGCTAAATATAGATAATTATATCGATAAAAACATCTGAGATGACTGAAATAAAATCTTAGTGAGATGGAAATAGAACAAAATGTAAGATGTAAAATCAACTGTTTTCATAAAATTCAAAAATGATATGTGTGTCTCAAGGACGTTAAAATATTTTTTAATAATTTACCTATTGTAGATAAGAAGATAATGCAAATTGTAAAACTGTTCAAATTAACGTAGGGGACAAGTTTTATGTTAATGAAATTGTGCTCCCAGTAATTAAAAAAAATGAACTTTTCTAATATTTATACATCATTCTAAACAAAATTGGTCTATTTGAAAAACAAACCTTCCTTTTGCTCCAACAGAATCATTACAAAAACTGCATATTTGTATCTTTAAAATAAATTAAATTGTATGAAAAAAATAGCTTATTTATATCACTTTTTCAAACCATTTAAAATGCTATTTTATTTGTAAATGTAGAAATAATTCATACACGAACGATAATATTATTGATATTAAAAATATGTTAATAATTGTGAAATTTTTTCATCACAAACACATCAAAATAAATTAATACACAGGCAGAGATGACTTATAAAAACAAATGTAGGTTAAAATTCTAGACACACAATTAAACAAAATCACAAAGCATGCTCGGACAATTTTCTTTCCTCTAAAATTGAAAATAGAAATCTTCTAAGAATATTTCTGTAAAAAATTTCTAGTTCTTCACAAGTAATATGTTTGCTAAAACATCGATTATATTCTGTTTATAGAAAACTGCATATGTATTATAAAGCACATAAAATAACGTCTGAATTTATTAAAGAAATACTTAAAAAAACAATTAATAATGAGAAATTGCCAAGCTAGGATATCGACAGGGCTAGTTCAGTGGTTAGAACAACAGCACGTTACGCTTCAGACCCAGGTTCGAGTCCTAGCGTCGGTTATTTTTCACTTCTGTTGGATTTATTCTATAAATTTGTGTGTATTCATGTCTGAAGTAACTAATTGTTCCTTAAGTACATATATGTTATCGTCAGTGTTTTATTTTGCTTGAAATATCTCACAGATATATATTTCTAATTTGTTATATGGTCTCCATTCACGTCGGTAAATTTTCATCCAGATATAATTCCTTCAGTTTTAAAGAAAGGGGTATGCCGTTTTTTGTAATGACCTTGTTGCAACCAAAAAAATAAAAAAAATTTGACTGATCAACATTGTCTAGACACATCACATAAAAATTTAAAAATGTAACACTTTATAAAATAATGGTAGAACTATTTCATTAACATATTTTAATTTCTACATTTTTCTGAGAACTTATGCAATTTACATTGCCTATTAATCACCGATAGGTAAAATAATGAAAATCGTTTCAACCTTTTTAGACGGTCTGTATATATTTTCTTACACGCAAGAATCAATTATTCTTAAATATTTCACTAGCTAAAAATACAATTTATAAAATATACATAAAACTGTCCAGTCGTTCAACTGTTTTTGTAGTTAACGGTTACTTGACCATAATTTGAAGCGTTCTCATTGGTCAGGACCAAAATAAATTACAGATATGCAGCCGTTTTGTATAAAAACGGTTGAATGACTGTACAGTTTGCTTGCAGATTAGTAACACTGTAGATAACTACATTGATCAAAACATAGAAGATATTACTGAACTCATAGAAGATATTACTGATTTTGAAATAGAATGGGATCAGATAATATCTTCACATTATAATATGTTATATTACTGCAATAAGAAAAATTAAACAACATTTTCTATTCCAAGTTTAACAATATTCAAAGGGAAAGGGGCAAAAATAAAAATACACTTTTTTTTTTACTTTCTTTAATCTTGACTGTTTGCCATAATTCACGGTAACTATAAATAATATAGATAAGTTAATTTTAATGGTGCACACCTATATTTTTGAACCTGCTGTATATTTATCTATAAATTTATGATTGGAAGCATATATCAATTTTATAAAAAATTCATTGTCTTTACAATATCTTATCAATAAATTTATACATATTAATTGAATATCAGAATGTGTTACAAATATAAAGACACTTGTTAAGTTAAATATTAGTAATTAATATAATCAGGCTAATATATGTAATACATAGACAGACTGAAATAATGATATTTATCCATAATATTACTTTTCCTGAATTCAAGTTTTAAATATATATGATGTAATATTAAACATGCGTTGAAATTTTGTTTTCAACATTTTCATTTTGATCTGAATGTTTCACGAATACAGTTACTTATACATATTTTAGAAATTAGTGTAACAGTTAATTAGTAATTTGAAAATCATAGAATTAAAACGGTTCTCTACTTTGTAAAGAAGGGAAACAGAAATATTTCAAAAGAAAACCATTTAAATTGACATTGCTAAGGAATATTTCATCATGCAAGTAAAATTTAAAAACAGAAGGGAAAATTCACACAAAAATTCTGAAATTTTCGGGCACTTACATTCAGCTGAATACCGAAATATTTTTACACCTAAGTTCGAAGATATGCAATCCTTTAAAATTAGAATCATTTACGGATCGAGATAACCATATCCAAACATTTTCCAAAATATTCATTTAAAGCCAACCGAAAACACGATCCGAACCTAACAAAATAAATTTCGGTGACTTGAAAATCGTATGATCTTACAAAAATGATTTTTGTTGGCCTGAAACCAGAAATCATAAAATTATAATAATAATAACATTTCTATAAAATTTGGCAAAATAATTTGCAATCATATATGATTTTCAATTCGATGTATAATATGACGATGTATAATATGGGCTTTCGTATCAAACAAATAGTTTATCCTCTGAAAACTTATTCTGGACTTTTTTGTAAAACATCGAGTGTGTCTAAAAAAAGTTTTCGACACAACTGAAACACTATTCACAGAAAGAAAAACACAGAAGAAAACGTTTTCTTGACATCAACCTAATCGCATGCCGAGTGTGAATGAAATGAAATTGGATTATTCTGCTCCAGATATGGCGATTATTTTTGAGTGCGCATCTAAAAATCTAAAAATATTATTTATAGATACCGTAATATGCCAGGCATATTGTAACTTAAGAAATACCTTGATAAAGAATTACATTTAAGAGTTCTTTTTATTAAAATATTGTTATATTATTAAAAATTGTTAACTTATTTATTACATACTTAAAAATCAAGTACTAACTTATTCATTATGGTATATGAATTAAAGAACGTAGCCTTTGCTGCAATGAAATCCGTGATTAATAATTATTAATTCAGCAACATAATTTATGAAAAATATTTCTTTCTTGTGAATGGGGCCATATAATAAATTAGAAATATAAATCTGTGAAATATTGGAAGCAAAATAAAACATTGACGATAATGTATCTTCTATCTCGAAGATGTTACATATCTACGGAAAATTATATCCCCTCTCAAAAATTAAAGAATATCATTTGCAGTAAAATTGACCAAATTAATTTTGAGAATTATTCAGGAGTAGTTAGAAATATTGTTTATTAAAGAAGACGGATCAAATAATTATTATATTGGCATGACAAACAGAATATTTAGTTACAGAAAATTGGAGCATAAAACTGATATTAATTGATAATAGGAAAACCACAGCCCTAGAAACATTATATCCAGAAGAAACAATCCACATAAATTTCAATGATAGTAAGAAAAATTTTCCCTCCATGCTATACTATCCATCCACAATAAGAAAAACCATAGAGATTGCAACACGCAAAAATATAATAAGTAACGATGCAGCATCATTTAACTTACCGAAATTGTGGCTCGAGTTACGCCATGGTTACAAATATAGAAATAAACAACCAAGTAAAAATAAAAAATAACGTGCGTAGTTTTCAAAAGTACGTGAAAGATTAAATGATAGCGTTTCAAATAATAACTTCAAAGATCGTGCAATTATAGAATATTCTTATTTGTTTCGATAATGGTTCGGATTGAGCTGAAACATGTCAACATACTAATAAAAGTTATTTTACTATTTATAATGTTTTTATTTTACACCTTTTAGCAATTAAAATAAGTATATGTTACATATCTTTTCATTTTCAGTAACACGACTATAAAATTTTGTCTATTAGATAACAATAATGCCAAGCTTTTTTCGGTATCACGTAAGGTAGGTGTTTTGACATACAGTAAAACCCCGGTTATCCAAAAAGCATGGGACCAAATGATTTTTGGTTAACCGGGGTTCCATAGGAATTTTCGGATAACCGGGAGGCTTCCTTTTTTTATTCTATGAGATGACACTACTCACCCTTCTCACTTCCCCACAGTCAGGTAAAGCACTGGTGCTTGCAGGTGCTGCAAGAGTCCGTATTCTGTTCGATTTCCCCTTCCTGTTTACACGTGTTATTTCCTCAAAACTTTATTTACGATGAGTTATATTTTAAAACACAAACGGATTTTTATAAGCATGGAGAGCTCAACGAGTTGAAAAGTTGATAATGACACCTCAATATATTGAAGTGCAGGAAGATACAACAGCGTCAGATCTGTTGTTGTTTAAAAGGTGGCATGATAAAGCAGCATTGAAGCAATGTGAATTTGAAAAAAAAATCACAACATATTTTGAAAAGAAATGAAGTGTTGTATGTGTCTATGCAATAAAATGCCTGCATTTACGTAATGGTCCAAATAAGTAAGTTGGCGCTGTTTATTTATTTCATAAACAGGATATGCTTGTTTAAAAATAAAAATTTTGATTAAAAAAAAAAAGAGAGAGAGAGAGAGAGAGAGAGAGATAGTTTTAAGGTCTTTCGGTTAAGCCAATTTTCGGATAACCGGTATTCGGATAATCGGGGTTCTACTGTATTTAGAATGAATAACCATTAATATAATACAGAAAATATTCCACAGTAAAGTAATAATAATAAATATAATAATAAAAGTTGCCGCTATGTTAAATATCAACATAATGTATCGTCTTCCTCTCGAAGAAAGATATCCCCTACATTTCATTTTTGTCTCATGGCTGTTTCATATGTCGTAAGCCTAGTATTAGTCTAAATTATATTTATTAGCATCTGGTGTCTTTAATAATAAAATTATAACTTAGAATTTGGAAATACTAGTGTTTTTATGACTAAATGTATAATTTACCATTGAGACGGAAATTCTCGATTTCCTCCAAAAAGTAGATCGAGTTTTTTCTCCGATGGGAGTAGAGAAAATACATAAGAAACGTCATTCATTTTGAAGATTTTTTTTTTCAAGTGTGTGTTATTCTTATATTCCTAAATCAAATATTGCATTATAGTCGCGACGATATTTTAAAGTAAAACTTTCAAAAATATTTAAAAAATAAAATGAAAAGACTTTAATTTGTTATTAAACAAATATTATTACTTTTTCATGAATTGAATGAGTTGAATAAAATCCATTAAGTGAGATATGTATAAAAATCTTGCGAAGGTGTTATACAATCCATGTATAATGTACAATATAAAATGGTCAGGTCATGAGTATACCAACTTAAGCATTTATGAAGTAATTTATATTATTGATAGATATGTGTAGCATGGATTATTTTAATCTCTTAATGGATTATTTTTTTTATTGTTTAAAAAAAATCGAAATTTTCGAAATTATTGGTATGTATCAAATATGATACACCATGCAGTAGATTTTTAATAAATTCTTATCATAAAATAAACCGAGAAATGTTTATTTAAATAGGGAATTACGTTTTTAATTTAGGTAACTAATGTAAAATTATCGAATGAGTGAAAATTTTTAATTATTTGAAATAACAGTATTATTGTATTACTTAGTTGAATTATTTAGTTTAAATTTTATTTTTAAAAGAATAGAAAAGCTTTTCAAAGTTCTTCCTTCTATATTGTAAGTTTCTTAGCTATGTTGAAATTTCGAAATTTTGAAAAGAAATTTAGATTTTTAAAATCATTGTATTCCAAGTTGTTGCTTTTCAGCTTGCATTACTGATTACTGAAATAAACTAGCCGGTTTTTCTGGAATATTTTAACATATTTTAGAGTAATTTAATAAATATGAAATAATTTATTTTTTATCACCTGCAGTTACCATTCTTAATATACTTTTGCGTATGTTTTTAAAAAAATTCTGAATTTCCAAAATTTTAAGAAAAATTTATTTTTAAATATTGAATAAATTGATTCGAACAAAAGTCTTCATGACTAGACCTTTATTGCTAAGTTTTAAAAAGTAACTCAAACGACTAAGTTATGGTATTATCTTATACGAAGTGCAGCAATTCTTTGATATATACGGATATATTTATGACTTAAAGGTCATAAAAATGTTTAATTCATTAAAAAGCATAATTGAAATCAGTAGGGTTGTCTAAATATGCCTTTAAAATTTTGTACAATGGGCCTATTAAATTTTACTATAGCAAGCTTTTAAACTTTCGCTACACATAGACATTTTAAAACTTTCTGATCTTCTTAAGGTATAAATATTCTGTTAATGGACTTTTATTACGAAAATTTAAAGACTTAATGATAAGCAAGTTATTTTCCCTTAAAATATTTTAGAAAGAAAGAGAAATAAAAACTTTAATTATTCAATTCTTTTACACTTAATTTAAAGACCATAAAATTGCTACATTGTTATTTTGGCGGAAAATATAATTTTTTTTTTCGATTGTATTTGAAAAAATAAACTAAATCCAAAGGATAAGAGTATCTGGTGATTTTCCATTTTATGGTTCGTAAAGCATGAAAAAGGAATCATATGATATTGGAATAAATTTTACGAGAATAAAATGGCATTTGTTATCTTTATTTTATAGATATGCCGAAAAACATATGCTTTATGTTGGGTTCCTGCTGATAATGGCATGTCTAAAGCGTAGAAAAAAGCTAAAAAAAGAGCCTGGATTTTAAAAAATAATTCCACAATAGAAGTACTCATATTTCATACAGGTTGTTTCATGAAAGACACTCAAATTTTAAAATTCCATAATTTGTTAACTATATCGCATATGAATATGAAATGCGCGATATGCGTATGAGGTAGCTCATAAATTTTATAGATAATAATTTTTAAAAGATTTTCAAAATTTTGTCTATGGAAGGCACTGCGCCGCCTCAAAATGTAAAAATGCTTAAAATAATTTCAGAATTTGTTTTCGTATTTATATAGTTAAGTAGAATACAAAATAAACACTGGGATAACTTTCATGCAGTTTTACATACTACTATCAGTAATCTTACACTTTCAAACATCGCAGTTCAAATATTGAGGACAATTTAAAGTATTTTTTATATTAGTGTACAACTTATGAACTATGTGATAAATATTTCTCTTACTTTATCTTCATATTTATTATGGTTAGTTAATTATAGAATTAAAAAATATAGAGTCCTTTATAAAACACCTCCTACTTCCTATATTACATTTTAGTCCAGTCAAATTAGGATTTTTTGCCATAATAAATGCTAAAGAGATAAAAATTTGTCCAGTTGATCATTGATGGCTATAGATGACTATATAAAATGTCCCGATGGATAGGAGGTGAGCGAGGATAGGGGAGGCAAAATAAAGTACTTTTTTAGTTTTTTACAAGTATCTCCGAAACTGTTCTTTTTCATGAAAAAAATAATCTAACATAAATTAAAGAACATAAAATTATCTATAAGTGACAGGTATATACTGTGGAACCTCGATTATCCATCAGTCAGAAGACCGGAGCTTTGACGGATTTTCCCCCCAAAAAACACTTTAATTTCCAATTTATTTATTTAATGTTGCCATAACAAATGCTACACAGATAAAAATGGTACAGTTGTTCATTGATGGCTACTGATAACTATGTAAAAAGTGCTGATGGATAAGAAGTGAGCGAGGGAAGGGGGGGGGACAAAATAAAGTACTTTTTTTAGTTTTTTACAAATATTTCGGAAACTGTTGGTTTTCATGAAAAAAATTCCTTTCACATAAATTAAAGAACATATAACATGTGATAAACCTTCTAATGCAATTACATATTTAAAAAGCCACACTGCAAAAAAAAAGTTGATTTTACGGTTAATAGTAATAAACAGCAAAACAAAACGAATCTTGGGTCCAGTTTGCGTCGCGCTTAAAATCTTAGGATTATTATCTTAAGTTGAGGAGGGTCTCAGATTTTGACACCTTAAACCAACTGATTGTCGCAGAAAAATTATTCCAGACTTTATATAAAGAGACCGCATCCCATATAAGCATAAGGCAACAAGATGGATGGTTTGACCCCTTAAAATTATCCCAGGAAATATATCCCAGGACCTATATTCAGCTACGCGTGGAAAACCGTCTGAGAAATTTAGTGCATTTCGTAAAAACCCAAATTCAAAAAATATATCGAAAGTGTTTCCTTCTGATGTGAGAAATTCGAAAGGTTTTTTATGCTTGGAGAACTCCCTGCATTATAAATGTGGTAATTATTATAAATTATCAGATCACGAGAGAATAAATGTAGTCAAAAATAATAATGGTTGCTTTCGCTGTTTTTCCCCTCATAAAACCTCGGTATATTAAAGTAAATACAAATGCAATTATTGCTCATAATTGCATCATATAAGTCTTTGTTATTCATAAGAGAAAAATGTGAATCTAATATCAGATAAAAAAAAAACGAAGTCAGGCAGGAACTAGTAGGGGATAATTACAAGAGTCCGGATGGTGCTAAATCTAAACAAGAGCAAATTCTCTAGCCCCACTCAGCACAATTTATACCGATTGCAAAGAGTGAATCTCACAATAAGTTGTTTACAACGACGAGTAATGAAAGCGAAAAAACTATTTTGTTGAGTACATGCATTTGTTTTATCAGAGATGAGAATAGTAATATTCACAAATTACGCTGTTTATTAGATTCTGTATCAATGTGTAATTTGATAACAATATCATGCGCTGAAAGGATCGGATAAAAGAAAGAAAAAATAAACAGGGTTTTGTCAGGCTTGAATTAAGTAGCAATAAATGTGAGATTAAAAGTTAATGCGACATTAACCAATGCAGATATGAGTTTCCAAACAAATTTAGATTTTTCATTCGTATCACGAATAACTGATTCATTTGTACCTTCCAAACGACTGCATGTAAATAGACAGGAATTGAATAAATTAAAACTTGCGGATAAGAATTTTAATGAACCAGGTCCTATTGATGCCCTTTTGGGAGTTGCAATATTTTATGAGAGTTTAATTCCTGGACAATTATATCCCTTAGTTACAAAATTAATTCTGCAGAATTCGATTTTTGGATATATTGTAAGCGAAAATGTGCCAACTTCGAGTGTAAATACGATGCATTGCAGACTTATAAAAGATTGTGTTGATTTAGATGAATTATTAAATTATCGAGAGGGTTTTGGGAAATCGAAAATTTAGAGTGAGAACCACTAAAAAATCAAGAAACTGAAATTTGTGAGGCGCATTCTTTGGAAAGCCATACGAGCGTGAAACGGGGAAATATGTAGTGAAAATGCTTCTAAAAGAAAACCAGCTTGTTTAGGTCGATCTGAAGACATTGTTGTTAAAAGGCTTAACTCACTGTAGAATAGATTAAAATTAGATCCTACTTATTAAGAGTTATATATTTTTTATCCAAATATAAAGAAATGGATCATATGATTGAGGTTACAAATAGTGAAGAGCGGGGTATGTAGTTTATTCCCCATTTAGGCGTATATCGCCCAGAGAGTAACAGTACGCCCCAATGCCTCTTGACCAACGAATAACGAAATTTTATTAAAGTCTCTTCAGTATAATGGAGGGATGCCTCAAGACGACCTATTTTCCATCATAGTTCGATTTAGAAAACATATTTTTGCCTTTACTGCCGATGTAAAAAAATGAATAGAGTGATCTGGATTCATCCAGAACAACATAAATGACAGAAAATCGTATGGAAAGAAGGACCATCTGAGCCTATTAAGACTTATAAGTTAACCTCAGTTACATATGGCACCACCACTGCTCCATTTTTGGCTACACGCTCGTTGAAACAGTTAGCCGTAGTCGAGGGCAAAGAGTTTCCATTAGCTGCAAAGGTCATGTTGAGAGGTATGTATATTAATGACGTAATTAGTGGTGCAAAAGCACTGAATGAAGCTAAAGAACTTCAAGAACAATTGATAGAAATTTTAAAAAAAGCAGGGATGTCATTACATAAGTGGTATTGTAATGACAAATCTCTTGCGCAAAGCAGCGAAAAGAACTACACATTTGCTAATTTGTAGGAAATATAAACATTAGGTGTATATTGGAATCAAAATTGTGATTGTTTTGCATTCCACCTACAAACTAATTTAAAATATTTCCATAGGAAAAAGATGTTCTGTCTACAATTGCGAAGATCTTTGACCCTTTGGGTCGATTAGGACCGGCTATAACTAAAGCAAAAGTAATGTTACAAAAGTTTGGTTACTAAAGATCGATTGGCATGACTTACTGCCATCAAAAAAAAAAAAAAAGAGTGGAAAAAGTTCATTGAATCGTTATAATATCTAAATAGGTTAACAATTGACCGTTGAATTGTTTTAACTAACCGTGAAATGATAGAACTTCATGCACTTTCTGACGCTTCCAAAGTCGACTACGCGCAGCCGTCTATTGCAAGTTTGTGACAGCTGAGGGAACGGTCCAAGTGAAATTGGGTTCGAGTAAATCTCGTGTGTCGCCGATAAAGCGAACAACAATCCCAATATTAGAACTTTGTGCAGCTGTACTTTTGATTAAATTAGTGCTAAAAATTAAATCTGGACTACAATTTGAAATATCGCCGTATGATTCGATGATTGTATTATCATGGATCAAAAAAGAACCTTATTATCTCAAAACTTTTGTTGCCAATCGTGTTTCAAAAATCCAAGAACTGACGGCTGTGTCGCAGTGGCGTCACGTACCATCCAAAGACAACCCAGCGGATTTGGTGTTCAGAGGAGTGAACCCCCAAGTTTTACCCGAGTGTTCGATTTGGTGGTCAGGACCTTCTTTACAACAAATAACTTAATAGCTCTATTCCAGAAACCGTGATAAAGGGCGACTACATTTCAGAGCTTAAGGTTGTTAATGACTCTGTAAATGATAATTTCAATATTACTACAAACAATTTTGTGGACAATTTAAAGAACCTTAGTAATAATTATCCTAAAATTATTTGTATTATGAGTTTATTTTCAGGTTCATTGGAAACTGTAAAGGACACAACCATGAGACAGGAGCTTTGGGAACTGAAGAATTAAAATTTTCAGATTTAAAATTGGTAATTTTTGTACATAGACAAAGCTTCCAGGAGGTGCTGGATGATATAAAAATCTCAAAACAAATCAAAAATAAATCCAGTATGTAGTTTAAATCTATTTTTGGATCAAAATGGGGTTTTAACAGTAGCGAGATAGGGTGAGCAACAGTGATTTAAAATATGATAAATATTGTTGCCAGTCAAACCAAATTAACAGAATTAATTGTTAATTATATTCATAAAAAGTATTTACATTCAGGGCCCCAAGCCTTACTGCATCAAATTAGACAGCAGTTCTGGATAATTAAAGGGAGAACTGCAAGCAGAAAAATTGTACATAATTGCATTACCTGTTTTAAAGCCAACCCACAGGTACTAGACCAGTTAATTTGAGAATTGGCTGAAGAAAGAGTAAGGAAAACCATTTCCTTTAATGTAACTGGGGCATATTTTTGCGGCCCTTTCTTCATCAGGTATGGAGGCCAGAGGAAAGGTACCTACCACAAAATTTATTTTTGCATATTTATTTGTTTTGTTTGAAAGCAATGCATTTGGAGGTAGTTTCAGATATGACATCAGCCTCGTTTATTGCTTACCTTAAAGGGTTTATTTTTAGGCTAGGTAAATGCGCTGAATTATTTACTGACAACGCGAAAAATTTTGTAGGTGCAAATGCTGAGCTTAAAAAGTTTCAGAGGTTGGTAAAGCAACCAGATGAAACCCTTGCAGGATTCATGTCATCAGAGGGTATTGATTGGAAGTTCCTTCCTCTCAGTGGCCCGAATTTTAGAGGTATCTGGGAGGCAGGAGTAAAATCAATTAAATACTACTTAAAAAGAGTGGTAGGAAACACAAAATTGACTTATGAAGAGTTTCTGAAGGTGTTAATGCAAGTAGAGGGAATGTTAAATACTCTACCACTTGTTCCTTTGTCTGCTGACATAGATGATCTTAATTTTTTGGTCCCTTCCTATGTTCTAATTGGCCAACCTATTACATCAATAGTTGAACCTGATTGAAGAAATATTGGTGAGAATAGGTTGGATCACACTGGCAAAATTTAACCAAAATGACGCAGTTAATCTGGAAAAGGTGGAGTTCAGATTACTTGAGCAATTTGCAGCAGAGGAGCAAGTGGAAATTTGAGAAAAATAATGTAAAAGTCGGAGACTTAGTTGTTATTAAAGAGGAAAATTTACCACCATGTCAATAGTCTTCAGGAAGAATTTGTAATATTTATCCTGGAAAAGACACAAAAGTTAGAGTAGTAGAGGTAAAAACTACCTTGGGCAAATATAAACGCTTAATTTCAAAGCTATGTCTCCTACCTATGAATGATTAATTAAACTTGTTGTAAATGTATTACTATTATTGTATTCTTTCAATGATTGTTTATTGGGGCTTGTGTGATGTAATATGAAAACTGTTCCATGTATGATTATAGTGTTGTAAATTTATGTAATTCATTCTATCTTAAGGTGTGGCGAGATGTTTCGAGCTGGCATGTAGCCTAAACTGGCAACTCTTTACTTTCGTCATCAGTGCTGTAAAAAGTTCAGAGTTCTTTTTGTCTCCGATGTGAGAATACGTATAAGGAGTTATAATTTTTGAGTTGTGAAATTAAATTTATATTATACAGTCCAATAGTTCGAGAGTGTTAATTGAGCTTTATATATTTATCTTCGTATTCTAAAATAAATGATTTTTAACGCAATGCTCAGAAACGCTTGACAAGTATGTATTTATTGAAATACGGAAGTTGTTAACGTTTATTAATAATAATCTAGTTTTATGTTGAATATTCAGTTGTTATTTTATTAAACCTTGTTGTACTTAGTGTGTTCTGTAGCTTGATCTAATTGCAAAAATAAAGCTAAATTTTGCAAATTTTGTAGGAGGATTAACGAGGAGGGGAAACGAAGGATTCCTCTAAAAATAAATAGTTCCAAAAGTCAGCGCTAGAGTGATATATGGCGCTGAATTACTTCACGAAATACTTCGTCCCCCTTCTTGTTTTATAATCGTAGACAAAATTGACTCCAAAAAAAATGACCAAGTAAAAGGATATATTAGAAATAACTTCAATTCAAAAGTGCTAAATGCACTTATCAATAAAAACCTAAAACAGCAGAAAAGAAAAATGCAATAAGAAAAGGGAAACTTTATATTGGGAAATACGTTATCAAGGGCAACATTCCCCAATGTAAGAAAGTGGCAATAATTTCTGTCCAAAACGGATTCCGTTAAGAAGAATTGTCTGGTCCACATTGCCCAGTCGTACGCAAGAAACCAAACCAAAGAAAAATTAGTCGTTGGGGCCACCGTAATACTTACCCATCATGGATATGCATAAAATAAAATATGAAAATAAAACATGTGTAAAATATTTATAAAATGCATTGCAATTCGAATAAAATCCTGGCTTGAAGACGTCATAAACTTTAAATGCTCTATTACTGAATTGCGTAAAAGAAACATCCTTATACCTCCAAAATTGATAATCATATTAACTAACGGTTTACTGCGTCGGATTAAGCGTCTCATTTCCAATTAAAATATATCTTTAAATTGAAATTTGAATGAAATATAGGGTCATGAAAAATCGAAAAGTGTGGAAAATATAATTACAAATATCTCGACAACTTATTATCCGATCGACTTCATTCTTTATGCAAAATTTATGTTTTTTTTATTTACTTATATAGTCACTCCTTAAAATAAACAATTTCGAAAATTTTTATATACCTTTTATCAGAACGAATATTTGAAAGGTCCGAAAAAAGTAGTTCCGGATAATCGAGGTTACTGAAATTCAATGAGCTTCTTCCCATTATTACATACTAAGTACATACCAAATTTCAAGTCTCTATCTCAATTTGTTCGGGAGATAGAGCGTTTACAGACACACACACAGACAGGCGGACGGCAAAATTTTCTCTCTAAAAATATGTTTTTTCAATTTCCAATGTCTGAAACGTGTAAATCCGTCAAAAATTTATTTTCGATTTTCAAAACGATTACATGACTTAACCTATACTACGTATTATGGGTAAGTAATAAATTAAGATCGGATGAATTTTCAATTTCATATAAGAGAAAAATTATGCAAATGCGAATCTAAGATAAAGACATTCATATTAAATAATATTCATATTATGAATAGAAAAATATGAGTAAAGAAGCAACTAAAAATCTTCACATACCTGCACGTACTCTGCAAAACGAAATGGATTATACATATGAATATATAAATGTATTCTTTAAAAATTAAAACAATTCATTAAAAAATTAAAGCTCTTTCAAAAAATACTTAGATCAAATATTTTTTTATACATGCTTTAGTATAATTAATATTTAAATCCTTTTGTTTTGAATTAATATACATAAAGTCCTTTTGTCACTGCTAAGAATTTTTCACAGTCATGATAGTGTCCATGAAATTATCTTGCTCGTTTTAATTGTTTTAGTGTAATAAAGATTTTTATGTAACGATTAGTTTTTATGCAATAAAGATTCAAATACCAGAAATCATGATTTCAGTCGACAACTTATATAAAACTTTTCCCTTTATTATTAGAAAAACATTATGATAATTAATATTTTATCAAATACATTGCATTCAAATATAGACATTTAAATTAAATTTTTAAGTAAAAATATAATAATTCCAAAAAGTGTTTTTCCAATGTTCAAAATATACATATAATTTTAAACACTTCTTGTTATTTTTGTGATAAATGCTTACTTTTAAATTTATGTAAAGTAAGTCATCAACTTAAAAAATAATATTTATGAATATATCTATTCTGTGTATTCCTTATAGCATAAAAAAAAATTTTTTTTGCGAAAGGTTTTAAAAATTTCAGAAAGTTTTTTTTTGTCACATTGTATACACATGTCACTTTTGTATATTGAAAAAATGTGGAGTATACATTAAAGAAAAATATGACAGACATTTGGAATACCGCAGCTGTTACTTTTTTGAAAAATATTTATTTGTAAGAATTTGCATGGGCTTCGAATGCATTGGAATAACCAAAACAGATTTTCATAATATTAGGACACCTTTTAAAAGTGGACCACCTGGTTTCCACAATGTTATATTTCGACTCATTTTACATTAATTTACTATTAGTCATTAATTTTTTAACTATTTTATATAAATAAATACCCATATGAGAGTAAGTTTATTCACGTATTGCACATAAACTATTTATATATAATATCCATACTCTGTATATTTTGTTTGCAACATAGAATAATAAAAAAAAAGAATTTGCATTTTTAAAAAATCCGCTGAAAAGTTCGGATATATTATTTTTCTTACGTTATAAAAGAAAACAAAACATTCGATAACATATATTACTTAGTTTCTAAGCCACCACAAATTTTGATACAGTCTTGGCCAGAAGTAGTAAGCACCTCCATATTGTTTAATAGGTCTTTAAAAGTAAGAGTCGAATACAAATGTTTAACAACGTACAATTAATTTTTTTTAATCAATTATCACACTTTGTACAAAAATGACAGCATAAACAGTTCAACTTTTAATGCACTTTTAAAATTAAAGCATTTGCTTTAATAAACCGGTCAAAAAGGGTTCCATACATTAAATGAATTAAATATTATTTATTAATTAATAAATTCCTACTACACTTAATTTTTTCATAATTTTAGTTTCAGTAAATTCGGAAATAGGAAAGAGGGGACATATTTTCCAAGTATACTTTCAACGATATCTCTTAAAATAAAATACCTAAAACTAAAACAAATATATTTCCGAGTTCACTGTTACGAGATCTTGCTAATGATACCATACACGATACATAAAAAGAAGTTTTTTCAAGTAACTTAATTAATATATCGGCTAATTATCGACGATGTTTTTGGAAAATCATTATCAAATATCCTTGGATAATTCTGCGTTGATAAATACCTCGACTGTCCGTCAACTCCCACACTGACCGCTCGAAAAATTAAGTTTGTGTGTAACGGAAAAATGCGTTTTTCTCAAAAACTATAATACATAGGAAAATCGCTATACTTTTCCTGCAATGTTTAAATAAACTCCTACTACCCTTATATTTTCAAAATTTTAGTTTAAATAGATACGGAAATAGAGGGGGGGGGACATATTTTTGCATTGCTTTTTCAACGATATCATTAAAAATATACAGTCACCTCTCACTGATACGCGTTTGAAAGGATTGATTGAAAATCGCGCATAACTGAGAGGATGTTGTATGTAGTAATTCTTTAGATATATTATTCACATTATGGGAAATAAAACATTTTCTAATCTTTCCTATACTGTACTTAACTGATCTTATTAAACCGAGATCTAATGGCTGGATTCTGCTAGTACAGTTTGCAGGAAAAACTGTAATTAGTGTATGCGTCAGCAATAGGAGATCTGAATGATGTATGGGTCACTGATCCATAAATAGCTAAAATTTTCTTCTTCTTTTTTTTTTCTTTTTTTTAGCCATCTTCACATCAAACTCTTTCGAAATGTCTAAAAAAGAATTCGATGTCATCCAGGATTTGGTGCTACTTGCATAAGAACATGACAATTTCTTCCTATTTTTAAAACACTGTGGTTTCTTGGAATAACCAATCACTATTGGCGGTAACTTTTCTGATCCGTCCGCATTGCAACATAAAAGCACAGACACTCTTTCTTTGCTGTGTTTGCCACCATGCCATGTTTCTCCTTTAATCTCCAGTGTTTTGTTTGGCAAAAGACGATAAAATAAACCTGTTTCATCACACTTAAAAAGGTCCTCAAAATCAAAGTTTTGAATTAAATTTGGAAGGTCTGCGATCCATTCATTGACAGATGAATCTGAAACGGCTGCGCTTTGACCACTCAGACAATGATTTGTTAAACCGTGTCTTTTCTTAAGTTTTCTAGCCATCCACAAGAAGCAGAAAACTTTTCGATTCCCAATTTTGATGACAAAGTCAGTTTCTTTTCTTTGAACAACTCACCGTAAATGGTTAATTTAGAAGCTTTCATTTCTCTGAACTTCTGAATTAAAGTGGTTTCTAAAAGCTCAAAATTTCCATTCTGAATTCTTGATAGTTTCTTCGCTTGTATAAAACATTCACTGTTCCTTTTTTTTTATCGAGTCCTTTTTCTTTAAACACCCTCTGAACGTTGATTCTGGCAAGTCGAATTTTTGAGTTAAACTTATTTTTGACAGTTTAGTACCATTTTCTGCTGCTTGTATAACTTTCATTTTGAAGGAAATTGTTAACTAGCTTTTGCTCATTTTTATTGAAAAAATAATACAGATGCTAACATAAAGGCGAGGAGGAAAAGGAACACGCACGAGGATTGATAAAAATAAAAGAGAAAGAAAAGAAGGAACCGTTAAAACTGAGAGGAGAGGGTGAAAAGTCAAATTTTAACACCTTTTTCACCCTCTCAGACGCTTTGTGAAACGGAATTTTTACCTTGACACGTGCAGAAAATTCTTTATAGATGAAACAGTTTCGCAGTCAACTCAGAATTTGTGAATTGCGCTGTTATTTCCGCGTATAACTGAGAGAGACAGTTCAAAGTGTCGCTTATAAGTGACAGATCTATAGCATTATTTTCCTATTTCTCGTGACTGCACCTTACGAAATTCACGTATAAATGAGAGGCGCATAAGTGAGAAGTGACTATAATAACTAAAATTAAAAGAAATATATTTCTGAGTTCGGTATTACGAGATCTTTCACACGATATACAAAAAACAACCCTTTTTTTAAATAATTTATTTTGCCTACTAAATTTTTCATAACCATATTTGTGAATGGCTAATACATAGCTGCCAACTTTTACGCTTTTTTGCTACCACTAAAATTTAATAGAAATTTCTTCCTTATGTAATCATACGATTTTGTTGATTTAATAAGATAAAATTTACTATCAAATTTTAGTGGTAGGAGAAAAGCGTAAAAGTTGGCAGCTATGCTAATAATCTGAAAATATGTGTGTAAAAAGACTTTATAACTTCCCAAGTATGAACTTCGCACGTCCCATAGTTTTCGAGAAAAGGGGCTCTGACAGACACAGGAGGACAGACACAGGAGGGATCTTATAATGGTTCCGTTTTTACTTAGAAGACGGAACCAGGGCTCGGAAGTAGTGCGCTATAAGTAGCAAAACTACAGCAGCCGCTACTTTTTCCAGTAGTTTGTAGTGTAGCGCGCTACATTAAAAAAAGTGTAGTGTAGCGAGTAGCGCGATACAAAATATCAGTAGTTTGTAGCGAGCATCGACGCTACTTTTCACGCTACTTTAGGAGGAAAGAAAAAAGTGCCAATCTTCAAATCACATCATCATAACTCGTTTCTTTTGTGCGAAATATGTTGCGACAAATCTCAGTTGCAGTGTCATACATTTCTCCATAGACGACGGGCACGGTCACAAATTAACTGTCATTTTCACAGTTTCGCGTGTCAGAAACTTCGTGTATTGTTATTTAAATGCATAGAAATCTTCTCAATATAATGTATTTTTATACGACTGCGATTATTTTTACCAAAATATAGCCGTCTGGCTATGTTAAGTCTTTATCTGACTAATTTCTTCTCCCTTTTGCCTCCCACCCCTAGCAAGCAAATAAATGTAAAATCTTTATTAAAAAAAAAAAAAGAAAAAGAAAAGAAAGAAAGAAAAGAAGAAGAACGGATTTATCTAAACTATCCCTAACATATCAAATTCATGCTTCCCCTAGTAGCATACAAAGGAGTTTAAAATATTTTTAAATCTTTATTTTTATACAAAAATAAAATTTTCATTCCATTTGTTGCTCTCTAATGACAATAAATAAAAATTATTTCCTTGTCCCCAAAATTTAGACTTCCCTTTTTGCCCCTCCTCCAGCATACAGTTTCAAATATTTAAAACTCTTTATTAAAAGGCCACATTCTTTTCTACCTAATAATATATAAGTAACCATCTAAATTGTCCCAAAACCTCCCATAATTTACTCTCCCCTGCCCCCAGCATATAAATAAATCTAAAATCTTTAAGTTATTTTTATTTTTATATAAAAAAAATCTTCTGCCCTAAATTGGGCTCTGTAGTGACGATAAATAATCAGTATTATAAATTATCCCCCCTTCCCCTAAAATCTCCTCCACCTCTCCATATACCATTAAAACTCTTCTATTTTTTAAGTTCCGTATTCTTTGCTGTCTGGTAACATTAAATAAATATTCAATCATCTAAAATATTCCCCTTCCAACAAAATTTCTGCTCGCTTCCTGCCAGTTTAAAATCGTTAGAACTCTAATTAAATATATATATATATATATATATTCGAAAAAGCACAGAAAAAGAACAAGTACACCATTTTATTATTAAAAGTGCACTAGGAAGGAAAGATTTCTGCCTTCAAACAAACTAGCAGCTGAAACGTAAAGAGTTAGCATGCCAGTGATCTATTATTTTGCTGGATTTGCAGATAAAACGGCAAAGTATTCACTCATCAAAAAAATTAATTTTCTTGCTGGCGACTCTTTGTCTTCTTACTCATTATTAGATCTTGTGTTTTAATGTGGGGATTCTTCTTTTGAGATCAGTGTAATATAATGACAGACAAAAATAGTATAGAACTGCCCTGGTCGGTATATAAGGAATATTTTGAAGTTACAGAACAACTTCAGAACAAAAGTGGTAATTATTCTGTAACATGTAAGTTATCAGTATCAAAATCCTCTGCTTAAAACCTGAAGTTGCACATTAGAGGTGAGTTAGCATTTTCTTTATTAATTAATAATTACTAAATCGCATCTCGCATCGAATATCTAAATCATTATTCATTAAAATTCATAAATCATTAAAAAGAGTATTTTCGAATTAAGATCCCTGGTTCAGAAAATATTCTTATCGAGCTGTTTATTATCGCAAAAAATTATTTTATTAATACGTCATTTGATCGTTGTGAAATATTTGTCCAATGTATGCTTACAAATTAATTTACTGCATATTTCCTTTTGAAAATTCCAATAGATAACACAAAGTTGGTTGAAAATAAAAATATATTATTTTAAAAAATGCCGAAGAGTGCTTAATTTTATTTTTATGGCTATTTATTTTTACTTTAGCTGCACTGGTTTTTTACCGCTAAAATAATTGATTTGTAATGTTTTATATTTGATTTGATATTAGTTAGCTTGGTGTTTTAATGAAATATATTTGTGTCCAGAATGAATCTAAAGCCCAGTATGTTGAAATTCGGGTTTTCAAAGGGAAAAAAAAAAAAGGGATAGAATGGAAAAGAAAAGCTAGGATTTAACTTATGCAAGTCTATATGATCTTGTTCAATTTTTAAATTGCTTTCAAGAACTATATTTAAATTGTAAAGAAATAGGACTATTTAGCTCTATTTTTAAAAAATAATGTATTGTTATGAATTTTGTATATACCTGTAAATATTCCATTTGTTTAAATTTATTTTATTTTATTATTGTGAAAATTGCAGTATTATTAATGTATTTCCTATTGAGCACCATGTAACTCAATGCTAAAGGCCTCAGGTGCTTTGCAAGAAAAACAACCTTACAGCATCGGTTTTATAATGGAGTTCTATTGGAAAATCGCCAAGGAATGGGTTTTTCGCCAAGTTGGCGATGGTTTTGGCGACTTATTTTTGTCGCCAAATTTGGCGATATATCGCCAAATGTCGCCGAGTTGGCGACGGATTTGGCGACTTTTTGTGCAACCACACCCCCCTTATACCTATACATTGGGATCCTTTCTTGCTTGGGTTCTCTATCGAAAGTTAAAGCACTTTCTGGTAATTTCTAGCATCGGAAGGCTCTGGAATAATCTGGAAAGATCTCTGAAACCTATATAAGGACCTCCATCAGTTCAGTTCAGTTAGTTGTCTGTCAACTGCGATTGAATTCATACGAGAGGCTTTGCATTGAGAACTGTGTTTCTCGGATCTATTTTGTCGTTGATACGTCGTATTGAACGCATTGTTTCTGTGTGAAATTTTGCTTAGCTTTTATTGGATTTGAAGATTACTGAATATCTTGTAATTTTCAGAAGATATTTGTGAAGGTATTGCACTGTTTATAGTGAATAAAGCCTTTTTATTGTTCTTATATATTGGCATCAGTCCCTTCGAACCCCGAGCTCACAACAGTATATTCAAATTTACCAAGGGCTACGCTCTTAAGGTTGTTCTAAAAACCAAACTGGCTACTCTATGACATATTCTTTAATTCATTTTTGTTCGGAAACGCATGAAAATGCAGGTGTTCTTATTCAGAAACTTTGTGACGGAGAAACCTTTTATATGCAGTTAATTAATCTCCACGTGCAGCGAACGATTGAAAAACATGTTAAAAACCAGACCCCAATTACCAATAAGTACTTCAAGTGCCGCAGCTGAAAAACATAGTGAACAAAACCAGAGACTGTCGAAACTAACTAATTGGAGAAATACTGCAGATGTCCCTCCTTCAAAGTACAGCTGTTTGTCCCGCGCGTGTGCACAGAACTCAAATAACAATCTCCCTTCAGTTTCCAAAATGTTTCCGAGCAGTTAAGACGCTCTTGTATATATATGATGTAAATATATTTAATATAATGTAAAATTGGAGCACTTATACGCAGCCTCCAAAAAGCGATTTTAAACATGTACATCTAGCCAAGAATTATATTATATTCAAAGGAAAATGAATCTTCTGTTTATTTCACACAATTGTCATTTTCTACTAATACTATTTATTATTCTTCCAATATAAGTGAATCAATGGATCAGATAAATATCGCTACAACACTTTGGATTACTACTGTGAGTATATTCAGCGCATAAGGAAAATTTCAGGTAAGCTGAACAAACTTCTTTAACATATCAAAAGATGAAAATGTATATTAAATTTGAAGACTGATTTAACTATTTATAAAAATAAGAAAATTTATTACGCTACCGACGGTTCCCCAACAAAGATTATGAAAGACTGATTCTGAAAAAAAGAATATTATCCCAGTATCAAAAACGATAATTTAACAAATTTCTAAAATATAATAATAAATAAAAGAACGCTAAAGAAAAAAAAATAAAAAAATTAATGCGATAAAAGAAAATACTCAATTTATTGAAAAACTCAATTCTACGAATTATAGTACATGGAAGTTCAAGATGCAGATGTTCCTGATTAAAGAGGAACTCGACGATATTATAGTACAAGATCCACCAGCTCCACCCGACCCCGCATGGCACAAAAGAGACCGCAAGACTAGAGCTTTAATTAACTTAAGCATTGATGATTCTCAAATCGTAAATGTAAAAAACTTAGAAACTGCAAAATTAACATGGGAAGCTCTGAAAAATATACATGAGAGAAGCAATTTATCTAGTAAGCTTTACCTGTTACGAAAATTATACAGTACTAAATTAGCGGAGGGCGGAAACATGATCTCACATATCACTAATATCTTGCAAATTATAGATAAACTTAATTCCATTGGAGAAAATATTAGCGATTCACATATTTCCGCGCTATTTCTGTGTTCTCTTCCCCCAGTTACAATACTTTGATAACTGCGTTGGAGGCAAGACCGGAAAACGAGCTCGCCCCTGATTTATCAAAAACAAATTAACGGACGAATATAATCGTAGACATGAAATGCCAGAACAATCACATAGCGGATATAACAACAATGAGAGAGCATTTAAAACAAATAGGAGATATACACACACTGAAAATAGAAGAGAACAAAAATATTGCAATAACTGTAAAATGAAAAATCATTCGACTTACGAATGCTGGCACTACAAGAGCAGAAACACGGTACAATCCGGAAATCCTCGTAACAATCAATTCAAAAATAAAAAGAATTTCTCATCTTCATTATGTTATGAAAAAAACGAAACTCATAGGGAAAACAAAGTTCCAAACGAAAGAAAATACGCAAATGATCAGACGCAAAATAAAGCATTAATCACTCAAAAAGTAGGCAAAAATAACTGGATTCTAGATTCAGGATCTACCTCGCACATTTGTAATGATAAAAGCCTATTTAGTAAATTTATTGATTATAATAAAACTCCAGTAACGATCGCGAATGGTAATAAACTGACAGCGTTAGGTTCAGGAGAAGTTTTTATAAAAACATTAACCCCCGAAGGAAAAGAAAAACTAACGAAATTACGCGAAGTGCTTTATGTCCCAGACTTAGAGTCGAACCTAATTTCGGTTAGTAAAGCCGCTAAAAACGGGTGTAAACTAATCTTCGACGATAATAAATGCGATTTGATCTTTGATGAAGAAATATATATTAGGGCGAAAAATGAGAAAAATTTATACATTATTGAGGAAATAGACGATGTGGAAGAACCACAAAATTATGTAAACATAACGTATAACTGTGACAGCAAACAATGCATAGATCTCTGGCATCGCAGACTAGGTCACAGAGATTATGACGCGATTAAATCAATGATAACAAATCAACTTGCGGACGGAATAAAGATAGGAAAATGTAAACATCAAAATAAAACATGCGTAACTTGTATCGAAACTAAATTAACTAACATGCCGTATCCTAAATCAGCAACAAATCGAGCTACTAATATTGCGGATTTGATCCACAGTGACGTGTGTGGACCTTTAGATACACCGACTTTAGGCGGAAAAATTTATTTTATGACTCTTATTGATGATTATTCCCGATATACTACTATATATTTATTATCTAAAAAGAGCGAAGTTGCTGAAAAGATAAAAGAGTACGTAACGATGATATACAATCAGTTCGGTAAAAAACCTAAGGAAATTAGATCGGATAACGGTCGTGAGTATGTAAATCAAGAGATCGATGAATACTTAAAACAGAACGGAATTTTACACCAATTGACTGTCCCGCATAATCCGAGCCAGAATGGAGTTGCGGAGAGAAAAAATAAAAGTTTATTAGATATGACTAGAAGTATGCTATCACAAGCAAAATTAAGCAAACATTTTTGGGGTGAAGCCATAAACACTGCAACATATTTACAAAACCGACTCCCAACTAAAGCAAACAACAACAGAACACCTTACGAATTATGGAAAGGAGTTAAACCGAATTTAAAACACTTAAGAACATTCGGTTGTAAAGCGCTATTTTACGTCGATAAAGTAAATAGAGGAAAACTCGATAACAGGGCTCAAACCGGAACGTTTGTAGGTTATGATACACGATCGACTGGTTATAGAATTCACACACAAGGAAAACAAATTATAATAGCGAGAACGGTAAAATTTCTTGAGAATGAAAATGTACACTCATATAACATTGAGGAGATACAAATCACCACAAAACCATCCGATGGCAATACACAATTACCGGATAGACATGAAAATCACTTAGAAATAAATCTTGACAGCGAAGAGACACCATCCGTGCCCAAACAGCAACCAATTGAACCAAGAAGGTCTAATAGGACAAATAGAGGCGTTCCTCCTGACAGATATGTTTGTCTCACAAATAGTTCATCTGAAAACATTCCCGAAAATTGGGAAGATATCGAAAAAATGAAAAATACTAATGATAGACAAAATTGGATAAAAGCAACACAAAATGAAATACAATGCCTAAGAAAAAAAATCACTTGGACTTTTACAGATCCACCACCCGGAACAAAAATTATCGGTTCAAAATGGACCTTTAAACCAAAAAAGGACAATTTAGGAAATGTTCAAAGCTATAAAGCGCGTCTAGTAGCACAAGGATATAGTCAAAGATTCGGGATTGACTATGATCAAACTTTCGCACCTGTAGTTTCGCACGCTACAATACGAGCATTTCTCATCTCTGCATTGCACAAAAATTTGAACGTGAAACATGTTGACATAACCACAGCATTTTTGCATGGTGAATTAACTGAAACTGTTTATATGAGTCAACCAGACGGGTATATTAAACCCGGCGATGAAAGAAAAGTTTGTAAACTTCAAAAAGCCATCTACGGTCTTAAGCAAGCAGCAAAGGCCTGGTACACCAAAATATCGGAAACACTCACAAACAATAATTTCATACAGAGCAAAAATGATCCATGTCTGTACTTTAAATCAAATCAAGAAAATCCGATATACATCATCATTTATGTAGATGATATCCTGATAGCAGGAAAAGACAGTGATATCGAAGAAACAATAAACCAACTTAAGAAAGAATATGAACTGAAAAACTTAGGAGAAGTGAATAATTACCTAGGCATAAACATTAATAAAATCAACGATACATATTACCTAAATCAAAACAATAAAATACAGGAACTAGTGAAAAAACTAAATTTAAACGACATGAAACCTCATTACACACCCATGATTGCAGGATTCAACAGACTTGAGGACGATGATAATCTTTTACCTAATAACACGAAATATCGACAAGCGACAGGCACATTACTTTACATATCAACAATCACGCGTCCTGACATATCCGCAGCAGTCAACATATTATGTCGTAGAAACGAAACACCACGCCAAAAGGACTAGACAGCAGTAAAAAGAATCATTTCATACCTTAAAACTACAGAAAATTTGAATTTAACTCTTAACGCAAACAGCAAGCCCATCCTAACAGCATACGCCGATGCAGACTGGGCAGGTGACTTGAAAACACGTAAATCAACGTCAGGAAATCTATTCATGCTAGGAAAATCACCGATTTACTGGATTACAAAAAGGCAAAATTGCATTGCACTTTCGTCAGCCGAAGCTGAATACGTTTCAGCTAGCAACGCAGCACAAGAATTAAGTTGGATAACAAACTTGCTAAGCGATCTCAACATTCCACAAAAATTACCCATCACGATTTTTGAGGATAATATGTCCTGTATAAAAATGACTGAAAACGATAAAGATACTAAGCGATCCAAACACATCGACATACGTTTCCACAACATCAAACCTATGACAGAAGAAGGAAAAATCGATCTACAATACTGCCCCACTGAAGAAATGACAGCCGACACTCTCACGAAGCCCACTCCCAAACCTGTGTACGAGAAACACCGTAAGAAACTGAATCTTCAACCATTCCCCACACAGGAGATTACGGGGGAGTGACGGAGAAACCTTTTATATGCAGTTAATTAATCTCCACGTGCAGCGAACGATTGAAAAACATGTTAAAAACCAGACCCCAATTACCAATAAGTACTTCAAGTGCCGCAGCTGAAAAACATAGTGAACAAAACCAGAGACTGTCGAAACTAACTAATTGGAGAAATACTGCAGATGTCCCTCCTTCAAAGTACAGCTGTTTGTCCCGCGCGTGTGCACAGAACTCAAATAACAATCTCCCTTCAGTTTCCAAAATGTTTCCGAGCAGTTAAGACGCTCTTGTATATATATGATGTAAATATATTTAATATAATGTAAAATTGGAGCACTTATACGCAGCCTCCAAAAAGCGATTTTAAACATGTACATCTAGCCAAGAATTATATTATATTCAAAGGAAAATGAATCTTCTGTTTATTTCACACAATTGTCATTTTCTACTAATACTATTTATTATTCTTCCAATATAAGTGAATCAATGGATCAGATAAATATCGCTACAACACTTTAGATTACTACTGTGGGTATATTCAGCGCATAAGGAAAATTTCAGGTAAGCTGAACAAACTTCTTTAACATATCAAAAGATGAAAATGTATATTAAATTTGAAGACTGATTTAACTATTTATAAAAATAAGAAAATTTATTACGCTACCGACGGTTCCCCAACAGTAACCGAAAGACGTTTTCCACTATTCTTTATTTTATTTTAGTTTAGTTTAGTTTTTGGTAAAGACAGAAGATTTTTCAGAAAACACTTCCAAAGTCGATGTTTTCAACCGAATTTCCGACGCCGCCACAGGGGAAAGGGAAAAAACGTGACACGAATCACCTATAACCTTATTACTTAATTATCAGGAATAAAAATAATATAAAGATGTTACAACATTTTCAGAAAACGAAAGTTAAAAACATTATTTGCGGTTTTTGCGGTTTTTGTTTTATATTTTTTATAAGCTTTTTCGGCACTTTCTGCCGAACGTATGTGAATTTTCATGATTATTTAGTAACTTGCAGAATACAATAACAAAACTTCTATTAAAAAAGTCGTTATTTTTTTTAACTACCTTTTCAAAGATAATGCTTTCATTAAAATGGTTAAGCACCAGTTGAATTGCTTGTTTGCTGTCATTTTTTAATAACTGTAATAACTTAAAAGGAAAAAATATAATTGTATGAAGTTAAACATTTGTATCTGAAAATACTTTGAAATATACATTAAAAATATGGGGTAAACAATCCTTTTCGCCAAAGATATACTAGCACTTATAGAAATATTTACAAGATGCATTTAAATATCATTCGTGTCAATTGGCAGAAAAATAATTTGGGGTTGAGAAAACAAGTGATTAAAGTAAACAAACTGTGTTGCCTCCTCCACGCACGTGCACAATTATTGCATAATGAATTTACTTGATGGCTCAGTTGTACGCCATCCCGCTACAAAGACTTATTAAAGTAATTTATCATCAGAGACGGTTATAGAAGGGAGGGAGGTTGGACGAACGCCCAGAGCGCAAAACCCAAGTGGCGAAAAATATACAAAATGGGTTTGTTCTTAATAGTTTTATCAAAGGGTCAGGTACTTTCGAAATGTTAAAAGTTAGATAAAAATTGAAAGCTTGTTCTCCTAATAAATCTTAAACCCATTTGTACAAAACTTTGAAAAATTTTAAAAAGTAAATTTTAACAATAAAATGTTTCTAAAAATGTAACTATACATTCCCGCCACAAAGGCTTATTAAAATAATTTATCATCAGAGACGGGTATAGAAGAGAAGGAGGTTAGGCGAACGCACCGAGCGCAAAATTGCTTGTGTAGAATCGTATAATTAATTGTTTGTAATAACGGTTTTAAGGAACACCATGTCAACAAAGTAATCGTAGATATTTCCTATAATAAGAAACCTGAAAACAAATTTGATTCGCAAAAATACAAACTTTATACTCTTTAATAATTTCCAAGTTTTTTTGAGAAATTTAAATACAGTCATAAACGTTTTAATATATGCTTAACAGCCAAGCCCCCTCAAAAATTAAAGAATATAATTTACAGAAAAAATTGACCCGATTAATTTTGCGAAATATTAGAGAGTATATGACATACCATTTATTAAAAGGGACGGATCAAAGAATTACTGTATTGGCAGAACAAGCAGGAAATTTAGTTATAGAAAAAAGGAGCCTATAGCTGATATTTAATATAATAGAAAAAACACAGCCCTGTTACGATTATGTCAAGTAGAAACCCTCCAAATAAATTTCAACGACAGAAAGATATTTTTTCCTTCCAACCTATACTATCCATCTATTATAAAAGAAACTATAAAGATTGTAACATGTAAAAATGCAATATGTAACGATGCAGCATCATTTAACTTATCAAAAGTGTGGCTCGAGTTACACCATGGTTACAAATCTGGAAATAAACATCCAAGTAAAAATAAAAAATAACGTGCGTAATTTGAAAAAGTACGGGAAAAAATAAATGATAGCGTTTCATGTATAATAATTGTATGATGTTATACTTGATAATAAACATCTTAAAACTTACTTACTTAGAATAGATTAATTCTGATAACAAGCTTATAAAATAATAACTTCATAGACCGTGTAATTGTAGAAAATTCTTATTTGTTTTTATATTGCCTCAATGCAGTCGAAACATGTCAACAGTCTAATAAAACTTATTCCACTATTTATAAAGATTTTATTTTACGCCTTGTAGCAATGAAAATAAGTATAACATTTCTTTTTTCATTTTTTTAAGAAATTGAATAAACTCAATTGTATAAATTTTAAAATCCACATATCTGTATATTTTTCGAAAATTGAATAAACTTAATAGTATAAATTTTAAGTTGGACATATCTGTATATTTTTCTAGAAATTGATGATAACTTAACCACAGTTTCTAAATATTTTGAATAATATATTTAAAATTAAAATCGCCAATTAACCTAATAAACTCGTATTGTTTTACTAATAAAATATAAATTATATCGAATGAAATATAAATTATGTCGAAAAAATTCAAGCTGCTATTTTTTTTAATATAAGGAAACATTAAATTAAATTATCAAAGTAAAAAATAGCACAAATAAAATATATATAAAGTAGCAAATAGCTGTTTCGGAGCCTCTAAAGTTCCATCATCAGTGCCAAAGTTAAAAAGATTAAAAACAGATTTAAAAGTTTTGGTCATGTAAGTATGCTTGCGTCTCCGCTCCAAGATGGAAAGACGATGAGTATTTAAAAACAACAGCAGAATCAGGAGTCCCATGTGACGGAGGAGACCAATCACAAGCGCTCCGCCTGTCTGGACGAGTTTAAGTACGGAGGAGAAAAAGGAGGAGAAGGGAGAATGAATTAAAGGAAAGGCAACCAGACATTGGAAAAATTTAGTGTACTGGACATATTATTAAATAAGTTGCCTAAATTATTTCATATATGATAAGCTTCCTAAAAATTAAGATCGTAAATAGATGAGCATTTCTGAATTATTGAACCTTCTAAAAAATCACAACTGTGATTGTTAGAGCAGCAATGGTTAGCAATAGCAGAGCGTTTAAAGTCACAATTTTTAACATAGTTTTTATGCACCTCGAAACGGATCTTAAGAGGTTGCTTAGTTTGACCTATGTACATTCTATCACACTCGCAAGATATCTTGTAAACTCCCCAATGTGAAAATATGTCAATTGGATGTTTGAGATCTGTAAATTTGATTTTGTTAAATGGTGCATAAATTAATTTAAAATCGAATCTTTTCAAAATTTTGGATATTTGAGCACTAATTTTTGGAAAATATGGAAATATAATTAAATTTGCATTGCGAACATTGTTAAAGTTGGAATGTGTACGTTTAATTAGTTTATTATGAATTGAATCAATGATTTCAACAGAATAACCCCGGTCAATGAGAATGGATTTAATGTGGTCTAATTCTGCCTTGAATAAACTCTCAGATGAACAAATGTGTAAGGCGCGATGATTATAGGTATTAAAAGCAGCCCAATTTTTATTAGGAGGGTGATATGAAAGACGATATGGGGGTAAAGAAACTGCGAATGGTTTACGGTAAACAATGATTTGGAATGAGTCATTTTCGCGGTAAATCATAACATCAAGGAAAGGTAGTTGCTTGTTATTTTCAAATTCAGATGTGAACTGCATATGTTCATCTACAGAGTTCATAACAGAAATAATATGAGGGATATCTATATCGCTAGAATCCAGTAAAGCACAGGAGGCATTGACATAGCGGGTATAAAATGAAAAATTTGACCTATTGAAAAGGTTTGACTCGAAGTAATGCATATAAAAATGACTTGAGGATTAGGCTGAGTGAGGAGCCCATAGACAAGCCATTAGTCATGCGATAAAAAATACTGTTAAATATGAACGTGTTTTGCCATAGACAACTGTCAGTAAGGTGTAATAATTCATCAATTCCAAACTGTGAGCAGTGAAATTCCTGGAGGCGTAATTTAAGACAGTTTAAAAGACTTTGAACTGGTACGTTAGTATATAGGGGTTTGACGTCGCATGAAACTATGCGGTGGATTTGACTAGTGGTGAAGTTACGTTGTTTATTGACGAACTCGTAAGAGTTTCTGAAGGAGTGAATATTGTTGGAGAGTAGCAGGGAGAAATTAGAAACAAGATATTTCGCTAATTTATAGGAAGAAGTACCAATATTAGGAACGATTGGTCTGGATGGAATGCCAAGTTTGTGAACCTTTGGAAGTGTATAAAATCTTGCGTAATGTGACACAGAAGAGAGGGAAGATTTAGCACTGTTGGAAATGAGGAGGGAGCGTTGAATAATGTAATTAGTTGTTTTTAATTCTTTTTGAGAAAGGTCATACTTTATATTTTTATAAGGACCAACATTTATTAAATCTTGTGTTTTAGTCAGCTAATCTAACTTAACAACATAACAACAATATGGCCACCTTTATCGGTTTTACTGCTTTGGATTAGATTTTAGCTTCTTTATGCAACCGGAAGCATTCTTACTGATATTTGAGATACGTAGATTATTATTGTTAAAGTTGACATTAGTCACAATTAAGTGTCGACTTAAATACTTCTGAGAAAGATTTAAAGTACTGAATTTTAAAGCTCTTTCAATGGAGCTAATAATATTTGGAAAAGACGGTTTACTTGCGAGTGCAAAGTTATTATTTAGTTTTAGACAATGGATTCTGTTGAAATCGTTGATTCAATTCATAATAAACTAATTAAACGTACACATTCAAAGATTAACAATGTTCGCAATCAAAATTTAATTATACTTTCCTATTTTTCGATAGTTAGCCATCAAATAGCCAAAATTTTGAAAGGATTCGATTTCAAAGTAATTTATGCACCATTTAATAAAATCAAATTTACAGATCTCAAACATCCAATTGACAGATTTTCACATTGGGAATTTACAAAATATCTTGCGAGTGTGATAGAATGTACATAGATCAAACTAAGCGGCCTCTTAAGGACCGCTTGGGGGAGCATAAAAACTATGTTAAAAATTGTGACATTAAACACTCAACTATTGCTAATCATTGCTGGTCTAATAATCAGAATTTTAATTTTTCAGAAGGTTCAATAATTCAGAAGAGATCATCGATTTACGACCTTGATTTTTGGGAAGCTTATCATATATGTAAGAATTCAGGTAACTTAGATGATACGCCCAATACACCAAATTTTTAAAATGTCTGTCTGTCTTTCCTTTAATTCATTCTCTTCACATCCCCCTTCTCCTCCTTTTTCTCCTCCGTACTTAAAATCGTCCAGACTGGCGGAGCGCTTCTGATTAGTCTCCTCCGTCACATGGTACTCCTGGCTCCACTGTTGTTTTTAAACATTCATCGCCATTCCATCTTCGCCGCTTGTGGAGACGCAATCATACTTACATGGCCAAAACTTTTACATCTGTTTTCAATATTTTTAACTTTGGCTCTGATGATGGAGATTTAGAAGATCCTAAACATCTGTTTGCTACTTTATATGCATTTTATTTGTGCAATTTTTTACGTTGATCATTTATTATAATATAACGCCGCACAGTTCAATCCCCCCTTTTGAAATGTCGAAACATATTTTACAAATATTAACAGGTGGATCGAAACTTTACAAATGGGCATTCTTTATCCCGTATAAGATTTATTTTGAACAACTTTTATCCTAATGTAAATGTATGAATACTCTATTGTTTAGAATACTAAAAATCAATTTTTTTTATTATGAGTGAATTAAAAAAAGCTATTTTCTTATTGATTTAACTAATTACTTAAAAATATCATTCATAAGGACGATAGCAATGTCTCCCTCGGGATACCATGACTACTAAAGACGTTTATTTTTAATCATGTACTCTATTAGTAAATTGGCCTCAGTTGAGCACTGTTTTAAAATAAACTTAAAGTTATCGAATGCTATATACTAGTAACCAGAACCGATCTATTCAAAAAGGGAAATAGCATTTAAATAATTATAAAAGCAATGGTGCTACCAGTATACCGTGGCGTGTAATGTCATGTGAATGAAAATGGCAAATACGAAACTTTAATACTCGTTGTAGAAGTGATATTAAATAATTAAATAATATGTTAAATATTATTGCTTTTTTCTGTTAATTCCTGTTAAGAAATGCATAAATTTCATAGCAGAATCAAAAACTAAACTCATGGAAAGTGAAGTTGAAATACCGTGTGCATAGCTATGTGCAAATCACAGGACAGGTAGTGGTGAGAGAAATTCGCAAATGATTTAATTAGCATGCACATTGGGTACATGTACCTAGTTCATGGTTTTAAAAGCCAGCAGCTGGCTCTTCCCATATACCTATTAGCGATCGATTACAGTATCGGAACGATTGTAGAAGCGTAAAAAATACCTAAGAGACGTCATAGGGTTGAATAGACAGCAGTTAACGGATAGGAAACTAAACTGAAGACTGGAAATGCGCGAATTCGGATTGTCGATTCACGAATTTGCCATCCCTGCTTAACCCGACATCTGTATTATCCAGCGATGTGTGGCTCGACGGATGGATAATATGCCAGTAAGGAAGTGGATTTCACAGTGCATAACAGAGCACAGTGGTCGGTAGATTCGCCGAACGGCTCGTCATAAACCATTCGCCAAGTCATATCACATCCGAAGTCTCCTTGCTATCAGAAAAAGAAGCATTTGTATCCACCTAAACAATCTTCAACATGTTGCATAATGTACAGCTCCGTGCATGACAAGCAGCCTCGGGGATTCCTTTATCAATCGAGATACGACGCGAGCCCGGCTTGGTGTCATCGCTATTGCAATCGGACCAAAGAACGACATCGGGTATTGTTCACAGACGAATCCTGCTTTATTTTTACACACGAATGACAGCCGTGGGCGAGTGTTGCGGCTTTCAGGGCTTTCTTGCAACCCATATGGCCGAGCTCCATGCCTCTCCCATACGGGCATAATAATTGGGAGAAGCATTGCGGACAGCTCTTTGCACATTCTGTGGTAGTTTTAAGCAGAGAGATAGGTCAAACAAGTTGTTTTGGCTATATATCGGCCACTGGTGCTGGCTTCCCCTGGCATGCATTTCCGACAGAACAATGATCGGCCATACATTACACGGCTCACTTTTAACAACGACGACGGAATCGACATGCTTCCCTGACCTGGAGCCTCGCACGATCGCTATCCCATGGATCACGTGTGGGACCTAATTGGACGTGAGTTGCGCCAGGCACTACCGTATCACCTCCACCATATATCGTAGAGGAGCCGCGTACTGCAGTTGATGCGGTTTGGAAAGAGTAGGTGAGGAGCTCAGGTGATTATTAATAGCTTAATCGACAGTATGCCTCGCCGTTTAGCGGCCTGTGTGTCTACTACGTGGGGGCCATATTAAATATTGAATATACTGTTTTCTTTTGCGTATAGTTATTTGTCTGTTTAATCATTTGTATATATCTCTCACAACTTTTGGTCCAGTGATTTTCATATAGCTACGTGGATCCAGTCGTGACGATGTTGCAATTTTAGTTTTGACGAGTGTAATATTTATATGTATTGAGGGTAATGAGAATTTTTTTTCTAATTATCCCGTTTTGTAATTCTATTTATTTATAAAATGATAAATGATGTATAATTATTTAACATTTTTACATTATTTTCATTATTTTAAAAAACTAAAACTGCTGAAAAAATATCGATGCTTTTTAGTAGATAACTATGTTGCTTTCAGCCAACTTTAAACATGGAAAGAAAAATTTGCAACCATAATTTTTTTCATTACATGTATCCAGTAGCATTACTTTATAAGTAGTATCACTTATTTTTAAAATGATAATGCAACAAATATACATATATCTTTTAAAAAAATAAAAAATACTTCAATAATAATATACAATATGTTCAACTTTAAAAATAGCTTTTCTGTTTGTTCCTTTTAGGCAGTCAAAATTTTCAATCTCTACGCAAATGAATGTTAAGAAATTTCTACTGTGTTATAGAAACATGTCATAAAAATATTTTAATATATATATATTTTTTTACTTTTATATTTTATTGCAAAATGTTCCTTCTTTTAATAAAAGTTTTCATACGCAATTACTTAAGCTCATCATTAAAACAAATTTAAAATAGTATTTATAATAATTTTAATCCCAAATTCCTTTCGCATGGTTAAAAACATATTATTTAAGCATTGTTAAAATCTTCTACATAAAAATATGTTCTATTTTCTTTTTTTCTTTTTATCTTTTCTTGTTCTACCTTAAAATATAGATTGTTTATACAAAACATAATTCAATTTTTAAATCCCAAATAGTTCCTATTTCGCGAACGAAAATTTTCAAAGCAATTTATAATGACAATAAAGTGCTTTTTACCAAACTTTAAACAAAATAAATTCAGCGCGATTTTTTTTTTCAGGATTTTTTACATAGAGAAGATCTTAAAATTTATGAAATCATAAATAATGCTTAACAATAAAACAAAATCTCACTTTTAAATAATAAAAATGAAATTTCAGAAAAATAGATATTATTTGCCTGTAACTAGCCAGGGATAAGAATATATTAAATTAATTCCTACTAGCTGACCAGAATGGTGTTGCTCTTATCCATGATAATAATCTTAAATATATCAAAAATCAGTGTGGGATAATTAAATACATTTAAACGAAAATCTTTCCAAATGACCTTTTTTTCTTTGGAGGTGGGGAGGGGGGGGGGGGCTCTTGGTTCTACAAAGTACGTACATCTTCAAATTTGTATGATTTTATAATTTTAAATGAAACTCTATCCAAACGAATCTGTTATTGTTACTGTTACTGCCCGAGAAGGACTACTCAGACTAAGACCAAGTCTGGTCTGTAGAGAACAGATGTCCCTACCACTTCCCTTTATTGCAATTAAAAAATTATAAAATCCCTCCGGTAAACACGACAGAGGGCGATATGATGAACAATATATATGAATTTATGAATATAACGAAAACAATATTTGTGAAAAGATAAAAGTACAAAATAATATCACTGCCGGAGAACACAAAGTTCCGAATCGATAAGAGGCAGTGAATAAGGGCGGAAACCGAGTCAATGGCTCAGTGATGAATTAATAAAGAAAGGTTGCATAAAAGATAAAGATGTTTTAAAACTTTGAGAGCAATGTCGGGAGCGATAAAATATTAGCCAGCCAACCGTCTGAAGAACAGGAGGACGGCGAATATGCCAGCAAGCTGTTAAAAGATAATTATAGAAATAATTAGAGGCAAGGGCAACATCAACGTATTCACAAAGAGGAGAAAGGGTTAAATCGATCGGATCCAAAGGGACCATAATCAGCAAGAAAAGCTGTAGTGGAGGGAGAGAGTAGAAAAAGATCCAATGATACCACTGAGGTCAGATCATAAGTATATGTACTTTTATCCGAGCAGTCCCCGTGATCCTGCCACTGTTTCATAAAACGTGCGCAAAGATATCTTTTGATGTGTGAGTGTGGTACTAGAAGTAAAAAATCAACTAATGATCTAGAAGTTGTTTCTTTTCCAGCATATCCACCGTTTCATCGCCTAGGATACCCTTATGGGCTGAAACGTGGCCTAAATAGGTTTTACAGAGAAGATTTTTAAGAAATAAGTTAATCTTAATAACTTGAGGATTTGTTGATCGAAATGCATAGAGTGCCTGCAGGTTGGAAAAACTATCGCTAAAAAGTGGAATTAAAAAAATTACTTTTTGTTGATCGATCCACTCTAAGGCTTTAGAAATGGCAAAGAGTTCTGCTTGTAAAATAGAATTATTGTCATACAGCCTGCCGGCCCATTGGTGAGTAGCTTCGCTCTCTTCCGTAGCGTAGAAAGCTGCACCCCTACGCAGGTATTAGTGCGCGAGCGATTGGTGAAAACCATAACATTTTGAGTGGGAGAGTAAGAATTGTCGGCTTTACTTGGAGGAGGGAAGTCTTCTCTGCCGGATGAATCTGCCACCGAGGAATTTTCCGCTGAATTGTCATTGTGGAAAGTATTTTTGTGAGACAGCTTCAATCTCTAAATGGAGGATGCTACTTTTAGAGAACTCATATTTAATAATAATGAAAATGTATGGAATACCTGTAAATATATTCAGGGCATCACTGGAAACTGTTCTATAGCCCCTTGAAATTCCTTTGTAAAGAAAATAATTTATTAAGTGCTGCATCCAAACGAATCTACATATGTTGGTCCCACTGAGTTCAGACGCGTGCTACCCACGTCCCGGTATGTTTTGATTTTATAATTTTAAACGGAAGACCGGCGTAGCCTAGTACCTGTATTAAATATGCATAAAATTAATATTGAATGGATTTATATATTTAAAGAAAAATATTTCCAAACGAACCTAGTGTAGCGCACCCCACTGCCTTCGGCATCGTACATCCTCGAATTTACACGTTTTTATATTTTTAAATGAAAATCAATCCAAGCGAACTAAGGGGGCTCACTATAGTGACTGACAATTTTATTTTTGACGTTTAGCTGTATTAATCTTTTAATCCAAGATCCTGAGATAACTAAAAGAGTATATAACGCTCCGCACATTCTCTTACAAACTCGGAAATATATATCTCTCTGTCGAAAATATAGGTTTCCCAACGCATGCGCAGAAACGAAAATGTTCAAAAAATAATTAAAACGGTAAACTTATCTTCAAAGGCACTAAGTGAAAGAGAAAAATGAGTTTTACAAAAGAATCTATTTGAAAGGGTGATATTAATAATCCTTTAAACCAAAAATGTTGTTTTAAGGAAAACTGTACGCTGGTTAAATGAGTATTTTCTTTTAGTATTTCTAACTGAAAATGGATGTCGATTTTTAAAAATAGCAGAAACAAGGTAAATTCGCAAACGTAAGTTTTTTAAAACCAAAGACGTTGTTTTAAAGAAAAATGTGCGTATACATGGTTTGGTATTTTCGTTTTTTACGTATTTTGCTTTCCAAAGCTGATGAAAATTGTTAATCCTTGCAGAAAAATACTGAAATTGCTAAAGTGACTTTCGGAAAAGATTTTTGGAAAGGATTATTAAATTTTTTAAAAACGTATACGATATGTCGAAAGGCAAATGGACGTAGATATGGTCTAGTATTTTACTTTTTCGTATTTTGATCAAAAGCGAAGGTTCAGATATTTAAACATTGCAGAAAAAAACGAAAACCCCGAAACACCATGGGGAAAAGAAAATTTTTAAGTGTTAATATTAACTTATAACATTGTTTATGTTAATATTAACTTATAACTTATAACCCGAAGACATTATTTTAAAGGGAAGAGTACGCTTATTAAGTTGGAATTTTTCATTTTTCCGTATTTTGATTAATTCAGCAGATCAGCACTTTGAAACATGCAAAAATAAACACGAATTCGAAGTTTTAAAATTAATTTTTTGAATGGATTAATATACTTATTTTTTTCAACAATTACGCCGTTAGAAAGTTTAGAGTTTGGTATCAGTCTGATTTGGTATCTTTCGTTTTTCCTTATTCCAAATAGATAAAGTGACGTGAACTTGAAGACGCGAAAATAAAGAACCATTTCCACCTACCGTTCATTACTGCTTTGAAATTTCCGGAAAGCTTGGGATTCCACCTCGATAAGCAGCAGAACTCCATTTTGTGATGTTCATTATGGGTTAAAAATGAATTTAAAACAATCTAAACCGAAAATACAAAAACTATCTTTGAGATACATAACTACAAGCATAAAGGTTAATTTCTGCAAAATTTTCTAGCTGTATGCGCAGCGGTCTCTGCGAAACACAGTACACATATACATAGACACATTTCTATCTTTATTATGATAGATTTGAAATATGCATTGCGCAAATTATGGTACAATAAAACAACTGCGCAAGAAATGTTTTCCATATTTGGAAAATAATCGTATTAAAAAATTAAAATCTCACATAATTTTTTTTTCTAAAACTTTTCCATCCAGAGAATGCATAATTATATTTCTATACAAAATAATGCATAAAATGTTACATGCAGAACGTCTGCACGGGAACAATCCAGCAATTTTCTGTTTTTTAAATTTGAGCAAAGTGTATGAAAAGACTACCAAATTACTCTCCAAACACTCTTCTTGCATGTGAGCGGTTTGTCTTCGCAAATAGCACTTTGTGCATAAAAAACGCTATTATCCTCTTGATCTCTAAGTTTTTTGAGATCGCTATTGTGCTCGGTTGTATGTATGTTTAAGTATACTGGATAGTGTGTTAATTCATTCACAGCACGTAGTTGTTTGGTTGCTATTTAACACTCCGGCTTCTGAAGGACCCGCTGCGTTTTAAAATTATAATACATTGCATAAACAACTACTTAAGGCTGTTATTAAGTCCAAATTGGCTACTTTCTGACACATTTTTAAATAATTTTTTCTATGGAAATGGATCAGTTTAGCAAGTGTTATTATTAAAAACTATGTAATCGAACTGGTGTTTTTTTTTTCAGTTTTCAATAAAATCAGAAATTGTTTCAGAAAATTCTGTCAAAGTTGTCGTTTTTAGAATTTCTGGAGTGGCAACGCACCAAAGAAAAAAAATCAGTCGTCCTGAAACAATAATAACTTAAACTCAAAATGTAATTTATTTATCGAAAACGAAAAAAAAACTTTCTGATTACAAATCACTTCAATAATCGTGTCTGCGGATATCATGCTCTTAATTTTAACAATGAGTCAGAAAAAGTGTCAGAAAATTTAACATTCCTGATTGTGGAAAATCCTTTTTTGAGAACCGCCTTAATCTATTATAACTATGTTTGATAATTTAAATAATGCGTAGCTTAACTTACTATATATACAAATATTGAAATATATATATAAATGTACCGACTTATATCATCGTTAACGTCTTCTGCTTGGCATTGGACCATTCGGCCGCTTCTAGCTACCTTTTCTAGTGTTAAGCACGATTACTTACCAAACGACTCGTGTAATTGGTCAAAGTGGATAGTTTACTATCAAAATCAGTCATTTGCTGGGTAAATTATAACATTAGAAAAATTAATTAACTCCCATTGACTGTTAAAATTTCCCACTCTGTGATGACTTACAAAAAGGCGAATTGATCCAATTCAGATTTTAAGAGTGTGGCAGAATTCACAAATGGAAAATATCATATCACAAACTGAAGACAACATCGGACGATCCAAAAGACATATGTCTGGAGAATTCACCAAAAGAATAAGAAAAAGAAAATTGAGAGAGACCGAAATGGACGAGTGAAAGTAGCCAATGTACTGGCTAAGAAAAGAATTGTCCTCCTCAAGTAAATAAGAAAAATATATTAAAATGTTGTATTAAAACTTACATAATACGTAAAGCTGTCGTTGCATTGTCATTTAGAAAGAGAATATTCACAAAGCTATTTGTATAATGGGGAAAAACCATTTTCTTTGGAAAGCAATGAACAAAGTATATTTCACGGAGTGTAGAATCGTACAGTATTATTTTATTCAACAAAAAACAATTGAAAAACAACAATTGAAACAAACCAGACAAAATTATATCTTATTAGAATATCTTAAGATATGTGAAATAATTTTTGTCCCATTCAGGATATAGCAAACACAGGTAAATTTGTTGTCATTAACAAACCTACGTATTCTAACGCTGCAAAACATACACTTGAAGACTAGACTATTTTTTCGGTAAATAATGAAATTTTCTTTATTCATTTCTCTCGTTCTTACGTGTGCTTTATGCGTTAACGTTGATTCAATGTATCAAAGTATGCATATTCACAGGCAACGGATTTGTTCCTCTGTCATTAGCGCGAATTTCATTTTAAGCTTTTTACAGATAATCTTCATTAAAGATCTACTAGTTTGAAATCTTCGTAAAGTTAATTTAAAACTGTATTTTAACTATTGTGTAAGTGTCCCTACACAAAACGATATAGATAGTAGTGCTTGTACGTATGTCTTACAAACTCTCAAAAATATATATTTATTTAAAAATCTTACAATAACTCTTACATTTATTTAAAGTGTTTTCTCGCGCAAATGACACAGGCATTCTGGCAGAGTAGTTAGAATGTTGAGTTTGAGTCTAAACGGTGTGGAATTTATGAAGAGGAAAATTGTAAAAAATTGCATCTTGACAGCAATAACGTGAATAATGAAGAATTCTTTTAAAGAAAAATTTTGAATTCAAAAAATATTACAGCGTAAGTTTTATTTTTTATAATCTTCCTAAAGATACAACTGACAGTTACAATTAGTCTTATGTTCGTTGTGTCTAAGTATATAATAAGAGAACTTTATCTATAAATATAATAAAAATGTTTAAGGTAAAGCCAGGAGAGATGGCGCGGTCGGAGAGATTGCGCACATAGAGGTTCGGCGAGAAGGAGTAGAGTGAGCGCGCAGCGACTTCAGGTAATTGAACAACAGCAGTAACGGAGCGTCTACTTGAAAGTGCACGTTGATTGTTTTGAGCGTCTAAGATAAAGCATTGCTATTTTGTTTTGTTTTCCCAAAGTATGTGATTGAATTTTCATAGCTATTCATCAGAATTTCTATACAATGTCAGTAGTACAAAATATTTTTAACTTAAACGATTTCTCAAAACCTACTAATCTAGACTAACAATGTGAATATCAACGGTTCGTTTTAGTAGCGGCCATGTTTAAATAAAAGGCCGCGCAATCTCTCCTACCGAAATGGGAGAGTTTGCGCATCTGCTACTTAGTAGAGATGGCGCATTGTTCCCATTAGTTTTCATTCTAGGAGAGATTACGTAGCTTATTGGTAAATTTGCATAAAAAATGAAAAATTAAAATGAACTAATTTTAAGTTAAACGTGTTTTCAAGCAACTTAAAGTTATTTTGTAATCTTATCTGGACTTGCTTTTTCTGATTCTTTAATTTTTCCCCCTTTAATTAAAATTTTTTAATCGTTTTTAAAATCATTTCCTTTTTCTGATTCTTTAATCATTAGGTTGAAATATTCACTCCTAATACAATAATATTTGTTCACAAAAACCTTACAACAATGTCATTTAAGTGTAATTATTTTTGTTAACAATTTAATTGTAGTTATTATTAGTAACAATCTCTCCTACCCATGTGCGAAATCACACCAACTCTGCAAGGACAGATTGCGCAAAATAACTTTTTTATTACAACTGTTCTATTAAATTGCAACATAACAACAAAATAGCAATGGAAATGCGTAAAAAACAAATGAAGTAAAAATTATTCATGGATAGTTTAGCAAAAAATTAATATTTAGATTTTTTATTGTTATTATTTTGAATTGTGCACAAACTATCCTAGCTTTACCTTATTATGAATTTTAGTTGAACAAAGTGGTGAAAGATTAATTTTTCGAAAAGAGAAACTGTAAATTGAAAACAACCTTATGAAATTATTTATAGGAAATATACAAAAATATTAAAAGACAAAAATAACATGAAGTGAAAGGTCGTTCAACTGTTCCCTTTTTGAGACATGATAATTGTTACGCTTTTTGTGGGGTGATAGTACAGGAGAATATTAAATTAAATGTGCTTATATCCATATATGAATGAACATGGGACTGAAACTTTTTTATTATTTGTTTTGGGATTAATTTTAGAATAGATGCAATTTTCTTTTACGATTTTCTCAATGAGAAATAAATCATTAAAAGCAGAAAATTATACAAAATATTTGTTTTACAATTGGTATTGGATAAGAAATTATTTAATCATTAAATTAGCTTACAATGTATGCGAAACAAAGAAAGAAAAGAAGTATTACCTAAATGAAATCTATCAAATAGACCTGTTTTCTACTTATCCAATCCTTTTTTCAGAAAAAAAATTAAATCTACATAAGTTACTGAATGAAGCTTTAGTGACTTTTAATTTGCGTGTTAATTTTTCTTCAGCGAATTTATTGTTAATCTTATTTAATTCCTTATCAGAAATTCTTATTCCTTATATATAATGCAACTTTTTTTTAGAAAAAAAATGGAAAGTTAAAGCTGGTGGTTTAGCAGAATCTCATACTTTTGACTCACGATTTATTGGGATTCTGTTGCATCATTTCCTCATCTCTTTGTGATACTAAAAGAAACTGTCGTTATACGGGGTAATATATTATAATAAAGTTTAACAAGGGCTTACAATACATAGCTAGGGCACTCTCTTCTCAGCATAATATGTATACAATATTCTGAAAACGCGAGAGTGTAATATGTATGCGTTATAATTAATAAAATTTATGATACTCACCATTCGTAATTGCTGTCCTTGTGTATAACGAGTTATCTATTCAGTATTATTAGTTGATGATTATTAACAGCTAAATTTCGCTAAAAACTCCAACAATATCTGTATCATTCATTTGAATGTAAATTTGTTGAAAATATGTATTTTTGTTTATATATGTAGAACAAAAACATTCATATAAACTTACCAGTATCGAAGTTTTCTATATCAATCGAAATTCCTCGACTTGTTCTTAAAAAAAGCAATTCATATTTTAAATCAAAACATAATACTACATATTTCTGTGATTAGTTTTAAGAAAAGTTTTTTTAATGTTTAAACTTAAATAAAATAATAAGAAAACAATGATACGTTCTTCACTTTATCCTTTATTGTACGTCGCATTGTACAAAAATTCTTTACATATAAAAATCGCAATTTTTCAAAAAATAGTGCAGTACTACTTTGTTTTTTATATTAAAATATATACATAAGCAAAGTTAATGACATAGAAAGTATGTTGTAGTATTTTTTTTCCTGTAAAAAATATTATTTTCATTATAAACATATAGTTTTAATCAAAATGCTACAAAATGAAACCGAAACAATCTCAGATTTCAAATCCAAATAATGTATTAGGAAACTAGTTTTAGGACAGGAATAGCATCTTAAATAGAGTTGCAAAGGCTAGTAAAAACCCGGTTTAAACCTGCGAATAAACCGGGTTTTTTTGGGAATAAACCAGGTCTTTTGGGAATAAACCGGGTCTATTGGAAATAAACCCAGGAATAATCTGGTTCTCTAACCTTAGAACATCTAATCGAGTGATAAAATGTTTTAAATAGGATAAACGCTTTCAGTTTCAAAAGCTTTAGATTAAGTTTAAAATATATTCTACAACTAATGATCAACGTTATCGAGCACAATTAAAACTTTTCATCCAGAATTCAGCCTAAAAAATATTGCGAAGGTTGCTGAAGGAAAGGTAATAATACTTTTGCTTGAGTCAATCACTTTCGCATATTGACAATAGGTAGACTTTTAAAACAAGCCTATTTCCTAGAAAACCACCCCCATAACATCCTAGAGTACAATAATTTCTTGAAGGTATCACCAGCTTTAATCCATTTCATGACCATTAAGCATGCATGACTTCAGCACCGTTAAAATTAATGACGTAAGATAAATAATAATATTTCTTTGTAAAGAGGATTCCATTAGTATTATGCAATTTAATTTCATCATAGGTGATTTATGGGACAATGTGTCCCACGACCATTTGGAGTCTTTTTCATTTATGTTAGAACAATATTACAAGAATGTATTTTTCGAAACTAGCGGAGCTTCGCCCGCTACGCTGGTCGGTTTATTCTAAACGCACCTCGAATAAAACGAACTTAGGATTGGTCGCACCGTTGTCTTCTGATCCGGTATCTGAAAATCGCCGCAAAAACTCGGAACAACTTTAAAAATCGCAGAGAAAATTTAAATACAAAACAAAACCTTCCTGTCATTTTTCTTTAAAGAAAGCTTTAGCTTTCAACGCAATGGTCATATTACGCCTCTATCTCTTTTCAATCAACCTTTTTCAATCCCCCAAATTCTCTTGCAAACCGGTTTGTTCAGCGCCCTGTCAAACAAAGTCCGTGGAAAAATGGTTATCGCCCCCTTTGTCATTTTCTATTCGCTTCCGGGCATTAGTTATCCGGAAGGGTGAGGGTTAAACAGGTTTCCCGTTTCTGAGGGGAGCATCCTTCTAAAAAAATTGAAGCATATGCAAAAATATCAATTTTGTGTGGAAAATCTATTGTGAAAAATTCATGTGTGAATCTTAGAGAAAGCGCTCTTCATTTTAAATATATGGATGGTGAAACTGTAAGAAACACATTTAGGGTTGAAGGAAACAGTACTGAAAACAAACCTGAATTCTGGTTATACTACAAACACTGGAGATGAATGCAGGAAAAAATGAAGAACCAGGTAAAATATAACATTTTGTCTCTTCACTACATAAGTACTCTTTCTACCAGTGTCAACATTCATTGAAGAAAGTTAACAGTTGTCCGATTTTTCTGTTGACTCAGAACTTGCTTCGAGATTATATAGAGTGAGAGAAGGAAGGGCGTATTATTACTTGCATCATTGCCATGGCTGAAGATGCCTTATAAGATTTTTATATAATTTTTTATTCGTGTAAGTTAGTGTAAAGATTCAGGAAAGGTGAAAATATTGTTTTTAATACGGGATGCAGAAGATTTCTTATTCCATCGCGTAAATAATAATAATAAAAAAAGACTTCGTTAAATTTCTGAGAAGACTGAATACATAAAATTTTGGAAGATTCTATCTGCTCATTGCTTTACGATATCGTCACACATGGGCGAAGAATTCGTAGTACGTTGCTTTAAAAGAAAATTAAGCTAAAACATACTGACATGATGAAATTCACATAATTTTGGTGATAAAATATTATAAAATATAATTTTTATTAATGTCCATTTTTTTTAAATTTAAATAAAAGTATTTGGCCATGAAAATGTTTAAATTTTTGGCAAGTTTAATTTTTTCTGCTATGCATCTTATTTATTTTTGTTCTACCAATTCTTTTTGGAGGTTTGTTTATTGAATGCCTTAAAAATTTTAATTTCTAATGACTATAAATTTGCATATTCAATCGTTCTAAATCTTTGACCTGATATTTTTATCAAATTGTTTTCGGACAATTTTCTCGATTTTTACTTCCGCATAAATTCATTAGGATTTCATTTTCAGAAATATCCAAATTATTATTTCTTCATATTTTAAAAGAAAAAAATATTTTTAAAGTTATGACTTTCAATTAATATTTCAAAGAAGTTACATTTATAAGTAATATTTTATTTAGTATTAACTGTTTTTTTAATCTACTGTCCGGCCTACTTCAAATTAGCTTATTTTTTTTCATTTAACGTAACCCCATTTTAAAAGATACAAATATATTTTGCAAATCAGAGTTTCTTGAATAAAATAAAGTTAACTTCATTACAATAAATGCTTTCTTTAACAAAGTAGTATTTATATACATATGTTTACCATTTCTTTACCCCATACTATAAAAAATAAATCCAAAATAAGTTTTCCAAATTGAATTTTTGGATGTATATTAAAAAATATTAATAAAGATAGAAAATCAGCATCACGAAATATAAATAGAAATTTATCCTCTTTATATTCTGCATTTGTTTCACGAATAAAAAAAATAATTAAAATAAAACTTCAAAAATTGTTTTGGACATTATACGTGTAGTAAAACCTATTAAACTGGAATCGCAGGGAACTTAAAATATATTCCGTTTTAAACAAATTTCCCTCTCAGCAGATATATATATTGTATTTATAGTATATGGTACAGTGCGTCCCAAAAGTTTATAGACAACGGGGTTTTCTTATTTTACAATTGAGAAAGAGGAGTAACAATTTCAAAACAGTTTATAATTATAAATAATATCAAGACAATAATAATACTATTAAAAAATAATATTATACAATCACAGACCTTGCAATAAAAACTAAAACTTAAATTTTACGGTCCCAAAAGTTTATATACAACTCATTTTTTTTCCTTTAACGTTCAAATTTTTAAGCCGTTTTTTCGAATTACTTCACTACCTCGATCAGCCATACTCAAAAGAAGAGTTAAAGAAGAAAAAAATAGGGCTTTAAATAAAACTAACTTCGTTCAGTTTGTAGCTTTAGATCGTGAACCGTTTCAAATTGACGCCCATTAGCATATACGTCTCTAAATAATATTCCACAGAGGTTTTTTATTGGGTTCAGGTCAGGACTTATGGCTGGCCAGTCCATAACAATTACTTCGTTTTGTCTAAACCACTGCATTGTAGAGTTGGTCACGTGAACGAAGCAGTTGTCTTGCTGATATATTCATTTGTCTCAACATAGAAACTGTCCAAATGGAAGTAACTGTACTTCAAGCGCTTTCTGGTAATCTTCAGAACATTGACGACCTTTTAAAAAAGCAATATCAGTTGTTCCATTATAAGAAAATGCTCCCCACACTATGAGTAAACTCCTTCCTTGTTGTCTGCTGAAAAAAGTTCGTGGTTCCTTGCAAATACCGTGCCAGTAATATGTCCAACTATCAGAGCCATCTGAATTAAATTTCATCACTGAAACGAACACTCAACCATTCATCTGTCCAATTCATGTGATTTCGGGCCCACTGAACACGAGCGTTTTTAAACCGTTTTGTATTCTTTGGCGAATGACGTATTTTGCGATAATCAAGAAATGTACTTGCCTGCAGCCGTCGATGGACCGTGGATTTTGATATTGGAACGCTTATATCTTTAGAAACTGACCGTATAAACAGATTCTAGGTTGAAACTAATCTCAAAATCTCTCTGTCTTGTCTTTTGGTGTTTTCTTTGGTCGTCCAGAAAGCAAAATTGTCACCTTTTGACAGAATTCGGTAAATTCCATCCCTGCTAGGTCAATTTTTTCTTGCATGTCCACAAATTTCCATCGACGAACTTTTAAACGATAGATTTGCAAAATTTCCTGTTTGGAAAGCTGCACATTGTAAGGCATCTTTGCAATCAGTTGTAAACGGAAAGACAGGTTCGGTTTTATTTCAGGAAACTATCACGTGTCACAAGTACATGACTTTAAAATATGCAAATTTTGGACATCAGTACTTAAATCAGTACTTTTAACACCGGTTCTCTATATATTTTTGGGACAGCATTTTTTGTTTTTATTTTTTATATTAAATCTATGAATATTAAAAGTTGTTTGAGTATTTTATTATTTTTATTTCATCATTATATAATTGCATAATTTATTTCATATTTCTTACTCGTTTAATTAGGTCTTAAATCCATAAAAATGGTTGTCTATAAACTTTTGGTACGAACTTTATTCCTTCTGCTAGTATCATGAAATATTTCCGTTTAAGACAGGATTCTGATATGAACAGATGCTGTTTTCGCTGTTTTTTCTGTATTTATTTGTATGTCTATGTCAACGGATATCGAACATCCTGTAGTTCATAAGACTCTTTAATTACTTATACATATTTTTTTTTCAAAAAATAACCTTTTTTTATATGTACATTAAAACACTATAACATGATAGTATACAAATATAGTTATAAAGAATAAAAGAAAAACACTCTATGCAAAGCACAATTGTTATAAAAAAGTATCTTATAAAGGACAAATTAGATTATTCAAGTTTCATAACAACACTATAACGTCCACTAGTATTTATCAAGAGTAAAATTCTTTGACGGGAAATTCTATCAATGTTTTCAGCATCAAAAATTAATTCGTGTGTTTAGAGTATATAAATGAATTCTGCACACCAGTTTTGAAAAATACAGTTATATAATGATTGTATATTTTATTCATTTCTATAGAAATACTTCTTTAATATAAATAATGAGAAAATATTGATAGTAAACCATTAAAAAACATCATCACATAAAACTATTTTGGATCCACACTCATGCGTTAAATTATATGAAAGTATTAGAAAAACATTACTTTGATAAGCTTCTTAAATTAGTGTTAACTCTATATTTTTTATTTATTTATCATTGTAATACAAAAATCACGTTTAAGAAAATTAAATAAAAGCCTATTCTTATTAAATCCCCCAATGAAAAATTTAAAATCGACTAGTAAATATTTCATGAGATGTTTTTAAATATTTACTTTTATGTGACTAATAATTTAATTTCATGTTTGTAGTTAAGTTAATAAAAGCCAAATGAAAGTAGGCTTTGAAGGCAATATTTTTTTGATAAATATGTGTTAGAGACTTAAATACAGATATATAAGTTACATTATAACCGTTATAGTATACTTAAATACACTCCAAAGAATATAATTTTAAAGTCAACAGACATTTTTCAAAGAATATGTAATAAATTGTGAGGACTATTTTTTTATTATTATTGAAATATTTAATGATGAGATTTCTAACGGGTTACTGTAGTTTGCAGTGTGTTAAAAAAGTATTAGACAACTTTAATTTAGAAAATATTAATCTCAACAGAATACTCTAGTTTCATTTCAGGTATCCAATAATAGAATACATTACATAAAAACATTATTAATGGTAAATTATAGTTAAATACTGCAATGAAGTGATGAAAACTAAACTTAATTAAAAATGTATTTAAAAAATACTGTTAATAAATTATAAGACTATTTGACTGTTTACAAGTATTTTATGCAAATTTATATGAAGGCAAATTTCAACATCTGAATATGAAATTTGACTTAATTCGTTAACAAAATATCTTGTTCATTTACAGAAGAATACTGTTCATTGTTCCGGGTAAATAAAACTGTATAAAAGGATCGATATGTAAAACAAATCAATTAAGTATTACAAAACATTATGTTTTCTATTTTAAAACAAATTCTGAGTATTTTAATTTTTTGATAAATAATATTATTCTATTGAAATTTCAAAGATCACCTGGAAAAACTGCATCTGGTATATGATGATATAAAAATATCATTTGATGAATTTTGGTTTTTTCACTTGGAAATTTGCCATATATCATATTTTTCCCATACAGTATACGTTGTGCTTACAATAATAAAAATTCTCCCCACTTGGTGACTGAAGCATTCTTTAGGTTCTTACATGAAATTCTCAAAATAACATTTCAGCTTTCTTGATTAATTGACATTTTCTCATTAATTAAAATTTACTTTTTGCATTCTTTATCTCGTGACATAAAATTTTCACTCCGTTTATGTCTTTAGTCTTGTTCATGTTTCAAGTGTTTTTCTTCCCTCTTGAATTCCGTGTGTTTGGCATTCTAATTCGATTTCAAATCTTTCTCAATTTTTCTTTCATTTTCTTACTCAATGTCTTTGGAAATTTCACCAGTAAAAATAATTTTTTTAATCGAGTCAGAAAATAAGTCGAGTGTCATATGTTGTTAAATTCGCCTCTTTATCCTATTGTCTAATTTGGAATAGTAGGGTGAAACCCCCAGTAATTCACACTTTAAGGATTCTTTCTTGTTCAAATCACTATTACCAAAATTTAAATCTATTTTATACTTACCTCTGTTTTTGAAAGGATAGTAGAGATACATTAAAAAAATATTGTTGGCAAATTTAAAAAAAAATTTTCATTTTATTATTAAAAATTAATTTTATTCATAAATATGGTCAAAAACTCCAGTAACTGACACTATCCCTATTTTTAAACACCAATAACTGATACAAAGGGAACCAATGACTGACACTTTATTTTAAAAGATTAAAATGCGTTAAAATAACGTTATTCTTTATTATAAAAACAAAATTCATTAATATTTATTATAAAAAGTGGGATTTAGTAAGCTCTACTGCATTGTTAGTAATGCAGAGTATATAGTAAGAGTATATAGCAGTAATATTTAGTACTGCATTATAAGTAATGTAGATATCCAATAACTGACGTTTATGAACCAGTTACTGACATCTGGTATCAGACATTTGTAAAACAACTTAAATTTTAATGGTGTTTACTACAAGATAAATTTAATTTATTTTTATGCATTTTTAAACAGTTCGAGTAATATATTTCAACTTTCTTTAATATAACAAATAACTGTCATCTCTGTCAGAGACTGGTGAAATGAAATTCTAGACACCAATAACTGGCACCCCCCCATTAAGTTTAACTAAATACCTATAAACCCTAAATCATGGCCCTAATATATCATATGTATCTTTAAACTAATTTCTACTAGTATAACTTTTTTTTAAAAAGTTCAGGATGGTTGCATTACAAATAGATTAGAAAAACACTTCCTTAAATTTAGAAATAAGATGCTTGCTTCAAAATGGCACTTTTTGTATTCTCAAAAGTTTTTTCCTCATTTAATTTCTTCTGGTGGTGAATAAATTGACCCCAAAATAAAAATATGCGTCTAATCTACGACTAGATGACTTTGCTTTGCAGAATTTTACAACAAAATGCTTATTTGAGTTAGATTTTCGCTCAAGTGTCAGTTGCTGGTTAGGTGTCAATAACTGGGGGTTTCACCCTAAATGGTTTTAATTATAATGTATAACGGGTTTAAATTTTTCCAAGAAAGTAGCAACTGTTTAATGATTTACAATCACATTTATAAAATAATTTTTATCATTCTATTTTCTGATAGTTTTTTTCATGAAGCATATTTGAAGAAAACGAAAGTACAAAATCAAAATCTGAGTTTTTTCCTCATCTTTCAGTTAAATGACAAAAATTTAAGCTATTTATTTCAAACATATTTTACTTTATTATTTTATCTATTTATTTTTTCAATAAAAGGTTTTTAAAAAAATGAGGTCTTATGCATTCTGAACACATTCTTTACATATATTGGCGAAAAAAATCGTTAAATTTTCAAAAGTTTTGTATTTAATTTTTAAGTTGTAATTTTATTACCTATCAAGCCTGCCCTATTTTGAATTGATTTTTTAATGCAGAAATAGACCGAATATTTCTGTCCAGGAACAGTGGTTCTTAAAATACGGGAGATTTAACTGATTAAAACAATTATTTAATTGATATTTTAAATATATGTGATGAATGTTACGTATGATTTATTCTTCCTAAAAAAAATAAAACAATTTCAAGCGGATCCGATAAATGGAAAAATGTTCGACATTAAATTAAAGGCGTAGGCTTTGTTAATTTTTATTTCGAAAAACATACAGAAAATACGTACGGAAGAAAATATGTGGAACATATTCAAGTACATATCGTGAAGTATCCCTCTATATATAAAACACAAAGGTACGTGGTGGCAAAAAAGCGGTTATTTCGCTATTGCCGATTGCAATGAGTGATTTCTTTAGAAAATCAAACCTACTAAACATAACTTTAGCCGGCTTCGTTATTTGTATCAAGAAAAATATTTGACGTATCGATTTGAAAGTCTTGGTTCATATGGAGACCAATTTTTGTGAAAATCGGCGGTAATTGTTTTCAATTTTTGCAAAAAACTGAAAAACATTGATGGCGACAGTGTAATAACAAGTTGTAAATTGTACATTAAACGTGACAAATGAAGTGCGTTCGTACTATAACTAGTTTTACAATGTAAAAAAAAAAAACTTGTCACTACTTAAGTGAAATGAAATATATCGTCTGTTAGGAGCGAAATGACCATGATTTTTGTTTTATTTTGTTTTGTTATTACGTATACCACGTTTACAGATGCTATGTTTCTTTCGACATCAGACAGCAATGCAAAATTCACTATGGGTATCTTGCTTTGCAAATGACTACATCCACGGTTTAATATTTATATGACCCACGAAGAAAGAATCTCTTGTGTTTATTTACTTTAATGGATTGAGATATTTGGCTGTTAACCAAATTTCCACTGAAGTTATCTCAGAATTATGCATTTTTGAATATAACTCATCTCTCAAGCAAACAATCTTTTTGAACAATTTTTCTAAAAATATAACTTTTATGCAATTTTATTCGAAAAAATAATTTTGAATAAAAATCCGCCTGGCACAGGAAAAAAGAAGTGGATTTATTTTAGTATATTTATTATTATATTTTATTATTATAGTATTTGTTTTCTTCAGTCACATGACTTGCGCCTTTATTATATAGATTACGTATGATATAGGATTTAATAGAATGAAGAAAACTTTTAATAATATCTTTTTAAGTTTTGATTCCATTTTCATAAAATTGGAAATGACTTGATAAAATTCTGCAACGATTATATACATTAAATTTCAAACTTTTCGGTTGGATAGTTTTTGCACTGTTATATGTGGACAAACGGACCAGACGACGGCTATAAGTGCTATATATTTATATAATTACAAACGCAACTAAAAAGCATTCAGATAATGAACAAGTTAGACAGTGTTCCTATTCAATTTAGATCTTTTCCGGGGCCCATTTTTCCATTAACTTTCCGAAATCGATAAAAGCAATGATGCGAAAAGAAATATGCTTTTTAAAACGGAATATTGCATGTAATGATTTAAAATTTTAAATGTCCTATGATAATTCCGCATTTTTATAATTAAAGGTGAGGAGAGTGAGTGATTCTAATTGAAATTTTTCAAGCAAAAAGAGTTAACAATATTAACTTCGTCTTCTGCTAACTGTAATACCCACGGATTCAGAGAAGAGTTGTACACAGACAAACAGATACGGTTTTAAACGGAGTTTGTAATTTTACAGTTATACGTTAGGCTCTTAAACGATGCTTTGTTTAGAGTGCTTGTTAATCCTGGATATTGTTTCGGATGTTGTTTCGTTCACAAATTACGATAAGGAAAACTTTTTTTGATCTGAAAGTTACTTATTGCATAATTAATAATGTGAATTTCATTATAATATACTTTTATGTTTTTGTGGCATAGGTGTCCAGTGGTAGAGACCGCCTTACTCAGTTTACCACCACTTAGCAGCTATAAACTTCAGTCGCTTACCTTAGACCCTTTAAAAACTTTCTGTGGCAAAGTACCGAAATGATTGAGTGGCATCTGAATTTACAAACAGATTTATTGGAAAATAACTAAACGCTTTCATCCATGTACTTAATAAACCGAAAAATTCCATTCCAAAGTTGCCAATGTGTCATTTAAGGATTAACAGTAAGTGGTCGAAAAATGAACCACCGTCCTTAAAGGGGTAAAGGCGTTCTACAATTCGGTCGTTGATACATGGTTCTCAGAAATACAGACACAACAATGTCATACACTAGATTGTTAAATTTATCACTGAAGTACACAACAAATAGCGCTGTCTCGCTGCGGAATAAGTGTGATACACAAAATTTATGACACACGTAAACGTTATAAGCTGTAAAATAAAAAATATATACATTTGCCGATTTCAAATGACACTTACTCAAAATTTACTCTGGCGTATTCAACATTTCTACATAAGTCGCTCCGCCTGTACATTAAGTTTTTAAGTGTTTTAATACATTAAGTGGGAAAAAAAATCCCAATTCTTCTATAATTGGACGAATGTCTTGAATCACAAGGCATTCAAACGGAAGGTTTAACTGCGTAGAAATTCTAAGGTGACTGAACAGTAGAACTTCTAAGGTGGGTGAATCAAAGGTGACCAGGGTCCCTAAGGTAGCCCAACCCTCGAAAGTACAATTGATTTAATTTTTAATCACAAAATGGAGCTACTGAATTGTTAATCATGTATCTGCAGTGCACGTTGCTGAATATAAAGAGATCACCTTGATCGTCCGCAATTTTATGTAATGATTTCACTTTTGAGGGGTAGTCTTTCTGATTTTCAGGTAAGAAGATATTTTAATTTACACGTGTTTAAATTCTTAGAACTTTGAGGTATGATACGTTTTCTGAAAGCTTATTTCATTCTCTCTAACCACATTTACTTCAATTCTAAGAAACGTATCAGATTAATACTTTTACATCATTTAAATGGCGATCATACGCATGTTCCCAAAGTTGCCACCTTAGAAAACAAATGTGAAAATCAGTGAAATAAGCGTGATTTTCAAAATTTTTACATAAATATCTGAAAAAAACTTATAACCATTTATTGTTAACACCACAGATCACCCAAAAGAAATCAATAAATCCCCGAAAAAATCCCTGAACTTCTGTGCACAAAAAGTGCTTCAAGGCCGTTTCGTGTCGTAAGATAATAAAATTAAGAAGAAAAACTTGAAAGATATCCAAAGAAAGAAAGGATCATCAGAGCATGATAGTAAGCAAAATAGTTTGCCGAACATTTTTTTTTCAAAGTGATTTCAATACATGGGCCCCCTTTGGAACATTATGCGCTAAAGGTGGCCCACAAGCTACAATTTTGAAATTGTATTATAAAATAAATTAAATTTTATTTTACAAAGAAAATTGTACTTGATATGTATTAGAGATAAATGCCAAATTTTACAAACAAAAATTAAGCCCTCCCACACACCCAACCACAAAATTATTTTATTAATCGTGCCAAAATGGATTTACTTTTTAAGTATATGCAGTGTGATTTTTATCTATGTAAAAGTACTCACACTGATTATATCGTTTACTTTATCACAATATTTAAAAATAAAAAAAATTGTAATTTTTAATCCTAAAACCATTTAAATAAAATTTGTTTAAAAAGAAAAAAAAAGGGAATTTAGAAATAGGCATTTTATTTATAAGCAATTAGAAAAATAATTAAATTATTCTTCTGTCTTTTTAACATGCGTCTACGTGAAAAAAAAACAAGAACGAAAAATCATGCGTCAAGCATAGATTATGAAACACTTTCCAACTCTTCCAAAATAATTTTACAAATCATTAATAAGGTGAAAGATAATACATAAGAAAACAAGATCACCCAGCCGGAGCACCAACCTGTGAGGGTTTGCGGCGTAAAACCTCCGGCGGTAGAATCCCCTTCACCACCCAGCAATATCATAGCTCAAAGACGAACCCGAAACAAGGGTTGCTGGAATTAAATCAAAACAAAACAACAACACCCCACCAACTTAGTGAGAAAACGCTGCTTCACGCAGGGAACTAAAAAAAAATAAATAAACGAAGCGATCCGAAAACAAAATACTACTAAAGCTAATTTACAAATTAAGAATTATAAGATACTCTAAAAATAGATTTGTTACAATTGTCTCACTAAACCTAATTCTAAAGCTAAAATAAACCAAAAACAAATACATAGCCTCCCATACAAGGCAATTACTCTAAAATACAATTACCAATTATATAGCTACTGAAATCACAAAATTTACAGCAAAAAAAAAAAAAAAAAAAACAATAAAATTACAGAGCATCTCACCACGGAGAGTTACAGTATATTACAAATGAAACATGAGATGTGAGCAGATAACTTGCTACCCATATACATACACAACTGAAAATGCAAAAGCCAATGTAGATCAGCAGAATTTACAACATCCAGTTTGATATAGTTTAGTTCACCTCCGCAGAAACCAAGCTATCAAATGAGGTGTCTTTAAAAATCACTCATCAGCCATTCACTGACCGAGATCCAATGAAAGCACCACAGCTTACAAGATAGCAATAGTCCATAACTGTAGTTAAAGTAGCAGCCAGAATTGAATGTCAATGTTATTTAACAAGTAAAGTTCATATATGCCACAAAAGTCAATTGCAGGAATTAATTCCAGCATTAAAATCACACTGAAAAGTATGAAACAGGAATAAAAGCATTAAAAGAATCATTCACAGTTAACGTTCCAGAATATACCAGCAAACCGACTGCAACAGTGACAGCTGAAGAAGAGCCAACTCAGTAAAGCAATACTCTAAATAAAGAGTAGTCGCACAACTTTAACTAAGTAGAAACATTATCACTGCAACTTTCAAGGATTTGAAACAAGTACCACTGAAAAGCTATGACAACTAATTAGTCTTGGAAAACTGAAGAGCAGGTGCATAAAAGAGAACAGTCCAACGCATTACAAAAGCTCATTCTATCAAATGGCTGAAGTAAATGAGTGAAGTCCGTCATGTCCATAGTCTTAACCGCATAGTCTTAGTCGCATTAACATGTGTAAATGATGAAGGATACTACATGTAATGATTTATACTGCAACATCACTGCAACTTGTTGAAGAAGAAAACCAGCTGAAAGAACATTGATATAAAGATAAACATGAAAGTCATATTTGAACACCGCTTTAGCAAAGCCTTAACAAAATAAAACTAAATCTATGAACTCGATAATGATTAACGTGCAAAGGTTGGAAATGGCAACGTCCCAATTCACAACTAACTTATAGTTCATAAACAGTAGTTACACCATGACTCAATTAAAACTTATATCTAATAAAAGAATATAAATCATTCAACTTATTATAGTTTAAAGTCAGACGAGTAAAATATTGAGGATTTACGATGACATTTTTTAAGTTCCACCTTACAGATTTATCTCTGTCAAATGTGAAGTGTTCTGGCATTAAAGAGCATTTACCAAAAATGAAATGAAAAACATCTCCTTTCTTGCCACAGTCACAGATGTCATTTCTACGTTTTCCTATTTTATAGAGGTAACTTGGAAAACTGCCATGACTAGAAAGATAATAAACTAATATTCGTTTTCTACAGATAAATTCAGTGTTAACCTTCTTTAAGACATTATAGGTATCCCTACCATCCGCTGAAGCTATCCAGGACTGCTGCCAGGTATCAATCAACTTATCCCGATAATACGGTTTCAGCAAAGAGACTGGATATAAAATTTCAAGTAACGGAGCATGAGAGTCAGCAGAAGTGGCCCACTTTGCTAAATCATCTGCCCTTTCATTACCATGTAACCCGGCGTGGGCCTTTATCCATCCAATATAGATTTGTCTGCTACCAGCGGCCAGAAACTTTTTATAAATAGAGTGTTCTAATTGATTGTTGGGAAAAGCCCTAAATATTGATTTAACAGAGGAACTACTATCCTAATAGATACGAACTGAGTTGTGAACTGAATTTACAAACCATTGTAATGCATTATCCAGGGCCGTTAACTCGGCCTGATAAACAGAATTCAGACTTCTTAACTTCACTTGATGATCATATATGTAATCGCCCTTGTGAAAGACTGTAAAGGCCGAGCCCACGCCATTGTTCATCTTCGAGCCATCTGTGAAAATTATAGGATCAAACGAAAAAGGAACTTTATCAGTTACTGGATCCAGCTGGTAGACGTTCTTTATGTTCAGATATTCAGTAAAGTCAAAGGTATGCATTCGTGGCATAAAATCCGTATTCTTCAACGTAGTGTCACCAATTTTAATACTACCCGTGCCTTGCATAAATGCGAGTTTCTCTGCCTTATTTTTCAAATTATAATAAATAGGAGGTATACCAGATAGTACACAAAGCGCTTCAGTTGATGTTGATCTATAAGGTTTTAAAATCGACAGTAGGCCCATACGTTGGCACGAACTCAGTCTTTTCTTAGCCGGGATATGTAAATCATTACTCCATACTTCGTAACCATATGAGATCTGTTTTTCAATAACACCAATGTACCATAATTTTAGATATTGCGCTTCCAAACCTCTATGACGACAGCCAACTTTCTTCATGTTAATAGTAAACTCTAGAATCCTTTCTCTAACATATTCCAGGTGACATAACCAATTAAATCTACTATCAAGGACCAAACCAACATACATTACCGAGTCCTCCACTGGGACAGAAACACCATTCAATTTGAAGATTGGACGTCTATTTTCTAAATTAAAACTTCCAAAAAGCATGGCTTTCGATTTTTGGGGACTTAGATTCAAATGTAAACTTACCGCCACATCACTGAATCTCTCAAGACAGCTGTTTATCCTATGTTCTAGCTGAGCCCTCGTATCTGCTCCCTCCAGGATCACAGAATCATCTGCGTATGACACAATGTAACGTTGATGAACCCTGTAAGTCTTGATTATATTATCAGCTACAATAGACCAGAGGAGGGGCCCGAGGCACGAACCCTGCGGACACCCTTGAAAGGCCATAAACCATCGTATACCATTTGAATAGTCAAAACCGATAAGGCGATGACTTATATAATTCTTTAAAATGTCTTTCAAATAGTTTTCTATAGGTAACTGAGTGATCAGTGTGGCAAGAACTGCCCATTGCATAGCATCAAAGGCGCCCTCGACATCTAGGGACACCATTGCACAATATTTGTAATCCAACATTATTTCTTTGACATACTTCTTGACCTGCATGACTGCAATCACCGTGCTTTTGCTTTCTCTAAATCCGTACTGATTCTGTACTAGAAAGCCCAAGGACTCCAGCTTAGTTATTATCCTCGTCTTAATCAGTCTTTCCAAAATTTTTCCCAGAATCGGAAGCAAAGTAATGGGTCTGTAGGCCCGCTGTGAATGAGGCGGTTTATTTCGTTTACGAAAAAACAACACTATTCCCTTTTTCCAGCAGTTCGGGAAATAACCTAGAGCCAAGCATCTTGAATACAATCTGCACATCAGGACTGTGAAGCCGCGGCAAAGTTCTCTAACCACTAAGCCATCTATCAAATCGTATCCGGGAGCCTTACTAGTTGACTGTTGAGACAAGACGTGAAACAATTCTCGACGTGTAACAGCCGAGAATTCAGGGTCATTATCGTATACTGTATTAGGATTAAATTCATGAATAACATCCGGTTGACTATCTATCTTGAAATGTTCATTCATTAGACTATTGGCAACATCATCAAATGAATCAAATACAGTAGCGTTCTCAAGTGTGGTGAAAATTAGATCAGAAAATTTAAGGTTTTTCCCTCTTATATACTTATACAACGTTCCATATGTATCAGAAGTTTTTTCGCAAAAACTAAACCATGATTTTGTTTTAGCCTCTCTTACATGTTTTTTATAGAGATTCCTTGAAGTAGTGAAAGCGTCTCTATAATCCTGATTGTTTGGATTACGAACATGTCTTCTGTAAGTAGCATGGAGTCTGTTTCTCTCAACACGAAGTTCTTCGGTGAACCAATGAACTTTTGCTTTATGGCTCAGATAGCCTTTTCTGAAGCATCTCTCCATGGTAAAAGAAAGTTTTTCATAAAACTCTGCCATCCAATTTTCAAGTGCATCACAATTGTTCACCATAAACAGCTGTTCTAGCAGAGTATCAGCAAATGGCCTAAAAACCCTTTTAAACTTATTAAAATTGTTATTTTTTGTTTTATATCTAGACCTAGTCTTGATGACAGGAGAGCAGTCAAGTGAAAAGACAATATACCTATGGTCACTATGTGAAAAGTTCAAAGAATCCACTTCCCATGAATTCAAAAGGCACACAATATTGTCACCACCTAAAGTTAAATCAGGGCGACCTCGAAGATTACCCTGCACAAAAGAATGTTCTGCATTCGAATCGTTCATAATTGAAATCTTATTGGCAATTAAATATTCCAATAGAGTTTCTGCTCTATCATCATCTCGAGCATAGCCCATGGCCTTGAGATTTACGTTGAAATCCCCACCAATCAGCACATTTGAACAATCCGTGAACAAAGGCACCCACGATTGTAGATCATGTTCAATATCGCCTGAGGGAACGGAGTATTGAGAGCCGATGTTAAGTACTGAATTGTTCACATTAAAATTAACAAACACCACGTTATCTCTGATCAGCGAACCTATACTCACATAATCCCGGTTAGTTATAGTTACCATAGCTGTGTTATTAAAAGAAAGAAAAGTAGGCCAGTCCGGGGGAATAGAGTCCGCTACACCCCTAAGGATGTAGGGATCCTGAGCCAGAACAATATCAATGTTATGTTTAGGAACATAGTCAACTAAAGCCTCATTGGCCTGTTTACAATGATGGAGATTGATTTGTAAAATTTTAAGACCCGCATTGACACCAGGGGAGCCTAGCGCAACCTCATAAACGTTTTACCAACAATGACTTCCTATGATCTTGAAAAACTGGACAAGCTGGACTATCCGCTCTGTGTTCTGCATCGCCATCAGGATTTGAAAAATAACAGTTACTACATCTCACCTGCTCCGAAGAACATTTCCTAACTGAGTGAGATCCCGAGCACTTCACACATCTCTATTCTCCCTTACAGTTAAATGACTGGTGCCCGAAAGCCTGGAACTTGAAGCACCGCGTTATTGGAATGAAGTCTACTACACGGTAGCGTTCAAATTCAACACAGATCCTTTTACGTGTCAGTAACAGTTCTTTAACCTCTGTGTCAACATCTATCATCCAGTTTGTCCTACCAGCACGAGTCGGCGTCTTTCTTATAATTTGAATGTCACGCTCTCTGTTGCCAATCAACTTTCCTATCAGCTCTCTGGTATTCGAATCGAGACTAGGATCCGCTATCCTATCAAGTACACCACCACAGACACTCTGTCCCAGCTGAAAATCAGCGATCATCTTGTCCAAAGCACTCCTCAGCATACCTTCATTCACCTCCGGCTCAACACTCAAAATCAGTAGACGCTCCCTCCGCTTCCGGGGAATGTTCACCTTGACCCTATCCTTCAGCTCCTCTCTTGAAGATATCAGATTCTTCATTTTCATCGAATCCTGTTTATCTCTCAGTCTAAGGATGACTTGCCCTGCCTTTGTCACTACCACGTCACTTGGCTTTGGGGCATCCTCTACCTCTCTACACATATCCCTCAGTTCCTTTTTCAAAACTTCCAAGTCCTGGTCCTCATTCAAAGGAGCTATTACCACCGTAAAGTCATCCGGAGGAGTAGGCCGCTGATTCCGTAATGGCGTCTCCTCAGCTGCACCCATAGAATGTTTTGTAATCTTGGACGCCACATCCTCATACGCCCTGTAATTTTCTGTCAAGGCCTGTAATTTCGTCTCATAGACAACATTTTCTTTGAAAACCGAAATAGTTCGTAGTGAAATAAAGTCTGTTATCTTTTTTAAGTTAGACATAGCAACCTGAGTCACCTTATTTTGTCTAACTCTCAAAACGTCAAACATGTCATAGATCCTTGAATTAAGAAATTGGACAGCTGCCGGAAAATCCATTGTGTCCGCTTCCTTCAACAAATCATCAAAATTATCCATCCAAGACTAAAACTAAAACTACTCCTACCAAAAAGACCAGCCCAAAAAGTAACTTCACAAAAATCCGTGACTCCACTGACAACAACGTACTCTACCTACCCGGAACACAAAAGCGCTTAATCACAATGTCAAAGACTCAGAAAATCACAAAATACGCCAACAACTGTAAAATTACCAAAGACCAGAAATGTTTAGGCAACACACAACGAAAAAACCAACTATTGTTTTATATAAAGACCACCTTAATGTGGTCGGCACTAAAGAAATTGATCCAAAATGAAAAATAGAATAAGAAATGCTAATAACCCACGATATATTACTATCCAAAACTATCACCAGTCATGTGACAGACTCAACATGTGATCCCCAAAAACTACACCCACAAAAGAACAAGAAAAACGAACTAAACACGTGACCAACAGCCAAAAGCAAAGCCAATCAGCAAATACACCACCAACATGTGACCCAAAACTGCTCACAAACCTGCCCAAAAGCCTCCGAAAACCAAGGAAGAAAAACAGGCTACCGAAATGATGCAGAAGCAAAACACAGCGAAGCGTTACACCTGAAAACAACAAACTAACATATGCAATCCTAATACGCAGAACGCAAAACCTAGCAAAAGTTAGCAGCCAAAAACAGCTCAACCCTGGCAACTGCCAAGATGGCGATCAAAACATTACGCCGTGAAACGCCCACCGAACAAGAAAAATCATCAAAACTTGAAAAATACTGTAAACAAATGAATCAAAGACAAGAATTAGATGGGTAAGAGTTAATTAATTAAGAATTCAAAAAGATTTAACTAATTAATAAAGAAATTAATTATTATACAAGTACTTTAAGATTACAAATTTGCGTGAAGCTTGCCGGAAAGAAACAAAGTTCAGAATCAAAGAAAATATTGTTAAAAATACAGGATAAAACACACTAAAATATTTAAATATGATTAGTTAATGGGATTATGTAAGAAATAAAATTGCTGAGAAAATAATTACCACTTAACATGACTTCGAAATGAGAGCTCACAGAAACACGTCAAACACCGACCAAAGCATAGGGGAAACTTACATAAGAAAACAATTTGGAAAACGCATAACATATTTAAAAACCCAATTTCAGGAATTATTAACAATATTCGAAAAAATATCTGAATTATTTTATGCAGCCTTGTATATGATCTATAGATTTGTATATGTTATACAGAATGCTAAATTTTAGTTCAGATAGGAAACGCGTAGCACAGTTTAAAATTTCCCTTTTGGAATTTCCCTCAATAAATGTAAATGTACTTCAGAACTTTTGTGCTGCCCTGTATATGATTTATAGAATTTATACACACCAAGTAATAGCAAAAAAATTAGTTAAATTTAAAAACGCGTTAAGCAACTGAAAAAGCACTTCCACCAATTATGGTTAACAGACAGTACCAAATTCTTTTGTGTGTCCCTGTAAATCAGCGGTTCCCAAGCTGTGGTACGCGTACCCCTGGGGTTACGTGAAAATTAAATGGGTAACGGCGGAAAACGCAAAAGAAAAATGTTAAAATGAAAACAGACAAACAAAATTGTAAACTTTTGATTTACAATGAGAGACTGTATAAAAGTAAAATAAGCTATTTACATAAAATAAGAAAAATGCCAAACCTCAGTAATTGGTTGATTATTCATTGCCATTTTGTATGCCAACTCGTAATAATATCTTACATGTAACCCCCCCCCTGCAATTTTCCTTTTAATATTATTTTCGTTCTAGTAATTTTAAAAATATGGAGATAAAACATGAATTGTATCGATATTTCATTCAACCATTTGAAAGCAGGATTATTTGAGTTTTTAACAGGGCAGCATTAGTATAAACTCATTAACGTATATCAATGGGGGAGCATCATTCCTTCTTTGTGAGTACTTAATTTGAAATATTTAACTAATATTCATTGTTTTGGGGGACTTTATGTTGATACCGTGTTGTGGTTCAAAATGGATAAGTGATTGAAAACTGGAATTCTAAAGAGAACTGAATCTATCATTGCTAACTGGCATAGGAATATTACTAACGAACGAAAACAAAAATATTTGAGACGGTCTGATGTGAGAAGGGGTACGCAAAAATGAAAAATCTAATGAAGGGGTACGTGAGAGAAAAAAGGTTGGGAACCGCTGCTGTAAATGAACGATAAATGCTATACTCCAAATATTCTATTGTAAGCCTCTTGTAATACACCTTAGTCACATATATAAATTTGAATTTGTTTAAAATATTTAAACATTCTTCAAATAAACTGCAAACGATTTTTCTCCATAGACCGTAATGGAATGGAATTCTTTTGAGTGTCCCTGTAAAACAAATTTAAATGCTATACACACAACATCCTATAATTAATCTCTTGTAGTGCACCTATATATATCAATTTCAATATGTTTGAAATTGTATAACATCATTAAAATAAACCGCAAATGATTTTTCCCCATAGACCTTAATGGAACGGAATTCTTTTGAGTGTCCCTGTAAAAAAAACTATAAGTGCTACACACTCTATATTCAATACCGAACATTCCATAGTAAACATCAATAACATGTATAAATTCCATGATTAGACATATTTATTTACGCGAGTTAGAGCACGAACAGATAAACAGACAGACGGAAGACAGACAAACCGAATTCATAAACACTTTTCAACTATGTTTGACAGTGTTAAAACGGAACAAAAAAGGGCAACCAATTTCCAAATTTTATTGAAGTTTCATTTTTGTAGACATATTTAAAGGAAAAACTATAAATGGCAAACACACACACAAAACTAAAATTATTGAATAAGAAATTATTAATGCTCGATGAAAATACATAAATAGTAACTAATTAGATATTTTTTTTTCTAGGCTGAAATGAATATTTTGAAATGCAATGAACAGTTTCCTTTAACTAATTAACTGTTAAAAAATGCATAAATATCATTCATTGTACAGTCTTCTCCTGTGGAGCAGTAAAATGAAAGTCGTTTACAATAAATGATATTTTCTGTCAAATTAGTTTACCTGTGAAAAAAAGTAAATTGAAATTAGTCAGACGTTAAATATATGATTTCTGTACTGAAGAAAGGTTTGATTTTTATTTTTGATTTCATTTATTTTTTCTTTTTGTTTTGGCTAAGAGGTGAGATAAACAAATAAATAATGCACTTTCATATACCTTGTTTCAACTGCGACAATTTTGTTTAATACAAAGAGTTTTTTTTCTTATGTATATAGAAATATTTAATTACTCTTTATGATGTAACAATTCAATAATTTGCTTTTACATATTAGTACTCACCGTACAGAAACAAATAATTATGACATCATACAATTTCTATATGTTAAGCTATTGAAAACCTCATAGAAGTTTGATTACATACACGTACATGTTGCTTTAGAAAGGCCACTCAACTTTAAAACACAATAATTCTTTAATTATAATAAGTACTGATCATGGTATCAAAATCATAGTATCATGAACATGGTATTATAATAAATACAGATCCTGAATTCATGGTACAAACTTTAATGTTTAGTACAGGATACTGCAATAAACAATTTTTGTATAGGAAACCAAAGTCAGAAATCCATTTATATACTAAAAAATACAGGGCGTCTCACTCCAATCCGAAGTTGCGTTTTCGTGCATAACTTTAATTGTAGTGCAGACGCTTTAACGAAATCCTTACAATATGCTTACAATTCATACAAAGATGCAAATATTTGTAATTATACATAAGATCTGTTGCAAATACTGTTAAAATATCTTCACTGCTGTTAAAGTTATGAATGAGACTTTGGATTCGAGTGAGACGCCCTGCAATTTTGATTAAATATGCGGATTTTTGACCCTGGTTTTCTATACAATAAATGATTTTTACAGGACACTGTAAAAATATTATGAAAAGTGAGATAAAAAACAATGACTTGTAGAACTGACATTGAGGCTCTTGATCTGCAGATTTACTATATTATCAATTTTACATTTAATTTACAACACGATAATGTATATACTCATTTGTATTAAAATATATAGTTTAACATTACTCGAATCTACTCGCGGTTCTGGTCGGGGATGGTTGTCAATTTTTTTGTGGGTTGCGCTCGAGTCGGATAGACTCTGTTTCTGGTTATTTTTTACTCTTGCCGTTAGTGTTTAATAGCCTTTTCGCAGCAACGTACTTGAGGCTTACTGTGAAAACCAGATTTTTTTTTTTTTTTTCTATCTGTATGTTAGTATGTTAGTGTCTTTGTCTGTTCCACGATAAATGTCGCAAAAAGAATAAGATGATCTTCAAATTGGGTAAAGATATCCATGCGGCAACCGGAATTGGCTGTATAGTTTTTAGTTAAATTTGGTTAAATCGTTCGGAAAATATAGAACATTTTCTTTTACATCATAATACATTGCTATGGGAAAGTGGACAATTTTCAATTTTTTCCATACAATGAAAAGAAAATGACGCGTTTGGATAATTGATTTAAATGTAAAATATGGATGCTAAAATTTTCCAATGGGGGAAAATTACTCTGTGTTTAAATTACTCCGATTAATGAGAATTTTGTCTTTACATTTGTCAGATTTTTTAAATTAGATGTTTAATTTTTGATAGAATTTTATACATCTGTTCGACAAATATAAAATATTTTGTATTCAATGGTTGGAGTATGACAGCTGAGATTTGTTCCAACAGAGCGAAAAATGTCGGGACCAGAACTCGAACCTGGGTACTTTGGCTTGACAACCATTGAATATATTTTACCTAGTTGAAAATACTTTCCTTTATTTATTACAAAACATTTGTTTTGTCACTTTACATATCTGTCAGCATGTGTACTATATTTCTTCGCTGTTTACTTTGTTAGTTCTCAAGCAACTGTGTTTCATAACGTATAAATAAATCATTAAAATAAACCCGATTTCTAAAGGCAAGCAAAAAATCTGGATTAGGAAAGTAAAAGGTTAGACCATCTTTTGTAATCGAGTCTACAACTCAGATTTTCGTCAATTCTGAACGATGATAGTAACATTACGGTTTAAAATGAAAGCGAACACTATTCAAAGACTGGTCACCAAAATCTCTTTCTAGCGCAAATCACGTTTGCTAAAATAGCCACTTGGCGTATTATTGCCAATAGGTTTTAAACTCTTCAAAGATGCACATTTTTGGATGACTTTAGTATTATATTGCTATCGAAATAGGTTAGGATGTATTAAGTTAAGATCTTGCTTTTAAATATTATAGAATGGCTATCAAAACTGTTTTTCGAGAACACAAAATATAAAAAACATTATATTTGTAAGTTAAATATAAGTATGGTAAATACCAGTTTAAATTTTCAAAAAAACCTTTCTTACACGAAATTTTATTCAACTTCTCTTTGAGATGGAGATGTTCCGCGTTTGGCAGGTAAGCATTGCTACTAAGATAACATAAAATATCTGCCCAAACGGATGCTTATCCTAATAAAATCATAGTTTAAAATGTAACCCGAACTACCATACCATGATATAGCACTATCAATAGAAAATCCCGAATGTAAATGTAATGAGAATACTGGGCGTTCAGGCGGATTTTGCAATCTATAAACATGAAATTATTATTGGCTAATTTTTAATCTAAAAGAGATTCTCTATAGTAATTCTTCGCTGAATATTGGCCTAAAGTCATTTAACTAATTTGAAATTTTCAAATAATTTTCATTTAGTTTTACAGAATATTTTTCATAGCTGTAAGACTATTTTTAATCTATATTTTATTCATATAAAGTTATAATTTTAATGACATACTCCAGTATACTTTTCTTTTATACTGTTTTCATCTCACAAATAAAATTCGTTTTATAATTAATATTATCTATAATTTATAATTAGTATTATTTATAATTAGTATTATATTCGTTTTATTATTAAATAGGATATTCATGTATCTATAAATTTAGGGAAAGTTGTAATGTCATTAAAAATATTTATAAATATCAATTTCCTTATATTATTTCATAGTTTTATCTTATAATAAAAAAAATAATGCCATTCAGTAGCATCCTTTTGTCCAAAACTCCATTCTTTTCTCCGCCATATAATTAAAATTTATATACATAAAGTATGAATTAAATAAAAACTGTTACAATTTAAAGTAGTGTTCTATAATTTACAACTGTGTTTGTGTTTCTTACGAGGTTTCAATTTATTGATGCAGTTTTAACTAAACACTATCTAAATGTATGCAAGTGTGTCTATCTATCGAAATATATATAGAAATATCAAATTATCTTTTCAAAATAAATGTAGCCCTCTTTGGAATTCTTTTAAAATTACTTCAGTAATTATTTCGTGTGTATGAGGAAATAAAAGTAGAGTCAAGAGTATTCCATTATCAAATTGAGATGAAATAGTTTATAATGCAAATTAAAGCGCGTTTCATAATTCTTAGTGATTCTGATAGATATTTAACAAAATCATTCATAAATAAAAGAATTATAATAAATGGAAAGCTCTAAGTATTTTTGGGGAAAAACATCACTAAATTGTGTAGCATATAGCAAGTTTTTTTTTTTTTTTTTTTTACATTTGTAAACCTTACTCATTAAAGTGCATGACAAAATAGTTTTATTGCGTAATTAAGTTCAAAGAAATCGGCTAATGTTGCATAAACCTTTGTCTTTGTTTCAACGATAACATTAATGGATAGCATTAATTGCACGTAACTTTTACAGTTATTGAATTTAGTGACAAATTCTTCTTGAGGAAACAAAATAATTTTATTTGAAATTGCTTATATAATCAATTGCTAACTATACTTTTATTATGATTTCTCTTCCATTTCAGTTTAAGTTGTTTTGAAAAAAACCTTCAAAAAGTTTATAGCCATCCATTATCCAAAGAAATCTTTCTTTTAAATTTGATATCTTTATAGCGTCATTTCTTATTATTGAAATAACAAGTATAGTTTTGGAGAAGAATAATGACTTACTTATTCTTATTTTATTACTATGCACTTCATAAGTTATCTATATTATCGCATTTGATTGAAGTTTATAAATTGTTTGTATATGCATTGAAAATAAAATCGTAAACTGAAACCGTTATTTGCAATTTATGTATTTCAAAGGGTTTGTTCCGTGGAATAAACCAGCGCTCTTTTAAATTCATATTATTAATTTAAAAAGAAAGAATTCTATCGTCAGTTATATCAAAATTTTTATGTTATTAACTTTAACAAAGTATTCATACCGCAAGCTTTATAAAACATCTACATTCATCTATATTAATAAAAAAAAGTTTCGCTGTGTGTATGTGTGTCTGTTGGCGATGGCTAGCAAAATCTAGCCTACCTAGAAGTCTGGAAATTTAGGTGTGGATAGTCCAAGGTCTGGTCATGTGCACCTGAGCCTCAGAATTTTAATATTTTGATAATTAGCCTAGATATTAATTAGATTCTCATTAACCATCGCTTCTAAAATGTCATCTTTTAAATCAAAATGGCGAAAGAAACGAACTGGCGCATTGGATTTGCAACCGGAAATGAACGAATTCGAAATTATTTTACTAATTAGCGAATTTTAAGAAAACTAATTGAGATTCAAATTTGAAAATTTCTGAGCATATGTAAAAAAATATTCTCTATCTATGTGATTTTTGAAAAATTCGGTTGGTAATTTTTTTTAATTTATGCAAAAACTGCCAAAAATCTGCCGACGCCAGTGAAAACGATCCTTGAACACGTGTCAACACTTCAGACAGGGATCTGCTTTCATTAAAAACTGAACTACAAAGAGATCTGTTTCTCGGGCCGATCCCTCCATTTAGTTTGCGATAATGAAAGGAAATAATTGCCAATTTTTACTAATGAACAAAAATTTAGGTAACTAATTAAGATATAGATTTGAAATTGAGGTCGGGAAGGGGTGTCATCTGCCGGCTATTTTAGCGTAGCGTCCTGGTTATGTTCTAATTATCAGAAAAAAGTAATTCTTTTTTTAATGATCGCGTTAATGTAGGTGACGGTGGTTCTCTTGAACAAATTATTCATTATATTTGCGGGTATGGGGAGGGAGGGGGTTAACGCCTTTCTCTGATATTGTAATTATCTCGGACCCGGGCAACGCCGGGCGGGTTAGCTAGTTTTATATAAAAAATCATGAATTTTTATCAAGATTACCATAATTTAGTTTTTGTTTATTAAATTAGTTTTGAATAAAGATTTAAAACATGCATTTTATTGTGTAACTTTATTTTCAAACAGAACTATTATATTTTTTAAATTATTTTTATTGATATATTTTTTTCTAAAAGAATCAAACATAGATTTCATTTTGAAAAAACTCTTAACATTTACATGCTGCAAAATTCTTTCTGCATTACCTTTACATTTGGCTGGATAAAAAGTCTTATTAAATGCGTTTCAGGATGCATAAAAAATGTTTTCGTATTTTTTGTTGTTGTTGTTGTTGTTGAAATATATATTTGATGCTTTTGAAAAATATCAATTTCAATTTATTTACAATTATCAGGAATCATCTATAATTAGGCTCGGAAAATCAAAAAGACATAAATAGCACAAGCTTCGGATCAGATATTTTGAAAAGCCTCTGAAACAAGTTCAAACAAAAAAACCTATTGTGCACATTTTTACACACATTCATGTTTTCCCTATGCATCAGATTATTTGCAAATGAGAACAAAGTTACAACATTACTTTTAGGCTCCTCAGTTTCTGACATACAGCCCACCAGTGCAACTTAAAGCAAAATTAAGGTATCTCACGTCGTTTTAATAGCCTTTTTGGGCAAATATCACGATGGTTGTGCTTGTTTTATTAAAAAGACTGTACAATTAGCTATACAAAACAGTTTTTGTTTCCTTCGTATGATCGTTAGAAGTGAAGTTATCACTGTTTTGTTCCATTCGCAAATCGGAAGTGTGTATTTACGTACTTAGAAATGTGTATTTAAGTAGTCAAAAGACGAAAGAAATCTTCTAATACTGAGATTAAAGAAGTTACAAAATATAAATTTGAAAAGTTATTGTGATTGGGATTTGAGATGAATACTTTTAATATATGTACTGAAAAAAATAAAAAGTAACGCGTGTTTTCTAAAAAAAACATTACTTTCATGAACGATTGGTTATTGAAAGCCTTTCCACCTTCAAAATCTATCGTTCTATTTATATAACACTGCTTCACCTCAGCATAATCACTGGTGAGGTTAATGATCATTGATTTAAATATTCGAATATTTCCGAATAATTTACAACAGTTTTTATAAATGAACATGCATAGAATTACATAAAACAAATCAACAACTAGTTAATTTTAATGCATATACAACACCCTGCTACCGATATTGTCTAAGAGGAAATTTGGCGTCACGGCAGATCTCCCGATTAACACCAAATGTGGGGCAATTACATCCAACTACTTCTGCAACTTTCGTAGTTGTTTACTATTAATCTAATATTTTAAGAAGTAATTTGTCTGTCATTTTAAGAAGTTAGCATTTAAAGAAGTAAGTTGCTTAAGTAAAATATGAAATCTCTATTAAACTGATTTAAAACAAGCCAAACTCTGAAACATAATCCAAGTAACTAAGTATCTATATATATATTTGTCTTACGTGGCGCGAAAATAGGGCTGAATTTGTAACTTATGGTTTGGCAACAATTGTAGTTTCCAGAGTTCAGACCAATGAACAGACTATAGTGTGTTAGATCAGATCCGCCTCCAATATGGCGGTCAGTGTGAGAGCAGTGAAACCACAGAATGAAACTCAAATCAGCAATTATTAAAAATAAAATAACATGTACGTAATCCAAAGCGTCTGAGATGATTCCTCATTTTAATTATGAGCAATATCGTTAATTTCAAATGAATTCTCAACTCTTATTTCGAAACTCGAATTTCGCTCACTCAAAAGTCGGAGAAAAAAATCAACTGTCTATATTGCACCTGCCGCCAGCTGTTGCTCTATTGATGAAGTGAAAAATAATTTATTTTGTAAAAATCTATAATGAATTAGAACAATAAAATGTCGAACGAAATTTAAACAATGACAAACGAACTGTCTTCCTATCACGTAGTTTTTTTAAAATGAATTTAAGTCGTGCTGTACAAAAGATCCTTTTTTCATAGTAGCGCCAACTAAATGCATTTTCAGTTGTGTTTTCAACGGAGAATTACTTTTTTACATTAAAAAAATTGTCAATTTCATATGTTCAAATGTTTTATGGTAGAACTTATTCCGGCTAGAATTGCTGAAAAAAAGGGCGAGCGAGCGAAACGAGCTGTGACTGCGTAGCGGTCTCAATGTGAATTGCTTTGCAATTCACGGGGGCTTAGCGAGCGTTAGCGAGTAGAGGGCTGAGCCCCCTAGTAATATTAAATGAGATATATTTGGAATATAAGACATATGCACTTTATTACAAAAAAATGCCATGGAAAGAAAAGTGCAAGCTTGAGGATCGGAAGCATTTCTATTTATAACATTTTTGATTTGCCTTGCAAAAATGATAAGAAAATTTAACTTTAACTTTATCACTTCCACGTACAATGCAATTACTCACAGACATGTTTTTGTTTTATAATACAGATAGATTTTTGTCTTGAGGATAACTTTTGGAAAATGTGAAATATTGCATGGTCTCTTTCAAAAAAAAAAAAAAAAATAAAATAAATTGCTTAAACAAAATTTATTCAACATATGAAATTGCTCTTTATATATGCTAATGGATTTGTGTCAGTATTATACTAACTTTTGCTTTATTTAATTTTCTTTTGAAAGGTAGTGGGATATCTTAAGTGAGTGATTTACTATATTTTAATTTAACACGTTTGCTCACAAACAAATTAAAGGACGCAATATAAAGGAAAAAGAGATATTGCACATCGTTTAACGGAACTCGGTTAAAGGAGAAATTATAACAATCTTAGTAAAACAAAATGGACATCAATTAGTTGAGCAATTTTGTAACTGAATAATTTGCAAAATGTTAATTGTAAGTCACCAGTTTAATGAAAGATTACTAGCATTATAATATAGATTTGTGGATACACTTCCTACCTCAGATTAAATTGGTCGAAGAGTTGTTATTCCAGGGAGCATACGATCACTAACCCTTGCATCCCTTTATCATATATTCTAATAGGAGCAAATCTTGTGTGAGGTTATATAATATATATATATATATATATATGCAAATTTATCTTAAAAACGGCTCTAACGATTTTGACGAAATTTTGTATCCTACCGTTTTGGGGCACCAGAAAATCTTTGGGCTGGGTCACGTGTTCAAGAAAATTCGATTAGTGGGTTATTTTGGGTCATCAAGGGTCAGGGTCAAGCTAATTCTATGTAAGAAACAGTTCAAACGATTTTGACTAAATCTTGTATCTTACCATTTTCGGGCACGAGAAGACTATTGGGCTGGGTCACATGTTCGAGAACTTTCGATTAGTGGGTCATTTTTGGATCAACCCGGGTCAAGTTAATTTTATCTAAAAAACGGCTCTGACGATTTTGATTAAATTTTGTATCCTACGAGTTTCGGGCACGACAAAATCATTGGGCTAGGTCACATGTCCGAGAAAATTCGATTAGTGGGTCATTTTTGGGTCAATGTGGATCAAGCTAATTTTATCTAAAAAACGGCTCAGACTATTTACACTAAATTTGGCATTCCATGGTTTTCGGGCACGAGAAGACTGTTGGGCCAGGTTACGTGTTCGAGAAAATTTAATTAGTGTGTCATTTTGGTAATGGGTCATTATGGGTCAAGCTATTTTATCTAAATAACGGCTTAGACTAATTACACTAAATTTTGCATCCTTTGGTTTTCGGGCACGAAAAGACTGTTGGGCTAGGTTTCATTTCCGAGAAAATTCAATTAGTGGGTCATTTTGGTCATGGGTCATTATGGGTCAAGCTATTTTATCTTAAAAAAGGCTCAGACTTTTTAGACTAAATTTTGTCTCCTATGGTTTTTGGGCACAAGAAGACTGTTGGGCTAGGTCACATATTTGAGAAAATTTGATTAGTGGGTCATTTTGGTCATGCGCCAGGATATTTGAACTCAAAGCTAATTTTGACCGAGCATAGCTCGGTCTTCCCTGCTTGTTTAGAAACTGGACTATTAAAATTAGGTTTTCAGTACGCCTCTTCGAAGATCCATTTTCAAATTGGAATCATGAATATTAATACCGCACTTTGATTGATCGTGGGAACATGCCCACAAACAAAAGGTAGGAACTCATTTACACATAGGATGAAGGATACCCACATCGAACATTTGTCAAGAAATAAACTTTGCAAGTTTATCTGTTTCATTAACATTTGTGGTCTCGTGTATAGCTATCTAATTGCGCAAAATAAGCCATTCTTTTAGTCCACTAATATGTATGCACCGTATACAATGGGACGTGATGGGATCGTCTGTGCTAAGACACTTCGATAGTTCTCTCAAAAGCACTAAAAATGGTTTATCCGAACCATAATAATTTTAATGCAGTTTGTTTTAGAAAGTACACTTTAATCTCGAAAGAAACTGAAGCTTCTCAATAAAAGAAAATAGTGTATATTAATAAAGTCAATTTCAAGTAATAATGTTACAATGTCGTTCCATTAAGTATTCACAATTAAATTCACTATATTTAAATAAAAATGTTTTCTTTACAATGTATATGTAATATTTTTGTTTTATTTTTATAGAATATGTCTCAATAATGCAAAATAAGGTGGCTGTACAAAAAATAATTTACGAATTTCGTTAGTTAAAAGTAGTTAATCTGAGGCTGGTTAAATTCTATTTTCTTTGCACAGAGAAACAAAAATAAAATGTCTGAAATTTTCAACCGATTTTATCAGAAAACGTGTCGGTTCATACCCCCAACTGATAACAATAGTACAAAATCATTTTTGTAATATTCATTAAATTGCCCAACAGTAACACCAACAACGACTAAATCTACAAATTTATTTGGTATTTAACATATTTTTGGTAGATGGTATTTAGTTATTCAAAATAATTAAAATCGGATAAAGAAGGAGAAAATATACTATGCAATAGATAAAAAATGCATAAAAGTATCTATATTAAAAACTCACAAACATAGAACAGCCAATTTTATAATCCATAGATAAGTTATTACATAGAATTAAAAAAATTATCTTTATAATTTCTCATGATAGTCATAAAATGTTTTATTTCTTTTTTTATAGTTCATTATCGAAATATTTCTAGTACTTAACGCCAACAATAAACTAGAAAATGAATGCAACTTAAAGCGCAATTAGATAAAACGTTTTCTATGTTTAATCTTAACATGTTCGCTAACGAACAAATAAAAGACAAAAGAAAAAGAATAGAATTTAGATATTTCACCTTATTTTCTGAAGTCGGTTAACGGGCAGGTCATAACGATCTTTCTAATACAATGGCACCTGATGATGGAATCGGCTGCAGAAAGTATTCGACAATTTCTTTCAAAATAGTAAAATCGATTTCTTAGAAGAAAAGAAAATCTTTATGCACTTTATTTATTTAAAAAGGGCATATTCATCTTTAGAGACACTTAAAAACCCTTAAAAATGGACTGTGGTATAATATTTAAATGTATTTTCCACTCATAAAAATAAAAGTTTATTACATTAAAAAATTTAAAAAATTACATTTAAATAAAACTAATTTGCAAAGGAACGATACAGCTGATATTTTTCTTATCATTTTTAGAAAAATATTTTTACTAAATTGTAAAAAAAAAAAAAAAAAAAAAAAAAAAATGAAGAAGTTAAAAATTCGGAAAAAGTTTTTAGCAATCATGTGCCAATAAAATTTACGTACTTCACCGAAACAAATTCAGATGAAAAATATTTCGCGAAAGTGTGTGGAAGTTGAATAAATATATATTTGAGAATAGCCTTTACAGATCATATACTGATACAAATTTTGCGGTAGATTGAACCAAATTTTAGTGATAAAGTAGCTGCAACCATAAGATGGTGAAACATCGTTCCAAAATTTGAAACTACATATTAACTGGAGCTCCAAATGTTGGAACAATATTTCACCATATTATGGTTGTAGCTACTACAGCACCACACTGAGAAAAATTATACTTTCAAATCTGAGTAAATCAATGTTTTAATTTTGTAATGAACCTTTCTGATTCAAGTATGACGACCCAATGCTTTCAATTCTGAAATACCAGAAATACTCAGAATATTGAAACATCGACATACTCAAAACTTAGCACACAGAGGTCAGTTCATACTTCTTTTTGAAACATGGAATACTCAAAAATGATTAGAATCAGTTCAAACTTATTTTTGAAACATGGAAATACTCAAAAATGAGCACATAAAAGTCAGTTCATACTCATTTTTGAAAGATGGACATACTCAAATATGAACGCATGATGTGTGCATGAGTGTGTGCATGTTTTCAGAATGTTTCAAACTTAAGTAATTTTTATTCGGAGCCACTTTGACTATGCGACATATACAAGTTTGAGTATTTTTTACTCAGTTTTGAAATTGTCGTTTTTAGAGTGCAAAATTGGTTGAAACTACCACAATTTTTTTAACAGTGTAGTGCTGAAAGTCTACATAAATTGCCATTTTCAATAGACAAACAAATTCGGAAATTCTACTGGCAGGGGCTTTTATAGATTTTTTTCATAAAACAATGCATGGAAAAAGTACAATTGAAAACAAAAATAATTTATGAATTTTCTCTCTTAAAAATAGTAAACTTAAATCTCAACTGATTGAAGGCTGTTTTCATTGCATAGACATGGAGGAATTAAAAAGAATCTTGCAACCATAAATTTTCCTAACTACTTGTCAGAGAATTTTCAGGTCAGAGAATTTTCAGTTAGTAATAATCAAAACAAACCGTTCTTTGCTATTTCAACTGGTATTACATTGGACCAACAGTAGAGCCAATAGTGACTGATATATTTCTACATTTATATCGTGTATAAAATAGTCTCAGAAAATCTTAAAATTCAACCGAGGAAGGGAAAAAATTCTAGACCTGTCAACAATCCTGTTTTTTAAAAATTAAGTATATGTCGAACCAGAAAATTTGCATAGTTGGTGAAATTAATTAAGTACAACATAAAATTAAAAAAACTTATTATTATTTTTTACTTTTAAATATATTTATTTGACTTAGAAAGTTTCGCAGAAAACCCCAATACAACAGGTGGAAATATATTTTAATCGTTAAGGGCAGTTACGTTGAGAATTGTTTTGTTAAAAATTGTCAAAGAAACAGATGCAATTTTATGTTCCATAGATCAAGTAATTACATAGCAATAAAAATCGTATATCTTTAGAATTTCTCACTATAGCTATAATAGTTTATTTTGTCTCTTTTCTAACGTATACCAGAATATATCTATTTACCACAAGCAATAAACTTTAAATAAATGCAACTTAAAGCATAATTAAGCAAGAAAATTCCAACATTTAAATTGAACATATTCTCTAACGAACAGAACAAAAGAAAAAACAGAATACTAAAAGAGAAAACCTTAGATATTTCGCCTCATTTACTGAACTCGGGAAATGGGCAAGTCATAACGATCTTCGTAATACAATGGAACGTGATGACGACGAAATCGGCTGCAGAAAGACTCCTCAACGATTCCCTTGAAAAATAGTAAAATCGATCTCTGAGAAATAAAAGAAGATAATGCATTTTATGTTTTGGAAATTGCATTTTCAACTACTGAAAATACTCATTAAAAAGAACGACTGTATGTTATTTAAGTGTAATTTCAATTCATAAAACGAAGTTCTTAAAATTTATAGCATTATATAAACACAAATGGTGTTTTTATATTAAATAAAATTATTACAAAAAGAAAGAAGCTAGCTGATATTCTGCTCAGTTATTTTAGCAAAATGTGTATTTTTTTTTCGCAACTTAATGTTTTTCCTTTGCATTTTCGTATATTATCTTATCTTCTAATGTTTTCGTAAATTATTGTATTTTAATTAAATAACTAAATAATTAAATTCATTCCAAATAAGACTCTGCGGAAGAAATTATGTTCTAACAAAGGGTCTTAAAAAAATTATCGTCACTGCTAACTCTAACTCAAATAATCGTATCAAGCAAAAATGTAGGTACCAATCAATAGGGAATATTGTATTAATGAGTATTTAATGATATGCATAAATTACCTTTCAGGGACAATCTACATATTAACTCTTTATGCTTTGATCGTGTCATTAAAGAAAATTTAATATAAAATGTGTTAAATCCGCCTATTGATAACCGCAGATTTTCCTTTTGATACAGAATACTGCGCTCGATCCCGTTTAGAAATCATAGCGAAACAGTCGAAGCTAAATATCTTTTAAAGCGGTAATTTTCTCAGCAATTCACATAGTGACACACAGTTCATAGTTCACATAGTATATGACTTTTCACTTATTAAAATATGTTACATTAATTATTTGCAACCACAAAAACCTTTCCATTTACAATTGGAATTATAATATATTTATTTATATTACTATTTTTACAAGAATTACGAGATTTCCCAAAAAATATTTTTTGTTAGTCAATCTAAATATTCTTGTAAATATTTTACAGAAAGAGCTATAAGTACTATAATTTAATCTGTTTTAAATAAAAACATTATCTAAATTTCCTATTATTAGTAGTATTATTATATAAGGTTTCTAATATATATTCGGACATTAAGGAAGGTAATTATTGAGATCTTGATTCATAATTTCGGACATTAAAAGTTAAAAATTACACCAATTTTTGTTTTTAAAGTAGTAATACCCACTTTTGGCTCTTTGTTTCGGTTCCTTGGATCCAATTAAACCAGAAAAAGATTTAGTTTATAAATTTTATTAAATATCCATAGAGTTAAAAAGGAACTAGGGTATCACTTTCAATTTAATTATAGTGATGTTAAATCCATATCACAAACTTTAATTTATATCTTCCCTAGAAATCACCAAATTGAATTTTTTTGTTTTTTAATACGATACAATCATTGGACGGAAACATAATGCAGCCACTTTTTTATTCAAATCCATGTATTTAAATTGAAAATTATTAATAAATTCATACTCAAAAATTTCTGGTCTATTCATTTTATAGATTGTTTTTTCTTGAGAATCGTACCGCATTAATAACACATTATCTACTCACCAATTTATCATTTCAGGCATTTTTCAGGGTTCGGTTCTTTGATCGACGCTTTTCAACTTAATGTTTAAGGATACATCTCGTAGAGTCTTAAGTTACTTTCCTTCATATGCGGGTGATACCACGATTTACGCTCAGCACACCATTTTTTATTCACTCGCACTTATTTTTTATTCAGAAACGTGCGAGACGCTTTGAAGTTCACGGACTGGTACAACCTATGCTGCGTTAAAATTAATTAATCTGAAAATGTTGCTATTTACTTTTTAAAAAAATTCGCATACTCCAATACACTAATCCTTAACATCTACCTTTTCTTGAAAAGATGACATCAAATTACATATTATTCTTAATATCCCTAATAAAAGATTTAACTCCAGAAAACATATTCTTAACATAAGAAATAAGGTCGCCGAGCTTCAAAATCTCTTATCACTGTACATAAAAACCCTGTTATCTCAATTCACAATAAAGCATTTATATATTAAACTTGCATTCTATCTTTTAGGACTTATGCATCTACGATCTCATGTTCTATATGCAAATATAGTTTTGAAAAGCAGTCGAAAATTCATAAGGAAAATTTAAGAACCATCCGCAATATGTGCAGATATCTGTAATACCATCATTAGACGTGATTTAGATGTGTTCATTTACTCAACGGGTCAAAGAATTTTCTAAAATGCTTTCAAAGACATCTATAATATTCCCAATAGGATTATTGCTGAACAGTCAGATTACGATGTCTTCGACTGTAACAATAGAAAGAGATCGCGTCATTCAACACTGATTGAAAATTATACCTGATTTTCTTTCTTTTGGTTTTCATTTTTTACTTTCTTCTATCTATACAAAATTATTTTGTTATCTATACCATAGGAAAGTATTAGATTCATGTATAATTTCAACTTTCGGTCTTAGAAAAAGTCTGTATGTGAGTCTGTGTGTCTGTCTGCATGTATGTTTGTGACACAAATTTTGCTCACGAACTACTGTTCGTGAGCAACTACTGTTCGTACTACTGTAACTCACGAACTACTGCAAAGAATACGATGAAATTTCATATGAAGTTCTATCCTTGTGTGAACTGGTGCTGATAAGTTTTGGGGCAAAGTTCCCCAGGAGGGGATCGCAAATCAATGATTTGTTCGATTTATTCGATGATTATATCGCCAGTTTATGTGTCGCAGAATTCAACACAACATAAAAATTAGAATCTTCATAATAAGTATAGATTTGTCCATCTAATTTAAACTTCTTACTTTATACTATCTATATATAATTAATATACTTTATTTTTCACTTTTATACTTTTACTGCTAAAAAACAAATTGTATGGATATAACTGAAAAATACTTTTATTCAAATGTACATTTTAACAGTTTAACATCATCTTTCTTTATTCACTTTTAAAAATGTAATTACTATTTTTTTTTTCAAGTTACCTCTAAATCTCATTTTTAGTCCTATCAAACAGGTTTTTCTGTCTTTATTTATACAATAAAATCGCACACGGTCTACCCTGTTTAAAGTTGCCCGATGTACTACTACTCGTTGTACAGAACATATATGAAAATCGTTTTTAATTTAAAACTCTTATAGATTTCTTACATTTATTATATTTTCTTAGATTGCCCTCCAACTGCAATAAAAGACACTAATAAATATTAAATAAGTATACTCTCTTAAATAAGTTGACGTCAACAAGGAAACCCATGAAATACCTAAAATGTTCAGATGTTCAACTAATTTAAATTCTTTTAGTTACTAATTGAATGTTGATGATACTTCATTTTATTTTTCTAAATTTATAAATACCTCCCCCCCCCCAACACATTTTAGTATATAACAATGTGAAGAATTAAGTAAATGTTTAATTATATACTTTCCTGGACTGATTTAGTGAAAGAAAAATCAAACATCTTCGCGAAGATAATCGGTACTTTCGCATTAGCATTTCACCATTTATTGGAACCTTTGTGTTTCTGATTATTTCTGGGCTTAAGTGTTATTTCGATTACAAATACTTTAAACTCGTATTTTATTTATTTATTTGTGAAGTATAAATTTTGTTAGGCAATTTATTTATATAATATTAGACGGAAACAAACAAATTGTTCTAAATGTGAATAGGTTAATGATGAGTAATTGTTGATAACAGATTTTTAAAAAAATCCTGTTTGAAAATTCGTTTAAAAACCATAAAAAAATAGCCAATTCAGATATAAATTTGAAAGTAATTTTCCTTCTATTTCGACGGGGCAAAAACAAATTGTAAAATTCTTATAAGTTAAAAAAAAAATACCAGCAAAAACAAAATGCTTTGGTTAGGTCATTGCCACCGTTAATATGATATCAGCGTTACTCATGTTTTTGCTTTATAATATATATTTCTAATTTTATTTACTCTCTTAAATAGTTTAGACTAGAGTTAGACTTCTTTCCTCTTATGACACCTATGGTTTTAAAATTACAAATACTACTAGACAGAGTGTGAAGTTGACGTCAACAAGGAAACCCATGAAATACCTAAAATGTTCAGATGTTCAACTAATTTAAATTCTTTTAGTTACTAATTGAATGTTGATGATACTTCATTTTATTTTTCTAAATTTATAAATACCTCCCCCCCCCCAACACATTTTAGTATATAACAATGTGAAGAATTAAGTAAATGTTTAATTATATACTTTCCTGGACTGATTTAGTGAAAGAAAAATCAAACAGTGTAATTTTTAATATGCAGACTGGCCCCGAATTGTAATTTATACAAATAATTAAATAGTAGATATAGTAGGTTGGTTGGGTTGGGTATTGACGGCCAATTATCTACACGAGGGATATAGGCCCGGGGGAGTGCCCTTCGTGTGGGTCTTTCTAAGGGAACCTAACCCGTATTTACGCATGGATGAATCCATGGCTCGAAGATAACCACGAAAACTCCGAACGATTAGGCCGACGGGCGCGATTGGGATCGAACCCAGCACCTCCCGTCTACCAGCTTCGAAAGCAGAACCTCTCAGCCACTGGTGGGGCAGTAGATATTAAAGCATTGGGAATTATCATCAAAGCAACCGAATGGATATAATTCTGAGCTTCGAATCCAAAGGTCCCGGTACAGCGGAAAATACAATAATTATTGTTTTCAATTTCTGTCATGTTCTAAAATTCCTAAGATCATATTCATTAATTTAGATAATTTGTGTAAACTTTATTTCCGGTTCTAGCAGTGTAATCAACATTTACTCTTCGAGAACTATCTTTGAATAGTAAATAAGCTGAACTGACTGAGGACTCAAGCAGTTGGAATTGATGTTGTATGTTTGATTCGCTAATAAACCATTTAATTATAACTCTTACGAGTCCTCAGTCCAACATCTACGTGACAATAGCCACACTCGATATGTAGCTATAGTCCGCTATTTTTATACGATTATTTACAGCATAATTAGTAATGGGTGACCACTATTTTTCCAAGACTGCACATAAATTAATACCTGAAGTGCCATTTTTCTTTTATATCTCTTATATCATAAATTCCTTCATAAATAATTTCATTCATAAAGTAGCGGCTAGCGCGGAGTGTTCCATTCCGACAATTTTCTGGTGGACAAATTTCTGGGCTTTTTGCTCATCCGGAGGGTGGGGGGGGGGGGAGAATCACATTGGATAGTTTCAGAGGAAATTTGGCTGGGCTATTAACCAATTAGCATCGTGTGTGATCATACAAATATGGTAAAGTAGAGCAAAATAAATAAATAAATTGTGCTAAAACATCATATGTATGCACTATGTATGCCATAGTTCAAAAAACAGATTATTTTATACTTTACTAGCTAAAGTACCCGGCGTTGCCCGGGAGTTTAAATTTTTTTAAATCTTGATCCATTTAAATCTTTAATCCATTTTAAAATTAAACAGACAGTATTAAAGAAAAATTAAAATAAAGCTGTCGAAAGGTTATAAAGGAATCAAATGAAAGCCCAGTATAACAATATATAAATTTATATAAATGGCAAATACAAAAATTCTATGATTTCACTTTAAAAATATTTGAAATGTTTATTTTAGTTCTTCATTAAGAATAAACATTTATATGAATGTCAACTTTTATATCCCTAAATAGATTTTTCTAAAATATTGAACACTTATTTTTCCGTTTTTCAGTCCGATGTATATTTCTCGAGTTATTCGAACGTTTTCAGACTTTTTAATGGAAACGATTCTCGCAGCATTTTACTCCATTACAGCGCCATCTACGATTTTCCGAAGAAAATGTTCAATACTAAAGTTACGTATTTTTTTCCCGTAGAATCCGAATCTGCAATAAAAAAGTGGGGTTGTCATTTAAGATTTTAAAGCTGCCCCTCCTTCCCCCCCCCCCCCCCCAGTGATAGAGTTGGGAGGCAACTTTGATACCCTAAATATATTTTTGATAAACATTGAACACATATTTTCCGTTTTTCAAACCGAAGTATATTTCTCTAGTTATTCAGACTTTACGGACACCTTGTATATATATATATATATATATATCATCATCATCAACAACAACAACCGTTTTCAATCCACTGCTGGATGTAGGTCTCCCCCAGATTTGTCCATTATTGCCTGTCTAGTGCTTTAGTCATCCAATTGACACCGGCCAATTTTCTGATTTCTTTACTCCATCTTACTCGCGGTCGTCTTCTTGGTCGTTTTACATCTCTCGGATACCACAGTAGGGTGTTTGTGCTCCATCGATTGTCTTGTCTTCTTGCAATGTACCCAGCCCATTTCCATTTTAGCCGTTTAATTCTATCAATGATGTCAAAAACTTTTGTCTGACTTCTTATCCAAGTTATTCTCTTTCTGTCTCTTCTAGTTATGCCTAGCATACATCTTTCCATACTTAACTGTGTTGTTTGTAATCTTTGTACCATCCGTTTTGTTAGCGTCCATGTTTCTACTCCATAAGTTAGTGCAGGCAAAACACATTGGTTAAACACCTTTCTTTTCAAACAAAAAGGCATGTTACTCTTCAGAATAATATTGTTCTTCCCAAAAGCACTCCATCCATTTCTTATTCTTCTATTGATTTCATTCATGATACTGTTGTCTGATGCTATCTCTTGTCCAAGGTACACATAACTTTGCACTTCTTTAATCGCAGTGTTGTTGTAGACAATTTTCTTTTTTGATGCAAATGAATTGAACATCACCTTAGTCATTTCCAAATTTATTTTTAATCCCACATTAATGCTAGCTTCCGCCAAATCTTTTAGCATATTTTCCAATTCTTTAAGGCTATTAATGAAAATTAAAATGTCATCAGCAAACCGGAGATGGCTTAAATATTCCCCATTTATTCTAATACCTTTGTTTTCCCAATCCAGCTTCTTGAAAATACTTTCTAAGACAGCAGTAAAAAGCTTAGGCGAATATATATATATATATATATATATATATATATATATAGAGAGAGAGAGAGAGAGAGAGAGAGAGATTAAAAAAGATTATTTAATATTTCTCAGATATTTTAAGAAAATACTTCGAAGCCGTACCACTTTAAAAGTGGAAAATGGGAACGCTAGTCGAAGACCCAGAACCAGTCAGAGGCTCCTAAATTTGTAGAATCTCCGTTATTATAAATCAGAAGACAAAAGTATGTACTCGTAGACGTGCGAATTTGTGTGTGTATGAGTGTGTATTCTTTCTCTTTTAATATTCATGCCTAAATATTTTTTAAGGCAAAGTTTATTGAAGAGTGTTTGGAAGTATTATTATTTAGGCTTTTTAAAATCTGGCGACGGTAAATGAAAAAGGCTATTTCAAACTATGAATTCAAGCCCTATCCAGAGATAATATTTTGAATAAATATTGTATAGGTTTTGGTGTAAATAACGCAAATAACGCTCTATGCTGCATTTTTCACTATTTCCACGATAGCTATATCCCAAGAATTAATGCGCAGAATTCCACCAAACTTCATATTCAATTAGATCTCGATATAAATTGGTGCTGTTTATGTTTGGATGTATACCGTCCAATAGGTGTCGCTGCTATGCTCTGTTCTTCACGATTTATGCAATAGTTCTATCTCAAGAATGAATAGATTGTCATTTAATTTTGTTTGCAGACGATTTGATTTATATAGAAGAATGTTTTCTGATGGCCACAACATACCAGTCTCATAAAACAAATCCTAATGGCAGAACTGGAGAATTTATTCTAAGAGAAATCATAATTTGTAGCATTTTCCTTATTTACAAAGATTATTGTTTTCACAGCCATGAAAAATTCTTTTTGTGCGACTGTTAGTGAAAAAAAAATAAACATTTCTTTAATGTGTCGCCGTGGAAATACTTCCCTAACTAATTTCTGTTAATAGCATTCTTCTTAAACCACTTGTATGACAATTTATGATAAACAAACAATTCTGAAAGTTCTGAATAGTACTTTTGAGACTTACAGGAAATAATTCTTTTGTGTGAAAATGATTTTTAATAATAAACATTCAAACGATCGTAACATGATTGCATTGGTTCTGTTTTGTTATTTTAGCATAACAAACTGTACTTTGTCAGTTCTAAGAGCACTGAAGATAAAATTTCTGAATCATAGAGTGAAAACGAAAAAGAAGGAACATTTTTTCCATTTAAGAACAAATTTTGATTTATTTAGACATATCTTTGTGTTACTGTATATTCGAGTCATAGGAATTTTATTTAATAGAAAATTTACAAATATTATGTATACACGCAGAATATTGAATTTGTGGATTAAAAATATTGGTCGAGAATTTATTCATGATACCACAAATATAGAATTTATTTTGAAAGAACTCAGAAATTATGTTTCCTTTTCTAACCTATGAACAATGTTATTTTCCCGTTGATTATTTTTTTAATTATTATTTGCGATTATATGTAGAAAAGCAATTAAGCAACGTAAATAAAATCTCTTTATTTAAAAATTATTTCTGAACGCAGAAATACTCCACTAACCATTTTATATTGCTAACATTCTTTTTAAATCACTCGTACGGAAATTTATGTTTAGCAAGCAGTTTAGAAAGTTTTCAATACCCTTTTTGCTTTACAGACAGAAAAATTAACTTTTGTGAGAAAATTCAAGATGTGTTTTCAAACAATCTGCAGATGATTGTATTGGTTCCATTTGTTGTTTTTACGTGACAACTTGTACTTTATGGCTTTCAAGAGATCTAATATTTTCTTTTTTCGAAAAGATACAGTGATTAAATTATTTTTCACATTTAAGATGATCATGGACACAAAATTCTTCAATCAACTTTTACTTTATACATTTTTCCCCTCGAAATGTATAATGATTTATATACAGTTGACTGTCTGTTTAACGTCGCTCTACTTAACGACAATCTCTATTTAAGGACGGTATTTTGTGGTCCCGGCACCTTCGAGTACAAAAGTCCCTATTTAAAGACGATATTATTTCTATTTAACGACGATTTACATACCTTTTTTCAATCCTTTTAAACATATTAAGCGAGGGATCTTCTTGTGATAGAAAAACAAGTTTCCTTCCAATTTATCCGAATATAGATAAAGGAGAGGAGTATAATTGTCCGGAATGTGAAAATTTGTTTTATCCCTCTACCCATTTACTTTGTTCAAAAACACATTTCATTCCTTTCCTCCGTCATCTAATGGCACATTCCATTCCTCCTCTCCAACCAGTTAGACACAGCTCTTTGTCAGAAAGAGAGAGATTAGGAGTTTAGAGTCCATATCCCGTGCGAATCCAAATTCTGAGTAAAAAGAAAGAATAATGGCGTCGAAACAAAAGCATCTTACGCGGTGGAATAAAAGTTTTGGTATATCAAAAGTCCAATTTGCAAAAATGTTTGATCTACTCGAGTCTACATTCAAAGTCATTTCAGCAAATAAAGAAAAAAATCTTGAAGGAGCACAAACGTATGAATTATCTTTCAAACGGCAAAAAATTCAAAGCAGCCGATCAGGAGAATTTGATAAATCACTTCTGCAATGGTTTCATGAAACAAAAACTTCCAATATTTCAATTTCCGGAGTAATATTCAAAGAAAACGCTGTAATTTAAGCAAAAAAATTTGGATTGGAAATTTTCAAGCTTCGGCTGGTTGGCTAGGGAAATTTAAAAAAAGATATAGACTAGCATTTAAAAGCGTAAGTGGCTCAGTGAATGAAAAAAATAGTTTAAGAATGAAAAGGTAAATTAGAAATTATCTTAGATTGATACGAGAAGAAAAATATCTTTAATGCAGACGACACTGGCCTATTCTACAATATGATGCCTAATAAAACTTTGAAATATAAGAACGAAAACTGTTTTGTGGGAAAACACAGTAAGGAGCAATTGACTGTTTTACTGTGCACTAATTCAGATGGATCTGAGAAATTTCACCAACCGGTCATATAGGCAAATCAAAGCAACCTAGGTGTTTTAAGAACAGTGAAAAAAACATTTCGAATAGAAAAACAACAACAAATCGTTGATGGCATCATCTTTTTTTATTGATTGGGTTAATAAATTTGTTACGAAAATACGCAAGGAAAAAAGAAAAATTCTACTTTTGATCGACCGTTGCCCTGCACATCCTCCAAATTTCCCAGGACTTACAAATGTGTCTGTTAATTTTTTACCTGCTAATTACACAAGTAAGTTGCAGCCATTAGACCTAGGGATTATTTGCAGTGTAAAAGCATATTACCTAAAATCCTTAATTAGGAAATTATTCAATATTTTTACAGACAAAAAAGAAATTAAAAATATTACAATTTTGGAAGCCATGCGCATGATTACATCAGCCTGGAAAGAAGTTTCTCCTTACACAGTTGAAAACTGTTTTCGGGCATCTGGAAGTGACATTTAAGAACAAGTGGATATAACAGATATACAACTCGACACAGAAGATATCACCACCGAAGAAAAGAAAAGTCTTGTTGGTGATGAAGATGTTTGAGTACAAGATTTTTTCGATTGTGACGAAGATGCTTTAATAACCGACTTCAGAAATTTAGATCAAATTTATGAAGACATCAAAAATGAAAATGCAGCTTTATATGTAGAAGATGATGACGAAGCTGATGATAAAGAACGCGAAACAAAACCAGCTTCTTACTCAGATGCGAAATCTGCTCTGGATATTCTTCGACGGTGCATTGTTTTATCCAATATGAAAGATGACTCATTCAACCTTTTTGAGAAGCTTGAAGCGAACATAAGAAAAACAAGACCGCCATTGAAACAATCTAAAATGTTTGATATTTTAAACACTTGGTTTGTTTAACTAAATGTTTTATAAATATTTTTATTGTACTGTAAGTAACATTGTATGCTGTAATGCTGTTTTTGTATACTGTGTAATGAATGCGATTTGTATTTATGCAATAAAAATATGTAGTACTGTATCTGTATCAATAAAAATATTAAAACAAATAAACAAAACATGAAAAAAATTTAAATAAATAAATAAAACATTTCTAAATACGCCAATATACTAACAGTCCTAAGCGTGTAAAGTGCGAAGGGAAATGTTTTTCAAATGTTTAATTTCAATTTTTTTTCCACAAATTCTATTTAAGGACAATATCTACTTAAAGACGATTTTTCGAGGTTCCTTGAAAGTCGTTAAGTAGAGAGCCAACTGTATTTATTTTGAAATCTAAATATTTTAAATTTCTAAACATTTTAAAAATTTGAAAATTTCAAATTTTAGCCTTGTTTAAAATTTTACGTATCTTCTAAAACAGCAACTCTTTTTATACTGAGTTTTATTCAAGTAATGATTTCATGTTTATCAATATATGAACTATGTCTTCATCTAACTTTGTAAGTAAAACTCACTTCATATGAACGAATTGAGCTCTAGTCGTTAGAATAAGCTTCTTTCATGGTCAATTTTACATTTTCATAAAAAAATTCACGTGGTAGATTTTCCGTGCTAGTAGATTCCCGGTGGAAAATTGCATAATTGCGCAATTTAGACTCACTAACCACAAACGAATTTCGCTCTAATCTTCAAAATAAGCTTCTTTCATGGTTAATTTTATCTTTTGATAAAAGCTTTCTCGTCATATGTATTTTTATGCAGGTAGACCCTCTGGTGAGAAATAGCATAACTACTAAAGCCAGTACCTGCTAATGAATTTCGGTCAGAACTTCGAAAAAATCTTCTTTAATAATCAAATTTATATTTTGATTCAATTTTTATGTGATTAGTGCTTTTATGCTAGTCGCGTTCTTGGTGGAAATTTGCGTAACTACGCAATTAAAACTCATTTGCACGTGAATTTCGCTCAGGTCTTGAGAATGAGTTTTCGCCTTTGTCTAATGTATGTTTTGGAACAAACTTTCACGTTATAGTGTTTTTATTCCTTAATATTTATGCATGATAATGCACAAATATATAAGTTAGTAATGATACAGAAAAATGTGCATTTTTCTCACCAATTAAAAAAATTATACTTCTAATTTTTGGAAGACATATTTTGTAGAGGACTGAAAAAATTATAGTCAAAATAAAGAGTTCATAGTTCATCATTACATCATTGGAAACCACGCATACGTCAGTGGAAAATTATACATTGCATGGTTTGAGTGTATGAATGCAATTGAAATAATAATGTTTATAATTATTGTTCGAATGTCTTTAATCTATTACACATAATAACAGTTTATCAATTTTGAAGAGTTCTTGAACATTTATCTGAAGTTGAGTGGCCATAAATTTCACTCTGCAATACATTATGCGTTGAAAGAAATGTTGAATTACTTTGAAGCTTACTTTCAAGGTCTTTCTTTCTTTCCCTTTGCGAGAGGAAGTGAAAGAGTGGGTTTCTTCTATTTAATTTCTCGGATGAGGTTAATATTTCTAATATTCCCCCTTAAGCTCCTCCGAGGAATTGATCTGAAATAGTTTCATTAATTTTCTATGTCTTTCCAGTGCAGGTTTGGGTATGGGCTTGGTTAACGCGTCTGCTGTCATCTGATCTGTGGGACAATATTTTAGTTCTATGATACCTTCTTCTCTAAGCTGTTTTATGGCGTGAAATTTGACGTCTATGTGTTTGTTACGCTTACCAAACTTTTCGTTGTGTATCATCTTTATGCAACTTTGGTTGCCTTCATGCATTATAATCGGTTTATCTTGAGTTAATCCTAAATCTTCCAATAATTTAATTAACCATAAAGTTTATTGACAAGCGTTTGCTGCAGCTATATATTCTGCTTCAGCAGATGATAAGGCAATACATGTTTGCCTTTTTGTGATCCACTGTATTGGATTGTCTCCCAACATGTAAATACTGCCAGAAGTTGATTTTCTCGTCATGAAAGTCAGAGTTTTTTTATTATTTATATTATTGCATACTTTTTTCGTCTGTAAGTATTACAAAGTATAAATATTAATTCGCGATTTCTAAAAAATATTCATGCTTAAAAATATAACAATTTTTAAAGAAAAAAAGTCTTATTTTATGAGTACTTTTACCACGAGAATTATGTTTCCAAAACTTTCAATCAAAACTGGAAATCCAGACGAAAAATATAAAGAATACATAGCTGAAAATATTGTACAGTCTTCAGGAAAAACGAACATACCCTTACTAACTCTGATGCAAATCATCGAATAAAAATATAAGTGGTACAACTTAATCAGTAAAAATGTCTACATAAATTAATTGTACCAAACTTTAAAAATGTCAATATTAACTCCCAATTTGATATCATATTTCGATTCGCTTGCAAAGTTTACTTTCTACTACCAAAAGAAAAGTCATTTGGTCAAGTAGTTTAAGTATTAAGCAGGTTTAAAGTTTGGAACTCCCAATGTTAAATTGATTAGTAATCGTTGCAAAACAGATTGTAATGCAGATAGTTTTTTAGGCATAACTTAAACATCACATAGCGGGATGCTGTGTAATTTCGGATTCGCATATTTTAAGCTTCAAGAAATAGATTTTTGTGAAAAAATTCTTAGTTGCAGTTCTTATGTTTTTCCAAAATTAATTTTGCACAAATATATATTTGGAAATTATTTTTTTTTTAAAAATATGAATGGTAACATATGAATTTGTTTCACAGGTATCGATTTCTAAAAGCTACAAATACATTAATCTAAAATTACAACTACGCGCATTCAGTCTGTTTTGAAACGGATTAAAATGAATTTAACGTTAGGAATTCCCGAATTTAAACCTGCATAATCCCTAAACAACTTGACCAAATTACGTCCCGTTTTCTATCCTAAGTTAAAAGGTACGCGAGAAATCCAAATTTGGTGTAAAAATTAGGTGTCATAGCTGAACAATATACAGTTAGGTACATATTTTATATGTAGTCTGCCTCCTAAGCAAAATTTAAGTATAAGTATATTATTAATTATTAGACGTTTTTACTAATCGATTGGTACCAGTCACATTTTTATAAAGAATTGCGGCTCAGTTATTAGGAGTTGATTTTTTTTCTAGGATAAAATTTGTTTTGAATGAAATTTGTTTGAAAACTGTAGCTGAATTTACTGCCATTCAATAACTTTAAAAATAATTTTAAAGGATGTTTTTTTAACTATATCAACAATGAACGGTTTTCTACAAAAACACAGATTTTCATTTTATTTAGGACACCGTATTTCATTTTATGTAGGCTATTTTTGTTATGTAAAAATTAAAAAAAAATCTTAACAATCATTTTTAATATATTCATTACTTACATACGTTTTCTTAGCTACAAACGATATTAGTTTCACGGACAAGAATAATATTTCATATGCGATTAATTGTAGATAAATAAAAAATAATAATAAAATTTCTTTATTTAGAAATCAAGCAGAAATCAAGCAGAAAGAGTTCACTAACCATTTTATATTGCTAAAATTATTTTTAAACCGCTCTTATGGTATTTTATGTTTAGCAAGCAGTTTTCAAAGTTTGAAAGTTTTGAAAAACACTTCTGGCTTTTCAGAAAGAAAAAAAATCTCTTGTGCATAATTTTAGATTCTAAATATTCAAACAATCTGAATACGATCATATTAGTTCTATTTGTTATTTTATGGCGAGAAGTTGTACTTTATCATTTTCAAGAGCACTAATGAAAACTTTTATGAAAGGTAGAATCGATTAACGTTATTTTTTTACCATTTAAGAAGAAATTTAAGATTTGCTTAGATGTATTCGTATGGATTATGTTACAATGTTACAGTTCGATGAAACGTATTCAATCGAACATGTATAAACATCAGCGTAACATTAGAATATCGCATGTGTCAGTTAAAACTGTACAAACAGGCCATATATATTCCAATTTTGTGATAAAATAGGTTTCTTCAAATATTAATCTAGCTTAATGTAATACGGCCACTGTTATTTTATCCTAAAATTACAAAGGTTGATGTAAAAAAAAAAAAGAAAAAAGAAAAAAAATGAAAAGTTATTATTGTTTTTTTTTCTTTTTTCGCGAAAGTTTTGAAAAAAGAAAACACTTTTTATATTCACTTTTAAATTTAAAAAGCTTCTACTTGAAGCTGATTAGGCCAGTAAATGTAATTCGACCCTCTTCCTATTTTTCTCAATATTTTTTTTTTTTATCAAATCTTACTTTACATAATTAAAATAAGAAATAAAATCAAATATACAATTCCGTTTTTGTTATAAAGAGAATCCTGTCTCTATTTGAAATAAATCAAATGTAAATGCGGAAATTCCAAAAAATTGGAATTAAAATTCCCAATATGTTTACAAAACTCAAAATATATTCATATTATGTAATCAATATTCTTTCAAAAAGGTTTTATTTGCTATTTTTGTACACGTATATAATACTCCTGATTTCCCAAGTATTTGGAGAGCATTAATTTAATTTCCCATTTTTTGATATTCTTTTCTTTCGTTCGTTCTCCGGTAGATGTCTCTACTTGTCCACTCAGTTGTTTCATGCTGCTTTCTTCTCATTGGTTGCTTTTTGGCTTTCTCTATCCGCTTCGGGTACATGAGCCACTCCTCTCTGTCGTTTTGCCCAATCTTGTTTTTTCAAGCACGCTGTGCTTTGCTCTTTGTCGCACTGAAGAAGAATCTCGCATGTAGATTCGAAACCGCTGTTTTCTGATTTTTTGTGTATTATTTGTGCATTTTTAACATTGGTTTTCTGCTTTTCAGAAAACTCAAATGGTAAAAAGGTAAAGGTGAAATGAAAGTGTAACTGTTATTCAAATATTGCAATCTTCGTACGAGGGCACATCAATAAATAACGCACATAATGTAAAAAAGAAAAAGAAAAAAACAATTAATTACAATTTGAAACGGAAATGAATTATTACCTATTTACTACTATTCCACATAACTTCCAGGCATATTGAGGCATTTTCCCGAATGATGGATCAGTTTGAAAATCTAGGTCTCACAGAACTCCGTCAGCTGCGCGAAGAGCCCCGTTTGATTATTGGTCCGTTTGATTTCGTCGTCAGAACAGGCCCGTAGCTAGGTGGGGGCCAGGTCGGGCAAAGCCCGACCTGCAAAAGATTTTGCCCGACCTAGCGTGAAACTTTACATCCCGATTAAAACAACATTAAATTTCTATTTTTTTTTAAATAATTTTTTGTCTAATCTAGTGTGAGACTGGGCATTCCGATCACTTTATCAGCCACTATTTCACTTTAAATTCCCAATTTTTTCCATCTTCTTGCCAGATCTAAGCAAAGAGGACCCCTCCCCCCCCTTTCTCCTCCCAATTTCGTTTTTAAACTGGAAACAAAACCAGAAAAAATTTCATCTATAAACCTTCTTTTTTCTCTATTTCTTTAACATACAACAGACTGTCGAAGATTGTCCCTTAGAACATTCCCCGCTTTGTTGCTTTGTAAAAATTACACCGTACCGCAGGATATTCCTGCCCGTACCGACCCAGCAACAATTCTGTATTGACTGATATCCATAAAGCTTACTTTCTTTGTAGGATTGTCACCATGTGAAATTTATCTTAAGAAAGCGGGGTTGAAACCAAAGGCTTCTGAATCTGAAAATAAAGCGAAACAGCCTACAATAATGTTTTTGAATTTGTCGTACATGACAAGTTTGCAGCTTCTTTCATGGAATTGGTTCCAATTCCATGAAACAGATTGTTGTGTTTACTTGTTTGCTTTGGGAAGAGGGGACTAATGTCTTTCATTCTTCTGATCTTTCCTTACATATTAGTGAATGATAAAAATTTGTGAAACCTATGTCACAATAAAAAAATTATGGGAGGAGTTTTTCCGCATAAAGAAGAAATGGAATTACAATGAAAATATCATCTTTAACCAATAGAATATAAAATTTGTTTTAATTAAATGATATAAATTTAATTTATAAATAAGAAATTTACAGAATTATCTGTGAATTGTTTTGAATATACATGTGTCTTAAGTTATATATATATATATATATATATATATATATATATATATATATATTTTTTTTTTTTTTTTTTTTTCCCCACGGGTTTTACAAGTAGTGGTTAGTAGAGGAAATTATATTACCGCGTTACATGTTTGAATGTATTTCACTTTAAATAACTTTCATGTAACATAACATAAATAACTTTTCATCTTAAGGCGGTATTCAAAAAAATATTTTTCCACGCTCAACAACTCAAAATTTTGAGACACATTCCCAGACTCATTTTTAAAAGTAACAACAGGAAACTTGGTGGCGTGATTTATAAAGACATTTATAAGGGCCTCATGTTTTTATTTTTCGTTCAATTAATTAGAAATTGATTTACAGACAATTATTTTCACAGTACGATCATTTTTTTTTGTTTCCAGCGCTATCGCTTCTCGAAATTCGGTTCAAAATGTCCACTTTGAAAGCATTTTTTGAAATATATTCTGCCTTTATCAAAAAATCGAGACAGTGGGGACATTATAAAGTTTCTGAATAAGAGAACCTGCCAATTGGATGCATTTTAGAGCAAAAATGAATTTACGAATGTGTCTCAAAATAAACAGTTTGGATTTGAATACACCCTTAAAGTACAAAATCTTCAAGGAACAAAATAAAATCAATCAATAATAAATCAAGGAACAAAAAGAAAAATGTAACGATATGATATTGTTAAGTTGTTAAGTATACTTAGATTTTATAAAATGTTTTATTTCGCGTAAAATATATTCTTTGAAGGAATTTATTTGCAGATATCGAAATAATATGATAAAAGTAGCTTAAAAGAGTTCATACTTTTGCTTACGGCTTGAAAATATTTATAATAATGAACAAGATAACAAATTAAATCCATCATAGGCGCCGACTACAAGGCCATAAAAATTCTCTGGAAATTTTCACAGGGGCATCGCCCCCCCCACCCCTCTGGAAATAAAAATTAATAGAAGGTCTGTCCCTTTATCTGTTCAATCTACTCTTCCCCAACGCCCCCCCCCCTGAAATTTTTAAAAGTTGGCGCCTTTGAAATAAACCAATCATTTTTTCAAATTTAAAGAATAAAATATGCCGGGCTACTTACGATTTTACAAATCCAAATTAGTTATCTTCTGACAGATTCACAAAGTCATTCACTATTCTTAAATTCAAAAATTTTTCAGGTCCTCTTATTAAAAACAAAGAAATTAAATAGTATTTTCCATTTTTTTGTAAAAACAAATCAGTTTTCAGAAAATGACCGTCAAAGTTAACAATATAAACCAATTTTCTGGACATGACAGTCTGATAAAGTTCATAAGGGAGAAATCGATTACAACTCAAAATCTATAGAAAAGTGAAAAACGTTATTCGATTCTAAATCACTTTAGCAGTTAAAACTTGTAAATTTCATGCTTTTATGTATAAAAATGACAGTGCGAATATAGCAAAAAAGTTCCGTGTTGTTCAGGCGGAAAAATTTGTATATATATATATATATATATATATATAGAAGTTAATCAAAGTGATTTGTGAGCCAACTTGATATGTTTTTTGAAATTCATAGATATTATAATTATTATATATACACACAATTAATATACATATAATATTTTTTTTTGGAACCTCATGGAGGATATCTGATATGGTATTTAATTACGGGTAAATGTGACCTTAATGTCACAACAATCTTAAGCATAAACAATATGCATAGCTCTTTTCAAAAAATATACGGCGATTGAAGAAATAGGAAGAAATAGGCTTTATAGGAAATGGACAGTGAAATAAATAAATTAAAAAATATTTTATATTTGCACAGACTCTTCGACACTAAACATTCTGCATAAATAGTGTTTATTATTATTTTTAATGTAGCAAGGAACAAACAAAGAAGTTGGAAATGTACGTTAAACGTGACAAATGAGGTGCGACCGTACTATAACTAGTTTTACAATGTAAAAAAAATTATATTTATTATTTCTGTGAAATGAATTATATCGTCTGTTACGAGCGAAATGAGCGTGCTTTTAGGTAGATTTCGTAAGAAATACTACCTATTACATTCTCACCTAAGTTGGAAATTTTGAAAGATTTTTCCAGATCTACGCCGATCATGACTCCCAGAACACAAAACCACCCCCCGTTCAAAAGTTTATATATCTATCTATCTATCTATCTATCTATCTATCTATCTATGTCACTTTTTTCTGACCACGATAACTGGAAAAATTCTGCATTAATCTCTTCCAAACTGATACATAAAATCAAGGGTTATAAAATCTCGGTCAAGTTCGTTAATGGGCAAAATCGAACCAAGGGGGGGGGGGGGAAATCGGGGGGCTTTTTGTGAAAACAGAAAAACCCTCATAATTTCTTTATGTATCGAATCAGTTTAAAGTTATTATTACTTCTAGGAAAAGGGCCGAAAATTTATGTATGACAGATTTTTGATATAATTAAAAATGGCCCCAAGGGGGGGAAAAAGGGGGGGGTTAGAAGAAAAAAAATCATAGCTTCGTCAATTCACAAGATATCAAATCCGCGTAAATTTATTATTAATCCCCTTAGTATTATCTAAAACTTTTATATTGACAAGTTTTTTATAGGACCAACCGTTATAGCAAAAAAAAATAAATAAATAAAAAAAATAAAAAAAATAATCCCTGCCGGCTCCGCCTGCAAACAAGTTATTTTTCGAAGTAGGCGGTTCCAACTCCCGCATCTTTTCTAAACTGATACATAAAATCAAGCGGCATAAAATCTCGGTCAAGTTCGTTAATGGGAAAAATCTATCCAAGGGGGGGGGATGGGGGAGCTCTTTGTGAAAACAGAAAAAAAACCATAATTTCTTAATTATGATACGTATCGAATCCGTTTAAATTTATTATTACTTCTAGGAACAGGTCCAAAAACTTATGTATGAGAGATGTTTGATATAATTAAAAATTGCCTTAAGGGGGGGGGGAAGGGGGGTTTTAGAAGAAAAAAATTCATCACTTCGTCAATTCCCAAGATTTCAAATCCGCTTAAATTTATTATAAATCCTCTTGATATTATCTAAAACTTTTATATTGACAAGTTTTTTATAGGACCAACCGTTATAGCAAAAAAAAAAAAAAAAAAAAAAAAAAAAAAAAAAATCCCTGCCGGCTCCGCCTGCAAACAAGTTATTTTCCGTAGTAGGCGGTTCCAACTCCCGCATCTTTTCGAAACTGATACATAAAATCAAGGGGCATAAAATCTCAGTCAAGTTCGTTAATGTGCAAAATCAAACCAAGGGGGTGGGGGACTTTTTGTGAAAACAGAAAAAACTCCATAATTTCTTAATTATGATACGTATCAAATCCGTTTGAAGTTATTATTACTTCTAGGAGAAGGGCCGAAAATTTATGTATGACAGATTTTTGATATAATTAAAAATTGCCTTAAAGTGGGGGGGGGAGGGGGGTTTTAGAAGAAAAAAATTCATAACTTCGTCAATTCCCAAGATTTCAAATCCGCTTAAATGTATTATAAATCCTCTTAATATTATCTAAAACTTTTATATTGACATTTTTTTATAGGACCAACTCTTATAGCAAAAAAAAAAAAAAAAAAAAAAAAAATCCTTGCTGGCTCCGCCTGCAAACAAGTTTCGTTTCGAAGTAGGCGGTTCCAACTGCAGCATCATCGCAAAAAGGCCATTTCTTCCGCAATTCCCGACAAACTGGCGCTCCACGGTCTGCGTCTTCGAAATCTACCTGTGCCTGTAGGCCGAGCCGTCAGGGATTTTTTTTTCTTATTAGTGCTGCCACGTTTACAGATGCGAATTTTTTTCGACACCCGACTGCTGCAAAATTCAACATGAGATATTGCTTTATGAATGATTACCTCCATGGTTTAATATTTCTATGACTCATGATGAACGAATCTTTTGTGTTTATTTACTTTAATGGATTGAGATATTCGGCTATTAACCTAATTTCTACTGAAGTTATCTCAGAATCTATACATTTTTTAATGTAACTCATCTCTCGAGCAAACACTTTTTTTGAATGATCTTTCTAAAAATGTAACTTTTATGCAATTTTATACGAAGAAATAATGTTGAATAAAAATGACCGCTTGGCATATGAAAAAAGAAGTGGTTAGCAGGTTAGCCCGTATTCTTTTTCCTCAGTCACATGACTTGCGCTTTTATTATACAGATTACGTATGATAGGATTTAATAGAATAAAGAAAACTTTTTTAATATCTTTTTAATTTGTGATTCGATTTTCACAAAATTTGAAATGACTCGACAAACTTTTATAACGATTCTATATATTAAATTTTAAACCATTCTGTTGGGTAGTTTTTGTTTCTTGCGGACGGACCAGACGACGACTATAGGTGCTACGCATTTATATAATTACGAACGCACCTAAACTGTGATTGTTTTGTCTAAAACAGAGACAGCACTGGGTTGTGCTAATTAGATCTTGAATAATCTATGTTTAATACTTTAAACATAAATGATTCCGTGTTATTGTAGCAAGTGTTGATGCAGTGTAATTTACCATACAGTGTTAACAATATTTACATTAATTCTGTATTAATCTTAATAATCTCTCATAAAAATCCATTAAAAAGAAATATGAAAATATACTGTTTTTATGCTATTTTTTTCCATAATTTACGGCTTTTCAGAACTCGACACAGAATAACACATAACAACAGAAGCGTGAGAATTTTAAGACTTTATTTGTTTGAAAAACCGGAGCGTCCGTTTGCAATTTTGAATTTTCTGCCTCTTACAAGTTCCTTTTATTATTATTATATCTTCATTTTGTTTCATTTGTAATGCTTATAGTTAGGATTGCACGAAAAGTTTTTAACTTGACTTCAAGACTACTATTAAATCGCCTGTCACAAACAAGCGCCATCAAAGCAGCCGAATTGCTCAGCACCCTTTAGTACTTAAGTGATTTTGGACTTTGACTTTCTGACACATCACTGGACCACCTGTGGTGTGAAATTGTGTTACCCGTCCTCTGAAATATAAATAGAGAAGTAGTATGAACTATTTTCTGAAAGAAAGATTTTGACAATTTTATGATGGGACTATATAGGTGCAATTTGTCGCTCCTGTGATTGTGCCGACAGCGGGCCTGTGTTTGTGCAAGACCAGCCGGATGTTTTTGTGTCCCGTTCAACGATTTCGAGGAATAGATTTAGTGACTCTTGAAAATCCGCTTGTGAAATTAATGCATTCTGCCTTATTACAGTTTTGTTTAACCGTTGTGGTTTACAGATGCTAACCAGTTTTTGGTGACAGTGAAAAAAAAAAGTTTCTCGTTTTAAAAGCTATATATATTATATTTGGATAAGTATGTATCTGTGAACGGAACGGATTACTTTATCTGTGAATACAAGTTATATTTGAAAATATGGATATCCGTTCATTTATGTATAAGAAGCGTCGACTAGAACAGAAAATAGAGAGTCCTGCTCCTGAATATTGTGCAAATAGTAATGATAAAAATTCATTATCATTAACTGGACCTACTACAAGTAAACCAGATTATTCTCGATCTCGATTTGCCTAAAAGAGACGAGCCAGTTCAACAAATTATTTTGAAGGAATTCCCACGAAAAAATCAACGTTCTTTTCGAGCTGCATGGTATAAGCAATTTGAATGGCTGGAATATTCTGTGGCAAAGGACGCAGCATTCTGTTATGCTTGTACACATTTTAACCGGTTCGGATCCAAAGAAGCCGCATACACCGAACATGGTTTTAAAACTTGTAAAAATGCTTTAGACAATGGCCGCGGTTTTCCAAAACACGAAAAATCAGAAGCTCACATCCAAGCCATGGCAAAGTGGAAAGAAAAACAGATTCGAGTTAATTCCTCTACATCTGTATCGACTTTAATCAATGAAAATTTATTGGAAAAACGTCGATGAAATGAAAATTTAAAAAAATATTTTTTCACTATCGGTAAAGACATCCTCGTTACTTGTTCTATTCATTTTATATTCATTCTGTTTTTTCTTTCTCATATCTTTATTGCGTGATGTAAATATAACGAAACATCATTTAATAAATTGTACTTGAATGCATCTATTAATATAAACGAACATAAAACCTACATAAATTTAAATTACTTAATTAAAAGGAAACAACTTATTTACGTTATGTAAATGTAAATATTTTATTTATGTGTCTTTGATATATTTTTATTGTGTCTTGGAACAAACATTCTGGCTTTGGAGAGATCTTACGTTTTAAATGAGAAAAAAATTACATTAAAAGTACAGTACATATTTTTCAAGGTATAAGAGACGTGAAAAAAATTAAGAAATAATCTGCCCCCCCTGAAAAAATATTTGCCCCACCTAGAAGTAAGGTCTAGCTGCGGGCCTGCGTCAGAATCAAACTTCTTATCGCCGAGGAACTTCTTCATGGGTCCAAACAGATGAAAATTGGACCCAACCTATTATATTATTGATATTTTTCAGGAACTGAGCCAGACACAGGAGGACGAGCGTTGTTGTCCTAAAAAAATTGCAAGATCAAAATAACAATGACGGTCCCGGAATTCAGGAAGAAAAAGATAACCTCATCTACAGAAAATATTATTCACAAATCCCATTCGAAAAACAGCTGTAGGTTATTTCTACCTTCCTTTTCATTGTACGGGAGCCATTTATTGGTGACCGTTGAAACTAACTCTGACATATCCGTATTAATAGCGCTGGCTGCATTACCCTAAACTACCTTATATGAAAATATTAAAAATAGGAAATATATTTAGAGGGCAATCAGAAATTACATTACATTTTCTTCCATTCAAACAATTTCATATTCACGGTCAAAAAGAATATTTTATTTGCATTTCTAAGAAAACACGTAACAGAAGCAATTTCTTTTGATTTCTGTTGTTGTTGTTGTTCATATAGATTCCCCAACTCAGGTATACTTCACTAATAGGGCCTTCGTGGCCGAATGTGTAAGACACCATTCCGCTAATCACTCGAGAGTACAGGAGTCACTCTAGTCAGCTCCATTGCACGCACTTCGTGGAGCACTTTGTGTTGTAATTCTCTGGTGTAAATTTCCTTGTTGCTATCTCGTCCTTGTATATTGACAATGACTTATAAGTGGACACTTGATGTCAAGCACGCAAGTCAGATGTATGTTCTCAATAAAACAACAACAAAAAAAAACAACCTTAGCTAACAGTTTTCTTTTGGTAACATACTTTTAAAACCATTCGTTCGGCAATTTATGATGTGCAAACATTTCTCACTCTTTTAAATACCACTTCTTGCTTAATTCTATTTGTTGTTTTAACGTGAGACACTGTACTTTATCACTCTGAAAAATACTGATTTTTTTTTTTTTTTTTTTTTTTTTTTTTTTTTTAAAGATAAAATCGATAAAATTATTTTTCTTCATTTACCAGATAATTTTAGATTTATTTAGAACTACGATTGGGCATTAAGTCAATGTTGAATGAATTTTATTTAGTGTAGATATATAAAGATCGTCTGTACGCATAGTTCAATGCATGTATGAGCTGCTTATATAGGGACGATTCCTGTCGTAATAAATTCTTCATTGTTATGAATGATTTCTGAAAAATAAGAATACTATATTCACATTTAACACTTTTCAACATAGTTGTTAACACTTTCCATCATAGTTGAAAAGTGTTCATGAATTCACACACCAGTATGAATGCGGTATGTATGGCCGTCTGTCTGTCCGATCTCTAACTTACGTAAATATAATCAGATTCCCATGTAATTCATATATGTTATTTAGGTTTTCTATAGCATGTTCGATGTTCAAAAGGAAGGGGCTAACCTTCATAGTCCATTTACAGGGGCACTCAAAAGTATTCGGTTACATTATGGTCTATAGAGAAAAAAGATTTCCGGTGTATTTTAATGGTATTACACTATTCGCAACATAATGAAATTTACATGCATTATTGAGGCATTATGTTTAGCACTTACAGTTCATGCACAGGGGCACACAAAATAATTCCGTTATGTTATGGTCTATCTTGAAAAATAGTTTGCGGTCCATTTTAATGATGTTAAACTGTTACATAAATATGAAATTGATATGAATTTGTGAGTAACGTACTAAAACATGATTTCTATAAAAAATGGAGTGCAAAGGAATTATCAATCATTTACCGGGTTAACAAAAAAATTCGGTTGCATAGTGGTCTACGAGGAAACATTGTTTGCAGAGTATTTTAAATTATGTTGCATTATTTCAAACCTGATGAAATTGATATACACTACCGAGGTTTACTACGGGATGCTTGCTAAATAATATGATGCGCATAGCATTTGTCGTTTATTTATAGGGGCACACAAACTATTTCAGATACAGTACTGTATCCGAAATATTGTCTATTAGGGATAACTGCTGGAAGTGCGTTTTCAATTATGATATGCATTTTTAACTGAATTTTTCATACTACGTGGAGTGTATAAATTCTATAGATCATGTACAGGGCTTCGCAAAAGTATTCGTAAGCATTACTATGCATGAGCGTGAATTGCTTAAAGATGTTTTTAAATTGAGCTATGCAATTTCATGCTCATTTATATTTAGTATACTAAGATATGTTTGTAGAATATAAATAAAATCATATACAGGGCTATGCAAAGATCTGAATACATGACCAACTATGAACAGAAATTCCTGGAAATGTAATTTCGATAGTTTTGGGCGTATTTTTGCCTGAATTAAATTATAAATTAGTGTGTGGCTTGTATAAAAATATGTAGATAATGTGCATGGCTGTGTAAAAGAATTCAACAACGTTTCCGTCTATTGGTGGAAAATACTGAAGGTGGATTTCCAACTGTGCTATGATTCTTCTTGCTGAATTTAAATTTAGCATACTATGTAGAATATATACAAATCTATACATCATATGCACGGCTGCCCAAAATAGTTGGGGTACATTTCCGGCTATGGACGGTAATTGCTGAAATTCGGTTTTCAAATGTGTTACGTATTTTCTAAAAAACATCAGATGGCACTGCATACGCTTTCTGTGCATATAAAGGTTCAGTTTTACAGGGAACAAGACAGATTCATTTACACCAAGAAAATAGTGTCTACCAAGTAGAGCTACTAGCAATACACGATGCAATAAACTGGGAGAATTCTAATAATTTTCAAAGCTACACAATCAATTCTAATAGTCTATCTAACCTGCAAGCATTAGTCGATATTGTCGTGTATTAAAACAAAACTATTACACTAAAATGGCAACGCATGACAGCCAACTTTTATCTGCTGTGTTTTGGCAACGGCAGAAACTTTAGAACTGGGATAAAATGTTGTTTGGATAGATTTATGTTTATTGTTAAGTGTTTGTTTCTGTGTAATGTAGTTAATAAATGATGTGTGTTAAGAAACGAATCTTTAATAAATAATTATAAGACATATAAAGATATACACTAACTAACAAAGAAGCGTCACAGATATATTCACCTCCAACTTTCTCGTATGTGACATAATTACAGCCTTGCCACAAACATCTAAATGCAATTTCTTTAAATGGGTGCGCGGTCATTCTGGCATAGCTGGAACGAACATGCTGATAAACCGGCCCACGATGCAACGAAATCGTCACAGGACATCTTACAAAAATTCTACCCATTTCCACCATCACATTTAAAGAAGAAAGAAACATCAGAATTAGTAAGATCATAGTAAATGGATTGGAATCTGGGAACAACGGGTCGCTTTACTCACGCCTTAATCCCAACAGTATCAGCAGATCTTCAACTTAAAAATAGGCACCAGTACGTCTTTGCTACAAACCACGGCCCGTTTCCTCAGTATCTCAACAAATTCGGCAAGGCATCGTCACTTAGGTGCACCTATGGGAAAAGAGGTACCTACTTACATTATATCCTAGATTGCACCCTGACTGCCTACCATCACATAAGAAAGCCATCACAAATGAATCTGTCGGCCTGGTTTGTCTACGTGTTGAAACAATCAAAACTGCTTAAAAAAATAATCGATTGTATGTTTCTGCTAGAACGTAATCAATACTTATTCATGCTGTCTCCATTGGACTTAGTGGAGATTGAGGATGAAGTGGACTTGTAATATTCATAAGGATCTTTACACACTGCATAAACTCTAATATTAACAATTTAGTTATTCCTAATGGCATCATACAGTGTTATTTAGTCTTTTTTAGCATTATTTACCATTGATTACTCTAGTATTATTATTTGTTCATTATTGTTCATTTAGTACTTATTTCTATTCATTATTATTATCTGCTTAAGCAACTTACAGTATTATTACATGGTAGTAAAAGGCATGTGGAAAATGCGTTTTTATACCATTTTTTAGTGCCAAAAATGCTGAAAATTACTAATGCAGTATCACATAGTAGTATTTAGTATTGCTCATTAGGATTGGTAAATTGTATTTTCAGATTTTGTATTTTTGGAATCTTGTATTTTCAGAATTTGTATTTCAGCATTACATAGTATAATTATTCTCAATATCACAAAGTATAATTTAGTAATACTCAGTATAATTAGGTGAACAAACCTGTTGCACGGGGCTAGTTGAGCTTAAGCCGAAAGGTAGGCCTCCCCGCCCGGTTTGACCTTGACTTTTTTTACTTAATATATCTTCTTTCACCTTATTAAACGGTGAAGTATTCTGAAAGCGTTGGAAAGTGTTTCGTAATATATGCTTGACGCATGATTTTTTTCTTGTTGTATATTTTTTTCGTGTTGGTGTTTTGTGTATTTTATTTGAAGAATTAAATCTCATTACTAAAAAAACACACATATTATATTTTTTTTTACTATAATATATATATATATATATGTATATAGACACATGCGGAAAATGCGTTTTTATACCATTTTTAGTGCCAAAAAATGCTGAAAATTCCTAATTCAAAGCATCAAAACTTGGTAAGTGTTGACATAAATAGCTTTTGATATGATGAAGAACATTTGAAAAATATTTCTAAAAGTAAAGGTTTAGGAATTAACAATTCGATAACGATAAGAGAGGAAGCCCTGTATATAAAAAAAAAATTAACATTTCGCTAAGGTTTGATTTTTCAAAGGTTTTTGAACCCTTTAATAATAAAAAAGCAAGTATGTAAAGGTTTATGGTAAATTAGTTTAACGTGAAACAGACAGAAATATTTAAAGGAAATAGAAAGTTCAAGTAAATAAAAATAAAATATAATAAAATAATTTTCTTTTTTAAAATTTAAAGAATGTTTGGCTAGTATATATACTTTGGAGTAAATCAGTTTGACGGAAAATATGCAAATCGTTAGTTACACTTTTTGAAGAAGTTTAAAACAAAAGTTAAATAAAAATATTTTTTAAAATAGTTATTTTTTCTTTTGAAAGTTTAAGAAATCGATGGTAATAGACAGTTATTTTTCCTTACAGATTTAAAAAGAAAAAGGAATAAAAACTTTCATTACTCGAGTCTTTTACACTTATTTTTAAGAAGATAAAATTGCAACACCGTTACTCAGGAGAGGAAAAAAATTACATTGCTTTTCTTAGATTTGTTAAAAAAGAATAAACTGAATCGTAAGGATAAAAGTGACTGCAGTTTTTCTATTTTACGGTTCGTGAAACATGAAACAGGAATCAAATAATATTGAAATACATTTTATGAGAAAAAAATGGCTTCTGTCATCATTATTTTATAGATATGTCGAGAACACATGTCTGATGTTCAATGCCTTTTGAAAAATGTATGTGTAAAATGTTAGTTTTTACAGTTTGAAACAGAATAATGTGAATGATGCCAAATTTTAAAAATATCGAGAAGTAGGGTGTTATGAGGAAAACATGGTAATCGGAGGCATTTTTTTGGTTATTAAAAATGTGTTTTGGGAAAAAACAAACATTGCATTTCACAACTTTGATGAAAGTATATGACAAAGTTTTAATAAAATTTTAAAGTTAATTTTTCGTGATGAGGATTTTTTTATATTTTCCGAAATCGTCTGCTTCTTATTAGACTCTGTGAGGTATTAAGAGTCTAGTTTTCAAGGCGATAAACACTACAGCGACAATACACCATGAGCGTGACAAGTCAACAGAGACGACAAATATGTAAATCTATGTACGCTAAAGGCGCCTGGTGCATGTAAAATCCGTCGCGGGTGCAAAGTCCTCCAAGTTACCTTTGAATTATACCTCTGGGAGTGCCTAGTCAAGTGAAGGTCTCGTCACCTGATCAAGGTTCTAAATTCCGATACCAATTAATTTCTCTTCCTTAATGTTTGCCCTTTTTTTTAATCTGTCAATTCAAGAAAGTTAAATAGAAACCTTGAACCGGCAACCAAAGATAACTGTTGCAAACCACTAGAGAGCAAGCACTGCAGCGATGCCAACAAAACTATAGTCAGGTGGATCACAGCCATGCTGTGATCAGGCGATTTCCGCCCCGCTCACATTTACCAACTCGTCAAGCTAGGCACTCATGCCGGGCAGGTAAGGGCCTGGTTAGCGATAAAAAAAGACTAGTTTTCTGACATTTGTATAAAGACTATGTTAAACTGAATGGGGCTATAGAAAGAACACGTAAAAAATATTCTTTTTAGCAGAACTTTTTAGAGTAAACACATAAAAATTCATTTTTGAGTTACAGAAAATTAAAAATTAGATTTTTGAATAACGTAACAATGTTTCTTTATTTGTCCTACAGATTACTTTAGAACTCTTGATATATGATTGATACAAAGCATGAACGTACTACATTAAGTATAGATCGAAATGAAGGATAAAATCTGAAAGTCAGACTGAGATATATAGACAGACAATAAAAAATCGTTGTCTCTCATCATCCAGTCAAATTAACAAACCGGTTAATAAGAGATATTGCTGAAGACACTTACCGAAAAAATCTTTTGACAATTTATAAAAAAGAATATGAATTAATATATTATTAGTCAAAAACTAACATACCACTTGTATCTAAAATTTTAATCCATTTTACGCTTGATAATTTTATTTTTACAAATTCTTGAATTTTTATGATTAATATGCTTCATTGACTGTTAAAAGGTGTTAAATAAAAACAAAAAAACAGTAAAAAGTTTTTATTTATAGTCTGTCTACATGCTTCGGCTTCACCGAAGCCTTAACCTACAACTTTTAGCTTCATTGAAGCCTTAACCTTCAACTTTAAGCTTCATCGAAGCCTTAACTTACAACTTTTAGCTTCACCGAAACCAAAAGTTCTTCATAAGAATATATAATGTTGGACATTAAACATTATAATAAAGAAAAAGCTCTCTCATATATAGAAGCACAAATAAAATCGATAAAAATCAATTGGTTGTAGGAAAGTTTAGTTAAAAATCATCCTAAGTTTACAGTGAAAGTTGTTTTAAGCTTTCTAAATTCCAAATTTTTGAAATGATATTATTGTACAGACAAATAATATACCTCCTCTCATATAAATATAAGATTAAGAAGAAATTTTAAAGCACAGTCTAGTGTAATTGTCTCTCCCAATTGAATTTCCAAATCTTATTTCAACAATAGTTGTTTGGCAATTAATCAAATAAAAGTCTACCGGAAGCAATTCCATGAAAATATATTAGTTCTTTTTATATATAAATATCATTCTGTCCAAAATTGTGCTTTTCAATTGACAAAGCGTCGTCTGATTATGCCAAAATTGATTCAAGATTACTCCAATTCACAAAATATACCCATTGTAACCTAAAGACGAAAACCTAAGAAATTAGCCTTATTGACAGTTAATCCAGGATTTTTTTAACTTCTATAAAAATAACTGGAAAACAACAAATATTAAACAACTTAGAAAATGTATGGAGAAATATATGAAAAGAAAATTATACAAAAATTCCCAAAGAACTTTTGCATCAGTGGCAATAAAATGGCAGACTGTTGCTGCGAAATAACTAATTTGCAAGGTGTCATTAAAATTTTTAGTACAAATTATTTATGTTTCTTTTAACTCCTCAGTTTAGATTCAATTACGAAATTTGCCTTATTGACGACTAATCCAGGATTTGTCTTTAACTTCTACAAAAATAACTGGAAAACAACAAATTTTAAACAACTTTGAAAATGGATGGTGAAATATATGAAAAGAAAAATATACAAAAATTGCCCAAAGAACTTTTCCATCAGTAGCAACAAAATGGCAGATTGTTACTGCGAAACAACTATTTGTAAGGTGTCATTAAATTTTTTAGTACAATTTATTTATGTTTCTTTTAACTCCTCAGTTTAGATTCAATTACGAAATTTGCCTTATTGACGGCTAATCCAGGATTTTTTTTTAACTTCCACAAAAATAACTGGAAAACAACGAATGTTAACACTCTCACTGACAAGCCCGTGTTAATACGTTCACTAAGCTCCACATTTCACTGCAGTAGGAGCATTATTTAAAGTAATATAATTCTGTTATTCCGGTATAAAGCAGTTTTAATACATTCAGCAATGATTGATACTTTCAACTATTATATTCATCTATGTAATTAAGATTTTTTTTTTTATAATTTTTTAATAATAACTTTTTTTAGCATTTAAAATAAAATACAGAGAAAATAATAATTACATTTTTGGCCTTCTGCAGGACAGTCAGAGGGAAACAACTGAACAAAATGGATGGGGAAATGTATGAAAAGAAAAATATACAAAAACTGACCAAAGATATTTTGCATCAGTGGAAATAAAATGGCAGACTGCTGCTGCGAAATAACTATTTGCAAGGTGTCATTTTTTTTTTAGTATTAATTATTTATGTTTAAAAAAATCTCAGTTTAGGTTCAATTAAGAAATTTGCTTTATTTACGGCTAATCCCGGATTATTTTTTTTTAACTTCTAGAAATTCTACAAAAATAACTGGAAAGCAGATAATGTTAAACAACTTGGAAAATGGATGGGGAAATATATGTAAAGACAAATATGCAAAAATTGCCCTAAAATCTTTTGCATCAGTGGGTATAAAATGGTAGACTGTTGCTGTGAAATAACTATTTGCAAGGTGTCATTAATTTTTTTAGCATCAATTATTTATGCTTTTTAAAAAAAAAAGAGTTCGTCAGTTTAGGTTCAGTGTGCTGTCTCTTGTTTTCAATGTGCTTTATAAACCTCTGCAGAATTTCAGTTTCAGCCCGTTATAATACATTCATGTTAGATTGCATCAAGCAAAAAAGTTTTGAAAGGCGATAGAAAGTTTAACTCTTTTTTTTTTTTGCGAAACTCTATTATTGTATACTATCATAAAAAACACACAAATAATCACTGAGTTTTCAGGAAGTTTCACATATTTTCATTCACGACGTCTGCATCTGCATATAATTAAACCAAATGTTCAATTATTTTGTTTTCTATAAACACGCGCATTGGATAATAAGTTTTTGTTAAAACATATTTTTATTTTTTTACAATGTTATGAAACTAGGAGCATTTACATTTTGTCTTAAAAATTCTTTAATAAATTTAAAAATACAAGCACAGAGAAATGACCTAAAAATTTTACATAAAAAAATTTCAAAGCAGCAATGCCATTTCGTTAGTCTCCAGTGCAATGCATTTGCATCCAGCTAATATGTTCAGTTGCAATGTGTATAGTACTGTGTTAAATTACTTTGAAGATATGAAACTCATAGATATTCAAGTGCATTAGTCATATGCAAAACTTTTGAAATTTTACATTTGCGTGTATTTTGTTAAATTACTTGCTTTCCCTGTTGTATGAACATAAAGAATTAGTTAGGCTTTTCCGTAATTTTCTCACATCTGATATAGCCCTTATTTTCAAACTTTTTGATTTTCATTAGTAGAATACTAAATTTAAACAAATCCAAGTATTTTAATATATTAATGCAATAGTATATTAATCATAAATTCAATTTTTCAAAGAAAAAAAAATGTCTGTAAAATAAAATAACATTATTTGTTCTAGAACTCTTTTATTCATTTAAAAATTATTTAACTTATATATTTGCTAAACGACTTAAAAAAAGAGCTTCTGTTTTTTACCGTTATGTTTGTATCTATCTATGCGCATGCATGTCCACAAGTTAGTCAACAATCACTGTACAGATATGAATGTATCTTTTTATACTACAATTCTAATGCACTAGGAAAATTTTTAAGTTAAAAATAGTGACCGTATCATGTACAGTTTTTGAATGGGCAATGTGAAAGATTTTAACGTTTAGGTTACGAGAAACGGATTCCTTAAATATGCTTTAACTAAGGGAATTATCTTAACATTTCATTCCCCTTCTTTAACTATTATTCACTGCAGGTGATCGGAGTATAGCTGCAATCATTAGACACATGTGGTAATCATTAAGGGTCGTGGGAGATCTGAGGATTTTTCCTTTCCTCAAAAAAAAAAACTGTTTACCAGTAATTCTACGTTTGTAAATAAGTTTTATGTGGTATACTGCGATCAAAATTATCATTTTCTGTGAAGTAATTGTCATTAAATTCAACAAATGAATGGTTTCATCTTGGTCCACTTCTGTCACTCACTCATGGAAATGAAATCTGGATTTTGTCCGATAGCAGAAGTTCAATCCAATACTTGGCCAATTGGCATAGTTTGCGGGATAATATGGGAGTGACTATTCTTAACAGACTGAAACCACTTTCCTTGTTTCATCGGATACATGTTGAGTGCATTCCTTCCCATGTCGATCTTGAGGGAAATGAGATCGCGGACACCTTGACAAAGGCGGGTGAATGTGATGTCTCGGTTCCTTCTGCACCCCTCACATATTTGTAGACTTACTCAAGAACAAAAAGCAAGAATAGGATCCCTTGAGTTGTTCCACCAGAGCACCACTGGTACCAGAGTATTCGACCGGGATCTCTTGTTCTTGGTTATAACAGGCAGAAACAAACCACTCTTGCTCGCTTTCGTAGTGGGCACCATAGAACTAGGAAATTTTCTGAGGGAATCAAGTGCTTTGAAATATACACCAAGTGTGCCACTGAGCAGGCCTCCCCTGATCATATCGTTGCGTTCCTGGGACTCTCAAAGCAGGATCTTGCTGATGATCCCTTGATGTTGCTGGATTTCCTTAGGGTGTATAATATCGTGGACCTGGTCTAGCCCTGCTGGCCTAAAGGGATGTGCAACAACAACAACAACAAATTCATTTGATTACGCTTCGCAGTAATTGAGTGTAAATCGAACTTTCAGTAACTAAAATTGCATGCTTATATAATTGTCAATCCTAAATTAATCATGACTAATGCTATATTTCTTTTAATTGTTAAAAGGCGTAAAATAAAAACTTTATAAACAGTAAAATATGTATTATTAGACTGTTGACAAGTTCCGACTCCATCGGAACCATTGTCAAAACAAATAAGAATATTTTACAATTGCACGGTCTGTGACGTTAGTTTTATTTGAAACGTCATCATTTACTTTTTCACGTTCTTTATCGAATTACGCACGTTATTTTTTTCTTTTTAATTGGATGTTTATTTCCATATTTGTAACCATGGAGTAACTCAATCCACAATTTTGGTAATTTAAATGATTCTGCATCGGTACATATTGTCTTTTTACGTGTTAATGTGTTAAATTTTATATAAATATCGATGATGAGTAATGCTGCTAACTAAAATGCCTTTATAAAAAAGAGAGTTACGCCATACGAGCAGTAAAATTTAATTTATCGAGAGGACTTTAGACTACAACTAGGCGACCCTGACATTATCGTCAAGATATTGTCCATTAACATATATCACTCGTTTAGTAGAATTTGTCTAGGCGAGTATTGTCAAAAATTAGAATGAGGGATGCCATAGTTTGTACAAAAACGTTCCGTTTTGGCAAAATATGCATGTATGCATAATTTTCAAATCGGTAAATCCAATATTAAAAAATATATGCACGAGCTTCCGCGCTTTTAATCTCTTACTACCATCAAAAGCTGCGGTTTATTTATCTTTCTCCCTTCCAACAGCCGGGATGTCTCACTGAGAGCCTCCGATTCCACACACCAGTTGTTCGTCTGTGGTTTTCCAATGAAAGGAAATTAAACAAATTTATTCAAATCGATTTTTAATTTCTAGTGGGAATAATTAAAATTTTTTTTAGAAATTCTGAACGCTAATTTTTTGTTGCGTGTGTGTCCGAAAATCCATGTTCCTAGGTGGAATAGTTTATGAGATGAAAATTTCTTTCAAAACGTCCAGTTTGTTATCGCCATTGCAATGCTGTGACTATAGCAACCCTTCCCCTTTTCTAGAGTTTTAAAATGAATTTTCTTTGCGGTTTGATTAAATTCTACGCTTTTTTTGAATATTTTTCATTAATGAGTGGATTTTAATTAATATATTGCGTTAATGAAGACATTTTCAAAATTTTATGATTTCCAGTGTGACAGTAGGTATTCAGCTATAAGTACACCACATTTCATGTCTCTAACTTATGCAGTTTCCGAGAATGGACTGCGTGATTGACAAACAGATAGACAAAGAAGAGTGAGACGAATAAGGTTCCGTTAGATGAACGAAACCCTAAAAAAGGCAAATAATGCTTATGTGGTCTCCAATGCATTGGATTTGTATCCAGAAAATAAGTACCGATTCCGTATGGTACTCCGTTACATTATTTACAGGATATTAAAGTTTTAGATATTTGAATAAATCAATTATATGCAACATTTTTTAAAAATTTATAGTAAGGTTTATATTCTTAAACTATTTCAGTTTGATAGTATATGAAGTTTGAAAATTTCTTAAGCTTTTACGAAATTTGCGAATATTCTAAATCGACCCCATCATCATTTATGATATGAGTTCAGTTCATCTGAGAATCAAGCAAACGAAATTCTCGTAAGATATTTCAAGCAAATAGGATCTTTCGTATTTTCAAACAACGTTACTTTTAGAAACAAATTCTAAAGGAAAAAAAGGTTATTCAATTAATATAATAGCATATATATATGTTATGAATTTTAAGTAGGTGAAACTCCATCTCGAAGAATTTTTTAGACCATTAGCACAAATAAAGCCTGAATGATACCATCTGGCTTTGGTAGAAATACATTGAATATTTCCCACATAAATAAGGGAATAAAGCTTTAAAACAGAAGAAAATTTATTAATATCTTCTAAGGGACAACACTTAATAAAATATTCGCCACCATTATTTCATATCGATGAATACCTTTATCGTTAAAATTTAGCAGTCTTGCCATGCCTTGAAACTTAATAAATTACTCACAATGTTAATTTCCTATCAGATTTCGAATACTTCAAATAGTCTCGTTCCAGACAGCAACATATTTTTTAGGAAGAACAAGGTCACGGAAATCTGTTCTCCACATCTCATTTTTCATGTTAAATATCCAAACGCGCAAGGTTATCTACGCCCAGGCAGGTGTATTGAGCAGAGAATCAGAGCTTTTGATCAAGGAGGGACTTTGTTTTTATGGCAGCAGAAAATTGACGTGCTTACATTCTTGCGAAAAAAGGCGCGAATTTAGCTTTGGAATAAAAATTTAAAAAAAGAAAAAGAACAACCATAAATACAAAAAATAACTAAAAAAATTAAATAGAATAAATTCGGCTTTTTAAGAATTGAGAAATAAAAAAGATTTTTTGAAGAAAAATTAATTACAAGAAGCGTTTTTTAGAATATTTTGAAGGAAAAATATATTAAATAAGCAGTTTAAATAGAAAGGAATTTAAATAAATGAAATAAATAGAATATTGTTAAAGATAGAAAATAATTCAATAAACTAGGATTGCATAATAAATTTAGAACGTGAAATGTTTCTTGAATAATTTTAATGAAGTGCGGAATTTCAATGTTTATAATGTATATATGTGTATATATCAAATATTTAGACTAATCCACTTCCTCATTTAATACGCTTTATTATAAATTTTTAGAAAAGAAAACAAATATATGTTCAGTAATTCAGTTGTTTACTTGTTTACTTGTCAAACTTTTATTATTTGGTTTTACTAAGATAATTAAATGGAGAATTTTATTGAATACTATGCATTTATAGCTGCCTACATACCCATATTTTGAGTACTACTATTTCCGAATAGAAACAGTCGCTACAATGACAGAAATTCTTCTATAATATAAGAGGAAAACTGTGATTTAATAAGTCTATTCGGATATAGCGATACCCAAAAACGGAATGATTAGTCGCTTTGTGCATCTATTCGTTTATAAGTGACAGAGTTAATCCTTGCTTTAAATCGATGGAAAAGTGTCACGTTATTTATGATACAAACAAGCAAATCATGGAAACAATCTTTTGTTGTATTGTGGAGTAAAATATATCATTGATCCATTTGGTTACGCTATTAATATCGTATAAGAATTTAACGTTCACAACTTTTGCGTCATCCATATAGATTTATTACTTTTTATTTCAATTAGGATATAGAAAGAAACCCCTTATTCACTATTGGTTTCATTTATTGAGAAAATGGTTGTTATATCTGTTGTATGTATTGCAAATTGGTGCGTGTAAGTGTATGAAATGCGTGTAAGTATGTAATATGTGAGCTTGTGAGCATACATGTACAAAAAAAAAGATGTAAATGTGGAGATAACGTATAAAATATGAATATTCCACATGAAAATAAATTAAAAATTAAACAGTATTTATTCATTTTAAGCCCATTGAACCATAAATAAAATCTTCCAATAAAGAAGTTTTTTTACTTGATTTTATTTTATTTTTAGAAAGTCTGTTATAACCTCCCATGGGTTACTGATAATAATAACTCAAATACTCATCCAACTCTAATTAATAATAAAAAGAATATTAAAGTTTACCAAAGGCTAACATGTAAAATAACACGAATTTAAAACTATTGAAATCCAAAACCCAACTAAAATATTATTTAATTTCTAAGATAGCTATATACAAGCAAAACTCCGTTCTTTAAATCTCCTCACATCTTACTCTTCACTCTTATATCAAAAAATTCTCAAGTTTAATGAACCTGGATAAACTTTATTGTAGACTGTTAAGGTAGAACACCTTAACAGATGAAGTAACAGTAGCTAAATAGCGGCTAAAGAAAAAGACAGTCTTACGCACTACGTATCACTTTGGGCTACTACAATCACGTGATGCTCTTTTCATGCCACTGCAATCGTGCATTTCCTGCAACTGTGTCACTAAACGAGCATCCCGTGACTCAAACGGTCCGAAAAGGTACGAACGTGTAACACTGTGTGGCAATCTATCTTTCTCGCTATATTTGAGCTAAGTGTTTTAATTACTGTAAAACACCAATTTTGCGTGTAATCCTCACTAACAACCACCAGCTAAGCATACCACATAACATACTTGAAAATCCTCATTTTGCGGAACACAATAGCAGATTAGAAATCAGCAGGATAGTATCATTCACTCACGTGCACAGTGTTACATGCGAAAGAAAAACATTCACATTCATGAAGAAAGTTCTCAGATTGCTTTAAGACAGAGACAAGCGCCTTCCTCAGAATTCCGTTAGCGTATATTATTGTAAAACGCTCAACTGAACATTTGATTTTCATGGAGTATCGTATATTTTCCTTTCCTTTCCTGAGAAAAGCATTTGTCTATAAAAGTAACCAATTTTTCACTGTTTTTTTTTTCAATAGAGACAAACAAATAATTGACAATATTGTGCTAAATCCAGGTAATACAAATATTTTGTTTTTCTTACCATGTTATGAAAATAGGGTTACAAAATAAAATGCATTTTAAGAATTCCTGTGTTCTTTTTATAAATATAAGTACAACGATTCATCCTAAACATTTTAGATATGAATTTTTATAGAGACAAATATAATTCCTCTAGTTTCCAGTATTTTGAATTTGCATCCATATAATAAATTGAGATTCTATGTGCACTCTGTTAAATTACTTTCAATATATGAAACTCACATATATTCAAGTAATAAAAGTTTTTTAAATTTATGTTTAACTGAACTTTCTTAGAGTACTTGATATTTATGTTATCTGAACATTTAGAACCATTTAATCTCTTGTGGAATTTAGTAAGATCTGAAATATGGCTTATTTGCATTTACGATATCCGTTAACTCATTTTAAAAACAAATGAAGCAAATTATGCTATGACATTTGAAGGACAAATATGTTTTAAGATCTTCAAACAACAATATTTTGAGAAACAATTCTAATTAAAAAAAGAAGAAAGAGAAATATTTTACCGTATATGCTTTAAATATATCTCTCTACTTTATTCAAATGTCTCTCTTTAATTATATATGTTTAAATAAAAATGTTTGTATAATGTTCAGCAATTTCATAGTTAAAAATTCAACATTTGAGTTCACTAAAAGACTAATTTTATTCAATATTATGCATCTATTCATTTTTTTAAATACCAGAAGGTGCTTCTGATATTTTTAACATTTTTTACTTTGTTTTGATCATTTTAGTTGGGACCTTATTTTAAATTATGTTAATGTGAATATTGCTTTCTATTATTATTGAAAAAATTTATTCTGTTAACTTTGATAGATTTAAATATTTCATATTGGGTTGGCCAATAAGTTCTGGCTTTTTTTTTTTAAAGTTCAGGTTTCTACACAAAATAAACAAGAAAGGAACAACAAATCAATCAATAATGTATTATCCGTTGTTATTACAACTTCTTCCCAACATCCAACAATCTTTTCAATGTCTCGACGGTAGAAATCACCTGGTTTTGACTCGAAGAAATCGTCCAACCAAGCCTTCAATTCCACGTCATTATTAAAAGAAACGTCACGCAATATACTCTCAGGCAATATACAATATCTCTCGAGCAACTTCTGTGGCTTTGGTACTTTGATTAAATACAAAAAAGCAGAAGGTGTCGAAAATGCTCATTATTGTCAACTGACACTCCATTTTAATGACCTCAAAAGATCAAAAAGTATATCAGCATAAAAAAATTAACACACTATTTTGTATTGCACATAATTCTCTATCGAATCACATAAAACGCATTGCCAAAACATCTTATTCTTCACGCAAAATTTTTACTTAAAAAGAAAAACGCCAGGACTTATGGGCCAACCCAATACTTAAGAAATATTTTAAAAATATCAAAAGTTTTATTGTTGAAACAAATTGTACCTGAAAGTTCATTTTTTCGTTCTATTGCATGGGGGGGTTGAAATTTTGCGATGTTTAGAAGTAAATATGCAGTATGCCCACTAAAGTCCCTTGTCACCCTCTTAACTTCGGAACGGCTGTGGCTATATTCATAAAAGTAGTGTCTAGGTATAGTAAAGTAGCTATGCGCTACTCAATGATACCACCTGGTGGAATGCTGCGGAGTTAGTATTCCTATCTCGAAAATGGAAAGAGATAGAGAAAAAAGTGATTTATAACGTTGTAGAGCATCATCGATTTAGTACGACAAGTGCCCTTGTGGACATTAATGCGAAGAATAGAACGGTTAAAAAGCGCATTTGTTTTTCCACGATTTCCTACACTGTGACGTTACAAAACGATCTTGGAAAGAAAAAAACGACTAGTTATAATAATATACCTTTATTTTAGATGTTCAGACTTCTCACCGTCAGTTGCAATGCATATTTGGATACTTCCTTGAATTTCACCTTGCACACGTTGAAGCATAGATGGTGACACATTGGTACATGCGTCCATAATGCGTCGTTTAAGGTCCTGAAATGTTTGTGGAGGGGTCACATACACCTGCTGTTTCATGACTGGTTGTTTCTTTTTTACTAAGATCGTTTTGTCACGTCACAGTGTAGGAAATCACGAAAAAACCAATGCACGTTTTAACCGTTCTATTCTTCGCATTAATGTCCACAAGGTGTTTTTGTACTAAATCGATGATGCTCTACAACTTAGTAAATCATTTGTTTTCTGTATCTCTTTCCGTTTTCGAGATAGGAATGTTAACTCCACAGCATTCGCGTGGAGCCGTAGGCGGTTTCATTCAGTAGCGCATGGCTACTTTACTATACCTAGACACCACTTTTATGAATATAGCAGCAGCCATTCCAAAGTTAAAAGGATGGCAAGGGACTTTAGTGGACATACTGTATATTCAAGAACGCCGAAAATGATAGCGCATGCCACGATATCGTTACTTTTTAACTTAGCGCTATTGACTGAAAGACGAACAATTTGTGATTTACAATATAAATTTACTTAATAATTTTTCTCAGTTTTAAAAAAAAGTTTTGAAAATTAAATGCAATGTTTTTATAAAAATTTAAATAATATTAAACAATATTGATTTTTAAAAAAATCTTTAATTTATAGATTATGAAATGAAAAGTAAGAATCTTACATCAACTTATTGCTGCGAGATTCTCTGTGAGGAAAGAAAATCGGCTGTAAATTGAGTGTAAAGTAATTGCTTGAATCATGCTATTCGATTGTTTACCGATATTTTGTGATGTTATTGAAAATTATGCCATTTATTGATAGATACAATTTCAAAGCAGTCATGTTACTTCAGTTCAGTAAAAGTTCCTCTAGAATTCTCATCCAGTAACATAAGATTTATAAAACCCTAAAATCTATAAAGTAAGTTTAAGAGATATTCTTTTATATCCGTAAAAATTATTCTGGTAAAATATGATATCTCTTTGAAATTTCATGAACCGGAAATTGGAAACTTATCTGCTACTCTTCAGATTTGAATCCACTTTATAGTCTTATGCACTCGTTTTATTTTTCACTAAAACCAAAACAACAAACATACCTTTAAAGTTTTTTAAAGTGTAGCTCAAAATAGCATTAATGATACGTAAAATGGCATATAAAAAATAAATAAATAAAATATACTACTTTATTAAGAAAAAATATTTTTAAACAAGAACTTGTGAAAGTATAAACATTTTCGATTTAAAAAAAGAAAAAGAAATGCTTTCTTTACCTTAAAGACTTATATCAGTGTTTTCTGGATTTAGTAATATTTGTGTGATTAAAAATAAAATGAACCAGTTTTGCACACTGAATAGTTATTAAACTATGAATGAAACTATGACACGTGTCAATTGTGATATAGCTGTGAAATTGTAATTTAATTTCATAACACTTCTTGGATGTAATAAAATAAGAGAGTTTTTTTTTTAATTATATGTATTATTTTTTTCTCTGCGAGTTAATATGTTTTCCTTCAGCAATTTAAAAAAATAAAACTATGCATACGTACCAGACACAATATAAAACAAGAACGAAGAATCATGCGAGAAGCATAGATTATGAAACACTTTCCAACTAATCCAGAAAACTGTAACGAAACTTCACCGTTAAATAAGGCGAAAGAAGATATGTAAGTAAACAGTATAAGAAACATATAACACATTTAAAAGTTTAGTTTTAGCAATTACCTTCCATATTCGAAAATGTAGTCGAATTATTTTGTGCAGCCCTGTATATGATTTTTGATTTGGATATATACTACATTGCATACTTAAAATTAAATTCATTTAGAAAATTCATATTTAGCAATTTTCTCCACACGATGGAAATACACTCGAAATATTTTCTACAGCCTTATATATTATCTAAAGGCTAAATGTAATTAAGTAATTAAGTAGTAATTTTAATAGTAATTTTATTGTAATAGTAATTTTATTGTAATTAAGTTAAAATTCAATTCAGGTAAAAAACGCATAAGGCAACATAAAAAAAACTTCCAGCAATTACCAACCATAAACGATAATGTACCTTGTTCTTTGCGTAGCCCTGTGTATCAATATTTTATTTTCCACAAACTTCTATAAGTCTACTAACTAGAGTTCAGCTGGAAAATGTGTAACTCAATTAAAAAACTACCCAAAGCAATTCACTCCCATAGTCTGTAATACTTACGAATTTCCTTGTGTAGCCCTGTATATGATCAACCGAATTTATACACACCACGTACTATGCAAAAATGTAGTTAAACTTAAAAACGCACTTATCACACCATAGACTGTAATTAATGCACGTATACAGTAACCGATATTTTTTGTGTTTCCCTGTAATAGAAAGACAAATGCAATGCACACCATACTTTTAAGTGAGCAATTTATAGTAAAAGCCCATCATATAAATTTCATTATGTTTGAAATGATGAAACATCATTAAATTATACTGCAAACGATTTTTCCTCGTGGAACTTTGTACAACAGAATTCTGTTGTGTGACCCTGTAAATGAATAATAAATGTTTCGCACTCCATATTTTACATAAAGCATGATTTAGGGTGATTCATAATTGTATATCAATTTTATCATGTTTCAAATGAGGTAGCATCATCAAAATGCACTTAAAATGATTTTTTCCCATTGATTGTAATGTAACTGTCATGTAATTTGACTGTCCCTGTAAAACAAACTATAAGTGCTACACAGTTCATTTTGAATAGGGATCATGCTATTGTAAACGACAATAATATACAAAAGTTTTAGGGCAATCTGAATATATTTATGAGAGTTAGAGCCCGGATGGACGGCCAGACAAACTGAAATCATAAACAATTTTCAACTAGATTGGAAAGCGTTATTAAGGCACACACTTCATTTTGAATAGGGATCATGCTATAGTAAACGACAGTAACATACAAAAATTTCAGTGCAATCCGAGTATATTTACACTAGTTAAAGCACAGACAGATAGACAGTCGGCCAGACACACCGAAGTCATAATCATTTTTCAACTAGGTTGGAAAGTGTTACTCACCATAACCGAGTACTTACTCACCATAACAGAGTACACCAATTTGCATACAAGTTTGTTTTTGTAAAATAAAAATATTCAAGGTTATTTAAACCACAGACCTCATACCTGGATGAGGCTGGAACGATTTCGTCATTTTCAAACGTCAAATTAACCCATGAATAAGCATCCAATTAGGCTTCGGTTAATTGAGAAAACCGTGTCCGAACACTCGTGTCGTGTGAAAATTGTTTCTGTTGCACTCAGTGTATATCATAACCATTTCAAAAAGTTCTTCATTGCTAAATGTAATCCTTATTTTAACGTGAAAGGATAAGAACTTTAAAATTATGAAACAGAAGTAGAATGCAGCGTTATACATTTGTTTCAGACGGTAATCATGTGAAGACGACTTCAGTAATCATTGGTTTAGTAATCACATGATTAGTAGTATCCAGATTCTAAAATAATATAAAAATCGTTTAGTCGCTCTCATCGCAGACGATCTTTAAACTTTTCCAGAAGATTGTCCGTAATTTATTTCAAAGAGCTTTTCCTGTTAATGTTACTATAGATTTTGGTACCAAGAAATTTTTTTCAACCTTATTAAAAATTCCAAAAACAAAAAATATTATTAAATGACATTACGTTTTATGTATTATAATTAATTTTGTTTTAGAATTAGAATATCCATGAATATTTAAAAGAATGTATTCGGACGTGACAAAAATAAATAAAGCTGTACGCGCGATACAGTAAGAAATATATGAAAAGTCAAGATAATTTTTTGTTTCTTACTTTATTGGTTTTATTTTTTAAAGGGAGGGAAAACTGCCATTGGAACTGTTGACTGTCGGCCGAGGGGCGTAAATAGCAGCAGTGCTGTAAAATTTAAAAATAATATATTTTTTAAGTAAATTTGCACTGAAATGAACACATTTTTCAAGTAGGGAATATGTTCATCTTCTCGTTATATCTAAATCTGCCGTATATCGGATAGCGCGAAATCGTTGTTCTACTGCATTATGAAAAACTTCTTCAAATATTTAGAAAATTCCTCGGCACTTAACGTGTCGTGTCGAAGTTATCTATGAATCTGTTTCATTGCAGAGTACGAACTCATTTTTTATACAGTCCCCTAAAACAATGCCAGTTTCTCACTCTTTGATATCTTCGTAAACATTAAAGATAACCATTTCGTCTGTATGTTTTATAAGTGTGGTCAAGGAATATGTTTGTAATTGCGTATTTGTTTATATAGGTGTCGTATAAAAAATACATTTTGATTTTCGTAGGACAGACCCCATGCAGAAAACAGTATATTTTTTGGATTCTCTACCTTCTAATAAACATTTTTCTAATTTACATTATTTATCTATCTCTTATACTTACAGAAATCAACCTTGTAACAACCTTTTTTGGGCAATCTGTAAAAAAAGTATATCAGCATAAAAAAATTAACACACTATTTTGTATTGCACATAATTCTCTATCGAATCACATAAAACGCATTGCCAAAACATCTTATTCTTCACGCAAAATTTTTACTTAAAAAGAAAAACGCCAGGACTTATGGGCCAACCCAATACTTAAGAAATATTTTTAAAATATCAAAAGTTTTATTGTTGAAACAAATTGTACATGAAAGTTCATTTTTTTGTTCTATTGCATGGAGGGGTTGAAAGTTTGCGATGTTTAGAAGTAAATATGCAGTATGCCCACTAAAGTCCCTTGTCACCCTCTTAACTTCGGAACGGCTGTGGCTATATTCATAAAAGTAGTGTCTAGGTATAGTAAAGTAGCTATGCGCTACTCAATGATACCACCTGGTGGAATGCTGCGGAGTTAGTATTCCTATCTCGAAAATGGAAAGAGATAGAGAAAAAAGTGATTTATAACGTTGTAGAGCATCATCGATTTAGTACGACAAGTGCCCTTGTGGACATTAATGCGAAGAATAGAACGGTTAAAAAGCGCATTTGTTTTTCCACGATTTCCTACACTGTGACGTTACAAAACGATCTTGGAAAGAAAAAAACGACTAGTTATAATAATATACCTTTATTTTAGATGTTCAGACTTCTCACCGTCAGTTGCAATGCATATTTGGATACTTCCTTGAATTTCACCTTGCACACGTTGAAGCATAGATGGTGACACATTGGTACATGCGTCCATAATGCGTCGTTTAAGGTCCTGAAATGTTTGTGGAGGGGTCACATACACCTGCTGTTTCATGACTGGTTGTTTCTTTTTTACTAAGATCGTTTTGTCACGTCACAGTGTAGGAAATCACGAAAAAACCAATGCACGTTTTAACCGTTCTATTCTTCGCATTAATGTCCACAAGGTGTTTTTTGTACTAAATCGATGATGCTCTACAACTTAGTAAATCATTTGTTTTTTGTATCTCTTTCCGTTTTCGAGATAGGAATGTTAACTCCACAGCATTCGCGTGGAGCCGTAGGCGGTTTCATTCAGTAGCGCATGGTTACTTTACTATACCTAGACACCACTTTTATGAATATAGCAGCAGCCATTCCAAAGTTAAAAGGATGGCAAGGGACTTTAGTGGGCATACTGTATATTCAAGAACGCCGAAAATGATAGCGCATGCCACGATATCGTTACTTTTTAACTTAGCGCTATTGACTGAAAGACGAACAATTTGTGATTTACAATATAAATTTACTTAATAATTTTTCTCAGTTTTAAAAAAGTTTTGAAAATTAAATGCAATGTTTTTATAAAAATTTAAATAATATTAAACAATATTGATTTTTAAAAAAATCTTTAATTTATAGATTATGAAATGAAAAGTAAGAATCTTACATCAACTTATTGCTGCGAGATTCTCTGTGAGGAAAGAAAATCGGCTGTAAATTGAGTGTAAAGTAATTGCTTGAATCATTCTATTCGATTGTTTACCGATATTTTGTGATGTTATTGAAAATTATGCCATTTATTGATAAATACAATTTCAAAGCAGTCATGTTACTTCAGTTCAGTAAAAGTTCCTCTAGAATTCTCATCCAGTAACTTAAGATTTATAAAACCCTTAAATCTATAAAGTAAGTTTAAGAGATATTCTTTTATATCCGTAAAAATTATTCTGGTAAAATATGATATCTCTTTGAAATTTCATGAACCGGAAATTGGAAACTTATCTGCTACTCTTCAGATTTGAATCCACTTTATAGTCTTATGCACTCGTTATATTTTTCACTAAAACCAAAACAACAAACATACCTTTAAAGTTTTTTAAAGTGTAGCTCAAAATAGCATTAATGATACGTAAAATGGCATATAAAAAATAAATAAATAAAATATACTACTTTATTAAGAAAAAATATTTTTAAACAAGATCTTGAGAAAGTATAAACATTTTCGATTTAAAAAAAGAAAAAGAAATGCTTTCTTTACCTTAAAGACTTATATCAGTGTTTTCTGGATTTAGTAATATTTGTGTGAGTAAAAATAAAATGAACCAGTTTTGCACACTGAATAGTTATTAAACTATGAATGAAACTATGACACGTGTCAATTGTGATATAGCTGTGAAATTGTAATTTAATTTCATAACACTTCTTGGATGTAATAAAATAAGAGAGTTTTTTTTCAATTATATGTATTATTTTTTTCTCTGCGAGTTAATATGTTTTCCTTCAGCAATTTAAAAAAATAAAACTATGCATACATACCAGACACAATATAAAACCAGAACGAAGAATCATGCGAGAAGCATAGATTATGAAACACTTTCCAACTAATCCAGAAAACTGTAACGAAACTTCACCGTTAAATAAGGCGAAAGAAGATATGTAAGTAAACAGTATAAGAAACATATAACACATTTAAAAGTTTAGTTTTAGCAATTACCTTCCATAATCGAAAATGTAGTCGAATTATTTTGTGCAGCCCTGTATATGATTTTTGATTTGGATATATACTACATTGCATACTTAAAATTAAATTCATTTAGAAAATTCATATTTAGCAATTTTCGCCACACGATGGAAATACACTCGAAATATTTTCTACAGCCTTATATATTATCTAAAGGCTAATTGTAATTAAGTAATTAAGTAGTAATTTTAGTAGTAATTTTATTGTAATAGTAATTTTATTGTAATTAAGTTAAAATTCAATTCAGGTAAAAAACGCATAAGGCAACATAAAAAAAACTTCCAGCAATTACCAACCATAAACGATAATGTACCTTGTTCTTTGCGTAGCCCTGTGTATCAATATTTTATTTTCCACAAACTTAAATAAGTCTACTAACTAGAGTTCAGCTGGAAAATGTGTAACTCAATTAAAAAACTACCCAAAGCAATTCACTCCCATAGTCTGTAATACACTGCTCAAAACAATTAAAGGATATTTGAAGTTTTATATAAAATAAAGATATAAACGAATTTTTTTTTTGCCGAAAATAGAAGAAGAGAATCACAAATGCAAATTTTTCTGGTTTTCAAACTGTGAAGTATGCAAATTTTGAGTTCGACGTCAAAAACGTCGCTTCAGCGGCAGCGAATGAAATTTGACTTTCAACTGGATAAAAGAGAATGAAAACAAGGATGATCGGCATTCAGTGATTGCTTTGTTTCGATGAGTACGATGTCTCAGCGAAGTCATTTGACAGATTCAGAAGCTTGGAGAGTTGTTGAAAAGGGGCCAAACTCAAGCCGAAGTAGCGCAAGCCATTGGAGTGTCACAAAGTGTCATTTCCAGGATCTGGAACCGTTTTTTGGAGAGTGGATGTGCAGGCCGAAGACCAGGGCAAGGTCGTAGACGGGCAACAACGCCCAATGAAGATCGGTATTTAGCGTTAACAGCTCGGAGACACCGAAACATGAACTCTACTCTTCTCCAACAACACATTCGCTCGGCTACAGGCACCACGATTTCAACTCAGACTGTCCGAAACCGGCTCCATGCTGTAGGTCTGTATGCTCGCCGACCGATGGTATGTGTTAGATTAACATCAAGGCATCGTCGCGACCGCAGGGAGTGGGCAACCGAGCATGTCAACTGGAGGAGAAATGAATGGAGCAATATTCTGTTTTCTGACGAGTCCCGTTTTTCTGTGCATCCGGATAATAGGCGTATTTTCATCTGGAGGGACCGTGGCAGTAGGAATAATCCTGCGTTCGTGCACGAAAGTGTCAGATTTGGCGGTGGAGGAGTGTTGGTGTATGGTGGCATCTCCATTGACGGGCGCACTGACCTCTACATCATTCGAGATGGAGCTCTGACTGGTCGCCGATATAGGGATGAGATCCTCAGACCTATTGTAGTCCCTGACGCTGCAGCAATCGGAGATAACTTCATTTTAATGGGCGATAACTGCAGGCCACATCGTGCAAACCTGGTGGAGGATTTCCTTTTCGAGGAAGGAATCGTTCGAATGGAATGGCCAGCGTGTTCTCCAGACATGAATCCAATCGAGCACGTTTGGGACTCTCTAGGAAGACGAGTTTCTGGCCGCCAACAACCCCCACAAACTCTCCAAGAACTGGAAAGAGCTCTTGTGGAAGAGTGGGGCAGAATACCCCAACTCGTCATTAATAGCCTCATTGAGTCCATGCCTCAAAGGTGTTCAACGTTGCTGACCGCCCGTGGAAACCATACCCCCTACTGAAAATGATTTTCTTTGAAGAAAACACCTTTTCTTATTCTTTTTTTCTCATATGCACAAATTGTGTTTTTTTCCTTTTGTACACAAATGCGCAATAAAATGCATTTTTTTCTGCCAAACATGTGTAATTTATTCTCATATAACCTACTATGTCTGTCGACCATGTATCAATCAGCTAAAAAGTTTCCCAGATACAAAATCCACCTAAAACTGCAATATCCTTTAATTGTTTTGAGCAGTGTACTTACGAATTTCCTTGTGTAGCCCTGTATATGATCAACCGAATTTATACACACCACGTACTATGCAAAAATGTAGTTAAACTTAAAAACGCACTTATCACACCATAGACTGTAATTAATGCACGTATACAGTAACCGATATTTTTTGTGTTTCCCTGTAATAGAAAGACAAATGCAATGCACACCATACTTTTAAGTGAGCAATTTATAGTAAAAGCCCATCATATAAATTTCATTATGTTTGAAATGATGAAACATCATTAAATTATACTGCAAACGATTTTTCCTCGTGGAACTTTGTACAACAGAATTCTGTTGTGTGACCCTGTAAATGAATAATAAATGTTTCGCACTCCATATTTTACATAAAGCATGTTTTAGGGTGATTCATAATTGTATATCAATTTTATCATGTTTCAAATGAGGTAGCATCATCAAAATGCACTTAAAATGATTTTTTCCCATTGATTGTAATGTAACTGTCATGTAATTTGACTGTCCCTGTAAAACAAACTATAAGTGCTACACAGTTCATTTTGAATAGGGATCATGCTATTGTAAACGACAATAATATACAAAAGTTTTAGGGCAATCTGAATATATTTATGAGAGTTAGAGCCCGGATGGACGGCCAGACAAACTGAAATCATAAACAATTTTCAACTAGATTGGAAAGCGTTATTAAGGCACACAGTTCATTTTGAATAGGGATCATGCTATAGTAAACGACAGTAACATACAAAAATTTCAGTGCAATCCGAGTATATTTACACGAGTTAAAGCACAGACAGATAGACAGTCGGCCAGACACACCGAAGTCATAATCATTTTTCAACTAGGTTGGGAAGTGTTACTCACCATAACCGAGTACTTACTCACCATAACAGAGTACACCAATTTGCATACAAGTTTATTTTTGTAAAATGAAAATATTCAAGGTTATTTAAACCACAGACCTCATACCTGGATGAGGCTGGAACGATTTCGTCATTTTCAAACGTCAAATTAACCCATGAATAAACATCCAATTAGGCTTCGGTTAATTGGGAAAACCGTGTCCGAACACTCGTGCCGTGTGAAAATTGTTTCTGTTGCACTCAGTGTATATCATAACCATTTCAAAAAGTTCTTCATTGCTAAATGTAATCCTTATTTTAACGTGAAAGGATAAGAACTTTAAAATTATGATACAGAAGTAGAATGCAGCGTTATACATTTGTTTCAGACGGTAATCATGTGAAGACGACTTCAGTAATCATTGGTTTAGTAATCACATGATTAGTAGTATCCAGATTCTAAAATAATATAAAAATCGTTTAGTCGCTCTCATCGCAGACGATCTTTAAACTTTTCCAGAAGATTGTCCGTAATTTATTTCAAAGAGCTTTTCCTGTTAATGTTACTATAGATTTTGGTACCAAGAAAATTTTTTCAACCTTATTAAAAATTCCAAAAAAAATATTACTAAATGACATTACGTTTTATGTATTATAATTAATTTTGTTTTAGAATTAGAATATCCATGAATATTTAAAAGAATGTATTCGGACGTGACAAAAATAAATAAAGCTGTACGCGCGATACAGTAAGAAATATATGAAAAGTTAAGATAATTTTTTGTTTCTTACTTTATTGGTTTTATTTTTTAAAGGGAGGGAAAACTGCCATTGGAACTGTTGACTGTCGGCCGAGGGGCGTAAATAGCAGCAGTGCTGTAAAATTTAAAAATAATATATTTTTTAAGTAAATTTGCACTGAAATGAACACATTTTTGAAATAGGGAATATGTTCATCTTCTCGTTATATCTAAATCTGCCATATATCGGATCGCGTGAAATCGTTGTTCTACTGCATTATGAAAAACTTCGTCAAATATTAGAAAATTTCTCGGCACTTAACGTGTCGTGTCGAAGCTATCTATGAATCTGTTTCATTGCAGAGTACGAACTCATTTTTTATACTGTCCCCTAAAACAATGCCAGTTTCTCACTCTTTGATATCTTCGTAAACATTAAATATAACCATTTCGTCTGTATGTTTTATAAGTGTGGTCAAGGAATATGTTTGTAATTGCGTGTTTGTTTATATAGGTGTCGTATAAAAAATACATTTTGATTTTCGTAGGACAGACCCCATGCAGAAAACAGTATATTTTTGGATTCTCTACCTTCTAATAAACATTTTTCTAATTTACATTATTTATCTATCTCTTATACTTACAGAAATCAACCTTGTAACAACCTTTTTTGGGCAATCTGTCTAATATTATTAAGACGAAATAATCGTAAACGTGAACTTGATTATTTCATTTATAAATCTCGGAATTGTTTTTTTTAAGTTCGTATTTTATTTAGTCTTAAAATCATACCCTTATTTACTAAATTTAATAACTATGTACAGGAGGACTATAAAATAAAGTAAATCCTTCTGACTGTACTAGCGACCTAACATAATATATTGGGTGAAATGTAACATAAGCTCCTGTACGTGCTTAGTGAAAAGTGTGGTTTTGATATTTGGGGAAACAAAGTTCAACTAGGCAAATTGTGCCATTACAAGAATAATATGTGTGATAAAAGAAACTATCAATTAGAAAACTGTGGCATTACGACAGTAATATGCATGATAACAAACATTCATTTCTAAATGAACAAAAAACATAAAATTTCTTACCAACACATGAAAACGTTTATTGTTAGCTATTCTATTAAACCAATAGCTGCATGTGATACACGACATTTTCACAGCATACAAGCGTTGATTTATTTGCCTGGCATGTATTATTATCTCTAAAAGTTTCAATATCATGAATATGCGTTGAATACATATTCCTGATATGAGATATGCACAAAATCAAGAATGTCTAAATCAAGGGATCTGTCATTCTTGCTCCTCTGATATACAGATGGAGTATTAAGGTTGGGTGATTGGTTGGTTATTAGTTATGACCGATTATTTGCGCTAGGGATATAGTCCGGTGGGGGGAAATGCCCTCCATGGGGGTCTGTCTAAGAGATCCTAGCTCGTATTTACGCAAAGTTCGAAGAAACCCACGGAAAAATCCGTACGGTTAGGTCGACGAGCATGACAGTGTGTGAACCCAGTACCTCCCATCTACCAGCTTTGAGAGCAGAATCTCTCAGCCACTGACCAAGTATTCAGTAAAAGCCATCAAAAGCAGTTCATTTCTGAATGTTGAGAATTTTCTGAGCTTTTCGTTTTATTTTCATGATTGCTATCCTCGGAAGGTAATTATGCAAATATGTTCATTTTTCTTTGAAAACAGAAACAAAATATTCTTTGGAAGCAACTTTTTGTACAATTTTTTTTTAAATCGAAACCGCGTGCTTCACTGAGGTAGTACACGAGTTTTCGTTTATTTCGCCCAAAAGATTTCCCGCTAGAGATTTTTTCGCCTGGCATGAATTTATTACCACCCTGTAAGTATTTGACAATTTGCACGAATAAACTTATGGCAAATATGTATTCTGTAACAAATGAAACTATTTCTAATAGAATTTATAAAAAAATATGAAATGGATCATTCACTGGTGGCTTTTTCAAAAATTCGCAACTGCTTGCAATCTAAACCTACTTACTGATTCATTTTTTCTGAAGCACAATTCATCATAACACACTAAAAATGATCGATAGAACAGAATATTTTTCTGTAGACCAGGAGGCGACAGCATAGACAATCACCTCATCGAGCTGAAATTCCAGAATTAGGTAAAACTCGATTCGCCTATTAAAACGCAATCGGTCTGCCAAGTCATATCTTGGTGGAAAACACGTGAAAACCCGATTTTAGCGGTTGGCTCGTAGGTTTACCATTGTGTGTTCCTGATCCCAGTCCTCCATGTTTTCATACCTTTGGGTGCAGGAAAACGCAATGGTAAACCTACGAGTCAACTGCTGAAATCGGGTTTTAAGGTGTTTTCCACCAAGATATGACTTGGCAGACCGATTGCGTTTTAATGTGCGAATCGAGTTTTAACTAATTCTGGAATTTCAGCCGTGAACTCGATGAGGTGATTGACTGTGCTGCCGCCTCCCGATCTACTGTGAATTGTTTTGAAAATTACTACTTTTCAACTTATTCAATATCAATGCTCTAAATTAATTTGTAAGACCTTTAGTTTACGTAATAAAGGTGTGCTAAGCATATTTTATATATATTGAAATACAAGTATGCTATATTGTGTTTAGAATGCGTATAACTTTTGTTTTCGGGGTTTGATCAACATTCTGTGAAATTTTGACAAACTGCGCGTGAACAGCTATTGGAAGCCCAACTAATTATTCCGTTCTTTTTTCTTAGCTGTCACTTAAACCAGACGAGATGAGTTTTAAATAATGAAACAGTGGTTTCAAAGTAAATGATAGAAGTATTGACTCCAAGTGCCACCGTTCTTGAGTGATACATCTGAAAAGTTTTGCATCAAATTTATCCCTGCAAAAATTTTCCATTCACAATTCAAAGGTGATTTAGATAACACTCCCCCCTTCCCTCCCCCCCCCAAAAAAATAAAAAATAGATATAGTAAAAGTTATATTATCCACCAGCCACTAAAATTCGTAGATGTATTTAAAACATAATAAAAAAAAGCAGATTGCAAATTGTCTTGAGGTTTTTGTCGGTTTCTGCCCGACGTGTTAACTGGATAGTTACTGTGTAAATATACTATCAGGAAAAGTTGTTTCTTTAATGCGAACAATACATTAGACATTGAACCAGCGGTGTAAAACAAATCTTTAAATTTGAATTTTATTTAATTTTACACTGCATATAATGTACTAACTTGATAGCTAAAGAATATGATCAATTAAAATCAGGTATTCTAATCTTCACTTGTATACGATATGATGCCATATTAGTCCAATCATTTGGTAGAAAATAAAGGAAAGATGTAGTTTTTGGTGTTGTTTCGATATTTGGTTCCTCTATGTGTTTTGTGCCGCTCAACACGAATCTGAGGTTTTTGAACAAAATTTATTCCGGGAAATACTTTTTTTTACAAAAAACGTGTAAAAAAACCCGGATTTGTTTCTGTTTTATCAAAATAACTCCAAAACTGGTATTTTTCGTGAAAGTCGACAGTATACGAATTAAATACAAGACAATTTCCTACATTTCATGTATTAAAAGTTTCCTTTCTCTGAGTTTGAAAAGTTTAGCCGTGATAGTGCCGCAAAAATGGGTGTTAAAAATAAAAAACGGCAAAAAAAACGGGATTTACGGCACTGTACGTCGATGTAATACGGAAACTAACTATTTTATGCAAACGTTAACCATTAATGATACTAAGGATGATATGATTGACTATGTTTTATGCATTTGAGATAGAGGAGAAGTGCGGATCCGACGCCAGAGGAAGGTGAGAGCAGTGGAGCAGCTCCACCTCCTCTCATGAGGCGGGTGTGCTCCTACTCCGGAGAGCTCGTATTTTAACCCTTCTTTGCATGAGTTTTTCTTTTACAATTGTTTTTTATACATATATTAAATATTAGACACCAGAAATTTTAAGATAGATTTTTAACTTTGTTCAGCAACATAGTTCACGGGAAATTTACAAAATTAATATTTCTATATAAATATAGTGGTGGCAAAGAAGTTGATTTATTTATTAAAAGTTAAATAAACAGTGATGGAAATTTCCATCACAATGCAAAGAAGGGTTAAGAGGAGGTACAATTAAGAGGGGGTAAAAGATAAAAAAAATTATCAATCGTAATTACGGCCTGTACGTTGATGTAACATGAAAATTATCTATTTTAATCAAACGTTGACTATTAATGATTCTAAAAACTATGTGATTGACTACATTTTACAATGAAGTTGTCTGATAATAAATACGACGATTCATTGTGAATCATTATTAATAGACGACGAGTTGGTTCCTATTAATCCCACAACTTTGTTCCAACGAATTTCGGTTGCAAAGAATTCGGATGAAGACCATGAGGATTTTTTGACATACGATCTAGTCCGTTATTCCTTATCTTTATTCGACAATGGCTTAAGATAAGGAACCAAATCTACTTTCTAAAACATTTATTCTATAATATTGGTAGTAAAAAAAAAAACACTAATTCTATACGTCTATTTTCTATGTTGTAGATGTCGATGTACAGCAGGAGCCTTCAAATAAAAAAATGCGGATGTAAGATTTTTGCTTTTTTACTTTAGTAAATATACAGGGTGACAAGAAATAACTTGGACACACATGATACATTATAACTTTAATGCTAATGAAAATATTACGACCAAACTTCAAAATAAATATGAATACATTATTTCGTCTAATATATTTACAAATTTTTAAAGTGGCTACCTTTAGCCTTAATACAGAGCTTTAAACGTGTCACAAAATTTCGGCTATGAGCCAAAAAAGCGACATATAGCGAAAGGTGCAAACAATGCTTAAATCTAGGCAAAAAGAAAAAATCTCCCTCTCCTTTTTCAAATGTACTAGAAATCACAATAAGGCAATCAAGCAGTTACACCGTTTGAGTTGTACTGGTCTTGATACAAAACTCATATCTTGAAGTCTATGTAATTCGAATTATTAACACTAAATAGCACTAGCAGCAATCCCGTATATAATGCAAATCTCTGTGTGAGACTTTCGTATCCTGTTATTTAAATTACAAGTTTAACGTATCCATTACTGGTACATTGTCCACCACTGGTGAAATTACCTTAAATGAAAATTTATAAATGGTATACATTCTACAGATTCTAAATAACTTTCACAGTTTTTTATAATACATAAAATAAAGACTCAAATAATTACATTCTTATATTTAAAAATCATTGTTTTAACAGTAGTAATTTATTACATGTATGCTTTAAGTCAAAATTATATTTTTTGTTTTATGTAACACTAGCTGACCCTCCCGGTGTTGCCCGAGCCCGTGTAATAAACTTAAATCTCTTTAAAAACGAAACTCTGGCTACGGTTTACGATGGTTTCGGCACCGTATACTAGGCATGCTCGTACGCTTCGGAAAATCATTTATTTCCCCTTTCCAGTGCCAGGGAAGCATTCTGTTCTAAAAAACCTCTTTCCGAACGAACTTCTGAGACAGGTCCCCGATGCCTACGGTACTATATAGTAGGCTTGCCACAAAATCGAACTGGTTTCGAGAAGATGCGAACATTATTAGCCGAGTTATTGAAATAAGGCACAGTTAGAGAAAATAACCTTGAGTGAGGTGCCGGGGGGAGGGGATGTTCAAGTATCCTTCAGAAAATGACTAAGTAGGAGGACCACTATGCATATTTAAAAATTCGTTAGTTTGGTTAAGCTAGGAACTTAATTACTAATTTGTCTTAAACTATTAATCAGAAATAGTGGTAACCACTACTCATAAATTTACTTTAATGTTATAGAGGGTGACTATTAAGTTAATTATAATTTTTGGAATCACTTGCGTTGAAATCGGAAAGATAGTTGCTGAGATATGGAAACGAGGCATAGTTATAAAAAAAACTTGAAGGAGGTGCCGGGGGGAAACGGATGTTCATGTGCCCTTCAGCAAATAACTAATTTGGAGGATCACTATACATCTTTAAAAAGTGGTTAAATCATTTGGGAAATCATTTGTGAAATCATTTGGTGGAAATCATTTGGTTAAGCCAGGAACTTAATTTGAAATTTGACTTAGACTATTATTCGGAAATACTGGTAACTGCTTCCTAGAAATACACCTTGAAGCTATGAATGCTGATTTTTTTTATAATTTAGTAAAAATGGAACTGGTTTCGAGAAGTTCGGAACCTTATTAGCTGAGATTTAAAATAGCTGTATTCTCAATATAAAGCAGCAATTAAACGCTACGTGTGAAGCTAAAAATGTTAAATTGTTAAATGTAATTAGATCCTTACCCCTCTCCATTCCCGCAAATATAACAAATAATCTGTTAAATAAAGTTTTCTGTATTAGTAATCGCAATCATAATAATATACGTCATGTAAAAAAAAAAAAAAAAAAAAAAAAAAAAACACCTTAAACTCGGCTAATTATTATGGAGAAAAACGTGCATGGAAAATGTTTCAAACAGGTGTCTGCGTCATTTGTCGTGTGCAGGTGGCGCTACATTTGATGGCTGTCTGCCGGTAATTGCAATCCATATTGACACTATTTTGTTGAAAGTCCTTATCTATGCATCGCTTCTCTGGTTTATTTAAATACTTCTGTTAAAACCTTATATAACCAACCAACCCAAGTAAAAAGCGTATTTTTGATGAGAGTTCTTTGTGGATTTAAATTCATATTTCAGTAAATAATTCAAATTTTAAAATTCTGAGGCTCGGGTTCATCAGGAGAGGGTTTGGACGACCTAAATCTAAACTTTCAGTCTTCTAGGTGGGCTAGATTGTCCTAGCCATCGCCAACAGACACACACACAGACACAGACACACACAGAGCGAAACTTTCTTTTATTAGTATAGATTTTAAACGTAATAACAGTTTCATTGGGTGATTAAACGGTCTGTTACGTTGCAACGATTTGTTACTGAAATGAAATATAGTAATATTAGTGAAATTCTTGTTCTCTGAACTCTCATACTTGTCCTAGGATCCGGGATCGACTTAAAGAAATTGCGGGATTACTAATTAGTCTTGGGATTCTATTCCTTACTCATGATGTTTGTATGGTATTTTAGAATATTGGGAAATTTTTTGTTTAATATCTATAGTTTAAAATTTTGTTAAAACACTTTACCATTTCACAACCAAAGCAATTAACCGCAGAAAAATATGTAATACAAAGTGATATTATAAATATATATTTTTTAAAAATATTTAAAATCTTCTTTAGTTCCATCTTAATATGAATAAAAAATTACGCTTTTACATTACTTTTTTTTTTTTTTTTTAAACCTGAATCATGATATTTTTTTCTTTTCTGTAGGCGCAAGTATTTTTATTTAATTTGATATATTAAGTAATAGTGGTGTAGCATAGTGCCTTGCTACTGCTTTATAAAGGTACTCTGTAGTCGAGTAAGTTTTTAGATTTGCGTGCGATGGTAAAGACCTGAATTCTAACGTTTGTACGTCAGTGAGCTATATATTCTAGTATTTCTTTAAAATTTCGCAAAGGCTATCTGGATGTCCAGGAATCTGATTTTCGTGATTATTTTTTGCAGTGATGTGGTAATTAGATACCTGTGGTTGCTTAGTTGCCTTAAATACTGAGGTAGGAGTTAGATTCGATAGATATAGACGCATCACGTCCATAGTGGAAAATTAGTCTGAATGATTAATGCATTTGAATAGAAGATTACCACGTGCTTTGTAGGAAGAGATCCCATTTAGCTGTTTTTGGAGAAAAAAAAAACCTATGGTTCGTTAGCATGATAAACAGTTATAAGAACTTTGGAATCCTCGGGATTCCCTTTGATAGCAACATTGCAGTGTTTAAAGTAACATTTTATAGTTACAGTGCTTTTAAAGGGACTTGCTTCAGTTCCTACAGAAAAATAAAATAGGCCATATTGTTGCTTCTTGAATTTAATGTGGATTTTGGGAAAGAACTCTCCCACCCTCCGTCTTTTAGTATTCCAAGATTTTTTTTAATATAATCTTTAGTTTATGTCTGCCCTCTCCACTGCTAAATTACCTTTGTTGTTACTTCTTAAATTTGATGTGTATTTTGGGAAAGCACTCCCACTATCAGTCTTTTAGTGTTTCAAGATTTTTTAAAATAATCTTTAGTTTATGACAGCCCTCTCCACTGCTAAATTACCTTTGTTATTGCTTTTAAATAAAATGTTGTTATTGTTAATTTTGTGTCAAATCTACGTTCTAGGTGCACTCTCCGGAAGGGTGTCTTACAGGGTACCTCTATTGTATTTTAAAATACATTTCATGAATTTAACCTTAATGATATTGTATTAATATTAAAAAAGGAATATTAAATAATAGTAATAAAATAGTAATAAAAGTATGTTGTCTTTTAATAATGTTTTCGTATAAGCAGTGGATTAAACATTATCCTTCGTTTCAAATTAACAGTTTACTTTATTTCATGACTATGAAATTGAATTAAAAATTTCAACGGTATGGAACTCTGCATTATTCAGATACTTTACGATGAAACTTTTGTCATAAATGCTATCTTTTTTTATTTTTAATGCGTCATATTTGGAAAATGAATGGATAAATAAATAAATAAAAGTTCGCCTTTGTTTAAAACTAAACTCATATGATACAAACTTATTATTATTATTTTTAATTATTATTTTCAATGAACTAAACTTCTGATTAAAAATAAAACTTTAATTCAAATATTGCATATTGTCCATGACAAATCATGAATTCAACGCGTGTTCATTAAATGATTTATTTATGCTATACTTTTTTTAAAGCAATTCGATACTCTGATAAATTTTAAAAAAAAGAACAAATTACTATCGGTTGCTATCTAGTCCTATTTATCTCTCATATTAAAAGTTAAAAATAAACCCTTAAAATAGAAAACTGATAGTTGGTTATTTTCGGTAAGTTGAAATACTTCATCCTGAAAATGTAATAAAACTTATCAAAGTGGAACAAACTCATATCACTTTAAAAGAGATGATTTTTTTTTATTTGAAATATTTAATCTCGTCTATTCTTTATTCGTCAAATAAAATTCTTATTCATTAAAAATAATGGGACGTTGCACAAAAAATCTATGTATTTTCTGAATAGAGAAACGTGTAAACAGAATATTTCTATCAATTATTTTCTTGAAATTTATTCCAATTTCACTGTAATGAAACTCCTTATTATTCTGTTTTTAACTGTGTCTCCATGCGGTTTTCACTGTTATACGTTGAACTATTTCCCAGCCATTTTGAGACCATTTATCGCAAACTCAATGGTCGCAATCCACAATATTTTGCATAATTTCGAGGCTGATATATGATGGGAAAGCATTGTGTAATCTTAAAGATTATTTTACCATTATTCTCAATGATTTCAGTGCTTCGAAAATAGAGATATAGCATTTAGATCTTATAAAGCATAATAAACATAAAAAATGACGTAAAGTAATAGATTTTTGCCTATTTTCATAAATTTTAACGTTCGCGCGATCGGAAGATATTAATAAATTTCTGAGTGCTTTTCTATATTCTTTTGTCTCTCCAATTCGCAGTTTTCCCGCACCATAGCGATTTTTTTTTAAATATTGTTTTAGCCCACCCTACTGTGTATAACATCCTTTGTTAGAAGTCGGATTAAAAGGTAAAGAAAAAAGTTGACAGTTGTAAATTTAATTTTTTCATACGGATGATGCATTAAAGCTAATCATGGTTAAACTAAATCCTATCACTTTACAATAAATTGTCTCTTAATTTTGAATCTTTTATTCAACAGCATTTCATTCCGGTATGTAAATGCAGCTTTATCTCATTCGCTATAAGAGATTTTTACATAAGAACACTCTTCTGTAATATCCGAGTTATTTTCGAAGTAGAGAAAAGTGTAAAAAAAAAATTACTTTTATTGTCTTTAAATTTATTGCATTATTATTATTCTCAATTTATTATTATTATTTATTTACAGAACAGCATATGTTTTAATATAAATTTACTGAAAACATAATTGTGATATGAAATCGCATATGCTTTTAAATTATTTCATTTTCTTTTATAAAAATTCCCTTTTTGTAATTCACTCGCTAATTTATTTTAAATGTAATTTAAACTCAATGTTTACCCATTCTAAATGAATGAAAGAGGTACTTAAGTGTTTCCTATCGTTAAATGCTCCCATGCAAGTTTTCATCTTTAGTAATCACGCGAGATCATCCACATAATTCGGATAATAAAAAAGTAAAAGAAATATCCCAGCTATAGAAATAACTATTCTTATTTATACGTTTGTTAAAAATTTATTCTTTATGCATTTGTTAAAGTATAAATTATATAACTAAGCGGTAGCCGCTTCTTCATTTTTTTGTCATTCTACACCCTTCTCACAGGGTTTCTAAAATTGTTTACTAACGTACTATTTGTCAAGTTTTCAGTCTTGCTAACTTACGTTTATCCTTAATTTAAAATTTATCCATATGCTACTATGGACGAATATCTAATGATTCATGTTCTCTCGCTAAACTTATTTTACCAGGAAATTAAAACGAAGCATTTGCGGCGGATGAGTTTGATCATTTCTTCTCCAACTAGCTCCTGGAACATGTTATAGCTTATTTTTAGCCCGATCATTAAGGCACCAATCACCTTCCTATTTTCATCTTGTATTTCATTTTCTGGATTATAATATTTTAAGAAAGCTATGAAAATAGCGGATTTAATTTATAAATATGCTTTCGAAAAGTTATTTTCTTTTAAAGAAATGGACCATGGTTTCTAAGGTACACAATGAATTCTAGATAAAATATTTATATATAATTATTAGTATCTTAATGTTATAAAATTTTCCAATCTAATAGCACTGCGACAATTCGGAATTTAAAATATAAACTTAAGTTTATGTCTTTGTTTTCTTTTTCGGAGGAGGTGAGTGATTGTTCTTTCCAAGAGTTTAACTTTGGTCAATTTAAATACAGAGTGTTAACACACCCCGATGGCTTTTAATAGTAACCTATTATTTCATTAAAACCTAAAACGTTTTATTTGAATTGCAATTTTATTTAAATATAATCTATAAATTTGTAGATCCATTCATAGATTAAATTTTAGCATTTTAAAACTAGTCGTTGGGGGCCACCGTAATACTTACCCATCATGTATATGTATAATGTAAAATATTAAAATAAAAATGTGTAAACTACTTATAAAATGCATTGATATTCAAATAAAATCGTGGCTTGATGACGTCATAAAAAGGCTCGATTACTGAATTGCTTCAAAGAGGTTTTTCCTTATAACTCCAAAAATAATACTCCTATTAACTAGCGGTTTATTGCATCTGATTAAGCGTCAAATTTCCAATTAAAATATATATTTGAAGTGAAATTTGGATGAAATACAGGTCATGAAAAATCGAAGAGTGTGGTAAATAGGATTACAAATATCTCGGCAACTAATTATCCGATCGACTTCATGTTTTATGCAAAATTTGTTTTTTTTTATTGTCTTTTATATTTACTCCTTAAAATAAACAATTTCGAAAATTTTTATATACCTTTCATCAGAACAAATATTTCGAGAGTCCGAAAAAAAATGTTCCGGTTAATCGAGGTTATTGAAATGAAATAGGCTTCTTCCCATTATTACATACTAAGTACATACCAAATGGCAAGTCTCTATCTCAATTTGTTTGGGAGATAGAGCGTTTACAGACACACAGACGGACGGCAAAAAATTTTTTCTAAAAATATGTTTTTCGGATTCTCCAGTGTCTGAAACGTGTAAATCCGTCAAAAAAATTTTCGATTTTCAAAACGATTACAAGACTTACCCTATACTACTTATGATGAGTAAGTAATACGGAAAATGACAACATAATGTAAATCATTTATTTTCTTTTATTGATAGTTCATGAGACAAAAACGTGCCGTGCCCTCTTCTGAATTGCATTTATCAGTGCCGTTATAAAATATTTTTTTAGTTATCTGATACTTGAGCCCCGTCTAAAAAAAGTTTCTTTCCTTCGATATTTTTTTAATTCGTTACAACAATGTAGCATAAAGCAGCACCCATTCTTTTCAAGATGGTATTTTTTCTAATATGAAGAATTTGTTTATAATGGCTTCCTAAATTCTTAAAAGATTTTCTTTTTACAAAGTTTCGAGAGAAGGTAATCATGTTTAAGCTTTTAAAAAGAATTAAAAGTCTAAAATTGCTTACGGCAGATATTATGCAAAGAATTTTATAATTTAAACATGATAAGGATATTAAAAGAACACATCATCAGGATTAATCTTTCCTTTTCCCATAAATTCTTTTTTGTAACGATGACTTAAGTGCTGTTTGTATTTACATCGATAAACAAATTCTTTAAAGACGTTTAATCCTTATTTATTGCAAATATAAGCATGTTTTGCCATATTAGATATCAAAATACAATGAAATCACAATTTCAAAAAATGAAATGGAAATATATATTGTGTACATTGTTTTTAATAGTTATTGGACATTATTTATTTTAACAGTTATATATCAGAGAACATTAATAAATTGCACTGATTCAGCAGATTCCGTAAAAAAATACAGAGCATCTTCTAAGTACCTACTAACATAAGTACGTTCCTTTATCTTTAGAAACCTCAGAAACCAACAGATTTTCGAGATTTAAAAAAACCTTTTTTAAATAGAAAGATTCTTTTGCTACCCGTAATTTCCGGCAATGGCTGACAAGTAAAGCTACTAGAGTCCTTGGCGGCGAATTTAGATTTTTGTAGCTCAATCGATTCATCGAACTGTGCTTAGTAATTTCATGCCTTGCATATCTGCTTTGAGTTTTAATAATGGCAGGGGACTGGGTCAAAGTTCAAACTTTTTTTCATTTAAAAACTGTTACCGTCAAAAACATAAGTATGATTTAAGCATCCTTATAGTTCTTACGCTGCCATACATTGGTGATAACCCCAATATGATTATATTATTACGATTATTATAAAATATTGTCATTCGTCGGTACCATTCCGAACTATCGAATGTGAAAAAATGCATTTTTCATATTTTATGCCAATCTTTTATATTGTGTATGACGCGTACGTTGCCAAATCGTCACTTTTCTAGCTTAATTAGAACTTACTTGAAACTTAGAAAATGCAAATTTCAAACTATCGAATTTGCACATTTTTTCAAAAAATTACCATGTCAAAGTGTCGAATACGGCAAATTCGATACTTCGCAGTAAATTTTTGTATTTTTTTTACTTTTTTAACCATTTGTACCATGTCAAACTATCGAATTTGAAAATAGTCACTTTGTAGGAAGGCAAAGATCTAAAACTTTTAATTATGGATTCAAAATTAACAGAATTGACGCATGTTTTTTATGTTAGTATAGAATGTTTTCTACTAAAAATGGAATGTGTAGCATTAATAGTTCATCTACAGGGACACTCAAAATAATACTTTTACATTACCCTCAATTGGGGAAAAAACGTTCGCGGTGTATTTTAATGATGTTAATCTATTTCAACAATATAGAAATTGACATGCATATCTAAAGTGCATTAAAACATTTTTCATTTAGAAGATAGTATGCAAATCATTTATCATTTATTTACAGGGCCACTCAAAAGAATTCGGTTACGTAATGGCGTACGGGAAAATGTTTGAAGCGTAATTTAATAATGTTACAATACTATTTCAAACAAAATGAAATTGATATACGTAATTGAGGTAGACTACAAGATGCTTACTGTAGAATATGACGTGCATGCTTCTAATCGTTAATTTACAGGGGCACACAAAGTAACTCGGTTACGTAATGGCGTAAGGGAAAATGTTTGAAGCGTAATTTAATAATGTTACAATATTATTTCAAACAAAATGAAATTGATATACGTAATTGAGGTGCACTACAAGATGCTTACTGTAGAATATGACATACATGCTTCTCATCGTTAATTTACAGGGGCACACAAAGTAACTCGGTTACAATGTTTTGTATTAGCGATAATTGATGGAAACCGTTTTTAATTATGGTATGCTTCCTTAAGTTTAACTCTTCGTATACTATGTGGTGTGTAAAAGTTCCACAGATAGTACTATACAGGGCTACTCAAAAGAATTTGTAAGCTTTAATTCGTATGCGTGCTAAATTACATAAACGAGGTTTTTAATTCTTTTTCGGAATTTTGAGCGGAATTTTATTTTTCTAAGAGATGTTTGTAGAATATAAATAAATTCATAATATACACAAAGTAAGGGCTACACAAAGTACTGGATGCATTGCGGGCTATGTATGATAATTTCAGAATGTGTGTTTTAAACAGTGTTATGTGATTTTTGCCGGAATTAAATTTTATCATATTATGTGACGCGTATAAAAATCTGCAGATAATATACAAGACTGTACAAAAGAATTAGAGTAAACTTTCGTCTATTGACGGAAATTTCTGAACTGTGTTATGCGTTTTAAAATTAAACTAAATTTTCAAACACTATCTAGAAGATATACAAATCTACAGATCATATACAGGGCTTCACAAACGAATTCGATTATTTTTCCGTCTATAGATGGTAATTGCTAGACGGTTATCATTTTATAATAATGCCTTTTACTAAATTATTTACTTAAATATCTTCTCTCACCATATTAAATGTTGAAGTTTCGTTAGAGTAATCTGGAAGCGTTGGAAAATGGTTCATAATCTATGATTGACGCATGATGTTTTTTTTTCTTATTTACATTTTTAGTACGATTTCTTTAATCGTGACAACTCGGTAATTTAATTTTTTTTTTCTGCTGGTTTTTGTTTTAAGAAACTTTAATTCTAGAATACACTTGTATTTCATCAAATTTAAAATCGTCTGCGGTAGTTAGTAACTTATTTCTTAAATCTGGTTGAGTTAGTTAAATTTTATTCCAATCATTTCTATCCTCTGTAATGTAACGAAAATGGCAAAACGGATTTTATTAAAAAAATATCAAGAAGAAATTAACATTGGAATTAAAGACGTCTGTATATCGAGTTCGCCGTCGTCATCTCGACTCCGAGATAAAAACGATATCCTCTTTAACACAGGTATTTATTCTATTTTTAATATTCTGCTATTCAGCGTAATTAATTTGAATTCGAATGTTGTTTTAATTTTGTATATTGTGTCTTCTTTATTTAGATTGGAATATTCACCCTGTACTCGATTTAAATTTGATTAGACCATCCCCTTCAACACTGATATCCAATGCGGAGAATGAAAAAAGTAAACAATTCCTTTATTTATTTATCTTGCTATGTTTTGTATTCTTCGAATACTAATAATATTTTACGTTTATTTTAGGTATTGAAAACTGCAAATTATCTAACGTTGGAGAAAAGTACAGAAATATTAATAGTTTTGATGTGACTTTTAAAGCAGCTGAAAAATATTTTACAGATCAACAAGCTTCAAACTTTTCTTTGCATAATGGTAAGTGGCTCATTAAGCCAGACAAACGTTTATTTATAAATTTAACGCGTTTTTCTTGATTTTATCATTTTTTTCTGTTAGATTTATATCCAACCTCATCTGATAACACTGATTTAGACCCAACATTTTCTCCAAGTCACACCACTGAATCAGATGGCAGCTATAACAACCAAGGTATTATTTAATTAATTTTAATTGTATATTGTTTCTTATGGCTCAGACAGTAATCTTTTTATTATTGCTAGGTTTTATTAACCATTGGGAAAAGGGTTGATACTTTCGGTCGAGAATGGACCAAATGATGTACGCACTTTACTCTTTAAACCGTTTTTAATGAAATTCTGTAACTTTAGAAGAATTTTTTAAGCGTTTTTAACGAAATTGTGTAATTTTAGAAGAATTTTTTAAGCGTTTTTAACGAAATTCTATAACTTTAGATGAATTTTTCTCTGAATAGTCAATAGAAATGCATAAAATCGTTACAAAAATTTTAAAGTTACAAAAAGGATAGATGCAAATTATCAGATATGAAAAAAAGCCGAATTAAAAAATTGACGTCGAATGAGAAATCGTCTTATGAAGTAAAAAATGTGGTCTTCAACTTTAATTTCCTCAAAATACTTTTAGCTCAGATATCATTCTAAACAACAGTTAAAGCAATACTTAAATTTTTCTTAGGGGATGGTCTAAAAATAGAAATTGTACCAAACTTTAAAAATGTCAATGCTAACACCTAAAATTGGCATCCTATTTCAATATTTCGGTTTATTCGACCTTCGGATACCAAACGGAAAGTCAGTAGATAGGAAATGGGATATCTGCGTCAGCAGCAGGCGATGGTGGCGGTAATACCGCCTTCTGCCGAGATCATACTATAGTAGGTCGTTAGAATAGCTAGCGTGGGGAAGCTATGTTATAGTAGGGTGGGGCGAATAGTCTGCTATAAGACGGGAAGGGGGGGGGTATTTTAGGAGGGCTAAATTAATAAAATTTTTAAATGTCTTATAGTACGAGGTAACGGTTAGGGTAGAGACTGAACACTGCCCCGCTATCCCTCTCTATTTTCCCAATGGTCGTTGTAAATTGTTAAATTAGAATTTTTCTACTATTTCTTGGCTCAATTAAACACACAATTAAACGCTTAATTAAACACACTCTTACAATACATTTAAATGAAAACTTGACTTCTAAAACAAAAACAATTTAACAACAGAATTTCATTAATTTATATTAAAATGACGACAAAGGTATTTTCTGATTTGATTCTCTGCCTGCAAACGAAATGCCTGTCCTTTACCATGGTTTTTGGGAAATAAAAATAATTAATGATAGACGTTTTATTTTTTTGACACTGAATTTCATAAAAGCACGTAGATTAAGCAATTACCTGTCCAAAAATGAAATCTTTACTTTTTTCTGTGCATTAGTTCAGCTGTAGGTTGTTTGGAAAAAAAATTGACGAAGAAAAAAGTGATCATTATAAGTAATTCGACATTATTTTAAAATATATATATCTCTGTTTATATATCACTCATGATGATGAGTTTGATCTCAAATTGAAGAATTTCTTCATCAGATTTCATCAAATTCTTCTAATTTTCGGGGTTTTTTTTTTATATGTGATATTTTAATCTGGCATGTTTGGTCGATTTAACATTCAAAATTTGTTTCCTGTAAGAAAACAGAACCGGTCTGTTGTCTTGTTCTTGGCGTTTATTTGTATGGCTGGCTTACTATTTTTTGTTAGCTTGGCTTCACAGAACGACCGTCCTGCTTGATTAATAAGATTCTATTTTGACTTGTAATTTTATCACAATGCTCACAGGACAAAAATATCCCGTCCGTTTATATCTTCGTTACAGTATATTAAATAGGGGATGTATTCCGGGCTTCCCGCATTACATAAGGTAAAGCTAGGAGAGTCTGCGCGCAATTCAAAAGAATAGCAATAAAAAATCTAAATATTAATTTTTTGCTAAACTATTCATGAATAATTTTTACTTCATTTGTTTTTTATGCATTTCCATTGCTATTTTGTTGTTATGTTGCAATTTAATAGAACAGTTGTAAAAAAACCAAGAAAGTTATTTTGCGCAATCTGTCCTTACAGGGTTGGTGTGATTGCGCACATGGGTACGAGAGATTGTTACTAATAATAACTACAATTAAATTGTTAACAATAATAATTACACTTAAATGACATTGCTGTAAGGTTTTTGTGAACAAAGTTTATTGTATTGGGAGTGAATATTTCAACCTAATGCTTAAAGATTCAGAAAAAGGAAATAATTTTAAAAATGATTAAAAAATTTTAATTAAAGGAAAAAAAATAAAGAATCTGAAAAAGCAAGTCCAGATAAGATTACAAAATAAAATTATGTAACTTAATAACACGTTTAACTTAAAATTAGTCCATTTTTATTTTTCAATTTTTATGCAAATTTACCAATAAGCTGCGTAATCTCTCCTAGCATTTAAACTAATGGGAACAATGCGCCATCTCTCCTAAGTAGCAGATACGCAAACCCTCCAATTTTGGTAGGAGAGATTGCGCGGCCTTTTATTTAAACATGGCCGCTACTAAAACGAACCGTTGATGTTCACATTGTTAGTCTAGAATAGTAGCTAATGAGAAATCGTTTAAGTTTAAAATATTTTGTACTATTGACATTGTATAGAAATTCTGATGAACAGCTATGAAAATTCAAGCAGTTACTTTGGGAAAACAAAACAAAATAGCAATACTTTATCTTAGACGCTCAAAGCAATCAACGTGCACTTTCAAATAGACACTCCACTACTGTTGTTCTACAAATACCTGGAGTCTCTGCGCTCTCACTCTACTCCTTCCCCCCGAACCTTTATGTGCGCAATCTCTCCGACTGCGACATCTCTCCTGTCTTTACCTTAACATAGGTGAAAATCATTTTTTTTTAACTCTAGTAGATTTTTTTATATTTAATTTATATATTATACATAAGGTAAAGCTAGGATAGTCTGCGCACAATTCAAAAGAATAGCAATAAAACATCTAAATATTAATTTTTTGCTAAACCATTCATGAATATTATTTACTTCATTTGTTTTTTATGCATTTCCATTGCTATTTTGTTTTTATGTTGCAATTTAATAGAACAGTTGTAATAAAACCAAGAAAGTTATTTTGCGCAATCTGTCCTTACAGGGTTGGTGTGATTGCGCACATGGGTAGGAGAGATTGTTACTAATAATAACTACAATTAAATTGTTAACAATAATAATTACACTTAAATGACATTGCTGTAAGGTTTTTGTGAACAAATATTATTGTATTAGGAGTGAATATTTCAACCTAATGATTAAAGAATCAGAAAAAGAAAATAATTTAAAAAACGATTAAAAAATTTTAATTAAAGGAAAAAAAATTAAAGAATATGAAAAAGCAAGTCCAGATAAGATTACAAAATAAAATTATGTTACTTGATAACACGTTTAACTTAAAATTAGTTCATTTTCCATTTTTTATTTTTTTATGCAAATTTACCAATAAGCTGCGTAATCTCTCCTAGCATTGAAACTAATGGGAACACCGCGCCATCTCTCCTAAGTAGCAGACGCGCAAACTCTCCAATTTCGGTAGGAGAGATTACGCGGCCTTTTATTTAAACATGACCTCTTCTAAAACGAACCGTTGATGTTCACATTTTTAGTCTAGATTAGTAGCTTATGAGAAATCGTTTAAGTTTAAAATATTTTGTACTACTGACATTGCATGGAAATTCTGATGAATAGCTATGAAAATTCAAGCACTTACTTTGGGAAAAGAAAACAAAATAGCAATGCCTTATCTTAGACGCTCAAAACAATCAACGTGCACTTTCAAGTAGACACTCCAGTACTGGTGTTGTACAACTACCTGGAGTCGCTGCGCGCTCACTCTACCCCTTCAACCCGAACCTCTATGTGCGCAATTTCTCCGACTGCGTCATCACTCCTGGCTTTACCTTATATATACATTACATACACAATACGAAAATACATTTTTATATAAAGAATATTAATTATGTATTCAAAGAAATTTTTGTAATTTATTAAAACTGATACTTTCGTATTAGCCGCATGCCCGAATTTAATAGCCAAATAAATCACCAAATGTTACATTAGACATTAATTAGACTACTTAGACCTACTTACTTAGACTACTTACATTAGACATTATTTTTAGAGCCATAAAAAATGGAGAGAGTTTTCAGACACAGTTTTAGATACAGTTTTCAAATAAATTGTAGTTAAAAGAATATTTTTTCGCCTATTCGACGTTATAAAAATTGAAATTGTTCTGTACCTAGAAGTTAAAAAAAAAAAGTAGTAAAATCAGCATTTATTGATCCGTTGTTGCCACTGTCAATATGACGCCAGTGTTACTCACGGATATATTTTTGCTCTATAATATAAAATTTTCTTAATGTTCAAACGAAAATTCGAGTTCGGCTTAATCTCTTTTCTCGTTTTCTTTATGTATAATATTAAATACTCTACAGTATGTTTCAAAAGTGTCTTGACATTTTCATGTAAAAACGTTTTATAATGATTTCTTTGTTTCTCAGGTTATTTAAGAAATGTATAAAGGTACATTCCTAAGTTGAATGTGTGGATGGGAATAACTAAAACAAAGATCTATGGACCTTTTATTTTCTCGGAGCCAACAGTCACAGGAAACATCGACCTTGATATGCTGCAATTTTTTTTTCAGCCACAATTAGAAAGTGATGGTATTGCTTTCTAGCAAGACACTGCACCATCCCATTTCGCATGAATTGTTCAAGACAACCTGGATGAACAATTCCCCGATAGGTGGATAGGTCGCGGTTGTGGGCGCCGCGGTCTCCTGACTTAACATCCTTTAGACTTTTTTGTGTGGGAGTTCATAGAGTCGAAGTGTACGCAGTGAAGATCCACACAATTGAAAAAATAAATTAACGAATAACTGACGCAGCAGCACAAATAACACCACATATGCTAGCAAATGCTTTTCGCGTCACCCATGAAAGATGGAGCCTAGGCTTAGACTTACAGGGCAACCACATTGAAATGTATTGATTATACCTTGTACTTCTTATTTGTACTAACAAGTTCTTTATTAAAAGCACTTTGAAGGAAAATGCCAAGAAACTTTTGAAACACTCTGTAAATGATTGTTGTTTTCATTATTATAATTATTAATTTTTATGTTTTTTTAGGAGCTGGAAAATCTAAAATCACAATTCATAAGAAAAAGAAACCCACGAAGGTTATAAGTAAAAAAAAAGTTCATTTCCGTTCAGAACTAGACCATTTCCAGGCTGCAAAATGTGTGAAAAACATTGGTTTAGAACATACTTTTAGCTCTTCCGCCAACAAAAATAACAAGGAATGCTGTCCTGCTACAAATAGCTGTAGTTCACATGATTCTACGTTAGATGAAATTATCGAGCCTGTGAAACGGTACAAGTCCAATCCCCATGGATGGAAAAAAATGTAATGGAGAAAAAATGTAAATAAAGCCAAAAGATTAAAAGGTGCAGCATATGAAAATGAAAACCATAAACTAATTCCTGCCAAACCAATGAGAAGACCTACTTGCATAAATAATAGAAAAAAAACAATGTTGTGCAAAATTTCCAGAAGAGAAAAGAAAGATTATATTTGATAATTTTCATTCCCTTGACTCATTAGACAAGCAAAGAGAATTCTTTGTTAGGCACATCACTCGGAAAAAACCGAAAAAACATAGTAGTGAAATATCTAGAAAAGAATTCACAAAAACATACACATTTACTTATGGCAGCGAGAAACACATTGTTTGTAGAGCCTTTTTTCTAGATACCCTTGGTATTAGTGAGGGACTAATTAAGGGAGCATTTAAAAAAATTAACAAGACTGGTGTCATAGAGTCTGATAATAGAGGGGGGTGCAGAAGAAAAAAAAATCCAGGAAGTAACCCACGGATCAACTTGAATGATGGTGAAGATTATGATGGTGAAACAGCACATCCTTTCATTTCCTGCTGTGGAGTCACATTATTGCCGCAAATCAACTGATTTTAGATTTTTAGATGCAAATTTAAATATAAATATCATGTATCGACTGTATAAGGTAAAATGTAAAGCAGAAGGTAGAAAAGAACGATGTTATGAATCATATAGGAAAACATTTAAATCCTTCAAATTAAAATTCCACCAGCCCAAAAAAGATTTATGTAAAGTATGTGCCACTTTTGAGGCGAGCTCAGAGGCGGAGAAAAATACAAACAGAGAAGAATTTGATCGACATCAAGAAAGAAAAGAAGCCGCAAGAATGAAAAGGAACGAAGACAAACTCTCCGTTTTAGGAAGTGAAAAAGTACTGGCTTTCAATTTTGATCTGCAGTCAGTTTTATCAACTCCAAAAGGAGCTGCAGGACCTTTTTTCTATGTTCGAAAATTGGCCATCTATAATTTAACTATTTATAATTTGGAAGATTCGAGTGTTCAATGCTATATGTGGGATGAAACCGAAGGAAGAAGAGACAGCATTGAAATTTCATCTTGCATATTCAATTACATTATGGCCCATCCAGAAATAGAGCACGTAAAAATGATGTCGGACAGCTGTAGTGGCCATTTTTCTGCTATGTGTCTTCATGCTGTCAAAGTACACCCAACGTTATCCACCATAGATCACGTTTATTTTGAGCCCGGGCACTCGTACATGGAAAGCGATTCCATTCACTCAAAAATAGAGAAAAAAGCAAAATATACTCCTATATATACACCTGAAGAATGGGAACAGCTTGTGAGAATGGCTCGCACGAAACCTAGTCCTTATAATGTTATTAGATTACTTCATGATGACTTTCTCAATTTTAATTCACATGAGGCAATATTTGAAATAGAAAAGCAACATAAAAAAGTCCAAAAAAAATGGAGACAGTAATGAAGAAAAAGAAATAAACAATCACAGAGAAAATGAGCAGACATATAAATTTAGTGACGCTGTTTGGTTTCAGTACCGAAAAAGCAAGGAAAACAAAATATTTATGAAAACACGAATACAAGATGAAAATTTCATTGAATTATACATTAAAAAACGAAAAGGAAAACTAAATAGCAAACCAGTCAAACCATACCAGCAACGTCTACCAATTTCAAACGAAAAGAAAAAAGATCTTTTGCTGTTATGCACCCACAATTCAATACCAAGATCCTATCACGATTTCTACAATTTACTACCAACTTCTTCCACTGCACGCGATAATTTAGCAGAACCTGATTGGAGTGACATTGAAGAAGAAATTGATTAAGATTAATTTAGTTGATAGAACTGAAGATAGAATTGAATCTCACAATTCAAGTTAATATTAATTTTTGCTACATTTTATAAAACTTATGTAACGTTTGAAAATAAATTATTTTGTTCTATTAAATTAGTATTTAATTACAAATAATTCAATAAGGAAAACTGTTATGCGTTTGATAGTGAATATGTAAATATAAATAAAATACTAAAAAAACAATTCAAACTATCGTGTATGGCACAATCGCTACTTTGATGCAGGGAACCTTGAAAAAGTACATAACAGCTTAGTGATTCAACTAACGAATGTATTCTTTGTCGATTAAAACAATGAAATTGTAAATTTCGGTGTCAATATTAAATAGTACAGATTAGGAAAACTATAACAATCAACAACTTCAGCATTCCACTGATGATGAATCCACAATAAAAACATTTTCTCGCTCTCCACACAAAAGTTTTAATATTCTTATTCGATAGTTGGACATAGTAGTGTCGCATTTCACTATAAAATTTAAATTGTTATATATATTATATTGTTATATTAATTGATTATACAATTAGTCATGTTAATTGACATAATTATTGATGATTAATTTTCAAAAAAACATCAAACTGATTGATCGGAAATTGGTGCAAATGTACAACTTTATGTACAGTGAATTGAGTTTAAAAATGCTGCTCTGTCAAAAAATAAAGAAAAAACATACGTCAAGAACAGACTATGAAACGCTTTCTAACGCATCCAGAACATTGTAAGGAACACTATTTAAAAAAGGCAAAAGAAGATATCAAAGTGAAACCGCGATTTCGGAAATTAATGTCCATATCCGGAAAAGTATTCGGAATCTTTTGATTAACCTTACACTCGATCAATAGATATGTAGCTTAGTTACAAAATGCATAGCACAGTCAAAAATGTACCTTCACCAATTTCTATAATTAAACGGAAGTGTACTCAAATTATTTTGTAGAGACTTGTTTATTATCTGCAACTTTATGTTCAGTACACATCATGTAGCTTACTGTACTGTACTAAGGCAAAATTTAATTCAGGTGAAATACGCTTAACACTATTAAAAACACACTTCCAGAAATTACCATTTATAGCCGACAATATATCCAGTTCTTTGCGTAGCGCTGTATATTATGAATTTATTTATATACTACGAATTACTAAATATAATTTGGCCTGAAATAGCATAACTTAACTAAAAAATACTTTTAAGGCATACCCACCCATACAGAGTAATGCTTACAAATTCTTTTGTGTAGCCCTGTATATGATCCACAGAATTGCTATAAGCCACGTAGTATGCAAATAGGTCAACTTAAAAACGCATACCATAATTTAAAACGCACTTCCAGCAATTACCGCTAATATAGAGCACTATAATCTATATCTCTCGTGTATACCAGTAAATAAACGATAACTGTCATGCCTTGTCATATTGCACAGTTAGCATTTTGTAGTGAACTTCAGTAATGCGTATAATTTCATCATGTTTCAAATAGTGTAACATTATAAATATACGCTTCAAACAATTTTGCACCGTATATTATTATGTAAACTGATTTTTTTGAGTGATCCTGTAAATAAATGATAAATGATTTGCACAACATATTCTACATAAAAAATATTTTAATGCACTTTATAAGTGCATATCAATTTCATTATAGTTGAAATAGTGTAACATCATTAAAATACACCGCAAACTTCTTTTTCTCCATTGAGCGTAATGTAATAGAATTCCTTTCATTTCCCCTGTAAATCAACTAACAAGAACAAAAAATAATTCGTCAAGCATACATTATGAAACGTTTTACAACACATCCAGAAAACGTTAACGAAACTTCGCCGTTAAATAAGGTGAAAAAAGATACGTAATTGAACAGTTTAGAACACATTTAACACATTGAAATATCCAGTGTTCAAAAATACCTTCCATTGTCAAAAAGGTAATCGAATTTTTTTGTGCAGCCCTGTATATGATTTATAGATGTGGATATTTAATACATGGAGGATGAAATATAGTTCAGTTAGAAAATTCACATTTAGCAATTTTCGCGAATCGATTGAAATCACTCGAAATATTTTGTGCAGCCCTGTATATTATCTGAAGTCTTTTGTACACACCACATATTAAGCTAAAATGCAACTTAAAACTCACTCGCAGCATTTACCAACCGTAAATGACAATGTATATTTTCCTTTGCGTAGCCCTGTATATGAATTTATTTATATTCCACAAATTTCTATTAGTCTACTAAATATAGTTCAGCAGAAAAATGCGTAACACAATTAAAAACTACCCTTAAGCACTTCACTCCCATAGTCTGTAATGATTACGGATTCCCTTGTGTAGCCCTGTATATGAACAACTCAGTTTATAAACACACACGTACTATGAAAAAAATTAGTTAAACTTAAAAACGCAAACCAAAGTTGAAAACGCACTTATCACACATAGACTGTAAATATCGCACATGTACTGTAAGTAATATATTTTGTGTGTCCCTGTAAATAAACGCAATGCACGCAAGAGAGCTATTTATAGTGCACCTCAGTAATGCATATAATTTTCATTATGTTTGAAATAGTGAAATATCACTAAATTACACTGCAAACGATTTTTCCAATTAGAACGATGTGTAACGGAATTCTTTTGTTTGACCCTGTAAATGAATTATAATAAATGCTTTGCACTCCATATTCTAGAAAAAGTATGTTTTAGTGCACTTCACAATTGTATATCAATTTCATCATGTTTTAAATGACGTAGCATCATCAAAATGCACTTGAAACGATTTTTTCCCATTGACTGTGATGTAATGGAAAAATTTTGACTGTCACTGTAAAAAAAAAACTATTATACATACTTAATTTTCAATAGAGATCATGCTATAGTAAGCGACAATAACGTACAAAATTTTCAGGGCAATCCAAGTACATTTACTAGAGATAGAGCACGGACAGAGTGACAGACGGCAGACGGACAAACATAAGTCATAAACACTTTTCAACTAGGTTGATAAGTGACTATCTAACGTTGACAACCATATTGATACAAATATGGTATATTCGCTAATTTGACTTGTAAAATTTTGCAAAAAACTGAGAAAAGTACAAAATTTTACAAATCAAACTATCGAATACAGCAAATTCGCTACTTTCAGTTGTAACATTTTGCAAAAACTGAGAAAAGAACAAAATTTTACAAATCAAACTATCGAATACGGCAAATTCGCTAGTTTGAGTTGCAACATTTTGCAAAAACTGAGAAAAGTACAAATAAACATAGCATTTCAAACTATCGAATGTGATTTTTTGGCGAATAAAATTAGCCAAATGATTTTTCTCGATAGCAAGCTTAAATAGGATATTAAACAGCACAAGAAATATATAACAATTAGTTACTTCCGCCAAGCGCTGATTTTAAATCCATAATTAAAACAGTTTTTTTGCCTTCCTGAAAAGTAGCTATTTTCAAATTCGATAGTTTGACATGGTACCGACGAATCAATGATACTGGCATTGTCAAAAATTGATAGTATAGATTTAGATTAACAGTATAGATTGCACGAGAAAATTATTTTTTTAAATAATAATAATAATAATAATAATAATTTTTTTCCTGCAATCTATACTATTAATCCATTATAAAATAAACTATAGAGATTGTAACACGTTATTGTAGCCAATATTGTAAAAATACAATATGTAACGATGCAGCATCATTTAATTTACCAAAATTGTGGTTCGAGTTACTCCATAGTTACAAATAGAGAAATAAACATCCAAGTAAAAAATAAAAATAACGTGCGTAATTTTTAAAAATTACGTGAAAAATTAAATGATTGCATTTCAAATAACATCATGCATCGTGCATTTATAGAATATTTTTGTTTGTTTTGATAATGGCTCAGATTGAGCTGAAACATATGTCAAAAGTCTAATAAAACTTTTTTTACTGTTTATACTCTCTTTATTGTACAACTTTTAGCAATTAAAAAGAAGTATATAATATAATTTTGTTAGTCCTGTATCTGTATGTGTAAATTCAGTTACTCAGCTGAAAGTGATTATTTGAGAATTAATAGAATCCGAAAATTCAATATCGCGGGTTGAGAAAACGAATTAATTTGCTGCAAAAGTTACTCGGAAACATTTCCGAAAATTCAAGCAGCAAAATAAACTTAATTTTATCTCAATACTTCTTTAAATCTCGCAAATTTAACAGTTTCTGAGGTTCGTGAAGCTAAAGGAACGATTTTTGGAATAGTGGGTACTTTTAGATTCGTATTTACACTATATTTTTGACGATAAAGAAGCATATTTATTTTTATTTATTTTATTTTTTACAGTTTACTTCGTAATTGTTGGTGTGTAACTCTACTATGTAAATTAATACATTCAAACTTTAAAGAAGAAACATTTGTGATGGCCAAAGATCACTTACTTTGTTTGATATGAATCGATGTTTTTCAATAGGGTTTCAGACAACAAAAATAATTCCACCATTGCAAAAATTAAAGGATTTTCATTCTAAAAGAGCTTGTCTTAGATCTCATAATAATAATAATATGTATTTTTAATAATCATTTGTTGTTTTTCAATGAACTTCAGTTTTAAATGTATAGTTGATACATTATAAAATTCTAAAAGTGGATATCGGTTATGTATGTCTAAAATAACTTTATTATGCATTTGTAAAGAACTCTTTGCTTTTAATTTAATCCTGTATTTGACGAAGAACTTAGATAAAAAGAAATTTTTAAAATTTACGTTAATGTAAATGATAGAAATGAGATTTAATTTTTATTCTTTGGTAGGAAATCTGATTATAGTAAACCATTTCTTGAACTGGATTAGAAAAATATGGAAATATATAGTGAAAAGCTAAAAAAGAGTATTTGAACGTGCGAGATAGCGATTTTAAATACAGTATGAATATTAGAAACAAATTAAGCAGTAAGAAACAAATAGGTAAATTTAAGCTAATATTTAAACTGATGTAATATATATATATATATATATATATATAGCGATTCTAAGAAAAATTCAGAAAAGGGAATTTGAGAAAGATACAATTAATGTTAAGGTTTGTTAATAAGATTATTAAAGTTTTATATTTCATATAAAAATATGTACTGTGTTAGAGCATTAACTTTATGCCTTCCCTTAATATAATCATGTTTAACTTCTTTATCCATCGAATTAAACGTATTGTATTCTGAAGTCCTAATTCGATTTTGTACTTGAATTTTAATTATTATAACAACAAATAATAATCATTTATATTTATTAAATGTGCTCTCTAGCTATAATAATACTAGGTTGATTAAAACTATGTTATCATTAATGACTACACATTACTGCCTGCTTTCAAAATTAATTTAATACATAATTTCGAAATAAATGATTAAATTTGATTGCTTTTCTGTCTTAAAAAAATATTTTATTCTGAAATAGTTTATGACATTTAATGTGTTTAACTCGAAATAAACTGCGTTTCTACATTAATATAGTAAAATATTTTACTTTAATAAAATCAATGCGAAATTTCAAAAAATACAATATGCATTGAAAAAATTAACAATGTGCATTTTGGGGGATTAAAAATGAAATTTTTTTAAAGAAATTGAATTGTAATTATGAATAAACGCGTAAATAGAATTATAATCACAACGTTGTTTAATAGCCATAAAAAAGCTTAGCTTAGTCATATAAACTGAATACTAAACCTACTCGCTCACTTAAATAATAGCGGCTGCCGTAAGCGAATTTTTCTCAGCATTCGAAAAATCCCTTGAACTTGGGGACAATACTTCTTTTAACAATACTACTACTTCAATTCAACTACTACTATTTTTCAGTTGTAATCTTTTCCTTATTTTTCTGCGATTAAATAAGGCAATGATCACAATTCGGAAAGAGTAAACGTAAGTGAATGGTTTTGCCTCCCTTTAAGATTGAACTTTAAGGATTTGGAGGGGGGGGGGAAATGCTGTCTCGTTGGATTTGCTTCTATCTTCATGTATCGAGGGAACGTTTATTTCTGTCAGTTAGCTGTAATCTTCTTGAACCATTTAAATAGCTTTTTTTCATTAATAAAGTTCTTGTTACTGTTAGATTCCGAGCTATTCGAGATACAATTATCGAATTCCTTCACAAAAACGCAATAAATCATTTGCATCCTTTTCGGTTATAAAAAAAAATTATGTTTTCCTGATCCATTTCCTTCTTCAGTTGTCTCATACTGTTCGCATCGCAACGTGTCCCTTGTCACCACGATTCCAGCTTTTGACTGAGCTGATCATTAGCGGTTATGGTGATATATTGCAGTACCAGTAACGAACACCATTAAAACAAGCATCCAGTTGATGCAAAATCTAAAAATAAACATCATAAAAGATTCTGCAGACCTATTCTTAGTCATATTAATGTCAGAGGCAGAAAATACGTTGCTTAAACGTATGCACAAAAAAATAATAAATAAAAAACTAGCTTAACTTTTTCCAAACTAGACTAAATCACTGTAAAATGACTGGACGATCGCATTGTGTTGATTACTGATTAATGAAAACATTTCACTCCGAAACTGGTGGGTTGAAATCTGTGTAGTTAGAGGAGTTGACAGTAAAGAATAGTAGGAGTATCCCCACGAGAGACGCGACTATGTGCGCGACTTTCAAAGCCTAGTTTTTCAAATCAAATTTAAAAGTTCCGCTATTCGTACCATTACCCTAGAACTTTCAAATTCGTTTCATTAATAGCTTATAACGACAAAATATACTTGTTACGAAATTTCCTCTTTCAATAATAATGCAATATAACCAACAATTTCCTCATTGAATCTTAAGTTATAAAATCTTACCCTTCTAAAATATTTCCCTTTCTTCGTCATTATTTCTCTTATTTTTCATTTTCGCTCTTTAAAGCATCCCAGTCCTAAGTATCATCCACGTTCTAAACAGCCTTTTTTTTTAAAGTATTATCTGAGATGAAAAAAAAAACATATTCAAAATTGCCTCCAGAATCTTAAAAGATTATTTTTTTAAAAGTTTTCGATCAAAAGTAATCACGCGCAAATTTGTTAAAAAAAAGCATTTAAAAAACTAAAATAACTTAGACAGGATATTATGTTAGATAAAATTTACATGTAAAATATGACAAAGATATTGAGGCAAAGCATTATGGGATTAATTCCGTATTTTCGTGTAAAATGCTATTTTAAAAGAAGACTTAACATCTAAATTGTGTTTATGTCATTAAGCAGCAAAGCATTAAGCATTATTAGAATAAATTTAATCCTAAACTTATAAAAAAATTAAATAAATTCTATCAATATTACTTATAAAATACTAGCCCAGAAGGCTAGTATAGGAAGGTTGCTTAGTCCCGGTGTAATAACCGTAAATATATCTGAAAACAATGTTGAATTCAAACATTTTTTTCCAGGAGAGATTTTTGCAGCCACGGAGGGGCCGGGGTGGAGTTTTGGAGGGGGGAGGGGGATTGCACTTCTACACCATTAATAAGCATAAAATGTATAGTACACTCTTTCTACGTAACGAAAAAAAGCAGATCCACCCTGCATTGTTCGTGCCCGGTCCAGCCCTTACCGTCTCCCGGAATTACTTTAAATACCGGATGCGCCATAAGCTCGTTAAAGCTATAAAAAAACGGAACAAATTACGCTAAAAATTTGCGATTTGCACGAATGGGGTTAGAGAGAATTCGTATTTTTTTAATAACAAAAAAAAGTAGTGGTTAAAAAAATTAACTATAGACGGCACTAGCATGCATAATATGAGGCAAGTATCAGAGAGGAACTTCCACTTCGTGGATGATCCTCCAATCAACCCGTTTCTTCGAAGCGTCTGACAAGCTTCAGTATTCCAGCACATGAAATGGTCCCTTTTCTCGTATTTAGTCCTTTTGTCGCGTGGAATTTTCGCAATGCGCCGGTTGCTGATTTCCCGTACTTAAGATCTTAACCAACAACGCTTGATCTGGTAACGATAGCATACTATTGACATCGAATGAAGAATCTTGTGCATCGAGGTGTTTTTTTTTTTTTTTTGACTGACTGATTTGCATAAAAATGCTTCATATTATGCATGCCAGTGCCATCTATCAGTAATTTTTTGAACCACAAATTTTTTGTTATTATAAAATATTCGATCTCATTCTAATCACATTTGTGCATATAGCAATTTTTTAGCATTATTTGGCCTTTTTTAAAGATTTTTAAAAAAATTTAACGAATTTATTGCTTACCCGATATATTTTATTAAATATATCTCGCACCACTAATCGGTTTTATCGGTAATAAGAAAACATCTCTGGACCGTGAGGTCACGTGACTAGTTATATGTGATAAAGGGGCTTACGTTGGAAACCAACCGTGGAATTTTTCCCCGTCTTTCTTCGCTGCGTTTTGGAGAAAAATCGATGGTTTTACTTTCTTGAATAATTAATTTAAGAAAAGCCCTGTATCATACTTTTTTTAAAATTAATTCCCGAAAGTGTAATCCATACAGGAGTATAACATATAGGATTGGATGGATAAGGTCTCAAATAGAAATTGGTTGATTAAAAATAAGCGAAATGGAGACTTTTCTTAATAAAAAAGAAAAATATATAAAAATTCAAAAATCGTTGTGCGAATTTCAAAAAAAAATATTAAAAACAGGACAAAATTTACTATGTAGGACAAAAATTTTTAACTTGGATTGTTTTTATGAATGAGTCAAAATCGCCGTGGAGCTTTGAAGATTGAGGAAATATGCCAATAGCTCCGTTCAACATAAAATAAGACAAGATAAAAGTGAACTAAGACTAAAAATCTAAACTTTCAGCGTCAGTTACTTTCAGACCGGTCTGCGTCTATTCTGAACTAAATTTGTAGACATCTACGTGCGATAGTTTTCCCTAGACATTGCCAGCAAACAAACACAAGCACACACAAACGCACAGACCAATACTTACTTTTATTGATATAGATGAACGATTTAGAAAGCCATATATGTGTAAAGATTAAATATTTATTTTTTAGTAGAGTGTTATTATTACACGTAACAGAGTGGCATAATGCCGTCAATCAATTTTAATTCGTCGAGAGGATTTCCGTCAAAAATGTGCCGGGCCTATAATTATCTACAAAAGCATCCAAACCGAACAAGCGCCTTGTAGGTATGTCAGAACTGTATAAACAAAAAAGAAAAAGTATGCATCAAGCATACATCATGAAACACTTTCCAACACTATCAGAATACTTTAAAAAACTTTCGTTGTTTAATAAGGTAAGTAAACATTTTAGAAAATGCAAAACCCATTTCTAAACCAGATTTCAGCAATTACAGACAAAAGACAGAAATATACTCCCATTCTTTTGAGCAGCCTTGTATATAATATATAGATTTGTATATGCTCTACGTCTATATGGTGAGCAGGAATTTAGTTTAGTATAAAAAAAAACACATATCACAGTTGAAAAATCACCTTCAGCAGTTTCTAAAAATAGACGGAAACATATTTGAATTCGTCTGTACAGCAATGCATACTACCGTAAGATTTTTATACACGCCACATATTAAGTTAAAGTTTAATTCAGGTGAAAACACGCTGACAACTATTGAAATCACACTTACCAGAAATTATCATATAGGGACGGTTATATATCCAGTTCTTTGCGCGAGCCTGTATATGATTTTATTTATATTTAACAAACATCTCTTAGTATACTAAATACATTTCAAGTTAAACATGCATAACTCGATTTAAATAAAAAAACTTTAAGCAATTTACGTTGATACTCAGTAATGCTTACGAATTCTTTTGTGTAGCCCTGTATATGATCTATAGCATTTATACATACCACATAGTATGCAAAAATTTAGTTAAACGCATGTCTAACGGAAACAACACTTCCAGCAAATATCGCTTATAGATAATACTTCAATACAGTACTTTATCCGAAATCTTTTGACTACCCCTGTAAATTAACAATAAATTCTATGCACATCATAATTATACAACAAGTATCTTGTAGTAAACCTCAGTAAGGTGTATCGATTTCATTATATTTCAATATGTGTAACATAATTAAAATACTCTGCAAACAGTTTTTCCCCGTAAACCATCCTGTAACACTGTGGTTCTCAACCTTTTTTCTCTCACCTACCCCTTGATTAGACTTTTCATTTATGCTTACCCCTGCTTACATAAGCCGGTCTCAGATATTTTGTTTTCCTTTGTTAGCAATGTTCTTATGATAGTTACCAATGTTAGATGCAGTTCTCTTTAGAATTCCAGTTTTCAATCACTTATCCATTTTGAACCACAATATGATATCAACATAAAATCCCCCAAAATAATAAATATTAGTTAAAGATATCAAATTAAGCACTACCAAAGAAGTAATGAAACTACTCCAATAAATATACGTAAATTAGTTTATACTAATGCTGCCCTGTTAAAAAAAAAAAAAATGATGACGTGCTTTTAAATGGGTTGAAAGAAGTCCCGATACGATTCATGTTTTATATACATATTTCTAGAATTACTAGAACGAAAAGAATATTAAAAGAAAAGGGAGAGGGGAGAATTAGATGCACGATATTATTAGGAGTTGGCGAATATAATAGCAATGAATAATCAACCAATTAGTACAGAGTTTTGTCATTTTCCTCATTTTATGTGAATAGCCTATTTTACTTTTATACAAGTCTCTCATTATAACAGAAAAGTATGCAGTTTTCTTTATCTGTTTTCGTTTAAACTCTGTTGCCCTTTTCCGCCATTACCAATGTAATTTCACGTTTCGCCAACTAGGCTACCACATACCCCCGAGGGGTACACGTACCTCAGGTTGGGAACCGCTGCGTGTAACCAAATATTTTGTGTGGACCTGTAAATGAATGTTACATACTTTACACTCCATATTCTCCAGAAAGTATAGTGCACCTTAGAAAATGATATCAATTTCAATATGTTTGTAATAGTGTAACATGATTAAAATGCACCGCAAACGATTTTTTTCCCAACGTAATTCTTTTGTGTTATCCCGTAAACTAATTATAAGTGCTACACGTGCTTTATTCGATAGTAAACATCTTGTAGTGCACTTTTTCGATGCATATCAATTTCAATATATTTGAAATAGTGTAACATCAGTAAAATACACTGCAAAGGAATTTTCAACATGAACCACAGTGTAACGGCATAGTTTTGAGTTCCCCTATACACGAAACGAAGTATAAGTGCTACATTCTTAATTTTAAATACCGAACATGCCAGAGTAAGGCTCAATCACATATATCAGTTGCATGGCAATCCGAGTTTATATACGCGAGTTACAGCACGGGCAGACAGGCGACAGACAGACAGACAGACAGACAGACCGAATTCATAAGAACTTTTCAACTTTGTTGGAAAGTGTTAAAAAGACACACTAGTTTTCATATTTTAATAAAATATTTGCTTAGTTATGGATTTCCAGTTAACCTTAAGAAAATATTAATCGTTACGCAATTATTAAACAAGAAAGAAAATCATTCGTCTCGCATAGATTATGAAAAACTTTCCAAGAATTACTGGAAAAAAACCCATTAAAATTACCTTTCACTCCAAGAAAATTCACCAGTAATACTCACTTTAGATGAACACAATAAAATAATTACTTCTGTGATAACCGGATTAAGTAGTAATTCTTAAAGAAAAATAATTCTGAAGGGTAAATTAATGTACAAATTTTAGTATTTAATGATTATTTGATAATGTGAGTGAAATTTTACTCCATATTACCATCATAATAAATTAAATAATTCAACATCGAAATTCTATATGTTACAATATTTTGAAAAGGATTACGGGAAATAATTAGGAAGTGAATTTAATCAATAGCCAGTTGTTTTACATACATATTTACTTTATATTCGGTATAGTATTATGACCGATTATTCCTGATAGTGCCCTGTTTTTTTTTATAGACCGTTATCAATTACGGAATTTAGTATAATTTTATTGAAAAACAATAAATCAATCAAAAATTCCAATATTTACGATTATTATGCATTGCGTACTTTTAATGAGAAAGTTGGTTCCAATTTTGCAAATGAGAAATGAGGTAGTTTCATTTTTTTGCTACAAGTAAAGAAAATGAAAAACATATACTTTATTTTATTTTATTGCATCTCAATTATTTTATTATGTTGAGTTTCTATTTCAGTCAGGCCGAAAAAGTAAAATAGATTGTCATATTGAAGATTAAAATATGAAAATAAAGAAAAAGCGGTTATAGTAAATTTCATAAGATTAAATTTGTTCTTTATGGAAAACCTTCAATATGCAATTTTATCTCCGTAAGCATTACTAATTTCAGTACCATCTAACCTGATTTGATTTGTTTTATCGCTTCAAATGATGATGCATATCATTCAGTTACGTTTTATGTAAATTTATCGCAAAAAGAAAAAAAGTATTTACGTAATACAATAACTAATGATATTATTCATTGCTACGAAAAGATTTAATTTTCGAGATTGAAAACTGAACTTAGTTATATAACACTATCAGATATGATCCATAAAGAACTATGTTTATTAATTTTCCAACATATTTTTATTTTGTTTTTAATCTCTACCTCTATAAAACAGTAGGTGTCTGTCTGCCTGCCCGCGAATTTCTCCGTAATTATAGCACCTAGGACTCTAAAATTTTTGTCATGTGTAGATTTTGTCACCGGAAAGTGCACTTCGGCGCCGGATTTTTAAATTTAAATTTAGATTTTTTTTAATTATTAAAACGTGTATATGGAATTTTGGGTTCGAGGTTTTTTACAGCTCTCCGCCAAGTTCACGGTAACGAAGCAGCCAGCCAATGAGAGCAGCGGTTACTACGGGATATAGCGAGCGATAGCATTTCCTTCCTTTACGGAAGCGGCTAGCCACAGATTTCATTGTTTTGTTTATGTTTGAGTTTTATTTTAAAGAAAAGGAATATATTTTTGACTGATTGAGATTAAAGTAGGTTAGTTTTGATTGTATTCATTCTTTGTATGTTTAGTTGCTTCCATATATTATGTTTTAGGTAAGAATATAACTTGCATTTTACTGAATGGTTTCATAGTAGCGTTCATATATCTGCTCATGTTCTGAAATGAAACAAACTGTTTTCAAAAACAAATCTTAATGAATTAAATTAATCTTGCACTTTACTATAAAATGTACAGTTCTACAATTTATCGCATGTTACAACGTTCTCGGGAACTAAAAATGTAGTAAAAAACTCTTAACAGAAAGATTATAAATTAACAAACTCATATGGATAAGATATAATTTTAAACTGATATGCCTCATCAACTGTTGTCGAAATCAATGTAATGTAAATATTTCTTAAATATTATGATTTTGTTTAAGAATTGGAAACATTCAGTGAAGTGTAGATTGTATTTTTTCATCAAAATAATTTGATTTGCAAGTATGAGGTAAAAAAAAAATCACGTTTTCTCACATGATGAGTTTCATCAGAAAGTAAAACAATAAATAAATATGAATGATTTGCGGCGCTGTTTCAAAATAATTATAAAGAATAAGTCTTTAAAAATGTAAAATCAATGTTATTTCTGGCCGAGTTTTTTTAAAAATATTTATAAACCATTTTAATTTGTAAGCATGTTGTAAAAAAATCACCATTTAGTAACAAATTTTGTGTTTTATAAGAATCGCCCAAGAACGGACATGCAATGTGATATAAAATTTATGTTGTCATCGCACTCTTTATAATTATTTTTGTTGAAGGTTTTTGGGTGATATTATTGAATTAGTGATAGAAACAGCTCCGCAAATCATTCATATTTACTTATTGTTTAACTTGCTGATAAAACTCATAATATTGGAGAAAACGGTGATTTTTTTTAATTTCATATTTACAAATTAAATTGTTTTGCGGATTGTAAGTATGAGGTAAAAAAAATAACCGTTTTCTCACATAATGAGTTTCATCAGAAAGTAAAACAATAAATAAATATGAATGATTTGCGGAGCTGTTTCAAAATAATTATAAAGAATAAGTCTTTAAAAATGTAAAATCAATGTTATTTCTGGCCGAGTTTTTTTAAAAATAATTATAAACCATTTTAATTTGTAAGCATGTTGTAAAAAAATCACCATTTTGTGAAATTTTGAGTTTTATAAGAATCGCCCAAGAACGGACATGCAATGTGGTATAAAATTTATTTTGTCATCGCACTCTTTATAATTATTTTTGTTGAGAGTTTTTGGGCGATGTTATTGAATTTTTGATAGAAACAGCTCCGCAAATCATTCATATTTACTTAATGTTTAACTTGCTGGTAAAACTCATAATATGTGAGAAAACGGTGATTTTTTTTTTACTTCATATTTAAAAATTAAATTGTTTGAGGATTGTAAGTATGAGGTAAAAAAAAATCACCGTTTTCTCACATAATGAGTTTCATCAGAAAGTAAAACAATAAATAAATATGAATGATTTGCGGAGCTATTTCAAAATAATTAAAAAGAATAAGTCTTTAAAAATGTAAAATCAATGTTATTTCTGGCCGAGTTGTTTTAAAAATAACTTAAACCATTTTAATTTGTAAGCATGTTGTAAAAAAATCACCCTTTTGTGTGAAATTTTGAGTTTTATAAGAATCGCCCAAGAACGGACATGCAATGTGGTATAAAATTTATTTTGTCATCGCACTCTTTATAATTATTTTTGTTGAGAGTTTTGGGCGATGTTATTGAATTTTTGATAGAAACAGCTCCGCAAATCATTCATATTTACTTAATGTTTTAACTTGCTGATAAAACTCATAATATGTGAGAAAACGGTGATTTTTTTTTTACTTCATATTTACAAATTAAATTGTTTTGAGGAAAAAATACATCCTACACTGCACTGAATGTTTTAATTTCTTAGCAAACTCATAATATTTAAGAATTATTTACATTATATTGATTTCGACAACAGTTGATGAGGCATATCAGTTTAAAGTTGTATCTTATATATGAGTTTGTTAATTCAATGATGTGAAATTTATGATTATTTATTTATTGTTATTTACAATTTTTCTTTCTGTTACTGTTATTGGACTACATTTTTAGTTCCCAAGAACGTTGTAATATGCGATAAATTGTAGAACTGTACATTTTGTAGTAAAGTGTAAGATTTTTTTTATTCATTAAGATTTGTTATTGAAAACAGTTTGTTTCATTTAAGAACATGAGCTGATATGTCTAGCGCTATGAAAACATTCAGTAAAGTGCATAATATATTCTTACCAAACACGTAATATATGGGGGCAACTACGCATACAAAGAATGAATACAATTGAAACTAACTTATGTGAACCTCAATTAGCCAAAAATATATACCTTTTCTTTAAAATAAAACTCAAACATAAACAAAACAATAAAATCTGTGTCTAGCCACTTTCAGCTGTGAACATGAACTGCCGTCGCTGGATCCTGGACCATCCCATATTCACACCTGCTCTCATTGGCTGTCTGCTTTGTTGTTGTGGATTGGCGGAGAACATGGAATAGCCTCGAATCCAGAATTCCGTATGCATGTTTTAATTTTAAAAAAAATCTAAATTGAAATTACAAAATCAGGCCTACGTGTTATAATTACGGTGCTTTCCTCAGGCAAGAAGACATAATAGGTTTGTTTGTATAGAGGTTTGTGTGTGTGCTGTTTTTAATAAAGGCAGCTGCATTTTTTCCGCGACCCTTTCACGAAAGTTTTTTCAGCGAACCTTTCACTAAATCAGCATTTTTTCCACAATTCTTTGACGAATTTCGTATTTTTTCTGCGATCCTTTGGTGAAATTCAGGCTCTTTTGACTCGACTTACGGTAATATATGGGAGTGTGTATGGCACACCCAGTGTTTGCTGTCTAAGTTAGTGGGGCCCCCAACATTAGATTTGTTTTTTAAAAAAATGTTCAACACTGATTTCAGGTACATTTAAGGTTGTTGGCACGGGCAACGCCGGGCGGGTAAGCTATTTTTTAGTCAAATAAAGAGTTTGCCCGAAATTTGATTTAAAATTATTCTACATATGTAACATTTATTGGCAGCATAGTGTGAAATAAACATGAAAGTCGGTTTTCTGTTTGCTAATTTATTGCAGGGTGATTATCATCCTTATATATTATTTCTCCTGTCAACATCCCTTTTCCTCAGAAAATATGAAACGCAGAACAACGAATGAGATACCATATGAAAGGTTTTAGAACCGGCTTCTGACATAGCCTACTTAACAATTCGTTAAAACATGTTTTTGATTAAAATTTGCTGAAAATTAAAAATTTAATCCTCATTGTTTTCATGCAAGAAATGAAAGGTTTTCTTGAAATTATTGTTGCCAAAAAAATAAAATACCACATTATATGATGCTCATAGCAATTATTATAAAAAACACCGCACGGGTTTATTTTATACTTATGATTAAAAAGCGAAATTGAAATTGAAATGTTTAGATTTATATATCTATGTTCCATGGTTTTCCCGAAGCGGATGACGTCATCCTCTAATGCAGTCAAAATACGATTGTTAATTTTTTTTCTCGCGCGTGCTTTTAGCAATCTTGGATCAGTTTTTAGTCTAACTTTGATGGAATAAATTAGATGATATTCTGGCTTGACTAACAACTAAACGTTGTTTGCAGATATTTTTATCCTTGCTTTTTATTTAGAAGTTTAAACCTGCATCTAATAATTATTACATATTGATAAAAAATGATATTTCTCTATTATCCCGTCAACCACTTTTCATAACAAAAAAATATCGCCAAATAAACGGGAGAACGTTGCCATTGGAATATCAAAAAATAAATAAATAAATAAAATATAAGAATTTAAGGACACAATTGTTATTTTAATTAATAAAATAACTACTAAATCAGTAAAACATAATGAAAAATACACGCAAATGTCGAATGTAATACCACTAGATGACGTAACAAACACGCATAATGATTCTGACATCAAGTAAATGGGACTGCATTTTTGGCGTTTAATCTTACAGTTTGTCGGTAGTTTTTTGTTATGAAAAGCGGTCGACGGGTTAATAGAGAAGTACCTAAAAAATATTAGATTTCAGTGCGAAATCTTCGCACGGGCCCTCTGGTTTTTAATAAAATATCCGTAGTTCTTATCTTTTGCATTTATTATTATTCCTGAAAGTTACTATTTATTATTACTCATCCGTTCATTTTCTATACATAGTCTTTACCCATAATGTGAAGTAGTTTTACATTTTCGCATCATAAGAGCTCATCATACAAATTCAAATTATTATTATTATTATTTAAGAATTAAGTATTTTAATTTTGATACAGTCATTTTTTTCTTTTGTTCCTATGTTATGTAAATGCGTCTTATTTAAGTGCAGCAAAAATTATTTTTGTTAAAGAAATTAAATTGACAAATATACAGAGTGGTTATAATATCTCTATTCGGAGCTGTCTGTAGCTTGAAAGAATAATCCGAATGAAACCAAAATCGGTACACATACTATTCAAGAAGGGAGAAGAAGAATGGAGCAATTAAAAAAAAATGTTGCAACAATCGCCAACAGATGGCGCTACTTGGCCTGTCGGTGCAAACGCCGTTGTGTACCGTGGAGGTGTCACAAACCTCAATGACGTAGAAGATCGCATAGCACAACATGTGGGAAATATCACTCCTGATACGCTACCTTCCTCAGTTGAGCACGTCGTGCACTGCCTGGGTTGTGACCTCCAGCACAATGGCCATGCGGAACCTGAAATTGATCGGTACTGCTATGCGAAAGCTTAACCACATTCACTGTGACACTTTCCAATAAATTAGGTTTGTCATCTTGTTTTACATCTTAATTCTTTGTTCTTGTATGACACATTACATTTCACACTCAAAAGCGTCCTCTGTCGGCGATTATTGGAATTATTTTTTTATTGTTCCATTCTTCTTCCCCCTTCTCGAATAGTAAGTAAACCGATTTTGGTTTCATTCGGGTTATTCATTCAAGCTACAGACAGCTTCAAATAGAGATACTTATATTATAACCACCCAGTATATATAGTATATTCTCATTTTTTAGTTGAACGAGCATCAGGATCCTAAAATAAATAGGAAATCATAAATTGCAACTAATGAAATGTTTACACATGACACGTTCTGTCTTTAAATTATATAAACGTACTCCGAACACCTGATTGTTATATAATTTTGCATGTATAACACTTAATCTGATTTATGATAGTCATCATTCGTAACTGCGTTCCTCACGTATAAATAATTTCGCCTTAATATAAGTTATGATTAACAGTTGCACATGTTTAATGATTGTAAGCTACTAAGTACCGTCACCAAGTTTTAATAATATATGTATCCATCGTTTTATAGTAAATTATATAGCATTCTTGTAAATTATTGGCTACTAAAGATTAGGGTATATTGCAAGATTAAAATTACGGAGATAATTGTAATAGGGGCATTTATCATGGATAGTTTGCAAAAAAAAAATGTTTATATCAAAAGAATATACGTGGGATTGAACATAAACGTAGATTATGCATTAAATTTTCAAACAAAATTTCAGATTAAATATTTCAGTGTTCTAAACTTAAGAATACTATGGAACATGATACATAATATTTACTAAAATATCGCAAAAACACTGAATACATTTTTAAAAAAAATCTTTGCAAAAGAAAAATAAAATATTGTAATCCATTCTAATATTGATTTAATGAAATAAAAGGTGTTATAAAAATAATATAAATATTCGTTTCAAACGTTTTCTTTGTTTAACTTTTCCACATTAAAAAAAAAAAAAAAAAAAAAAAAAATCACGCTAAAAATAATATAAAATATGTCCAATATTTATTTCTATGACTTAAATCTTCATACCTACTAGTAATTATATCAAGTTTTTTTTTCGTGCTTGTTAAAATATATTAAAACCATTTTAATAAATTTCATAATATAAAAAATAAATTAAAAATAGGTCTTATAGGCAATATTTGCCATGGAAAATATTTGTCATTTCTGAAAGCTATTTGAAAAAGACTATTCAGTTACATACCAATTGAATTTACATAAGCAGAAGTTTACATAAGTAAACTGAGAGAAACACTTTTTTGAAGTCAGTACATATTTACCAAAGAATATGAAAAGAATTTCGAGACGAAATATTTCTAATACGATATAAACACCTGATATTCGGAGTTTAAAGTAATTATGTTATTTATTTCACTTTATTTTATCATTACGTATACTGTAATAAAAAGAACATGTCTCTTAATCTAGGAAAATATAATATATCCACGAAGGAAAATATACCTCTTCCGAGATACCCACGATTCCGAAAAGCGTTCTTTATCTTTAGAAACCTCAAAAATGAATCTAATTTCGTACTTTCAAGATTTAAAAAAGCATTCATAAATAAAAAGTTTTTTTTCTGTACACTGATTTTCGGAAACGTTTCCGAGTGGTTTCATCGTGTGCTAATCGGTTTTCTCAAACCGTAATATTTAGTTTTGAAAAAGCTATAAATTCTTAATTAAACATTTTCACTTTTGTAGCTGAATTTGTGCTTGCAAGAGTAATAAAATAATATTAATTTTAACGTTAAAGTTAATGTTGCTAATTTGTAAAACATGTTGCTATTGTGTCAAATTTGTTGCTAATCTGTAAAACATGTTTGTTGAATATGAAAATGTGTTTTTGAGAATTGATAGCATCCGAAAACTTATGTTATGTGTTGTGGAAAACTCACTAATACACTATAAAAAACTATTCGGAAAAGTTTCCGAAAATCGGTGGCAGCAAAAAAATGTATAAATGTTTCGTTAAATCTCGGAAATGTATTTGTTTCGGAGGTTTCTAAAGACAAAGCACGCTTTTCGGAATCCTGGGCAACTCGGAGGAGGTTATTGCATATTTTCGTTCGTAGTTATGTTATACATTGATACCTCGTCGATAATCCGTCCGAAAACAATCGGCGAATTCCGAAACTGACGAAAACCGAGTCAGTTATATCCATATGAATCTATGTAAATCCAATTAATTCGTTCTAAACACTTCAAAATACATATCAAAAACACATTTTATAGAGCATAAATATAGAGTTTAGTACTAAAAACAATAAGAAATTAATTTAGTGTTCTTCGCGTATGGTATCAAGGCACTGTATCTGGGTCACTTCCCTTTTTTGTCTTTTGGCAGTAGGACTAGCTTCAGAGTCAGAGGACATATGTCACTCAAAAAAATTGTCCAAAGTGATCTGTTTCTGCCGCCACTTTAAGATTTGCCTAAAATGGGGCAAGACATTATCATTAAATAAGTTACTTACAAGAAACTTTTTTTGGTTCCATGATGGAGCACTCGCAATTAATAAAAAAAGCATAAAAATGCACAAGAAATAAACGAAATCCGAAGCAACCGCCGAAAACCGAGACAAATTTTTAGCGTAGAAAATCGCGAAAACCGAAATCGACGATAACCGAAGTCAACGAAAACCGACTTATTACTGTATTTTCGTAGATTAAGAAACATTTGTCTTTTTTTACCGCTTATGTGAGGATTACTCAAAACTGATTTCACTCTCTCTGAACGTCCTCGAAATCAAAGGATATAGACCGGAAGTAACGGTTGCAGACGACAGTCATATACCAGTAATAAAATCGCTTAGTTATGAGTAACATCTATCTAAGTCAAGTTTAAGTGTTTAATTCATATGTGTGTTTTCAATCTTCATTAAATGTTGTGTGGACAGGACAGACAGCTTGAATAAAATATACAGTTGATTAAAAATTACACGTTCAGAATTTGAGAGAGTGTGTATCAATATAAATCATATTCACATAGAAAATGATGATCGACAACACCACCCGCCACAGATAGATAAGACACAAGACACGAGAAGAACACAATAAAAGTATCAGTAGACTAGTAAATCTGCAGATCAGGAGCCTCAACGTCAGCTCTACAAGTCATTGTTTTTAACACATTTTGTATAATATTCAACATCCTACAAACCACAATTTAAAGTTTTTAACTTACATAAATATTTATAAGCATATAACATTCTTGTAAAGTTTCGGAAATTAGAAGCGTTAAATTAAAAACAGTATTATGCAATGATATTCTGAAATTTTGATGAAATGCTTATTCTTGTAATTTTTTAGATAAAATTAAATCTTTGCAGGGGGCTCAGTCCCCCCTGAACCTCCCGTAGTCTCATTAAATTTACATTCGTAATTTCCGCTTACACATTGATTGTGCGAATGATTACAGTATAGCTTGGATTTCATTTTTCACTGTGATTTTATTAGGATAAATATCGGTTTGGAAAAGGATTTTATGTTATCTTAACATAAAAAAGCAATATTTATATACCTGCCAACCACGAAACACCTGCATTTAATGAATAAGTTGAATAAAATCCCTTTTACGAAAGCAATTTTTGAAAATGTAAACTGAATTTGATATATTTCACTTATTAATTTAGAAAAATCTAATGTGTTTTACAATTTTTGTTTGTGAAAAACTGTTTTGATGGTCATTCCATAATATTTAGATGTAAGATCTATCTAATTATGCATCTTGATCTACTTGATAGCAATAGCATACTAAAATCACCCAAAAATATGCATATTTGGAATTTTTTAAACCTATTGGGTAATTATTCATAATCGTGTCCACTGCCAATCCATTAAAAAGCAAACTAGATTTAGCGCTATAAAGTATTTCTTTGATAGACTTTTAATATTATCTACATTAAATTTAAACCTTAATTATACTAATATAATTTATATTTTGACGGAAACTTGCGAAATATTAAATTTTTATTTCCCTCGTCCAGACTTTCTGCTTAATCTTTCGTAATCCCGGATTATTTGAATGATTTTATAGGCTATCAAATACAGTTGGTATGCTATATTATCCATATAAAAGGACGCAATGTATTTATATCATTTTCTTTTACCACAAATTAAAAATTAAAAAAGTATTTTCTTAATTCTATAATTAAAAAAATAAATATAAACTAAATTTGTATAAAAAAAAGTTCTGTATTTGGAAAGAATCCTTTACTTATAGCAATTACCAAATTAATTAAATCCTTCATCTGGCATTAAAAGAAAATGGGTAATTGAAAAATACAACGAATACATTAAATGTTATTCAAATTTCGTCTATACAGACAGGCTAATAAAAAAGAAAATTATACGTAAAAAACGACAAAAGAGACTGAATTAGTTAAATAACAAATGATGGTTGTATAAAAAATTACATACAAATAAAATATGCAGACACTTTTTTTTCTATAAGAAAATGTTTTAAATGCTGTGTGTATTTTATTACTCCGTTATGCAATCCTTCCTATTTTTAATTACACATAAATAATGTCATTTACTATACGATATCGTAATTTTTGAAAATTTCAAAAATATTCACTGCTGAAAAACAATTATTTTGTTAATATTTTTTTATTACTTTTTCTGTTTGAAGACAAATTTTTTGTACAATGCAAATGGTATATATGTGGTATGATAATTATCCATGTAAAAGCACGCACTCTTTGTCTTTTTCTTATTACAATAATTATAAAAAAATAGACATAAAACCACTTTAATAATTTGAAACCTTAAGAATACTTGAATTAAATTCATAAAAATTATTCTGAAGTTTGAAAGACAAGTATAGCAGTTACAAAGATAACTAAATATTTTTTCTGAAAATTTAAACATGTGCTTATATAATATGTGGAATATAAAAGTGCAACTGATGTCTTAAATGTTATCCAAGAGTTATATTGACAGGCATATTCAAATAAAAACTATTACAAACGATGAAAAATTGAAATAATTAAAAACATAAATCGCGGTTTGTAGAAGAAATATATTAAAAGAACATAAGTATGTCTTTTTTTTTTTTTTTTTTTTTTTTTTTTGTAAATAAGTTTTAAAATGAAGTGAAATTTTTTTTGTTCATTTGAGTGGAAAGAAAAGCAATATTATTACTTAACTTACAGCCTTCTTTGACTGAAGAGTAAACAGAAATTTTTTTTCAATCAAATCATAGTACAAAAATACATACGTCTGAATAAAACTAAAATCGATACTAATAAAATAAAGTTTTGCTCTATGTGTGTACGATTTTGCACATCGTACGAGAATGAAGAACCATTCGCATGAAGAATGCGTTTATTTCGCAATTCTGTTTTAAATTACATCGACTAAACCGTTTGGTTTATTTAAAAAGCATATTCTGAAAGATCGCACTCTGCGTCTCCAATGCCGTAATCAATTCGAAAAAAAAATTACGTTAACTCTTTGAAAAACATTTTTGAAAAAGGGTAATTTTCCAAGGGCTTAAGTTTTCTCCCTTACGCCAACACCCTCAATAGTACAATATTTTAGAGATACAGACAAACCAAAAATATATGCTTTTAAAGCTGAAACTTTCATCTAATAGGCGGTATAATTATTTTTGTTTAATACGGATTTTAATCTTTTGAAAAACACCAGCGAACGCAGGTCATTTCGCTCCTCACCAGAAGATTTTTTTTCTTGCATTAAAAGTTACTAAACATTCGTTTTACGACACAATATTTTTAGAACATCACAGTAGACCAGATTTACATCACCTACAACAATTTCGGAGCGTTTGGATGAGAACAAGTATTTAAAAAAAATAAAATCTGAGATATTTTCGGCGAAAACCCATTATAACAGGATGTTTTCCGCAGACACGCTCGGCTACTGGTAACGTTTTCACTATTTAAAATGCATATATTTTCACATAATTTTATAGAGGACTTGAAAACAGTTATATTTATAAACGAATAAAATTTCAGAGAGATCGGATGATGAATACTATTTTTTTTTATGTTAACGGACCCGACGCGAAAAGAAAACATATTTATTTTACAACCAGATAATAATATTTCTGACGTAAAACCGTTATATTAATGGCCATTGAAAATTTCAAAGGGCTTGGACAAGAAAAGCTTTTTTTTTAAAAAAAAAAAAACTATATAATGATCATACTTGAAAAAAGAAGTAAATGTTTTTTTACGATTTTGCGATTTTGTCTTTAAATATATAAATTCATACAAAATCGGGTAAAATATATAAAATAATACAAATTTGGGTTTTATTTAACGCTTTATCAAGGAGCTGGGCAACGCTGGGCGGATCAGCTAATTAAATAAAATAATATTAAACTACAGACTTTTAATGTTTGTACAGACTTTTAATGTGCAGAGTTGTTTATTGATTGCAAAAGACTTTCTTGTCATTTATGACAAAATTAACCTTATCATCGAAAGAAACAATTATTGTAGTGTATTTTGTGTATACATTGTTTCTCATTAGCCGCTATTACTTTCATCTATTGAAAAAAGTTTTTTTTTTCTTTTTTTTTTTTTTTTTTTTTTTTTTTTTTGTAAATATTGTATGCACAGACAACCGATGTTGGAAAACTGGAAGACAGCTTCGAATTTAATTTATACTGAACAGATTTCAATAATTGCATTGTTAGTTATTTACAGTATCTGAAAAAACATCCGTCGTCATTTGTTTCCATTAAATTTCTTTGTTTATTATTTTCAAGAATACTGCTATAGTGAAATTTGCTGGAGTGATCGTCTACATACTGAAATTGTATCAAGCCTTTTCAATACTGGCACTTAATTTTGACATCATATTCACATTATTCGGTAAATGTTACCTTCGTATATTAAACAAATAGTCACTCGTTCAAGTACATTGGAAATTACGCATATTTAAACTTTGGAACTCTTAATGTTATATTAGTTGTAAAACGAACTGCAATGAGAGTACTTAGCCGAATAATCTGTAATTTTGAATTCGCATATTTTCTGTTCCTAGAAATAGATTTCAGTAAAAAATTTGATTGGCTACAATTCGTATGTTTTTTCACACATTTCATTCATTAAAACACTTAATAATACACTGACAGGGCTGGCTAGTAAAATGCTCATTCTGCTCATTCCATCTTGAACATTCTGTGATCGCTGCTAAGTCAGTTATAAAGCATTCAAATATTTAATAGCATTTGAATCAATTATATATATACTAGGGGGCTCAGTCCTCTGCTCGCTAACGCTCACCAACCCCCGTGAATTGCGAGAGCTACACGGTACCAGCTCGCTTCACTAGCTCACCACTTCTTTGCAGCAACTCTAAACAGAATAAGTACTATCATAAACAATTTTAACATATTTAATTATAAAAATTAATAAAAAAAGTAATTGAAAACTTTGTTGAAAGCCCAATTAAAAAGGCATTTAGTTGATGTTACTAATGGGCATAAATCATTTTAACATAATGAAATACAATTACTTTAAAACTCATTTCCCAGCATGGCGTTCATTTTGACTATAATATTGCACAGCACGGCTTAAATTCATTCAAAAGTCGTTGAAAACCCCTACGTAGACGCCATATATAGCGCTAACAAAATGTAAACAAAATGTTTTCTACTGTGTCTAAAAGAAAGTCTTGATCAGAAATCTGATTCGCTGAATGTATCATGTCATCGTAAAATAAATCAATGGCATTGCTATTCATACATCGACCAAATGATCTGAATTTAAAAAGAGATCCTATCTAAATTTCGCCTGTGATATTGCACATCACGGCTTAAATTCGTTTAAAACTGTTTGGAAATACTATGCAGACGCTATGTATGACGCTGAGAAAATATAGACAAAACGTTTTAGGATGTGTCTAAAAGAAAGCCTTGATCAGAAAGCTGATTCGGTGAATGTAACACGTCACCATAAAGCGAACCAATGATAATCGTCGCTGCGGAAACTACGGATGTTGCCAAACGGAAAGCTACAAATTCAGCTCTATTTTTGCGCTGCGTAAGATATATATATATATATATATATATATATATATAACAATACATTTAAGAGGAATTATTTCAAAACATACTCACGATACAAGAGCTGAAGGGTTTCTTCGTTACAGAGCCGACTACTTTTCTTCGTAAAAGAAGTACCTTAATAATAAAAAAAAATCCTCAAGATTAACCTTCCTTCTGTGCAATTCGATTATGTTACATATTTAAACAAAATTTTATGAGATAAATGAACTTTATAAACTGATATCATTATTTCAAGTATAAATTTATCTACATAAATTAATGTCTTTGCAAATAATATAGACATTAAAAATTCTGAAATCATGGCTTTCACAATCCTACGTATAAAATAACAAATGGAAATGTTATTCTAAAGTCTGTATTATTTTTTTCCTTAAACACGTCAATAAATCGAGATTCTTTCTCGACTGGCCCTTGGAGACCACTGACCAGGCCCCTACCTACCGGGATTCGACCCAGTTTGACGGGTTTGAGTGCCTGGTCATTGGGGCGAAATTCGCCTGATCGCCCTATTGGGGCGGTCCACAAAGACAAGTACCCAGTTCGGCCAATCAACTGAGTCCGGATTTTTCTGTGTTGTTCACTCCTAAATTTAAATGTTCTGAGATCTGACGCCGCACACCACGTACTCGTCATGACAGTTGAAATGGGGCTGGACAATTTAGTGCCGAAACGTTGGTACTGAACTTAGCTTGAAAAAGGGGAGAGAATTTTGAGGGAAACTAAATAAAGAAATTAACTAGATAATGAAACCACTGAAATGAAAATATATTCAGCCAATAGCTAAGTCGTACCATCGGGGAAAATTTTTGGGCCGAGTTGCAAGGCAGACGAAAACGCTGCGGGGGCTGACGGGAATGCGCCTTTGTACCGTACCCCACCTGGTAAAAACTGGCTCCGTGGGCTGTCCCATTACAGCGGGTCCGGTAGCTTTTGCGGACAATGTCCAATTGCACCTAATAAAGAGGCGAACAGTCAAAAATAAAATGAATAAAAAAACTGCTGCTAAAAAAAAAACCCTTGTGCTACCAGTTGGGGCCGGTCATTGGCTCGTCCCAACCGGCAGCACGAGGAACTGCAAGGGGAACCTGGAAGAGAAGAATGTTACATTTTAAACTGAACTTATTCTGAATTACACTTTAACTACATTATTGAAATTAATTTACTTTTATTGTGCTAATTGACTTGGCTACCCGTCCATTGGGCCCATGAAAGGTTGTTAAATAATTAACAATTTGTAATTCAAAATATGTACTATTGCCGTTAACTGACTAAACCATAATGGGTTGTTGTTGTTGTTGTTGTTTTTGCCCAAGAGCCCGGTTTTGCAGCTTTTTATTTCTATATAGCTGACATGATCCATATAACTGTGAAACCAGTCTCCTAATTTTGAACCAATTCCAGATGAGAGACCTGCATCTGGATTGGCACCCCCAGAGGTAGCGCTTATATAGAACTTGGAGGACATTAGAGCCACGAACAGATTTAACGTGCACCAGCTCCCATTAACGTACACGGTCTACTTTCCATACTTATCCTTTATACTTATCACCTCTTTCCTTCCAGTTCTTCTTCTTCTTCTTCTTTCTCATCTGTCTTCTTCCCCTTCTTTTTATAATATTTTTTAACACAAGGACGGACAAACAGTGCCGGGGGCTATTATAAGCTTCTTACTGTGTCATGATGCACAACTTGCTGGACCGTTGATGACATGCGTCGTGCTGGTAATACTGTGATTACGGGGCTCTTGTTTCGGGCCGTGGTGCCAGCTGATATTGTGCGACTACCGCACACTGCTACTAGGACAAAACACATAGACATTTTATATTTTTTTTTGGTGACTTTGGATTGCTCCTGGGCCTTTTTTTTAACATATAACACATAAGCACATAAATAAACACTTTTTTTTCTTTTACACTAGGACGGACAGACAGTGCCGGGGGCTATTATAAGCTTCTTACTGTGTCATAATGCACAACTTGCTGATCCGTTGGTGACGAACGTCGTGCTGGTAATGCTGTGATTACGGGGCTCCTTTTTCGGGCCTTGGAAGCAGCTGATGTTGTGCGACTACCGCACACTGCCATTGGACAATACCCATGGACAATTTTATAATTTTTTTGGTGGCTTTGGATTGCTCCTAGGCCTTTTTTTTTAACATATAACACATAAACACATATACATATTCATTTTATCGTTGTGTTACCTTCCACCTTCGACTGCTGCTGGGGTGCTAAATATCATTGTGTGTTGTTTTGTATTAGTGTCGTGATGCTGTCGCAGTTTTCTTGGAGCCACCTGATTACTGTCTTTGCCTTGTTTTGTACGTGTTTGTTTTTCGCTAATTGTACATACCATAATTTCTCGTTGTCTGTTGTTATTTGTGCCAGGTGGTGTGCTTTAGTGAGTGGACATTGAATTAGGTAATGTTTTGGTGAACCCACCGTTCCGCATTCGCAGTCCGGTGTGTCCGCTTTCTTAAACCTGTGTAGGTATGCTGGAAAAGCTCCGTGAGCTGTGTATAGCTGTGCTAGCAGGTAATCGCTTATTAGTCTATTTTTATCTACTTTTGGGAAGTACCTGTGTGTTTCCCTACCTGTGTCCCCATAGTCCCACTCGAACTGCCATTGTTTTAGTGTTATATCTTTTAGTGTTCTTTTAAGTTTTGAGATTGGTTTAGTCAGGTTGTATTTGCTTTTGTTGTTTACATTTAGAGCTGCGGTTTTGGCTAACATGTCTGCCTCTTCGTTTCCTTGGATGCCTACATGCGCCTTAACCCAGCTGATTTTAAATTTGTTGTTAGCTTCTTTTATTAGTTTTTGGATTGTGTCTACTGTTTTGTTTACATTGAATGGTTTACTAAGTGATTCGATGGCCGATCTGCAGTCCGAGCGGATGCTATATGACTCATCAATGGTGTTGCCCCATTTTGCTGCTTCTTGTATTGCCAGTAGTTCGGCCTGGAAGACGCTGTTGCTGTTCCTTAACGGCACTGACCATGTTTTTATTTTTTGATTATTTTTATATGCTACAAAGGCCGAACCTGTAGCACCTGATTCCAATTTAGAGCCGTCCGTGTATATCGTTGTGTCTTGTGTATTGTACCCTATCCTAGGTTCTATTGTGTCTGCTGGATGATTCTCCCATATGTTTATTTTTTTGTCGTATTCGATGTGATGTAAAGTTTCATTATGTATTGTTGCATTTTTCCTTAATCTTGAGACTGTGCCGTACGCTGCTTCGTAGTAGACTTTAAGATGGATTGGAATCAGGCCTGAGAGTACCAGAAGTGCCGAGGTTAGGGCCGTTCTATAGGCCCTGACTATGGCCAGTGCAAAATGTCGCTGGCAGCTTGACAATATCTGTATGCACCTTTTGCTGAGGCAGTGTCCCCAAACTGGTGCTGCGTAGGTTAGCGTCTTTTCCACTACTGTTGTGTACCAGATTTTTAGTATATTTGCTTTTAGTCCCCAACCCTTTGCTACCATATGTGCTAAGTTTGTGAAGTTTGCTCGTACCTTATTTGTTTGTGTTTGACATAGTGGTATCCAGTTTAGATTTTTGTGCAGTGTGACTCCCAAATATCTTATCTGTTCTTTTACTTTTAGTCTCTGGCCGTTGAGTTCTATTCCCTCTATGTCATTGGTGTTTTCTGTTGGAAGGTTTCCCGTGTGTCCTCTGTTAAGATATAATAGTTCTGTTTTTTCCCTGTTCAGCGTTAGGTTATTCCCCTCTATCCAGTCATTAAATTCCTTTAGTATTTTGTTTGCTAATTTCTTAAGTTTATCCTTTGTTCTGCCTCTTAGAATTATAATAAAATCGTCTGCGAAGGCTTGTAATCTAACATGTTTTCCCCAATTTCTTTTAAGTGCTGTGTCTGCGATTAATAGCCAGAGGAGCGGGCCGAGACAACTTCCTTGGGGGCATCCGCCAAATGTCTGCTTTGTGACTTTAATGCCGTTTTCCTCTAGTGAAACGTACCTGTGTTGGAGGAAGCTCACTATCCAGTTTACCAGGTACCCTTCACAGGGAGATTGCTTAATATTATTAATTAATATTGGCCAGCGTATGTTGTCGAAGGCCCCTTTGATATCCATGGCTATTAGGAGTGTTTGGTATTTGTTTGTTTTATCTTCTTTTATTGTGTTGATTAAGTTATCTAATGCGTGTTCTGTTGAGATCCCCTGTTTGAAACCATACTGTTTGTTGCTCCAATAGTTATTATTGTTTAGGTGGAAGTTTATCCGACCATGTATTATGCGTTCTAACATTTTGCCAAGCGCTAGTAAGAGGCAAATTGGCCTGTAATTTTTTGGATTTGTTGGGTCTTTACCTGGTTTTTGGAACAGTACCACTATGCCTACTTTAAACGATTTTGGGAAGTATTCTAACCTTAGGCATGTATTGAAGAGTGTCAGTAGTAGTTGCGGTGTTGCATTATAAATTCTTTTAATTAGGTTGTAATCTATGAAGTCGAATGCGGGTGCTTTATTTTGTTTAATGTTTCTGATTATTCTGTTTAATTCCGCCTTTGTTACTACCGGTGGTGCTGGTTCATTGTTTTCTTTATTTGCCTTTGTTAGTGTGTGGGGTATATTTTGGTCTGTTATGTATAAGTTGTCCAGGAAATGTGTTAGTGTGTCTTTAATGGTTACTTTTGTATTTGGGGGTAGAATGTTGACTAGTTTTACCCGACCTGTTCTTTTGTTGCTAGCGTTTTTATATTGGGAGCCATATGTGTCTGTGACCTTGTTGCAGTAATCTTTCCATGTTTTGGATTTTGTTCTGTTTATTAGTTTTTTTAATTTGGCTTGTTCTTTTTTGAAGATTATGTGTTGTTTTACTTTTAATTCTTCGTTCTGTTGTTTTTGAAATTTCCTCCTGAGTGCCCTAACCTTGTTCCTCGCTGTTTTAATTTCATCCGTCCACCATGGTGGGGCAGTGATCGCAGGTGTAGATTTTTTCTTATAGCTTGCAAACGCTATCGATGTGATTTCATTTTGCAATCTGAGTGTTATGTTGTCCAGCTGGTCTGTTGTGCTTGCTTTTTGGAGTTCTTTAATGTATTTGTTTCTGATTTTTCTAATGTTTTTATCAAATTTTGCATGTTTGCCTATCTTTGTTTGTAGACCATGTCTTTGGTAGTCTATGTTCTCGTAGTTTTTAATTTTAAATTTTATGTATCTGTGGTCACTGACATGCCAATCACTTATGTCGTTACCTAGTGTTGCCGTTGTTATTGTCAAGTCCGGCCATCCCTGTATTTCCTTTATTGTACCATCCCTGTTTTTCCCTCGTACAGTTCTGAATGAGGGTGGTGCGTCCGGAGGGTTGTGGACAAACAACGCGTGTAGCAGGAGGAAATCTGTTAGCTCGCGCCCTCTGTGGTCTATGTCATCGTAGCACCATGCTGTTGAGTGTGCATTAAAGTCCCCCACTAGCAGTACTTCTCCGACCGCTTTACTCAGGGCCTCACCTATCTCGTCTAGTACTTCTGAGAAGTCCGCCAGAGGGGGGGCGTATGTATTTATTATTGTGAAAGTTTTGTCTTTGTTTTCTAGTTTTATAGCTGTTGTGAACTCTCTTGTTGGTATTGTTATTGGTTTGGTGCCTAATCGGGTTATAATCGCAGATCTGTTTTGTGGTGTTTTTGTGACATTCCAATTTTCTGGTTTGAACCCTGTTATGTTACCCGTTTTTTTATTTTGGTGGAAATCCTGTAAGAGTGCTACTTGTATTCCTTTGGCTGCGACATAGCCTGCGAGTGTGTCTGTTGCTTTATTGCTACCGTGTAGGTTAATTTGTATCACGTTTAGGATGTCGTGTGTTTGTTGCATATTTGTTTGGTTTTGGTCGTGTGGTATTTGTTGGTTTTGCGCTGTGAAACTTGAGCGTGAGGTTCTAGTATTATTTGTGTCTATTACCATAATTGCGGCGCTGAGCGTCATGTTGTATTCTAGCTTCAATGTCATGCCTGGTCATTTTGACCAACTGTGGTTTGCCGCCTGTGAAATTTAGTGACACCCTCCCCTCAATGACTTCTTCTGCTGAGGCTAGTGCTGTGCCCCTGTCCGACTGTAGTTGGCGGACCGTTAGTAGCTGACGACGCACCCAGCATGCACCCGAGTTGGCTTGATGATCCGTCTTCTTCTGTGTTCTGAGCCATAGTCTATTTACTTCGTTGTACTTTGTGCACGCATAACAGCGGGGGGTTTGCCGATTACAGTCAGTGTACAGGTGTTCACCCGTGCAGTTAGAGCATCGCTGTGTCCCCCTGCAATGCGCTGCCACATGATCATATTCAAGACATTTGTGACAGCGCGTCACGCTGATGAAAGGCTTTATTGGGCAATCCCTCAGCCCCAGGCAGATCGTCCTCGCCCTTAGCAAGTGATCTGCCAGAGGCTCAGGGAGTAGGACAGGTTGATGATTGCTTCCCTCCCGGGCGGCCACCTGCCTGTGCAAACTGATGACGCCCTCCCTCGTATGCGGCCCCAGTCCCAATGTCTTCTTTATCTTCTCAGTTATTTGGTCTTCTTCCACGAAGTCTGGGACATGGAATATCATTATTTTCTTCTTTCTGATATTTCCTGATCTTACCTTTATTGTCTCTTTGGCTTCTTCGCTGTTCGTGATGCTGTGTTTGATCTTTATGGCTTCTTTCTCGTCCTCGCAGATTAGCTTCACCCCATTCCTTATTCGTCTTATCTTCTTAACTCCTCCATGGTGTCCCGTCGTTGTTCTTGCTATCTGTTTTTCTAGGTCTTCCGCGTCTCTTTCTGTTGTCCCTTGGATGATGAGGGTGGATGTGGCCACTTTGACTGCTTCCGCATATCCTCTTGGAGGCTTGGTTTGAGTCTCGGCGACCACCTCCTCCCTGTGTACGTTACCTGTGCTTTTTTCTGTGTCTTTGTTTTCCGTTGGTCTCCAATGTTGTTCTAGGATTTCGACTTTTGCACTTGCTGCTTGCATTTTCACCTCTAAGTCCATTATGTTCTTCGTGATGATTTCTACTATCTTGTCTATTTCGTTGCCTGTCCCGACTGGTATCCTAGTGCATCTGTGTTGTAGTACCTGTAAGTAATTGAGGGCTTTCATTACTTTTTCCGCCTCCACGCTTCTTCTTATACCTGTGTCTGTTTCTGCACAATATTCTATGATTTCTTGCTTGAGCCTTTTCTCGTATTCCGTTGCTTTTCCTGCTTTGTTTTCTTCTGTTATTTCGCCATCCTCCGCTTCGTCTGGGTCGCTGTCGCTGCTATTCAATGTGATTGTGAGATGTGCGTCTATTTTCTCTTCTACTTCTTCCCTTGTTGCTGTCTTCTTCTGTTGTTTTTTCTTCTGTGTTTCTTCTTTTTCTGATGCGCTGGTCGTCATCGAGCTTACCGAGCCCGCCCGAATTGGTCTGATTGTATTCCCTTGTTTGTTATTTTGTAAACCCTGTTTCGTCACCTTGGGCTTGACAGGGAGCACAGGTGGGGAACTACTGAATTTGGACATTCTTTAGTTCCGCGTATAGGTGTGTGAGATAATTGCTTTACAAATTGATAAGTTTCAATCTAACAGTCGCAGTAGACTTTGGGTCCGGGGACCCCGGATGTTCTTTGTGGGCGTGTCAGAGTGTGTCAAGTTGAACCCTATATATTTAAGATGAGCAAATAAAAATATGATACATAATTAAGTAAACGCTTACACTGTTAGAAATAGTGGGGGCACCGTCCTCTGCAGTACAATTGGGTGAATCATTGACTTAACTTTTATTTAACAGAAACACATTTAGCATAATTATCAAAATATTTATTAAATATATATTTAGTAGTACAGTTGGAATTTGAGATTTTTTAAATCAAATTTTTCTGGAAGGCTGAAGGGCCCTCCGTTTAGGAGATATATTGAGTTTTAGCTAAGTATAACAGCTGTGGGTATATAGATGGATAATTGCATTAATTAGTGTATAAACAATGACTGGGTTAAGATACAGCTTGGAAAATTGTGGTTAATCTAGAACTGCAGTGTGGGCCATAGAGTTTGATCCCGAACACTGGCCTAAAAAAAAAAAAAAAAAAAACTAAATAATTTAGCAATTTCATTAATTAGCAATGTTATTAATTAGACAGAATAGTTATAGTTAGACAAAAATAGGTGGCGCCAATGAAATCTCCGCATCTAAAAACCACTGGAGCATTTCATCAAATTTTACTGGAATGCCGTTGGGCCCTCCGTTAGGAGATATATTGAGTTTTAGCAAGATATAACGGCTGTTATTATTTACACAGATGGATAATTGCATTAATTAGTATATAAACAATGACTGAGTTAAGATATAGCTTGGAAAATTGTGGGGAATCGAGAGCTGCAGAGTTAGCCAAGAAGTTTGACACCGAACACTGGCCTAAAAAAACCCTAATTAATTTAGCAATTTCGTTAATTAGCAATGATATTAATTAGACAGAACAGTCATAGTTAGACAAAATAGATGGTGCCAATCGAATCCCCGCATCTAAAAACCCCAAGTGCATTTCATCAAATTTTACTGGAAGGCCGTGGAGCCCTTCCGTATAGGAGATATATTGAGTTTTAGTAAAATTTATCAGCTGTAATTAGTTATATAGATGGATAATTGCATTAATAGTATATAAACAATGTCTGAGTTAAGATATAGCTTGGGATTTTGTGGAGAATCGAGAACTGCAGAGTGAGAGGAGAAGTTTGACACCGAACACTGGCCTAAAAGCCCCCCTATTTAAATTAACAATTACATTAATTAGCAATTATAATAATTAGACAGAATAGTTATAGTTAGACAAAAACAGATGGTGCCAATCGAATTCCCGCAACCAAAAACCCCCAGAACATTTAATCAAATTTTACTGGCAGGCCGTAGAGCCCTCCGATTAGGAGATATATTGAGTTTTAGTAAAATATATCAGCTGCAATTAGTTATATAGATGGATAAATGCAATAATTAGTATATAAACAATGACTGAGTTAAGATGTAGCTTGGAAAATTGTTGAGAATCGAGAACTGCAGAGTGAGCCAAGAAGTTTGATACCAAACACAGGCCAATAAACCCCTCTAAACAATCTAGCAAATCATTAATTAGCAAAACTATTAATTAGGCAACGGGGTCACGTGCTCCTAGGACGCTATGCTGCCGAAATACACGTGGTGAAAGGATATACTTATCCTAATATATATCCCGTTGCTGCTGAAAGCTGTCACGATAGTCCTCACCACGTGGGCATGGGATCGTTAATTACAGCACTAAAAACATTATTACAACTTAACTAATTGGTGAACAACCATCACATTAGTATCAAACTTTAACAAAAAAAAAAAAAAAAAAAAAAAAAAAGGCTACCCTAATCTTTGGTCTAATTGGAAATTTAACCGACACAACATATTAAAAATTAGAGAAAACTGACCTGAGAAACACTTATAATTGCAGATAATTTATTAAAATGCAGTAATTAATTAAGATTTTAACACTTCATATTTACCAAAATACATTTGAATTAGTGGGTAATCACAGAAATATATAATAGCTTGAGCAAATACATTGAAACAGGTATTTAACGAACAAAATTAAGAAAAGCTGTGATACTGCAGAGGCCACGTGGTAATAATATTGAAATATAATCAATTAAGCGTGCATAACTTGATGAATAATTAACTTAAAAGCATGCGACATACCTTAATCTGGAGCTGACACCTTCCCACGTCTGAATCATCCTGGGTCGCCCGTCCCACGGTCCTTGGTCGCGTTTAGCCGGTCATACTAACGGAGCTAACCTAAAACACAACCTACTCCTACGTCTCGACTATCGAGAATTCTCGACTGGCCCTTATGGGTTAGCTGGGAAAAGATAGATCCTTCCACTTGGGCTTTAAATGTAATTTCGCCGTTAAACCCATTCGGTCGGCCGATCTGGAAGTTATCTCATGTCTCCTGTGTTTTCGAATATTAATTTAAAAACTATATATATATTTTTTTAATTGACTTTCTAAAATAAAATATGCGCTGTTAACCTATAGTTTTTTTTTTTTTTTTTTTTTTTTTTTTGAAAAACAGAAATCGATTTCTAGAAGCTTCATATATGCAAATCCAAAATTATATTTCATTCTCCCAAGTAGTTTTTGGGTTGTCCTTTAAAAACTACCCTCATTGGAATCAAATAATGATAATCTTTAAGAACGATTAAAAATAAATTTAACATTAAGAGTTGCAATATAAGAATTCCAAAATACTCCTTTAATTAAAGTATCTCTTTTCACATAAGTCAGATGACTTTCAAAGATTTTTTAATATTTAATAGCCTCTTTTAACTCAACGTCGGGGTAGAAAGTATACTTGTTTTAGTTTTAGCACATTTATAGAATAATAGTTTTTTCGATAATAAAATCATGTTTTTATTGGCTTATATTAATGGCTTAATCTTATTTTTACTGGCATTTACACGTTTGTTGAATGCTACATTACATCGTTAAAATATGCTGCTTTGGAAATTGTTTTATTGTATAATGAATTCAAAACGATGTAATAAAAGTGTTTTTTTTAATTACATAATATTTCAAACAATTCTTACCGAGATGTAAAAATGTGTTATTTTAAATGTTATTCAATTTTAATGAAATTTCTTACATAATGAATTGCTAAATATGTCTTTAATTAAAAGGTCTCGTTTCACTAGGTTAGATTGCTTAAAAATGCTTTGATTTTGATTAGCTTATTTAACGCGGTGTTGGGATAAAAATTATCACAGCCATAGATTTGACATCTTTATTGAATAGTTTATTCTTTTCTAATTTAAAACCTCGTATTGGATAAAATGAATGAGTTAATCTAATTTATTAATAGTTTTGTACCTCAGTTGTTTGCTACATTTTGTCACATAAATATTCAGCTTTGTAATTGTCTTTGTACATAATGAATTCAAACCGACATAATAAAAGTTTTCTTCGAATGAACATATTTCAAGCTATTCGTCCTGTAATGTATAAATATATTATTTTTAATTAATATTAGTGTGTTTCATATTACATGTGAGTAGAATTTTCATTTAAAATAAAAGTTAAATGGTTATTACTTTTAAAATAAAGATTACAGCAATTATATTACAGCAATCTATTACATCCATCTATTATTAGGGAAAGGATAGACACATTTTGTACCTATTATTGTGCTTTACATTAGTTCTTAAAACGATGCTTTAAAACATGCATTTTAGTGTTTCTTTTAGTTTAAAATAATAATATAGTGAAAAATCCATTTTCTAAGGGAAAATTCTAAGGCATTACCGTAATTTGGGGTTACTTGGATCCAGTTGAGGACTAATTGGACCAAAACATAAAATTCTTTAAATAGGTTCTAGATCTGCTGTGTTGTTAGTTAGTGCAGTTAGAGTATCAGAGAATAACGTCAATACTATTAAACAAGTTGATTCAAGACTAATTATAGACTTTTTTTTTTTGATCCCATAACTCCCAGTTTAAGTACATGTTTTCATCGAGAAAGGATATGAAAATATCCATTAAAATAAGCGCTTGCATAGTAATTCAGTGTAATGTTTAACATATGTCATATTACTAAAATGTTTTTTCGAGTGATTATTATTATTATTTTTTTTTTTTGGTTATTAAATAAAACTATATTTCCAAAAGTAGAGACTTCTGATGTTTTTGTTTGCTCTTTGAAGATCTTTTTTTCTTTGTTTAAGCATTTTATTTTTAGTTATTTCTATTATTCTGTTTCATTGTTTTTAATATTGTTTAAAAAGTACATCTTCTGAAATACAAATAGCACCGTAAATTATCATAAATAGTTATACTGCTGTGATGGGATTTTTCAAAACTTTCATCTATTTTAGTTCCATAAAAAGGAAAATTACCACAGTAAAAAGTTCCATTGTTCCACAACACTGTTTGGCATTAATATTTTTGATATTTTCTATTTATATATTTTATGTTGTATTTTTTGGTATTTCTTTGTTATAGGGGATTTGACATAACTGGTCTTAAGAAACTGCGATTTCGCGCTAAACATTTTTAACAATCACGAAAGTGAAATAGCGACTAATGAAAAACTTTCTAATCTTATATGGTTTATTAATGTTATATATATTTTTATTACATTATTATATTGGTTATTTGTGTATAAATTAAACAAATTGCATTTCATTGCATGTATTAATTTGTGTAAATATAAAACAAATTGCTTTTTAATGTGTGTATTAATATAAAATAAACTGTTTGTTCATTTGATACATTGTTAGTTGTTTGATTAAGATATAAGAAACTGAAGAATTTTTTTAAATGTAAATAAAAGTCGCTAGAAAGTGCTTTTGAAATTTTTTCTTTTATCTCCAAAGTCAACCTCGGCGTTTGCACTGTCGCGCCAATAAGTCGCCATAACAAAGAAATACTTTTTTTTTTTTTTTTTTTTTTTTTTTTTTTTTTTGTACACACTTTACAATTTGACAACATACTATGAAATCTGTTAGAAGAGCTATTATGTAAAAAGATTAAAGTATAAGCAACTGCGCATATTGTTGTTAGATATATTATATAAAAATATATATATTCTTCTTTCGAAACACTAGGCGACGGTTTCACTCTTTCTAAGCTTAAGCTATGTTTAATATTTTTTTTAATGCAAAAGGAAGTAAAAAATTTCCATTATGCGAATTAATTAACATTTACTAAGTTAATAATTTAGTTTGTATTGTGATCCTTTTTTCTAATTTAAATAATGGTTAATAAAAAAATATTTTGTGTAACAGATCGTTGTTCTTTTTCTAAACTCTTAAGTGCTAAAAATTTAAAAATTGTATGTCTGTGATTTTTTTTTTTTAAGTTCCATGTAAGTAATTGCATATAGTGTTGTTTGATGAATTAATTTTTTTTTTTTCAAAACTGTAGTCTACTACCTCACAATTTGCAAATTTAAACTCTGATGTCAAAGGAAAAATATTATTTATATGACAAAAAAAAAAAAAAACACTTATTATGCAATTTATCAACATTTACTAAGTTGATTATTTTTGTACCATTATCAAAGCGTCATTTATGGTAGTAGAGAGATATCTTTCATGGTAGGAGAGAAGGTGAGAATATGGAACACTTTTTAAAAGTACGCAAATACGACCATTTAGAATGTAAAGATGCAGAGATGACTTCATTACTAATCACTTAGTACATCTAAGGATCAAATCTTGACAATTATTTTCTGTTTAAAAAATACATATATTAAAAAATATATATTTTTAAACACATACCAAAACGAATTTTTTTTTAAAAACGGGTGGCAATATAGACCACTCTTGAAATCTGAGAAATCGGCCCTTAAAATTAGTTCTCATTTTTTAAAATTAATTACATAATTTTGAAGATAGATTTTATCACTAACTATTACAATTTAAATTATAAATTAACAGAAACTTCATACATAAGAAAAATCTGTATATATTTAAAGTTTCAAACCTTTGGACCGTAAGAGAAACAAATTACGACCTGTTATCCCGAAATGACATTGACGACTGATGTTTGAGCACTCTACAGCGTGCAATGGAATGAAAATGAACGGCAGATGTTCTGGAAACCAAATCAACAGATCGCAACAAAGTAGGGTATAGTAAATCGTCTGGTTTATATTATAACCTCGGTCCACACTCCCACATTTCCCGTAGCAATAGTTTGCAAACAAACTAATAATTTCTACATTGTCCCCAAATACATAAAACCTGCGTGCTGAAAACAATTTTTTTCCCAAAAAATTCACCTTTTTACAAGAGATTTCTAATAATTTTACATATAATTATTTAAGCATCCTAAATCATATTTTTTTTCCTGTTGCAAATGTTCTTAATCCACATACTTTGAATACTGATTCATAGGATTACTCACTAATACTCTACTACTTATACAAAAATGTGAGAAGAGCTTGCATGTCTCGGGCATAGGTTGAGTAATGCAGCACCTGCTTACTATTCCCGAGAACAGAGTTCGATACTCAGGTATTCCAAACAAATACGTTCATGAAGTTCATTTGCCATAAAGTCTAGAAATTTCACTTCAGAGCACGACAGGAATGACGTAGTTCAGCATTTTGTGCTTGTGACATTCAGGGTAAATCTTTGAAAGTTTCCAAAGTAATCCTTAACGTCCCATCTCCCAATGCATCCTCCAAAATGCGCCTCTTATTTTTTTCTTAACTTTTAAGAAATTGCCACAAGCATGTTCAGACCCATATTTTGGTTTTGGGGGAAATAATAAAGGTTTTAATATCTTATCATTACTTGCTGTTATTACCAGATACATTTTTTTTTAATTCCAAACTTTCTCACGATCTTTCGACTAAGGACATGTCGATGCTATCCATGTTTTTTGTCCAGTATGACTCGTAAAATGTAACTAATGAAATGTTTTTACGATTTATCCCCAGAATAATTATTTAAAAAGACGTATTAAATTTGTCCAGGACACATTACACACTGTAGTGTGTTGTATTATATTAACCAAATAAAAACAAAACATCAGAATTGAAAATATGTATCTTGCTTTGAGGATAAATAACTAAAAATAATTAAGGATAAAGAAAATTCTTCAGTAGTTTGTATATGGGAACTGAATGATTAAAAAATGGATTTTTTTATATAAATAGTGATCCACTTTTTAAATAACGATCCACTTCTAATTGTCTGAGTGCAACGAAGACTCATACACAGCGCAGTATTACTTTGCCCCATATATAGCTACAATCGATATTAAAACCTTTCGTCAAGCATAACTCAAAAAATAGTTAACGGATTTCGTTCAAATTTTTACAGCAGGTACCTATAAAGGTGACAACGACGTCTATTTATTACCAAGAATAAGTGTCAAACCGTTTGGAAGTTATATTAAAAAAATAGATAAAAAAGCACAATTAAAGTACATACGTCACTAAATTTTGTGCGTACGTCATTTTCACCGGCGGGAGATTTTCGTAGACAATCAGAATTGAAAAGTTCATGGAATACATGGAGCAAAAAAATATGCAAGCACTAATATTCAGCACAATAAAATATATTTCAATTTAATAAAAATGGAAAGTTAATCTGGAATTTTTTCTGTTTGAAAAGTATTAGAGATTAGTAAGAGTAGTATTAGTATTAGAGATTTGGCGTAAATCACACCATTAGCAGCTTTTTTATTTCGCGTGTGTATGTTAGGAACAATTCTTTGATGTTTAAATAAAAGGTTTCGATTTGTGGCATTATTACTTATTTTCTTTTCCTTTTTAGTATTTTAAATGGAATTAGTGAAAGGCGTGTATTTTAAATTAAATGAGTGAAAGACGTGTATTTTTAATGTATGTATTTCAAATGAAATCAGTGAAAGATTTATATTTAAATGAAATGAATGCAATATGAAGATGTTATGAGAAAAATATTTGGCGATTTATCAACTGCGCCAAGTTAACATAAATGTACCAATACATATGTGGGTACTTCTCTATTATCCCGTCGACCACTTTTCATAACAAAAAACTATCACCAAATAAACGGGAGAACGTTGTCATTGAAATATCAAAATACATAAATAAATAAAATATAAGAATTTAAGGACACAATTGTTATTTTAATGAATGAAATAACGGTACTTTTCGGTTAGCCGGGCGCCAGTGATATATGTACATATATAAATACATATGTATATACATATATATGCATATATGTACATACATATATGTGTATTTATGGGTATGTATATATATGTATACGTAGACATGTGTATATGTGTGTGTGTGTGTGTGTGTGTGTATATACATGTATATATATCACTGGCGCCCGGCTAACCGAAAAGTACCGAAATAACTAATAAATCAGTAAAACATAATGAAAAATACACGCAAATGTCGCGTTAAAAACCACTTGATGACGTAACAAACACGTATAATGCTTCTGATATCAAGTAAATGGGACTGCATTTTTGGCGTTTAATCTAACAGTTTGGCGATAGTTTTTTGTTATGAAAAGTGGTCGACGGGATAATAGAGCAGTGAAATTATTCCTCCTCTACGCCTCTATGTGAAATGAAAGAAGGCACAGATGTCATATACGCACCACGTTGGCGCGATTTTTCCCTCCACCAGCTTGGGGAAAACTTTGTTTTTGAATATTAGTTACAAATAGTGTGACAAATAGTACACGTGATTTTTTATTTCAATATAAAAATAAAATAACGTAATAAATGAAACAGCTTCTATTATTTTAAAAAAGGAAATAAAAATAAATAAATAATAGTTTGATCTAAATAAAGGCGCGGATGTCATATACGCACCACATTGGCGCGATTGCAACAAAATGGCAATTTTATGCCTCACATGGTAACCCGGTTATTTTGTTTCAATTGTTGTTTATTAACTTTTATTTTTTATTTTAATTCTATAAATTGTTTTTATTATATATATCAATATTTATTTATATCAAACTATCATTTATTTATTTTTATTTCCCATTTTTGAATAATAGGAGCTATTTCATTTATTACGTTATTTTATTTTTATATTGAAATAAAAAATTACATGCTATTATTGTATGGTATTTGTAACTAATATTCAAAAACAAAGTTTTCGCCAAATTGGCGGGGGGAAAATCGCGCTGATCTGGTGCGTATATAACATCTGTGCCTAAATTAATATTGATATACATATAAAAATAATCTATAGAATTAAAATAAAAAATAAAAGTAAACAAACACAACAAACAGTTTTCGCCAAAGGGGCGGGGGAAAAATCGCGCCAACGTGGTGAGTATATGGCATCTGTGCTGGGATTTTTACCCTTTTATCTGTGCTTTCGGAAATATAAAAAAATTAAAAAATTCTTATATCAGGTGTATAATGTTTTGCATTTTTATACAGACCACTTCTCCATTTTAAGATTTTAAATGCTATTTATATCAGATATTTCTTTCTTGATATTCCCACAAGTTTTTTCCGGTAATTTTTTTAGTTCGCTTATTAATTGTTTACAATTTGCCCCCTGGCAATAACAATTATTTATCACAAAAAATGGGTACTTCTCTATTATCCCGTCGACCACTTTTCATAACAAAAAACTATCGCCAAAATGTAACGCTAAATAAACGGGAGAACGTTGCCATTGAAATATCAAAATAAATAAAATATAAGAATTTAAGGACACAATTGTTACTTTAATGAATGAAATAACTAATAAATCAGTAAAACATAATGAAAAATACACGCAAATGTCGAATTAAAAACAACTTGATGGCATAACAAATACGTATAATGCTTCTGGCATCAAGTAAATGGGACTGTATTTTTGGCGTTTAATCTTAGTTTGGCGATAGTTTTTTGTTATGAAAAGTGGTCAACGGGATAATAGAGAAGTACCCAAAAATGGCTTAGCTTTGTTAAATTTGTTTGTTATGTATTTTCATTTATTATTAAAATATCGAAAATGGCAATAAAATTTTATTTTAGCACCGTACTTAATTTTTTAAAATGGCTCAAAAACGTGGTTTAATAAACGTATATTTGTAAATATTTTAAAAAACATGTTTTTCCGCTCTCTAGAAAAATTTGTAAGATTCTACAACTGCCTTTGGCACCAACCAGTACATGATACGGAACTTTTCCCTATTCAGATACACAGAAGAGGTTGGTCACAAACAAGAGTAATGCTAGCAACAATATTGTTTTAACTCTATAAGAGTTAGAAACAATAATGATATTAAATTCCCCGATTAGCTTAGGGCCCGATTACGGAACTTTCTCCTAGAAAAAAAAACTGTAGAAGTCTTTTACATTTGTTTCGAATGAAGCTCGATCAACAAAGTATTAATTGATAATACAAACAACACTAATATTAACATGGGGGCAAAAGTTTGAACTTAAGTGTATATATTTGGAACCCCCCCCCCAACCACCCACCAAAAAAAGAAAAAGAAAGTTACAGAAAGGAATTTAAAATGGCATGAAGCCACCCTTTCTGACATAAGAAATTGGCTGCGAACCCGATTACGAAACTTTCACTTAACTTAATAACATGTATCTAATAGCCCTGAGGACAATTCCCCTTCCCAGTTATACGGACCTTGGGGCTTTTTTAAAAAGCTTGACGCAGTTCGGGTTGAAGAAGTTGAGATTTACTGTCAAATGACATAAACTACTATGAAAATAAAACTGGTGAATTATTATGCTGGTTTATGTATGTATTTAAAAAAATTGCATCTGATTACACTCTTTAGATAAATTACTCCTGTTTGCATTTAATAAGAGATAAACGGCTTCCGTTTACTAAATTGTTTAAATATTGGGAAGAGTTCTGCGAGAGATAGATAGACGTGTAAACAAACGGGTAGACAGACGGGTAGAGAGACGGATAGCGACAGAGATAAGCTAACGGGTAGCGAGGCAGGAGCAAAAAAGGGTTGACAGAGGGGTAGTGAGATGGGTAGGGAGACGGGTAGCGTGGTGGATAGTGAGACGAGTACAGAGACGACTTGGCAGACGGGTAGAGAGAGGGGTATATAGACAGACAGACGTGTTGATAGACGAGTAGTGTAACGGGAAGCGAGACAGGTAGAGACACGATTAAAGATTCGGGTAGAAAGACAGACGGATACTGAGACGGGTATACAGAAGAGTAGAGAGACAGTAGACAGATGACTTCGGAGAGAGACACAGCTAAGACATACGAGTAGTTAGACTGGTAGACACGTTTGTAGCAAAGCATTTTATCAATGTGGTTTGAAGTATACGAGTTTCTATAAATAGTTATACAAATAAACAAAGGAAATTTTTTTAATTCAAATATTAAATATTTGATTTAATATTTCAATATTTAATATTTTATTTTTTAATATTTTATTTAGATATTTGTCACAAAGAAAATGTTGCAAAAATTAAATTAAATTTGCGTTAAACTACGCTTGCTAAAATACGCTATTGGCTGCAAATCTGATTATGTAATTTTAAAAATATCGTTTTAAAAGATCCGGCTGTTTTGTTTTTTAAGTTTTGAGCAATTCCCGCTTAAGAAAATGAGATTATTTGCCAAATATTATAAAAAAATGCATATGAAAACATAACAGTATATGAATTTATATATGATATTTTGTAATTATATCATTTAATTTGCTATTTTTCATATATTGTATCTTTATCTATCTCTTGTCTATCATATGCTGTATATTCACTTAGATTCTTGTTGATATCTTCTTTATATCGTAATTGTTAACTTTATGTTCTCAGCAATATCACTCAGACTAATCCCTTTGAGGGAAGTCCTAGTATAAAAAATGCATGCTATGATGCGCCAATGTTTTCATGGCTTGTCCTTGAGGAGATCTTGCGCCATTAAAACCCATTCATTTAATATAAAAAACATTTTTTTATTTTTTGTGGTAAAAGTATATTTTTTAGTATTTCTAATGTTTTTAAATTAATTTTTACTAATTTAATCATTTAAATATCAATTTTCACCAAAACAATGTAAAAATTACTTTTGTAATGTTATTATTATTTGCCTATTACTTACAAACATTTTATTTTACAGCCGAAGGAAATATTTTATTTCCATTTTTTTTTAATAGAAAAACAAGAAAACAATTAATATCTTTTATTTTAATTTAACTTCCCAACGCAAAAATACTTCATTAACCCTTTTCTATTGTTAATATTCTTCTTAAACCACTCATACATCAATTTATGCTTAGCAAACATTTTTCAGAGTTTTAAATAGTACTTGTGACTTTTTAGAAAAAAAAATCTTTTGTGGGAAAAATTTTAATAATAAGTATTCAAACAATCCGAACATGATTGTATTGGTTCTATTTGTTATTTTAATGTGGCAAGTTGTACTTTTTTTCTTTTTCAAGAGCACCAAAGAAAAACCTTTCTCAAAGTTACAATCGATTAAACATTTTTCTCTTCTTTTAAGAATAAAGAGATACATTTTTGCATTATTTTAGAGTTTAATGGATCTTATTCAAAAAGACATGCCTGCGTATCATTCATATACGTAGAATATGGCACAATTAAGATAAATATTAAAAAGCAGATCATTTGTATAATGTACTCCATATTTAAAAAATGAACTGTTTGTAGTTATCTTTCTCAGTTTTATTATTTTTATTATGTTCTTATGACAAAATTAATAAAGAAATATAAATATAAATAATGATTTTTTTCTTAATTTACAAAAGAAAACAGTAACGTCGAATTGGTTTCACTTCTGAACTTCTATAGAGATTACTCTCATGCTAAAATTAAAGTAAACACAAATCTCAGGTACTCAGGAGCATAAATCATATTTGCCAACAGGGCAGGTTTCTGAAGTATTTGAAAAAACTTTTCTCATTCAGCAACCCATCTTTTCTACCTAATTCTGGGGAAACACTAGAAATCTTCCTCGTCTGCAGAGTTTATTAATACAGATATGTTCCTATATATATTTTTTATAATTAGTTTTACTAAGCAACCTATTTTATCTACGTAAAGCTCAAAAAACATTAAAAACCTGCCTCATCTGCAGATTTCATCAATACAGAATATTTTTATCTCTTTCCTTATAATTATTTTCATTCAGCAACCCATTAAGTAACGCTAGGAAAACATTAAACAATTGTCCCATCTGTAGATTTTACTGATTCATCTGTTTGGAAAATATGTACCCTTAAAATAAAAATGAAGTAGTCACTAATATTAGACACCGAGGACCTGTCAATAAGACCGTTTTTTTCATTTTGTAATAATTTTAACTTCATGCTCCTATTTGTTCTAATATTATGCACAAATAGTCCCTAATTTGTACTTAATGCAATAAGGCTGGATGAAGGTATTCTGTTTGGTCAAACAACTGGCCATTTTGTATTTAGCCTAAAACTGCGTAGGCTCATTGCAATGAGAGTGAGACAAAATCTCGCTTATTAACAAATAAATGGCCATTTTCCCAATTACCACATCTTCGTATAGGTTTTCTGCAATAAGCCTGGAAAATACCAAGCTGATTGAGAAACAAATAATTATATTCCAATTAGTCTAAAGCTGCATAGGCATTTTCCAATAAGCTTAAGAAACATCAGGCTAATTGGGAAAAGGCTAATGACTCTCCAATCAGACTGGCTTTCTGCGAATAGTTTACTCTTTTCAAAGATTTCTCAATTAGTCTACGACATAGATATCTTTACAATATATAATAAAAAAAATTCAATAGTTATGCACCTTCAAAATCTAATTTAGGATTTTTCTTTTTGTAATTTTAATGTTGCGAAAATTATTTTCCGTTACATAAAAAAAAAAAAAATAATAATAATAACAAAATAAAAAAAATAAAACAGAAAATTAACCCTGCTTTTCATTTTTCTGTTTTTATACTAAATTTAAAAGCTATTAAATTATTGCATAGCTATTGTGATTGAAAATGGAATCCTCACATTTGCATTTTTATAAATAAAAAGAAATAAAGCTTATTCTAGTGATAAAAGTATTTCATGCTTTTCTGTTTTTATATTCGTAAAACACGAACTAGACGTCACATTTTTTTTTCAAATTTTACGAACATGAAATTGTACACGTCATGTTTATATAAAAATTTGTCGCTATCATATATCTTAAATAAGTCATGTCTGAAAAAGACGTGCAAACTTTTATTTAACATGGTTTTTCATGTCTGTCTATCTGTCTGTATAACTGGATATCTGGTTCAAATCTTTAAATCGATTATTCACCCTTTGAGCTGATTTTCCTACAATGTTGCATACGAGATTATTGCCAATGACAATGCAACATCCATATACTGTCAGTGCCGTATCTCATCGGGGTTAGCGTCTAAAGGCAAAAACATCTTTAAACTCTTTTTTTTAACTCAACTTGATTTGTGAATGTAAAGATGCCATTTTGTAATTGATTGTTAACTCACTTCCTACAAACAAATATGTACACAGGTGTGTTTCCGATTACAATATAAAATTTTATTATTTTAAAAACTTAAATATAAATTAATAATTTAATTTTAAGCCATTTTTCTGTTAGCCCTTCACAGGTTATAAATTACCAAATAGTCTACATGTTTACAATTTTATACGAGCTACAATAATAATGGATTTAATTATGCCCCAAAACACGCTCGTCAAAAAAGGCCAACGGGCTATGAAGCTGCAACAATGAAATATTTTAAACACTATAAAATAGAAAATTTAAACAAAAGAAAAATGAGTGTAATGTATTTTTCAAAAATACGCTTTAATCAGTTAATCACTTCATAATAATTAAATTATGATTATACGTAAAGAAATCAATTTAAAAATCTAAAAAGTTATTTAAAATGATGTTTTATTTTTTTTTCATCCTGTTGCTTTATCTTAAAAATAAAACAGATAAAAAATTCTACATTCTTCTATAAATTCACTAGTCCGCGCTTTCTACCAAACGTAAAAGAAAGACGTGAAGTTTCCATAATGGAGTTTGGTGCCCACGCCAAATTAATATACTGTCATATTAGTTTTCGGAAAAAAACATAAATTACAGTCAAACAATTGCAATTGCGTAATTTTCAAGATAAACGTTGAATACCTATAAAAGAGTGTTTTAAAAAAGTATTTTTAATTTTATACTTATTTTATGCTTTTGAAAGAAACCATATAACTTATAAATTGATTTAGGTCATATGTTACACACAAGTTCCTGAGTTGTTTATGGAAATATCCATGTATAGAAATATCCATGTATTGTCAGGGCCATATCCGATGAAGGGCAGGGAACAGGGGCAAAAATATTCTTTTACGTTTCTGATTGGGTTTACATATCTAACGATCCAATTTTCCTCAAATGGTGCAAACAACGTTCTTCATGACAGAGCAATATTTATGTATTTTCAAGGCCGTACCTCATGAGAGGCAAGTTCCAAGTTCAAATCCATCTTTTTTTTTTTTTTTTTTTTTTTTTTTTTTTTTTTTTTTTTTACAAAATTATCACAAAAAAGATTTTTCTCAAATTTACCGCATTAATTTATTGTTGATAACAAAATATAACCGAAAATATAATATATATTCAATCACAATAGCTACGCAATAATTTAATAGCTTATAAATTTAGTATAAAAACAGAAAAATGAAAAGCAGGGTTAATTTTCTGTTTTTTTTTTTTTTTTTTTTTTTTTTTTTTGTTATATACATTATTATTTATTTGTTTATTTTGTTTATTTTGTTGATTGTGACGTCATGTTTATATAAAGATTTGTCGCTATCATATATCTTAAATAAGTCATGTCTGAAAAAGACGTGCAAACTTTGTTTGTTTGTTTTATTTTGTTCAGCGCATATTTTAGAATTTTCAGGACCTCACATTATCAGCGGTGAAGTCCAGAGGAAAAATTATCTTTTTACTATTTTGATTGACATCACAACAAATCTAATCAAACTATTTAGTTCAAATTTTGCATATAAGTCCATTGTCTAATACAATGCATAGTCAGTTCATAAAATTATAATAAAAAAAAGGGTGTTACTTATATTTTCTATGTTACCTTTCTTATTTCTTTATACCAGTAGAAAGTGAATGATCTCACAGTTTCAGCTTAATTTTGTGTTTTTCTATTGAATGCATTCACAAATACTTGTAAATATTTGTATTTTTTAAGAAACATTTTTTTTCTTCATAATCATTTTCCTTAGGAGAAGTAATTGAGTTTACTTATATTAAATTTTCATCTCGACCAAACAAAATCAAAAAGTTAGTGGATGAAGAAGGAAACTAAGTAACATGTAATGAAGATTATAGAAAAATAAATGCCGAAATATATAAAAAATAAAAAATAAAATAATTTTGACAAAAAGTGTTCGATTGCAGTATCCGTTTCAGTTTTTAAATATAAGGTAAAGCCAGGAGAGATGGCGCGGTCGGAGAGATTGCGCACATAGAGGTTAGGGGGGAAGGAGTAGAGTGAGCGCGCAGCGACTCTAGGTAGTTGTACAACAGCAGTAGTGGAGTGTCTATTTGAAAGTGCACGTTGATTGTTTTGAGCGTCTAAGATAAAGCATTGCTATTTTGTTTTGTTTTCCCAAAATAAGTACTTGAATTTTCATAGCTATTTATTAGAATTTCTGTACAATGTCAGTAGTGCAAAATATTTTAAACTCAAACGATTTCTCATAAGCTACTAATCTAGAATAACAATGTGAACATCAACGAATCGTTTTAGTAGCGGCCATGTTTAAATAAAAGGTCGCGCAATCTCTCCTACTGAAATTGGAGAGTTTGCGCATCTGCTACTTAGGAGAGATGGCGCATTGTTCCCATTACTTTCCATGCTAGGAGAGATTACGCAGCTTATTGGTAAATTTGCATACACAAATGAAAAATGAAAATGGATTAATTGTAAGTTAAACGTATTATCAAAAAACTTAATGTTATTTTGTAATCTTATCTGGAACAGCTTTTTCTGATTCTTTAATTTTTTTCCCTTTAATTACATTTTTTTAATCGTTTTAAAAATTATTTCCTTTTTCTGATCCTTTAATCATTAGGTTGAAATATTCATTCCTAACACAAACATATTTGTTCACAAAAACATTGCAACAATGTCATTTAAGTGTAATTATTATTGTTAACAATTTAATTGTAGTTATTATTAGTAACAATCTCTCCTACCCATGTGTGCAATCACACCAATCCTGTAAGGACAGATTGCGCAAAATAACTTTCTTGGATTTATTACAACTATTCTATTGAATCACAACATAACAACAAAATAGCAATGGAAATGCATAAAAACAAATGAAGTAAAAATTATCCATGGATAGTTTAGCAAAAAATTAATATTTAGTTATTTTTTTGCTCTTCTTTTGAATTGTGCGCAGACTCTCCTAGCTTTACCTTACTTTAAAATTCAATTTAAGTAAGACTTTTCATTAAAGCATTGCGTTTTTTAACACGTTCCAACCTAGTTGAAAAGTATTTATGACTTCGGTTTGTCTGGCCATATGGCTGTCTGCCGTCTGGCCGTCTGTCCGTGCTATAACTCCCGTAAATATGCTCGGATTGCTCTGCAATTTTTTTATGTTATTGTCGTTATCTATAGCATGTTCCCTATTTCAACGGAAGTGTGTTGTACTTATAGTTTTTTTACAGGGACACTCAAAAGAATTTCGTTAATTGCGGTCTATGGGGAAAAATCATTTGCGGTTTATTTAAATAATGTTTCACTATTTTAAACGCATTGAAATTTATATATATATATCACTAAGGTGCATTAGAAGAAGCTTAATATGGAATAGGGTGTGCATAGCACTTATAGTTACTTTACAGGGACAGTCAAAAGAATTCCGTTACATTACGTCTATGGAGAAAAATCTTCTGCGGTTTATTTAAATAATGTTTCACTATTTTAAACGCATCGAAATTTATATATATCACTAAGGTGCAGTACAAGAGACTTACTACAGAATATTGTGTGTATAGCAGTCATCGTTCATTTACAGGGACACGCAAAAGACACGCTCTACTGTCTGTTAACAATAATTCCTGGAATTGCGTTTTAAGTTACTGAACGCGATTTTAATGTAACTGGCTTTTTGTCTATTACATGGTGTGTATAAATACTGTAGATCATATACAGGAAGATAAAAAGTTCGCGAACACATTTCCGTTTACTGACAGAAACTCCAGACGGAGAATTTTAAACTGTGCTACGCGTTTCCTAACTGAACTACAATTTAGCATCCTATGTAATATATATACAAATCTATAGATCCTATACAGGGCTGAATAAACGTATTCGGATATTTTCCCGAATATTGTATATGTTGGAAATTCCTGAAATTATGTTTTTAAATATGTTATGCGTTTTCCAAATTGTTTACTTAGATGTTATCTTTTAGCTTATTAAACGGTATGATTTGTAAAATTATTTTGGAAGCGCTGGAAAGTGTTACATAATCTATGCTTGACGCATGATTTTTCGTTCTTGTTTTATTTTAAGATAAATATTAAGATAGCACCACCAGTGATGGAAAGTGTACCAGTAATGGACTTTTTAAATTTAAGTTAAAATAATTGGCTATAAAAATCAGGCGTTGACTTGCGTCCTTCGTGGGGTTGCTGATGCAACTAACACTACCTACAGATAACGCCTCAGGACTGGCAACACTAGATTGACGTGAATGACGTATTTGTGCGGTTTTTGCCCTTCTCTTGCTTGTACTGCAGTATAAGGAAAGTAACCTATGTACCGTGCGTTCCAGCTAAAACGGGCTTCGGAATCGAAATGTTTTTAGTCTCCTAATGGGAATTACTAGTATTTCGATTAAAGACTGGATTGCTTTCTATTTAGGTAAGTACTTATTTACAGTATATTTGTGCATTTTTAGGAATATTAACAATGTTAATCGTTATCTATTAAGTCCTTGTTGTAGGAGTAGGCTTAATTCCACAGCTTTGTCGAAGCTTTCGATGTGAAAAATATTTTATTACTTTTGCACTATTTATTCGTGTAGTAAATAATTAACGTCTTGTGCAAAAATTTTTGTATTCAATATGAATTTGCTTTATTTGTAAATGTAACACTTTTCAGTTAAAAATTTCCTTTATTTTCATGCATATCAATAGAAAGTTGTGCATAAATAATTTCATGTATTTCATATGTTCGCTATGATAGCTTTCATATTTTTCAATGCGATTCTTTATAAAGACTTAACACGTTTTTATGCAAATATTTTCAAAATATTTAAACATAAACCAAAAAATATATCTTTTCAATCACACATAATTAAAAAAACATATAAATATTTCTTAACAATAGTAAACTACCACTGGTGATTTTTATTGGTGATTTTAAAAAAAACTACATATATGGCAAAATAAATGAATTATGTAATTATCAGATGCAAATATTCAATCAAGTATTTAACATCGACAAAGTAAACATATTTTAATAGATAGTGATTAACATTGTTAATATTGATAAAAATGCACATATATACTGTAAATAAGCACTTACTTTAATTGAAAGCAATCCAATCTTTAATCGAAATATTATTAATTTTCATGAAAATAAGCTAGAACCCAAATATGAAATTTAATTTGCACATTAACAAGACAAAAGTATTAATGAAACTTCTTAGAAAAATAGCTTTTATTTTTCAATAAAAATAACTATTTTGCATTTCAAATTTTGTTGTATAAAACAAAAATTTCTGTATACTAAATCCTACAGTTTTTTTTTTTTGCGTGTGTAAAAAGCAAATTGTGTCTGTTTTGAATTAGTTGATCTTCAATTTTGTTATGCAAATTAAAAAAACAGTTATTTATAATTTTGGTTGCAGGAATGGTTGAATGTAATCAGTTGAATCATTAGCTGATCTGCTGTGACGTCAAAGTTGAACTCTTAGGCATTATCTATAGGTGGAGTTGATACAACCCTCTAGTGTTAACGCGCTTAATTACAGAGATTTCAAGCTGCATAAGGTGACTTCAACTGAAGCAAACCAATTTGTTCTGCATGTGTGTCAACATTTAAGCAATGTCTTTGTATCTTTAGTTTTAATATGACTAAATACGGTATGCAGAATTAATTTATTATGTTTTTTCTTAATTTGCAACCAGTTGATACATTTCTTACAGATGTCCACTACTGGTACCGCGACATATCTCCATAATCAGTAGTTGACAGCTCTGCCAGAAGCTGGAATCATGGTGACAAAGATCAACAGTGCGAGCAGACAACTGAGGACGCGACTGGATAGGGATAACCTATATTTTGCATAACTGTCCAGGGCACAAATAGTTTAATGCATTTTTGGGAAAAGATTCTACAATTTCGTCTCGATTAGCTTAGAAATTAACAGTAGCATGACCTGTATAAATGCAGAAAAGCTGTTGAAAGGGTAGGAGATTCACAACTAACTGTCAAAAAAGGTCTTTCACTCGATATATGAAGATTCAAGCAGAGTGTTTAACGCCTACGAGTGTTTTTCTAAATGCTGACGCCATTAATGTTTTCGCGTTAATGGGGGAAAACCAATATATATAGTTTTACTATTTCCGAATAGTAATTTACGCTTTCTTTAATAGCCAGAGAATAAGTCGAATATTAATATTCGAAAATAGTGGTAGACAAATTCAAGCGATAGTTGGAAAACTGAGAAAAATTCGTCTACGACAACTGCACTTTTTCGATCAGTAGTAGTCTTAGTATTTGTAGGACTGTAACTAAGCATGGACTTTTTATATTACTACATAATGTTGAAATTAAAATTCTATTTACGCATGAAGAATTTAGTGCAATGAAATACTGTGATTAACCCCCTTTGCGATGAGCATACATTACGGATTTTTTAATCTATAACTACCGGTATTTTTAAATGGATATATATTTTTTCCTTTAATTTGAGAAATGCAGCGATTAAATTAAAAAATATATATATTTCTTAAAATTGCTGATAGGAATAATCTAGGTGTCGAAGTACCTTATATGTCACATATACGCGACATTCATCTAAAAGTTCTCTTATTGAAATGTGTCATGCTGCAAAGTTTAATTTGTTAAACTTCTTGGAGACATTTATTCAACGTTTGAAAAAATTCCTCACTTTTTTTCACTATTTTACCTAATTAATATAAAACCAAATACCTTTATGTTAATAAAATATATATTTCAAGCTATTTCCTCATTCATTCGACATTTTCTGCAAGAAATCGAATGAGTCCACTTCTAGAACAGACAGGTATTTACTAGTAGAACAGATAGTTCTCCACTACTGGATTTTGCGAGTGGAATGCTGGTGCATTTTAACCTTTCCGAAAGAAAATAATTTTGTGTCGAAAAGTGTTTAAAGTTCCTGTGATGTTGTTTATCCGTTGGCTTACAGAATTCGGTTAGTTGAGCTGCAAAGGAAGATATTATTTATTATCCCAGTAAAGGAGATCCCACAAACAGACGAGATCCCAAGAAAATTAACCTTTTTGAGAAAAATATCTTCTTTATTTGAACTCGGTTGACCAGGAATTCTTGTGTAAGTATCAGTCGGCATAAAATTCCGGGGGAAGAAGAGGAGGCACGAAGAGTTATATGTTTTTGATCAGAGACACAACAGAGCAGAAAAATAATTAATTAAACAATTTCTTCGGATAATACAGAGCGGTTTTGGCAGAGTTACAGAAAGCCAGATTAACGTGGGGAGGGAATTGTGAAGGAAGCTTAGTTGTTATTTTCTGTTTAATGTTAAGTCAATGGGGGATTTATGATGGTGAAATATGAATTTTAAATGCCTAACGAATGGTATGAATATTGGTAGCACTGTATACCGCATGGAGTCTGGTTCACATAGGTTTGTATTAAGGAGTGCTATAGAAAGTTAAAAATACACATGTACGTTACAATTAAAATACTAATTTAATAAGATAACGGAACGGAAATGTAAAAGAAAAAAGGGGAAGAAGAAGGTATCTGGTAATATCGAAAGACTGCGAGTCAGAGATATTGGCTGTTGCTAAGCGAACAAAACAATTTCTTTTCTCTTTTTTAATAAGACGAACGTAGAGTGCAAGAAATACAAATGAATTAAAAAGAAGCTTTAAAAAAAGAAAAACGGCAGGGACTAGATCATTTTATAGTGTAGAAAATTATACATTTAGGATGGATATTTTGAAAACAGTTATTTTAATTGTTAATTGAGATATAGAACACTCACTGTTGTCACAGTCACTGAAACTAGGACTAGTGTACTAAATCTAAGATAAAAACTTTCTTAAAATGTACACTACAAGTACAGTTACTTTAATTATTTCATAAAGTGTGGGAAATATATCTCTCACTTAAGTTTAATTCAAAGATCCCTAAATTGTATCATATTTCTTGAAAAACAATTTCTTTTATAATGTACGTGAAGAAAAGCAATTATTTATTTGGAAATCAATTTATTTGTGAATTCTGATGGTAATCATTTCAATATTTCAGCAAGAGAATTATATTGCCCGTGAAAGAGTTAAGTAAGCTCTTACCCGTTACAATTGAATGATCAGTGAGAAATATGATGATAGTCTGAAATCTGATACAACAGTGCTATCTATTTGCATGCAAGGCGTACTGTTGTTTAGCAAAATTGGTTCTAGGCAAAAATGAAGGTAATCCTTTGAAAAACACGGCTGAAGATTGGTAGAAAGAGAAAAGAACAATGAAAGTCAAACACTCGTAACAGAAAGAATATATCAAATATGCGCGACTATCGAATTGACAAAATTGTATCAGAATAAAAAAAAAAAACTATTACATAATGCTAGTGAAGAAAATAATTTATTTATCTTCAAATCAATTTGTCTGTTAATACTGGTTGCAGTTAATCATTTCAACATTTTAACAAGAGGATTGCAGTTTTCTAGGTACTACTTTGAAAAACACAGTTGAATGTTGGTAGAAAGGGAAAATAACGATGAGTAACAACGCCCGTAAAAGAAAGAAGGGTGAATAACTAGTATCTCCACATGCGTAAATATCAGTTTTCTTCCCTAAACCCTCATTGTTGAAAAAAAAATGAACTTTCACATTTCTGATATTTTACACCCAATTTAAAAACCAGAAAGTTCCTGCGAAGTAACTCTGAATAAATATATAAAACTTGCTTCTGTATTTTTTCAGACGAAAAGGAATAAAGTGTATTCGAGTGATAAGAGTAGTTGATGATTTTCTATTTTTCAGATCGTAAAACACATGGCAGAGGTAAAATACTTTTGGAATAAAAAAATTTTAGAACATAAAATGATATATATACTTTTTATTCGAAATATTTATCGATAATATATATCGTACGTTAAACGACTTTGTATTTTTATTTCGTAGAAAGTGAATGATGTACTATAACCTTGGTTTTGTACGTTTTTTTGCTGTCTAAAAAAGAAAATTTTGTATATGTAATCCCCCTTTTTAAACAGGCATCTGATTTTTAGACATTTTTGGAGATTTTTCAAATTATTCCCAGAAATTCTATATAAGGTTTCATATTTTGTACCTTATATCAAATCTAAGCTTAATATATAAACATTCATATTTTGGATCAATCATATATCTAGAAATGAATATTAATATGTAGGACAACTAAAGAAAGTTTGCTGTACAATTTAATTCCTTTAGTAACGCAAAAACTTCTTTTTAATCTGGCAAGCGTACTGATTTATTTTTTTTAACGTATCTCCTATAATCGTACTTAGTTTAACGTAATTTTTGAATTAATGTTAGAAAACCAGAATACAAGAAAAATGTTCGAACCAGATAAGGAGGGCAATACATGGCAAATAAGAGCAAATGCGAAGATTGAACAGTTATAGAATGAAAAGGACATCATAAATGCCATTAAAATAAGAATGGAATGGCTATTCCACTTAATTATAATGAAAATTGAACAACTAATTAATGAAAGGGACATCATAAATACAATTAAAATAAAAAGAATGGAAAGGCTAGACCACTTAATTACAATGAAGATTAAACAACTATATAATGAAAAGTACATCATAAATACTATTAAAATAAGAAGAATGGAATGGCTAGGCTACTTAATTACTTTGAAGGTTGACAAAATCACAAAGAGGATATATAATGGAAAATTAATGGGTAAAAGGAGTGTTCGGAGACGCAGGAATAGATGGTTGGAAGTGGTAGGGAAAGAGCTAGCACAAAAACAAATTAAAAATTAAAAATTAAAGACAAGAGATGGGATGCTCTGGCGACGTATAATGTCAAAACCTTCACGTATTTCAGAACCATTGCGTATGTATGTATGTTAGAAAACCAATCTGCTATTACATTTTAGGGGTAAAAAAATCCGGAGGATTTTGGCAAAATGGAAAAAATAGCATCATAAATTAGCTTATTTCTTTTAAATACTAAAAGGTGTAAATTAACACCATAATAAATACATATTGTAATATTTTGTATTAGTTTGTTCGACAAGTTAATAAAAGTTATTTTACTATGTATTTATTATGTTGTTGATTTACACCTTTTAGCAATTAAAAGAAATAACAAGGTGTTATAATTTATTATATTATCATAAATTAGCTTTAATTATAAAAAAAGAATGTCAAATCTTCATCAAAGTTGTGGAATAGATTTTTTTTTTCTGAAATTGTTTTTTCAATTAATAAATATTTTTGATCTTTTATTACCCAGTTTTGTTTTTAATACCTCACTTTCCACTAGATATTTTTTCAAATAGAAAATGAAGGATCCTAGATTTTAAGAGAAATGCGATTTTTTTAATAAGTTACTTAAATTTATTCACGCTACATTACCTAAAACTTTTAATCAAAACGTACCATTCAACACATCGAATAATGTACTAATAACGGTTTTCGCTTAGAAAATAAAACAGAGAAAGCCTTTATTAAAAGGAAAAAAAGTTTTCTTAAACAAATAGTAAAATATCTCTTGTAATATTGTTTAATTTACCATAAAATTAGATCACATCTTTATGTTTTATTAAAATACATTAAATACTCCGAATGATAGTTATTTATATTTTATGCCCGCAAAATAATTAAACACAAAAATAACTTATATTATTTAACAAGTCTGATATCCTGTATGTGCCAAAAGCTATACAAAATATCAAACATTGTTATTTTAAAAAATGTATTAATTCAATTATTTAAAACTTTAAGAAAATATTTAAACGGTGCTATCCCTTATTTTCTTTACAAAAATTAAGTTTAATTATCTTAAATAATAAGTGACAGCATATTTTTCTCACTGCGCAAAGAATAACATTCACACAACTTAACCATGTAAGTTATACATAATTTTTAATATTTAGGCATGTAGTGCCTAACTAAAATGGTCTATTAAAACAAAACTTCTATCCTTTCAATAATAAAAATAATTGTTTCAAAAATTTTAATAATTCGGAAACATTAAATAAACCTTAATTTTATGTGAATCAACTAAATGATGAAAACTTTAGATCAGTTCATATACAGGCATAGAAAGAAAAACGTACCACCCCCAATTAACTCTATCCCAAATCATTATATAAACATTTGACTGATAACAGTTGATTAATAAGAAGTTGGAAATTCTTCATCAAACGAAACAAACGTGGTGCGTTCGTACTATAACTAGTTTTATAAACATTCAGATCTTGGTGCAATAGCTGTTGCACTCTCGTACAAAAATGCATGAATACAAAATTTATTTTATGTGCAGATTTTCATATTATAGATATTAATTTTATTTTATGAAATAGAGTTTCAATATACTTTTAAAAACAATTAATTACAATTTTATTAAATTAAAATTATACTATACGCAAATATCCAATACAAGACAATGTAAAAAAAAAATCATCGTTATTATTTCACTGAAAAAATGAATTATATCGTCTGTTATTATAATATGATTAATTTTCGTAATACAATATGAATACATTTTAAGTTGGCAACATTTTATCTTTTGTTGACAATTACTGAAAATTCCAATGGGAAACATAAACTTAGATTTGAAAATTTCAGAACTTGAAATCCATATTTAAACTCATTTTCCATTTAATATCTATTTTTCCGGAAACATCTATCCAAAAAACTGTCGGTAGATTATATGATTGCTATAATTAAACAATTTTAGTATAATAATTCGGTTTTTAAATTCAGTAATACGGAAATAATATGACTCCATCTTAAATATGATGTAATCTCCATGACAACTTAGAATCATTACCTATCATGGGATATCATTGTATCAAATACGTATGATAGGATTTAATAAAATGAAGAAAACTATTATTAATATCTTTTTAAGTTTTTATTCGATTTTCATAAAATGTAAATGACTCGACAAAATTCTGCAACAATTATATATATTAAATTTCAAACCATTCGGTTGGGTAGTGTTTGCGCTGTTATATACGGACAGACAGACGGACCAGACGACGACTATAGGTGCTACGTATTTATATAATTACGAATGCATCTGAAAAGTCTACTAATTAATACTATACTTAATATTTTCTTTCGAAGGTCGTCCACAAAGAGAAATTGTGCCAAATTTATAATATTATACAAATATCTAATTTTGACACCGTATTCGGATTATTTAGTAAGTTTTATCTTCGGATACCAAACGAAAAGTTACTCGGGCAAGTAGTTTAGGAATTATGTAGGTATAACGGGTGAAACTCCTAATGTTAAATTCAATTTTAATCGTAGAAAATCAGAATGCAATGCCGGAAAAGAGAACCTTTCTTTTGATTGCAAAACAGTAACCGTAATTTTCAATTTAAAAAAACGCTCTTTTTAAAATTATGCGTAAGACATTATTTTTAGATGATTCTGTTTGACAAAAAAAAAAAAATTAAAATACTCAGAAAAATTGTAACGAATGGAGGCTCTTGTTTTTCCATGTAGTTCGAAAGAAAATGGTCACTCAAGTTTTTAATAAAAATACAGGTTTCGTACGGCTCCTGGAATTTTGCGACCAGGAAATTCTTCCGTACCAGTATTTTCTTATAGGAAATCTCTCCTTAAAAGAAGGTGAAGTTTCGCGAGTTTAACCCAAATTTCTTTTTCTATAAAAAAAAAAAAAAAAAAAAAAAAAAAAAAAAAAAAATATTGGTAACACTCCTGGAAAATTCTCTTTTTATATTTATAAAAAAAATGTATTGTAAGTACTTTATTTTAATAGATTTACACCTTTTGGGACGTAATGAGTAAGATTTGACTATTTTTGGACCGGTGAATCCGAGTATGTCCGCAAATGTTGCAGTCTTTGTAACTCAAGAATTAATGCACTCAGGAACTGATGAAATGCAGTTTGATTCAGAATTTATGGATGAATTGTAAAAGGTAGAACGTACAAATAAATTATTTTTAAAAACGAAATCAAGATTATAATTGAGATCTGTAACCGAACTACGCTCTTAAACGCTGAAATAAACAGATTTTTAAAAAAGGTTTTAAAAATAATAAAATCTTTTACAATTTCTTTTTCTGTTACCCGCTGGAATGTGGCTAATACGAAAGAAATACCGTTTTCAGTAAATTAAAAAACTTTATTATCTGAATGTATAACTGATATTTATCCTATGAAATGTCTTTAAGGTCTAATTGTTCAGCAATACAAGAAATGTGTATTAAATATAAAAAAAATCAATTAGAGACTTTAATGAAAATTAGTTTCACCTATTTTCTGTAACCGGGGAAGTACGGGTTGGATACCCTAGAGTTTTCTTAAAACTTCGTGAATTAATTATGAATCTCCCTGTAATTTTTTGAAGCTTCACATCTTTCTTTAAAGAGATTAGATACAGTGAATCACATAGTGAAATATCTAAGTTTGTCTCAGGGAGTAAAGCGATAAATAATTAATATGTCATATACTTCAGCATTCTTGTATGCATATACCTTTGTCAGACATTTCATTTAAACTAATTTATTACATTAAATCTTATTAATATTACATATATTTTCTGCGTATGATGTTTTGGTAATTACATCATAAATACAAATGTGCTTTATTGTATTTGCTTTAGAAGACTCTTTTTCGCATATTTCGTATTAATTCTGTTAATTTTAATTTAAATCAAGTTTTATTATTTAGCATTATTCGGACATTTAAAGGATATTCTTTTCAATACATATCATGAAATACTGTGAATACATCATATACATTTCTAAGTTACTTTGACGGACTTTATTCATTCAATTTAGTGACGGATTTTAATAATGACATCTGGTATCAATTTTAATTTAGGTTGGATGTATGGATTTAAATATTTATTTTACATTTTTATCTATTTTTGCGTGTCACTCAGATGAATTGCTTTTAATTTGCATAATGTATAATTGAAGTGTGATATTCTAACATTGAATATGAAAAATTGCATCTGCTGAAGTTTAATTAAACAGGAAATAGATGAAAATGATTTATAAAAATATTATTTAAGAACGGATGAAATAAATTATCTGTAGGGGTATTCGCCTTTTACGTTCAAACAGTCCAAAACAAAATTTCTTAAAGTTATGCGGGTCACCTGCGGAACGCATAAGTTATAAATCTGTAACAAGAAATGTACACATGCTTAGTTTATAAAAGCAGGGCGGGTTGTATATAGGTGGTACGGAATTCCATAATTTACTTTGATTCATAAAAAGATTTTATTTATTTACAATTACACGTAGTATTTAATTGTAACATCACAATCACCTCAACTTATGTTCAACACTGTTCAACAAAAACAACTACAAAAAAAAACTCTACATTGAACAAAAGTAGCAAATTCTTATGGACTGAATGCTGCTAAAAACAAAAATGATAAATTAACTCTAGTTTTTATTTTAAAGTGTAGATTATGGAGAACTGTAATGCAGTAAATGGAACGGAAAGAAAAATTCACTCAAACCAATAATAACTAAGATGAAATATCTTATATAAAAGAGTTTACAAATGTTGCAAAGTTGACTACGACGTTTATAGCCCTAGTAAACGTAAAATACCGCGGTATACTACAATTTTACCAGAGCAATCTTTCTTCAGCTAATATTTTTTTTGTTTTTGTCTTTAATATTTGTAATTTTAAAAAAATACTATGTATTTCCTATACATATTCTTATACTAACTGTACTTTAAACTTTATTTTTATGTTTGGCAATGTAAACTGGCTTTTTTCTTTCTTTTTGTAGGAGTAGATTTACGCTCTTTTCTGCTTATTTCTTGCCTTTTTGCGAACGATTCTCCTTTAGAAACAGTTAAATATCTTTCTATTCATCTCTTTTCTTATTTTTCTACATAATTATTATATTTTAATGCTTTTCTACTTTTTTCTCTTACTGTCAAATTATTACTGAAGCCTCCCCTCTTATACTGCAAATTAAATATGAATGGTTTTTGAATGGCTGGCGTACTTATTTCGGATTGGCTGATGAAGTTTTCAGTCGAATCTTTTATTTTTCTGTCATTTTCTAGTGCTAATACTCTACATTCGTACTTATTTTCTCGTGGATTCTCTAATATGTGATATACAACTACTCATATACGGAGAGTGGAGTTGTTTACAACTGAGAATCCCATTGAAACAATAAACTGTTTCTGTTTCTGTTGCAAAGTTGCTGTCCATGATTTGTAGATAATTCACAAATAATTCTACAAATTATTTCTGCATGGTATCAATTTATTTAGCAAGGTATATTTAAAATGAACAACAGGAATATCACCTATCCGAACATCCCTTCACCTGCATCTGTTCCACATGCAGAAAGTCTACCTATTTCGGAAGCACCAAATCAATTAGAATGTGATAAAATAAGTTATGTCGTTATTGCCCTTCAAATGATGCTGATTTTTTATGTGAAAGGGATAATATCTATCAGAATATCACCCGACATGAGCCCAGAAACTTGATAACAGATTTAGATTTTCCTAAAATGAAGCCGAACAGGAATTATCAATGTTGCAACAGTGGAATTCGCATGCACTCTCAATTAATGTCTCAGTCTACCAGACTAGAAAAATAGTTTTATACTTTTTTTTCATTTCAAGATACACTTCTTGCAGGCACAAACATAAATGGTCTGATAAAGTGCTCACTCCTATAATCACAATCCTGATGATTGGAGACATTTTATAAATTCGTCATTCGTCGAAGAAAAGTTTGAAAGTTAGTCTTCTATCCAAGGACAACAAACTCCCTTCTATCCCCATTAAGAATGCTGCTCACATAAAAAATCATATTCCTACATAAAAGTTTTATTTTATGCTATAAATTACAAAAACCTTCAGTGGAAAATTTGTGGTGATTTCAAAGTATTTGATTTTTTATTGGGATAACAGTTGGGATGTACCAAGTCATGTGTGAATAGGTCAGTAGCACTAGTGAGCTTCATTACAGAATGATACATCTCATGGAATTAGACAGCGTCCTGAATTTATTAAACAATGAAAATTTGTTTGCATAGTTCGAAATTAGAACGACTGTTCACTCAGGTGAGAGTAAAGCTATCATTTGAGGCAAAAGCATATTATTGCTATACAGAACTCACGGTACTTAGAATAGATTATAGATATATTCTATTTAAAGTGGTTATACTAGATTTATGGCAAACAGCGATAGAGAGAAATATACCATTTAATTAACTAAATATTCCCATACTCTAAAACTTTATAGTTGTTCCAAAGTAGATTAATCCCAAAGAACTGTTTATCAAAAAACATTATGGTAATGTATTATGTAAGGATGGCATATATGAGATCCGAAATTGCAGTAGAAATAATACTTTTCGACAGGCACAGATGAAACCACTAAGAATTGCGATTATTAAATAGCGCATCTTGTATATGTAAAAAATGCGAAACAAAACTTTCACACTCATATCTCCCCGCTTTAAATGCCCTGGAAAAAATAGATGTTTCATTAATAGCAAAATTAATTACCGATTTTTTGCATAATTTATGGATTAAAAATCCTACATTTCTAGAAACCGTATTAATATAATTTAATTTTGATGCTCCATATATATTTTAAACTTCAATGATGTAATATATTTATATTTAACATATAAACATATATACACTTGAACCCAGTTAAAACTCTTATGGTTAGTACGTGATCCCCGCTTAATAAACAGATTTTTCCGAACCCTTGAAAATCGAACATAAGACTAATGCAAAAGTATCACGTTTTTTGTACGCGATAAAGATTCGGTCCCTTGAGGCATACAATCTCGCTTAGTACGCGAATTCATACACCGATATCCAAATTTCATTTCTCTTCCCCAGTGTTCCCAATTTAGTGAGATTTTTTTATTTAGATATCTACCACAATTTTCGAATAGTTCGTCTTATTTATCGATAATATTCTTATTAAATGACATATTAACTAAAGTGAACATTACTAATCGGAAATATTGGTAGATTAGTGAAGAAAAAAAATACCGCTAAATTAGCAACACTGAAACACTTCTTTGATCCCGTATCCTAATATTCTTTGGCTCTCATTTCGTGTATTTTTCTACTGAAATAGAGAAAGATAGACGAACTTTTGTCGACTTTTTAGGTGCGTTCGTAATTATATAAATACGTAGCACCTATAGTCGTCGTTTGGTCCGTCCGTCTGTCCGTCCGTCTGTCTGTCTGTCCGTCCGTCTGTCTGTCTGTCCGCATATAACAACGCAAAAACTACCCAACCAAATGGTTTGCAATTTGAAATATATTATCTTTGCATAAATTTGTCGAGACATTTCAAATTTTATCAAAATCGAATCAAAACTTTAGGAGATATTAATAAAAATATTTATTAAGAAATTTGATTTTTTTTTTAAATCGGTGCTTTTTTGTTATATGAGCTTCCGATGGATGTTAAATCGTCAAGCGACCGAGATACTTATTTTATGACAGAAATTAATCTGCAGACGATATAATTCATTTCACAGAATTAAAAATCATCAAGATCTGAATATTTATATAACTAGCTGATACATATATATCTGAATATTTATATAACTAGTTAAGATATTTGTATGAACAGTGTCATAAAATATATACTTAACTAGCTGTTTAACCCGTTCTACGCACGGGATATCATGAATTTAATTCTAAAACGTGCGTACGAACGCACCTCGTTTGTAACGTTTGACGTACAATTTCCAACTTGTTTATAATTATTCTTCTTTCTTTGCGCATTGTATACTGTCGATTCTTGTTTTTTCCGCTCGTACACTGTAGTAAATAAAGCCTCACCAGTACTTTGTGCTTTTAAACGCATTTGAAGAGCAAAATAAACGTTCTTTTGCTTTCAATTCTATTTCTTCGTTACTTTCTTCTGATCTATGCCTGCTACTGTTTTATTCATGGCTGATGAGTTACCCGCACCACGAGTTTCGTGGAGTCAAGTCATCTCTTATTGCGTTGTAGTGTTTTAGCATTTTTTGTTTAATTTGGAGAAAAGTAATAGAATCAACAGGAAGGCACTATCTGTGTCAAATAAAATCAACATTATTCAAAAATATGACTCGGATATACTCGGTAAATAAAGAATGCATTCACAAAATCAATAAATATTTCGAAATCAATGTTATGTATGCCGGTATTACAATGAGCCTCGATGGCGCGTGTGTAACAAGCTGACCTGAGCAAGGTTACCATGGCACGCCTAAGTGACGGATCTCTGTTTGTATAAGAAAGTGAAACTCAGCACTTTATAGCCGGGAACGGCACGTGTAATTAGAATGTACAAGAAGTTGTGACCTGACTTTTGAACAAAACACTGCTCAAGACAATGTGTCCGACCATAGGTTGCCACGATGTCGTAATTCTATATTATTTCTATTGGATACAGTACTGCATTTAATCTAGATATAGAGTAATTCAGTTTGCAAAGATGTCTACCTCAGTATCTACTCACTACATGCTTCAGCAAGTAGCCTGAAGTAATATGTATCCTGTTAAAAAATCCAGACACAATCGACAAAATTGAGATAATTGTAAGATGAGACTGATTATAAAGTTACTCATTGTCACAAGTACTAAATATGATCTGCAAATATTTAATATTTGTTGTTTGTGTTAAAAAAAATTAGGCTATCAGGGAAGTTATTTTTGACGATTTATTTTTGGTTGTAGAATATTAATTGACAATAAAATCATGTTTGAATATATTTTGTTTTTCGGTTATTATTTCAGTCGATTATTATTTTCCTATAAAAACAAACCATGCGTTAAACTTGAATACAGTTATATTTGAATCCAAATATGCATAAAAAGAACAATTTTAGACTGTAAACATATAAGCTCTAAAGCTCATTTAGACGATTAAAAATGTAAATAAGCTTAGTTCCGGCAACATTATAAAAATCACGTTTAATACGCGATCCTGATTAAAACGCGATTTTTCGTCCAATTCCTTGAAACGCGTCTTAACCGGGTTCGACTGCATTTGTTTTTATTACTATTATGTTATATCATTGCCTCTATGTCTATCTTACATAATTGTGAGTGCATGTTTCATTAGTTTTGTAATGCATATAATCTGTAATCTGTCAATTACCATATTTCAATAAAAGTAAATGAATTTAGAAGCTGTTAAATGCGAAAAGTTTCAGAGATATTGCAGACCTTAAGCCAATAGTGAAAACAACAACACATTTAATTGAATACATGCAAAGTCTAACAGAAAACCACAAAAGTAGATAAAGATGTCTTTACAATTCATTTGAACTAAAACTATAAACCCTTTTGATATGGTCAAAGTAGAATATACAGGGTGAACAAAAATCTTGCCCTGATTATAATAATTCATTACAAAAGAATCGTTTGTATAATAATGTAACATGTTGTATCATTGGATAGTTCAATTTTATTAGTTGTTTTTTGCAGTAGATGGCGTGAATTGGATTGGAGGGGATGGACCAACACCCTTGCCTCCACGCTCTCCACATATTACTCCTCTGGATTTTTTCTTTTGGGGTTATATCAAGGACAATTTGGGTTATATCAAGAACAATGGGGTTATATCAATCACACCAATTGCTGGCGTTGAAAAATTGAAGACTAGGATTCAAGCTGCTGTGTGTATTGTAACAGAAGACATGTTAAAGAACACTTGGCGGGAACTAGAATATCGCTTAGATATTCTCCGAGCTACCAAGTGGGCACACGTTGAAATTTACTGAGGTACGTCGTCTTAGAAAAAAATTATAACAGTACTTACAATGTATCTAAACAAACATATGTCTAATTATAATAGTTTGAGCACAATAAATTTTTATAATCAGTGCAAGACTTTTTGTTCACCCTATATATATTCTATATGTTAATCAAACTATTTGAAAAAATGTACTTGTATGGTATTATTGTAACTGCAAATTACATGTGAGATTTCAAAAAGATAGAAATGATATCATAATGTAAAATTCTTAGTTTTATTTCATTGATAACTCAAACTACTTTATCCTCAATTTATTTTTTCAGTAACATTATAACGTTTATTTTCTCTTTAATCACACATAAGATACTTATGCCTTGTTTAAACACTACTTCTCCCTTTCTCTTTTTCTATCACTACAACATTGTAAAATTAACTAACACTTAGTTTTTACAAGCGTTGTCTTATCTAACAAGAAAAAAAATATTTATTTAGCTTGCTAAGTTTGTAAAAGATTTTCTCTCGAAAGAAGATTCGACGGATGATAATCATCTTCAAACTCTGAAAAAGATTCAACGGCTTATACTTGCTTAGCGTTTATATTATATAGCTAAAATTATACTTAAAGTAGATCAAACTTAAGGTACATTAAAGTAAAACATTAACAGGATTAATTCTTAAATTTGAACTAAACTGAATTTTAAAGAAAGAATCAACATCGAAATTGCATTTATGTTTAAAATATTCTTTAAATTTATTTAATCCTCTATTTATTTGGAACTTAAAACCTTTTGTCAATTTGCATTTAAGGATGTAAAGATAACAAAGAATTAAATTCAAATAAAATTTAAATTTAAATACATACTTCTAAGAGATTTATTTTTTTTAGATTTTTGTTATATATTTTGATAGTAGATATCAGAGTTTTCGGTTATGTTACATTCAGTTTGCATATTCGTTTAAAATTTGTAAGTATTCTCAAAAACTAAGAACATTTTGTTATTGAAAGCATTGACTTATTTTCATAGAACTAAACTGACAGTTTTCCTTATCAAGAAAATATTAACACTGTGTTGATCAATGACGAGTATACTCGTCACTAATTTAGCTCGTTTTCTTTTAATTCAAAATATGTACTAAAACCTGTGGATAGTAATATTTGCTTTATTCAATCAACCTGTCATTAAATAAAGTGAAAATTACTGTTCGAAAATGCTTTTAGATATTTTTAATTTGGCAACAATGTAGGTCAACAATACGTTATAGGGGTCTTCAACTTTTCATACTCTCGAACCACTTTTATAAATTCTTAAACTTCCGCGGGTCACCCATAATTCAGTTACGAAGCGTAGGAAAGAAATGTAAACACGCCTATGGCTTAAGAACAGTTATGAGTTGTATATATGTGTCAAAAAGAAAGAAAATTCTCATTTTCTTATTGATTAATATAAAAAAAAACATTTTTTTAAATTTATATTTGCACGCAATATTTAATTTTAACGCCAAAAATTATATTCAATTACTTTATACAGTTACAAATAGCTATTTTATTTACCAATGGTTCCATCTTAGCAAGACTTTCACTTACAAACTGGGCGTAGAGTTGGTATCAACTCGGAAGCCCCTTAAAGACGCTTACACTGCTAAACATTTTTCAGCATAGGAATAAACTGCCGGTTAGCACTTATGAAAACAACAGATGCAAGAATTTCTGAGTTTATTACAGTACCATAATAATACATGAAAAAGTATTTATTTATGCCATCGGGAGCTATTAGCAGAAAGTGGTGACGTCTGTCTAAAAAAGTTCTATCTCACGACACGAAAGGAGCAAATTGACATATGCGGAAGGGCATGGTTTGAAGACCCCCTACGTTAAAGTAACTATGACTTTACGTTAAGCTTGTTAAACTCATCAAACAATAAAATCTACGGCTCTATATTGGATCTTCTATTATTAAATTAAAATGCTAAGTCTTGAACTTTGATGTTGAAGATCCTTCAAGTAATCCTGAACATCAATTTATTCATATGCAAGGTGTTTTAATATAAACGAGTTTATCCAACCTGGGATTCCCCGTTCAACATATTGCCACGTGTGCAGAAAATAGGCGAAAAACGGGAATATATATTTTACACATTATATATATTTTTACATTGACAACAATATCGAAAATTATTCTTGAATCAGAAATATCTGTTACGTGTTTAAATAAAATTTAAAATACAGGGGATTTTTTTTTAAGTTGTAAAAGTTAAACCCTATATCAAGAGAACCACTGATCCAAATGACCTGAAATTTCACCAGTATGCTCCCAAAGCAATGGGATTTGTTTTACGCGTGGTTTAAAAGAAACTTAAAATCGCACCGACAGATGGCGCTGTATATGCAGTAAAGTTGGGAGACAAGCATGCGAACGACACATGCACAGTGGCGTTAAAACGTGAAGCGTGCATACCTCGTGTTCATTATTCTACGGATATCCTGGCAATTACTGTGCCATTGACAGAAAGTGCATAGATAGTGAAACTGGTATTATCAGAATAATGACAGCGCCGTAACTAACTACTCTTAGGAGACTTATGACACATAATAATTTAAGAAAAGGTCCATTGACAACAGAAGGCCTGCGAAGATGGTTTTGAAATTTGAACAGACTGGTTCACTGCAGGGCTAGAGCCCTGGGTTCACTGAGCCTAAAGCCCAGTACAGGAAAGAAACCCAGTTGATGTGACTGCTGTAAAAAGCGTAGCTACTGCATTAGAAGAAGGATCCAGCAGTGATGCGGGAAGCTGCAGTGCACGGGGCATTGCCATAACTTTGGACATGACGGTCAGCACGGTACAAAAAGTTTTGAAAAAAAAATATGCGATGCTATACGTACAAAATAACCCATGTGCAAGAATCACAGCGCCATCTGTCGGTGCATTTTTAAATTTTTTTTAACCACACCTAAAAATTCCCATTGCTTTGGGAGCATACTAGTGAAATTTCAGGTCATTTTGATCAGCGGTTCTTTTGTTACAGGGTTTTACTTTCATAACTTTAAAAAAATCCCCCTGTATATTGAAAACGATACTTTTATATTAGCTGCATGTTACAGGTAAACTCTTAAAGGAACAAACTACTTCTGTTGCTAAAATGTTGAAATGATTGAATGACACCAGGATTCACGAACAAATTTATTTGAAAATAATTAAAATATTTTCTTCCCCTTAAATTATAAAAGCAACATATTATTCTAAAATTCTGGTGCCATTTTGGCGTTTGGGAAATAAAATTAAGTGGGATATATAACATCCCACCAAGCTTCAGCTAATAACCAAAGTGATCCCCATATATTTCACAATTTATAGCAGCCTTCTTTATTATGATTATTTTAGTGTTTAAGCGTATAGTTTGATTTTATATTTGTTAAACTTATGTATTACTTATTTATGAATATTTATTTATTTATTTATTATTTATGAAGTTTTAACTTCGTTATTTAATATTAACTGGAAAAAAATTGCTGAAAAATTTATATTATTAAGAGTGCAAACGGGTTAATTTTCCGCAATCAAGTTGCATGCGACACAAAGAAATAAAAAAAAAAACCTCATGCTTTAAAATTATCTTAAAAAATCAATTAAAAAATCAGTAAACTGCGATACAGTTTTCAAAGAAATTGCATTTCAAGGTACATTTTATTTTCTATTTGACGGTATAAAAATTTAAATTGTACGATGTTTAGTAGTTAAAAAATACTGCAGAAAAAGCTATTATATCCGTCATGTCGTTGCAACCGTCAATATGAGGACAGCGATATTCACGGATATGTGTTTTCTTAGTAATATAGTCACAAGGCACAAATGCACAAAATATTCGTCAGAGTGGAAAGCTCGAAGCGTTATAGGATACCTCTATACAAATTGTTATATAATTATTTCCACTCTTGATAACAAGGCAGAAAATCTTCACGCATGTTTGAAAACAGTTGTCACAATTGCTTGGAATATTTCATCACCTTATGCAGTCTAGTCTTCTTTTGCTTTGTTAATATCCACAAATGCTTATGCTTATTTTTAATTTTGAAGACTTATCATTAGAGGATTTATGTTCTTTGACATAAAATTTTTATGGGGTGTCGTTTTTCTGAACTGCTCTGTATTTTGGACCACATCGCTATATTTGGTATCAGACCAGGGACGAAATCTGTACTGGAGTAAAAATCACTGAATTGGATGGTAACAGCTCTGTTTATTGCATACGATTACACAAAAATTTCAAACTTTAATGTCAACCTTTAAGGACACTTTATTTTGATAATGTCCACAATTGCTTATTCTTAATTTTGAAGATTTATCATTAGAGGATTTATATTCTTTGACATAAAATTTTTATGGAGTGTCGTTGTTCTAAACTGCTCTGTATTTTGGACCACATCGCTATATTTGATATCAAACCAGGGATGAAATCTGTACTGGAGTAAGAATCACTGAATTGCATGGTAACAGCTCTGTTTAATGCATACGATTGCACAAAAATGTTAACCTTTAAGCATGGCATTTTGAGACAATTACAGCAATCCAAAGTACTCAAAGTACAGTGGCGTTATACACACAGGGCACATGCTCTGTCCAAACTATGGTAACCCACATTCCTTAACTTTGTGATTTGTAACTTTTCGCGAAATCTCTAGTGAAGCTTAAATTATGGAAGAAGCGATTTTGTTAACGGCAGTCTGAGATGTAGTAAAGCTTTCACCCTTTCACATTTATCTATTTTTTTCGATATATTTTTTTTTTATACCATTCTTCCATTTTACTTCAAGGGTTTGGAATAATAAGGTGGGATGGGAAAGGTATATTATTCCAAACCCTTGAAGTAAAATAGTTTATTCCAGGCAAGCAAGAAACGCGAAGAGACAACAACTCAACTCACCAATTAGTTTTTCACTGATAATGACCGAGTAGTTCGGTTGAAAACGTTTTGGAATTTTTTAAAAGGACTTTAATGTGCTTTTAAATATTTTATATATGTTTTTACGCACCTTAAAGTAATATATTTACATTTAGTTGTATCTTTATGAATTTTAGTTATTAAACAAGGTGAAATTTTAACTTTTAATTGAAAAAAGCTATTGTAAATGTCGGAAAAACTGGAGCCTTCTGGAATTGCTTGCTTATTTAAAATTTTTGATAATTTTTTGGTTAGCTTTTCAGATGTAGTGTAACCTGTGGGCAATAATTGGAACAAAATTTTTAATTTTTTTAAACAAATCTTTCGGTCATGTGAACCGTTTTCGTCCAAACCGCAATTTTGTACACCAATTACTGGATTTTTTTTTAAATTTTTAAATGCGTCAAGAACATTTTGCTCATCCTGTATTGCTAGAATAAAGATTATAAATGCATGAGTTTTTAAACGATTTGTGCAGGATGTCATGAGTGCACGACGATTATTGCTTATTTTAACTATCTTTCTAAATAATTTGTTTTCTTTCGTATTTATGAAGCAGCTTTCTAAAAGAAAAAATCATACGGATATTATCCGTCAAAACAATAAAGACGAAAAACGAAAGGTTTCATTCTTAAAAGATAAAACCTGACAGGAATATTTTGAAAGTATTTAATCCAAAATACGCATTAAATTGTACCAGTAAGCGCTTATAACTATAAAGTTTTTGTATTTGAAACATTTCATTTCAAGTTTCTTTGTTTATTGAAAATAAATAAAGCACTCTCTTTTGTTGGATTCGTATATAAAAAATCCCTGAAGTTTACGATAAAAATTTTTAAAGATTATTCATCAATATTTTTTCTAACAAATCTATTCGTATGTTAATTCTTGTTATAATGTTTATAATAAAAACAAGTTGGAAATTGTACGTCAAACGTGACAAATGAGGTGCGTTCGTACTATAACTTAGTTACATAAATATTCAGATCTTTTCTGATTTTTAATTCTGTGAAATGAATTATATCGTCTGCAGATTAATTTCTGTAATAAAATAAGTATCTCTTTTCGCTTGACGATTAAACTTCGGAAGCTCCTATAACAAAAAAGCACCGATTTAAAAAAAAATTCAAATTTCTTAATAAATATTTTTATTAATATCTCCGAAAGTTTTGATTCGATTTTAATAAAATTTGAAATGTCTCGACAAAATTGTGCAAAGATAATATATTTTAAATTGCAAACCATTCGGTTGGGTAGTTTTTTAGTTGTTATATGCGGACAGACGGACTGACAGACGGACGGACCAAGCGACGACAATAGGTGCTACGTATTTTTATAATTACGAACGCACCTAATAAACGAAAAAATCCCTTAAGTTTGCGATGAAAATTTTAAAATATTATTCATCAATTATTTTCTAACAAATCTATTCGTATGTTAATTCTTGTTGTAATGTTTATAATAAAAATAAACAAAAAATTAAGTTACGGTAATTATTTTGTTTTATTTTAATGTTTATAATAAAAATAAACAAAAAATTAAGTTACGGTAATTATTTTGTTTTATTTTATTTTTTTAAGATTTCGGTTTTAAATATTTTATTTGAAATAACTTCAATTATTACGAAAATTGAGTCTAATTCAACCACATCAGTAAATATTTCGTGAATGCTGTTATAACATTTTTTAATGTGTGATTTAAGTACAGTTGCAAATACAGTTAAAAAATAAAGAATACTTCTGATACTAGGGGTTCTCGGCCCCCTGCGAGATAAGCTCACCAACCCTCATTCAGACACAAAAGGCTCTAAAAATACGCTAATTTGCTCCGTTTTAAAAAATTACTGAAAATTGACTTATAATTAAAAGATTAGTGGTGATTTTCTATAATCGGGTTTGTATCTATTTCCCTTTGACTAGGTGATTTTAAGGTCGAGTCAGCTGTTTTCGCGACAGCTAACGACTGTTTTCATGATTAATTAAATAAGAGCAATTAAACATTTGAAAATCAGCTTGTATAAAATGGGTAAGTAAACAATTTCACTACTTCATGGAATTTTATAACGATGCTAAAAGAAAATTGTTTGTATATTGGAAAATATGACAGTATATTGGAATAGTTACATGAGAGAAGTGTGTTCCTTACACGTAAAAAGTTGTAATTATGTAATAGTTATTGCATATTATTATTATTTTATCTTTAATTATTATTCATTATAATTAATTATATTTTAAATTTCTAATTAAATTTTCACCAGGACTGAAACTATGCCGTAAATCTTTAAATGACACTACACTTTTCACTTTGCTAAACATTCCTGCTGAAAATTTAATTAGAAATTTAGATATATTATCCGATGCTGGGTACTTATTCGTTTCAAGTACGCTACTGAATTGTGTGCTCATGTATGATATTCCAACTTGCGCTGCGAAGTTGCAGTCTTGCCAATGTGTATGAGTGAAAATGCCATACTGAATGTCGTCCTGGTGGCTTAAATGGTAAAGCACTTGGTGCGCTATACCAAGGTATCCGGGTTCGATACCCCGGTCTGGACACATTTTTCACTCTGCTGGTTGTACGCTGTTTAGAAGAATAAAAAGAAAATTTACATCCTTTGTAGTGTCATTTAATTATATTTTGCTATGAAGCATTTTAACATATTTTTATTATCATAAAATATTATATTATTTAACGCAATGGTATTTATTTTTAAATCTCTATTATACGTGCTCGCTACGTTCGCGCTTCACGAGCTTGGCTACGACTTTGGCAAAATTGACTACAACTGGACGTAACTGTGGAGGTTACTATAACAATTAAGAACCCAATATTTATTTTTATGTGTAACATAATTAAGAATATATATTTCAGGCAGAACGAAAAGGTGTAAAATCATAATTGCATGTTATTTCAGTTTTGGTACTTTGAAAATTATATTTTTTATCGTTTCGACAAACTCAAAAGGTCTTGTGTCATTTCTTCTTTCTTAAAATAACCAGAATTTCAGATATCATCGTGACTTTAAAACTGCACACAATTGCCTTTGATGCATTTAAACAATTATAAATTTATTTTAAAATAATGATTTTTAAAACTAATTTAAGAGTTTTGTACATTTTAAACTCGCCGAAAATCAACCAAAACATTCGAAGTTTGAATTGTTGTATCTTCAAAATCTTTTTATGTATATGATGACTATTGATTAGACAGACTGTGTGTTTTAATTTACTACCATTAGCCTTTTACAGAATTTGTGTATTATTGAAATTAATATAACTTTTTTTTTTTTACTCCGTAAATCACTGCGCGTATGATATCTTGAGAATGTATGTATGGATTGTTATGAAATTTCGTATAGAAAATAAGCACATGTGTATTTTTAAACTATCTACTCTTAGGTCAAAATTATTTATTAACAATGTCAAAAAAAATCGAAATTTTACATTTTTAATGAATAAAAATTGTTATAACTAAAAATTTTATCACTGCAAATATTTAAAAGCAGAAATTTTAAACACACATATGTGTGTAGTATCTATATAAAATTTCATAACAATCCATACAGACGTTCTCAAGGTATCACGCGCGCAATGACATAGGGAGTAAAGAAAGGACTTATTTTAATTTCAACAATGCACAAACTCTGTTAAAGAATACTGAGTTTCTAATGGTAGTATAGTAGGTATCTTAATATGATTAACCAACAGTCAAAAGTTCATGTTTATACAAAAAAAGGTTTTGGAGATAGACTAGACTAATTCAAATTTTGAATGTCTTTGCTGATTTTCGTCGTGTTTAAAAGGTACAAAACCCTTTACGTTTTGTTTTTAACGGAAATCATATACATAAAAGCAAAAAATCCTCTTTTCTCATTACATGACAAAGATTTTAACAAAATACAACGGTTTGTTTATAAAGTTGAACAAAGAGATTAGGAGTGGAGCGGATAGGTTTAAATATAGGCGACTAAGAACAATCTCAATTTTATAACAGATTCTGTAAGAAACCTAATAAGAATCACTTTAACAGTCAATGTCACTATTAAATGGAACCGCGTGGATTCCATTCCACCCTGCGAAATTTAAATGATTGATAGAATAGGTCTCATACACGCACAAATGTTTGAGTTCAGAACACCACTACCGCACGCAAAATGTCAAAACTTTCTTGACCTCTAGAGTAACCTTATAAAACAATAGCAAGACACTTTCCTACAAGATTAAACTACGAATCTTAATAACAGCGGAATAAAAAAAATATATTTATATTTACATCATTTTGAATGAATTGCATTAAAAATGGAAAAATGAATAATTGAAAATGCGTATACGTATTATTTCAAACATGAAGTCATTTCCCCTAATTAATATTACCGAACGTGATTTATTAGAATCAATGTAATGAAAACATAAAGTAAAAAAAGTCTCAATAAAACTCAGTTGTGAAATCTCGTTCTAAAGCTAGGGTGAAACCCCCAGTTATTGACACCTAACCACTAACTGATATTTGAGCAAAACTCTAACTCAAATGCGCATTTTGTTGTAAAATTCTACGAATAATGTCATCTAGTGGAAAATAAGACACTTATTTTTATTTTGGGGTCAATTTCTTCACCATTAGAGGGCCAAGAACATATCAATGAGGGGGGAGCTTTTGAGAATACAAAAAGTGCCATTTTGAAGCAACCATCTTATTTCTAAAATTAAGAAAGTGTTTTTCGAATATATTTGTAATACAACCATCCTAAAGTTTTTTCTTAAGGGTATACTTGTAGAAATTAGTTTAAAGATGTATATGATACATTAGGGCCATCATTTAGGGTTTATAGTTATTTAATTTAGTTTAATGGGGGGTGCCAGTTATTGGTTCCAAGAATTTCATTTCACCAGTTTCTGACAGAGGTGTTAGTTATTTATTATATTAAAGAAAGTTGAAATTTATTATTTGAACTGTTTAAAAATGCATAATAATAAATTTAATTTATCTTATAGTAAACGCCATTAAAATTTAAATTGTTTTACTAGTATCTGACACCAGATGTCAGTTACTGGTTCATAAATGTCAGTTATTGGATATCTGCATTACCAATAATGCAGTACTAAATATTACTGCTATATACTCGGCAACACTGATAATGCAGTACAGATTACTAAATCCCACTTTTTATAATAGACCGGGAGGCGGCAACCCAGACACGCACCTCATCGAGTTCACGGCTGAAATTCCAGAATTAGTTAAAACTCGATTCGCATATTAAAACGCAATCGGTCTGCCAAGTCATATCTTGGTGGAAAACACCTTAAAACCCGATTTCAGCGGTTGACTCGTAGGTTTACCATTGCGTTTTCCTGCACCCAAAGGTATGAAAACATGGAGGACTGGGATCAGGAACACACAATGGTAAACCTACGAGCCAACCGCTAAAATCGGGTTTTTGGGTGTTTTCCACCAAGATATGACTTGGCAGATCAATTGCGTTTTAATATGCGAATCAAGTTTTAACTAATTCTGGAATTTCAGCCATGAACTCGATGTGGTGATTGTCTGTGCTGCCACCTCCCGGTCTATACTAAATATTAATGTGTATTTTGTTTTTATAATAACGAATAAAGTTTTTTTTAAAGCATTTTATTCTTTTAAAATAAAGTGTGAGTCACTGGTTCACTTTGCGTCAGTTATTGGTGTTTCAAAATAGGGATGGTGTCAATTACTGGAGTTTTTGACCATATTTAGGAATAAAATAAATTTTCAATAATAAAATTATAAGTTTTTAATATTTTGGCAATAATACTTTTTTTATATCTGTACTACCCTTAGAAAAACAGAGATAAGTATAAAATAGATTTAAATTTTTGTAATAGTGATCTGAACAAGAAAGAATCTTTAAAGTGTCAGTTACTAGGGGTTTCCCCTATATGGTGATGTTTTAGAAAATGATGATTTGACTGTATTTCAATAAATGTGACCTTTTGTTCATGACTGTATAAATAAATGTATATGGTTGTAAATGATTAAATTTGCACGAAGAATATCCGTTATGCTGGGAAATAAGATATAGAGCTGTTTTTTTTTTTTTTTCAGAAACAAATTTAATATAAAGTTTTAATTCCAGAGAAATATTGTAAGAGAAAAGAAAAAAAGTTTACTTTAATCTTACAGTTTTACTGGCTTAATAAGTTAAAACATTGTTTCAGGGAGAAGTCATTTTTGAGAAAAATAAAATTTGTATTACAGTTAGTGAATAAGATTATTAAAATTTCATATTTAACATAAAATAATTAACATATTCTATGTAATTGTTTTGCTTTTTCCTTAATGTAATAATTTAATTTTATGAAATAATTTAATTTATAATAGAAATTTTGTATCAAACTGGCGATAAATATCAATCGTGTAAATTATTTAGAGTAACTTGCTTGGGTGAAGAAATTTCAATAATGGATATGGAATAAAAGTAAACACTTTAACGCAGGATACTTATGGCACTTTTGTAGAGTCTTCTAATCTCCCAAACTTTGTATTTAGGGTGTTTTAAACGTGCTGACGAATAATTTTGAGCTAATTACGAATACTTACTGAGATATGGTCCGTGCTCAAAAAATGTTACATCTCACAAAAATGAAAATTTTCTATATTAAAAAAGTTCTTCCGGCCTGTACCGGGAGGAAAAGGTAGCTTTCCTATATCTTCGTTTTAAAATTTTAGCTAATGTTACACGAAAACAGCAAGTTAAAATGCAATGAAACGTTTACAAAAGATTCGTTAATACTGAATTTGAATAAGAAATTCGCCAAATTATTGAGCAATAGCCAAATTGGCTTCATTTATGAAGACTTATTTTGGTCGCCAAATTTGGCGATATTTCGCCAAATGTCGCCAAGTTTGGCGAGCATTTGGCGCTAACGGATATGAATATATAGTTTTATGCGTATGATTGGGAAAATGATTACAACAATGAAAGAAAATAATTTGCGAGTAATCGCGTTAATGTGCTGTATTGTTTCAAAATGTCAGCCACCCTAGAATTTCAAACTGCTCTATCTCAGCCATTTTTTAAGAGAGAGGTAAACCAAAAAATGCTCTGGAATCCTTGTATCAAGGCCTAACACATAATTTAAAAATAAATTTGAATTTTTAACTTTTTTGTATATTTATTTTAGTTTTAAATTTTTAAATGGCCGCCATCTTGAAACAAAATGGCGGACCATGCTGGCCAACGAACTCGGTCGAGACATTGGTGAGCTTAATACACGCAATTAGTTTCATCAAAATTGATTTATAAATACGAGCGTTATCGTATGACATAGGTCAGATATATATATATATATATATATACAGCGTGTCCACGTATAACCTGACCGACCTTTATTTTCGCAACCGTTGGTCCTAGATGCATACTTCCAATTACAAAAATGATTTAAATAAGGTAAAGAATTATTTTTAAAGCGATTTGCGTCAAGAAAAGCATTTATTAAAAAATTACGAAATTTAAATTTTTATACGGTCCCCCGGTCCTATAAGTGATATTTAGTAAACATTTACTGTGACACTAACAAGTAAGACAAAAAAAGTCCCATTCATCTGACATTAAAATTGACTGAGTTATGAAACTTTGAAATGCATGACTTATACCACTTTTTTGCATCTTAAAACAGATGATTTCGACCATGCTTTCAGGGGTCGTATATAAAGTACTTAAACTTGTTTCAAGGTATCTGCGCTTTGAAAGAAATCGTACAACTATTACGATTGAGTTAACTTTTATTAGTTAAGTTTTAGATTAGTTAAAATAATTGTATTTTAACATATGTTTTATTTTGTATACACACTTATATTAGAGGATAACACAAAAAAATTCGGAAAGATTACCGTCAACAAGTTTAAGAAAGAGTTATAGATTAGATAACATAAACCTGTGATGGTTGTGTTTTTTAACTTTTATAATTACGTTTTATGTATTTTTTAACGCTAAATAAAAAAGTTACCTTCACATTTAACCATCATGTCAGGATTTTTTGCAAATCGTAAATTTCAAGGTTAAATAGCAAAAAATATGATACTATAAAGTAGATGTAAGACTTTTTTATTCTGTTTAATTTTATTTAATTCAATAGTTTATTCAATTTTTTGGCTTATACTAGGTTTCTTACAGCTAAACAGCTCAGAGATCCGATGAGGTTGGGAGGGGTGGGGGGTTCAATTTTAACTTTGAAATTTGCGATTTGAGAAAAATCCTGACGTGATGGTTTAAAATGAAGGTCATTTTCGGATTCAGCGCTAAAAAATACATAAGAATCAATTTTCAAAAGCTAAAAAACAAGCCACAACCCAAAATTTGAAAGACAGTGCAAATTGGCTTCATTTATGAAGACTTATTTTGGTCGCCAAATTTGGCGATATTTCGCCAAATGTCGCCAAGTTTGGCGAGCATTTGGCGCTAACGGATATGAATATATAGTTTTATGCGTATGATTGGGAAAATTCTTACAACAATGAAAGAAAATAATTTGCGAGTAATCGCGTTAATGTGCTGTATTGTTTCAAAATGTCAGCCACCCTAGAATTTCAAACTGCTCTATCTCAGCCATTTTTTAAGAGAGAGGTAAACCAAAAAATGCTCTGGAATCCTTGTATCAAGGCCTAACACATAATTTAAAAATAAATTTGAATTTTTAACTTTTTTGTATATTTATTTTAGTTTTAAATTTTTAAATGGCCGCCATCTTGAAACAAAATGGCGGACCATGCTGGCCAACGAACTCGGTCGAGACATTGGTGAGCTTAATACACGCAATTAGTTTCATCAAAATTGATTTATAAATACGAGCGTTATCGTATGACATAGGTCAGATATATATATATATATATATATACAGCGTGTCCACGTATAACCTGACCGACCTTTATTTTCGCAACCGTTGGTCCTAGATGCATACTTCCAATTACAAAAATGATTTAAATAAGGTAAAGAATTATTTTTAAAGCGATTTGCGTCAAGAAAAGCATTTATTAAAAAATTACGAAATTTAAATTTTTATACGGTCCCCCGGTCCTATAAGTGATATTTAGTAAACATTTACTGTGACACTAACAAGTAAGACAAAAAAAGTCCCATTCATCTGACATTAAAATTGACTGAGTTATGAAACTTTGAAATGCATGACTTATACCACTTTTTTGCATCTTAAAACAGATGATTTCGACCATGCTTTCAGGGGTCGTATATAAAGTACTTAAACTTGTTTCAAGGTATCTGCGCTTTGAAAGAAATCGTACAACTATTACGATTGAGTTAACTTTTATTATTTTAGATTAGTTAAAATAATTGTATTTTAACATATGTTTTATTTTGTATACACACTTATATTAGAGGATAACACAAAAAAATTCGGAAAGATTACCGTCAACAAGTTTAAGAAAGAGTTATAGATTAGATAACATAAACCTGTGATGGTTGTGTTTTTTAACTTTTATAATTACGTTTTATGTATTTTTTAACGCTAACAGCATTTTAAAATCTAACAGCATTTTAAAATCTGTATCATTTAATCTGTATCAATTATCTAACAGCATTTTAAAATCTGTATCATTTTGTAAAGAATTGAGGCTGTTGTTTTAAATCCTTTTATTTAACAAAAATTCAGTTATTTTTATCCTCTTATATGTTCAGTAGAAATTGTATATTTTGCATTAATATGTCAGAATGATTATAGATTTCACTTTCATATTAGATTGCAATGTAAATTTTGCTCTCAACTATTTTTTTTTATCTATCTGAAAATTATTTCTATTTCTACTACATTTGTGAATGACCCCTATTTCGCAGCAAAAAATATACTCCAACTTTAAACAGCTATTACTCGGTGAGTTTTAATGTTAGATGAATGGGAATTTTTTTGTCTTACTTGTTAGTGTCACAGTAAATTTTTACTAAATATCACTTATAGGACCGGGGGACCGTATAAAAATTTAAGTTTCGTATTTTTTTAATAAATGTTTTTCTTGACCAAAATCGCTTTAAACATAATTCTATACCTTATTTAAACCATTTTTGTAATTGGAAGTATGCATCTAGGACCAACGGTTGCGAAAATAAAGGTAGGTCAGGTTATACGTGGACACGCTGTATATATGGATATATCTATATATATAAATCAACATTTGAACGGAGGATGGTTTTGGGGTCTGGCGGTCATGATCGGTGAAAATATATCGAAATTTTACGGAACTGCTTTCCCCCGAACGGCTGCAAAAGGTAGCTTTATACTTTTTTGTATTGAAAGCTACCTAAAATGTATTTTATTACCATAGTAGAAATGTTTAGATGAAACTTATACAGATGTTTCAGTCGCAATTATTATTTAAATATATAAAAGAAAAACATAATATGTATAAATTAAATACTAGTATGCTATGTAACACGAGAAAATATCGTTAAACAAAAGTAGATTTTCTAAGTAGTGTATTTGTACACTGGTGTCCAAAATTAAAGTCACAAGCACTTAACCTGTGATATCTGGAAAAATATAACTGGTTTATTGCAGCGAAATTTGATACATAGCGATATTTCTATAAGAAAACATATCGCAACATAGGAATATGAAAAAATGGTGAATCTTAAGTTGAAATACAGGTTATACAAAAAACGGTCAAACCATAATGTATTATACCTTAGTAACGGTACGTCTAATATGGAGTATGACCACCGTGCACTGCTATACAAGCCGCACAACGAGCCGTTATACTGTTAATGAGAGTATCGAGAACTGCATGTAGCAAAAATCACAATCTTCTAAATGCTCAGATTATAACACCGTGATGGGAGGAGCATCATTCAATGGCTCTTCTTAGACCATCCCAAACTTCCTCTATAAGATTGAGGTAAGGAGATTTCGTGGACCAGTCTGTACGATGAAAACCCTCCTCTTCCTGAAATTCACCTTATGTTAGCTGCGTGTAGCCTTGCATTATCGTCCATAAAAAAACGTTTGGACCTGCGACACTCCAGAAAAACCTCACATGAGCTTGAAGGACCTCATCTCAATAGCGCTGTGCGGTACACTACCCTACATATGCAGCGGTATATGATTGCCGAACATGATGCCGACCCAGACAAGGATATCTCTAACCCAAAGTGATAGATTTCCCTTATGTTGGAGGGATAATAGTGGGCCCCAGGTTCTCTCTCGATGAAAACTCGTCAAGAAAAAATTTGCGTGCTGAATCTCGATTGATTACTGAAAAGAACACACGCTCATTCTTGGTGTATCCAAGAATAGTCTGTTCGGCTCCACGATAAACGGGCTCTCTTGTGCGATTTCCTGAAAGTGCACACACCACATAATGACGGGAGTAAAGGGCCGTCTCGCCTAGGCGTCTGTATACAGATTGTCTGGAAATTCTGTTTCCAGACGAAGCAATAAGATCCCGAGAAAACTCAGTAGCCGCCGTTTGTCTATGCCGTCGTGCACTTAATGTCAAGTAGCGAACCTGTGTAGTCGTCGTCGCTCTTGAGCGGCCTTGGCCGGGTATCCTGGTGACAGTACCACTTGTTTGGAATCGATTCCACAACCTGGATACCACTTTTAGTGTCACTTGTAACCATCAAGCCACCTCTGCTTGGGATTGCTGCGATTCAAGCCTGTCGAATGCCTCTCCTTATCTGTGAATCGCGAAGTGATTATAAGAACTTATTTGCACTGAAAAAAGCCAATATTGGAGTTTTCTGGAATAATCACAACACTGAAGCCAAAACTCTCAGCTGTTAAATGGTCAAATTCCACGTTCTGTTAAGAATTCGTTCTGTAAAAATACACCATTTATTCAAATCTGGATGCTAAAACTATGTTACCCGTTACCCAAAATATATACTGTACACATTTTATATTTTTTACTGGTAGCTGAAAAGTGGCAAGAAAGGTGTTTGTGACTTTAATTTGGACACCGGTGTATTTTAGAACTTTTCTTTGGGATATTCTAAACAAGAAACCTTAAATTGGTATTTTTTACATTTATTTTGGGCAGTCCTAAAATAGCAATAATTAAATAGGAACTCACTATTTAGCTGATAGTGCATTTATCATAAATATTTATTATTAAATACCACTGAAAAACAAAATATAAGAATAAAATAAACTAAATATTTACACGAGAATGTGCATGTAAACATAACTAGTCACTTTATATCAGAACTTTTTTTCTTATTGTTTTTCATTTATTCAAGATATAATCAACAAGCTATTTTCCGTTACAGTTTTTGAAACAAAGCATCCAATTTTCTAGTCTTGTACACAGTTTTCATAAGCCATTAAATTTCTCAGTATAATTACTGAAAGTGAATACATAAAAATTGCCGCTGTGTTTTTCGCAGATGAAAAGTAGTAAATTTTATTCGAGTGATAAGAGTATCTGATGATTTTTCTATTTTCTGGTTCGTTGAAAATGAAATAGAATTCCAATGATATTAGAAAAAAAATTACGAACGTAAAATGTATCTGTCGTCTTTATTTTATAGGTTTGTCGATAAGTTCGTATGTCTCACATCGAATGGCTTTTGAAAAATGCGTGCATAAATTCTTTTTATTGTTCCCGGTAGAAAGTGAATAATTTAAAATTTAAAACAAAAATCGTTTTACAAAATAAATTCATTGAGTTTGTTTACCCCGCACCACCTTTAACATTTAAATAAATTGAACTATTCATTTCATTGAAGTATATGCCATTCTATTTTGTAAAGAATTTGTAGAAGTCTTTATCAAAAGAAATAAATAAAATTTAAAAATATCTGCGGTGGGAGTGCGTTAATAAAAAACTCATCAGACCGCCTTCTCATATTCTATTCATAAACATTAAACGATTCAAATAAAAATTATTCAAATTTAAAATAAAAAAGATACTAAAACAAAACAACAGAAATTCATGAAAATTTTTAAATAAAACCATGTAAAGACCCCAAAATAATTTGACACTTTATAATTTATTTTTATTTTTCGTACAATAAATATTTTTATATAGAATTGTATTTAATTCAGATCACAAAAGTCAAAGTACTTGTGTGCTTATCGGCGTATGAAATCTCATAATGAGAAACTTGTATAACAATCATTTCTGAAAAAAAAAATTACATGAGTATTTTGAAAAGCAGAATGAGAGAAATTAAAAAATATATATATTCAAAAATAATCTAATCGTAATTAAACTAAAATATTATTATGTATTATGTACCATTTATTATTATTATGTACCATTTTATTAAAAGCTTTTTATTCTCTTTTTCTATTATGTAGAAAGTATGAATTTTACTATTATTTTAAATCTAGGCATAAACCCGTCCAATATAAGGGTGAAAAAAAGCATACTTACCTTCATCATACATATTGTCATCGAATTACGCACATATGTAAATGATCTAACATACATAAATATTTACATACTATAGATATCACATCCACTTTCTCAATATATTTTTATTCAACTGATCGTTGATTTATATTATAAATTGATTATCAATTAGCTATGGGTTCTTATAAGCGGATCATGGAAGTAACCGTTGATTTATATAAACGGGTGTATTATTATATCCATTTTTTCATTTAAGGGGACTTGGTACCGTTCATTTGGCAAAACAAAAATGACGAAAATATGAATTTCCCAATTTTTGGCTTAAAATGTATTTAGACATCCTTAGTATATTCTGGGAAATATATATGTAAAGACCCAATGAACCACGTGAATTTTTTTTTTTACATCATCCATTTTTGCTTTCTTCTATCTTTACAAGAAGAAAGTATTGGATGACAGTATTGGTCTTTCATGAAAATTTTTGACTTCCACTTTTCGACGGATTTATACGTTTTAGAAGGTGCTGAACACGATTTCACTACTTTTAGAACATGTCTGTCTGTGAGTCTGTGAGTCTGTCTGTCTGTCTGTCTGTGACACAAATTTTGTGGGCGCTCTATCTCAAGAACTAATGCATGAAATTTAATCAAATTTTATATTCAGTTACTCCCTGATATAAATTGGTGCTGATTAGTTTTTGGTGAAAATCGCCCAATAGGTGGCGCTGCTATGCTGCATTTTTTACGATTTTTGCAATAGCTATATCTCAAGAACTAATACACTTATTTTCATCAAATTCCAGATTCAGTTAGACCTTCACAAAAAATAAACGGTGATTACGTTTTGGTGTAGATATCCCAACAGGTGGCGCTGCTATACCACTTTTTTCATGATTTTTACGATGCTATATCTCAAGAACTAATGCACGGAATTTCATCAAACTTCAGATTCTGTTAGACGTTGACATAAATTGTTGTTGATTAGATTTTGGTCTAAATTTCCCAATAGGTGGCGCTGCTATGCTACACTTTGCAGTATTTACACGATTTTAGCTATAGTCATATCTCAAGAACAAATGCACGCATTTTAATAAAACCTTAGATTCATTTAGAACTTGATATAAATTGGTGCTGATTCTTTTTAGTGTATGCGAAACCTGTGTGAGATAGCAAGTTTCGAGATTGACAAATCCGACTAGTTTAAAAATGGATCAGAGTTACAATCTTTACGTTCATTTTTCTCAGGTTGTGTTCTTTCAACATTTCATTACAATCAAAATACTATACCTTCAATATATATTTTTTCTCTGACTCGCTATTTTGTTGGAAGATCCTTAAGCAAGAATTTGCAAAATCGGATTTGAAATATTCTGTTTTGTTTGTTTGTTTGTTTGTTTGTGCTTGAAATTAAAGTATGTGAAAAAAAGAAATCTCCTGAAAAGGCCAGGTAATATAAACCCTTGTCTTAATAAGAGAAACTACATTTCACAGTATATTATGAATGCTAAATCTAATTAAGCAGTCTCTGTGTCAATATATGTAGAACACTATGGAATCTATCAACGCGGTTGTAAAGAGAGCTCAATTGACTTAAGAGCCTACATCAGTCATGCGAAAAAACGCGCAAGCTAATGTTACGTCTATGGGAAGGTTCTTGCGCGATTTCTCGCTAGCATTTTAATATTTTTAAATGTTTTTTTTTGTTTTTTTTCATAGAATAATTGACGTCGATCTCTAACGTTGTTAGTTTTTACTTTTTCTATTTTGGTTCCAGTTTTTTTATATAAGGGTTTTCACTTTCCGAACCAGTTCCAACCGGTTCCAAAATTGAAAATGTCCGCTTAAAAAAAAAACTGTAAAAAAATTAAAAAAGTAAAAACTAACACCGTTAGAGATCGACCTCAGCTATCCTATGCAAAACTAGTCGGATGTGCCAATCCCAAAACTTTCTTCTATCTCAGTCATGTTAATACTTCAAAATTCGCTATCCATCGCGAATAAAATCAATATTTTTCGTCATTCTGTTGTACGTCAGCTGCTTGCGAATCGTCGGGTTACCGGGATGCGATCAACTGATGTATAATACTAAACTACGAAAAGTCCTTCTGGCCTGAAACGACAGGAACAGATAGCCTCCCAATTCCTTGGTTTTACGATTTTAGCTAATTTTACTGGAAAACACGAAGGTAAAATGCGTGGAACCTAATTAAAGAAGATTCAATCCCAGTTCTCGTCAACATTGAATTTGAATGAGAATATCGCCAAATTAGTCCTCTACAGCCAGGTTGGCTTCATTTATGACAACCTATTTTGGTCGTCAAATTTGGCGATATTTCGCCAACTGTCGACAAGTTTGGCGAGAATTTGACGTTGGCGAATATAAATATATAGTGATAAGCATATAATAGGAACAATGGTTACAAAAATGAAAGAAAATTTGCCGAAACCATGTTAACTAAAACTCATAAATTAAACCCGTTTATGGATGAATTCTGCTGTCTTGTTTGAAAATGTCAGCCACCCTAAAATTTCAAACCGCTATATCGCAGCCATTTTTTAAAATAGAGGAAAAACAAAAATTGTTCCGGATTCTCCGGATCAAGGTGAAACATTTAACGAAAAAAAATTAGGATTTCTAATTTTATTGTACATCTTTTTTAATTTGAAATCTTTAAATGGCCATCACAGCGCCCCTTTTCGTCAAAATATCCCCAAATTCTAATAGAACCTGCTTGCCATAGCCAAAAACATAGAAAAAAATGTGGTTCAATTTGAAGCATGACTTCATACACTTTTCGATGACAAAATAGGGAAAATGGGACAAAAATATCGATCACAGCGCCCCCTTTCGTCGAAATATCCCTAAATTCTAATAGAACATGCTTGCCATAGCCAAAAACATAGAAAAAAATGCGGTTCAATTTGAAGCATAACTTCATACACTTTTCGATGAAGAGGAGGACAGACAGACATTTTGTAAAAACAGGTTTTTCAGAATCTCTGACCCCTAAAACGTGTAAATCCGTCGAAAACCGGAAGTCGAAAAAAATTTCGATTACAATACTTTCTTCTATTATAGATGGAAGAAAGTAAAAATCATTTAAAAATATTAAAATGCGAACGAGAAATCGCGCTAGAACTTTCCCATAGACTTTAGCTTGAGTGTTTCTTCGCGTGCCCAGCGTAGGCTCTTAAGGGCAAATGAATCAGCCGTTCTGACTGTTCGATATAGCATTCCCGTAAATAGAGCAGCCACAAAAAGCTGCATTACAAGGAGAACTCTATATTTTGGTCTGATTTTGTCTAATACCTGCAAACTATCTGTTAATTAATGTTACATCATGTATATAGAAAATCATGGCTTTATTTAAAACACATACTCCTAATAAAGCCATTTTAAAGTGTCTTTTATTTTAAACTATCCTTGCCAAAAGTTAAACAGCGACAATAGTATGCATTATTTAATATTGTAAAAATATGTATAAATATTATATTCAATAACATTTTTAATGCTAATTCTGATATAACACAGTTTATTATGATCTGAAACCTTAACGTGGCCTTATTTGGTACAGGTATCTTATATATCATACCAGTTTCTTTATTTTTTATCCTTAAGCTAATTATCTTTCTGGAAATCTTATCCTTAGCGTTATAGAACACACTTGTAAAATAACATATGAAAATTATGTTCCGAAATGTTCAAAATTGTTGGAGAAGGAGAATTTAAAAATGTTCTTAGTTTTAAATTTAAAAAAAATCAATTTTTAGCCCAATAATTCCTTTTTTTTCTTGATTAAGTTATTTTCCCTTATAAATTAATGTAATAATTTTTCAAAAAGGTATAAATTTCTCAAATTAAAAAAAAATTCCTTCAAAGGTTACCAAATCTTCCTAAGCAAAGTATTCTTCTTGATCTCTTTAGTAGATCTATTGTAAAGGAAAAATTATTATATAATGGAAATGTATATAGCATTTCTTTGATTCCATTAAAAGTGTTAATTCGTATAAGTGGATTATTTAATTAACAATTTATTTAACCAAAATATTCGTATGTTACTGTGCCAGGGATAACGATGTTTATATTATAAATTTTATGTTGGATATGCTATGCATTATCAAACAACAATTATATTTGTCAAAAGTTGGCAATTGAATGAGTGTTTGAATGAAAATCCTATGTTACAAATTAACAATTTTACAGAAATGAAGAAAAAACTATTAATATTCCAGTTGGAAAATTACAACTCATATGATTTTTTTACCAATTTGAATAATTGTGTTAAAGTTAATCTAGTGTAATCACGTATCCAACGTTTACCGTAGTTCCATTAACTGCGATTTATTCTGTTGAGCTGATTCAAATATCAGACCAGATGCTATGCTCAATAAGGTTAACTGGATGAAATATGCCTTCCAGATTCGACCGGGATATCTTAGTTGGTAGAGAATGGCAGCTTCAGCCAACAGATCCCAGGTTCGAATCCTGGCCCGGACATTTTTCATCCAGTTGGAAAATTACAACTCATATTAATATTATTGAATAGTAGTGTTCTGAGCACCTAGTGCAAACATAGACTATATCTACCGATCGTAATTACCCTCCACTGTTGTCTCCATGCTAAGCACTGACAAGTAAGAAAAAACTAGCTAGGTGTGTAAGGAAAGCAATTATATTACAGTCGAACACTGTTAAGACGCCTTTCAAGGGACTGGAAAAAAGTCGCGCATTTAACATGATCTCGTATTAAAGGTGATTTCCATAACGTAGGAACTGAACTTATTTATACATCTAAGTGAACTTTAGAGTATCTATTTATATGTTTAGAGTCGAAAATTCGGCCTTTTATGCATTTTTAGATAAAAATTCAACTGTATTCAAGTTAAACTCACTGTTTGCTTTTATAGATCAGGCTGGAATAATAACTGAAAATAAATATGGATCCAAATATGACTATGTTGTTGATTAATACGTTACAACCAAAAATAAAATAACAAAAATAATTTTCCTGCTAGCCTCTTTTTAGGGTTTTGTTCATCCCAGAAAATCGTTTGCGGAGTATTTTAATGATGTTACAATATTTTAAACATATTCAAATTGATACATATCAGTAATGTACACTAGAAGGCGCTTACCGAAGAATATGGTGTGCATAGAATGTATCGTTCATTTACAGGAACACACAAAAAGATTCCGTTACATTACAATCTATGTGGGAAAATCATTTGCAGCGTATTTTAATGGTGTTACACTATTTTATACATATCACTGAGGTGCACTACAAGGTGCTTTCTGTAAAGCATAGTATGCATAGAACGTTCATTGATAGTACTGTCTATGAACAATAATTGCTGGTAGCTCGTTTTTAGTTGTGGTATGCGTTTTTAAATGTAACTAATTTGTTGCATATTAATTGGCGTATATAAATTCTATAGATCATATACACGGCTGCTCAAAAGATTTCACGGAACTTTCCGTTTATTGGCGGAAATTCCAGAAGGAGAATTTTAAACTGTGCTATGTATTTCCTAACTGAAGTAAATTCTAGCATATTGTGCAGTACATATACAAATATATAGATCATATACAGGGCTGCACAAACGATTTCGAATAATTTGTTTGAATATTGATATTAATTATTTAAATTGGGTTTTAAAATGCGTTTTGTAAATTGCTTACTTAGTAAAGTGCAAAGTTTTGTTACAGTATTCTGAATGTGTTGGAAAATTTCATTATCTGTGCTTGGTGCATGATTTTTTGTTCTTGTACATTTTTAATCTAGAATTAAGTTTCTTTTATTTACTTTTTATAGTTTTATGAGTGTTTAGCAACTGTTTCTTCATTTGCGTTTTCTGAAAAACTGCATTTTTCGTTTTTCGAAAAATCTCATTTCTAAAATAAAATTTTGTCACAAGGTTCTTCTCAACTACAGGTATGATATGAAGCAAAATATAGCTTGCAAGTATATATTTATTAGTTTAAAAGCTACTTTTATTTCAAAACATAAAATAATTTTAAAAAATCATATTATGTATACGAAATTTCGTATATGATACTAAATTTAAGAGATATTGCAAAACTTTTGCTTCAAAACACAGATAAGTGATTTACTAATATATTGTTTAAAAAAAGTGAAATATATTGGTAAGATTTTGGTATGAAGTATGGTGTATTTCGGTAAGATTTTGGAAGGTTTGACATAAAAGTTATTTTTTACCAAAATTTGACTAAATATTGCCTAAATTTGAGAAGTTAACTTAAATTCCATTACAGTTTGATTTAAATTTATAGTTGTATTTCCAGCTTTAACTAAAAACACATGTGTTTTATGAAAAAATCATATTTTTCAAAAAAGTGCCCAGAAGACAGATACATACCATTTAAACGATGTATATACTAGAAAATAACAAAACAATGATGTCAGGAAAAAAAATATTAATTTTCAAATCGAATATTTATGTTTGATTTAAATTTATAGTTGTATTTCCAGCTTTAACTAAAAACACATGTGTTTTATAAAAAAATCATATTTTTCAAAAAAGTGCCCAGAAGACAGATACATACCATTTAAACGATGTATATACTAGAAAATAACAAAACAATGATGTCAGGGAAAAAAATATTAATTTTCAAATCGAATATTTATGTTTAATTATAATATATACTTTAAAGCCCATCAAGTGTAATAGGAGAAAATAATATTTAAAATAAGTAAAATAGAAATTATATTTTCTTAAAAGTACTTGAAAACTATATATATATATATATATATATATATATATTACTGATGGATCATGATTTTCTGTTTGGATTCCTTATTATTTTCACATTTTTGGCGGGTTTTCGATAGGTTATAAGGTGCTTAATATTGTCATTTATAGGTTTAATGCTGTCAATATTCGACAAAATAACATATCTTTACTAGTAATTATAATTATGAAGCTCATCTGATGATCCATCAGATATTCATAATTTTTCATCTTTGCATTCTCATTTTATTGTGTTTAATTTTACAATATATTTCCCTTTAATGTTTATACTATTTTTCTATTTTTTCATTTGGTTTTCACACATGTGATTTCATTTTAACTATATATATATATATATATATATATATATATATATATATACATAAGGTTACTCTGTTTATTATTTTTACGCAAAAAATGGCTTTTCTTATTACATGGTTGTGTGTTAATTGCTTTTTTTAAAATTATGTTTAAAATCTATTCGCATGAAAATATCTTATGAAAATAAATCCTATTATCATGATATTGTGTGTTGTTTTTAAGACAAAATTTCATTTTATTTAATTTCCTCTTTAATAACATTTTAAATAGATGTGCAACAAACAATTTAACAAAAAATGTTGATAAGAATGACATTATAAGTTTAAATATCCATAAAGAACATCGCGCAAAACAATTTGTTACATTTTGCATAATTTCGCAAAAAACGAAAATTGTGATTGATATTTGTTGACATTTTTACAAGATGACACACAATTAACTCAGTAAGATACTTTCTCAACAACTTTTGCATCAATTATATTTGCAAAACTTACGTCAGAATAAAATTCAAAATATGCAAATTATTTACAAATATGCAATCAATATTAAGACTTAGAATTGGGTTTTCTTTTTGGTATTTGAAAAATTGTGCAGTATTATTTTGTTTACCATTTGGCTTGCTCTAAAAGAATCAATGCAAATAGCAATTAGCAGATCGTAAACAATAGTTTAAAGCTTTTATTAAAAGAGTGTTCGTGAGATCAGGATTGATTTGGATTTTATTCTGTTTTTTAATAAGTATATAATTTTGGATAGTTTTTCATCAAACCGATATTAGTGGAAATGCCTACATTATGATTAACTATCGAACAATGAGTCTTGAATTATAATTTATCTAACCAGTCACCATCCGAATACAGCAAATATTATAAAAAATGAATATTGATTGTTATATTTCGTATTAATTGTTGTATTAACTACATTTATGTGATTCGCCATCATTTTATTTATTTTCATTACACGATCCTAATTACATTAATCATATAAATGGTTTATGCCTTCTCCACAATGATGAATGCGGAATTTTGAAGCACGTCATCAACACACTGCTTGGAAAATGTAGTATGTTGATTTATCACCAATAAATTATATGCGGATGAAATTCAATAACTGGGGATAAGGGAAGTGTTTGGTTTCAAGAATGATGCAATGGATAAGCGTTTGTATCTCATTGAATTTTTCAGAGTTTGATCATGTTGTAGAGACTAATAAATATCATACATATCAGGTTTATGTAACAGATTATTTAAACCTAACAGAATTTGAATAATTTATTGTCTTTTCTATGATATGTTTTTTTTCTGTAAACGCACTACGTAACTTACTTCTTCTCTTTTGAAAACTAAGCTGTTTACAATATTGTGGTATATTTTGATATGACTGTAAGTAGGGAGTTTGAAGCATGAGTTGTATGTAATAAGTAAGTTTCATAGCTTTTTCGGAAGTTAATTGTATATATTCTAGTGATATGGAATTCATTGAAATAGTTTTTACGAACCCTTGTTGGCAGTGTATCTCCCTGACCTTCATATTACGCAATTACATAAAATATTTACAAAATAAACAAGTATAAACGCTCTTACATACTTCTAGTGTTGAAAAAACGCAACAAACACACAATTCTTTAAAGAGAGATAAATTATTTTGTTTTTCTGTAATACGTGATTTTGTGGCATAGCCGTTATTTAAAAGAGAATTCTTCAAATTATTGTCAAAATGGAAAGGGTTTAGTCTTGCAGTAAAATATAATTATGCCTATATTATGTGCGCGCGCGTGAGTGTGTGAGTACGATAACACACTTATGAACGACATGCAAATGTATCTATGAACGGAATCCAATTTTGATTTGACGTGCGTTTTAATGTATTTTTGACTGATCATCTGGCGTGTGTCTCTGGCTTTCAATGCAAAAACGATTTGTTGTTAATATTACTCTGCAAAATCTTCAAGTTGTGAAAACGAGGTTGTATCACTTTTCAAATATGCATTAGTTAGCCTGCTTCCTGTTAATTTGGTTTAAACTTTTACTATAAATGTGCAGACTGTCGCGTTATAATCATATATTTCAAATGTTTCAATGTAAACTATTAAACAAAAGACCATTCACCGTATTTCATGAATAAAAATATTAGATTATATAAAGCTTCAGCAGTAATACATCAAAATGTGATAAGTAAAATTATATTTAGTGAAATTTATTTCCTTTTTTTGATAAATTTAAACTACTGTTTTAATTATCAAATATTTTACCAGCAATTTAGACAAAATAACCTTTTATTTTAGTATATTAATGCTTTCTCATCAAAATCAGTAGTTAGATTTTAAATTTACATAAATATTTTATCATATAACTCTTAAGGAATATTAGCATGTAATTCGAAACAATTTTCCTGTTTTTTCCCTAACAATATTAATTGAAAGATTTTATATGAAGGAAAACTTACAACACTTACTAAGTATATATAAATAAAAATTTAGATTTGAATTTTTATTTTGAAGAAAACGATTCGATTTTATTAATTTATACTTACATTCAATTTCACAAACGGTACAGTTTGTTTTCAGAGAAGTGCCAAATATTTTTTATCGTTCTAACTGTTGTTTAAATCATAGATTTAAAATAAATCTTAGATAATAAGTTCATTTACATTTATTCTAAAATTGTAAGAATTAATTATTTAAACACCGTATCAAAATGTTTTTTTCCGAGAATAATTATGAGAAAACCAAAACATTTAGTTCAGGCTCCTGATCTGCAGATTTACTAGTTACGTAGGATTTGCAAGGCGAGAAAGTTTGTCCGGAATGACATCATCCATGCTGATCTCAATATTAGGCCTATCTCGCAAGTTATTAAAAAACTTACACAAAATTTCCACATAGAACGAAATTTAATACCAAACGAAGCGTTGCGGCCCGTTCAACCTTACAGTGTATACATAGCAGTAAAAATAAAACGAAACCACTTGCCATCTTGAGTAGAGATGACGGGTTTGCTCGGCATTCCAAAATAAGGAGAATGGAGCCATCCTAAACGCTTCGTTGTGATATTCCAAATTCCAAATTTTATGGTATCAGTATTGTTATTCTCATTTGACATTCCTACACTAAAATTTTCCTTTTGACGTCTTCCCGCCTTGATTTTGGCATTGGGTTCTGTTAACTTCCCTACTTAGCTCTCTTGCTATTGTTAGGATAAAAATTATATATTTATATTATTTTTTGCATCTTAATTGTAGCTATACTCAAATTTATTTGCATCTTACATATTTTAATTATATGAGTCCTATACAAACTAATTGTTTGCATCTTACTTAAAATAAATTCTTTGCATAATGTACTAAATAAAAAAAATAATAAATATTTAAAAAGGGTATGCCTCTGATGGGGCCTCCCCCCATCCCTATGCTCACCATTCTGACACCAATCAAAGCATCAAAGCGCACATCCAGATTGCTCCTACATCAGTATCACTCCACCGCAGCCTGCTGTGAGAGAACTTTTATATTTCTGAATCTTCTGATGCCATCTCCATAGACTGTTCTCATCTCTAGATGTGAAGTAAACGTGGGCATTACGTCCCACGTAGGCATTCTTCAGTAATCGTCTTTGGTCTTTGGCGATTTATCCATGATTCCACAAGGATATGCCAAATATTTTCTAAGCTTACTCTCTAAAAATTTGTTATCAGTAATACTTTAGAAAACCACTTTGTAAAAGTAAAACCAAACTCAACTAATCCATCAACATAATAAATATCAGAAACGAAAGTACTTCAGTCTTAAAGGATAAAATCTGAGAGGCACCTATAGAAGTATTTCATTCGAAATATATGCTAAAGTAAACGCAAAGTACTATAAAATTCTCGTGTTTTAAATTTCATTCCTACAATTTTGTTCACGAAAAATACATATCCCTGTGATTTACTTAAACATCTAGAATTCATACAAAAAAGTCACCGAAGTTTGCGATAAAACTTTAAAAGGATTATGTATCATGTATCTTTCTAAAAATCTGTTCGAATTTTACTATAGACATATATTTTTAGAATGAAAATCGAAAAATAAATAGTTATGAAAAAAACATTGGATTATCATATATAAGTTTTTCGGTAAATTTCTTTAAGAATTATGATCACGGTTTTATTCGGTAAAAATTTCGTAATTAAGCGGTATAAGGAGTCTTACTTTTCCACTGAAGGTGCAATTTAGCATTATGTCACATTTAAATTTATTTCAGGTTCCTTAGAAGACATAAATGCATAAAAGTTTACCAGTCACGACTTAATATTTGTTCTGTATAGCATAATTAATTCAATATTCTACAATTGATATCTTACTTTTTTAATGTTTAATTTTGATAAAAATTTTAAAATTGTGTTTTAACTTGTATCCATTGCGCGCCAGACTGTAGCAAAACTATTTGTTCTAGAATCCCAAAGAATATTATTAATGATGTAAAACTAATGTAGCTAGAACGTATACTTCATTTTTAAACAATTAAAAAAAATTATTTAAATTTAAATTGTAAAATTTTGAAAAATATCATTTTTTTGTTGAAAAATTACTAATTTCAAATAACCAATCCAATTATAATTCTAAATTTGAAGCATAAGTTAATAAATTAAAAAATTTCCTTGCATCAGAATGAAGGTATCTGCCGTTTCATACAAATTGCTTTATCAGCTATAGAGAATGTTGCGCGCAAGCATAAAATCTAACAAAGTGAGAAAATTGCATTTAAAGATCGCTGGTTAGATGCTTACTTGATATTCTCCAGTGTATGTTTTAAAATACATGGAGTATAAAAACATTTCTGAAGGAAATAATGGTTCAGGAACGACGTAAAAAAAAAAATATTATATGACAGTCTGATGTCCTTTCACATTCGGAAACGCCGCCGATTCAGCTATGAGTGGATATAATTTTAAAAGCCATAACTTCTAAATATAAAGCAAATTGTAACACCCTGTAATAATATAGTACTTTTAATTTAGATGGTGCAATTTTAGAATATTCTTATTTGTTTTGACTATGGTATCGATGGAGTCGAAATACGTAAGCAGTCGAGTAAAATTTTTTTACTGTGTTTAAAATATTTATGTTAGACTTTTTAGCAATTAAATGTAGCCATAACTTCTGCTGTAATGGGAATTTCAAGAAAAGAATTGCATCAAAATGTTTAGAAAAAAGGGTTTAAACATATAAAAAAAACTAAATTTTCCCAAATTGTGAAGATTTAAGGATCCTCTAGAGGTATTATAGAATTTGAATCCGAAATATCCGTGCATTTTTCTTATATTATTTATTAATGCTTGATCAAAAGAAAATGGCAAATAGGGTTAAAAAGTGAAGAATTCTTCGAATGTTTTCGATTTGATGGTTATACGCACTCTTACTGAGGTATAATGCTTCATTTATGTTTTATATAAGATAAATGTTTAAAAAAACATAGTTTTTAAAAATTGTACTTGCCTTTTTTCCCTATTGTCATTTATCATTTCTTAAAATAGTAAAATAGCACTCATAATAAGTTTTACGGAAAAACTTCTTTATTCATGTAATATATCTAAACTATATACAACAGAGCATTTTCTGATTCAGAGAAAGTTAAAAAAAAAATAGGCAAATGGTTATATAAAAACTTTTTGAGCATTAATATTCAACTTATTATTTCCTTTTATATATTTTTATTTCTAGAGAAAAATGATACTAAATACGTTTTCTACTGAATTTTTATTTAGTTGAGATAGACGAATTAATACAAATAATATTTTAAATAAACAACGATACATTTCGTACACATGTTTTCCCTATAAAAAGAAGGAACTTTTTAGTTACTGGCATCGGGAGACAATTGAAATCATTACACAGTCATAGAAGCTATATATGTTAATTTAAGAATAATTATTTGAAAGCTCTAAAATACATTTTTTATTTCCCGGTGTTCTTTATGTCAACTGTATCTTTTTGTGTATATTCTGCGCGTATATTTTTAAATTATCAGATTCTTAAATAAATATTCTATATCGTGAATTTTCAAAAGAAAGTTATATAATTTTAAAGCAATATTTACGTTTTTGATGTCTATTTTACGCTTTATATACTAATATGAAATTTATTTTTAAAAAGTATGTATCGAGTAAAAATATTTATAAATAAATAAAAAATAGCTGTTGAACGCCTTTTGTATTATAATCATTTTAGTAAATGGAGTAATAACACAATATTTATGAGTTTTCAAAGAATGTTTTATTAAAACAAAAATCTAGCATTACCGCTATTATGTTAAATCGTACATTCAGGTACGTAAATCACACTCTTCTAAAAATTGAACAGTAATATATATATATATTGAAGGATATATCTTTTTAATACAAATATAAATAAAAATATATCTTCAAGGATAGCTTTTTTAATCTCCAAATATAATAAAGAAGGAAGTTTGTGTGTGTGTTTGTGTATCGATTTAAAGAGTTTTTTCACGTTTCGCTGCGATTTTCCCACATTAGTAACCGGAATACAGTTCCAATCTTTTAACCCAATATAGTAAATTTTGTCCTCTTTTCAATAAAGTTTATGCGAAATTCGTTCAGCGATTTTTGAATTCTTGGTGATTTTTTCCTTCGACACTAAGAAATTTTGCCCAGAATGCTTGATTGGTTCGATGGTTGCTTCCATTTCATACTCAGCTACGCTCAGAATCGTCATTTTTTCTTTCTCTTTTTAGCTTGGAGAAACTTGATAATTATTTACAGATAAAAAATCATAATTTTAAAAGGGAACGGTGGATTATTTATTATCCCGTCTTTTTTTAATTCCATTTTAAGCGTTTTTTAACATTTTTTTTAATGTTTTGCAGCGTATGACGTCAATTGATGCCGCTAGAAGTCAAAACCGTTGGAGGGCAGTTATGATTGATAGCTGATGGAACTGTAGGCACAGCAGGAAGTCAACCAGGCAATTGTGATTGGCAGATGAAACTAGTCGTTGGGGGCCACCGTAATACTTACCCATCATGGATATGCATAATGTAAAATATTAAAATAAAAATGTGTAAACTACTTATAAAATGCATTGCAATTCAAATAAAATCGTGGATTGATGACGTCATAAACTTTAAAGGCTCGATTACTGAATTGCTTGAAAGAGGTTTTTCCTTATAACTCCAAAAATAATAATCCTATTAACTAGCGGTTTATTGCATCTGATTAAGCGTCAAATTTCCAATTAAAATATATCTTTGAAGTGAAATTTGGATGAAATACAGGGTCATGAAAAATCGAAGAGTGTGGAAAATAGGATTCCAAATATCTCGGCAACTAATTATCCGATCGACTTCATGCTTTATGCAAAATTTATGTTTTTTTATTGTCTATTATGTTCATTTCTTAAAATAAACCATTTCGAAAATTTTTATACACCTTTTATCAGAACGAATATTTCGAGAGTCCGAAAAAAATAGTTCCGGTTAATCGAGGGTTATTGAAATGAAATAGGCTTCTTCCCATTATTACATACTAAGTATATACCAAATTGCAAGTCTCTATCTCATTTTTTTTCGGGAGATAGAGCGTTTACAGACACACAGACATCCAGACACACAGACACATAGACGGACGGCAATTTTTTTTTTTTCTAAAAATATGTTTTTCGGAATCTCCAGTGTCTGAAACGTGTAAATCCGTCAAAAAAAATTTTTCGATTTTCAAAACGATTACAAGACTTACCCTATACTACGTATGATGGGTAAGTAAAAAAAGGTCGTTAGCTGATTGCAATTCGAACAGCGAGTTAGAATTTTTCGCGATTTGTTTAACAAAGATAACTTACTGTTTCTGTACAGTAAAAAAAAAATAAAAAAAAAAAAAAAAGGAAAAAGAAAGGAAGAAAGAAAAAGAAAACAAGAAAAAAAAAGAAAAGAAAAAAAAAGTCTTTTTTTTTCTGTTTCAAAAGGTAATGATAATTCCTAATATTTTAACGTCATTGGTTTATTTCTGTTGGGGGGGGGGGGAGGTGAGTGTTCGGTTGTAATTTAAATATCACCTTAATGCTCTGATAGAAAATCCCTCCTTCCACCCCTGCCTCCAAAATCAGAACTTTTTTATTATTAGCCCGATTCAAATGAAACCTTTTCTCAGGTCCCCCAGATACTAGATAAACTTCGCTATCATTTTTTCAGCACTTGGTTACCACTATTTTTGAAGATTAATCACCAAGGAGGGGTATTTTCTCAGGTTCTATAGACCCAATTTCAACGTGAAATGGTTCATTCAACTTAACACGAAATAATTAAGATATAGATAACTAATTAAGATACAGATTTGGTGCCACCTATTGGTACAAAATGGAACTAAAAGATTTTGCAGCGCATGTTCAGCATGCCTGCTATACGGTGTCGTAGTTAGCAGGGACACGTGTCTGTCGGTCGGAGTGTCGATCGGAAAGAGTTTTATTTAGAACAGAGTGCACCCCCTAGCAGTAGGAAGTGGAACTAAAAAATTTAGCATTTAAAATTTTGCCGATTCAAACAAAGGGCCCGATTTCAATGAGAATTGATTCATGCAACTTTACATGAACGAATTAATATATAAACAACTAAATAAGACATAGATTTGGTGTCCTATAGCGGTGGAAAGTGGAACAAAAAGATTTTCAGCTCGTGCACAGCACGCCTTCTATACGTTGTCATAAGCAGCAGAGACAAGTGCTGGAGTTTCGTTTAGAAAGGGGTTTGTTTAAAACAGAGTACACCGCTGACGGTTTAAAATATAACTAAAAGATTTTGCATTTAATCTTGGTCAGATTCAAACGAAATCTTTTATGACATTCTTCCGAGGTCTCCCAGGTACTAAATAAACATCAGTATCATTTTTTCAGCCCTTCGTTTCCACCAATAAATATTTATATCCAGAGGGGTAATTTATTTTCTCGGATTCTATGGGTCCAACAATTATTCATTCAACTAAACATGAATGATTTACAATATATCTAATTAATTAACACATAGATTTGGTACTCCCTGACGGTGGAAAGTTAAACTAACAGATTCTTCGCGCACAATGCCGTAAATAGTGGGAACAAGTCCCGGAGTTTTATTCGGAAAGAGTTTTATTTAGAACAGAATGCTCCACCTGGTGGTGGAAACTGGAACTAAAAGATTGTGCAGCCCGTGCGTAGCACGTCTGCGATATACTGTATCGTAGGCTGCGGGGACACGTGTCGGAAAATTTGCTGAGAACAGCAAACTAACCATAAAATAACGGATAACATTCAAATAAGCAGTAATACGCTGTCGCATATGCGCGGTAGCGTATTACTGCTTATTTTACTGTTTATTACTGTTAATTTTACGGTATAGTATTGGCAGTTGGGGTGCCAGTATTATACTGTAAAATCAACATTTTTTTGCAGTGTATTAATATCCAATAAAAGCACGTTTTCTGTTTAAACCGTAACTTTTCACAAAAATTAAAATTAAACAGAATCATAATAAAAAATAAACCACGTTCATAATTTTGACCTCTTAAACATACTTAAACTGAATTTATAAAACAAATTCTGTAATTAAAAATGCAGATTACTTATAGCGGTTATAAAATATTTAAATAATTTCCCTCGCAACTTAAATATACGCTTAAAAGAAATACGAAACATAAAAATGTAACGGATGCCTTACATGTTATTTATATTTTATCTTTACAGACATATTTAAAAGAAAAAAGATGTAACAAACGACAAAAGAGACAAGTAATTTATTATTAAAAAAAGATTATGAGAAGAAAATACATAAAGAGAAATTACGAAAGAAATTTTCTCTATGCTCTAATTAAAGTTTTGAAATGCAGTGAGTGTTTTTCTTCTGTTTAATTGACTAAAAAGAAACGTATAAATATCATTTATCCTACAATTTTCTTTGGTGAAACATTAAAATGAAAGTCATTCACAATAAATGACAGTCTCTGACAAATTAGCTCACCTGTACTAAATTTTTATTTGAATTATTGACTCATAATAAATATCTGACATTTCATTGTGAATGAAGTTGTTTTTCAGAAAAATATCGAGATAAAACTCTTCTTTTGAAGGTGACAGTTATGTTTATTTAATATTACCTTTTTATAATAAATTTTTCGAAATTTTATTCAGTCATATGTTATACAGTGTAGTCAAAAATCTGTGTCACATTTTAAAATTTTATATAACCTCTTCGCTACTGACCATTAATATAATATTATTGATTATTAATGAATTATTTCCTCTGCAATTTGACTTCAGAACAAGAATTTTAATCTGCTTGCATTATTTAAACATCGAAGCATAGCGTTCTGAGATCAAAATTGCAAATATATTTGAGTATCATTAATAAAACGCCAAAAAAAAAACGAGATCTACATATGTGGACCTACGCCATGAGGAAGACAATATGAAGTAAATGTATTATGAGTTGAAAATACAATTTCGAAACTAATTTTCAATTCCTTTATCTCAGTATCCCCAGACTGTTCCCGGGATTTTAAGAACGAGAATTGTTATTCGCCTAATACATTTCTTATTCGGATATATATAGGAAATGCTCTTATAGGATGTTCATTTATAGAGACTGTAACATATTCTTATATTTAAAATGTTTCATAAATAATAAAAGTTGCGGAACGTTTATGACGAATTGAAATAAGTGAAAGCTAAGAACTAAAGCGTCGACTTTTTAAATGTTTGATAGCAGCGGCAAAAGGTCGATCACAAATCTTTTCCTCTGTCGAATTTGTAATTTTATTAAAAAAAAAAAAAATAAAGCTGTCGGAAAAACCTTTTTTCTTATTCAAAATTTATAAGTAAAAGCATTAATAGATTTCTAATAGAATTCCGATTGATGGCATGTAAATTTATAGATTTTCAATAACATATCTTTTTTCTAGGACTCATCAATTTCTAAAATTTTCAATAGTTTTTCAAACAGCTTTTTTTTTTTACAAATGAGATCACCACAATGTCATCAGTTCAGTAGGTTTACTTTCTATTATTTATACATTGCCTAGAAGATAATCTTCATAAAAGTAACTTTGTCTTTTCATAAATATTTTTAAAACCTTTCTTCAAAAACGTCATTGAAAAAATATATATATATATATTAGTTTCATTTAGAATAAAAGCAAACTTCATTCTGGTGTTATATATATATTCAGGTTATCCGTATTAAGATTTTTAAAATATAAAGCAGTAGATAGCTCTATAAAACATCGCTTTTAAGACAGTCCATGGAACAAAAATTGCTGATCTGTCAGCTGTAGAAAAATTAGAATTTGCGGAGCGCGGCGTTTCACGAGGTAGTCCTTTGCTACGTCCCTTTTAAACCGACATGCTTGCGGAAACCAGGGTAGAAAGGGAAAACAAAAATCTGAAAATTGAAACTGGACAAATTTAAAAAGAAAAATGAACACATTAAACAGCTCAAAATGAGGAAAGGGCTGGGCCCGGAACTCTGAATCTATCAACGAACCACTGTGGCTTCGAGCTCTACGGTTTAAAGAGAAGTAACCGAAACTTCTGTTTTCGCTTCTGTTTCAGCAAAAAACTTTCATAACGCCGATGAAGCAGGGCTCTAGCTTAGAGCATTGCCCAAAACACACATATTCATTTAAGAACGAGAGTGCATAGAATTTCGTGGGAGTGCATCACTGTTTTATTCTGTGTTAGTATGGCTGAACAAAAAAGAAAGCTTTTAGTTGTTGGAAAAAGTAAAAAGCCATGTTGGTTCAGAGGGCTAAAATGTTTTCATTTGATTACTATGCCAATAAATCAGCATGGACCACAAACACTGTATTTAATAAATGGCTTCTAAAGTGGAATAATGAATTTCAAGATGATATTTGTCTCTTGTATGATCTGCACTGCACATGATTTAAATGTGTCACTAAAATACATCAATGTTTGTTTTTGCCACACCGTATAACCTCTCTCATACAATCTCGCGATCATGGAAAAATTAGTGCACTTAAGGCCTGTTACTAGCATGAAATATGTGCAAAAGTTTTAGAAGTATTAGAGGTTGAACAAGACATCAGTTTAAATGAACTAACAAAACAAACTGATCTTCTGGAAGCATTGCATCTTCTGTTAATGTCACGGAACCAAATATCATCTGCTATAATTAAAAATTGTTTTGTTAGTGCAGTATTCTAAGAAGCTGAAAACGATGACGAACTGAAAAGTTTAGAAACTACGTAAAACGTCCCGATGATGTAACGAATGAAGATTATGAGACCTGGATGGCGATCGACAATGTCTTTCCTGTAGCCGCAAAGCTCAGAGAAACTTAAATTTGCAAAAAAACTTGAGAAGAAATTTAAAAAAAATGATGATCATCAGAACGATGAAGAAACCCAACTTTCTGAAAGACCACCTACAAATGCGGAATGCGTTGAAAATTTTGAAACGAGATGTACGACATCGCTCGGTCGGTTTAAAAAAATCTCTGACGGCTCGGCCTACAGGCACAAGTAGATTTCGAAGACGTAGACCGTGAGGCTCCTGTTTATTGGGAATTGCAGAAGAAATGACCTTTTTGCCATGATGTGGCAGTTGGGTCAGCCCAAATTTGAAATCTACCTGTGTCTGTAAGCGGAACCGGGTTTTTTTTTTTGTTTTGCCGTAAGGGTTGATCCTATAAAAAACATGTCAACATAAAAGTTGTCGATAATATTAAAAGGATTTATAATAAATTTAAGCGGATTTGATAGCTTCTGAATTGACAATGTTATGAATTTGTTTCTTTTTAAACCCCTATTTTTCGCCCACTTGACGCCATTTTTAATGATATCAAAAATCTATCACACATAAATTTTCGGCCCTTCTCCTAGAAGTAATAATAACTTTAAACGGATTCCATACTTATCATAATTAAGAAGTTATGGATTTCTTTCTGGTTTCACAAAAATCCCCTCCATTCTCCCTGCCCCCCTCTTGGTTCGATTTTGTCCATTAAAGAACTTGACCGAGATTTTCTGACCCTTGATTTTATGTATCACTTTGGAAGAGATTTGTGCAGAATTATTGAAGTTGACTTTAAAAATGTGATATAGATAGATAGATAAAGTTCTGAATTGGGGGTTGTTTTGGGTTCTGGGTGTCATGATCGGCGTAGACCTGCAAAAAATTTCTAGAAATTCCAACTTGGGGGAGAATGTAATAGATAGTATTTCTTACGAAATAGCTAAAGAAAATACGAGTATGAACAATTTATTAATAAACTTCCAAGGGAGAATTGTAAACAAAGAAAAATTACCGAATTTTTTGAATAAATGTTTTCTACTACTTTAAAGTCATCAATACAACAAGGCTTTGATCACTTTCTTAGTAATAGTACTAGTAGTTGTTATCATTTGGTATTTTCTTAAATCGCTTATTGTTATCAATCGGATATCTTTATCAAAAACTCATGGTCCCGAAGTGGTCACATAAAGCGGCTTCTACTGTTGCTACGAATTGACTCCCTGGCGCTAGCAGACGATTATTTCACGTCCCTTATGTTATCTCTACGAAGAAAATACTGAACCATCACCTTTGACACCATCTCATATTTTATTTGGTAAACGATTAATGTCCTTACCTTCTTATGGATTACCAATTTGCACCCAAGAAAAATCCAATAAGATCTTCTTGACGAATAAATATAAATATAAGCAACAGATTACTGATCACTTTTGGAAAAGATGGAGAAAGGAATATCTGTTAGAACTTAGATCTGCTTTTCAAGTGAAAAACTTAAATGCATCGCCTCAGTTCAAAGTAAACGATGTAGTGTTAATTCATGATGAAAAGCTCCCAAAACATATGTGGAAATGCGGTCGTGTTAAAGAACTTATATGTGGTCGTGACTCTAAAATAAGATCATGTGTATTACAGACTGTAAATGGTGATCTTAAAAGACCCGTGCAACTTTTATATAATCTTGAACTGGTCTTGGTGGACTGATGGACACTATAAACTATATTCTTAAATATTTAATTTCTTTGTTTTACTCCTATTTACTTTATTATTGTTTAATTTGCATTAATTTCATGTGTTTTATTTTTTCTTCTTAGATTCCAGAATTGTTTGTATTAATTTAGCCTTTTGAATAGCTATATGTATATGTAAGTATGTTATCGAAAATGTTTTTCATGTATGTAAGTAAACTTTTATGTTTATTAAATTGTTTAAGAATTGTAGATGCTGAACTAAGTGTTCAGCCGAGGGCAGTGTGTTAAGAATTGCCTCCCTGGCGCTAGCAGACGATTATTTTTTGTCTGACTAGCCCTTTTGTCTGTTGCTAGTGGCAACGGCCCTTTTTTGTTTATTCTGATTTTGTTCTTTCAGATGATGTAATTTTGATTTTTGAACCGAATGTCGGTAATAATTGAACTCTGAAATAAGAGTGATAAAATAATGATAAGCTTTAAATCTGTAAATAAATAGTATTTATTAAGTTTTTAAAGAAAAGGATTTTGAGTATCTGTTGAAACATTTTGAACACAAGTTATTTATTTGATCAAGAATTGATTCCTGAAAAATGGAATGAATGGCGTTGTGTTTCGAAAAGAACCTGCATCTCAATAAAGTGGCTATCAACAACTGTATATTCTTTTTGATAATGAAATGGATGAAACTCCATTCTTATATTTTAGAAATTTCCACACTCGAAATAGAAAACATATAATTCTCAATGCAACAGGTGGAATAATTATTTTTTGCATAAGATCAAGATACATTCGAAACTGTTATGCTGAAAACTGCAAAAAAAGAGCCAAATTTATTACTCCCTAAATCATTAAAAGACTAAGTAATATAAATGATACATATTTTATTATTTCACCGCCCGACAGTCATAAATATTTTTATTATCTTTCTCGGAACATTTGTTTAATAATAAAGATAAAATGATCGCTTTTTAAAGAGCGAATAAGCTAAATATTCTTGCATTTAAATCACTCCTTCGTACTAATAAAGATATAAAAATGCACTGTAAAATGGAAAGAAGCTTTTCTATTTTCCCTCATTTAGCAGACGCAAGTTATACAATGGCAAGTAATGAAGAAATCTGCTGCATAAAGACTTTTCAGCGAATATCCAGAAAATAATAAACGTTTACTTTGTAGAGCAAAAACATGCAATGCTCTAGAAGCTTTAAAATTTGCATTTTCACCTTGAAAGGCACTAAAAATACCCATTAAAAATAACTATTGTATATTAAGTATGTGTAATTTCAACACATAAAGTCAAAGTGTATTTACAATGAATAAACATAAGTCTAAACCATAAAGTTTTTGTTGTTATATAAACTTTTGTGGAAAGAGAGAAGATAGCTGAAAGATTAGTTTACTTTTTCATGTAGATTAAACTTTGCAAAAACACGCGTTTTTCTGTTTTTAGTGGCGGAAAGCTCCGAATTGCCTCCTATCAATTTCCTTCAGGTTGGCAATGTCACCCAAAATTGCTCACAGATATTTCGGTGACATTGCCTTGTCCATTCCTAATTATGATTTTTTTTAAATAACACTTGCCGGTTACTCCTAACTATATGTCTAATAAATAAATATAACGAATGGAACCTACCGTTATAGTGAAACTATAATATAATAGTATTTATTTGCGACAGAAACAGTTTCCAGGTCACTGAAAAGTCCTGTATTCCACAGCCGTACGAAATAAATAGTTTTAATCACTGACAAGCGGTGAGAGGGGAGCCAACAACACTTTTCCGCTTTGGCAACATTCCATTGAATGTAACAAAGTGGTTTACAGGCATCTGATGGCATTTTAAGTAACTACAGTAAAACCTCTGAATGGAGGACACTTCAGCAACACCCAATTTGTACGATATTCGGAGGTGTCTACTATTTAGACATAAAAATAAAGTATTGAATGCAAAATGAAGTATTGGAACAGAAATGGTTTGGAACACCATGAATTGTATTCGTGAAATTACGCGTGATTTTGAAGATAAACATCGAATGCTTGTAAAATAGTTTTTTTTTAACTATTTTTACATTTACTTATTTTAAGAAACTTTTCTTTCTGACTTTCTCACTTAATATTTCTAACAATTTATCACGTAATATTTTCAATACATTGAACTCGATATATAAACTTATTTCTTAAACAAGAAATAGTAAAATTATAAAGTGTTTTCAGGGAGGAATACGATATTTTGTCGCATTTCTTTATTTTCAAAAAAAAAAAAAAAAATCACGGCCAAAAAGAATGCTTTATTTGCGACCATTTGCAGAAAAACAATAAATCAATAAATATTTATTCATATTGGATTGATTTCTCAACTCAAAAATGAGTCACTATTTATTTTATATTGCTGACATTCTTCTTAAACCACTAGTATTGCAATTTATGCTTAGCAAACAGTTCTCAAAGTTTTGAATAGTACTTGTAGCTTTACAGAAAAAAAAATTCTTTTGTGAAAAAATTTCCTGATAATAAAGTATTCAAACAAACGGAACGTTATTGTATTGGTTCTATTTGTTATTTTACGTAACAAGAATTAGTTTGTCACTTTTAAGAGCCCTAAAGGAAGATGCAGAATAGATTATGATTTTTTTTTTTGGCGATTTAAGAACAAAGAGTTGAACTTATGCCAGAGTTGAATTTATCTTACTTAGTAAGAGTTATTTATAAACCACGCGCACAGATATACTATGGCGTTTGTAATATAAAAATATAAGAATAAGATTTTTATATAATAAAGTACTAGGAAGACTGCGGCTTTTCGTGCGTGCAAATAGATCACGCTTGTTGAAAACATGGTTAAAATGTATACTTTATGGACTAAATTTGCATGGTTCCTCTTGATTCCGGAACAGAGCTTGACAAATGCGGTCGCCAGGACGCCAGTGGCGACTAAGTTTTTTATCCGGTGACCAAGCTATTTAATCTGGTGTCTTTTTGTACAAAAATTGATTTCAGAAATGAGCAAAAACTGTATTTTTCTCTCACCCCTATTCGTGCGCAGCAAACAGTGATCTTCCTCTTCTCTCACACTTTTATAGAATGAAAGAATGAAGTTTCAAGGTCATTTTCCATCTCATGCACAGAAACGCCATTCTTTTCCGCTCTAGCAAAATAGCAAGTCACATTATCAGAATGTGAGTGGGTGGGGCTTTCAGTAAAACAGTAAGGAATAGTGTCAATCCAGCCTCTGTGGCATCTAAAATTTAATACAGCACTGGAAAATGTTCAAGTTTTCTTGTAAGTTTCAAATCAGATTTTTGTATCCAGAGTTAAAACTGATTAATCTGTCACATTCATTTAAAAATAATAACGTATAAGTGATTATAAGTAATTCCTCTGAAGTAAATCTATAAAATTTAAATAAAATTTTAAGCATATAACATAATACTAGTTAAGTACTAGTGTAGTTTAGTGTTCTAAACGATGCAACTAATAATTCTAAACTATTGAACCAAAAATTCTAAACTATGCTTGTTATTATTGTTTCTCTATTAAGTCGTGAAAGCGTTTGTGTTTTTTTTTTAATCAGTTTTGGGGGAGGTGGTGGTGGGTAACTGTTTTTCACAGGCGACTAGAATTTTTTGCTGGCTACCACATTTTATCAAATTTGTAAAGCTGTGTTCCGGAATCCTCTATCTTTATTAGCAACCATTTATGTCATAAAAGTATCCGCCATATTACCTTTTCAAGTATTAAGTGCCAAAAGTTTCAAAGAAACCGTAATTTTATAACATTTTTCGCTCTTTCATCCCCTTGAGGGAAATGGCAATAAAATCAAAAACAGCCAACTTTAAAGCAGATAATGTCACCATTATAACGCTGAAAGAATTTTGAAATTTGTCCGTGACTGTATTTTAAAATATTTTCTACTGATTTCATTCCTTTAAATTTTAATTATTTTAAACAGTTATTAGTGAGCATTTCCGTATTAAAAGTAATCACCATATCAGTTTTCAAGTTTCTAGTCCTATTTTTTTTAAAGAACCGACTAATTTAGAGCGTTTTTCTCTCTCGAATCCCCCTTGATGAAAGGTTACCAAGAAAAGATAAGTAGGATATGCTTGAGCAGAGATTGTGACCATTATTTTTTAAATCGGTTCCGTAGTTCCACAGATTACCTCGTCGAAACAAACAAACACTTCTTCTTTAGAATATTAGTACAGGTTGGATATTTATGAAATGTATGCTATAAACAACTCCATTTGTGATTACTTTTATTGACTTCTTGTTAGAAAATAAGAAAATAAATGTAATTTTGAAAGTATTTCTATTTTTAAAAAAATTCGATGAATATCATATAATGTGTATTTAACCCCGATTATTAAAAGTTGACGTGATTTAAAATTTAATTGTAACTCTACACTGTTAAAAATTTGCAGCAAACTGTCCAGTCATTTGACCGTTTTTGTAGAAAACGGTTACATAACCGTAATTTAACTATATTCTGACCGTATTATTGCTCATTTTATGGTCAGAATATAGTCAATTTATGGTTATGTAACCGTTTTATACAAAAACGGTCAAATGACTGGACAGTTTGCTGCAAATTTTTAACAGTGTACAGATTTCAAAGGTACATATTCTGTTAAAAAGGTAATTTTGAAAGGAATTATTATATTGAATAATCTTACATGGTCATTTTTTAATGAATCATGGTGATATTTATCAGTACGTCATTGGCAAATAATACAACAGACAATGAGAGATGCTCAATATCAATTCCTGGCCCTAATATCATAAAATTTGAAGGATAGTTACCTACAAAAGAATGATCTTGAAGAACATTTAAAATAAACTGAATTAAAAAATAAAAGTACATACATTTATCTTAATTACTCTTGTGTATAAATGAAACATAGAAATAACAAAGTTTTTTTATATTCTTTTCCCATTTTAAATTTGTGGAATAAATGTTAAAAAAGATATTTTCCGTTACAGTTTTCTTGTATGAAAAATAATTAAAACATTTTAAATGCCATTAAATGCTTGCGCAGTTACCCTCTGCGTAAATGCGTAAAGCTACATTATGAATTTTCTTACATGAAAAGCAATACATTCTATTGGAGTGATAAGAATAGTTGATAATTTTCTAATTTTCGGCTCGTAAAACATGAAGCAGAAGTCATATGATATCGGAATAATTTTTACGGACTAATATATCTGCCATCATTATTTTATAACACCTTGTACTGAATGATCATCTTTTAAATATTTATCTGTATATTTTTACGGTGCATGGTGAATTATCTTATATTTTAAGAATATTGCTGGGTTTTTTAAAAATTAAGTTCTTTGGGTTACTTTATCCTACATCGCCTTTAACATTTAGTGAACCATTCAGTTCATTGAATAATATGCTAAATAATGTTTATCTTTAGAAAAAATATTGACGAAAGCTATTATCAAAACAAAAAAGCAATGTTTTCGAAAGTAAATGATATAAAATTTGCCATTGATAGAAAACTTCAGTAAAAAATATCATTATATCATAATGATATTTCATATCATAAAATATCATAATTTACTGATATTTAAAAGATTAAATCATACTGTCACGAATTGCTTATATTAAACATATGCAAAACAATTTAAAATAAAAATAGCTGATCTTACAACGATATTAAACGAAGCTGCAATATTATCAGTTTTTTAAATTTAAGATAGGTGGATTTAACTTTGTACCGTTACACTAAAAAATAAATGAACAACGTAAAATAGCAAAAATAAAAAGGCAAACAGCTGTTTCGTAGCCCCTAAAGCTCCATCATCAGTGCCAAATTCAAAGGATTCAAACCGATTCAAATGTTTAAGCCATGTAAATATGCTTGCGTCTCTCGAACGCGCCCAAGATTGAATGGCGGTAAGTTTTTTTTCAAAACAACAGCGGAGTCAGGAAACACATGTGACGCAGGAAACCAATAGGAGCGCCCGGCCAGTCCGGGCAAGTTTAAGTACGGAGGAGAAAAAAAATAATTAACTAATTTTAATATTATCATTTTTTAATATTATCAGTTACTTTTATACTTTTTAAAATTAAAATATTTTGAAATATTTTTAACAACGATGATATATAATTTAGTTCACCATTTCTCCAATAAATTCATTTGAGTATTTTTTAAACACAATCAAAGAAAATGAAATGAAATATAATAATTAAGACACATAATACATAAGTGTTTGTGTACTTGTATAAAATTACATATAACTTTTTATGTATTAACTTTCTAGTCAGTAGAGGAAGCATAATTTTAAGTTTAACGTGAACACATATTATAGAAAAATTAATGTCTTGTCAACGAATACAATTAGCTTACTGTTGGATTAATAGCTCATACTTAATCAAAGGGACTTGATGCAATATATATCACATAGTTAATCAATTATCTCAGAGAATAAAACGGAATAATGACAGCATTATGTGTTAAAACATTACTGGACAGATACACATTGGCGAGATAAAAAAAATCTATAGTGTAAAGCAAAAACATGTCCGTGAGTACCGCTGACGTCATATTGACCTTGGCAACGACCTGACACTAAAATTTGCTTTTGTAGCATTTTTTAAACTTCTAAACATGGCACAACTTCAATTTTAAAACCGACCAACAAGGAAAAAATTTATTTCCACATGCATTTTCTTTAAAAATGTATCTCAGTTTACTGATTTTTTATGTTTTTCAACATAATTTTCCAGCATGAAGTTTTTTATATCTATCTCTATCGCGTGCAGCCCGATTACGGAAACTTAATCATTTTTCACATTAAAAGGATATAAATAGTTCAGGATTTTTCTCTGACTAATCCATACTGAAATTATAAAGAAGAAATGTTTGTTTACTCATTTGTTTGATTGTTTGTACAGGATAATCTCTGGAGCTAGTGACCGATTTAAAAAATAGTGACTGCAAAATGATGGTTGCAGTCTCTGCTTCAACATAGGCTACATTTCATGTTGGTAGTACTAACAAGGAGGTGCAGGAGCAAAACACGTTCTAAAATTTTTACTTATTGTGATACCTCTGAAGGTAGAAACTTGAAATTGATATAGTGGTTCCTTTTAAGATATAAATGATCGCTAAGAACAGTTTCTAAAAAAAAAAATAGAAATTTAAAAGATAAAAACGAGCGGAAACATTTTAACAGCGTTCTAAATTTCAATGTACTTGGAATTGTTGGAGATAGAGACATGAAATTCGACATAGGTGTCTTTTTAAGACATAAATTTTCCCACAGAACAGTTTCTAAAAAAAAAAAAAAAATAAAAGGTGAAACGGGCGGAAAACGTTCTTGAAAAACATTCTAAATTATGATTTATTCGTAAGTTGTAAGGCTAGGAAGTTGAAATTTGACATGGGTGTTACTTCTAAGACGTAAATGTTCGCACAGAACAGTTAAAAAGAAACGAAATTTAAAAGAAACAAAAAGCGTTCTAGGATTGCGGTTTATGTAATTACTATCTATTATTGAACTATTATTGGCTAGAAACTTGAAATTTGGTATGTTGGTTACTTTTAAAATATAAACGTTCGCTAAGAACTATGCATAAAAACTTTAAATGAAAAGGGTGAATTGAGAGAAAGACATTCTAAATTACGATTTATTTGGAACTGTTAGAAGTAGAAACTTGACATTTAACAAGACTGTTACTTTTAAAACGTAAATGCTCGTAGAAAACAGTTTTCAAAAAATTCGAAATTTAAAAGGAGGCAGGAACGAAAAATGCTCCAAATTTGCGATTTCTGTGATACTGTTGAAGCTAGTAATTTGAAATTTGGCATGGTAGTTACTTTTTAAATGTAAATGATTGTACAGAGCAGTTTTTAAAAAGTTTAAATTTAAAAGGGTAAAATGAGCGGACAATGTTCTAAAATCATGATTGAAACCATCTCATCTATCTCATATATGTTAAGACTTCAAAAAGCGTAATTTTCTAATTATACATTTTAGAATCCAAAAATGCAGCATAGCAGCGCTGCCTATTATATTATTTACAGGAAAACCTAATCGGGCACTGTCATATGTCAAGGTCTAACAGAATATGAAATTTGATAAAATTCCGTACATGAATTCGTGAGATAGACATATTTCAGAAATCGTGAAATATGCAGCATAGTAGCGCCACCTGTTAGGAAATTTACATCAAAACCTAATAATCAACAACTTATGTCAACGTCTAACTGAATTTGATGTTTGGTGAAAATCCATGCTTTTTTTTGAGATATAGCTGTATTGAAAATTTAGAATAATTCAACATAAGAGAGCCACCTGTTGCGTGGTGTACAACAAAACATTATTAGAAACAACTCATGTCACCGTCTAAACTGAATTTGAAGTTTGATGAAAATCCATGCATTACTTCTGGAGATAGAGCCATTACTCAAAGCGGGAAAAGTGTAGCATAGCAGCAGCACCTGAAGAGGGATTTGCACCAAAAACTAATCAGCAACAGGTTGTATCAAGGTCTAACTGAATCTAAAGTTTTATCAAATTCCGTGCATAAGTCCTTGAGATAGAGCGCCCACAAAATTTTTGACACATACAGACAGACAGACTCACAAACTCACAGACAGACATTTTCTAAAAACAAACAAATCGTGTTCAAGACCTTCTAAAGGGTATAAATTTGTTGAAAACCGGAAGTCAAAAATTTTCGTGATTACAGTATTTTCTTCTTTTAAAGATAGAAGAAAGTAAAAAATGAAAAGATAAAAAAAACTAGTCGGATGTGTCAATCCCAAAACTGTCTTCTATCTCACACAGGTTTCGCATACACTAAAAAGAATCAGCACCCATTTATATCAAGGTCTAACTGAAACTCAAGTTTTATTAAATTCCGTGCAATATTTCTTGAGATATGATTATCGCTAAAATCGTGTAAATCCTTCAAAATGCTGCATAGCAGCGGCACCTGCTGGGCGACTTTTACCAACAACTAACAAGCACCAATTTATATCAGAGACTAACTGAATATACAGTTTTATTAAATTCCGAGCATTAGTTCTTGAGATAGAGCTATTGCGGAAATCGCGAAAAATGCTGCATAGCAGCGCCACCTGCCGGGTAATTTTTACCAGAAACTAATCAGCACCAATTTATATCAGGGACTAACTGAATCTAAAGTTTTATTAAATTCCGAGCATTAGTTCTTGAGATAGAGCTATTGCGGAAATCGCAAAAAATGCTTTGACTCACGGGTATCCCGCCCCTGGACTTGCAACTAGAAGCGGAAGCTGAATTTGCTAGAGCCACTAGATTAGGGATTTCAACACGTATTAATGCACAAACAATAGCCACAAAGATCTCGAAATATAAAACTTCACCAACTCTAGATCAAATAAAAACCTGTCCGGGTTCAAAATTCAATGGGGAATTCCATATTTTTACAGATGGCTCAAAAACTGCTGAAGGCACAGCATCGGCTTTCTGTGCTTATAACAATAATATAATTCATCACACGTGGCGTGCAAAACTTGACTCGGGCAATTCAGTTTTCCAGGCCGAACTACTTGCGATTGGAGAAGCTGTGCGCTGGGCTATGGAAGAGGATTCGGTCAACTTTCTAATCTCTTCGGATAGCTTATCAAGTTTAATGGCTCTTTCAAAATTTGACATAGATAATTATTTAGTCCAGGAAATTTTAGAACGTTTAAATTTATCCTCCAAAAACTTCTTTTTTAATTGGGTCAAGGGTCTTTCGGGTGTAGCTGGAAATGAACTGGCGGATCAATTGGCGCGGTCAGCAACAAACGATGAAACACTGGAAACAACTTTTCTTCCTGTACCACCGTCCACACTCAAAAGAGAATTAAAAAAACAAATCATAGACAGTTGGCAACAACGCTGGTCTACAGCACAGGTGGGTCATTACACAAGAGACTTCCTTCCGGAAGTCTCGCAACAACTAGAAATACACAACAGATATCTATACCTATTATTAACAAATCATGGACCATTTCAACAACACCTATTCCAAATTAACAGAAGTGACTCACCACTATGTGTCTGTTGATTAGAAGCAACATCATTACACTACATATTAAACTGCACTCTAACTTCACATTTCCATGTCAAAAAATCACCACAAATGTCACTTAAAAACTGGATGCTATATCTCCTGGACCGTCCGGTTCTTCTCCAGCGCATTATCAACTGCATGAAATATATTGAAAAAAATGAATTTCTATTTTCAAATCCTCTTCCTCTGTAGTCGGGCAACCGCTTGTCCAATCTAGCAGGGGCCCTGTTTTCTCTGTACATAAATAATATTGAATATAATAACTGTTGTAATGAGAGTTAACACCACACTATCTGTATATTATTAGTATTTGCATATTACTTGTAAATTTTCAGTGTATTCGCATCTGTATATTCATATTAGTATATTATTAATTGTATTAGAAGTATTTAACCAAGAATCTGCATCGCATGTAACCAAAAATCCTAAATATGAAGTCTGCACAGTACTTGTATATAGTCATATTCTGGAAATGGTCTAAACGTATAATTGTATAATCGAATTAATTATAATAACTGTATGTGTGCATCATATTTTTCCATATACATCAATTGTAGTAAAGTATTTGTATAAAATATGCTAGCCAATAATAACCCATCATATTTAACCAATAATAATTCTAGGCATGGTGCTTGCACCGTATTTGTAAATATCTTATCTGGAAATTGTATATTCCGTATACATTGAAATAATAATAATAATCGTATGTATGAAAGTTTTAAAATATTATTATCAGACAAAATTCAATTACTTTCACTACAAAAAAAATCACATGTAAAAGTAAAACTTTTGAGTAGAAGAAAAATATTCTATTGTATATTCTACTGTATTTATTGTATATTCTATTGTATCTATATCGTATTGTAATATTGTAATATTATATTGTAAAATTCTGTAACTGTGGTCTCGCTGGTGATAGAGGCGTGTCAGCCCCTCAGGATTGCACACAAACTCTAAGGCTTAAGCCGGGTTTCCTGAGGTGGTCATCCATGTGAAGATAGAAGAAAGTAAAAATCCATTATTTGTCATGCCAGTGTTACATCTAACAGAATATGAAATTTGATAAAATTCCGTACATGAATTCGTGAGATAGAGATATTTCAGAAATCGTGAAATATGCAGCATAGTAGCGCCACCTGTTAGGAAATTTACATCAAAACCTAATAATCAACAACTTATGTCAACGTCTAACTGAATTTGATGTTTGGTGAAAATCCATGCTTTTTTCTGAGATATAGCTGTATTGAAAATTTAGAATAATTCAACATAAGAGAGCCACCTGTTGCGTGGTGTACAACAAAACATTATTAGAAACAACTCATGTCACCGTCTAAACTGAATTTGAAGTTTGATGAAAATCCATGCATTAGTTCTGGAGATAGAGCCATTACGCAAAGCGGGAAAAGTGTAGCATAGCAGCAGCACCTGAAGAGGGATTTGCACCAAAAACTAATCAGCAACAGGTTGTATCAAGGTCTAACTGAATCTAAAGTTTTATCAAATTCCGTGCATAAGTCCTTGAGATAGAGCGCCCACAAAATTTTTGATACATACAGACAGACAGACTCACAGACTCACAGACAGACATTTTCTAAAAACAAACAAATCGTGTTCAAGACCTTCTAAAGGGTATAAATTTGTTGAAAACCGGAAGTCAAAAATTTTCGTGATTACAGTATTTTCTTCTTTTAAAGATAGAAGAAAGTAAAAAATGAAAAGATAAAAAAAACTAGTCGGATGTGTCAATCCCAAAACTGTCTTCTATCTCACACAGGTTTCGCATACACTAAAAAGAATCAGCACCCATTTATATCAAGGTCTAACTGAAACTCAAGTTTTATTAAATTCCGTGCAATATTTCTTGAGATATGATTATCGCTAAAATCGTGTAAATCCTTCAAAATGCTGCATAGCAGCGGCACCTGCTGGGCGACTTTTACCAACAACTAACAAGCACCAATTTATATCAGAGACTAACTGAATATACAGTTTTATTAAATTCCGGGCATTAGTTCTTGAGATAGAGCTATTGCGGAAATCGCGAAAAATGCAGCATAGCAGCGCCACCTGCCGGGTGATTTTTACCAGAAACTAATCAGCACCAATTTATATGAGGGACTAACTGAATCTAAAGTTTTATGCTTAAAGTTTTATGTTAGCTGTATTGAAAATTTAGAATAATTCAACATAAGAGAGCCACCTGTTGCGTGGTGTACAACAAAACATTATTAGAAACAACTCATGTCACCGTCTAAACTGAATTTGAAGTTTGATGAAAATCCATGCATTAGTTCTGGAGATAGAGCCATTACGCAAAGCGGGAAAAGTGTAGCATAGCAGCAGCACCTGAAGAGGGATTTGCACCAAAAACTAATCAGCAACAGGTTGTATCAAGGTCTAACTGAATCTAAAGTTTTATCAAATTCCGTGCATAAGTCCTTGAGATAGAGCGCCCACAAAATGTTTCTCACACACAGACAGACAGACAGACTCACAGACTCACAGACAGACATTTTCTAAAAATAGTCAAACCGTGTTCAGGACCTTCTAAAACGTATAAATCCGTCGAAAACCGGAAGTCGAAAATTTTCATGAATCCAATACTTTCTTCTTGTGAAGATAGAAGAAAGTAAAAATACATTATTTGTCATGCCAGTGTTAGAACATACCTTTTCTAAGCAATAAAATAAAAAACAAGTACCAGTAACAGCTATAATTAATAACTAGTCGGATGTGTCAATCCCAAAACTTTCTTCTATCTCACACAGGTTTCGCATACACTAAAAAGAATCAGCACCAATTTATATCAAGGTCTAACTGAAACTCAAGTTTTATTAAATTCCGTGCATTATTTCTAGAGATATGACTATCGCTAAAATCGTGTAAATCCTTCAAAATGCTGAATAGCAGCGCCACCTGCTGGGTGATTTTTACTAAAACTAATCAACACCAATTTATATCAGAGACTAACAGAATATAAAGTTTTATTTAATTCCGAGTATTAGTTCTTGAGATAGAGCTATTGCGGAAATCGCGAAAACTGCTGCATAGTAGCGCCACCTGTCGGACGATTTTTACCAAAAACTAATCAGCACCAACTTATATCAGGGATTAACTGAATCTAAAGTTTTATTAAATTCCGAGCATTAGTTCTTGAGATAGCGCTATTGCGGAAATCGCGAAAAATGCTGCATAGCAGCGCCACCTGCAGGGCGATTTTTACCAAAAACTAATCCGCATCAATTTATATCAGGGACTAACTGAATCTAAAGTTTTATTAAATTCCGAGCATTAGTTCTTGAGATAGCGCTATTGCGGAAATCGAGAAAAATGCTGCATAGCAGCGCCACCTGCCGGGCGATTTTTACCAAAAACTAATCAGCACCAATTTATATTAGGGACTAACTGAATCTAAAGTTTTATTAAATTCCGAGCATTAGTTCTTGAGATAGAGCGCCCACAAAATTTTTGTCACAGACAGACAGACAGACAGACAGACAGAGTCACAGACAGACATTTTCTAAAAATAGTCAAATCGTGTTCAGGACCTTCTAAAACGTATAAATCCATCGAAAACCGGAAGTCGAAAATTTTCATGAATCCAATACTTTCTTCTTGTAAAGATAGAAGAAAGTAAAAACGATAGTAATAATGAAAAATAATAGCCATAACAGAAAATCCTTATTTTAATTATATCTTATTCAAGATGTTTCAAAAACCAATCAAACGGTAAAAATATTTTTTTCGATAATCAAATTGCAGGTCTCATGTTTTATAAAATTTCTATATTATTTTGCTTTAAAATAATTAGTATTAAAAAACATATTTGAAAATTTTACGCATATTCTCTTAAATCTTACGCTATAATACTGTGGAAAACCTGAAATAAAATTCGGTTTAAAGTTATCAGGCTTTCTTTGTTTAATTAGCGTTAAGCAACATTCTTCAGTGATGCAGAAATAAGTAGCAGTTTTGTTACATGTAATTTTAAGGAAGATATTTATTCTCATTATTTATTGTACTAAGTAAAAACTACTACACTATGTTCGAGGGAAGGAAGTATTTGATGATTCTTCAGTTTGTGATTAGCAACATTTCTAGAAAAGTTCTAATGGCACGGGAATAAATTTTACCAGTATAAAATATTATACGCATTTTGTATTTTATTTATTTGTTCAAAAATACATCTCAATTTGAATATCTTTGAAAAAAGACGTATTATTTTGTTGAAGTCTATTACGAAATGCTTACAAAGTATGTTCTGTGAGTTTATTCAATCAACATCAATTTTAATATTTAACTAAAATGAAATACTCAAATCGTTCAAAAATAGGTAAGTTAACTAATCCCATTTAATTAAAAATATAATAATGTAAGGAAGACATTTATTAACCCTTAGTCCGTTGAATTTTCTCCTTTAGGTTCATTTCCCTGGTGTTTTGTATTCGATGTATTCGAATTTTATTTAGTACATACATCTATTGATAAAAGAAACAATCACTTTAGAACACGGTAAACGCATTCGCAACGTTCAAAACCTCTAAAAAATCATATAGATGCGTGTAGAGCTTCCGCAATATTAGTAATGGCCTTCTAAGGGTTAAAAGAATAAACGCCACGTTTGCTTATAATTCACTGAAAAATAGGTCAAAGGGTCTAGCCGGATAAACATAGCGAAATGAGCCCCCATGGCCGATGTTTGAAAAAATATATGTGGTAATAAGGCTTACCTTGAGTATACAATATAGTGTTTTTAGTCCCTGACCTTGAACTGTGCTTGAGATAATCGGGAAAGTGTGCGCCGGCACCACCATTTTTCAAATACGTTTTTCTAAAAAAGTATAAAATTTTAAAAAAATGAAACCGACGTCAATTATTGAAGAATATATTAGTTTATATTACATATTTTTTAAACATTTTTACATATTTTTTAACATAGACAAATAAAACAAAAGATATTTATTAAATATTATTAATATAGTAATATTATATTTACACCAACTAAAAAATACACAAGAATTCTCAAAGTATGTATTTTAACTAAAAAAATATACCTTAAAATTGAAGATGTGCTTTTTGAGTTATAACAAAAATAACGCTAATAACTTGTTAAAATATTCCAAACTTTTCAGGTTATTTCTGAGTTATGTCATTTTCTATTAAACGATCGACATATCTCATTATTTACTGACTATTACGTATTTACTTATAACCCACTTATTGTACTTGTTATGCAGTAACGATAATAGGCACGTAATTGTAGAAATTCAAGCAGGAAAAGATAGGAACATTTTAACAAGTTGTTAGCATTATTTTTGTTATAACTCAAAAAGCGCATCTTCGGTTTTAATGAAATTTATTTTGGTTAAAGTGCATGCCTTGGTCAGTATTGTGTAATTTTCTGGTCCGTGTAAATATAATATTACTGTATAAATAATTTTTTTTTTAATTTTTTGTTTATTCTTCTATGTTAAAATTTTGTACAAATGTGAAAAAATATATATAATATGAACTAATATATTCTTCAAAAATTGGTGTTGGTTTCATTTTTTTAACTTTTATACATTTTGGGAAAAACGTATTTGAAAAATAATGGCGCCGGCGTATACTTCCCCGATTATCTCAAGAACTGTTCAAGGTTTAGGGGCTAAAAACATCATATTGTATTCCCATGGTAAGCCTTATTACCACACATGTTATTTCAAACACCGGCCAGGGGGGGCGGGGGGGCATTTTGCTATGCTAATCCGGCTAGACAGTTTGGGATTTTTGTTGTTTGGGACAATAGACAAGATTTATGAAGATTCTGTTTTTTTTTTCAAATGTTTATTAATATTTTATGAATTCAAACATGTTTTTTTTTAATCAAAAAAGAGAAAAATCAATATGGAGTTCAATATGGCGGTCTGAAGAATCTCTGGGTTCAAAGCCACGACCAATCTGCGTAGGTTCCAGCTTATTCAGAGCATGGCTTGAAATCTGAACTTTATTTCTTTATATTCTTTAACATAATTTCTTATGGAATAAACCTGATAAACATTGAAAAAGTTTTAAAAATGACGGACACTTGAAAATAATGTTGGTTTTTTGACCACTTTCGTTTGCGTTTGACCTGCTGTAAAAAATATTAAATATTGCCCATTTTCACACAATATAGGTTCATTCTATTGTCAAAGGTGTTTACTTTGATTTGAAAAATATATATATATTAAATGTGTAAACTTACTCTTCATCAGCTATTCCAGAGCCATACAAGAGCCATTCTTCTTCCACATAATTTTACATATCAGCGACATATTGTTCCCGTCTATCGATGACAGTACTTCTCGCAGCGCTAGACATGTCACGTTCTGCATTCTGGACATAAAATTAATCTGCATTGATGGCGTTGCACCTTACGTCGGACCACAGAAATTCTCAAAACGTTCATCTATCTTAATTAAGAAAATCTTCCTTCATAAAATAAATTTGCACAGTTTTATAATCTGACCGACCTTTTCTATCAAGAATAAGAGTACATTTTACAGTAGCAATGCAAATAATGAATGGATTCAAAAACCCTTTTAGCAGCACATCCTACACACACGATTTTATCAAAAAAGTATAGGTAACCGTTGCCATTACAAAGTTAGACATTCTAAATCTAATCAAAATCAAATCAAAAATGAATAATCATTACATAAATACGTATAACAAAAACGTTACATAAAAAAAAGAAAAAAAAACATAGTTTATCATTTGTTTTGTTTCTTGTTTTTTTTTTTTTTTTTTTTTTTTGGAATATGTTTTATAAAGTTTCATTGTTTTGTTATCTTTTTTATCATTATTAAGTTTCAAATGTTCTTATATTTGTGTGGAAATTCGTAAATTTTTCAATGTATGACTCCAAGTTAACCTCATTTTTGACTAATACATTTAAAGATTAATTTCCATAAATATTTTTTATCGAAAGGCTTCAAATTACCAGTCTATTACTTTATTACACCTGAACTGAAATTTTATGCCCATCCATGAAAATTGAGACAAAAGGTCATTTATTTAAATCAACAAGATTTAAACGAATTACTTACTAATTAAACTAAATTAGTAAGTAATTACTAATACTAGTAGTTACTAGTATACTAGTACTACTAGTATATAATACTAGTATATAATACTACTATATACTAGTATATAATAATAGTATATACTAGTATATAATACTACTAGTAAATACTAGTAGTATTACTAGTAGTTTAGTATTACTTAATAATTACTAAATTAAACTTCACGATTCAGTTTTAAGTTCAAACTGCGGAAAGATTCGCATGCGAATTATTAATACATTAATTTATTTGTATAATTTTACGTATTATATCGATTTTGGCTGATATTTGCAGATCTACATACGTTGACGGTTTGTAATTAAAAAAAAAACGTCGTATTTTGTTACACCATACATTTTTATATCTGAAGAGATTTAAATTCAATATTCATGGCGTTTCAAAATTAATAGCATAAATATTTAGGTGATAATATATGTTGAAAAAGAAATTTGGTATACGAAACCAGAGTTGCTAATCTCTAATTCAATGAAAAGTATAAGGGTCTCGCTCTAAGTCGAAACCTGATTTTCATTCATTACAAATAATGAAGAAATGCAACAATAGTTTCAACAGATTTACTGAGACTATCAAATGATAAGTTCCGGAGATCACCATTTGCATGCAAACAACACTGGGATAGATACTCAATATTTATAAATTTAACCTTCTGTTCATATAGTACGAATTAGAATAAATTTTCAGCTCTTTTCATCACATTCCTCTCAAAGCAAAGTTAATCTATCTAAAAATGTTCTAAAATATTTTCTTTATTCTTAAAGATACGAGCGAAAATAATTCAATTTGATATGAGTATTTTTGACAGAATCGGTGGATTGCAACTTGGCCTTCCTTCTCAAAAATTGTTTGTTTTCAAATATTGTCGGAATGTACATTTTCCGCGAAAAGCAACCAATTGTTCATCAACAATCGTAGACCAATTAGGAATATAAGGGTTCTGTAAATCACTGTTCCACAACTCAAAACATTCTCTTATTGGTTCTAATTTATCTCTTCATCTTCTTTTAAGCCTTTCAGAAGCATTATCAATTCTTATAACACGTAATACACTATGATTTTTTTAGTTCTATAATATCAATCGGTTACCACTCATTACCAAATATCCAGTTGTCTTCAGCATTTGTCCATTTTATCATGATCTCTAAAAGTCTTTTACGAAAATAGAAAAGGAATAAATATGAAATTGATTCTACTTCACAATTTGTAAATCTTGTAGTTCCTGATATTTCAATTAAAATATTAATTGTAGTACATCTTCCTTGTGACCTTGCAATTTGATCCTTATATCATGTAAGGCTGTTATTTCTTGAAACAAAGGAATTATGTGAGGTATTTCTGCATGCTAAGTTACTTCAGTACAATCATTATCGGATTCTGAGTAAGAATCTGAACACTCATTGCATATTTCAATAGTATCTATTTCACTTTATAACCCTATTGATTAAAAAACTAGCTGACGCAACATTAATTTATCAGCGGTTACTTCACAGCACATAGAAATTTTACATGAATCGACATATAGTTAATTTCAGTTCATTTTTTCAGTTTCTGTCAGGACCCCCGGCTTTTTTATCGGGGGGAAAATTCACTTCCAAGACAGTTTTGCCGTAAGATATCTCACTAGAGAGAATTTCTCAGCCAAGGTCCCAGCATTTACAAAATCGAATCTCCCTTAAAGGCCTCAAGAATTTCGAATACGTACAGTAGACGAATTTCAAGCGGGGTTATAGAGTCTTGGGAAAGAAGTGCATGCTAAGGCATTTCAAGTGTTCTCGAGAGTCGTGGCGTTGATTCAAGTGCTACAAATTTATAGTGTAATAAATGTCTCTATATAATCAGATCAGGGGATGCGATAGAGAATTATAACCTCTTGGAAATGTTTTATAGTTTCTTGAGAATATTTTTCGTACGGACATCTGGAAACTTGCTTTCAGTTTTATTTTGAAAGAGGTAATATCTAACAGTCATTATATATCTCTTATTCTTATCCAATTATTGAGTCATTCAGATATAAAGCTTTACAACCTTCATCAGAAAATGTTTTCATCATCATCTGTTTCGTATTCTATATCGTTCGAAGTTTCCAGAATTTTTTGAAATTCTTCTTGAGTCAATTCTTTTCCTGTTCATCTTCAATTCAGTCTTATGTAACAAACAATAAAAGCAAAGTAAAAAGGAAAATGATGAAAATTTGTGTCATAAAAATCACGTAAAAACTGAACATAACACCAAAGTTTTCAAATATCAAGTCTTCATTACAAGGAAAAAAAAAAAAAAAAAAAAAAAAAAACTTTAATAAAATGCAGTCTGCACACTAACGGTAGTTTCTGATCAATGACCAGTAAAACAGATCCTCTTTGTATACCGCACACAAGATTATCTTGATCATACCTGAATGTTATCAAAACATTGCCATAAAAACGCCATAATTGGTAACACTTGGTGACTTTGGCAATAAAAATTATCGCCAAGTTAGCGATAGATAGCCAAATCTGGTAACCCTGTCCAATCATAAATTATTGCAACCTTATAAAACTTTGAAGGTTTATTAAGAGGTTTAACCAATCGGCACTCCACCCCGCTCAGGCTGAACCTGAACCTGAAGGTTTATTATGGCTGTTAGAATGGGCGGGTCCATTGGAACCGCATGCTAAGAAATGAAAAAAAATAATAATTAGAAAAAATCAAACAAAATTCCAATCACAACTGCATATAAAAAGAGTAGAACATTACAGAAAAAGTCGCATATTTTACAGAATTTTCAGTCTTATTTTTTTCGTGAGAAAAATTATTTTGAATGTACCTGTCGGGTCCATTGGACCCGTCTGGTTAAATAAATTTCAGGAGGGTTATATAAATTGTTCAGGAGGGATAAATAAATTTCAGGAAGTGATAGCGAAATAATTTTCTTTTGTTCATGCATAAAAGAATGGAGATGTTAATTTAGTTTCCAAATAAGTTATCTACTATATTTTTGTATGTACTTGTCAATGTAATCAATATTTCATTGTAGGTCATTGATTACTGGCTAGAATATTTATTTTTCTAGAACCTAAATAACGAATGAATTTCGGCAATGCTTTATGATTTACATATTACTTTTTGCAAGCAAGATTCCATACGAATCCCTGCCGCATTCGCAGAAGCGAAAAAATGTATAAAGTATCCATGATTTTATGAATAACTATGTAAACCTATAGGTGTTGGAAGAAAATACGCCTTTAAATCATTTTTTTAGAACAGGTAATTATAGTCACAGAAACTAAATTTTCATATTCATGTTTCACTAATTAAATAGGCAAGAAGAATCTAAAACTCGTTTTCTTTCTAACTTAAGAATTGAAGAAATTACTTAATGGAAAAAAAAGGAAGGAAATCAGTAAAAAAGCAGAAATTGAACAACCATGAAAGGTACTCGACTACAACCAAATTGAAGTAATGGCCCTCATAAAATCATAAATAAGCAAAGAGTCATATAACCTGTCAACGTTAGACAGCAGCATTACAATGCATAAACTGCGAGCCTTGACAACTGATGTGTTTATGAGAAGCTGATCTTAGATGAGGTCAGAAGGCAAGGTACAGACAGAGAAAATTTGAATAAGTTTACACAGTCTAGGCAAAAACGAATGAATAGCCAGAAGAGGTGGAACACAAACGGAGAACACGCCCGCGCAACACATTGCCTTGGTATGAATGGAAGCCAATAAGAGGTACAATAACACGCCTTGATTCGAGAGGAAAGGAAAGAAATGAAAAGATGAAAAGATTCTAAATGAGTATTCTTTAATAGATCGTAAGAGATGTGGGAACATTGAAGTAATCAGATATATGATGAGTGGCAAAAAATGGTTGAGCTAGTAAGAAGATTACAAAGTTTCGAAGAAGGAAATGTATCAGCTGGACATGAAGATGAAGAAATGAATGCCTGAATCAACACTTTATGAAGAAAACCTACAGAAAGATGGAAAGCAATATGATAAGCGAACAAGCAGCATTTGATAATTAAGGTCAGAAGCAAATTGCTGACTGAGAAATTAAAATTCGACGGAGCAGACCGCTTGAGAAATGTTTGTAAAATTCTGATGAAAGAGCTAAAAGGAAAAGAAAAGCAATCTACAAAGAAGATCACAACTTATCCTGAACGACCGTGGATCCGAGATGGAGCCCAAGATATGAATTAACAAGAAAAAAGAAAGGTATACATGTCTAGAAGCGAAAAAGCAGAAAAGCGGAAGAAAAGATCATTTCAACGAAAAGAAATAAGCAGTTCACAATAATGACTTTACCGCAGTGCTTAAAGACTTTAAGTGTGCAAAATATAATGACGTTTATATCTTTTGTTTAAACGCATCAACGGAACTTTTAAGTGAATAACTTACTCTCTAAAGAGGCCGACATTATGCGAGTGTTCTCAGCTGCAACTGCCTAATATAGTGAACGTGAGTAGCAATTTTAATTCAATCTGTGAGTATATACTTATAATTGCATTTATGTACTACATATTTAAGCAAAGTAAAATATCACCCATAAATTAGTGATTCATTTAAAGTAATTGGTTAGTATTAGTATGTATGTATACACTATGTTGCCAAAGGTGACCAGTCACTTGCGATTTTAGACGTTTTGTTAACTATTCTAGAAAAATACATGAGGAATTACGCTGAAACTGCAGGTGTGTAAACAGTATAGTATAGGTTATATATTTCCGCGAAGATTTTTTCACGAAACCCCATAGGGGACTGTCAACAAATTGAAAAAGAACGAATATCTTTTGGATAACCCTGTAAAAACTAATGCAGCAAAGGCATTCAAACTCAAGATTATTAATAAGTGGCTTATTGTAATATACTGTATTCATTTTTATGAGGATAGCATGTATAATCATAGAGAAATTAAGGTTTTTATAAAAACAGTCCCAAATTTCGCCTAGTTTTTTGCTTATAATTTGCAGAGTTCTTAATATAAAAAAAAGTTCTTTTCAGAAAATATGACAAACTACATTGTACATAATACTCTGCAATCAGAATTAAAAAATAATAAAAATTGGATGAAAAATGAGCAGGTTTACTAAAAAATGTTTCACTGCGCATGCGCGAATGCAATCAAAATATAATATGCATAATGTATTAGCTAAGTATATAGAGCAACTTTCGTGAAAATCTCAAAATCATAGCTTGAAAATTCTGAAAATTATCGTCGATAGAATAAGCTCGAAATCCGTTGTTCACAAAAGGAAGCAAAAATATGAGGGGTTGTATCCAAATATTGACGTGAATACGTGAATTGTACGTGAATTTTTTTTGTATACGCTATCTTGGCACTAATCAACAGATATTTGATACAACCCCTCATCTTTTTGCTTCTTTTTGGGAACAATGGATTTCGAGTTTATTCTATCGACGATAATTTTCAGAATTTTCAAGCTATGATTTTGAGATTTTCACAAAAATTGCTCTATATACTTAGCTAATACATTATGCATATTATATTTTGATTGCATTCGCGCATGCGCAGTGAAACATGTTTTAGTAAACCTGCTCATTTTTCATCCAATTTTTATTATTTTTTAATTCTGATTGCAGAGTATTATGTACAATGTTGTTTGTCATATTTTCTGAAAAGAACGTTTTTTCATATTAAGAACTTTGCAAATTATAAGCAAAAAACTAGACGAAATTTGGGACTGTTTTTATAAAACCCTTAATTTCTCTACGATTATACATGCTATCCTCATAAAAATGAAAACAGTATATTACAATAAGACACTTATTAATAATATCGAGTTTGAACGCCTTTGCTACATTAGTTTTTACAGGGCTATCCAAAAGATATTCGTTCTTTTTCATTTTGTTGACAGTCCCATATGGGGTTTCGTGAAAAAATCTTCGCGGAAATATAACCTATACTATACTGTTTACACACCTGCAGTTTCAGCTTAATTCCTCTTGTATTTTTTTACATAGTTAACATAACGTCTAAAATCGCAAGTGACCGGTCACCTTTGGCAATATAGTGTATGAACACGTCAAATTGTAATAATTCAATGAAAATGAATGAATTGTAAATTCAATATTAGGTGTTGGTAAGACCAATAGAATGATAAACAATCTAACGTCTAAATCTTTTGTAAATATCTTTTCCACTATTTTATCTTTATTCGTTTGTATATTTTATAATATATTTTATTTTAATAAATTCATAAATTAAAATTTAATGTTTGCTCATTTCAGTAGTTATGTTTTATTAAACGTATATTTTACTCTTTTATTGCAGCTTTTATTTACATCTAGTAGTTAACTTACGTACGTGCTAGTGTTTTGAATCATAAAGATGAGCCGTTCTCAAAATCACACAACGCAACTATAAAATGTATGGAATTAGGTTAAACATTTTAGATAATAATATTTTGATTTTAGTGAACCTAATTCAAACTCATCTCAGATTCTTTATACGATCATCTTTCTTACTTAATCTTATCCTAAAAACACTAATTTGACTTTAGATTTAAAAGGGTTTGAAATAACTTTTTCCAAGGATCCCATAAGGACAAGATCTCCCCAACACTTTCATTAGTAAATATAAGACAAAGACCAGTTTTCTATTACATCCTTCATAGAACTAACAAATGTGCAGCATTTTAATACATTACTACACTCTAAAAAAAATCCGTGGAAATACAAGAGATTTTCCGTAAAATTTTACGGAGAAGTTTCATTTTTCCAAAATTTCAGTACAATTTCCGTAAATGACATTAGTTCCGTTAAAGAGACTTCACATCAGTAAATATGCAGAAAGTTTTCCGTAAATTTGATGGATTTTTTCCGTATTTCTTTCAAAACAGTACAATGTCCGTATTTCTTGCAAAACAGTGCAATTTCCGTAAATGACGTTTAAAGGTTGAGTACAGAAATCGCATTTTTTGAAATGCGAATTAAGATTGTTGTATTTACTAGAGTTCTTCTAGGATACAGGCCTGGCCCGGCTTGACCCGCTGGACCATTCTAACCGAGGCCATGTCAATTTATTGTGAAAAGAATAGTAATATTTATATTTTTTAATGAAATATTTAGAAATTTATTTCATTTTTATAAATTGCATATATATATATATATATATATATATATATTAATCTACTTATTTTTTTCTTGAGAGTACTTCAAATTTATGATTTTTTTCCCTATTTTTTTTTAAATTTATCTTTTTTAATGTGAGGCAATATTGTGTTATTTAAAGTTTTCATAACATAATATCTTTGCAAATTATAGCTATGCAATTTGGTATTAAACTAAACTGTTATGGCTTACAAATTTATAAATTACGCTAAAATTTATTATTTTATAAATTATAATTTTACAAAGTTTACAATTTTTTCCTTAAATTTATAAAATTAGTTAATGTTTTTTCTTTACTTTTATAAAAATCAAGTTTTTAATTTTATAAAGTTTTTAATTTATTTCGTTAGTTCATATTTTTATAAATTAAACTAACTTAATTTAAATTAAATCAGTTAGTCCATATTTAAACTTACCTATCCCAAACTCATTAATTTAAATTTTTCTGTCTTTTTTTCTTTTTCTTTTTTTTTTTCTTTTTAATATTTTTAAAATGTAATCTTAAAAATATAATGTTTAACAGAACCGTACGCAGAAGCTCTCAGCATAGCTGAAATATAAAAATTTAATTTACTATAAAATTGTTTATTTGCGTAAGTTTTTTTAAATAAGAGATTAAAAAACATTATTTTAATAGCATGTAATAAACAAGTCTGATTAAGATAATTGTTGTTTTTATAGATAATCAAGCAAATAATTTAAAAGAAGTATATGTTCGAAAAAAGAAAATGTTGGTACCACTGTTGAATTCAGGGAGTGGCCCGGAGGGGACATTATCCCCCGGAAAATTGAAATGTCCCTCCCCCGGAAGATTTGATATTTTATACTTTTAATGAGCAAAAGGGGCAATCCCCCCCCCCCCCGTAGCGACAGAAATCCCTCCAGGAGAAAAATGTCTGAATTCAACACTGGTTAGTACTGTTGCAAAAAGAACAATTATTACTCTTAACACAATTTTTTTATGCATATAATACATAATAAATTAAAATTTGTCTGTTATAAGGCACCAAATAATGTAGCGAATTATTGAAAGTTATGAAAATAAAATATTAAAAACATTGGAAAAATCCATCTATAGATGAAACCAAGTTTTTGCATCATAAAAAGCGATTCAAATAAGTTACAGTATTTGAGCGAAAAACGCGAGCGGTCATGGCGCTGTGGTCTGGGTCATCGGGTTAGTACACGGGACATCATGGGTTTGAATCCGCGCGCGGCAAGGGTTGGTTAAATTGTATAAACTCACTCAGAAATGAAAAAAAGATGCCGAAATGTATTTGTCCCTTGTAAGGTTGTCCTCGGAAGTTTCGTTTTTGGTCCTATAAATTTTATTTTAACGACATAAAAATTTCTAAAAAATACGGAAGATATCTGTTATAAAACGGAAAATTAAAAACAGATATTTCAGAATTCACGGAAAATTTCCTGGAATTTACGGAATTTTTTTTTACTACTGGCGTCTCGATTGCCAGTACAACTTCCTTTTTTTCAGGAATTTTTTTTTACAGTGTAGCAACATGATAACCCGATATACTGCATTTAAATTTCTTGAAATATTTTGAATGCTTTTAAGGAGAAACAAAAATCTGATTTTATTTTATATTTAGAAGAGGTTTATAATATTTACTTTATTAAATAATAAAAATCAAATGATAAATCATATTTTTAAAATATATGTTAGAAGATACCTCATTGAATCCGTCATCATTTGAAACGCATACACTTCAAATACATGACTTTGATTTAGTATACACGTAACTCATTTCATTTTAAAAAAGAAATGAAAAGAAAAGGAAAGGAAAAAGGAAGAAAAAGAAGAAATAATTCCGTAAATGAAAATGTTTTATTTCAGTACTAAAGGATTGTTTATAATTTACACACCAGAAAAATAAAATATGTTGTTGGCGAGGAGAAAAAATGCTATTGGCGAGATTTGCGACCGTCTAAAATAAATGTACCAAAAGCTTTCTTAAATGGATTTATTGCTATGTGACAATAAAATTATAACAATTTGCACGTTAACTACATAAACTACGACTGTTGAATAAGACTAAAGGAATAAATTAGATAAATGCGTTACATACACAAATTATCCCAAGTGCAATTAAAAGTAAACCTTCCCCACCCTCCCGCCCGCCCTTTTTTCATTCAACACTCTGAAACTGTTCCGTGTATCATCTTTAATATCTATATTTTATTTATTGTTAATAAACAATCATAATTACAATAATTACATTATTGGTTTTATGTCTTCTCCACAATGGTGCATGCGGAATTTTGATGCACGTCACGCACACGCTGTATGGTAAATGCAATATGTTGTTTGATCACAAATAAATTACATACAATGGTAAGACTACCAAATTGGAGATGATGAAAAGGTTTTATTTCAATAATAGTACTTGGGTTAGGAATTTGCATCACATTGTACATTTCGGAGTTTGATTATAGTTTGCAGAAACATAATTATACACGCGAGGTTCTGCCTATTATCTGCCTGTTGTTAAAACAGGATGAGTTTATTGATTTTATTAAAATTATATTGTAATTTACTAATTAGGTTATGAAAACAAACATAAGATATTTTTTATTTATTCTTTTTTACTTAAAAAAAATCAAAATATGAAATTATTAATAAAGGTGTTCGCTAAATAATGCTCCGAAACGCTGGTTGTCTATTTCTTAAGAAATATAAAACGTGGTTTATATATTTAAAAAATGATCCATCGTTACCAATCAGAAAAAAAAAATATCAAACGATATTTATGGTTTTTATCCCGAGTTTAAAATCTTAAGAGCTGGTATAGAAGAAATTAACACGAATATGGTATAAGATTTCTGCATTCTATACGCTGTAAAAAAAAAAAAAAAAAAAAATGTTTCTTATTCTACTAAAATATAATAAAAATACGAACAAAAATATACAGTAACCTCTTTCGAGTTACCCATGATTTGGAAAAGAGATCTTTAGTTTTAAATACTTCCGACACCATTATAATTTATAAATTCAAAGGAGTATTTAAAAAAACGAAGTTTCTGAGACTAATTTTCGGAAACGTTTTCGAGCAGTTTTTATAGTAAATTAATCAGTTTTTATGATGCTATCAATTCTCAATTAAACAATTTCAGTTGCGCAATTGAATTTATGCATGTAAGAGTAACAACATAATATTAATTTTAATGTTAATGTTAATGCTGTAAGTTTATCATGTTTGTCAGCAAAACATGTTTGTTGAATATGAATATGTTTACTTCAGAATTTATAGCATCCTGTAAAACGAAATTCAGATTTGAGACGGATTAATACAGTATAAAAACTACTCGGAAACGTTTCCGAAAATCTGTAGCAGCAAAAGAAATTTTATTTTATTATAAAAAGTATTTTAAATCTCGAAAATATATTGCTCTCTGAGGCTTCTAAAGATATAGAGAGCTTTTCTGAATCGTTTGTAATTAGGAAGAGATTATTGTATATTTCTGCTCGTGGTTATATTATATTTTTCTTGATTAGGAAACATTTGTCTTTTTTTACAGTGTACTTTGAATGGGGTAAAAATATTTATTCCCTTTTATTTTTTTGCATATGTGAGGATTCTTCCGAAACTTCCTTTGAGACGCAAATAGGCAACATGAAAGGATATTTTACCAACAACCGATAAATCTTTTGAAGAAATTGAATTATATGGCTTCTAGACAAATGGGGAAAGATAATACCGCTCAATGAATATCATGTAACAGAGTAATTAAGCAAAAAACATAAAATATAATGCTTGGATGATCTACAAACAAATTAAAAGTATCTTTAAGAAGACAAATCAAAACAAACATTAGTAGTCTTAAGCCTGATAAGTTTCCACGTTTAGACAGCCAAATCAATATCTCATAAATAAGAAATATTCATTTTTGAAGCAAAATGTTAACAAAGACTTTTACTTTGATCATTTTATTTCTAGAATACTGCCATTTAATTTGGTGAAGTTAAGTGACAAACGTTTGCTTAAAAGTTTAGATATTCAGTTCAAAGTGTTCAACTTCTCAGCTACTCAAAGACCAATTCTAAAGCGAAATGTGGGGATTTGTTTTGTGTTGAAAAGAACAGGAGAAATCAAATTAGTTTATTAAGTGATAAAAAAATTTTAGAGGTGAATTAGTACATAAATTATTCCGGCCTTTAAAATCTAGTTTTTAAACTGAGATGGGTGAAATTTAGTGAATTTCCTAAAAAAACGCATGTAATTTAACTAAATTTAATCATTTTTAATACAATAATGATAAAAAATATATCAAATTTTCAAAGTCGCATAACATGGATAAATTACAAATCATTTATCTAAAATCTTTTCCGGAAGAAAATCCAATTAAACATGTAAATTTTTGAGATACTCATACATTTTCTGTTTGAAGAATAGAATCATTTGCATATGAAGTAAATCAAGGATTTGAAGATTTCTTTTTTCGTAATAAAAATAATAATAGAAGAAAGAAATTAGCTTTTAAAGCAGCGTAATAAGAAATACTTTAGTTTTGTTGCAATCACATAGAAATAGAGACAATTAATTATAATTTATTATAATTTATTGTTAATTATATAATTTATTGTTAATTTTAATTATATAATTTATTGTTAATTTTAATTATATAATTTATTGTTAATTTTAATTATATATAATTTATTGTTAATTTATAATTTAATTATAATTTATTTTATTTAAAAATAAATTATAATGTACAGTAGAACTTTTCTAATTCGACCACGTTAAACCAAAAGTTCAGATAATACTAACCGAAGAATTTTTATGGCTTTTAAAATAATTTTCAAGTATATATATTTTTTAAGTTTATCTCTATAGCCTTCGGCTTGATTACAAAAGGTTAAACCGTTTACACTTAAAACAATCTGGATAGCTCAGTATCTGTTTCCGGCTAATATTGTATAACGAAATCAAAAGTAAAATAATAAAGTAATAAAATATTATAAATAAAACACAAATTTAACAGACATGTAATCGAAGTACACGCTTAAACCTCTGAAATGATCATAATCGTAATAGTTTCTGTAAGTGGCGAAATCTTTGGCGATGATTTCGGCTATTAATTCCTGACATGCGGCGAATATGGTTGTGTCGCTTTTAGACCGGGCAGTGGCGCCAAAAATGCTACGTGATCGAGTTACGGGATGAAATCATGATGTAGGACAAGATTATTAGGAGTAGATTAAGAAATGCCTGATCTGTCTTGTCATATCTTGCTACGACGTGAGCAGCAGAGGGCGCCAACTCGTCATTTTGGTCGTACTATCACGTCATCAAGTTACGAGATGAAATTGGTGACAAATTAAATGTTAACTATAGTATTTTAAAAATACTTTGATCTGTTTTGGCATTTCCTGGTAAGACCTCCCCTCCCACCCCCGGCAAACTAAAATTTATGACAGAAAAACACGTCATGTAGTACAATTGATACCAAATAAACATAATATTTTACATTACACTTCCCGATATATTATTACGCCAAGTTTATTAAAAGTACGTTGATGGAATAAATGATTTGACTACTCGGCATATCTTGATAAAATGCAAAAGGAACGGGCGCCAGTTCGTCATCTTGGCGGTACAACACGTCATTGAGTTACGGGATGAAATTTTAGTACATTAAAAATACTTATTAGTACAATACAAAAGTTTTAGTCTGTCTCGTCGTATATTGGTACGAGATGAACAAAGCGGCGCGCCAATTCGTCATTTCGGTGGTACTATCACGTCATTCGAGTTACGACATGAAAATCTAACACATTCAAGATACCGATTAGTACAATACAAATATCTCAGTCTGCCTCGTCATATCTTGGTCCGAGATGAGCACAGCGAGGCGCCAATTCTGTATTTTTACGGTACTGTCACAACATCAAGTTACGACATGAAATTTTAACACATTGAAGCTACCAATTAGTGCAATCCAAAAAGTTTAGTCTGCCTCGTCATATATTGGAACGAGATAAACAGAGAGGGACGCCAATTCCTCATTTTGGTGGTATTATCACGTCATTCGATTTACGATATGAAAGTTTAACACATTCAAGATACCAATTAGTACAATACAAATATCTCAATCTGCCTCGTGATATCTTGGTACGAGATGAGCTGAGCGGGAGCTAATTCTCTATTTTTACGATACTATCACGACATCGAGTTACGACATGAATTTTTAACACAACAAAGATACCGATTAGTACAATACAAATATTTCAGGCTGCCTCGTCATATCTTGGTATGAGATGAGCAGAGTGTAGTATCAAATTTAAAATTGTGAATAAAAATAAACACGGGCTCTGAAAAATAATTTGGCTCTCTTTTCTAGCTATCCTTTTTTTCCATATTAAAACTTGCATTCAAGGACATTTAACTAAACATTTTAAAGAATAACACATATTTTCATTTTCATATGAAGGAAAAAATGTTCGTTGTTCTTCCCCGTAAAGACATAGAAATGAAAAAAAATATAAATTTTCTGTTAAAGGAATGTAGCATGTACGGTTTTATTTTATTACAATTATGTGGAAAACACCTAATTGTTTTTTTTTCTTTTTTAAAGGAAATTAAAATGTAAGTACAACAAATTAAAATGTAACTACAAATGTAAGTGCAACCAAAAGTCTTACAAATAATAGATATGAAATTTTTAATAAGAGAAAAATATTTTTTTCAGTCTCCAGTGAATTTTATTTTTATCAGATAATAATAGTAATATTTCGGTTCAATCTATTTTGAAATGTTAAAATCTTAAAATTCTAATGTATTAGTTGTTGTTTTTTAAAACTTTATTTAAGAAAATTATTTTACTATATTTTTATTAAAGTACAATGTATCACAGAATACATTGGCGCCGGCGGGAGATGAAGCAGGGATCTCCTAAACAGTAGGTGAGAGCGTCAAGCAAAAGGCCAAGCCAGTTACTTTCAGCTAGTAACTCGTTTTTAAACTATTCGTGCGAGATGAGATCCCTACACACTCCATCCCCAGTGATGAAGACGTCTTGTTGACGTCAGTCGAGCAATATGCACTCGTGACTAAGACTACTATAAAAGGGAGCTGACGCATATCCTTCTTGTTGCCCAAAATAACCGTCATATTGTAACCCAGTTCAGCATTAGGAAACCGCCCGAGCAGGCGTTTGCCGTCGCTGTCACTGTCACTCGCCGCCCACTACTATCGTAAGTTAACCGGTTTTAGCTTGGTTTTTGGCCCGTTGGATTACTAAATGGCGGTATGATTCAGCCTGTAGTATAGCAACTCTACTCGTGACTGATGCTGTCGTACTCATATGTGATGCGCGAACGGCAGTCTTTGTGCTGTGAGCATTTCACAGACTTTGCTTGCAAGGGATGATTTATTTAGTGCTGCCATCTATTGGTTTTGAGATGAGTTGATTGTTGTTGTTGAAGGTTGTTGCGTGTTTGTCCGGGTCACTATTGAGGCGATTACATTGGCACCGGTGGGAGTTGAGCCAGGGATCTCATGAACAGTAGGCGAGAACGTTAGCGTCAAGCAAAAGGCCAAGCCAGTTACTTTCAACTAGTAATTCGCTTTAAACTGTTCATGTGAGATGAGATCGCCACAGAATACTGAACGTTCTTCGGGAAGAGGGCAAATGAGGCACAGGTGTTAATCACGTAATTATTTTGAATTTCTAAGCTCTTTTTTCACCAAGTGGTGCACTCTGTGCGCCGTGAGTGTTTTTAAAAAGTAATTCTGTTACATAATTTCAGTTCAATAAAAGTCTACCAAGATTTATTATGTAAGAAGTAATAAAATTATGGAATAGTTGCAAATACAAATTTATTTATCTAAGGTACTGTGGTTGATGTGAAATAATTTTCTTTCACTTGAATGTAGCGAATGCTCATGAATGTTTAGAAACACAGATAGTTATTCCGTTTGGAATGAGTCAATCAAGCCCAGAGTAGCGTTTCAATAATTGATATGATATATTGAAACCTATAAAAGGACTTTAACAAATGCTTATTTGTATTGCTATCAAGATGGTAAAACGTTATATATCCCATCAACGAGTGTTCTAGTAAACATACTAAATTATGAAAACATCGGAAAGAGTTGACTAGTTCCCAGAAACCGACAGTACCGTTAAGAAAAGAAGCCTGGAATTATGAAGAAACTCGAAAAAAAATTGGAAGAATGTTAGCAAAAGGGATATACTATAAATCTCAAGTGAAAAAAACAGACGGGTAAGGCAGGATACTTGATTACAGAAGAATAAGAGGCCCATGTTTAGGTGACAGAAAAAAATTATCTTGGTTTATAGAAACTGAATTGGCGCACTGCAATATGAAGTCGAAGCCAATGACAATTTTTCAGACCAAAAAATGCAGACTGGAATAGTTTGGTTTAGATACTAGAATGCTACGCAGAAAATAACTTTATCACTCAAATAAAGTTTGGAATAATTCAACTGAGCTAAAATGCATGCTAAGTGGAGAAAGCACTAGCGGTGCAATGTTATTTGGAGTGATGAGTTAAAAGCTTTCACGCTTTTGAATATAAATACAAGTTGTCTTTTAGTTGTAGTATTTATTAAATGCTTATATCTAAAAATCTAAACTAAAACCTCACCTCCCCACCTCTGCTAAATGTGCTCTATTTTTGTTTAATACTTTGTTGAAAAAAAATAATAGATTCTGCTTTCTAGCGTTATTTAATGAAGCTTTCTTAAAATTAAAACATTTTTATTTGAACGACTATATATAACAATCATTTATATCTTACATGTAAAATAAATTCATAAATGTACAAAAATTAAAGTTCTTTTCGAACAAGTAGAAATGCAGAAAAAAGGAAATCCCAAAGGAACTGTTCTTCGGGAATAGAAGATTGACAACAAATGTTGTTTAAACTAAAACACTAAAGGATAAATTGAAATACTTTAGACGATAAGAATAGTGAAAAAACAAAAGTGCCATTCGTCAGATAATTTCGTAAATTACTGCATATGAAATAATGTGTATAGAAATGGGTATATCCTATTTACAATTCAAATTGTGCTAAAGTATATGTTGACGTTTGGTTAAGGATTGAAAAAATATATATTATTAAATAGCAACAGCATTAAATATATTTTTCTTAAAAAGTATTAATCAAAAGGCTAAATTTTTGCACAATGGGTAAAGCAATTAGAGTAAAACTCCGATTATAAGACTTACAATTATCGAGATAGTCAAATATCCAGAAATAAAAACTACACTTAAAAATTTTATTGGGATAAAAAATGTAATCATTTGCTTGTTAAAGTATGATATATTTTTTTTTTTACATTTTTATTTAAAACAACATCAACTCCTGTCCTACAGGAAAGGGACAAAATCATATTTAGGAATCTATTAGGTCCTTAAAGATGAAAATATGCAGAATGGTAAATTTAAGAACATCGCCACGGATAAAGGAGTTTTTTTAAGAAATTCAATGCCTGCCCCCAGGGTATTACAAAATTATATCCCGATACCTATTAAGTCATTACCGCAGAAATTTAGCGTGATGGTGATTTTAGAACAAAGGCATGTATAAATGAGTTATTATTTAAAATTGTGATATGCAGTTCGTGGGGAGGTGGGGAAAAACCATATTTAGGTTTTCTGGAAGGAGAAAGTTACTTAGAAATTTTTATCATTCATATTCTATAAATATATTCTAAATGTCAAAGGCTATATGAATTACTAAACAAGAAATCATCAGCGATATTGGAACATTCAATTCGGTTTTATTAACTTTTATACTATATACTTTTGAATGTGTTTATCATTTTATAGATGTATATACGCGTAGAAGAAAATTAATTTATTTAAAAGTATCATTGAAATTTTATTATGAAATATAATTATCTGTGGAACACTTTATAACACTTTTGTTGTAATAATTGTGCGAGGAGTTATGTAGTACAATAATATTTTAGGAGAACCAAATAATGCAGCAATTGCTAAATTTGTGCATAAGAAAGAATAAACATCTACGTTTAATCCAAATGTTTGCATATTTTATACGCGCATGGGTGTATTAAAAATATATAACAATAGAAATTCTAAATAAAATTTTAATTTGTGTGTTTTATTTCTATAAAGACAGTTTTTCACCTTTAAGAAATTGGCGAACGTTCAGTATAAGAACTGCGTTTTTTAACACATTTCAACATAGTTGAAAAGTGTTTATGAATTCGGTTTGTTTGTCTGTCTGTCGGTACTCTAACTCCCGTAAATATATTCGGAATGTCATGTAATGGAACTATGTTGTTACGGTTTGCTATGGCAGGTTCGGTATTGAAAGTGAAGTGTGTAGCACTTATAGTTTATTACACGGCACTCAAAAGAATTCCGTTGCATTACGGTCAATGTTCATGGAAAATAATTTTCGGTTTATTTTAATAATGTTACACAATTTCAAACATATTGAAATTGATATATATCACTGATATGCACTACAAGATGTTTACTACAGAATATGGTGTGTATAGCACTTATAGTTCCTTTACATGGACACTCAAAGGAATTCCGTTACATTACTGTCTATGGAGAAAAACCGTTTGCGGTTTATTTTAATAATGCTTCACCATTTAAAACATATTAAAATTGATATATTGTACTAAGGTGCATTACAAAAGGTTTACTATAGAATATTGTGTGCATAGCATCCATCGTTCATTCACATCATATCGACACACAAAAGAATTCAGTACTGTCTGTTAACAATATTTGCTGTAAGTGTATTTTCAGTTGCTGAACGAGTTTTTTAAATGTAACTCATTTTTTGTTTATTATTTGGTGTGTGTAAATTCTGTAGATCATATACAGTGTAGTGCAAAAGTTCGCGAGTACATTTCCGTTTATTGACGGAAATTCCAGAAGGGGAATTTTAAACTGTGCTACACGTTTCCTAACTGAACTAAAATTTAGCATTCTATGTAATACAAATATATAGATCATATACAGGGATGTACAAAAGAATTTGGATATTTTCCCGAATATTGTTGGTAAATGCTGAAATTGGATTTTTAAATATGCTATACTTTTTACAAATTGTTTACTTAGATATCATCTTTCAACTTATTAAAGGGTAAAGATTTGTAAAATTATTTCGGAAGTATTGGGGAGTGTTACATAATCTATGATTGACTCTTGTTATTATTTACTACCCTCTCTAAATAATTTATTCTTTGAAGTGGGCATAAAGTGAAATGAGATAAAAAAGAATTAGAGTAGATAAAAAAAATCAATCTTCGATTAAAATAACTGAAAAGAAGTCTTATACAAGAAATGCTCCATCAGTAGACTATTTTCAGACGCTTTAAGTATTTCATCCGGAAGACGTCTTAAAACGTATCAGGGTTGAATAAATTCATATCACTTCAAAGTGACATATTTTATTAATATGAAATCTTTTATGTCATCCATCTTTCTTTCCGGTAAGTGATTCCAGCTTTCTCATCCTCTTATAAGTGTGGGGTCAATACATACAAAATCCCTTAAGTTTATCTGAACGATGAAAAATACATAAATCATTTATCTTGTTGAAATCTATTCCAGTGTGATAACCTATATGATTTACAAAACAGTAAATCATCAGTAACGGTTTAACATTCGATTCCGTTAATTTTTTTTTTTTTTTTTAGGAAACGCGAAATTGTTTAGAATTTTTATAGCTATATAGAGCACCGTGCTAATGCATTGCTTGGGCTCTGGGATTGATTGATTTTAGTTCCAACTTTTAAAAAAGAACTTATATTTATTTATATAGATCAAGATCGCCTTTTCTTCTCTTTGAAATGAATATAGAAAAACAACAATAGTTTCGAAAGCAGTAAATTATTCGCTTCCTTAATCAGGTGATCACTCCTAGAGAGTATTTTATCAAACAAGGGGAAAAGAAATTTTGCCTAAAATTAGAGTAGTTTATTTTTGTTGGGTAAACTGGTCTCGGGAATTAATCACCTCATGAAGAGAGCATATACTTAACGGCGTTCAAAATTATACTTGTGTTTAATTACTCAATTTATGAAAAAAAATAATATCTAGTTCTATAAATTTTTAATTCCCATTTAATAATGGCAGTTCTTGAATATTCACTTTTTTTTTATCCTTCAACTGTTAAAGCATACAATTATTTTAAAGTTACAAAATAGAACCTGTTGAATGATGATATTCTATTCTTATCAGTGTACAGTAAAAATACTTTTGAATACGTATTATTACTTTCTTATATCTTTACAAGAAGAACGTATTGGATTCATGAAAATTTTTGTCTTACGGTTTTCGACGGATTTATACGTTTTAGAAGGTCCTGAACACGATTTGACTGTTTTTAGAAAATCTCTGTCTGTGAGTCTGTGAGTCTGTCTGTCTGGCTGTCTGTGTGTCTGTCTGTCTGTCTGTCTGTCTGTCTGTCTGTCTGTATGAGACACAAATTTTGTGGGCGCTCTATCTCAAGAACTAATGCTCGGAATTTAATAAAACTTTAGATTCAGTTAGTCCCTGATAGAAATTGGTGCTGATTAGTTTTTGATCCAGGGGTGCTGATTAGTTTTTGATCCGGCAGGTGGCGATGTTATGCAGCATTTTTCGCGATTTCCGCAATGGCGCTATCTCAAGAACTAATGCTCGGAATTTAATAAAACTTTATATTCAGTTAGTCCCTGATATAAATTGGTGCTGATTAGTTTTTGGTAAACATTGCCCGGCAGGTGGCGCTGCTATGCAGCATTTTTCGCGATTTCCGCAATAGCTCTTATCTCAAGAACTAATGCTCGGAATTTAACAAAACTTTATATTCAGTTAGTCTCTGTTATAAATTGGTGCTGATTAGTTTTTTGGTAAAAATCGCCGAGCAGGTGGCGCTGCTATGCAGCATTTTTCACGATTTCCACAATAGCTCTATCTCAAGGACTAATGTTCGGAATTTAATAAAACTGTATATTCAGTTACTCTCTGATATAAATTGGTGCTGATTAGGTTTTGGTAAAAATCGCCCAGCAGGTGCTGCTGCTATGCAGCATTTTGCAGGATTTACACGATTTTAGCGATAGTCATATCTCAAGAAATATTGCACGGAATTTAATAAAACTTGAGTTTCAGTTAGACCTTGATATAAATTTGGGTACTTACGTATTATCCGTGCCAGTTTTAAGCCAACTGCGCCAGGCATGGAGCCAATATTACTAATTATAGTAACCCTTATATATATTTTTTTTGCTACATGGTACATGCCTGAGAATAATCTATAATATTATTCTTTCTAATTTACTGTGCTATTTACCTTTATTAATTTTACTAAAATAATGTTATTTACTATTTTTAACAATGTTATAAATTTAATAAACATATGTTACATTTTATTTATTTTATATTAATTACCATTTTTAACAATGTTATTTGATAATGTTAAATTACTGCGTTTGAAGACATGATTGACAACGATAAACAAGATTGGTACTTGGCAACCATTTTTGGCGATCAATCTCCTGGCACGGATAATACGTAAGTACCTAAATTTGTTGCTGATTATTTTTAGTGTATGCGAAACCTGTGTGAGGTAGAAGAAAGTTTTGGTATTGGCACATCCGACTAGTGTTTTATTTAAATCTATGAATATTAAAATTTTTTGAGTATTTTATTATTTTCATTTCATCATTATATATTTGCTTAATTTATTTCGTATTTCTTACTCGTTTAGTTAGGTCTAATAAAAAAAAATAGTTGTCTATAAACTTTTGGAACGTTTTTTAAGTGTATGCGAAACCTGTGAGAGATAGAAGAAAGTTTTGGGATTGACACATCCGACTAGTTTTTTCTAGAAGACAGACGATAATAAACACAATTTGAGGAAGCTTTCTTACTTTTACTAATATTGATAATGCAACGACAATAATAAAATAAATTATATATATGTATATATATTAACTTACTCTATATAGAGAATCCATAAACGTTCCTGTTCCTGTGAAATTATTGCATATCTAGTTTTTGTCCAAAATATAATTTCCTGGTTTAAAAAAAAAAAAAAAATCTGGTTTTACATTTTGCATATTCCTGATCAAAGTTGACAAGTACGTAAATGAAAATCTAAGGAAATTGTGATACTTTAAATAAACTTTCCTTGAAACTTTCAAAGAACTATCAGCCGATTATTTTCCAGGAACGTCCTGGGTTTTACAGTGTATGGTGCTTTTAAATTCTTAATGTATACCGTTACTTTACACACATAATTTTGAAATATAAAAACTACAACATGAAACCTGGTGTCGCTATATCCTTCCATGAATATGCAGGAAGTTTTACAATACATTAATGCCATAGAGGATAACATCTCTAATCTCTCTCAAGATATCAAAATCTCAATAAAGTCTGGTCTTAACCTTACAGTTTCTAGCAATATTTTCATGTTTAATAAAATTGTTTACAGACAGATACATGGCGTACCGATGGAATCACCAGCTTCTTGATTCTTTGCAGAAATTGCCCTAAGGCCTATGGAAAATAAAATTTTTGATTCAGTTAATGTGAAGTCACACGTTATGCTGATGATGTTTTCATATTAGGGAACAGTAGTTTATCAGACTTAACATACTATAGTATCAAATTCACACTTAAAGTTATGGAAAATGCTCAACTCCTATTTTTAGACGTTAAAATTAATACGCATGAATTTGGATTGAAATACTCAGTTTACAGGAAACTAATTAAAGAAAACACTGTTATCCCTTTCTCAGCTAATGTGACTTTTCAGTTCAATATTGCCTTCTTCCAATCATTTATTAGGATATATTCTTCATTATTCAAATAATTAAAAGAGCTTTCATTATTTGAACAGGTAACCAATTGATTAAACAGATCAAGTTTTCCAAGAAAATAGTGGTTGATCATGGCTTTCCAATTACAAATATTAAAAAGATTATTCAGCAATACAATTCTCCCTTTCCTTCAGCTTATCGTCAGAACAGAAATCAATTTACGATGTACAAAAGGTTTCACTATATTCCTTCAATTTTTGAAAAGTTAAAGATGGTTTTACAGAAGTTTAATATAAAGTTAGTGGCAATCCCCCCCTCCTTATCTTGTTGATTACTTAATGATAAAATTGATAAAATGACCTTAGATCAAAAGTTTGATATGTATGAAATTCCTATTACTTTAATAAACAAGGATAAAAAGTCTACATTGGTATGACTAAGCGAAAGTTTTCCGAAAGAATTAAGGAGCATCCTCGTGATCCTAAACTATGTAGACTGAATACTGCTCTTTCTCGTTTTTAACACTTTCCAACCTAGTTGAAAAGTATTTATGACTTCGGTTTGTCTGGCCGTATGGCCGTCTGTCCGTGTTCTAACTCCCGTAAATATGCTCGGATTGCCCTGCAATTTTTATATGTTATAATCGTTATCTATAGCATGTTCCTTATTTCAACGGAAGTATGTAGCACTTATAGTTTTTTTACAGGGACACTCAAAAGAATTCCGTTACATTGCGGTCTATGGGGAAAAATCATTTGCGGTTTATTTAAATATTGTTTCACTATTTTAAACGCATTGAAATTTATATAAGGTTCATTACAAGAGACTTACTACAGAATATTGTGTGTATAGCAGTCATCGTTCATTTACAGGGACACAAAAAAGAATTCTCTACTGTATGTTAACAATAATTCCTGGAAGTGCGTTTTATGTTACTGAACGCGATTTTAATTTTAAATCGCTTTTTGTATATTACGTGGTGTGTATAAATTCTGTAGATCCTATACAGGGAAGCACAAAAGTTCGGGAACACATTTCCGTATTATTTAACTCCAGACGGAGAATTTTAAACTGCGCTACGTGTTTCCTAACTGAACTAAAATTTAGCATCCTATGTAGTATGTATACAAATCTATAGATCCTATACAGGGCTGAATAAAAGTATTCGGATTACTTAGATGTTATCTTTTAGCTTATTAAAGAGTATGATTCGTAAAATTATTTTGGAATCGTCGGAAAGTGTTACATAATCTATGCTTGACGCATGATTTTTCGTTCTTGTTATTTAGATAATGTGGGCTGTTCAGTTGGATATAATGATGAGAAAATAATAATCGTTTGCAATAACACGCTCGAAAGCATGATCAGGGAGTCTGCTGAAATAATTGCGCGGGAACGTAATGCCTGCAACGACAATTTGTCATATAATATCCCAAATATTTGATATAAATTTTTGAAAAAATCTTAATACCTCTTTTTGTGTTGGTTCAATACTACCCCCTCATATTGAACTTGTTTTGAATGTAGTCCAGTTTCCGGTTCATAGATGGTGACTTACAATATGCTTCAATCAATTGATCGATACTTTTTCAAACTTTTTCAACTTACATTTAATTAGTGTTCACACCAGATGGCGACGTTTCATGTTTTGAAGGCATGTGATTGGTCAAGTCTTGACTGGTCATCGCTCCTACAGGACGTTCTTGTTTCTTGTCTTTGAATTCACTTGAACAACTTTTTATCCTGATGACGTCTGCGAATGCAGAACGAAACGTAGATTAAACTCGTCTTTACATATGAAGTTCAATTAAAAGTGCTTCGTTTGTATACCATTGAGCGATTGTGTATGTTTTATGATTACATTCTCAATATTAACACTTGATGTTGCAGATGTCCAAATTATACTGTTAAAAACTACAGTCTGCTAATACAAGACTCATGAAAGGTTGGGGCTTTTGACAATGGCCTTGATAACAGAATCATAAAGAGGGTGCTAGCTACATGTAGGCATAGAAGTACCTTTAATTTTTTTAGCTACTTTTGTAACCTGATTTGAAGAATTTAATGATTTCTTGCGAAATGTTTGGCACAGTATAGAAATGCAATTTATGTAATTAAAAAACTATGCAGTTTACTTTATGCTTTAAATAACCTTAACAATCGTTACATAATAACGTTATGTAATGGAATAATTTAAATATATTTAATTTCATTAAAAATATTGAATACAAATCTCCAAATTATTTATACATTTATCTAATAGTATTTAGTTTCTGTCCAAATCATGCAAAAAACAATGACACAGAGAAATAGTTCGGTTTCAGGCGGCACAAAAAAGCAGAAAAAAACATGATTATCGGCAGAGTAATATTGTATAAAAAACTTGTATTAAATTAAATTTCAATACTTTCCATTATTTTTCCGGGAGAAAGTAAAAAAAAAAAGTATTCGCAATTTTTTTTAGGTGCGTTCGTAATTATATAAATACGCAGCACCTTAGTCGTCGTGTGGTCCGTCCATCTGTCCGTCTGTTCGCAGATAACAGCGCAAAAACTACCCAACCGAATGATTTAATATTTAATATGTATAATCGTTGCAGAATTTTGTTGAGTCATTTCAAATTTTATAATAATCGAATCAAAACTTAATAAGATATTAATAAAAATATTTATAAAATAATTTGAATATTTAAAAAAATGGTACTTCTTTGTTATAGCAGCCTCCGAGGATTAATCGTCAAGCGACCGAGATGTATCGCTAAGTTATCTGGCATGTATAATGTTTTAATCATATATGACATTTTATAACCTCTATGGCCAAGTTATAGACATATTTTTCATTCTATTAAATCCTATCATACGTAATTTATTCAATGATATCCCATGATAGGTAATGATTCTAGGTTGTCATGGTGATTACGTCTTATTTAAGATGGAGTCAGATTATTTCAGTATTACTGAATTTAAAAACCGAATTTGTGCACTAAAATTGCCCAATTATAGTAACCCTATAATCTGCCGACAGATTTTTGGATAGATGTTTTGGAGATATAGATATTAAATGGAAAAAGAGTCTTAATATGGATTTCAAGTTCTGAAATTTTCAAAGCTAGGCTTATGTTTCCCAATGCAAATTTCAGTAAATGACAACAAAAGATAAAATGTTGCCAACTTAAAAAGTACTTATTATATTACGGAAATTAATCATGTCATAATAACGGACGATAAAATTCATTTCAATGAAACTAGTTATAGTACAAACGTACCTCATTTGTCAAGTTTGACGTACAATTTACAACTTGTTAAGTCTTCTCTTTGCAGATTTCTGAAATTTAAATATATATGTACACTGAAAATGATAGATAGGGGACTGTAGTGTAAAACCGGGTGTCATGTTTTCTTGCTGATGAGCGGTGCCCTTTAGACAGCACCTGTCTTAACTACTGTGAGTTAATCTCTGTGTCCCTACAGTGCTATTAGAAAGAAATTCACCTAAAAAGTTTTAATTTTTCGACGTCATTTCTGCTCTTTAAAGCAATCCAGCATGGTAGATCGATCTAGGTAAGTAAACCATTGTTTTCTATAGCTTTTACACGATATTTTGATGCTAAGTAGAAGTGTGTACGTCCAGCTATCCAGGAGAACGACCATGTTGATTTTTGGGCACGTGTTGGGGCAAAATCGGGTTCCCATGGTTTTGCGTTGAATTCTGCAATAAATTGTTTCCTCACTCATCAAGAGATGAAAGATGGATGAAATATACAGTCTGCAAAGAGTGGAAGCATAAATAGTGCCGTGGATACGAGAAGTAAAAGCTGAGGAACCCATTACATGACAGCATTAAAAACTGCTTGAAAACCTGAAAAGAAATTTACCGACCTTACAAAATGTATATATGTTTTACAGTTTGATTCAAAATTAATTTCAATAAAGTGTTTTGCTACTGGACGTGTAAAAACTTAATTTCTTATTAATCGCCGGTTTTACCATGCCACCAAATTTCGGAGTTGTTTCAGATGGTCCTAGAAAAAGCACGTTTGGTGAATATTTTCTGTAAATGGCCTTTTAAATTTAATAAAGTTAAAACATTATTTTTTATTATTATTCTTTAAAGTTCTAAAATATTTACAAAGTAAAGAAAAATAAAGCATCTCGCATGCTTTCCTGGTAGATTTAAAAACCTTAATAACTATTCAAATCTTTAATAAAAAGGGTAAGTTATTGATTTAATATTATCACAAATTTTAGTGGTATATACACATTATTTATGAACACATTATGATACACATTATTATATGAACGAAATTTGAAATTATTCATGAACGATTATCCGATTTTGGTTTGGCGTCCGATTTACTAGCCGAATATCTTGATTGAGATTTTATATAAATAAATAAATAAATATATATATATATATATATACAGGGTGTCTCAAAAGGTCGTGTACAAACTTAACATGCAAGTCTGCCATATCATGATGAACAAGATTTACATAGGTACTTGTGTTCTAAAATGCAAACTGCGGCCGCTAGAGGGCGATGATCGCAGGTGTGGAGGGGAAGAAAGAAAGTATATCGGAAGAGGTATTAATATGACTTTTATTAAAGAACATGGTTTAATTTACACAAGATGTTCAAAATTCATTCCATTCGCCGCAATGCATGCTTCACAACGTCGACGCATGAATTCACGGACCCGTTCAAAATGGGAAAATCCGGCTGTGCGACCCGTTGTTGCAAATACCAGCGTGCGAATACAACGCGTTGGGGATAATCGCCAACGCACAATGCCTGTACTCTTTGTAAGTAGTAGGGGTGGTTCGTGTCCTCATGCAGTATGCGCATAATGCTGGAACGACGTACACCCAAGACGCGTTCGCTTGCTCGGAGACTTGTTTGCGGGTTCCTGTCAAATTCCCGTAGCACGGTTTCCTCTACGACAGGCGTGCGTGTAGTGCGTTGTTGACCGATGTAGGTACGTACTGGGAAAGCTCCTGCTTCATGCAATCGGCGGTGCAATTGTCCAAAAAAAAACATGACTTGGCTGATGTCTGCTTGGGAAGCGCTGAAGATACATCCGTACCGCAGCTCGGGCATTTCCATCCACGGCGCCATATACGTAATGCATATTGCCCAAGTCTGCGTTACTAAACCGATTCATCCTTCTCCTGCAACGTCTTCGCCTGAAATGATTGCGCTTTCCACTCTTCCGTAAGTCTGCGCTCATCGCCCTCTAGCGGTCGCAGTTTGCATTTTCGAACACATGTTCCTATGTAAATCTTGTTTATCATGATATGACAGACCAGCACGTTAAGTTTGTAAACGACCTTTTGATACACCCTGTATATATATATATATATATATATGTTTCGTTTTGTGTGATCTATCAGAGCTTACCCAATATTTCTCAAATAGTTTCAAGCAGAAGAATTTTCATTTTTGCTACTGTTTTTATATGCTTAGCCAAATATATTCAGTTGTAATATTTTTTTTAATTTTGTTTTGTGTGTTTTAGTAGCATATACTGCATTTTTAATCAGACAATACAGAAATATTGCCTTGATTATTACCACACACAGGACTTTTAAAACTATTATATTAACGATAACTCGTGAAAAAAAAATCAATACTTACATTTTAGAAACGTGGTAAACATAATACTTTGGCAAAATCAAAAAGTCGCGAGGTAAAAGGGTCTGATGAAGTTTGAAAAATGTTAAATAATATCGGATTATAACAGCAAGTGTTGAGTAGATATCATCATTTCCATTAGTTTCTCAATATGTCGATGCGTTTGAACATGCCTGTGGCAATTTTTTCAAGAATTTTGGGGCAAAAAAAGGTGCACCTTGGAGTGTGTATTTGAAATTGGAGAGTTATATTTTTAGCCATGAGTTTTGAATCTCTATGTACGCACTAATGTGCATTTTAGCCTGTTAGCCCTTTGCTGACTTCTTTCGTTTAATTTATGTTTAATCTCTTTCATGAATATCTATAAAATGATGCATTAGAATTACATTTCTCAAATAGGTTTCATTACCAACAATTTTAAGGAAAACTACGCTTTACTGTTATTTATTAATAAAATATTGTGTTGATATAGCTCCTGAAACGTTTCTGAAAATACAGGGTCATCGAAAAAAGTTCACTGATTTAAAAAATAAATTGCACGAGAAATATGCAATCAATCGGTACGAAACCAACGTAAAATTGTAGAAAATATGAAGTTTTGATAGAGGTGATTGCATTAACCTTGATGTAAATGCGAGCATGCGCCGACGCCACTTTGTGATGCGATGCCATTTCACTCATCAGTCAGTACACAACAATCATGGTGAGTACAGTAGATACAGTACATACATACATACAGTAGACAACGCATTGCGTGTTGCAGTTGCAGAACGCGGAATTTAAATCTGTTATTGTGTAACAACGTCATTTTCATCGTACGTACAGAGAAGATCCATTTACAAACCAAACCATTTGTTCGTTGGTTTAACAAATTTAAAGAAACTGGAAATGTGAACATTGAGGAATCTTCAGGCCATATTGAATTTTCTAAGTAATGTAATTAAAAACTCACAGAATTTTCCAATCTAAAAGTGTAAAAATAAATGGTTTACCCTTATTAAGGCCTTGATTTATTTAATTCGAAATCGTGGACGCCTTTTTCGATGACTCTGTATATTAAATTGTTGCAAGTAAAATAATATTTAGTGAAAACTATTTCTTTTCGTTTCATAAATTTAAATTATCGTTCTAACTCTCTAACGCCTTTCCAGCAATTTAGACAGGATAATCTTTTATTTTAATACGCTATTATTCTATCATCGAAACTGATAGATTAAACTTTAATCTCATATAAGTCTTTTATTATATAATTCTAAAAGAATGTTATTATGTAATTTAAAATCAATCTTTATATTGTTTCTGTTAACAATGCTGAAGTGAAATGTTTTAGAAAAATTAAATTCCAAACACGTATTTTAAATAGGCGTGAGTCAGAAATTAGATTTTAAATTTTAACTCGATACAAAAATTCGAATTAATATATATATATATTTTTTTTTTAAATGGCCAAAAATATGTGTTCAAGAATATGACAAGTATATTTTATTATTCTTGAGAGAATATCCTAACTGAAGGCTGAAAACTATTAGAATTAAATTAAATGTTGGATAATGAAAGCAAATATATTTTTTTCTAAAAGTTTAAGGACAAATTACTGTAAACAATGTATCAGTGTTCAAAATTTCGTGGAAGTTTGTACCACATTTCAGTATTTTGATACTTCGTCTTTATTTATCGTCTTATTTTGATGATTGTCTACATCCCAGCTTTTAGGCGTGTCTAGATACACAGTGTCTAAATTCATGACAGCGTAAACACAGCGCGGCAAGACAAGCTCAGCAAAGCAAAATAGTGGACGGAAGGAGAAGTTAAATGAAAAAAAAACGACGGTTAATGAAGCGGATTGTAATATCTAAAAAGAAAACATCTGCAGCCAGAGTAACCACAGAACTCAATCAGCATCTAGATTCTCCAGTGTCAGTAATTACAGTTAGGAGGCAGCTTCATAAGCAGAACATTTACGGCAGAGCAACAATTCCCAAGCCACTTGTCACAGCTGTTAATGCCAAACATCGTCTACAGTGGTGCCACAAGAACAAAACGTGGTCGATTGATAAGTGGAAGACAGTTATAGGGTTGGACAAATAATCTTTCACACATTTCCCCACAACAGGACCAGGTGCACGTTTGGAGGGCACCTGCACAAGCATATGATCGTGATTGTCTCTTTCCAACTATCAAGCATGAAGGTGGATCTATCATGGTATGGGCATCCGTGTCGTGGTCTTCTGCTCTCCCAATCATAACCCTGAAAGGGAAGTTCACTGGGTAGAAGTATAGAGAAGTTTTAGCTGACCAAAGTTCCATCCTATGATGTAAACTTTGCTTCCTGTAAGAGGTAGAATTTTCCAGGATGATAATGCTCCTATTCATGCAGCGGGACCCGTCCAATCATAGTGTGATGAACACAAGGATGAAGTGCAACATTTTCCTTGTCCCGCACACTCCCCCGTACTTCAATGTAATCATAGCGTATGGTCTATTTTAGAGCGTTCAATCCGGAATAAATATCTTCCTCCGGCATCTCTCCCAGAATTTTCACAATATATACAAGAAGAATGGTACAATATTCCTCTAAACACTATTCATCACTTGTATGAATCGATTCCCAGACGAATCCAACTTGTATTACATGCCAAAGGCGGTCCTACGCCATATTAGTAAAGAATTCAAAATAAATCTAGGCTGTTTCCATTATTTTGATAACCACCTGTAAATATATGTATATGTATATATATAAATTCTGATATAAACGATATATATGCTGTATCCTAATTTAATTCAGAAACATATTTCTTTCATGATCTTTACCGCATATGAAGAGAAATTTCAGCTACCGAGAATCAATAAATAAAATTATCTTTTGCTTAAAGGATATTTCTTTCTTTACTGCAATGGGATTGATTCAGAATGGTATTTTTATCTGCCACGTATAGAATGCATATATATATATTTTCAAGTATTCTGTGACAAGCTCAGGATGGTGATAGAGCACGTCAGGACTGCAACAGAACTCAGGATCTCAATCCATTTTTCAGTCAAGAAGTCTTACACACAGTTTGTTTGTTAATAATTTTAACTACATTGAAGGTATTCACAAAAAATTTTAATAGACGGAAATTCTTTGGTACGAATATTGATGACATCATGAAAAGGGGTTGAAGTGCAAAATAATTTGTTCAATGAAAACTCTATTTATTTAATCAAAATTGCATTATGTTTTAACTCACGGCAACACGCGTTTATCTATATATAATAACATAAATTAATGAAGATATTGTTCCAAAGTTGTCAACAAACGTACCTTGTTTTAAATAAAAAGTGATGACATAATACAAATGAGTGTAAATACACAGTAATTCGATTAGTAACACCATATGTACTTCCTGACATATGACAAAATATGGAGAATCAGGCACGATTTTTTTTTTATGTTTCCCATCTGATACACTTATTTTTATTTTACACCATTTAACGTAAAGCAAGATAAGTCCGTTGAAAATTTCGTAAGAATATCTTCCTTGTTAGTAACGTTATTAACGAAAAGCTGCGTGTGACTGTAAAATTATTCACCATCTACCTAAACCTAAAAAACCCCAGTCGAACGCTCAAATGAAATTCATGATTAATTTGATTGGACCTGATCGCGACCGAAGTCAAATCAGATTAATGATGAATGCCATTTGAGCATTCGACCGAGGTTTTCTAGGTTAAGGAAGACGGTGAATACGTGCATAAGAAAGACGTTGGAATGAAATCTAAAGATTCCTCAGGAATTGTAACTTAATTTTTTTTAAAAGTATTTATGGATATTTTTATATCGTATTTGGTAAATGCGTATAGCAAAATAAAATACGGGAACATTAATGTAAGTTTTATGTGTAATTTGAAAAGAAATATGTATTTTGAATTTTATATCTTTTCCAGACATACAAATAATTAAATATTATTTTCTCAATCCTTTTTTTTAATATTCCCGGGTGTTTCTTTGCCTGTGGATGACAATTTGGCCCAATGAAATTGATAGTATGAATTTTCAACCCCAATTTATGAAGATCTCAGGCCAGGGTTCTCCTCACAGGTATGCCCTTTATACTTGTAAGTCATAGGTGGGGAACAATCAATCAGTCTCAGGTAATGCATAATATTTAGGGATGTTTTTACAGCATTAAACTACAATTTTTGCTATTATTATACCAAGATGTAATTTTTTAATACAGGGATTTAAGGACGTTTCAGATGTAAATAGCCAGAATGGCGGTCCGGCAGTTATTAGAAAGTTTGAAATGTGAGCAGTTACGGAATTTTCCAGCAAGCTTGTTATGTGTGTAATATGCAGTTTTACAATTGTATTTAAGATTGTCCTGAATAACTGTTTTATACTGGGCAAGTATGTTGAAAGAATTGGATATAAGATTTAAGATTGTCCTGCATAAATTTTTTTATAAGAGTCAAACAATAAATCTATTTTAATAATTTTTCCATAGAAAATTTTACGTCTTGCATTCATAATATTTGACATTTTAATTGCTTAAAAGGCGTATAGCCAACATAGTCCCTGCTTGGATACTTTTCACTATCTTGGCTATACGCGTTTTAAGCAATTAAAATATCAGACAAACAATACAACAAAGTGATCAAACAATTGCGTATAAAATTTATGATTGTTCTGCATTACGTTTTTCATTCGAAAAATGACATCAAAATGTTTTTATAACTATCAAACTATGTAGAGTGCAAAAGTGCTCGAATCCAGAAAATTATGAAGGAAACAAATAAATTCAAACTAATGGTTATGTAACATTTAGTCGTAAATACAAAACCATATTACGACTTTTAAATGTTTTAAAGTTTTCTTAAATAAAAATGCATACAAAAGCGCTTTATCTTACGAATTCACATCTAACAGGCGTAAATACAGTTGAAGCACTTTATAACGAATTACGATATAACGAAAAGCACTATATAACGAAATTCTCATAACCATTTAGTTTGTCTGTATGTTAAAGAATACTGAATTCGAAACGATATAACGAAATATTTATAACGAAAAGCACGATATAACGAAAAGAATTCGAGCATGATAAGTGAGAAAAAAACGATTTAGCGAATTTTTCACTTAAAAAAATGAAAAAAAATACTTAACAAGGAATATATTTTTGTTACATTTAAATTTGTCCGGTTTTTTCATAAGTAGCATAGTAATATATATTATATAACCCTTAAAATAGTACATCAAAACTCTAATTATTTAAAATACAGTCATCCAAATCTATAATCACAAATTAAAATTTCGTGATATGAATTGTAAGTATATATTCGTAAAAATATAATTATCTTGAAATTCCTCTTTAAATCAACGCTTTTCTTCTTTTTACTGTTTGTAGTAAAAGTTATCCATCCTATGAAGGCTTAGTATGAATACATAACTTATTTAGTAACATAAGGCCTAGCTTTTTTTCTTATTAAACAAAAGCGATTTTTAGAGATATTTTTATCTAATAAATCGTCTTTTATATGATTGTCTCCCTTATCCGGACTTCTACATACTCAGATTAAGTTCAGACCATATTAGTCCGGATAATTGGAGTTCTTACTGTAACACGAAATAATTCGCTATAACGTTTTAGCAAAATAATTCATTATAACGTTTTAACGAAAGCACGTTATAACGAGCAAATCTTCGGAGCACTTTCGATTTCGTTATAAAGTGCTTTGACTGTATAAAAATATACGTAATAATATTGAATGAATAAAAATACGTCTCAAAAAATGTTTGCGCAAATAAAAGAAGAGTCGGAACAAAATAAACTTCAAATAAAGTGCATCCGATAAATATTTTTCATTACATTTAATTTCATTCGTTTTATATACTAGCATTTTACTTTAGAAACTCTATTTGAAAGACATAAAATACGTTACATAATAGGTAAATATTCATCAGAAATAAAATTTATTTCAAATATATTTGAAAGAAAAATTAAAAATACATCTCAAAGAAATGTTTGCTCAAATAAAAGAAGAGTCGGAGCAAAATAAACTTGAAATAAAGTGTATCAATAAATATTTTTCATTACATTTAATTTCCTTCTTTTTATACTTGCATTTTACTTTAGAAACTCTATTTGAAAGACATAAAATACGTTACATAATAGGTAAATATTCATCAGAAATATAATTTATTCCAAATATATTTGAAAGAAGAAATAAACAGTCGTGTCTCTATTTGTAAACTTCTTTTAATTTTAGGTAGATTTCTTCAAAAGTCGACTTACTACAATCACTTTGTTTATATATTTATCTATATATCTATTTTTTTTTATATATAATGCAAATCTTGTTATTATGATAACGTTCAAAATATTGAACCAATTCGAACCTAATGGGACGGTGGTTACACCATTCATCGAAAGTACTGTACCTTACCAGTATCTTGGATGAGTTCATTAACCTTGTATATATCTCTTATAATTTGTTTACAGGGACACACAAAAGCAAAGAATATGCAAATTTGTGATGAATCAGTCCGAAATACTGATCCAATTTTAACCAGATTCGGTTTCTATGTTGATCTTTCCAGTATCTTGAATAAGTTCATTAAACAAATATGTATTATTATAGTTCGTTTACATGGACACTTAATGGTTATTGATGGTATTCATTGGATGGTTCGAGTTATATTTCAACCTACGGGAGATGCTATTTTTACACTGAGATTTCAACAAATTTTTATTATTTTGAATATGATTACTCATGTCCTTTCAATTATGTTTGGTAAGCCTAATATAAAATTTCCATGGAAGTTACATTTGTCGCCAAAATAGCGAACTTAGAAGGACTTAGACCAATTTGTTTAATATGTATTTAATATCATGTATGTACCTTAAAGAAAGAAGAAAATCAACTTATCGTTTCAACTACGATGAAGGATTTGCTTTTGTTGTTGTTATGTAAACAATTCATTGACAAAAACAATAAATAAATTAAATAAAAGCAGCTTTTTTTGTGTGCGTTTAAATTATGAATTTTTTAATTTTTTAAAATGAAATATAATACAATACGTATATATGGTATGTTATTAAACGTGAAATTTATTAATAACAAACATATTTTTTGCTACCAACCTAGAACTTTTTTATTGATATAAAATAATTTTCATATTATTATGCATTGTAAAAAGACTTCAAATTGTATGTTTTTTATTATTCAAATATTTTTCAAAAAATTGGTCAATAATTATTACAATCAGATAAAAACCAATTATTTTACAATCATCTGTTTTAGTTATTATATCGAGAAAACATCTGAGTAGAATAATGTAGTATGAGATGTAATCTTCCCAACTGGGCTCAAGAGTCCAGGCCAGGATTCGAATCCGGGATCCCTTGGTTGAAGCTGCCAAATGCTCTACCAACGGAGCAATCCCGGACGAATGTGGCTGAACTAATTCACCCAGTTAACTTGCATCTGGCCTGATATCTGAATCAGCACAACAGACTAAGTCACAGGTAATGGGACTGCTGGAAACGTGATGACACTAGATTAATTTTACCACAATGATTCTAATTGGAAAATAAATCATGTGAGCTGTAATCTTACAAACTGCTTTATTCTGTTGTGCTGATTCAGATATCAGACCAGATGCTATGATCATTAAGGTTAACTGGGTAAATTAGTTCATCCATTTTCGTACGGGAATGCTCAGTTGGTAGAACAGTAGCAGCTTCAGCCAAAGGATCCCGGGTTTGAATCCTGGCCCGAACTTTTTCGCCCAGTTGGGAATATTACATATCATACAATTTCATTACCAGTTAGAATAATTGTGGTAAAATTAATCTAGTAGAATAATGTAGCTTTGTTATAGTAAAATGTAGTATGAAATGTGACATATTAAGATATTCCAATTTCCAATTTTATTATGAAACTAAACTTTGTATATCTGGAACATATCTTTTATTTTAACCTTGAAGATAAACACTTCTACTGTACTTTGATATACTTATTATTTTTAGTGAGGAACACACCATAGACTATATTTGTAATACACGAAAATTTTATCTCGATATTACCATTTTTGTGACTCTTAAAGACAAGCCAAAAAATAGAGAAGATGATACAGAAATCATAATTAATTCGACAGGTAAATGTTATGTTGTTTTTGGGAGTAATTATCTGCTTAATTAAATTAAATGGATTTCGCGAAAAAGGTTTTAAAACATCCATACATTATCTGTACATAATAGAGAGATCCCAATAGATAAATCAAAATTACAAATTTTAGTTAAGTATAATAATTCATGTTATATTGTTTTGTACGAAATATATGAATATTGACAAGTTTTAATAATTTAATAAACTATTCAAGTTATACCATTATTTTGTTTTTCAGTTATACGAAAGGTAATTTTTTCACAAAAAAGACAAGAAAAAGGTGAAAAATTGAATAAATTATTTAATTTATAACTACATACTTCAGAAAATAAGTAATTACAGACGAAATAAGTAATTGCAGAATACCCATACATCAAATATAGAATAGGTTTTACACTGTATAAAAGAGCATACTCATATGCATGTGCATGGTTTTATGTAGAATTTTAATACATGACATGAAAGCAACCCTGCACTCGAACACTTTTAAGTATACTTTTATGTATTTCTTGCATTCATACTTGCAATGTTTTCTAAATTGATTCCGGAAAACGACTACTGTTTTTAATGATTATTTTTTCAATATATTTTTATTTAATGACAGCGTGAGTTAACTTTTCCGACAAAAATAGCATTACATAATTTAAAGCAACATGTTCCTTTTAAGAGTGATTATTTCAAATCTCTAGTACAAAATTTTGGTTTTCGAGGAGTATTTTAAGGAAATGGATATTTTTTCATACTTTTTTTTATATTTTTAAGTTATCATATTTTTATAAGTAAAATTTCATTATATATCTTTAAAATGTTATTACATAATCCTACATCAAACTTATATTTTCCCGAAAATTGCTTAAAATAAAGGGAGGTTGCCAAAGTCATAGTTTTAATTGGTGACAAACTAATAACTTAAAATGACGGAAATTAAATTTTAATTTTAATCTTCCATTAAATGTCAAGTATTATTAAATATTCCTTTAGCTGAGTTGAAAGAAAATGGTAAGATATATCCTAGACGAACTAAGAAAATTATTTTTAGCTTTATGAAAGTATCAAACTGAAAACTTAATGCTAGAAATCATTTAAAAGGCAGACAGCATAAACTTTAATTTAATCCTGTGTTTTTACAAATTTAAAAAAAATGACATAACATATAATAAATTTATTTCTATTATAGCATGCATATGATGTTGTAATTCACAAATCATCCTATAGGGGAACTATAGGTTATTATGGAATACCATTTATATTTTAGGCAATATCACAGCTGGACGCTGTCAAAAACCCGAAAACCGAATACAATCACAAACTTCAACTATCTGTTATTAGTTATTTGTAGACAAAAACCATTTTACGAAATGTCGTCTCATGCAAACAAATAATAACAATGAAAAACTTTTTGGAAGGTATTATGAGATAGTCGGGAAATGTGGAATAGGGGGTTAAAAATGATGAAAACGAACATAATTTGGCAAAAAAACATATGTAATTGTGTCAAGAGAGTGTCTAGGTTGTCAGGCAATATACTTCAGTTCATATTTCAGATTTGCACAAATCTCCAATATAAGGATATGTCTTTTCGCCACAATAATCATGGACTATTGTGAGATATTAGTATTTCATATAACCCGACACCGCCTGTTACGGAAAAAATTACTCTATATTTATTGGTGTGAATCGCGAGCTAAAACACGAGTATTACAACATAAACTGTTGGTATTTCGGTGTACATTATATGCTTAATTTCAATGTAAATATATTACTTCTAATAATGAATAAAAAATATTGAAAAGTTATCTCCTGAAACTTTCCATAGAAGAAAACCAAATATTTATTCACACAACGCGCACTGACAACAACTGATGAACTGAGCTTTCTGAGGGCATTCTGGAAACGTTCGTAAGTAGTTTATGATATTGCCGCTCGGCGGCAGCACTTTATCAAACAGAAACATTGGTATTCTATATTATCCGAATATTCCATAACATCCGAAGTTTATCTATCATTAATTATCCCCCAATTAAAGTTAAAATAAACTTTTACAAGTATATTTAATGAAAACTTCCTTCCTTTTAAAAAAAATATTATTCTCTTCATCTCTTTCTGAAATAATAATTAAAATTATTTAATGATTTACAGATTTTGAGCCGTTAATAAAATAAACAAATAAATAAATAGCAAATCAACTTTTCTATCAACAGTGCAATTATATTAACCTGACCGTTAAAATGAAAATATAAAATATATATATTATTTAATAATTGCTTTACTGGGCAATAGTTTAAAAACTTATTCTCACATTAGAGAATACAAATTACTTATTTCACTTGCAATGTAACCTTAATTATGATTTTCTTTGTTTATAATAACAGAAGTCTTTTATTCATTTTCTATAATTTATGACTTTCGGTATGCTATTTGTATTACGGAGTTTCCCAACGGTCGCTAGGCGCATTAAAATTTCTGTTAAATCATATAATAAACACATGACTGGACATGACTGGATTGCAATTTAAAATTAATATTAAAGTGTTATCTGTCAGGGTTACAATAGATCAGCGTATTTCCAGTTTGGCTGAATACATCCCTTTTGAAGAAAACATCTGCTCACTTGTCTTTGGAGAGAGTCAATCACTCACTCTCTCTCTGATTAATACATCTCTGATATCTACGAGGGGCAGTCGGAAAATAAGTTTCCCCTGGCGACTGTGGACCGAGGTGTGTATGAAAGACAAAAAATGTAATGATACATTAAAGATAAAACATAACTTCTTTTTCCACATAAGTACCAAGTACATTGAGACATTTGTCATGCCGTTTTATAAGCTTCAAAAAGCCCGCCAGGAAAAAATCAGGGCTTTGCATACGGACGAAGCGTTGAACGGCTGTGGGCGAAAGACGACACAGGAGGTGAACGCGAACGTGCAAGACGCCGATACACCATTGGGTAGAGGTAGACCGCGATCAAGCAGATGGCACTGCTGCACTGCTACAGCGCCATTTTGCCCAAAGCCTTTCAACGCTTCGTCCGTAAAGTTATGTTTTATCTTTAATGTCTCATTACATTTTTTGTCTTTCATACACACCTCTACCCACAGTCGCCAGAGGAAACTTATTTTCCGACTGCCCCTCGTATTATAGTTTGGGTCCCTCTCTGGCACTACAATATCATGATGTACATACTTAAAAGTAAAATTAATTCGATGTGGACTCTCTGCATTTTGTTTAGTTTTTTAAGACTTAATGAAAAGTACCAAAGAATTTATTTTAACAATAGAACCTGGATCTTGTTCGAATATGTAACTTCGATCTCAATCAAACAAAACTTCTATAAACGAGCTGCTCTATAATGCAATTTATTCAATTTCTTTAAAGATATTAATTCATATCTTTTTAAGACTTCTTTCACTTTTCCCTGCTTTTTCTTCTTCTACTTTCTGTTTCTTTCATATCATATCAGCATATTAACACTAAAACCCTGCATTTTTTTTCAAGAAGAATTTTGCTTACTTTAAAAATAAAAAAAATCTTTAAACTTTTTAAAACATTATATGTTCTTAAAAGATTACCCTTTTTATAGTATGATGTCGACAAAAACGAATTTAGATAAATTTTCAAATATATATTTTTTTTAAACTATGCTTAGAGATGATAATCTGTAAGATAAAATTAAAAGTCAAATATAATAATGATATCGAGGCAAAAAACTTAATAGGATTAAATTTTCGTTTTTCTGTAAACGTGACTATAAAAGAAGATACAGTCCTTATATTTCCATTAAGTCATTAAAGATATTATATAAATAAATGTAATCTCTTATTAATTTTAATTTTAATTTAAAAAATGAATTTTGTCGATATATTTTAAAGAATGTAGCGGAGGCATAATATCAATTTAGCATATTAACAATGCTATTAATATCAATTAGCAGCATATTAACACTAAAACCCTGCATTTTTTTTCAAGGAGAATCTTGCTTACTTTAAAAAAAAATTAAACTTTAAAAAAATTATATGTTCTTAAAAGATTAGCCTTTTTATAGTAAGATGTCGACAAAAACGAATTTAGATAAATTTTCAAATATTTTTTTTCAACTATGCTTAGAGATGATAATCTGTAAGATAAAATTAAAAGTAAAATATAATAATGATATCGAGGCAAAAAACTTAATAGGATTAAATTTTCGTTTTTCTGTAAACGTGACTATAAAAGAAGATACAGTCCTTACATTTCATTTACGTCATTAAATATATCATATAAATAAATGTAATCTCTTATTACTTTTAATTTTAATTAAAAAAATGAATTTTATCGATATATTTTAAAGAATGTTGCGGAGGCACAATGTCAATTTTGTGTAAAAGTTAAATACATCGTGTTTCTGTGATTCCTTTTCTTTAGACGTGCTTGTTATGATACTTTTCGATTATGTGAATAGGAGTAGTCGAACAATTTAAGTGCATTTCACAGATTTTCTGAAAATAATTATACATTCGTAGAAGCTACTTACCATTTTTGTTGAAAATGTTACATTGACTAGCGATAACAATTTTCATAATATTATGAAGCTTGTATCTATGAAATGTATTCTGCCATTTTCTGTATTAAAAATAGGAATTTTAGAATACAGAATTAAAGATGGAGTTTTACTGGAACAATATGATATCCTGGTGAAGGTAATGTAGATTAGTGTTGTCAATTTTCCCATAGATTTAGGAGTGGGGTGGGGAGATTTTGAGTATCATATCAGTTAGGTGAATATATCGAAAAACCTCATTCTTTTATTTAACACATACACAAGCAGCGCTACATATATTTTATCACTAATGTAGATGGTTGTACTATTTTTTTTTTTTTTTTGGGGGGGGGGGTGTTGTTTAATATAGGAAAATTTGAGTATGTGTTTAGACGGAAATTCTTTGGAAATATTGGCAACTCTGTTTATTTCTGAGTGACTCGTTATAGTGATGGCCTTACATCACTACCAGGGTATCTCTAGGATTTATTTTCAGCTATACATTAAAAGCGTATTAATTTTCTGGGTTAAAAAGGGAAATATATATATATATATATATATGCATATTTTTTACATATTTAGTATAACATACAGCATATGATTCGAGCCAAGAAGTGAACCATTTCATGTAAGTCTATAAATAATAAATAGGTAAATACAGAAACCACCAATTTAAATGAGAAGGTATTAACGGTAAAAACTTCGTCTCAACGCATCAAAAAATTTCAACTCAACACATCGATTAAGCTTGAATAGAACCATCTCTAAAAGAAATATATTGAAAACAGAAGATATTTTAAATCAAAATATCTCTCGTATTTACTGAAAATACTACATACGATTGGAGCAAAATTGGTTTTCCGTCATCAGATAAACCAATAAATAATAAATAAATAAATAATCGTGCGGAAGAAAAGTCCGACACCATATAACAACGAATGAATTGGGATCAGAATGTTTTTTTTTTTTATATATATTTAGATGGACGAAACGGACCAATCACTCTTACATAGTAATTGGTCTGTTAGTTCTTGGAGTGAAAATTCGGGATAGTGGATGAATTTTTAGTAGTCTAGTATCTAGAACATTTTTCATCGCTTATGAAAATCTGTCCTTTCCACTTTTCGTTGTGCTTCACTGAATAAACTCTATTGAAAACGACCTGCGCAAAATATTGGAACTCTGAAGTTTTCCCGTAATGTGAATTAACGTTAAAATGGCTCTGTTCGTGAGGAGCTTTCTGTCTGAATTACATTTCTGACAGACTCAGTGTAATTTTTTTTTTCTGAGAATGAAGGTGCGTACTCTCCTTGGAATTTCCAAGTAGTCTATAACTACTAATTATGATTAGAAAATTTCTATTTAATATTTAATTCGGAGAATTTTCAATCATATTGTTTGAAAAGATAATTTACAATAATTTCCCACGATTAAATATTTTATTAGAAATGTGGTAAAACTGTACGCAGCGTGAAGAGTGTACTTCTAAATAGTTTATTTTGTTTCAGTTGTGATACAGTTGCGTGTTTCAATAATTCGTCTTAAATATGTTTATTGGAATTGATTACAATTTGATATATATATACATTTACATCTTCTATAATAATAATAAAGATAGAAGTTTGTCTGCCTGTCTCTTTGTGTGTGTGTTGTGTTCTGAAGAAACCTGCGTGTAGAGCTACAAGATTTCAGATAGGTACCTATTTGTCTAAAGTTATGCACCTCGAAAACAGTTGTATTTCTTTATATAATTAGCCAAGATATCAATTAAAAATCGTAATAAACAACGCAAAATGGGGAACATGGCGTTTCGCCAGGTGACTGTGCCTCTCCGGACTTTCCTTGGAACTTCAGACAGATAAAAGCGAAGCGTTCGGTTTATCTGCATTCTGAAATAACGATCACTGGGTTCCAAGTACTGTTACCAATAATAATAATAATAATAATAATAATAATAAAAAGCACGAAAATGTTTGTTTTACCTTCCTCGTTCTAAAGTTATAGTTTGTTTTAAAAATTATACTATATTTACTACTTCAAAAAACCTTTTTTACAGGACCTCGATTCGCGTCAGTTTCCAATTTTTAAAGTTTTCCGCTTATCTCTAATTTTGAACTATCGCATCCGCTTCCAGGACGAAAATATGAAAAAAACGAAAAAACACCCTCTTATTTGGAGTACCTTTCCTTTCTAACGGTGTTCTTTTAAAATATTAATATCTACTATTTCAAAAATAATTATTTTTCGTTGTCCGATTCTATGTATGTTTTGGTCTTTTCCGATTCCTTTTCAAGGTTTTTTTATTTTTCTATATTTTAAAACTGACGCAACCGCTACCCAGGCAGAAATTTAAACACCAAAACAAAAACAACCCACTTATTCAGAGTTTTTGGCGGTTGTTTTGGGTATCTTTGCGTTTTAAAAATATTAATATTTCGAAAAATTATTTCCTGGAGGTCGATTCATGTTCATTTTCATCTTTTCCGTTTACTCTTTACAAAAAAAGAAAAAAAACTACGTATTTTCGTCATTTTTTCGTTTATAACGATATATTTGGTTTTAAAAAATATTATTATTTACTATTTCAAAAAAAAAAATTCCAGTTGATTCTCGGCTTTGCAAGAGAATTATTTTTTTTTCTCTCGGTGACTTTGAAGATACTATATCGTTTACGGTTTTAACCCTTTCAGGGGCAAGCATTTGTGCTCCTGTAAAGTTGAATTCCCACCGGAATTTAGGAAAGAATTTAGTTCAAAGTAAGAATAAGCAATTTTTGAACGTTTTTTCGCCAAAGTTAAAAATGTAAAATTTAATTAAAAGTTTCTGGTTTGAATCGGATTAAAATTAGGTGGTATATAATATATACCACCGCCCCTCAAAGGGTTAAGAGAATTGTGCTTCAAAATATTTTCGAGGGGATTTTGTTTCTGCGCATTTCAGGGGAAACCTCTACATTTTTAACTCAGATGGTCAATTCATTTAACACAGGTTGTTAATTTTATCTATGATTTTCAGTCAGAATTGAAAGTTTAGTATATCTAAATGCCAGAAATTATATCATCAGACACTATAATGTTAGTTTGTTTTGAAAGATTTTCGTTTAATAAATATAAAATCATACAAATTCAAAGTTCGTTTCAAACAGAGATCGGAGCGTGCGTTGCAATTCCTGTGTACTCTGCTCCTAACTCTAGGTTCTTTTAGATAAATGTTCGTTTGAAAATACACAATCATGCAAATTCGAGGGTGAACGCTGTCGTACGCAATAGGGCCAACAACTTTAGGTTAGTTTGGAAAGATTTTCTTTTAAAAATATATATAATCAAAACAGACCGACGATGCTGAAGGCTGTGGGGGAAGGTGGGCAATTCTATGTTTGCTTGGATGGATTTTCGTTTAAAAATATAAAATCATACAAATGTAAGGTTGTTCGTTGCTGGAGGCAGTGAGGCCCCAACTTTAGGATTGTTTGGGAAAAGTATCATTCAAAAATATAAAATCTTTCATCATTTTCGTTATATTTAAGTTTATTGTCACGTGCTCGGGCAACGTCGAGCTGGTCAGCTAGTGTTACATAAAACTTAAGAATAATGAATGTCTTTTTCGTTTTGCTACTGATAATAAATTCTCTATATAACTGACAACAGTAAAATTTAATTTTAAAATTAACATTCATCATTATATATGTTTTATTTAGCTAAATATTTGTCTCTGAATAATTAATACAGTGAAACAAATCAGTGAAAGAGCAAACAAAATAAAAAGAAATTAGACATTATTAAAGAATTAAAGTAGTTTTTTCAACTTTTAATTAATTTTTCTTATCTAGAATGTAGTTTATAACTAGGACTAAACAAATGTTACTTTTAATATGCAATTTTGGCTTTATAATAATTGTTTTTTAACATATGTTACAGTTATATGTTACATGTTGTATAAAAATTTTAACAAGTTGTACAAAACAATTTTGCTAACCAAACAAACCACCTTGTTAGTTATTTTATGCTTCAGAAATTTTACTTTCATATTTTCTATTAAAAACTTTTTTAATATATATATGAAAATGCTTCAACAAAGTACAGATATTATTTTTATATTTGGTGTCAAGGAATCATACAATATGATGTAAAATAACGCGGTAATGTATTCTGTTTATGAAAATTATAGATAAAAAATATTTATCGTTCATGAAAACATGTATTTTATACAGATGTATAAATTTTTACTCATACTAAAATAAACATAAGTGATTTGTTTTCAATTTTTATAATATTCTTTAATATTTATTAATTAATATTTTTAATTAATATTTTAAAATAATACGTGCTTCTAAATAACATCGATAGTGTTTATTATTCGTAGATATAATTTATGAATTTTAATTTTCATTCAGTAGATTAATATACCTTTCCTATTTTACAAAATGCTAAAGTGGAGGATGAATTTTTTTAGTGAATTTTCATTACTTCTTTATGTAAATTAATTTTATCGCCTTACTGAATATACATTAATGCTTATAAGGCCTTTCTGTATATCTAATAACACAGTTTAAAAATAATACGTGCTTCTAAATTAAATCGACAGTGTGTATTATTCGTAGATATAATTTATGAATTTTAATTTTCAGTGAGTAGATTAATATATCCTTCGTATTTTACAAAATGCTAAAATGGAGGATAATTTTTTTTTTTATAAATGCAGTTTTCGTTTAGTAATATGACTCGGAAATATTTCTGTAAAATTTGCTTTTATTTATCTTTTATTTTGTACTATTGAAAGCAATTCGATAGCTTAATAATCGTGGCGTTTAAAGTCGTCATAGTGATGTACGTAAAATTTTCTTGAATTTTAAAAGGAAGAATTTTCTGGATGCATTACAATAGTTGAAATCCAGTGCCGTCAGTTATCCAGTGCCGTCTTTATTTTGTACAGATATATAAATTTTCAGTCATACTAGAATAAGCATAAGTGATTTTTTTTTCAATTTTTGCAATGCAGGTCTATTAGTGAATTTTTTATACTTCTTTATATAAATAATTTTATCGCCTTACTGAATATATATTAATGCTTATAATCAGAGCTTGACAAATAACTTTTTCTATCTGGCCACTAAGTTTTTTAATCTTTGTTATTTATTTATTTTCTTTTTTTTACAAAAATTGAACTAAAAAATGAGCATAAATGACATTTTGTCTCTCCAACACCTCTGTTCGAGCGGGCAGCAAGCCCAGTAATCTCCCTCTTCTCTCGTACTTGGCATTTTCCATTTTATGCACACAAAGCGGCATTCTTTTCCGTTCTAGTCGGCTTAGCATGTCACTTGATGAGAATGTGGGGAGAGGGGGAAGTTTCAATAACAAATATTGTCAATCCAATCTGTGACATCTAAAAATTGGATGCAATGATTAAAAAGGCTTATAATGCTTTTCTGCAACTGCCAAATCAGATTTTTGTGTTCAGAATTAAAATTGATTAATCTATCACATTCATTTTAAAGAATAAGACCATATAAGGGATTATAAGTAATTCATTCGAAGTAAATCCATAAAACTTAATTAAAATTTCAAGAATAATTCATTTTAATAAAAATAATATGCATATTTTAAATATTTCTCCCCCTATTAAAATGTTTGGCACCTGTTTGCATCACACATATACGGCGTCACTTTGTTTTGGAGACAAGTGTCTGGTATTGGGTTGTTACTCAAGAATATGTTATAATTACATTGTTTGGATTATTATCCGCAGTAAATGGAAATAAAAAAATCATTGATTGCACGTCAGAAGGGTAAGGTATTTTTATTTTATTTATTTATACTTACATTCCTATCGTAGATCGTTGGAAAAATGTTTTTTTTTCTTTTTTCTTTTCTTTTTTTAAATAAACTTTAGCCGGCTGCTCATTATGTAATCCCAGCGCGGGAAAATGTTTTTCTTTTCTTTTCTTTTCTTTTTCGTTTTAGCAATGTATATTATTGCGAACGTCACAATGTTTCATTAAATTTCTTGTAAGATGTCTCATTATATATGCTGCAAAGTTACAAAATATTAAGAAATAAACTTTAAATTATATTCACACATAAAAAAAAAATTAAACTTTTATTTTTAATTCGGCAAAACTAAGAGGGTTCATTAAATGCACATTTCGAAATAATAAAATCAGAATTGTTTGACTAAATTCGATAGGCTAAATAGGCAAAAGATCGTTTTCCGTTTTTACTATTTTATCGATGCTCCCTCCTCATCAGATATAGGTTTTGTAGCACTCAACTATTCGGACTTTCGAAGCATTCGGCAGTAAGCATTTCCCGAACATGTCGGTTATTCAGAGTTTACAATATTTATTTCTTTTTCTTTCAGAGATATAATTTTGAATAAGTTTCCTTATAAAACTTAAGTTTTATTATCTTTTTTATTTAAGTACTATTCTGAGCTATGCAACTAATAATTCTAGCGGGAAATAAATCAGTAGCGAGGAGGGGGGCGGTGATTTTTTTTTCTACTGGCGACTAGAATTTATACCTGGCTACCAGATTTTTTCAAATTTGTCAAGCCCTGCTTATAATGCCTTTCTGTATATCTAATAACACAGTTTAAAAATAATACGTGTTTCTAAATTAAATCGACAATGTGTATTATTCGTAGATATAATTTATGAATTTTAATTTTCAGTCAGTAGATTAATATATCTTTATATTTTACAAAATGCTAAAATGGAGGATGATTTTTGTTTTATAAATGAAGCTTTCGTTTAGTAATATCAAACTCGTAAATATTTTTGTAAAATTTGCTTTTAGTGCTCTTTTATTTTGTATTAATGAAAGCAATTCGATAGCTTAATAATCGTGGTATTTAAAGACGTCATAGTGATGAATGTAACATTTTCTTGAATTTGTAAACGAAGAATTATCTGGATGTATTACAATAGTTGAAATCCAGTGCCGTCAATTACAATACCTTCGTGTGCTATCTACTGGCAGTTTCTTGAAATAGACACTTACTGATCCTCCTGTTAATAACTTAATATGTCTAGATACACTATAAAACAGAGATATTTTTCTTGATATATAAAGAAGGTTTACGAGAATATAATATAACCTCTTTAAAGTTACACACGATTAGCAAAATCGTTCCTTTATATTCTAAAATATCAGAAACCAATTGACGTCCTATATTTAAAAAGCATAATTTTCAGCAACATTTCCGAGTAGCTTTCTCAGCACGGTATCATCACGAAAATCGTTTTTTTTTGGTTCTATCATTTCTCAAGTAAACATTTTCATGTTCAACAAACCTATTAACATACAGACGTGATAAATTAACAGCGTAAAATTAACATTATTTTGCGTCATTGGCAAGCATAAATTTACTTGCGTAGCTAAAAATGTCTATTTTTGAATTGATAAAATCCGAAGCGTTGATAATCGGGTTGATAAGACTGTGAAACTACACAGAAACGTTTCCGAATATTAAACTGTTTTTTTTTTTCAGAAATGCTTCTTTGAATCTCGGAAATATCTTTCTTTCTGAATTTTCTGAAGAAAATGGAATTCTTTGGAGGAATCGTGGGTAACTCAGAAGAGGTTATATTATCTTTTCGTAAACCTTCCTTCTATATCAAATAAAAAGAAATTTCTCTTTTCATACAGTGTACCTCCATGCACTTAATGATAGTTTTCAAAATGAATGATTGAAACCACTGTGGCTTTCAACTCCTGAACTAGAACCTGATTCTTATTAATATATAAAAATATATATTAATTTTATTGAAAATTAAGATTTTGAGTTACAAAAAGATTGTTCTAAGTTTATAGAGACTATTAAAAGATTATACCTTGTCACGCATAGTAGCAAATGCTATGCTAATACACAGGCCACAGGTATTCCAAAATTACACTTTTAGGTAGATTTCGTAAGAAATACTACCTATTACATTCTCACCTAAGTTGGAAATTTTGAAAAAATTTTGCAGATCTACGCCGATCATGACTCCCAGAACCCAAAACCACCCCCAGTTCAAAACTTTATATAACTATCTATCTATCTATCTATCTATCTATCTATCTATCTATCTATCTATCTATGTCACTTTTTTCTGACCACGATAACTGGAAAAATTCTGCATTAATCTTTTACAAACTGATACATAAAATCAAGGGGCATAAAATCTCGGTCAAGTTCGTTAATGGGCAAAATCGAACCAAGGGGGGGAGGGTGGGGGGGCTTTTTGTGAAAACAGAAAACCCCCCATAATTTCTTAATTATGATACGTATCGAATCCGTTTAAAGTTATTATTACTTCTAGGAGAAGGGTCGAAAATGTATGTATGACAGATTTTTGATATAATTAAAAATGGCCCCCAGGGGGGAAAAAAGGGGGGGTTTAAGAGAAAAAAAATCATAGCTTCGTCAATTCACAAGATATCAAATTCGCGTAAATTTATTATTAATCCTCTTAATATTATCTGAAACTTTTACATTGACAAGTTTTTTATAGGACCAACCGTTATAGCAAAAAAAAATTAAAAACAAAAAAATCCCTGCCGGCTCCGCCTGCAAACAAGTTATTTTTCGAAGTAGGCGGTTCCAACTTCCGCATCTTTTCGAAACTGATACATAAAATCAAGGGGCATAAAATCTCGGTCAAGTTCGTTAATGGACAAAATCGAACCAATGGGGGGAGGGGATGGGGGAGCTTTTTGTGAAAACAGAAAAAAACACATAATTTCTTACTTATGATACGTATCGAATCCGTTTGAAGTTATTATTACTTCTAGGAGAAGGGCCGAAAATTTATGTATGACAGATTTTTGATATAATTAAAAATTGCCTTAAGGGGGGGGGGGAGGGGGGTTTAGAAGAAAAAATTCATAACTACGCCAATTCTCAAGATTTCAAATCCGCTTAAATTTATTATTAATCCTCTTAATATTATTTAAAACTTTTATATTTACAAGTTTTTTATAGGACCAACTGTTAAAAAAAATTTAAAAACAAAAAAATCCCTGCCGATTCCGCCTGCAAACAAGTTAGGTTTCGAAGAAGGCGGTTCCAACTGCCGCATCATCGTAAAAAGGTCATTTCTTCCGCAATTCCCGACAAACAGGCGCCCCACGGTCTGCGTCTTCGAAATCTACCTGTGCCTGTAGGCCGAGCCGTCAGGGATTTTTTTAAATCGCTTTAGGTGTTTAGAATAATTTTTAATAAGCGGCGTATACAACTATCAAGTTTTACACTCTACCACACGTTTTTTCTCACAAAATCACGCGGAAGATCTGGAAGAGTAAAAAATCATTATACGAAAAGCACTTCAATTTTAAGTTGTATTGTATGAGGGAGGATGAAATGAAAACCGCAATTATTTTTTTCCCCATAATTTGTTGAAGTAATAATTTTTGGTGGTACACTACTTTTCTACACAATCCTCTCCCCTTTGAATGCACTTATGCCAGCTGATAGGTAGCGCGTCGATACCGCGTGCGAAGAAGTGTTTTAATTGGCCGTGTGGCCACTCAGACAAGGCAGATTGGGTGACTTCATTAGACATGAACTTTTGGCTTCTGCGGTGATCATTTAATGACCAAAGATGTGGAAATCTGATGATGACAAATCTGGTGAGTACGGTGAATGTGGGAGGCCTCTTTGGTGCAACTGCGTAGTGGTGCCGTCATCTTTAATCAGCTGCTCCGCACCTTCAACCCTACCTACCGACACTGCGTCGTACTACTAGCTCGAAAAGACTTCACAGACCGTGTCTGTCAATTTCCAACCACCTAGAACGAAAAACAAAATTTTAGTGACATTTTTTGGGTTTTCAAATGATCCCCCTCGTATATTTTATTAAACTGTAATGTTTGTCTTACCTGCTAAAACCCCTTGCAGGCTACCGCCTGTTCTTTTCATCGAATAAAGATATCTTATTCCCAATCCTCTCACACACACACCTTTAGACTTTTTGTCTTGTCACTACTTGCAAGACAACAGTAGTGTGCTGTGATGTTTATTGTTGTCTAGTATCGTTATGACTGAATTTTAACTTACTAATTGGAAGTAGGCCTAAACTGTATAGAATGCAAATTTTTGAATATATTTTCCAAATTCGTAAAAAAAAAAAAAAAAAATTAAAGAGCACAATTAGTTTTGAAGAAAAAAAAAATAATCATAGCCATGTAGTAACCGTTTCGATTGGCATTTTATTTCTTGTAACATTGTAAAACTGATTTTTTATTATTTTTCATGCTCAACGACCAGATACACTTTAGTTATTCAACATTTTCGCAATTCAGGGGATTTTATATTTCAGAAAAATACTGGAGAATTCGTTTAAATGTTCTCATTTATGTTGGTGTTTTCTTTCCAACAGTTTTCCAGTTGAAGTTCTATAATAATAGGTATAAAACTTGATGTTTTTTCATTTTTCTAATACAATCGCAACTATTCTAAACATTTTCATTCTCATTAGGAATGAAAAAAAAATTCTAAATTGCATTTTGGAAATGTTGTTTTATTTTTTTAAATATTGTAAAATTTCATTTTCTTAATTACATTGACCCTAAAAATAATCATTTGTTTTTTCTAAAAATCCTTTCGTTTTTCATTTGCAAATAAATTATCTCCAGCTACAAAACGATTTTCCTTAGAACAATTGATTACCAAATGTGAAAATATATTAAGACATTACCTTTGAAATATACACAGCTTAATTAAACATAAGCAAAATATCATCAGAATTGTAGATTTTTTTTTTCAAATATATATATCTGAAAAAAAAATCTTTAAAATTAATTTCAATTTTAAAAATTAAAACCCTATTCTAGAACCTCGACACTTTCGTCTCCAGGTTTCTTATGGGAGCTTAATTTTGAATGCTAGAAATTGTAAAATATAATTTTGACCCTATTTAATTGCAAGAATCCAGAACTAAATTTTCTTTATGGAAATACAGTAAACTTCCGATTATCCGTCACTCACGGGACCGACGGGGTGGCGGATAATCGAAATAGACGGATAATCGAAAGACCATTATTAAAATCACATTTCTATCTGTTGGTTTATAAATAACAATATTTAAACGCCTGTTTTTTTATTCGCTGTGTATTTCATGACTAGAAAACACAATTAATAATTACAAATAAATTTCTGAGAGAAATTAAAAATTTTACAGAGTAAATATATAGTTACCTGTTTTCATCCAAAATAATCCGTTAAAAATTTTTGTTTGCAGTTTGCTTGTGCTTTTACAGCAGCAAGATTGCGAATTTTACGCAATAAAAGTACTTTGAGTTGCATCGGCTTCATCTTGCATCTCAAACCAATTAATGCACTTGGAGAGCATTGTCTCCACTTCTGCATGACTGACTCCTGGGTCATCATTTTCCGATTCTCAGATTAATACGCTTCAGGTTTCCCTGGATTCAAAATATTTTGGATAATTTCGTCATCCGTAAATTCTCCATAACCAATATCATTGTTATCACAATTAAGCCAGTCTTTCATTTCATCTGCAGAAATATCTTTTAAACATGGTACGTTTGATACCAAGGTCAATATATCTGTATCATCATCAGGTACATCTTCTGTTCTGGTAGTATTGGTAGCATCTTCCGGTGTATCAATAGTTTGGGGCCACAATTTTCTCCAGCTTCTCTGCAAAGTCTGTTCACATAAATCATTCCAGGAATCAGCCAAGTTGTATATGGCATCTTTGATACTGTATGATTTCCAAAAATCCAAGACATTTGATTCATTATCAGCGAGTAGCAGCTTTTGAATAAAAGCTTTCCGATAACGTCTTTTCATCGATTCAATGGCACTTTGGTCCATCGGTTGTTTCAGTGATGTTGTATTAGGTGGAAGAAATAAGCACTTGATGTTACCGTCAATAGATTCTACATTTTCCGGATGTGCTCCTGCATTATCAAGCAGCAAGATTGCTTTCTGTGGAAGATTACTTTTTATTAAATGTGCTTTAACTCCGGGAACAAAGATATCAAAAAACCACTTCTTAAAAATATCTTGCGTCACCCAGGAACTTTTTTGATTGTAATAATTGACAGGCAGTGCTTTCATGTTAATATTCTTAAAAGCTCTGGGTTTCTTAGATTTCCCGATCACTGTTGGCGGAAATCGATGGCTCCCTGCTGCATTGCAAATTAACAAAACAGTAATATGATCTTTTTGAAGTTTAAAACAGCAGCATTTTTTTCACAACCTGATGCAAGTGTATTAGTAGGAAGAGCTTTCCAGTTCAAGCCAGTCTCATCACTATTATAAACTTGATTTCGTGTTAAATCCAAGTTTTCTACTGTCTCTAAAAACTTCTTTCGAAATTCCTCAATGCATTCAGTACTATTAGCACTGAGTTTCTCCCCAGTAATGGCCAGTTGTCTAATTTCATGCCGATATTTAAACTTAGTAAGCCACCCGTCACTTGCTTTGAAGCAGGTATCACCACCAAGTTTTCTATTCATTTCTATGGCTTTTTCACAAATCATAGGTCCAGAAATTGGAATTCCTTGAGTACGTTTTTGAATGAACCATTGATAAACAGCGCAATCCAGTTGTTCATCCTCTGCAGTTTTCTTTGTTTTTCGCGCTTCACCATCTGAGGTTTCTAACTTGCTGACATAATTTTTAATTTTTTCTGAATTTTTCTTTAAATCATTTACAGTAGATCGCCCTATACCATACTCTTTAGACAAATAAGTAGCAGTTTCACATTTTTTTAAACGTTTGATGATCGTCAGTTTATCATTCAAATTAAGAACAACTGGTTTTCTATTTGTCTCCATTTTGTCCTCTCAAAAATTCAGCATTAAACCAACTAAAATCAAACCTATTTCCTCCCCTCACCCACACTGCATAATTTTTTCGGCGGTAATTCCACGTTTCCAGCTGCAGTTTAGCTGACGTCAGACAAGAATTTTTCTCGGAATAGTGCTGCCTCAATCGGGTTCACTACTGAACATGCGTGTTTTTGTTGTTCGTTTCTGATCGAAAAAATAATGGAAAGGCGGGTGGCGGTTGATCGAATGGCGGATAATCAGAAGTCTACTGTAGTTATATTCAAAAGTAAGCATCCGTAAGAACAAAGGAGTTTCAATATTAAAATATATGCCATTTGCGAATATTGATAATTATATCGAATTAAGTAATATTGTGGGAAATACATGAATATTTATAATTAAATTCAGTAATTTCTAATTCACCACACGACACTAAATTTAAAAATCACAGACTGCTGCCAGTTACCTCAAAGAATGTTTTATTAGAAATTGAATATTTAAAAGCTAGATTAAAGGATTTGCTCAGTTTAGGTGCTTGAGAATGTGTAATTGAAAAATAGCGTTTAAGCATCACATTTTATTTAATTGCTTTAGTTGAAGAAGGACACAATTAATTTTCCAAAACACACATTCCTTTCTAAGCCATCATTAAAAAAGGATATTATGACTAAATTGTTTTATCTCATATCGTATAAAATACTTGAAATTAGAATTCAAAAGTACGAAAGCTAGATATTTAATGGCTTAAAGAAAGAAACCATCTTTTAGCACTGAAAAGAAGGAATGTTCAATTTATACAATTGGATGTTTCAAACAATTTGGATGAAATTTCTCAAATACTTTCTAAGATAAAACTTTCATTGCATATTTTAGAAAACAATTAGTAATACATGAAAACTTGTAATTTAAAAGTACCAGTTTAGATTATAGCTGCTTGAGCTTGCGATTTATAAACTATGCAATAATGAAAATATTACACATTCTGAATTTCGATGTAAAAGCGTTTTAAGAAAATTATAACTATTTTTTAAGATACTATAAAAATACTTTTAAAGATTCACTAAAGCACCAATTCAAATATAGATATATCTGGAGTAATTTGTTTCATTATTTCAAGATTTTACTTTTTTTTAAATTCTCAAAAACCTTTATTAAATGTAATAAAATTTAAACTGCTATGTATAATTTTGCAACAACATGTTTTTTTAAATATGCAATATTGTCTGAATAAACCAGAAAACATGAGCTATCCTTGCTTTATTTTCAATCAATTATTATTATTTGTTGATGAAAAATGTCCTAGAAACTATTAACATTATATTAATTTTTGCTTACTTTTAAATTCAGTCTTGAGCACAATTAGAAGCTTAAAACTCTAATGCGCTAAATACAGGAAATAAACGTAATGACATTTTAAATAACTGATAGATTTTGTGTTTTTCTATGATATTATTTTACTTATAACATAATTACTTATTTCTATTAGATGCTTGCCCCGCTCTTACTTTTCTTTAAATGAAAAAAACATATTTCGAACCAGGAATTTTATTTAAATCAAGTAGATTTCAAGTGACTACCAGATAGGAGAAAGAAATATTTAATTAATTACATTTTATGGTTCAAAATATATATAAAATATTTTGAGCGGAAATTGTCAAGCCTACTACTATATCGTCAAGCAATTACTTTTTTTTCTTTTTCGTGCATACAAAGTTAACTTGTCCAGTGTAAAATTTCTTTTTTTTTTCTCTTTTTCTTTTTTCTTTTTTTATATTTTAAAACAATGATTCTTCAATGAGATTTCTGTTGAAGAAAATAAATCTAACATATTTATAAATAATGTTTTTGATTTTCCATCTTTCTCTATTTATATCAGTATTGATATTGTATTGAAAAATGTAATCAAAAAATACAAATATTAAATGAAAACGCAGTGACTATTGTATGATATTAACTGGTCTATTTTAAATAACTCAAGTTTCATAAGTGGCTTCAGTGTTAGAGATTTTGATTTTAAATATTATTCATTAAAGAATTTTAAATTATAAAATAATGTTCATTATTAACCACAGACAATTGTTTCCTCTTACACAAATCATATATTTGAATAAAATAAAATCAATAGCTGTGAAAAACACAATTTTTAATATATAAAAATAAATGAAGCGATAAATTCTCCTTTACGTAAAAAATCTTATTCAAATCGCATACAATAAATTTATAAAGTATCTACTTTCAAACTAGCAGGTAGTATAAAAATATATTGGAATCTCGCTGTCTCAGCTCTTCGATTGTGTGTGAAAGTGTGTGAATATATGTATGTTCGTGTATGATTTCGATTTACAAAACTCGATTCCTTCATTTCTTTTGTTTAATTCAAAGCATTATTTTGTACAAGCAAAAACGCTCTAAAATACTGTTAATACATTAATGCTTAGAAAAAGAATTTTTATTAAAAATTACATTTACAAGCTTGAATGCAGCTTAAGAGAAAGAATTTTAAAAAACTCTCTCATGCTCTTTTTGTCTTTATAGAATAAATCTGCAAATATTGTAAATAATAAAAGACACAGACTTACAAAAAGATTTATTGTTAATATATGATATTTATTAATATGATATATTTTGTGACGTATTCGTCAATCTGCTTTGAATATATAAATGGGATTTTGTGCCACTTATGTCACGAGCGACAAAATTTGAAATTTCGACTTAAAATTTGAAGTAATAATTAATATATATATTTTTTTTCTTTTTTAAATCCGTATTTTTTTGTAACAATAGAAGAAATCATACATTGTAGGATTAAATCTGATATCTTTTAGTCACTCATTTAATTCAAATATACTAGTGATGAGACGATCGTCAAATTTAAAATCAAACATTTTCTATTAGAATCGTAATACCTTTCTTTTCTGATTTGCTTACCTCAGTCTGATTCCAATTTTTATTTATCGGAAATGCTCTTTTTTATTAGCCATTTCTTGTTTAAAAAACTCTTAACAAAAATACTGTTATGACTTCTGTTTGTATATCTGTTTGTTCGTTCGAACCCATCTTCTCCTCGATTTACATCAATTGTAGCAAAACTGGTGTGTTATTAAAGTATATTATAGTCCATACCCTCTTGGAAATAGGGTGTTTAATCTTTCGTTTAGAAGGAAACAAAACAAATTCGAATAAAGTGTATCGGTGATAATAGTTTGAATTGCGTTTTACTGATGTATTCTATTTCAAATTGGACGAAATTTATACAAATTCTTAAAGACTACTATTGCATGTCTGCTATTGAAATTGACACTTAAAACTTTTATATTTAAGGCCACAAAAGAGAAATCAGGTATATTGCTGTTCATTACAGTAATTGCTGAAAGCCCCTCCTGTATAGTTTATGAACTTTCCTTACGGGAAAGCATTACTAAATCAAGTCAGTGTAAATTGAGCGCAATCAAGACTTTGAAGACTAAATGTTTATTAACAAATTAATGTAGAAATTCACATTTTGCATGAGATTAATGCTGACAATTAGCTCTACATACTTCATAATTTGTATATGCATTAATTATTTTTATCATTGTATTTTTCTCACTTCTAATTCTTGCATGTAAAAAAAAAACATTTATTTATTTATTTTTACCGTATTGTCAAAAAGTCTGGCTCTTGACACTATTATTACAGAGGATGAATGCTGAAAATCCATAGTAAGACAAAGTTCAGGAAAATAATATTTTACCCTACGACATAATGTCAATAAGCTCTCACGAATGAGAGCAATTGCATAATTTAATTCACCATCAAATCGTTGATCGCTAAATGTTAAACCAATGGTGGTTATGTAAGTATTACAACCCAGTGAATTTAGTGCTTAACCCCGGAAATATGTGGTTCTGACAGAAAAGTCATCACCTTTTTAGAGTCTTAGCCTCTAATGGTTACATAGAAGAGAGACGTCTCTAAAATTTTTTAGAGAAAAGCTGAAAGCTATCTAGCATGTTCCTTAAACTCTGGATTGTCGGAGTCCAGAAATTGCCAGTGAATTTTTGGTCCAGTTCGTAATTCCAAAATAATAAGATTAATTAGAAAGTTAATTAAGTTAAGCAAATCGGCTCTTAGTGTACAGTTTTTTTAAAGTGTGACTTTCACCAACATTTATTTCTGTCAATAACGTACGAGGTATTGCTGGATGACTGAGTCCTGATGTCTTATCCTACCTTAGTTAGATTCCAGGTATTTAAATAATATTTGTAGTCTGTTCGAGTATTTGATAATGCTCCGTTTTTTAACGAACCCCTTTGTACCTTTTGCTATAATTTACCTTTGCTCTTACTTTCCTCTGCAAATTCCCAGCTTGGTGGCGAAGTCCCACCCTCCTACTTTCAATTTGGTTCTTCGTGAAGCCGCACCGATTTTTTTTTTGTGCCTTCTATTCTTTTCGGATTCTATTCGGATCCGATTTCTAATTTTTCTTTTCAAGTTCCACTTTTGCCACTGTGTATCCTAAATTTAATTTGTCCATCCTAAACTTGTTATCAGTACTACAGTGCGTCTCGAAAGTATATGGACAGGCAATTTTTTGAAACAACAGTTCAAAATATGAAGCAATAATCACGAAAAAAATAATATGCATATAGTATCATAACATAAATTTATTATAGCAAAAAAATAAAGTATAAGTTTTACAGATTTTTTGTAAAAAAATAAAAATTAAAATAGGCTGTCCCAAAAATATATGGGCTTTTCGAATATTTTGCATTTAAATTCAAATTTTGTATCCATTCTTTTTAATTATCTTGAAAACCCTATCAGGGATGCTTCCAACAAGTGTTTGGAGTATGTGCGGCTGTAAAGAGTAACAACTCTGCTCTACTTGTTGCTGTAATTCCTGAATAGTAGAAAACTGCCGACCATGGGCTTACACATCTCGTGCAAATACTCCCCAAAGGTTTTCAATTGGATTCAAGTCTGGGCTGATGGCTGGCCAGTCTATAACAGTCACTTGATTATGTTTAAACCAAGCTGCTGTTGAGTGGGACGTGTGAATCGACACATTGTCCTGTTGAAATTTTCAGTTTTTCCCCCCTAAGATGTTTCCGATTGGAAGTAGATTGCTTTTAAGGACATTTTAACGATCCTCAGAGCACTATCGACTATTAAGAAAAGCAATATCCGTTGTTCCGTTGAAACAAAATGCGCCCCACACCATTTGTGAACCCCCTCCTTTTTGTCGACTTTAGAACTCGCGAAGTTCTTTTCGTAAGTCATGCCAATAGTATGCCCAGCCATCAGGGCCATCCAAATGGAATTTTTTTTCGTCACTGAAGAAAACACTTAACAATTCATCCGTCCAATGCATGTGTTTTTTAGCCCAAAGAACTCGAGCATTTCTATTTTGCACTTTCAGCATAGGTGCCCGACATATTCTGCGATATTTATGATTTTCGCTGACCTGTATGCAACGGTGAACAGTAGATCTGGAAATAGCAAACGCCAAAGTCCTCGTAATTTCAAGAACATACTTCTTTTGGGTTGAAACTGCTCGCGAAAAATTCTCTATCTTGTCTTAGAGATGTTTTTCTTTGTCGACCTGAACGCTTTTTTGCAATCGTGTTGTCACTTTTTGATAAAATTGCATTCCAGATCTGCTACGCTTCATTTGTTTTGCAATATCAGAAACTTTAACATTTTGAGCCTTTAAACGCCAAATTTTAGCAATATCAGCAGCAGAGAATTCAACGTTGTGAAGCATTTTCCAACTATTCGACAGTTGAAGAAAGAGCAGTGATTTTATATTTCGAAGTGGTTACGTCACAAGTACAAAACGCGGAAAATGCAAATTTTTCTGATACAGTTGTAATAAAAGCAATTCGTTTCATTGTCCATATATTTTTGAGACAGCTTATTTTGAATTTTATTTTTTTACAAACAATCTGTAATATAAACATAACATTTCTGTATCGTAATAAACTTATGTTATGATTCCATATGCTAGTTGTTTTTTTCGTGATTATTGCTTTATTTTCTTAGCTGTTATTTCGAAAAATCGCCTGTCCATATAATTTTGAGACGCACCTTATTGCCATACTTTCTCAACTTGTCTCTTATGATGTACCGTATGTCTGACTCATCATCTGGGCGTGGAGTTGCTTCGCAACTAGGAAGCCCCTGTACTCTTCAACTGTTCAATGCTCACAAGAAACATTTCCTTAAGTAATTTTTTGGCTAAAATTATATTTATTTCACTGTAAAAAAAAGGGAAAGTTGACAGCTATGCGTTACCACAATTGTTAAATTCCTGGAACAACTATAGTGTTCCAGGATTCCCTATTAAAATTTCCTAAAAATAAAAAAATAGCGAATGAAATTGTTTTGCAACACATACAGTAATAAACATTGATTTGGTAAAATTAATGTTGTATTGGTCATTTATTACATCTTGTTTATTAAATTCCAAAGTTAAAAGGGTTTTAATTATGAATGTTAAATGATTTATCATTTAATTAGAATGCAGTATTAATAATTTGAAAACAAATTGCAATTAAATTGTTAAAATTAAGATGAACTAACAATCATAAAATTCATGTCACATTTAGGTTCTTTAGACATCTCATTTAGGTTTTAACTATTGTAAATATGACAAAAAAAGACCTAAAATGTTATAGTGTCATATTTTTGCTTGGATTACAGATAATAATTAAATTGCTTCAAAACTAATGAATTAAAATCGTAATAATTTAATTCGTAATTATATTTGGTTATATTTGCCATTTTATAATTAATAAAATGCAAAATATACCCTAAATGGGACTAATGTGCCAGAAATTGCGTCGTATTCAGGCATAACGACCTTATTTTGTCGTGTATAAAAATCTATATTTTGTATGCAGAAGCTATAAATATTGAAATGCATTACCTTCTCATTGTAGTATTTTCTTATAGTGCACTTCCTAAATGAACTAATTTTAGTATGTTCTGTGGTTCGTATATAATCAATAGTTCCTATACAGGTTCGTCCAAAATAATTCTAATATATTACTATCTGTAGGTGGTCATTCCTTAAAATGCTTTTCGGTGATGTTATAAGTTTTAAAACTTAATAAAATATTATTCATATACAAAGTGCTAAAGAATGTCTTCCCCAAACACGCATTATTATCGCCGTAAAAAATAAATTTACGAGCATTTGTGAATCAGTGTCATCAATGATTTATGCGGTATAGAAGTCAGTCTATAAATGGAATTCAATAAATGTTATGTGTTATAACACATAATAAATTTGAGACTTTGGGGATAATATTGAGTGACTTTAATGACGACTTTGTGGTATAGTGTGCAAATGTGGCGCGCTAAGCACTTATTTAGGATAATACCAGACATCTACACAATGAGACACATTAGAGCTCTTTTAGGAATAATAGTCCTGATTAGCGGTGATATGTGCTGTAAAAGTAAAGTAGAAGTAATAATGCAATATACGGAAATATTGTGCAGTGTTCATAATCTATGGGTGAGCATTATTTTTCTTGTTAAATTGTCTTAACGTATTTAGGTGGCTTTAAATTTTTTATACGTGTGTTTATTTACAAATGTTATTTAGCAATGAGAGAATTCCTATAAATTCATATTATACTGTTTATGTATTATACGCATTTATTAGTAAAACTCTTTTGCTACAATGATCGACGGTTACACTGTGGTAAGTATTTATGATTAAATTCACCATTCAAGCAAAATGTTTGTGCTTTGAATAATACTTTTGTACTTCGAAATTTTTAATTCCATAAAAATAATTTCATTCACTTTAATGCAAAAATTTCCCTTGTTTCCTCTTGAAAATAAATTTCCTTAATCCTGAATGTAATTTAAAAATATTTACGAGGAATATAACTTTCAAAATATAATCTATTAAAATCTTGTTAGACACGGAAACGATATGGCCAGATGTTGAAACAAAAGCGGTAAACTTGTAGCATTATTAAAATAAGAGTAAACTTTTAATCGGCAGATCAATCTAAATATGTTAGGTTTATTCTTTGTCTTATTATTTCGTTTTTATAATAAATTTCTATGTATTACAGAATAAAATATACCATCGATGCTAAAATAAATGAACAGTAAATGCTACAAATATAGCCACTCTTTTTCACTAATTTTTATGTCTAGCTGAAATAGTTCTAGAGTCAATAGTATTCTAACGGATACAGTTACAAGAAAATCAACTTTATCACAGGAAAATTTATAACTCATGCCGGCATTAAAAAAAATCGTATAATTTTGGATTAAAACAGTCGGGAATGTACTTTTATAAAAATATAATTCTAGAGAAAAATTAGTAATTTTCAGTAAATTTTAATTTATAAATACCAAAATACTTAAGTTAAATATGATGAAGAATAAATGTTAAATGTTGCAATTGATTTATTTTTTGAAGTGTTCGGAAAAATGCATTTTTTTAAATTAATGAAAATTAACAAGAATTTTAATAATTATGAATAATAATGATACTAAAATTTCTCAAGGATGTGAAACCTTCCTTAAAAGGAAAATATAAATGGTCACATTTAATTTAATGCCGAATCTACTTAATCACGTGAAAAATCTGTAAACTGTCGGAAGATAAAATACAAATTATTAAAGAAGGGGTTCAGATTTCTAAAATTGAATTCGAAATCCTCAATTTAGCTTGATTAACTGCATACACGAATTCTTATTTTACCATTTATATATTTTTTTATTCGACGTTTCGTACTACGATATATTGTAAATGTTCGTATATTTTTAGTCATAGCACAATATTAAGGAATATATCTCGCAAACTGTGTAGCTATTTAGCTCTGCAAAATAATTTAAAGCGATGAATGTAATCTTTTACCAGAACCACACAAAGGCAAATCATATACCCTGAAAATAATAATATTTTAAAGGATAATGAAATGAAAGATACTGATAAATCCACATTTATATATTATATGAGAAGGAACAATTGTATTATAATACGTCAAAATGTATTTATACTAAAGAAGTTGGAAATTATTCTTTTCTTGAAATATATTCACCAAACATCCCCCAATGCAACAAGGCAGTATCTATAGAATTCAACTATACATGATGTTATTTTTGCTGCCAGTTCAACAGCTCATTAATTTACAGAATTAATTATTTTTTTAGATTGAAAGTTCTAATGTTTATTGTACACTTTTTAAGGACTTTCTAGAAATTTTCCTCTTTGTACTAATAATATATAATCTATTAGTTTCTCAAATGGCATCACTTTCAGGAAATTCTCGTGTTTCCATATCTTATAATGTCAGCTTTAATCATAGTTAAAATTCTGAAACATTTCTGCTTCTGAACAAAAAAAATCTGAGAGGTTGTGCTCGCAAAGCTGGTAGACGGGATGTGCTGGGTTCAAACCCCTGTCGCGCTCGTCGACCTAACCGTTCGGTCTAACCATTAAAAAAAAGCACTAGGAAGATAGTTTATATATATCATCAATCATTGTATTATAGATTTTTGCAAAATAAATTATTTTTTACATCATAAGATAGCAACAGGTGCGATCTAGACAGTTGATATTTTTATTCGCTCCGCTTTCCGTGAGACTGAAATTCGTAAATAAATTCTAAATAAGAGTTGAGAATTCATTTGAAATTAACGATATTACTCATAATTCAAATGAGGAATCATCTCAAACGCTTTGGATTACGTACATGTTATTTTTTTGTAAATAATTGTTAGTTTGAGTTTGACTGCTGTCACACTGACCGCCATATTGGATTTGGAGGCAGATCTCACCCAATCTAGACAGTTCATTGGTCTGAGCTCTGGAAACTACGTTTGTTGTCAAACACTAAGCTAGAAATTCAGCCTTATTTCCGCGCCACGTAAGAGAAATATATATATAGATTATTTGTAACAAAATAGTAGTTTATTAATTCACTCTAAGAAGAGGAGATTCAATAGAGTGAATAAATAAAATTTAGATCCAAGAAAATGTAATACATAAAACCAAAAGGAAAAAAAATCATTTCCCAATTTGCTAAAGTTCAAGTACTTCACTAAATTTACAATAATTCCAAAGTAACCCGTTTTTCTATAGAAGTACAATCCTCACTTTATAACACTTAACTCAAAAAACTCTGTGAGCTTAAATAATACTTTATTCTAAGTAGATGAAAACACAACTTCTAACGAACGCTTGCAACCATGCAGAATGCCAAACAAAGGTTTGAATACATCAGCAAGCTCCAGAAGAGGCTTCCTCCATGACTCATGTGTTGTTGCAGTTAAAGTAACTTTTACGGCGTGATCTGCTGAAAATCCGAAGAATGTTGCAAACACCTTGCGATATATAGTCACTAAACAAGCGCAATAACTTAACATATCTTCACAAAATACCCGTGACAACAAATTCCAGAGATCCATTCGTAATGTGAAATCTAAAGGAAGACAGAATGGATTTAGCCTTCACCTACAATGTTAATAACGATAATCTATGCGATCGCAAACAAAATTCACTCTACTACTTAAAGCAAACACCCTTATTAACACTGGAAGATTAGCATTCTTCACACTTACATGTTATTTCAATGAAAATTGTTCGTCAAAGTGCCGTACAGTAATGTTCTAGCGTAGCCAGGCAGAATCTATTTAATACATTAAATCAAGTGATTCTATTTACCAGAGTTTAGTATAATACTTATTTCCTGCAATATTTTTCACATAGGAGTTTGGCTCGTTACAATGTTAATAGATATTGTTTATGAATTTTTGTCCCATGTGCACGCAAACTGCTTCGCCCTCCCCGCCATACACAATTCATCAACGTAATTTTTTAGAGGCATAAATTGTCGCGTATGGTCTTGATATCCCAATTATAATATTTAAGAAATCCACAATGACATTTCTGCTTGCTATTGTTTATATAATCCAAATTCAAAATCCATACACGATCTGGGAGCATTTTGGTTTCTGTTCCAGTGCGAGCAACAGACTTTTTAACTTAATAAATTTCTACAACATTAATTTAATCTTGGGCGCTGCCTTACATAAAGAATTGAGTATTCTACTTTATTATTCCAGAATGTCTAATTACCTAATATATACTGCTATACTACTTCATATTCAGAGAAATTAATGATAAATGAAAATAAATTCTAAGTTTTATAAGTTAATATTTTTGCTTATACTTTTTTCCGGATTTTCCTTTTTAGTGTTTTTTTTTTTTTTTTTTTTTTTTTTTAAAGAACAATGATAAAATTGTATTCATTTCGTATTGCTCTTTTTTAGGCAAGTACTTGACACTTTTTTCCAAACAGAACATCAGTTAGTATTTATCTCATTTTTTATCTCATTTTTTTTTTTCATTTTCACAAAGCTGTTGATCATCTAAACATATAGCTTTCATCATCGTATAGCTTTCCTGACACCATTCGCAGCATCATATCTAAAATTTTGGAATAAGTAATGGTGAGAAGAGTACTATTTCAAAAATGCGGTATTCAGGACACAGTGAAATTAAAATTGTCCTTTAACTTTTGGTTGGTGTTTGCCCTGTGCATGAGTTATTCTGTCTACGGTGCAGATAATATGGTACGAGCACCCCTCTACGCACTTTATTTTGTTCATTGTTGTATTCTGTTATTAGCAGAATAATACTTTCCCTGGTTTAGTGTTTGGATTTTTGAGAGGTTTTCAGTTTATTGATGGCACACATGTAACAATGTATTTAATAATTTGTAAATAACACTTTACTCCACGTTCAAAAATATCACCTGCTACTCATATACCTGCATTATAATTTGTTCAGAATTACATTTAAGTACGTTGTTATTGGGATTTCTTGCATTAATGAATTGCTTTTCAGGAAGTTTGAATAGTACTGATGCCAAGAGCATTGCAATAAACTTCAAAAATGAATTAATTTTATCTTCATTTCACATATTTTAAGACACCTCCTTCAACTCTCTCGTACCATAGATTTTTCACGTAGCCATATACTTGTATCCAGTACACTTGGCAGTATACCTGCCTTGATTTCCAGATTCACACTCACATTATTTATAGGGGGGTTATTATTGTTTTTCTTCTGCGTGCAAGTCAAAATTTTGATTTACGTGAATTGTACAGTGCATTTTTATTAAAGATTAATCCAATTTATACTTCATTACGAATTTCATAACGTTACTTATTCCTCTGTATCGCTATCGTTATCGATGCAGAAGATTTTTTTAAATTTCAATCCTCTAAGCATTTGAAGTGTCTTTAACGGCATGTAATCCCTGATCTCCAAAGCTGATATGAAAAAAAAAATTGTAAATACCTGTTGATTTTGATCCAGTGCATAAGATAAATAAATATGTAACATATTCAAATAAAAATTCTAATAATCATTTAAGGATTTTCACGGCTATAATTTTATAAATGGGTTGGGAATTTTCTAAAATACATCCCATGATTTTCTGGGCGTTTGTCTTTTCCCGTCAACGTTGTACAATGTTAATGTGTAATAATGACTGCACTTAAAAAAATTCTGCGCGTTCTATTTGAATTCTTCTAGTTGATCAGGTATTTTTGTTATTCCCTTTTTAATAAGTTGTTATGGTTATAACTTTATGAAGATAAACATTTCAGTTAGTATACCAAAAAAAAAAAACTAATTTTATTAGTGAAATACGGGATGTAATTACAATACTTCTTTGTTTCACCAAGATGTTCATGTTTAATTTATTGTAGAATATTAAAAACGATTCATTTGTCTGTCTCTGAAAAGTACTTTTTTCATATTGTTTTGCAGTTTTGTTTCAAATGGAGACGGTGCAGCTCGCATGTTACATAAAGTGGAGCTATTCTAAATCAGTTTAATAAAACTGTTGAATCTATTCAATCTTTTATAATAAAACTAGGGTCTCCAACCCGGACTTCCCGGGAGAGAGAATATATGTGAAAACCATTTATTTTTTTTTATTGAAAACAGATTTTTTTACAAACAGATTTCTAACAGATTTTTTACATTTAATATTTTTTTAGATTGCCCTCTAACAACACAAAAGAGCATTTTTATACAAAATATGCCAATGACATGTTCAAATAAAATTTTGAATTTTTTTAAAATCGGTAATTTCGTATTGATCTCGTGTCAGAAGTTAATACCCAAAGAAAACGCTAAAAATTCTGTTATCTACAGCAGTTTATTTCAATTTGATAATTTCAGTGGTTTTAAACGCTTATTTTGATTACATGTCTGTTAAATTTGTGTTTTAGTTATACTATTTTATTTATTGTTTAATGAAGTTTTAATTTCGTTATGGAATATTATCAAGAAACAAATGCTGAACTTCTTATATTGTTTAAAGTGCAAACGGATTAATATTTTGTAATCATCTACGAGCGACAGAGATAGATTTTTTTTCTAAAGTCATACATAAAATTTGATTTCAATGCTATAATAAATGAATAAATTGCGATACAGTTTTCAAACATATTGCATTTTAAAGTAGAGTTTGTTTCCTTATGTCACGGTGTAAAAATTAAAAATATAGAATGTTTAGAAATTTAAAATATTTCAGTAGCAAAAATCGCAAAACCGAAATTTCATCGTCAAGTGTTGCCATTCACAAAATGACGTCAGCGTTACTATCGGACACGTTTGTCCTTTATAATATAGATAGCCTTAATCCGTGAGAAAGATGGTCTTTGCGTCTTTTTCCTACCATTAAATTGTGTGGACAGTGTTTTATGATTGCTATTGTGCTCCGGTTTATTGTGCATCAGGTCCCCGCTAACTTCAACCGTCCGTCTTCTGATGTATAAGCTTTTCTTACGCATTGAGACAACTCTTGGAAAATAATTTATTTTTATAGAATTAGTCTTTTTCTTAGCTATATGTATTTGGGATATCAAAATCTTTGAACCAATCAACGGATATTTCAATCGTACGTACTACATAAATACTTATTTTTGGTTTAATTGGAGTTTTTTTTTCAACAAAGCGTGTTTTTTGGGCCTATAACAAAATATATATTATATATGTGCCAGAAATACTTATATGGTATTTTTATCATTTGTTTTAACTATCAATAACAAATTCCTAACTGATTCCATTATGTACATTTAAATGAAACATTCTTTGCTGAATTTATCAATTTAAGGAAAAAAACTGAACATTTTACTAAACAGAAATTGTTTGCGATTTAATGATGCAGAAATAAGCTAAAAAGCATATTGACTGAGCACATTTCAGGCATAGACTCTAGTCGCCTCCATCTTATTATGTTGGAATCGCCAGTCTGTATTTCCATGAGAAGAGTATTTTTTTCTTTAATTAACACTTTTCCAGGTGGCATTTCCTTGCGAAATGAAAATGATCGACTTATTATTTTTATATGTCGGTAAACTCCCGCACTGTACATCCTATTTTTTAATCTTATTGTAGACAATGACGTCAAGCATCTTTCGATAGATCATTTTCTCTTATCTGATTATTTTCGAGGGTACTATATAACTGAAAAACATGTTCTGCCAGGCAAAATATGTGTTTATTCTTGGCAGGGTAATTACTCTCTGCTACTATCACTTAATGATGAGAACTAATAACAAATTGCTCTCGAAACTACAGTTGTCTTTTTTAATCATTACATGAAGAAGAAAGAAGATTTACTTCCGTATATTTTCATCTACAGTGAATAATTTATCGCTTACGTTGTTACTGCGTTTTTACAGGCATTTATTTGCGCCATCTGACGAAGCGTTAGTACTTCTTCCAAAACGTTTAAGAACACGTTTTTAAAGCTAATGGCATTGAGGAAAAATCAGAATTAAGCTATTGAACTTAAATGTGGAACAAAGCTACAATGAAAATAAAATCTGGTAAACCCTTATGTTTGTCCTCTTTATTCCTGTTTTACAAACGTGGTTTCACATAATATACTGTTTTGTATTGTTTTCTAAACTTTCAATTAAAAATTAAAATAATAATAATAATAATTTTGGGAAAATAATTACTTTGCTTGATTTCTAGATTTAACTTCAAATTTTTAAACTCCTCTTTGTTTCAGGACAACCTTTAACAAGAAGGTATGAACATTCGAGAAAAAGATTCTATGGAGAAAACTACTAATCGTTCTATTGTTGAGGAATTTATGAAGTTATGGCTCTATTTTATAGAATTTGTTTTTTTAAGTTTTTATAATTTAATTGCAATTTATGTTTCAAAATATATGATCGAATAATTAATAATCATGACCACAATTTAACGGGCGTTCCACCGGCATCCTTCGCTAGTCTTGTCAGTCATCCATCATCGTCTAATGCAGTTTATTTCTAATACAGTTTTCAACAACTGTCTATAAAAATTCCTATTTTATATCCCTTTGACTGATGATGTATTTTTGTTAGAATGAATAATTTAAGTGTGTTGAAGATATATGACAGAAGAAAATACTTTTTTAAATCTCTCTGTCACTTAAAAAATTATAAATGTTTGAAATTTCATTGTAAAAACAAAATAAAAATTGAAATTTCGTCTTCCAAATCTATAAAATTTACTTCTAAATTCTTAGGTAGACGTAAATAGTATTTCATACGTTTTTTGTCGTTAAAAATATGTTTTTTTCAAAAAGAATAACGTATGTTACACTCGCATAAAAAAAAAATAAGCACTGCTATAAAATTAAAGTTTGATTTATGTTGCATTTTTCAATTATTTTTTTCACCATAATCTTCAGACAAGTAAAATATAAGCGTATTTTACACTAACTGTTTTTTTTCTCACATACCATACGTAAACACTTTAAAATAAAAAATAATTCTAAAATGATAAAGATGCATTTCTACCGAATATTTTACCTGCAAAAAATAGAAAACAAACTTCAAACAGTATAAAAAACAGCTTCAAACAGATTGCATTTGAAGAATATTTTCCTTTACACTGCATTTTAATCTTTTTATATTTACATTTTACTTCAGAGAAATTTTACTTTCTGTTTAAAAAAAGCTAAAATATTCACTAAGCAAAGAATATATCCGTGCAATTCTTTTAGCATTTAAAAGATGAAATAAACATTATAATCTTTATTAGTGAATGGTTGAGTTATTTATTTATTTATGTGACTTGTAACGTACCCATTGGTTAAAAGATAAAACGTTATATTTACATCAATAATTTAAAATAGGAAAGGAAAAGATAAAGTAAATATTTCAGTAAAAGATCATTCCCTCTCTCTCTTTCTCTCTCTCTCTCTCTCTTTCAATCTTTTAGTTTGGTGTGTAAGCTATTATAAAAAAAAAAAAAAAATAAATAAACTGTATTTTTGCGTTCTTTAATGTACAGTTTAATTCTTAATTTTTGAAAAAACCTTTAAAATTGTTATATATAAGAAGAACTTTAAAAATAATTTTACAACGTTTTAATTTTTGAGTTGTAATCAAAAGCATTCGAAGTTAAAGAAAGAATAAAACTACAGACATGCGAACAAATTCATATAGTAAATACTTTTAAAATATCATTCTAATTTATACCCATCTGTCATCTTCTCCTCATATGCCTCAATTAACTGGTGTTCCACGTTAACTACAGCCATCAACGTGGTGTCTAGGTACAATAAAACGGGTTTGCCTCAGGAGGATATTCCTGGCAGAGTCTCCAAGCTGTGGAGTTAATGTTCCTATCTCGAACACGGTACGAGATACGGAATAAAGGTTAATTACAAAATGCATAACATCCTCTATTTAGTATGAAATGCCTTACATGAAAAAAAATATTAGAAAATTTGAAATGTATTTTTTATATTCAATTACCAGCTTAAATGTTTAATGTGCCGACTATCAGAAAAATACTGAATGCATAACTCATTACTTCCGATGATGGACCCGTTGAGCATACTTAACAAAAGTTTCTCATTAAAATATACTTTGCTTACACGTCTTAGTTTTATGAATACATGTGCATTTACTTTATAATAATACTCTCCTGAAAGCAATTGGTGTTGTATTTAAGCTGGTGATTGGAAGGAAATTACACCTCAAGACTTTAAAAAAAAATATTTTTTCATGTACAAAATCAGTCATATTAAATCGGGGACATTCCACATCTTTGTAATTGACTTTTTTTCATGTCTTGTACCGTTTTCGACATAGAGACACTAACTTCTCAGTTTTCGACTAAAGGACGCTTTCAGGTATCCTATCGTGTAGCGCATACATTTTTTACTATACCTTGCTACGTAATTCATGGTTGTTTCTAAGTCAATTCACCGGGTATATGAGGCGAAACGGAATAACGAATTAAGGAATCACTCTGTCTATGCGAAAATATACAGAGTGTCCGAAAAGGATACGACCACAGAAAAGAAAAGGAACATCGAATACATAGTGCGCTTCAATTCTTACTCACTTTCGAAATAGTGCCCTTCCGTTTACATTCAGTTAACCTACTTGTTCCCAACCTTTTCTAATCTCGTGATTCTTGTTTAATTTTTCCATTTATGAATACTTTGTCTTAGAAACCATCCCCCAGCTATATTTTCAGGCAAAACATTTGTTTTTGTATTTTACTTAATAAAATTCTTAAGCAAGCTAAATGATCAAGCGATACAAAGTAACTTAACGACATTTAAAGACATTTCTATTTTCAACTAATTTTTACATTTTTTCTTAACCAGCCTAACATAAAAAATAGCTTTATAATAATTTTAACTTCGTTAGCGTATCATCACAGTTAAAAAAAATTATGCATCTTGACATGCGTGTGTTCAAATATGATTCTTAGTCATTTAAATTTTACCTAAAGTTTGTGTCACCGAGCTGAGCTTTTGTGCTTTCATTTTAACTTTTTATTATTTGTCGCTATTACCTATATTATTTTTCCGTACTTGCAACTAACCGGTCTGCCGCATACTCGCAGGTTGCGAACAAAGAACTTAACCTAATGATTCTGTCTGCCCTGGTAATGTCCTTAGAAAGCCTCTTTTAGAACTAATGTCAATATCATTGTCGCGTGTGATCTATGCTTACTTAGGCTCCAAAGTTGTTAGCCCAATCTTTGATTCTCATAGATTTATGGAAATGACAGAAGTTACATGAAGGTATTTTTCTTAAAGTATGAATCTTACGGTCCTTCAGATTTCTCTCACGAAAAACTCGTTTTTCGCCTCCTATGATGTGAGAAGTCTGTGCAGCAAGAGAATAGGGTCCCTGACATGTTTATCACTTAACCTCGGGAAAATTTATGTTGTTGATTTTGTGCGCTTTGCTTCTAAAAGTTTTAAGAGCAATAAAAAAGGTCACAACTGACCACACATCCTTTGAAAAAGAATGCCCAGACAGATAATTTATGACTTCTCGTCGCAGAATTTGAAAATATGATCTGTGCGGAGTTTTAGAGATTAAAAAAAAAATCGTTCTTTGCCAAGAAAGAGAAATTCAAGCATAAAAATTGGACGATGACACCTTATACAATTTAAGTGCCGCCTTTCTGTAGTTTTTTTTTATTTTTCTTGTAATGTACAAGAAGTTACACCACACAATGCAACAGTTTAATATATTTTAATAACAATAAATCAAAAGCTAATTAATACATTTTTCTTAAAATTATTTAGATTTGAACTAATTGTTAAAAAACAAAATAATTACAAAAACTTCATAAAAATTCTATAACTAATATTAAAGACCAGACAAGTGATTTTGAAAGACCATCAAATTAGAGAACAGAAAAAAAATGCGAAATAAAGGGGTTTTTTTTAAATTCAGAATTTTATTTTCGTAGAATTTTGTATAAATTTTGGTTTTTTCGTCATTAGGGCCTATTATTCAGATACTGGCCGAACAATAAGAAGCATAGTCCGATGTTGGAGGGTTCAAAGCCAGAGCAGTCCGGGCGGAGTGATTGTGCAAGTTTTCACCTTTTTTTCTTTTTTTTCTTTTTCTTTTTTTTTTTTTTTTTTTTTTTTTGTAGGAGAACGATAATTTAGGTCACTTTTCCTTCACAAATTCTCAACGGAGGCATCACACCCCATAGCAAAACAGGCCAATGTTTAACAGAAATCCCTCCATTCCTCATTCGGCATTTGCCATTAACATAGAAGAAAATAAAGTACCTTTCTATGACATAAACGGAAGTACGACTACAGAAAGGGTAAATTACCTCAACTTAGCAAGTCTACAAAATATAACTTACGACAAAGTACTGTTTAATACATAAAACAGTGTCATTTTCTAGGCGTTAATTCATGTTTCTGCATTGATACATTGTACAGTTGATTGTATTCTTTTAATACAGTTTTCTCCAGAGTGTCAACTATTTAAAAAAAAATATTGTCATATGATTTTATTTCATTTGTGGATTACACTTGCATGTCTAAATTAATTATATAAAATACATCGTAATCTTAAATTTTACTTCATTGTTACTTGATGGCACGATAAACTGCTTTTTTCAAATTTTCATAATCAATATTATTCTAACACGCAATTTGCCTTTTCGCGACGTTCATAATTGTTAAAAACAAATTCTTTTTTTTTAAGATTTTGTTGCTTATTTGAAGCTTTTATCGTTAAACTACACTTTTAAAACTGGTATCTTATCAATTTTATTTTATTTTTATAATAACTTCGTAAGCTCTTCAAAGATTTTTTTTATATTAAAGTTCGACAGAAAATAATCAAGTATAAACCTTTGAAAATATTTTAAATTTGAAAATTGCTTCGAGGTGATATTAAAGTGTGCTTAAAAGAAAAGAAAATACGTCATTAACTTAAACATTTTGTTTTGCTTCATTAATAGTTCATGGCACGAAAAAATGTATTTTTTACTCCAAATTTTCCCTCTTAATAACGTCATACCACACTTATTTCCTTTTTTCTTTATTCATCAATGAGATACTTATGCGTTATCTAAAAAATACTTAGATCCTTTGTTTTAACTCGTTGCAACAATCTAAGATTATAAGAAACACCCACTCATTTCAAGTAAGTACCTTACCTAGTAATAAAAACTTGTTCATAAAAGTTTACTAAGTTTTTAAAACACGTCTTTTTTTTAAGATATTTTCAACAGAAAATAATCCAGTTAAATTTTTAAAAAAATAAACGTTGCTTAGAATCGATATTTTAAATACAGTGGTGTGCAAAACTTAAGCAAGAAACACAAAATGCTAATTTCTGAACACGTGAGTACTCAAAAGGAAATTCTATAAAGAGCAAGTGTAGAAAAGAGGTACTACCCTAACAGCATGGCCAGTCGATGTGAAGTCCCCTTGACGTCACACATGGTTAGAAGTGTCACAATCGCTACGGTGAATCAAAATATGGGATATTTGACTGTCTCATTATTACTCTCAAATGATTGTCAACACTCAAAAGTCTCCGTGACTGTCGCTTTGTGATGGGTCACCAGGTGAAATTACAATGAAGTCACCTTGTGATTCTCAATTCACTGTGAGTTGAAGACTGAACTTTGAAGTCATTGTGAGCATTTCATTCTGATGAGTCGCCAAATAATGTCACAATGAAGTCGCATGGTGACTTTCCGATGATCGACACTCTATTGTGAAGTCATCATTGCACTCCTTTGTGAAAAGTCACCAGATGATTTCATTTTCTGTCACTTGGGAGCTCGTCACAGAACAGCTATCATGATGACTTTACAATGGAGTGTCAAAATGACAGTCACATGAGAGTCATAAGGTGACTTCATTGTAATTCACCTGGTGACCCATCACAAAGCGACAGTCACAGTGACTTTTCAATGTTAACAATCATTTGAGAGTAATAATGAGACAGTCAAATATCCCATATTTCGATTCACAGTAGCGATTGTGACACTTCTAACCATGTGTGACGTCAAGGGGACTTCACATCGACTAGTCGTGCTGTTAGGGTACTACCTCTTTTCTGCACTTGCTGTTTATAGAATTTCCTTTTGAGTACTCACGTGTTCAGAAATTAGCATTTTGTGTTTCCTGCTTAAGTTTTGCACACCAGTGTAGATAACTTTATAATTGTAATATAATATAGATAATAAAATACAACAATAATAGGATTAATCTAACAGTCCGATGTATAATCAAGTTTAAATTAAAAAATAAACTTAAACATTGTCTCGAATCAATGTTATGTAAATAACCGTATAATTAAAATAAAATATAGATAATAGAAAACACCACCAATAGAATTTATCGAAAAGTTTGACGTAAATTCTATTTTAAATGAAATAATAATATCTAAATCATATTTATATTGAGAAAGCACTTCTCTGTTGCACTTAATGTCTTATTTATTTAAAACATTAAAATAATTTATCAATTTACATTTTAGAGCACAAGAAAATTACAATATCACATTTTATTAAACCAGGAATTTTAATACATATTGCGTGGGAAATTTAATTTCCTGACACTTTTTTAATATTATTATTTAACTTTTCAATTTAAATAAGACGTTTCGAAAATTATAGATTCACTTACTATGTAGATGTGTTAAAAATAGCGTATATATTCACAGCAGGTGTGTATGCATATAATATGTATTTTTGTTGTTTAAAAGCTAGACAATATCCAGATAAATAATTATTAACTAGAACTTTATTACACAAATATTACTACTACCTGAATGAAATCCTACACACTACTACAAAATTAATTATGAAATCGCTTCGTAAGTTCTTGAAATATTGTTTTGTTATGTTTAAAATTTGACAAAAAATAACAGTCTAAACTTTTGAAAAGATTTTAAATTTGAAAATAGCTGTGAAATTCAATTTCAATATCATTCTCCATTTACACAAACAATGCGAAAAAATGTACGAAATCTACATTATTTTTACGTCTGAAATAATAAGCCTATAAAAAAAAATCGTTCATTGTTAGTTCGCGGCACAAAAACTGTTTTTTTATCTTTTTAATCTGTGTTATGAAGCACATTGTAAAACATGTCTGTCACCAACTCTGACGTCGTAACGATGGTGGAATAAGCCTGGTTTTTGCTTTAACTTTTACTGCTATGTATTGGCTTCTAATTATTGCATAACTTCGATTTCTACAACGCCGAATAAAACAAAAGTTTAATTTTTTTTTAACTTTAACGCAATTAACTACATTTTCGTGATTTGTGAAATAACTTTCAAGCTTGAAATTTAAAAAAATATATATTACTATGGGGCTCAACAATAAATATTTATTTGTTACAAAAATTATAAGTAACATTTGCACTAATATAAACAAATGTACAAAAATAAAGTGAAAGTGGCAGCGTGTAAATTTGTAGCGTTTGTTTTAAGGATGTCATTTTTAATAAATTTGAATTTTCCTTTTTCTGAAAACAAAATTGACGTTCTTCAACAAAAAAATTCTTTGTTGGTGTAAGGTAAAGCCAGGAGAGATGACGCGATCGGAGAGATTGCGCACATAGAGGTTCGAGGGAAAGGAGTAGAGTAAGCGTGCAGCGACTCCAGGTAGTTGTACAACAGCAGTAGTGGAGTGTCTACTTGAAAGTGCACGTTGATTGTTGTGAGTGTCTAAGATAAAGCATTGCTATTTTGTTTTGCTTTCCTGAGTAAGTCCTGAAGTAAGTCCTTGAATTTTCATAGCTATTCATCAGAATTTCTATACAATGTCAATAGTACAAAATATTTTAAACTTAAACGATTTCTCATAAGCTACAAATCTAGACCAACAATGTGAACATCAACGGTTCGTTTTAGTAACGGCCATGTTTATATAAACGGCCTCGCAATCTCTCCTACCGAAATTGGAGAGTTTGCGCATCTGGTACTTCGGAGATATGGCGCATTGTTTCCATTAGTTTACCTGCTAGGAGAGATTACGCAGCTTATTGGTAAATTTGCATAAAAAATGAAAAATTAAAATGAACTAATTTTAAGTTAAACGTGTTATCAAGTAACTTAATGTTATTTTGTAATCTTATCTGGACTTGCTTTTTCTGATTCTTTAACTTTTTTTCCTTTAATTAAAATTTTTTAATCGTTTAAAAATATTTCCTTTTTCTGATTCTTTAATCATTAGGTTGAAATATTCACTCCTAATACAATAATATTTATTCACAAAAACCTTACATTACTGTCATTTAAGTGTAATTATTATTGTTAACAATTTAATTGTGGTTATTATTAGTAACAATCTCTCCTACCCATGTGCGCAATCACACCAACCCTGTAAGGACAGATTGCGCAAAATAACTTTCTTGGTTTTATTACAACTGTTCTATTACATTACAACATAACAACAAAATAGTAATGGAAATGCATAAAAAACAAATGAAGTAAAAATTATTCATGGATAGTTTAGCAAAAAAATAATATTTAGATTTTTTATTGATATTCTTTTGAATTGTGCGCAGACTCTCCTAGCTTTATCTTATTGTGTAAAAAATCCATCCATAAGTTCTCAATTTAAAATCATGTATGTTTTGTATTCTGGGCAGTTTACTCTGTAACCCGGTTATCCAGGTTGAGTCCCCTGGTTTCCTTAATCAATTATATCATAACACCAGCGGTTAAGACCGAGCTCTGAGCCGTTAAAATTAGCTTTGTGTTCAACTCAATATAAAAATGAATTCTCTGTAAAATATATAATAACAATAAATACTCTGTAAAACATATAATAATCAGTTCTATGCATCCTGATTGGATGAATTCTGTTTTCGAGACCGTTCTATGGATGCTGATTAGTTGAATCATGTATCTCGGCTCCTACTGAGAATTTCTAGAAAAATCCTTCAGTTTCCAGAAGTTAATTTTTTCGCTAAATTTCGACAAAAATTTGACGGGAAGTCGAAAACTTGGCGACATTCTTTCAGTTGTCGCCAGGCATGTTTTTGGCATTGGTAATCTTGAAAGTCAATTTTTTCGCCAAATCTCACCAATGTCGCAATTATTTCGCCAAATTTTGTAATATTTGGCGAAGTATTCAGCAACGTAATAATTGTTTCAATTTTCATAGACATCTTTCTGAGCCGTTTTTTAGATAAAATTAGCTTGACCCGTAGTGACCCCAAAATGAACCACTAATCGAATTTTTTCGAACATGTGACCCAGATCAATGGTCTTCTCCTTCACCCAAATCGTCAAAAACAATTATTCAAAATCGTTAGAGCCGTTTTTTAAATAAAATTTGATTGATCCGCAGTGGCCCCCATAAGGACCCACTAAGAGAATTTTCTTTAACAAGTTTCTATACCAATAGACTTCTCGTGCTCGAAAACGGTAGGATACAAAATTTCGTCAAAATCGTTTCAGCCTTTTTTTACATAAAAATAACTTGAACCTGACCCATACGGACCCAAAATGACTTACTAATCGAATTTTCTCGAACCCCATTAGTCTTCTCATGATCGAAAAAGGAAGGATAAAAAATATAGTCAAAATCGTTTCAGCCGTTTTTTACATAAAATTAGTTTGATTCTGACCTGTCGTGACCCAAACTGACCCACTAATCGAATTTTCTCGATTATGTTACCTAGCTCAATTGTCTTCTCGTGCCCGAAAACGGTAGAATACGAAATATAGTCAAAATCGCTACAGTCGTTTTTAGATAAAATTAACTTGACCCGTAGTGACCCAAAAATTACCCATTAATCGTGTTTTTCGAACATGTGACCCAGCTCAATGGTCTTCTCGTAATCCAAAAGCGATAGGATGCAAAATTTAGTCAAATTCGTTAGAGCCGTTTTTTTAGATAAAATTAGCTTAACCTGTAATGATTCAAAAATTACCCACTAATCAAGTTTTATCGAACATGTGACCTAGTCCAATCGTCTTCTAGTGCCCTAAAACGGTAGGATACAAAATTTAGTAAAAATTGTTTGAGCCCTTTTTTAGATATAATTAATTAACTTGACCCTGACACATAGTGACCCAAAATGACCCACTAATGAAATTTTCTCGAACATCTGACCTAGTCCAAACGTCTTATCGTGCTCGAAAACGATACGATAGAAAATTTCGTCAAGAACGTTAGAGCCATTTTTAAGATGAAATTTTCATACACACTAACAGACACACATAGAAATTTTGCTCGTATATAATATCTCTCTATATTAAAAAAAGTAACCACCGCAGCAGCAGCCGCAGCTGCCGCTGTCAATAAAGATTTTGTGCCTTGAAGTCTTTCTGGACTTATAGCCAGAAAACTGTGGCAAATAAAAATTTACAAATTGGTGGTTTTATAAAGAAATGTTCGATAAACACGCTGAAGTAGACAGTTTTTAAATCGAAGAATTATTTTAAGAGATATTTAATATTAAAGTTGGTCAAAATAATTTTATTATAAAAGTTTTATAGAAACGTAAACTATGCACAGGAATTTAACCATAATTTGTAAGGATATAGTTGACAAAGTTGCGGTGTGCAGACTGCAATTATTTTTTCAATTTGACTCATATTTTGAGGTTATATTTCAATTTTTTATTCAAAATTTTCATTATTTTGAAGAAGATTTACTTCATATTTCATAAAATCCATTATTTGAATTGTTGCCAATTTCAAAACTAGCGCACAAAATAATATTCCCTTTCAATTAAGAAATGTATTTACACGTGACTATTAAAAACAGAAATAAAACTTTAAAATAATAACTAAATGATCACGTGTTAAAAGCGTTAAATTTAGAAAATTACGTAATAAAAATATACTTGCGCGTGAATATTAAAAAGAGAAATACGAGTAACTAGGGAAATTTACGTCACATTTAAAATGATCAAAAAACAATATTTCCAAACAATTTCAATTAATAATTAAATTTTCATGAGAGATCAATTTATTTCGACAAATCTTTTACCAATTATTGCAAATTTCAAAACAGCGTAAATAATAATATTTCCTTTCCAATGTCAAAATTCTTCTATTTGTTTATTTGTGTTACAGTTTAGCGAAAGTTTTTTTTTTTTTTTTTTTTTTTTTTTTTTAATGAAAATTGATTGACGGGTAATGGAGAAGTATCAAAAGACAAATAAGCGTTGAATTAAAAATTCCTCGATGAAAAAACTAACACGTGTAACGCATCTGATGTCAACTGAATGTGACGCGACACCACGATTATCCACGTTGGCGTTAAATCATATATTTTGGTGACAGTTACAGTTGTAATCTGTTTCAACAGCAGTTGATTCGACCTTAAAATCCCTCAGTCAAAGGAAAATGAATGGAAACCCTGTTACAGCAGAGATCGCCACTAGCTGTTAAATTATAATACAATCTTCCGTAATCGTTTTAGAGATGATCAAATCAGAGTGTTTTTAAATCATGCTGTTTCAGAACGGGGGTTGGCGAGCGTAGCTCGTAGAGGGCAGAGCCCGCTAGTATAATATATGATATAATGGATCTTTTCTAGAGCCGCATAATCGATGAAAATCTATATCTATACTAATATTATAAAGTAAGTAAAGATTGTTTTTTTGTTTGTTTGTTTGTAGGGGGTAATCTCTGAAACTACTAAAGCGATTTCAAAAGTGATGGTGGCAAATTGATGATGACAATCTCTGCTCTAACATAGGCTATAATTTATGTCGATGCCACTAACCCCAGGGGGTTGCAGAAGCGAAAAACGTTCTAAAATATTTTTTTACTGAAGGAGCTAGAAACATGAAATTTGGCATTTGTAGTTACTTATAAGATGTAAATGCTCTCTAAGAACAAATTCTGATAAAATTCGAAATTTAAAAGGGTGAGATGAGCGAAAAGCGTTATAAAAGCGTTCTAAAAACATTCTAAATTACAACTTCTATGGAATATCTGGAACTACAGAATCGTTTTCAAAAGTGATGGTGGCAAATTGATGGTGACAGTCCCTGCTCCAACATAGGCTATATTTTATGTCGGTTCCACTACCCCCAGGGGGGTGCAGGAGCGAAAAAGTTCTAAAATTTCGATATTTTTATACACTGAAGGTGTTAGAAACATGAAATTTAGCATGGTAGTTACTTATAAGATGTAAATGCTCTCTAAGAACAAATTCTAAAAAAATTCGAAATTTAAAAGGGTGAGATGAGCGAAAAGCGTTCTAAAAACATTCTAAATTACAATTTCAATAAAATCTCTGGAACTACAGAACCATTTTCAAAAATAATGGTGGCAAATTGATGGTAACAGTCTCTGCTGTAACATAGGCTATATTTTATGCAGGTGCCACAACCCCCAGGGGAGTGCATGAGCTAATAACGTTCTAAAATTTCGATTTTTTTATACTGAAGGTGTTAGAAACATGAAATTTTGCATGGTAGTTACTTATAAGATGTAAATGCTCTCTAAGAGCAAATTCTAATAAAATTCGAAATTTAAAAGGTGTGAGATGAGCGTAAAGCGTTCTAAAAACATTCTAAATTACAATTTCTATGGAATGTCTAGAACTACAGAACCGATTTCAAAAGTGATGGTGGCAAATTTTTGGTGACGCTCCCTGCTCCAACATAGGCTATATTTTATGTCGGTGCCACTAATCCCAGGGGGGGTGCGGGAGCTAAAAACATTCTAAAATTTCGATTTTTTTTTACACTGAATGTAATAGAAACATGAAATTTAGCATGGTAGTTACTTATAAGATGTAAATTCTCTCTAAGAACAAATTCTAATAAAATTTGAAATTTAAAAGGGTGAAATGAGCGAAAAGCGTTCTAAAAACATTCTAAATTACAATTTCTATGGAATCTCTGGAACTACAGAACCGTTTTCAAGAGTGATGGTCGCAAATTGATGGTGACAGTCCCTGCTCCAACATAGGCTATATATTATGTCGGTTCCACTACCCCCAGGGGGGTGCAGGGTCGAAAAACGTTCTAAAATTTCAATTTTGTTTATACTGAAGGAGCTAGAAACATGAAATTTGGCATGGTAGTTACTTATAAGATGTAAATTTTCTCTAAGAACAAATTCTGAAAAAATTCCAAATTTAAAAGGTGTGAGATGAGCGAAAAGCATTCTAAAAGCATTCTAAATTACAATTTCTATGGAATGTCTGGAACTACAGAACCGATTTCAAAAGTGAAGGTTGCAAATTGATGGTGACGCTCCCTGCTCCAACATAGGCTATATTTTATGTCGGTGCCACTAATCCCAGGGGTATGCAGAAGCGATAAACGTTCTAAAATTGCAATTTTTTTATACTGAAGTCGCTAGAAATTTGAAATTTGGCATTGTAGTTACTTATAAGATATAAATGCTCTCTAAGAATAAATTTAAAAAAAATCGAAATTTAAAAGGGTGAAATGAGCGAAAAGCGTTCATTTAAGAACGCTTTTCGCTCATTTCTAAATTACAATTTCTATGGAATCTCTGGAACTACAGAACGGACTTCAAAAGTGATGGTGACAATCCCTGCTCCAACATCCTCTTTAATATAAAGCTATGCGTTGCTGACGACTGTGTTTTTTGCTAATCTTTGCCACAAATTAATCTCGGAAAATGAAACATTTGATGTTACTGAAAAAAATAATAGCTCTAAAAGTATTTGTCAGAAAATTGTTAGACAAATTGCGTTTGAAAGGTAAAAAATTGTATATTTCTTAATATAAATTTCAAATCTAATGATTATGCCATTTTTCAAACATTTAATTTCAAAAATTACCAAATTTCACAATGGAGTACCATAGCGAAACCTTCACGCATAAAAAGATAATGATAAGGGTGACGTGTCCTGACGTGTATATTGGCTATAGCACAAGTCACAAATTATAGTAGCCTTATTATTCTGTTAAAATATAAAAGTGAATTTTGAAATGTCAATATTTTGTTTGATTAAAGGTTCGTTAAGAGAAATTGACCAGCGTAGCGGGCGTAGCTTGCTAGTATATATATATATTATTTTCTCCCTCTTCTTCGTTTGCCACATTAAACATTAAATTCCACCCACTCATTTAAATCCGGTGTCTTATATAATCTAAAAAAGTTTTTTGTAAGAACTTTTTTTTTTATATTAAAGGCAATTTCAAAGGAAGTAATTAAGTTTAAATTTCTAAAATGATTTAAAAATCTACATTTTCTAAAAGCCGGTATTATGTAGATAAAGTATGCTTGAAACGAAAAAATATTTTTTTCTACATTTCTTTTTTCAATAACAAATAACATACGTCTATTTTATTATAAGATGATTTTACCTCATAAAAAAACTATTCTTTTTTTTTTTTTGCTTTTTTCTGCTCAGTTTCTCTCACTGCAGCAATGTTGCATTAAGTAAGACCCATTCTCTTAACATAGATATCTTAGCTAAAAAATTTTATTATAGCTTATTAAGTTCTTAAAAGATTTTGAGATTTTTTTTTTTTATGTTTCGACAGAACACAATCATGTTTAAATTCTGGAGAGGACTTAAAATTTACTTAGGGCAAATATTATGCAGATAAATTTATAATGGAAGTATACTATAGATAAGGAAAAAATCGTCAATAGGATTAATATTTAATGTTCATACAACCACGATTTTAAAAGAAGAATTAAATAGTATTTATGCCGTTAAAGATATACTTTGTATATACTTAATCCCTTGTTTGATTCAAATTTTAAAATATTTTATCAATTAAATTATCACAGTATAACAGTTAATACCGTGTGATTCAAAATAAATGTTAAGGTAATTATGTCTTAAATCGCTAATGATAGAAACGTATCCTTCCTATTACGGGTTATATATAAGGATTTGCAAACGATTAATATAAACTTGGTTCCTCAATTAGCCCATATGTGAACATTTTTGTTTACAAATTATATAATGTTTATTGTAATATTATATATTTATACATTTATTTGTATATTTTTATAAATTTTATACAATAATTTTGCATAGAATAATATTTTTGTGATATTTATAAATAAATTAGATTTCTGTATTGTCAATTAATAAATTACTTTAGAGTAGTAGCAATTTACATTAAATAATTCTAATACACATTATTTTTTAGTTGCATAGCATTTTAAAATTAATTTTTGATTGTGTATTGTTAGTTATTGATTTTCCTACGATACATTCTAAAATTTTTCTGAATGTCTCGGGAACCACTTTTATATGTTTATCCTTTGATAATGTCTAAATGTCCTTTGAGAATGTCCATAAATATCTGACATTTCAAAACTTGAAAAAAGGTAAATAAAAATGCAGTTTATTGGGAATGAAATAAAATTTAAAAAGAAAGTACAACTTTTTTTACACGTTGTAAATTTCCAACTGGACGAAAAATGTCCGTGCCAGGATTCGAACCTGGGATCGCTTGGCTGAAGCCGCCACGCTCTACCACTGAGCTATCCCGGTCGAATCTGGAGGGCATAATTCATCCAGTTAACCTTATTGATCAAAGCATCTGGTCTGATATTTTAATCAGCTCAACAGAAAAGATCGCAGGTAATGGAACTCCAGTAAACGCTGGATACGTGAATACACTGAATTATTTTTTAACACAATTATTTCAAATTGGTAAAGTAACCATACAAGTTGTAAATTTCCAACTGGACGAAAAATATCCGGGCCAGATTCGACCGGGATAGCTCAGTGGTAGAGCGTGGCGGCTTCAGCCAAGCGATCCCAGGTTCGAATCCTGGCCCGGACATTTTTCGTCCAGTTGGAAATTTACAACTTGTATGATTACTTTACCAATTTGAAATAATTGTGTTAAAAAATAATTCAAAGTACAACTTTATTTTAGAAATTTCATTTTTAAGGTAAAATCATTTATTAATGAAGTACATTTTGGAATAGGTTTCACAGGAATAAATATAAATGCAATTGTCACAATCGATTACAATTATTCTTATACTTAATCGTTTATTTCAATTCGATATTCATTAATTACTTAAATCACAGTCATGAAAAACTGGGATTGGGTGAGCTACAAATAAAGTAAACTTCTCAGTCATAGACAAACTTATACTGATTCTACAGCTGATGCTGCATCACAGATGTGACAAAGACGTCAATAAACCCGATTTTCCAAAGTTATTCAGAGACATAAAAAAATTGTAATTGAATTTCGATAATAAGGTTGATCGTACTACAGTTAAATATTCCCCTATGAGAACGGTAAATTTCAGCAAATTTTATAGCTAATTATTTGGCATACTGTCTTTCCCACTCCATAAGAATTTTCAATCAAATTAATAAAAAGCCTACATTATATTCATGAAATTATTAATCCTTAATGATTGTAATAATTGCCTGAAATAAATCATGCATACTGGAATATTAAAAATAAGACGTTCCTTAAAATATTTAAAGTTTTATTTGAAATTATGAATACAAATTATAATTACAATTAATTATTAAAATTAATAAAACTAATTCCTCAAAATTTGATTAAAGCTTCCTAAAAATTTTAATATTTTTTAACATGAAGATAATTTCTATAAACGATAGTTCATTCTAACAATAAAAGTTACAGTATCATTGTAATAATCAGGTTTGAATTGCACATCATATCCAAGTGGATCAAACACCGTGATCAAACACCGGTGCTTAGAAATTGAAAGAATTTATAAAAGCTATCATATTAACACAGAAAAGGTGTGGTAAGGTTCTTTTCGAAAAATTTAAGGAAAATAATAAGACCCAAATTGCCTGGAAAATATTAGTAAATTTTACTGTAAAATTATAACACTATTAAAGGGGGGGGGGATAGTAGAAACAATGTTATCATAAATTAGATTTTTAAAGTCTGATTCAGTATTTATATACTTTTACATAATTCGTTCTGTTTGATTTTCTTGAAAAAGAATTTTTGTTATGTTTTCCAAATAATGTTCTTGTCAATGCATAGAGAAAGCCGATGGTAAAAAATTAATGATTGAGCTGCACCGTTACACTTTCAAACCCTTATCGTATATAAATTTTTGTGTAAGGTAAACCACACGTTTTTACTGAATGGTGTATAAATATTTATGTAAAATTAAACTTCAAATAATATTAAACTTCAAAATACATCAAAATGCTGTTTCGGTCAACTTCTATGACATCTTCAGAATATGATGTTAAACTAAATACACTTAGAAACGAAAGACAACCATCTTGAAATATAATGACACACAACTGGGAATCCACAATAAAATTGCCCAGACGACAATTTATCATATCTGCGTGCAATTTACTTAGTAAATCTTTGGTTCTCTACAATTTTGTCATTAAAATTCTTTGGTATTTGTTATAAGTTTTAGATGTGAGCTCTAATTTTCAAACTTACTGCTTGAATATACATCCATTTACCTCATTGTGTAGCGCATAGACCATTTTACTATGCCTATAAGAATGTCTTTAGCTAACCCTGTTTCCCAGTTATTTGAGGAGAAGCGTAATTAAGAAATCACTGCATATATTATAGTAAAAACTAAATACTATACTAAAACCGTGAAAGTTAATAAATTAAAGTTTCAACTGAAAAAAAAAGATCATAACATCATTAAAATGTCAGAAAGTTTTACAGAATTTTTATTAGCAATAGTTTAAAATAAAATAAAAACTTCTCATTTACTAACAGGGCTAAAATCCGGCTGCATATTAACTTTTTTTATACAGGTACAGACAATATAACATATTTTAGAGGATTCGGTTTTCAAATTTAAAAAAAAAAAAAAAAAAAAAAAAAACCTCCAAGTTTTTTTTTATTATTATTATTTACAAATAGAGAAATTTTTGAAAATATTTTTCCTTTTTTTTTCAGGTATATACATTTAACTTCACTACAATACCAATAGATGGCACCACAGTTTTTTTATATAAATATTTTTCCTTCTTTCTGTTTTTTTAATTAATTAATTAATTAATTACTTTTATAGAAAATTATCCCCTACTTTTCTAAGTATGCATGCGATATTGATCAATTGTAATAAAAAATATACCAAAAATTGTAGATCATTTTAATTTATTTAATCGATAATCACATAACAAAGCTTTTAATTAAAAATTTAAAACACAAAATACAAAATCAAAAATTTTAAAAATATTGGGTGTGAAAAAATTTGCTTAACAACAATGAAGAAAAAAAAAAACAAATTCTAAAAACATCTTATGTTAGGTGCGGGGTTCGAACCCTCATGCCATTTGGAGAACCAAAATTCCTCGTTCTGGTGCTTGTAAACAACACGGCCATCTGCACTTTGATCATCCGCACTCTTCTGAAGCCATCCAACTTCAAACTGGTTTCTCATTTCGTTTAGCGACAGAAAAGAACCCAAAAATGATCGTTACGCATGATCAGATCAGCCGAAATCGGACTTAAAAATTCAACTTTGCGTTTTGAATGCATACTAGATACTTATTTTATAAGATTAAAGATTATGTGTACTAACTTAACTATACATACTATTCTCTTTATTCTTCTATTTCCAGATTACTTCAGGAGAGCAGTATGACAGAGAATGAGTAAGAAATGGGTGCGTAACATGCTCCTGGAAGGAGAATCAACTATTGCGAAAATATTTTACCAACTCAATAAAATCTATTTCAAATTATACGTTTTAAAAACTAAATTCAGTCGCTATTAAGAGAACGAAGCAAGAAAACGACATTATATTTATTCGTTTTCGGGTAGTGGTAAGCTTAATTGTGCTTTCGCAGAGGTAAAATAATATGTTTTGTTCTAACGGGTAAACTCTTTTAATAAGTCTTTCTTTGACAAATGCACTTTTCACGATTTCATTTGAATATTTATTTACTATTTCTTCTGAAGTGTAAAAAATATAAAAGTGATTGGATTAGAATTCCTTAATAATTGTAAATATATATATATATATGTTTTAAAATTATTACATTAGTATAAAACCATAAAACGCCTGATAGCTTCAGATAAATCTTTAACATAGAAGTACTGATAACAATCAAATGTCCCCAGGAAAATAAAGTTCTCAAAGTTTTCCTTTTAAAAGAACTTTCGACGACAATCAACTAATTTCAGGATATCTTTTGCGAAGCAAACTTATTAAAAAAACACTGGACAATCCAAGAAATTCAGTAAACTGACATTTTATCCTAGAAATCCCAGTTAAATTCAGTGTAAAATACACTTTTATTTCATCGTTACAAGATAAGCGAAATTATAAAACCTGAAGTGGAACTATTACCTGTCATTACATTTCTCAGAAAGTTTTTAACACTTTATCTATACAAATTATTAATTTTCCCTGAAAATCTATTCGCAGTATCTTTTCAAACTTTTATACTTGTTTTTAATAAGATATAATTGCACTAATTCCTGCTACGCTGAATTCCTTCTACTTTCTCAGTGTGTATGTGCAAAAATCATTAGCACTTATGCACGCATTTTGTATAGTTTCGTCACTCTTTTGGTAATAGACCGCGAAATGGGTTGCTATCAATTATCACGAAGTATGTTGGAATAGCAAGTAATTTTTAACTACAACAATATATATGTTTTTACCATAAATTTCATACGCTTACATTTCTCAGAAATTTTTTTAATCTTTATCTACAGAAATTATTCATTTTTGTTCTAAAAATATGTTCGCAGTAAGTTTTCAAACTTTTATACTTTAACGATATTTTCAGTACGAAACATTTTCACTGATTCTTGATACGCTAAATTCATTCTACTTTCTCCGCGTATACTTGTAAAAATCATTATCACATATGCACGCATTTTGTTTAGTTTCGTCAGTCACTCTTTTTGTTGTGGACCACGAAATGGGTTGCTATCAATTATCATGAGTTGGGTTGGGTTGGGTTGATTATTGACGGCCAATTATCTACACTAGGGATATAGGCCCGGGGGGAGTGCCCTTCGTGGGGGTCTTTCTAAGGGAACCTAATCCGTATTTACGCATGGATAAATCCACGGCTCGAAGAAAACCACGAAAACTCCGAACGATTAGGCCGACGGGCGCGATTGGGATCGAACCCAGCACCTCCCGTCTACCAGCTTCGAGAGCACAACCTCTCAGCCACTGGTGGGGCCAATTATCATGAAGGATCATGGAATAGCAAGTAATTTTTAACTGCAACAATATATATATATTTACCATAAATTTCAAATATTTTGTAATAGCATTATTACACCGCGTTATAATATACTGTCTCAGAAATTTAATAATGCTTGCCAACCGAAATTATTTTCTTTTAAATCATAAACAATGTGATACGCTAGGTTTCATTTTTTCTATATATTAACAAGAAGTAAAACTCATGTATCACCCGTATATTATGAAACACACTTGTACATTAAGGTAATACTTTTGCAGTGTCCTGTATAAGAGTGATATAGTACTCACCTTCCATAGTGTACTAAAATATAATTCAGCTGTTAAACGTAAAACACAACTGAAAATGCGCATTGATTTAATTATTATTCCGTCTTTAAATATTAAATCATTAGACTTAAATTTACATATTATTAATTTAGGTTCTTAGTTAAAGTTGTAACAGAAAATAAAAACCTTTATTTCTTAAAAGAAAGTATTAACATTTGAGTTTCCTGTAAAATTAACATATCCACGAGCTTTCACCCCACCAGTTGCGTAACTTTTGACGTTTTATAAATAATTATTTAAAAATAAAAATTTTACGAACTAATCATATATTTAAAATGATATTATAGTACAGGGTGATTTTTTTTAAAGTTGTGAAAGTAATACCCTATAACAAAAGAACCACTGATACAAATGACCTGAAATTTCACCAGTATGCTCCAAAGGCAATGGGAATTTTTTAGGCGAGGTTAAAAACAACTTAACATTGAACCGACAGATGGCGCTGTAAGTTAACAGAAACAAAGAATGTCGTCAGTAGGAGGAAAACAATGGACATTACTTTGAGAAACCATCTTCCGTAGGCCTTCTGCCATCATTGGACCTTTTCTTAAATTCTTAAGTGTCCTAAATCCCCTAAGAGCAGTTGCTGCGCTGTCATTATTCTGATAATGAAGTTTCACTAACAACGCATGGTCCGTCAATGGCACAGTCATTGCAAGGATATCCGTAGAATAATGAAAACGAGGTGTGCGTACTTTACGTTTTTACCGCCACTGTGCGTATAAAACATAAAATAAACCTTTATTTTTTAAAAGAAAGTCAGTCTTAACAATATATTTCTTTTAAATGCTAAAAGATGTAAATTAACAACATAATAAATACACAGTAAAATAACTTTCATTAGGTTGTTCGACATGTTTCGAATCACTCCGAGTCATTTTCAAAAACAAATGAGAATATTCCATAATTGCACGGTGTTTGAAGTTATTATTTAAAATGCTAACATTTAATTTTCATGCACTTTTTTTAAAATTACACACGTTATCTTTTATTTTACTTGGTTGTTTATTTTCATATCTTAAACCATGGAGTAACTAGAGAAAAAGGATTTAAAAGAAATATATTATTACAAGGTGTTATAATTTATTATATTGTTATATAAATATCGTTGCTGGATAAAGTGAGTCGAACCAAGTAAAATAAGTGAGTCGAAACATGTCAAACAACCTAATAAAAAATATTTTATTGTGTATTTATTATGTTGTTAATTTACATCTTTTAGCATTTAAAAGAAATATAATATTACAATGTGTTATAATTTATTATATTGTTTTATGAAAGTCTTAACATTTGAGTTTCCTCTAAAATTAACATATCCATGAGCTTTCACCCCACCGGTTGCGTTCAAGAATATTACATTCTGGCATTAATGGTAAAAATAAATTATCAAGATGCCTTGCAATTATATACATTTTTTAATTGCTAAAAGAAGTAAAATAAAAATATTATAAGAAGTAAAATACGTTTTATTAGACTGTTGCAATGTCTCAGGTGAATCAATTTATATTTTGTCGTCAAAAGGTATTTGTTTAAATAATGGCTCTGATTGAGATGAAACATGTCAACAGTCTAATAAAACTTATTTTACTGTTTATAATCTTTTTATTTTACGCCTTTTAGTAATTAAAATAAATGTGCTATCAAGATACATTAAGGCGTTATTCTTATTAGCGAATTCGTCAACAGATTATTTTTCTTCCTTTTTTATTTCCTCCGTCACTTGTAGTTTAATCATGTCGTCATTAGAGAAATGTTAGGAACGTTTGTTTTTGCAATAAATATGTTTAAAAATAATATTTTAAATATGGTGAATTGTTTGAAAGTCGACGGCTATTTGTATTATAAATGAAAAATTCTGTGAATAATTTGCAACTAAATATTATTTTATTTTTTTATGCTTTAGTACTTTCGCTTTATGTTATTTCATACTTGCTGCATAAAAGTCTGATGTCAGTTTCATTGTAATAAATGAAACATGGTAGAAGAGAAATATAAAAATTCTTATAGAATAACAATGTTGTTGTTAAGGTAATATCTGTTTGCATATTTAAAAACACATATATTGATATAAATGTATTGACATTTATGGTTTTTAAACAAACAATACTTTACATTACCATTCTACAATTTGATAAAATAAAACGACACTACGAAAGATAAAAATTCTTATAAATATTTGTTTATCTGACAGTTTTTCGATTTCAAGTATTTTTTCCCAAAATACCTAACTTGCAGATAAAGCAAATATTTGTTTAAAATTTACGAAAAATAGGTAAGATTACGTTTGTTTCTTATTTTACGCTATGAAATTGATTCTTGAATTATTAATGCATTAGAAGACTGTATCTGTTTCACAATAGAAATAAAGCAATATTTCTATTATCGTTTACCTCGTGTTTGTCGCTGAAATAACATAAATAAATTATTTTAAGAAATTCTATCAAAATATTTGCATTTGCCAGTAAATGGATGTACGGAATCACTTTGAAAATTGTAACAAAATGCAATTTAAGATGGTCCGAGACAGAAAATTTTACTTATTTATTTCTGTAAATTAAATACGTTTTGTTTTCTTTAATGTATATGTATGTAGGATTTGAATTTTTGATCGTATTTTTTCTCACATAACTGTGACGTGCGTGATCAGCAAATTAACTCTCTGGTATTTATTTATTCTCCATAATTTGGACGCATGAGATGTGAAAGCAAAATTCACGTATCACAAAGAACAATGGCTTTAGACTTTCAAAATGAGAAAAGCTCAGTCTATTGTTTTCCATTACTCATGAAGCATTGACCCAAAAGTGGTCAAAAAAAGCAATTGCCTGTGCAAGGCCTAATTGGAATCTTCTACGCATTTCGTATAAACTACTGTTTTTAAGTATTGATATTTATATATTTGAAAAGGCTAATTATTGCATATTGTATCAAGGGATTAAATCCATGTTTGTATTATTTCAACATCCTGTAATTATTTAAATACATCAACAAATTTACATTTCGCAGATCACCCTACTGAACGTATATTTACAGATTATTACTGAAAAGAAAAGTCTTAACAAATTAATATTATTTTTTTTTAAATAATAATTTTAGCCATACTTAAAATTTGATATACCTTCTGAATGTAAAATGTTTTTGTGAATACACATTAATATTTTTTTATTAGGAAAATGAATATATCTTATTTTGTCTGGAAGCACATCGTTTCTGTCCCGATACTTCAATCCCGCCATTTTGGTCGCGGCGTTTCGGTCCTGATGCCATTACGGTCCCTTTCTGTAATTCGGACTCTTATTGTCGCAGGTCCACCAAACGTTGTATGATTCAACAGCATGAAAGGCCATATCAAAAACGACTCTACACTGTAACAAATTTGCAGCAAACTGTCCCGTCATTCGCCCATTTTTATATAAAACGATTAAACAACCGTAATTTAACACAATTCTAACCGTAATATGGGCAATAATATGGTCAGAATAGAGTTTAATTACGGTTATGTAACCGTTTTCTATAAAAACGGTCAAATGACTGAGCAGTTTGCTGCAAATTTTTAACGGTGTACTGTTTTATTTATTTTTTTCTAAATTTCATTAAAAGATGAATAAAAGGACACGACAAATTTCAAATTGTATAACTAGTGATCAAATGTTCACAGCGCGCTTAAATTTGGTGTGCGTAGACAACGTGACATAATGTTACAGGTAGTGATCAGAGACCACCCGCGGTAAGGATCGAAAATATTAATATATATATATATATATATAACTTATTAGTACATATGTATTAGTACGTAATTACATGGTCTTTCGTCGTTTGCAAAGTTAATATTTTCTCAGTTCTTTAATCCACACTCACGTCAAACAACAATCACTATACGCCAGGTGTCTCCGAACCCCATTACGGAAAGTTCCCTATACAGACTTAAATACATGTGAATACGAACACTACACATTAATACATAAATACATACATATAATAAAGACATACATGACATTTCATTTTTCTCGATTAGGTTGTTTATTACCTTTTGGCATATGTCAAATACGGAAGTACCCAAATTAATTTTTTCCGCATTCGAGTCTGATTTTTTTTTTTGTTGTTAAATGCAAAAATTAAACCAAATTACATCGATTTGGAAGTTACAAAGAATGTATGGTCTGATTTGGCTACCTATCAGCTCTTATTTTCGAAGAAAAAAAAACACGTTGCAGTTACGTACGTAAGAAGTAAACCTTCTAAAATTAATCTATATCATAAATATGTGCATCAGTAACGTTGAAGTCATAACGATGCGGAAAACAATGCGGTCAAACTCCATAAGTTACAAAAATGGAGCTATTGTTTTAATTAATTACAAAATGGCGCGTTTTTTGGTTTAACTTCGCACATTACTTTCCCTTTTCACAAAGTAGCTAGTTGTTTGCAAAAATTAAGAAAAATTACCGGCCGATGTTTACAAAAATTAGATTTTTGAAAGCAGAAAAATTTTCTACTTATGTGTGAGGTGGAGTTTTAAATCAATACTTCAAATACTTTTCTTAATATTAGTCCTTATAATTAGTGAAAACAAACCACTCGTTTCCATCGGCAAAAGATAAATATCCGCTTTTTCGCCGCCACGCGCGACCTACGTTATACACGGCTGGAGCATGACGTTTTAAACGTCACATGAAGTGGATCATTTTTACACGGTGATTGGTGCAAAGCGGTGCTTACACCGTTTTGCACCAATCGCTGTGTAAAAATGATCCATTCCATGTGACGTTTTAAACGTCATGCACAGGTCGTGTATAACGTAGGTCGCGCGCCACGTACCTTAGCGTTTTCTATATGTAGCTAGATTGTTTGTAGTCATTAACTGTAACGAAAGACAGTCATCGCCAAAAATTGTTTTTAATTTATATGGTAATGGACAATCTAAAAATGAATAGTGTTGAATTGCACAGATTAAGTTTCTCTGCCCTTACGTCTGATAGGAAATTGTGGTAAATTTTAAAAAACAATGTACGCCTCTTATTCTAAACCTTTCCTTTTATCTAACTCTGTCCTTTTATAGCCAGAATAACAGTGTGTGGTCAAAATTTTGAATGAATAGATCGAAGCGTTTTTTTTCTTTTATACCTAGGCGGTAAATAATGCAACAAATTTGGAAGAAATGCCTATGCAACAAATTCGGAAGAAAAAATGAAAAACAAGAACGGGTAGAAAAGGTAGCATTAAGCCTGGACCCTTTTATTTAATTAAAATTTTTTAACTGAATTGAATAACACTCTTAAGTTTTGAAAATAAACAGACGTCTCTGACAGATATCTGTGTGAATTTCTTTTTATTACTATAATAAACATAAACGGTATACATGCGTGTGTATATGAGTTTGCGTAGGTATATATATGTTTGTTTGGCACCATTTGACACGAAATTTGGTGTTGTTCAATCAAGCATCGTCAAGCTTGGCAATAATTTGGCACGTCTGAATATTTCTATATGGCAACATAACAATATCACGTTAAAAAAAATACTGCAATGGACTGTTAGACTTCACCAATTCTAATGTTTTTCTATGTATCCAATGTCCGCTGTGACGCAATCTTAAGACGGAACACATTTAACAAAAGTGTGGTGGATACACTGTAAAATAAAATTATTAATAAATAATAACAAGAACGAAAAATCATCTGACAAGCACAGATTATGAGACACTTTCCAATAAATTCAGAAAACTGTAATGAAACATTTAAATAAGGTGAAAGAGGATATGTAAGTAAACAGTTTAGGAAACGCATAACACATTTAAAAGTCCAGTTACAGCAATTAAAGTCCATAGTCAAAAAAGTTATCGAATTAATTTGTGCAGTCATCTATATGATCTATAGATTTGCATATATACTATATAACATACTAAAATGTAGTTCATTTTGAAAACACATAAAATATTAGAAAATTAACTTTTAGCAATGTTCGCCAGTAAACGGAAATGCACTCTATTTTTTTTTTTTATACAGCCTTGTATATTTACTACAGTTTTTTACACACAACACGTATTAAGATAAAACTTCATTTAGGTAAAGAACGAATAACACAATTAAATATGCACTTCCATCAAACACCCACACCTTTAAACAATTCACACCCATCGAAAGTAATATTTACGAATTCTTTAATGTTACCCTGTGTATATGATCAATAGACTTTATACACACCAAGTAATATGAAAAAAAAATTAGTTAAACTTAAAAATGCATAACACAGCGTAAAAGGCATTTCCAGCAATTATCATTCATAGATAGTGCTCAAATTGAATTATTTTGTGTGTTCTTGTAAATGAAAGATAAATACTATGAACACCATATTTTACAATAAGTTAAAATCTGTTAAAATAACACAAATTTGTAATAAATATATATATTACATGTAATATTGTATTATTTACATTCTTTTTACATTTAAAAATTTATAGATAATGATTTAAATAAGTTTAGAAGTCGTAATATCATGAAATATTACACCTAAATATATTTCCAAAACCTGTTAAACACAATTACATGTTAAAGATTATGGAACTTGTTATACAATTGGCAGTTGTTTTCAATAAAAAAAAAACAGAGTTTTTTTTTAGTATACTTCTGCTTTTTAGTTTTTTATAACAATCGCTTTCAAGAAAGCTCATTTTTCAAGAGTATTTTATTAAATTAATTGTTATAAATAATCAATAAAACGCTACCATCCTTTCGAAAAAAATACACTTTTATAAGAATATGCATCGCATGATAATGTACATTCATACAGGAAAAAACTTTGAATTCCAAAATTTATCTTAGAATAATAGTTACTTATTTACTATTTATTCAGTTTGTAATACTTCGTAAAATAATTGATATAACCGAGTCAATATTTGATAAGACAAAAAAGGAGATAAAATGCTCATTTAATTAGTAAGAAAAATTAGACAGAGCATTCTGTCCAATTACTGTTACTTTATATTACAGTACAGTAGAGTCTCATTTAATATAAAGTAATTAAATTGCATTACTATTTAAAAACTTGAAAGAAATGCCTCGCAAAAAGAGCTTCTGTAATTATTTGAAATCTGAAACTTGTTCGATTAACATCTGACGAGAGATATGCATTCTTAATGGAAATTTCGATTATTTTCTATTTCAGATTAAGTATTTCATTTGATAAATAAGATTTAATTATACCAGTCAGAATGTCTTTATTTAGAAAATATATCAATGCGTTCCTCCGGGAGAAAGAAATTAAATATTTTCCAGACTATTTTATTTTGTTTATAATATGGATTATTGAATTTTTTACTTGCTTGATATAACATTTTTAGGATATACTGAAGCAAATAATTTTTTTGTAATTTAACTTTCAAATATTTTCGAGCTCTATATATGTGTCATATTTTAATATTGAAGGCAAAAAATCGTATAATTTCGAGATATTATTAAAAAACTATTTTATGTCTATTTTAGTTTCTTCTAATCACTTGAAATGATGTCTTGTATAGTAGCTTTTAAAACTTAGTTTATTAAAAAGAAAAATCCCTGTTTATGGTTTTTTCATGTAGTTCATACTAGTTATATTCAAAATTATTACATGTATTTTCCTCATTTATTATGTACATTTTAACAATAAAAGAAATAATATATATATACAGTGGAACTTCCCTTTAACGAAGTCCCTATTTAACGAAGTTCTCTACTTAACGAATTTTTTTGCAGAACCTTAACTTTGAACACCATTAACATGAAAATTAATCTCCATATTACGAAAAACTTATTCCATATAACGAAGTTTATTCCGCTTTAGTCCGTGTACAGCATTCAAACGGAGAGGTTGTTGTTGCGATGGGTGTATGAATTTATTTCAGCGAACTGTATGATAATGAACACATTTGAATCATTTAATCAAAAAACACACATTTAATCACATTTTAATGAAAAAAGAAAAGGTACATTTCGGTTTTTGTTTAATTCTCTTTGTTATGTGTTTTTAGAATAATATTCTTATTAAATTATTCTCATATCTACATTGCATAAAAAAGGATTGCCCGAATTAATTTTTTTTTCAAATATTTCTATTTTATATGTACATTCCATTTTATGTGGGTTATGTGTATACATCTAATTTTCGTTTTCGTGCTAGAACTCTGCCTACTTGTGTCGACAAGATCAAAGATCGAAATTTGACATGTCACAAGACAAAACTCCCAAGCTATGTTAATTCTTGGAGGCGTTTCTTTTCAAATGTTTCCATTTTATGTGGGTTATGTATATACAAGTTTAATAAATTTAAGTTGATTTCTATTTAACGAATTTTCTTCATAACGAAGTCTTTAAGTGTAACGATGAGACTTCGTTAAATGGAAGTTTCACTGTATATATATATTAATCTTAATTATCAACCAGACACGTAAATCAAATATGTCAATAAAACAGTTTTCTTGGGGGTTTGTTTTCTATAATTATTTTTATTCAGCAATACATCTTCTCTACGTAATTATAGAACAATAGTAAAAATGTGCCTAATCTATCTGTGGACAAAGTATCCACTGATGTGAGGCACTCTTGTGCGTAAATGAAATCAGGCAATAAAATGCTGTTCTAACGTATATTTTATAATTAATTTCATTGAGGAACTAATCTGCTGAATTAATAATGGGAAAACATAAAAAATTACTTCATCATTACCTTGATGCTTCTATATGGGAAATTTGCACTAAATATACCCTTAAAGTAAAAATAAATTATTCACTAATCTCAGACACTCAGGCGCGTAAATCAAATCTTTCAATAAAATATTTTTATTATACATTATTTATAAACATTTCAAGTTCCAACAGCTATTTCGTATACTAAATTTCTGCATTAACATTCACTACACTGGACATATCGCAATAAACTTAGATGAAACTAGGCTTTTTGGACAAACAGTTGACCATTTTCTAATTGAATTAAAACGTCCTTAGGTTTGTTTCAATGAGCCTGAAGACATTCACGCTTATTGACAAACAATTGATTATTTTCCAATTAGCCTGAAGCAGCGTAGGTTCATTGCAATGAAACATTCTCATTGGGAAACAACTGGTCGTTTTCCAATTAGCAGGGCTCCCACTCGGTCCGTTTTTTGAACACCACTTTTTTTTTTAAAGAAAATTTTCTTTATAAATTTTGTAGAAACTAGCTTCGAAGTTCGTTTTAGTTGCAATTGTTGCAAATACCTACCACAATTTTCATTAAAAAAAAAATACTAGTTTTCAAAAAACGGACCAGTGGGAGCCCTGAATTAGCTTAAATCTTCTTAGCCTCTTACCAATACGGCTAAATAATTGCAAGTTGAAAGGAAAATGGCAGACATATAAAGGACACTCTAATTATCTTTTATCTTTGAAAACCGCTTTGCCACATTGCAAAGAACCGGATATCTGAATTAGGCTTCAACACACACACACACACACACACACACACTTATATATACATATAATAGTTTTTTTTCTCTTTCCATCCGATTTGATTCTGCGGCGGGCGTTGTTTCAGTGTGGCCAAGGATCATTACAAAATTGTAAGTAAGATTGTTATAAATTATTACATCGATTTTAAAAGCGCAAAAAATGCAATCAACAGATTTCTGAAATGTCTTAAAAAATATACTGAATTATGTCAATAGAATGCATATATTTACCTTCCTTACACAGTATACGCTCGCCAAACATTTAATTTGCTAAAAACCGTGCTTTTATAATCGTGAACAGAAAATCCAATTCCTGTATTTTCTACACGCGTCCTCATTACTATTGATATTTTGCGAATTAAGATGTTTGATATTAAATATAAGAATATTCTTATATATGTTATTAAGAATTATGAATATTATGTATATATTAAATTGTGCTTTAGTTATGTAGTTATATAATAGGGTTTGAGATTTTAATGTGTTTACTATGGGATCATAATATATTGGGAAATCTATTTTATTTTCCAGGGTGTCAAAAAGTCTGGACGTATTTGAAAGAGTACAATACATCGGGATACTGTTACAGCATTATATTTACAACCTGGAGTGTTCTGGGAAGCAGCTCGAGCCAATGCAGAGGTTTGACAGGCCGTCCATTTCGCAGAAACGACGAACAGGGGAACCGTGCCCGCATTCACTTGTGGAATTTTTTTCGTATTTTTGAAAAAGATATAAATATGATTGCAGCTTATTAGTAATACTTTTTAACCTGAACAGCGGCAGTCACAACAGGCGTATGACATTCTAATGTGACTAAACTAGTATGTGTTTCAACAGATATACATTCATGCGGACTGAAGGAACAATCGTCGTTAGACTTGGATCACATCAGAGACGAAATGTGATAATTCTCGATAACTTGAGATAGAAAAGTTGATCTTTTGTCTTCATAATTTTGTAATATTAAAGTCAATGTCGTAACTGGCCACATGAGTTTAAAATAAATGTTACAGTAAAGTTTACAGTATAAAAAGTGTGTGAGGCAGTGGAGCATTGGATGCAGGACAGAAGTTAAAGTGTTAAGCATTTTAGAGTTAATCATTTTAATTCCCAATTAGATTCAGTTATTTAATCTGATACATTTGAATAGCCAGGATAATGTGTAATCTGCGATTAAATGTAATTGAGAATTACAATTAACGAACTTGCTCTAATATCAAGACTAACGAATTGATTCCGTTTATTAAAGAGCTTGTAATTTTGTAAATATTTTAAAAATGCATATTTGTTATGATTTAAATAAAAAAGTTATCCTTCTATTTCTTTGAATCATGTATTAATTAATTAAGTTTACAACAAGTTACTGCTTGTAGTGTTGTAATATTTTATTACTTAAAAGTAATATTTCATATCCTCATTAGATAAGGGCTTCCACGAAAAATCGCACAACGCTTTAACTTATAATTTGTTAAATCTTTATGTTAACTTTAGAAGCTTTGACCAGAGGATATACGATAAAAAATTTTGAAGTTAATAGTACTATGAAGAAGTTATAGTAAATAGGTAAGGTTCTATGTTGCAGATTTTTTTAGACGTCCATTTTATTCACAGAAAATAGTGATTAAAAAAATGCGATAGAGAAATATAGAAGCATGGCTTTTTTTATTCTCCAGATGTTCATTAAAATAGAAAAATATTGTTTCAATTATCATATCTCTTCACCAGATGTTTAGTAGCAGATAGTAGGTAGATATCCCAGCAAAAGTAATGCAGATTTTTCAAAACATTTCAGCAGACTTTGTTAAGGGAAACTATTATCTGCTACTACAAAACTCATGAAGAAAACTTCTATTTAATTTCTCTTGAAACTATGTGTTTTTTACTAAAAAAAAAAGACAGAGATCTTTTATACATGCTTCGATAATTGGAAATGGACGTCCGTTCAGCAACATTCAAGAGAAAAAATTGCATTATCTGTAACAGAAATGTATGTCAACGTTGAATAGCGCTCACAAAAGGTTTGCATAATAATTTGTTTGTAACGAAGAGTTCAGGAGATCTTAATTTAGAACAGTTATACAGTTTTACAGTTTGCAATCACTGCTTAACCAAAGACAGGTTTCAATCTGTGAATGAAATATCCACATATAAAACAACTGATCTCACTCATTAGTCTGTCATTATTAAACGCAGTAGCTTCAGTTTCCTTCTCATCGTTTTTAAGGATATGTGCAAAACTTACGAGAATGGTAGGGTGTTATCAGATGATACACTGCCAAGTTTTCATTCTGAGGAAAGTAAATTTTTAAACAGAATTTAGAGCACTTAATTAAAGTTTGACTATTTAAAATGATTAAAACAGCTAAAACACACGTATAACTTTAAAATAAAGATGCATATGCTTAATGTTAAAGAGTGATTTTCCTATTTAATTAGATGGGTATAACTATGACTACTATTACCAGAAAAATTTAAAAAATCTGAAAATTTAAAAATTTTCAGAAATGGTTCGTAAATAAATAAAAATTAAATATTACTGAAAATTGAAATTCAAAGAAATTCGAAATGAATCATTTTTATACTCTATCACCTTCATTGGTAATTTATGGCATAGGCGTTAAATATGGCACAGTGATGATTGATAATTTTAGATATTAACCTGAAATATTAGTTTCGGGCTTGGTCTGAAAGCTTGGTCGTTATCTATGTTATAAAAAAATAATAAAATTTCAATGGCAATTTATTTTTGAAAGGGACTAATATTTTTACACCTTTCTTAATTAAAGAAACAACTATAAAAATGAAGTTACACAGAAAATATGAATCATTTCAAACATATAGGAAATAAACATAACATGTGTAATTATAAAAGATATGTATCACACTTCCATTGCACACTTTTCATTCTAAATAAAAATTAAAATGTATTGTAATAAGAATTAATGAAATGTGTAATAATTCTTGATAACTGGTAAGAAAAAAAATCTTAATAATATTTTATAGTATTTAATTAATTTAATCATGTTGTTGGAAAAATATAACATGTTTAAAAAATATTTTATTTCAGCTAAATAATTAGGAATTTACCTTTTTTTTAATCAGAGCTCTAATATGTTAAACTTCTCAAAACTCATTAAAGTACTCAGATTGTTGACAACATTAAAGTCAGATCGAGCATATTTTATTTTCATTTTAATCTCAGCATAAATTAGGACGGAACAAACTATTTTCCCTTTTTTGAAAGATGTAAAGATGTAATATAAAAAAATAATAAAGAATTCTACTCGGGTAAAACATTAAACAAGTTATTAGAATAAAAGTTAAGAAACCTTTTTTTCTGATTATTCGAATAAAAATATTTGAACTGCTTTTAAATGCCAAAGGAAATGTGTGTTTTAGATTTTAATTACAGCGTATTCTATGCTTCATCTGAATATGCAAATCAAATGTATTACGCTTATTAGAATTTATCAGAAAAAAATATGTCTCACAATATTGAATAATTAATATTCTCCTTTCCAATTTAATCATTACACGATATAACATAGAATACTTAATTGAATGAAAGTTCACGGATATAGTATGTACATGTAACAATCGGGAAATAAAAAGAAAATAAGAAGAGATCACCTCATATATTTTAATCTCCAAATTCTTATCCAAATTGAAGACAACAGAAATAGTCATTTGACTGGAAATTATATCTTTTTCAATTTATTTTATCTAATTATATCTTTTTCAATTTAAATAATAATAATAATAAGCTTAGGAGATTGCCTTTATACTGAAATTGTTCCGAACTCTGAAATTTTCAGTTACGAACAATTAATTTGAACATCATATTAGGGTTTTTTTCGGTAAATTTTACCTTAGGATCCCAAACTGGAAGCCATTAGGTTAACTATTTTAATATTTATGAAGGTTTTGAACTCCTAATGTTAAGGGTGTACTCAAATCCAAACTGCTTAGTTTGTGACTTATTTTTAAATTCATTTTTGCTCTAAAATGCATCCATTTAGCAGGTTCTCTTATTAGGAAACTTTATAATGTCCGCATTGGTCTATTTTTTGATAAAGGCAGAATATATTTCAAAAAATGCTGTCAAAGTGGACATTTTGAACCGAATTTTCCGAAACGATAGCGCTGGAAACAAAAGAAAATGATCGTACTGTGAAAATAATTGTTTGTAAATCAATTTCTAATTAATTGAACGAAAAATAAAATCATAGGTCATTTATAAATCTCTTCATAAATCACGCCAGAAAGTTTCATGTTGTTACTTTTAAAAATGTGTCAGAAAATTATGAGTTGTTGAGCGTGGAAAAATATTTTTTTTTAATACAGCCTTAAATTCATTTGTTATCGTTGCAAAACACATTGCAATGCGGGTAGCTTCATAAGCATAACTCAAGAACTACTTCGCAGAATAAGATGTAAATTTGGATTCCCATAATTGAAGCTTGATAAAATTGATTTCTGTTAAGTTCATAGGTTAGAATTCATATATTTTTCGAAAATTAATTAAAAAATATATATTATTTAAAAAAAGCTTTTGAAAAAGTTATGAATTGTAATTTTTGAATATAAATCGATTTGTAAAAGCTTAAAATTAAAAACATATGAATCAAAAACTACAGCTTATTCGGCCAAGTAGTTCTTGAATTACGCTTAAAAAACTTCCGACAGTGCAATCTCTTTTGCAACGATAAAAAATGTATTTAACATCAGGCCCAAACTTTAAACTTTCAGACATCCGAAACTACTTGAGAGAATGACTCTTTTTGAATCTTAAGGTAATTCTTACTGTAAAAGCTATATGTGGTGTCAAAAATTAAGTGTTCGTTTTGAAAATTTCCATATGAAGACGATCCCTTAAGGTTATTGTTAAACATAAGTTGAAAACCTACATAATTTCCAGCTATTTCGGTCTTTTTGTTTAACAATTTTGTGATTAAAAAGTCTAAAGTGTTTTCTCTCTCTCTCTCTCTCTTTTTTTTTGTACTATAGGAAACTAAGTACTATAGGAAAAAGTTTAACGTTATATATTTATTTCAATATATTGCCTGGTGTTACTTAAATATAATGTGGTACTGAAAAGGATAAAGTTTGTGCGTGTGAATATTTTGGGGAAAAATAAAGCAATTATAACCATTTTAATAAATCCACTATGAAATATTTTTTTTTTACAGAATAACTTAAAATTGTTATGTATCGGACATCTAACATTTGAAGGAGGGGTGCTTTGAGACCTATAGCTACAAGGTTGTTGTTTCGAATGATCCATTTATTTTTATTCACAGAAACACATACAGGACTTCGACAAATTACACAAATCTTCTTCAAGAATAGGACGGGATAGATACAATGCAGTAAACAGCACTGAAGAATAAAGCCAGGAACTCCACTAGGAGCGTACAACGGGGTCAGCGGCAGTCGAAACGCCGCCTGCTCCTACTCTCTCAAGCGATTACCGGAGTGGTATCTTAACCACTCGACCACGGAGGACCCATCCGACTTCTAACAATAGATAATGTGCATGTTTGTTAACAAACTGGCATGTTGTGTGTCTACTCAACGTAAGCAAAACTTCGAGCTAAATTGCTGGAAGTTTTGCTAAAATTCTCGTAATTTTCACGTAATTATAATATATAATTTTGAGCAGGAATGAATAGATTATAAACCACTAGCTCTGGAAGAATTGTTACTTTCTGCTCTCTTGAAACGAAAGAGCCAAAATAACTCAAGTTGAGCCGAAATCCACTCATCTCACGATTTGAAAGTGAGTTTCTCATGAAGAGTTGAAACAACTCGAGTGAACGAGTTGTTTTTAAGCAATTCATGATTGAGTGATCTCTATTTTACTCATACTTGAGTGAAATCAAATCAATGAATGTTAAATCCAGTAGCACTTGAGTGATTTATAATCAATTCAAACTTGAGTTAAATGAGGTCATTTCAGATTTAATCCAGTAATTCTTGAGCGATTGGTAACCAATTCATACATGAATGAAATCAACTCATTTAAGAGTTAATCCAAAACCCCTTGGGTGATTTCTAATAAACTCATTCTTGAGAGGAGTCAACTCACTTAAAAATTACAAAAAAAAAAGAAAAGAAAAAGAAAAAAAACCCTAGAGGGATTTCTAATCAACTGACTAAATAAAATCAAGCCATTTAAAATGAAATTCAGTAACCTTTGATTTATTTTTATCTACGAAATTCAAAACAACACAGAATTCTTGCCATGTTTTCAAATCAAAATAATGATAAATAACTACCTTATTTTATACTCTATAAAAATTATATTTTATTATTTATACCTCTGATATATTTTATTATTTATAGCTTCCGAAATACAAGTTCTTTTCTAGAAAGGAGGGGAAGGGGAATTGAAATTCATGGTAAAGATGTAATATTTTATTTTAAAATAATAAATTTCATAAACAGATACAGATTATTTTTTTTTTTTTGCAAAAAAAAAAAAAAAAAAAAGTAAGTTGCATGTTGAATGTATACATATATCTGTACATTCAACAATTAAGTGAAAAGTGTCCTTTTTTATTTATTTATTTTGTCGTTGTTTTTGAGCTGCTTGAAATATATACCACTTGATCCAAAAAGAGAATTTTAAAGGAATACTTGAATAGATAAGAATTTATGATGTTTTAAATACTTTAATCATGGGTTTTTTTAATATATATAATGATTATGTTTTCTATGCAATATTATTAGATATATTGCATGATATTTTTCAGTTTATATCAATATTATCATTAAATGTGTTAATCCTAATACTATTTAGGAATATTCACACAGTGAATATACGGGAATGGAGATATTTACCTTATTTTAAACAACATATGATAAAAAAATATGGGATTTATACAGCTTCACAAATCAAGTATATTTATTTTAAAATATTAGAAAAATAGTATATATACTAATAAAGCTACTTTTCAAAAGTTTTCGTCAACATGAAATAGATATTCTAAAGCTTTTCTTATATATTTGAGATACATTTCAAATAATCTAACTCTCAGCAACATAAAATGACTAAAAAAAACTTATGTAAGCGCATTCGAAAAACGAGGCAGGTCAATAAAAATATCCAGGAAAAATTTCTTCAGACTGAGACTAAAATAAGAAATATAATTTGTTTACTTTAAAACAATATTTTTAAAGTCAGACAAGTCAATTTTCAATTTATAGTATTCTGAAACATCATTGAAAAAATATATAATATAAACAAACGCACAGTACCGCCGAGACATTTTCTTTAAAAGATTAAATTGCTACTAAAAGATATTTATAATCATATTTATTGAAACAACATTAAAAAAACTTAAAATGAGAGGCAAAGGATTTGTATAATTATATTTTAGAGCATTTTTTAATATTTATCCTTCCAACTCAAAAGATCTCTAAATGTTCGTTCGTGTAAATAGTCCTAAATGTTAGGGTTAAGACATATTTGTTAAAAATATTGATATAAACTGAAAAATATCACGCCATATATAAAATAACAATAAATATAAAACAGAATCATTATAAAAAACATGATTAGAGTATTTAAAACAGCAGAAATTCTTACATTTTCTAGTATTCCTTCTTTAAAATTGCCCCTTTGAACAACGCGAATAATATTTCAACGGTCAACAACGTGCTGTAAAGGCGAAATGCTTGCCTCCACTCGCTGACGTCACACGCCTGTCGTCTGCTCAGCGAATGGTCACGTCAGCCGCATTGGCATTTCAGCTCGCCAATGATTGCATTTTTTATCGAGATGAGTTGTTTAGTATTCGCTCTTCTGGAGTGCATTAGAAAAATAAAAATTCAAATCAAGATGAGTAAAACGTTTAAAAATCAACTCATTCACGATCCAATAAATTACAGCTCTTTTCTGAGAAGCCAAATCCACTCTTTCGTTTTAAGAGAGTGCCTACACCCATTTGAGAAGTACGACTTCACTTGTGTGCGTGACGTCTCATGCATATTATCTATATGAGGCATTCCAGTTCATTGCCAAAATCTAGAATAAAATATAGAGTTACAATTTTTTGGTGTGCTGTTATTTGCTTTAATTTACTGTAATATGCCTAAAGAAACGACTCTCCATTCTATATTTTCTACAATATGATATCTGCTATACTTCGTACATAATAGTTTTTCGTGTAAAGTCAAATTAATGAACACAACAATGTCTTTTTAAATAGCTGAAATATTAGATAGCTGAAACATTAGATAGCTGAAACGAGATAGCTGAAACACATTGCAGTTTTAATTCACCTACCGTTATGGTGGTCCCATTATACAAATAGTGTCTTGTATCACAGAGATACACATGCGATGAACCGCAGAGTTAAAGATACTGTATTGTTAAGAGATTTTTAAATAAGTAATTTGTGATTTCCCAGAAGAATAAGATAATCCGAAAAACTTCCTTCGCATCACAGAATTCTTAATTTTGTATCACAAACAATTTTCAAATGAGAAATTGAAATTTCGCGTGAACTCAGACATATGAGTCTGAGGTTTTTCTATGTTGTTTTCGTTTAAAATAAATTAAATCTAATTTTCTTTCATTAAATACATTAAAGACCGTGATTTCAGAAAATACCCACGTTAGTAGTTCAATGAAATGTTTAAATTTCAGTCAAACAAAGAATAAAATTGAGATTTCTGAAAGATAAATTCTTCAATAAATAATACATATGTTAAACTTATTTAAGGCACTTTTATTGGTGATATTTGTAAATTTTGAGCGATATCAGTGGAATTCTATAATCTTCTTTAATTATTTATTATCTTATCATGGCGTGTAAAACATAGAGACACAGGAATCTCCCGCCAACTGAATGTTTATTTTCAGTTTGTGGGGTAGTAAAAACATTTAAAATTTACTCAATCTGTCTTGTTACAATTTCAAAAATGTAAAATAACACTAATTTTTAATAGTATAGTAGTTTACAATAAGTTTTTTTAGATGTATAAAGACGTTTAACCCCTTGAAAGGCGGTGGTTCATTTTTGAACCACTTAATTTTAATTCCTAAACGCCACATTGGCACCAAAAATTGGGAATGAAACATTTCCTTTTATTAAGTACATGAAGAAAACCTTTTACATATTTTCAAGTAAATTTATTATTTCTAAATTCTAGTGTCATTCAATCATCTCAACATTTTGCGACCACAAGTGCTTTGACCCTGAAAGGGTTAATGATTTTACCGATGACTAACTTTCACCACTAATTTACGGAACAAACATATCTCTAGATTTTAACTATATTACCATAATTAGTCCACAATAACAATACACATATGAATGTTAATTGCGTAGACAAATGTTTGAGTTTTAAATACAGAAAAGTAATAGGAAAAGCATTTATTTAGTACTATACCCGTTACAAATTACATAAAACAAAAAATCCTGCAAAAGCCTAATCATCGATATTTGTTTGCTCTGAGAGAAAACATTCCGTGTGAAAATTCTTAAGCAGCAATTTAGATTTTGAGACTTTGTAATTTTGTTGTTGGCAATTATGAATAACTTTCGAAAAACTTAAATTTTATTTTTAATCTTATTTTCTTTAATTTACTGTGTATGACTTTCTCTGTTTTATAATATATAGTATAATTTTTCATATAAGGTCAAATGAATGAGCTTCAGCAGTTGATTTTTACAAAAATATCATTTTAGATAGCTTAAAGCCATTGCAATTTTAATTAAAGATACAGTATTAGTTAAAGGAGATTGACAAATACTTAATTCATGATTTCCCAGAAGCATAAAACAATCCCAAAAGCTCATCCACATTGCAGAATTCTTAAGTTTGTATCAAAAACGCGTTTCAAATGTGAAATTAAAATTTCGCGTAGGCTCAAAGAAATGCGTTTGGTGTTCATCTATGTTGTTTTCTTTTAAAGCCAGAGGGAAATAAATTCAATCCAGTTTTCTTTCATTAGATTAACAATCGTGACTTCAGAAAATATCCAATGTCTTAGTGTAGCGATATGTTTATATTTAAGTCACGCAAAGAATAAATAAGATTTCGGAGAAATGTTTTGATTAAATAAACAATAAATGTATTAAATAAATTTAAGACACTATTAGAAATAGTATTTGAGCATTTTAAGTACTATCACCATACGATACGGCAAGTTTCTTATGTTATTTAATAGCAATGAACCCGTTCTTCGCACAGATAGAATGAAAAGAAAAAAAATCATCAAACCTAAACATAGAAAGACGCATCGATGATTATGACATATGTAAAAATAATCGGTATTTTCATCCACAAAATAAAACATATTACAATGATTATTTAAGTAAGATTCAGTTTTGTTTCCGGCCTAGACTAAGATTAAATTCCAGCATCACAAAGATGATTTATTTAATTTTTCACGGATAAACCAAGCAGTGAAACTATTACCGGGGTAGCCTAGCAGGTAAATTTTTTCATTTAAATTGAGTCATTTTTAAAAGAAAACGCGCATCTTCCTACATGGATTTGAAGTATTTTACTGTACATTTATGACTGTGAAAATAATTAACCATTTTCCTTTAAGATTCTTGGCCCCACCAGTGGCTGAGAGGCTCTGCTCTCAAAGCTGGTAGACGGGTGATGCTGGGTTCAGACCACTGTCGCGCTCGTCGACCTAAACGTTCTGAGTTTTCCGTGTTTTTCTTCGAACCTTGTCGTAAATACGGGTTAGGATCCCTTAGAAAGCCCCCCACGGGGGCACTCCCCCCTTGGGCCTATATCCCTCGTGTAGATACTAGGCCGCCATAAAATCAACTAACCAACCTTTAAGTCTATTAATTATTACCATTATAATGTGAAGGATTGTTTTTTCGACCACCCTCTCTTTAAGTTTTGGCAAAACGGTTTTGCTACATGTTTTAAAAATCCAAAGTTATGATAGAAATTTCATTTATTTTTAACATCCTGTAATTTAACCGTTTAATATACGTATTAAGTATACAATTTATATCCATGTGAATTTTCGTCGTCAGATAGAATTGTTTTTCAAATATATCTTACGGTTCTAGTCTGAAAACGACGAAAAGTTCCCGTGGTAAAAGTTTGAATTTTGTAAAAATCCGTGCTTCATCAATATGTTCTCCTTATAGGTAACCTTCCTTACTATCATCGAATTATTGTGTGACGAAGCAATACGTGATCGTATTTGGATAATACATTAGAAGGTGCGACATAATTAAAGGCTTTTTATTTCTATTTGGCGATACCTACATAGTTTTTACTGCATTAGAATATGTACGGAAAATTCGTACTCATAACTAAAACATTGTCTTTCTCTCAAATATTGTAATCAATTTTAAAATGTTTAATCCTAAACGTGATACTTACGCCTTATTCCATTAAATATCTCGTATCGGGAATGATTAAGTACATAATTTTTTCCTTTGAGTCATTTTGTATTTATGCTTAACTTTGGTTGTTATTTAAGTCTCGTAATTTTTAATATTAATTTTTAGTAATCAGTTAAAGTTATCCTAAAATTGTAAAAAAGAACCAAAAAGGTGCATATACGGTGTAGCATTTTTTATTTTCCTAAGATTTAGAACAAAAAATACATCGTGTCTCAGAGTTGTGAAATGAAAGAAAATGGAGAAACTAAATAATTGTTTACAGTTTGACATTTATTGATATTACGAAAAAAATATATATGTTTAATATTTTACAGTTTTGAGACAACTTTATCTTAAAGCGCAGTTTTTGTTCTATTCTGTGATGTTAAATGTGCAATATTTTGAAACGAAGATGTGATTGATGAAAGAAAATACCTAATGCAAAAATAAAGTAAATAATCCTTTAAAATTTTAATTTAAAAAAATCTAAATAGAATTTTGAAAAAAAAATTTCGCGAGGTTCTTAGATACACCTTGGAGTACCTTTGTTTCCGATGCCGTCTTATGCATCCTAGCGCGAGAGAGTACACAGATAGATAGGCGCAAAAGCTCTTTGTTTTATTTTGCTTATCACTGCTCATGTATCAAAATAACTTTCAGATTTTGGAATAAGTAATTGCGCAGAATCTCAGATTGCGCAAAACTGCGATTGGTGATCTTTTAAAGGAAAAGTGCCAATATTTTAAATAATGTAATTTTTTAAACGCAAGGGTTTTTCTAGTATTGGATTTTATATTTGATGTTCAAAGAAATTTTAAAGGGTTTTTTTTAACGTTTAGTCTACACTGCCAAATCACAAATTGAAAACAATATTTTTCTCTGTGCTGTTGTTGCATGATCGTTACTCTCCTAAAGTAACAAAGAAGACATAAACATTGATAGAGCAGTAAAAGTTTCTTTAACATGCTTTTGACAGGTCATTAGTATACTCGTGTTTATGTAACTAAACGTCAGTATCTAAAGGCGTTATATTTCTAAAACGTTTTATTCCTAATTACCTTCTCCCTCAAATTCTCATGCCTTTTAAAATAACTTTATACAGTATATTTGGATAATTTCGGCTTATACAGTTGTGAGCTTTATCCAAACGTGGTTAAGTTGTCTCTTTTTACAATTTGTAAGTCAGACGACTGTAGATCGCGTAATTGTCATGAAAACAGATGATGTTTTCTTTCAGATACTTGAATTTCGAATGAATCGATTTTCAAAATTTTCCTTTAAGCAATTCTACATTATTTTTCCAGATCCATAACTTTCGATTGTGAATACATTCTCTTAGGCAAAATAAAAATAAAAATAAAAGTACAGTTGAACAGCGAACACGATTAAGGTGCTTAACACTTACTGGTGAAATGAACCAAATCGTCCGTTTGGATACACAAAATACACTGTTACAAATTTCGTGCTAGTTTGAATAACATTTTGATGTTTCTGTAGCTGAAGCAATAAAATGGTGAAATTTGTACCACAATTCTAAGCCGTACATGAACCATGAAATAGTAAACAATTGAAGCATAATTTTGTTTTAGTTTGAACGAAAAAATTTGCAGGTTTGAACATGAATTGGTAAAATGTTGAAGTAGTGGATAAGTAGTGGATACCATGAACAGATATAAAGTAGAACCAAAAATTGACAAAATGTTTAAGAATATATTGCTAAAATATTCATCATAAAGGATATACATCAATATCTTCGAAATAAGGGTTATTCAGGCACCACTACACACTCTGACGCCTACACTGAGATTCGAACATGACATCTTTTAACTTCCAATTAATGTTTTAACCACTACATAAGCAAACAGATATTCTCGTGCTGTAAAGCACCATATTGAGGATGCATAGAAATATTTGTCGTAATACGCTGTTCAATAATTCCATGACGAAATTGTAAATCATTTTCAAAATTGAACCTCAAAAAAAGTTTTTTTTGAAAGTAAAAAAAAAAAAAAAAAAAAAAAAAAAAAAAAAAAAAAAAAAAAAAAAAACGATATTATGGTTTGCCTAATTAATATTTTCACACCCAACTTTAACCTAAAGTAAAATTTAAACATTAACTGAACATTAAATTAAAATTTTTAATAGTGTACATGATTCAGATCTTGCCAACGGTGTCGCCAGTGACTCCTTCTGGAAGTATTTTTGTGGGTGTGTGCGCTGTATGGAATTTAGAATAATTCTTAATTTTATTTCACTGAAAGAGAAGAAGACACTATATTTAAAATCGAGAAATATAGCACATTAGTTTCGCTCTTAAATCTTAGACAACCAATTATGGACATGGATTTTTGTATCATTTATTTTTTTCTACATATTTTATGATCCCCTACTACACGAACTTTTATTAATTTAACTTGAAAAACTCATATATTTTACAAACACATTTCCTTAAATAAAAAGTACTGTTTAAAGATGTATGTATTCAGTATAATATTTCTATCTCAAGAAAAATTCAAGAGTCATTTTAAGAGTCATTATTTATTTGCTGAAAGATATTCCAAAACACTTACACTAACTTCTTTATAGAAACAAGAGTCATTATATATCGGCTGAAAGACCTTCCAAAAATACTCCTATTATTTTCATTATTGAAACAAAGTTAATGAAGCAAAATCATGTCTTCTGCAAATGCCAGTTTTAATCTTGCGTTTTATGAGTTTTCCAAAGAAATTTAAGTACTATTAGAAATAATTTTTAAGGAGATGATTTCATGAAAACTAATATATAGTTTTCTCAGTCTGATGTATAATTAAATTTCTTATCTGATACGCTTATTCTGAAGATTCATGTATTGGTCACTTTAATGGGCACAAAAAAAGTTTCATTTACTTTGAATGATTTTTAAAATTCCAATTGAATGAATTAGTTAAATAGATTAAATAATGCTCAAAAGTCACATGCTCTCCTCTAAATTCTATATGTTTTATAAGTAGTATTTTATAAAGAAAAAAAATTGTACATACCTTTTTAAATCTATTTAGAGGAAAGACAGCACTTTTATACAATTAAACATTAAGCCATTTAAGAAAATCAAGTAACATTGATTCTTATTTATATATCTGCTACTTACACTGATTGTACTAAATTTACATTTGCATTTTCTTTTTCTCTTGGTTTGGGTCATATTAAATCTATTTCTCCAAAGCCAGATTTATTTTTATTGCACACATGAACTCTATGCAGTCTGAAACCTTTCTTCATTGTTCCTTGCACGGCATGATTTGTCTAAATGTAGAAAACAATTTCGATCTCTTCACTACCGTGGACACGTACACTCACTATTTGTATTAGGTGTTTCCATGGCATGGACGAGTACACTCCTCCGTACATTGGAATGATAGTCAGTTATACTTCTAGGTCCTACTCTGAACATTTCCAATTGGTCAAATATATTTGGCAGTGAAAAGATTAAGGTACTTACTAGTTTCTTGACAAATTTTTTAGAAATAATAAAAACAGTTTTTCAGAATTTCAGGGTTTTTATTCTTATAAAGAGCGACCTTCTTAGCTCGAAAGTCCTTGCAATATCGAGAAAGAAACTAAAATTACGGGAAAACAAAATGGATTCTTCACATTTTCAAGAATATAATTAATAACAGAATTCCTATGATATGTTAGCTTCAGACGCGTAGTTGTACATAACTAACAAGTTCTAACTTAGCCAGGGATTCAATACAGATCTAGTTTTTTTTCTTAAACTAGCGAATTTTTTAAATAAATTAAAACCAGTATCATATAGTTTCTAATTCTTGGGATGATTTAATATTTCGTTTCCGTGCAATCATGTAACGAAAACTGCTTGTAGTAACAATCAATACTTTCTAAGAAATACTACTTAATTTCTTCCTCGTGATTAAATGGATTATACTGCGTTTAAAAAGTTGTTATATTTTCAAAATTAAAAACAATGCTATCAAAATTTCATTTGTTGCCCGTTTAATTTCAATCGTCCTTGACAAGGATACTTATGGCTTATGTCTATACCCGGCACTGTCTAATATTCCTTAATTGCAACGTAAACTTACAGATTGACCTTCCGTTATAATATTAAAAATCTTGCTAAAATTAAGACGTATCCATGCCAAGTTAGTTTTTAATGACCAGCATTCAAATTATATGCAATTTCATATGTACATATACATTTATATTTTGGATATTTTTTAATAAATGCGTATAAAGGCGCAACAATTTAGAAAATTTTATACAGATGTTGCAGACGTACCGGGTTACATTTTGGCGTCAAAATGGTGATTTTTTGCATGACGAGGCAAACTGGCGATTTTGGTCGGTATACCAGATAGTGCACCCGTCCCGCCCCTCTGAGTGGCCCCTAATCGGTCCCTTCAGTGTGGAAGAAGACCGGGAGTCTGGTATTGCGAGACATTCCACTGTGTGAGTCCTACTCGGCCCCTTAAGTGGGAAAGATGATCAGAAGCTCGGCAGTAGGAGATGTTCTTCGACATGACGAGTGCAGGTAGCTGACGAACCACTATTTCAACGCGGAGGACGGGTGATAAAGTGGTGTCTGATTAGCCGAGAGTGCCGGATGCGTGGAGCTACTATCCACGAGGGTCTGGACTATCCCCTCCTTTGGACCAGTTCTCGGCTGCAGGAGGTTTGCGGCCTTATAGCCGAGCCCTTGCAGACCAACGCCTCCTTGACCCGTAGTTGGTGAGCCGACGTGGGGTTGGACCGCCAGGGGGATGCCTCTTGCGGACTTTGGGACGGCTTGGTGGTAAAAATACATCACGTAGACTAATCCCTCAGGTTGATGACACGAAGACAAGCGAACGGTGGTCTGACAGCTTCCAAAACTTATCTAAGGTGAGACGAAGGCAAGCACGGACTCTGCAGGATAATGAGCGCTTACGGTTGAGACGTCTTTTCAGTGCGCGAGGCGGCGTGCTACAACTCTCGGTACTGGCAGACGGTAGAACGTAGACAGGAGCGTAGTGGCCAACGATGCTATGACACTTCATCCCTTGTATCTTCCTCTGTAGCTGAAGTAGTTGTGTGCTGACCTCAAATTTCGGTTGTAAAGAGAGAAGACCCGCTTGAACAAGACTGGTTCGTGTCGTGGAGGGCCTTTAGGTCTGAGGTCTGCGGCTCGTATCACATTTTGAGAGGGATTCATAAGATGTCACTCTCGGACTGACCGATTACGAGGAACCGGGCAATTTAACCGGACTCGTCACTCAAATGATGGTGTCCAAGTCTTAAGTTGAACCTTGGGTCGACAACCAGTCCAGCGCGCCTATGCGTATTCAAAGTTTTCTGTGCCTGACGGTTGGACTATCAGGAGTCTTAGAAATAATTTTCACGCTACTAACCACGATCGGGACGGCCTCTTTGGCGTTCTTAAAAGAGATTTTCATGCCCTTCAGTAATAGTGATTTTAAAATAACGTTCCGTTGATTCTAACATTTGTTGCGTTTTGTTTTGTGTTTTGTTTTGTTTTGTGTTTGTTTTATTATGTGCGAATGATCCCCCAATTAATTCGATCGGGAATCACCTGCATTTCGCTGCACAATTTGCCGGAAACAAAGCTTTTGGGAGGGGGCAACCTTAGCTGGGGCGTGTCTAAGCGTCAGGGACTCTTTTCCTTGAAGTTCCGGGCTCGCGAGAAGCTCCTCCTCCTCGGCGCAACCGATGAACAAGTCGTTTCCTCCCTCCCTAGGACTCTATGATCGGAAGTTGCGGTAAAGCAACAGTCGTTGGGGAAATTCGGCATGTGGCCTAGGACCCAGTTCCCTCTATGGGGTTCCTGCTTCGAAGCCGTCGGAGGACTCCACCGTCTCCCCAAGTGTTCTGTGGTGGTGTCCTAAAATGTTTGGGCTCCACCGCATGTTGCATCAATCTCTGTTGTCAATTCATTTGGGAAAGGGTCGAGAGAGCAGGAGGCGTACGCCCCCGTCTCTCCCCCCGGCCCAATTGCCCACCTGTGGAGGTGTCCGGGTAAACCGGCCCTCCCTGGTGGTGACCTCGTATGCATTCACGAGAATCTGGAATCGGCAGTGAAGTACGCCTGCTTTTGGCAGGAGTAGCTTGTCATACTAGATAGTGCGTATTAATCAAAGACCTCTGTTATTAATAGCTGAATCAGTCCTACTCCTTATAATGTGTATGTTTTTTAATAAATTAAACACTGTGTGTGTTTTACAATAAAATAATTTTTGTGTGTTAATAATAAAAAATGTTTGTGTTTTATAATAAATAAATTGCTTAATAATAAAAACCGCATAATAATATAATGCTACCCAGCTAAAAATTAACTGCAGTTTTTCTACAGAAGTGAAGTATTTTTAAAGTTTTTCTACAGGCAACTGTAGATTTTCTGTAGTGCAATCTTGACTGTAAAAATACTTCAGTTATTTTGCAGTTAATGTGAAGTAATTTTGCAGTAATTTATTTCAAAAATACTGTGAGCTTTTATCTGCAAAAATACTGCAGTTTACGTGAATTTATGTTATAATCATAAATTAAAAAAATAATGAGACTTTACATCTGTAGTAAAACTGTAGTAAATTTGAAGTATTTTTACAGTCATTATTTCAGTATTATATTTTCTGATGTATCTGCAGTATCACTGCAGTTACTTTAAGGTAATTTTACAGAACTTAATTTTAGTAAGTTTGTGAGATATTTTCTGCAATTTATCTGCAGTTTTAAAAGCTAAGCAATATTAAAGTCTTTCAGTTTTTGACAATATTGCGTATTTACTCTGTTATTAATAATTAACACTGTTTTCAAGACTTTTAGTTTAATGGGACTAAATTGAACAAAAATCAAAATCCTCAGGGGGGGGGGGGGGCGAACACTGCTTTGAACCACCCATTTTGAGATAAATTTTTAACACATAAATATATATATAATAAAAATAACTTTCATGGGGAATTTAAGGGGGAAAGTCCGCCCTTCCGCCCAACGGGAAATTTGTACTTTCTCTTAGTGTTTAATTACTTTAAATTACTCGGAAAAAGAATAAATTTACTGTTTTACAAAATCGGTCAAAATAAAAAATTAAATAAAATTTTAAAATCCAGGAAGGGTTAATGACGCAACCCCCCCCCCCCCCCCCCTCCAGCCTCCAACGGAAAATTCTTAGTTCCTCTTTTAAGTTAAGCGAGGAACAGCGAGTTAAGCAGCGGACACTACTTTGAACCACCCCTTTTGAGATAAATTTTTAACACATAAATATAAAAAATAACAAATAAATAACTTTCATGGGGAATTTAAGGGGGGAAAGTCCGCCCTTCCCCCCAACGGGAAATTTGTACTTTCTCTTAGTGTTTAATTACTTTAAATTACTCGAAAAAAGAATAAATTTACTGTTTTACAAAATCGGTCAAAATAAAAAATTAAATAAAATTTCAAAATCCAGGGAGGGTTAATGACGCCCACCCCCCCCCCCCCCTCCAACGGAAAATTTTTAGTTCCTCTTTTAAGTTACTCAAAAGAACCAATTTTATTATGCTGTTCAAAAACGGAGAAAACGTAATTTTAGTTACTTAAACTTTAAAATTCAGGAAGAAAGTAGTAATTGAACACCCCCCCCCCCACACACACACACACACACATATACACCCTACACACAACGAAAAATTCTTAGTTCTTTTATTTTAAGTTTATTATTATTATTATTATTATTTATTTTAGTTATTTTAATTATTTAGTTATTTAAATTTCAAAATCGAGGGAGGGGGAAATTGCCTTTCCACTTATTAACTACAGGCATGAAGACTTCCAGTGTTTAAGAAAATTTTACTTCAAAAAACAAGTGAAAAATGTAAATCTCCTTTTGAACATTTGATTTTTTTTTTCGTAACTGACTATGTGAAGAAACGCTACATCTCAACTCAACTCAGATTCTGATCGTTCTGTTCACGGAGGAAGATAGATGGAGGGGAAAGTAACGTTGAAATTTTACAATACAGTTTTTCTCCTTATAGATGGCGCCACGGTAAACTGAAGGCTGTCCTAACCTGCTTCTGCAATGCTTTTCAATGCGAAAAGCATTCATTTTTTAAATGTTTTTGATTGAAAATTTGAACTTTAAAAAAGTCAAACAAGTAAAAATTTCATTAAATAAAGTTTTCTTCGCACCATGCATATATTTTAATAGATATTTGGCGTTTCGATTGCTTTTTATAACTCTTTAAATAAGAGTTCACCCTGACAGAAGCATCTGAATAGTCATTTAAAAATAAATATTACGGATATTGTACTGCGAAGAAATACTTCGCAGTACAATATCCGTATTGTACTGCTGATTTATACATCCTCCGTAATGTATGGATGTATAATTTTTAGAGATTAAAAGTATTATTCAAATAAAACAGCTTCAGATTACAGCCAAACAAATAGCACTCTATAAGACAATTTAAATGGCCATGTCAATTAGCCACAGACATTAGCATTCATTAAGTATAACATTTTAAAAACATATACACTAAGATCGATATACTAGAATAAAAATTTCTTAGTTTAAAAATGATTACATGCATATAACTTTAAATTAAAGTATAATAAAAAAATCCCTGACGGCTCGGCCTACAGGCACAGGTAGATTTCGAAGACGCAGACCGTTGCGCGCCTGTTTGTTGGGAATTGCGGAAAAAATGACCTTTTTGCCATGATGCGGCAGTTGGAACCGCCTACTTCGAAACCTAACTTGTTTGCAGGTGGAACCGGCAGGGTTTTTTTTCTATAAGGGTTAGTCCTATAAAAAACTTGTCAATATAAAAGTTTTAGATAATATTAAGAGGATTTATAATAAATTAAACGGATTTGATATCTTCTGAATTGACGAAGTTATGAATTTTTTTCTTCTAAAACCCCCCTTCCCCACCCCTTCTTGGGGTCATTTTTAATGATATCAAAAATCTGTCATACATAAAATTTCGGCCCTTTTCCTAGAAGTAATAATAACTTCAAACGGATTCGATACGTATCATAATTAAGAAATTATGGGATTTTTCTATTTTCACAAAAAGCCCCCCCCCCCTCCCCATCCCACCTTGGTTCGATTTTGCCCATTATTTACGAACATGACCGAGATTTTATGCCCCTTGATTTTATGTATCAGTTTCGAAAAGATGCGGGAGTTGGAACCGCCTACTTCGAAAAATAACTTGTTTGCAGGCGGAGCCGGCAGGAATTTTTTTTGTTTTTAATTTTTTTTGCTATAACGGTTGGTCCTATAAAAAACTTGTCAATATAAAAGTTTTAGATAATATTAAGAGGATTAATAATAAATTTACGCGGATTTGATATCTTGTGAATTGACGAAGCTATGATTTTTTTTCTTCTAAAACCCCCTCCCCCCCCCCTTGGGGCCATTTTTAATTATATCAAAAATCTGTCATACATAAATTTTCGGCCCTTTTCCTAGAAGTAATAATAACTTTAAACGGATTCGATACTTACAATAATTAAGAAATTATGGGGTTTTTTCTGTTTTCACAAAAAGCACCCCCCATTCCCCCCCCCCTCCTTGGTTCGATTTTGCCCATTAACGAACTTGACCGAGATTTTATGCCCCTTGATTTTATGTATCAGTTTGGAAGAGATTTATGCAGAATTTTTCCAGTTATCGTGTCCATAAAAAAGTGACATAGACAGATAGATAGATAGATAGATAGATAGATAAAGTTTTGAACTGGGGGTGGTTTTGGGTTCTGGGAGTCATGATCGGCGTAGATCTGCAAAAATTTTTCAAAATTTCCAACTTAGGTGAGAATGTAATAGGTAGTATTTCTTACGAAATCTACCTAAAAGCACTCACCTTTGGAGCTCTAAACATACTTAAAAAAAAAAAAATTCTTCGATTTTTCTTTTGTTTATCTCATCATCATAGCCCGATCTACATCCCGGAATAAAACATTTATATCCCATCTTAAATTTATGACATATAATTGCTATAATTAAAAATAATCGAATAAAATACTTTCGGAATTTAACATGTAATCTAATGACATTCTGTTTAAAGGCAGCCGCCAAATTTTACAGCGCCCTCTTTCGTTAAAAAAAATATGACTTGCATTTTCGATATCCTCGCCTATTCTAGTTTCCCCTCCAGGTTCTTTCTCCGTGGTTCTGTTTACATTTTGACGGTGACGGCACGGCGGTAAGCGGTAAGTGCAAGCGTTTGTATATTATTTTTCTTATTCGCTAGCTTTGTTAATATAATAATTAATGCCGTAATTTTTTAAATGTTTATATATAGCCATAAGATGGCTAAAAATATGTACCGACAGACACCTTTACAAATCTAGATAGATTAAAAAATTAGATACATTCAACGTATTTATAAAGTACCACGTTGTCTTGCCAAAAAAAATTATTTCGGAGGAGATTTGTATTGTCAATGTGTCGTCCATATTGTCTTATTTTAGACTTTTTTTTTTAAATACTGTAATAGCGATGGAGTTAATTTAAAGTTTGTTGCCCCTACAATTACGATTATGCCAAGGTTGCAGCTATGATTTTATCAAAATCATCGCCAAGCTTACATATGCATCGTATATATGAATATATATATATTACACACCAAACACTCATATTATGCGTAATTAATACGTCATTATATATATATTATTTGCATCATATGACTATAACTTTCGGCCACATAAATCACGAAATGTTGAACACATATAGTATTATTATAATGTCATATATGCTTTATAATTTGATAAATTTCGGTCACTAGATGTTTTTTCTTATATTAATTTTACATTATTTTGTAATAAAAAATGCAAAAAATGAATCCTGAAATGTGTTTTATGGTGTTCAATGGATAAATAAGTTAAAAAAAAAATTATTTTCTTTAAATCCAAAGTTTTTATTATTACAAACAAGTAACAGCATCCAAAATTTTAAAATAAGTTATCAAGCTGGGGTGTAAAAATCTAGGAGTCAATGGGCCAATTCTCACCACTAAATTTTATTAGTATTCTTCGGCTAAATTTTATTATTATACTTCACCTAAATTTTATCAGTATTCTTATTAGTCGAAGAATATTAAAAATTTAGTGGTAGTAATCTACCCATTGGCGACTAGATTTTTACACCCCTGCTATCAAGTATAAAAATATAGCAACAAATATTTTGTTATTAATTGAAAAATGTTAACTGACACCTGTAACATACCAATTTGGCAAACTATCTTGGAAAAAGAAGAAAAAGCTTTTAATCACATTTCATGTAACATATCATTCAGGAGGACAATATTTAAAATAGCATTACTTTAAATTAAATTACAATTTTTATAAAGTTATTTTCCTCCTGGTATATTATTTGTAAACTTTGATTAAAAGCAATTGAAAATATATGTAAAAACCTTGAGAAACCATTAATTGTATTGACACACAGGCTAAGTACAGTCAAGATCAACCCAAAAAATATTATAAATTTCATTGTAATGATAAAAGGCTCAAATATTTAATTTAATTTTGTAATAAATATAGTTATTTGAATTCACAATAACAAACTCTAAATTAACTCCATCACTATTAAAGAAAAGTTTAAAATAAGATAATATGAACTAAACTTTGAAAATACAAATATCCTATGAAATATTTTTTCTAGTAAGGTTTTTATAAATACGTTGAATCTATCTAATTTTTTTTACAGAGAAACCAGTTTTGAAGAAGTGTCTGTCGGTACATATTTTTAGCTATCTTATGGCTATGTATAAACATTTAAAAAATGAATTAAGGTGTTAATTATTATATTAACAAAGTTAGCGAATTACAGAAAATAATGGACGAACGCTGTCACTTATTGCTCAATGCCGTGAGTCGCATGTAAAATGTAAACAGGTTTAGAATTTAGCTATTTGTGAAAATTAGCAGTAGCTATTCACCATATAGCGATTAAAATTGTAAAACGGCAATTAAAACATTGTCATTGTTTACCACCTCTGCTTTCAGGTAACACATTCCATGGCAATCCTTGAGCGACTAATTTTGCGATTCCCCCCCCCCCCCTAAAGGTGAAAATAAGCAGTCGCCAGTTGTTGATTAAACTTTAAAAACTGGCGATTAAAAATGTGGAAAGCACAAGCCAAATGCAGGATTTCCCAATTACCATTTTCTCCTAAATTTCAAGATTTTTCAGCGTCCATTCGACGAAATTCATAATTTTTATGCGTCCGTTCGAAGAAATTCATGACTTTTATGCACCCGTTTGAAGAAATTTACGATTTTCCGTGCATAATCGAAGAAATTGATGTTTTTTACGTTGCGATCCATAAAATTCATGATTTTTTATGCGTTTGATCGACGAAATTCAGAAATTTTACACTGCCGAATGACGAAATTTGATTTTTACGTAGCCAATCGACAAAATTCATTATTTCTCTCCGGCCGATCGAAGAAATTCATTATTTTTATGCACACGATCGACAAAATTCAAGATTTTTATAGTGCCGAATGACCAAATTTGATTTTTACGTAGCCAATCGACAAAATACATGAGTTTTACACGCCGATCGATAAAATTCATGATTTTTATGCACTCGGTCGCTAAAAATCATGATTTTTACATGCCCGATCGACGAGATTCGTGATTTTTATGCATTTGATCGATGAAATTCAGGATTTTTACACTCCCGAATGGCGAAGTTTTTTTACGTAGCCGATCGACAAAATTCATTACTTTTTCTGAGCATGATCGACAAACTTCATTATTTTTACGCACACGATTGAGAAAATTCATGATTTTACACGCACTATCGATGAAATTCAGGATTTTTGAACTCTTGAATGGTGAAATTTGTAATTTTTCTTCCGAAATTCAATTTGTGGGTTTTTTTTTTCCCCGGTTAATGTGCGTGAAGTGTACATATATATATAAGTTACTAACTGCTGTTTGAAGGAATTTCATGCATTCTAGAGATTGCTGCATTGTGAGTTTCGTGCATCCAGGAGTGTTTTTTTTTTTTTTGGGGGGGGGGAGTTATTGTAGGCGAAGCGTACATATATATATATATATGTTACTAACTGCTGTTTGAATGAATTTCATGCATTCTCAAGATTGCTGCATGGTGAGTTTCATACATCCACGTTTTTTTTTTTTCAGTTAATGGGTTGGGTTTGGTTGATTATTGACGGCCAGTTATCCACACTAGGGATATAGGCCCGGGGGAGTGCCCTTTGTGGGGGTCTTTCTAAGGGAACCTAACCCGTATTTACGCATGGATAAATCCACGGCTCGAAGAAAACCATGAAAACTCCAAACGATTAGGCCGACGGGCACGATTGGGATCGAACCCAGCACCTCCCGTCTACCAGCTTCGAGAGCAGAACCTCTCAGCCACTGGTGGGGCTTTTCAGTTAATGTATGCGAAGCATACATATATATGTTACTAACTGCTGTTTGAATGAATTTTATGCATTCTAGAGATTGCTGCATGGTGAGTTTCATGCATCCAGGGTTTTTTTTTTTCAGTTAATGTATGCGGAGTTAATGTTCGGTTAATGTACCTGATTAATCCGGTAACGGATAATTGCATATATTTGCATTTATATAAGTGTTTTCGAGGTCTCCTCTGGTAATGGGATCCAGGATAATGGATATTCAGGGCCATGTTGCCTGCAAGTTTGTTGTAAATGTATCACTTGTACGTGCCACTATTCGAAACAAGCTAAATTCGGCTGCAAAGGCTGTGAAATGTGAGAAGAATTTGTAAATACATTTGGTATTTAAATACGATGTACATTATAAAGCATAAACATCAAATGTTAATAAAATGTTTTTTTTTTAATTTAAACCTTATTTGCACCATAATTGTATACAAGATAAAATTGGAAGGACAAATCAGGATGCAGGTAAGAGTATTTTTTGTAAATTTTAGCATTTTTTTAGAAAAACAGAAAAGCATATATTTGTTTTGCTTTTAATATGAATTTTATGCAGTTATTTTTTATTAGCTGTAATATATGTAATACATTTTATTTCATAGTAAATGGTATATAATTTAGAAATTTACATATATGTATGTATCCTTTCATATAATTTATTTTATATATTCAAAATTATATAAATATTCAATGCACATATAGATAATTTCTTTAAGAGATGCAAAAATATTCAAATTTGAAATTTACATTGTGGAAAAATTAGTTGCAATTAAAATTAATTTTTGCATTTAAATTTCGTGTAGGGGAGACCGGTACACACTGGACCTATGGGCACAGTGGACCACCCCCTAATATTTTATTTATTTAAACTTTTTAAAAGCTTCTCTTATATCCTAATAGACAACAGCACTGCACTGATTATTTATAGCCTTCAGAAAATATGTTTAGCTCAGATTGAACTATTTTATCCTGATTGGTTGTTTTGAGCTTCTAAAAGTAAAATTTTTCATCATATTTGAATTTTTTTAGTAATTAAAGGTTGTAGATAAATAAGATAAAACAGCTTTTTTGTAAAGATAAGATACTTGTTTTTATTTAACTTTAAAGTTAATATGTTTAAAAGGAAGCTATAAACAATATTAATACGATTATTTATTGAACTTCAACATGGGTCACAGTGGACCACCCACTCCTGGGCACAGTGGTCCACAATCCACTCTGCTCCTGTAATGCAGAATGTTCAAAATATTTAATAATTGCTTATTTACTATAAAGAAATATTGTTTAAAAGTAGTTATTTAACTGTAAAATAAAGTAAACAAAGAAAAATGACAATTTATTTAATATAGTAAGAAATATTTTGTTTTGTATTTACTGCCTTTGATAAATATAACTGTAGTCTAAATTGGTGATTATTCTATTCAAGTAAGATTCGTGAGATGCAAATTGAATGGAAATCAGTTTATTTTTCCCGAAACTGTAGATGAATCTATTGTTGATGTCAATGATTTCATAATATTGCTCTCAGACCCAAAAGTATTTCAGGAAAGTTCCAGGCTCAATCATACTCATGAGTATTTTGGAATTTCACTTGCAAATTGTAATGTGCGCTGATTGTTTTGTACTTAAGTAATAACTTCAACTAAATTGCAATTGTTCCTGTATTAATCTGTTATTATTTTCAAAATATAATTCATTTTGTTTTTGTTTCAAAATGTTACTCGTAAATTTATATTACTATGTTATTTCGTGGGTAAAGGGAAAATAAAAAAGACTAAAATTAATGAAAAATAGACTTATATTGTATATTTCAGATAATACCTAATAGCGGTCCACTGTGGTCCACTTTACGGATGCATATAAAAAAATTTCTTTTGAAAAATATATTGAAAACTATGTTATGATAAATGTATAAAGGTTTAAGGAATATTCAAAAATATTTTTTATGCAGATCGGTTTGTCCATTAAAGAGAAAAAAAAGTTTAACTGAAAAAGTGGTCCACTGTGTACCAGTCTCCCCTACATTTAATATTTAAAATTATCATCTAAATCTGCCACAATAGACTTCATTATGAATTGCTTATGAGATTAAAAATTTGTAATCCCTTTCGCACAATATATATATTCTCACAAGTTACAAAGAAAATCATTTTTTTTTGTGGGGGGGGGGGGGAGGCAGTAAGTACATATTGAATAATCAAACAGTTACAGCAATTAAAAAAACAAGGATATTTTATAAAAATGTTTAAATGCTTGGGTAACAAAATTACAATGGACAAAGAAAAAGTTATGTCCACTCTGATTTAAATTCTTGTGCATCTATTTGCTTTATCAATTTGAAATTTCTGTAGAGGATTGAAAAGATATGCCATTATATAAAGAATTATAATTTAATTTTTTAAAATTCATATACAATTATTTTTAATTGCAATTTTTATTGTTGCAATGGAATTACTAAATACACATTATCAATTTTCTTCTTCACATTGAATTTATTTATAAAATTGCACTTTTTATTACAAAATTTTAAAAGTAAGATTTTAATTTTTAGCCAATAACCATGTGTCCTTGATTTCAAAGAAATTGCCCAGTAATGAAACTATTGAAAAAATAAAAACAATTCAATACCATAAAATAATCATTGCTTGAAGATTGAAGTACTATGGTTATTATGAATACTTCACTCATCTTTCAATATTATTATTTTGAGTAAAGTCGTTCATACAATTTCTTGAATTCTTTCATTTTTCAAAAGGTAACCATAATAATTGAATAAGTCAGCCATGATCAAAAAATATTTTTCAGTGATGATTAATCGTTGTATGCATGATATATTTTATGCACAGATTGCATATAAATTGAGATACGAAAAAAAATATTTAATTAGATTTTAGTGCTGATTTTTTCATACAGAAAAATTAATATTTTATATATATACATATTTTGTAATACATTTCTAAAAGGCTGCGGTGAAACTGCAAAAAAATGCAGTTGAAAGACCGCAGTGATTTGTCACAAATCATTGCAGTTTTTTTTAAGTCGACATAACTACACATTTACTGCAGTAAGTGTGTAGTTAAAATGCAGTTGGAAGTCTGCGGTGATTTGGCACAAATCCCTACAGTTTTTTTGAAGTCGACATAACTACAAATTTACTGCAGTAAGTGTGCAGTTAAAATGCAGTTGGAAAACTGCGGTGATTTGGCACAAATCTCTGCAGTTTTTTTTAAGTCGACATAACTACAAATTTACTGCAGTAAATTTGTAGTTATGTTGACTTCAAAAAAACTGCAGGGATTTGTGCCAAATCACCGCAGTTTTCCAACTGCATTTTTTTTGTAGTTTCACTGCAGTTCATTTTTAGCTGGGTATATTCTATGTAAACTACATCTATACTAATATTATAAAGTTGTTAAGGACAGAAACTTGAAATTTGACATGGCTGATACTTTTTAAGAGTCTAGTGCACACACAGAACAGTTTTATAAGAAATCGCAATTTAAAAGGGTGAAGGGGAAAAAGCGTTCTAAATTGAGATTTCTATGGAGTTGTTCAGGATAGAAACTTGAAGTTTGACATGGCTGTTGCTTTTAAGACATAATGTTTGCACAGAAGAGATTTTTTTTATAATTGAAATTTAAAAATGTGAAAGCGTGAATAGCGTTCTAAAAGCGTTCTAAATTACGATTTATTTGGAGCTGTTAAGGCTAGAAACTTCAAATTTTGCATCACTATTACTCAAGTAAATGATCACCCAGAACATTTTACAAAAACTACAAGAAAAGGGCAGGAGAAAAAAAAAAGTTCTAAAATTGAAATTTTTGTGGTATTGCTGGTACAGAAGTTTCGTATTTGGCATGGTAGTTAGCCTTAAAATACAAGAGCTAAGACCTGTTTCTAAAATATTCTGAATTTAACAGGCTACAATGAGCGGAAAACGTTTTAAAAACGTTCTACATTATGATTTAATTGGATTTATTCGGGTTAGAAACTTGAAATTTAGTATAGTGGTAACTTTTAAGATGCAGTTGCTCGGTATAAACAGTTTATAAAAAATTCGAAATTTAAATGTGTAAATGAACGGAAAACGTAATAAATTATGGTTTATTCTAAATTGTTAGGGATAGAAACTTAAAATTTGACATGCCTGCTATTTTGTAGACATAAATGCTCGCACAGAACAGTTTAGACAAGATTCAAATTTTAAAAAGGTGCAGAAGTAAAAGAACTTTCTAAAATCGCGATTTTAATGATGCTGCTGGTCTAGAAAGTTAAAATTTGGCATGATGGCTATTTTTAATATTTCAGAACTGTTGCTAAGAACTGTTTTGTAGAAAAAAAATCGGAATTTAAAAGAGTGAAATGAGCTGAAAAAATTTTAAAAACCTTCTAAACTATGATTTATCTGAAATTGTTAGGGATAGAAACTTGAATTCATCCACAGAACATTTTTTTTATTCGCAAATTTTAATGTTTGCAGAACAAAAACGTTTTAAAATTGCAATTTCTTTGATATAGTTATTACAGAAATTTGCTTAACTAGAAGATTGTAATTTGGCATGATGCTTACTTTAAAGATGTAAATAGTAGCTTAGAGCTGTTTCTAACAATCTTCAAAAGATATACTTAAATACCATTAATTTAGAATTAATTTTAGCTCTTCTCATTCATTTAAGTCTCATGTTCGGCTAATGCAGTATAAGAATGAAGTTTACTAAAAATATGGCTTAATTAGTAATATTTGAATTATCTGTGGCAGTAAAATTTTCTCTAATGAAAATAGGCCCACGAATACCACTTGACATTTTTCAATAATTAAGTGAGCAAAGCTGCGGATTTTTCTGGTAATATGGTTAAAGTAAAACATGCTGTTTGCGCAGGCTAGGTCTAACATGTATTCGAAAACGGTGTTTTCTCGCCAAAATTGCGCAAAAACAAAAATCGCGCCAACCTCGATGCGTCTGCGACATCTGTTCAGAAAATTCTTTAAAAATGCATACCTCTATAACTTTTTTTAAAATATTTATATATATTCTTAAGTACTTATGGAATATATAAAGAGAAACAAAAAAGAAAAATAATGCGTCAAACATGAATATGAAACACTTTGCAACACATTCGGAATACTTTAACAAAACTTCACTTTGGAAAACGCATAACACATTTGAAAATCAAATTTCATAAATTACCATCTATAGTCGGAAAAGTAATCGAATACTTTTGTAAAGCCCTGTATATGATCCAAACGGATTTCTGTATATACTACTTAATATGTTAAAACTTATCTCAGTTCGGAAACGCATAGCACAGTTGAAAATTCCCTTTTAATAATTACCTTCAATAAACGAAAATGTTCTCCAATTTTGTACAGTCCTGCATATAATCTATAGAATGTATACACACCAAGTAATATGCGAAAAATTAGTTCAATTTTAAAAAAGCATACCACAACCGAAAACGCATTTCCAACAATTAATGCTCATAGCCAATTCTGTAACATCATTCTTTTGTGTGTCCTGTAAATGGACGATAAATGCTATGCTAATTATATTCTACGTACACGTTACCCTCGATAAGTGCGGTTAATTGATACCGGGATATTGCCACACTAATCCAAACATACATTCAATAGAAAAAAGTGCAATAGGTTGGTTCACAGTAAACTTTTTTTAAACTCAATATACATAAATATACTTATATAAAATCCAAAAGTTGTAAAGTGTACGTAACTATTCCGGTACTAACCCATCCAAATAATGAATAGGAAACAACGGTCTTCCATTGTTGCAGAGAAAAGATAATTGTAAATAATGAAAATGAAAAATATTCAGACACTTGGCTTTTTGGAGGTATATTTTTTAATTTCCAGGTTGCATTTCGGTAAAATTATTTCTGCACGTGTACTTTGTTTTTAAAATTGAATAAAAATTCATATTTACGGTGACGTCATGAGACTAGCGTCTCTTGGGTTTAATTTATCTTTAGACCTTAGAATTTCATTGATGCCATTCTGACATTATTATTTGTTGTGGTTTCTCAACCACTGCCATATTTTAATTCAATTTAAGAAATATTTTATTAGTCCTTATTCCTTTAATTTTAATATTCACATTCAAAATTATTTTAATTCTTTCCTTTTTAATTCTTTCCCTGTAAGGTTTTCTTTCTTTCATAACATTTCTTTCATAAAATTCACTCCAAATCTTCTTCATTTTGGAAGGGAGGTGAATGATATTTATGCTAATTATAAAACCCATTCTTCCTGGAAAATTCTTAACACTGCATATGAAATTCACAAATTAATGAATGTTATTGAAAAAGTATACTATCAAGCTTACAAAAATAACGAGTCTTCTAGACAAAAAGTGTATCAAAAATCAAGGAAAAAATTAAAATTTGCTAATATCAAAGTTGATGATATTGTTTATGTAAAATTTCCCAGTGTATTTAACAAAAAAGTACAAGGACCTTATATGATAAAGAAAATAATTTCACCTGTACTTATTCAAATTCAAGATTGCAACAATAATCAAGCATCACCTATGTTAATTCATACTAACAGAATCTTGAAACTCCAGAAAAGAAATGAAGCATTGCTTCATCCTGCGGATTCATCTAGAAGTGCAACACATGATCAACCAGCTTTTGATAGTGCATCTTCTCCTGTGAAACGACATATTCGTGCTCATACTGCTGATTGTGATTCTTCTTGCTCTCACACTAATAATCTCCTACAATAGATAATCCTACAAGAGATAATCCCACACTAAACAGCTCCTCAAATTCACACCTCTTCAAAGTGCCAGCAAACATCTTCGCATTCACTTAGTTCAGTGCCTTCACAAACATCTGGTAGTAACACTACAGTTCTAAACAAATCTACTCAAAGCACAAAGCATTATGATCTTCGCCCTCGCAATAATAAACAGTATAAAGTGTAACTTAATCTTAATTTTTTTTAGGATGCCTTTACCATTGTAAAAATCTTTTCTATGCTAGCTTGATTGGATTGTCAAATGTGAAGACTGACTGATTATTTTTATTTGCTTACTTCTACCAAAGCTGCAGGCAGCATTTGTGTATTTTTATTTTTTTTTAAGTCACATTCGCCTTGACACAATGGAATTGTCATCCTGTAAAAGTATGTAAATCTTATTTTGGTTTCTCCTGTTAACTATGTTTCTCACTGAAATATTTCTTCAAAACCATATTCATTTTTGGAATTTATGTTTAATATGAAATGTGCTGATAGCTTAAAACTCTAAAATTCAGTGTTTGATTTAAATTGTAATTCTTTTTAAAACTTATAATTCAATATTATAGCTGGAGATGAAATGTCATTGATTAAGTTATTTTGATAAGGTAATTTAACGTAAAAAGTAAATTGATATTGATATAAGGTATAATATGTGTACATATGTCATCACTTTCCCTATTGTGACTTTTAGAATAATACAAATGTTACTTCTTGCATGCCCTAACATCTAACCTCTTTTTAACATCTAAAGAGTATGCATGCTAATACTTCTAATATTATTATTGTTGGTGTATTATGTAAAAGGGTTTGTAATACATTAAGCTCTATGGGTGTTTGAAAACCCACAAATTGAAGAAAATATTTATGCATATGCAAATTATATGCTTTGGATCCAAAGTTTGTTTTAAGTCATTACATTTAAATAAAATACTTATTTATTTTATATGTAAAAAATTAAAATTACATGTTTATTCTTAAAAATGTTTGAAAATTCGAATTAAACATTCAATAAGCATTCAGGATATTTTTGTATAGATATGTTGTGTGATATTTTTTACAAGGTCAATATTATTAAAGTTATGTGGTAGAATGATACATTTATTTATGTACATTTCTGAGAGCTTAAATATCCTCTCTTTGCCATTATTTACTTTGAAGGTATTATTGTTGTTGTATTAGAGTTGTTCAACTAAGAAAAGTTGATTTCTTAGAAAGTGCTATATATATATATTTCTTTTCAATGAGAGTCTAAATATTCTCTCTTGACCATTTGCTTACATTTTGAATTTTTGTTATGGAAAAATTCTCAAATGAGTAATTTATTGAATTTATATAAGCATTATGCTAATAAAAATGTTGATACAAAATTGAAATTCAGTTTATCGACTGTGACTAGAAATACAGTTGTGATTCAAAGGTCTTATTCTTGCTATTTCTTTTCCAAAATGGAAATGTTTTATTGCTAATTTTATGCTATACTGAAATAGGAAAGCCATTATTAGTATGATTACCAATTTGTATCATATAATATTATTTGTTTTTGTGTACAATATTACAACTTTTCTTACTCTTTTATTATATGCTGAACTTACTTTATAGTGTTGTATTTGCTATTTCACGTATCAGTGAATGGACTTTTAGCAGCTTTATTTCAAAAGACTTTGTTCACTTTTTGCTACTGAACTTATTTTATAGTATTGTATTTGCTATTTCACATATCAGTCAATGAACTTTCAGCAACTTTATTTTGAAAGACTATATTTACTTTTTGGACTTTCAGCATCTTTGTTTTGAAAGACTCTTTATTTTATTGGGCTGTTAGCAACTATATTTCGAAGGACTTTGTGTACTTTTTGCCAGAAGAATGTAAATTTATTATTATTATTATTATTATTTTGTTTCTCATTATTTGAAGTTATATGTATATTGTATATAGGTGAGAAAATATTGACTCGATGTCAAAATTGTTAAATTTCACCATCTCACCAATATTTTCTCTTGGGGAGGCCGGAGTATATGTTGTGGTTTCTCAACCACTGCCATATTTTAATTCAATTTAAGAAATATTTTATTAGTCCGTATTCATTTAACTTTAATATTCGCATTCAAAATTATTTTAATTCTTTCCTTTTTAATTCTTTCCCTGTAAGGTTTTCTTTCTTTCATAACATTTCGCTTTTAAAAAAAACTGATAGTGATTGTTACCTCTGTACTTCCGGTATTGGATTCTACTAGATGCTTCGATAACATTCTTTGCCTATGCTCACTTCCTGTTCTAAGCTCCGCCCCTCGCCAATCAAATTCAAATGTTTCTAATACGTAATTTTTTTATCTCTGCCGATTGGCGTTTTTCAATTTTTGGCACCCCCTCCCCTCCGTTCCCAGTCAGTGCTGAAGCTGCGCGCTCACACACAGACACTGAGACGTTTGCCACAAGAGTGTAAGGTGATCGCTTGGCTTGCTGCTGTGAAAAATGTACAAAATGCGTACATCTAAAGTTACGATATGAAGAAAATATCGTCTTTAAAAATTGTGATGATCTGAGGTTATTATTTTACTCTCATTACGGAAAAAATGAAATTCTTTTCCAACAGCGTAGTTAATAAGACGGTTGTGTGTGGTGGTAGTTTCGTTGGAACCTGGCATTTTGGCAAGAATGCTTATTTTATTCAAGTGGTGATACTTCCTTAGTTTTACAAATTGTTTGATAAAGTCATATGTTTTTATATTATCTTTAAAAAATCAACATATCCGAGTTTCCCAAGAAAAAAAATCTTCAGTAATATTTATGATGGCGTTTATTTAAAAACGTCAGTTGTGTACTTATAATTTAAGAAATAGAGGTGGATCTATAAAGAAGAGATTCCCTCAGAAATACTTCTTTTTCAAGATTCTTTATAAATAAAGATTTTATATTGAAGGTGCAAAATTTTAGTGCAAGTTCTTTTAGTCACGTCTCTCACTTATGTTCCTTTTTAGGTTGATGCAGGTAATATTTTAATTTTATCTTCATTGTTCTTGATTATAAATTTGCATGAGTAATTTATTTAACAAATCTTTGTTTTAATAATTAATGTCATGTCGAAGTGGTCTTTTGCGGCCATAACAACACTGTACCCACTATACTCTCTTGATCACAAACCAAATATATATATTATCTGGAATATTAACAAGATGCCACTGTATAAAAAAAGGAACTATCATCCAACCACCACAGTTCCCTCTTTGGTGCCTAAACCGTTAGAAACCTTAACGACATGACAGTTATTAAATTATATTTTGTTATATTATAAAATTTGATTTAAAAATAATTGCATTCTTATTGAAATATTTGATTAGTGGAATATGTGATATATTTGATAAGTGGCTTACTTAGGTATTTTAAAGTGTTTGGATTTAAAATAATATTGCCAGATAATTGCATTGTGTGTTTTATTTACTTTTAACAAGTCATTTTAGTAATGTTTCATGCATATTTTTCAAAATTTTTATGAGGAAACTACAATTTTATTCTAAGAATTCTGGACTTATAATAGGATTTTGTTTTGAAAACAAAACGTTTTCATATGACTCTACATAATCCATGGTGTTCTTTTATGCAATATTTACATTTTATTATTAAAAAAATGGATGTTTATGTTGTTATTTACAAAAGAAGATGAGTTTAGAAAAATAATTTTCTTACTTATAAGTGAATGATTAATTTCGATTTATACCATTTTGTTTTGATAATATTTTGAGAACTATTGCATTCTTAAAAATTATTCTGGTGATTGGACATTATTTTAAAAAGTGATTTCATATGAAAATTAATTTTTGTTTAACTTCGGTTGATTCATAAAGCACATTATTTTGAAATTTATTAAGAATTATTCTCAAATTTGTCACCATGCCTCCGAAAGAAAAGTTAAACCTTTCCATTCAACCAAAAAATGATGGGAAATGATGGGTGAGTGGGGTGATGGGAAGTGATGGGAATCCTCAGACGGTCGAATTTTTCTTCGATCAGTTATCAGATATGCAGGAATTGTATAATTACTCAGACAAAGAAATTTTTGCACTTTTCAAGTCAAAATTACAGGGTAGTGCATTACATTTTTTTTTCTTGAAACACAGTTTCAATTTAAAAACTCTAACTTACAAAGCATTCGAAATGATTTTATTAACTATTTTCTGCCAAGTAAAAAAATTGGCTCTCTCAAATCTCTTCAAAATTTAAAATTGGATTCGAATGAGTCCATAAAAATTTTTTCATATCGCCTGACTAAACAGCTTGGACTTGTGTAACCTACGTTATAATGGATTGAGTGAGAGATGTAACACTCAAATAAAGTCATCTATGAATACAATGGCTTCCCAAGGATTTGATGTTCCAATTGCTTTAAAAATCCACCAGTCAATATATAACGCTACACCTCATCCAGCCACGAAATTCACTCCAAATCTTCTTCATTTTGGAAGGGAGGTGAATGATATTTATGCTAATTATAAAACCCATTCTTCCTGGAAAATTCTTAACACTGCATATGAAATTCACAAATTAATGGATGTTATTGAAAAAGTATACTATCAAGCTTACAAAAATAACGAGTCTTCTAGACAAAAAGTGTATCAAAAATCAAGGGAAAAATTAAAATTTGCTAATATCAAAGTTGATGATATTGTTTATGTAAAATTTCCCAGTGTATTTAACAAAAAAGTACAAGGACCTTATATGATAAAGAAAATAATTTCACCTGTACTTATTCAAATTCAAGATTGCAACAATAATCAAGCATCACCTATGTTAATTCATACTAACAGAATCTTGAAACTCCAGAAAAGAAATGAAGCATTGCTTCATCCTGCGGATTCATCTAGAAGTGCAACACATGATCAACCAGCTGTTGATAGTGCATCTTCTCCTGTGAAACGACATATTCGTGCTCATACTGCTGATTGTGATTCTTCTTGCTCTCACACTAATAATCTCCTACAATAGATAATCCTACAAGAGATAATCCCACACTAAACATCTCCTCAAATTCACACCTCTTCAAAATGCCAGCAAACATCTTCGCATTCACTTAGTTCAGTGCCTTCACAAACATCTGGTAGTAACACTACAGTTCTAAACAAATCTACTCAAAGCACAAAGCATTATGATCTTCGCCCTCGCAATCATAAACAGTATAAAGTGTAACTTAATCTTAATTTTTTTTAGGATGCCTTTACCATTGTAAAAATCTTTTCTATGCTAGCTTGATTGTATTGTCAAATGTGAAGACTGACTGATTATTTTTATTTGCTTACTTCTACCAAAGCTGCAGGCAGCATTTGTGTATTTTTTTTTTTTTTTAAGTCACATTCGCCTTGACACAATAGAATTGTCATCCTGTAAAAGTATGTAAATCTTATTTTGTTTTTTCCTGTTAACTATGTTTCTCACTGAAATATTTATTCAAAACCATATTCATTTTTGGAATTTATGTTTAATATGAAATGTGCTGATAGCTTAAAACTGTAAAATTCAGTGTTTGATTTAAATTGTAATTCTTTTTAAAACTTATAATTCAATATTATAGCTGGAGATGAAATGTCATTGATTAAGTTATTTTGATAAGGTAATTTAACGTAAACAGTAAATTGTTATTGATATAAGGTATAATATGAGTACATATGTCATCACTTTCCCTATTGTGACTTTTAGAATAATACAAATGTTACTTCTTGCATGCCCTAACATCTAACCTCTTTTTAACATCTAAAGAGTATGCATGCTAATACTTCTAATATTATTATTGTTGGTGTATTATGTAAAAGGGTTGGTAATACATTAAGCTCTATAGGTGTTTGAAAACCCACAAATTGAAGAAAATATTTATGCATATGCAAATTATATGCTTTGGATCCAAAGTTTGTTTTAAGTCATTACATTTAAATAACATACTTATGTATTATATATGTAAAAAATTAAAATTACATGTTTATTCTTAAAAATGTTTGAAAATTCGAATTAAACATTCAATAAGCATTCAGGATATTTTTGTATAGATATGTTGTGTGATATTTTTTACAAGGTCAATATTATTAAAGTTATGTGGTAGAATGATACATTTATTTATGTACATTTCTGAGAGCTTAAATATCCTCTCTTTGCCATTATTTACTTTGAAGGTATTATTGTTGTTGTATTAGAGTTGTTCAACTAAGAAAAGTTGATTTCTTAGAAAGTGCTATACATATATATTTCTTTTCAATGAGAGTCTAAATATTCTCTCTTGACCATTTGCTTACATTTTGAATTTTTGTTATGGAAAAATTCTCAAATGAGTAATTTATTGAATTTATATAAGCATTATGCTAATAAAAATGTTGATACAAAATTGAAATATAGTTCATCGACTGTGACTAGAAATACAGTTGTGATTCAAAGGTCTTATTCTTGCTATTTCTTTTCCAAAATGGAAATGTTTTATTGCTAATTTTATACTATATTGAATTAGGAAAGCCATTATTAGTATGATTACCAATTTGTATCATATAATATTATTTGTTTTTGTGTACAATATTACAACCTTTCTTACTTTTTTAGTATATGCTGAACTTACTTTATAGTGTTGTATTTGCTATTTCACGTATCAGTGAATGGACTTTTAGCAGCTTTATTTCAAAAGACTTTGTTCACTTTTTGCTACTGAACTTACTTTATAGTATTGTATTTGCTATTTCACATATCAGTCAATGAACTTTCAGCAACTTTATTTTGAAAGACTATATTTACTTTTTGGACTTTCAGCATCTTTGTTTTGAAAGACTCTTTATTTTATTGGACTGTTAGCAACTATATTTCGAAGGACTTTGTGTACTTTTTGCCAGAAGAATGTAAATTTATTATTATTATTATTATTATTTTGTTTCTCATTATTTGAAGTTATATGTATATTGTATATAGGTGAGAAAATATTGACTCGATGTCAAAATTGTTAAATTTCTCCATCTCACCAATATTTTCTCTTGGGGAGGCCGGAGTATATATTGTGGTTTCTCAACCACTGCCATATTTTAATTCAATTTAAGAAATATTTTATTAGTCCGTATTCATTTAATTTTAATATTCGCATTCAAAATTTTTTTAATTCTTTCCTATTTAATTCTTTCCCTGTAAGGTTTTCTTTCTTTCATAACATTTCGCTTTTTAAAAAAAAACTGATAGTGATTGTTACCTCTGTACTTCCGGTATTGGATTCTACTAGATGCTTCGATAACATTCTTTGCCTATGCTCACTTCCTGTTCTAAGCTCCGCCCCTCGCCAATCAAATTCAAATGTTTCTAATACGTAATTTTTTTATCTGTGCCGATTGGCGTTTTTCAATTTTTGGCACCCCCTCCCCTCCGTTCCCAGTCAGTGCTGAAGCTGCGCGCTCACACACAGACACTGAGACGTTTGCCACAAGAGTGTAAGGTGATTGCTTGGCTTGCTGCTGTGAAAAATGTACAAAATGCGTACATCTAAAGTTACGATATGAAGAAAATATCGTCTTTAAAAATTGTGATGATCTGAGGTTATTATTTTACTCTCATTACGGAAAAAATGAAATTCTTTTCCAACAGCGTAGTTAATAAGACGGTTGTGTGTGGTGGTAGTTTCGTTGGAACCTTTCATTTTGGCAAGAATGCTTATTTTATTCAAGTGGTGATACTTCCTTAGTTTTACAAATTGTTTGATAAAGTCATATGTTTTTATATTATCTTTAAAAAATCAACATATCCGAGTTTCCCAAGAAAAAAAAAACTTCAGTAATATTTATGATGGCGTTTATTTAAAAACGTCAGTTGTGTACTTATAATTTAAGAAATAGAGGGGGATCTATAAAGAAGAGATTCCCTCAGAAATACTTCTTTTTCAAGATTCTTTATAAATAAAGATTTTATATTGAAGGTGCAAAATTTTAGTGCAAGTTCTTTTAGTCACGTCTCTCACTTATGTTCCTTTTTAGGTTGATGCAGGTAATATTTTAATTTTATCTTCATTGTTCTTGATTATAAATTTGCATGAGTAATTTATTTAACAAATCTTTGTTTTAATAATTAATGTCATGTCGAAGTGGTCTTTTGCGACCATAACAACACTGTACCCACTATACTCTCTTGATCACAAACCAAATATATATATTATCTGGAATATTAACAAGATTCCAGTGTTTGAGAAAAAGGAACTTATCGTCTAAACACCACACTATTAAATAGAAAATATATTTTTATTTGAATTAATGCTGGTTAAGCATAAAAATACGTGTGGAAAGTTTGCGGCGGTACAAATGAAGTAATGCTTAGCTTGAAATAAGAAAATCGCCAGAGTCTTCAAAATCACCGAACTCAAATCAGGGTACATCAACTAATTAAAACTAACAAAATTTTAATGATTTGTGCAATCCTTATACCATTTTAAAATTTGCGTTTAATTTGCTTGTGTAACCAAACGAAGAGCTATTTGGTGAGTTAAGCTCTTTTAGAAACTCCTTAATAACACATTTTTAGAAAAACTTTCGCACATAGATTATTTTTTAATATTTAAATTGAATGTTTTATCCAATCGTTTATTTCAGAAATTGAATAATGAGTAAACAAAATAACATTTTTATTTGTAGAAACCATTTGTCATTTTTAAAATGTACTTTTCTACCATACAAACCTTTCAATAATAAAATCTTCCTTCTGACTGTTTGTATGAAGTCTTACGAAAATGAAGTGCGGTACAAATGACGCTATGCTTTGCTTGAAATAAGTAAATCGCCCCCGTCTTCAAAATCAATGAGCTCAGATGAGAGCATATCAACTAATTAAAACTAACAAAATACAGTTTTGTGCAATCGTTAATCCATTTAAAAATTTGCGTTTAATTTTGCTTATGTAACCAAACGATGAGCTATTTGGTGAGTTAAGCTCTTTAGAAACTCATTAATAACACTTTTATCGTAAAACTTTCGCACATGGATTATTTTTTTAATATTTAATTTGAATGTTTTGTCCAATCGTTGAACTATTTCAGAAATTGAATAATGAGTAAAGAAAATAACATTTTTATTTGTAGAAATCATTTGTCATTTTTAAAATGTACTTTTCTACCATACAAATCTTTCAATAATAAAATCTGTATTCTGTTTGTTTGTATGAAGTCTTACGAAAATGAAACGTTCCGTCATTTTAATGGGAGTTATATATTATAGTAAATTACATAATAATGTAATACTATATTACTTTTGATGTATTATTATATTGTCAGAAAGTACATAGAAAATCTTGATTTGAAACTTTTTAAATACAGTTTATCTAATTTTCATGACCTTCTATTAACATACACGTGCGAGCTAGTTTAATAACGAACAATCAAGATACATAAAATAGTCGACTTATTTAAACGCAAAATTTTTGTTACAAATAAGGTAAAAAATATTATTGTTAAATATTGGTGGAAGTTTGCCCCTGCGATAATAAGTTCCTATTTCCTGTCGAAATTTTATTTTGTGATATTATTATTATTATTTATTTATTTATTTTGAAAACAATTTGGTGCCTTTGGCTGTCAAAAAAAAAAAAAAAAAAAAAAAAAAGAAGAAGGATTTTTTATTTCGTTCTTTGTCCACTAATTAAAAATTTCCCAGCATTAATCGAATGATTGTCTGAAACAAATTTACCACAATAACTCAAAATAGCATTCATTGAAACCAGATAAATTGAACATTAATTTTACTCTAATTTTAACTACCAAAAAAATACAGTATACAAAAATCAGACGTATGCAGCTTGATATTTTAATAAACTAAATTTTAAAAAAAGTTTCTTTGAAAGTGTCATGAAAAGAAATAAAGCAAGCTACTAAAAATTCAGTACTTAAACGAAACAAAAAATTCTGAATGTTATTTTATTTTTTCCCTAAGGAAAGCAACAGTTAACTTATATTAAATAATAAAAAAATCGTCATTGATATAATTGAATTTAATTTATTAGATGAGATACTTAATCTCAAATCGAAAAAATTCCAAACTTCCATTAAGAATGCACATCGCTCTTCAGATGCTAATCAAACAAGCTTGAGTTTTCAATTAATTACAGAAGTTATTCGAGAGAATAGAAAGAATAATAAAATTTAATTATTTAAATATTAACGAAAGTCTATTACACTTTGATATAAAGCAAAAAGAAATAAACAGAATGTCCGATTTAATTTTTGTGACTAATTAAATAAGCATATTTGTTTTGTTTTTTTACCTTATTAAATATTGACTCTATTATATCAATCATTCTCTGAAACATTCATTATTGAATGAACAATATATTAATTACCGCTTTGATTTACGCTTGGTAGAAAACGCGAACTAATGAATTTATTTTAAAAAATAATAATTTCTACTTTGTTTCTTTTTAAACATAGTGTGGCAACTGCAAAGAAACAATAACATTTTTTATACTATCTATTCAGGATTTCTACATTGTTTTCTGACAAGATTATCATAATTGAATATTAAACTGTTAATGGATTAAAGTTTATATATATATATGTGTGTGTGTGTGTTTGTGTGTAATTATTACTCAAATTCTTTTTTTATATTCTACTTTTTAGAGCTTAAAATATTTCCTTTTTGCAATTTTACAGCCAGTTAGTCTATTTTAGCGAGCACAGTTTGACACATAATAAACTGTATTGTTTTTGTAACACATATATAGTTGCAACTTTAAAGAATATTTGGCAACTTATCACTCACCGCTGGCTAACTGAAAAATATGCCTTAAAATTAATTTATGAATTTATAATTAAATTATAGAATATTGAAATGATGTATTATCATCAGAAACATACCTGGTACATGAATTTTATAATTCTAGCACATCAGGAAGTGGGCGAAAAATCAATTAAAAAATTCCATCTTTACATACAAACATCAAGTTGAGTTTAATAAAAGAGTGTAATAAATATAGTATTATAATAAACATATGAAGGTAGAAGACCTAATGTTGTATATACTTATGAAAAGTTTCAAGAAAAAATGCTTTTTAAATATTTTTAAAGGCATTTATTTGATTTTTTACTCTTTTATTTAACTTAACTTTATTCATGTATATAAAAATGGAATTTTGTAATCGATTGTTCACTTACCTCCTGATATGCTAGAATTCTAAAAAATATGTATATAGGATTGCTTCCGATGACATTGCAACATTTTAATATTTTAAAAATGTAATTATAAATTTTAAAAATATCTTTAGGAGATTTTCTGTTAGACGATTCTGGTGATAAATCACCAAATATTCTTTTTGTTTACAATTGTGTATGAGTTACAGTAACAATGGAGTTAATTATGTACCAAACCATGCTCACTAAAATATCCAAACTAAATGTGAAACTGCAACTCTGAAATATTTTAAACATAAAAAGTAGAAAATAAAATATAAATTTAAATAAATATATATCTATATATTCTTAAAATACGCTTCTATCAATTAATAATTTAACATTAATTAAATTATGATTATAGATTGAGAAAACAATTTAGAAATCTTGAATAGCTAGTTTAAATTATATATATTTTTTCTTTTTTGCTGTCATATCATAAAAAAAAGAAACAAATAAAAAAATATTATTTTTAAATAAATTAATTAGTTCGTGCTTTCTACCAGGCGTATGTCAAAGACGTGAATTCTCCATAATCGTGGTCCATGCCAAACTTCCGTATTGGAGCAAAATGGTTTTTGAACAACATGAATTGCAGTCATGCAATTAGAAGAGATTATTTAGATAAATACTAAAAGTTTTAAAAGTGTGTGTGTTTTTTTAACTATTTTTCTTTATACTTATTACTGCAATTTATTCAATCAAATTGTCTGCAATAATATAATTGCTTAACATTTTTTTTAAATAAAAGGTTAAAATAGAATATATATATATATATATATATATATATTAATGTAAAGTAATTGTTAATACGTAATTATATAACTAACAAATAATAATAATTTATCATTACATATGTGTGGATAATGTTCATTCTATAATAAGGAAGGTTCAAGAGAGTGAAATGGAACGTTACATATCAGACTTAAAACATTCTACTCTATTGTTGATGTTATTTAATTGTAATTATTTTTATAAATGTTTATGTTTTTAAATTAAAATGTTCTTATGTTTATTTTTACTGTTATCAGGTTTTTTTTTCAAGATCTATGAAAATGTATATTTTCAATATATTTGTATACATTTATTATGCTTACACTTTTTAATTATGTGCCTAACTTGTGAGGCCGCATGCGGGCCGCGGGTAGCATAGTGCGTACCACAGCATAGAAAGATGGTGTCTTCTAGAACGTGTTCGTATTTCCTTGTGTCTAATTGGTCAGGTTTTATTTTATATAAAAAATATAATAATGCAATTTTGACACCAGATTTATTACATTTTTATATAAAATATATGTTTTTAAAGTGCACTTAAATCAACATAAGTTTAAAAACGCGTGCAAAACACAAATTGTGATTTTTAAACAAAATAGATTTTTAAACAAAATACACTGTGCTTGAATTTTATGCATATTTGTCTACCTTTTAATTCAAGTAATATAAAATACTTTTACTATTGAAATATTGAAGTATTCCGAATTAATTTTGAAACCATAGTAAAATATAAATGTCATTAGAATACAAACACATACGGGAAAAGTTTTATATGGGAAAAATTATACTATGAGAAATATATCGTATAAGATTAAAAAGGGAAAAAAAAGAAACATTTCCACTATCACGAAAATGAGAAAATAACAGTTTCAAAAAGGGAGCGAAAAATTCGTTTACAAAAAAGAAGAATAAATATACAGTTTCAGAGTTATTTTTAATGGAAACTTAAGAGATTATTTTATGCATAATTATACGTTTATACACAAGCTTATTTGTAATGAGTGAAACCTCAAAGTTTAATCGTGACCACAACCTTCATTTTCTGTTCTTATCTCCTAATGCTTGTTTTGAATATGTATGAGATTCTCTAACATTGTTGTAATAAAGTTTTTAATGAGTTTTTCTCGTGTAATCTATGCACTTTAAGAGATCTTGAGATAAAAAGATATCATCGTCCCTTTAGAAATTATGAAAAAAATTGTATAGCAAAAATATACATTAAAAAATCCATCATCTGCATACTGTCAAAAGCAAAACATATGTTGCAAATGTAAACATGGACATTATTTTGCATTTAGGAATGAAAATCATGAACATTTTTATTACTACTTTATGAAAAAGGGTACTTAAACCTGGCAAAATGTATTTATTTTTCAATATGCTTTAGCTTATAACAGCTTTAACAATTTAAGTCTCAATATTGAAAATACATGTTCAGTTTTTCCCTTGTATTTTATTTATAATAAAATTCCTGCTCATAAATGCGTTCATGATATATCACTGTGTCCTAAGAGGTGTTGATAAAACGAGACACATATGCAGGCCTCGGAGCGGTTTCTATTAATAGAGACCAAATCAAAATTTTGATATCCACTATTTATTTACGAAAAGTTTCGTTATCGATTTATCTTGCAAATGTCGCAGAAACAAATAATTATTATTAATTAAATTTATACTTGAAATCAGAGTTTGACAGCATTAAACAGACTCTGACTTCAAGTATAAATTTAAATACTAATAGCAATGTTTTCCTATTTAACGGATGTTATTACAAACAATCTGAGTGAACCTCTATGGGTTCACCTATATCTGGATTACTGGCTGAATTAAAATTACGATCTAGAAAAACTCATAATATCTACATCTACCTTTAAACCTGCATTATGGATTAGGTATGTCGATGACATACTGATCATTTGGAATCACGGTATTTCTGCATTAATTGAATTTCTGACGCGTGCTAACAGTATATACAATTTACTGGAGTATATACAATTTATAGGAATATACAATTTACTTGCGAAATTGAAGAAAATAGTTTGCTGCCCTTTTTAGATATAGAACTTATCAAGCATATTTCAATACATAGCATCCATAGAAAATATTTAAAAAAACGTCGCAGGTCTAATAACACAATATCCTACAATAGTAATGTTTCATTTAATTACAAAGCAGCAGCATACCGTTTTTATATCAAAAGAGCGTTTTAGGTTTGTTCAGAAGTTTACTTAACCAGAAGTTTAATAAAATTAAAGTAATTGCAAATGAAAATGGTTTTTCAAACAAATTTATCAGCAAGTTAATTTATGATTATAGAAATAAATAGTCTACAATAGTTCAGAAAGATATTCAAGCTTCAAAATTCTACAGTATTGATTACATCATGCAACTTTTTTAAAGGATTAAATATGCATTAACGAAATATAATGTAACTCTTATCGCAAAGCCCCCAACAAAGCTAAAATAGCTGATACATAGAACGATAGATCCTATTGATAACGGAGATAAATCTGGCATTTATATTATTCCTTTTAAAGTTAATGGCAGTTCTAAAACATACTCATACGTAGGCATGACAACTCGCAAATTACAGGAAATGATCAAAGAACATACAGCTGATATAAAAAAGAGTAAATTATCCACCGCTCTATCCATATTAAATAAGTTAAAGACATTAATATATTTTTCAATAAGGCAGAAATAATTGCACATAATACACAATATAGCAATTGCTTAATCAGAGAGTCCCTGGAAATTTTGAAAAGAAGTGACAATACATGTAATGATGTATTATCTTATCAGATCCCGCATATTTGGCATAATTCGCTTGATGTCACTGGTGTTTTTGGTTTTGGACCCCCCCCCCCTCCAGCTTTTAATGGTATCAGTTCATCTTCCTTCACTGCCTCCATTTCATAGTTTGTTGGTTTCTCCCGTTTTCCACCTCTCCAATGCACTTCTTCAGAACTATGTTTTTCGGCTGGTTTTTATCCTCTGATGATTGCTAATGTTTAGCCGAAAGCGCTTAGGTATCTGGACATCTGATTTTACATCATAAATAGTTTTAATGTTTTAAAACTGTGTTTCTTAATATATACACCTATTACAGTAACAAATGCATTTTTATCAATGTGTTTGCATTGTGTTTTTTTTTAATTCTTTGACTTTAATGAAAATGGCTCGTTATTCTGCGGAAGAACGTGTTTTCCTTACGATAATTATGGTATGTCTAAATAATTTTTTAAAAAGGCGAGAGAAATTGGGTGGCGAATATTTTCAACATTTGCTTTAAGGAATGATAATGTAAAAAATTTAAATTAAATTATGTTTTTCAAAAATAAAATTATCACAGATTAAGTAACATTGCGCATCTCCATTTCTGTTTTACCTCGCAAATAAAGTTGAATCCAACAGTACTGGAATTTTTTTCCCATACTTAAACAAGATTCGAACAATTATACTTCAGTGTTAGAATAGTTTCCACATCCGTCAGATTTAAGGGTAATAAGAAAAACCCACGGGTACTCTTTTAAATTGATCACCCTGTATAAGGATAATATAGTGGACAAGGGAAATTTTTTGATTTTGCGTACGAAATGTGTGAACGAGGTTGTGTGTGAATGAGGAATCTGTTCGGCCTCCCTTTAAGTTTCGTAAAGTGCATTTATGTCTCCTGAATCTGATTGTCGTGGTTATTGTGCAGTAATGTGTTAAGTGGGTGACTGTGGTTGTGTAGTGGCTATAAATAGTGAGGTGTCAGCTGGATTCAGGTAATCTGAAACGGATCTCCTCTAGCTTTTATAGTGACGGTCATCTAGTTTCCACTACCTATCTACGCCACGTGTAATTTTAAGAATATAAGATGGATAATTTTTGGCATGGCTGTGAGTCTTTAGTAAGAAGTTAATTTTCATACTCCAAATAAATAAATATTGAGACTCACGGATATATTTATTTGTTCACATTTAGTGAGGCTTGCTTAATGTGCTTTCGGGTAACGATAATTATTTTAGAGTCATTATGAAATTAAGTACAGGATTTGTAGTTTAATGCTTGGGAAAGCTGATAGCGCTTAAAATAATAAGCTGGCTGCTCCACTGCTCTTCGCCCCTTTTTTAAGTGTTTTAATAAAATGTTGTTATTGGTAAACTGTCGCGATGTCCTCATTTCAAGTGAACAGGCACAAACAGTATGTCACAAGTTTAAAGTGCATAATTTATTTTCTTCAGTAATTCATTCGAAAGGGTATTTCCTAATAGTACCACGTTTTTTAAACCTTTTTGGTATAAACTTTAATAAATAAAACGAGTTATTATGATATTATATTTATATTAATCGCCAAGATTATTTTTAAGTACTTACGGTAACTTCTTTTTGAGCATGTTATGCATTTGCTTAGGATAGCTATATTATAAAGCAAAAACATGTCCGTGAACATTGCTGACGTCATATTGACGATGACAACATCTGACCAATATATTTGGCTTTTGTTGCAATTTTTTTAATTGCTAATATCGCAAAATTTCAATTTCTACACCGTCGAATAGGAAAAAAGCTGTTCTTTCAAATGCAAATTGTTTGAAAACTACAGATCAATTTATAGTTTTTTATGATTTTTTAAAATAATTTTTAAGCATGACTTTATAAAAATCTATCACTACTTTCACGTGCAGCCCGATTATGACAGATTAATCCGTTCGCACTTAAAACAATATAAATAGTCCAGCATTTGTTTTCTAATATTCCATAACGAAATAAAAACTCCATTGATAAATAAAGAAATATCATAAATAAAACACAAATATAACTGACATGCAATCGAAATATGCACTTAAACCTCTGAAAATATTAGAATTAGAAAATATTACTGTAAGTATAGAAATCCTTAGTGATTTCTTTGGTTATTAACTCTAATATATATACATTAAATCTAAAAAATCTATTAGAGTTTTCAATAAAAAAAAAGAAAGAAAATTGTTTCCACGTATGCTCTGTAACCTAGGATGCCTGACTTGCATCCCCTCGCAATTATAAATTAGCATATTTATAATTGTAGTATCATAATCAATTAATGAGTTTTATCATAAGTATAATGGATATTATTATTCAGAATCCCATTATTCAATAAATCTTCTGGGAGAAACTGTTTTGATTGAGACATAAATCGATTATTTTTTTAGATTACTATTGTGTTATTATTGCTTTTGTTTTCGGAAACTAAAACAATGTTTTCTTTATTTTAAACGAAGGGTAAATCGTCAAAATTCGAAGAAAGAAAATGTTTAAAAGGGAACTGTTGGACTGAATTTATAATAAACCTACAAAAATAATTACAATAAAAAATCAATCATTCATTGGTTAGCCTAACACTTAAAACAAATATTATTTTAAACTAAAGTTACCAAAATACTATTTCCATTAACTTCAACATCGCAAATTATTGAAACTCTGCTAAAATTACGTCAGTTTTTCACAATCATAGAACTTTGTTTTCAATGAAATCTAAATATAACGTCATTTTCACAGTCGCAAAATTTAGATTAGTAATTCTCATATTACGTTTCACCATTTTGATTTTTGTGAATCAGGTTTAGATTAACAGAGGTTTTGCTTTGTAGAAGGTAAATATTTTTTAGAAAGAAATTCCAGAAATTTGAAGATTAATTTATTTAATATTATTTAAATTTGAAGAAAAAACATGAAATTATTATTAAAATTTCATCAAGATGCATTTGACATATGAAGGATGCTGTTTGAAATAAGCTTAACATTTCTTGGTAGAGATGGTGCAATCAAACAGTGCATCTACTTAATATTTCCTGCCTATTTATTATCAATATTATTAAATTAAGAAAAAAAATGGTTTATGTTGCAAAAATTCAGATAAAAAATACAATTAACTACACAATGTTTATAATTAAACTAAAAACTTATTTTACATATTTATCTTTTCAATTTATTTAAATTTGACGTGCTGTTTCTTTATTCTCCTTTTTGTAAAATGTCAAAATACTCATCTTGATTTATCTTAATAAGCGAAAAATGAAGTATATTATTGTTTTTTTAATATAAGGTAAATAGAATTTAAGTGTTAAATATTCTCTAAATTATAGCTTAAAGCAAAATGAGAAATTAATCCCATAACACCATTGCTCAATTGCTTCTTTATACTTTATTACAATTTTTATCTAACACAATTTTAGCCTTTCTAAATTTATCACAAATTTAAACTTGATTACACTTCGACGAAAACTCTTTGAAAAATATAATCTTTTAAGAACTGGCAAACGCTATTATAACCAAATTTCTTCAAATAAGATATTGTTTTAAAAAAGTAAGAAGTTACTTGGCGCTATGATGTTATGAAAAATTATAAAACTTGCGATTTTATAATTTTTAGTACAAAAATTTCATCTCTAATCTCAATTATCTAATGAATTACAAGGTGTTGAAAATGGTTCGAATCAGGTTTTGTAAATATAGTTCCGGACGGGGTTATAATGTATTTGACCAATATATGAATGTATGGCCTGTGCACACCTGTACATTTTATTTTATTGCTTTGAATGAGCAAAAGCTTATACATAGAAAATGTATAGATTAGAGATACTCATTAAAGTTAATATCATATTAGAAAACATCTCTTTATATAAAGAAATATTACAAACATTGATTATATTTCTAAAGTATGAATCTGGAGATCAGTATCCTTAACACCAGCTCTACAAGTCTCATTCTTATTTTGAATTCATTTTATTTAATATTTATAACTTTCAATACCCAATTTCATTTCTTTCATAATATTATTACTAAATAGTTTCAAGAAATATAACTCTTGTAAATTATAATTCGACGATGATGATTTTTCATGATTCTCGAATTATGAGAAATTCATCATTCTCATCTTCAATGATGATTGACGTATGAACGCTAAAATTCATGACTGTTTATTTTCTGTGAAAACTTTTATTAAATCAAGGGCTTCTGCCTCTCGTTGTTCCAGTCATTTGACATTGATAACCCTCTGGAATTCATTATAAATTCTCTATCTAAAATAATTAAAATATTCATGTTAAAGCATCAACAATTAGTTTGGACGATTAATTATTCTAAAAAATATTTTATTAAATATTAACAATCACAATTCCTATTTTTTCTTTTTGAAAATGACTACTTTACTTCGTCTCTTAACTTTTGAATTTCTACGCCACTAATTTAAATCACTTTTCAGGATTCAGGCTTGTTATGAATCATGTATTTATACTTCCTCATCCTTCCACCCAAATTTAAAAAAAAAAAACCTAAAATGCACATCTATTGTAATAAACTAAGACCTGAGAACAAAATCTTACTCTCATAAAACGTTTTAACAAGAAAACGGCTTGTTGACAGCCTTAATTAATAGTTCATTAAAAGTTCATTAATTTCATTTAGAAATAGATAAGTAATATGAAATCTCATGCTTTTCTAAACAGTTTTAGCCGATGTTTTCTTAATGTAAGCTAATTACTAACTATTAAAACCGCGTTATTAGTATCAAAATGAATAACATATTTGCAGACTAGTTTCAATAGCGTTAGCAGCGTCCTCCCACTAAATTAGGTTAATTAATGACTCAAAATTGGTATTTTACTTCCTTCAAATATTATCTTAATGAAATTTTAATGAGTAAATAATATATGCTTTATACATGCACAGGTGTTTTAATATTATTGCGTGTACTAATTACACATCATTAACCGACTTCTAACAAGGAAAATTATAAAATTCGTTTTAATATACATATATATTTTTTAAATATATCCACCAGGAACGGATAATCCGATTTTCATATTTTATTTTTCATTCGAAATATTTCATACTGCCAGCGGCACCGCTTCAAATTCATTATGATCTAAAAATGATATGTTTGTCTGTTTTCTTGTCTTTTTTGACTTTATGGCATTTGATTTTCATTAACTTTTGACCAAACGTCACAAATTTTGAGTATGGTGTTGACGTACACTGTACTACTTTACGCTTTTAGAAAAGCAGTCGTATTGTGTATTATTTGGGAAGAATATGTCAAGATTTTTAACATACCATCGTCTTCTCCGCGTTTGTTGTCACGAAAACACGAAGGTAGGAAACAATCCCTTGAAGTCGGTTTTAGTTGTTTTTTCAAAATACTTGTTTTTATTACATATTGTGGTTAAAACTCAAGCTCTGTTTTCATTATATAAAACTTGCAGTCTGAAAGCGGCGAAAAAAGAAAAATCGCATGTACACAGCACAGAACAATCAATGAACAATGAATGAGTTTAGGGGCTTCCTAGATGCGAAGCAACTCCACGCCCAGTTGTTCAGGAAGACGAATGCAGTAATTTGTGTGTAGCCTTTGACAAAAATATATACTGCTGAAATCTTAATTTAATAAGTATTTTTTAATATGGTAAATATACAAGAGTAAATACGGTAATTCAGAATTGAGGTTTTTTTTTGTGTCGTTAATTTTACAGAATTTTCTGCCATTTAAATACTATGATGTGCAATATACTACATGATACCCATCTTGTTCTGTTTTGTTTTCAATCAAAAGAGGGAGTGCACATTATACTTGAGTAAATATGGTATTGATTCTATGTGTCTTTCCTTTTTTTTGAGTGGGAGGGGGAGGGTGATGCGTGTTTATTATTTTGTGATTACATTTATGATGAATAACTTACGTCTGCTAAGTGAAATTTTTTAGGAAAATGTGTTATCATCAGTTAGAAGGAAATGTGTATAAATCTCCTTTACCCTTTTTCGTAGAAGTCAACGAAGGATTTTTTTTTTTTTTTGATGGAGAGAAGCTAAAATATAAATCAGTACTAATGGCTGATATATTCTTGAGATAGCCATTAATCATTTATTTTTCTACTTTTTTTTCAATGGGGGAATGCCGTGACTAGTTGTTCAGATTATCACCGAAATTTCGAGAATGCATTAGTGAAAAAAAATATAAAAATGATTTTTCCAAAGAAATTTACGGTAAACTTAAAAAGAAATGTTTAATTGTATCTTTAATTATATAATTATATACAAGTATATTAAGATTGAAAGTAGGCATTAAATTGAATATAGTTATTTTTTAACGTGTTTGGCTTGTGTGTGCGTGTGCAGTCACGACAAAGGCATTTGGTGAACAGGAGCAATACTCACCAATTTCCTAAATAGTATTGTTTGCCTTATTTACGATAGAAAGTATGAGGCGACGATTGCTAATCGGAAAAGTGGTACGCCCTGATCGAAACAGCTTCCCCACGTGTCAATATATATCAGGCTCTGCGCGTGCGTCATTATTTGACAACAATCTAAGTAAAGACATCTATGTGTAGTGATTTTCAAGAAAAGGTGTTGCATCTGGTTCCATCTCGTAAAATCCCTAAAACTCTAACGCAGCAATCCAGGTGAACTGCACGGATTTGAAACCATAAACATTATCACAAAGCTCCTGCAATATGAGGGTCAAATCTAATCATTTGGCTAAGTGGATGGACTATATAAATATTTTGGACAAAAAAAAAATAATCGTGTTGAAAATTATATATGTTAAAAAACAAAACTTCAGATATAATGTACTGTTTAAAAAATATGTATTTAGTTTTAATACTTTCATCTCATTTCAAGATTCATTCCAAAAGTCAATTATATATCTGTTGAAAACACTCTGAAAAAATATTTTATTTATAAGAACTAGAATAATTACACATCTGCCTAAAGAGATTCTAAAATACTTTTAAAACTTTCCTTGTTAAAATGAAGTTAACGAAACAACAGAAAAAGTCTCTCGGGATAGAATGTAATGTTTAAAAAGTATGTATTCAGTATTTTCATCGCATTTCAAGAGTCATTCCAAAAGTTAATTGCATATCGGTTGAAAACATTCCGCAAAATATTTTACTTATACGCACTTCAATCATCACACATCTGCCGAAAGAGATTCTAAAACACTTTTTAAATTTTCCTTATGAAAATAAAGTCAACGAAGCAACAGCAAAAGTCTCTCGCGATAGAATGTACTGTTTAAAAGTATGTATTCAGTGTTAATATTTTCATCTCACTGCAGGAGTCATTCCAAGAGTCAATTATATATCTGTTGAAAATATTACGAAATATATTTTACTTACAGGAACTAGAATCATTAGACATCTGCCTAAAGAAGTTCTAAAATACTGAAAATTTTTCCTTGTGAAAATAATATTAACGAAGCAACAGAAAAATCTCCCGCGAATGCCAAATTTAATCTTGCGTTTTATGAAATTCAAGCACTATCATCCTTTATATATATTATTTCTGTTTTCAACATTCATTTTTCTATGCATTTACAAAATGCACAATAATTATTGAGAAATCATTCGACAGATTTTTGAACCGGCTTCTCACATAGTAAATTCCCATTTCGTTAAAACTTTTTTTTTCCATTAAAAATTGCAGTTAATTAAAAATTAAATCACCGTTGTTTTCATAAATGACAGGTTTTTCTCAAATAAATGTTGCCACAAAAAATTACCGCATTATATCGTGCGCAACAATGATTATAAAAAATAAAATAGCACAAAAAAAGATAAAGTGGGACGTCTCTACACGGGTTAATTTATGTTTATGATTAAAAAGCAAAATTCAAATTCAAATGTTTAGAAGAAAAAGATACCATCAATCGATCGAAGCTTTGCTATTTCACATGTAGCCTAAAATGTATGCTTTGTTATATTAAATTAAATTGTATTTTATGTGTATTCAATTTATTTTTCTTTGGGACGTCATTCTCTAATACAGTTAAAATACGATTGTTATTATTTTTTTTCTCTCGCGCATGCTTTTTCGATCAGCTTTAACTGCAACTTTGATGAAATCAGTGAGAGCTTGCTTGATTAATGTTCTTTTCAGATATTTTTAAACCTTAATTTTTCTCTATAAGTTTAAACTTGCATCTAAAAAATATCAGATACTGGTAAATAATAATAGATTTCAGAGCGAAATGCTCGTACAGGTCAACTGGTCGTATATATTATTTCTGTTGTCAACATCCCTTTTCTAAGATAATACAAAAAAGCAGAACAATGAATGAGATGCCATATGAAAGTATTTTGAACAAGCTGCTGACATAGTGCAATTACATTTCTTTAAAACATTTTTTTATTAAAAATTGCTGTAAATTAAAAATGAAATCAGCATTGTTTGCATAAATGAAATTAAATGTTTTCTCAAATCAGTGTTGCAACACAAATAAAATACTGCATTATCAGATGACGTCATCCTATAATGCAATTAAAATACGATTGTTAATTTATTTCTTGGCGTTCTTTTTGAAAAAATATCGAACTTTTAATCGGGTTTTTATTTAATATTTACGTGTGCGTCACCTATTATTTATTTGTTTTCTTTGTTTAATCATGGCTGTTTATATGCGTACTGTATCGGATCGGAGCACCAGTAGATTACGTAATTTAAGGATTACCTTCCATTTAGATATGCAGTTCATTAGGATTCACAAAAATTGTAAGTATATATTTTTTAATATTTCATTAAGCTGTTAATACGCCAGCGAAGTCTCACGCCACTTAATGGCTACTGAACTACAAAGTTTGAACATTTCATGTTTAAGTTTCCATAAGCTTGCAAAAAAGTGGTGTACCAAATATTGATTTATTAAGATATTTCTGGAACAGTTTTGCAAAATCTGAGGAAATGCTTTCATATGAATTCCCTAAACGTCTGATTTAGTGTTTCAATTTTTTTATAATTCGGTTTTTGTTTTCAGTATAGGTGTCTTGGCAGCCTAGAGAAATGACCTTGGCGAGAGAAGAAAATTTGACAACAAATTTTCTGGCAATCTATTCCCATCTTCTTATACACAAGCAATCATTATATATTTGACTTCTGTTGTCAACATCCCTTTTTATATGCACATACATATCAGATAATGATGAATGAGGTATCATTCGAAACTTTTTTGAGCAAGTATCTGACATAATACTCTCACATTTCGTTAAAACGGGCTGTTTGATAAAAAAAATCAGTTAATTAAAAATTAGTGCTAAAATGTATCAGGAAATAATCTCAAAGATTGCAGTGCGAAAGCTTGGCACGGGTCCTTCTGATATATATTATTTATCTTGTCAACATCCCTTTTTCTGTGTATTTATAAAACGCACAAAAAAGAATGTGATATAATTCATAAAGTTTTTGAACCGGCTTCTGACATAGTACACTGACATTTCGTTAAAACAAATTCTTTGATTAAAAAATTGAAGTTAATTAACAATTTGTTTTCATAAATGAAATGAAAGGTTTTTCTCAAACCAATGTTGCCGCAAAAATAAAATGTCGTATTATATCGTACTCAACAGTTATAAAACAAAATTAGTACAAAAAAGATAAAGTGGGGCGTCTCCGCACGGACTTATTTTATATTTCTGATTAAAAAGCAAAATTCTAATTTAAACATTTAGTAGAAAATACACCATCGATCGATCGAAGAAGCGGTATTTCATAAGCCAAAATTGTTTGCTTTGTTATATCAAATTAAAATGTAATTTATCTGAATTCTGTTAACCTTACTTTGACACGTGTTTTTTTTTTCCTCAAATGGAATGACGTTATCCTCTAATGAGATTAAAATACGTTTGCTATTTTTTTTCTCGCGCGTGCCTTTTGCTATCTTTGGTCGTTTTTTACTGTAACTTTGATGGAATAAATTAAATGATATCCTAGCTTGACTAATGTTGTTGGCAGATATTTTTATGCTTAATTTTTCTTTACAAGTTTAAACCTGATTCTAAAAAATATTAGACTTAAGTGCGAAATTCCACGGGACCACCGAACTGGTTTGATATGATTTTTTAAAAGATGAATTCGGGAAAACTGATGAATAGGTTAAATTTGATACACAATTAAAGATCTTATTTAAGGCGCCCATACTGAAACTTCACGCATGAGTTATTTTCATGCGCACAGGAAATTAAATTCTCCATTTTTAAAAATTACTCCTTTTAAAATCTTTAACATTTGCGAAACAGTATATATAGGTTAAAATGTTGAGAGAACTTGATTAATGTTTTTGAAATTCAAAGATATTACAATTATATATATATATATATATATATATATTTAAATAGCATGAATTAGTTGAGTAAGTAATGCATAAATGATGTTTTCTAAATTGACTATTTTTATAGAAAAATTAAAATAATTATAAATATTTTTTGAAACAAATGCCACCTCGAATTTATTTAAGAATAGATATAAAATGTATTAAACTTAAATACAATTAGATAAGATTTATTCAGCAGTTTAAAAAATGCTGGAATATTGATTCATTATCTAAATGTTTTCTATTTATACTGGTTTTATTATATTAATTTTGTATTTCTATTATTTTAAGAACTTGTGTCAGATTAAGTCAATCTGATTTTTAAAGATTTTATAATATCCCTTAATTGTAGCGTAAAAATACAAACTTTCATCCCGTTATAAGACTTAACGATGGATAAAAATCCTTACGTAATAACTTTAAGATGTATCTCTAAAAAGTATGTTTAAGATGGCCATCAAAGATTTTTAAAAAGATACAAGCTATAACTCAACAACCCCTACTGTCTAATGAGCAGCACTTTTAATTCCAGAGAGACACAGATGCGATATTGGACCCCGAGTGGGAGTAGAAATTATATTATTTCTATTTTCACTTCTGAGAAATGTGATCCTGACAAACGTGTAAAAATTATGAAAATGTTTCCGTATATGGATGAAAAACATCATAATTACCCATTATTCTAGAAACCGTTTACTTTTCTCCAGAAAAATTCGTCAGAACAGCCCATTCAAAGTCATAAAACACTAATAAGTTTGCGAAATTAACGGGAACATCTTTTCCAAAATTTACAGGCAGTAAAACAATCTTTTTATTTCAGACACATCTCTGTAAATCTCAGAAACGCTTTGTTTTCTGGGGTTTATAAATGAATTTTGTGGAAACAACGGAAACAGCTTTTCCTGGGTAACATCGAGGTAAAATTGAATTTTCATAAGCTTTTCTGATATTTATTACGGCAGTTTTTGGTACATTTTACAGAGCATGTTGAGACAGATTCTGCTCTGTCATCATTTCACAAGTTACAAATCAATTGTTAAATGACCCTCGCATATATCATAAAAATAAAGAAAGCTTCGATTTATGGGCGTTACAAATGAAAAAGATTAGGAAAATATTATAAAAATGGAGAAAAAAAGCATTTAATCGTAATGTAAATAAATATCTGGAACGATTTTGATATTACTCGAAATGAAAACGTTTAACAAACATTAGAACTGGAATTAATGCATCAAAACATTTTGTATATTTCTAATAATAAAAGAACAGTTAAAAGTGCCACATTATGACTTGTTGTTGTTGTTGTTGTTACTCTTGTTTTCCATTAATATGAGCAATAATCTAGACAAAATGTCATTCGTAATGATAAAAAAAAATACTGGAACGAACGAAATATTTTAAAACTAATATCGAAATTATAATAATTGTTTTCTTTGTATATATTATATTAAGCTATTACATAAAAGTATTAAAAATAAGTTACATATATAGTTTGGGAAAGTTAAAAGCTAAATTTAAAAAGTAATAAGTTTCTGTCATGATTCCATAAAAAGAATACACTGCAAGAAAAAAAAAAAAAAAAAAAAAAATGTCGATTTTACAGCGGCATTTTATAATACTGGCAGTTGGGGTGCCAGTATTATACCGTAAAATTAACAGTCATAAAAAGTAAAATAAGCAGTAATACGCTAACGCGCATTCGCGGCAGCGTATTGCTGCTTATTTTACTGTTTATTACTGTTAATTTTTACGGTATAATACTAGCAGCTGAGGTGCCAGTATTATACTGTAAAATCAACAATTTTTTTGCAGTGAATAAAAGTAAAATTATTACAAAATCACTGCTTAATAAAAAAAATCCGAACAAAATATTCTGAAAGATACTTTATTTCTCTTTTCCCCAAGTAAAGCAGTGAATAGTTTATTAAATAAACAATTCCTGAAAGATATAATTTAACATATCAGTTGAGATACTTGATCTCAAAGTGAAAAAATTCGAAGCTCCTTTTAAGAATGCATATCTCCCAGCAATTGTTTATGGAACAAAGCTTGGATTTCAATTAATGGCAGAAGTTAATTGAGCGGCATTATTACTTTATAGTAATAAAATTTAATTACTTTAGTACAAAAGAGAGTCTATTGTACCGTAATATAAAGCAACGAAAGATAAAGTTCTAATTTTTCTGACTAATTAAAAAGGCAATTTATCTCCGCTTTTTCTTATTAAATATTGATTCTCTTACATCAATTATTGTATAAAGCATTATTTATGGAAAAGTAACAGTAAATGAGCAACTATTGCACCATTAAAAAAATGCAGAAGTCATCATTCAAATTATTTCGCCATACAAGAGTCTAAAAATTCAATACTTATAAGAAAAGAAACATACTTTAGTTCTTTTTCTATAAGGAAACTTATTAAATAAAGAAATTCTGACTAATTTAATTTAATTTTTCAGTTGAGATACTAAAATCGAAAAAATTCGAAATTGGCTTTAAGAATGCATACTTCTCATCCAATGTTTATCGAACGCGATTCAATTTTCAATTAATTACAGAAGTTATTTAAACGACATTTCTTTCGAGAGCTTAAAGAGTTACAAAATTGTGTCATTTCAATATAACTGAAAGTCTGTTAGACTATAACATAAAACCATGAAACTAAAGTTAAATCGAATTTTTTCAGACTAATTAATTGATCATTTTATCTGCTTCTTTTTTTTTTTCTAGATAAGCATATGATTCACATGCTTATGAAATTGTCAAAAAAAAGAAAAAAAAAAGTTAAAATGATATAATTTAACTGACAAGCAATTCATGCATTATTTATTACTGAATATTAAATAATAACATTAATAACTGGAATTGATGTTGATAACTAGCTGACCCGGCCGGCGTTGCCTGGACCCCTTGATAATAAATTAAAAAAAAAAAACATCAAGTTTTTATTATTTTATATCTTTAACAACAATTTTCTATGAAATTATATTTGAAATTGAAAATATCAGAACGTTTAAATCAGTAATTTGGATTTCAGAAGAAACGCGTTCGTGCATACATGCGACGGTTATTAAGCCTATTTTGGCGATCGCTTATGCTCTGTGTTTGACGGCGTTCTCGATCCAATCTATTTCGATTTTCTCTTCTTAATTCGTCTTCTTCTTCACTTTCTAGCATTCGCCGAGATCTTTTATGGGCATTTCTAATGATATTTTGAAGCTCCATAATTGCAGCGAAAGAACGAAACGTAAATAAACCCGATTTACCTCGGCCTAAAATCTGCCAAAGGACTTTTACACAATAGCCAATAAGATGCGTTTCATTCGGGCGTTGCCATTAAACAATTAACAAATAATCGTGATTTCTGTGCCACGTACGATAGCGTAATATATATATATATATATAGATTTTTTACAGCAATAATCAAATTGTCTGCAATAATCCATTTTCTAGATATTCATCTTTAAAAAGTCTGAAATGGGAAGTATTCGCCAGATTTTGTTGCACGTGATGGCATTATGTTAAATCACAGATTATTTTGGTTGAAACAGAAAAACTTGGAAATCTCTGAATTACAGCAATCCATTATTGTAAATACTAACGAACATTAATATTTGTGCATAGACATATTTTTAAACATAAGCGTGTGACAAATTATCCCCATGATTGGCGGCGCTTGGTATAATTTCGTAATAAAGTAATGCAAATTGAGTGTATATTACACACAATTTATAATTGAAACATAAAAAATAAAATACGTAACTTTATCGTATATATTAAACGAGCTAGCAATTTTTCTTATTACCGATGATATCGAAAATGGCTGGAAATTTTTCCACAAAACTTGACAAGCTGCGTCCCGAATTAAAGAAACTTCCTTTTGACAGGTAAAAACAAACTCCGAGCTCAAAAGAGCGCTTGCTATAAATCGAAAATTGCTCAAACGATTTACACGAAACGTGTCTAATATACTAAATGAAGCATGAGAAAATGATCTAGCTAGATCCTGAATTCGGAAAAGTCCATTTTGACAGGTTAAAACAAGCTGAACACTGAAAATGCTGTTTTATATCGAGAACAGCTCGAATGATTTTCACAAAACTTGACTCATAATTCAAGCACTAGAAAACGATCTAGCTAGATATCTAATTCGGCAAAAATCGTTTTATATGGTTAAACTAAACTCAGTATTGAAAATGATGGTATTAATTGACAATAGGAGATTTTCATGAAATAAGCCTTATTCGAATACGAGAAAATGATCTAACTATATAATATATAAGATCTAAAATATTCTTTTCATAGGTTAAACCATTGCATTGCATAACCCTCCTCCCAGAACCCGCTTGGAGTTAAAAGGCGCGTTTTTGGAAGAATGGGCTTTGTTGCCACAAACATTTATTGACACCCTCCTAAACAGTATGAGAGCTTGTTGTGTGGCTTGTATAGCATTGCACGGTAGTCACCCTCCATATTAGACAGACTTTTTCCGAGATAAAGGCTTTATCTGTGATTCATGATTTAACTCTTTTTGATATACCCTGTTTCTTAATTCACAATTAAAATCCTTTACATATTTTTATGTTGCTATATTCTTTCTCCCATTGTAATACACCTCTGTGCCAAATTTCGGGGCAACACAGTGAATAGTTCATCAGTTTTCGCAGATTTTATGTTTGTGATCTTAATTTTGGACATGAGTGTATTGGTCAGTGATTAGCAACACGATTATGGACGATATCGAAGATGATGTAATGATTTTCAGGAAATTTGCCTTCTACTAAATTAAGCACAAGAAAATGGTCTAGCCATGTTCCTAATTCGGGAAAAATTGTTTTAACGGGTTAAAACAAACCCAGCAGTAAAAATGGTGATGTAATTTCTTAAAATCGAAAACGATTGGGACGATTTTCATGACATAAGCGTTATATACTAATTCAAGCACGGGAAAACCATCTAACTAAGACTCTATTTCAAAAGCACGTGCTTTGATAGGTTTAAACGACTTTTTGTGACGTTAATCTTAAGTAAACGAAGTTCTCGCCAATACTATTTGCCATTGATTAACACCGCGATTACGGAAGATTTCTACTCCAAGGGAGATATAATGTAAGTCTAATTTCGGGTTGGTCTGCCATAGTCTTAGGACAGATTGCATTCAGGCAAACCGCCTGCTTAATTTTTCCATACACAGCATTGTTTTTCGAAATATATGAATTATGATAATTCTTGAAGACTAAGATTATTCTGCGGTCGCTTTCCAGTCTAATACAATTTACATAAAACAATATTATTGTATCGATTCGAATACGAGAAAATAATTAGATAATTATTGATTTCAGAAAAGTTCATTTTGATAGTTAAAAAACCTTAATAATAATTAATATACTGCTGACTTACTGTCACTCACAATCAAGTTAAAAACTGTAGAGCTAGAATTTTCAAGATAAAGTGTTCGTAGATGAGAAAGAAATGTCGTGGAGTAGTACTTTGCTTAACTCAAAGCAATTTAGCACTAAACATGATTCTAGAAATCGTTCTTTCTAAATGTCAATAATAAATTGTCCGTTAAATGTAAAAGTTTGTTAAATGGAGCAACTCGGGTTTTTATTTTTTTTTTTCAAATCACATTGCTACTTTTTCGTAATTGGGGGGTTTTATTACTACTGATGCAATAGAGCATGTATTTTCTGGCGCAAAATTACTAGCAGATATTTAATTTTAAAAAAAAATTCTGCCAAATATCTAAACTTGTTTTTTAAACATAAATTGAGAGAAGACATAATTTCTAGTAGAATGGCTGTTTCTGTTTTTTCCGAAACAATTTGGTGATTAAAATAATGGGGTGATTTTCCTTTTTCGGCCGTCTAAATCGTTTGCGTAAAACAGTGGATAATTGAAAGGTTCTAACACGTTCATCAGTATTTCACAAATTGACAATGTTGTATAGAAAAAAAACTGTTGAATACTTAGACAATACACGAGTTTAGTATTTTACAACTGCGGAAATATATAACTAAAAATAATAAGTGTTATGTCGATAACCAGGAGAAATTGGATAGGGTATAAATATATACAAAATAAATAAAAAATGAGTTGGCAGCATTTGTTATAATAACTTTCAGAAACTAGAAATTATATTTTTATGCAGAAATAAACAATAAAATTTTGTCTTTACTCTAATACAGTATGAATTATGTAGAAATGAATAATAAAAAATTTTCTTCACTCAAATACAGTATGAATGTTGAAAATCTACTGAGCAAGGCTAGGTCTACCTGGTACTCATCTGCTATTTATATTATAAAGGCCAAACGTGTCCGTGCGTAACACATACGTCATTTTGCGAATGGCAACAGCTGACGATGAAATTTCGGTTTTGTGATTTCTGCTATTGCAATTTTTTTAATTTCTAAACATAGCACATTTTCAATTTTTACACCGTTATAGAGGAAAAAAAATTTACTTTCAAATGCAATAAGTTTGAAAACTATATCTTAATTGCCTGATATATTATGGCTTATAAAATAATTTTTAAGCATGAATTTTGAAACGCACAATAAACAAATGGAAGAATGCTGCCATTATAAATTTTTGAATAGTTACAGGTAGTAACATTAATGAATTTTGAAATAAAAACGTCACAAGAATAGGGTGCCTTTATATGAGAGTAGCGTTATACCGGATACAAAATTTGATTAGTTCAGACGATTTTGAAGAAACGGAAGCTTTGTAATAATTTAAAAATTTAAAAGAAAATTATTTGTTTACACCATAAACAAACATCGGATATTCTAACACATAATATAAACAGAAGATATTGTTTTAGATATTGCCTTTTTATGAATAAAATATAAAAAAATTATTTCACAAATTTAATAAAAATGCATATAAAAAGTTAATATGAGCAGTAAGAAACAACGTTTTAATTCATATTTCATCAGTATTACAAATAATGTTAACGGTCATTGCGAAGTTGGAAAAAACGAATATACATGAAATTCGTTAATATCGCGATCACTATATCGCATGCATAAGATGATGAATAATAAATTAACAAAGAAGCATCACTGGATGCAGCGAACTCCCTGTATTAATAATACAAAAAAAATAAACAAAACCCTTGAAATTCGTTAATGTCGCAATCGCTATATCGCATGTATGAACGCTTAGTACAAAAAAATACTGGATGGATAAAGCATGTATGAGCGCTTCACGCACAAGAAAAGCAAAGAAACCAATAAAAAAATCACTAAATGCAGCAACTTTGACAAATAAAAATATGAAAAATCTAAAAATATTTAGGGGAAAAAAATGGTTTTCGCCTGCGTTCTGTAACCCGTGAAATCCGGATTCGATTCCTTAGTATATATAAAACACAAACGAAAATTTCGTTCCGTTCCTTTATAACTCGAGTTCTGCCGAATGGATTTTGATGGAACTTACACTGTTCGAGAGATAATTTTTCAGGGAAGGTTTTAGTATATAACACAACGTTCTATGTATATTAGTTATAGAATTATGATTGAAAGTTCTGTTATTTTGGCTGAAAAGGTTACCATTGCTAATTTTTTGGCGATCATTACTGTTGCAGAATGAAATGAAAAGGCTATACGTGTCGAAAATTAAATGAAAATCTGTTACTAATTTTATAAAAAAAAAAGAGAAAGAAAAAAGAAAGAGAATGAAAAAAAAAAGATTTTTGATGAGAGAATACTATAAAACGAAAATATTTAATTTAAACATGATTAGGAATGTTCGTAATGCTTAAAAAAATTATTAAAGGGGCAAGATTTCTATATTGAAACAATATTTGGCGATGTATCTTTCGTTTTTGGCGATTTTGATTTTACTTTTGACCCCAAGCAATCTGATTTTAAGCCAAAAGGTGTCTTTTTTGTTGCAGAAAGAAATTAAATGGCTATACATCTGGAAAAATAAAAGAAAAAACTGTTACTAATTTTATTTAAAAAAAGAAAGAAAAGAAAAACAGTTTTGATGATAGATTTTAATCCAAAAGGTGTTTTTTTTTAAGTGTATGACTGCATTTTTGAAGTATATACATTTTTTATTGGTACTTTTCGGTTAGCCGGGCGCCAGTGATATATATATACATGCACTGTAAAAACTGACCAATGTTTCTTATTTTATGAAAATATAGCATAACCACGAACGAAAATATAATATAATCTTCTGAGTTATCCAAAATTCCGAATAGCATGTTCCATTGTCTTTTGAATCCCCAGAAACCAATACATTTCCAAAATTTTTAGAATTACTAGGGGGCCTACCCCCTGCGAGCTACGCTCGCCAACCCCCGCTCAGACTTCGAGGCCTCTAAAACATGGCAGCGTGCTTTATTTTTTAAATATTGGTAAATCTGTAATTGGGTTGTCATGCTTCTAACGTTTTAATGGGGCATTTTTTGATTATCATGGCCTCATACACAGCTGTTGCGACAACGGACGACTTTTTTCGGGATTGATAAGTAAAATCAATTACAACTTGAAAGCCAGCTTGTATAAAAGGGTTTGGTTTAAATTGTGGCTACCTCTCGGACTTTACTTATTCTATTCTTCCTTTGCGTTTAAGGATGAGAAAAATTCCACCTGCTTGTGAATAACATTAAGAACCACGGTATTGAAAAGTACTATGTTATAGACGTTTTCAGTAACAGGTTTTAATTTTCTCTCTATTTTAGTGCACCATCAAGCATATTTTCATGTTGTTTTAAATATGTAAATTATTTATTTTAATTAATATGTATATACGAATTTTCTAATAATTATTTATCATACAAAATTAATTAAATATTTTGTGCATGCATGCCTGTATTTATTCGGCATCAATTGATGAGATATTTAAACAAATTTGCTATCCGCGGTAATTTTACACCATGTTCTGTCACTTGAATATTGTCCATAAGAAAATCGTGTACTTTTCCAGTATAGGATCCTTTGCTTTTAGGTTTGGCGTAATTCGAGCTTCAAAAAGGGATAGATTCGTTAATATACATAGATTTGTTGCCAAAAATTATGAAAACAAACCCAATGAACTTTTGCTGCTTTTCTATTATAGGGGTCTTGACGTTTTTTAAAAAGCTTGGCGGAAAAAACCAAGCAGGATAGAAAACCAAGCAGGATATTTTATTCTCCTTCCGTTCAGTTGGGCAATTATTATTTTATATATTCGTTTCAAATATCCGAATTAGTGATTTTATAAATTCGTTTAATTAAATTTTACAAAAAAATAACAAAATGATATCAATAAATAATAATTACTATTAATTCCTTTTCCCTCTTTCTTTTGCGTTTACATAAATGACGTCATTTGGACGAATTTATTCAAAATATTTTCAGTTTATAAATTAAATTAAATGCTGACAGACGATTGAATCCTGACGATAGAAATGTGATTTTTTTTCAAATTTTCCTGAAAAACATAATTTAATCACAATCTTGTCTTCATTATCGATTGAAATAAAAGATAAATTCAATTTCAATTTGAAAATGAAGAATAAAAAGAAATCAATAATCCCTATCGGGATCCTTTTCAATTTTTTTCCCTTTTTTGTCACAAAAAAACTGAGTAATTAGTTGCCATCATTACAGAAATGTCATTAAAATTAGAAAAAAAATTAATATCTCGAAAACTAATTCCAATTTCGAAATTCTATTACCAGTTTTGACATCCGCGGATTTTTATGGACAATTGGTATTAATTTCACCATCAAGCGTTTAATATTTTATTAAAAATAGCCCTGAAACATAATCAGTCGTTTAATCAGTCGTTTCATAAAATCGTTTCATAAATTCGTTTCATAAAATCGTTTCACAAATTCGTTTCATTAGGATTTTATATATATAGGGTAGATTCATTAGGATTTTATATATATAGGGTAGATTTATTAAAACAAAGTATTTTTCGCTGCCCGTATTTTTCAGAAACGTTTCCGAAGGGTTTTTATAGTGTATTAATTAGTGTCCCCAGTATGGAATACCTGTTTTTTGAATGCTATCAATTCTCAAGTAAACATTTTCATGCTCAAAAAATATGTTTAGCAGACAAACATGCAAAATTAACAGCGTAAACAATAACATTAAAATTAAGATTATTTTTTTACTCTTTCATGTATAAATTATCTTATGCGGCTGAAAATGTTTACTTGAGAATTGGTAGCATTCGAAAAACAGGTATTCCAGGCTGAGGACACTAATTAATACACTATAAAAACCCTTCGGAAACGTTTCTGAAAAATACGGGCAGCGAAAAATACTTTGTTTTAATAAATAATTCTTTAAATTTTGGAAATGTATTGGTTTCTGGGGATTCAAAAGACAATGGAACACGCTATTCGGAATTTCGGATAACTCAGAAGATTATATTATATTTTCGTTCGTGGTTATAGTATATTTTCATAATATAAGAAACATTGGTCATTTTTTACAGTGTGTATACACACATATATCTACACAAATACATGTATATACCTACATATATATACATTTATATGTATGAATATATACATACATATATACATATATTACTAGCGCCCGGCTAACCGAAAAGTAACTTTTTTTTTATTCAAATGCAAACTATATTAATAGCAATATACTTCTATTTACTTCTACATATATGAAATTTCGTTCCGACTGCTTATAACTCGAGTTCTGCTGAATGGATTTTCGTAGAACTTAAACTGTAAGATAATTTTTCAGGGAAGGTTTTATTTTATAACATATCGTTCTACGTAGCTTAGTTATAGAATTATTCTGGGAAGTTCTATAATCAGATCAATCCGATTATGAAATATTAGCCTTTATAAAAGATTTTGCCGAATGGATTTGGATGGAACCTACACTGTTAGATATTTTTCTAGGGAAAGTTTTATTATATAATATATAATTCTACGTTGCTTAGTTCTAGAATTATAGGGGGAAATTCAAAAATCGGGTGACCATTTTTTTAATCAAATATTAGCCTTTTCAATATTTGATTCCGATTATGAAAGATTAGCCTTCTAAAAAAGTTCTACTGGACGGATTTTGATGAGAATTGTATTGTTAGTTAGATGCTATTTCAGGAATGGTTTTAATGTACTACATATTGTTCTACGTTGCCTAGTCAAACAATTATGTGTGAAGGTTATATAGTCAGGTGAACCCGATTCCGAAAGATTAGCCTTTTTGAAAGTTTTTACTGGGCGTATTTTTTGCGACTTGCATTGTTAAGTCGATAATTTATAAGGATGGTTTTACTATATTTTAAATCGTTCTGTTAGTTTTAGAATTATGTGGAAAAGTTCTATAATCAGATGAACCCGATTATCAAAGATTAGCCTTTATAAAAAACTTCTACTGAATGGATTTTGTTAGTTAATTTGTTTGCATTGTTAGTTCGACAATTTTTAGTGATGGTTTTAGTATATTGCATATAGTTTTATCATTCTTTAGCAAACCTTAACTGTAAATGACCAAATAAAAGAGTTGGTCCTTAACAGCTAAAATTTTGACTGCACATTAGAAAATATAATAGCGCAATCACGTCATTTTTCAGTATAATGTGGAAGGATATTCCAGGTAAATATACAGATTGCTTTCAAATACAAGGTCAAATTAAACGATATATTTCGTTTGATTCAAGGTTCATTTGTAGAAACCGACCAGCGCAGCGGGCGTAGCTTGCTAGTATATAATAAACGAGCAAAGCAATTTTCCTGATTAGGAATAATATCGAGAACGACTGAAATGATTTTCACGAAACTGACCTCCTACACTAAATCGAGCACGAGAAAATGGTCTAGTTAGGTCACGAATTCAAGAAAATTCGTTTTTACAGTTAAAACAAACACAGCGCTGAAAATGTTGCTTGCTATTATTCGAAAAACGATCAAACGATTTACATGGAGCGGGTCTCCTACACTAATTCGAGCACGAGAAAACTGTCTAGCTATGTTCGTAATTCTAGTAAGTTCGTTTTGATAGGTTAAAACAAACTCAGCACTGAAAATGCTGCTATATATCGAAAACAGCTCTAACGATTTTCACAAAACTTAGCTCCTATACTAATTTGAGCACGAGGAAACTATCTAGCTAAGTCTCTGATTTGGGAATTTGTTTTATATGGTTAAAATGTAATTGTTGTACTCAGTACTGAAAATGATATGATATAAATTGAAAATATTTCGGACGATTTCCGTAAACTATGCCTTATTCGAATCCGAGAATACTGTGTAACTAGTTTCGTTTTCATATAAGGAATTCTATCTTCAGTAACCGTAAATCTTGCCAACATTATTATTTCATTAATCAGCAACACGATTAAGTAAGATATAAAAGACGACGTAACAATATTTAAGAATTTTTCCTTCTATGTATAGTCGAGCACAAGAAAATGGTCTAGATAGGTCCTAAATCGGGAAAATTCGCTTTGACAGCTAACAACAAACGCAGCATTAAAAACGCTGGCTGGGAGAGAATGTAAGCATTCTATCCACAGAAAATACTCGTGACATCCATAATGTTGTATGAAAAAATGTGTTGAATACCTCGACAATAAACCAATTTGATATTTTAAAACTTCGAAAATATATAACAAAAATAATTACTGTTATCTCGATAAAATGGAGAAATTGGATAGAGTAGCTGTAATGTATATACAAAAAAAGCAAAAAATGAGTTGACAGTATTTTTTATTAAAATTTTTAGAAACCATAAATTTTATTTTTATGTAGAAATGAATGATAAAAATTACTCATTACTCAAATACAGTATGAATTATGTATAATTAAATAGCATAATTCTGCTTTTACTCAAATACAGTATGAATGTTGAAAAAAGCTACCAAACGAGGAAGGTACTTAAAATTAATAGCTACAGTGGCTTTAATACCATTCAAATCAAAATATTTTAAATAAATACACAATGGAAAGTGCAGAAATGTATTAGAGGTAGTAAATTTAGTATCACAAATAAAGTATTGAAAGTGCTAGAATAGAACTTTTTGTGTTTTTTAATGTGAACGGTAACGTATACAAAGTAGGTATCTCTATTATAAAGTAAAAACATGTCCATGAGTAACGCGGATGTTATATTGACGATAGCAGCAGTGTGAATAAGAAATTTTACATTTTTGTAAATTTATTCACTTTTAAGCATCACGCAATTTCAATTTTTACACTGTCGAATACAGAACACAAAAATGTACTTTTAAATGTAATTTGTTTGAAATTGGTCTAAATTGACTTATTTTTTGTGATTTAAAAATATTTTTAACCCATGTAAGAAAACAAAATCACGTAAAACCCGATTATGGAATAGAAACCCGTTTGCGCGTATAAAAATATAAATACATAATTTGTTTCCGGCTAATATTCCATAATAAATAAAAACTTCAACAAAAATAAATAAATAAATAAAACACAAGATTAATAGATATGTGGTAAAACTACTCGCTTAATCACTGAAATAGTCAGAACAAAAAATATTGCTGAAAATAGTGAAACCATCAGGAATTTCTTTGGCTATTAATAACTGAGATGCAGCTAATAAGAATGTATCATTTTTAATAAATTTCATAACTTTATTTGAACACAAAATAGATGGTTTTTTACACACAAGTGCTTTATTGTATTGTTATTGGACAGTCTAAAAATATAAATAAAAGACAAAAAAATCTTTAATAGTTTTTAAGTAAAAATTATTTTTACGTATGATTTGTACACCTTTCATTTTGTTCTGCACTGTAAAAAATTTTCGTAAAATTTCAGTAGTTTTTACAGTACGTTTTTACGATCACAGTTTTACGGTATGAGTACCGTACTTCTAAGATATATTAAGCGTGAAAAAAACCGTATATGTGCCATTTCGAGTATAAATGGTATTTATACCGTAAAATGATTGTTTTTCAGTAAAAAATCGCTATTTATACCATAAAAAATTATTATTTTTCAGTAAGGAAAAAGCTGGTAGCTCCGCCTCGGTGTGCGGCAACCCCTGAAGTGGTGCTCTTGCACTTGTTACGTAATGCGTGCAGGTGTGGGGAGAGGGGGGAGTGCAGTCGGTACATTAAATATTTTACGGTACATATACCGTTCAGTTAAATTACGGTATATATACTGGTTTCAAAGTTGACAGTATATGTACCGTAATTTTTGACCAAAATTTTTTACAGTGTGTATCCCAAGGAAGTCAGATTGGAACCCGTTAATGATTAATGTTGCATAAATTTGGTTAATTATGAAGGAGGAGGTCGAGCTAGCGCGGATGGTGTCTCAAGAAGATTAAAAAGGATAAGATAAAATTCTCTTACCTTTTCTGAAGGTGCATCTCATGGCTTAGTAATCCAATTATGTAATCCAAGGTAAATGATAATCCAGTGGCACTGAACACACAATACGTTTATGCTGAAAAACTAAGTTTATATATTAGTGTGACTCTAAATAAATTCACATATTTCACAGTCTTGATTAGCTTTATATTTACTGAATAGAGCACATGGACATTACAAGAACTGATATTTAACAATTAAGTTTAGATTATATTTATATGACATTTTCGAGCTTATTCGCTCTACGTGTTTTCGCGTTTACATTTTTGTAGAGGACTGAAGAAGTTAAAGTCAAAAATAATAAGTTCAGAGTTTATGATTGCATCATTGGAAATTACGCATACGTCAGTGGAAAATTACACAATGCAAGTTCTGAGCGTAATAACGTAATTGGAATAATAATGTTTATAATTATTGTTCGAATGTCTTTAATCTATTACACATAATAACAGTTTATCAATTTAGAAGAGTTCTTGAACATTTATCTGAAGTTGAGTGGTGATAAATATCACTCTGCAATTCATTATGCGTTGAAAGAAATGTTGCTATTTCTTTTTCTTTTTCAAGGTCGTTCCTTCTTTCCCATTGCGAGAGGAAATGAAAAGTGGGTTTCTGCTATTTAATTTCTCGGATGAGGTTAATATTTCTAGTATTCCCCCTTAAGCTCCTCCGAGGAATTAATCTTAAAAAGTTTCATTGAATTTCTATGCCTTTCCAGTGCAGGTTTGGGTATGGGCTTGGTTAACGCATCTGCTATCATCTGATCTGTAGGACAATATTTTAATTCTATAATTCCTTCTTCTCTAAGCTGTTTTATGGCATGAAATTTGACGTCTATGTGTTTGGTGCGCTTACCAAACTTTTCGTTGTGTATCATCTTTATGCAACTTTGGTTGTCTTCATGCATTATAATCGGTTTATCTTGAGTTAATCCCAAATCTTCTAATAATTTAATTAACCATAAAGTTTCTTGACAAGCGTTTGCTGCAGCTATATATTCTGCTTCAGCAGATGATAAGGCAATACATGTCTGCCTTTTTGTGATCCACTGTATTGGATTGTCTCCCAACATGTAAATACTGCCAGAAGTTGATTTTCTCGTTTCTGTATCTCCTGCCCAATCGGAGTCTGTATAAACTTCTAGTATTGGTTTCTTTTTTGTATTTAAAACTAAATTTAAATTTTTCGTACAGTGTAAATATTTGATTATTCTCTTCACTGCATTCCATTCCTTGTTTCGCGGTGCTTCATTACGTCTACTAAGGATGTTGACTGGTGCTGATATGTCTGGTCTAGTAACTGTCGAGATGTAAAGAAGTGAGCCTATGGCTTTTCGGTATTCTGTGTTGTTTGGTAACAAATTTTCGTCATCTTCTATTTTATTAAAACCGGGTTTCATTGGTGTACCGTATGGTTTTGCATTTTCAAGATTAAATTTCTTAGCAAATTCTTCAATTTTTGATTTTTGGTTTAGTGCGTAACCGTCCGGTATTTTTTTTATTTCGGTTCCTAAGTATCTCTTTATTTGTCCTAAATTTTTCAATTCGTATTCTTCGTTTAGCGTTTTTACGATTTCTTTTATTATTTCCGGTTTACTTGCTATAAGAATATCGTCTACGTAGATTATTACGTATGTGAAATTTTCTTTCTCTTTTCTTATGAATAAGCATGTATCGGCTGTGCTTTGCGTGAAATTAAGTGCTTTTAATGAAATTTCTATTTTCATGTGCCACGCTCTTGCTGCATGTTTGAGACCATATATTTTTAGTTATTATTTTAGTCTTATTTAGTTTACAAACTTTATAATTAGAGTTTGTTTTAATGTAACCCTGTGGTTCTTGCATGTAGATTTCCTCTTGTAAATTTCCATGAAGGAAAGCTGCGTTTATATCAATATGGTGTACATCTAGATTTTTGTAAGCGGCTGCGGACAAAAATGCACGAATGGTGGTGTGTTGCACTACTGGTGCAAATGTTTCATCATAATCTTCACCAAATTTTTGGCTAAATCCTTTAGCAACTAATCTTGCTTTATATATGGGTGATTTTCCTGAACTATCGACTTTTCTTTTAAAGATCCATTTTGATCCTATTATTTTTCTATTTGGTGGTGGTTCTACCAGTTTCCATGTTTTATTTTTCATCAGCGCTTCTATTTCCGCATCTGTGGCTTTGAGCCAATTTTCCTTTTCTCTAGGATTTTTTATTTCGTTGATTTCTTTCCAATTTTTCGGTTCTACTATTTCATCGTTTTTTACTATACAGATATAACTGTCGGATGTATATCTATTGGGTGGAACTCCCCTGTTTGTCCTTTCTGACCTTCTTAATGTAGGAATGTTTTGATCGGGTTCTGCTTGTGTTTGTTCTGTATTGTTTATTTCCGTTTCAATATAAATTTTGTTATCAAGCAGGCATTCTGGTTCATTATTTTCTTCATTCAGAATGTGTGTGTTATTCTCTAGAAATTTTACAGTTCTCCCGATTATGATTTCATTATTTTTGGTGTATATTCTATAACCCTTTGAGTGGTTATCATATCCCATAAATATTCCTTCTGGCTGTGTTATCTAATTTTCATCTATGTATCTTATTTATGTATATATAAGCTTTACAGCCAAATACTCGAAGGTAATGTAAGTTTGGTTTTCTCTCGAATCAAATTTCGTACAGAGTTTTATTTGTAGCCTTTGTTGGCAGTCTGTTTTGGAGATGTGTTGCTGTATTTATTGCTTCACCCTAGAATCTGTGTGCTAACCCAGCTTCTGAGAGCATAGCTCGGGTCATTTCTATCAAGCTTCTATCCTTTCTTTCAGCAATCCCGTTTTGGCTCGGGCAGTGTGGAACAGTAAATTTGTGTTTTATACCTCTTTTTCTAAGAAAGTCCTCCGTATTTTTACCGATATATTCACCCCCGTTATCCGATCTGAATGCTTTGGGATATCTCCCGAATTGTGTGTGAACCTTTTGTGTATAGTCCTTTATTTTGTCTGAGACCTCATCTTTGTGAGATAGTAAATATATAACAGTAAATCTTGAGTGGTCTTCAATAAATGTGACGAAGTACCTTTTCCCCCTAAAGAGGTTGTTCTTATCGGTCCACAGACTTCTGTATGTATCAGGTCGAGTACCTGTGTCGTTTTATTTTCAGATAATTTCGGATAAGGTGCATCAGTAGTTTTTGTCTTTATGCATGTTTCACAGTGTGTAGTATGACTGCAGTTGTTTAATTTTATGCCATTGGCCAAGTTGTTTTTCATCATTTGTTTTATACTTTCGTAATTCCTATGACCTAGGCGTTTGTGCCAAAGTTCTAGACATTCTTTATTTTTGCAGTCGTTTACGATATTTGCTGTGTTTGGGATATTTTTATCTGAGAGAATTACCTCATATAAGTTATTTTTCTTTTTCGCTTCCAGATACGTTTTGCCGTTACAGGATAGCATGCATTTTTCTTCTTCAAATTTTAATTTGTAACCGTGTTGAGTTGCTTTACTCACAGAAATTAAGTTTGTTTCCAAATCTGGAACATATAACACTTTTTTTAATTTTATTTTATTTGAGTCCCCGTTTGATGTTTTTGTTGTAATCATAACTTCACCTGATCCGTAGGAATTGAGTGTGTTTCCGTTCGCGATTATTACGGATGTTTGTTCGGTGTTGTTTATTTCAGTAAATATTTCTTTGCTGTTGGCAATATGGGAAGATGCTCCGGAATCAATAATCCAGGTAGGTTTTCCGGGCTTTTCGATTATAAATGCTGCATCTTGATTTTTGTTATGATTTATTTGTACGTTTTTATTTATTTTTTCTTTCGTTTCGTACCTATTATTTTCACTATCACCGATTGTGTTTCCGAAGCAGAGCGACGATGTAAACCTCTTTGGTTAAATGTTTGTTTTGGTGTAGCTTTTTGTGAATTTCTGTTTTTTAAGTGCCAGCATTCTTTATAGTTATGATTATTTTGCTTACAGTACGTGCAATATTTATTATGATTTTTGTAATCATTATTTACGTACTTTTTCTGTGTTTTAAACGCTTTTGCCTAATTTTCGGTTGGTTCTGAGTTTTCTACTCGTTTAGTATATTCGTCGACAAGTTTATTTTTAATATAATCTGGTGTTAATTCATTTTCGGCCTGGCTTCCAGAGCCGTTATTAGAGTATTGTAACTAGGTGGAAGTGAGCACAGTAATAGTGCTGATATGTGCAATTCACTAATATTTTCTCCAATTGCGGAGAGTTTGTCGATAGTTTCAAGAATATTTGTTATGTGACGCTGCATGTTTCCGTTTTCTTGTAATTTAGCTCCATATAATTTTTTGAGTAAGTAAAGTTTGCTTGAAAGATTTGCTCTTTCATGAATGTTTTTTAATGTGTCCCACGTCTCCTTTGACGTGTTTAAATTTCTTATATGAACGATTTGTGAGTCCTCAGGACTTAAGTTTATTATGGCCCTTGCCTTCTTGTCCCTCTTCTGCCAATCAGGTGTTATTGGGTTTGGCGGTTCTTCTGTTATTAATTCTGATAAATCTTCTTATATTAATAACATTTGGACCTTAAATTACCTAATGGAATAGTTATTTGAGTTTAAATTTTCGATTATCTGTGTTTCTTTTGAAAAAGACATTTCTTCGATTGATTTTTCTTTATTGTTTTTATTAAGTTTTATTTAATTAGTTCTAAATGATTTCTTTATGCTTTGTAAATGTTTTTAGTTTTTTAAAAATCACACCTTCCTTCTGAGACAATATTTCAGTCTCTTTAATCTTTGAAGGAGGAGGTCGAGCTAGCGCGGATGGTGTCTCAAGAAGATAAAAAGGATATGATAAAATTCTCTTACCTTTTCTGAAGGTGCATCTCATGGCTTAGGAATCCAATTATGTAATCCAAGGTAAATGATAATCCAGTGGCACTGAACACACAATACGTTTATGCTGAAAAACTAAGTTTATATATTAGTGTGACTCTAAATAAATTCACATATTTCACAGTCTTGATTAGCTTTATATTTACTGAATAGAGCACATGGACATTACAAGAACTGATATTTAACAATTAAGTTTAGATTATATTTATATGACATTTTCGAGCTTATTCGCTCTACGTGTTTTCGCGTTTACATTTTTGTAGAGGACTGAAGAAGTTAAAGTCAAAAATAATAAGTTCAGAGTTTATGATTGCATCATTGGAAATTACGCATACGTCAGTGGAAAATTACACATTGCAAGTTCTTAGCGTAAGAACGTAATTGGAAAAATAATGTTTATAATTATTGTTCGAATGTCTTTAATCTATTACACATAATAAGAGTTTACCAATTTAGAAGAGTTCTTGAACATTTATATGAAGTTGAGTGGTCATAAATATAACTCTGCAATTCATTATGCGTTCAAGGAAATGTTGCTATTTCTTTTTCTTTATCAAGGTCGTTCCTTCTTTCCCATTGCGAGAGGAAATGAAAAGTGGGTTTCCTCTATTTCATTTCTCGGATGAGGTTATTATTTCTAATAAATTATTATAATAAAGTAAAATTTTTCACACATCAAATTATCTTAAGTTGGATGTTATCTTAAAATTATAAGATTTTTTTTAATTCAATAATATTAATTGCTTTAGGAGCATTATTGAGAAAGTAACATACATGCACAGATAGCAAATTTTTAAAAACTCAAAAAAAAAAAAAACTCAAAAAAAAAAAGATATATTGAATATGGGATGAAAGGAAGGCCGTATTTACTCAAATGTACCGTATTTACTCCGTATGTGTATTTTAGGTAGTTTTCAATACAAAAAAGTATAAAGCTACCTATTGCAGCAGTTCGGAGGAAAGCAGTTCCGGAAAATTTCGATATATTTTCACCGATCATGACCCCCAGACCCCAAAACCACCCTCCGTTCAAATGTTGATTTATATATATATATGACCTATGTCATACGATAACGCTCGTATTTATAAATCAATTTTGATGAAACTAATTGTGTGTATTAAGCTAACCAATGTCTCGACCGAGTTCGTTGGCCAGCTTGGTCCTCCATTTTGTTTCAAGATGGCGACCATTTAAAAATTTAAAACTAAAATAAATATACAAAAAAGTAAAAAATTAAAATTTATTTTATACTTACGTGTTAGGCCTTGATACAAGGAATCCGGAGCATTTTTTATTTTACCTCTATATTAAAAAATGGCTGAGATAGAGCAGTTTGAAATTCTGTGGTGGCTGACATTTTGAAACAAGACAGCACATTAAAAAAACCAACGATTAATTTATGAGTTTTAGTGAACGCGATTTCTCGCAAATTATTTTCTTTCATTGTTGTAATCATTTTCCCAATCATACGCATAAAACTATATATTCATAGCCGTTAGCGCCAAATTCTTGCCAAACTTGGCGACAATTGGCGAAATATCGCCAAATTTGGCGATCAAAATAAGTCTTCATAAATGAAGCCAACTTGGCTATAGCTCAATAATTTGGCGAATTTCTTATTCAAATTCAGTATTAACGAATCTTTTATAAACGGTTTCTTTCCATTTTAGCTTGCTGTTTTCGAGTAACATTAGCTAAAATTTTAAAACGAAGATATAGGAAAGCTACCTTTTCCTCCCGGGACAGGCCGGAAGGACTTTTTTAATTAAATTAATTTAAATGATGCATTATTATGCATGGTTCACATTAGGCAGCACAGAACTGAGAAATACTAGACATATGAAGAGAAAATATACATTCGCTCTCTGTAGTAGCACATTGAATTTTAGATGCATGGAAGTTTATCCCTAATGATTTAGTTAAGCGTTTTTCTCTCAACTACGGCATTTTTAAATGATGGATGCTCCTAAATATCACACTGTTTTCGAAGGCGCTACACCCGAAAACAGGAATAACGATGCATAAAAGAAATCTGTTGACGTAAACAAATAGGAAGTCTAGGAGCAATGAATACTAATTTAGATAACACTTGGAGAATGCATAAAATTAGAAGTTACTATATTTCGCTAAGTTTCATAATATTTTCTTTCTTTCACATTTTTTTCATGTGTTTATGAGTTTGAAGAATATTTTCTTATTTTTGCGACAAAAAAAAATAATGTGCTTCATAAATAAGGTTGCGTCTTAGATTCGAGAAAACACGGTATGTGAAGCTACTAAAACTTCCAGTAATTGAAAAAATATGTTCTGAAAGATAATTTATTTATCTTTACCTATAGACAAGCAATGATTAATTTATCAAATAATAAAATTATTATTGATTTAATTAAACTTATCATTTGAGAAACTTAATCTCGAATTGAAAACAAAAATCGATATTTCTATTAAAAATGCATATTTTCCATCAGATGTTAATCGAACAAGAGTTCATTTTCAATTAATTGCAGAAGTTATTTGAGCGACATTCCTTTTATGTGCTTAAATAGGAATAAAAGTTAATTACTTTAGTATTAATCAAACTCTTTTATACTAAAATATAAAGCAACAAAAAAAGTTCTGTCTAATTTGCCCGATTAATTAAATAAGCGCTTATCTCCTGCTTTATCTTATTATCTTATTAAATAATGATTCCCTCTTATATCGATTAATTTATGAAGTATAAGCTATTGAGTAAACAGTAAACTACAACTATGATGCTAGTATAAGCATGAAACCCACAGAATTAAATGATGCATATAGTTATATAGGGTGTATGTATTCAAGTATAAATTTGCGCAATGCTCACCAGTTTGCATCAAATTTAGCGTAATTACATAAATATTTATCTATTTATAAATGTATTGTTTAAAAAAATATTTACCTTAAGATGCTATTAATTAATTAATTAATTAATTGAATGTATTCAATCAAATGTATTTACTTTAATCTACTTTTTTAACATTTATTTTATTGAAAGAAAATCAAACAAAATAGTCATTCAACCTTCCATTCTGTGTGTTCCGTTACATATCATAGCCGATATTAGGTATATAAAAAAATGACAATTCTGACATACAACACTTCATTGTTGTTATGTACTTACATACGATAATACTTGCATATAAACATATACTTAAAGAAACACGTACCAAATTATTGCCAAGCTTGGCAATGCTTGTTGTACCATCGCTCAATAAGTTGAGAATAATTTACACGTATAGTTTGAAAAATCCTTACAAAGAGATTAATCATAATATTATACCAATAGCCACAATCGTTTGATACAATCTAAATTTAAAAAAGTCCTTCCGGCCTGTACCGGGAGGAAAAGGTAGCTTTCCTATATCTTCGTTTTAAAATTTTAGCTAATGTTACTCGAAAACAGCAAATTAAAATGCAAAGAAAACGTTTACAAAAGATTCGTTAATACTGAATTTGAATAATAAATTCGCCAAATTATTGAGCAATAGCCAAATTGGCTTCATTTATGAAGACTTATTTTGGTCGCCAAATTTGGCAATATTTCGCCAAATATCGCCAAGTTTGGCGAGAATTAGGCGATAACGGATATGAATATATAGTTTTATGCGTATGATTGGGAAAATGATTACAACAATGAAAATTTTTGTAATGAGCTGTCTTGTTTCAAAATGTCAGCCACCCTAGAATTTCAAACTGCTCTATCTCAGCCATTTTTTAAGATAGAGGTAAACCAAAAAATGCTCTTGAATCCTCGTATCAAGGCCTAACACTTAATTAAAAAATAAATTTGAATTTTTAACTTTTTTGTATACTTATTTTGGTTTTAAATTTTTAAGTGGCCGCCATCTTGAAACAAAATGGCGGACCAAGCTGGCCAACGAACCCGGTCGAGACATTGGTGAGCTTAATCCACACAATTAGTTTAATCAATATCGATTTATAAATACGAGCGTTATCGTATGACATAGGTCAGATATATATATATATATATATATATACAGGGTGATTCATAAAAGATGGGCAGAACTTTAAGGGGTTATAGTACACTTAAAGACAAATAATATTAAATAGGAGACTAAGGGTCCCAGACGTATTCCCAAGGAGATAGGGGGCATTAAAGTTTAGGGTCCGAAATTTCAAATGATTATAAAACATGGAAAAATTGGTCGATTCGTTTGCGGTTTTTGCAAAAAATTTTCTTTATGCCAGTATTTTCTTGAAATAAAATTTTAAAGTTCAATTTCAAAAAATGCCGATAGGGGGCGCTTTAGACTTTGGAGTAACAAACAACTATTTTTTAACGTTATTTTTTGTATTTCTTTAAATGATTTCGAAAGCTTAGACTTAAACTTAAATTTTGATCTAAAAATCTGAGTCCTAACGAGTAGTTAAGTAGCGTAAACTGAAATTTGAAATTTGAAACCCTTCTCCCCCCAGAACAAAAATCAGTTATTCCCGATCTTTGTGTCGTAGATTAGGCTCTAACTACTGCCGCGTTTTGCTAAAATTATTCTTTATGTCAGTATTTTCTTGAAAATAAATTTTAAAGAAAATTTTTAAAAAATTCCGATAGAGGGCGCTTTAGACTTTGGAGTAACGAACAACTATTTTATACCGTTATTTTTTGTGTCTCATTAAATGCTTTCTAAAGCTTAGACTTAAACTTAAATTTTCAGCTCAAAATCTGAATCGCTGAGCGTGGTTCAGTAGCGAGGGGAGGGGGTTCAAATTTCAACTTCTGAACATAGTTCAGTTTGCACTACTTAACCATGCCCAACGATTCTGTGCTGTGATACGAGGCAAAAATACAACTTTCGTCAAGGACTGCATAGTCGGAATTCACTCATAAAGGCACTGGCACAGTTGGAAACGTCGCTCATGCAAACGTTAAAGCTCCATTCCTGACGCTAGTCACCGGATGAAGAAGGAAACAGAAAGTATGCAAATGTCAAATGGGGAAGAAGAAGAACACGTATGCAAAATTTCGACACGATTCAGGCATAAAAACCACTGAACGGTGAGTCAAGTGTAAGTCGCTGTAGTAATGAATCGGAAGATGGTGCCCTTCACGAATAAGGAAAAGGCTGAGATGCATTTAATTTACGGAGCGGCAGATGGAAATGGTGCAGAGGCACAACGAATGTACGGAGAGCGATTTCCTAACAGGCGGTTGCCTAACCGCAAAACTTTCGAGCGCTTGCACAGACAGTTGTGTGAGACGGGATCATTTCTCGCTTCCCGGTCGAATGCAGGTCGTGCAAAAAAGGACGAATCAGTAGTTGTTGCAGAAGCCATTCTGGATGTAGTAGCGGCGCAGCCAAGTACAAGTACACGAACAGTGGCTAGCCAGGTGGATACCTCACAGTCCACGACTTGGAGGGTACTAAAGGATGAACATTTGCTCCCGTTTCATGTGCAACGAGTCCAGAAACTGTCTCCAGGGGATTATCCAAATCGTATTGAATTCGCCCGCTGGTTTCTGCAGCAGAACGCGCTAAATCCACATTTTGGACGAACTGTGCTTTTCACCGATGAATGTACCTTCACACGTGAAGGTACATTTAACACACACAATGCACATGTATGGGCGGATGTCAATCCACATGCTACGTATCCACATGCTCATCAGAGACGCTTTTCCATCAATGTTTGGGCAGGAATCCTCGGAGACCACCTAATCGGACCGTACCTTCTTCCTGAACGCCTCAACGGTAAAACATACCTCACATTTCTGCAACATGTGCTGCCAGACCTGTTAAACGTTGTTCCTCCACGCATCCGGCGGGTCATGTGGTTCCAGCACGATGGAGCGCCAGCCCATTACGTACGAGACGTCCGCAACTATCTGGACATCACATTTCCGAACAGATGGATTGGTCGAGGTGGTCCTGTTGCTTGGCCTGCTCGCTCGCCAGATCTTTCACCCCTCGATTTCTTTTTTTGGGGACGATTGAAGGCTCTTATGTATGAGACACCCATTGAATCCCCCGAGGAACTGGTCGCCAGACTTTCCGCCGCTGTAGGGGAAGTGCTCGAAAAGCCTGATGTTTTCGCGAATGTTCGCCGTTCCATTCGTCGCCGTTGTTCTGCGTGCATAACCTCTGGTGGTCACAATTTTGAACATTTATTGTGATTACATGTTAATAAATATGCTTTGGTAACATAATCCTAATTTGTGTCTTTTTACCTCGTATCACAGCACACAATGTGTGGACATGGTAAACTGAACTGTGCTCAGGAGTAGAAATTTCAAACCCCTCTCCCCAGAAACTTAACCACGTCTAACGATTCAGATTTTGGGCTGAAAATTTAAGTCTAAGCTTTAGAAAGCATTTAATGAGACACAAAAAATAACGGTATAAAATAGTTGTTCGTTACTCCAAAGTCTAAAGCGCCCTCTATCGGAATTTTTTGAAAATTTTCTTTAAAATTTATTTTCAAGAAAATACTGACATAAAGAATAATTTTAGCAAAACGCGGCAGTAGTTAGAGCCTAATCTACGACACAAAGATCGGGAATAACTGATTTTTGTTCTGGGGGGAGAAGGGTTTCAAATTTCAAATTTCAGTTTACGCTACTTAACTACTCGTTAGGACTCAGATTTTTAGATCAAAATTTAAGTTTAAGTCTAAGCTTTCGAAATCATTTAAAGAAATACAAAAAATAACGTTAAAAAATAGTTGTTTGTTACTCCAAAGTCTAAAGCGCCCCCTATCGGCATTTTTTGAAATTGAACTTTAAAATTTTATTTCAAGAAAATACTGGCATAAAGAAAATTTTTTGCAAAAACCGCAAACGAATCGACCAATTTTTCCATGTTTTATAATCATTTGAAATTTCGGACCCTAAACTTTAATGCCCCCTATCTCCTTGGGAATACGTCTGGGACCCTTAGTCTCCTATTTAATATTATTTGTCTTTAAGTGTACTATAACCCCTTAAAGTTCTGCCCATCTTTTATGAATCACCCTGTATATAGTATATGGATATATCTATATATATATGAATCAACATTTGAACGGAGGGTGGTTTTGTGGTCTGGGGGTCATGATCGGTGAAAATATATCGAAATTTTCCGGAACTGCTTTCCTCCGAATGGCTGCAATAGGTAGCTTTATACTTTTTTGTATTGAAAGCTACCTAAAATTCGGTAAATATGCATAGATGTCAGAAATGTAAATAGTAATTTTGAACATGAGTAATAAAGAAGAATATGAAAACTCCCTTGTGTTATTTATCAAAAACTATTACTTTTAAAAAATATTATTATTTAAATCTGGAATAAATCTAAAATACCTATCAAATCTTTCTAAGATAAATATTTTTTTTCAAATTATGAGAGTTTTTTAATTTTTAATATATTTGTTATAACTATAAAGGGTAATCGATTTGAGAGAATAAGACACACATATAACATAAAAAATGTTAAAAATTCAACTCGAAATAAAAGGTTGCTTTTCAACTTGTTATGAAAGGAATGTTGTATAAAATAATAGAAAATAATTTAAAATATGAATCAAATCTTTCAATATTAAATATCAACTTCAAAATACAAAAAAAAATTTTAATGTATTTTTTTAATATTTATAATTTTAGGAGATATTGATTTGAGAGAGTAATAATAGCCTATTACAAAAAAATCAATAAAAAATTAAAAGCTGCTTTCATTATGTTACGAAAAAAGTTTTAGTACTAATGATTAAAATAAAATAAAATAGAATCAAATCTTTCTAAATTAAATATCATATCTAACATATATATATATATATAAACGTGTGATGAAAAATATGAATATCAGGCCACTGAAAATTAAATACTTACATAACAGTGACAACAAAATATTTTGAAAGATACTTTATTTCTGTTTCCCAAAAGAAAGCAATGATTAGTTTTATTACATAAATCCTAACTAATATAATCATATTTAACATTACATTTGAGATACATAATCTCAAAGTAAAAAAAGTCGAAATTCCGATTAAGAATGTATAAATCCCAGCAGATGCTTATTGAACGAGGATCAGTTTTCAATTAATTACAGACGTTAACTGAAGGACATTTCTTTTGAGCGCTTAAAGAATAATAAAATTTAATTACTTTAGTACTAAAGAGAGTCTATTACTGTCTCTATGCTGTAATGTAAAGCAACAAAAATAAAATTCTATCTAATTTTCCTGACTAATTAAATGATCATTTTATCTGCTGCTTTTTCGTCTTAAATATTGACTCTCTTAAGCCAATTATATTATGAAGCATTAAATATTTATTAAGCAATAAATTAATGATTATTGATAAACAGTAGATTCAATGATGCATATATGTATAAAAGTATCTGAAAAAATATTTTGTTTATCTGACAGCAATTAATTCATTATTTGCAGCAATTAATTTCTCAAATTGTTTGTAATAATGTAGTTCCTCAACATTAATTTTAATTTAAAAAAAATAGCGAAATGTCCGCCACTCTCTTGATGCGTACCCAGCTAGGAAAAGTTTGCACTTTTAATTGCGAAAAAAAATGATGAATTGTGCACAATTTGTGCATAAAAAGTGAATATTTTTGAATATTTCAAAATTATACACTTTTTGTGCTAATTATCTGTAATTTTTATGCATACAAAAAAATACATATTCTATGTTTTCAAAAACTGTGCACATTCTTTGCATAAAAAAGCTCATAATCAATGTTTGCAAATTTGTGAATTTTTTATGCACATAAAAGTCTGTATATTCGAATTTGGCAAGTTGTAAAAATTAACTTCCATAGGGGATTTACTGGAGGAAAACCCCTTTTAAAGTAAAATTCTTAGTTCTGCTTTCTTTTAGTGTTTAATAATTTTAAGTTTCTCGAAAAGAAAACAAGTTGGAAATTGTACGTCAAACGTTTCGTACGCACGTTTTAGAATTAAATTCATGATATCCCGTACGTAGAACGGGTTAAACAGCTAGTTAAGTATATATTTTATGACACTGTTCATACAAATATCTTAACTAGTTATATAAATATTCATATATATATATATCAGCTAGTTATATAAATATTCAGATCTTGATAATTTTTAATTCTGTGAAATGAATTATATCGTCTGCAGATTAATTTCTGTCATAAAATAAGTATCTCGGTAGCTTGACGATTAAACTTCGGAAGCTCCTATAAAAAGAAAACACCGATTTAAAAAAAAAAAAATTCAAATTTCTTAATAAATATTTTTATTAATATCTCCTAAAGTTTTGATTCGATTTTAATAAAATTTGAAATGTCTCGACAAAATTCTGCAAAGATAATATATTTTAAATTGCAAACCATTTGGTTGGGTAGTTTTTGCATTGTTATATGCGGACAGACAGACAGACGGACAGACAGACAGACGGACGGACAGACGGACGGACCAAACGACGACTATAGGTGCTACGTATTTATATAATTACGAACGCACCTAAAAATCGCACTATGTCTTTCAAAATCCTAGAAAAAGTAAATTTAAATTTTTTAATTTCAAAATCCAGGAGGGGGGGGGGGGGGAGAGATGTCTCGCCGGGCCACAGCCGCCTGAATTCAAAACTGCCTTGAACTACCCATTTGAGATAAAATTTAACACATATGTGGGATTGGAATAATAAATAATACCCATCTGTAAATTAATATCCCCAACAATACAAAATAACAGACTCAAGGGTTCAATTAATAGATACACGATATCATATGGAAAGAAAAAAATATAACACTACACTGTTAAAAATTTGCAGCAAACTATCCAGTCATTTGACCGTTTTTGTAGAAAACGGTTACACAACCGTAATTTAACTATATTCTGACCATAATATGGGCAATAATATGGTCAGAATAGCGTACAATTACGGCTATGTAACCGTTTTCTATAAAAACGGTCAAATGACTGGACAGTTTGTTGCATATTTTTAACAGTGTAGGAGCGCCGAGAAATCACAAGATGATTATGAGGCGATCTTCTCGTAAAAGGTCAATTTAAAAAAAGAAAACGAGAGAAATGTTTTGTACCATTGTTTTTATCTCAATATGAAGATTGGAAACCCGTTATATGACAAATAAAGGATTTAAGCCAGAATTCGAGGTGAATTCCAATATTTATATTTAGCAATGTGTTAATTATTGATGTGCATGAATTGTCATGATCTACTCATCATATTATTTGTTCGAGTAAATAATAAATGTTCTATAAAATTGAAAAGTGAAGAGGTATATTCATTTGTAGTACTAAGACAAGTGCATATTTAAGCAACTGTAAGTTAAAATCCTACACATAAATATAAAAAGAACTAAAAAATAATTTTCATGGGTATTTAGGGTAAAAGCCCCCCTCTCCAATACAAAATTCTTAGCAGTATTTGCTTTTAGTCTTTGATTACTTTAAGTTATACGAAAAAAATAAATTCACTGATTTCAAAATCCGCGGGCTTGTGCCTGCCGGGCCACATCTGCCCGAGTTCGACTTGAAGCACTCGTTAAATATAAAATTTTACACATATAAACTTAAAAAAAAAATAACTAAAAATTAATTTCCTTGGGGATTTAGGGAACCCCACCCCACTCTTAGCTGTATTTTCTCTTAATGTTTAATTTTACTTATTTTAAGTTACTCGAAAAGTATAAATGCATTGGTTTTTTCAAAATCGGTCAAAAAGAAAATTTTGTCAAACATTTTTCTGACTCCAGAGTGTGCCTTTATATTTAAGAAATACATTCATAGCAATCCAATTGAAAATATGTAAAAATGATCTTTCCCTATAAATACTAAAGTGTTAAAATCCTAATCACCATCTCAAATTCACAAAATCTCTACAAAATTCACTTCAAAATTTCTAATTTCTCAGCAACAAATAAACTAGACCATATTCTAACTATTGGTTAAACAATTAAATTTGTTCTAATAAATTATATTAATCAAGCCATATTCTAACTATTCATTAACCATAGAAAAACCTTAGTAATAAATTAACCTCAATTAAAATTTAGAGGAATTATAACTGCTACGATAATTTTACCATCTTCCCAGTAAAAATATTACTATAGAGCAGAATTAACCTCAATATCTATGATACGCTTTTTAAATTATATCCAATACGACTCTACAGGCAAAACCGGTAGCACCGAAAGTCTGGGTGTGAATTCCCCCGCCTAAGATTGTGAGTTCGATCCTCTCTTGGAAAAAGCTAAAACGAGATAATTCTTCCGTATCAATAAATAAGGATGTTTCTGAAAAACTCCACAGATAGAAGCATCAGCGCTTGTTTTGCACTTTTTGAGCGCAATTAAAGCAATTTTTGTGTATAATATAGTTTATGCACTTTTTATACACAATTCAACATTTTTTATGCATAATTAGAGGTTAAAAATACTTTTGGATTGTGCGTACTTTTTTTTACACTTTTTTTGCAAAATTTTTTTAGCTGGATATGTTAATTCTACTGGCGACCAACTTGGTAGCTCTTAAATGTATACCATTCCTTTCACCATAATACATTTTTACTCTCAATTCAATTTAGCTCTTTAATCCTTCGCCAAACTGAGAGTTTCCGACACATTTAGTAAGAATACTTTATTATCATGGCATCACTTCATTTCTTATTCTTGTGTCTTTCGCCTTTCGCCTTTCTATCATAGATCGAGGCAAAAGCAGCTTAATTCACTCACTTAGCAATTATGCTTCAAAATATCAATCTACTTTTTACTTGCAACACTCTTACTTATGCGAAGACTTTTAAACCATTTAGATAATCTTCCAATTGGATCCATTTGCAATTGGCATATTTTAGAGAATATTATTTGGCGTTATGGATTGTTTTTTGGGGCACCTTTTAATAGCATTCGAATTCACTTTGAACCCTACTCTTTCTAGAATCTTACATATTTGATACAAACGTAAGATGTGAATCTGATTATAAAAGATGGGCTAATCTGTTTTTGCTTTCACATAAACTTTCTGGTTAATTCCCCATAATCGGCCTGCAAATCAATTGACGTATTTTAGTTAATATGGTTTGGGCGAAATATGGACCTTATTTTGCAATCATTTAATGATAACAACATTCATTAAAACCACATTACTTTCGAAATCGCACACTGATGGTAACAGTTAGCGTAATTAAAATTTACAGACTTTGTCACAGACAGCAATGCTCTTCTTCATACTCTTACGGATATTCGATATACATAAAGCTTTCTTTCTAGGAATAGTAAAAATGTTCTGATGATCTGTTTGAAAATTTGATTACATACGTCAGTAAATTGATCAAATTCAACACAGTAGGACTCTAGTTTGCATTTGTTTACATACTATTGTTACCATTCACCAATGTATACATGTAATGCCGAATCCGGTGTCACGTACGTTAGTGATTTTATATAAATTGTTGCTAGCATCATTCATTTTTGAAGCAAAGCTTGGATGTAGATTCCGTTGTGGAAGATTCGCTAACCTATTTTTGTTCTCAAATAAAGTATCTAGTTACTCTTCCGTGACTGCGCTACACACCAATCGCATTTTAGCAAGAGCGGCACATAGATTAATACACAAGATAGGACACTATCATAGAGCATAATGGTAACGCGATGACGAACGCAGCTCATCGCCTGTAGTGACAAGGGAGAAGAAACGTCTCATAAACGGAATATTTCTCCTTTTCAACGTCTATCTTATTATGATCTTTTTTTTTTTTAAATACTACATGTTTACATTTTCAACTTCGTAGGAAAAGCGAAAAAACGAAAGTTTTAAAATTACGATTTGTATGCAGACATGATTCAACGTGACATATTTTAACATCTTTAACCATACTAACAAAGTGTTGAAAAGAACTGTTGTTTCAATAATAATAAAATAAAAAATAAAATGAAGTCCTTTAAAAAGAAACTTAACACCAGCGAGCGGCCAAGTTGAAGAGAATCGTCTGCCTGGAAGCGAAAAGAATAGATATTAAAAACGTAGAGCATAAACAGATTTCATATACATGGGTAAATTACGAAAGCTTGTTAGTTATCCCACCCCTTGTCACTAGTGACGCTATTATTGCTGACATTACAGATTTTACTGTAACTGCCCTATCTTGTATGTTAATCTATGGAGCGACATTGCTAAATAGAAGTTTTTTTGCAGACAGTTAACGTTACCACATTAACTTCTAATACGTACTTCTCCTAATACTTCTAATGCTGCCACCGACGTTGTGGACAATATTGCACCAGTTTAACGTCAAGCCTTTTCGTGCATTCTGGTTAAGATTCGACGATTCTCTATCCCATTGTTTTCTCTTTGCTTCCTTTTCTTCATGTTTTTTTTAGGATTTTTAATATCATTTAAACTTTCTTTCCAGAATTTCTGTAAATATTCTGTGATGCATTTTGAAATTTGATGACATACAGCAAGAGATCAATAAAAAAAGAACACGGTAAAAATCAAGTTTACATTTGTTAAAGTACAGTTGCAGCCATTCGCTGATTGACAAATAACGCCGAATTTGGTGCGTCGTCTTGTTTGTATTAAATATATAACTAATGATACATTAATAATGATTTTTCTGTTTTGTTCCTTCTATAAGAGCAGGATTAACAGTACCATAACATCACGCATGAAATGCAGTCATTCCAGTTTTTATTACAATCGCTATATAGATGTACTTCTTATTTTATATACGGACTAGATAGGAAAAAACACATCTTGTGGTCAAAATTTTTACGAAATTGTTTTATTACAGGAATTTCTTCCATATAGTTTACATAATGTATATACACAGTTTTATCGAAATCTGATAATTAGAACGGGCTCCAGATTAGAACAAATGGAGTCTGTACAATTATAACCACTCTATATACTGAAATTAATCAACAGTGATAAAATAAAATATAGTTTAAATGCATATAAAAATAAGATACATCAAAAATAAGCAGAATCTTTAAATTCCACTGAACAAATTTTAATATAAAGTAACTCCCAGATAGTCGCCTCATCCGAGTTAGATGCCTCACCCCTTGTAATCCTTGTAATTATCGATAGATGACAGTCAGACGCACATTATAGGTGCTCAATGAGATTACTTTAATCAATGTATAGCGTGAATCCCATTTCGAAGTATACTTGTAGCTGAACAATCCTTATTTTGAGGTAAGCGCATGATTTTCCTATTCAAACTTTTAAACACGTTATGCTTAAATACTTTTTATACCCTAATTACTGAATGCATGATTGATTTCTAAGTCAAAACTAAGTGTAGCGTCAGTATAGAGTACTGTGTGTATTATTATGCCATTTTTCTTTTCGAGGGTAGGCAACTGTGATGTGCTACGTCTATACCGTACAAAATGGGATACATGCCGCACTGTTCATCCGGTATACATACCGCAGTTTGTTTTGCACTGGATGCCGCGATTAATAAAATTCAGTTTATCAGACATTGATGAATGTTCAAACAGTATGAAGTTTACTACACCTAAGAAGAAAAAAGGAAAAATAAAAAATAAGAAGGCGAAAAAAGATGCAAGTCAAGAGGAAAATAATGAAAAGCTTGATCACACATGTGACGCAGACGTTCTTTGCAAGGAATGTGTATAAAACTACTCCAAAACTAAGAGGAAGTATGATTGGTTTCGTTTAATCATGTGTCAAATGAGGGTACATGAAGACTGTACTATTTTCGACACTTTTTGTGTAGATTGCGATCGAAAAAACAGGTCTATTAACAAATAAAACAATGTAAACACTATTTTGCTTTTTTCTGCTCTAATACATTGATGTTACGTTGTTGCTGAAGTAACAATTAAAATTCAATCTTTAAAAAATAAAAAAATTATTTTAGTAGTGAACAAAGTAGGCAGACTAATATTGATTAGAACGTACTAGTGTGTTTCATTGTACTCATCTAGTTTCTTTTTGTTCTTACATAGTTAATTATAGTCCAGATATGAATATTCGTTTGAATATTTTTTATTTATAATTTCATTCTGTTCTTATCAGAAGCACGGCATAACTCCCACACAAGTGCGGCATCTCACCCTAAATGTACGGGTGACGCACCACAGTGTAATGTTTTAGAAAAGAACATTAAAAATCTTAATTATTTTTTTTATACATTTTTGTCGCAATGCACATGTTGTATATTTAACATTAAATAGCATAGCATGATTTTATTTTTAGTTTATGTACACCATAGGATTTTATACGCAAATTCAAAAAAATATGCGGCATCTCACCAGGAATTACTCTATTTCATGCTGGTAGATTATTTTGATCTGTTATTAAAGGTTTTTTCTAAATATAAAAACTTTATTATAATGATATCAATTCCTTAAAATTCAAACTATTGTAATGAATATCTATTCTTGTTAGCTATAAGTAAAGTAAAAGTTTGAAAACAAATATAAAGATCTACTTTTTAACTGATCCGAGAGCACGCTGTTGTAAGTTTTACGACAAAGGTAATATTTATTAATCTTTTGTCTCACACAAGGCGCAAAAAATAATAATTAATTTTTGCAGCTCATATATACGATTTTTTGTCTATCTTATCTATCATTATTCAAATATTTTGCAATTATTACAGTGTAACTATCGTGCATAAAAAATACGGCATGCACCGAATAGTGCAAAAAGGTCAGAGCGCGCCTGCTGAAAGATTATACAATGATTGATTAATAATTGATAAATAATTTGTTCTTTCAAAGAAAGTATGCAAAAGTAAAATACAACGATTGAAAGGTAGAACGCAGTTTAGGGAAAGTGATTTTAGAATACCCTTAATATGAAATTTATGTTGTTTAGTTTTTCTTTTTATCTGCTGATTTTTGCTTTCTAGAATACATCTTTATTATTTTCAGATTGCGTTTTGGTGAAGTACCCCACGTCTGTTAACAGTTAAAAGAGTTAAAATCTGTTAACAGTTAGTAGGAAATATGTATAATTTTTCTTAACTTCTTTTCCTGGACGGAATTGAAGAAAGATTTTACAAACGTCGAAAGGCAAAAATACAATTCAATACTAATAGCTAAAATATTCTTGAGAAAGCCATTAATCATTCATTTTTATATTATTTTTTATTTATTTTTTGCAATCAGGAAATACAATGAAGAACTTTTCAGATTTTCTTGGGGGTTTCTCAGAAAGCATTTAAAAAAAGAAATACAAATGCCAGTTGATTTTTCGAATAAACTTTGTGCTTTAAAGACGTTTATTTGAATTATTAATTATATTAGTATATGGAAGTGTACTAAGATTATGTGTCAGTATGTATATTTAAAATAACAAAAACAAATAAACAACATATATTTTTAAAAACTGGATTTCCTGAAAGCTTTTGTTGTGTGTGTATATATAAGATTGCCATTTTTCTGCGACAGAGCCATTTTTAATCGAAGCTTTAATCGAAGCATGCTTTAATCGAAGAGCGTATAGATAGGGGTTTTTTTAAGGGACAGTAACAAAATTCGTGATTAAAGTCAATTAAATTTCTACTACACAGAACAATTTGTAGCGACAAAAGTTGCCGCAATATAAAGATCAAGGTTTCTTCATCCATTCCGTTGTACTAGGATTGTCTTAAATACATGAATACGTTTCCATACACATATTCATCGCTCTGACTAGGCAAATGAAGCGATGAATTGTCAGTCAAAACGTGACGACAGATTTCCAAGTATTTCGTTGGCTGTTAGAAACAATATTTCTCAATTACAGACGAAAAAATTGCAGCAACAACAAAACAATGCTTGTTTCGAACAGCTATTTATGCCGCAGGTGAACACTGTTCAGACCGAAAGTAGAGATAACTTTGATACCTCGTGTAATAGGGCCATTACGTAGCCATGAATGCGTTGCAATGAAACGCACTCAGGTTGCACAATGTGGAAATTAAGAATTTTTTCCTGGGATTTTTCACTTTTGAGGCTTGCACTCTAAATGAACAGATGTACGTATTTGGGTTGAAATTTAAAATTATTATTATATTTTTATAATTATTATTAATATCTTGGAATTTTATGGATCTATTAATAGAGAAAATAATGAAATGAAACGTTTAGCATTTTATTTTTTGTGATGTATTTACTTAACTTACACTGGACTAAGGAAATGCATCATAAATAGAATAGCAAACAATCATTCATAAAGAAATATTTTATTTTTAATTTTTTCATTTGATCGTTATATATTTTTTTCATTATGGTATTTAAATCTGCGATAATTTATAGTTACATGTTAGCAAGGAAATGTCTTAACCTCTCATAATTTGTTGACAGATAATACTGAGGTATTCAAATGAGAAATGATTTTAAAATATCATACTGAAATTTAAATTTTTTATATCTCTTTACCAGTCATTATGTAAATACTCCGTGTTCAAATCTTATAGTAGGGGCTTTTATTAATAATAAATCAGAGGTACCTTATTTTCTGTTGTATATGATGTTGTTTTGTACAAGAAAGGCATATAATTCAACTTTTTTTTTTATTTTCTGTGAAAAACGTGAAAGTAAAAATAATGAAAATGATGGAACATGAAAATAAAGAAAAGAATTTTTTTAAGCGTTTAACATAAAATAACTCTATTTCCCTGGCCCTCACCCTGGCCATCACCATCCCATGATGACAAACACTTCAATTTGTAAATATACGTAAATACGATTTAATATCACTTATGAAATATTTTTTAATATAAAATGAAATATTTATTTAAAAGCAAAAATAACTTTTCCCCAACTTACATTTAAAAAATGTCTTATGTTAGAATTAAAGTAACATATAAGTTTCTAATTTCCAGAATTAATCTGCGAAAGTATTAATTTTCTAAAATTAATTAAGGTTCTTTATACATAAATTTTTATTTTATATTTCATTCCTTCTTTCTTTTTCATTTTAAATAAAATACTTACAAAAACGTAATATAGCTGGGGTTTCGTATGCAAATCTAGTATGAAAAACTTGTCTAAACTTCATAATAGAAAGTTGAGGACCATAAGTATGAGTTCAGATATCACCGTAAAGACACTATTAGACGTGACTTAAATATTTGCTCATTTATTCGACCGACGGGTCAATAAACTTTCTAAAGATTTCTACAAAAATATATAATATTTACTTCGCTGAACTTCCTGGCTATGATGTCTCTGACCGGGGCCTACGAGATGGCGTTGTGACCTTTTTTTTTTACTGGGACTAATTCTAGTATTAATGACGTCATAAACGAGATCTGCTCCTGTCAATGTATCCCAGGTAAAATAGGTAAATATATATTTTTTAATGTTGCCACATGTCAACGGGGGCCGGTATGTTACGGCTTACCTTTGTCTTGCAGACGACTTTAGCGCATTCTATCATAATTTTGCTTTTGCCGCATGGCAATAGTAGTCTCTCCAGCATTGTTATGATATTCCAACGAATAATTCAACGAGGAATAAACCGCATAATGGAGCTATTTTATTAGCTAAAGTGACTATGGGGTCATTAATTATAGTAATAGGAAGTCTTTTCTTAATCATAGTATCAATTATATAGTTATGTCATTTCTTAATCATAGTAAGAATAATGTAATTATTATATTCTTCAAGTGGTATTGTCCACTCATTCATTATGATATTGTTTGAAACTGACTATAGTGTCAGCACTTTCGATTTAACCTATCGTAATGTAAATATGTATATATAAACATTTTAGTAATTTAGAGATTCTTTGCATTAGTCACATCAATGTATTGCATATTTTCTTAATACAGTTCACTCAGTCAATAACTTTAGCTTAGCATCAACATTTTTGGTTACGTCGCTCGGATAATAGAATTGGTATTTTCTGAAGATTGGAATAAATAGTAACATTGGAATATTAAATATCATAATATCATTTAGTTTAGAAAAATCAGTTACAATATGGCAGATAAAAATAAATTAACAACGCTCAATAGGCAGAAAGGTGCCTACAAAGGACAACTTACTAGAAAAAAAACATTTCTAGATGATGAAGAAAAAAAGGATTTATGGAAATATCAAGTAAAATTTGATAATCTGCAAAAAATAACATCAAATTTAGATGACTTAAAAGTCAAATATTTTGAGATTATAGAAGAAGATTCGGATCTCAGTGACCATATGGAACTATTGACGGAATTGGAAGAACAAGCGGAAATTTTAGTGATAAGACTAAGAAAATTATTACTCTCTAATAATAATGAAAATGTATCTAATGATAATAATTCAAAATTAGATCATTCAAGTATGAATTTTAAATTACCGGATATTCCGTTACAAAAGTTTTCGGGCAATTATCAAGATTGGTACACTTTTAAAGACCAATTTATAACTTTAATTGATTCAAATGCTAAATTAAGTAGTACACAGAAACTGTATTATTTAAAATCAACCCTTAGCCATAGCGCATTAGATGTTGTTACAATTGATGACTCTTATGAATTGCTTTTTAAAGCATTGGAAGATCGATTTCAAAATAAACGATTTATTGTTAACAGTCATATAAATGAAATATTATCGATGGAAATGTCATCGCAAGATGCAACAAAAAATTTAAGAGCGGTACTTGACGGATGTCAAAAACATATTCAAGCTCTCAAAACAATAGGGTTAGAACTTAATAAGTTTTCAGAAATTATGTTAATGAACATTATTCTTAAAAAACTAGACAAGGAAACAACAAAGCAATTTGAGCTGTCTTTAACCACAACGGCATTACCCGAATGGGACGAATTTATTGCTTTTCTACAAAAACGTTGTTTAGTATTAGAAAATTTGCAGGTTAATCTAAATATGAAACACAAACAACCATCATTTGAAAGAAATCAAAAAGCAAAGAATTTACTCGTAAAAAGTAATTCCGAAACAAAAAATAAATGTGTTCTTTTCCAATCGACTAATCATTCTATTTTTAAATGTAATATGTTCTTAAAATTGAATGAATATGACAGATATTCTACAGCAAAAAAGTTTAATCTTTGCCTAAATTGTTTGAGTGAAAAATATAAAATCGCTAATTGTTTATCAAAATCACGCTACAGGTTTTGTTTGGATAAATATATTAGCGTACTTTGTTGCAGACTAAATTAACATCCAAATTAACAACGCCGAAAGAAAAAAAATCATCCATCTATCACTCAAATAGTAAATGAAAAAGAGCTTAGCACTCATAATGAAATAAATAGTCATTTAAAAGAAGGAAGTAAGGATGATTCATCTAAACTTTCACAATCATTTTGTAATAAAATTTATCAGGAGAAAATAAGAGCAATGTTTTATGAACGACGTGCATTATTTATGCAGAAAATTCTTGCGGTATAAAAATACCAGCCTATGGAATTTTAGACAATGGATTGCAAGTAAATCTAATGACCTTGAAACTAGCTCAAATATTAGGATTACGAAAAAATAAAGCTAATGTTTTGGTTTCTGGAATTAATGGGAAGATTTCTAGCACGAAATCTAAAGTGCAAATAACTATTTTCAACAGAAATGGTTCCTTTCAAAAATCAATTAAATTCCTAATTACACCAAAAATAACGGAATGGGTTCCTTCTAGTAATATAAATGTGCCTGATTTTCAGTTGCCAGAAAACATAGAGTTAGATGATCCCTGTTTTGGAAGCCAGCTAAAATAGACATTTTGATTGGAGCAGAACATTTTTATGAAATTTTGGAAGTGGTTAAATATAAAATCTCGCAATTAATGTTTCAGAAAACAGTTTTTGGTTACATTGTTTCGATAACATTAAAAACCAAATGAAATCAGCAGTTTTGCGGTCTTATCCGACAAACAGATACATTAGAAGAAAACCTTCAAAAATTTTGGAAAATTGAAGTTGTTGAAGATAAATCGTTTCCTCTTAGTGCTGAAGAGCAGCTATGCGAAAGTCATATTTTAGAGACATACCGTCGTGATAAAACAGGAAGAATTTTAGTATCAATGCCTTTAAGCGAAAATCCGATTGTCCTCGGAGATTCTAAGGTTATCGCCGAGAAAAGGTTACAACAATTGTGGAATCGTCTTGAGAAAAACCCCTTAATGCTAGAACTATATTGCAATTTTATGAAAGAATACGAAACACTTGGTCACATGACAAAAATTACGGAAAATATAGAAGAAAGAGGTAGTTATTATCTTCCACACCTTGGGGTAATATCTTCCCGAAAGTTCACCAACAAAACTCAGAGTTGCCTTTAATGCGTCGAGCCCTACCACTAATCGCAAATTCTTGAATTGTATTCTTTTGAAGGGATTAGTAAACGAAGATCTGTATGAAATTATGATTCTTTTAGAAAACATAGATTTGTATTTCTCGCTGACATTGAAAAGATGTACAGACAAATAGTGTTAAATCCAAAACAAAGAAAGTTGTTAAGAATCTTAGGGAAGCCACAAGTTAAGGCACCAGACGTTTATGCGTTAAACAAAGTGACGTACGCCACATCCTGTACGCCTTTTTGAGCTATCAGGACATTAAAACAACTAGCTATAGAGGAAGTAGAAAGATTTAGAAAGGCATCTGAAGTTCTTTTCCATGATTGCTACATGGATGATATCAATAGTGGTGAAGACAGTCTTGAAATGGTGATTGAACTCTAGTCACAACTTATACAGCTTCTAAAGTCTGCTGACATGCTTTTACACAAATGGAATGCCAACCACTTCACATTGCTTGAAAATGTTATAATAGAAATTCAGGAATTTACTCATTTTAGAGACCGAAATTAAGGCATTAGGAGTCATACGGAATCCTCGATTAGATGTATTTACATTCAAGATAAAAACTAAACAGCCAAAGTAGTTGACTAAAAGGAGTGTCCTTGCGGATATAGCTCGCCTATTTGATCCCCTTGCTCTTATCTGACCTGTGATAACAAGGGCTAAGGCTTTCATTCAGGAATTGTGGAAAATCAAACTTGACTGGAATGACCCTCTTCCTGATTCAATAGCTCAGTCCTGGATTCAATTTACCAAATCCTTAAAATCCATCGAAAATCTTGAGATTAGTCGATATATTCTGAGTCCTTGTGCACAACAAATAGAGATGCATGGTTTTGTCGACGCTTCGTCTATTGCCTTTGTAGCAGCTTTTTACATCCGAAGTTCAAATCATACTAACACTTCCTGTAATTTAATTAGTAGCAAATTCCAAATCGCTTCTTTGAAGACTATTACCATACCCCGCCTCGATCTCCCATCTTATCTCCTGTTATCAAAGTTAGTCGTCAGAATCTTAAAAGCCTTAAAATTTGACATTCATGACATTTATTTGTATACATATTCACAAATGCACTGTAAAAAATCTGTGTAATGTTCCTTACGTTTACTGTGTAATATTCCTGGTTTTTCTCGGATAATTTCTGCTGATCCAAGAATACCTAGAAATCTGGTGTAACATCTTCCATAATGTTGTGTAACTTTTCGGAATACTTGCGAAAGGGGAATTTACTCATCAACTGTGAAACGTTCCATATGTTTTGTGTGTAACATTCCTTAGTTTTCTCAGGTATATTTTTGAACTTTTGTGTAACTTTTCGGAATTATTGTGAAAGAGTGATCTGTGATATGTTCCATATGTTTTGTGTGTAACTGACTTATATAAGTTTCCTGGCATTTCTTTGGAGAAATTCCTGGAAAAACCTGTGGCAGAAAGGTGCCACAAGTTTTTTCAGGAACTTTACACCAAATTTTTTACAGTGCGGAAAGGACCGGTATCAATTTTCAAATCCCTATCTTATATACTATTAAAATTTTGAACATACGCTAAAATTCTGACCCAACCAATGGCAGAAATCTGAAAATTTGAAAATTTTTGTGTAAAAAATCATATACATAGAAACTACCTCATTTATTTAACTTCGTTGTCTTCGTTAGTGTGTTCCTTCTGTGTCAACCCTACAAACAGCACAAACTGAAATCTGAAAAAAAAGAAGCAACGGACATTTCCCCTTCACAACTTCGTCCAGGCTTGGGACGGGTCAAAATCAAGTGTTTCAGGTGGAAGATTTTATGAATGTGGTACCCCTAAAAAAGATGTCTTTGTTTTCGGTGGTCTAAAAAATTTCATATGCAGTAAATATTAATGAAAAACATTTTCAAACTGACAGAAAGCCAGGAGACTTACAGATGTTTTCATTTTGTGAAAACTCACATCTTCGATCATAGCCAAAACTACTATTGTCCATGAGTGGTGTATGCCTCTAGGAATCCCGTCTTGTTGTCGTTTTGTCTTTATTACAAAGAGCTGTGAAACAGAAACCTTGGGGAAAAAAGGAGTTCCGGATATTTTTATAATTTTTCCCTCACGCTTTTATCCAGGCTTGGGACTGGACTAAATGAATGGCAAGTGTTTTAGGTGCAAAATACTATGCATAAATCATCCCTAAAACAAACGTTTTCGATTTAGGCGGGTTAAAAATGGTGCCTGACTACAGGCATGACTGCTCTATCAGTCATTAGTAATCTATATTAATAAAATAAAGTTAAAAATAAAAAACATACAAAGTACATAAATAATATATATATATATATATATATATATATATATATATATATATAGTATAAAAGAACACGTAAAAAAGAACACTATGTATACAGTAAACTCTCAGATATCCGCGAACTTAAAATTTAAAAAAAGATTAAAAGCCGCACATCGTTCCAAATGTAAACAGTGAAATTAACAGTTAAGATGTATAGGAAGTAGTAATAGACTTTATTTTTAATTTTTATCCATTTCGTACACATTTGAATATGCAATTAAGGTTAATCTGACTAAACTCATGCTTTCTACTGAAAAAAGGAAATGACATACAACATATAAACAAGTCATCATTAGTCGTTTTTTTATATTTTTGACATTTGACGGAGATTGCTTTGAGACCAATAAGCTAGAAGGCTGTTGTCTCGAATGATGCATATTTTTTATTCACAGACTAGCTAACCCGCCCGGCGTTGCCCGGGCCCGAGATAATTACAATCTCAGAGAAAGGCGTTAACCCCCTCCCTCCCCATACCCGCAAATATAATGAATAATTTGTTCAAGAGAACCCGCGTCACCTACATTAACGCGATCATTAAAAAAATAATTACATTTTTCTGATAATTAGAACATAACGAAGACGCTACGCTAAAATAGCTGGCAGATGACACCCCTTCCCGACCTCAATTTCAAATCTATATCTTAATTAGTTACCTAAATTTTTGTTCATTAGTAAAAACTGGCAATTATTTCCTTTCATTTTCGCAAACTAAATGGAGGGATCGGCCAGAGAAACAGATTTCTTTGTAGTTCAGTTTTTAATGAAAGCAGATCCTTGTCTGAAACTTTCTCGGATTGTTTTCACTGGCACTTTCTGGAAGTGGCAGCACCTGATATCTATATATTTAAAACGCTAAGCGATTTCTTTCGATAATCCGTGAGAACAAACTACTGCATCAAATTACATCAATATTTTTTTTAATGAAAGATATTTGGACACAGATTTGTTATCGTGCATTCGTTTGTTCAAAAATTTAATTAATTAGCCGTAATTTTTAATTAATCTTTTACTTCTGCTAATGACGTCATAATCTGATAACGCCCACTGTTGCGAAGCATAGACTTTATTCTCTAAACTCTGTGGTTGCGACGATAAAAAAATAAATATTAAAAGCACGCGCTTTTAGGCCGAATTTTTTAGTTTGCAAGTTAAATTTCGGTAAAAATATTTATCCGCGTGTTTTATAAGCGAATAAAAATTCATATTTATTGTAACGTCACGGGAATATTGTCCATTGGGTTTATTTTATCATTATAACTTTGTTGTTGCCATGTTTTCATTACAATTAAATACAAAACATATTTTTATTTGTACGCATGGTGTTTAAGCATTAAAGTAACGTATTAAAGTACGTGTGAAAATTTGCGCCGGTGAAAATGACGTTATGCTTAGCTTGAAATGCATTTTAACATTTATAAAACAACTAAAGAGAAAAATGTATATGATTGTGTCAACATGACGTAATTTTAACTGATTTTTCCATTCATAGTTATAAAGATTAGAATTGGAGCCGTCATTGATTTCTTCATCTTGATTGCATACCTTGATTACATGTTACCAATTACTTTTTTTTAAATATAGGTTAGAAAATTTCCTTTTTTAATTAAAAAATCACAAAAGTAAAGGATTTCAGGAAATTTAAAATAATTAAAAATAGTGTTATGATAGAAACAAATCTTGAAATAATAATTGTATATTTAGCTAGAATAAACAATGTAAGACTAATATTTCATAGGAATTATTTTGGTAGGTTTATTATAAGTTCATTTAATAGTTCCTTATTAGCGCAAAGTCCTTATTTCTATCACTGTGAATTTCTCTTTAGATGACAAAAATGGTTTTCTACTTTTGGACGCCAGCCAAAATACAGTGGCAATTTTCAGAAATGTACAATGGTTGTGACAACAAACGGCGCTATCGCTTTAGCTTTCATCGTGCTTACATCATTTCTAAATACTACAAATTTCTAATTTTTACTACATTTTACTACATTTTACAATTTCAATTCTTACATCATCAATTAGAAAAAAAATTAGCTTTCAATTGAAATTTATTTGAAAACTGCCGCTTAATTTAACGACTTTTTAAATAATTTTCAAGCATGAAAAGTTTTTCAATTCTATCTTATCAATGATCACCAGTTTGCTTCAATAATGTAAAATAGCTCCTGGGAAAGTTGCCACAATTGAAAAGAGATTTCCCTAACCATCATAAAAAGTAAATATTAATAGTAATAATAATAAAAACAGTGATAAATCATAAGACCAGATTATCCATAAGATAGAGCATTTTGGCGCTGAACGAAAATCTGTCAAAAAAAAAAAAAAAAAAAAAAAAAAAAAAACTATTTTCAGTTTATGTTGAAGATAAAATTGATATGTGGAATCCGTTGATGCATATGTTCCATCAAATATCAGAATATGCTAGGAATTGTATTTTTTTTTATTTCTTTACATTTGCCAACTGTATAAGACGGAAAATATCCCGACTGTGATGGAAAAGGGACAATCATCCTGATTATGTAAAGGAACCGAAGAAACCATACAAATAAATTACACTTGAAAACATTAAAAATCTCCTTCATCTGCAGATTGATTTATTATTGTAAAAAAAAAATGCTCCATCTTTACATACAAATTGATTAGCTTAAAACAATGGATGCGTTATAGAAGATATGGATTTAAAACGAACAATGATTAAAAAGTACATCTTAAAACTTTTAATTTAAGCATTTTAAAACCTTTTTTTACGTCGAATTTCGGTGCTTTTGGGCAGATGCAATGAACATACGCATAGGAGCTCATTCGGTTGCATTATCATAGGTGGGGGGAGGACGAGATGTGTGCTTTATTTACTATGTTCTTTCACTTATGTGAGATGAACGTTGGAATATACTATTTGTATGATACTTCATAGATCCATGAAATTTTCTTTCTTGCCGTGGGGAATAGGGCGATAATGTCAAACTGATTTGCATTACACAGTTGTTTACGGATTGTTTGTTTGGAGTTTGCTTTGCATCGGAAATAGTGCTGTATTTCACTGGGGAAAAAACTTTTAAATAAAGTATTTGAAAGACTGTTTCATAATATCTTCCCTTCTTAAATAATAATGAAGCTTATTTTACTGATACTGTTACAGTATTTTCTTCCGTCAAGTTTTGACGGGTTCCATCTAGTTTTTAGTTAATGCTTGAATTATATCGCAATACCAATAGCCTTGCATTAGATCTTTCTATTTAGGCTTCATATATGTAAAAATTAGCTGGAAAATATGTGCGCTAAATATAAAAATTAAGAAGGTATCATAAACTTCCTGCTATTTTTCCATCAATATACATGGGCTTATTCCAGCAAGTGTTGATATGTTCGATAATACTACTTTTAATCTGACTTAATCTATTATTTTTTTCTAATTTTAGAGGGTTCCCTCCTACCCACCACCCTCAATCTCCCGCCTTAGATGATGACTTAGAAAATTGCCAAATATTTTTATATAATTACAAAGAGGTTCTGCCTGGTTTCTCCAGGGGACCGTTAACGACAACTTTTTGCCCAGTTGCCACTCAGCCATCACCACGGTTCCTTCACCGCTTGGATTGGGACTTTGTGCGGTCGCCTCCTATACCACCTGTATAAGCTACAATGGCATTATACTCCTACCGATTATCACACGGCTGCAATACATTTCAACACATGGGAGACAAATTACATTAGGCAATCCACAAAATAAAGTAAGAGAGTCAAATCAGAAAATCTTGTTTGGGAAGTCTTATTCGGTGGTATTAGTCAATGACTGTCGTAATCTATGAAGGAAAGATACTCATATTAGAAATGTATAATCCAAGTGTTTTATTTAACAAAAGAATGAAAAAGAAAAAAGTCTATTTATGAAAGATGATAAAGCCAAATGCAACCAATATAAAGCACAAATATTCCAAGCCTCACTTTCAGAAACAGTAAAAAAGATAACAAATATTATTTAACTAAAAAATGTGTATGTGATTTACATTACAATATTAGTTTAAATTCATGATAAAAAAAAATTCAAGTCATTTCTTGATTAGAAATTACTTTATTTTTATTTATGTCAGGGTTTCCAGCTTATACTTCGTCTCGAGCTACAAAAAATTCCAATGAATAAAAGGCGCGTCTCATCATGCATGACATAGCAAAAATTTGTATGGATATAGAGCTTACATAAATAGAAAAGTACATTATTTAAATGTAAATATATTTGAATTTTTAAGAAAATCTTTCATTCTGTAAATTAAATACTTTTTCATACTTTTTCTGTGAGAAAATTTTACTTCAAGTAATTGAAGTGTTTAGTGTGCTGCGGAAATAGACGTCCAGAGTCGCATGTTGGAAACCCATGATTGAAATCACATTGATAATTGTTTAATTAATAGAATTATACAGCATAGAATTTTACATAATTTTTTTTTACATTTTAGAAATACATAGAATATATATATATATATATATATATCATGTTTTCAAATATATGTGCCCAACTTCTTAAGAGGAAACGAATTTATTATTTGTAAAGTCATGTTTTTGTGACACTCTTTAAATGCCAGTAAATGTTAACGTGTTTTTTTTTTTTTTTTTTTTTTTTTTTTTTTTTTTTTTTTAAGTACACTTTGATTGCAGTTTTTTGTAATCAATTGAGCTTATCAAGAATTAGCAGTGAAAATGGATTATCCAGTAAATTTAACTACATTTAAGGCTGTTGTTGTCAAATCCAAACCAACTACTTTCTGACACATTCATGAAGCCATTTTTATTCTGAAAAACTTAAAATTTAGAAATTAAATTAAGAGATTGAATAGCATTTTCCAATAAAGACAAAGAATCTTCCAGAAAGTACTACAAAAGTTTGCGTTGTAAGTCAAGTTTCAGAATGAGACAGCAATCAATTATATCTCTCAAAGTATAATGCATCTTATATTTATTTTAAATGCTAAAAGGTGTAAATTAATAACATAATAAATACACAGTAAAATAACTTTTATTAGGTTGTTTGACATGTTTCGGCTCACTCCGAGCCATTTTCAAAAACAAATGAGAATATTCCATAAGTGCACAATCTATGAAGTTATTATTTAAAATGCTATCATTTAATTTTCATGTACTTTTTTTTAAAAATACGCACGTTATCTTTTATTTTAACTTTGTTATTTATTTTCATATCTGGAACCATGGAGTCGCTCGAGCCACACTTTCGGTAAATTAAAAGATGCCGCATCGTTATATATTGTATTTTTGCGTGTTAGTATCTCTATGGTTTCTCTTATTATGGATGGATAGTATAGACTGGAGGGAAAAATTATTTTACTTTCATTGAAATTTATTTGGATGGTTTCTTCTTGATATAATCTTGACAGCGCTGGTGTTTTTCTATTATACTTAATATCAGCTTATACAAGATTATACCAAGAATAAATCAGATTTCTACTTGATATAAGTCGGTTAGTAATATTTTAAACAAGAGAGATAAGTAGATAATACGCATGTTTACGACATCTAACTGAATGTACAATTTCGGATATTAATTGTAAAATTCTTTGCTTGAGAAAGAGATACATACTTACTGGAATTTATTTCTTGAATCGTCTAAAAACTGGCAAAAGGCGATTCATAACTCCACCAAGGTTCCTATACTTTTCAGAAAACCAGGTGACAACGTTTCGTCTTTCTTTCTTAAATCGGTCAGACTTGGCACCTTCATGACTTTTTTCTTTTTCTTTCGAATCTGAATCATAAGAATAAAATCTTATTAATATTTCTCAAGTTTACTTATTTATAATTGAAAGAATTTCTGAAATACTTAATATGAAACCGCACTTTAATTTTCAAGTATATTGTAATACTAAGTTAATGCGTTCGTTAGTATTAACATTTAGACAGAGGAACAGAAAATATCTCGCCATTATCCAAAGTACACCAATTCAATAGAAAAGTATTTTTAAAATAACTTTTAAACTCCCGCTCTAATTTCATTTCAAAATATAATAAAAGAAGTCGTAGTCGGAGTTTTTCTAACATTTGTGGTTCTTTTATGACATTTAAAGAAAGAATACACTAAACATTGAAAGAGAAAGGCAATTATCTGTATACACTTATCTACTTTTTACGACAATTAACGAAAATGTTTAATTTTGTCTATACGAGAAATGGCGAATCATTAGTCTATTTACTGTTTATTTAAATGCTGAGACATGGTTTACAATTTAGATGAAATGTTTAAAACTCTAGAAGCTTGTAAGGCATGTGAAAGTTTTTGTTTTTACTTCAAAATTACACTTACGAAAAATGTGCTTCTAAACTCATAGATTAATGTTTCAAGCAAGAGTGAAGTTATTCAATTAACAGAAATCTAACCGTACTGTTAAAGTTTTCTGTGTGAAAACAGAAAAAAAAATAAAGTTTAATCATAAATTTACACTAGTTTTTTGTTAAAAGTATTCGATCAAACTTCGATCACGCGACTTTTATAGATTTGCGGAAGAAATTATCACTTGCATTACAATTTGTTTACACAGGATACGTACTTAAATTCCTTTTAATTTATATTTATAATATAGAATTTTTCGATATATTGCGAGTTTTTATAACAATAAATTCCTCTCATACTTTACGAAAAATTGCTCGATTCTGTTACAATATGTTGGTTTAAAACACCCATTGACAATATGCTATAATTTATTCACAGAATGAACAGAAAACGTCGCAACCGACTTCGATTTTCTTTTCGTGTAAAATTACAAATATGTCAATGTACAGAGTCTCTATGGTAATTTTGTAGAATAGTTTCTGTATTTTTTAACAGGATCTAGATTTTAAGCTTCCTGTAAATTTAGACCAGTAAAGATAAATGATGAACATCAGATTGTAAGTTATTTCACAGAAAATATTTTAACAATGCATGCAATATCTAGTTAAAAAACTGCTGTATAGGTGGTCTAGAACAGCGTTTTCAAAACTTTTTTCATACACTCTGGTTTCTTGTCCTACTCCTTTTCCGTGGTCTAAATTTTTTCATTGCATGTTTTTAACGGCAATAATATCTGTAGGTAAGAACATGCAATGATAAAATATTTTAATAATAAATATAAAGTAAAAACATTTTTTAAACAGTCTTTTGTAAGTCTTCAAGCTTTATCTTAAAAATTACGCCCACTTTTATTTCTGCAATTCATGCTGTTAAAGTTTAAAAAAAAAAAAAAAAAATCCAATCAATTTGGCGAGATCCCTGATTATGAAAAATTCACCGCTTTGATTGGCGCTACAGTAGAAAGCGGAAACTAGATGAAATATGTATAACTTTTAAACTGCTTCTTTTTTAAGATATGGCAACAGGAAATAAAAGCATTATTTAAACTAGCTATTCAAGATTTTAAAAATATTTTCTCAACAAATAATAATTTAATTAATATTAAACTATCAGTTGAAAATCTTGAATCTTTCTTTACCTTTTATATATACCTAATTTTACACCTTTTAACATGTACAATATTCCACTGTTGCCGTTTTGAGACAGTTGGCCTATTTTAGAGAGTATGGTTTGGCGCATCACTAACTCCATTTTTGCTGTAATTGAACGTACGCAGTTGTAACCATAAGTATTATTTGATTATTTATCACCTGCGGCTGGCTAACGGAAAAATGCAAAGTTAATTTATTAATTTACTACTAAGTTTTAAAATGTTAAAATATATTGTCATCAGAAACACACACGTGTAGGTATATTTATTTTTCTAGCCTATCCGGAAGCAAGTTAACAATCTATTACAAAATTCCATTTTTACATACAAAATGCAAATAATGTTAAATAGTAAAGTATTTACTCTTACAGATGGCTTTACCATATCTATCTTATTTCAACTGGACTCTGGTAAACAGATTAACCTTCATAACGCCTACAAATATTTATTAAGAGTTTTATTTACATGATAAAACAAGCACCTCAAAACAAAACATAACTCTTTATAAAAGATTTTTTCACGCGACTCGGCATTTTGTTTTCGAATCTCAGCATTTGGAAAAATTGGTTTTGAAGGATCTTTTGAAAACTTTTTCTGCTACGACAGTTAAACAGCCAAGATTAAAGATTATTTAGAGATTTATAACGTCAATTACTTGAAAAGTCTTGGATTTAATAAATGCTGACGCTGTTTAAAGCTTAATTATTTTCGTAAGAATGTCACATCTTTATTCGTGATCTTTCCCATCAGCAGAAGACATTTACTATTTATTGACTACATATAAAGAGCCAGCATAAATATTTCAATCTATGTTAACAATGAAATTATATTACTTACTATCGTCCTTCTTTTCAACTTGATCCTCAGGATTGCAATTCTCATTCGATTCCTTGATATCGCCGGATTCAAACACGGAAGGACTACTGCTAGGTGGTAATAGAAGTGAAGCAGCACAACCAATATACAAGGAGAGCAAGAACTGTACTTTCTTACTGGATGCTGTAAGAAAACTTTTTATTTCACATTTGTTTTTAGATAATAATTAGAAAAGAAAAAGTGATAGAGTCGTGTTGAAATTAGTTGTTTAGAGTCGTTTCTTTTTAAATTTCGAAAGAAGATTCCTTAAAGAAGAAAACACATCATTTCGAAGAAGAAAACACATCATGAGCCTTTATAATTTAAATATTCATCATGAATAGTTTGATCGGAATAAAAACGCAAAATTCATAAAGTAAGAAATTATTCTAAAACAAAGAAGGAATGTTTGTCCTGTTTTAAAAAGGGGTTTTATCGCTACATTTTTAGTAACTTGAAGAAAACGATGGAATTTATATAAAACAAGAAATTACATAAACACATACTTATGTTTATATATTTATTTTTATTTTAATATTCACAAATAATATTTTAATTTTTTATTTGGAAATTTTTAACGAAAAATTAATGGGATTATAATAAAATGTTAAATTACAAAATGAAATGAAATATGGAATTTAAGAATATTTTTAAAGAGCGAGTATGTAAAGAGAGATGACCCATTCAGCTCTCATTTCTTAACTGCCTCATGTAAATCTCATCACTAATCTAAATTTTATCACTAATCTACATATTATAAATTAAATAAAACGATCTTTTTTTCATATTTTTGTTTTTGAAATTTCTAATAATGCTAATGTTATAAAAAATACATATCTATAAAAATACCTAAAATTAATATTCTTAATGGGACTGTGTAGAAAGGTTTCGGGGATCTTTGTCTTTTATTTTGCAAAAACTTCAGAGTAAGGGGATACAAATAAAATAAATTTTGACACTTTGGTAGTTTACTATCTGAGAAAAACGACGAAGTGAATATTTCATTATTTTTTGCAATACTTGCAATTCTAGGAGAGATTTTTATAGCAATTAAACTTATTGTATTCATCCAAATTATAATAGTTACCAACTAAATAAATTATTTTCTCTATGTTTGATATTGACAGTTTTTTTATTATTTTTTATTAAACATCTCTTTGGAAAATATTTAAACAATTAATTTATTTAGACTTTTGTATGTATATATTTTTTACTCACCTTTATTTATCCAAACATCATTCTTCTTTTTCGGAAACAGGTTAGAGTCGCCAAACATCTTATGCTGCCAAATTTCATCAATGGAGGGCCGGTCTTTCGGATTCAAACTGATGCAACCTCGCACGAAATCCCTCATAACAGCAATTGTTTTTTTGTTTTTTTTTCATTTTAGTTTTTGCAAACGTCTGCTTCACAAGATCTTTAACATTTTTTGCCTGAAATATTGTACAAAGAATTAGAAAGTTATAAGTTCGGTTGCTCTAAATACATCCAAGTGCAGGTGCCTGATACAAATGCACTTGTTACTATACCGGAAAAATTAAAAATAATTTCTTATCAAAAAACAGAGAAATGGTAATCTGTTTCAGAAAATGCAATTTTCCTTCTTCAAGAAAAGGATCATTTTACGATTACGAAAGAGAATCAAGATAATATTACATTAATGTATTATTATAATTCAAGTGTACCGCATTGATAAAAATGCATTGGTAATAAAGCAAAAGATTCATGATTTATGGCAAATACAAAACATTCCTGTAGGGGTATTTCCCGATAACACAGCACTATATACATTTTAAAATGAAATGTAGTGAGGAAAACCGGAGAAAATATAGCAAAAACTACTGGCATTTCTTTTTATCCCAATGTTAATTGAAAATCTGACATGAACACAGTCTTTTTGGCTGTTACATTAAAAAAGATTTTTAATGCACATTTCTACTACTTTACTTGTAAAAAACTTGCAGCCAAATTAACAGTAGGGGAAACATGGGAGGTTTGACCCGTTTTTCACAAAAATATTTTTCTATTTCTTTTTAAACGTAATAAAATTTTCATGTTGACATTATTTGCTAGCTTATAATGTTTGGCATCATTTTACACTATTTTTTTTCTATTTAAATTATAAACTATCCTTTTGATTAGTGATTTTTCAAGAGTCTAGAAGCTGGGTCAAACCATCGCACTTGAGGGAGGTTTGACCCACTATGAGAGAGGATTGACCCACAGGAATTAAGCATTATTAAAAACTGTATACAACAATGATTAAATGTCTAAAGAAATGTTATTACAAGCTACAGGCAATAATTATGTCTACAAAATACCAAATATTTATTTAATGATTAATAATAATAAATAATCTTAACAAAATTGTTAAATGAATTTAGTTTGAATCAGTAAAAATTCTGATAGTTAGATATGTTGCAGTCAAATTTCATTTCTAACACAATTCTTTTGGTGCCTACTCCACTCATGCAAAAACACTTGCTCGCTAATGTTAAGTATGTGGGAGAATTTTTTTAAAATATGTCGTTTGTATTTAAATATTTTGAAATGATTTTTCTTTTGCATCGGATAACTGAGGTTGATCTCTATGCATGCTATTTTTTACTTTTTCGATTTTTTTAAAGGTTTTTTATCTATTCTAATACTTTCACTTTCAGAATTGGTTCCAAAAATGAAAGTATCCTCATAAAATACCTGCAACCAAAATCGAAAAAGAAAAAAACAGCATGCATAGAGATCGACCTCAGTTATCCAATGCAAAAAGAAAACCATTTTAAAATATTTAAATACAAACGAGATATTTTTTTAAAATTCTCCCATAGACTTAATATTATTGTCCGGGTGTTTTTGCGTGAGTGAAGTAGCCTCTTTCGGACACTGTTGCAACATCTTCTTTTTCAAGGTAAATAAAACTGAAACTAAATACATCAGATCTGAGAAAATTTATAGTAAAACCATCCTCATTTACTTTCATGACACAACCATTATAATGCAGTAAACTAGATTTGGTTTTAAATTTTGCCATAACAATCTCTAATTTCAATTCCAGTTAGGGAGTTTCCAAAATCATTTCATCACTTGAAACATGAAAATTTTCTGGTTCAGTTTCACTGTCTAAAGACAAATCTATTATTCGCTTTTTCATTTGTTTCTTCACCTTTTTATTATTTTATACAGTTTTCTTTTTCTTTTTCATATTGTGTTTCTTTAGTTAACTCATATTTTAATAACCATAAAAAAAAATATTATGCAATGTTCATTTTATAAACTAATTTAGGAGAAAAATGGTTATTTCTAGTTTAACTTTATTGAATTTTCATATAATAAATATAAAATAAAGGTTACAAAAGAAGAAATACTAGCTAGTAAGTGAGGAATTTAAAGATGGGTTGTTCTTAAAAAGTCCTAACAAAGAAAAAAAAGACTTTAGTTACATTTAGATTGATCAGAATAATGCATTAACAAGAAGTGTTTCAAATATATTTATATTACATTCAGTAACTTTGAATATAAGAAAAATACTTCTTCAATTTGAGTAAAGAGAAACATTTCTATTAAAAACTAATTAACTGTTGTACAGTTTAAAAATATTAGATCATCAAATTAAACTAAATGGGAGGTTTGACAAGGGCCAAACCTCCCAGAATTGATATGGGTCAAACCTCCCTTAATAGCCATTTTGGGAAAAAAATGTAAAAAACACATTAAAATAAAAAGTAAAAGTAAAAAATAAGTAGACTGTCAGTAGAGAGAAAATGACAGTCCGGCCTCAGGAGGTGGAGTGGAGCCGGTGCAAGGTGCAGCACCGGCTCCACAGCTCCACCTCCCGAAGTGCAGTTCAGCTCCTCCTCACAAAGTGTCCTTCTCCTCACGAAGTGCCCTCCTCCACCACCTAAGATAAGGGGATTAATGATAATTAATTTTAATTAGGGAACTTAGAAATTTTTCGAAGCAATTTTTTTTTTTCAACTAGAGTACGAGGTGTGTTTCAATGGATTTATTTGAGTGAATTAGAAATGTAATTAATTTTAATTGGCGACCTTAGAAATTTTTCGAAGTAATTTTTTTTTTCGCGGAGAATTTTCTACTAGAGTACGAGGTGTGTTTCAACGGATTTATTTGAGTAAATTAGAAATTTAATTAATTTTAATTGCGGGACTTAGAAATTTTTCGAAGCCATTTTTTTTTTTTCAACGAGAGTAGGCCATTCGATATACATGTTATAGGTGAATTTTAAAAGTCAGTAATGGTTTAATTAAAAATGGTGATTAAGATTTTTTTTCTTTTAAACCAAAAATAGAATTTAGAGTTAAAATAGAATTTTTAGTTTTAAAAGTCGCCAAAAGTAGGATTTTCAACTGAAAGTAATCTAAGATATAAACTCTCAACTGAAATGAATTTTGCCTTAAGGTGTGAGCTTTTAGCTAGAAGTGACCCAGAGTCAAAACTTCCTGGTCCCAGGAATCACCACGGGGGTTATAGTAAAAAATACAGGGTCCCGTATGAATTATACAACACTAAATTTAACAGCTCGCACCCTCCCTTTTTTTACCCAGAGGGGCCCTTCGATAGCCTAACAATACACACTTCAAAAAATACAGAGTGCTACAAAACGAAGAATTTTAACGTATATATAAAATAAACAAGAATGAAAAATCATGCCTAGCGCCATATTTCATGAATCACTTTCCAACATTAACGAAATGTTATGTGAATAAAATATAATTTCACCAGCTAGTATATAGTTAATTAAAATAGTGAACAGATCCCCTTTAGAATAAAAAAGCATTCATCACAAAAATCCAATTACGCATAAGATCCCTTCCTAAAATCAGGTAATTTACACCTTACCTTTTTTTTTTTCAATTCAAGTTAGGCTAAAAGTACAACTTACACATCGATAGGTTCAAAATACAGGAACCCTTCAAAAGAAACTTTGAAAAGTTATAGATATTAAACCCTGATCATAAAAGAATGCGACTATTTGACTACCAGGACCTTTCACAAAATAGTATAACCTTATTTGAATTCCAGCGTCCTTCACAAAATAATTGGACAGATCCCCTTTTTAATTAAAAGGTCACCCTTCACAAAAAATCCAATGAATTATTACGGAAACCCTTCAGTTCATTGACCCCTCTTTTTTTCCCCTTCGAAGTGTGAATTCGCATTAGACTATAGGGCCCTTCATAAAATAAATGAGGTACGTGCATTAGACTATAGGGTCCGTTCATAAAATAAATGAGGTACGTGCCCTATTCGAATAAAAAAACCCTTCACAAAAAAATTGTAGGGGTTCCCTGTTTGAATAAAAACGCCCCTTCACAAAAATTGAAATGAATTATTCCAATGAATAAACCCTTCATACATTCAGTTCATTGATCCCTCTTTTTTCCCCTTCGAAGTGTGAACTCGCATTAGACTATAGGACCCCTTCATAAAGTAATTTATACAAACCCCTTCACAAAAATTGAAATATGTGTTAGAGGAATCATATGATATAAGAAAATAATTAATATTTTTTTTTAACTGGGCCCTCCTCCACCCGCTATATTTCTTATAGCGCCCCAGTATTTTTGCAGCAAGCTCTTTTTTAATTCAATGTTTCATATATGAAAACGACCTTTCATAAAAATCTAAGTTCACTGATTGAATGAAAAGGCCCTTCACAATATACCATGTAAAAATATTATGATTCCACAGATATTTTAAGAAATAGAGTACTATTCTCAAATGAATACGTATTCACGCAATGTAAAAATAGGTTTTTTACGAATGTATTTTTTAGTATAACGTTCAAAATATAGATTTAAAAAAAAAAAATACATATTTCACCAAATTTATAATACAAGTCTGTAAAATAGGGTAGATCGTTTCATGAAAAATAACTAAATTTCCAGTGAATATGCTTTAAAATGTATATATTAGAACTGAAACTAAGAAATGAGTGTTAACCAGTATCCCCTCAATAGACGGATTGCTGAGTCATATTAGCAGATAAGCGAAGATCTTGCTTTAACTCGTCACGATGAATCACCTCGCGATACGAAATATCTGATGCTCGAGTTTCTGACACATTTTAGATAGGTAAATGTTTAAAATGAGCTATTTAAAACCGTAAATGTATACGAATTATTTCGTGTAGTCCTATATAATTATTATTCTGTTAAGTTTTAAAATGCTTCAATGTAAAATAAGAACTAGTCATTAAGCGATACCCTTAAGAATTTTGAGGCAAACAGATGTTTAAATGTATTTGAACCTGTTTAAATGTACCTGTGTTTAAATGAATTTGATAGAGGTTATGGTAAAAAAATACAGGTTCCCCTATAAGATATATGAATTTTAAATAGTATAAAACTAAATTACATTCGTCTATGCTTTTTGTGTAGTAAAGTATAGAAAAATTATACTAAATTGAGTTTTTAGTATTCTAACTTAAAAATTTCTTTTGACTTTGTTTTTATAAAATATATATTGTACTATTTAGTAAGTGCATTATTTTTAAAATTTTTGTTTTTAAGATTGAAAAATATATATATATAAATGTATCTTACCTAAAAAGTGTAATCATAATGTACTGGACTTCATCCAAATTTGACCTTCTACTATGCTTGTCTTACATCAACTGAACGGTAATGTGTTTGCTTATCTCTTAAAACGACGGGATATTGTAATGTTATTGATAAGGCATATGGTATAATGAATAGATATTATAAGTCAGAATCATAAATTTTGCATACTTCATACAAACACTTACAGTATGAGAAATGATTGCTACTATTAACCATATGAGAAAATGAATCATTAGCTAATCTTATTAGTGTATGTCATATTTAACTCACAGGCTCGAAAATGCGTGAATTTGGACTAGAATTATTCACTGAATGTAAAAAAAAAATGATTTATATTTAGATCTAATATTTATATCGTTTAACATTTTAAATTCCTATTAAAAGTATATACATTAGTATGCTTGTGAAAGGTCTATTTTTAAGACGAAACATTGTGTGAAAGGCTCTGTTTTAAGGTTAGAAGTTTCGTGAAAGGCCCTGTTTTAAAGTTTTGTGAAGTGATCTATTTGAAGGAACCTGTTTTGAAATGACTTAAGAACGCACAATTTATTCCTAAACATTCAACTCGATTCGTTATATATGCTTCATTGTGTATTCAATGAAAAATAATAACTAAGAAATAAAATTAAAAATAGTAATTAAGAGATAGCCTTAAGAGTTTCTGGAATAAGAGATTGGTTTTAATTAAATGGGTTAATGAATCTAATTCGATACAAGTCATACTAAAATAGAAATTACACTAAAAATACAGAGTCCCCCACAATATATATGAATTATACTCCACTAAATTTAATATCACCCTCCCCTATTTTCATAGAAATGGATTCAATATAATTTAGGCTAACAATACACACTTAAAAAAAAAGCATAGTGACACAGAAGAAAGATAGGAATTCGATATGTACTACTACTTAAGTAAAATATAATTTCTCTTAAAATAAATTATATTAACTAGTCCTGCAAAAATATATTGACAAGACATAAACTATTAATACATGATTTAAAACATATTGATTATACAAAACATATATATATAGAAATATACATAAAAATTTATCGTTACCTAAAAATTTCAAGCATGATTTACTAGACTTCACCCAAATTCAACTAGATTCTTCACCACGTGGTTTGATGACATCACTGATCACGATAAGATTCACTGATAAGAACACATTTCAATTCATTTCCAATAAAGCAAGTATAAGAGTTGGTTGTAAGGTCTAGGTATGTAGATATATAGTAGGTTAGTAGTAATATATTTTTAAAGTACTTTTTATTATGTGTTAAAAGAAATGATTATTTCTTCTTTACGTAGGGTAGACAAAATTAAAACATAAAATATTAAATTTAATCTTTAGTAATATAAATACTTACACCTACAGAAACGCAGACATCCTTTTAGTTATATTCATGCAGACTTTAAGATATATCACATATGTTCTTTCTTTTACCATGACACATATGGATTTTTTAAATGTATGTCACGTGACTATCTAAAGCGAGATTGATACTTAAAACCATTAATATATATGAATTCTTTTGTATAGCCCTGTATAGATGCTACTTAAATATGGTAATGAATCTAATTCTATATAAGTCTTGTTAAAATAGAGATTATAGTGAAAATATAGGATCCCCTATAATACACATTAATTATACTGCATTAATGCACTACCCCACTTATATCATCATAGAAGTACCTTCGATAAAATTTAGACTAACAATATACACTTAAAAAATAGATACAGAGTGCTCAGAAAAAGGATAGGAATGAATGAAGAATTTTAACATAAATTATAAAATAGGATCTGATCTACAGTAAGTGACAATAAATAAATATGAGGGTAAAATCATGCGTCATGGTATACTTTATGAAACACTTTCCAAATGGGTCTATCGTTAAGACTTTGAAATACTACTGAAATAACTGAATTAGATTTAATAATTCATACTGGAAATGTATTTAAAAATTACAGCTTTCATTTCTTTCTTTTTTTTTTCAATTACATATAATTATAAGACTTCTTTTACAATAAAGACCTCACTGCTTTAAGAGATTGAAAACTAGCATACTTATGAATCGGCCTATATATGTTGGGTTCGCTATTTTAGGATTATCTAAATATGAATGTATGACTTTTATTATAACTTTTTAAAGAATCCTTAACTTACCATATTCAAACACATAATATTTATAAGGATATGAAACAATATCGTGATTTCTTTAACTTCTCTACGTATTCAAATTCCCATCGTCTAAACCGCACAAGTTTCGTACTCACAAACATATAATCAGATTTGCCATTTTATAGCGACCACGCTAAGCACAGGGCTAAGTGACCCCCGCTTATTTTATAGTCACCATGCTAACTATTGATCTAACCATGATAACTACTGGACTGAGTGAGCCCCAAGTTATTTAGTCACAGGAATATAATTTCACACTTAAACATTTCTTTTGTAGATTTAATATGATAAACACTAACATGAGACTGACTAAACTTTTACCATTTTCATTTCAACTTAGTTTTAGGAAATTTATCTACATAGCTTTAAATTTTACTGTTTAGTAAGTCTATTATTTCAAAGTATTATTTTTTAGTTCTAATATTCAAAACATATTCATATCGTTTTATATAGTAGGTATCAAATTAATTTAAAGTCATATTAAAAATATATATACAAATACTATTCTTACCTAACACGCCAGCTAGCTAAGCACCCAACCGTCTCACACCAAGACTCTGAGAAAAGTGAATGTTTGTTAAATCTACAAAAGAAATGTTTAAGTGTGAAATTATATTCCTGTGACTAAATAACTTGGGGCTCACTCAGTCCAGTAGTTATCATGGTGGGTATAAAATAGCCTGGGGGTCACTCACCTCAGTAGTTATCATGGTAGGTATAAAACAGCCTGGGGGTCACTCAGCACAGTAGATAGCGTGGTGACTATACAATAAGCGGGGCCTCACTTAGCCGTGTGGTTAGCGTGGTGGCTATAAAATAAGCGGGGGTTCACTAAGCCCAATAGTTAGTGTGGTGGGTATAAATTAGCATTGGGGCTCACTAAGATCAATAGTTAGCATGGTGACTATAAAATAAGCGGGGGTCACTTAGCCCTGTGCTTAGCGTGGTCGCTATAAAATGGCAAATCTGATTATATGTTTGTGAGTACGAAACTTGTGCGGTTTAGACGATGGGAATTTGAATACGTAGAGAAGTTAAAGAAATCACGATATTGTTTCATATCCTTATAAATATTATGTGTTTGAATATGGTAAGTTAAGGATTCTTTAAAAAGTTATAATAAAAGTCATACATTCATATTTAGATAATCCTAAAATAGCGAACCCAACATATATAGGCCGATTCATAAGTATGCTAGTTTTCAATCTCTTAAAGCAGTGAGGTCTTTATTGTAAAAGAAGTCTTATAATTATATCTAATTGAAAAAAAAAAGAAAGAAATGAAAGCTGTAATTTTTAAATACATTTCCAGTATGAATTATTAAATCTAATTCAGTTATTTCAGTAGTATTTCAAAGTCTTAACGATAGACCCATTTGGAAAGTGTTTCATAAAGTATACCATGACGCATGATTTTACCCTCATATTTATTTATTGTCACTTACTGTAGATCAGATCCTATTTTATAATTTATGTTAAAATTCTTCATTCATTCCTATCCTTTTTCTGAGCACTCTGTATCTATTTTTTAAGTGTATATTGTTAGTCTAAATTTTATCGAAGGTACTTCTATGATGATATAAGTGGGGTAGCGCATTAATGCAGTATAATTAATGTGTATTATAGGGGATCCTATATTTTCACTATAATCTCTATTTTAACAAGACTTATATAGAATTAGATTCATTACCATATTTAAGTAGCATCTATACAGGGCTATACAAAAGAATTCATACATATTAATGGTTTTAAGTATCAATCTCGCTTTAGATAGTCACGTGACATACATTTAAAAAATCCATATGTGTCATGGTAAAAGAAAGAACATATGTGATATATCTTAAAGTCTGCATGAATATAACTAAAAGGATGTCTGCGTTTCTGTAGGTGTAAGTATTTATATTACTAAAGATTAAATTTAATATTTTATGTTTTAATTTTGTCTACCCTACGTAAAGAAGAAATAATCATTTCTTTTAACACATAATAAAAAGTACTTTAAAAATATATTACTACTAACCTACTATATATCTACATACCTAGACCTTACAACCAACTCTTATACTTGCTTTATTGGAAATGAATTGAAATGTGTTCTTATCAGTGAATCTTATCGTGATCAGTGATGTCATCAAACCACGTGGTGAAGAATCTAGTTGAATTTGGCTGAAGTCTAGTAAATCATGCTTGAAATTTTTAGGTAACGATAAATTTTTATGTATATTTCTATATATATATGTTTTGTATAATCAATATGTTTTAAATCATGTATTAATAGTTTATGTCTTGTCAATATATTTTTGCAGGACTTGTTAATATAATTTATTTTAAGAGAAATTATATTTTACTTAAGTAGTAGTACATATCGAATTCCTATCTTTCTTCTGTGTCACTATGCTTTTTTTTTTAAGTGTGTATTGTTAGCCTAAATTATATTGAATCCATTTCTATGAAAATAGGGGAGGGTGATATTAAATTTAGTGGAGTATAATTCATATATATTGTGGGGGACTCTGTATTTTTAGTGTAATTTCTATTTTAGTATGACTTGTATCGAATTAGATTCATTAACCCATTTAATTAAAACCAATCTCTTATTCCAGAAATTCTTAAGGCTATCTCTTAATTACTATTTTTAATTTTATTTCTTAGTTATTATTTTTCATTGAATACACAATGAAGCATATATAACGAATCGAGTTGAATGTTTAGGAATAAATTGTGCGTTCTTAAGTCATTTCAAAACAGGTTCCTTCAAATAGATTCCTTCACAAAACTTTAAAACAGGGCCTTTCACGAAACTTCTAACCTTAAAACAGAGCCTTTCACACAATGTTTCGTCTTAAAAATAGACCTTTCACAAGCATACTAATGTATATACTTTTAATAGGAATTTAAAATGTTAAACGATATAAATATTAGATCTAAATATAAATCATTTTTTTTTTTACATTCAGTGAATAATTCTAGTCCAAATTCACGCATTTTCGAGCCTGTGAGTTAAATATGACATACACTAATAAGATTAGCTAATGATTCATTTTCTCATATGGTTAATAGTAGCAATCATTTCTCATACTGTAAGTGTTTGTATGAAGTATGCAAAATTTATGATTCTGACTTATAATATCTATTCATTATACCATATGCCTTATCAATAACATTACAATATCCCGTCGTTTTAAGAGATAAGCAAACACATTACCGTTCAGTTGATGTAAGACAAGCATAGTAGAAGGTCAAATTTGGATGAAGTCCAGTACATTATGATTACACTTTTTAGGTAAGATACATTTTTATATATATTTTTTTCAATCTTAAAAACAAAAATTTTAAAAATAATGCACTTACTAAATAGTACAATATATATTTTATAAAAACAAAGTCAAAAGAAATTTTTAAGTTAGAATACTAAAAACTCAATTTAGTATAATTTTTCTATACTTTACTACACAAAAAGCATAGACGAATGTAATTTAGTTTTATACTATTTAAAATTCATATATCTTATAGGGGACCCTGTATTTTTTTTACCATAACCTCTATCAAATTCATTTAAACACAGGTACATTTAAACAGGTTCAAATACATTTAAACATCTGTTTGCCTCAAAATTCTTAAGGGTATCGCTTAATGACTAGTTCTTATTTTACATTGAAGCATTTTAAAACTTAACAGAATAATAATTATATAGGACTACACGAAATAATTCGTATACATTTACGGTTTTAAATAGCTCATTTTAAACATTTACCTATCTAAAATGTGTCAGAAACTCGAGCGTCAGATATTTCTTATCGCGAGGTGATTCATCGTGACGAGTTAAAGCAAGATCTTCGCTTATCTGCTAATATGACTCAGCAATCCGTCTATTGAGGGGATACTGGTTAACACTCATTTCTTAGTTTCAGTTCTAATATATACATTTTAAAGCATATTCACTCGAAATTTAGTTATTTTTCATGAAACGATCTACCCTATTTTACAGACTTGTATTATAAATTTGGTGAAATATGTATTTTTTTTTTAAATCTATATTTTGAACGTTATACTAAAAAATACATTCGTAAAAAACCTATTTTTACATTGCGTGAATACGTATTCATTTGAGAATAGTACTCTATTTCTTAAAATATCTGTGGAATCATAATATTTTTACAGGGTATATTGTGAAGGGCCTTTTCATTCAATCAATGAACTTAGATTTTTATGAAAGGTCGTTTTCATATATGAAACATTGAATTAAAAAAGAGCTTGCTGCAAAAATACTGGGGCGCTATAAGAAATATAGCGGGTGGAGGAGGGCCCAGTTTAAAAAAATATTAATTATTTTCTTATATCATATGATTCCTCTAACACATATTTCAATTTTTGTGAAGGGGTTTGTATAAATTACTTTATGAAGGGGTCCTATAGTCTAATGCGAGTTCACACTTCGAAGGGGAAAAAAGAGGGATCAATGAACTGAATGTATGAAGGGTTTATTCATTGGAATAATTCATTTCAATTTTTGTGAAGGGCCCTTTTTATTCAAACAGGGAACCCCTACAATTTTTTTGTGAAGGGTTTTTTTATTCGAATAGGGCACGTATCTCATTTATTTTATGAACGGACCCTATAGTCTAATGCACGTACCTCATTTATTTTATGAAGGGCCCTATAGTCTAATGCGAATTCACACTTCGAAGGGGGAAAAAAGAGGGGTCAATGAACTGAAGGGTTTCCGTAATAATTCATTGGATTTTTTGTGAAGGGTCCCCTTTTAATTAAAAAGGGGATCTGTCCAATTATTTTGTGAAGGACGCTGGAATTCAAATAAGGTTATACTATTTTGTGAAAGGTCCTGGTAGTCAAATAGCCGCATTCTTTTATGATCAGGGTTTAATATCTATAACTTTTCAAAGTTTCTTTTGAAGGGTTCCTGTATTTTGAACCTATCGATGTGTAAGTTGTACTTTTAGCCTAACTTGAATTGAAAAAAAAAAAGGTAAGGTGTAAATTACCTGATTTTAGGAAGGGATCTTATGCGTAATTGGATTTTTGTGATGAATGCTTTTTTATTCTAAAGGGGATCTGTTCACTATTTTAATTAACTATATACTAGCTGGTAAAATTATATTTTGTTCACATAACATTTCGTTAATGTTGGAAAGTGATTCATGAAATATGGCGCTAGGCATGATTTTTCATTCTTGTTTATTTTATATATACGTTAAAATTCTTCGTTTTGTAGCACTCTGTATTTTTTGAAGTGTGTATTGTTAGGCTATCGAAGGGCCCCTCTGGGTAAAAAAAGGGAGGGTGCGAGCTGTTAAATTTAGTGTTGTATAATTCATACGGGACCCTGTATTTTTTACTATAACCCCCGTGGTGATTCCTGGGACCAGGAAGTTTTGACTCTGGGTCACTTCTAGCTAAAAGCTCACACCTTAAGGCAAAATTCATTTCAGTTGAGAGTTTATATCTTAGATTACTTTCAGTTGAAAATCCTACTTTTGGCGACTTTTAAAACTAAAAATTCTATTTTAACTCTAAATTCTATTTTTGGTTTAAAAGAAAAAAAATCTTAATCACCATTTTTAATTAAACCATTACTGACTTTTAAAATTCACCTATAACATGTATATCGAATGGCCTACTCTCGTTGAAAAAAAAAAAATGGCTTCGAAAAATTTCTAAGTCCCGCAATTAAAATTAATTAAATTTCTAATTTACTCAAATAAATCCGTTGAAACACACCTCGTACTCTAGTAGAAAATTCTCCGCGAAAAAAAAAATTACTTCGAAAAATTTCTAAGGTCCCCAATTAAAATTAATTACATTTCTAATTCACTCAAATAAATCCATTGAAACACACCTCGTACTCTAGTTGAAAAAAAAAATTGCTTCGAAAAATTTCTAAGTTCCCTAATTAAAATTAATTATCATTAATCCCCTTATCTTAGGTGGTGGAGGAGGGCACTTCGGGAGGAGGTGGGCACTTCGTGAGGAGAAGGACACTTTGTGAGGAGGAGCTGAACTGCACTTCGGGAGGTGGAGCTGTGCTGCACTTCGGGAGGTGGAGCTGTGGAGCCGGTGCTGCACCTTGCACCGGCTTCACACTCCACCTCCTGAGGCCGGACTGTCATTTTCTCTCTACTACTGTCTTTTAGTATGTTAATTTAAGTACACAAACAATTCAACTAACTTTTATATATGTTAATGACAGATGACACAGGAGAAAAGAGATTGCAACAGCAAAAAAATAATTTCTGGCTGAAAATGATATTGCATGTGATTTCTCCTTGATTCTGCTTGTAAATGGTAAACAGACAGAAACAATATGTTATTTTGCTTGATGCCATGCTGCCGTCTTATACTCATCAGCTGAATAAATGTTTAAATATGAAAAAGATAAGGTGGGTCAAACCTCCCCGTAGCATCAGTACATTTCCTTTAACTTGGTAGCAAAGGTTTACCGCTTTATTCTTTTAATTCCTACAAACCATGTGGTAAAATATATTGAAGCTGTAAATATGCTTGTCATGAACTAAAACATTGCATAAATATTTAGTCAGCTGACTTATTTTACTTGCATAATATACTCTGATTTCATAAATGCCATAATATGCGCTGTATATTATACTGGTTTATTTATAATCAAGCCGCATAAATTCGCTAATATTTTATATATAGTTATTGAATAGGTTTAAATATTTCTAAAATAATCGTTATACAGGAAGACAATACAGATTTGTAGCATTCGCAAAGTACTTAAATTTTTCTTTTTTTAGAAAGAGGGGGGGGGAGAGAGAAGAAAGTAATAAACTCTCTCTCTCTCTCTCTTTTAAAACCTGTGGCGAAACCCTCGGCCATGTCACGCAAGAGAGTCGACATGACACTGAATTTTAATATAAAACAACAAATTTATTTAAAATCAATAAATGGATGGTGTTTGTAGAGGGATAAGTGAAACTTAACTATGATGCTCGAATTCACATCCAACTAATTCCTAAAATAACTAAATGCAAATTTACTAATTTAAACTTACGTAAGGAAAATGGCTAATCAAGAATCGTACTGAAGGGTTTTCTACTCCGAAGAATCACTATTGCTCAAAACACGTTTAACAGTGGGACTTCAAAACTATGTTAAATGTTTCTTCAAACTAGAATCCCGTGAACCCCGAAAATCACTTTATTCAATCATGTAGGTTTTAACACTTTCCCAGAGTTAAAATGTTTTAGCTAAAGTCTTTAACACGTGTTTACAAGTTCGACTGTCACTCCAAAAGTACCGACACCGAGCTGTCCTTCCAAAAAATAATCTTGTTCTTTTAACATGAGAATCGTTTCGATACTTGCTTTTCTTCTATACTCATCTTCTGTGATCTTTCCTTCCAAAAATTGCCTCCTGGCGCTTTCCATCGTTACAAATCATGAACAAATCACGTTACAAATTGTTATAAAGCAATCCAAATCGTTACAAATCCAATTAATCGATTTAAAAAGTTATTAAAAAAGAACTTCAGATATTTTCTCAAAAGTTGTTTCTAAAAAGTCGTGTAACTCTCAGAAAATTTCTTTTGATACAAGATTCATTGTTGAAACATTAAGTTATTTTTCTTATATTTTTTACGTATTGTTGTATAACAATGCCGTTGCGGTTGATTGTTGCCTTCGTTTAAATATTCATTTGTTATTTGAATTTAATATTGTTACCGTTTAAATTTTAAGTGCATTGTTGATTTTATTTATTTCATTGTTATAACACAGAACTTTTTCTGTTAACATATTTACAATTTTTGTTTTCGCTATTGCATTGAATAACCTAGCAATCCCACATGCCTAATAACACAGCCATTGATTTTGACGTCACTATGACGTCACAGATGGCCGCAGTCACAACGCTGACCAAAAGGCGGCATCCTAATTTCGCCAGTTGATGACGTTCAGTTTACCCTGACTTCGTGACTCTACTGTGAAATCACTTTGACTAATTTTTGTCTTACTTCCACCTCGCAACTTAATCGGACATATCGACGTAACAGTGACATGAATTTGAGTTGTTTTCTATGTTACGTAAAACAAAAATAAATGTTTCCAGTAAGAGTTATAATTGAGTCACAGTGATTTCATATTTCCTTTACAATAAGGAAACAGTGGTTTTAGAGGTCTTGTAAAAAAAAATGCTGCCAAAAATTTTATTTAACATTTAAAAAAATTAAAAGATTTTCTCAATTTATTGCTTATTATTACAAATAATCAGTATAATGTTTATAGTAACAATTTAGCATTGAATATTCTATAAATTATCAACCAAATACAGGATTTAATTTATAAATCTTATATAGTGAAATAAATTGTGTAGATAAATCTTTTGTTTCATTGAAAACATCCCTTATTGAGATATACGTCTTAGATTGCGTTCCACAAAATGCTCATACCATTTTAATTGCTTAACTTAGCGCATAATCCTGTTTGACCTAATATCAAATAAATATTTAAATAATTTCGATTCCTCTTTCAGCTCTACCGTTACTATTTAAGTCAGCAAATCCCTTTGCATAAATATAAAATCTTCCATTACGAATGTAAACAAGCAGAAATGTATTACAAAACTGATAGCATCGCATTATGAGTTAGATACTGCATTATGCAATGCCACTTGCACATATTTCTGCAGTGGCTGCTGAAAAAAAATCGTAGCGAAAATACTAGCTTTTTATCTGATAGCCAAACTGAAACATTGAAAAACTGAAATCGGTAGGGCACGTGCGTTTAGAATAATTTCAAAAAATTGCATTTCACTAATTCTAATACTGTATATTCTTTATGCAAAAATTACGTGAATATTTGTGTGTTATCGATTTTTTTTAATGCACGGGAGAACAAAAAATACGCTCGTAAATAAAATATATCTATTTTGTTTGGAGGCACGTTGTATTCTGTTTGTGATATTATTTCCTCTCATTTGTTTCACAAAAATTATTATCGAAAAGTTGTTATTCTACCGTGAATCAAGCTGCCGTCAAATAATAAATGCCTCAATTTAAAATGCATTTCATTTCAATTTATTGCTTTATGAAATTGGTAAGTTATGAAATTCGTAAGCTTTACTACAACAATATTTTGTTTTTAATAAAACTAAAATATGCGGCGCTACACTCTCTAGGGATCCTGGCCTACAGTACCCAAATCTGTTTTCTTGATTTTGGGCCGTGAGATGCCATGATATACAATATATATCCCAATCAGGTGGTCAACCTAACGTGGGGCCCCCCAGAGTTAATTTCCCGACCACCCTTGGTAGTCTAAGGGATTGAAGTTGGAGTGAAACCTTACCATTCTGCAGTCCGGAATTGAACAGTAGACCTGTAGCGTGGTAGCGCGACGCGATGAGAGCTAAGCTACTGAGCTTATTTTTTTAACAATTTCCCTTTAAATTAAAAGGCTTTGTTCTATTTTACCGTACATCTTTAGTACTTACGCTTTGTATATATAAAAAAATGTAGCCCCAGAGAACTGCTCGATAAATCTGTTTGTTTTTTAAATTAGACTCCAAGCAACAACACACAAGTAAAAACTGTGAAAGAAAGATGAAGAATGGGTAAATAGGAATAATAGTAAATTCTATTCAAACCATTGAGTGAAACTGAGACAAAGAGTGCTTAAATCTCTACAAGGCGTAAAAGAACAGAATGTTTCTTATTATTTGTTTAATTTTAATTGTTCAAGTCACTGCTTCCAAAAAGTTAATATTTCTGAAAATAATACCCTAATAATAGCTGGAGATATGTATTTTTTCACCTGATGCCTGCATTTTAAAAAGATGGTTGATTTTCTGCGTTGGAAACTTATAATGTTCTAGCAGCCCGTCCCGGCTTCACGCAGGTGGACAATGTGCCAACTACAACGTATTTTCCCTTTAAAAATGTTTTACGCAAATATCTAATCAAAAATGAGCAATAGTTGTCTTATTCGTCTAATCTTCCATAATCGAGTTCATATCCGATGTTTAAACCGATTGGTGAATTTCTAAAATCGCTGAAGTACGTGTTTAACTATTTTTTTTTTGTAGATTTGTTATCCTGAATTTCATGCTCCTACTTAAAACTGCTGCTGAGATATCGCAAAATAACTTTAAATGTTCGATCCCCCTCCCCCTTTAACCCTTTTAGTGGGTGAATTTCTAAAATCGCTGAAATACGTGTTTAACCATTTTTTAGTAGATTTCTTTTCCTGAATTTTGCGCTCCTACCTAAAACTACTGCTGAGATATGGCGAAATCACCTAAACGGTAGTTGGGCCACCCCTTTAAACCCCTTCGGGGGAGAATTTTCAAAAGTCCTTTCTTATTGCTTGCTTAGGTCATAACGGCAATCTACTGTCCGAATTTCGTGATTCTAATTTTAGTCGTTTCAGCTGGGCATTGATGAATCATCCAGTCAGTCAGTCAGACGTTCTTTCTTATAATAGTAAGGACTAAGAGATCCAACCTGGGATCTCCGGATTACAAAACATTCGTGATTTTTTTTTAAATTGAAAACTCTAATATATATTTTTACATTTACTATAGATATTTTAGATTTCCAACTAACAACACCAAATCCCATTTTTATATGAAAATATTAATACTGTAATTCAAATAGTGTTTTTAAATTTATTAAAAGCGATACTTTTGTATTAGCTGCATTGAGATGATAGCCGAGATGATAGCTGAGATGATAGCCGAAATAATTGCTAAAGCTGTCGCTACCTAAAGCAGCATTTTTGATTCTGATAATTTCAGTGGTGAAGAACGTAGTTCGCTTTCAAGTTTGTTAAAGTTGTGTTTTATATATATTATTTTATTTTTTATGATAAGAATACTTGCAAAGTCGAATCATCATTCGTTTCTGTTGATTTAGAAGGCAGTAAGTAGTCTCAGAGAAGATGTGAAAATGATGTTTGGGAATTTTTTGATGAATGTAGTGAAGTTTCACTCTTAAACCGAGGCTCAATCATGTCGCTTGATATGAAATTGATACGAATCCTGCCACGGCTGTGGTAGCAAACGGTGGTTTTGAGTTGTGCATGCAATCTTTGTTCTAACATTTGTGTGTGCATGAGCTCCTTATTCTATCATTTCTTTTACTTTCGTAAAGCGTGTCTGAATCTCAGAAACCTGCACTGTTAAAAATTTGCAGCAAACTGTCCGGTCATTTGACCGTTTTTGTAGGAAACAGTTACTTAACCGTAATTTAACTATATTCTGACCGTATTATTGCTCATTTTATGGTCATAATATAGTTAAATTATGGTTATGTAACCGTTTTCTACAAAAACGGTCAAATGACTGGACAGTTTGCTGCAAATTTTTAACAGTGTGATTTTAACGGATATTTTGTACAATGAAATGATAATTAGGTATCTGTTGTTGTCTTGCTGGTATAAATATGGCGGTACGAGTTAGATTCAGGGGATTAATCGCATCTTGCCCTTTATGGTTATCCAACTGGAGTTTCATCGGTTTCTGCTTTTGCAGTAGAGTTTCTACACGCAGAGTAGCCTTGAAGTTTTCCATTCAACCTTGAAGTTTTCCATTCAACCTTGAAGTTTTCTATTCAACCTTGAAGTTTTCTATTCATAGTATCTTCGGATGAGAGCTTCGACATTGTGGTAATGTGTCAAATTTGGTATTGTAAATAAAATAATATTGGAATTCACCGGGTTTACTTGATATTGATATTCCAATATTCTAAAGTGGAATTTTGATACTGTTTTAGAGTTTCTAGTGACATTTTGATAGCACTATTACACAGTTTCTAGTGATTTTGTAGGGAGCGAAAGTGGTATTTTTGTAGGTTTCAGCAAACGATCAACGTAGCCGTTTTATTTTAAGCTAGAACTTGAATTTAGTGAATATTTTGGAGTAAGCATTCCCCATCTCAATCTTTGGGTGTTTTGAGTAATCATGATTATCATATAGTTAAATTTTCCACCACCATTGCCACAGCACCTTTTATTGCATTGAAAATTGCTGTTTTTGTTTGATTTTGTGTCATGGCGTTTCTTGCAAGCTGGTAGTACCAAAGAATCCGGTCACAAAGCTTACAGTTTGAAAGCGATAGTGTAGATAATCCTTTTGCCGATCGTCTTCCTACAGGCTTTGTAAACAGAATAAACGATAATACGCACTTCGCCTTTTACAATTTCTAATGTGATGCAGTCAAAATTAATCAAAATAGTTTTTGAACGAAACATTTATTAGCGACACACAGCTACATGAAACTTTAAATATATCAGTTAATAAATGCAGCTAAAATTGAAGTTCTACAAGTTCAAAATGTTTCCGATCTCAGTTTGAGATACTTATCAGTTTGCCGACAGTAGCCGTGATAGACAGTTTATCTTACTCACCTACAAATATGCAGTGTAATCATTTTAACACTTTCGTTTGACAGAAACACTTTCGAACGCAATCAGAATGCCATAACAAAACTAAATGAAAACCGCAATTTCAATGATAGAGACATTATGTCTGGAACAGAAAGGAATCATACAATAATGGACAAATTAATAAAATTCGATATGAAAAAAGGTACAGGACGAATTTAAACATTTTTGCACCAAAATTTTTGTTTTTAAAACGAATAAAAGAAAGAGCAAGGTTTCTTGTCACTCGGACGCCTAGAAGTGCTAAACACACTCCGTCGCTAAACTTTTTCAGTCATTAGCTGACCGCAATTTTAATATTCTGGTACGTTCGGCAGGAATCTTGTGGTCGAGAGACACTTGTAGTATTACCTTCTACGGTTGTCTCAACATCCCAGATTCGCAAAAAAATGTGAACAGTTATCGAATCGTAACAGCAAAAGAGTTAGTGTTTTACAGCATTTTCAGTAGAAAGGGCAAAATACGATGCCCTAAATTTGACTATCTCGTTTACACTGAAGAGATTTGTTCGAACTGTTGCGATTTAAACGCCACTTCCAATGAAGATTTTAAACATTAAAACGTAGAACATATAAAAATATATAGAAAAATCTATATAATACGAACGTCAAATTCACCCAATAAAATATTTATAAAGCACAATGTAAACACATTGATAAGTTACGTTACTGTCGAGCTGCAATAAATCAAAATACAGCTTCAAAACATTAAAACTGTAAGATGTTAAAATTTCATGAGCTTTCGGCTAAACATTAGCCTTCCTCAGATGAACAACAAGCAGTCGAGGAGACGCTGCTCCGAAATGGCGCGTTTTGGACATGCTAGGAATGGGCGAAACCAAACAGACATGAAATGAAGGGGGTGACTGAAGTCCGGATGATACCATTACCAGCTGGGGTGGGTCAAGAGAAACCGAAAACCACAGTGATATCTAGTATATTGTACCATAAACGAGGGATCTGATAAGATAATACATCATTACATGCATTATCACCTCTTTTCAAAATCTCTAGGGACTCTCTGATTATGCAACTATTATACTGTGAACCTCGTGAAATTATTTTAGCTTTACTGAAAAATACATCAATATCTTTGGCCTGATTTAATCTGGATAAAGCAGTGGATCTGAGGAAGGCTAATGTTTAGCCGAAAGCTCATGAAATTTTAACATCTTACAGTTTTAATGTTTTGAAGCTGTATTTTGATTTATTGCACCTCGATAGTAACGTAACTTATCAATGTGTTTACATTGTGCTTTATAAACGTAGAACATATATCTAAAAAATATTTAGTATATTTTTAAAAATATATACACTTTAATTTATTGATAGTTTCAATATAATTAAATTATGATTATCCGTTGAGAAATCCATTTAGAAATCCCAAAAAGGTAGTTCAAATAATGTTTTTATTTTTCTTTGCTTTTTCCATATTAAAATAAAAAACAAAAAACAGAGTAAACGCAACTTCCAAATGTATTGTTATTTTAAAGGAAGACACCTCTTTTTGGGCAATTAAAAATCTCTTTCCGAATCGGTAGTTATTTTATCTTTAACAAATATTTTTACGTTCTTTTCAACTTGGAATTTTGTAATCGATTTTAACTCATTTTAAACTTCGACGAAGAAGTTTTTTTTTAATCCTGTGTTTTTTGCCATTACGAACACTAAGGTATACAACCCGGGCTTCCAGGGATAGAGAACACATGTGAAAATCAATTATTTATTATTTTTTTTTCATTAAAAACTCTAATAGATATTTTACATTTAATATTTTTTTTAGACTGCCTTCAAAAGCACCAAAGAGAATTTCTATATATTTGAAATATGTCCATTATATATTGAAATAAAATTTTGAAAATTATTAAGTGGTAATTTCGTATTGGTCTCGTGCCAGAAGTTAATAGCCGAAAAAATCGTTAAAAATGTCATTATCTAGAGCAGTTTTATTATTATTATTATTTATTCTGATAATTTCTGCGGTTTTAAGCGCTTATTTCAGTTACATGTCTGTTAAATTTGTGTTTTATTATTAAATTCCTACTATTAGCTCACACTCTCTATATATATATCTTGTTCAAATTTTCAATCGTTAATAAAATATTTTCTATTCATTCACTCAAGTTCAAATAATTTTTTTTAACTTGTAGTGGATGACACTTTATGTTAATACAGTTTTTTTCAAATATTAATTCATTAATTAAATTTAATTAATTAATTTTAGTTTTAAATGGGAGAAAAAAATTCCTCCCTTTGTTTACATAAATGAAATGAAAGATTTATCTCAAATGAGTGATGCCACAGAAATAAAATATCGCAACGATGATTATAAAATAATGTTCAATAAAAATAACGTGGGATATTAATGCTGCACGGGTTTATTTTATATATTTATGATTAAAAAGTAGGAATTATTATTATTATATTAATATTAATTATATTTATATTACTTGTTTATACTATTTTATTTATTTATTAATGAAGTTTTCATTTCGTTATTGAATATTCACTGGAAACAAATGCTGAGCTTTTTATATTGTTTAAAGTGCAAGCGTATTAATATTTTGTAATCGTCTGCAAGCTATAGAGATTTTTTTTTAAATCATGACTAAAATTTAATCTAAATACTATAATAAATGAGTAACTTTCGATAGTCTTCAAACAAATTGCATTTAGAAAGTAATTTTTTTCCCTATATAACAATGTGAAAATTCAAAATGTGCGATGATTAGAAATTTAAACAAGTTGAAAATTGTACGTCAAACGTAACACACGAGGTGCGTTCGTACTATAGCAAGTTATATAAATATTCAGATCTTGATAATTTTTAATTCTGTGAAATGAATTCTATCGTCTGCAGATTAATTTATGTAATAAAACAAGTATCTCGTCGCTTGATCATTAAACCTCGGAAGCTCCTATAACAGGAAAGAACCAATTTTCTTAAAGAATTCAAAATTCTTAATATATTTATTAATAGATCTCCTAAAGTTTTGATTTGATTTTAATAAAATTTGAAATGTCTCGACAAAATTCTGCAAAGATAATATATCTTAAATTTCAAACCATTCGGTTGGGTAGTTTTTGCGATGTTATATGCGGACGGACGGACAGACATACAGACGGACCAGACGACGACAATAGGTGCTACGTATTTATATAATTACGAACGCACCTAAAAATTGCTGTAACAAAAATCCCAAAACCGAAATTTCCTCGTCCAGTGTTGCCATTCGCAAAATGACGTCAGCGTTACGCACGGACACGTTTGTCCTTTATAATATAGAACAGGGTCGGCGAACCTTTTCACGTCCGCGTGCCAATTTGTTTGAAATTTTTTTTTCAAGGGAACATGGCGTGCCAACAACCCACCTCCACCCAACCAAAAAAATTATAAAAATAATGAATAAAATTGCTTTTATTATTATTAAATTAAGATAAATATGGATAAAATACCCGCAAGTAATATCAATATGCACATTCAATTAAATAATGTATAATATTGAAAACTAAAACCAAAACAACTTTTCACATGAAAATATTAATTAGTTATAGTAATAATTATAGAAAGAGGATAATATATAAGAAACAATTACAGTAATGGTAAAAAATATTAAAAACTTAAATCGAAACAATTTGCCAAATGACTGTAATAATTATGATGATACATAATGTTGCCATTGAGATCTGTTGATTTTGACATTATATACAGGGTGGTGGTTTTATAATGAAGGTAATTTTGTTTTAAAATAGACAATGAGAAAAGAAACTTTAAATAAAAACATTTACGAATCATATCTGCAAAATATTTGTTTTACAACTGCTATTAAATGGAAAATTATTATTTTAAAAATATATTACAATGCATAAGAAGAAATTAGAAAATATAAAAAACATTACCTAAAATGTTTGCAAAGAAATCTGTTTTTATCTTTGGTTTTCACTGATTCAATTTTATTTTCTAATTTCATAAGCTTTGCAAAATCTTCTTTTTTTTTTCAGAAGAAATTTAAAAACTTTGTAAGATATGTAATGCAGCCACGGAGTTTTAAAATTTGGGTGTTAGTTTCTCTTCACTGATTTCGTTATTACCCAACAAACACAAGATCTGTGGCCACCTTCTGTGAACATTAAGGCCAAAGAGACTTGGGGCCATTTGTACCCAGCCACCGTTGTATTTTAAATGACACACCACAACATCCGCTGACCACTGTTTCATTGATAACGGGCGAGCGAAAGTAAAAGTAATTGATTAACAGTGTCCAGAAGCCATTGAAGATGTGTTTCTGGCAAGGGTATAAAAGCCTGGCATCAAATAAAAAGAAAAGGGCTAATGCCATGTATTTGATACATTAGTTATAAGATATAAAATATTTTTTCCTTCACTCTTTTCAACATAATTTTCGATATTTAAAATCTGTCATTAGATGAAAGTTTTAAATGTGATGCAAGATAATTTTTTTTTCTAACTTTTACGGATTTTTTATAAATTACAAGTAAAAGCGTCTTGAGTCTAAAATATGTATATGTACATAAATAATTTTTATAAGCACATTACAGTGAAATTGAATATATGTTAATTTCAATTCATATATTTTTTTAATTGCAAAGATAAATAGATACAAAAATTAATAACAAACATATTACTACTTTTGCTACTTTTGTATACACCCCAATTACAGCTCCGTTTTCCTGTATTATAATATTTTAAATTTGTTTTTAACATGAAATACGATTTCGAAAAAGAACTTCCATGTAATGGTGATCAAATAATAATTGCTAAAAGAAAATAAATACAACAGAAAAAAAATGGGTGTTTTTGTGAGAACTGAAAACTGTATCAAGTTGTTTAAAAAATCACACAGTATATCTTAATTTTCCATATGCCCTTTTAAACGATACGAAATTAATTGGAATAAACTGCACTGTTTAAGCATACTTACTATATAGATATGTAATAAAATTTTAAATGATAAATGTCAATTTATTGATATATTTATTTTCAGTTTCAACAGAATAATATTCACCCATAAAGAACAAGTGAAAAGTATATGCTACCTTTGTATACACCCCCAATTACAGCTCCGTTTTCCCGTATTATAATATTTTAAATTTGTTTCTAACATGAAATACGATTGCGAAAAAGAACTTTCCATGTAATGGTGATCAAATAATAATTGTTAAAAGAAAAAAAATACAAAAGAAAAAAAATGGATGTTTTTTGTGAAAACTGAAAATTGTATCAAGTTGTTTAAAAAATCACACAGTATATCTTAATTTTTCTTTAAAAAAAATTTTTTTTTTTTTCAAGTGACTTAAAAAAAAAAAAAAAAGAATATCTATTATATCATATCGAATCATATATTCTGAAGAATATATGATTTAATAAAAAAAGTTATTTTTATTTATTGTACAAGGCATTGGCTCATAAAAGCCCCCTCCCCCCCCACCCCCACCCCCTTCCCGAAACAAATTGTTTCAGTCACAAGTAAGCAAATTTTTAGACCAGCAAGCGGCTCAAGGTCAAGCCGATTTCAGGGTTGCGATAAGAGAGAGGGAGACTTTTCCTGGAATTTCCTGCCTCTTTTTTGCTCTGTCATTCATATGTACGGTACGGAGTGTCATTTTGGGAAAGCAGATAGCAGTGAGCAGACGCTCCATTTTAATGTCGAATGTAGCATGAAAATATTCTGTCCATCTGTAAGTCTTATTTATGTTTATTCGTTACATGTTTATTAATTTCAATATAATCTGATTTTGCATCATTTAGAATGTTTATATTTTACGTTTTAATAATACACAAGAATGCTTTAAACATATTTTCATTTTCGGCAAAATAGTGTAAAATTCAATTCAGTAGTTTATTATTATTATTGCGTAAATTATTTTTAAGCATTATAAATATCTATCAATTTATTCTTTAAAATAGTTTGCCTAGCTTTAAATATAAGAAATATGGCTTTAAAAAGAAAATGATTTTGTTTTCTCCTTCTGGGTGAAGAAATTTACCAGTTTATACTCAAGAAAAATTCAGTGACAGTAACAATGGAATAGAGTTTCTTACATTTTTTTAGTTGCTAAAAGGCGTAAAATTAACAGTAAAATAAGTTTTATTAGACTGTTGACATGTTTCGGCTCCATCGGAGCCATTTTCAAAACAAATAAGAATATTCTACAATTGCACGTTCTTTGAAGTTATTATTTAAAACGCCATCATTTAATTTTTAACTTCAAAAATAGTGCAATTGTAGAATATTCTTATTTGTTTTGATAATGGCTCCAATGAATCCGAAACATGTCAAGAGTCTAATAAAACTTATTTTACTCTTTATTTTATGCCTTTTAGCATTTAAAAAAGTATATTATTACACGGTGTTATAATTTATTATATTTTTAATGGAAAAGAGTGTAATAAAATTTAAGAAAAATGTTGTTGACATTTAAAATTACTGAAAATAATTCTCAGGGATTTTGTAAAGTTTGAAATAATGTATTTTTTCTAAAGTTTGACTATTAAACTGTGAGAGAAAAATCTAAATGTTATGATGCAAATATATGTAATATGTTTCAGATTATATTGATTTAATAATACTTAAAAGAATAAACATAAATTACTGGTAACAGACTGTAAAAACCAGTAAAAAAAAAAAAAAAAAAAAAAAAAAAAAAAAACATACATTAATTATCATTTGAAAAATATAAAATATATAACGGATCATGTTACTATAATACACATAAAGAAAAGATTATTTAAGCAACAATTCAAATTTTATTCTGGAAAAAAGAATGCTTTTTAGAAGTTTATTTAAACAATAAAGTGTTTTTGCGTGAAAAAAAAAGTACTAAGAATTATTTAGGTACAAATTTCAAGAAAACTATAAGTTCAACTTACCTTGATTTTTTTTTCAAAAATTTTCCAAAACAGAATACTTGACGTAGTGAATTAATTAGTTTATTTCTTTTAATTATATACTTTTAAAATTTATATGAAATGCAATAATTTAAAAATAGCATATGATATAAATTTTTAAAATATATAATAGAAAAAATAAACAAATACTTAATTCACTATGTCAAACATTGTATTTTTAAAATTTTTGAAAAAAATCAAGGTAAGTGAATTTATAATTTTGTTGAAAAGTGTACTTAAATGATTATTAGTACTTTTTTCACGCAAAAACAATTTATCATTTGAATAAACTTCTAAAAAGTATTTTATTTTCTAAAATAAATTTTGATTTATGCCTAAATAACCTTTATTGGGTGACAATGGCTGGGTTTTGGCTAGCTTACATTTATAAAAGACATAAAAGGCATTTTTATGGGCAGTTTTGGGCTGGATTTAATTCTTGAAAACCACAAATGGCGTTGCTACGGCAAGTTTGTGGCTAGCTTTTATTCATTATGATTTTTAATGGCCTAGCTAAGGCAAGTTTCCATTAATAATTGCCATTTAAAGTATAATTGTGGCCAGTTTTAGGCTATCTATCATTTATGATTAACCGTTAGTGGCCTAATTATGGGGATCTTATTGTATTTCTGGCCAATTCTGTTGCGGCCTCATTGTGGCCAGCGTGACAGTTTTTTTAAGTTGCCATTACGGCCAACGATAGCGGCCCTCCATCTGACAGTTTGGGCCAAAGCTAACGTAGCCATCAGTGGCCCGAAAGTTCTGTGTTCGTTGGGTAGTCTCATTTAACTCATTGTCACAAATGTTTGTTTCTTCTTTCAAATTTCCAGCAGTGGTTTGGAGAAAAAAAAGTAAACCATAAGCCAAAAATGGCAGTTTAACAATTCTCTTATTTTCTAGTCAAGATTTATTACAATACAGGGTGTTTCTAAATGAATATCGGGGTTTTAATACTTTGTAATATCTGTTATATAAAACTTAAAATTATACTTAATACATAAAATGAAAGAGCAACTCAGAAAGTTTGTTGGTACCTGTGCATGTGCATGCACACAATGTTTCTTCCGTCATCTGTTAGAAAGCGCTAAAATTAGTAGCAAAAATGGCGACTAGTGAAGAGAAAGCATTTTGTGTTCTGCTGTTTGCAAAGACCGAATCTGTAGTTACTGTGCAACGTGCGTTCCGGATTAAGTTCAGATATGATCCCCCAAATTGAAGCAGCTGTTGCAACAATTACCCACAAACACTAATTAACGTTTGGGAAGAACTGTCATTTACTCATCATCACTTTATCATCGTATTTACTCATATCAACTTGATGTGTGCCGTGTGATGAAAGGTGTTCACATTGAACACTTGTAAGCTTGTAGGTAAAACTGTTTGAGTTGCTCTTTCATTCTATGCATTAATTATAATTTTAAGTTTTATGTAATAAATACTACCAAGCGTTAAAACCCCGATATTCATTTAGAAACACCCTGTATTTTACCGCTATTTTCTTATCTATTTTCTTGGTACTCTAGGAATACTGGCATAATATGCAGAGTGATGCTTTAAGCAAGTGACGGTTTAACATTGTCTTACTGTAGTTATACTTTTAAAGTAATTAAAAAAAGAAGAAAGTAAAGTACTGAAAAATTAATGTGATTTCTGATGTTGCATCTTGGATGCCAAATGATTGATAACGGGCTCATAATTGGTTATTTTTAATAACATGCATCATGAACTGGAGTAATCGGACAGGTGGATTTGATTTGAATTTTTAATATTGTTCATCTCTGAAAATAATGATTCACAAGCATGAGTAGAGGAAAAGAATGTGAACATGGTAAATACTAACCTCTTCAAACAACTATGTCTGGAATTGGATTCCAAGTGGACATAATTTTATTATAAGCAAGATGCCTGATAGTCTTTATTTTTCTATCATCTCTAAATCCTCTTTCAATCTGACAAATTTTTGAGCCCATATTGAGGTGGATTGGAAGTAGATAAGTTCCATTCCCAATTTCCTAAATTTCCAACAAATCGAATACAAAATAGTTCAGTTTATCAATTAGAATGACATCTGGATAGATAATAAATTGAAGTGTTTCCGAAATACTTTTGAGTTCACAAAATCTTGATGCAAACTCTTCGATTAATGCATTTATTACCGAAATAATATCTTCAGTGAGACTTGGTTCGTCCATTTTTACATGTAAATTAAATTCCCCAGCTATATTTTTAAGTTTGTGAAATACTTACAGTTTTTGGACACAATGTATTTTCTAAATATTTGCAGTTTTGCTTCAAAACCTCGAATCATATCTATCATGATGACAACAGTGTTATTTGTCCGTAGGAGCTTTAAATTTAAGTCTTTTAAATGTTGGTACAAATCTGTAAATTACATTCATTTTGCAAGCCATTTAAAATCCACCCATTACGTATATTTTTCAATTTTACTTTCTTCATGTAAGATAAGCCGGATTTCTTCCAAACAATCAACGAATCTTTGTAGCACTTTGCCGCGACTTAACCAAAGAACATTGTTATACATCAGTAATCCACTGTACACAGAGTCTAACACAGCGTCATACTTTCGTTTATTTAAAACCTGTGACGATATGAGATTAATTGTTTTTGTGACTACAACTATAATATCACCAAGAGATTTGAAACCAGCATTCGAACCTTTTGCACACAGGCCTTGTTGATGTATGATGCAGTGAAATCCAAGAATAATGTGTCCAATGCGAGTTTGAAATAAACTGAAAAAAACATTTATTTTATCCACTTTACTAGGGCTCACGTCAGTTGTAAAGTAAATTATTTTAGACAAATATATTTCATTTTCAATAAGTGAATTCATAACTGTTGTATAAATATATGCCCCATAGGTTGTAGTTGACAATAATAATAACGAGAATAATTCCTCGTTAATGTAATTTTAAACAAAATATCATACAAACACCGTTAACGAGCAGATTTGATTATATCTGTACTTTCGTCAAGACATAATGAGATAACAGAAGAATATATCAGATTTTTGTCGCTGTTGATATCATTTTTTTTTTTGCTCTCCTGCATTTTCTGCCAATTTTAGGATTCTATCTTTGACTGCATTCCTTGATAAAGGAATATCTTTAATTCATTGAATTGTTTTATATTTATTTTCAAATTTGTCAAGAAGTAATGCAGCGCATTTTAACCAAGCTTCCTTCAAAAACTCTCCATCGCAGAAAAGTTTATCATTCAGGGCAATGATATTCACAGCCGAGAAATTGCGACAGTAGTTTGAGAATCCTTGCTGACGTATTTAATCATAGATGTCGATAGTTTATTTTTCTCTTTAATTGCCAATGAAGTTTGACTGAATTTTGATTTAGAACTTAAATCAACGGCGTGCCAAAAATATCCTCTCACGTGCCAGCTACGGCACGCGTGCCATAGGTTCGCCGACCCTGATATAGAAGATAGATAGAGCTCGAAGCCGCAGGGGTTCGTCGATAGCTTCATAGCCCCAAGCCCAATGATTTTAGCAACCTAAGTATTATTAAGACATGTAAGGAGCATTTGAAAGCGAAAAATCTCAATAAGTTAATACTAAACAAAAGTGAAGGACCAGATATAAGGATTTATGTTTCAATCATGGTTTTGAATGCTGGAGTATAATGAAAAGAAGATGTTTTTTTTTTTTTTTTATCAATTAAAACCCTCTCATCGACATGCCCTTGTTAATATGTTCACTAAGCTCCTGGTTTCACAGAAATACAAGCATTATTTAAATTAATACAATTCTACAGATAGTATAATGCAGTTTTAATACATTGATTAATGATTTAATACTCTCAAGGCTTACCTTCATAAATATAATTAAGTTTTTTTTGTATAATGTTGGAATAATAATCTTTTTTTAGCATTTAAAATTAACTAAACATAAAACAATATTACAATTTGGCCTTTTACAGGACATTCAGAGGGTTAATAAGCATGTTTACTCTTTATTATATTATAATATTTTTGTGTGAGCCAGACAATATAGAAAGGAGCCGTTGCAGAATTTTTCAATCAAGAGCTTATTTCCCATCCATTATCCATGAATCAATAGAAATATATTTGCGAAAAGATAACATTTGCAACGAAGCCGCTTCTTTTGAATTACCTAAAATTTGGCACGCGATGATCTACAGATTGAAAAAGCAATAAAAATAAAAATAAATAATAATTTTTAGCAAGCACCTGCTTGCCTTGGACATGCGTGGTTCTACACTATATTACCAATGGTGACCGGTCACTTGCGATTTTAGACGTTTTGTGTTAACTATCTAGAAAAATACATGAGGAATTAACCTCAAACTGCAAGTGTGTAAACAGTATTGTATAGGTTATATATTTCCGCGAAGATTTTTTCCCGAAACCCCATAGGGGACAGTCATTAACTTAAAAAAGAACGAATATCTTTTGGATAACCCTGTAAAAACTAATGTAGCAAATTCGTTCAAGCTCGAGAGTATTAATAAGTGGCTTATTGTAATATATTGTGTTCATTTTTATGAGGATAGCATGTATACTCGTAGATAAATTAAGGTTTTTATAAAAACAGTCCCAAATTTCGCCTAGTTTTTTGCTTATAATTTGCAGAGTTCTTAATATAATAGAAAGTTCTTTTCAGAAAATATGACATACAACATTGTACATAATACTTTGCAATCAAAATTAAAAAATAATAAAAATTGGATGAAAAATGAGCAGGTTTACTAAAAATGTTTCACTGCGCATGCGGGAATGCAATCAAAATATAATATGCATAATGTATTAGCTAAGTATATAGAGCAACTTTTGTAAAAGTCTCAAAATCCTAGCTTGAAAATTCAGAAAATTATCGTCGATAGAATAAGCTCGAAATCCGTTGTTCCCAAAAAGATGAGGGGTTATATCAAATATCTGTTGGTTAGTGCCAAGATAGCGTACACAATATTGCACGTACATAATATATTTGAATACAACCACTCATATTTTTGCTTCCTTGTGGGAACAACGGATTTCGAGATTATTCTATCGACGATAATTTTCAGAATTTTTAAGCTATGATTTTGAGACTTTCACAAAAATTGCTCTATATACTTAGCTAATACATTATGCATATTATATTTGGATTGCATTAGCGCATGCGCAGTGAAACATTTTTTAGTAGACCTGCTCATTTTTCATCCAATTTTTATTATTTTTTAATTCTGATTGCAGAGTATTATGTACAATGTTGTTTGTCATATTTTTTTTAATGAAAAAAACTCTCTTTTATATTAAGAAGTCTGCAAATTATAAGCAAAAAACTAGGCGAAATTTGTGACTGTTTTCATAAAAACCTTAATTTATCTACGAGTATACATGCTATTCTCATAAAAATGAACACAGTAAATTACAATAAGCCACTTATTAATAATCTCGAGTTTGAACGCCTTTGCTACATTAGTTTTTACAGGGTTATCCAAAAGATATTCGTTCTTTTTCAATTTGTTGACAGTCCCCTATGGAGTTTCGTGAAAAAATCTTCGCGGAAATATATAACCTATACTATACTGTTTACACACCTGCAGTTTCAGGTTAATTACTCATGTAATTTTTTTTCATCTTGTGAGCAATGTTCTGAGCGGAATTCTTTTAATTAATTGGGTTTTGATACTTATGTATGTTTTTCAATTTTCAATATTTTTACCTGGTAAAATCATACACGATCCCGCGATATCCGCGCAAAAGTGTTGGCACATTCCTCTTCTGCAGGCATTTGAGGAGTGAAAGGCTTTAGGATTACGTGCGCCCAACTTCGACAGTTACCGGTGTTTGACTTAGTGAAAATCCATGTAAAAAATACTTGCTTCTGCAGCAACCTGATTAAATAACAAGACATTTTTGTTTAAACATAAAAAATTTGAAATTTTTGAATTAAAAATTTATAAGGTTAACAAAAATGCATAACAAGGCATATTGAAAACATAAGTTTGGGCTTTCGCATATCATATTGGTTAATAAATGCAAAAAAAGCCACATCTTCATAGTGTGCGGCACTGTGCCATCTCTTGACAAAAATTAGAACTATTTTTTAAATTATTGTATACAAAATTTATGAGCTCCATTATACATTTGTTATTTTACCTTTATTATAGTTAATGGACTACATTGGATCTCTAACAGACAAGTTTTTGCAAGTAAATTTCGTTATTAGAATGGGTTACATTGCAAATAATTGAACGTACTTCGAGGAAACAACTATGGTATACCCATTGTAAAAATATAAACGCATTTAATTTATATTTTTTTTATAACTGAATAACGATGATCACTTTATTATTACTCCTGAACGCAAGATGCAACTTTTTGCTTCTTTTTTTATTATATATATATATATATTTTTTTTTTTTTTTTTTTTTTTTTTGAGGTCGGTAAATTTTTGTCGTATAAGAACAGACTTGTGTTTGCTTAAATATTATTGTATGACTTTTTTTGCGAAAATTATTTCATATACACGAGTAACTGTGTAAAAACTTAGATTTTGTAAATGTTTAAGAAATATATTTAATAATTAAAATAATAAAGAAAGAAAATTGTAAAATATATTAAAAAGCTTTTAAAATAAATTACTTGCATACTTTTCAAGTGAAAACATTATATGACTAATATTATTTGTGACTATCACTTAAAACTACTGATATGTTTCACCTCTAAATGATAGAAATGGCCGCAAAATTAATGTATGTATACAAAAGGTTATACATATGAAAACTTACAACTACCATGGCAGCATTCACTATTTGTGTATTTTCCTAAGAAGTCTTTTACATAAAGCGAGTTTTTAACCATGCATTTATAGCCTTTTTTATGAAATGTTAAACTTAAATATAAGTTTACTTAAAAATTAAAAATTAAGTTAACTTATAAAAAGACGACACTCTCTTAGTTACGCAAAAAAAAAAAAAAAAAAAAAAAAAACTAACAGCATTTTCCTGGCATGATAGTAAACTTCTGCTGCGCGTTAGACTAAAATTGAAAAGGACCGACAAAAACAAGAAGCAAACAAGCACAAAAATTAAAATTCCATTTTATCCTATTCTCTTTGTTGTTTGTTCTATTCCAAACTTCGCTGATGACTTTTTAAATCTGACAACTTCTGTAAAACACTTGCACAACAAAAGAACGGTTATACGAAGAAATATTTGCAAGTGAATGGTTTCAAAATACAGCTTTATGATGAATTTGTTATCTCTGTAGGTCCGTCCCAATTGACACGATTTAGGATTTGTTGCTTAACCTTGGCCAGTTTTGCCCATATCGCTGTAAAAGAAATGTTCCACGGAGAACTTTTACATAGAAAGTGACCCAATCTATCGGTATGTTATAAGGGAAACTCTGAAAATCTTACAAATCATCCCTCCCAGAACCACATTGCTTCCAAACTCGCGAACAGTGAGTTGCTCTGCATTTTGCGGTCAACGTGCTAACCACTGAGATGGGGATCCCCAACTGATACGAATTGGATCAATCAATCATTACTGCCCTAAGTATCACTTCTCTCATTATGGGCAATTCATTTGCATCTAATTTCCACCTATCACTTAACCCCTTGGGGACGAGCGACACGTATACGTGACGCATAAGATGCTCAGAATCCTCGATTATTCCCACCAGTTATTTTTTTATTGTAAGCTTTGCCTTATTAAATCTTAGCATTTCTGCGATTCAATTCGACGAAAATTTCTGTTTTAAAAAAACCGGTGGTGAAAGATTAAAAATTCAGTAAAAGACGCTCGTCGCGAAGGGGTTAATGAACACGATATTACGTTTAGCCGCATATGAAATACAAGTATACTTTTTTGTGGTTGTGCTTTAAGATGACAGTACCACTATTTAGTTTAAAAGGTTTAAAAGGTGTAATGACGTTTAGTAGACTTGAATCGAGACAAAAATGAAGATACACTTTTAAAAATATCAGTTCTAAACGGGTTTTTCACGGGCTTTAAATGGGTTTTCCTTGCGCGTAAGGGAACAAAACGTGAAATAATTGGTTTGTGACTACCAATGTACCAACCCCCCCCCCCCTTCCTGCATGACTTTATAAATATATCATACTTCCATTATTACCTGCCTGTAGTATATAAATTGATTTGTTAAAAAATGTCTATAGAAAATCCGAAACCTGATAAAGTAGACAAAAGCATTAAATGGAGCTTTATGTAAGAAATTTTCTTCCATTTAATGTATTTTAAAGAAAGTTGTTGGAAAAATTAGAAAGTCAAGCTAAACATCCCAAATTATACGAATCTCTCTCTTTCGATAATCCTGTAAATTACTTCACTGTAATTTACTGAAGCTTTCAGTTATATAACAGTATAGATTTTTAAGTTATTTTCTTTCTATAGATTTTTAAGTTATTTTCTTTTGAAGCAACTTATTATCCTTACATTCGCTAATTTAAATATATTCTTTATAATTTTAGTTAAAAATGCAGTGTAATATAATTAATATGTATACGACAAAAGTTTTTAATTATGTGGGGGCGCACTTGCATTATACAACAAAGATACTGTTTTCGTTGCAAATAAAACAATTACCAATTTTTAAACTTCTTTAAAATATTTTAATTATTCTTTAATAGTGAGGAACCACGCTTTTGCCAAAAGAATAAATAAAACATTTAGCGCATTTTCAAAGAATAATTACGAAAATATGGCATTTGACAAATTATATATGTAAATATAAACTTAATTAAAAAATAGTGTGTTTAAAATACTATTAATTAGCTGCAACGGGAGCACTCAAAGATTAATTTTAGTTCATTAAAGCGATACCAGAAATATTAAAAATTAAATACTCTACTCATAAAATGAACGAACAAATGCATTTTCCATTATGAATATAGCATCTCCATATTAAGATGTATCATATTTTTTAATTGCGTTGAAGTTAATTTAAATTTTCTAAAATTCTTTCAGAAATGAAAGAGTGTGGATGTCATGCGAAATTATTACGATTTGTGATTTTTAAATTCGTTATGTGTTGAAAATTACTTTCACAAATTCAATTAAATAAATTTTCCTAAGCCAAAATAATACATTATTTTCAATTAACTCTTGAATTTGGTCATTCAAAGTTAAAAGTTCGGAAAAGATAAAACATTTTTAGGGGAAAAAGGTTAATTACACGAAACTAGAAAATTTAAACTTTTAAAGTAGGATATTTAAGATAATTAATTTTAGTTGAAAAGTAGATATCTTTTAATTAATAAATTTGGTGAAATTTCACGGATAAAAAAACAAGCTTGCCAATTCAACAAATAAAAACCTTATCCCTATTTAATAATTTAACAGTTTCTTTTTACTGCAAAATTATGCCCAAAAATACGCCCATTATTTATAAACAATTTTATATTTAAATCAATTAGATAAATTCAAATCAACAGTCAAAACTTCATAAAGGATTGAATTTTTTATGCTAATTTTTATTTACAGCACAAAAATGGCATTTTTACTTACTATTCAGTCTATGATATAATGTTGGAATTATCTTCTTTTGTGAAAAGCTCATTGCCACTCGTTTGTCTTACATTTTAACTCAAAATTGAAAGGAATTATGGTATTCACAAAGTCTCTGTACAGTTTAAATCTTTTATTACAAACACAAACGAACTCATACATGTATGGAAAATAGGAAGCACATATTGACTTTTGTGCATTAATTATTAAATCTCTATATTTCCACACCTTTCTTTATCCAATAATAGCGGCACGGCCCGACTTCGCGCGGATGGACAATGTGTCGACTACAATGTACGGTAGGGATGGGTAGGTACTTTAAAAAATTGTTCTAAATAAGATAAAAATGGAAGTGAGATAAAATTGCAGCACTTACAAATTTTGAACTTTAAATAAAAGCTTATAAAAACGTGATAAATATTTTTTTTCTGTTTATGTACATATTGAAACTAATAAATTTATTTTAATATAGCAGAACCACCCGGCTTTGCCCAAGTTAACCTTGGCCTTCCGAGTAACATAAGTAAAAAAGTAATATCCTAAAAATACGCAGATCACAATAACGCATTCGCGTCCATGAAACGTCAAAAGGGCAATCAGAAAAAACCTATGTCATTTTGACACACTTACACAAATCCCTCAGTTTTATAAATGATTCAGAAAAAAATTCTTTTTAAAAATGTCTTACGCAAAATATGAAATCAAAAATCAGCAATAGTTATCTTATCCGTCTCATCTTCCATAATCGGGTTCATATCCAATTTTTAACCCAATAAGTGAATTTCTAAAATCACTGAAATACGTGTTTAACTATTTTTTTAGTAGATTTGTCATCCTGAATTTCATTCTCCTACCTAAAACTGCTGCTGAGATATGGCGAAATGACCTAAAACGTTCGACCCTCCATTTAACCCCCTTAGTGCGTGAATTTTTAAAACCGCTGTAATACGTGTTTAAATGTTTGTTAGTCGACTTATTATCCTGAATTTCATGGTACTACCTAAAACTGCTGCTGAGATATCACGAAATGACTTGAAACCTTCGATCCCCCATTTAAACCCTTAGTTGGTGAACTTCTAAAATCTCTGAAATGTGTGTTTAACCACGTTTTAGTAATTTTTTTATACTGAATTTCATGCTCCTACCTAAAACTGTTACTGAGATATCGCGAAATGACCTAAAACGTTCGATTCCCCTACCTCTTTTAGTCACTTTAGGGGGTGAATTTCCAAAATCGCTGAAATACATGTTTAATCATTTTTTAGAAGATTTATTTTCCTGAATTTCGCGCACTTACCTGAAACTGCTGTTGAGATATGGCGAAATCACCTAAAAAGTTCATCCACCTCTTTAACACCCTTCGGAGAGGGGGGGGGGTCAAAAATCCTTTCTTATTGCTTGTCTAGGTCATAACAGAAATCTATCGTCCAAATTTCGTGATCCTGACATTGGGTGTTTCAGCTGAGCGTTGATGAGTCAGTCAGTCAGTCAGGTGTTTTCTCTTTATATAATAGGTATTATAGGTATTATAGGTAATGGAGGTATAGGACTGGTATCCATGCATTTCTTGTGCCATTCAGGAATTGATGGACGTAGGCACAAGAAATTCAGGGAAAACAGTTCGGTAATGAATAAAACAAGAAGTAGACGAAAAACAGTATCAGAGGAAAATTCAATGATTATCGCCTTGACATGCTTCGTGCAACCAATGGTGCATATATACAGGTTTATTATTAATACAGAACATTTTAATATATACTCCTAATATTTTACTAATTTTCACACATGTATCTGTTCATTTGCGATTGCAATAAAAGCTTGAATTTGTTAAGAGACCCTTTGGTCACCCTGTAGAATTTGAATTACGTGGCAGTAGCAAACAAGTGATGTCAAAATTCGCTCATTTTCGTGCGTAAAGGAAAAGCAGTAAAACCTGACCTATGAAACCGGTTTGCACATTTTTGTAATCCAGTCTTTACTGAAGTATCACATCCATCTGTTAGAAAAATGTATTCTAAAAATGGAAAAAATACCTATAAATAAAATCAGATGGATGTAGAAGCAGTTTTCGGGCAAGTCAGACAATTCCTCTTTCCACGTGCTCCAGTACTACTCGGGTAAAACATTTATGTGATTCAAACGAAGTAAAACAGGCCTGAGTATTTTTTGGAAACATATGCAAGAACTCATTTCTGAAATCAAGAAATATTTTTATCAAAAAATACTTTTTCATAAAAGAATTATACAAGGTGTCTGAAAACATTTAATACAAATGTTTAGAAATAACATTACATGTCAAAACAATCACGTTTTGTGCAAGAAACCAGGGTTGCAATTTAGTTATTCAGTAGTAAATAAGGACTATTTCCAGTAGTGGAGTTACCCGGTTCGCACCGGTTCAGCAGAACCGGTACCTAATTTTTTGTTAAGTTCAAATAATTGATTGCTAAAATGGCATTTTCGATGCGAAAACTGCATTCAAAAATTTACATTCCTTAATTTCCTAGTGTAGTCATGTGTATAACATTGTGTTAAAACATAACGCCGAGATATATTCTTATTTATTTGTGTTTTATGCTGCGTCCAAAATAACTATTAGATACATGGACTAGTATCCCCATACACAAACTCTTAAGAAATATCGAATAATCTAGATAGATATATAATTTAAAGATCAAGACAAGAATTACCCTTATTTCTATTAGAAAGTTCCTAACACATCATTAAAGGTGCGTCACAGGTTGAAAGATTGAAATAATACTAAAATATAAGGTACAGATTATTGCATTCTTAAGATGTAGAATTTCCATTCTGGAATCTACCAAACAGTAAAATAATAAACCACAAGAATAATTATTTTTAATAATACAGAACGGCAGTAAATCACTAAACGATCTATCATGAAGATAACTAGATGTCAGCTGAAAAATTAAGCACTTCTTGAGGGAAGTTCAGCGAGTACCTCCGCGCTTTTGGATGTCAGGAACGCACACAAAATTTGTGGTAATACATTAGACACACATTTATTTCTTATAGACGGTCATAGCGTCCAGAGGGGTGAGGGAGTCGAAAAAATGGATGCTTCCATGTGATAAAAAAATTCATCCTTATTAATGTAAGAGAATATTTTTAAAAAGATTGTACATATTCGAAAACAGTGGTCCTTTTTCGTACAACATGTGAAATTTATAGAGTTTTTCCATATAAAAAATCCCGGCCGAACAGGGACTCAAACCATGAAGATCACAAGCGTAAGGCTCTACTGACTGAGATTTGAATCGTTTGAAATTTTTTATTTAAGTTAACTAATGCGAAGTAAGAAACCGAACTAAGGAACTTATTAAATATAAACATACTTAAATTTATTTACATTAAAATTATTTTCTCTTTAAATTTGATTTATTTTTTGTATTTGTAACCTTTATTGGTTTAATAATTAAATAGTAATATTTGTAAATAAGAAAGAAATTTATAATAAAATTCTGCAAAACACAAATCATTCCATTTTCTTTTTCAACCAAAAAATGCCGTTAAGAATCTTTGAGATTGTTTTAGGGATTTTCGGTTAGCTTTAGTTTCAATGAAAAATATATGTAAGTGCTATTTGATTATTTAAGAAAAAATTAACTACTGCTTTAAAAATTAAAAAAAAGTTCAGCAGTATAGCTTTAAACGTATAACTAGATAAGAAAAATAAAACTTATTTCCAAATTTGTTGAATATATAGAAAGCAAATGCAAATAAATCAGTTACAAAAAGGAGAGGAAAGTTAGCAAAAAAAAATAATTACAATTTTATTATGTCATCATGAAATTTATAAGAAATTTATTTATTACAATACTTATTAGGGGAGACTTGGGAGAGTTGATCCCTAGGGAGACTTAATCCCTAGGTCTAAAACCAGGGAAAAACTGCAATTAAGTCTCTGAAACTGGCAACACTAATAAAGTGATTCCTTATGAACAGATCTAACAACAGAATTTCATTCACCCATTTTTATTTTTGTTGTAAGAAAGAAATATCCGATTTCTTACAATCAAACTTCTTTTTAAATAGGTAGTTTATGTTTCTTATTTTTTGCTAAATATAACTAAATTACTTAAATTGATTGATATAATTTGCTAACATTGCTTACTTCTTAAATGTCGTTATTTAAATCCAATACAGTTTCTTTACTTTTAATTTAATAATTATTTTTTCAACACATGCACATTAGGGACACTTGATCCCCATTGTATGGGAAAACTTGATCCTGGGGATCAAGTGTCCCCAAAGTTAAGCTAAATTATTGTTAAATTTTATTAACCCTTACTCTTAATTGTGAATTTCAATACACATTTAAACAATATCAAAATTAGTTAGACTATGGTTACCTTGTTTTTGGATGGTTGACAAAGATAGAAAGTTACCATATGCACATGATGGTTAGCAAGCACATGGTGACTGTGCAAGGTTTAATTTGTTATTACTTTTGCATTATTTTTAAGTCAGAAACCTATTTATAAATTAGAAACGTATAATTCCATTTAATATGTGTTATGTAACCAAGTCTTAAACACCCTATGTCCATATATATATTGAGCTAAAAATTTAATTTGGGCAATAGAGGGTTAATTTTATTGCAGTCATTAAGAACTCGGTCTTTATCTTTAATTTTTACAGTCATGCCACGTATTTATAAACCTAAAGACGTGTTCAACTCAGAAAAGCATCAATGTTGCAGACTTACAGGAAACAGTGAAGGCTGTAATAGATGGATCCAGTTTTAAAAGTGCAGCAAAATCCATTCATATTAATGTGATGACTTTAAAACGTTATGTGAGAAAACAAAAATCTCAAGAAAGTGACATTTCTTATGAATCAAATTATAAGCACGCCCAAATATTTTCAGTTAACAATGATCTTTTGTATGTATATTTTAAAACATCAAGTTAAAATTAGATCATGGACTTTCTCCTATACACATTAATCATCCTGCGCAAATAATATCAATTGATCGAATTTCTGAATTGAACGGAATTGCCTATCCTAAAGACAAGATGCCAACTAACATAATAAATGGATTTAAAATCACTGGCATGTATCCCTTAAACAGGAACATTTTTTCTAAAGATGATTTTTTATCATCTATCGTCACAGATCAACCATTAACCACAACAAGAAGTAATACAATTACAGTTAAACCAAACATAGTGACTCCAGAAGACATACAAGCCTTCCCTAAAGTTTAATTATCCAAAACGGGAAAATAAAGGATCTTCAAAAATGTTGACAAGCACATCAACTAAAAGACAGATTGAAGATGAAATACAAGATCGCCGACTGAATAAAAAACATAAATCAAGAAAAACTCATTTCATCTCAAGAAAGAAAAGCAAAATCACTAAAACTGAAAGCCCCCAAATCTTCAGAAAGTGAGAGCATTTGTAGTGTTCATGATTCAACCGAGCCAGATTCACTTGATGAACATTCTGATGACATTATCGAAGATCCCCAAAATTTGTCAATTGATGAAAGTAGCTTTGTCATTGTGCGATTTCTAGGAAAGAAGAAAATTAGTCCTTTCGAAACATTGTAAAGAAGATTTGATCATCTGAATGCAAAATCAATTTTCTAAGAAAAAGAGGACTTAATTCCGACCAACTTATTAATCCAGAAAATGTTTACATTAGTGTTGTGGGCAATGACGAACATTGTGAAAAAAGTCCCTAAACCAGTCATGTTTGGTGGAACTCTTCAAACGGCAACAATTTTAACATTTACGTTTGACTTTTAAAGCTTTGAAATGTTTTTTTATCATTAATTTTAGCAATAATAATCATTCATATGGAAAACAGTGATTTTTACCAAATGTAGATTTTTTTGTGTGTTTTTCTCCCTTTTTTATATGTTAGTCAACAATAAATTTGATTTTTACAACTTAATTTGAATTATTTCAATGCATCTGTTTCAAGGATCAAGTCTCCCTTGGAAAGGGATCAAGTCTCCCTGTAAGTGGTAGACTTGATCCTTTTTTTCTTTTTGGAAAATAATTTATATTTGTGTCGTCTAGTTGCAAAACCGGCCATCTCCAAAAAGTAAAATTTTGAGAAAAAGCTGATTTTTTATCACACTTAGCCAAAATAAGATTAGAACTAAAACTCTTTAGTTTTATAGTCATTAAGACAGTATATTTGAAAACACAAAATAAGGTGGCAGAGACACATGAAATGAGGGTGTTATTTAAGTCTTTGTTTAGGATTTGGCCACCTTTGCAACTTACTTTGGAGTTGGCCGGTTTTGCAACAAAACAGAAAGGAATTTTTGTTAAATTTAATGTGACGTTGGGTTTTTAGGGGTAGCAAACACACAAAAATGTTTGAGGAAGCGTTGAGAAGCACTAGTAAGCTTTTGAAGAGTGCCCACAGCTTGGATTTCTTGGATTACCAGTAGGCAGTACCTGAAAAAAATAATGCCAGAAATTATGAAAATGTAATCACAAATGTATTCTCTCAGATTTTAACTGTAGCAAAAGCCCGTTCATTCCGCATCTACAATCCTCAAAATATTAAAATTTATAAAAAAAAAAAAAACAATTAAATGGAAGAATATTTTATTAAAAAATGAAATAGATTAAAAAATTCTTAAATTATCAGAGAAAATTCACTTACAGTTTTATGAAAGCGAATTAAGAGAGCGCAGAAAAGTATTTTGCCTAGAGCATAGAAACATGTTAATCCGCCCGTGTTTATCACAAGGTGAACTATGGATTTTTTCCTTTTCCACGTCGTAGGGTAACTTTTCTTCTTCCTTCATTGATTAGGAGATCCTTCTCTACAAACTTTTCCATAGTCAGAGAAAACACGAAACTAAATTATCAGAAACTTTTGTATGCACCAAGGAAGAGCAGTCACAGGCGAGAGAAAATACTATAACATTAATCTAATCAACAAGTGAGAGATTACTGTGGGGAGAAGCAGAAGTGGCATCTTGCGGATATGGAGATGGCCGCTTTTGAACCTCACTAGTTTATGGATTTGGCCGGTTTTGCAGTACATCGTGATTTTCAAACGCATATAACACAGGGATTTGACCAGCTTAGGCTTGTTTATTGTTTCCAGATCGTAGAAACGTTTACTTAGAACTTAAAAAGCTGAAAAAACACATTTTCAAATTTTGAGGAGTTGGCCGGCTTTGCGACAAAATGACACATTTATTTTAAAAATGGTTTTTCAAAAAAAAAAAAATACTACAATATTAAAGACACATAAGCCTTTAATAATAACTAGAAACATTTTTTTTAAATTTTATTTTTTTCCAAAATAAAAATTAAAAACTGAAAAAGGGATCAAGTCTCCCAAGTCTCCCCTACACTTTTCTTGAACTAAAATAATTTCCTGTAACTCGTAAATTAACACATTTGTCAACAACTACGCACGATCATGCAGATGTATTTTGTTTTATTAAAAATTTAATAATCAGATGAATTACTTATAAAAATATCTTGAATTTTTAATGAGACCAATCTGGATCCCGTTCTGGTGGGCGGATTTCGTTGGAACCAAAAAGTGCCGTATAAAAAACGTATAGGAACCAAAAAGTGCTTGGATGACTCAAGAAATATTTAAAAACTGGTTTTTTTTTACGATTTTAAGCCAGAAGTTATAGAGGAATGTGTCCATTTGTGTCAATAACATGTCCAAAGCGTGTTAAAACATGTTTAACAGAAGCACGAAATGATTCTTCAGGAATTGAAGCGACATGGCGTGCTATGCTTGCTTTCTGTGGAACATGTTTTAACACGCTTTGAACATGTCATCTACACAAATGGAATGCGCATTGAACAAATGCTGTAATTAAATAAAGTTTTATGTTTCCAAGTTGTGATTCCGGCTTTTATGCGCCATATTTTCACCTGGTGGTCGACATTTAAAGTATTTATTTATTTTTATTGGACATTACTATTCCCCGTGGTCTAGATAATGTATATACGAAGTTTCAACGAATTCCGTCAACCAGAACAGGCTGCAAATTGGTCTGAGAAGTGCAACTTTAATTATAACCATCCTGTATTTTGTTAAATTTAGAACGAACCTCAGATTTACTTTCTTCTATCTTTCATTGGTTAGCGCGAAAAAAAAAAAAGAAATTTTAAAACAGAATCTAATAAAATCTCAACTAAAATCCTTCATATTTATATTGTTATAACATATTTAAGGCACTCTCCAAACTTGTGTTGCCAATCAAGCCCTTTTGGGGCAAAATGAAACCCATTTTTACCTTGTATAGACCCGAAAAAAACAATTTTCAGCACCTGGCTCCAAATCTAACCCATTTTAATATTGAATATTTTAGCACACTTTCAAAACAATGTTAAAAAACCGGCAAACATGATATTAAATAAAAGCGAAAAAGGTGTAATAGGTTCAAAAGATGCTAAATTAGCTTTCATTTAGCAATTTTCGAGCAAATACTCACAACATTCCTTCCTTGACCAGTTGTTAATATTGCTTTCAATTCAATTCTGGGTGGCGACACATCGGTTTAAGCACACTGATTTATATCTACATTAATTGTATGCTTTAGAAATAATTTTCAAGAGTCCTTTCATTTGACACTTTCTCTTTTGTTAAGTTCAAAGATTTTTTTTTATTATTGGTATTTAAAAATCTGTTTATTTTTATATGGCTTTTTTCATCAGATGATACAGATCATAACAAAGAAAAGATTCATACCATTTCATACCATTCTAATTTTTCTCTGTCCATTAATCATCTGAGTCGTAACATTTACACACACAAACAGATATATATATATATATAAACAGGGTGAACCAAAATCTTGTCTGATTATAATTATTCATTACAAAATATCCGTTTGCATAATAATGTATCTTGTTGTATCATTGAATTGGTCAGTTTTAGTAATTTTTTGTGAAATAGATGGCGCGATTGCTCCTTCAAGAGTGACTCAGGGGAACATTTGTAAGGAAGACATCCTTATCGGTCGATTCAAGAGAAAGCTCAATGTGGGCTTTGTTTTCACGAAGCGTAATCGCCCATTAATGTTCGACGTTCTTACGGACGCAACCTTCCTGATGCAAAATCAATAAAGTGATGCTATGACAGGTTTAAAAAAACAGGCAGCGTTACTGATCTGTCCAGAAGTGGCAGGCCTAGTATGAGTACACCCATTGCTGACGTCGAAGAACTGAAGACTAGAATACAAGCGGCTGTGTGTACTGTAACAGAAGACATGTTAAAGAGCAGTTGGCGGGAACTAGAATACCGCTTAGACTTTATCGAAGGGGGCACACGTTGAAATTTACGTAAGTGGTCTTATAATAAAAATTATGACAGTACTTACAATGTATCCAAACATATGTCTAATTATAATAGCTTGAGCACAATAAATATTTATAATCAGGGCAAGACTTTTGGTTCACCCTATATATATGTATATATATATATATACATAAGAGAGAGAGAGAGAGAAAGTTTCTTCTTATGGTTGACGAACAGTTAATTCCTCAAAAAAGGAATTGTTTTGAGGTATTTTTTTTAGGTATAGTTTCAATTGCAAGAAATTTTCAAATGCTGGTCTTCTTCATTTGAAAAAAATATTTACATTTACATCAAAATAGCTTTTTTTTAAATAAACTACAAAATGTATATTTTTATACGGTCTCTGAATCTTAGAAATACTTACAAAGACATTCTGCAGCTAACAAGTACAGCAGTAAAAATTCTATTCTTGTACGATCAAAATTTAAAGAGTTATGATACTTTAAATTTTATAAATTTTCAGTGTTTTCTGACTCTAAAAACGGAAAAACGCGTTTATAAAGCGTTAAAACACCGAATGCCAGTTCGACACTGGATCGCTATATTTCAGGCAATTACGTGATGCCACTTTCATAAAACGCCTAGTCTTTTTCAGCAATATATACACTGTTGTTTTACATTGTTGCCTGAGTTAAAGATTTTCTAGTCCAAAGCCTTATAGAGAGAGCTATACAGATAGCAGTCTAATGATGCAATGTCAGACCTCTATGACGTGCAAGACAGTAGTACATCCCAACTAAGTTCCAGTAATTTTTTTATAAATAGCCAAAGAGTTATGAGACCTTTCGTAATCTTCTTGGAGTACAACATCTTTATGATTTACCAGTTTTGGACGTTTTTACTGCAAAGAATCGTTTAGATTGGCTTTTTGATTTCATTATACAATATAATTTAATGTTATGGTATGAAATAGGATTCCAAAATGCATAATTCCCTCATAATCAACTATACACACAACTAAACGTCATGTTCATAAATATCAGCTTTTGATATTGTTTAAGTTTTCTCAGCGGGCTTTAGCATGGTTTTATGAGCAAAACATTACTTTGTATACTACAGTTTTTATCGCAAGATTTCATTTTTTTTCCAGAAATAAATGTCTTTGTTATAATTTTTATATCACGTCACGGGTGTGGCCATTTCGCCTTAAATAGATTTCTTTCACTTCATGTGAAATCCATCTGTCAAGTTTCTCTATGTACTTAAGCTATTGCAGAAAGCTTCATCCAAACTTCATCCCAATATGAAATAAACTTGGATGAATTTAACTTTTCTATAATATCACAATTCGTTATAAGCTTTAATCATGACTGTGAATTGGTACTCACTAATTTTAATCGTATTATAAAAGCTTGATGCAAGCCAAATCTAGAAATTTCCAGAATGAAATTTCACAAAATAATTGTGGATAGATAGATTATTATGTTCCTGCGTCTTTACCATACATATCATGTATCTTTTTGTGTGTCTTTAAATTACGTTGCTGGTTTGACATAAAATGTGACGAATAAGTTGATTTTTATTTTCACATGTTTTTGAAAGTAAAATAACTACTTACACATTGTATAATTTTAATAATTATTACTTCAAACAGAAGCCAATATGTCAGTCGTCATAGTGCATTTTAAAAAGTTTATTTAAGAAAACATGCGTTCTGTGCGTTCTACATCCATGCTATAGAAGGACTTTGGGAAGTATGCATACTACGAAGTCTTGTAGATAAGTTTTAAATTCATATAAAAAAAAAGTCTTTTGCTTACCGATAGTTGAACTACAAAGTTGTTAATTCGTTGACAATAAAGCTACAGTATTGTTTACGGGCGATAATGTGATTATTTAGTTTATAATGTCATTCCTCTCTGTAATAAAGGAATTATACGAAGTTTTTTACTTGCCGATAGTGAAATTGTAAAATCTGCATAGTATTTATTTTTCTATGTCTGAGCTCTTCTGTTTAAAAAGATTTAACTTTCTGTGATTATGAAAATTCTCAAGGGTGTTGATCAGATGGTTCCTATTATAAAAGACACATGGTACCGTAGTTTACACTGTGTTTTGCCGTTTGGTTCTGTCTCTTCTCATCTCCTGAAATGCAGTGGTTAGAAATAGTCAGTTGAATTCCTGAATAAATATGCTTCTGAGTTCCCGGAATCATTTTAGTGCATTAAAGTAATTGTATGCTAATTCATGAAATATTTGCGTGTGAAATGTTAAATGGATATTGTTAAGAAACTTACAGAAATTGTGCTTGTTCTTTTCACTGATTGCTAGCTTAGTTTAGTGATTTTAAAACACACATGTAAACTATTGCTTATATTGAACATGTATTTTTATGTTAGAAAACTAAACAGTAATTTAGATGAGCTTTTTAGCTTCCGTATTTTCATTTTAATATAAAATTATTTTTTTTTATTTAAAGATATTTTTAATGACCCAAGCTGTAAGCAATGGATCCGAGTGGCATTTACAAGATTCCAGGCAATCTGATATCTGTCAAGCAATTTCAAGACCTGTATTTGTAGATATTAAATATTACTATAAAATATCAAACACTTATTATCGCTTTTAAAGAAAGAAATCGAATTTTTCTTTGTAACTGATAATTTCCTATTCTGTTCATCATAAAATTTCTCAATTGAATAACATTGGAATAAATTTTACAAAGACGAATTCTAAAAGTTTCATTTTACACGTGTCTCGAATTTATAAACTAACTTGAGTTCCTTCGTACGTATAAAGTTCACTTTTATAGTGAAAAAGTAGACCATCTTCATCTAGCCGGAAGAAAAAAAGTTTAAAGAACTTTTGAAAGTGAAAAGGAACATTTTTTAGAAACTTCTTTCAACTTATTCTATTCAATCGTTAAAGTTCTTCTGGAAGATTTACTCAGTAAATTTATTAAAAATTCTTCAACGATGTGCTTTCCTCTTATATCAAATGAAAAACTCAAAGATTTTACTTCAGGAGAAAACAATATCTATTGAACGTCTCGTCACACCATCGATTTAAATTAAAAAATAATTTAAGGAAATTTTAAAGAATAAAAGATATATATCAGATGTGTATTTGTTGTATTCTTGCTATAATAGGGAATAAATATTGGAAGCATTATTTCTTTAAATAGTTTTATAAAGCTATGGAAAAATTCTAACAATATAGTGACAGCAATTATTTTTTTTAGTTTAACGTCAGTGTTATTAGTTTAACGGATTCAAATCTCTACCCCAATCTTTGAATAATAATATTTGGTTTATTTAATCTAAGCCTAAAATCTAAAACCGCAAATTAAAATATTGGCAACACTGCTGACGAGTCAACTTTTTAATTTGTCTGTATGTTTGATTACGTTATATCTTTCTTAGAGATTCGAAATTTAAATATGTTCATAACATAGACAACAGCTTGTTAATTATTTAAATAGCACTCTATAAAATTTATGCAACTGCAAAAAATAATTCGAAATATTTCAATTCATGACTGAAGACGGTGATTAATTCTTTAACGTTTATTTTAAAATTTTAAATTAAGCTAGATTATTTTATAATATGCTTAGATATTTTTAAAAATAAGAAATTTTGTGACGAGTATACTCGTGCTTGCATAGTTACCAACTTAAACACTCTTTTGTCACTACTATAGCTGTATAATAATCTATTTACTCACAGAAATTTGCTATTAAATAAGACGCAGTTATTATTCGAAAACATAGATAAAAAAATAGTAAAAAATAAATTTAATATTAAAATGTCGATTAATAAAATATTAAGATTTTCACAATGCAAAAATTTAAATTTTGTGCTATAAAAAGTACACTATACTGGTTCCATAGGAAGGGAGGAGTGAGTAGAAATGTTGTGAGACAAGCACATGATGCACAAAAAAATAATAAAAAAACGATAACTGGTTATGCAAAAACAGAATGATGTTTTTTCCCTTTCTTTCTTTCTTTCTTTCTTTCTTTAATAGGTCGCTGCGCGTTGATAGCTTAAGCACATTTAAATAAAGATAATAATTTTTTACATACTCTTCTGATGTAAGCTCTGACTTATATTTGTAAAGAAATGCAGTTATTTTTTTTTTATTGTGGTCAACTTTCTCGTGACTTTATTGAATATTTTAAAAAGATATTATACTAGCATTCTAAACTATTTGCTAACGTTTTTCTGTTATAAGCATTGTTCATAAATGTCTAAAAGTTTACAACATTGCCAGAAATCATTTATACTATAAATAAAAGTGTGATTCTACCAGTTTCGTTATCTCGGAGTCTTTGAAACAATATAAGCAAAACAATGCAGAATTAATAACTTTTAATAAATACAGTAGAGTCTCGATAATTCGAGTCTCGATTGTTCGAGTTTCCCATAAATCCGAGTTAATGAAAAAAATCAGTTTAACTTCCAAATAATGATCAACATATACGCAACAAGTGAAAGAATTATTTCGCACCAGAAAATTCAAGTATCTGGTTTTCATTGTTGTTCGACGTGTCACATGTCAACTGTGCACCCCGAAGAGCATTCACCTACAGAAATCCACCCTCTTAAAGAAAACGGGTGTATTCTTCCTATACGTGCGGAGATCGCGCCGGGTGAAATTGGAGAGAATCAGAGAATGGATGTTTAACGAGCTCCAGCCCCACTCACTCCTTTTGTCTACTATGAACGTATCGGAACAGAAGTAAACTAGAAGCGTTTTCTACTAACAACTGCTCTGATTATTCCTTGGACCGAAAATACTTAAAAAGTGTGAATATGAAAAAACTGGTGAGCCACTTTATATGTGGTTTACACAGCAATGTAAAAAATGATGCCCTCTTTCAGGTCCGATTCTTCAAGAAAAATCTTTGATGTTTCGAAAAGAATTTGTAGAAAGTGATGAAAACTTCACTGTTAGTGTAGGCTGGTTTGACAAGTTGAAAAACATATATCGTATCCGGCAACTAGAGGTCTTTCGAGAGAAGCTATCTGAAGATTCTGAGGCCGTCACCGTGCAATTTTGCAAGAAATTGCAGAAAGTCGTGACAAATGAAAACCTTACGAACGACCAGCTTTATAATTACAATGAACCTGGCCTTAATTTCAAAATGCTACCATGTAAAACAATCGCGTCAAGCTAAGAGTTAAGTACTCCAGGTCACATAAAAGCAAAGAGAGGTTAACACTTCTTACTCCATCAAATGCTTCAGGAAATCACAAGATTAAACTTGCTGTTATCAGAAAAGCTGCAAAGCCAAGAGCATTTAAGCATGTCTCGATATCTTCACTGCCGATTACGTATAGGAACCAAAAAGTGCTTTGATGACTCAAGAAATATTTAAAAACTGGTTCTTTTTTACGATTTTGAGCCAGAAGTTATAGAGGAATGTGTCCATTTGTGTCAATAACATGTCCAAAGCGTGTTAAAACATGTTCAACAGAAGCACGAAATGATTCTTCAGGAATTGAAGCGACATGGTGTGCTATGCTTGCTTTCTGTGGAACATGTTTTAACACGCATACACAAATGGAATGCGCATTGAACAAATGCTGTAATTAAATGAAGTTTTGTGTTTCCAATTTGTGATTTCGGCTTTTGCCATTTTTTAAAATGGTGGTAGAAATTTGAAGTATTTATTTATTACTTTCCCATCATACGTAGTATAGGGTAAGTCTCGCAATCGTTTTAAAAATCGAAAAAAAAAACGGTTGACGAATTTACACGTTTCAGACACTGAAGATTCCGAAAAACTTATTTTCTGAAAAAAAAAAAATGCCGTCCGTCTGTCTGTGTGTGTATCTGTGTGTCTGTAAACGCTCTATCTCCCAAACAAATTGAGATAGAGACTTGAAATTCGGTATGTACTTAGTATGTAATAATGAGAAGAAGCTTATTGAATTTCAGTAACCTTGATTATCCGGAACTATTTTTTTCGGACTCTTGAAATAGTCGTTCTGATAAAAAGTATATACAAATTTTCGAAATTGTTTATTTTAAGGAATGAATATAACAGACAATAAAAAAACAAATTTTGCATAAAGAAGATAAGTCGATCGGATAATGAATTGCCGAGATATCTGTAATCCTATTTTCCACACTCTTCGATTTTTCATGACATTGTATTTTATTCAAATTTCGATTCAAAGGTATATTTTAATTGGAAATGAGACGCTTAATCCGACGCACTAAACTGTTAGTTTATATGATTGTAATTTTTGGAGTTATAAGAATGTTTCTTTTACGCAATTCAGTAGTAGAGCATTTAAAGTTTATGACGTCATAAAGCCACGATTTTATTCGAATTGCAAAGTACTTTATAAATATTTTACACATGTTTTATTTTCATATTTTATATTATGCATATCCATGATGGGTAAGTATTACGGTGTCCCCCAACGACTAGTTTTTATTGGACATTACTCTTCCCTGTGGTCTAGATAACGTTTATACCAAGTTTCAACGAAATCTGTCAACCAGAACAGGCTGCAAATTGGTCTGAGTAGTGTAAATTTAATTATAACCATTCTGTATTTTATTAAATTTAAAACGAACCTTAGATTTACTTACTTCTATGTTTCATTGATTAACGCGAAAAAAAAAAGAAATTTTCAATTAAAATCCCACCTATTTATATTTTTATAACATATTTCAGGCACTCTCCAAACTCGTGTTGCCAATTGAGCCCTTTTGGGACTAAATTTAGCCCATTTTTACCTCGTATAGACACGGTAAAAAAAAAAAATTGTCAGCGCCTAGCTCCAAATCTGACCCATTTTAATATTGAGTGTTTTAGCACACTTCCAAAACAGTGCTAAAAAACGGACAAACATGATATTAAATAAAAGCGGAAAAATTGTGAAAGTTGCAAAAGATGCTAAATTAGCTTCCTTTTAGCCATTTTCAAGCAAATACTCATAACATTCCTTCCTTGACCAGTTGTCAATATTGCTTTTAACGTAATTCTGGATGCCGACATATCGCTTTAAGAACATTGATTTATATCTACATTAATTGTATGCTTTCGAAATAATTTTCAAGAGACCTTTCATTTGACCCCTTCTCTTTTTTTAAGTTTGAATTTTTTTTTTTTTTTTGAATTATTACTGGTATTTGTAAATCTGTTTATTTTCATATAGCTTTTTTCATCAGATGATGCAGATCATAACAAAGAAAAGATTCATACCATTTCATACCATTCTAATTTTTCTCTGTCCATTAATCCTCTGAGTCATAACATTTACACACGCAAGCAGATATATATATATATATGTATGTATAAAGGGTAAACCAAAAGTCTTGTCTTGATTACACTGTTAAAAATTTGCAGCAAACTATCCAGTCATTTGACCGTTTTTGTAGAAAACGGTTACCTAACCGTAATTTAACTACATTCTGACCATAAAATGAGCAATAATACGGTCAGAATATAATTAAATTACTGTTATGTAACCGTTTTCTGCAAAAACGGTCAAATGACTGGACAGTTTGCTGCAAATTTTTAACAGTGTATAATAATTCATTACAAAATAACCATTTGTATAATAATGCAACTTGTTGTATCATTGAATAGGACATATTTAGTTGTTGTTTCTTTTGTGTAATAGATGGCACGATTTCTCTTTCAAGAGTGACTCAGGGGAACAATTGTAAGGAAGACATCTTTTTTGGTCGACTCAAGAAAAAGCTTTGGTTTTCACGAAGCGTATTCTCCCGTTAATGTTCAGCGAACATTTCGACATGAAGTGACAGGCCTACTGTGAGTGCCTAGTGTGATTGCACCAATTGCTGACGTCGAAGAACTGAACACTAGAATACAAGCTGCTGCGAGCCAATTTTTTGGAGGGTTTTGAGTGCACCTGAGATGCCATTGGCTTGTCAGTGTGCAGTGAAAATATGGGTGAGACGCTGTACCCTGTTCACCGCACTCGCATTGGTCTGAAGATGCACATTTGAATCTGTGTAGGTACTGGCGGAAGAGTCCATGACCAGTAAGAAAAGCTGTAGTGTGAGGGGTGAGGTAAAATAGTGTGTAGGAGACTTTGGGGATTAGCGTATGAGTATGTCGGCCTTTGGTTGAGGTGGTCCAATGTACTTGCCAGTCTTTTGAAATATTTTTTTTAATGTACGTTTGATATAGCTATGTGGGAGTGGAAGGTGGTGATCAATGTTGGGTTTTTTGTGGCTTCTTTTGCTAAAGTTTTTTAAAGACCTTAATAAAGGGACTGGGAGGGATACTATGCTCTACAGACTTGGTTTCCTTGTCTGAGCAGTCCCTATTAGACAATCAAATCAAATCAAATCAATACAAGCTGCTGCGTGTACTGTAACAGAAAACATGTTAAAAACACTTGGCGGGAACTAGAATACCGCTTAGACATTCTCCGAGTTACCAAGGGGGCACACATTGCAATTTACTGAGGTAAGTGGTCTTATAAAAAGATTTATAACAGTTCTTACAATGTATCCAAACAAACATATGTCTAATTATATTAGTTTGATTACAATAAATATTTATAATCAGGGCAAGACTTTTGGTTCACCCTACATATATATATATATATATATATATATGTATATATATGTATGTATAAGAGAGAGAGATAGAGTTTCTTCTTATGGTTGACCAACAGTTAATTCCTCAAAAGTTAGTTTTTGAGGTATGGTTTCAATTGCAAAAATATTTCAAATGTTGGTCTTCTTCATATGAAAAAAGATATTTACATTTACATCAAAATCTTTTTTGAAAAAGAATACAAAATGTGCCTTTTTATACGATTTCTGAATCCTAGAAATACTTACAAAGACATTCTACATGCTAATAAGCACAACAGTAAAAATTCCATTCATGTACGATAAAAAATTACCGAGTTATGATACTTTAAATTTTATAAATTTTCAGTGTTTTCTGGCACTGAAAACGGAAAAACGCGTTTTTAAAGCGTTAATTCACCGAATGTTATGTTCGATACTGGATCGCTATATTTCAAGCAATTACGTGATTCCACTTTCATAAAACGCCTAGTCCTTTTCAGCAATATATACATTGTTGTTTTACATAGTTGCCTGAGGTAAAGATTTTCCAATCCAAAGCCTTATGGAGAGAGCTATACAGATAGCAGTCTAATGATGCAAAGCCAGGCTTCTATGACGTGCAAGACAGTAGTACATCCCAAGTTCCAGTATTTTTTTATAAATAGCCAAAGAGTTATGAGGCCTTTCGTAATCGTCCGGGAGTACATCTTTACGATTTACCAGTTTTGGACGTTTTTACTGCAAAGAAACGTTTAGTTTGGCTTTTTGATTTCATTATACAATATAATTTAATGTTATGGTATGAAATAGGATTTCAAAATTCATAATTCCCTCATAATCAACTATACACACAACTAAACATCATTTTCATAAATATCAGCTTTTGATATTGTTTAAGGTTTCTCAGCGAGCTTTAGCATGATTTTATGAACAAAACATTACTTTGTATACTACAGTTTTTATCGCAAGATTACATATTTTTTTCCACAAATGAATCGCTTCGTTATAATTTTTAAGATCACGTCACGGGTGTGGCGATTTTGCGTTAAATTGATTTCTTTCACTTCATGTGAAATCCAACTATCAATTTTGTCTATGTACTTAAGCCATCGCAGAAAGCTTCATCCAAACTTCATCCCAACATGAAACAAACGGATTACAAATTCTTGGATGAATTTGACTTTTCTATAATATCACAATCCGTTATGAGCTTTGATCAGAACTGTGAAATAATCAGATTATAAAAGCTTGATACAAGCTAAATCTAGAAATTTCCAGAATGAAATTTCACAAAATAATTGTGGATCATTATCTTGCTGCGTCTGCACTATACAAATCATGTATCTTTTTGTATGTTTCTTTAGCTTACATTGCTGGTTTGACATAAAATGTGACGAATAAGTTGATTTTTATCTTCACATATTTTTGAAAGTAAAATAACTACTTACACATTTTATAATTTTAATAATTGTTACTTCAAACAGAAGTCGATAGGTCAGTCGTCATAGTGCATTTTAAAAAGTTTATTTTAAAAAACACTGAAATAGTCTGTACGTTCTACATCTATGCTATAGAAGGACTTTGGGAAGTATGCATGCTACGAAGTCATGTAGATAAGTTTCCAATTCATATAAAAAAAAGTATTTTGCTTACCGATGGTTGAACCGCAAAGTTGTTAATTCGATGACAATAAAGCTACAGTATTGTTTACGGGCGATATTGAAATTGTAAATTCCGTATGGTATTTACAATTCTATGTCTGAGCTCTTCTGTTTAGAAAGATTTAACTTTCTGTGATTATGAAATTTTTTATTGGTGTTGATCAGTTGATTCCCGGTATAAAAGACACATGGTACCGTATTTTACACTGTGTTTTGCCCTTTGGTTCTGTCTCTTCTCATCTCCTGAAATGCAGTGGTTAGAAATATTCAGTTGAATTCCTGAATAAATATGCTTATGAGTTCCAGGAATGATTTTAGTACATTAAAGAAATTGTACGCTAATTCATAAAATATTTGCGTGTGAAGCGTTAATTGGATATTGTAAAGAAACTTACAGAGATTGTGCTTGTTGTTTTCACTGACTTGCTAGTTTAGTTTAGTGGTTTTAAAACACACATGTAATCTATTGCTTATATTGAACATGTATTTTTCATATTAGAAGACTTGCTTTGAAAAACAGTAATTTAGATTAGCGTTCTAGCTTCTCTATTTTCATTTTAAAATAAAATTATTTTATTTTATTACAAGATTTTCTTAATGATCCAATCTGTAAGCAATGGGTCCGAGTGGCACTTACAAAATTCCAGACAATCTAATATCTGTCAAGCAATTTCAAGACCTGTATTCATATATATTAAATATTGCTGTAAAATATCAAACACTTATACATGTATAATGTATCATAAATTTAAATAGAACACATACAATTATCGCTTTTAAAGAAAGAAATCGATTTTTTCTTTGTAACTGATAATTTCCTATTCTGTTCATCATAAAATTTCTCAATTGAATAACATTGGAATAAATTTTACAAAGACGAATTCTAAAAGTTTCATTTTACACGTGTCTCGAATTTATAAACTAACTTGAGTTCCTTCGTACGTATAAAGTTCACTTTTATAGTGAAAAAGTAGACCATCTTCATCTAGCCGGAAGAAAAAAAGTTTAAAGAACTTTTGAAAGTGAAAAGGAACATTTTTTAGAAACTTCTTTCAACTTATTCTATTCAATCGTTAAAGTTCTTCTGGAAGATTTACTCAGTAAATTTATTAAAAATTCTTCAACGATGTGCTTTCCTCTTATATCAAATGAAAAACTCAAAGATTTTACTTCAGGAGAAAACAATATCTATTGAACGTCTCGTCACACCATCGATTTAAATTAAAAAATAATTTAAGGAAATTTTAAAGAATAAAAGATATATATCAGATGTGTATTTGTTGTATTCTTGCTATAATAGGGAATAAATATTGGAAGCATTATTTCTTTAAATAGTTTTATAAAGCTATGGAAAAATTCTAACAATATAGTGACAGCAATTATTTTTTTTAGTTTAACGTCAGTGTTATTAGTTTAACGGATTCAAATCTCTACCCCAATCTTTGAATAATAATATTTGGTTTATTTAATCTAAGCCTAAAATCTAAAACCGCAAATTAAAATATTGGCAACACTGCTGACGAGTCAACTTTTTAATTTGTCTGTATGTTTGATTACGTTATATCTTTCTTAGAGATTCGAAATTTAAATATGTTCATAACATAGACAACAGCTTGTTAATTATTTAAATAGCACTCTATAAAATTTATGCAACTGCAAAAAATAATTCGAAATATTTCAATTCATGACTGAAGACGGTGATTAATTCTTTAACGTTTATTTTAAAATTTTAAATTAAGCTAGATTATTTTATAATATGCTTAGATATTTTTAAAAATAAGAAATTTTGTGACGAGTATACTCGTGCTTGCATAGTTACCAACTTAAACACTCTTTTGTCACTACTATAGCTGTATAATAATCTATTTACTCACAGAAATTTGCTATTAAATAAGACGCAGTTATTATTCGAAAACATAGATAAAAAAATAGTAAAAAATAAATTTAATATTAAAATGTCGATTAATAAAATATTAAGATTTTCACAATGCAAAAATTTAAATTTTGTGCTATAAAAAGTACACTATACTGGTTCCATAGGAAGGGAGGAGTGAGTAGAAATGTTGTGAGACAAGCACATGATGCACAAAAAAATAATAAAAAAACGATAACTGGTTATGCAAAAACAGAATGATGTTTTTTCCCTTTCTTTCTTTCTTTCTTTCTTTCTTTAATAGGTCGCTGCGCGTTGATAGCTTAAGCACATTTAAATAAAGATAATAATTTTTTACATACTCTTCTGATGTAAGCTCTGACTTATATTTGTAAAGAAATGCAGTTATTTTTTTTTTATTGTGGTCAACTTTCTCGTGACTTTATTGAATATTTTAAAAAGATATTATACTAGCATTCTAAACTATTTGCTAACGTTTTTCTGTTATAAGCATTGTTCATAAATGTCTAAAAGTTTACAACATTGCCAGAAATCATTTATACTATAAATAAAAGTGTGATTCTACCAGTTTCGTTATCTCGGAGTCTTTGAAACAATATAAGCAAAACAATGCAGAATTAATAACTTTTAATAAATACAGTAGAGTCTCGATAATTCGAGTCTCGATTGTTCGAGTTTCCCATAAATCCGAGTTAATGAAAAAAATCAGTTTAACTTCCAAATAATGATCAACATATACGCAACAAGTGAAAGAATTATTTCGCACCAGAAAATTCAAGTATCTGGTTTTCATTGTTGTTCGACGTGTCACATGTCAACTGTGCACCCCGAAGAGCATTCACCTACAGAAATCCACCCTCTTAAAGAAAACGGGTGTATTCTTCCTATACGTGCGGAGATCGCGCCGGGTGAAATTGGAGAGAATCAGAGAATGGATGTTTAACGAGCTCCAGCCCCACTCACTCCTTTTGTCTACTATGAACGTATCGGAACAGAAGTAAACTAGAAGCGTTTTCTACTAACAACTGCTCTGATTATTCCTTGGACCGAAAATACTTAAAAAGTGTGAATATGAAAAAACTGGTGAGCCACTTTATATGTGGTTTACACAGCAATGTAAAAAATGATGCCCTCTTTCAGGTCCGATTCTTCAAGAAAAATCTTTGATGTTTCGAAAAGAATTTGTAGAAAGTGATGAAAACTTCACTGTTAGTGTAGGCTGGTTTGACAAGTTGAAAAACATATATCGTATCCGGCAACTAGAGGTCTTTCGAGAGAAGCTATCTGAAGATTCTGAGGCCGTCACCGTGCAATTTTGCAAGAAATTGCAGAAAGTCGTGACAAATGAAAACCTTACGAACGACCAGCTTTATAATTACAATGAACCTGGCCTTAATTTCAAAATGCTACCATGTAAAACAATCGCGTCAAGCTAAGAGTTAAGTACTCCAGGTCACATAAAAGCAAAGAGAGGTTAACACTTCTTACTCCATCAAATGCTTCAGGAAATCACAAGATTAAACTTGCTGTTATCAGAAAAGCTGCAAAGCCAAGAGCATTTAAGCATGTCTCGATATCTTCACTGCCGATTACGTATAGGAACCAAAAAGTGCTTTGATGACTCAAGAAATATTTAAAAACTGGTTCTTTTTTACGATTTTGAGCCAGAAGTTATAGAGGAATGTGTCCATTTGTGTCAATAACATGTCCAAAGCGTGTTAAAACATGTTCAACAGAAGCACGAAATGATTCTTCAGGAATTGAAGCGACATGGTGTGCTATGCTTGCTTTCTGTGGAACATGTTTTAACACGCATACACAAATGGAATGCGCATTGAACAAATGCTGTAATTAAATGAAGTTTTGTGTTTCCAATTTGTGATTTCGGCTTTTGCCATTTTTTAAAATGGTGGTAGAAATTTGAAGTATTTATTTATTACTTTCCCATCATACGTAGTATAGGGTAAGTCTCGCAATCGTTTTAAAAATCGAAAAAAAAAACGGTTGACGAATTTACACGTTTCAGACACTGAAGATTCCGAAAAACTTATTTTCTGAAAAAAAAAAAATGCCGTCCGTCTGTCTGTGTGTGTATCTGTGTGTCTGTAAACGCTCTATCTCCCAAACAAATTGAGATAGAGACTTGAAATTCGGTATGTACTTAGTATGTAATAATGAGAAGAAGCTTATTGAATTTCAGTAACCTTGATTATCCGGAACTATTTTTTTCGGACTCTTGAAATAGTCGTTCTGATAAAAAGTATATACAAATTTTCGAAATTGTTTATTTTAAGGAATGAATATAACAGACAATAAAAAAACAAATTTTGCATAAAGAAGATAAGTCGATCGGATAATGAATTGCCGAGATATCTGTAATCCTATTTTCCACACTCTTCGATTTTTCATGACATTGTATTTTATTCAAATTTCGATTCAAAGGTATATTTTAATTGGAAATGAGACGCTTAATCCGACGCACTAAACTGTTAGTTTATATGATTGTAATTTTTGGAGTTATAAGAATGTTTCTTTTACGCAATTCAGTAGTAGAGCATTTAAAGTTTATGACGTCATAAAGCCACGATTTTATTCGAATTGCAAAGTACTTTATAAATATTTTACACATGTTTTATTTTCATATTTTATATTATGCATATCCATGATGGGTAAGTATTACGGTGTCCCCCAACGACTAGTTTTTATTGGACATTACTCTTCCCTGTGGTCTAGATAACGTTTATACCAAGTTTCAACGAAATCTGTCAACCAGAACAGGCTGCAAATTGGTCTGAGTAGTGTAAATTTAATTATAACCATTCTGTATTTTATTAAATTTAAAACGAACCTTAGATTTACTTACTTCTATGTTTCATTGATTAACGCGAAAAAAAAAAGAAATTTTCAATTAAAATCCCACCTATTTATATTTTTATAACATATTTCAGGCACTCTCCAAACTCGTGTTGCCAATTGAGCCCTTTTGGGACTAAATTTAGCCCATTTTTACCTCGTATAGACACGGTAAAAAAAAAAAATTGTCAGCGCCTAGCTCCAAATCTGACCCATTTTAATATTGAGTGTTTTAGCACACTTCCAAAACAGTGCTAAAAAACGGACAAACATGATATTAAATAAAAGCGGAAAAATTGTGAAAGTTGCAAAAGATGCTAAATTAGCTTCCTTTTAGCCATTTTCAAGCAAATACTCATAACATTCCTTCCTTGACCAGTTGTCAATATTGCTTTTAACGTAATTCTGGATGCCGACATATCGCTTTAAGAACATTGATTTATATCTACATTAATTGTATGCTTTCGAAATAATTTTCAAGAGACCTTTCATTTGACCCCTTCTCTTTTTTTAAGTTTGAATTTTTTTTTTTTTTTGAATTATTACTGGTATTTGTAAATCTGTTTATTTTCATATAGCTTTTTTCATCAGATGATGCAGATCATAACAAAGAAAAGATTCATACCATTTCATACCATTCTAATTTTTCTCTGTCCATTAATCCTCTGAGTCATAACATTTACACACGCAAGCAGATATATATATATATATGTATGTATAAAGGGTAAACCAAAAGTCTTGTCTTGATTACACTGTTAAAAATTTGCAGCAAACTATCCAGTCATTTGACCGTTTTTGTAGAAAACGGTTACCTAACCGTAATTTAACTACATTCTGACCATAAAATGAGCAATAATACGGTCAGAATATAATTAAATTACTGTTATGTAACCGTTTTCTGCAAAAACGGTCAAATGACTGGACAGTTTGCTGCAAATTTTTAACAGTGTATAATAATTCATTACAAAATAACCATTTGTATAATAATGCAACTTGTTGTATCATTGAATAGGACATATTTAGTTGTTGTTTCTTTTGTGTAATAGATGGCACGATTTCTCTTTCAAGAGTGACTCAGGGGAACAATTGTAAGGAAGACATCTTTTTTGGTCGACTCAAGAAAAAGCTTTGGTTTTCACGAAGCGTATTCTCCCGTTAATGTTCAGCGAACATTTCGACATGAAGTGACAGGCCTACTGTGAGTGCCTAGTGTGATTGCACCAATTGCTGACGTCGAAGAACTGAACACTAGAATACAAGCTGCTGCGAGCCAATTTTTTGGAGGGTTTTGAGTGCACCTGAGATGCCATTGGCTTGTCAGTGTGCAGTGAAAATATGGGTGAGACGCTGTACCCTGTTCACCGCACTCGCATTGGTCTGAAGATGCACATTTGAATCTGTGTAGGTACTGGCGGAAGAGTCCATGACCAGTAAGAAAAGCTGTAGTGTGAGGGGTGAGGTAAAATAGTGTGTAGGAGACTTTGGGGATTAGCGTATGAGTATGTCGGCCTTTGGTTGAGGTGGTCCAATGTACTTGCCAGTCTTTTGAAATATTTTTTTTAATGTACGTTTGATATAGCTATGTGGGAGTGGAAGGTGGTGATCAATGTTGGGTTTTTTGTGGCTTCTTTTGCTAAAGTTTTTTAAAGACCTTAATAAAGGGACTGGGAGGGATACTATGCTCTACAGACTTGGTTTCCTTGTCTGAGCAGTCCCTATTAGACAATCAAATCAAATCAAATCAATACAAGCTGCTGCGTGTACTGTAACAGAAAACATGTTAAAAACACTTGGCGGGAACTAGAATATCGCTTAGACATTCTCCGAGTTACCAAGGGGGCACACATTGCAATTTACTGAGGTAAGTGGTCTTATAAAAAGATTTATAACAGTTCTTACAATGTATCCAAACAAACATATGTCTAATTATATTAGTTTGATTACAATAAATATTTATAATCAGGGCAAGACTTTTGGTTCACCCTACATATATATATATATATATATATATATGTATATATATGTATGTATAAGAGAGAGAGATAGAGTTTCTTCTTATGGTTGACCAACAGTTAATTCCTCAAAAGTTAGTTTTTGAGGTATGGTTTCAATTGCAAAAATATTTCAAATGTTGGTCTTCTTCATATGAAAAAAGATATTTACATTTACATCAAAATCTTTTTTGAAAAAGAATACAAAATGTGCCTTTTTATACGATTTCTGAATCCTAGAAATACTTACAAAGACATTCTACATGCTAATAAGTACAACAGTAAAAATTCCATTCTTGTACGATAAAAAATTACCGAGTTATGATACTTTAAATTTTATAAATTTTCAGTGTTTTCTGGCACTGAAAACGGAAAAACGCGTTTTTAAAGCGTTAATTCACCGAATGTTATGTTCGATACTGGATCGCTATATTTCAAGCAATTACGTGATTCCACTTTCATAAAACGCCTAGTCCTTTTCAGCAATATATACATTGTTGTTTTACATAGTTGCCTGAGGTAAAGATTTTCCAATCCAAAGCCTTATGGAGAGAGCTATACAGATAGCAGTCTAATGATGCAAAGCCAGGCTTCTATGACGTGCAAGACAGTAGTACATCCCAAGTTCCAGTATTTTTTTATAAATAGCCAAAGAGTTATGAGGCCTTTCGTAATCGTCCGGGAGTACATCTTTACGATTTACCAGTTTTGGACGTTTTTACTGCAAAGAAACGTTTAGTTTGGCTTTTTGATTTCATTATACAATATAATTTAATGTTATGGTATGAAATAGGATTTCAAAATTCATAATTCCCTCATAATCAACTATACACACAACTAAACATCATTTTCATAAATATCAGCTTTTGATATTGTTTAAGGTTTCTCAGCGAGCTTTAGCATGATTTTATGAACAAAACATTACTTTGTATACTACAGTTTTTATCGCAAGATTACATATTTTTTTCCACAAATGAATCGCTTCGTTATAATTTTTAAGATCACGTCACGGGTGTGGCGATTTTGCGTTAAATTGATTTCTTTCACTTCATGTGAAATCCAACTATCAATTTTGTCTATGTACTTAAGCCATCGCAGAAAGCTTCATCCAAACTTCATCCCAACATGAAACAAACGGATTACAAATTCTTGGATGAATTTGACTTTTCTATAATATCACAATCCGTTATGAGCTTTGATCAGAACTGTGAAATAATCAGATTATAAAAGCTTGATACAAGCTAAATCTAGAAATTTCCAGAATGAAATTTCACAAAATAATTGTGGATCATTATCTTGCTGCGTCTGCACTATACAAATCATGTATCTTTTTGTATGTTTCTTTAGCTTACATTGCTGGTTTGACATAAAATGTGACGAATAAGTTGATTTTTATCTTCACATATTTTTGAAAGTAAAATAACTACTTACACATTTTATAATTTTAATAATTGTTACTTCAAACAGAAGTCGATAGGTCAGTCGTCATAGTGCATTTTAAAAAGTTTATTTTAAAAAACACTGAAATAGTCTGTACGTTCTACATCTATGCTATAGAAGGACTTTGGGAAGTATGCATGCTACGAAGTCATGTAGATAAGTTTCCAATTCATATAAAAAAAAGTATTTTGCTTACCGATGGTTGAACCGCAAAGTTGTTAATTCGATGACAATAAAGCTACAGTATTGTTTACGGGCGATATTGAAATTGTAAATTCCGTATGGTATTTACAATTCTATGTCTGAGCTCTTCTGTTTAGAAAGATTTAACTTTCTGTGATTATGAAATTTTTTATTGGTGTTGATCAGTTGATTCCCGGTATAAAAGACACATGGTACCGTATTTTACACTGTGTTTTGCCCTTTGGTTCTGTCTCTTCTCATCTCCTGAAATGCAGTGGTTAGAAATATTCAGTTGAATTCCTGAATAAATATGCTTATGAGTTCCAGGAATGATTTTAGTACATTAAAGAAATTGTACGCTAATTCATAAAATATTTGCGTGTGAAGCGTTAATTGGATATTGTAAAGAAACTTACAGAGATTGTGCTTGTTGTTTTCACTGACTTGCTAGTTTAGTTTAGTGGTTTTAAAACACACATGTAATCTATTGCTTATATTGAACATGTATTTTTCATATTAGAAGACTTGCTTTGAAAAACAGTAATTTAGATTAGCGTTCTAGCTTCTCTATTTTCATTTTAAAATAAAATTATTTTATTTTATTACAAGATTTTCTTAATGATCCAATCTGTAAGCAATGGGTCCGAGTGGCACTTACAAAATTCCAGACAATCTAATATCTGTCAAGCAATTTCAAGACCTGTATTCATATATATTAAATATTGCTGTAAAATATCAAACACTTATACATGTATAATGTATCATAAATTTAAATAGAACACATACAATTATCGCTTTTAAAGAAAGAAATCGATTTTTTCTTTGTAACTGATAATTTCCTATTCTGTTCATCATAAAATTTCTCAATTGAATAAAATTGGAATAAATTTTACAAAGACAAATTCTAAAAGTTTCATTTTACACGTGTCTCGAATTTATAAACTAACTTGAGTTCCTTCGTACGTATAAAGTTCACTTTTATAGTGAAAAAGTAGACCATCTTCATCTAGCCGGAAGAAAAAAAGTTTAAAGAACTTTTGAAAGTGAAAAGGAACATTTTTTAGAAACTTCTTTCAACTTATTCCATTCAATCTTTAAAGTTCTTCTGGAAGATTTACTCAGTAAATTTATTAAAAATTCTTCAACGATGTGCTTTCCTCTTATATCAAATGAAAAATTTAAAGATTTTACTTCAAGAGAAAACAATATCTATTAACTTCTCTTCACATCATCGATTTAAATTTAAAAATAATTTAAGAAAATTTTAAAGAATAAAATATATATATCAGATGTGTATTTGTTGTATTCTTGCTGAAATATGGAGTAAATACGGGAAGCATTATTTCCTTAAATAGTTTTATAAAGTTATGGAAAAAGTCCTAACAATATAGACATAACACATAGCATAGTGACAGCAATTAAATTTTTTAGTTTAACGTTAGAGTTATTACTTTAACGTCAGTGTTATTAGTTTAACGTCAGTGTTATTAGTTTATTGGATATTTGTATTCAAATCTCTACCACAATCTTTAAATAATAATATTTGGTTTATTTAATCTAAGCCTAATGTCTAAAACCGTAAACTAAAATAATGGCAACACTGCTGACGAGTTAACTTTTTAATTAGTCTGTATGTTTGATTACGTTATATCTTTCGTAAAGATTCAAAATTTAAGTATGTTCATAACGTAGACAACAGCTTGTTAATTATTTAAATAGCGCTCTATAAAATTTATGCAACTGCAAAAAATAATTCGAATTATTTCAATACATGACTGTAGACGGTGATTTATTCTTTAACGTTTATATTAAAATTTGAAATTAAGTTAGCTTATTTTATAATATGCTTAGATATTTTTAAAAATAAGAAATTTTGTCTTTTTTCCAATTAGGGAATTGTCGATAGTTAATCTCTTTTAAATAGTACTCTGGATGCATGAATAATCCAAACATGAAGGTCTACATTTGGACTTTCGTACTGAAAAGCAGCTTTACTCTTAACACATTGTTGACCTGTGACGAGTATACTCGTGCTTGCATAGTTGCCAACTTAAAGACTCTTTTGTCACTACTATAACTATATAATAATCTATTTACTCACAGAAATTTGCAAACTAATAAGATGCAGGTTATTATTCAAAAACGTAGATAAAAACATAGTAAAAAATAAATTTAATATTGAAGTGTTGACCAATAAAATATTAAGATTTTTACAATGCAAAAATTTAAATTTTGTGCTGTAAAAAGCAGACTATACTGGTTCCATAGGAATGGAGGAGTGAGTAGAAATGTTGTGAGATAAGAACATGATGCACAGGAAAATAATAAAAAAAGCAATAACTGGATATACAAAAACAGAACCAAACCAGTCCAAACCGGAAATGTTTTTTTCTTTCTTTCTTTCTTTCTTTCTTTCCTTCTTTCTTTAATAGGTCTCTGCGCGTTAATAGCTTAAACGCATTTAAATAAAGCTAATCATTTTTAACATACTCTTGTGATGTAAGCTCTGCTTTATATTTGTAAAAAAATACAGTTAATTTTTTTTAATGGTGATCAACTTTCTCGTGACTTTATTGGGTATTTTTAAAAGATATTATACTAGCATTCCAAACTATTTACAAGTTTTTTCTGTTATAAGCATTATTCATAAATGTGTAAAACTTTACAACATTGACAGAATTCCGCATGTAGATAAACTGAATACATTATTTTAACTAAGTTATATGAGATAATTTAAAATATTCCTTTAAGAAAAAACACAGAAATTATTTATACAATAAATAAATGTGTAATTCTATCAGTTTCGTTATCTCGGAGTCTTTGAAACAATGTAAGCAAAGAAAATGAATTAATATCTTTCAATAATAAATTTTCAAATAATTGATAAAATTATCACATTAGTAAATGATTATTCGGTAACATTATTTATATTTTTTAAATAATGGCAAATTTCGGCTGCGTCTTTAAAAATATTCGCATAATTGTATAAATAAAGTAATCATAAAGTATTGCATGTACAGTATTGGTGTTATGTTTTTCCAATATAGGTACATTATTAACAAGAAATATTTCTCATTTTATTTTCAATATCTCCAATGTCAAACCAATACGTCTGCCACATTGGCGCATCACTGCAAATATTTTCATTTTGCAGAATTTATTTCTATAATATAATTATAAATTTCATCGGAAATACTTCCAGAGTTAACCAATAACTAGCAATAATGGTATTTCATTAGATCTACAAAGTATAACAAAAGTCCACAGCTCATATTAAAAATCAATAAAAATTCAAATAATTGGCGTATTAGAGTGCGGTTTTTACAAAAATACTCCTTATGACCGAAAGATTTGTTAAAGAAAATAAAAAAATAGTTCAAAAATTGGCCATAGATGGCGCTTCATCTCCAGAGTTTCAAAACAGTATCAAAAACATCATATTATAGACAATTGATTTTATACAACTAATTACTATATTTCAACGTCTACACCATTCGAAGATTGAGTCACATCCAAACAGTACTCAATTTGATTCCACACGTTCAAATACGGTATAAACTTAAACAAAATAAATGTTCTGTAGCTGCTTGCTTTTTTAATCCCTTTTTTCAAATATGAAGGTATAGTGCTATCCATGGCAAATTTTTTGAATTAAAAATTTTAATTTACTTAAATACAATTTTCGTTCATCAAAAGCATTTTGTCCAAAACAGATTCTCATATGCCAATTACTGGATTTTCTATTGAATTTAAAAATGTGTTAAGAAATTTTGGTCTACTCTACTTGTTGAATGAATACAATATTAGTCTCTAATATAAACATATTTCCGATTAGATCCATATATACAATACTGGTTTTCTATTATAATTTTCCTGAATGTAATTTATCTCTTAATACTAACTAGGGCATTCAATCCAGGCTTCCCGGGATAGAGAATATATGTGAAAATATATATGTGAATTTTTTTATTGACAACTGTAATAGATTTTTTACATTTTATGTATTTTTTAGATTGCCCCCTAAACACAACACCAAATAGCATTTTTAGATGAAATATGTCAATTCTAAATTCAAATAAAATTTTGAAATTTATTAAAAGTATTAATTTCGTATTGACCTCGTGCCAGAGGTTAATAGTCGAAGAGATCTTTAAAAATTTTGTTATCCACAGTTTTTTTTTATTTATTCTGATAATTTCAGCTGTTTTAAATGCTTATTTCAATTACATATGTCTATTAAATTTGTATTTTATTACAACAGAAAGTTTCGAAATAAAAAACGAAATTGAAGTGGAATAAAAATATTCACCTTGTATTTAAAGCTAACAAAGCAAGCAAGTTTTAGTTTACAGCTAAAATCAGAGAGTCTTTGGAGATTTTATGTAAAGGAAATAGAGTCTGTAATGATTGCTTATCTTATAATATACCTAAAATCTGGTTTAATATTTTGAAATTATCAAGAACCCCAGCGCTGGAGCTAATGGACTTTTCCTGATAGACCCCTACAAAATAATAGACTGCCCCCGTTAAAACCCCGTTACATATTTGCACAGTGAAAGCGACATTCATCTCAACTCAATCAACATTTCCCCACTGAAGATGATCACGTTAGTGTTCGAAAGTCTCGGGATGTAAATAAATAAATATTTATATTTGTATTTTGTCACCTTTTAAGCATATTTTAATGTATATTTTATAAACTTGTATTTTTATAGAATTTTATTTATTGCTTAATGAAGTTTTAATTTCGTTACTGAATATTAGTTGGAAACAAATGCTGAACTTTTCATATTGTTTAACGTGCAAACGATTAATCTTTTGTAATCGTCTGCAAGCGATAGAGATAGATTTAAAAGAAAAATCATGCTTTAAATTTAATTTAAATGCTATAATAAATCAGTCAATTAAGATACAGTTTTCAAACACATTGCTTTTGAAAGTAGCTTTTTTCCCTATATAACGGTGTAAAAATGTAAAATATGCGATGTTTAGAAATTGAAAAATTGCAGTAGCAAAAATTGCAAAATCGAAATTTCATCGTTAAGTGTTGCCATTCGCAAAATGACGTCAGCGTTACGCACGGACACGTTTGTATTTTATAATATAGATAGTTAAATTTGGTATGACATTTAGATTATAATTGGGAAAAAAAGGAAGAATAAAAAAGACAATTGGTCTTATTTTTCTTATTTTCTTTATAATTTCCTTATTTCAATTTTAAATAACCGCGTGAATAAATTTTAAAATTACATAATTTAAACAACTTTGAATTATTCATGCGTAATATTTAACTAACATATTACCTACAGCTGTAAAGATAATAACTGCAAATTATAAACGGCAAACTCAAGTTGTTGTGTGCATGTGTGATAAAGTTTCCGAATGTTCAACGTGAAAGCTGTATGTTATGATTTAATTTGGTAAATATTGACTTTTGTAGTTTAGTAACACAAATTGCTGGCTAAATATTATGATGTCATAACTTCAGCATTGTTATAATAACATGTACGGTAAGTTTGAGTTTTCGATATTTGGGTGTAAAACTAAAGTTTAACATTATTTGGCACATTATCATATATACTTGAAAAATGTCAGTTAATTGATAATTTCCATACTTTCTCGATTACTTGTAGCTTTAAAAATAAAATATTTTTTTAAAGCTCGAGTTTGAAAATAATGAAATATTACATTTATTAATTTTTTTAACGTTTCCATAATACTCAAAGGATTAATACAAGAATGAAAAAATATTGCTTTTTACGCTCTAGAATTATTAAGATAACTAAATGTTTTATTAATTTTAAAATTACATTTATTTTAAATAAATTTAAAACATTTATTTTTTACCTTTGTACATTTGTAGATACAGTAACTTTGTCAACAGTTCTTGGTATTTTAGTTGTGCGAATTAGTTTTTCTATGACAGTTCTGACACTCTGTATTATAAAGGACAAACGTGTCCGTGCGTAACGCTGTCGTCATTTTCCGAATGGCAACACTTGACGATGAAATTTCGGTTTTGTGATTTTTGCTACTGTAATTTTTTTAATTTCTAAACTTAGCACATTTTTAATTTTTACACCGTTATATAGGAAAAAAATCTACTTTCAAATGCAATTTGTTTGAACACTGTATCGCAACTTACTCATTTATTATATCATTTTAATTAAATTTCAAGCATGATTTTTTAGAAAAATCTAGCTCTATCAAACGATTACAAAATATTAATCTGTTTGCACTTTAAACAATATAAAAAGTTCAGCATTTGTTTCCAGCTAATATTCAATAACGAAATTAAAACTTTAATAAGCAATAAATAAAATAGTATAAATAAAACACAAATTTAACAGACATGTAATTGAAATAAGTGCTTAAAACAGCTGAAATTATCAGAATAAAAAAAAAACTGTTATAGATAACGCAATTTTTAGCGATTTCTTCGGCTATAAACTTCTGGAACGAAACCAATACGAAATTACCACTTTTAATAAATTTCGAAATTTTATTTGAATTATATTATGACATATTTCATAAAGAAAATGCTCTTTGGTGCTGTTAAGGGAAAATCTAAAAAAATATTCAATGTAAAAAATCTATTATTTTCAATTTAAAAAATGGTTTTCACATATATTCTCTATCCCGGGAAGCCCGGGTTGAAAGCCCTAGTTATTATAATAACGCTATACACGTACACCATATAATGCTGTTGAACAAGCTGACATTAAAGAACTATAGCTGAAGTTGTTTTAAAAAATATATCTAACAAATATTTACTGTACCAAATGGAAGTGTTAAGCACATTTGTCTCATTACAAGAAGTTATAGGCGCTGGTTACTTATAAAGGAGTGCCGAGTTCGAATTCTGGTTCAGATTTTTGGTAGTGAGTCGGATTCCTCTTTAAATTGATGTGCTAGTCTTTTTAGGCATCATGAACGAAGCTGATTAAACGAGTCAATTAATCTGAGCATCTCGTTCTTGTTTTTAGAATTTCCTTGCTTTCTTGATACTAATGTTTTAAAATAGGTGGATTTAACTTTGTGCCGTCATATATGGAAGAATTCAGGTAACTTAGTTAATGATATGTCCAGTACACCAAATTTTTCAAATGTCTGGCTACCTTTCATTTAATTCATTCTCTTGGTTCCCCCACCCCCCCCTTTTTTTCTCCTCCGTACTTAAACTCGTCCAGTCTGGCCAGGCGCTTCTATTGGTCTCCTACGTCACATGTGTTTTCCTGACTCCGCTGTTGTTTTTGAAAAACTCACCGCCATTCAATCTTGGGCGCGTGCGGGAGACGCAAGTATATTTACATGGCTTAACTTTTGAATCGGTTTTGAATCTTTTAAATTTGGCACTGATGATGGAGCTTTAGGGTCTCCGAAACAGCTGTTTTCCATTTTAGATAATTTTATAAGTGCTATTTTACCTTGAGCATTTTTTTTTTTTTACTAATGCTTTGTCAATATAGATCACGCTACCGTTTTTGCGCAGAATTTTCTAATAATGTAAACGCTGTAGATATCTTTAAAAGAATTTAACTATACGTAAACAAAATATTTTATTATTTTGGTCTTTTACATTCATTTTAAAGACTATTAATTTTCTATGCAGATAAACTAACATAAAATATAAAATCTTCTATTTTATACTAGCGAAAGCTATAAAGCGGAATCAAATGTAAAGCATAACTGATGACTTTCTATTTTCCGTTTCATATACTTTCAAACAGAAGTGAAATGATATCAAAATATATTTTAAGGATATAAAATGATGTTTCTTATATTTATTTTATAGATTTTTCAATTTTATGACTTCTTATGGTATATCCGTTGAAAAAATGAGCACATAAGATTTTTATTGATATGCCAGTCGTAGAAGTAAGCTGAATGATCTGAGGGTTTTAAAATATTTGATTTTTTGAATGAAGTTCTTACAGTTTATTCACCCTAAATAAAGTTTCATTTTATTTTATTTTATTTTATTTTGTGCCAGGTATGTCAGTGTAAAAATATCGTAAGATTTCATTTCATTCTTTTCATCTTTAAAAAATTGTTAAAATAAAAACATTATGTTGAATAAATAAATAATTTTTTTACAGAATTTTGCTTTAATGTGTAAATAACAGTTCCATAATTGTATTATTCATGTATATGTTACGGTCAGTATGATTAATCCGGACATTATTAATAATAACCGTTTATTATTAATAATGACCGAATTAATCATATTGACCGTAACATATACATAAATTTAAAAATTAAATACCTGAATTTTTTTAACCTGTTACAATACTATATAATACTATAGAATTGATAAAGAGATTTACAAATCTTTTTACACAAATGTTTTTAAATGATACACGAATGAAATTACAACTCTTTGAAATAAATGAGATTAAACATTTAAAAAAATGTTCTCTTTAATGAGATATAAGTCGCAAAAAACACATTTCCAGTCTTTTGTTACACTCAAATTGACCGCTTAATGCGAAATTTTCTGTGTCACTAATATTTATTTAATTTTTTTTACAAATTCGGTTTGTCTGTCTGCCGACTAGACTAGTGCTCTTTATTACTTCAACTACTTGTTTTAAAAAGTAGCGACTACAAACTACTTTTGAAAAGTAGTCACTACTTCGCTACTTTCAAATTTTGCCAAAGTGTTCAATTTACATAAGAAATTGGAGACACGGATTAAATAAGAAAGTGACCACTCGTTATATTGCGTCTGCCAGGATACGACTAGTGCTCTAACTCGCATACATATACTATACTTGGATTGCCATACAATGGATATATGTTATTAAGGTTTACTGTGGCATGTTAGAAATTGAAAATGAAAGTGTGTAGAACTTTTATTTCGTTTACAGGGACACTCAAAAGAATTCCCTTACATTACGCTAAAAGGAGAAAAATCATTTGCAGTTTATTAAAATGATGTTACCCTAATTCAAACACATTCATATTTATGTGTTTAACTGAGCTTCACTACAAGATGCTTACTATAGAATATGGTCAGGGGTCGGAAAAACTACTTTTTTATTGTAGCGAACTACAACTACAACTACTTTGTCGAAAATGTAGTTAACTACAACTACAACTACTTGTTTTAAAAAGTAGCGACTACAAACTACTTTTGAAAAGTAGTCACTACTTCGCTACTTTCAAATTTTGCCAAAGTGTTCAATTTACATAAGAAATTGGAGACACGGATTAAATAAGAAAGTGACCACTCGTTATATTGCGTCTGCCAGGATACAATTAAATAAATGCGACATAACCGAGGGCATTAAAAATTAATATAGATAAAATATAAGAAAATGTTTTGTGTTTTTCTCCAAAACGTTAATTTATACACACTTAACAAATTTCTTGGCAAAAGTAGGAAAGATATTAGAATCTAGAAATTTGCTAAAAAACAACCCTAAATGCAAACAATAAATAAATCTGTAAATAGTGCAATTTCGAATAATAAGAAGTCCGGCGTTAAAACATGAAGGCTTAATAACGAATAAATATACAAGTGTTGCCAACAAGAAAATAAATTCTTTTGGTGGGTTAACACTTGATTTCAGCAGCAACTGTCAATGGAAAATATCTACAGTGTGGTTATAATATAAGTATCCCTAATTGGAGCTGTCTGTAGCTCGAAGGAATGATCCGAATGGAACCAAAATCGGTACACATACTATTCGAGAAGGGTGAAGAAGAATGGAATAATAAAAAAATAATTGCAATAATCACCGACAGATGGCGCTACTGAGTATGAAATAGAATGTGTAATACAAGAACAAAAAAATAAGGATGACACACCTAAGGATGACGAACCGGATGACACACCTAATTTATTAGAAAATGTCACAGTGAACGTGGTTACGCTTTCACATGGCAGTGCCGATCATGTTCCGGTTCCACATGGTCATTATGCTGGAGGACACAATCTAGGCAGTGGACGACGTTCTCAACTGCGGAATGTAACGCATCAGGAGTGATGTTTCCACATGTTGTGATATGCAGTAACGTCATTGGGGTTTGCGACATCTCCACGGTACACAATATTACACATTACATTTCACACTCAAAAGCGTCATCTTTCCGCGATTATTGCAATTATTATTTTTATTGCTCCATTCTTCTTCCCCCTTATCGAATAGTAATTGTACCGATTTTGGTTTCATTCCGGTTATTCTTTTAAGCTACAGACAGCTCCAAATAGAGATACTTATATTATAACCACCCGGTATTATGACTTCATGCGATGCGTAGCTGAGATTTGGCACTGCGATTCGGAAATTGTTGGGTAAGAACAATTTCTGCACAAAAGAAGCAATTTCGACTACTTAATTTGCAGAATGGTACTTTTTCCCCCCTGAAGTAGCGTTAAAAGTAGCGTTGGTTCTCTCTAGAAACTACTAATTTTTTGTTTCGCTTTACTCGCTACACTACACGATTCAAAACGTAGCGCGCTACACTACAAATTACTGTAAAAAGTAGCGACTATAGTAGTTTCGCTACTTGTAGCGCGCTACTTCAGATCCCTGAATATGGTGTACGCAGCATTCATCGTTCATTTAGAGGGAAACTCAAAATGATTCGGTTCCAGTACTGTTTATGAACAATAATTGCTCGAAGTGCGTTTTCTTTTGTGGCACGCGTTTTGAAATATAACTATTTTTTTTTTCAAATTACTTAGTGAGTATAAAATTTATAGATGCTATACAGGGATGCATAAAAGATCTCGAGTACATTTCCGTTTATTGACGGAAATTGCTTAGGAAGAATTTTCAACTGTGCTATGCGAATTACATTTTAGCATACTACGTAGTATACAGTATGCCCACTAAGTCCCTTGCCACCCTCTTAACTTCGGAACGGCTGCTACTATATTCATAAAAGTGGTGTCTAGGTATAGTAAAGTAGCCATGCACTACACAATAAAACCACCTACAACGCCACCTGGTGGAATGCTGCGGATGTAGTATTACTATCTCGAAAACGGAAAAAGATAGAGAAAAAAAGTGATTTACAAAGTTGTAGAGTATCATCGATTTAGTACGAAAAGACACCTTGTGGACATTAATGCGAAGAATAGAACAGTTAAAACGCGCATTTGTTTTGTTGTGATTTCCTACACTGTGACGTGACAAAACCATCTTAGAAAGAAAGAAACAACCAGTTATGAAACAGCAGGTCTGTGCGACCCCTCCACAAACATTGCAGGACATTAAACGACGCTATTACGGGAGCTTGTGCCAACGTGTCACCATCTATACTCCAACATGTGCAGCATGAAATTCAAACAAACATCCAAATATTCATTGCAGCTGACGGTGAGAAGTTTGAAAATCTAAAATAAAGGTATATTATTAACAACTAGTTGCTTTTTTTCTGTCTAAGATCGTTTTGTCACGTCACAGTGTAGGAAATCACGAAAAGACAAATGCGTGTTTTACCTGTTCTATTCTTCGCAATAATGTCCACAATGTGTTTTCGTACTAAATCGATGATGCTCTACAACTTTTGTAAATCACTTTTTTTCTCTATGTCTTTCTGTTTTCGAGATAGGAATGCTAACTCCGCAACATTCCACCAGTGACGCTGTAGACGGTTTCATTGAGTAGCACATGGCTATTTTACTATACCTAGACACTACTTTTATGAATATAGCATCAGCCGTTCCGAAGTTAAGAGGGTGGCAAGGGACTTTAGTGGGCATACTGTATATACGAATCTATCGATAATATAGCGGCACAAAAGAATTCGGATATTTTCCCGACTATTGATGGTAATTTCTTAAATTTGGTTATAAATACATTTTCCAAATTGTTTACACTGAAAGAAAACTTTTACCGCCTTCATCTAGAAGGAATAAGGAGTCATTTTCTAAATCCTTAAACTAGAAGTATAGATTTCCGTGTTATGCGAATAAGGTAAATTAACTGAATAGACGAAATGATCGAGAAATTCTAGTCTATAGTTTTCTAGGTGATGGAACGATACGTTATATTATGAATTGTTTGAATTGCGAGAAATTATCACTTGATTTCTGGAATAAATTTATAAACTAGAATTATAGTTACTAAAACTAACCTCTTGTGTTCACATTTATTTGTAGAGATTTTTAAATAAGTTTGACCATAATAATATGGGAAAACGCTCTTGAATTTGAATAGGGGAGACTAGAATTCTCTAGTAAAGGGAACTCGAATTTATAAGGATGACATGGAGCTATTTTTTCTAAAGCCACAATTTATTTTCAGATGCCAGTGGCGGAATTTTCTTTCACTGTACTTAGACATCACCTTTTTTAATTCTTATTAATCAGTTTTGTTAGCGTATTCTGAACGTATTGGAAAGTGTTCCATAATCTCTGCTTGAGGCATGAGTTTTCAATCTTATTTTCATCATTAAGCAACTATTTTAAACAAGGATGCCTATGAAGAATTTTATTGCAACATTTCCATTAGAGACGTGAATTTTGTACAGATTGATAATATTATTAAAATAAAATAATATTAATAAAATAATATAATATTGTTAAAATATGTTGTATGTGATTGATGTATTTCCAACAATTGTCGCAAATAAGCAGTAACGTATTCCTATTCTTTTGTGGGGGGGGGGGGAGTATTCCCTGTTAAAAAACGAAAAATGCTGAGCACAATACCATCAATAAAAAACAGGTTGTACATGACTATAATAAACTTATTTGAAACGTTACAAAAATTTCTCAAAAATCGTTTTTAGCTTATGCGTTATTTTATAGGCATGTATATTTAAAAGGCAATTATTTGAAAATGGTAATTAAAAAAAAAAAAAAAAAAAAAAAAAAAATTTTTTTTTTTTTTTTTTTTTTTTTTTTTTTTAAAGGAAAATTGCATTGAGCATCAAAAATAAAATTAGGTCGGTATTTAGTATTAACAAATGCATAAAGTGTTAAACTAGTTTTCATATAAAAATAAATGAACAACGTGATATAGCACAAATAAAAATGTATGAATTGGCAAACAGCTGTTTTGGAGCCCCTAAAGCTCCATCATCAATGCAATTCAAAACATTAAAACCGATTTAAAAATTTAAGCCATGTAAAATATGCTTGCGTCTTTCGCACGCGCCAATATTGAATGACGGCGACCTTTTCAAAAACAACAGCGGAGTCAGGAAACACATCTGACGCAGATACCAATAGGAGCGCCCTGCCAGACCGGGCGAGTGAAGGTCCAATTTATATATTTTTATTTGTGCTATTTCACGTTGCTCATTTATTTTTAATATAACAGCACAAAGTTAAATCCACCTTTTTAGATAGTTTTCATAGTATGACAATTAAAATATTAACTATTTTAATAAAACTATACCAAATTTCCAAAAGTTGAATCATACATTTTGATGCTATATTTATTTTCTAGAAGTTTCATAACCTGAGAGCAATTTAACTGAATGCACACAATATGAATGCAAATTCGGTGAATTTTCTGGGGATTATTGCAATGATATTTCTACTTTAAAATTTCCTCTTCGAGCGTTTTTCAGGTAATCGGTTGTATTTGTGCATGCACATAAATTTATAAAAATATTTCAAAATTACGTGAAACTGAACCCATTTCTTTATCGAAAGAAAAAAAACCCCATAAATTTAGCTGCGTAACTCTATTCGGTAATGGTGCTCTGACTCAAAAGATATTTTAAAATTTTTCTTATGCTCCGTTTGTAAATTATGTTATTGTCATAAAACAACGTACATGACAGTTATAAATTCAAAGTGCTTTATGACCATAAATTTAGATATACATAAGATTTTAATTAAAAACTATTCTTTATAATTACACTATGAAACATTTTTTTGCAGTTAAGTCTCGGCTCAATATATTATTTCAATAATGTATCATAAATAAATACATTGTATTAAAGAAAGTATGAAACCAAAAGTATGGCTTTTTTAGAACAAAGTTAATACAGGATATGGATAAAATTCACGAAGTTGCGTTAGTCAAGAGGAAATTGAATAATAAATTCTTAAGGATACTATAGGGAGTGTTTTTATTACATCATAGTAATAGACTGCGGATATAAAATCGTTGCTTTACTTTATTTTGTGACACTAGTGAGCTCTGCCTTCTACGATCTACGTCGTCAAACCCCATCCAGACCTCGCAGTCTCTAAAACACGCTTATTTTCTCTGTATTAAAAATATTACCCGATTATGGAAGATTGAATGATATTACCAGATAATCTGTGGTGATCTTCCGAGATCGCGCTACCATTCATTTCCCTTTGTCAAGGGAAATTTTCAGCCTCCAAGGCTAAATCCGCCGCTGTCGCGACAGCTGACGGATATTTCTGGGCTTGATTTAGTAAGATCAATTATATATTTGAAAATCAGCTTGTGTAAAATGATTAAGTAAAAAATGTAGCGCTGCCTCCCACCTTATAACGTATGGAAGAAACGTTTTCTCTTAGATGATGTAAGATAATAATTTTAAATGTGACGCTTTAAATATACCGTTTTTAATGTACCGCAATTTGCACCAATAAATGCTTTTCGCAGGAAATAATTTAATTATATTAAAGTTTTCTTTCTTTTTCTATAGTCGCATGGGAATATATATATTTCAATTGAAAATACAGGGTTTAGAAATATTGTCATTTGGGGGGTTTTAAAATCTGGCAATAGTAGATAAGAATGGCTATTTCAATATAGAAATTAAATATCTATTAAATTAATTAAATTTTGAATAAAGATTTTGAAAAAGTGAAAAAATTAGACAAATAAAAAAAATAATTGGACACTGCACACAACAATTTAGTGAATTATATTCCTGAAATGGGTGGTTAAATTGCTGTGCATAGTTTTTGATGTTATAAATCTGATGTAGTTGAACTATCTTGACCGATTTTATCATTAAATAATACTTAAAGTAGTTCTTTAATTTAAAATCTGGCTACTTCAGCATACTTATCATATATTTCTCTATAAAACAACCAGTTTTCATATTTTTATATGCAATAGTTTTTGCAGGATAAGCCGAGAAAGTCAAGAGGTCGCAACAGATATAATTACGGCAGCGGCAGTGGCAGCGGCAGGTTTATTAACTTTTTTTTCTTTTTCTTTTTCTTTTTTTTAAGAATAGAGAGCTAATTACCAAAGACATTTATGCATTTGTCATAACGCTTACCAAATTTTAAAAAACAATGTTGAAAAAATATCTGCCCTTTATACGGTAGAAGAGAGAGCCTTCTCTAATGTCGGAATGAGGTAGAAATTGCTTCGCGGCAGGCTTGTAAGGCGGATTGACAAAATGCTCCCAACTAAGAGTGGCAATGGCACCTTGACCATACACTTCCGCAATCTTTTTATGTATCTCCAGGTCTTTATGTATCCCATGCTCTTTATGTCGCTCAAACTTTTAGTGTAGCTCCACTATACTTCCATCTTCACAAGCTGGATTTCAGCACCCTTCGACATCCTTTCCATATCGCTCAGCGGTAGTACTTCCTCTGTTGTTGACGATTGCAAGAGAGTTTTGGAGAGCGTGGCGTTTGAAGAGTATGTTTTGGAGAGCGTGGCTTGGCGCATAATTTGTCCAATTGTTGATGCAATTCGTATACAATTGTAACCATAAAGTATATTTGGTGATTTATCACCTGAGGCGGGCTAACGGTGAAATACCTTAAAATTATTTTGTTCGTTTATAATTAAGTTAAAAGAAATATTACAATGTCGTATTGTCATCAAAAATACACCTTTTCACATAATTAATTCTAGTACATCAGGAAGTGAGTTAAAAATCGGTTAGAAGATTTCATCTTTACACACAAAAACCAAGTTGAGTTAAATAAAAAGTGTAAAAAAGGAACGATGTTAAAAATTCTTAAATGTAATTTTTTATTAGTATTTTGGAAAACAGACTAATTATTTCCATACTTCGAGAATTTGTGAGCTAATTACCTGAATACCCTAGTGTGACCCGTTATATATATTTGTGATCATACGATGTGAACAAGACTGATCAATAAGCATTACAAAAATGTTTTTGCAATATAACTATCTGCTTAAAAATAACTATCAAAATTTACTATTATAATACTATTTTAAAACTAGCTGACCCGCCCGGCGTTGCCCGGACCCATGATAATAACCGTAAATAAATCTCAAATTTGTATGATATTATATCTTTAACACGATTTTGTATTAATTTGTATTTTTAAATAAAAAATTCGCAAACAAATATTGATATTTATTGGTAATAGTGCTCGTAAGAAGACATTTATTTTTGTTTTTTCACGTAGGTTCGTTTCATAGTTTATAAAAAATAGCTCTTCTTATTCGAACTTTTTCAAATTTTTATCGATTATATATATAACGGTTTTGCAACCCGTGTAAAAATTTCGTAAAAAAATATTGAAATCTAGTTGTAAAAGGAATCTTTTTTTTTTTTTTTTTTTTTTTTTTTTTTTTTTTTTTTTCGCCGGGTCCTTTAACGTAACACAAAAAAACGTTTTCTGCATCCGAACTCTCTGAAATTTTAGTAGTTTATAAATATAATTGTATCCGAGCCCTCTATAAAATTTTGTGAAAAGATATGCATATTAAATAGTGAAAACGTTCCCCGAAACCAAGCGTACCCACTCAGAAACACCCCATTATTTAGTGTTTTCGTCGAAAATTTCTCAGATTTTAATCTTTTTTTATATTTTTACTCATCATATCGTTTCTAAATTGCTATAGGTGATGATACATATGGTCTTCCGAGCTGTTCTAAAAAGATGGTGTCGAAATGTGGACGTTTAGTTACTTTTAGTGTAGAAAATAAATATTCTCGTGAGACGCGAAATGACCAGCGTTCGTGTCAGGTATCCATCCACACAGAAAAACGACCCTTTGGGAAATTTTTTTTTCAAAGGGTTAACATCAAAATTTTTTTTAATTGGTTGTAGAATTTGAGATGTAATAGTAATATCTTTCAGAATATGTCTTTTGTTTTTAAATATACCAAATATTTTAGCCGATAAAAGTTAAAACAAAATGACGAAATAAACGCATTCTTCATTCAAACGGTTTTTCTCTTTCGTCCGCTGCGTAAGTCGGGTTCTGGGCATACGCAAGCGCCTACGCCGACTCGGAGAAGAGATTAGCTTTTGAGGAGTTTTTAATTAATATCTTGGCTATTTTTTTAAAATATTAAAACTAGGGGCCTCAGGTGCATCAGGACATACCTTGAACTATCTAAATTCAAATTTCCAGACTTATGCGTGTGGTAGATTTCGCTAGCCATTGCACACACACACAGGCAGACAAACAACTTTCTTTTATTAGTGTAGATAACGTATCATGAGTAAGTACATTATATTAATTAAAAATATAAAAGCGTATATCATGCCGCATTATTTGTTATGTATATTTTCAGCTTAAAGATAACATGATATTAATAACGCTATACAGTAAATTTGAATTGATGTAAATGCTTGAAAATAACAATTAGGTTTAATTCAAAATCTATTTTATTTGAGCCTTTGTGCGAATTTCGTCGACATACAAAAATAAATAAGGGTCTATTTCTGATATTAGAAAATGCATAACATATTTCAGATGGTTTTTCTGATGAGATAATTTAAAAAATATATTTAAAACCGTTTATTAACTATAAATTTCCAAAAAGTTAATCCTGCATATAGACGATATATTATTTGTATCTAAAGGTTTCAAATCCCAAAAGCGATTTAACTGAGTGCGCACTGAAATTGAACTTGCTGTTTGAATGGCAATTCAATGAATTCTCTGGAGATTAAAGCAGCGAAATTTGTCCATTTAAAATGTCTCATATTTCGGATATAATATAATTGGTTACATTCATCGACTTACATAAAATTACAAAATATTTTAAATAAGATTTTAAAACAAAAAACAATTTTTTAATGAAAATATAATTTAAAAAAAATGATTTATCATATTGCACAAAAAATTGATATTTTATTATATAATGGAGTAATGGAAGAAAAATGAGAAAAGCTCCTGACGCGAATTCTTGCTCTTTTAAAGGACTTATATGACTTCATCTACAAATGTTTTTTTAATTACAAGTAGTAATAATAAAGTTTCGTGAAAGCGTTCGCAAACAAAAGATTATTACGTAAACAGGGTAAAAACACGCTGTATTCTTTCGAATAAATGCCTGACGTTTGCAAAGCATTTTTTACAGTGACTGTACATTTCATGAAAATTTCGAAAAATTGTATCTTATTAAAACGCATGAAGAACATTTGTCACATGGAGTTGGATTTGTCCAGCTACATTAGAACATCTTGTCATTGTGGAAAAATGTATGATAGTGTTGAATTCAGGGGTGGCCCGGGTTGGACATTCCCCCCGAAACATTGAAATGTCCCTCCTCTAGAAGATTTGAAATTTTAGGATTTATAATGGTCAAAAAGAGGCAATTTCTCCCCCGAAATCACAGAAATCCCTCCCATAAAAAAATGTCTGAATTCAACACTGATTTATGAATCGTAAAAGGATTGGAATCTTTGATCATCCACAGAAAACCACATCATATCTTCAACAGCCATTTTTATGTTCTTCCACTTGAATCAAACTGTAAAAAGAGAGCTTTGCTGAAACCTGGTTTTCAAATGTGTTGTGCGTTTCAGTGTTCTTTACTTAGATTTTTCCTTTCACCATTTTAAATACTATTTCATTTTTGAAAATGTTGCAAAGTGTTTCATAATAGCTTAATGCATAGTTTTTTGGGGGGGTTTCATTTCAATTTGATCAGGGAAATAAATTTTCTTTCTTGAGACAGATTTTTAAAAATCTCCTTAAAAGTTATTTTAAAAGGTATAAAAAATCACTAAATTGATCTACAGTTTTAAAACAAATTTCATTCGAATGTACCTATTTGATTATACAAAATTTGCAAATTTGTGATATAATTAGAACTCCTGTAGGAGCAATAAAAGCAAAAGTGAAAGCGTCGATCTTTTCCACCATCCTTACATTTCTGAAAATAGAAACATTGTTGCAGCCGTCCAAAAGTTATCTATGAATTTAGGTAGCGGACAAAAAAGACCGTGGTGAAATTAATAGGATTTTGTCGCTAATAAGTTTATTGATCTAAATTTTCAATATATAATGAAGAATGACACACAGCAATCAAAAGTGTATTTCAAAATTTATGGTATTTGATGTTTGTGCGAATACGGTCCTAACCACGAAATAAATTTTTGATAGTATTTCTAACAATAGTAGATAAAAGGCATTTTTAAATTTTTTTATGTTAGGATGATTTTAATATTTTAAAGAATAGTAACGATAAGTTTTCACAATGTAAATCTGAATATAAATGATATGCAGGGATATTCTAAATGATGGACCCATTTTCAAAAAATTGTATTTATTAAAGTACAAATCCAAAATGAACAATCTTTATACCAATGCAAATAGGAAGTTTCAAAGTTTTTTTAAGACATTATAAATGTTTAATGTGTCCACCGTTTGCTGCATGACAAACATCTACGCGATAGCCAAACTCGTTCCACACACGAGAAAGCGTATCTGCTGTTACTGAGGGCACGGCTTTCAAAGCGGTGATGGTTCCAGAGGCGACCGGTAGAGGTCGCGCGGCAATAGGCCGTGATTTCGTTTCACTGTCGATTGTGAGGAGATGGCTAGTGTGGAGCACAAAGTTTTCTGCGTTCTTGAGTTCGCAAGAAGTGAGTCGCAAATTGCAGTACAATGGTCATTTCATACCAAATTCGGTATTGAAAAAAACTTTGAAACTTCCTCTTTTCATTGGTATAAAGATTGTTCATTTTGGATTTGTACTTCAATAAATATAATTTTTTGAAAATGGGTCCATCATTTAGAATAACCCTGTATTTTATTTTTTAAAGGTTACAGATCTTAAAAGTGATTTAACTGGGAATACACACTAAAATTGAACGTCCTATTTGAATGTAAATTTAATGAGTACTCTGGATATTAGGAATAGTATATTTGTCTTTTCAAAATTTCTCATCTAACAGTTTTAAAATGATCGGTTGTTTTCTTGTTCAATAATATTACAAAATATTTGATGAATAAATTTCATTAAAGTGATGTTAAAACAAAATAGTTTAATATTTTGCAAAATGAATTACAATCCTGTCGCATACTATTGCTGTAATGGAAAAGCTAATTATACTAGGCGTCATTTATGCAGTTTGTTGACAAATTAAACAATTAATAATGTTTTATGAGTTGCGTGATAACCAAATTTGTTGCATTTAAATTAGATAAAATCTTTAGAGTTTGTTTTTTTTTTGGGGGGGGGGGATCTGATAATATTGCATATTTAGAAAAGATTTATTATATTAATTTTAATAAATACTAAATATCAAATATGAATAATAATTAAAATGTATTTTAAAATTTGTCTCAGTAAAAGTGCACGTTTTTAGTGCATTTATTTTTGAAAAATTTCATACTTTCAAGATTTGGCTATTATGTTATAATTTTAGAGCTGACGAAATAGAAATGACGTCATTTTAATGATTCTAAACAAATGTGACGGCATCTTATTTTAATGAATTGAAATAAGAATAAATTATACAAAAATATTGAGATTTCTGAATTAAAATAATGTTTTATATCGTTATTTCTGCTTAATCATTCCACTTTTTGAGCCTTTGTGACACATTTCAACTAAACTGTCTTTAGGAAATAAATTGTTGAAAAACTATGGTTCTTCTTTAAATTAATTTGTTCTAAAAAGTGGTAAAAATTCTCCAGTTAACGAAAACAGCTGACATTTATTTATATTTTAACTTCTTGGTTGAATGTAAAACTCAAAAGTATTAAGATGGAATTATTTTTTAGATGCCAATTTGACGACAGACTATTTATGTTTTGTCGGAAAACACTTATTAATAAACTTTAATATGTGATTTTTTTTTTCATTATTTAGAATTGTCTTGAAAAATATAATTTACTCAATTATTTTTCACCCTACATATACGTTGAAAGAAATTTTTCTTTTCAATTTTATTGAGAAAGTGAAGTTAATTTACTTCACTTTCACTTTCACTTTTTAAAGAATATGTCATGGCAGCTTGAGAGGACTTTCAAGCTGCCATGACATATTCTTTCAATGAATTCTTTCGCATGTTGGCATTGACAGAAATGAAATGGCAGATACACTGACTAAAGAGGGGGGTCTCTTTGAAACCGCAAACTTCCACCTTGACTTTTCTGGAGATCTGTTCGAGAGCCAAATATTCTCTCGACACATCTTGGCGTCCCCCTCCAGTTCATAACTGGTACTGTGGCAAAAAGCAAGGAGGAGCTATTGCTCTTGGGGGTAGCCGTGACGAGCAGTCTGCTATTTCAAGATTTTGGAGTGGACACTTGAGATGCCTGAAATTTGACAACGGTACCAAGATTTTTCCCATTTGTGGAAAGTGCAAGACTGCGCCATCCACCCCTGACCATCTCCTATCCTGTTTGGACTTGACTAGAAGTGACCGTTTGGGGTGTCCTTTCATCGTTTTAAACTTCGTCCAAATTTTTGGGCTCATGAACTTGATCTAGCCTATTGGCTAGATCATTTAGGATTAGAAACAACAATAACAACAAGATTAAAATAAATTTTAATAAAATCTGTCATTTTCGCCTTTCTCTCTTTTTATCCACAAAAATGGAGTAATTTAGTTGCCACTATTACAGAAATGACATTAAATATTGCAAAAAAATTAATATCTCAGGAAATAATTTAAATTTGAAATTATCCGTGCATATATAACATCCTCGGTTTCATATGGATAACTGTTTCATTGCAAAATTTGCAGTATTGTACGAGTAGCACTTGTGAAATACAAACAGACAGTAAGATTTCATTATAATAGATCCATGTCTTGGTGACATTTGCAAGACATCAGATTTTTTTAACCCATTAGGCACCATTGCTCCCATTTTGGGAACATTGTTACTTACCCATCATACGGAAGTATAGGATAAGTGTTGTAACCGTTTTGAAAACAGAAATTTTTTTGACGGATTTACACATTTCAGACACTAGAGATTCCGAAAAACATATTTCTAGAAAAAAAATTTGCCGTCCGTCTGTCTGTGAGTGTGTGTTTGTAAACGCTCTATCTCCGAAACAAATTGAGATATAGACTTTAAATTTGGTATGTACTCAGTATGTAATAATGGGAAGAAGATTATTGAATTTCAGTAACGTCGATTATCTGGAACTATTTTTTTCGGACTCTCGAAATGGTCGTTCTGATGAAAGGTATATAAAACTTTTCGAAATTGTTTTTTGTAAAAAGTGATAATAAGACAATAAAAAAACATGAATATTGAATAAAGAATGAAGTCGATTGGATAATTAGTTGCCGAGATATTTGTAATAATATTTTCCACACTCTTTGATTTTTCATGACCCTGTATTTCCTTCAAATTTCAATTCAAAGATATATTTTAATTAGAAATGAGACGCTTAATCCGACGCAGTAAACCGTTAATTAATATGATTATTAATTTTGGAGTTATAAGGATGTTTCTTTTACGCAATTCAGTAATAGAGCATTTAAAGTTTATGACGTTATCAAGCCACGATTTTATTCGAATTTTAATTCATTTTATAAACAGTTTACACATGTTTTATTTTCATATTTTATATTATGCATATCCATGATGGGTAAGTATTACGGTGGCCCCCAATGACTAGTTTTTTTTTAAGTGAGGATTTTATATATTATTAAAATGTTCGTGTTATTTGTATTTTGAATATATGAAATAACTTCTTTATTTTTTTTTTTTTAAGTTTTTTTTTGATTTTTTAAAACGTGTAAAAAATAATTTTTTGACCACACTCGAAAGAAATATATTTTTTTAAATAACTTTATAATAAAAATAATATTTTTTAGTAAAAATATGATTATAAATGTGTATTATTTAAAAAAACATCAATCCGGAATTAATATGTAAAATAGATCAATCACAATTAGCGAAGGCATAAGTTGTTCCCAAAATGGCGCTTAATGGGGGTAATTTTTTTTAAACATTTATATATGCCTCTGTACATTTATGGTAGTTCCTTTTCAGTTCTTACTATTTTACATGGAATGTGATTCCTATTTATAAAGAAAAAACAACTGTTTCATAAAAAATAGGATAATATATATAGCGGCGCCTAATGGGTTAATAAATATTTATTCAAAATTCATAAAAATGTCAACATCGTCTCTTTTGCGGACTATTACATTTTAATTTTAAAAATACATTTTGTTAATGTGGTCTATCATGTATTTCCAAAACAAAGATCTTGTAGAAATCAAGATATGAGAAGGTATGACATGACTAATTATGTTCTCCGAATTCGAATTTACATATATACATAAATATACAAGCAAAAACATCTGGCTTTGCCTATGTTAAGTATGAGGGCCTTACAGGAAAAAAAATTTAAATGAAACAATATGTCGATCACAATAACGTAACCTTGTACATTCCCGCACATAAATCGTTAAAAGCCAATCAGGAAAAATGAAGTTTCTTTGACATAATCATAGAAATAAACATTGGCTTTATAAATCAGAATGTGCATTTTCTTTAGTGCATGAAATAGAAGTAACAGAAATATATACGATTTCCCTGACAGTAAGAAAAAAAAATCAACAAAGTGGCGTAGCATTTAGCGAAACTCTATTGCGTATGGAATCTATACTTTTCTTTGGAAATATGTCGTATTCAAAATATCTAATCAAAAAGCAGCAGTAGTTGTCTTATCTGTCTAATTTTCCATATTCGGATTCATAGCCGATGTTGGCAACGAAATTGCTAAAATAACTCTAAAATCGCTGAAGTACGTGTTTACTATTTTTTTAGTAGATTTGTTATTCTACGTTTTACGCTCCTACCTTGAACTGCTGCTGAGATTCACAAAATGACCTAAAACCTCTGATCTCCCATTTAATCGCCTTGAGGGTTGAATTTCTAAAATCGCTGGAATACGCGTTTAACTATTTTTTAGTAGATTTGTTTTTATGTTGAATTTCACGATCCCACCTAAAACTGCTACTAAGTTATGGGAAAATTACATAATTTCCCCCCCATTTAACCCCCTAGCTGAATTTCTAAAGGCACTGAAATACGTGTTTAACTATTTTTTAATGCATTTGTTAAGTTGAATTTTACGTTCCTACCAAAAAACTACTGCTGAGATATCGCGAAAGGACCTGAAAATTTCGACCTCCATTTAGCCCTTTAAAGGGGGGATTTAAAAAAATCCTTTCTTATTGCTTACCTAGGACATAACAGCAATCTACCGTCCAAATTTCGTGATACTGACTCTAATCGTTTCAGTTCTGTGTCGATGATTTATTCAGTCAGACAGTCAGTAAGTTCCCTCTTTATTGTATTAGTATAGATATATTTAGCAATAATTTACTCTAGTGCTAAGATTATAACGATAACTCTCAACTAAATCGAGATATTAGGATTTTGAATGTAATAAAGAAAATCTTTTCACTGATCAAAGTTTTAATCTTTAGTGGAAAATGACTCAACTGGTCAAAAATTTAATTTGAAATGTGTGTTATTTGATACTTGAAGGAATTTCTCGAAAAATCCACAGATAAACTTTAGATTAGATTTCTATTATTAGCAACTGTAGGGAAGGTTTCAGTTGTTTTTATGACACAACTATTTAATTTTTTGAACAATCTATATAAACGATAAATTTAAAAAGCGTGAATCTTGCATATAGACGATGTATTTCATTTTCTAAAAGTTTCAAATCCTAAAAGCGGCTTAACTAAATGCACACTGAAATTGAACTTTCTGTTTGAATGCAAATTTAATGAATACTCTCTGGATTACTGGCAACGATATGTGCCGTTTTCAAACTTTCATCTAATGGTTTTATGGTGATAGATACTATTTATGTACGATAAAATTAATAAATACGTCAAATAATATGTAAAGCATTCAATTTCATTAAATTAAAATGATGTTAAAAAAATAGTTTAATATTTTGAAAGAATAATTGTAATATTGTCACATAATAGTGCTGTAATTGAAAAAAAAAAAAATACGACGTGCCTTTTATGCAATCGGTTAACTCTTAAAACAAGTAATAATATTTTACTAGGACTTCCTTCAAAGGGATTATTCTGAGTGATATTGCTGAGAACATACGGTTAACAATGACAATATAAAGAAAAAGAGCAAATTAAATGATAGAATTACAAAATATCATATATAAATTCATATACACTGTTAAAAAAATATAAAAGAAGTACCGTTCATCAGATGTGTTGTCATAATTTTTTTTTAACATGTGGCAAAGAATCTCATTTTCTTAAGCGCGTATTGCGCAAAACTTGGAAAAAAAAAACGCTGGATCTTTTAAAACGCCAAGCTTTTTAAAGTTACGTAATTGGATTTGCAGCCAATAGATTATTCTATCAAGCGTGGCTTAACGCGAATTTAATTTCATTGTTGCACCTTTTTTTGTGTGTGAATTTAAAATTTTTCTTACTTGATTATATATCTATTATTTTTATAACTGTTTATAGAAACTCTTACACTTCAAACCACATTGATAGCATGCTTTGCTACAAACCAGATTGCAAAACTATAGTCTAAATTACTATTAAAGTATACAAAAAATCTTCGATGACTTCTGTAAAATAACTTTTACATTAAATCTCCATATCGGCAAAATTGAAAAATTATATATATTACAAAGTTAAGCTTAACAGATACTTCTAATACGCCTTTACTGCGCCAATCCGCAGACTTTTCTTTTGCCTGTCTGTCTGTCTCTCCACAGTCTGTCTGTTTCCCTATCCATTCTTCTGCCCGTATCTCTAACCGATTGTCTATCTCTCTACACGTCTCGCTACCTGTCTCTATATTTCTCTACCGGTCTCGCTACCCGCCAATCTATTTCTCTAATCGTCTATCTATCCGTATAACTACTTGTATGTCTAGCCGTGTCTCTATCCACTTCGCTACCCATTTGTCTACCTGTCTCACAACTTGTCTATCTGTCTCTCTACCCGTCTGGCTATACGCCTCTCTACCCATCTTCTTACCCATCTCCGTACCCATCTACCCATCTCACTACTCGTTTGTCTACCCGTTTGTTTACTCGTCTTTCTACCTCTCGCCACCTCTTCCCAATATTTAAACAATTCATTTAATATATAGAAGCCGTTTATCAGTTATTAAATGCAAACAGAAGTAATTTATCTAATAAGTGTAATCAGGTGCAATTTAAAAAAAAAAAAAATACATACATAAACCTGCATAATAATTCATCAGTTTTGTGTTCGTAGTTGTTTATATCATTTGACAGTAAATCTCAACTTCTTAAACCTGAATTGTCTCAAGCTTTTTAAAAAAACCACAAGGTCTGTATAACTGCAAAGTACCCTGAGGGCTATAACACATGGGCTGATAAGTTCCCGGTCTAATAAAGAAAACACAACTTTTTAACAAAGCTTTATAACTTTATGACTTTATAACTTTATAACTTTAATACATAACATAACTTTAATAATAAATAATAATAATTAAATAATAATAATAATAATTTTATAATAATAATTTTATAATAATAATTTATAATAATAATTTTATAATATTAATTTAATAATAATAATTTAATAATATTAATTTAGTAAATGAATAATAATAATAATTTAATAATAAATAACATCATTTTATAACGAAAAGGCTCCAAACAGTGCTCAGAACTCGTTGTTGTTTTTGGTCAAAAGTCAACACGCGCGGCAGATACTTTGACAACAGCTTTTTCATAAACAAATATTCATTCAAAATAAAACCTACACGTTCCTTGGATATCTTCAGAGACCGAGCTACCTCCTGCAACTTCACTTTACGGTTCCCCAAAACGATTTTGTGGACTTTTTTTAAGTTTTCCGGAGTAACCACCTCTTTTGCGTGGTGCATCACTGGTGTCCGTACGACCACGTTTAAATTCAGCAAACCAGTTAATAATGGTTGGATTACCTGGTGCAGTGTCCGGATAACGCTTATCAAGCCAAGCTTTTGTTTGAACGATGTTTTTCCAATCAAATAACAATTCTTGAAAATCTTGTTTATCCATTTTTTTGTTTATCAACAAAGTCGTTCAACTGAAACCACTCCAACGTTCTATCCACATTGCGAATCGTCATGCCATTTTTTCTGCTACCTTTTAAAGGTTAGTATTTACTAAAAAAAACATCGGTTCGGCGATTGCAACGCTTTCTGTGTTCCAGACCGGGAACTTATCAGCCCATGTGTTATTAGCTACATGTTATTAAGTTAAGTGAAAGTTTCGTTATCGCGTTTGCAGACAATTGCTTATGTCAGAAAGCGTGGCTTAACGCCATTTTAAATTCATTACTGTAACTTTCTTTTTTTTTTTTTTGGGGGGGGGGGGGGGTAGGGGGGGTAAGGGTTTCAAATATATATATTTAAATTAAATTTTTTGCCTCCATGCCATTAGTGTTGTTTGTATTATTAACTAATACCTTGTAGACCGAGCTTCATTTGAAACAAATGTAAAAGACTTCTTCTACAGTTTTTTTTTAGGAGAAACTTTCGTAATTGGGCCCAAAGTCAATCGGAGATCATTATTGTAACTCTTATAGAGTTAAAACAATATTGCTGCTAGCTTTACTCTTGTTTGAGACCAGCCTTGCCTGTGTATCTGAATGGGGAAAAGTTTCGTATCCTATGTCGGTTGGCGAAAAAAATTTAAAATGGTGTCAGAAGGTAGTTTTAGCATCTTACAAAATTTTTCAAGAGAGCGGTAAAACATGTTTTTCAAATATTTACAAACATACGTTTATTAAAGCATGTTTTTGCACCATCTTAAAACTTTAAGAACGATGCTAAAATAAAATTTTATCGCCATATTCGATATTTTAATAAGTAATGAAAATACATAAACAAACTTATTTAACAAACCTAAGAGGCATTTTTGTGATAAATAATTGTTATGGTCAGGGGGGTAAATTGTAAACAATTAATAAACGGCTAGTAAATAATAAATAGCATTTAAAATCTAAAAATGGAGAAGTGGTCCGTATAAAAATTAAACGCTTGATATATGTAAATATTTTTTTATTTTTTAATATTTCCGAAGGCACAGATAAAAAGGTAAAAATCTCTTTTCTAAATGCCAAATAGAAAATATAAATAATAGAATTCCAAATATACAAAATAGAAAAATATCGGCAAAAAAATATATTTACATAATACTACATCTGCAAAAAAATAAGATTTAGAAAAAGTAAGCCAAATCCTGCAGATCCCAACAATCACATCGAAAAACTTATCACCAAAAAAGAACTCGCCAAATCTTACGGCACAGAAGATGGATTTTTCCCTCTGAATGCAGAATATTAGTTTTTTTTCTTGTACGATGGGTGATTATAATATAATTGTTTCATTTCACATACTACATACCCTTTGATATATTGGTACTTTTATGTTATCCTGGCGCAGTTGATAAATCGCCAAATATTGTTCCTATAACATTTTCATATTGAATTCATTTCATTTAAATATAAACCTTTCACTCACTTAATTTAAAATACATGCTTTTCATTAATCCCATTCAAAATGCTAAAAAGAGAAAAAAAAGAAATAATGCCATAAATCGAAACCTTTTATTTAAACACCAAAGAATTTTTTTTTTTAATTTACACACGCGAAATAAAAAAGCTGCTATTGCTGAGATTTGCGCCAAATCTCTAATACCAAGTCTACTAAGTTATTGCGAGGTTTTTCTTTCAAACAGAAAAAAAATCCAGATTAATTTTCGATTTCTACTAAATTGAAATATATTTTATTGTGCGTGCATATTTTTTTGCTCCATGTACTCTATGAACTTTTCAATTCCGATTGTCTACGAAAATCTCCCGCCAGTGAAAATGACGTACGCACAAAATTTTCGTGACGTATGTACTTTAATTGTGCTTTTTTATCTATTTTTTTATATAATTTCCAAATGGTTTGACATTTATTCTTGGTAATAAATAGACGTCGTGGTCACCTTTATAGGTACCTGCTGTAAAAATTTGAACGAAATCCGTTAAATATTTTTTGAGTTATGCTTGACGAAAGATTTTAATATCCATCGTAGATATATATGGGGCAAAGTAATACTGCGCTGTGTATGAGTCTTCGTTGCACTCAGACAACTATATGCACGGTAACCATATGTGTTGCATTTAAATTGCATGCGATCTTTCAATTCATTGGTATTTCATATACACCCGAGAATATCGGGTGTATATGCAATAGGGTGGGACGAAAAAATTCAAAAATTGTTTTTCAAGTCGTAATACCGCGGAAAAGTTGAGAATTGGGAAGACTAAAAATGGGTAAAAAAAGAAATAAAATCGGTTTATATCTTCCGATCGCGCATGTGCTGTAAAGTTCGCTAAAATGGGGAAAATTTGACATTTTTACAAAAATTTTTAACATTTTTAAATTAGCCTCTTCACGAATGTAATAGTTGAAATTCTTATCTATTACACTAACAATACATATTATTTAAATATTATTTAAATCCATCAACATCTACCGATCGCGCATGTGCTCTAAAGTTTGCCAAAATTTGACAAAAATTCACATTTTTACAAAAAAATTTAAATTTTTTATATTAGCCTCTTCACGAATGAAATAGCTGAAATTATTATGTATTAGAATAACAAAACATAATGTCTAAATATTACTGAAATCCTTAAATCTATCAACATCTTCTGGTCGCGTTAATGAAATTTTGAAAAATATCCTTCTATATTAAAAAAAAAAGTAATCTGGAACTGAGCCAAAAACGATTTAGAAATGGACCAATCAAATTCTGCGTAGATATTCCGGGTTATTCTCATCGCTTTTTTACTAGGGACTTTTTTGAGGAGCTATTACTTTTTTCTAGCCATCCTACGGATTCGAAAATCATACCACCAGACGCAAAATATAACAAGCTTTCAGAAATTAAAAAAATTATCACGGTCGGACAATAAAAACTCAAAAAATCCTTAAAAATCGAGTAAAAAATCTTTTATTGAAAAAGTCATTTTTATATTGTTGCCAATTTCTAAATAAGCGCAAAGGATTATGTTTTATCTCAAATAAAAAATGTATTTACGCGAGACTATTAAAAACAATAATGAAATTTTAAAATAATAATTAAATGATCACGTCTTGAAAGCAGGAAATAAAGAAAATTACGTCATATAAATTGTGTTTACACATGAATATTAAAAATAAAAAAGATGAATTAAATGAAAATGAATTATAACCAGTTAAATGAAAAAGCATTATAACCTGATTACAGAAGATAGTCGCCGTTCGTGATATCATCACCATCATCTTTTTAAAACAGGATACATTACCAGGTTTTAAGAGGCTGTGAAATCAGAACGGGGGTTGGTGAGCGTAGCGAGCAGGGAGCAGAGGCCCCTAGTAATTACAAATAAAGGTAAATCCCAGTTCATGGGAAAAAAAGACAAAACTTACCTTTCTTTGTTGGTTTCTTTTATTGAATACAAGTTTAAATGTTTAAAACAAATTATGTTAGACCATTAGTATTATTTATAAACACATTTTCTTATTGGAAAAACTAAGTTTTATGTAAAGAGAGTCATAAGTCCACGAAACACATGTTGAACAATTGAACATCACCGTTTTCACTCATTCTTAAATGAAGGTACTTTGAAAACAGATTTATGGGCGAAGTTAGGCAGGGTTGACCTTGACAGAAGAGTTGTTATGATAAAACCTTCACTAGACTCGGCTCCACAAACTTTTACTTAGAACTTCTGTTACGAGTTTGACACATCGATCACCTGCTTGAGTATGGACTGAGAGATTTTGGAATGTTATATTCCAATTAGGAACTGAGCCACTTTGAATATGTGAGTTGATCTCATAGTCACTGATATCCTTTAATAATAGAGAGTAGATAAATAATAGCCGATCCAGTTAATTATATCCGAGTAGTCTTGAGCATTGACATTGAGTTTCGGCGGCATGAATGTTCTGATAGTTGTTCCCTTTTGGTCCAACTGTCTCACCTTTAGAATTCGTCGAAGCTTTCTTATGTTTTTTTGAAGTGTCTTGTGTGATGAATGAGCAAAAAATCTATTTCGTTCGATCACAGTGTCGACAATATTACGTAAACCTTTAGGCAGGTACCTTGAGTATTGTATTGCTTGGTACACAAGTTTTGGTCCGTCTATAAAGTATTTACTTATTTTAATACTAAACCACATTGGCATGCACTTTAGAATAAATACAACTATTTCTTGAAGTTCAGATGTCGGGCTTTCTTCACTTATGTATAATCTGAGAGTTCGATTGTCTGTTGTCAATCACCTCGAGTGTGACAAGGGACCAGTATTTCGTACCGCCAAATCTTTTTTAGAGATTTCCGACTTTATTGCCAATGGAAATATCGAGTAGATATTGCTGATCTTTGCTTAATATATGTCCGTTTATTGTGGGGATCTTACAGCTAATGACTGGACGCGTTTTGCATCCACTTAGCTTTTCCCCGATTGGCCCTCTCAAAGATTTTAGACCCGTTGATTTACCGTCAACGTATTGAAACAGATGCCTGAATGGCAGTTCATTAAAAGGAATAAGGCAAACTGCTCATTGTAACAGTTTTCCCAAATGCATTTCTATTCGGCGAATCAGACCGTTTTTCCAACTTGTGTTAACATTAGTGTCACCACATCCTATGACAACTAATTTTTCAAGAAAAATACCACGACCAAACAGACAAGAAATAATAGAAATGACGAGTTCAGAATTTCCAGAAGTTGGAGTTACATGGCCGATGTAGACTGAACCAGGTTCTTGAATTAGCTTGAATAATTTTTTCTCTTCCTTGTTTACTCTACGAAACCTTTTTGAATGAGCTACATCCACCACTAACATGTTGTCTTTCCTCTCATCCAAATAGAGACCTTGTAGTGAAAATTCATCAGATTTATTACATAATTCAGCCCTAATATTTTATTTCTGTCTTCTCATTTTGTTTTTATCTATACCATGGGAGACGTCAGAATCAGTAATTAATCCTTGATGCGAGCCAATTACAACACGTGCGTGATTTTCTTAGATTTAACTGTTGTTGCGCTATCGGATTACCTTAACAGAATTGGACGATCTTTTTTACTAATTTTTTAATTCTCTAAAGCAGCGGTTCTTAAACTTTTGCATCTCGCGGACCCCCCTTTGATGGGAAATACATTTCGAGGACCCCCAACGATATTTTACGTAATATAAGATAATAAATTATTTTAATGCATACAGCCTATTTATTTTTCATTACACCTATTCTATGTTTAGTTTACAGTGTTGGAAAAAAATAAGCTGCATTAATAAATACGAGGTATATCCACAAAGTAAGTTCCGTTTGGTTATATAAAAAAAAAAACGTGTACAGATACAAAAAAAAATATTTATTGTACAAAAATCTACAACTGTGAAACTACTTTTATACATAGCTTCCGAAATTTTGTAGGCACTTGTTGTAGCGTGCCACAAGGTTTTGTATGCCTTCTTCATAGAAGGTTGCCGCCTGTGTTTTCAACCATGTGGTTACATGTTCTTTCAGCTCGTCATCAGCAAGAGCACTAATTGTAAACTTACGGTTTTGCTTAACCCTCTCTTCAATTGCGTGAACCAGTTCATCAGTAACCAAAGACGGGAGTCCACTTCATCCGTCATCGTGCACTTGATGACGTCCTTCATTAAACTGTCTGACCCATCTTTTAACCATTGAATCACTCATAGCATTTTGTCCGTAAACCTCGCAGATTTGCCAATAAATTTCACTTGGTTTAACTTTCTTTGCATTGAGAAAACGAATCACAGATCTGATTTCACAAGCGGCGGCATTTTCAATTAAGGCTGACATTCTAAAGAAGCACTACAAATAACACGTCGGCAGCAGCGATCTGAAAATGGCGTACATTTCTTCTCCTTCAGTCAGAGTAACTGCCGCGCATGCTCGGAAGTGCGATCGCAGCGCTGCTGCGGATAGAAATAGAAACGGAACTTACTTTGTGGATATACCTCGTATAAAAATAATTATAACACACATTTTAAGGCAGTTAAAATATATCTATATATACTCTACTATTTGCTATGAGGAGGATGCTTCTGCTTTATTTCTACTAGGTCTGTAATATTTTGCTCAGTGATTAAAAAAAATCTAGTTCGACATCCAGACGATGTTTACATTCCTTTGTCATGTGCACAAAATTGGAGAAAGTCTTTTCACACAAATATGCGGCGAAGAAGGGAAGTAATTGTTTGGTAGATTTTGTGCTAATTCTGCAGAGATAATATTTCTCACACAACCAAAAAATTGGAAAGGCAATGTAAAGCAATTTTCATGCACCCATGGTAATTTCGAATGTTGTTTCTACTCTAAAAATGTCAAGGTTTTGATTACATTAATTTCTTAGAAATTAAATATTTCACTCATACACTCTTTTTCTGACTTCGAGGAAAGAAAATAAAGCCTGAAAGTTTCTTTCAAGTGCTTCAGGTGTGCAACAAAATGTTAAAGTGTACACTAAAAAACGAGCTCATTTAAAATGACATATTAATGAAACATGTAAAACGCTTTTATTACGCTTTTTTTTTCAAAATCATTTCAAAAGATGCAAAATCGCTTCAATTAATTCTTAAAATCAAATTTCTCAACTATGCGTCCGAATTATTTTAAAATAAAAATTCTTGCACATGTTAGAAAGAGGAAAAGGCTTATGATTTTTGTGTGTGAAGCTTGTTTTAAGTCTAAAATTATTTCATAATTTTGGGAGAAACTGCATTTTTTGTAGATTTAAAAAGCAAATTTAAATAATAAAATTCACAAGTTCATAGCTTCTATTTTTTGTTTAGAAAGTTAAAAATAAACGTTTCTCTTTCGTTTAAACCTCAAATAATTGTAAAACATTGCTTAGATGAATTTTTAGAATTTATTTTTAATGGGGAATCTGTATAATTCGAGGGAATAAAATAAAGCCCTGAAAGTTACTTTCATGGTTTCAGGTGTACAACAAAATATTCAGGTGTACACTAAAATACTGCTTGATTTTCTCTGATTGCTTAATTTATTTTTTCAAAATCCTTCAAGCCAATATCTATCTTATTACATATTTCAAATCATCATGAATTTTAAATATGTAGAATATCTATAATTTGCATTTCTACCCTTTGACTGCGGAATTTTCAAAACAAATTTGCTCCAAATATATTGTATTATATAAATTTTTCTACAAATGTAGCGCCCGTGGAAATTGCGGACAAGAGGTAGGATTGTTAAAAACAAACTTTGCTTTTGTTTTCTTGCAGCGATGAACAAACCGTATGGTCATGTGATTGCTACTATGACAGCTCGAAACATTATGCATTTTAAAACAAACTAAGAAAACAAAAAAATATTCTATAAAAATTTTGACTTGCGTAGTGATGAATTCAAAGTGTGGTCCAGGAAAGGAGGGGGGGGGGTGCATTCATCACTGGAGTACTAACATTTCTCCCTCGGAAGATTTGGTGTTTTATGCATATTAATGGTCTAAATTAGAAGTTCTTGTCCTACAAAAGTCCCCTTAAAAGAACTACATAAATTACTTCTGGAGAAAAAAAAAAAAAAAACAAGCACTCAGGGAGTGCCGACAGAAGTGAAAAACATGAATTTCAATATATATATATATATATATATATATATATATATAATAAAATACCACTGTTTAATTTACATAAAAATATAATATATAAATAATTTTCATAAAAAACAATAGCCCACAGGCAAGCATGCGGCGCGCCTGCCCCGCCCTACCTCATACCGAACTATACACAATACATGTGCATATTTATACACAGAGGTGTTGGTTACAGTAACAGTGTCGGGAGTTCAATGGTTTTTTCCCATCTCAAAAAATGTCCAAAGCGCCTAAAGAAATTTTACCTTCAAATAAACAGAGGTCTCGGCAACAGTGTCGGTTACAGTAACAGTGTCGCGAGTTCAATGTTTTTTTTCCCATCTTAAAAAATGCCCAACGCGCCTAAATAAGTTTTCACTTCAATAAATTCTCCATCATTGCAACTGCTTGTACTTTCATCAATATCCCTCTTTAGGTATTTTGCATATCCATTATAATTAAACATAACACGGCCTAAAGGCTTATCATATTTAAATGCCTTAATTATTTTTACTTTACTTACTGGTAGTAGATTATTGTACTTGTTTAAATATTTACCAAAATTAACTCCTTTATAGCAATTCCTCACATAATCGAATATAAAATAGATCTTTTCTTCCGTACTTTTCTGACAGTTCTTTAAATTACAATATCTCTGTAGATCCTGTTTCTTGATTCTATACGGCAATAAATCCAAGCACAAATCGTCATTAACATTTCTTGTGCTAGATTGTAAAGTTGTTAAAGTCTCCGGTATCAATTTCTTTTTTATATTAAATATAATTCCCTTAATGTCATTTTCCATTCGATTACTATCACAATTAAATATTGATTTTTCTATTTCTTTACAAATATTTAGATTTTCCGAAGTATTCAAATTGATATTATGTCTAATATCACTACTGATAAGCTCTTTCCTTATATCATGTTTTATTTTGTCATAAATAGATTTTGTCATCATCTTTATTTATCCAGATTCCTACTTCTAAAATTTTGTAGGACAATTATAACCAAACACAAAATACTAACGAAAAACCAATACCAGGAAAATTAAATCTGAAGGCAGGAGGGCATGGCTAACGACATGCACTGCAGGGTTAAAACTGGTTTCCACGCAAGCAACGTCCCCCTTCTCCTGCCGAGACTAAATTAATTCAAACTATCAACCAAAACACTAAGCTACACACAGCTGTAACCAACCCTATCTGAACTCATCGAACAACTGATCTTGACCATACTTAGCATTCAAAAATGAATTCAGTTCACTTCTATATTTACTTCTACCTATAAAATTAATCATATTTCTCCGTACAAAGTTCACAGGGTAACCCTGCATCAATGCCATGTCAATGCCATGAATTCGCCAACTGCATCGCCAAATCTTGAACATAATCTCTCAATACGAACTAAACCGTTTGTAAACACATTTCTAAATGCTGAAATATGCACTTTCGATTCAAAATTTAAGATTTTTAAAGTTTTAAAATCGAAATCATTTCTCTTGTCATAAAACCTTGTTATCAAATTGTCATTCTCCAGCTTTAAAGTCACATCCAGATAATTGATGTTTTTAATATTCTGGGAGGAGAGTTCTAGTTTTAAAGTATTTGGATAGTATTTAAAATCTAGGTTTACATTTTTCCTTATTTAATCCAACTATTAAAACATCATAAATATACCTATAACTCAATATTTCTCTATTTAAAATATTGTTATTCTCATATATATGTAAGTACATGCCAGCTAAAATTGAACTCGAACTCCCCCCCCCCCAATTGGGATTCCACGAATCGGTTTAAATACTGTACTTCCCTCATAGCAGTAATTCTCTTGCACTACCAACTGAAACAAGTTAATAAACCAATCTTTATCGCTATCTATATTGCTGTATTTGTTATAAAAATCTATAACCTTGTCCTTTAAATACAGTAAGTTAATGGTACTGTATATGTCTGCAAAATCATATACAAACAAACTCTTTATGTTTTGATGTTTTTACAATTTATCTAATAAAATGTAACTGTTTTTTATAATAAATGTGGACTCCGTACTCAACACTCTATCAAACACATTACTCAAAACTCCCAACAATTTCTTATTAGCAGACTCTAGGTATGAAACATACCCACAAATTACAATTCTAAATTTCACTGTTTTTTTGTGAAACTTTGGCACTATAACAAGATATGGGAAACGTTGACTTTTCTGCTTCATCTTAACTTTTTTTATATAGTGCCTTAACCCTGTTTTCCATCACTAAAACTTTCAATATCAATAGCTCATAGTTATCGCTGTTATTATAGCTTTCATTTAATATTTCACCATAATTTTTTTTACAGATTAATGCATAACTTGTGTTAGCTTTATCGACATATGTAACTATAAATTTACTCTGAAGCTCTTTAATAGATTTAGTTAAACTAGTATAATCCTCTTGAGACACCGTCACAATCTCTAACATATTATATATATATATATATATATATATATATATATATAATTATATATTAATATATAATTATATAATATAATATAATATAATATAATATAATACTACTGTTTAATTTAAATAAAAATAATATATAAATATATATTAAATATAATATATAAAATATATAAATAATTTTCATATAAAACAATAGCGCATAGGCAAGCATGGGCCGCGAGACGCGCCCGCCCCGTCCTACCTTATACCGAACTATACACAATACATGTACATACTTATATACAGAGGTGTCGGTTACATTAACAGTGTCGAGAGTTCAATGATTTTTTCCCATCTCAAAAAATGCCCAACGCTCCTAAGGAAGTTTTCACTTCAAATATACAGAGGTGTCGGTAACAGTGTCGCGAGTTCAATGGTTCTTTCCCATCTCAAAAAATGCCCAAAGCGCCTAAAGAAGTTTCCACTTCAAATATACAGAGGTGTCGGTAACAGTGTCGGTTACAGTAACAGTGTCGCGAGTTCAATATTTTTTTCCCATCTCAAAAAATGCCCAACGCGCCTAAAGAAGTTTTCACTTCAAAAATCTGAATTTAGCACTGAGCTTGAGGACCCCCCGACCGTAAGCTCCCGGACCCCCAGGGGTCCGCGGACCACAGTTTAAGAACCGCTACTCTAAAGTGTTACTGTTTCGAGTAAGAGTCGATAAGAGCTATTACACTTAAATATTGATAAGCTAAGTAAGATAAAAGATTATCATAAAAATGTGATTTTTGCCAAATTTCGTCGAACTTTAGAGCACATGCGTGATCGGAAGATGTTGATAGACTTAAATAATATTTAAATATTATGTTTTGTTAGTGTAATAGATAAGAATTTCAGCTATTGCATTCGTAAAGAGGCTAATTTAAAAAAATTTAAAAATTTTGTAAAAATATCAATTTTTTTCACATTTTAGCAAACTTTACAGCACATACGCGATCGGAAGATATAAACCGATTTTATTTCTTTTTTTACCAATTTTTAGTCTTCCCAATTGGCAACTATTCCGCGGTATTACGACTTGAAAACAAACTTTGAATTCTTTCGGCCCACCCTAATATGCAATCCTGTTCTCCAATGCCGATGGAACAATGCAATTTTATATAGGAATGGGAATTAGAAAGTTTAAAAGGAGGATGAAAGAACATACCGCATATGTCAATTAGAAAAAGAAAACTGCAGCTTTATTCCACACTACACAACATAGACCCTTTGCAGATTAATTTTTAAAATAGTAAAATAATTTATCCATTCAGGTTTTGTTCCCCACCTATTATCCGCGGATCAATAGAAATCTATGTGCGCAAAAAGAATATGTGCAATGTATCAGCCTCCTTTGAGTTACATAAAATTTGGAAGGAGACATGAGTTTAAAAATAAGATAGTATAAAAGAAATCACGTTTATGGTAGATCATTTTTGTTAAAGCACTTGCTTAAGCACCTGTTAAAGCACCTTTATCAATTACATTTTTTAATTTTATGCAAAAATATTTTATTTGTCACTACAGATTTTCAGTGTGTCACCAATATTTAGTGCACACGAAACTTGTCGGTTAGTATATTAAAACGTTTTTAAGTCTTATGTTTGCTGTAATAACTTTTTTCATATGTATTTTATTTAATAAAAAATAATTTAATAATTTTTCCTATGGCAACCATATTTCAAGCTAAATTACCTTGAACGGAATTCAACTCAACTTTCTCTTGCAATATTTAATTTTGCAATCCAATATTTAATAATCAGCTGGAAAAAAATTGTTGAAAGCAAACACGTTTGAACTTGGTATGACATATTTTGTATTAAATATGAACGATGTATCTTCCGTTTTTGTATCTACTGCCAAGAGTATCCAATAGCAGGGATATTGGCTACGATATCCTTTAAAAATAATGTGATTAGCATTAAAGTTTTAATCAAATCACTTGTTTCGTATTTGTAGCTTTCTCTTTTACGACAGAACAGTAACCCCCCCCCCCCCTCACACACACACAACACTATATGGCGAGTCTTTTTATTGTAACCCTTTCTGCATGTTGAAAGAGAAAATTCCATTCTGTGACAGCTAGCTGCACGTACGCGATTATCTACAATAAAATGTTTGTTTATAACACTCCGCTTGTAATTATTTTTGCGCAACTTCAACACATTTTGGTCCTATCCACACGGAGGTAAAGGTCATCACTAATCGTAAATTTACAACTTTTTTTTAATAAAAACGCTAATAAAAATGACAGATTGTGTCGTAACAAGACTAAATCGCAAACGCGGCAACTTAAAGTCACAAATAACTCAAATCTGTGAACGAGAACATATTAGATGTCGCCGAAATGAAAACTCATCTAGAGCTAATTTTAAAGGTGAAAGTTAAACTGACTCTCTCAAGGAGGACTATTACAAAATTGTTAGTGAAGAAGACTTTGAACAAATGGAAAAACTAGGACTTCCCTCAAAGGGATTAGTCTGAGTGATATTGCTGAGAACATAGGGTTAACAATTACAATATAAAGAAAAAGAGCAAATTAAATGATAGAATTACAAAATATCATATATAAATTCATATACACTGTTAAAAAAATAGAAAAGAAGTACCGTTCATCAAATGTGTTGTCATAATTTTTTTTAACATGTGGCAAAGGATCTCATTTTCTTAAGCGCATATTGCGCAAAACTTGAAAAAAAAAAAAAAAAAAAAAAAAAAAAAAAAAAAAAACGCCGGATTTTTTAAAACGCCAAGCTTTTTAAAGTTACGTAATTGGATTTGCAGCCAATAGATTATTCTATCAAGCGTGGCTTAACGCAAATTTAATTTCATTGTTGCACCTTTTTTGTGTGTGAATTTAAAATTTTTCTTCCTTGATTATATATCTATTATTTGTATAACTGTTTATAAAAACTCTTACACTTCAAACCACATTGATAGCATGTTTTGCTACAAACCAGATTGCAAAACTATAGTATCTTTCGATGACTTCTGTAAAATAATTTTACATTAAATCTCCATATCGGCAAAATTGAAAATTATATATATTACAAAGATAAGCTTAACAGATACTTCTTTATTATTCTATAGGAGGCTCTGCCCCCTGCGCCTTTACTGCGCCAATCCGCAGACTTTTCTTTTGCCTGTGTGTCTGTCTCTCCACAATCTGTCTGTTTCCCTATCCGTTTTTCTGCCCGTCTCCCTAACTGATTGTCTATCTCTCTACACGTCTCACTACCTGTCTCTATATCTCTCTACCGGTCTCGCTACCCGTCTCTATATTCCTCTACCAGTCTCGCTACCCGCCAATCTATTTCTCTAACCGTCTGTCTATCCGTCTAACTACTTGTATGTCTAGCCGTGTCTCTATCCACTTCGCTACTCATTTGTCTATCTGTCTCTCTACCCGTCTGGCTATACGCCTCTCTACCCATCTTCTTACCCATCTACGTACCCATGTACTGTCTCTCTACTCGTCTGTATACCCGTCTCACTATCCGTCTGTTTTTGTACCCGACTCTTCACCCGTCTCGCTATCAATCTTATTACCCGTCAGTCAACTCGTCTCTGTACTCATCTCTCTACTTGTCTCTTTATCTACCACACTACGCGTCTCACAACCTTTCTCGCTACATTCCAGTCTACCGGTGTCGCTAATCGTCTCGAGACCCCTCTGTCAAGCCTCTTTTTACCTTTTCTCTAGCCGTCTGTTTGTTTACTCGTCTTTCTACCTCTCGCCACCTCTTCCCAATATTTAAACAGTTCATTTATTATACAGAAGCCGTTTATCAGTTATTAAATGCAAACAGAAGTAATTTATCTAATAAGTGTAATCAGATGCATTTTTAGGTAGATTTCGTAAGAAATACTACCTATTACATTCTCACCTAAGTTGGAAATTTTGAAAAATTTTTGCAGATCTACGCCGATCATGACTCCCAGAACCCAAAACCACCCCCAGTTCAAAAGTTTATCTATCTATCTATCTATCTATCTATCTATCTATCTATCTATCTATCTATGTCACTTTTTTCTGACCACGATAACTGGAAAAATTCTGCATAAATCTCTTCCAAACTGATACATAAAATCAAGGGTCATAAAATCTCGGTCAAGTTTGTTAATGGGCAAAATCGAACCAAGGGGGGGGGAAATGGGGGGGCTTTTTGTGAAAACAGAAAAATCCTCATAATTTCTTTATTATTATACGTATCGAATCCGTTTAAAGTTATTATTACTTCTAGGAAAAGGGCCGAAAATGTATGTATGACAGATTTTTGATATAATTAAAAATGGCCCCAAGGGGGGGAAAGGGCGGGGGTTAGGAGAAAAAAAATCATAGCTTCGTCAATTCACAAGATATCAAATCCGCGTAAATATATTATAAATCCTCTTAATATTATCTAAAACTTTTATATTGACATGTTTTTTATAGGACCAACTCTTATAGCAAAAAAAAAAAAAAATCCTTGCTGGCTCCGCCTGCAAACAAGTTTCGTTTCGAAGTAGGCGGTTCCAACTGCAGCATCATCGCAAAAAGGTCATTTCTTCCGCAATTCCCGACAAACAGGCACCCCACGTTCTGCGTCTTCGAAATCTACCTGTGCCTGTAGGCCGAGCCGTCAGGGATTTTTTTAAAATACATACATAAACCTGAATAATAATTCATCAGTTTTGTGTTCATATATGTTTATATCATTTGACAGTAAATATCAACTTTTTAAACCTAAATTGTCTCAAGCTTTTTAAAAAAACCACAAGGTCTGTATAACTGCAAAGTACCCTGAGGGCTATATTAGCTACATGTTATTAAGTTTCGTTATCGTGTTTGCAGCCAATAACTTATGTCAGAAAGCGTGGCTTAACGCCATTTTAAATTCATTACTGTAACTTTCTTTTCTTTTCTTTTCTTTTTTTTGGGGGGGGGGGGGGGGGTAGGGGGGAAGGGTTTCAAATATATACATTTAAATTAAAACTTTTGCCTCCATGCCATTAGTGTTGTTTGTATTATTAACTAATACCTTGTAAACCGAGCTTCATTTGAAACAAATGTAAAAGACTTCTTCTACAGTTTTTTTGTAGGAGAAACTTTCGTAATTGGGCCCAAAGCCAATCGGAGTATTTAATATCATTATTGTAACTCTTATAGAGTTAAAAAATATTGTTGCTAGCTTTACTCTTGTTTGAGATCAACCTTGCATGTGTATCTGAATGGGAAAAAGTTTCGTATCCTATGTCGGTTGGCGAAAAAAAATTTAAATGGTGCCAAAAGGTAGTTTTAGCAACTTACAAAATTTTTCAAGAGAGCGGTAAAACATGTTTTTCAAATATTTACAAACATACGTTTATTAAAGCATGTTTTTGGGATATCTTAAAAATTTAAGCACGATGCTAAAATGAAATTTTATCGCCATATTCGATATTTTCATAAGTAATGAAAACACATAAACAAACTTATATAACAAACCTAAGAGGCATTTTTGTGATAAATAATTGTTATTGTCAGGGGGTTAAATTGTAAACAATTAATAAACGAATAATAAACAAATAATAAATAGCATTTAAAATCTAAGGTACTTTTCGGTTAGCCGAGCGTCAGTGAAATGTATATATCTATATATACATATATATATATGTATACATACACACATATATGTATGTGTATATATATATGTATATATACATACATGCATATATAAATGTGTGTATGTATAGATATATGTATATATATGTATACATAGATATATAAATTTCACTGGCGCCCGGCTAACCGAAAAGTACCAAATCTAAAAATGGAGAAGTGGTCCGTATAAAAATTAAGCGCTTGATATATGTAAATCTTTTTTTATTTTTTAATATTTCCGAATGCACAGAAAAAAAGGTAAAAATCTCTTTTCCAAATGCCAAATAGAAAATATACAAAATAGAAAAATATCTGCTAAAAAATATATTTACATAATACTACATCTGCCAAAAAGTAAGATTTAGAAAAAGTAAGCCAAATCCTTCAGATCCCAACAATCACATCGAAAAACTTATCACCAAAAAAGAACTCGCCAAATCTTACGGCACAGGAGATGGATTTTTCCCTCTGAATGCAGAATATTAGTTTTTTTCTTGTACGATGGGTGATTATAACTGTTTCATTTCACATACTACATACCGTTTGATATATTGGTACTTTTATGTTATCCTGGCGCAGTTGATAAATCGCCAAATATTGTTCCTATAACATTTTCATATTGAATTCATTTCATTTAAATATAAACCTTTCACTCATTTAATTTAAAATACATGCCTTTCATTAATCCCATTTAAAATGCTAAAAAGAGAAAAAAAAAAGAAATAATGCCATAAATCGAAACCTTTTATTTAAACACCAAAGAATTTTTTTTTTATTATTTACACATGAGAAATAAAAAAAGCTGCTATTGCTGAGATTTGCGCCAAATCTCTAATACCAAGTCTACTAAGTTATTGCGGGGTTTTTCTTTCAAAGAGAAAAAAATCCAGATTAATTTTCGATTTCTACTCAATTGAAATATATTTTATTCTGCTGAATATTAGTGCGTGCATATTTTTTTTGCTCCTTGTACTCCATGAACTTTTCAATTCCGATTGTCTACGAAAATCTCGCGCCGGTGAAAATGACGTACCACAAAATTTCGTGACGTATGTACTTTAATTGTGCTTTTTTATCTATTTTTTTAATATAATTTCCAAACGGTTTGGCATTTATTCTTGGTAATAAATAGACGTCGTTGTCACCTTTATAGGTACCTGCTGTAAAAATTTGAACGAAATCCGTTAAATATTTTTTGAGTTATGCTTGACGAAAGGTTTTAATATCCATCGTAGCTATATATGGGGCAAAGTAATACTGCGCTGTGTATGAGTCTTCGTTGCACTCAGACAACTATATGCACGGTAACCATATGTGTTGCATTTAAATTGCATGCGATCTTTCAATTCATTGGTATTTCATATACACCCGAGAATATCGGGTGTATATGCAATAGGGTGGGACAAAAAATTCAAAAATTGTTTTTCAAGTCGTAATACCGCGGAAAAGTTGAGAATTGGGAAGACTAAAAATGGGTAAAAAAAGAAATAAAATCGGTTTATATCTTCCGATCGCGCATGTGCTGTAAAGTTCGCTAAAATGGGGAAAATTTGACATTTTTACAAAAATTTTTAACATTTTTAAATTAGCCTCTTCACGAATGTAATAGTTGAAATTCTTATCTATTACACTAACAATACATATTATTTAAATATTATTTAAATCCATCAACATCTACCGATCGCGCATGTGCTCTAAAGTTTGCCAAAATTTGACAAAAATTCACATTTTTACAAAAAAATTTAAATTTTTTATATTAGCCTCTTCACGAATGAAATAGCTGAAATTATTATGTATTAGAATAACAAAACATAATGTCTAAATATTACTGAAATCCTTAAATCTATCAACATCTTCTGGTCGCGTTAAAGAAATTTTGAAAAATATCCTTCTATATTAAAAAAAAAAGTAATCTGGAACTGAGCCAAAAACGATTTAGAAATGGACCAATCAAATTCTGCGTAGATATTCCGGGTTATTCTCATCGCTTTTTTACTAGGGACTGTTTTGAGGAGCTATTACTTTTTTCTAGCCATCCTACGGATTCGAAAATCATACCACCAGACGCAAAATATAACAAGCTTTCAGAAATTAAAAAAATTATCACGATCGGACAATAAAAACTCAAAAAATCCTTAAAAATCGAGTAAAAAATCTTTTATTGAAAAAGTCATTTTTATATTGTTGCCAATTTCTAAATAAGCGCAAAGGATTATGTTTTATCTCAAATAAAAAATGTATTTACGCGAGACTATTAAAAACAATAATGAAATTTTAAAATAATAATTAAATGATCACGTCTTGAAAGCAGGAAATAAAGAAAATTACGTCATATAAATTGTGTTTACACATGAATATTAAAAATAAAAAAGATGAATTAAATGAAAATGAATTATAACCAGTTAAATGAAAAAGCATTATAACCTGATTACAGAAGATAGTCGCCGTTCGTGATATCATCACCATCATCTTTTTAAAACAGGATACATTACCAGGTTTTAAGAGGCTGTGAAATCAGAACGGGGGTTGGTGAGCGTAGCGAGCAGGGAGCAGAGGCCCCTAGTAATTACAAATAAAGGTAAATCCCAGTTCATGGGAAAAGAAGACAAAACTTACCTTTCTTTGTTGGTTTCTTTTATTGAATACAAGTTTAAATGTTTAAAACAAATTATGTTAGACCATTAGTATTATTTATAAACACATTTTCTTATTGGAAAAACTAAGTTTTATGTAAAGAGAGTCATAAGTCCACGAAACACATGTTGAACAATTGAACATCACCGTTTTCACTCATTCTTAAATGAAGGTACTTTGAAAACAGATTTATGGGCGAAGTTAGGCAGGGTTGACCTTGACAGCAGAGTTGTTATGATAAAACCTTCACTAGACTCGGCTCCACAAACTTTTACTTAGAACTTCTGTTACGAGTTTGACACATCGATCACCTGCTTGAGTATGGACTGAGAGATTTTGGAATGTTATATTCCAATTAGAAACTGAGCCACTTTGAATATGTGAGTTGATCTCATAGTCACTGATATCCTTTAATAATAGAGAGTAGATAAATAATAGCCGATCCAGTTAATTATATCCGAGTAGTCTTGAGCATTGACATTGAGTTTCGGCAGCATGAATGTTCTGATAGTTGCTCTCTTTTGATCCAACTGTCTCACCTTTAGAATTCGTCGAAGCTTTCTTATGTTTTTTTGAAGTGTCTTGTGTGATGAATGAGCAAAAAATCTATTTCGTTCGATCACAGTGTCGACAATATTACGTAAACCTTTAGGCAGGTACCTTGAGTATTGTATTGCTTGGTACACAAGTTTTGGTCCGTCTATAAAGTATTTACTTATTTTAATACTAAACCACATTGGCATGCACTTTAGAATAAATACAACTATTTCTTGAAGTTCAGATGTCGGGCTTTCTTCACTTATGTATAATCTGAGAGTTCGATTGTCTGTTGTCAATCACCTCGAGTGTGACAAGGGACCAGTATTTCGTACCGCCAAATCTTTTTTACAGATTTCCGACTTTATTGCCAATGGAAATATCGAGTAGATATTGCTGATCTTTGCTTAATATATGTCCGTTTATTGTGGGGATCTTACAGCTAATGACTGGACGCGTTTTGCATCCACTTAGCTTTTCCCCGATTGGCCCTCTCAAAGATTTTAGACCCGTTGATTTACCGTCAACGTATTGAAACAGATGCCTGAATGGCAGTTCATTAAAAGGAATAAGGCAAACTGCTCATTGTAACAGTTTTCCCAAATGCATTTCTATTCGGCGAATCAGACCGTTTTTCCAACTTGTGTTAACATTAGTGTCACCACATCCTATGACAACTAATTTTTCAAGAAAAATACCACGACCAAACAGACAAGAAATAATAGAAATGACGAGTTCAGAATTTCCAGAAGTTGGAGTTACATGGCCGATGTAGACTGAACCAGGTTCTTGAATTAGCTTGAATAATTTTTTCTCTTCCTTGTTTACTCTACGAAACCTTTTTGAATGAGCTACATCCACCACTAACATGTTGTCTTTCCTCTCATCCAAATAGAGACCTTGTAGTGAAAATTCATCAGATCTATTACATAATTCAGCCCTAATATTTTATTTCTGTCTTCTCATTTTGTTTTTATCTATACAATGGGAGACGTCAGAATCAGTAATTAATCCTTGATGCGAGCCAATTACAACACGTGCGTGATTTTCTTAGATTTAACTGTTGTTGCGCTATCGGATTACCTTAACAGAATTGGACGATCTTTTTTACTAATTTTTTAATTCTCTAAAGCAGCGGTTCTTAAACTTTTGCATCTCGCGGACCCCCCTTTGATGGGAAATACATTTCGAGGACCCCCAACGATATTTTACGTAATATAAGATAATAAATTATTTTAATGCATACAGCCTATTTATTTTTCATTACACCTATTCTATGTTTAGTTTACAGTGTTGGAAAAAAATAAGCTGCATTAATAAATACGAGGTATATCCACAAAGTAAGTTCCGTTTGGTTATATAAAAAAAAAACGTGTACAGATACAAAAAAAAATATTTATTGTACAAAAATCTACAACTGTGAAACTACTTTTATACATAGCTTCCGAAATTTTGTAGGCACTTGTTGTAGCGTGCCACAAGGTTTTGTATGCCTTCTTCATAGAAGGTTGCCGCCTGTGTTTTCAACCATGTGGTTACATGTTCTTTCAGCTCGTCATCAGCAAGAGCACTAATTGTAAACTTACGGTTTTGCTTAACCCTCTCTTCAATTGCGTGAACCAGTTCATCAGTAACCAAAGACGGGAGTCCACTTCGTCCGTCATCGTGCACTTGATGACGTCCTTCATTAAACTGTCTGACCCATCTTTTAACCATTGAATCACTCATAGCATTTTGTCCGTAAACCTCGCAGATTTGCCAATAAATTTCACTTGGTTTAACTTTCTTTGCATTGAGAAAACGAATCACAGATCTGATTTCACAAGCGGCGGCATTTTCAATTAAGGCTGACATTCTAAAGAAGCACTACAAATAACACGTCGGCAGCAGCGATCTGAAAATGGCGTACATTTCTTCTCCTTCAGTCAGAGTAACTGCCGCGCATGCTCGGAAGTGCGATCGCAGCGCTGCTGCGGATAGAAATAGAAACGGAACTTACTTTGTGGATATACCTCGTATAAAAATAATTATAACACACATTTTAAGGCAGTTAAAATATATCTATATATACTCTACTATTTGCTATGAGGAGGATGCTTCTGCTTTATTTCTACTAGGTCTGTAATATTTTGCTCAGTGATTAAAAAAAATCTAGTTCGACATCCAGACGATGTTTACATTCCTTTGTCATGTGCACAAAATTGGAGAAAGTCTTTTCACACAAATATGCGGCGAAGAAGGGAAGTAATTGTTTGGTAGATTTTGTGCTAATTCTGCAGAGATAATATTTCTCACACAACCAAAAAATTGGAAAGGCAATGTAAAGCAATTTTCATGCACCCATGGTAATTTCGAATGTTGTTTCTACTCTAAAAATGTCAAGGTTTTGATTACATTAATTTCTTAGAAATTAAATATTTCACTCATACACTCTTTTTCTGACTTCGAGGAAAGAAAATAAAGCCTGAAAGTTTCTTTCAAGTGCTTCAGGTGTGCAACAAAATGTTAAAGTGTACACTAAAAAACGAGCTCATTTAAAATGACATATTAATGAAACATTTAAAACGCTTTTATTACGCTTTTTTTTTTCAAAATCATTTCAAAAGATGCAAAATCGCTTCAATTAATTCTTAAAATCAAATTTCTCAACTGTGCGTCCGAATTATTTTAAAATAAAAATTCTTGCACATGTTAGAAAGAGGAAAAGGCTTATGATTTTTGTGTGTGAAGCTTGTTTTAAGTCTAAAATTATTTCATAATTTTGGGAGAAACTGCATTTTTTGTAGATTTAAAAAGCAAATTTAAATAATAAAATTCACAAGTTCATAGCTTCTATTTTTTGTTTAGAAAGTTAAAAATAAACGTTTCTCTTTCGTTTAAACCTCAAATAATTGTAAAACATTGCTTAGATGAATTTTTAGAATTTATTTTTAATGGGGAATCTGTATAATTCGAGGGAATAAAATAAAGCCCTGAAAGTTACTTTCATGGTTTCAGGTGTACAACAAAATATTCAGGTGTACACTAAAATACTGCTTGATTTTCTCTGATTGCTTAATTTATTTTTTCAAAATCCTTCAAGCCAATATCTATCTTATTACATATTTCAAATCATCATGAATTTTAAATATGTAGAATATCTATAATTTGCATTTCTACCCTTTGACTGCGGAATTTTCAAAACAAATTTGCTCCAAATATATTGTATTATATAAATTTTTCTACAAATGTAGCGCCCGTGGAAATTGCGGACAAGAGGTAGGATTGTTAAAAACAAACTTTGCTTTTGTTTTCTTGCAGCGATGAACAAACCGTATGGTCATGTGATTGCTACTATGACAGCTCGAAACATTATGCATTTTAAAACAAACTAAGAAAACAAAAAAATATTCTATAAAAATTTTGACTTGCGTAGTGATGAATTCAAAGTGTGGTCCAGGAAAGGAGGGGGGGGGTGCATTCATCACTGGAGTACTAACATTTCTCCCTCGGAAGATTTGGTGTTTTATGCATATTAATGGTCTAAATTAGAAGTTCTTGTCCTACAAAAGTCCCCTTAAAAGAACTACATAAATTACTTCTGGAGAAAAAAAAAAAAACAAGCACTCAGGGAGTGCCGACAGAAGTGAAAAACATGAATTTCAATATATATATATATATATATATATATATATATAGATATATATATATATAATAAAATACCACTGTTTAATTTACATAAAAATATAATATATAAATAATTTTCATAAAAAACAATAGCCCACAGGCAAGCATGCGGCGCGCCTGCCCCGCCCTACCTCATACCGAACTATACACAATACATGTGCATATTTATACACAGAGGTGTTGGTTACAGTAACAGTGTCGGGAGTTCAATGGTTTTTTCCCATCTCAAAAAATGTCCAAAGCGCCTAAAGAAATTTTACCTTCAAATAAACAGAGGTCTCGGCAACAGTGTCGGTTACAGTAACAGTGTCGCGAGTTCAATGTTTTTTTTTTCCCATCTTAAAAAATGCCCAACGCGCCTAAATAAGTTTTCACTTCAATAAATTCTCCATCATTGCAACTGCTTGTACTTTCATCAATATCCCTCTTTAGGTATTTTGCATATCCATTATAATTAAACATAACACGGCCTAAAGGCTTATCATATTTAAATGCCTTAATTATTTTTACTTTACTTACTGGTAGTAGATTATTGTACTTGTTTAAATATTTACCAAAATTAACTCCTTTATAGCAATTCCTCACATAATCGAATATAAAATAGATCTTTTCTTCCGTACTTTTCTGACAGTTCTTTAAATTACAATATCTCTGTAGATCCTGTTTCTTGATTCTATACGGCAATAAATCCAAGCACAAATCGTCATTAACATTTCTTGTGCTAGATTGTAAAGTTGTTAAAGTCTCCGGTATCAATTTCTTTTTTATATTAAATATAATTCCCTTAATGTCATTTTCCCTTCGATTACTATCACAATTAAATATTGATTTTTCTATTTCTTTACAAATATTTAGATTTTCCGAAGTATTCAAATTGATATTATGTCTAATATCACTACTGATAAGCTCTTTCCTTAAATCATGTTTTATTTTGTCATAAATAGATTTTGTCATCATCTTTATTTATCCAGATTCCTACTTCTAAAATTTTGTAGGACAAATATAACCAAACACAAAATACTAACGAAAAACCAATACCAGGAAAATTAAATCTGAAGGCAGGAGGGCATGGCTAACGACATGCACTGCAGGGTTAAAACTGGTTTCCACGCAAGCAACGTCCCCCTTCTCCTGCCGAGACCAAATTAATTCAAACAATCAACCAAAACACTAAGCTACACACAGCTGTAACCAACCCTATCTGAACTCATCGAACAACTGATCTTGACCATACTTAGCATTCAAAAATGAATTCAGTTCACTTCTATATTTACTTCTACCTATAAAATTAATCATATTTCTCCGTACAAAGTTCACAGGGTAACCCTGCATCAATGCCATGTCAATGCCATGAATTCGCCAACTGCATCGCCAAATCTTGAACATAATCTCTCAATACGAACTATCCGTTTGTAAACACATTTCTAAATGCTGAAATATGCACTTTCGATTCAAAATTTAAGATTTTTAAAGTTTTAAAATCGAAATCATTTCTCTTGTCATAAAACCTTGTTATCAAATTGTCATTCTCCAGCTTTAAAGTCACATCCAGATAATTGATGTTTTTAATATTCTGGGAGGAGAGTTCTAGTTTTAAAGTATTTGGATAGTATTTAAAATCTAGGTTTACATTTTTCCTTATTTAATCCAACTATTAAAACATCATAAATATACCTATAACTCAATATTTCTCTATTTAAAATATTGTTATTCTCATATATATGTAAGTACATGCCAGCTAAAATTGAACTCGAACTCCCCCCCCCCCAATTGGGATTCCACGAATCGGTTTAAATACTGTACTTCCCTCATAGCAGTAATTCTCTTGCACTACCAACTGAAACAAGTTAATAAACCAATCTTTATCGCTATCTATATTGCTGTATTTGTTATAAAAATCTATAACCTTGTCCTTTAAATACAGTAAGTTAATGGTACTGTATATGTCTGCAAAATCATATACAAACAAACTCTTTATGTTTTGATGTTTTTACAATTTATCTAATAAAATGTAACTGTTTTTTATAATAAATGTGGACTCCGTACTCAACACTCTATAAAACACATTACTCAAAACTCCCAACAATTTCTTATTAGCAGACTCTAGGTATGAACCATACCCACAAATTACAATTCTAAATTTCACTGTTTTTTTGTGAAACTTTGGCACTATAACAAGATATGGGAAACGTTGACTTTTCTGCTTCATCTTAACTTTTTTTATATAGTGCCTTAACCCTGTTTTCCATCACTAAAACTTTCAATATCAATAGCTCATAGTTATCGCTGTTATTATAGCTTTCATTTAATATTTCACCATAATTTTTTTTACAGATTAATGCATAACTTGTGTTAGCTTTATCGACATATGTAACTATAAATTTACTACTCTGAAGCTCTTTAATAGATTTAGTTAAACTAGTATAATCCTCTTGAGACACCGTCACAATCTCTAACATATTATATATATATATATATATATATATATATATATATATATATAATTATATATTAATATATAATTATATAATATAATATAATATAATATAATATAATACTACTGTTTAATTTAAATAAAAATAATATATAAATATATATTAAATATAATATATAAATAATTTTCATATAAAACAATAGCGCATAGGCAAGCATGGGCCGCGAGACGCGCCCGCCCCGTCCTACCTTATACCGAACTATACACAATACATGTACATACTTATATACAGAGGTGTCGGTTACATTAACAGTGTCGAGAGTTCAATGATTTTTTCCCATCTCAAAAAATGCCCAACGCTCCTAAGGAAGTTTTCACTTCAAATATACAGAGGTGTCGGTAACAGTGTCGCGAGTTCAATGGTTCTTTCCCATCTCAAAAAATGCCCAAAGCGCCTAAAGAAGTTTCCACTTCAAATATACAGAGGTGTCGGTAACAGTGTCGGTTACAGTAACAGTGTCGGTTACAGTAACAGTGTCGCGAGTTCAATAATTTTTTCCCATCTCAAAAAATGCCCAACGCGCCTAAAGAAGTTTTCACTTCAAAAATCTGAATTTAGCACTGAGCTTGAGGACCCCCCGACCGTAAGCTCCCGGACCCCCAGGGGTCCGCGGACCACAGTTTAAGAACCGCTTCTCTAAAGTGTTACTGTTTCGAGTAAGAGTCGATAAGAGCTATTACACTTAAATATTGATAAGCTAAGTAAGATAAAAGATTATCATAAAAATGTGATTTTTGCCAAATTTCGTCGAACTTTAGAGCACATGCGTGATCGGAAGATGTTGATAGACTTAAATAATATTTAAATATTATGTTTTGTTAGTGTAATAGATAAGAATTTCAGCTATTGCATTCGTAAAGAGGCTAATTTAAAAAAATTTAAAAATTTTGTAAAAATATCAATTTTTTTCACATTTTAGCAAACTTTACAGCACATACGCGATCGGAAGATATAAACCGATTTTATTTCTTTTTTTACCAATTTTTAGTCTTCCCAATTGGCAACTATTCCGCGGTATTACGACTTGAAAACAAACTTTGAATTCTTTCGGCCCACCCTAATATGCAATCCTGTTCTCCAATGCCGATGGAACAATGCAATTTTATATAGGAATGGGAATTAGAAAGTTTAAAAGGAGGATGAAAGAACATACCGCATATGTCAATTAGAAAAAGAAAACTGCAGCTTTATTCCACACTACACAACATAGACCCTTTGCAGATTAATTTTTAAAATAGTAAAATAATTTATCCATTCAGGTTTTGTTCCCCACCTATTATCCGCGGATCAATAGAAATCTATGTGCGCAAAAAGAATATGTGCAATGTATCAGCCTCCTTTGAGTTACATAAAATTTGGAAGGAGACATGAGTTTAAAAATAAGATAGTATAAAAGAAATCACGTTTATGGTAGATCATTTTTGTTAAAGCACTTGCTTAAGCACCTGTTAAAGCACCTTTATCAATTACATTTTTTAATTTTATGCAAAAATATTTTATTTGTCACTACAGATTTTCAGTGTGTCACCAATATTTAGTGCACACGAAACTTGTCGGTTAGTATATTAAAACGTTTTTAAGTCTTATGTTTGCTGTAATAACTTTTTTCATATGTATTTTATTTAATAAAAAATAATTTAATAATTTTTCCTATGGCAACCATATTTCAAGCTAAATTACCTTGAACGGAATTCAACTCAACTTTCTCTTGCAATATTTAATTTTGCAATCCAATATTTAATAATCAGCTGGAAAAAAATTGTTGAAAGCAAACACGTTTGAACTTGGTATGACATATTTTGTATTAAATATGAACGATGTATCTTCCGTTTTTGTATCTACTGCCAAGAGTATCCAATAGCAGGGATATTGGCTACGATATCCTTTAAAAATAATGTGATTAGCATTAAAGTTTTAATCAAATCACTTGTTTCGTATTTGTAGCTTTCTCTTTTACGACAGAACAGTAACCCCCCCCCTCACACGCACACAACACTATCTGGCGAGTCTTTTTACTGTAACCCTTTCTGCATGTTGAAAGAGAAAATTCAATTCTGTGACAGCTAGCTGCACGTACGCGATAATCTACAATAAAATGTTTGTTTATAACAGTCCGCTTGTAATTATTTTTGCGCAACTTCAACACATTTTGGTCCTATCCACACGGAGGTAAAGGTCATCACTAATCGTAAATTTACAACTTTTTTTTAATAAAAACGCTAATAAAAATGACAGATTGTGTCGTAACAAGACTAAATCGCAAACGCGGGAACTTAAAGTCACAAATAACTCAAATCTGTGAACGAGAACATATTAGATGTCGCCGAAATGAAAACTCATCTAGAGCTAATTTTAAAGGTAAAAGTTAAACTGACTCTCTCAAGGAGGACTATTACAAAATTGTTAGTGAAGAAGACTTTGAACAAATGGAAAAACTAGGACTTCCCTCAAAGGGATTAGTCTGAGTGATATTGCTGATAACATAGGGTTAACAATTACAATATAAAGAAAAAGAGACGAAGAAGAAGAAGAAGTACCGTTCATCAAATGTGTTGTCATAATTTTTTTTAACATGTGGCAAAGGATCTCATTTTCTTAAGCGCATATTGCGCAAAACTTGAAAAAAAAAAAAAAAAAAAAAAAAAACGCCGGATTTTTTAAAACGCCAAGCTTTTTAAAGTTACGTAATTGGATTTGCAGCCAATAGATTATTCTATCAAGCGTGGCTTAACGCAAATTTAATTTCATTGTTGCACCTTTTTTGTGTGTGAATTTAAAATTTTTCTTCCTTGATTATATATCTATTATTTGTATAACTGTTTATAAAAACTCTTACACTTCAAACCACATTGATAGCATGTTTTGCTACAAACCAGATTGCAAAACTATAGTATCTTTCGATGACTTCTGTAAAATAATTTTACATTAAATCTCCATATCGGCAAAATTGAAAATTATATATATTACAAAAGATAAGCTTAACAGATACTTCTTTATTATTCTATAGGAGGCTCTGTCCCCTGCGCCTTTACTGCGCCAATCCGCAGACTTTTCTTTTGCCTGTGTGTCTGTCTCTCCACAATCTGTCTGTTTCCCTATCTGTTTTTCTGCCCGTCTCCCTAACTGATTGTCTATCTCTCTACACGTCTCACTACCTGTCTCTATATCTCTCTACCGGTCTCGCTACCCGTCTCTATATTCGTCTACCAGTCTCGCTACCCGCCAATCTATTTCTCTAACCGTCTGTCTATCCGTCTAACTACTTGTATGTCTAGCCGTGTCTCTATCCACTTCGCTACCCATTTGTCTATCTGTCTCTCTACCCGTCTGGCTATACGCCTCTCTACCCATCTTCTTACCCATCTACGTACCCATGTACTGTCTCTCTACTCGTCTGTATACCCGTCTCACTATCCGTCTGTTTTTGTACCCGACTCTTCACCCGTCTCGCTATCAATCTTATTACCCGTCAGTCAACTCGTCTCTGTACTCATCTCTCTACTTGTCTCTTTATCTACCACACTACGCGTCTCACAACCTTTCTCGCTACATTCCAGTCTACCGGTGTCGCTAATCGTCTCGAGACCCATCTCGCTACCCCTCTGTCAAGCCTCTTTTTACCTTTCTCTCTAGCCGTCTGTTTGTTTACTCGTCTTTCTACCTCTCGCCACCTCTTCCCAATATTTAAACAGTTCATTTATTATACAGAAGCCGTTTATCAGTTATTAAATGCAAACAGAAGTAATTTATCTAATAAGTGTAATCAGATGCATTTTTAGGTAGATTTCGTAAGAAATACTACCTATTACATTCTCACCTAAGTTGGAAATTTTGAAAAATTTTTGCAGATCTACGCCGATCATGACTCCCAGAACCCAAAACCACCCCCAGTTCAAAAGTTTATCTATCTATCTATCTATCTATCTATCTATCTATCTATCTATCTATCTATGTCACTTTTTTCTGACCACGATAACTGGAAAAATTCTGCATAAATCTCTTCCAAACTGATACATAAAATCAAGGGTCATAAAATCTCGGTCAAGTTTGTTAATGGGCAAAATCGAACCAAGGGGGGGGAAATGGGGGGGGCTTTTTGTGAAAACAGAAAAATCCTCAAAATTTCTTTATTATTATACGTATCGAATCCGTTTAAAGTTATTATTACTTCTAGGAAAAGGGCCGAAAATGTATGTATGACAGATTTTTGATATAATTAAAAATGGCCCCAAGGGGGGGGAAAGGGGGGGGGGTTAGGAGAAAAAAAATCATAGCTTCGTCAATTCACAAGATATCAAATCCGCGTAAATATATTATAAATCCTCTTAATATTATCTAAAACTTTTATATTGACATGTTTTTTATAGGACCAACTCTTATAGCAAAAAAAAAAAAAAAATCCTTGCTGGCTCCGCCTGCAAACAAGTTTCGTTTCGAAGTAGGCGGTTCCAACTGCAGCATCATCGCAAAAAGGTCATTTCTTCCGCAATTCCCGACAAACAGGCACCCCACGTTCTGCGTCTTCGAAATCTACCTGTGCCTGTAGGCCGAGCCGTCAGGGATTTTTTTAAAATACATACATAAACCTGAATAATAATTCATCAGTTTTGTGTTCATAGTTGTTTATATCATTTGACAGTAAATATCAACTTCTTAAACCTAAATTGTCTCAAGCTTTTTAAAAAAACCACAAGGTCTGTATAACTGCAAAGTACCCTGAGGGCTATATTAGCTACATGTTATTAAGTTTCGTTATCGTGTTTGCAGCCAATAACTTATGTCAGAAAGCGTGGCTTAACGCCATTTTAAATTCATTACTGTAACTTTCTTTTCTTTTCTTTTCTTCTTTTTTTTTGGGGGGGGGGGTAGGGGGGCAGGGTTTCAAATATATACATTTAAATTAAAACTTTTGCCTCCATGCCATTAGTGTTGTTTGTATTATTAACTAATACCTTGTAAACCGAGCTTCATTTGAAACAAATGTAAAAGACTTCTTCTACAGTTTTTTTGGAGAGAAACTTTCGTAATTGGGCCCAAAGCCAATCGGAGTATTTAATATCATTATTGTAACTCTTATAGAGTTAAAAAATATTGTTGCTAGCTTTACTCTTGTTTGAGATCAACCTTGCATGTGTATCTGAATGGGAAAAAGTTTCGTATCCTATATCGGTTGGCGAAAAAAAATTTAAATGGTGCCAAAAGGTAGTTTTAGCAACTTACAAAATTTTTCAAGAGAGCGGTAAAACATGTTTTTCAAATATTTACAAACATACGTTTATTAAAGCATGTTTTTGGGCTATCTTAAAAATTTAAGCACGATGCTAAAATGAAATTTTATCGCCATATTCGATATTTTCATAAGTAATGAAAACACATAAACAAACTTATATAACAAACCTAAGAGGCATTTTTGTGATAAATAATTGTTATTGTCAGGGGGTTAAATTGTAAACAATTAATAAACGAATAATAAACAAATAATAAATAGCATTTAAAATCTAAGGTACTTTTCGGTTAGCCGAGCGTCAGTGAAATGTATATATCTATATATACATATATATATATGTATACATACACACATATATGTATGTATATATATATATGTATATATACATACATGCATATATAAATGTGTGTATGTATAGATATATGTATATATATGTATACATAGATATATAAATTTCACTGGCGCCCGGCTAACCGAAAAGTACCAAATCTAAAAATGGAGAAGTGGTCCGTATAAAAATTAAGCGCTTGATATATGTAAATCTTTTTTTATTTTTTAATATTTCCGAATGCACAGATAAAAAGGTAAAAATCTCTTTTCCAAATGCCAAATAGAAAATATACAAAATAGAAAAATATCTGCTAAAAAATATATTTACATAATACTACATCTGCCAAATGTAAGATTTAGAAAAAGTAAGCCAAATCCTTCAGATCCCAACAATCACATCGAAAAACTTATCACCAAAAAAGAACTCGCCAAATCTTACGGCACAGGAGATGGATTTTTCCCTCTGAATGCAGAATATTAGTTTTTTTCTTGTACGATGGGTGATTATAACTGTTTCATTTCACATACTACATACCGTTTGATATATTGGTACTTTTATGTTATCCTGGCGCAGTTGATAAATCGCCAAATATTGTTCCTATAACATTTTCATATTGAATTCATTTCATTTAAATATAAACCTTTCACTCATTTAATTTAAAATACATGCCTTTCATTAATCCCATTTAAAATGCTAAAAGGAGAAAAAAAAAAGAAATAATGCCATAAATCGAAACCTTTTATTTAAAGACCAAAGAATTTTTTTTTTATTATTTACACATGAGAAATAAAAAAAGCTGCTATTGCTGAGATTTGCGCCAAATCTCTAATACCAAGTCTACTAAGTTATTGCGGGGTTTTTCTTTCAAAGAGAAAAAAATCCAGATTAATTTTCGATTTCTACTCAATTGAAATATATTTTATTCTGCTGAATATTAGTGCGTGCATATTTTTTTTGCTCCTTGTACTCCATGAACTTTTCAATTCCGATTGTCTACGAAAATCTCGCGCCGGTGAAAATGACGTACCACAAAATTTCGTGACGTATGTACTTTAATTGTGCTTTTTTATCTATTTTTTTAATATAATTTCCAAACGGTTTAGCATTTATTCTTGGTAATAAATAGACGTCGTTGTCACCTTTATAGGTACCTGCTGTAAAAATTTGAACGAAATCCGTTAAATATTTTTTGAGTTATGCTTGACGAAAGGTTTTAATATCCATCGTAGCTATATATGGGGCAAAGTAATACTGCGCTGTGTATGAGTCTTCGTTGCACTCAGACAACTATTATCTCAACTGGATGACTAAATTCGAAAGACAGAGATAACACATGAGCTGATAAGTTCCCAGTCTAATAAAGAAAACACAACTTTTTAACAAAACTTTATAATTTTATGGCTTTATAACTTTAATAAATAACATAACTTTAATAATAAATAATAATAATTCAATAATAATAATAATAATAATTTAATAATAATTTAATAATAATAATTTAATAAATAAATAATAATAATAATTTTATAATAAATAACATAATTTTATAATGAAAAAGCTCCAAACAGTGCTCAGAATCATCGACTCGTTGTTGTGTTTGGTCAAAAGTCAACACGCGCAGCAGCTACTTTGACAACAGCTTTTTCATAGACAAATGTTCATTCAAAATAAAACCTACACGTTCCTTGGCTATCTTCAGAGTCTGAGCTATCTTCTGCAACTCACCTTACGCTTCCCCAAAACGATTTTGTGGACTTTTTTATGTTTTCCGGAGTAACCACCTCTTTTGCGGGGTGCATCACTGGTGTCCGTACGACCACGTTTAAATTCACCATACCAGTCAATAAGGGTTGATTTATCTGGTGCAGTGCCGGGATAACGCTTATCAAGCCAAGCTTTTGTTTGAACGGTGTTTTTCCCATTAAATAACAATTCTTGAAATTCTTGTTTATCCATTTTTTTATCAACAAAGTAGTTCAACTAAAACCACTCTAACGTTTTATCCTCACGGCGAATCGTTATGACATTTTTCTGCTACCTTTTAAAGGTTAGTATTTACTAAAAATGCATCGGTTCAGTGATTGCAACGCCATCTGTGTGCCAGACCGGAACTTATCAGCCGATGTGTTATGTCTCAAAACATCTATTTATAAAATTCATTGTGATAATTCAAATTGTAGTTGTGACAGTTCTACTCAAAATTCACTTTTTAAATCATGATCAGCCTGACGAAACTTTAATAAAACTCCTAAAAATTCCAGCCCCAATTTTTAGCGATAAATGTGTAGAGTAATTTATACTCTTTAAAAATACATTTAATACCTTAATCAATGCCAATCCTGACTATCTGAAAATGAAAAACTCTTTTACCTTCGTGGGTCCTTAATTGAAGAACCTAAAATTACATAAATATCTGATTTATATTTCGTTTTTAAGACATTAGAAAAAAGATATTAAAAAAATTATCATTGTAGACTGTCATATTAAAAATATTCTCAATATACCACCAATTGAGCGTTAATATGCCGAAGATTGTCGTAATTTATTAAACAAGGTAAGAAATATTGTATAATCGAGTCTTAGATTTGGATAGAAATGATTTTTCTAACGCTATATTATTATATATTGTTCTTGATAAATTAGATCGCGGAACACGGAAGCAGCATCAATTAGCGCTAAATGATAATGAAGCACCCAGTTTTGATAATTTTTTGTATTTATTAGAATGAAGATGCCAAATTCTAAATAGCAACAGCAATAATATTTCATCTAAGTTTATTCTAGAGAGTTCAAAATATTTTTTTGTAAAATATAAAAAAGCCTAAGATGTTTTTTGTATGCAAAACCCAAACTCATCCCTTGTATCACTATGACAAATTGAAAAATATGAAATTACAGGAGAGAATCAATATCTTCCAAAAACACAAACTTTGTTATAATTGTCTTAGTAATTTTCATGTTAATAAATGCATGCTCAATGCAATTCCAAGATTACTTTCTTTGTTTTCAGATCATCCTATCATCATACAATGCTCCATGAATAATCCACGTCGACAATTAAGAATTTGGACGCCTTACAAAATACAGGCATTTGTCGGGAGAAGAAAATGCAAAGAAAAAAAGTGTCTCAAAGCAAAAATTCTCGACTCTCTTTTTCTTTCATACAGAAACGATAAAACTGTTTACATAAACACTGCAAAAATCTATATCGGTGATTTTAATGGCATTAAAAGACCTTTATGAGGTATTCAATTTCGAAATCTCCTTTTCCCACTATTAGCGGAGCAGATGTTTTGGGTTTGAAAAAAGAGGAAATAAATATTCCTATTAGGGGTTTGAATAAATCAATATTATTGTAAAGTCGCAGGTTACAGTTCGCTTATCAAATCAAAATGAGGATGCACAGTTAAATATTGATATGTTAATGTTCCAAAAATAACACACTTTACTCTGTCTAGGAAAATTGATATTTCCCACTTAAATATTCAACGAAATTTACATCTCTCAGATACGAATTTCTCTTTTCCTCAAAAAATTGATGTTCGTTTGGATTCATAATTATTCTCTGAATTCTTCAGGACAGATAAAACAAATTTAGGTGAAAAGTTCTTCTTACAGTTAAGCTGTTGTAGATATCTCGTTTCGGGTAGTATTTTAGACAATACTATGAATAATACTGTGAATTTTTTTATCTAAAAATTTTGGAACTCTAAATAAAACTCTGACATCTTTCTAGGAAATCTAGGACAGTGAACATTTTAAAATCTGAAATAGTGAAAACTTAAATTATACTGTCCAAAATCTACAGCAAACTGTCCAATCTTTCGACCAGTTATAAAAGTAACGGTTACATGACATAATATAAAACGTATTTGACAACATTAATGACCAAATTATGGTCGGAATACAGATATCTTACTCATATATAACCGTTTAAAATAAAAACGGTCGAACAATTGGACAGCTTGCTGCAAATTGTTAACTGAGAACTGTTATGAGCTCTTCGCGAAAGCACATTTTAGGAAAACTGTTGATAGATTTGTACTTGAAATGCTATTCAATGCCGAAAATCTCTGAAATTATGTTAGGAAATTCTAAAAATATCGTTTCTAATAGACAGTATTATTTATGATAGCGTTTAGAACGCGATCCTACTACACAAAATCTCAACAGAGAAATTCTTAATGAATATCTACTTTTGAACTACATGGAAGAAATAAGGGAAACTAATAATTAGTTGAACAACATTAATCTGCTATCATCCAGAAAAAAGCTAAATTACTTATTGTATGTGGAGCAAGCGCAAAACAACTATTAAAAACTCGTTTAATGATTTATTACATATAATTTGTATAGATGACATACGCCTGTGGAGATACTAATTAAATTTATTATTACTGCTTTTGTTTTTGCTAAATCAGAGGTGATACCATAAAATTTGTTTTTCCCTCTGTCGGTTTCATGCTTGATTTAACAAAGAAAATTCAGCGATTATAAATTCAATTATGATTGTATTATGTGAGAGGGGGATAGTTCAATAAGATTTCCTAAAGATGAATGTGAAATCTGTTGTACAGAACTGCTTCGGTGGTGCATTTTCCAAGGTTTACGGCGCTGTTTTATTCAAACTGCACCGAACATCAATGAATTAACTTATCAACTTCTTTCTAGCAAATCCATCTCGGCTCCAGCGGAAGTTACGACTATTCCTATACTTGAATTGTCAGAATGTATTTTTCCAACAAATCTAACTCATAAAGTATTAGCTGCTCTAAAACAACTGGTAGACTCTGCCAGATAGTGGGCAAAATTCCAATAATTTAACTGATGAGCTATACATACATGAAATGAAATCTTATGTTAAATTAACATTTATTTTACATAACAATTCCAGTTTTTAATTTATTTAAATTTAATAATATTTTTGTAAATTATTTAGAATTCTAGCATTTATTTTTAGATTTATTAGAAATTGTAAAGGTTGAGAAAAACATGAGTCTCTCGCTCTCTGTCTATCTATCTCTCCTAACTATTATAAAAGAGCAGAAATTTACTTGATCGAGCACCTGAGGAAAAGTATTTTCTGCCTGAAATTTCTGATTTTCAGTACCTTATTTAAGTAAACTCAAATGTATTAATCTTTTTTTTAGATAATGAGGGTTTAATTATAATGGGTGGTAGCCTAGCCCATGCTAACTTTAATTACGATCAGAAACATCCAATAGCTTTGCCTGCAGGCAACAAGTTAATTAAAGTTATATTTCAGTATTATCATCTAAGGGATTCATATAGAACCATAGGCCCTACTAAACACAGTTCGTCTAAACTTTTCGCTACTTATTGGCAGTTATATTGCACGGCAGGATGCTCATGAATCTAATACTTCAAAATAAATTAAATGCTCCAAAAATAAACCTATCTTTCACAATCAATTAATAGGAGATCTTCCTCCTGAAAGAGTAATTCCTAGCTCTATATTTTTAAATGTCAGAATGGTTCAGATACAAATTTCAAGGGGCGAATTCGAGAGATCAATATTCAAAATTAATTTAGTGCCATGTTGTAGATAATTGTATAATTTCTGCAAAGTAACTATGTGATATATTATGTTATCCTTTAATTTTAGGCTAACTGTGCTTGAATTTTTTTCTTATAATTTGCAGTATGTTACTTTTTTTAATTCGTATTATATATAGTATATATATGTATTGGTATTATTTGAAATACATGCAATATTTCAACAGCGGGCGGTTTGTTAAATATTTGTAACTTTCTCTTTGGCAACACTACCTGGCAAGTCTTTTTATTGTAACCCTTTTGCCGAGACAAAATAGAAAAGTCAACATTGTGGCAACTAGCCGCGCACACGCAATTCTCTATGATAAAATGTTTATTTATACAGTCCGCTTGAAATTAATCTTATGCAATCTCCGCACATGACTTTTGCGTGAATATATGGATCATATAGCAATAATTTTTGTTAGAAGTGCGTTTGATTGCTATTTGAATCGTTTCCAAACACATTTAAATTTTGGCTGTTTTTAGTGTAATGAACGTAAATTTGATGGAATGTCCATCTGCAATTCAAGACTGTATATATCTCGTCCATACATAATTTAAATATCTTATAAAGGTCTTAAATCCACGCGTTTTAAATTGGTTGTTAGGGTATATTACAGAGTGCTTCTGCCAATCAATGAATTGGGAACAAGTTTAGAATGCGAAAATCTGTTGAAAATCCAGTGGACGAAAGACGCGGGGTCAGAGCTCCCTAGTTGAGAATATTTTTAATGAAATAAAGATAACATGTATACAGAACCATATTTTTAACCTTTAGTGAAGAATGATCCAGCTATTAAATATGTATTTCAAAATTTATGTTACTTGATTCTTGAGTGAAATTTGTTCAGACTCAGAAATAATCTTTTAAGTGCACACCTAACATTAGCAAATACAGATAATTTAAAAATTTTAAATAATATAAATCAATGATAAATTTCCAAAATGTTAATCCTGAAAACAGATGACATATTTAATTTTCTAAAGGTAAATCCTGAAAGAAAATTAACTGAATTTATGCAGAAGTTTGAACTTCATTCTTTATTCAAATTCAGTGAAGATTTTGAAAATTCGGGCAACGGTTTTTTTTTCTATAAAACTATCTCCTCTAGGTGTTTTAAGAATGGATGCGTTTATGTATTTACTTAAAATTATAACAATATTTCAAATGTAACATAAACAATAAAATTTCTTTAGATAATATGATCGTGAAGTAAAATAGTTTGATATATTGTAAAACGACACGAATTATTATTCCACAACAGTGTTTTAATGGAAAAATAAATTACTAAATAACATTTATGCAATTGTTTGACCTTCTAAACAACTGATAATATTTCATCAACTGAACATTTGTAGTGCATATGATTTAAATGAAATAAGTTAATAATACACATAAAAATGATTATTTAAATTTTCATATAAGCTACCTCGATAATACTCTAATTATTAAAATTTATTTTATAATATATAAGTTTACTAGCAGGCTTTGCCCGCTACGCTGGTCGGTTCTCCAAACGAAATATACCCCTGAATTTGGTCATCTTGTGTTTTAAAGCAATATGCACCTTTACTTTGATTGTCCTTCGCAATGCTGTAAAACGAAATAAACGTCATTGCTCTGTTATATTTTCAATTTTTTGCACAAAATTTGGCTATTAAAGACCAACTTCTTTATTTAATCATTTACAGTATGATTTGCTAAAGAACTATGTAACAATATGCAATATACTAAAATTACCCCTGGAAATTTATTAATGCAAGTTCAATAGAAATCCATTCTGCAGTATTTTTTATAAAGGCTAATGTTTCACGGCTTCAACTGATTATAGAAATTTCAACCCTAGTTCTATAATTAGACAACGTAGAACTATTAATAACGATAATCGTTACAAAAATATGCATTATCTCATTAACAATAGGACTTAGAAAAATGAACTTTATACCATTCTATTCAGCATACAAAAATACATTAAAATATATTGTAATTGTCACTTAACTATAATACTCGATTTTTAAGGAATTTTTTTTAAAGTTTGTTTCCCTTTTTACCTCCTTTAGGGTTGGAGTTTTTGAAAATCCCGTCTTAGTGCGACTCCACATACTAAGAAGTATTTTCCCCCCAAGTTTCGTGTTTGTAGGTTCAGTAGTTTGGGCTCCGCGTTGATCATCTACCCAGTCAGGATTTTCATTTATATATATAGATAACAGTTTGCGGGAACAGATTTCGCCGCATTATCTTATAACAATGAAAAGAAGTCCGTCGCGTTTTATCGACAATTTGAATTTCTTCCATTGCTATAATAACGCGCGTATGTACAGAAATTATCATTTGTAATATTAGAATTTTGAGGTTTTGACGCCAAGAACGTCGCCAAATTTGTAAAATATGCAATATCTCACTAACTATAGGACTTAGAAGAATGTACTTTGTACCATTCGATTCAGCATAAAAAAATACATTAAAATTAGTTATAATTTTTTTACTTAATTGTAATACTCGATTTTTAAGGAATTTTTTAAAGTTTGTTCATTTTTTTACCCCCCACCCCACTTCTTAGGGGTGAAGTTTTTGAAAATCCCGTCTTAGTGCACCTCTACATATTAAGAAGTATTTTTCCTCCAAGTTTCGTGTTTGTAGGTTCAGTAGTTTGGGCTGCGCGTTGATCATCTACCCAGTCAGGACTTTCATTTATATATATAGATAATGCTCTACACCAAAACTATCTCTGAAAAATTAACAATGCAAGTTTCATCGAAATCCATTTAGCAGAGTCTTTTAAAAAGGATAATGCTTCATAATCGGGTTCAATTGATTATAGAAATTCCCCCTAATTCTATAACTAAGCAACGTAGAATGATATGTTATGCACTAAAACCTTGCTTCAAAATTTAGCTAACTAACAGTGCAAGTCCCAACAAAATTCCAGTTATAAGTGGCCGGATCGAAATTCCCCTTTGCATTATATATATACAGTAGATAGGTGAATGTATCTTTCATAATCATCTTGTCCTGATGATAGAAGTGGAATTTTCTTCTTGACCTTCTGGAATTTTCAAAAAGAAACTCTGCACACCCTCCGTAGCTGTAACATATACTCTCTAGTATACACCCTCTGTCTATAGCGTATATGCACAGTTTTTTTACTACTCCACTGACAACTTTCTCCCATAGCTCCATAACTAAACAATGTAGAAAATCCATCCCTGAAATATTATCTAACTAACTGTGAAAATTCCATCAAAATCCGTTCAGTAGAACTTTAAAAAAGGTAATCTTTCATAATCGGGTGCACCTAATTTTATCTAAAACTTCCCCCCGTAGCTCTATAAATAAGCAATGTATAACAACGTGCTTTCTTTTTAAACCTTTCTAAAACAAATTACCTAACTAATAGTGAAATCCTATAAAAATCTGTTCGGTAGAACCTGAGTTTTAATCAATCTGATAGAAATACGAATTTGCGTTTTATAAATATTGTAGATGATGATGACATGATTTCTGTAATCGGATTCGTTGTCAAGCTTTTGCTTCAGAGAAGAAACGCAGAGGAAAACTTGTCTACAGATAATTGCCAACCATCTCCACAAAATTGCGTAACTAACTGTGTAAATCCCACCAAAGTCCGTCCAGCAGTTTTAAAATTATAAACAGTCGGAATGAAATACGAATTTGCATTTTATGTATATAGTAGATATATCTTTCATAATTGCACTCATCTTTCCCAATCACTTTTCCATTAGCTCTATCACTAAGCAACGTAGAATGATATATAATAGGGTCATTAGCCATACTTGAAAAGTCACTTCCATCAAAATTTGTTCAGTAGCATTTTTTTGTAAAGGTAATCTTTAATAATCGGGTTCACTTAATTTTAGAGCTTTCCTCTGTATCTCTATAACAGAGTAACGTAGAATAGCTATACTCTATAAAACCTTTCAAAAAACATTACTTAATTAACAGTGTAAAACCTAACAAAATATCATGAATAAACGGATTAAAATATGAATATGAGGTTTAGAGTCATAGTAGATGATAATATGATTTTCTGTTAAAGAGATTCATCATGAAGGTTTCGCTTCAAACGTAAACGATGCTTTTGCTCATTGGATACTTCCCTATTATCCCGTCGACCACTTTTCATAACAAAAAACTATCGCCAAATTGTAAGATTAAACACTAACAATGCCGTCCCATTTACTTGATGTCAGAAGAATTATACGTGTTTGTTCCGTCATCAAGTGGTTTTTAATTCGACATTTGCGTGTATTTTTCATTATGTTTTACTGATTTATTAGTTATTTCATTAATTAAAATAACAATTGTATCCTTACAGTCTTATATTTTATTTATTTATTTTGACATTCCAATGGCAACGTTCTCCCGTTTATTTGGCGTTACAGTTTGGCGATAGTTTTTTGTTATGAAAAGTGGTTAACGGGATAACAGAGAAGTACCCAACATGGTAGCTAACAACCCAAAGAAAAGGGGAAACATGGATGAAGACTGAAAACAAATAAAGAAGCAATATACTTGTATAATACTAAACAGACCTTCGAAACTTTATTTTAGCAATCACGTTTTATTTTAAATCGTGGCGTTTGTAGAATTAATAATTATACACAATTACATAAATATCCGTAAGAATAATATTCCATTCCCAATTGAACAGTTAATGTTTCTATCTGTAAAAATAAACAAAATAATTAAATAACAAAAAGATTTAATTTGAATTTCTTCCATTGCTATAGTAACGGATGTATTTTTAGAAATTCTCACTTGTATTGTTCGAATTGTTAGATTTTGACGTCAAAGACTTCGCCAAATTAGAAAAATGTGCAATATCTCACGAACTATTTGACTTATGAGTATTTAATTGATAACATTCGATTCAGCATACGAAAATACATTAAAATATGTTATCATTTGTCACGTAACTATAATACTCGATTTTTAAGGAATTTTTTTAAAGTTTGTTCCCCTTTTTACCCCCTTAGGGGTGGAGTTTTTGAAAATCCCGTCTTAGTGTGCCTCTACATACTAAGAAGTATTTTTCCTGCAAGTTTCGTCTTTGTAGGTTCAGTAGTTTTGGCTGTGCGTTGATCATCTAGCCAGAAAGGACTTTCTTTTATATATATAGATTCAGACCTGTTGTGGATTTAAAAAGCACTGATTACGCTAAAAATAATCATGAAATAGGCAGCGTAAAACCTATGTTCTATGGATTCAAACAAAGTTTTAAAAGTTTTAAGTAGTGATTCATTCAGTCCTTAAGCATAGTCTTTGATTCACAATCTATGTTATTGTGGGAATTTAGTCGAGTTCCAGAAATAAATTTTTATCCAATTTCTTATATCAATAAATGTCTGATAAATTTATTCTGCTTTTTATGGTAGAGTAATTTAAATATTTTAAAGCGTCCGTATTAACAATAAATTTTGAAAATGCGAATCTTGAATATAGATGATACATTTTATTTTCCAAGGCTTTCAAATTCTAAAAGCGATTTAACTGATTGCACAGTGAAATTGAACTTCCTATATGAATGTAAATTCAATGAATACACTGGGGATTAGGGCAACGATATTTGCCCTTTCAAAATTTCTCATCTGACGCTTTTAAGATGACTGGTTGCATTTATGTTCGATAAAATTACAAAATACATCCAATAAAATATAACTGAATGTAATTTCGTTATACAATGTTAAACATAAACAAAAATACTTTCCTGCTACGTAATAAATTACTATATTTCTGAATAAGGTTGAAGAGATGGGGGAAAAAGGATTATAAAATACTACAGGTGCTTCGTAAGTAAAATCTATGATTTTTGTGGCACAAAATAAAAGTTCATACCACTTTAATTTTGATTCGTATTGCTCAGTGTTTTATGCATATATTTGCATAAATGTACGAAAGATATCAGTTAGTATGCATTTTAAATATTATACACTATTTTGAAACACTCAAGTGTGTTTTTGTTTTTTACATGTTGTACGTTTACACTGATTTTGAACTTTTTAAGAAAATAGGAAATGACGACATTGATTATTTTATTATAAAATGATACAAAAAAAATAAATTAAGTAACTTTAATAAAGAAACATAAATAACAATTATATTATTGCAGTTACTGCAACTTCACAAATTCCTGGAATAACTAGATAGTAAAATTACGCATAATATATCAAATCAAAAGGAGTTTTTCAGTTTCCTAGTCATTATATTTATTTTATTTTCACTTTATAAAACTATTTTTAAATTTTCAGTTCAAAATCAATTTAGCAAGTGTACAAAAGTATTATGAACTCTCTTGGAAATATCATAGTAATATTCATATAGTAAAGAGGAAGAATTACAAATTTTGCTACGATAAAAAATCGCAATTGAGTTATTTAGTCCAAAAAGCAGGATACTATACTCCTATTCGAACTCGGTTTTTCATTGCTATTTTGTATTAACTTCCTCATATATTAACCATCATTTCCATAATTCTATATGATACACAGATTATCTTTACACGTTTTCATTTATTTTGCTTAAAAAAGTTGATACTATTTTACATAATGGGAAGTGACATGTCTCTTTATCTATTATATCTATTTTACCAACTTTATTAAAATATGTGATAGCTGATTATTGCCAAATATTTAATCGTGTAAATACAAATTCATTACATTATAGAAAAACAGAAAGGAACAGCTTTACTAGACAAAAAAAACAGATTAAAACATTTGACTACGAAAAAAAATGCATTTGTAGCTATTTTAATGTACTTAATATGTATACGTATGTCTATGTATAAATTTTCAAAACAATTGTTCTATTTTATTTATTTTCCATTTTAAAGTGCAACAGGTAAAACAGTTCAACAGATGTTGTCGCAAATTTTGAGAAAAATGTATGTGGTGGACAAAAAATGGAAGTCAATATTGTAATGAACATTCCAAAAATTTATATACTCAGTATAAAGTTAAAAAAAAAAGTTTTCTAAACAGAACGTAACGAAAAAGTTAAAATTTGAGACTAGTATTATTAATGTTTTTTCCAATGTTTTCCAGCCTGATTGTACATCATTGAAAACAAATTGTCTTGTTTATAGCATTCGGCACAATGTTGGGAAAGGGTAGTTTTCTTCTCATTAAGAGGTCATTCCTTTTGAAAATAAATCTAATAATACATTGTAAATTAGGTTTACAATTGTCTTGCCATTTTTGCCTAACACTTTTAAAATAGGGTTTAATAGGGTTTGAAAATCGGTTTAATTTTCAAGATTTATGTATAGATATATGATTACTATTTTGTCGTTTCTCTTTAATGTATAATGGCATTTTTCTTCACCTCAAGGTAATCTGAATTAGTGTTCCGAAATTCCAACTTTATGTGTTGTGACTTTTTCTTTTATTAGTTTCGTATACACGAATAATACACGAATTTTCTCAATGGTCGTTGTAATTTGTTAAATTACAATTTTTTTAATTAATTAATTTATTTATTTATTTTGTAGTAGAACGCTTCAATTTGACAAATAGTTTGTATCATTTAGTTTTAAAATACATTCTACAAAATATGATTCAATTTTATCATCTATTTAAAATTTGAAGTCGTGTTATAAAATTCCATAGATTGTATCTTCAGATACATTATTTCTCTTCACTGTTAGTGTCGAAAGAAATCTCCAATTTAACGTTTTCTGCGAATCCCTCTTAACATTTCAATCGGTTTTTTTAGAAAATGCAAGAAGTAATTCAATACATTCTGATGTTTTCTCTAAAGCGAAAATTTCAATTGTATTTCTCGTATTCTAAGCAACTCAAATAAAATGTCTTAGAAATTTCCTTTTACCTAAACACATTTAATAAACATTATTGTAATAGGAAACTTTTAAAACTTCGAATAAGCATAGCTAATTTACAACAATGGTATAGTAGCATTTATGGTTCAGTAGAAAACTCTATTAATTAATTGTAACCGTACTAATAGTATCATTGTAGGGATTAAATAGTAAAATAATTTAAACTGTAACAAATTAATCTGAGAATTCAGATAGGTAAATCTGTGGCATAGTAATAAAAACGCGACTTATCATTTCAAAAGGTATTTGTATTTTATTATTATGGCTGATATTCTTCTTATCCGAATATTAAAATAAATCTAATTTCATTATATTTTTAACAATTTCCAAGATAGTCACAAAGTATTTATGGATTCGATTTGACTGTCTGTCTGTCTGAAAATCTCTCCGTACTTTAACTCTCATAAATGTACTCGGATTGCAATGTAATTCTTACATGTAAGGGATGATTATTATAGAATGTTAATATTTGAAGATGAAATGTTTTATGTGTTACGTTTATAGATCGTTTAAGGATGTGCAAAATACACACATTGTAATCTATACACTCTCAAAAAAATCTGTGAATTGAAAAAAAATTCTGTTGCCTTTTTTCGTTAAAAAAACGTTACGAAACGTTACGTTTCGTTACGAAAATTTCCACTTTGATTTGCTTCGCTTCCCCCCAAAATGCGAAAAACTCACCATTCTCGCATAAAATATACATGAAATTCTTCAATCTAAGTCTGCAATTTCTTCAAACCACAGGGGTGTACCGGCAAATGTGTTGCGTGTTAGTTTTCCGTAATTGAAACGGAATTTTTACGTATGTTTTTTTTTTCCTTTAAAACACGGAAAATTCAAGAAACGAAGATCAAAATTTCCTGAAATTCCCCAGTCACAAGACAGAATTTTTTTCAAATAACAGGAAAATCTTTTCCAATTACAAGAGTGTTCCGGAAACTTGCTGTCTGTATTTTTTACGGTTTTTGACGAAATTTATTTTGAGAGTGTAAGGTAAAAACGTACTCACCATTCTCGCATAAAATATACATGAAATTCTTCAATCTAAGTCTGCAATTTCTTCAAACCACAGGGGTGTACCGGCAAATGTGTTGCGTGATAGTTTTCCGTAATTGAAACGGAATTTTTACGTATGTTTTTTTTTCTTTAAAACACGGAAAATTCAAGAAACGAAGGTCAAAATTTCCTGAAATTCCCCAGTCACAAGACAGAAATTTTTTCAAATAACAGAAAAATCTTTTCCAATTACAAGAGTGTTCCGGAAACTTGCTGTCTGTATTTTTTACGGTTTTTGACGAAATTTATTTTGAGAGTGTAAGGTAAAAACGTACTCACCATTCTCGCATAAAATATACATGAAATTCTTCAATCTAAGTCTGCAATTTCTTCAAACCACAGGGGTGTACCGGAAAATGTGTTGCGTGTTAGTTTTCCGTAATTGAAACGGAATTTTTACGTTTGTTTTTTTTCCTTTAAAACACGGAAAATTCAAGAAACGAAGGTCAAAATTTCCTGAAATTCCCCAGTCACAAGACAGAAATTTTTTCAAATAACAGAAAAATCTTTTCCAATTACAAGAGTGTTCCGGAAACTTGCTGTCTGTATTTTTTACGGTTTTTGACGAAATTTATTTTGAGAGTGTAAGGTAAAAACGTTAACGTTGCATTTTAATGATGCTATATATATTCAAATATAATGAAATTAAAATGGATCCCTGAAGTGATATTCTGAGGTGAGGACTGTAGATTATAGATTGCGCAGCATTTTCCGTTAATTTACAGCGACGCACAAAAGAATTCGGTTACAGGACAGACTATGTTACATTTCATTGTATGGAAAAATGAAATTTCTTTATATCATTCTGTTACTGTTGGAAAGTGTTTCATAATCTATGCCTGGAGCATGCCTTTTTGTTCTTGTGTTATCAAGTCTTCTTTTTCTCCATCACATTTTAGATGAATTGTTTATTTGAATCGTATTGGTGTCAAAATGTCTAGATTATATAAAATTAACGTTTTCTTATTTACCGTTTACTAACCGTTTCATGCATGGTATCATCAAATTGTATTGAAAAACAACCCTTATAAAAGTGTAGATATTTATTTTCACTCTTTTAACACATATACACTGCAAAAAAGTGTTGATTTTACAATATAATACAGGCAGCGTATTATACTGTAACATCAACACTTTCTTTTTGCAGTGCAACGTGGTGGAAAACTACCGGGAAATTAACCTGACTACGGATAACCCCGCGGTAAAATTTTCGAAGAAATACTCGCCAATCTCTTGGTAACAATGACCGTATATATGCATCTTCGAAATGTGTATATATAACTTGTTTAGGATATCAGAATTAAAGAAAAGTAATAAGTATTACGCTTTTATAATTAGGGCATTTACATGATTAAATAAGCTAAGTTAACTTTTTTTTTAAATGATACAAACCGAATAAAACACTCGTTCATGGGACGTTGCAATCGAAGAGGTTATGTAAACTGTATCAACCAGTGAGCAGAGAGGAATACTAACACGGAATATTTACCATTGGACCAAATCGGCTTTGAATCCTCTCGTTGTTTACAACACTATTTCTTTTCCAAACGCGATACTGATGATAAAACAAATGACGGCATATAAAAACATTAGTTGTCAGATTGACATCCCGAGTTTCATGAAGGAATTTATCTCTTTGCTTTTTCAAATGCCATTTGCATATTACATATATATATATATATATATATATATATATATATAAGTGTGTGTGTGTTTAAGATTTTTCTCTGAGATCCAAAAGTAGAATGAATTCTTTTGGACTGTACAATAAAAAAGACATACTTTTTTTCTAGATTATCTAAAACATAATTTGCCAGAGTATTTGTACAATACCCACGCAAATAGGAAAAATCGTCGCCAAAATATATATATATAATTTTTTTTTGCTTAATTTTTATAATAGGCAATATTCTAGAACATGGGTACTAACACTGTGGCCCGCCTGATACCACTAAATTTTAAAAGAAACAGTCGATTTCTTGAATCGCAGAAATTCAATGATTAGATAAGGCAAAGATTACTGTAAAATTTTAGTGGTATCCGGTGGGACACAGTTTGACACCCCTGTTCTAGAAGAATAATTAACATAATAGTATCGCAGACAAAAAATAACATTTATTTATAGCATTTGATAATTTTATACTATTTGTATCACAGAATTCATGAAACTTTTTACAATGCTTATTAATCAAATGTTATACAATTGCATGAAAGGACATGATTTCAATTTTATTACTCAAAATCCGTTTCATCGTAATGATTTTCTAAGTCTCTTTTAGCTTGAATGTTTTAAATGCATAAAATAATTTTCCTTTGCATTAAACAAATGTATTTAGTAAAGTGATAATGTTTCAAATAAAATACAGTCACAATAGAACTGAAGAAGAATTATTCTTTATTGTTCACATGCCTAAGACCATACAATGCTGAAAATAACGGTTCTCGGCCAGTTACCCATGTCAAAAGTCATCATTCAATGAATACTCCCCATCCCACAACGCCAACCAATCAACCACATTTTTCTTCTTTGATTTTTTTTAATCTTCAAACCTTTTCAACATATAGACAATATTGGACTCAATACAACCCTTTAAAGGACTTCAAATAACGAAACTGTTTGTGTGACGTTTCGTAAAAACCTTTCACAATCTGTGACCTTTCAAAATCTGAAAAGGAAAAGAATTACAATGAAAAACAACATTTCTTAACATAATTAATTGTCATTTAAGTAAACACTGCATAATTTGATTACAGCTGTGCGGAGGTTTCGTACTAGCTGTACGAACTTAGAACAAATGGACTGTATATAAAACTATAGTATATATTTAGTTAATAAATACGATGAAGAGAAAGACAGCAACGACGGCTTGTTCCCACCGAGTCCGAGCACAACCGCGCCACACACAAGGTTACATTAACGGGTTACCAGAAACAAAAAAGAATGGGGGGAATGTTCCATCGCCAATAGATACGGAACATCCCGCCCGGCTTTGAAATATTACAAGTATTTCAATATATAACAAATGTAACACAGATAATAAAGAAAACAACATGATACAATTATACGCAATTAGAACCATCACAATAAATATACAATTAAGAATAATAATAATAAAAAATATTAAATAGTTACTGAGCATTAATTTCATTATCTATCATGGGCAAAATACTAATTTTAGATACAGATCTTTTAAAAATGCCCTTCGCGGTTCGTACCTCTACTACTCTGATATGTCCGTCAGCACCTGGGATTACTTTAGTAATACGGCCTAGAGACCAAGTGCAAATAGGAAGTTGTGATTCATTTACTAATACCAACATACCTGGCAAAATATTTGACTTTTTGAATAGCCATTTGTTTCGTTGTTGTAAGTAACTAAGATAATTATTCTGCCAACGCTTCCATATAATTTGCACCATTTTTCGTGTTCTTTGCCATTTGTTTAATAAGTTATCCTTTACCTCAATTAAATTTGGTTCTGGAAGCGCATTAAGCGGTCTTCCTATGTGGAAGTGACCAGGAGTCAATACTTCAAAACTGTCGGCATCTGTCGACAAAGGAGAAAGTGGCCGCGAATTTAATATGCCTCGATTTGTGCAATTACCGTTAGAAATTCCTCTAACGTTAAATTAGCTGAACCCACTACTCTCTCAAAATGATATTTAAATGCTTTAACTCCCGCTTCCCAAAGGCCACCGAAGTTGGGTGCTCTAGGAGGAGAAAATTTCCAGCAGATGCCCTCTGATGCCAAAAGGTTAGAGATTTCTTCAATATTCATAAGTTTTCGTAGACGCTTAAGTTCTGCTGAAGCCCAAACAAAATTTGTAGCGTTGTCGCTAAAAATTGTTGAACTTTTCCCACGACGAGAGAAAAATCGCTTTAAAGTAGCAGTTATTGCTTCAGATGTTAAGTATGCAACGAAATCCAAGTGTACAGCCGTAGTGACCATACATACAAATATAGTTACACAGATTTTTTGGAAGGTACCCTTTCTCTGGCCCTTGTATTTTATTTCAAAGGGTCCACATAGATCTAATCCGACATTAGAAAAGGGAGAGTTAGGTATTACTCTCTCAGGAGGGAGATCCCCCATCAGCTGGTTAGCCATTATGGGCTTAACTTTGAAGCATTGTACACATTCATGCACAACCTTACGTGCAATGTTTCTGCCACTAAGTGGCCAATATTTTAGACGTACAGTATTCAAAAGAGCCTGGGGTCCTACATGAAAATCACGAAGATGATAGTATTGAAAAATAAGTTTAGTTAACCTATCCTTTGCTGGCAAAACTATGGGATATTTGCTTTTATAATTTATGTTCGCATGTGAGAGTCTCCCACCTACTCTGATTAGTTCATTACAATCTAAAAAAGGATTCAGAAATTTCAACTTACTTGCACGAGGGACTGAAGAACCTTTTTTCAAGGCATCAATTTCATGTGTAAAATACTTTACCTGAATGTATTTCAATAAGTAAATTTCCGATTTCTGGATCTCGTTGGCAGAAAGAGGACCCTTTAATTTATCGCGCTCCTTACAATTTCTAATAAATCTATAAATAAAGGCTAGAATTCTAATTAATTTCAAAAAATTATTAGTTAAATTAAATAAATCATTCATAAAATTAGAGTCATTAATGTTAAAAAGAGTCATTTTAGCAGGAGGTTTCAGTTCATTCACGTATAAATTGTCACACAGAATATATGGATTACGAATTGTCTCTAAAGATTGTTCACTAACAGTTGAAAGTTGTGGACTTTGCCACCACAGTTCACTAGCAGCAAGAGCTTTTACGTCAAGTCCTCTAGAAACCATGTCAGCTGGATTGCTCTCGGATGGAATGTAAGACCACTTATCATAGAAACTCGACAGAGTTTCTCGCCAAGCATAAGAAACAGCAATGCATTACACAGTAAATGAAAGAAATTTCCGCCAATGGATGCCAAACGATTTTACAATTTTTTTTTTTTTTTAACTCTGTCTAGTTTATATTTTGCGGACGGGACAAAACGGGTTTTTGACACATCTATATCTCGCGTTCTATTTATGATAGAAACAAAATTCTTGATTCTATGGAATGGGGCGCGCCAAATGACTAAGAAATCAAAAGAAAAGCAAGATCTGTCGAATAGGTTTTCAGGAAATGCGATTTTAAAAGTGCTGTTTTTTGCCCTTTTTAAATCTTGTACAGACCAAAAACTGTTGACAGGGCTACAGCAATGTGTAATTATCGGAATTTTACGTGGTTTACGTCATTTGAATTGTTTTTATGAGTAGTTCAAACCTTTGTAAGTTTCATGAAAAAATATTAATTAGTTTTTGAGTTATATCAGTTTAAAGTTATTGATGCCTATACTTAACATGTAGCAAAAAAGTGTTGACAGGGCTACAGCAATCTGTAATTATCGGATGTTTACGTGGTTTACGTCATTTGAATTGTTTTTATGAATAGTTCAAACCTTTGTAAGTTTCATGAAAAAATATCAATTAGTTTTTGATTTATATCAGTTTAAAGTTATTGATTCCTATACTTAACATAGAGCAAAAAAATAATTAATGACCCAACTCTTTTAGAAATGGTCGTATACACATAATATTAAGATATGTTATTACAGTCGACCCAAGTAAGCTCCCTATTATAAAAAAATAGTAACATTTAAGGTTCGTTTACAGGTTCTCACAAAAGATCATTTGATATAGGGCTAAAGAATTGTGTAATTATCCGATTTTTACGCGGTTTGCAACAATTGCATTGTTTTTATGAATAGTTCAAATGTTTAATATTTTGTGTAAAATATGAATTAGTTTTATATATATATATATCACTTTAAAGTGATTTATTCCTATACTTAAGATGAAGCAAAGACACATTAAATGGTCTAACTCTTTTAAAAAAGAACGTATGCGCAGGATGTTAAAATATGTTACTACGAACGACCTAAGTTAGCTTCCTATTGTGAAACAGAACTATAGAATTTAGTTTTTGTTTACAGGGTAACTCAAAAGATTTTTTTAATAAGATTAATAATTGTGTAATTAGCGAATTTTTACGTTGAAGTACTTGATTCCTCAACACACAGGAAAAACAATAGTAAATAGCATAATATTTGTCAAAGTTGCTATATACACAAGATATTCAAATATGTTACTACATCCGATTCATTTAAACTCTCTATTGTTTGTATTGTTGAACCATATACGTTTCGTTTACAGAGTCTCTTAGAAGATCTTGATTACATTACAACCGATGTATATTTACTGAGTGAGATGTATTTTAATGATTTTATACTGTTTCAATCTCTGTAAGGTTTTATTATCTTGCTTTAAAATTTAATACGGGTTCATTTTGTCTGTCTGAAAGCTCGTCGATCTTAAGCTCTAAATCTATTAAAATATAGTATTTTCATCGATTAAAAAAACTGTGTTTATTAATAAATGTATCAGGAATTGATTGAAAAAAGCGATTAAAAAATTCCAACTTTACATTCATGCGCTGAGTAATAGAATGTAAAAATGTTGCTAGAAGTTTTGCGTTTAAATATTTGCCGTTCATCGAATCTCCGGCTATGACAAACTTAAAATGCTCTAAAAACAGGCCTAAGAGCACAATGAAAAGGAAATAATTTCTTAAATTCCTCATAAAAATTAAAAATGCTATATTTCGTATACAATAGGTGATCGGTAACGAACTGTTCGGTTTACGAACAAATCGGTTAACGAACACTTTCGCGTGAGATTTTTATGTTCGATAACGAACACATGTTCGGTTAACGAACATTTTCAAAATATTTTTATGTTTGGAGAACGAACACCTCACGAAACAAAGTCATGATGAAGCCGTGTGTCATATTTGACCACCTATAGTTATTGCTTCTATTGTCGACTTTGGGAACATTTTAACAGTTGCATACATATGTCCTAATTAATTCATGGACTGCCGGGGATTGAGGACCTATATTTTAGGATCCCCGAATTGGAATGGACAGACTAGAAACATTAATTATGTATTTTGTGTCTATGTATTTTGTGCATTTAGTAAATATAATCCTTTTTGGTTTAATCACGCTCCTTTTTAAAATCTAATTTAAAGCTTTATGATTTATCGGATCAAAAATTTTAATAAAATTTTACATTTTTTTAAACTGTTTATTATGTAAACGCATTAGTCTTTGTGGTATATTTACAAAATCACACAAAATTTTGGAATACATGTCATCCTACGAACATTTTCTATTTTGAAATCACTTTAACAGTTTTTATACTTTTGCAAACGTTGCGAATCTCATATTTTTCCGATTCTCGAAACGTTGAGTTAAAAAACTTAACAAATAAAAAAACTTTTAAGGTGTTCAGTAATTTTCAAGAATAATATTTAATATATTAGTATAAAAATCCCTGTAAGTAACAATGGTTCGTAGAAAAACAAATTTGATTATTCTCGGTAAAGTAAACTCATTGTTATAATTGACCAAAAAAAAAGGTACTTCTTATTTATCCACATTTTTCTGAAACTATAGTATTTTAATTACTTTGTAAACTACTGTAAAATTTTCTATTTTTTTGTTTTTTGAATGTATATAAACGGAAGAGTGATATTAACAAAAGAAAAAGGAAAATAAACATGTCATAAATAATCTGATGAATACAATCTAAGGAAATGAATATAAAAGTTTCCCCTTTGCTATGGTAGAGACATGTACATTGGAATAAGTCACTCAATAAATTGTATAATTCTGATGTATAATTCTATTTATAGCATCACAATTATTTTTTTATTTTGCCCCTTTCATCTTTCTTTTATCTTTTCTTTTCTGAATAAAAATGGAATCTGTGTAATTGAAATTAAATACCTTACAAAAAGAAGTGATATCTCATCAAAAACAACTCGTTGTAAATGATCCCGCCAAGCCACAAACCTAAAACGTCAGCCATAAAAAGAAGTGATATCACATAAAAAGAAGCGATATAGAAGTGCATACTCCGAGTCCCGTGTAAAAATCTATCACCACTCATAATGTTTCCAAAGGACTCGGAGTGAGGTACAGTATGTGAAAACTGCTTGGCGACCTGCAGGCTTTTAGAATATATGCAGTATATAAATTTTGAAAATCGAAAAAATAAATTTTTAATTTTTGTTATATCACTTTTATAAATATTTTTTCATGCGAAAGAACTGACAGAACGGATTTTTCCCCAGACTTATGCGATTCCGCTTACGCTATAATTATTGCAATATATCTCAATTTAGTTAACGTTTATTATAAAGTGCATTGTTATTAATATGTGTATGATCATTACACACACATATATATATATATATATATATATATATATATATATATATTACAAACTCAAAATCTTTACATGTTTACTTAAGAAATCTTCTTCGTAAGAGTGGTGTTTCTAGTTTAAATAATGGTAAATAAAATCAACAAATTAATTTTTCAAGCTCATAAATAAGAAAAGACATGCAAACACAGAAGCTTCAACTTTTTACAATTTTATGGGAGCAAAATAATTAAATAAATAAAAATAAATAAAAAATAAATAAAAATAATATAGTCATATGTAATTGCAGGAAACGCGAACATTATAAAAGACTGCAGGTCGCCAAGCAGTTTTCACATACTGTACCTCACTCCGAGTCCTTTGGAAACATTATGAGTGGTGATAGATTTTTACACGGGACTCGGAGTATGCACTTCTATATCGCTTCTTTTTATGTGATATCACTTCTTTTTATGGCTGACGTTTTAGGTTTGTGGCTTGGCGGGATCATTTACAACGAGTTGTTTTTGATGAGATAGTTTTTTGATAACTGCTGAATTTGCAACACTCTGTTGCACACAAATGTCTAACAAATTTGGAGGAGTTTCAATCCAAGCTAGTGCTATAGTTGAATCAGAGAACAACTGGACGGAGTCGAGAGGTTGTTTTAAGGCCTCTAAGACCTTGTTAGTCAATTTTGTCAGAAGAAGACATGCAGATAATTCCAATCTAGGAATTGTCATTACTTTCGTCGGAGCAACACGGGACATGCTGCAAAGAAGTTGACTAGATAGTTCATTAGTGTTGGAGATAGTTTGAATATATATGACTGCACCGTACGCCTTAGAAGAAGCATCTGCGTAACCGTTCAGCACCACAGATTTAACGTTCACTTTTAAGAAACACCTTGGCACTTTAATTGTCTCTAATTCTGGTAATGTTGCGATGAAGTTTTCCCATTGCTAAGAAACGTGTGGAGGTAGTTTTTCGTTCCAATCCACATTGAGTAGCCACAGTTGTTGCATGAAGATTTTTGCCTTTGCTATCACCGGTCCAAGTATACCAAGGGGGTCATAGATACGAGCTATTTGTGAAAGGACATCTCTTTTAGTAAAGTTTTGTTTTTCACTTATGTTTACCTTGTAGGTAAATGTATCACTGAAGCTATTCCATAGCATTCCTAAATTTTTTGTCACAATTTCCTCGGAATTTCTGTCAAGGGGAAATATTTCCTGATCATTAGATTGTACTCCATTGGAGCACCATTTGTGCAAGCTCATGCCTCCTCTTTGGAGAAGTTGCGTTAATTCTCGCTGAATTAATTGCATCTGGGTTAAATCTGAAGCACCAGACAAGCAATCATCCATATAGAAATCATTTAATAAAATATTCGAAGCCAATGGGAAGTCCCCTTTTTCATCCAAGTTGCAAAGTTTTGGTTGCTAGATATGTGGCGCAGGCGGTCCCGTAGGTAACGGTTGAGAGTTGGAAAACTTTGACAGGCGATGACTTACTGTCCTTCCAGAGAATTTTTAGGAATTTATGCTGTGACGGGTTAAATTCTATCATTCTAAACATTTGTTTGATATCTGCCGTGAATGCGTAAATGTGCTTTCTAAATCTTACTAATATTGAAAAGAGATCTTCCTGAAGCACCCCTCCCTTATATAACATATCATTTAAAGATTTTCCAGTTGTTGATTTTGCACTTGCGTCAAAAACGACGCACAGTTCGGTAGTTTTGTTTGATGGTCGCAGGATTCCGTGATGAGGTAAATAAAAAAAAAACTTCAAGTCTTCAAAATCACAATTTTCCTCTATTTCATGCATATGCTTCAAATACTTATATTCATTTAGAAAATCTATGTACAAATTTTTTATTGTTGGATCACGCTCTAAACGTTGCCACAAATAATCTAATCTTTTAGATGCGATTTTTTTAGAATTTCCTAAATTAGTTTCAGAAATTTCTGGTTTGAACGGCATTTCAACTACGTATCTCCCATCCTCCTTTCTGAAATGCATTTTATCAAAATGTTGATTACAATATGTTAATTCGTCACTGCTGCACGGCTTTAAATCATCAACATTCTCTATTTCCCAAAATGAGGTCAAGGTCTTATTGAGTGTTTCTAGATTTTTTGTTAGAAAACAATGGGTTTCATTATGCTTTATATTATTATCATAAACACCACCAGATAACAGATATCCAAAACAAGTTGATTGCAGAATTAAATTATCTTTCAGTTTTATTTGATCAGCATTTAAAAATGCGAAAAACAATTCCGCAACCAGAAGTATATCTATTTTTTGCGGAATGAAGAATTCAGGGTCTGCCAATTTTATGTTTTGTGGAATGCTCAAATTAGAAATGCTTATCTTTCTAGACAGACTGAAATTTGTTATTTTCGGAATGATCAGACAATCAATATTCCATTGAGAATCCCCGCTTTTATTAGATAAGCAAACTGCAGTTTTCGCCTTTATATTTATTGTTGAATCATTCAAACCCGCAATCGATATATGAATTTTTTCTTTCTTTAATCCCAACAAAGTTGCTGCGTGAAATGAGATAAAATTACTTTCTGACGCAGAGTCCAAAATGCCACGTAGCGGTCTTTTAACCCCATTAGAATCTGTAATATAAATTATCGCCGTGTTTATCAAAACGGATTTATTGTTTCCATGAGAAAAAAACGAATGTTTGGGAGTATCGTTTTCAGAATTCTCTCTTTGCATAAAGGCTGTCGCCGCTGTGTCTGCGACGCTTGATCTGACCTCGTAATGATCAGTTTGTGGCGCTGAATATTTATGTAGGGAAGTATGATGAAATTTTGATTTGCAAACAAAGCAAGTATTTTTTGAATCACAGGATGATAATAAATGTGAGGAATTCAGACTGTTAAAACAAAGTTTGTTTTTCTTGACAATATTTATTCTATCTGCTAATTTCATAATCTTATATTTTTCGCAATGGTACAATGGGTGGATTTCAGAGCATAGACTGCACTTTTTATTCTGTGTTTTATCAGATTTCATGAATAAAGACTTAGAACGGTCAGAGTTAGAATTGAATTTTGAAGAAGAACTAGCACTGATGCTATTTAAGATTTGACATCTTCGTTCTAAGAATTCGAGAAATTCGTCAAAGTTAGGAACTTCGTTATCTTTTAACGTGAGCTCGTATTGTTTATGAGTGTCTCGATCAAGTTTGTCTAAAAGTATATTTAATAATATGGCGTTAGAGAATGTATCTCTTTCAAAGTCTAAAACTTTAAGGACTTTTAAGTTCTTTCTAAAACTATCTAATAAATTTCGAAGATCCTTTGCGGATTCATGTTTGATTGGGTGCAAGTTGAGAATATTTTTTATATGACAATCTACTATTCTTCTTTTGTTCTCATACTGTTGTTCTAATGCACTAAAGAGAGACGTATAACTATTGTCTGGGGTTTGTATGCTTTTGGGTTCCCCCAATAAAGCCCCACGAAGATAGAAAAGCTTTTCATTGTCGTTCAAATCAGAATTTTCAGTAATGAGCGTATTAAAGGCAGTTTTAAAAATGCTCCACTCCTCAATTTTTCCAGTAAAAACCGGTAATGGAATTTTGGGCAGTTTTATAATTGCTTTATGATTACTAACACTTACATCATTACTTGCAGAAGCGCTAACATTAGATTCACAATAAAATTTCTTAATAGAGGTTTTAAGACTTACCTCTATTGTTCTAATGTCCTCATCCAGTAAAGACAGTTGCTCCTCTGTTTGTTCAAAATCGTCCTCTTTCACGATTTTATAATAATCCTCCTTGATAACTTCGAACTTTTCTTGTATTCTAGTCAAACACTAGAAATGAGACTGCCTTTCAGCTATTTCGAAAGTATTTTCGTTAATCGCTTTGGATATTTTGGTGAGTTGAGACTTGATGTTACCGCGCTTTCGATTTAGAGTCGTAACTGCTGCGTCCGCCATACTGTTGATCTTCTTGTTGAAGATAAAGAAATCACAAATTTTTCGTTAAACACTGAAGATGCGCTGATTACCTCCGGGTCGCTTAGGACCAAAAATGTGCGGAGGTTTCGTACTAGTTGTACGAACTTAGAACAAATGGACTGTATATAAAACTATAGTATTTATTTAGTTAATAAATACGATGAAGAGAAAGACAGCAACGGCGGCTTGTTCCCACCGAGTCCGAGCACAACCGCGTCACACACAAGGTTACATTAACGGGTTACCAGAAACAAAAAAGAAGGGGGGGAATGTTCCATCGCCACCAGATACGGAACAACAGCTATTAAAAAAAAATCTCTACGCTATAAAATTTTGTTCGTAAATAATAGCATATATTTTATATTTTCATCTTTTAAAAATTGACTGTTTTAAATTGGCTGCACATTAAGTAGTTCATTCTACAGAAAATATTAATTATCCATCCTACAAATTTTAATAAGGAAATTTATACCGAAATTTTTATATTAATAGCTACATATTCTTAATAGCTCATTTTACTATTTATATACGTGGTCGTAAGTACTTTCATATTCAGTGAAAAATTTATTTTTTAAGACGTAGGAGTATTTTTTTTAATAAGATAACATAATTTTTGGAAAAAATTCTTTTTTTATTTCATTGTATATAAAGGAATTTATATACAAAGAATTACTACACTGAATGAATAATATATAAATATAGTTTAAGTATTTCTTTTTAAACATTTAAACAACTCTTTTGAAACATTTAAAAATTATTCTTTGAAAAAAGGAAATGCTCTATAGTATGTAGTTTAAAAAATTTTCTAGAAATTTCGAAAAGAAAGTTTATCTATATAACCGAATAAAAATCGCCAGTCATTTCTTTGAAAGAAATGTTAAATGTCAATAGATACTAAAGTGAGGGAAAAAACGACAAGAAGTACCCCCTCGGAAAAACAAGCACTTTCCTTATAATGAATAAGGCATACATTCTAAAATATACAGATTAAATGCTTAATAAACATAGAGAGCAAGTATACTGAAGATATTTTTACTTTTCCTGTTGAATTTTTTTATGTAAATTAGAAAGATTCATTTAAAAAGTGGTATGCATTTAAGACTTATTTAAAAACTGACACATTTTGGAACTCAAAAGGGCAATTATTTGGTAATGGAATTACGGTTCAGAGCAAATTTGTAAAATTTTATTGGATTTGCATAAAGTTAATTATTTTTTTACAATTTTTATTTTCTTATATCTTTACAAGAAAAAAGTGTTGGATTCGTGAAAATTTTGGACTTCCGGTTTTCGACGGATTTATACGTTGTAGAAAGTCCTGAACAGGATTTGACTGTTTTTAGAAAATGTCTGTCTGTGAGTCTGTGACTCTGTCTGTCAGTCTGTCTGTATGTGACAAAAATTTTGTGGGCGCTCTATCTGAAGAACTAGTGCACGAAATTTAATAAAACTTTATATTCAGTTAGTTCCTGATTGGTGCTGATAAATTGGTGCTGATTAGTTTTTGGTGAAAATCGCCCGACAGGTGGCGGTGTTAAGCTGCATTTTTCTCGATTTCCGCAATAGCTCTATCTCAAGAATTAATGCACTTACTTTTTCAGCTTGACCTTGACATATATAGACGCTGATTACGTTTTGGTGTAGATATCCCAACAGGTGGCGCTGCTATACCACTTTTTTCATTATTTTTACGATAGTATATCTCAAGAACTAATGCACGGAATTTCGTCAAAGTTAAGATTCTGTTAGACCTTGACATAAATAGACGCTACTTCTGTTTTGGTGTAACTAGCCCAACAGGTTGCGCTGCTATGCTACTTTTTTCAGTATTATCACGATAACTATATCTCAAGGACTAATGCACGGATTCTCATCAAACTTCAGATTCAGATAGACGTTGACATATGTTGTTGTTGATTAGGTTTTGATCTAAATATCCCAACAGGTGGCCCTGCTATGCTCCATTTTGCAAGATTTACACGATTTTAGCAATAGTCATATGTCAAGAACTAACGCACGGAGTTTAATAAAACTTTAGATTCAGTTAGACATTGATTTAAATTGGTGCTGATACTTTTTAGTGTATACGAAATCTGTGTGAGATAGAAGAAAGTTTCGGGATTGACACATCCGACTAGTTGTTTTCTGTAAGCACAATTAGTGCCCACTGAAAAATCAAACTAAGCACTTACAAAAATTTAAAAATATGTAGTAAAGATATCATTTGGAAATTTTAAATGCTCGATAAAGGAATGAATTTCTTGTAATTCCGTTATCAAGCATTTAAAAAATTCTTAATAATAGTTAGGCATATATTTTTTTTTATTTTTGTAATTGTTTATTTTGATTTCTCAATGTGCGCTAATTCTGCTTGCAGAAAACAAAGCTTGTAAAAAATAATTAACTTTGTGTAATTCCGATATCATTTTATAAATTTGCTCTGAACCGTAATTCCGTTACCAAATGATTGCCCAAAATCAATTCCTTGTAAAATCACATAATAATAAAATATTCATTAAACTATTTACTGAATTCGAATGAGTCAAAACCACTTTAATAATACTTGTAGAAGATATTTGAAACATATTTATATTCTAACAGAAAATCTCAAGATTAATTTTTCCTAAAAATAATCTATTGAATAATTTATAAATCGGAATAAGATGTTCATTTGTAGCTATTTATTTATCCTTTGAAAATCATTATACTTTCGAGTGTAGGAACATAATATATTTTAAAAAGATAAATAACAAACACCCTTTAACACTTTTCTTGATATAAGATTTGTCTTCTGATGTAGGGACCCCACAGTTATAGTGAATGGGAAAGCAAAGTCATTCCCGTGAAGAAAGAAATTTTAAATGAAATATCTCGAATTCAGAAATACCTTATTTTAAAGCTGTATGAGGCTATTCAATTCTTGTAATTTTTAATGTATAATTCGGGTGAGATATTGAATGTTATAGTCAATTGTTAGATTTATCCTTTAGGAATGAATTAAAATTTTACTTTTATTATGAAGGCAAGTAAGATCTGTTCAAATGCCGTGTTTAGCTGTATGGATAAAAAAATTGTCACAGAATGGATAATTTTTAGAGTGATAAAAAATTCGTCTCAAATGTAAGTATCTGGACAAAATTGTTTTCTTTAGTACAGTTGTTTCATTAGCAAATAGATAACACTCTGAAATATAAGTAACCGTACATACTTAGAAATAACTTTTTTATTAAATAAAAACATCATATTACACTTATTTTACATATTACAGAATTAAAGAAAAATTATTTTATAAATGTCGAATTTGAAATAATTTTAGCGGTATTTTAAGAATATTAAAGTATCAATTGTTTTAGATGTTATAAAATAAAATAAAAAATCCTTTTTTTATTTTATTATACTTTAATTGTTTATTTATATATTTTTTGTACATCTGCAAAAGTTTCTATATGTCATTGAAGAAATATAATGGATAAATTTAGATTTCATTTTCGGAAAATTGTTGGTGATATTTTCTTGCAATATTTATTTTCTAAGGTATAATATTGCTTTTGGTTTCAACTACTGAAATAACGGCATGTCATTTTGTGAGAAAAGCAGCTCGACCGCGTGAAGAAACCATTATTTTAGCGTTGCATTTATTGTATGGAAGATTTCATTGTTACAATTGATTTCAGTTTTTGTTTATTACTTCAATCTATAATAACATTATAAAGAAGTAACATTTGTTTGTTTGTTCGTTTGTTTCTTTGTTTTTGTTTGTTTGTAGGGGTAATCTCTGAAACTACCGAAACCATTTCAAACGTTATGGTGGCAAATTGATGATGACAATCCCTGCACCAACATAGGCTATATTGTACGTCGGTAACACTACCCCTAGGGGGGTGTAGGAGCGAAAAACGTTCTAAAATTACGATTTTTGTGATTCTGAAGGAACTAGAAACTTGAAATTTAGCATGATACTTACTTATAAGATGTAAATGCTCTCTAAGAAGAGTTTCTAGAAAAATTCGAAATTTAAAAGGATAAAATGAGCGAAAAGCGTTCTAAAAACATTCTAAATTACAATTTCTATTGAATCACTGAAACTACCGAGCCGATTTCAAACGTAATGGTGGCAAATTGATGGTGACTGTTTCTGCTCTAACACAGACTACATTTTATGTCGGTGTCACTACCCCGCAGGAGCGAAACACGTTCTAAAATTACGGTTTTTGTGGTACTGAAGGAGCTAGAAACTTTTCATGATAGTTACTTATAATATGTAAATGCTCTCTAAGAACAGTTTCTAAAAAAATTCGAAATTTAAAAGGGTGAAATGAGCGAAAAGCTTTCTAAAAACATTCTAAATTACAATTTCAATGGAATATCTGTAACTACCGAACCGATTTCAAACGTAATAGTGGCAGTTGTTGGTCTAGCATAGGCTACATTATATGTCAGTGTCACTACCCCCAAGGGAGTACAGGAGTGAAAAATGCTTTAAAATTGTAATTTTTGTGATACTGAAGGGGTTAGAAACTTGCAATTTGGCAATATAGTTACTTATAACATAGCTGCCAACTTTTACGCTTTTTTGCTACCATTAAAAATTGATAGAAATTTTTGCCTTATTGAATTACATGATTTCGGCGATTTAATAAGTTTAAATTTACTATAAAATTTTAGTGGTAGGAAAAAAGCGTAGAAGTTGGCAGCTATGCCTATAAAATGTAAATACTCTCTAAGATCATTTTCTAAAAACTTCGAAACTTAAAAGGGTGATATGAGGTTAAAGTGTTCTAAAAATGTTTTAAATTACAATTTCTATGGAATTGTTAAGGATAGAAACTTGTTATTTCACATAGCTGCTACTTTTTAAGACGCAAATGCACACACAGAACAGTTTTTAAAAAATCGAAATTTAAACCAGTGAAAGAGAAAACAAACCTTCTAAAATACGATTTTTGTGATACTGAAACGACTAGAAATTTGGCATGGCGGGTGCTTTTCATATACAAATACTCGCTGACAATGATTTGTAAAGAAATTCGAAATTTTAAATGGTGAAATGAGCGGAAACAGTTTTAAATTTCTAGGGAAATGTTAGGTGTAGAAAAATGAATTTTTACATGGCTGTTACTTTTAAGACATAAATGGCCGCACAGAACAATTTAAAATAAACCGAATTTTAAAAGAATGAAATCCGCCAAAAGCGTTTTAAGACGTTCTAAATTACGATTTCTATGGAGTTGATAACGATAGAAACTTTAAGTTTGACATGGTCATAGAGCCAACCTCCCGATTTTTTGAATACCAGTAAAATCTTACAAAAATTTTCGCTTTATTAAATTGCAGAAATTGTATAATCAAATAAAACAAATATTGTTACATAAAAATATTGGTATGAAAAAAATCGGGAGTTTGGCAACTATACATAGCCGTAAATGATCGCGCAGAACAGTTTAAAAAAAATGGAATTTAAAAGTGTGAAAGCGCGAAACGAGTTCTAAATTGCGGTTTATTTGGAAATGTTAACTTGAAATTTGGCATGTCTGTTACTCTAGAGACGTAAATGCTCGCCCAGAACAGTGTTCTAAAAATGTGAAATTTAAAAGGGTGCAAGAGCAAAACAACATTCTAAAATTGCGATTTATGTGGTACAGTTGGTGCAGTTGGCACAGAAGCTCGGTATTTGGCATGGTGGTTACTTTTAAAAGGCAAATGGTCACTAAGAACGATTACCAAGAAATCGAAATTTAGAAGGGTGAAATGAGCGGAAAACGTTTTAAAAACGTTCTAAATTATAATTTAATTGGATTTATTCGGGTTAGAAACTTACAATTTAGTATACTGCAATGTACTGTTTTAAGATGAAGACACTCGGTATAAACAATTTATTAATATTTGAAATCTAAAGGTGTAAAATAAACAGAAAACATTCCAAATTATGGCTAATTTAGAATTTTTCAGGATAGAAACTTAAAATTTAACATGCCTATTTTTTTTTAAACGCAAATGTTCGCACAGAACAGTTTTTACAAAATTCGAAATTTAAAAAGATGCAGAAGCAAAAACGTTCCAAAATTGCGATTTTAGTGATGCTGCTGGTCTAGAAACTTAAAATTTGACATGGTCGCTATTTTTAAGATTTCAGTGTTCGCTAAGAACGATTTCTGAAAAAAAAATCGAATTTTAAAATGGTCAAATGAGCGGGAAATGTTCTAAAAACTATGATTTATCTGAAATTGTTAGGGATAGAAACTTGAACTTTCACATGACTGTTACGTTAGACGCATAAATTCAGAAAGTTTTACTCATTTAGAAATTCTAATGTGTGCAGGAACAAAAAAGTTCTAAAATTGCGGTTTGATCATATTTATTTTATAGAAGTTTGTTTAACCAAAAGCCTGGAATTTGGCAAGCTGCTTACTTTTAAAATGTAACTATTCGCTTAGAACACTTTCTAAAAATTTCTAAATTTCAAATGAAAAATGAAATGAGCGGAAAACTTTCAAAATACATTCTAAATTACCATTTACTTGGAATTAATTTTAACTCTTGTCATTCATTTAAGTCTCGTGTTCGCCTAATGCAGTATAAGAATGAAGTATACTCAAAATGTTGCTTAATTAATAATTTTAGAATTATCCGTAGCAGTATAATTTCCTCTATTAAAATTAGGCCCACGAATAGCTACTTGGCATATTTCAACAATTACGTGAGGAAAGCCGCAGGTTTTGCGAGTTGTATATAATAAACTTTGATTGTGTAAACATGACACAACTTACACATTAAATACTATTGAACGAAATTCAAAAGTATTTGTTCAGCTATTTGGTTAATTTTGTGAAGAAGTCTTTTACTACTTGAACATCCCAATATGATGTTTAGTTGTGGAATTGTAGCGATATTTGTGACATAAATCATATAAAAATTATACAACTGATAAAGACAAATCTATTAATGTCCAGCCTGAAAAAGTGGTCCTAAACTCAGGAAATTTGAAGAACAAATATTTTTTATAACATGCACTGTAAAAAAAGGATAAATATATCTAAATCCTCGAAAATATAATATAACCACGTGCGAAAATATAAAAAGCCTCTTCCGAGTTACCCACAATTCCGACAAATCTTCTTTATCTTTGGAAACCTCAGAAACCAAGATATTTTTAAGATTTAAAGAAGCACTTATAAAGATAAAGTTTCTTTTATGCTTCCACTGATTTTCGGAAACGTTTCCGAATAGTTTTTATAGTGTATTAATTTTTTCAAACCGGAATATCGGTTTTTAGAATGCTATAAATTATGAATTAAACATTTCAGCTGCGTAACTGAATTTATACATGCAACAGTAACAAAATAGCATTAGCTTTAATGTTAATGTTAATGATGCTAATTTATTACGTTTGTCTCAAAAATATATTTGCTAAACATAAGAACGTTTATTTGAGAATTGATAGAATCCAAAAAACCTACATACCATGTTGGCATAGTAATTTTCTAGATTAATTACAGGCTTTCTAATCCTCGATAAACTGCAGTCATTTTTTGTTGTTGTTGTTCATTTCAAACATTTCTGATTCTCTTAATTACAAGAACTTCATCAAAGAAAATCGGATTAAAATTGTTCTGTACTATAGATATCTTTGTTATGATTTTCATACATTATTTTCCGGTACTGAAATATTTATTTTTTCATAAAATCTTCTTAACAATATACGATAAATTATATTTTATGTGTGTTTGTGAAAGGTGCAATTAATATTTTTCTCAGCATTCAGCATTTCATAGCAAAAACAAGCAAGTATGGCATGAAAAAAAGAACGGAATGTTACAATATATGTTTAAATAATTATACTGCAGGCAATTTTCAAGTGATTGTAGTTTTTATACACTCAGCCGTGGTAATTGGGTAAGGTCATAACTTTAAATTCGTATAATATCTTCTTTAAGTAGTACAAATGGCAGGATTTCTAATTTTTAATTTTAATTAGCCATGTCATTTTTTTTAAATTCCCTATTCTAATTATGCACAGATTCTTCTTCATATCTGCAAATAAATATAACTATTGAAACAGGTTAGAAATTGTGCGCCAAACGTAACAAACAAGGCTCGTTCGTACTATAACTAGTTTTATAAATCTCTTGCAATAGCTTTTGCACTCTTATGCAAAAATGCCTGAATACAATTTTTTTTTTATGTGAAGATTTTTATGTTATAGATATTAATATTATTTTATGAAATTAAGTTTCAATACACTTTTACAAACAATTAATTTCAATTATGTTACATTAAAATTGCACTATGCGCAAATATCCAATACAAGACGAAGAGAAAAAAATCATCGTTATTATTTCAGTGAAATGAATTATATCATCTGTTATAAGATATGATTAATTTCCTCAATAAAATAAGTACATTTTAAGTTGGCAACATTTTATCTTTTGTTGAAATTTACTGAAAATTGAAATTTTCAGAATTTGAAATCGATATTTATATTCTTTTTCCATTTAATATCTATTTCTTATATTATATCTATAATATCTGTCCAAAAAACTGTTACAAATTCGGTTTTTAAATTCAGTAATACGGAAATAATCTGACTCCATCTTAAATATGACTTAATCACCGTGGCAACCTAGAATCATTACTTATCATGGGATATCATTGAATTAATAACGCATGATAGGATTTAATAAAATGAAGAAAACTCTTATTAATATCTTTTTAAGTTTTGATTAGATTTTCTTAAAATTTGAAATAGCTCAACAGAATTCTGCAACGATTATATATATTAAATTTCAAACCATTCGGTTGGGTAGATTTTGCGCTGTTATACATGGACAGATGGACGGACCAGACGACGACTATAGGTGCTACATATTTATATAATTACGAACGCACCTAAAAAGGTCATTATCCTATTTAAATATAAAATTTAAAATTTATTTTAATCGACCAATAGGTATATGCGTTTCTGTATATGTGTTTTTCATATAAAATTAAATTGGTTGAGATTATTATAACAATGCACTTTTGTTTTAATGACAAAGTAGCTATTTTTTAATTTGTTTAAAAAGCATTGTTAAAAGTACAGAAATTGTTAGCCACTCGATATTATGGAAGATTTCTCAAATTTTTACTAATGTTTGTTTAGTTGAATGAATTTGTTAATATCAGCTGGCCTACGAAGTTTTTTTTTTTTAAGTATGCAATACTTTTCATATAATTATGTCATAATAATTTTTTAAAGATTTGCTTTGCCTAAATAAAACTTTATTGGACAGAGCAGAAAACCGGATCATGGAAAAAGAACAATCACCGTGATTACGGAGAAAAAATATGTCAGAAAACTTAGAAAGGGATTGAAGCATCGAAAACTGACCTCTTCTATAGAATTTATTGCTGTACTTGAAGAAGAAAAAATATATAACTTTCGAAATAAAATGACTAAGTTTATATGCAGATTGGCCATTCTGGGGCAAATATAAAATCTGACAATAGAACAGCTTTTCGTTTTGATTTGTTTTTTTTTTTTTGTTTGTTTGTTTGTTTTTTTAGAAAAATGACTTCCAGATGGTCGAAAAATTTTACATGCAATTTTTATTTAGAAATTAGGCAGAAAATTTAAATATATTTAATAAATGTTTAAAAAAATAATAAAATAAAAATAATTAGGCATTGTAACTGGAATTTTTACAATGGTAAAAGAAAATTAGAAATTTTGCATATAAAACATTTGTGATTTCTTCTGTAAAAACTATATTAAAATAAAGTATTTCTTATCATTTCTGTAATTTTCTGTTTATGAATTTTCTTGTGAATATTCACATTTTAATTATTTCTATAATTGAAAAGAGTGTTTTTATATTTATTACTGAATTTTTCTTTTTCAAAAGTGATTTAATTTCGTGTCAAAATTTTGAAAATTGAAGAGAATTTAATCACAACTCTCTGATGTGTTATTTAATATGAAGTGTCGTTTTAAAATATCTCATAAAAATGAAGCAGAAGCCATACGGAACAAACAAAAATCACGTAGGGAAAATAACCTCGTAGCAAGCCAATATAGCGCACATACATTGGCATGAAATAGTGCCCCAATATTAGGGTGTCGATATTTTGTCAATGCTGGTAAGAAATGCTTAGTTAATGTGACGCCAATCAATAAAACCAATATTGCGGCAACATTGACGTTTTCTTGGAAATATTTTCAATATATACCAATGTTTGTTAAATATTAGCTTCATACTGGAAATATTTCCAATGAATCGCCAATATTACACAAATTTTGGCTTATATTAGAAATATTCATAATATAAAATCGATATTTATACTATGTGGTGTTTAATTGGAAATTTTTGAAATAAAATGCCAATATTGCACAAATATTGTCAAGTCACTATTAGAAATACTTCTAGAGAAACACCAATATTATAAAAATTCTGGCTTTACAATGAAAATATCTTCACTGAAATGCCCACGTCGCCCATATTTTTTTTATATCCATAAACATGTACACTTGTATGTGTGTATACATAAACATTACATTCATATACATGCTGCTATATATTTCTTCTAAATATGGATCCCTTATTGGCAAACTATCCACAATCCAATATTAGGGCACTATTTCATGCCAATAAAAGCAACGTTATCCCAATGTATGACTAAGACTTAGGCAGCATTGGCCCAATATTGTTTTGCAACTAGAGTTTGTTTGCAATTAATTTCTTCAGTGAAGAATACAAGGTCACTCATTTCAGTACAAAACTGAATATTCATTCATAACTTTAATATGCATTAGGACATATTAATAACATTTTCAACAAACTTTGAAAAACTGCTTCGTGAGAAATGTGATGACATCATGATATTTGCTGGATATGGCCATCATCCATGTCAGAGCAAGAGTGAGAGAGAAGGTCCATACTTCAAAATGTAGCTCTCAGAATGCACGATGTCGCTAACGAAATTACTCCACACTTCTCTTATTAACGTTGAACAAAAATACCGCGAAATTACTGTTCACCTCTAACACTTCTCCGAGGTTATCACATTTCATATAAAGCAAACAAAATAAGATAAACCAAAATTTTATTACAATGCCTTCATTATCGCTAAAATTCTGAACAATAAAAAATGGTTTTAACTTTGCTTGAGATTCTCTGTAATTCAACTAAATAAGTGAACTGAGACCCTATTTTCCTATAAAAAAATTTATTACTTTCGTACTTCTGATTTGCACTTTATTTTAGAATCTCCCTGTATAAGGATAGCATTTTTATAGCATTATAAAATCCAGGATATCGGTATGGCACAAAACCTAACTACTAAGAATCAAACGTCAGTTTATCAGCCAATATTAAATGTAATTATTTTTAATTCATCTAGCATGTTTGTGGCATCAAAGAATTTGTTTAGCAAATGCCATCTTAGTGGACAAATTTAAGACAACATCTTGCGTTCTGGAAAACCACAGTATGGATGAAGGTCGTTTATATTGAAGTGCTAGTGAAAATTGATAATGGAGAAACCGGTACTTTTCTGCTATAGGGACATTGGCGAAATAGAGAAAGCCTTGGCGAAAGAAGGAAATTTGGCAACATATTTTCTGGTAAACTTTTCACTGTTTTATATACACAAGCAATTTGTTCAATATTTATGTAATTTATTTAATATAAAGAAGCCATTTATCTAATTTTATATGCAAACAGAGAAATACACTTTATATAAAAACAATAATAATAATAATTATAATTATAATAATATATATACATAGGGTCATGTTTTTATAATCCTGCTAAATTATATAAAAAACGCTTTGAACAAATCCTTTTATGCTAAGAGCATACTGCGTAATTTTGAAAGAATTCCATTTGGTACTAAATGAAACATTGACGGTTATTCTTTGTAGATAAGGTTTTAGGCCGCTTTGTACATAAAATATTTCTAATTTAATAAATGCTTAAAATTGCAGCATAGAAGTGACATTTCAACTAAAAACACGAATTTCTTAATGCTAAATCTTGGATACTTTTACAGCTTCCTAAATAATCTTATTTAATTTACATTGGTTGATATTTACTCTTAACTCAAACTAACAATGTCCATTCTAAATACCTAACGTTGCATGTCATATAATTTAAACATTGTTTGCCAAAAAGCTCTCGGGTTAAACACAATTTCTCAAACATTTTCTCTAAACTGATAGAAAAGTCTGAAAACAAAATTTGGATTGTCACTTTAAAGCGAATTTCGAGGATTATTAAATTCCTTCTTGTATTTCGTTATAAAATCAATTGCAAGGTTCACCCATATTAAATTGACAGAGAATTTATTTAACTGAACATTTATTTCATTCTAAACATTAGAGGAAAATATTATATTTGAGTACTTAATAGAACTATTTTTCATCAAGAATTTCAATGTTTGCATTGACGTTACACGTAAATCAATTATTATCAATCATGTTTTAATCAAAGTACATTCTTGCAAAAATGTTTAGGGATTTCTTAAATATCGATGAGTGAAGTATATCGTTTATTGTCATTCATGAAATTGTGTTGTGGACTAACGCAACATGTAATTTGATCATCATTATAAGTAAAGAGCTTAGTGGAAAAACAAGTTATGTTACATTTTCTCAAAAATTCTTTTATTTTATGGATGAAGATAATGTATCATGTGGAGTTTATCACTAATCTATCACTAAGAAGAAATGAACCGTGATCGAAGAATCTCAAATCATAGAAAACCCAAAAATGAAGTCTAATCGTAACGATAGCAAACCCGCCAGGAACGCTCGTCATCGAACTGACGAAACCACTGCAAGAATGGAAATGCAGCAAAACTGAGCTGCGCCGCCAGACTCCGATTGCCAGCCGCTAGGCACGTCAACAGCCGTACCCAAATTCAGTGGAACTTTTAACGCGCACGACCAGGAGAGTTCCTGTGTGAGCTACGGCGGTGGAAGCGCCGCCACCTGCTGAACACTCTCATTTTCCCAAGTAATTGAGGACAGAGGTCGTTGCGACGAGCAGAGGTGCCTACCCTCTAAGGTAACCACCCCTCTACACTTGGGGAGTACGTTGGAGTTCCACGATAGCTTTGGAGCCGGAAACCAATAGAGAAAACCAGGCCCTAGACCTTATGCCGAGGTTCCCCAACAACTCTTAATTTATCGCCGCTTTCAAGGATAGAAATCCTACAAAGGAAACTACTCGGCTTGTCGGTGGCGACGAAGGAGGAGGAGTCTCTCGCTAGCCCGGGATGACAAGGAAAGGCATCCCTGACGCATAGACACGTCCTAGTTTAGGTTGTTTCCGCGTGACCCCCAAGAACTTCCCTCCGGCTTCTCCCGACGGCAAAACGTCAGATGCGTCCGCCAGGAACACTAGACATCGGACGGACGGTATCCCTGCAAGAATAGAAATGCGGTAAGATATATAATGATATCGAAGCCGCCGAAGTACTCAGATGTATTAAACGCCCCAGCCCGCTGGTAGATGTCATAAACGTATTGCATTTAGCTTTTACTTTTTTCCATTGGGATCTTCTGTGATCGGGTCTACTACCATTCGGGTGTACGGCTATGCTCAGGTCATGACCACGCCGCCACGGTTCCGACAGCAATTGTGACAACGCCGCTAAAACATAGACTATCTTAAGGGAGGACCACTGAGCTTAATAATAGAATGGAGAGCTAACTCACCGGTCCACTTTCAGCCGCGACCGCATCACACATTCAATGCGCGCAAGTAAAGAATCTTTAGCTTTTCTTAATATTAGACGCGTTTTTGACAAGCTATTAGACGACTTTGCCGCATATTTTTTATCATTTTTGGTTATTTCTATACCTTTTTCATATTTTTATGAGCCATGCTTAACAATCTTTTCATTTTTTTGTTGATTTTACATAACGTTTGATTTTTAAATAACATCAAATTAAATATTTGTAATAAAATTAAATAAAATCAATAGGTTTTTTTATTAAAAATACATATCATTGAAAATTTTAGCATTATAATTTTGTCATATTTTTACAAGAAAATCTACTTTGAAATTATCTACCCCATTCTACTCTATGGAAGGAAATCTGTGTTTTGCCAGAAAATTTCTTCCGAAATTCTATGGCATCATATTCAAGGACAGACCGCTGGGTTCAATGTAGCAGAATAGGGAGTTAGCTCTCTGTACTATTATAGAGCTCAGTGGGAAGAATTTTTAAGAAGTGTAACCCGGATTTTTGTTGCACACATGGAAAGCCCTGACAAACCTAACCTTGTACGGTCAGCCGTCAAAAATCGCATCGGAACAACGGCCTCGTAATCCTCATTTAGTGGTCAGCGAGCTGATTACCAGGTTGAGTAGTTGCGTTCGAAATTTTTGAGATCTGCATTCTATATGTTATGGTAAAGTTAAGATTGTAGTAGTCTTTAAGACCTGAGACATTATTTATTACTATTTAATATTTTAATATTAGATTATTTAAATAATGTTAATAATTTTGAATATTTTAAAATTAAATGTTAATAAATTTTCTGAGAGAGTTATACCTGGTAATACATTGAGCAAAAGCTTCCAAGAAGAAGAAAAAAAAACAGAATCATTTACAACAAAAAGCTTTCACTCAAATCTCTCAAAGATAAATTTTTATTACAGAACATCTTCTTCCACCAAGTTCTTCAAGAATAATAGAAATTACACGAAAACATACATCTTATAAACATACGGAATCTGCATACTTTTTCTGATAGCAAATAATATTTCTCTGAAATTTTGTCAGTTATTGACAGCGACTTTTACAAAGAGTATTTATACTCCTTAGAAATTATTAGAATTATCTGTATTTTTTCTTGTAGTATCAAAACCATATTTTTTATTCTAATTGTCACAGTAATGATGTACAGATTGCATTTTGATTAAAAACAGAAGGGTATGAATGTGAAATAAATATGTCGTTTTTAGGGTTTCTTTCATCTCACGAAACCCTATTCGTCCCCCTTCTCTGTCTGTCTCTCCGTCCGTCATAGCGTTCGTACTCGATAACTGTATAAGTTAGAGACTTGAAATTTTGTGTACTTACAGCTGAATACCTCCTGTCACACAACAAATAATAAAATTTTGAATACTACGTTAATTACCGGAGATATTAATAAAAAACTCATTAAACATAGGGCATAAATTTTAAAATAATGCATTCTCGCTTATACCCTACATCCTAACGAGTCCCCGTCCAGACTACCTAGATATCTTCTTTCATCGCAACTTCGAGAGAGGCTATCAATTTCACACTCAAAATGACAAAAACAAACCTACGTACAGTGCCGAATCGGACGACCGCCCGTGGCGATAAAACTAAAGGGTGGAAAATGCGAAAAATATCTGCTTAAAATTTAATAGTTTCTTTTAAAGTTATTTTTCATCAGGGCGTTTAAATAAATCTTGACCAAGCCGTTATAGCTACTACATCCCCCTCTTTCTACGTCACAACTATCTTTATTTTCGTATAAGAATACTTTATCTTTAATCTTTATTTTGAAGCTAAACTAAAATTCCAACAGAACTAACTGCACTTAAAAATATTATCCTGAATTCAATTTTATTAGTCAATCCATTTACATATTTTTATAAAGACTGTAATAATTTAAAAATATATATTCTTGAAAAAAAAATTCTGTCACAAACAACGAAAACCATTTCCTTCGATAGTCAATTGATTTAGACTCTTTCTTTACAAATGTGACCTCTTTAGAATAAAATATATTAGTTCCATTTTTAATTTCGATTCTACAGTAACAATTTTATGAGTAAGCAATTCTCTTTCGCCTTTTATTTTGCTTTTTATTAACGTTTCAATGTTTGGCAAAACGATATGAAAAATTGTTATTCTTCTGATATACCACACTAACATGTTTTTTTTTTATAATACTGTGATTTTTTTTATAAAATTTACAGAACTTCGGGCTCTTTAGTTGAACAAATACTTTTGAAGATTATGATTAGCGGTTCTAAAATCTCATTAATGATATAATAACATTTATTGATGAAAAAACCCTATTTCTTTCACTACTTTTTTTTTCAAGCCTGAATTTTTTTTAATATACCTCAACAAGCAACATTTGTTTGCTACAGTAATGTAAAGTAACTAATGGTAACCTTGCCCGGACCCGTGATAATAAATAATGTAATTTAATGTATGATCTTAACCGGATATCTTTAACCGTATTTTGTATAAAATTATTTTTTTAATGATATTTAAAACGATAATACTTATTTATTCATCAACAAAGTAATGTCATTATGATCCATATTATTACTCATTGATAAAATTTAAAGCAATCATATATTTATTTTCTAATAATTTAAATTCCATTAAAATATTACTTAAAATTTATTAACATTTCCCATGCCCCCCCCCCCCCCCTGGAGTTGGAAAGTCGAACTAAAATTTCTTAGGCGATTGAAATCCAGTTGAATGAGTCAAATCCCGTCCTAATCGGACCCATAGAACGGGAGATAAGAATGCGACCCCTGTCGGTGGAATTTGGAACTTAAATATGTAAGGATATCGATATCAAGTTGAATGATCCAAACCCCTTCGTATCGGGCCCATAGAACCCGAGATACGTTGAAATGAAATAAAAAATATCTGAAGTTATTATTCGAAAAGAGTGGTATATGCAACTCATACATTTACTTTAATGTTCTAGAAGGTGATTATTAAGTTAATTATAATGTTTGGTCGTTTTGAAATATGAAAGGTAGTTGCTGAGTTATGGAAACGGTCCATAGTTAGAGAAAAAAAACTTGAAGGGGAATGATGAGACAGTTTTTTTTTCAAATAACTAATTAAAACTACCGGAGTACTTGCTCAAAGAATGGGGTTCGTAGAAATCTTGGAGCTGAAAAAAATATTGCTAAAGTTACTATTCGAAGTTAGTGGTAATTATCTATACATAACAACAATTAAACGCTACGGATGAAGCTAAAAATGTTAAATTTCTTAAATGGAATTAATTCTGTCGAAATTAGAGCAGTAGATATGTATAGGGGAGAGGGGGGGGCACGTTTGAACTGGTGGCACCTTTGAACACTGTAAATATTTTCCTTGAAATAAATTATATTTTTGAAATATAGATAGCAGAACATTACTACTGCTTCAATGCAACAAGAATAAAAAGCTTTACCATTTTGCACGCACACTACTGTCTATGCAATGCATGTATTTTTCTCTTTCTTCAATCTAAACTTAACAAAATAAAGTTGTAAGTTTTTCATTGACAATCTTGTATCCCTAAAATTTTAATTGATTGTTCAATATTTAAATAAAGATGTTAGATTTAGCTTATAAGCTTTGTTTTATTCCAATTCTTAACCCTAATTGAGTAAATAGTTGTAATGCTAAACACCATGTGATGGAGCACCATTGAACAATTAAAACTATGAAGTAAAGAGTTATGGATGTATCTAAATATTATTATTTTTGGATTTTTTTTTAGAAAATGCGAAAATTAAGAGACTAATTAAGAGCTGTTATACTTAATATGAAATTTGTACTGGTACAGGGCTGCCAACTAGACCTACTACACATTAGGTGTAGAAACAACACTTTTCTTTTGTCAAGTAGTTTTTTGACATGACAGATTCTTGTCGTGTCATATATTTGGATGTAGACAACTGGCATTTGAATATGCGGCAAAAATTGGTGTTTCTTTCCCCTCAAGTTGAAATGAAAACAGCAAAACTGGCGTTGATTGGATGAAAGGATTTATGAAAGGCATATTGTATTATCCATATGAAAGCCTGAGAATACAAGCTTGTCTCGAGCTAAAAGCTTTTATAAGCATAATGTTGCCTTATTTAAAAAAAAACTTAGCTGCAGTATTGAAGTTACATTCATTTTCTGCAGACAGAATCATCAATCTTGATGAAACTGGGGTGACAACTGTCCTCCAAGCTCAAAATGTTGCAGCTAAGTCGGTACTAAATTTGTTAGCCAAGCTATTTCTGCTAAACGTGGAACTTTAATAACAATGTGTGGAATCATTACTGCTTCAGTTTTCCATAAAAATGTTTAATATATTTTTATTTTTTTATTTGTTCAAAGGTGCCCCTAGCTTGTTCAAAGGTACCCCTACATGGGACAGGTTTGAAGTGAAATCTCTCTGCTTTTTAAAGCCTCACAATATATTTAATTTATTTAAAAAACTTTAAATTTTTGGCTCATATAATGAAGAAATACTTTGTTTTTCTCATGTAATATTTAAAATGCAATAAATATAATTCAAGTAAGAAATATGATGATTTTCTAAAAAAAGTTTCAAACATGCCCCCCCCCCCCTCCCTCATATTAAAAAAGGTGTAAATATAAAACAAAATCCTGCAAATATAACAAATAAACAGTTAAAGAAAACTTCGATGTAAATTAGAGGCCTATTAGCGAGCGAAGCCCGCTATTCTACTCTACCAGAATAATGTCTGTCATGTGAACTAAATGCGATATTTAATAAAAAGTAGTTTCCCCCCTCTTCTATTTTGTATTAACAGTCCCTATTTGTATTTGGCAACGTTTCTTTATTAATTGCATCATTGTTCATTAGCGTTTTATTTCTTTTTCTATACAAAAATCATTATTTAGCTAAAATGAAAAATTATCGATCGATTTTCAAAGTTTTTAGAAATGCTTTATTCTTATCCAAGCAAGGATGCATAATTTTCCAATTCAAAAATCATATATATTTAATTTTATATACCTTATAATAATCCCACTCAAGTTTTAATTCCGTATTTTATATCTCCCTCCCTTCAATTGAGCCATGTCTGATGTGAAATGACATGTCCAAATCTATTCTTTTTCCGCGATAAATTTAATGAAATATATTAATCAATATCTACATTTGTAATTATCTGATTTTTGTGAAAATTATATTTCTTGATTCAGCGTTACAATTATGTGCTTCGATGTGTAATTTTCAAACCGGTAAATGCAATAGTATTAATAATTTTTAGAGGCGAAACAGTGCCTAGTCCGCCATTTTATATTGTAAAAAGATTGGTTGCAATTTTGGTTGCAGTTTTTTCTTTGTGGTGGGGGGAGGGTACAAAAAAAATTGAATGATGAACTTGTAATCTGAAAAGAAGATTTCTATTGGGTTTGATATTTGCTTGCGAGTGTCTTCCCGTTACGAGCGCATAGGCTCTGAATATATGAGCACTTCTAAACAGAAAACTTTTTGCTTTGTTAAAAGAAAACCATGAAATGTTTCTTTGATCATCCCTAATCACAACAGAAATTTCATGATGGATTAACGTCGTTCTCGGGAATATGAGATCTAACTAAATTAATCTTATTTAATTGTCGTAACCCCAAACAAAGATTCCTCAAAATATCTGACTTCACCGAGAACTTTCAGATATTCAGAAAAAACATATGCCACGAAATACATGAAAGAACTGAAAATACTAATTTTGTGGTATTTTTTTTTAACTTGAGCATGTGTGTAAAAAAAATTAGCAATATATCAAGCTGCGCTATACGTATGAACATCTTAGCTCACGTAGGAGTTGTATATAGAAATTATTACAATAAATCATAAAATTCCGAATAATTAATATATTTTAGATTTTTAGACTTATCGGATACTTTTTAAAAATCTGAATAGTAAAACAAAAAACAAAAAAAAAGCAATAATGCTTTAAAATTATTAATACCTATTCTGTTAAATCTTGGGAAAATACATCTTTTAAAATTTTTGAAAAAGTAAAAAATGAACTACCGGTAATTTTCCAAATTTCTAAATTGGAAAATTCAAAAAGAAAATTTCAGCAAAAAGAGAATTCTTTTAAAGAAAGTTCGCCTTAAAATTACGTGTATATTGTGTATAAATAGCTAGGTATAAGAACGACTATAAAAATTAGCATATATCGCAATAAAATATTATTTTCCATAGTGCTTGAAAGAAAAATAGTATTAAATTCTTTAAATTACTACTAAAATCAAGTATACACGCATGAGTATTAAATGTGGATATGCATTTTAACTACTAGTAAATCTGCAGATCAGGTGCCTCAGCGTAAGCTCTGCAAGTCATTGTTTTCAAATACACTTTGCATAATATTCAACATCCTACAAACTGCAATAAAATTTTTACAATACATAAATATTTTTAAGCATATAGTAAAATACTTCGAAGAGTTTGGAAATTAGAAGCGTTAAATTAAACACGGTGTCATATAATGGTATTCTGAAATTCTGATAAACTGGTTATTCTTGTCATTTTTTAGATAAAAAAGTAAATTTCTTCAGCGGCTCTACCCACTAGTCTCAATAGATTTATATTCGAAATTTCCCATTGACTGTGTGAATGATTAACACTGTGATTTTATTAGGATAAGCATTTTATGTTATCCTAATATCCAAATATCAACATATACGTACTTACCTGCCAACCACGAAGCACCTGCATCTGATGGATAAGTTGAATAAAATTTCATGTGCGGAAGAACTTATAGAAATGTAAACTGAATCTATTACAATGTTTTTACAATTGTTGTTTTGGAAAAACAGTTTTGATGGTCATTCTATAATATTTAGAGGTAAGATCTTATCTAAATACATTCTAATCTACTTCATAGCAATAGCATACTAAAATTCCCCAAAATAGGCATATTTTTTAATTTTTACACCTATTGAGGTACATTTATATTTGTAATTGAATTAGCCGATAACTCAGTTATTATTTATCCCTACAAAAAACACACAATCACAAAAAAAAAACTCACTAGTGGACTGTAGCTCATTTAATAACTTTTTAGTTATTCACAACTCTAAATAAAAATGGTCGAGAGCCGAGATTTACACAACCTCTCTGATCGGCATCTCGAACCCAACTCACAAGTTTTAAAACATTTTTCATAGACGGCGATTCTAGCGACAACAGTAATTAATATTAAGAAAATCATTTAATATCAACTACTCATCGGAAAATGTGAACATTTTTTTCACAAATTCACCAGGCAGAATCGAAACTAGTTCTGTACATTATTTCTTCAAAAGCAAAATTTATTGAAATTTTGTTTATTGAGACATCAAAAAATTGTCAGTGACAGAGAAAGAAAACATTCCACCACCAAAAAACGTAATCGGTTCAAAAATTGTCATCGTCTGTTTTCCCATAGTACATTTCGAAATGTAATACAACAGATTAAAATTTCGAGTTTGCCTCAAAACTAGAAAATGGTGAAGTAAAAAGATCATTTGTTCTTTTGGGGATCTTGTTTTTTTTTTTTTTTTTTTTTTTTTTGCGAAATTACTAAATTAAAGAAAAAATTGTATCTTTTAGCATAAAGTTGATAGCCTAATTAAGGAAGTTCTGCCACAAACTGAATTTAATTTATTCAACGCCTAGAGATTATTTTACACCATTAACCCTCTGACTGCTTATCCCGCGATTTCCACGGGCAAGACATTTGTAGAAAAATTTATATGATTTACAATTTTTGAAGCAATTTTGTATTACAAATTTCACAGTCAAAGGTTGAAAATTAAAATGATCAATTTACTACATATTTCATATACAGGATGATTTGCAATATGTAATAGTATAGGAGATAAAGGTCGAATAGATATTGGTCGAAAGGATTTTGAAAAAAAAAAAATTGAGCAGTCAGAGGGTTAAAATGCTTACATCGTTTAATAGGGACTTCCATTATTGAGGACGAAAAATGCCCTTCCTTAGAAGTCCGCACTAACGAGAGTTCACTGTATTTCCAAATTTCTTGGTTTATCCGATACACGCATTTCGGAGATAGAAAACTGGTATAACCTGTGCAAATACTAATTTCTGTCCCAGTAGTTAACTCGAAGGTTTATTACTGAATGCAACTGCCTAATTTCGTGATTAATCTACCTACTATCTATATACTATATCTATACTAATATTATAAAGTAGTAAAGATTGTTTTTTTGTTTGTTTGTAGGGGGTAATCTCTGGAACTACTGAAGCAATTTCAAAAGTGATGGTGGCAAATTGATGGTGACAATCCCTGCTCCAACATAGGCTATATTTTATATCGGTGCCACTACCCCAAGGGGGTTCAAAAGCGAAAAACGTTCTAAAATTTCTATTTTTTTTATACTGGAGGAGCTAGAAATTTGAAATTTGGCGTTGTAGTTACTTATAAGATGTAAATGCTCTCTAAGAACGAAATAAAAAAAAATTCGAAATTTAAAAGGGTGAAATGAGCGAAAAGCGTTCTAAAAACATTCTAAATTACAATTTATATGGAATCTCTAGAACTACCGAACCGATTTCAAAAGTGATGGTGGCAAATTGATGGTGACAGTCCCTGCTCCAACATAGGCTATATTTTAAATCGGGTGCCACTAACCCAGGGGGGTGCAGGAGTGAAAAACGTTCTAAAATTTTGATTTTTTTATACTGAAGGAGCTAGAAACATGAAATTTGGCATGGTAGTTACTTATAAGATGTAAATGCTCTCTAAGAACAAATTCTAATAAAATTCGAAATTTAAAAGGGTGAGATGAGCGAAAAGAGTTCTAAAATCATTCTAAATTACAATTTCTATGGAATCTCTGGAACTACAGAGCCGTTTTCAAAAGTGATGGTGGCAAATTGATGCTGACAGTCCCTGCTCCAACATAGGCTATATTTTATGTTGGTGCCACTACCACCAGGGGGGTGCAGGACCGAAAAACGTTCTAAAATTTTGATTTTTTTATACTGAAGGAGCTAGAAACATGAAATTTGGCATGGTAGTTACTTATAAGATGTAAATGCTCTCCAAGAACACATTCTAAAAAAATTCGAAATTTAAAAGGTCTGAGATGAGCAAAAAGCGTTCTAAAAACATTCTAAATTACAATTTCTATGGAATATCTGGAACTACCGAACCGTTTTCAAAAGTGATGGTGGCAAATTGATGGTGACAGTCCCTGCTTCAAAATAGGCTATATTTTATGTCGGTGCCACTACACCCAGGGGGGTGCAGGAACGAAAAACGTTCTAAAATTTCGATTTATTTTTTAAACTGAAGGTGTTAGAAACATGAAATTTAGCATGGTAGTTACTTATAAGATGTAAATTGCTCTCTAAGAACAAATTCTAAAAAAATCGAAATTTAAAAGGTGTGAGATGAGCGAAAAGCGTTCTAAATTACAATTAAAATGGAATCTCTGGAACTACAGAACCATTTTCAAAAGTAATGGTGGCAAATTGATGGTAACAGTCTCTGCTGTAACATAGGCTATATTTTATGTCGGTGACACTACCACAGGGGGGTGGAAGAGCGAAAAATGTTCTAAAATTTCGATTTTTTTATACTGAAGGAGCTAGAAATTTGAAATGTGGCTTGGTAGTTATTTATAAGATGTAAATGCTCTCTAAGAACAAATTCTAAAAAAGTTCGAAATTTAAAAGCGTGAGATGAGCGAAACGCGTTCTAAACACATTCTAAATTACAATTTTTATGGAATCTCTGGAACTATAGAAACATTTTCAAAAGTGATGGTGGCAAATTGATGCTAACAGTCCTGCTGTAACATAGGCTATATTTTATATCGGTGCCACCACTACAGGAAAAAGGGGTAAAAGAGCGAAAGACGTTCTAAAATTGAGATTTTTTTTTTTATACTGAAGGAGCTAGAAACATGAAATTTGGCATGGTAGTTACTTATAAGTTTTAAATGCTCTCTAACAAAAAAATTTAAAAAAATCGTAATTTAAAAGGGTGAGATGAGCGAATCGCGTTCTAAAAACATTCTAAATTACAACTTCTATGGAATTTCTAGAACTACAAAATTGTTTTCAAAAGTGATGGTGGCAAATTGATGGTCACAGTTCCTGCTGTAACATAGGATATATTTGATGCCGGTGCCACTGCCCCCAGGGGAGAGCATGAGCTAAAAATGTTCTAAAATTTCGATTTTTTTTATACTGAAGGTGTTAGAAACATGAAATTTGGCATGGTAGTTACTTATAAGATGTAAATGCTCTCTAAGAACAAATTCTAAAAAAAAATCGAAATTTAAAACCGTGAGATGAGCGAAAAGCGTTCTTAAAACATTCTAAATTACAATTTCTATGGAACCTCTGGAACTACCGAACCCTTTTCAAAAGTGATGGTGGCAGATTTTTTATGGCAATCCCTGCTCTATCATAGGCTATATTTTACGTCGGTGCCACTAATCCCAGGGGGTGCAGGAGTGTAAAATTTTCGAAAATTGCGAATTTTTATATATTAAAGGAGCTAGAAACTTGAAATTTGGTATGGTAGTTACTTATAAGATGTAAATGCTCTCTAAGAATAAATTTTTTAAAAATCGAAATTTAAAAGGGTGAAATGAGAGAAAAGCGTTCTAAAAACATTCTAAATTACAATTTCAATGGAATCTCTGGAACTACAGAACCAACTTCAAAAGTGATGGTGACAATCCCTTCTCCAACATCCTCTATAATATAAATCTATGCGTTGCTGACGACTGGGTTTTTCGCTAATCTTTGCCACAGATTAATCTCGGAAAATTAAACATTTGAAGTTACTAAAAAAAATAATAGCTCGAAAAGTATTTGTCAGAAAATTGTTAAACAAACTGCGTTCGAAAGGTAAAAAAATGTATATTTCTTAATATAAATTTCAAATCCTATGATTATGCTATTTTTCAAATATTGAATTTCAAAAATTACTAAATTTTACAATGAAGTACCATAGCGAAAAGATAACGATAAAGGCGACGTGTCCTGACGTTTATATTGGCTATAGCACGAGTCACAAATTGTAGTAGCCTTATTATTCTGTTAAAATATAAAAGTGATCTATGAAATGTCAATATTTTGTTTGATTAAAGGTTCGTTAAGAGAAATTGACCAGCGTAGCGGGCGTAGCTTGCTAGTATATATATATATATATATAATTCAATAGGGAATTTCGTTCCGGCAGCTCATAACTTGCGTTCTGCTGAAAGGATTTTGATGGGACTTGCACTGTTAATTAGATATCTGTTTAGGTACTGTTTTAGAACATTGCATATAATTCTACGTTGCTTAGTTATATAATTATGGGGGAAAGTTGACGGACAACCCAAAGCATTTTAATCTCCTTTAGCGCAAGAACTCATGAGCATTACTTAATTACCAAAAGAAAGTAAATATTTCCCACAATCATCACATGTGCTTCATAGGAAAATACGTAAAGTGAAAAACCACGCAGAAAAAACCTCTATGCAAATGTGTAACTGTTTTACATCAACGGAAAAACTTTATGACTTTGATATATTATATCATTCAAGGACTAAAAAAACTCTCTCTCACTTTTCACAATGTGGTCTCGTGGTAAAGAGCTACTATACTAATCCTAATCCTAATAATATTATAAATCTGATTGTGTGCAAATGTTAGGCTGAAGCCAGCGTAAAAATGGAGCATTTAATGATCCTGTATGTTTGCATATACGTTGATTATAACCCTCAGATGAACATAGGCTGGGTGTTTTTCATTTTATTCAAATATTTTTCTTAATAATTCAAAATTTCGTTATTTTCATAGAGAATAAATGGACATTTTCCCATAAAATTTAACCATTTTACTTTATCGTTGCTAGGGCTTTGATCGTTGCCAACAAATAAAAACACGGAAAAATAATTTTTCCTTAAAAATTAATTTTCAATTGAAAGATTTTCACGTGAAAAATGAAAATGAAAAAGAATTCATAAGAAGATGAATTTCCGTGATATTTGAAACAAAAATATGGAGTATTTGTTATTATACATGAAGTATGAATATCGGTTACTTAAAAAAGATCTTTTTCTGTCAAAAAACTGCGTTATAATTAGAAGGAAAAGTGAACAATATATTCTTAAAAATAGATTTCGCTTGGACCATGGAACTATGAAAAGGATCCTCCTCGGCTTGGACAAATATGACGTCATAAATAAAACATATATTTTCAAATAGTCGTAATAATACAAGGAGCATGAATATCAATGTATAATGAAAGTAGATAGTAATGGACGTAATATTTAAGATGAAAAACTGAAATATTTTTTATCGATACTGATTAATAATTAGCTTGAGTACCAGTTACATACAAATGTGAGTTTTCCGCTAAAATTTACGTCCTGATTGCCAGAAAAAGAAAATTAACAAGAATTATGGCATTAAAAAGAGATTTCTCTGAGGAAAACGTGACGTCATATTTGAAATAAAACACGGGAATTTTCAAATGTGTTTTACAAGGAACGGGAATTAATTCCGTACATTAATAATACAAGGATCAGTAAGTATAGAAATAAGTATAGAAAGTAGATTAGTTTCACGACATTTTTTGAAATTTTTTTTTATCTACACCGATTATTAAACAGGAATACATACAGATGAGAGTTTTTTGCCAAAAACCACACCATGATTATTAGGAAAAGAAAAATAAATACGAATCTATTATATTAAAATCTGACCGCCTGTTTGTATTTCGCAACTTACTCTTTTCAGATTGCCGAACGCAACGCGATTTACTTAACACCGGTTATCATTCATTCGAGGATGTCATAAACTTTCAGAATTTAAAAAGAGGATTTAAATTCCGAGATATTATTATTATTATTATTATTATTATTATTATTATTATTATTATTGTAAATTTTAACGAAGTTTCTCTAAGAAAGGCAACTAAATTATTCCATTTTTCACAGAGTAAGGAAATTTAAACAGAGTCCCAACTTTGCCTGAAAAGACCGACTGCAGCGGATGACTTAAAAACTAAATCATCGCTTTGGCGATTTTTATCTTCGTGATTTCCCTTTAATTGTAACCCTATTCTGCTTGGCACTTTTTGCTGTTGTCATTTGCAAATGTGCAATTTTTCGGCGTTAGCTATTTGATTTTTAAATCTTGATTAATATTCATTATAAAAATTATTCTTATCTGAATTACTCTTATCTTATTCTGAAGATCAAATAGGTCATTATAATTCTTCAAAATGCTATGAAGATATACGTTTATTGTTTGTAAGAACAAGACTGAAAGTTATTTTTTAGTCCCAAGGATCGGTAAGTTGTGATTTCTTTTCATGTGTTATTTTTGTTCTTTTTTACGTCATAATGCTTTCCTATGGGGATGCAGACGAATTTCCAAATTTCATTTTTATGCATAATGGATTTAGAGGTAAAATTATGAATGCTAAATTTTCGATATGGATTTCCAATAGTTTTAAAATTTTACCGATAAATTTAATATAATTTAGAAATTAATTGCTTAAAATATTTGAAAATGTTTTTGCATCTGTTCGGGAAATATAAACGTCTTATTTTCATATTTTTTACAATTTTTAAAAGTGCTTATTTTTACTTTCCACTTTAATTTCTTCGCTGCTTAGTAACCGTATTTCAAAGAGTATATAAAATAATAAAATTCAAGGAACTCGCATTATTTTGGTGAAATAACTTTTTATTTATTTTTTTTTTTAAATCAAAACGAATGTAAATTTAATGAGACTACGGTGGAATGGATACCTGTTTATTTTAAAAAATTAAAAGAATAAGCAATTCATGAGAATTTCAGAATATCATTGTATAACACTGTGTTTAATTTAATGATTCTAATTTCTGGAACATTTTATAGGCTTATAAATATGCATGCAGTTGAAAAAATAATAATTGCGGATTGTACTATGTTAAATGATATGAAAATGAGGTTTGAAAAACAAGCAGCAACAAGCAATCGCCGTTTTTTTCCACTTCCCTCATTTGTCGCCAAGAAAGCGATATATCGCCGTATTAGCAACCATGCTTCTGTTATGGCCGTAGTTTCCGCGTCATCCGCAGATATCGCTACTGTCTATGTGTAATCCCATGTTAAAGAAGTTTCCATCGCAGTGTATGAGAGTTGATTCTCTGTTTAAATCTTCTTACTCTGTGCCATTTTTGTGGATAAAAAAGAAGAAATAAAACGGATTAATATATTTTTTCTCATTAAAACTGAAAAAAAAAAGAATTTATTTTCAATTTGAATAGATAGTGAAAGAAAAAAAAATCTTGAAAACAGTAAAATTTTTGAAAAATAAAAACGTATTTTCACATATGCAAACTTCATGAATTAATTTATTCTGGAGAACAAAAATCGTCTGTCAACATATTTTCATTTAGAAATAAAGATTTTTTTTTCAGTTATAGATTAAATCAAGGAGGCAAATTTAAGCTCCTTGCATTTAGGTTTACAATAATGGCTCCCTATTCACAAGAATTGAATTTAATGAAAAAGAATATACTATATCCATTATCTTTGAAGGATTGCTATTAAAACGTTTCACAAAGGCGTTAAAAGTAAAATAGTTTACCAGGTAAACTTGACATATGTTTTTACATAATTCACCGATTTCCACGATTTTATTTGGCCCGCCTTTTTTCATTGGTTGCAGTTTCCTTTTAGTGATTATTTGTCACAAAATTTCACTTTTTTCAAACTTAGTTATGTCAACATAGAAATACTGTATTGTCTCCTATGAAATGTGATTAAGAGTTAGTTAATTATTTACGTTTCTAATTATCGGGAATGAAATATTTTGCTTAATTAATGCATTTATTCTTCTTTTAATGATACGTGAACGAAGTCACGGGTAACAGCTAGTAATATTATAAATCCGATTGTGTGCAAATGTTAGGCTGAAACCAGCATCAAAATGGAGAATTTAATTGCCCTGTATCTTTGCATATTGGTTGATTATAACCCGGGAATGAATATAGGCTAGATTTTATTTATTTTATTCAAATATATTTTTTAATAATTAAAAGTTTCATTATTTTCATAGAGAATAAATGGACATTTCTCCATGAAATTTAACCATTTTACTTTATCGTTGCTATGGCTTTGATCGTTGATATTAAATAAAAACACGGAAAAATATTTTTTCCTCAACAATTAATTTTCAATTGAGCGATTTTCACGTGAAAAATGAAAATTCAAAAGAATTCAAAAGAAGCTGAATTTCCGTGATATTTGAAACAAAAATATGGAGTATTTGTTATTATACATGAAGTATGAATATCAGTTACATTAAAAAGATCTTTTCTGTCAAAAACTGTGATATAATTAGAAGGAAAAATGAACAATAATTATATTATTAAAAATAGATTTCGCTTGGACCATGGAACTATGAAAATGATCCTCCTCGGCTTGGATAAATATGACGTCATAAATAAAACATGTATTTTCAAATGTTCGTAATAATACAAGGAGCATGAAATCAATGTTTAATGAAAGTAGATAGATAATGGACGTAATATTTAAGATGAAAAACTGAAATATTTTTTATCGATACTGATTAATAATTAGCTTGAATACCAGTTACATACAAATGTGAGTTTTCCGCTAAAATTTACGCCCTGATTGCCAGAAAAAGAAAATTAACAAGAATTATGCCAATAAAAAGAGATTTCTGTGAGGAAAAAGTGACGTCATATTTGAAATAAAACGGGAATTTTCAAATGTGTTTTACAAGGAGCGTGAATCAATTCCTTACATTAATAATACAAGGATCGGTAAGTTTAGAAAGTAGATGACTTTCACTCCATATTTAAAACGAAAAATTGAAATATTTTTTTTATCTATACCGATTATTAAGCATGAATATCAGTTACATACAGATGAGAGTTTTTTGCCAAAAACCACACCATGATTATTAGGAAAAGAAAAACAAATGCGAATCTATTATCGTAATTTCCGGCGTATAATCCCGAGATGAAACAATCATGTTTGGACCCAAAAATTTTATTTTATGAAGTGTTACTTCCCAGATCGCTGTAAATATTTGCCTTCAATTATTGAATAAAATTTCTGGGTTGAAACCGAATTGTTTGATCCGCGGATTATACGCCGGAAATTACGGTATATTAAAATCTGACCGCCTGCTTGTATTTCGCAACTACTCCTTTCAGATTGTCAAACGCAACGCTATTTACTTAACACCGGTATTAACACCGGTTATCAGTAAATCCGAGGATGTCATAAACTCTCAGAATTTAAAAAAATGATTTAAATTTCGAGATATTATTATTATTATTATTATTATTATTGTTATTATTATTATTATTATTATTATTGTAAATTTTAACGAAGTTTCTCTAAAAATGGCAACTAAATTATTCCATTTTTGTGGATAAAAAAAGAAGAAATAAAACGGATTAATATATTTTTTCTCATTAAAACTGAAAAAAATAATTTATTTTCAATTTGAATAGATGGTGAAAGAAAGAAAAAATCTTGATTATAGTAAAAAAACGTATTTTCACATATTCAAACTTCATGAATCAATTTATTCTGGAGAACAAAAATCGTCTGTCAACATATTTTCATTTAGAAATAAAGATTATTTTCAGTTATAGATTAAATCAAGGAGGCAAATTTAAGCTCCTTGCATTTAGGTCTACAATTATTACTCCCTATTCACAAGAATTGAATTTAATGAAAAAGAATATACTATTTCCATTATCTTTGAAGGATGGCTATTAAAACATTTCACAAAGGCGTTAAAAGTAAAATGGTTTACCACGTAAACTTGATTGACATATGTTTTTACACAATTCGCCGATTTCCACGATTTTATTTGGCCCGCCTTTTTTTCATTGGTTGCAGTTTCTTTTCGCCATTATTTGTCACAAAATTTCACTTTTTTAAGACTTAGTTATGTCAAGGCCTCTATAACATAGAAATACTGTATTGTCTCCTATGAAATGTGGTAAAGAGTTAGTTAATTATTTACGTTTCTAATTATCGGGAATGAAATATTTTGCTTAATCAATGCATTTATGCTTCTTTTAATGATACGTGAACGAAGTCACGGGTAACAGCTAGTAATATTATAAATCTGATAATATGCAAATGTTAGGCTGAAGCCAGCGTCAAAATGGAGCATTTAATGATCCTGTATCTTTGCATACAGGTTTATTATAACCCTCAAATGAACATAGGCTGGTTTTTGTTTATTTTATTCAAATATTTTTCTTAATAATTTACAATTTCGTTATTTTCATAGAGAATAAATGGACATTTTTCCATACAATTTAACCATTTTACTTTATCGTTGCTAGGGCTTTGATCGTTGCCAATAAATAAAAACACGGAAAAAAATTCCTCAACAATTAATTTTCAATTGAACGATTTCACGTGAAAACTAAAAATTAAAAAGAATTCAAAAGAAGAGGAATTTCCGTGATATTTGAAACAAAAATATGGAGTATTTGTTATTATACATGAAGTAAGAATATCGGTTACATTAAAAAGATATTTTTCTGTCAAATACTGCGTTATAATTAGAAGGAAAAATGAACAATAATTATATTATTAAAAATAGATTTCGCTTGGTCCATGGAACTATGAAAAGGATCCTCCTCGGCTTGGACAAATATGACGTCTAAATAAAACATGTATTTTCAAATATTCGTAATAATACAAGGAGCATGACTATCAATGTATAATGAAAGTAGATAGATAATGGACGTAATATTTAAGATGAAAAGCTGAAATATTTTTTATCGATACTGATTAATAATTAGCTTGAATACCAGTTACATATAAATGTGAGTTTTCCGCTAAAATTTACGTCCTGATTGCCAGAAAAGGAAAATTAAGAAGAATTATGCCATTAAAAAGAGATTTCTCTGAGGAAAAAGTAACTTCATATTTGAAATAAAACGGGAATTTTCAAATGTGTTTTACAAGGAACGTGAATCAATTCCTTACATTAATAGTACAAGGATTAGTAAGTATCAAAGCCTAGAAAGTAGATGAGTTTCACGCCATATTTAAAACGAAAAATTAATATTTTTTTATCTATACCGATTATTAAGCATGAATATGAGTTACATACAGATGAGAGTTTTTTGCCAAAAACCACAATGATTATTAGGAAAAGAAAAATAAATACGAATCTATTATATCAAAATCTGACCGCCTGTTTGTATTTCGCAACTACTCTTTTCAGATTGTCGACTGCAACGCGATTTACTTAACACCGGTTATCATTGATCCGCGGATGTCATAAACTCTCAGAATTTAAAAAAATGATTTAAATTCCGAAATATTATTATTTTTTTTTTTGTAAATTTTAACGAAGTTTCTTTAAAAATGGCAACTAAATTATTTTAATTTTGTGGATAAAAAAGAAGAAATAAACCGGATTAATATATTTTTTTCTCATTAAAACTGAAAAAAAGAATTTATTTTCAATTTGAATAGATGGTGAAAGGAAAAAAAAATCTTGATTACAGTAAAATTTTTGAAAAGTAAAAACGTATTTTCACACATTCAAACTTCATGAATCAATTTATTCTGTCGAACAAAAATCTTCTGTCAATATATTTCCATTTAGAAATAAAGATTTTTTTTCAGTTATGGATTAAATCAAGGAGGCAAATTTATGCTCCCTGCATTTAGGTCTACAATTATTACTTCCTATTCACAAGAATTGAATTTAATGAAAAATAATATACTATTTCCATTATCTTTGAAGGATGGCTATTAAAACGTTTCACAAATGCGTTAAAAGTAAAATGGTTTACCAGGTAAACTTGACATATGTTTTTACACAATTCGCCGATCTCCACAATTTTATTTGGCCGGCCTTTCTTCATTGGTTGCAGTTTCCTTTTCGTGATTATTTGTCACAAAATTTCACTTTTTTAAAACTTAATTATGTCCACGCCTCTATAACATAAAAATACTGTATTGTCTCCTATGGAATGTGATAAAGAGTTAGTGAATTATTTACATTTCTAATTGTCGGGAATGAAATATTTTGCTTAATTAATGTATTTATTCTTCTTTTAATGATACGTGAACGAAGTCACGGGTAACAGCTAGTCTCTATATATGTATAATCGTAAATGTTAATTTCTTACTACCTATATTAAATTTAATTAATTATCCTAAATCAAATGGTTATGTTTCTAAAACTAATCTTAACACATAAATAATGAAATCTTTATTTATTTTCATAGCAAAACAAATAATGGATAAATGACAACATAGTGCGATCGATATAACTAATGGATTTTATTCACACAAACTCAGAGACGGCCTCCAGATAGAACGCAAAGGATATTTGAACGAAGATATTAATTAAAAAGTAAGACGTATGTTTTACTTACCTATTTTACCAGTATTTTTTTTTTCAACGAACACTGAACATTTAAGAATTTATGTTACAAAAACTGCGCCCTTCAAGAAAAGTTTCTTGATGTGTCGACTTCTCTGTTATATAAGGGTAGGTGAAGTTTCGTTTGGGAACGTAGTTTTCGTCCAATGTGCGTAAAAGTGATATCTAAGGCTGTCTTTCTTTAACTTTCGATGAATGAGTGTGGAAACCTCGGAACTTGTGAATTTTCTTTTCGTTTCGATATTTATGCAAATGTCCGCATCTGGTCAATCGATATAGCAGTATTTAAACACTGGCACACTTTTGGATCCGATTCTTCCCCACTGTGGCCTTTGGAGTTCTATTGAGTTGACTCAGCTAATCTGAAGTAGAGAAAGCGGGCCGTCATTTGGTAAGAGTAAATTTTACCTCATTTTTGTTCTAATTGAATTAAAAAAAGTTTGGAATGCCGATATCAGAGCTGCCGTAAGCGAACATTCTAGACGTTGGAACTTGCTGAAAGCATCTCAACCGACATTTTGACCTTCGTCCAAGTCTAAGTCATATTTTGAAGTTATCTATTTATTTATATTCCTAATTTAAGTTTTATTTTCTTGGTGAAGTATTTTGGGGATTGACTTTCTGTCGGCATAAGGCAAATTAAGCAGTGCTTTCTCAAGTCCCTTCCATTTAAAGTATTTAAATAAAGATTGTTTTATTTTACTTAAACTTATGCTCTATTCGACTTAGCTAGCATTGATCGTCATGAACACCAGTGACATGGCTGTTACAGTTTTATAATCAGATGAACCCGATTATGAAAGATTAGCCTTTTTAAAACGATTCTGTTGAACGGATTTTTAAGAGACTTGCATTATTAGTTAGATAATCTTTCAGGGATGGTTTTGGCATATTGTATATCGTTACCAAATCCTACTATAAATAAACAACTAAAAGAGTTGGTCTTTAACAGCTCACATTTTGTCTGACACATTAGAAAACATAATAGCGCAATGGCATTCTATCATTTTTAGCAATGTGGAAGAACATTCCAGGTAAAGAACTATATTGTTTTAAAACAGAAGATCAAAATTAAGGGATATATTTCGTTTGATTCAAGGTTCGTTTGGAGAAACTAACCAGCGTAGCAGGCGAAACCTGTAGTTAATCTATTAAACGGACACTTTTTTTCAATCCCTGATCATTGATTTTTTTTTAACCTCATTTCTTATTTTCAACATTCTTATCTACAATGAGATTTTTTTCTAACTAAAATCCAGCTTTAGAAATTCTTCTTTAGAAGATTTTAACTAATTAACATCCTTCATCTTTGAAATATTTTAAGGAAAAATCAAGAATTCTTTCCTCCGAGTAAAGTTCTGTAAATTGATGTACAGAACAATTTTCGACACGTGTAATAAATTTTAAATCGGTAAGCTGCATTCATCAACATGAAACAGAGATGCTTTAAAATAAAGATTTAACTTGTTTACCTTAAACTATTTTTTAATATAGGCTAAATCCGTTTTCAGGAATGTCTTCTAAAATTGTTTTCGTTTTAATTTTAAAATTTCTCAGCTAAAGTATGTGGTTCAAGAATGTATAACATTTATTTTAATGAATTTAGCTTCACAATCGCATGATGCTCAAAAGCTATTTTTTATAACATTTATTGTTAATTTGTTAAAGAAAACGTTATTTCAATACTAATTTTTATGATAAATCTTTGATATTTTGTATGAAATTTATTTTATGTGGTTTTTAGGTGCGTTCGTAATTATATAAATACGTAGCACCTATTGTCGTCGCTTGGTCCGTCCGTCTGTCTGTCCGTCCGTCCGTCCGTCTGTCCGCCTGTCTGTCCGTCTGTCTGTCCGTCTGTCTGTCCGTCCGTCCGCATATAACAACGCAAAAACTACCCAACCGAATGGTTTGAAATTTAAAATATGTTATCTTTGCAGAATTTTGTCGAGACATTTAAATTTTTTTTAAAATCGAATCAAAACTTTAGGAGATATTAATAAAAATATTTATTAAGAAATTTGAATTTTTTTTTAAAAAATCGGTTCTTTCTTGTTATAGGAGCTTCCGAGGTTTAATCGTCAAGCGACCGAGATACTTATTTTATGACAGAAATTAATCTGCAGACGATATAATTCATTTCACAGAATTAAAAATCATCAAGATCTGAATATTTATATAACTAGCTATAGTACGAACGCACCTCATTTGTCACGTTTGACGTACAATTTCCAACTTGTTTAATTTGTTTAAGCATTCTTTTTTCATCAAATGACGAATTATAAAGAGAAGCTTTCTATATCTGATATTAACAGGTATCTCATATATATGCATTATGTTGTCTAGAAAATTCGTGCCGTTTGGGAAAATTAATTGGTACCGGAAAATTCTATCATTTAATTACTGGACATTAATTCCAGATAGCTAATGTCTAATAATAGAAAGGGCAAATGTTTCCGGTACGTATTATCTTTCCCAAGTGGCACAAATTGTCCGGACAACCCAATACATTAAATGTATGTCAATAAATAAATATTATATACACATAAATGGGTATAAATATGTAATTAACTAATAATCAATGTAGACAAAGAATGATTAAAAGCGACATCCTGAGAAAATTTTTCTTTAGTATATGTAAAATGCCAAAAATACACCTCTGTATTTTTCAACTGAATTAATTAGAAGAGCTTTTTTCACATAGATCAGAACACACTTACACATAAAAAGTTAAATATTCTTCGGTAAAATAGCAGATAATATACTAATAATCATTTTAAGTCTTATGTAAATTTCAAGAGGATTGAAAAACGAAATTTTATTAAAAATCAGATAAACTATTTTTTTTTTTAAATTACAAAATACTTTCTGCGTAGAAATACTCAAAATCTTGTAAATTCCTATGTATAAAATCAAAAGACAGTGGTGGCTTTGTTGTTCATATTCTGAACACGAACACAGGTATGCAAGTGTTTCGCACCAACATATTATAGCAAAGTCGGAAAATTTTTTGTAAAATATGCTGGAATTTTATTGTTAAAATCTCACAATAAATGCAAAACTTCTATATTATAGCTGTAAAATTAAATAGATTGGATTTATGTTTTTACTTGTATAATATTACTGATTCAAGAACTAATCCAACTATCCTTCCACCAATATATAACAAGAACGAAAAATCATACATCACGCATAGATTATGAAACACTTTTAGTATGTTTATGAAACCACTTAATTTTAATTCCCAAAACTCTCGCTGATACCAGAATTTTTGTTAAAAAAAATACGGTTTATTAGTTGCGTGAAATATAGCTTTTTCATATTTACAAGAAAGTTCGTTTTCAAATTCTGGTGTCATTCATTAATTTCAATAGTTAAACAATGGAACTTCTCTGCGCCGCAAAGGGTTAAGGAAAGCATTTCCGACCCCACATTGCTATATGATTTCGAGTTGTCAGGATGTACCCTACCCCTCTTAGAAGTTCTGAAACGTTTAACTGAAACACCCTGTATATTAATTGTATGAGAATCGAAGTATATTTACACGAGTTAGAGTCCTGACAGACAGACAGACAGGCAGACGACAGGCACGCAGGCAGAGAGACGACAGACAGACAAACCGAATTCATAAACACTTTTCAATCATGTTGGAAAATGTTAAAAATGAGTAATAATCAGACGAACAGAATTAAAATACTTTTGTATATCCTTTGAATTAATAACGTTCTTGTAATTAATTTAATAAAAAATATTATTTTTATAGGCAAAATATATTATTTATTTATTAATATATTAGAATTCCAATCAATCCGTCTGAGAAATTAAAATCTTTCTACGCAGACTAAGTCAAAATATCTCCGAAATATTTCATTCCTACATATTAAATATTTAATCATTCTTGGATTAAACACGGAATTACTTTGCATGATATAAAACGTGTAATATTTCTTAATGAAAAATTTACTAAAACTAACAATTTCAATACTGCATCAAAGAAGTCGCAACTCATAAATAATTTTATTTACAAATTTAAAGAATGCATCTTCTTCTATTTTTTATGTCGGTTCAATTTTTTCATGATCTTTACCCGTGATTATTAACAAGAGCAAAGTTTTGGAACTTTTTTATTGCTGTAAAAAATTTACTCAAAAATTTAATTAAACTTGCTTGGAAAATTAAATTTATTGCTTGGAAATAATATGTGGAGCATAAGAAATCAGTCTTCATCCATTTTTGACATCTTGAGTGCCAATGCATAAGATTTACTTTTTACAAGTGGAATTATCCCTATAAAATACAGGGTGTCCCAAAAAGATTGAAACGCGCTTAAATTTTCTATCTGTTGTATAAAAATGGGTAATGGAAATTGCAAAAGTGTTCAAAATATTGTGAAAACTGATATTTTGTTCATGAAATAGTTCTCGCATAAATTTTCAAAATGTTTTTAATTTCTTATATGAACACCCGCCCCCAGGCAAATGGCTCAATTAGAATTTTTATCAATTTGCTACAAGAAGATCGCATTCATTACAAAACAAAGAAATAAAAATCGTGCGTGAAGATTTAACATGGATGAATTACGAAATACTTTCCAACACATTCAGAGTACTGTAACAAAACTTCGCTGTATAATGAAGTAAAAGATGATGTCTGAATAAACAATTTGCAAAATCCATAACATATTTGAAAACCTAATATCAGAAATTAACATCAATAGTCGGAAAAATATCCGAATTCTTTTGTGCAGTCCTGTATATGATCAATAGTTTTGTATATATATTACATAGCTTGTCGAAACTTTGTTTAAATAGGGAACGCATACACAGTTGAAATTTCCCTTTCAGTAGTTTCCATCAACAAACGGAAATGTACTGAGTATGTTTTGTACAACCCTGTATATGATCCATAGACCAAATAATACTACAAAAATAATTTAAAAACGTGTACGACAACTAAAAACAAACTTTCAGAAATTGTTGTCCAAAAACAGTACTGTAAACGTATTATTTTGTGTGTCCCTGTAAATGAATGATGAATGTTATGCATACTGTATTCTATAGTATTAGTATTAATTATTATATAGTAGTAATTATACATTTTGAACTTCGTCTCCATGACATATAACAATTCCAATATGTTTTAAATAGTGTAATGTCATTAAAATGCATCGCAAACGATTTTTTGAAATGTACAGTAATGTAATGCAATTATTTTGATTATCTCTGTAAACAGAGTATAAATGTTACACACTGCGTTTTCAATACCGAACATGCCATAATAAATCTCCATAACATATTCCAATTGCATGAAAATTCGATTATATTTACGCTAGTTAGGCTACGGACAGACAGATGGCAGAAAAAAAGACAAGCAAACCAAATTTATAAACACTTTTCAACTATGTTGGAAAGTATTAAAAGGCATACCTATATGTATTTTAAAAATTATAGCAAAGGGAAAAGCTCACTTACAACACTTTTCCATATCAATTAAATTGCTATTTTATCAGTGAAAATGGGAATCATATACAAACTGACGATGATATTCTTTAGATCAAAAAAAAATATTAAGCTGTGTGAAAAAATTGCATCACAAATTCAGATAAATATTTCATCACACGGACATATAATTGTCTGAGTGAACACGAAGACTCATACACAGCGCAGTATTACTTTGCCCCATATATAGCTACGATGGATATTAAAACCTTTCGTCAAGCATAACTCAAAAAATATTTAACGGATTTCGTTCAAATTCTTACAGCAGGTACCTATAAAGGTGACAACGACGTCTATTTATTACCAAGAATAAATGTTAAACCGTTTGGAAATTATTCGTCTGAGTGAACACGAAGACTCATACACAGCGCAGTATTACTTTGCCCCATATATAGCTACGATGAATATTAAAACCTTTCGTCAAGCATAACTCAAAAAATATTTAACGGATTTCGTTCAAATTTTTACAGCAGGTACCTATAAAGGTGACAACGACGTCTATTTATTACCAAGAATAAATGTCAAACCGTTTGGAAATTATATTAAAAAATAAATAAAAAAGTACAATTAAAGTATACATACGTCACGAAAATTTAGTGCATACGTCATTTTCACCGGCGGAGATTTTCGTAAATAATAGGATTTCAAAAGTTCATGAAGTAACACGGAGCAAAAAAATATGCACGCACAGTGAAATACAATATCAGTACAATGATCAAATCAGTACAATAAAGTATATTTCCATTTAATAAAAATGGAAAATTAATCTGGAATTTTTTCTGTTTGAAAGAAAAAACCCGCAATAACTTAGTATTATTGATTTGGCGCAAATCTCACCATTAGCCTAGCTTTTTTATTTCGCGTGTGTAAATCAGAAACATTTCTTTGATGTTTAAATAAAAGGTTTTGATTCGTGGCATTAAATTCTTCTTATTTTCTTTTCCTTTTTAGTATTTTAAATGGAATTAGTCAAAGGCATATATTTTAAATTAAATGAGTAAAAATATGTATTTTTAATGTATGTATTTCAAGTGAAATGAATGAAAGGTTTATAGTTAAATGAAATTAATGAAATATTAAGATGTTATGAAAACAATATTTGGCGATTTATCAACTGCGCCAAGTTAACATGAAAGTACCAATACATATATGAAATGAAAACAAGGCACAGATGTCCTATACACACCACGTTGGCGCGATTTTTTCCCCCGCCAATTTGGCGAAAACTTTATTTTTGAATATTAGTTACAAATTAGCGTGCAATAATAGCAAGTGAATTTTTATTTCAATATAAAAATAAAATAACGTAATAAATGAAATAGCTTCTATTATTTTAAAAAAGGAAATAAAAATAAATAAATAATAGTTTAATATAAATAAATATTGATATACATATAAAAATAATCGGTACTTACGTATTATCCGTGCCAGGAGATTGATCGCCAAAAATGGTTGCCAAGTACCAATCTTGTTTATCGTTGCCAATCATGTTTTCAAACGCAGTAATTTAACATTATCAAGTAACATAGTTAAAAATGGTAATTAATATAAAATAAATAAAATGTAATGTATGTTTATTAAATTTATAACATTGTTAAAAATAGTAAATAAGATTATTTTAGTAAAATTAATAAATGGTAAATAGCATAGTAAATAAGAAAGAATAATATTATAGATTATTCCCAGCCATGTACCATCTAGCAAGAAAAAAATATATAAGGGTTACTGTAATTAGTAATATTGGCTCCATGCCTGGTGCAGTTGGCTTAAAACTGGCACGGATAACACGTAAGTACCAAATAATCTATAGAATTAAAATAAAAAATAAAAGGAAATAAACATAACAAACAGTTTTTGCCAAATTGGCGAGGAAAAAAATCGCGCCAACGTGGTGAGTATATGACACAAAACGTATACATGTTGATATGACATCTGTGCCGAGATTTTTACCCTTTTATCTGTGCTTTCGGAAATATAAAAAAATACTTATATCAGGCGTATAATATTTTGCATTTTTATATGGACCACTTCTCCATTTTAAGATTTTAAATGCTATTTATATCAGATATTTCTTTCCTGAGATTCTCACAAGTTGTTTTCGGTAATTTTTTAGTTCGCTTATTAATTGTTTACAATTTGTCCCCCTGACAATAACAATTATTTATCACAAAAATGCCTCTTAGTTTTGTTAAATATGTTTGTTATATATTTTCATTACTTGTTAAAATATCAAAAATGGCAATAAAGTTTTATTTTAACATCAAACTTAATTTTTTAAGATGGCGCAAAAACATGGTTTAATAAACGTATATTTGTAAATATTTGAAAAACATGTTTTTCCACTCTCTAGAAAAATTTGGTAAGATGCTGAAACTGCCTATTAGCACCATTTTAAATTTTTTCCCCAATGGTGCCAACCAGCACATGATACGGAACTTTTCCCCATTCAGGTACACAGACAAGGCTGGTCTCAAACAAGAGTAATGCTAGCAACAATATTTTTTTAACTCTATAAGAATTACAAACAATAATGACATTAAATTCTCCGATTAGCTTTGGGCCCAGTTACGGATGTTTCTCCTAGAAAAAAAAAACTGTAGTAGAAGTATTTTACATTTGTTTCGAATGAAGCTCTGTCACCAAAGTATTAATTAATAATACAAACAACATTAATATTAACAGGGGGGCAAAACTTTGAATTTAAGTGTAAATATTTGGAACCTTCCCCCCCCCCCCAAAAAAAAAAAAAAAAAGTTACAGAAATTAATTTAAAATGGTGTTAAGCCACGGTTTCTGACATAAGCAATTGGCTGCGAACCCGATTACGAAACTTTCACTTAACTTAATAACATGTATCTAATAGCCCTGAGGGTACTTTCCCTTCCCAGTTATACGGAGCTTGGGGCTTTTTTAAAAAGCTTGACGCAGTTCGAGTTTAAGAAGTTGAGATTTACTGCCAAATGACATAAACTACTATGAAAATAAACCTCATGAATTATTATACTGATTTATGTATGTATTTAAAAAGTTGCATCTGATTACTCTTATTAGATAAATTACTCCTGTTTGCATTTAATAACAGATGAACGGCTTCTGTATACTAAATTGTTTAAATATTGAGAAGAAGTGGCGAGAGGTAGAGAGACGGATAGTGACATAGATAAGCTAAAGGGTAGCGAAACGAATAGACAGACGGGTAATGAGACAAGTAAAAAAGAGGGTTGACAGAGGGTTAGCGAGATGGGTAGGGAGACGGGTAGCGAGTCGAGTAGTGAGACCGGTAAGGAGGATGTAGAGGAAAAGTTTGCGAGACGGGTAGCGTGGTGGATAGAGAGACGAGTATAGAGATGAGCACAGATACGAGTTGACAGACGGTTAGAGAGAGGGGTATATAGACAGACAGACGTGTCGAGAGACGGGTAGTGAAACGGGAAGCGAGACTTTTAGAGAGACGGATCGACAGATGGGTAGAGAGACGGTTAAAGAGTAGGGTAGAAAGAGAGACGGATAGTGAGATGGGTATACAGACGAGTAGAGAGACAGTAGACAGATGGGTACGGAGAGAGACACGGTATAGAGACACGGATAGACATACGGGTAGTTAGACGGGTAGACAGACGGTTAGTGAAACAGATAGGCGGATAGCGAGACCAGTAAAAAATATACAGACATGTAGAGAGATGTGTAGAGAGAGAGTCAATCGAGTGTAGAGATGGGTAGAAGAACGGATAGGGAAACAAACAGATTGTAGAGAGATACAGACAAGCAGGCAGAAGAAAAGTCTGGGGTTTGAAGTAGTAAAGGCGCAGGGAGGAGAGCCTCCTAGAAAATAATCAAGAAGTATTATCTTTTTTTTTCAATTTCGCCAATATGGAGATTTAATGTAAAATTTATCTTTACAGAAGTCATCGAAAGATTTTTTATGTACTTTAGTAGGAATTTAGACTACAATTTGGTAATCAGATTTGTAGCAAAGCATGTTATCAATGTGGTTTGAAGTGTACGAGTTTCTATAAATAGTTATTCAAATAAACAAGGAGGAATATTTTTTAATCCAAATGTAAATATTTGCTACAAAGAAAATGTTGCATCAATGAAATTAAATTTGCGTTAAACTACGCTTGCTAAAATACGCTCTTTGCTGCAAATCCGATTACGAAACTTTAAAAAGCTTGGCGTTTTAAAAGATCCGGTTTTTTTGTAAGTGAAAACTTCTTTAGGCGCGTTGGGCATTTTTTGAAATGGGAAAAAACCATTGAATTCGTGACACATTTACCGTTACTGTTACCGACACCTCTGTATATTTGGCGACGATTCTGCAATAGCTGGGGCCTTTTTTGAGATGTTAAAAAAACATTGAACTCGCGACACTGTTGCCGTTACTGTTACTGACACCTCTGTATATTTGGCGACGATTCTGCAATAGCTGGTTCAGGTAAGAAACCAGATTTGCTTAAATTAATATCTCACTTTGACAGCAAAAGTGATATTAGTCTCTATTTAGCATTATTTGAAAGACAAATTTCTCAAATGAATATAATAAAAGAAAATTGGGTCACACATTTGTTAAGTTTAATTCCGTTAAAAATCGCCAATATTATAGCTAGAGAGCCAGAAACATTGGCGAACAATTACGATTACGTAAAAGATTTACTTCTTAAACGCTTCAAAATGACGCCAGAAGAATTTAGGCAGAAATTAATGTCACATAAAAAAGAATCTTCAGCCACTTGGCGCGATTTAGCATTTGAATTAAGAAATTATTTGGAAGAATGGATTAGCTGTCTTAAAGTATCTGATTTTGAATCCTTAAAAGAATTAATAGCAGTAGATCAAATTAATAAAAGGTTACCTATAGAAATGAAAGATAATTTTATTGATGATCTTCCAAAAATTAAAAATGTAGACGTATTAGTAAGTAAACTAGACGATTATGATGCGGCGAGACTCTACCGAAAACTATCGAAATTATAATCGCCAAAATCACAATTCTCATTCCGATGTACAGGAAAAAGCTAATATTGCTACAATTTGAATCAGAAATAAGTCTAAACCTAATGGAATGGGTAAAATAATTAATATCAAAGGCAAAGAAGCAAATCTATTGTTTGATACAGACAGCTATATTTCTTTGTTCAGTTACAAATGTTATGTCAATATTGGGTCGTCAAATTTGTCTTCTGTTGATATCTTATTAACTGACATTGGCGGAGAAACTGTAAATCTAATTGGATATTTTGTGTATGAAATACGCGTTGATGGTTTTCTTATATCAACGAAATTTTATGTTTCAAAATTTCTCGCATACGATATTGTAATAGGGCAAGACATGATCAGGAAACTAAAGTTGGCGATAGATGAAGAGGTAATTAAAATTGTTGGCGAGCGCAATACTTTTCAAGTAGGTTGCCTTAAAATCTTCTAAAATAAAAGCGTAAGTCATGTGACTGTCATCAACAGTGCCGGGATGGCCGTTTCACTTTTTCATATACCAGGCGGCCATTTTTATTCAAAATTATTTTTTCGAATAAAACTGCATAAAAGTTACATTTTAAGAAAGATCGTTCAAAATAAATTAATATTTGAGAGATGACTTACGTTCAATTATGTATATATTCTGCAATAACTTCAGTCGAATTAGGATCACAGTTCAAATTCTCTATTCATGAAAGTAAACAAAAAAAAAAGATTGATTCGTCGTGAACATTTGAAATATTAAATCATGGAGGTAATCGTTCGCAAAGCAAGTTCTCCGCGAATGAATTTTTGGACCGCTGCCTCGCGTCAAAAAAATAATTCGCACCAGTGAGGCAATCAAAGTTTACCATAATTATGCGCTATACAACTCAACTTCCTTGCGGACCTTTTCTTGACGTAAATTGAACTCATGTAATAATATTTAATGAATCAAATTTTTAGCATTTCTAAAATCGCTAATACAGCTTTTATTTATCGCGTGTACAAATTAGAAACGATACTTTGATTTTGAAATCAAATGTTTTGATTTATGATATTATTTCTTATTTATTTATATATTTTCTATTTAAATGAAAAGTGTGAAGTATTTTAAATTTATGTAATATAAGCATTTTAGATAAAAGTTAAGTATTTTAAATGAAATGAGTGACAGGTTTATAATTTAAAATTAAGTTAATGTAGTATGAATGATGGTGAAGGGAACAATATTTGGCGATTTATCATCTGCTCCCGGCTAACAAAAATACTCATAATTAAAAAAGGAAATAAAAATAAATAAATGATAGTTTGATGTAAATAAATATTGATATACATATCAAAAATAATTTATAGAACTAAAAAAAATAAAAGTAAATAAACAACAATTTCCATAAAAAAAAATTCGCCAAATTGGCGGGGGGGAAAATCGCGCCAACGTGCGTATGTGACACCTATGCCCAAAAAATATGCGAAAAGCTACCATGATCGCAGAAGTTCATGATTTGTCTATTAGAATCTTCCGATTTGGCGAAGGATTAAGGGAAAAATAAATTATGAATTAATGTAACGTGTTGCAATGTTTAACATACATTTAAGGGAGACCAAACTGGTCTCCAGTGGCGGCTAGTTGTAAATAATTCCGATAAAAAATTAAATTATGTTGCCAATTCATACAATGAAGCGAAAGTATTAAAAGGAAATGGTTCACGTGCAGAAAACGAAATGATTGGTATTATGAATAAAAATAAATCAGAAATTAATTTCAAGATAAATTTAGCACGCGCGGTGAAAACAGATAAAAGTGACTCAACTCGCGAGACCAAATCAAAAGATGAAAATGAAATAACAAAACCCGGAAAATATTATCATTTAACGAGCGCGATAAAAGAAATAGACGGAAGTAATATAAAAAGAAAAAAAATAAAAAAAATGAAATATTTCACGAAAGTTTTAAGAAACGTGGTTACCGATACGGAAATGAAATGAAATCATTTTATAGAAAAGAAAAGTTTGTTGATAGAAATTTTAGATACCGCAAACAATACGCGCAGTATGAAGATAGAAAAAGCATAATGTTCACGAATACCGTAAACAAGACAGGCAGCAAAGAAGTCATTATTTTTCGAGTGATAGGAAGCGGGAACCCTATTTTGCAGATAAATGTTATTACAAAAGATGTGAAACTAAAATTTCATGGAAGAAATGATGAATGTATTGAGAGTTGTTTAAATTGTGGATGAAAATTCCTAAGTTTCATTGATATTCATTTCAAAGAATACGAATTAATTAAATTTCATATTTCATGTATTTGAAAATTTACGTTTTAAGCAATAGATTGCAATTTTTGTATGTAAAATAATATGCATTATTTTTCATGTACAATAGCGCATTAAATGAAAATTGTAATATAATTTTTGTAGTAGTAGTTTATAATAATGAATAAAAAAAACACTTCATTTAAAAGTACTTCCTGCACAATAAAGCGTTTCCTGACGATTCAAAAAATACACACGTAATTGTTCAAGTTTTCACTTCTGCCGGCACTCCCGAAGTGCCATTTTTTTTTTTTAAGTTTTGAGCAATAACCGCTTAAGAAAATGAGATGCTTTGCCAAATGTTATAAAAATATATATATGAAAACATAACTGTATATATGAATTTATATATGAAATTTTGTAATTCTATCATTTAATTTGCTCTTTTTCATATATTGTATCTTCTTTATATCGTAATTGTTAACCCCATGTTCTCAGCAATATCACTCAGACTAATCCCTTTGAGGGAAGTCCTAATATAGAAAGATAAACGTAGTTTTAAATCCTACAAAGACAATTAAAATTTGTATGTTGTAGTCGTCACAAAACTTTCTTCTATATCATTCTTATACATTAATTTGAACAGCATACTCACACAATAACAATTATGGATAGTTGAAAAGTGTTTATGACTTCGGTTTGTCTGCCGTCTGCCGTCTGACCGTTTAGCCGTGCTCTAACTCAAGTAAATATACTTGGATTGCCCTGAAATTTTCGTATGTTATTGTCGTTTACTATGGCATGTTCCAAATTTCAACTTAAGTATGTAGCACTAACAGTTTTTTTACAGGGACAGTCAAAAGTATTCAGCTACATATCAGTCAATAGGAAATAATCGTTTCAAGTGCATTTTGATGATTCTACGTCACTTAAATCATGATGAAATTGATATATAATTATAAAGCGCTTTAAAACATGCTTTTTGTAGAATATGGGGTGCAAAGCATTTATTATTCATTTACAGGGTCAAACAAAATAGTTCTGTTATACATCGTTCTATGGGGAAAAATCATTTCCAGTGTAATTTAGTGATATTTCACTATTTCAAACATAATGAAAATTATATGCATTACTGAGGTGCACTATAAATTGCTTTCATGTGGGCACAGGATTTATTTACAGGCACACACAAAGACATCGGTTATAGTACATATGCGATATTTACAGTCTTTTCAACTTTTGTTTGCGTTTTTAAGTTTAACTAAATTTTTTCATAGTACGTGTGTGTTATATACTCGGTTGATAATATACAGGGCTACACAAAGGAATTCGTAAGTATTACAGACTATGGGAGTGATTGCTTAAAGGTAGTTTTTTATTGTGTTACGCATTCTCCTGCTGAACTATATTTAGTAGACTAATATAAGTTTGTAGAATATAAATAAATTCATATACAGGGCTACGCAAAGAGAAAGATACATTGTCGTTTACGGTTGGTAATTGCTGCAAGTGAGTTTTAAGTTGCCTTTTAGCTTAATATGTGGTGTGTGCAAAAGTCTTCAGATAATATACAGGGCTGTACAAAAGATTTCGAGTGCATTTTCATCGATTGGCGAAAATTGCTAAATGTGACCATTCTAACTGAACTAAATTTTATCATGCTATATATCCACATCTATTGATCATATACAGGGCTGCACAAAATAATTCGACTACATTTTACACTAGAAGGTAATTTCGAAAACTGTATTTTTCAATGTGTTATATGTTTTCTAATCTGTTTACTTACATATCTTCTTTCACCTTATTTAACGCTGATGTTTTGGTACAGTTCTCTGACTGTGTTGGAAAGTGTTTCATAATCCATGCTTGACACTTCATTTTTCGTTCTTGTTTTGAATTTAACATAGAATTTCAGTGATACGTGTATAATAACAGAAAAAATCACGCTCGTTAAATTGCATCAACTGATTGGGGACATGATTCCCAATCTTATCCCCCGGCGCAGGATACAAGTGCCCCCTGTTGTTGGATCAATGTCAAAATTGAATCAGCATCTATTTATGTCAAGGTCTAACAGAACCTAGTTGAATATGCTTTCCTCTATTCATTATGATCTAATTACATGGTATACAGGAGTTTCCGTGCTACTTCAAGATTCATCATGTAAATGCTATAGTTATAGCTCGGATGAATGAAATCAGCGCTGCAGTTCGCAGCCTTGTCCAAGAAATAAGAGTGAAATATGCCAGTCCAGGATATAGCTCAGTAGTGAGAGCGTTGGTACGGCAAACCACAGTACCCAGGTTCGAGTCCTGGTCCCATCATATTTTCGCTCTGTTGGAAAAAATCTCAACTATGATACTCCAACCACTGGATACAAAATCTTCAGATTGTCTTTTTCTAATTTCATGAGAATTCACTGCTATTGAATTGATAACATAAAACTATTTACTGTGAATAAACAATTAAATTCACAAAGACACAAATTCTTGTGCTTTTCGTATTTGTAACCTTTTATTTATTTTTTCCCGGTACAAAAATATTTTGTAAAGCGGGTTACGCAGCAACTAAATCGGTGCTACTCATTACGTGACACGTGGGTCGCATAAAACCCCTGGTGTCATTTTATTCGTCCCCCACGAGTTAGCTCGGTACATAATTTTAAAACTAGGACTTCCCTCAAAGGGATTAGTCTGAGTGATATTGCTGAGAACATAGGGTTAACAATTACAATATAAAGAAAAAGAGCAAATTAAATGATAGAATTACAAAATATCACATATAAATTCATATACACTGTTAAAAAATAGAAAAGAAGTACCGTTCATCAGATGTGTTGTCATATTTTTTTTTAACATGTGGCAAAGAATCTCATTTTCTTAAGCGCGTATTGCGCAAAACTTGAAAAAAAAAAAAAAAAAAAAAACGCCGGATATTTTAAAACGCCAAGCTTTTTAAAGTTACGTAATTGGATTTGCAGCTAATAGATTATTCTATCAAGCGTGGCTTAACGCAAATTTAATTTCATTGTTGCACCTTTTTTTGTGTGTGAATTTAAAATTTTTCTTCCTTCATTATATATCTATTATTTGTATAACTGTTTATAGAAACTCTTACACTTCAAACCACATTGATAGCATGCTTTGCTACAAACCAGATTGCAAAACTATAGTCTAAATTACTATTAAAGTATACAAAAAATCTTTCGATGACTTTTGTGAAATAACTTTTACATTAAATCTCCATATCGGCAAAATTGAAAAATTATATATATTTCAAAGTTAAGCTTAACAGATACTTCTTGATTATTCTCTAGGAGGCTCTGCCCCCTGCGCCTTTACTACGCCGATCCGCAGGCTTTTCTTTTGCCTGTCTGTCTGTCTCTCTACAATCTGTCTGTTACCCTATCCATACTTCTGCCCGTCTCTCTAACCGATTGTCTATCTCTCTACACGTCTCGCTACCTATATCTATATTTCTCTACCGGTCTCGCTACCCGCCAATCTATTTCTCTAACCGTCTGTCTATCCGTATAACTACTTGTATGTCTAGCCGTGTCTCTATCCACTTCGCTACCCATTTGTCTATCTGTCTCACAACTTGTCTATCTTTCTCTCTACCCGTCTGGCGATACGCCCCTCTACCCATCTTCTTACCCATCTTTGTAATCTACTGTCTCTCTACTCGTTTGTATACCCGTCTCACTATCCGTGTGTTTTTGTACCCAATTCTTTACCCGTCTCGCTACCAATCTCATTACCCGTCAGTCAACTCGTCTCTGTACTCATCTCTCTACTCGTCTCTTTAACTACCACGCTACGTGTCTCGCAACCTTTCTCGCTATATTCCTGTCTACCGGTGTCGCTACCCGTCTCGCTACCCCTCTGTCAACCCTCTTTTTACCTTTCTCTCTAGCCGTCTGTCTATTCGTTTCGCTACCCGTCAGCCTACCTATGTCGCTACATCACTCTCTACCCATCTCACTACCCGTCTGTCTACCCGTTTGTTTACTCGTCTTTCTACCTCTCGCCACCTCTTCCCAATATTTCAACAATTCATTTAATATACAGAAGCCGTTTATGAGTTATTAAATGCAAACAAAAGTTATTTATCTAATAAGTGTAATCAGATGCAATTTTTTTTTAAATACATACATAAATCTGAATAATAATTCATCAGTTTTGTGTTCTAGTTGTTTATATCATTTGACAGTAAATCTCAACTTCTTAAACCTGAATTGCCTCAAGCTTTAAAAAAAAACACAAGGTCTGTATAACTGCAAGGTACCCTGAGGGCTATATTAGCTGCATGTTATTAAGTTAAGTGAAGGTTTGTTATCGCGTTTGCAGCCAATTGCTTATGTCAGAAAGTGTGGCTTAACGCCATTTTAAATTCATTACTGTAACTTTCTTTTCTTTTCTTTTTTCTTTTTCTTTTTTTTTTTTTTTGGGTGGGGGGGGGGTTCAAATATATACATTTAAATTAAAACTTTTGCCTCCATGCCATTAGTGTTGTTTGTATTATTAACTAATACCTTGTAGACCGAGCTTCATTTGAAACAAATGTAAAAGACTTCTTCTACAGTTTTTTTTGTAGGAGAAACTTTCGTAATTGGGCCCAAAGCCAATCGGAGCATTTAATATCATTATTGTAACTCTTATAGAGTTAAAACAATATTGTTGCTAGCTTTACTCTTGTTTGAGACCAGCCTTGCCTGTGTATCTGAATGGGGAAAAGTTTCGTATCCAATGTCGGTTGGCGAAAAAAATTTAAATGGTGCCAAAAGGTAGTTTTAGCATCTTACAAAATTTTTCAAGAGAGCAGTAAAACATGTTTTTCAAATCTTTACAAACATACGTTTATTAAAGCGTGTTTTTGCACCATCTTAAAAATTTAAGCACGATGCTAAAATAAAATTTTATCGCCATATTCGATATTTTAATAAGTACTGAAAATACATAAACAAACTTATTTGACAAACCTAAGAGGCATTTTTGTGATAAATAATTGTTATTGTCAGGGGGGTAAATTGTAAACAATTAATAAACGGCTAGTAAATAATAAATAGCATTTAAAATCTAAAAATGGAGAAGTGGTCTGTATAAAAAGGCAAAACATAACATTATACGCTTGATATATGTAAATCTTTTTTTATATTTTAATATTTCCGGATAAAAAGGTAAAAATCTCTTTTACAAATTCCATTACAATAATATATATATATATATATATATATATATATATATACAAAATAGAAAAATATGGTACTTACGTATTATCCGTGCCAGGAGATTGATCGCCAAAAATGGTTGCCAAGTACCAATCGTGTTTATCGTTGCCAATCATGTTTTCAAATGCAGTAATTTAACATTATCAAATAACATTGTTAAAAATGGTAATTAATATACATCTTGTAATTTTAATTGTAAATCTTGTAATCTTGTAATTCTTGGTAATTTTATGTCATTTAGCTTTTAAAATTTGGCAACACTCTAAAGTTTTAGTTTTTGTTTTGCATCTTAAAAGTTTGTTCCATGAAAATAAAATCTGATAAGTTCAAACTAAAAAAAAATAAAAAATAAAAACTTTAGAGTGTTGCCAAATTGCTGTTGGGGAGTCGATTTTCATAAACGATCGTTGATTATTTTGTTGCGTGTATTTTCAAATAATAATATTGACATCCTATTTTAGTTTGAACTTATCAGATTTTATTTTCATGGAACAAACTTTTAAGATGCAAAACAAAAACTAAAACTTTAGAGTGTTGCCAAATTTTAAAATCTAAATGACATAAAATTGTAAATTAGATAAAAATAATACAATGAGCTAAACATAATATGATGTACGTATAAAAACTATAAATTATGCCACAACAAAATAAATAAAATGTAATGTATGTTTATTAAATTTATAACATTGTTAAAAATAGTAAATAACATTATTTTAGTAAAATTAATAAATGGTAAATAGCATAGTAAATAAGAAAGAATTATATTATAGATTATTCCCAGGCATGTACCATCGCGACGTCACGGTATCATGCAGCAAGAAAACAAAATATAAGGGTTACTATAATTAGTCATTTTGATTCCATGCCTGGCGCAGTTGGCTTAAAACTGGCACGGATAATACGTAAGTACCTGCAAAAAATATATTTACATAATACTACATCTACAAAAAAATAAGATTTAGAAAAAGTAAGCCAAGTCCTGCAGATCCCAACAATCACATCGACAAAACTTATCACCAAAAAAGAATTCGCCAAAATCTTACGGCACAGGAGATGGATTTTTCCCTCTGAATGCAGAATATTAGTTTTTTTTTTCTTGTACGATGGGTGATTATAATATAATTGTTTCATTTCACATACTACATACCGTTTGATATATTGGTATTTTTATGTTATCCTGGCGCAGTTGATAAATCGCCAAATATTGTTCCTATAGCATTTTCATAATGAATTCGTTTCATTTAAATATAAACCTTTCACTCATTTAATTTAAAATACATGCCTTTCATTAATCCCATTTAAAATGCTACAAAGAGAAAAATAAAAAAGAAATAATGCCATAAATTGAAACCTTTTATTTAAACACCAAAGAATTTTTTTTTTTAAATTTACACATGCGAAATTAAAAAAGCTGCTATTGCTGAGATTTGCGCCAAATCTCTAATACCAAGTCTACCAAGTTATTGCGGGGTTTTTCTTTCAAACAGAAAAAAATTCAGATTAATTTTCGATTGCTACTAAATTGAAATATATTTTATTGTGCTGAATATTAGTGCGTGCATATTTTTTTTCTCCATGTACTCCATGAACTTTTCAATTCCGATTGTCTACGAAAATCTCCCGCCGGTGAAAATGACGTACGCACAAAATTTTCGTGACGTATGTACTTTAATTGTGCTTTTTTATCTATTTTTTTAATATAATTTCCAAACGGTTTGACATTTATTCTTGGTAATAAATAGACGTCGTTGTCACCTTTATAGGTACGTGCTGTAAAAATTTGAACAAAATCCGTTAAATATTTTTTGAGTTATGCTTGACGAAAGGTTTTAATATCCATCGTAGCTATATATGGGGCAAAATAATACTGCGCTGTGAATGAGTCTTCGTTGCACTCAGACAATTATCTAATAATACACATATTACGTGACCCGTGAATTGCATAAGACCCTTGGATTCATTTTATTCGTTCCCCACGAGTTAATTGGGTACATAATTTTAAAAATATCTAATTATACACATATGTTGTAGCGATTGCTTTTAAATGAAGTTATAATAAAAACAAAGCGTCTATAAATGTTTTCCCAATGAATAACCCCAATACCGGAGAAGGATATTGCAAGTCCAGCCTATAACGTTTCATCTCACAATAAGCAATAACCCGAAAATTGGATTAGAATATTGCAAGTCCAGTCTATAACGTTTCATCTCACAATCAGCAGCCACCCCTATTAGCTAACAGACCTTATGTGCCACGTATTAATAATTAATTGTTGACGTTGAAAAAAAGTTAATAATTAAAGAATAATTATTAGTATATAATGGTACATCAATAGAATTTATAGACATGTGACAGCAAAAACGTAAGTGTGGTCGATTAGAGTTCTGTACGTGTCAAATTGCACCCTACCGGAACTCGAAAATTCTGTTAAAAGTCATCTTGAAACCCGACTCAAACTCGACAAAAAAAAAATTGTCAACCGAAACACGACAAATTTTTTCGTCGATCCAAACCTGACCCGAAACACGAAATTTAAAAAAAATCAAAAAATAATATAAAATGATATCTTTAATAACAAATTTATATTTTATGAAGAAAAATAAACGTGGAAATTCAAAAATTTAATTTATCATCTGAAACAATATTCCAGATTTGATTTCATTTATGATATCTTTAATAGCAAGTTTATATTTTATGTAGAAAAAAAGACCTGAAAAGATTCATTCATATTCAGAAATGTATTTTTTCATCTGAAACAATATTCTAGATTTTTAGTTTTTTTTCGAAAAATCGGATTAACCCAAACCCGATTCGTATGTATCAAAACTCAATCCGACACAGACTCAAACCCGAAAAAAATTGGAATCAACAGACCCGAACTTGAAACAATTAGTGTCAACCCGAACCGAACCGACTTTCAACGGAACAACTTAGCTCCAACCCGAGCCATGGGTCGGGGCCTGAAAAATCAGGATGCCCGACCCGACGTAGGAATCTATCCTCGAACTTACTGTTTAACTAGATGTTGGCGCTTACAGAAATTTTGACGAGGACCACTGCACTAAATCATCGTAAAGGTCCTAATTTACATGTAAGTATTTTGATATACGCTCGCATTTAATTTTTGTTTTCTTTGTCTTCATCTTATAAGAAAAATTCTTTGAAGATTCAATTTTTTTGAATCTATTACAATGTGCATTTTTCTTTAAGAAAATTTAATAAATTTACGTGTTTGGAGATGTTTTCGCTTTGTAATTTTTCCTAAATATGTTTTCTGAAACTAATAGATAATGGAAAATACTAGAATAATAATATAAAGTAATTTGATGATAGATAAATTTAATATTAATAATCTAATTTAATGTTGACTAATAATTCAAAAAAAAATTCTCTAAAAATGTAAGACTGTATCAGTTAAATCATAATATCTGAATTAAGAGAGTTAATATTTTGCGATATTTTATACTTAAAGTTTTGTTTTTTAATTATTTTCTAAAGTTGTGTTTTAATGTATCAAAATTAAATAATATATTGGAATTTAAGAATATGAGCATAAGAAAAATTTACTAACAAATACAAATATATCTTTTCACATTTATTAGAAAACTTTCAGATTCAATTTGTTTCAAAAACCTTAAAACGCTCGCACTGATGACTAATGTAAATCTAATGCAATTTCAAATTTATTAAGTCATTTCATTCATCAATATCCTTTCAGTGTCTTTATAATAAAATCAAAACAACCGTCGTTGATAAACTGATTTCAATATTTAACGAAAATATTCACATTCGTTGTAAAAATGTCAATTTTTTTTTTCAAACAGGTCATATTATTTATAAGAAAAACATGTGAATTGTAATGTGATTCAAATTTATTAAATTCTTTCAGTCATTATATTTTCACCGTTGTTATAAAAACAAAACAATCACTGATGACATATTGATTTCAGATCACAACGAGAGCACAAATGCCATTAAAGTCAGATGCATTGCTACTTAACTATATTTCATACTAACCGTAACAAATAATTTTCTCAAACACATATTTTGTAGGTTCTCAAATGAGATATTGGTGTTTTACAGCTTTAAGGTTTTGCAACAAATTACTTGTTCCTCTAAATTACTGCTTTATGCATCCTTCTAGCAATTAACGAGCGAAATCGGTATTCCATAACAATTCCATTCTGCTTAGCAGGAAGGCTGTCTAATTATATTACACATAAATCATGAGAGGAAAGCAAAATAGTTTGTTAATTTAGATAAGTTTAATAATGGTACTTATGTAAAGATAAATTGGGAATATTTTCGTTATATTTTCAACTATAGCTAAAGATTTTGTTGTTCTACTATTTGAGAGGGGACCCGATGTATTGCATTTGCATTGTATGAGATCTTTCGATTTTTGAAAAAGAAAAAAGAAAGAAAGAAATTTAACATTAATATACATTTGGAAAATATTTATATGATTTTTTATTAAATTTGTTACAATAATTAGTAAATTATGTTTACAATGTAGTATAATTTCGAAAATTATATGTTGAAAATTACGGTGATTTTTATGCAGTTATATTTATAAATGTTACAGTTTTCTTACAGTAAGTATATATAGTTTCAATTACATCATTTTCACAGGTGGAAACTTTTCTCTCTTTGAAGATTTGATCTCTAATTTTGTAATTAATGAAAGGAGATGGATCTAAAAAATGTCACCATTTTGACGGAATTAAACAAGTGTTTCTATTATTATTATTATTATTATTATTATTATTATTAATGTTTTAACTGTAGAAATAATGTCGTTTGTACCAGCGGAGTATTTTGCTGTTACTGTCCTTCAGAAAACTTTAAATACCACCTATTCAAATAAACATTTAATCATTTAATTTTTATATTTTAATGAGAAACTGATATTAATGAAAATTGTAACCCTCCACTATTATTTTCTGTTATCTCTTTTTATTATTATTATTATTATTATTATTATTACAATAACGGAAGGAATATCCAGTTACCACAATTTGAGTATACTACTAAAATTTTATTAGAAATTAAATATAAATTAATGAATCGAATTTTGGAGAGCTGTTTTCTGATTATTCTTATTAATTTATGTTATTTCAGCTAATGAGTTGTCATATTTTCAGAGTAGTCAATGTGACAGCTACATACAGACATATTTTAAAAGTACAGATGAATTTCTTTTAGAAATGTATTATGATTATATGTATAACGAAAATATGTCGCATTGCAACCTTTGAAGTCCAACTTATTTAGAAAAAAGAAAATATCATTCAAAATAAACTTTTCAAGTTGGTATAAAGTGATTGTTTAAAGTTAAAATGTTCTAAACGTTACACAGCTTTTAATGTTTTGTACAATTATTGTTAATTTTGATATTTACACAGTTCATCTTAAAGAATATTCTACGCGAAATATATAAAAAAACTCAGTAATTATGACTACGGTATTTGTAATGAATAAATATAAAAGTAAAAATAGCTTTTTTAAAAACACTTTTTTATACGCATTTAGTGTTTATCTTAAAAATCACGCCTAATTTAGGATTTTTCCAAACAGTTTCGCTAAAATACGTGAATATGACCTGGGCACCAAACCCAAAATTTCACAGCTTTGATTTACTCTTGATAGAAAGCGCGAACTCGTGAATACATTTTTAAAAATTACTTATATATAAGATAGAACAACAGGAAAGAAAAAATTAAAATTAGTAAAACTATCTTTTTGGGATTTCTAAACTGATTTCTCAACATATAATCATAATTTAATTATGATTATATGTTGTATTAATTTTATCAATTAATTTGAAAGTATTAATTGATAAAAGCGTATTTTTTTATTGTTATTACAAGCTAATTTTTTATTTATATTTCATTTTCTCCTTTTTAATGTTTAAAATTGAATTATCGCAGTTTCACAGCCTATTTTCGGGAGAGTGTTTTGGCTCATAATTAAATACATTGTTGTTTTAACTCATATACAATTGTAATCCTCACAAATATTTAGCGATTTTTCACCTGTAGTGGATAAAATAAAAATTGCCTTAAAATTAATGCATTAATTTATAATTAAGTTCTAAAAGTATTAAAATGTATAGGAATACATTGTCATAGGAAAAACACTTATGAACATACAGGGTGATCAGAAAATGAGTATACATTTGAAAACTTAATAATTCAGGGAATAATGTAGGTAGAGAGGTAAAAATTGACACACATGCTTGGAATGACATGGGGTTTTATTGTAACCACAAAAAATAAGGCTGAAAAAATGACCGCCAGATGGCGCTGTACAGCAAAACGTCAGGGACACTGCCTGAGAATCGCGTATAGAAGGAGCTGTAATGAGAGAAAGAATCAGATGCAGCAGTAACCCCAGCATGTTCACGTTATCAGAAAAGGCAATGTTGGTGAAGCGCTACTACCAAAACGGGGAATATGCCACTGCAGCTTTACGATCCTATCGCCATAGGAAGGGTATTCGACTGGATAAAGGTCCTATGACAATTGCAACTGTGAAGGGAATGATTTCGAAGTTCGAAGCCACGGGCTGACTATGGGCCCCGTAGTGGCCGACCGAGCACAAGTGCTAATGTTGCCCTGACTGTTCAAGAAGAAATGGAGATTGTAGCGGGTTCATCTACGCATGGGGAAGTGAGCGCTCGTGAAGTCAAACGTCGCACTGGCATTCCATACACTACTGTTTGAGTAGCACTAATGCGTATCCTCCGATGCTATCCGTACCAAATCCAGCGTTATCATAAACTGTTACCTGGCGATTTTGTGAAGCGGGGGGCATTTGCGATGTGGGCATTTCAAACGATGGCGGAAGATGACGATTTTTTGTATAACGTGTTGTTGACCGACGAAGCCCATTTCACACTCCGAATGTCTGTCAACTCCCACAACTGCAGAAATTGGGCTACCGAAAATCCTAGAACTTTCGTGAAAACTCCATTGCACGGCGAGAAAGTCACGGTGTTGTGTGGATTTACCACATCTAACGTTATTGGGCCTTTTTTTATCCAAGAAATGCGTGATTCTGGTTTTGTAACTGTTACCCGTAAGGCATGGTGACATCACGGCGACGTCACTGTGAAGTCACACTGTGACTTTGTGACAGTCGTCGTGACGTCGATGTGAAGTCACTGTGACGTAAATGCGAGGTCGTTATAGCCGTTTTCAAGGCTTTCTGTGACCTCACAATGTGACTACTTTGTGAAGTCACCGTGCGACTTGAATGTGAAAAATGTGACGAATCTGCATCGGATAGGGTGACCAGATTTTACCCGAATCCTATACGGATTGTTCGGATCAAATTTTTTTTATGGTTCAAGTTTGTGACGTTTGTGACGACACTGCACCGGGTCGGGTGACCAGATTTTACACGAATACAATCCAGAAACTTCGGATCGATCTTTTTGGATTTGTTTGGCTACAGAATAGATTTGGATTAGTTGTCGTGTGACCTGATTTTCGTGAACCCGATCTGACCCGAGTCGCATATAATGTTTTTACTGTAAGTCTTGTTCAGAATAGAATCTTGCATACGACCAAGTAACCAGATTTTATCAGAAATTGTGTTACGATACAATTTCTGATGTCGGCTCGGATCTAGAGTCATGCACGAATACGGTTATATACTTCTTGAACATGATTGAATGTCTACTTGAACATGAATGATGGTTGACTGAAACTATATTTACATTCAACCCGTAATATTACCCTAACCCAACAACAACAACAACAAAAATTCTGTAGGCCCACAACCCGACCGAACCTGATAAATGATTTCGCATAGATTCGGATAACAAGATTTCACCAAATACGGAAACGATCGACGATAAGGATTGGATCGGCAATAATTTTTATTAATGCAATTCGTATTCAAATTAAAACTTTGCATCTGATTGGGATACCGGCTAATGTAGCCGTTAAGCAAGAAAATTATAAATGTAAAAAACGCATACTAAATTAAAATTAATAGATGAATGTATTAAAAATTATAATAAAACTAAATATATCAATAATATGAAATTCTATTGTGCAAATAACAACTTTTTAAATTAACTTCTACTTCCATTTGTTTTATTTAACCACAAAAAATATTGACAATAATTAAAACTATGCTATTTTGCTTTTAAGTATTGAAGTTTTTAAATGTGTATACTTTGCCATATTTCCCCTCGTTCAGTATCACGAAACTTTCTGACACATTTATGAACAAATTTTTAAACGCTTGGCACTTGCATGCCTGATTATTAAAGCGATTTGGAATGAATAGCGTTTTCCATTTTTAGATAAATGAAATGCTTAAGAGCAATTTTGGTCACGTTTTTTCCGTTTCTGACGCTGCGCGTCGGAAATTCGGTTCAAAACACCGAGTTTAATAGTGTTTTCTGAAACATCTTTTGTCAAAAATGGAAAATGCCATTCTATTACATATATTCTGAATAAGAACACCTGCCAATTTCATGCGTTTCCGAATAAAAATGAATTCAGAAATTAGTTATTTTGGATTTGATTACAAATTTAATGAAAATAAAAGTATAGATTTTTAAATAAGCATTGTGAAAAATTTATATTAGGAATCCATTTAAATAATAGATCTACCTATTGTGCGATATTATTAAATAATAAACATTGTATCAAGCAATAAAACATTTTTCGAAGCAAATGAAATTTAAAACTTCGGATCATAAACGCAAAGAAAAAAAAATATGTTTTTTTTCTTTACAAATTATTTTATTTATAGTTTTTGATAGAATACTAAATGCAGAGCTTAAATATCAATTTTTACTATAGAAAAAATTCGATAACATAACTGGAAAAATTACTTTTACTGAATAGCTGTTTTATTGTTTCATCAATATTCATTATTTTTGTGCACCTAATATTGACATATCTTGACAACTAAATTTGTAATGAGTTAAATTGTCGCAATTATTTCAAATATACCAGAAAATCATTTCTCAAAACCTCCACTAGCTAAGAAATTTTCAAATTGTAAATCAAATATTAATAAATTAAAGAAAAGAGTAGTCGTTTGTGTTGTTCCTCTTCCCCGATGATGGCTTTAAGTTTGAAGCCGAAACATGTAGGATTTTAGCTCTTTTATGAGTTTAAAACAATTTTTACACTGATTTTAGCAACTAATAAGCACAATTTGTGCAATTTCTGTTTTTAAAAAACAAATATTAATAGTTTTAAAAATTGCAATGTTTTTAATTACAATGAATAACTATGAAAATTGAACTGAGAAACGCAAAATATAAATGCATTCCTCGTTATAAATAACACTTTACATTTAGAATACATATTGTTAGTAAATACTTTAAGCTTTTTTTCCAAACTCTCTATTTAAAACGATTTAAAACATTAAAGATAAAATTTTATACAAGTGATTAAAAAAAAAAAAGATTTAAACATCTTAACATTTAAATAATGCACTATTAATGTACCATTACTAAATATGCACTATTAACAAATTTGCGAAGACATTAAAAGTTACCTGCTGATCTATAAGTAAAACCACCAGTTCTAGGGATTAAGTTTTAAAGGTCGTTGACTGCTTCCTTTTCATTGAAAAATGAGACTCAAATCCACTGCTTTAATTTTCAAAGTGTCCAGCTTAGGTGTGTTCATAGATCTGAGATATCAAATATCACGCAGATCTTAATAACGCACCCAGCTAGACATAAGGATAGGTTAAAATGGATGATTCACTTTAAAACGCTAATTTACTTTCACGGTATAAATTCCACAATATACTTCCACAAATTTAAAAGAACACCACACCCTGTAATCCGCCGATGGAAATTATCGTCTGCCCTCAACATCTGCGATCATGATCTGCGCAGTAATGTTTACCACAAAGTAACATCTAGCAGGTGTTTCCAGAAAAAGAATAGAAAGAAAAGAGTTAAATAAAGACATTTCAAATGCTTTATTGTTTATATGGCTGACAAATAACTTCTAATAAAACTATAATATTCTGTTTTTATATGAGAGAGTTTAATATTCTTGGAAATAAGCTGTGAAAATTTAAATTTTTATATATTTTTTAATCAGTTGCATTTGTTTTAAGCGTACAAAGTAAACATAAATTTTAAATAAAAATGGATTTAACAGTCTTTATAAAATAATTACGACATAAATATAAATACTATTCTGCAATCAGATTTCCTAAATACGATTTTTTCACTTTTTACACTCTATTGAAAAGAGCAATATATTTAACAGAGGTGATATCTTATTAAGCACTGACCAGTTTTGGAATAAATTGCTATAGGAATCACATATAGTTTATGACATATTTTTAATTCGTTTTTGTTCGGAAACGCATGAAATTGGCTTTTGTTTTTATTCAGAAACTCTGTAATTGAAAGACGTTTTTCATTTTTTAGTAAAATCAGAAGATCTTTCAGAAAAGAATGTCAAAGTCAGCGTTTTGAACCAAATACCCGACGTAACAGGGAAAGAAAAGAGAAAAACCAGTCGTCACGTGACACGAATTGCTTATAACTCGATAAGTAATTTATTTATCAAAAAATGGAAAACTCATTTCGATTCCAAATTGCTTCCATAGTCAGTCCTGCCCATTTTATGCCTTTGCGTTTAAAAATGAGTCAGAAATTATGTCAGAAAGCTTCGCGTTGTGGAGCAGGTCAGTTGAGAACCACCTTAAATATTCAGTACAAGAAAAATCTTGAACGCGTACGACGGTCACCCCGAGCACCCCCAATGTCGAACTCGAAAAAATGGTGTCCTCACTTTTTAAACAGAAAGCTGATGATTGGGTTGAGTGGCCCCTCAAAATAATAAGAGATTGGAGATTTTTAAAATATTTTTAGTATCACAAAATTAGCAAATGAGTTCTATGCGGTGGTAGGAAAAAAAAATTAAATGTTTGTATTTAAAATGCTAACAAATCTCTAAATCGCTAACAGTTTTATTAGAATGGGAGATCTATTTCTGAATTACTTTCCGCCAAAACTTTCCTACGTTACTAAATTTCTATTTAAGGATTTTTGCCTGTGTATTATATAGTATATTTTGTTAAATTTCATGAAAATGGCAATGAAAATTGTAAAAAAAATATCTGCCTCATATATGTAGACAAATATTTATTTATTATTTTATTTTGGAAATACAATATATTTAAATAATGTGTGACAATGTTTTTATTAATGATTTAGGTACATGACATAATTCAATTCTATATTTTATGAGTTTTTTTCCAAATTCTCACACCGTGAAGTCACAGAGTGTTGGCATTTTGGTCATAGGTTTTACGTGACTTATGTGACTTGCAGTGACGTCATTGCAACGTCACAAAAATTTTTAAAGCTGTCAAAAAGTAATTTTCTTCATGCCATAAGATGTTCTAAAGTTTATTTTAAGTTTTCTTTAGATCTTCAAGACGTTCACATTTTGATCACAGTGTGACGTTACAAAGTGGTGCCATTTTGGTCACAGATGTGACGTGACGTACGTGACTCACAGTGACGTCACAATGACGTCACTGTGACTGTGCATGCTATGCGGGTAGCGTGACGGATGAGAGGCACGCCGATATGTTGCAGAATCACATTACCCCTAGCCTGGCTGATGAACACCTGCTGGAAAGTACGCATTTTATGCAGGATGGGACTCCACCCCATATTTCTAAATGTGTGAATGACCTCTTGAGCACGTAGTTTGTGTTGATTGCGTGCAGAGCCGCCATTTTCCTATTGCGTGACCACCCAGGTCCCCAGATCTCAGTCCGTGTGATTTTTGGCTCTGGGGTTACATGAAGTGGCAAGTCTACCACGATCGACCGACATCAATAGGGATGCTAAAAGACAACATCCAACGCCAATTTCTGACCATAACTACAGATATGCTGTACAGTGCTGTGCACAGCATTGTGCGTCGACTACAGCTATTATTGAGGGATGACGGTGGACATGTTGAGCATTTGTGCTGAAGAACATCGTCTTTGCTTTATCATAATTTGTTATGCTAATCATTGTTTCTCTTAACACATGAAGCGCTATCTGTCGGCCATTTTTTCAACCTTATTATTTTGAGGTTACAATAAAACCCCATGTCATCCCAAGCATTTGTGTCAATTTTTACCTCTCTACCTACATTATTCCGTGAATTATTAATTTTTCAAATGTATACTCATTTTATAATCACCCTGTATATTTTTAATTGTAGCACATGAGAAAGTTTGTGAAAAAATCGATTACAAAATTCCATTTTTACATAGAAAAAAAAACAAGTTGAGTTAAATAAAAGGGTGTAAAATCAGCGCATTTTATGTCAATTTAATAAAGAGTTCACATAAAGAATTAGCCTACAATGTCAAGTCTTATTCTGTCAAACAAATTGATATCCTCTTGTTATTGCAATTTAATTCAAGTTCATTATGTGAGTCCAATAATCATTATCTTTTTATACTTAATATATACATACAGGGCTTGACAAATACGGTCGCCAGGTCGCCATTGGCTACCAAGTTTTTTGATCTGGCTACCAAATTACTTAATCTTTCGGGAGGGGGGGGGAGGAAATTTTGTAAAAAAATGGACACAAGAAATGAGCACAAATGGCATTTTTTCTCTTCCCCACTCCTACTAATACGCGGCCGGCAGTGATCTCTTTTCTCGTACTTTTAATGGAAAAAATAAATTAAAAAGGCATTGTCCAACTTATGCACAGAAAACACCATTCTATTCAACTATAGCCAGCTAGTATATGTCACGTGATTAGAATGTGGGCGGAGAGGGGATATTTTAATAAAACAGTAAGAAATAGTGTGAATCCAGCCTCTGTGGCATCTAAAATTGAATACAATGCAAAAAAATGCTAAATTTTTTGTAAGTTTTAAATCTGACTTGGTGTTTATATAAGTTGTCAACATATAAGTGATTATAATTTTTATTAGTTTCATTAGAAAACATAGTTTATATTGTCTTCTTAAATTTAGTACTAATCTAAACTATGTAACTAATAAGTCTAAACTATGCTTGTCATTATTTTTTCTCAATTAATTCATAAAAAAACTCTTGTGCTTTTTTTTTTTACTTTGGATGGGAGGTAAATATTTTTTACTGGCAGCTAGTATTTTTTTTCTGGCTACCAGATTTTATCAAATTTGTAAAGCCCTGTATATATATATATATATATTAATTTTGAGAATCTTAAATTTTTTGGATACATTTATGTATTGTATTGTAATTATCGGTTCATCTATTGTCGATTATTTATTTGGTTTAATGGTTATTATTTACAAAAGTTTTATTATATATGAGATACTTTTCCCTTTCATAGTAAAGTATGTCGACAAACTATTGACATATTATTTCTGGCAAGCGATGTATTGGTAGAGTCAATTATTTGCAGTCGAAGTGATCACGATGGAAGGCAATGTTTATTAATACACTGTAAATTTCCCCGTCAAAATAAAAGGAAGCTGCATTTCATCAACGAATTTATTGACTTCACAAAGCAGAGATAATTCCACTAATTGTCCATTTGAAAACTCAGATCGAGCTATGTTACAACAAAGCCAAGAATGAAAGATGTTACATATTAGAGATACATCAATTTGAATAAAATCTCCTCCAAGTGACGCGGGTTAATTTAGCAAGTCGAAAAACTTAAAAAATATGCTAACCAAAGCTGTGTAAGCTCGTTATACACTAGCAAATCGCCCAAGAATATGTTGATTATGCCGATGGAAACGCAAACGGAATGTTAGTGAGGAGGAAGGTAGAGGAAAGAGAGAGAAGTGTCTTGCTTAGTAATTGGTTGAAAAGGATAAGCGAGGCGGAAAAAACATGACGTAAAGTCGGAACTCCTTATTAAAAGAGTAAAAATAACAAAGCAAACAATTTAGACGCGGAAGTACATGCAAAGAATGCTGAGATATCGAAGAATAATCTTAATAAAAATAAAAATGGTATTAAGAAACATTCTAAAGAAATAAAAGTTTAATATCTCAAATATGAAGAAATAAATCTGTAGGTTTCTACGAAGAAGTGTCGCTTTAGAGAGATTAAGGTTTTTAGAATAAGAATTACAAGAATATGTTGATTAAAGGTATGGAATTAAAATATAAATCTATATATTTAAAACGCTAAGCGATTTCTTTCGATAATCCGTGAGAACAAACTACTGCATCAAATTACACCATTCTTTTTTTAAATGAAAGATATTTGGACACAGATTTGTTATCGTGCATTTGTTTGTTCGAAAATTTAATTAATTAGCCGTAATTTTCAATTAAACTTTCACTTCTGCTTATGACGTCATAAAGTCGGTAACTCCCACTGTTGCGAGGAATAGAGTTTATTCTCTGATCTCCGTGGTTCGCCAATCTTTTGACATTAGCTAATATCAACTAAGTAATAGTTAAACATTGAAATGTAAAATTTAAAAAAATTTACTTAAAATTAGCTAGAATATAATAAATAATAAAATATCTAAACATAAACATATTAATATGAATAACAAATCTCACGTAAAATGTTGCAATTTAAATGATTCCAATTGAAACAAGATTCGGAGAGTTATCCCTGACGCCCAGCTAACACAAAAGTGCCTATTTAATTTTATTTATTTACACAAAAATTCAATTTTATTATAAAACACCAGGTTGCCATACAAAGCAAAAATCGTCATTTAGGCGCCAAAAATTAACCCCGGTGCGTCTGCGATAATCAAAATTGTTTTGGTTGCACCGCCTATTTCAAAATTAATTAAATCCATGATTATTGTTTCTTTCTCAGATTAAAAATAAGAAAATTTGTACTTCTCTATTATCCCGTCGAACACTTTTCATAACAAATAACTATCGCCAAACTGTAACGCCAAATAAACGGGAGAACGTTGCCATTGAAATATCAAAATAAATAAATAAATAAAATATAAGAATTTAAGGACACGATTGTTATTTTAATTAATGAAATAACCAATAAATCAGTAAAACATATTGAAAAATAGACGCAAATGTCGAATTAAAAACCATTTGATGACGTAACAAATACGTATAATGCTTCTGACATAAAGTAAATCGGACTGCATTTTTGGCGTTTAATTTTACAGTTTGACGATAGTTTTAGGTAGCTTTCAATACAAAAAAAGTATAAAGCTACCTATTGCACCCGTTCGGAGGAAAGCAGTTCCGGAAAATTTCGATATATTTTCACCGATCATGACCCCCAGACCCCAAAACCACCCTCCGTTCAAATGTTGATTTATATATATATATATATATATATATATATCTGACCTATGTCATACGATAACGCTCTTATTTATAAATCAATTTTGATGAAACTAATTGTGTGTATTAAGCTCACCAATGTCTCGACCGAGTTCGTTGCCCAGCTTGGTCCGCCATTTTGTTTCAAGATGGCGGCCATTTAAAAATTTAAAACTAAAATAAATATGCAAAAAAGCTAAACATTCAAATTTAATTTTTAATTAAATGTTAGGCCTTGATACGAGGATTCCAGAGCATTTTTTGGTTTACCTCTATCTTAAAAAATGTCTGAGATAGAGCAGTTTGAAATTCTAGGGTGGCTGATATTTTGAAACAAGACAGCACATTACAAAAATTTTCATTGTTGTAATAATTTCCCAATCATACGCATAAAACTATATATTCATATCCGTTAGCGCCAAATTCTCGCCAAACTTGGCAACATTTGGCGAAATATCGCCAAATTTGGCGACCAAAATAAGTCTTCATAAATGAAGCCAATTTGGCTATCGCTCAATAATTTGGCGAATTTCTTATTCAGATTCAGTATTAACGATTCTTTGTAAACGTTTTCTTTGCATTTTAACTTGCTGTTTTCGTGTAACATTAGCTAAAATTTTAAAACGAAGATATATGAAAGCTACCTTTTCCTCCCGGTACAGGCCGGAAGGACTTTTTTGTTATGAAAAGTGGTCGACCGGATAATAGAGAAGCAATCAGAAGATTTAATGCTTAACGAAATTCAATTATTTGATCGATCGCAAGATATAGCAAGAATATAGTCGCAGAATGGAAATTAAGAAATCTGGAAACAATAATCATAAACGAACACAAAACTGAAATCAGGCTATGGCTTAGATATGTAGACGACATAATTATTATCACAAATAAACGAATTAATCTAGAGAGCCTCCTTGACAAATTAAATTCGTATGATAAGAATATCCAGTTTACAATAGAAAAAGAAATAAAGCATTCGATGAACTACTTAGATGTAAAGATAACTCATGATATAACTAAAATAAATACTACAGTATATAGAAAACCCACAGCAAACTTAAATATAATCTCCTATAAAGCCGATACTCCACTACCATACAAATTAGCAGCCATGAATATATATATAAATAGAGCTCTACATGTTTGTTCAACAGAAAAATCACTAAAGGAAGAATTAAAAATCATTGAAAACTTAGGTTTAAAGGCAGGACATCCGAGAAAAACTATACTTAAACTAATTGAAAGAGTAAGAGAAAGAATTGACCATATACAACCAGCACAGAGGAATCTAACATACACTCCACTCCTCCTATTCCATATATAAAAGGTGTATCTTTGAAAATAAAACGAGAATTAGAAAAAGTAGGAAAAATAGTCCCACTAACCCCCAATCCATCCCCCTTCAAATCAATAACAAATGAAATAGAAAAATATGAGGAAATACAAACAGCAGGAATATACAGAATAAATTGTCTAAACAGCAGAAATGAAAAGGTTACTTACATAGGAATGACAAAGAGAAAAATAGAAGAAAGAATGAAAGAACATATCCGAGATATAAAACTAAATAAACAGTCAACAGCTCTTGAAAGATTAAACACTAAAACCCCAATAAAACTTGAAATCCTACAAATACAGAAAATAGCTAACTAAGAAAATTTACATAACGCTTTAAAAAGAGAATCAATAGAAATCAATGCATCCAAAGTCGCATTCAATGACATGGTACACTCATTACTTGATTGCCGCTGGAAAAAAATGTTGGAAGAGGGGGAAAGAGAGAGAAAGAGAGAATATTGAATGCCGATAGGGGGAGCCCTTCAACCAGCAGTCATATATATAATGGAGAGGAAGGAAGTTGAAGATCACAACTGATGATGCCCTAGCGGGGGGAGGGGGGGGGGGTGAAAGCGCTATTGTCAAGTGGTAGAGATTTTTATTGGAGACTGTTTTTACATTTTTTTAAATGGGGAACGTTTTTAGTAAGAATTTTTAACCATGCTTTTTTTAAAATAATGTCTGAAAGAAAAATTGGTAAAATGTACAAATAGTAAATTGTTATTGTAATTTTTTCCGTCAAGTTTTGACGGGTTCCATCTAGTTATATTTAAGATTATAAATTATATTTAAGACAGGGGAAAAGGTAGATATTGTAGAAATTTAGAATAAATTAATTAAGGTAAAATGGCGAAATTTTTTTATTATTACATACATACATACATACATACATACATATATATATATATATATATATTTCATATTTAAAATAATAAATAAATAAAAAACACAGATTACATATTATTTTCAGTACATAACGAAATCACAAATACCATTGAATTCAGATGCATTTCTATTTACAAAACGATGTTCATACTAATTGGAACAAATATATTTCCAAACATATCTTTTATAGATTCACAAATTTGTTATTAATCCCTCGGAACAATTTACTTGTTTATATAAATTACTGATTTATATATTCATTTAGCAATTAACGTGCAAAATTGGTATTCAATAACAATTCCGTTCTGCTCAATAGGAAATCTATCTAATTATGTTACACATAAATCATGAGAAGAACTGAATACGCTTTATTAGATTAGTGTTACAGCAGTACTAATGTAAAAATAGAGTTTGAATATCATTTCATTATGTTTTCGTTTATTCCTGCTGATCTGATTGTTTTACTTCCTGAGAAGCAACCCGATGTATCGTACGTATACCAGAGTATCTTTTCATTTTGCGGAAGAAAATATACTTTTATTTAACATTTATAAAAATATTTAAAATATTATGTTCTTAAATCAGTATTTTGCCAAATAATTTGATATCTTTTATAGGGTGGCCAGTGGTCAGGGAAAAATGCAGTCAAAAATAGTGATAAACACCAGTATATTCTTTTATAAAAATTTATGTTGATTATTTGATCGAATAATCAACATAAATTTTTCTATTAGAATATACTGGTGTTTATCACTTTTTTTGACTGTATTTTTCCCTGACCACTAGCCACCCTGTTTTATAACTGAATTAATATTACGTAGAAAATGATATTGACAATGAAAGTTAAAAGAAAATTACGAAAATTATATTTTGAAAATTACGTCATTTTTATCCAGTTCACTGCCTCCTGAATACCAGGCCTACGCGCTGACTCAAAAATGGCGGCTGTCGTAGGTGGGGTTATTTAAGAATTTGTGCGGTCCCTTGAATTTGCACACCAATAATTTCTAAAAATTTTCTTTGACTTATTTAATATCAGAAAAATAAGACTGAAAAACTTTTAAAAATTATTTGTATTCAAATTGAAGGGAGCGTACTAACAGTGAAACAAATCCGCCTGTGATAGCCCCCATTTTTAAGTCAGCGCGTCAGCTCAAGGGGCGGTGTCCAGTTACATTAAATTTTCGCATATTTATTATATATATTATGCATGACGCATTTGACCTAAATAGTTCTAATATCAGAAGTATTTATAAATTTTGTTATTTTTTGAGTTTAACATTTTTTATCTTCAAGAATTATACGCATTAAAAAATACAGGAAAACGTACATTTTAAAATGACTTCAAAGAAAGCAGTTTATGCAATTTATTTGTATCTATTTTATAGTGTATGCCAATGTATAACTTTTGAAAGGGTGGTACGATTTTTTTTTTCTTCGAAAGATTAAGTTTTGTTGGTGAGCCGTTTAATTTAGGATCGAAAAATGATATATTTGTCTGTCTCTTTTTATTTTATTTTTATTTCCCTTTGCTTTAACTTTTGTAAAAATCCGAAATTGTCAATAAATTTCATTTTATTAAGGTAGACAGTATTGCTTTATATTTTAGAAATAGTCATCATATATTGGTGAATAGTTTTATTATTATTTTTTTTTAATTCCTCCTAGCTACACAACAAGAAAGTATTGCATTCATGCATTCATGAAAATCTTGACTTCTAATTTTTGACGGATTTATCCGTTTTAGAAGGTCCTGAACACGATTTGACTGTTTTTAGAAAATGTCTGTCTGTGAGTCTGTATGTATGTAACAAATTTTTTTGGGCGCCCTATCTCATGAACTAATGCACGGAATTTAATAAAACTTTAGATTTAGTTAGACTTTGACATAGATTGATGCTGATTCGTTTTTGGTATAAATCGCCCAACTGGTGGCGCAACTATGCTACATTTTTCACGATTTTCACAATAGCTATATCTCAAGAACTAATCCACAGAATTTCATCAAACTTCGGACTCTGTTAGACCTTGAGCTAAATAGATGATGATTACGTTTTCGTTTAAATAGCATAACAGTTTGCTCTGTTTTGGTGCATTTTTGCTGATTTCCGGAATAGCTCTATCTCAAGAACTAATGCGCTGTTTTTCATCAATCTTCTAATTCTGTTAGACCTTGACATAAATAGACTGTGATTACGTTTTGTTGTAGATGTCCCAAAAGGTGGCACGGCTATGGTACTTTTTATAATTTTCACGATAGCTATATTTCAAGAACTAATGCACTGATTTTCATCAAACTTCAGATTCTGTTCCACCTTGGCATAAATAGACTGATTACGTTTTGGTGAAGATATATCAAAAGGTGGCGCTGCTATGATATTTTTTATGATTTTCACGATAGTTATATCTCAAGAACTAATGACCAGAATTTCGTCAAACACATCAGATTCAATTAGACGTTGAGATAAGTTGTTGTGAATTAGGTTTTGGTGTAAATCTCCCGACAGGTGGCGCTGCTATGCTGCATTTTTCAGGATTTACAAAATTTTAGCGATAGTAAAATCTAAAGAACTAATGCACGGAATTTATTAAAACTTTAGATTCATTTAGACCTTGATATAAATTGGTGCTGATTCTTTTTTTTGTGTATGTGAAACCTGGATGAGATAGAAGAAAGTTTTGGGATTGGCACATCCGACTAGTTTTCGTTTTACTGAAACACGTCCAAAAGTTTATTATATGTTGGCCCACTGCGTATCAAACAAGAGTGATGCTGGAAACAATGTGGTTAAAGTGAGTGTGGGTACAAAAAAAATGACTGTCAGAAATAACCGTTTTGTGCCGAACGACTCCCCATAAAACACGTTAATTGGCATACGTGAAGGCGGATTTATTTTTATTTTTAATTTTTTATAACCGAAGAAAACAATAAAGTGTTTTCTATATGTGCACAAATTTTTAACTGAAATAGTTATATTAATGTGTTGTCCTCTAAAAGAAACCCATTTTTTTATATTTTCTCTATATAAAGTCTAATAAAGAATGCAAAAATATTAAACATTGCTAATTTTTACAGCTTGTTCTAAGACTTTAATGTTGAGAATTTTTTCATTTTATCACTATATTACAAAATGGCAGCCAATTAAAGGAGAATTTGAAAAATCACACTTTTCCAAAAAATTACCCATGTTACCTGAAAAAAAAACCACACCTGACATAATCAACTGAAAATGAAGCATTTTGTTACATATTAATGGTTTAACATAAAAACAATTCCAAATATATGTAGATTATTCTAAATTTCTATTATAACAAGAATATCTGTAAAAATGAAGCTCATGTTTTGCCATAATTATGCAATTGTTAGTTACAAAATCAAACTTATTTTTTATAGTTGAAAATAAACTTTCTTCAAGCACTGTTTCAAACAATTGCAAATACCTGACTTGTTGTTGAAGTTAGCAATTTTCGTGTTGCCATTTAGGTGTAGCATAATGTTTCGTTAAAAATAATATTTTCAATGAGATTTGACCATTGTCCCATTAGCCCCCACTCTCCCTTATCTATTATGTTTTTTGTTTGAAAAAGTAAAATTTAGTAAAAGTAATATTTCTTTTAATAGATGTCACACATAAAGCATTCATGTCACGCATGGGACAATGTGGGAATTTCTGATTTTAAGTAAAAAGAAATCAATTGGCTTATTAATATAAAAGAATATTTAAGATTCAATTAACAAAAAGCTCTATTTTGATATGAAGAAACAGCTATAAAATACAAAAAATGCACTTTGAAAAATTCAATTTTCATGAATAGAAATTATTGTGCTGTCCTCTAAAATAAACCCATTTTTTTTTCTATATATAGTCTAATGAAGAATGCAGAATAATTAAACGTAGCTTAATTTTTACAGCTTATTCTGACTAAGATTTTAATGTTGAGCATTTTTTATTTTATCACTTTATTACAAAGTGGCAGCTAATTAAGCAAGAATTTGGAAAACCCCCCACTTTTCCAAAAAATAACCCATGTTACCTGAAAAAAGCCCACACCTGATATAATCAGCTGAAAATGAAGCATTTTATTACATATTAATGGTTTAACATAAGAATAATTAAAAATTTATATACATTATTCTAAAATTCTATTATAACAAGAAAATCTGTAAAAATGAAGACTGTTTTGCCAGAATTCTGAAATTGTTCGCTTAAATTATTTTAAAACTGAATAAACGCTCCTTAGGTATTTTTGACTATTTTTATAAATCTAAATAGTGCATAAAAACAGACCAAAGCAAAAAAATTTACTTTAGTGAAATATTCATTAAGTACTGGAGTAGACTTTTTTTTTAGGAAACATTTCACTCTGGGTTTTTTTAGAGGACAGCACACTATATAAATCAAACGGCAGAAAAGAATTCAATTGTTCTTTTCTTAATGCTGCAATCGGAGGAAAATTCCACTATTGATATTTGTATGTTTCAACAAACTAGAAAAGTTTGTTGAAAATTGAGAAACAGTATTATTAGAATTATAAAAATATAAAGCACAATGTTGGATACTTCTACTAGAAAATAAAGTTATTTAATACAAAATTCAAAAGTTTTATCGGTTTTTACACTAAAATATAAATGAACTTGTTCTACGATATTGTATTAAGAACTTGTTAGGATTTCACACAATCAAACATTTATTATGCATAAAAGGTCAGACCGGATTCCAGCATTTGCACACACGATGAGAAAAAAGAAGATGTAAAATCCAATAGTTTTAAGAAGTTTCTTTCCTTTCAACATAATATAATTGTCAGGCGTTAATTTATTATTTTAATCTCAATAAGAAGATAAAGCATACATACAAAAATAAAGAAAATATATATTAAATTATTTATTAGACAACTTGTATAATGGAATGATTGTATGATGCAGTTCAAATGAAATGTATCCGTACAAATCACAATGATTAATGATTCAAAGAATAAAGTCAATATAATTACAATAGGAAAAAGTAATTCAGTAACAAAATGTAAACTCCCAAGCAGTTTCCGAAATCTCAAAAATGTATGCCTACATTAATAATGTTAATACCTGTACTCAGGGCTTGACAAATGCTGTCGCCAGGTCGCCCGCTAGCGACTAAGTTTTTCTATTTGGCGACCACGTTATTTTTTTTGTTATTGTTGTGTGTGTGTGTGTGTGTGTGCAAAGTAGACCTAAGAAATGAGCATAAAGGGCATTTTTCTCTCCTCCAGTCTTACTCGTACGCGGCAAGCAGTGGTCTTCCTCTTCTCTCGTACTTTAAATGGAAGAACGAAGTTCAAAACGCATTTTCCATCTCATGCACAGAAAACGCTATTCTTTTCCGCTCTAGCCAGACAGCATGTCACATCATTAAAATGTGGGGGAAGGGGAGAGGTTTCAATAAAGCAGCAAAATAAGCATTAATACGCTGCCGTGCATGCGCGGTAGCGTATTACTGCTTATTTTACTGTTTATTACTCTTGATTTTACGGTATAATACTGGCAGCTGGGGTGCCAGTATTATACTGTAAAATCAACACTTTTTTTCAGTGTATGAGCAATAATTACTGGAAAAGCGTAAGTACATTTCCGCTTATTGACGGAAATTGCTGACAGGGAATTAATATTTACAGATTAATTATTAGTATATAATTGTACATTATTAGAATTTACAGACATATGACATCAAAAACGTAAGTGTGGTCGATTAGAGAAATCGAAAATTCTGATAAAAGTCATCTTGAAACCCGACTCAAACTCGACAAAAAAAAAAAAAAAAATCGACCGAAACACGACAAGTTTTTTCGTCGATCCAAACCCGACCCGAAATCTGAAATTAAAAAATAATTAAAAAAATAATATAAAATGATAACTTTAATAGCAAATTTTATTTTTTATAAAGAAAAATAAACATGGAAATTCAAAATTTTAATTTTTCATCTGAAACACTATTCCAGATTTTATTGCTTTTATGACATCTTTGATAGCAAGTTTATATTTTATGTAGAAAAATATACTTGGAAAGACTCATTCATATTCAAAAATTTATTTTTTCATCTGAAACAATTTTCTAGATTTTTACTTTTCTATTTTCGGAAAATCGGAATAACCCAAACCCGATTCGTATGTATCAAAACTCAATCCGACACCGACTCAAACCCGAAAAAACTTAGAATCAACAGACCCGAATTTGAAAAAATTAGTGTCAACCCGAACCGAACCGACTTTCAACGGAACAAATTAGCTCCAATCCGAACCATAGGTCGGGGCCTGAAAAATCGGGATGCCCGACCCGACGTAGGAATCTATCTTCGAACTTACTTTTAAACTAGATGTCGGTACTTACAGAAATTTTTACGAGGACCACTGCACTAAATCATCCTAAAGATTCTAATTTACTTGTAAGTATTTTGATATACGCTAGCATTTCATTTTTGTTTTCTTTTTCTTTATCTTTTGAGAAACATTCTTTGAAGATTGAAATTTCAACTCATGAATCTATTACAACACTGCAAAAAAACAAATTGTTGATTTTACAGTATAATACTGTAAAATTAACACATTTTATTATTTTTTTTTCTCAGTGTATAAGCAATAATTACTGGAAAAGCGTTTTCAATTGTTCTATGCATATTTGAATGTAACATTTTTTTCATATTACTTGATGTGAATAAGTTCTACAAATTTTATACAGGGCTGCTCAAACAAATTGAAGTACATTTCCGCTTATTGACGGAAATTGCTGCCGGGGAATTTTCAACTGTGTTATGCGTTTCCTACCTGGGGTAAATTTTGGCATACTATGTAGTATAGACACAAATCCATAGATCATATACAGGACTGCACAAAATAATTTGGATATTTTTCCAACTATAGATTGTAATTGCTGTAATTGGGTTTTCAAATGTATTATGTATTTTCCATATTATTTACTTAGACATCATCTTTCACCTTAATAAACGGCGAAATTTTGTTAGAGTATTCATTGACGCAGGATTCCTCTTTCTTGTTTAATTAATAAAAGTGTTGTAAATATCTAACAAAAAGGAATATAACAGTATGTTTAATAAGCCAGTTTTAACGACTGAATCCTTCCAAAATTTCATAATAAAATTATATAAAATTTTCGATCTATCTTGAAATAAAAAGTTGATTATTTATTGGTATATAATTTATCTTAATTCCTAATTTCGAATATAAAGGGTTAAATGTATCGCGTAACTAAATCTTTAATATTTTTATAAATACTTTTATCTGTGACATCTTATTACCGACAGCTATACAGTTTTCATTTATTTAAACAGTTATTGCAAAGTTGATTATATGACAGCGATTGTCGCTAGTACATTAAATATGATTAATCTGTATACAAGTAGTCTTTCTTTCTACATAATTATATAGAATTACATCTCTCTAAATTTGTTGAAGTCTGCCTCAGACTATTAAATGATAGAAAAATGATGGTTGTTAAATTAATATCAAAATTCTTTGGGACGTGTCTTCGTTATGAAGATCTAACACGGTATATAAAAGATACATCATTTATTTTGGTTAGTAACTTTTTTTTCATACGTCTCTTGAAAAGAATGATAAAATATTAAATAAACCGCATTTATGTTGTTTATTATCTTAATAAATTACAACCCAGCATTTCATTAGATTATTTTTAAATTGAAAAAATACCATTTTTATTTACTTATTTTACGTTCTAAGAATATTTTCGATATCAATAATTTCCTTTTAAATTTCGTAATAAAATCGGTTAAGTACTTTATATGGTTATATGTTCTAAAAAACCTCATAGTGCATGTCAGAAATATTTCTATTGTCATTTTTTATTTAAATGTTGATTAAAATTGAATTAAAATTGATTTTTATATTTTTAATAACGATTTCGACGTTAAACGTTTATCAGAAACATATTCTGTCTGTATTAAAATAATAATTCCAAGTACTCATGAATTTTTCAAGTGTGTATAAAAATATATGTGATAAATCAACTCATAATAACTGGAGTATAACTGGAGTATAACAGTATAATTTTATAACACACAAAAATATACTTATATTACTATACCCGAAATTAAATGTTTCTAAAGTGAATTTTAAGCATTAGCAAAAGTTAAATGATTTATTTGAACTTGAATCAAATATTGCACAGGACATTTAATTCAATAGTTTCACTTTAGTATGTCTTGAAATTATTCACAAACGAATTGCTTTGTTTTGAGTTAATAAAATCTGTATAAGGGCATTTTTTAATTAAGAAAAAAATATCTGCACGATAACTTTAAACATATGGATACGCATGGATGGATTTACAATGGATTTTAAAATGGATTTCTGTTGAATATATAAAGAATCCACTGCTTTTTGAAGCAATAGATATCATTCAAACTCAAACATTTTTTTTTCCTTTACATTATGGATCTTACTCCCTCGATGACATTCGGCTACTAATTTGTTTTTAGGGTTTCGTTCATCTCACGGAACCCTATTACTCCCGCTCCGTTGTCTGTCCGTCACAGAGCCATTCTCAGAAACAATGTAACCTACAGAATTCAAACTTTGCGTATATATAGCTGAATATCAGCTATGAAACTCAAAATATTAAAATTTGAAAAAATCGTATTATTTTAATAAATAGAGATAAAAAACCAAAATTCTAATAGCCTTTTCCTATTAAATTTAAACATGTTTCGTTATAGTAGTTGCCAAAATTTAAAAATCCACAATGAAATTCTTTCTAAAAAATTAATTTTCTATTGAACGATTTCCACGTGAAAAATGAAAATGAAATAAAAAGTTTCATCAATTGATAAAAAGATAAATATGTAATAAAATTGATTGACGTCATAGTGGTAATAAAACGGAAAATTTCTAAGATTTCGCAATAATACAAAGAGTATGAGTATGTGTATGTGCTCAAAGCAGATTAATATCACGTCATTAGAGAATTAAAAAAAAAATCTGGCGTCATATTGGAAGTTTAACGAATTTTTCAAATGTTTGAGAATAATAGAAAGCGAGTATTAATATGTGTATTAGAGAAAAGTAAATATATGAGTTTGAGAAACATATTGAATCGTGATAAGAATCCGATTATAGAAATATTCGCATATTTAACATTTTGAAGGTGTACAACATGTTTAATTGTGAAATTGTTTTTTTAAATATCACATTTAGTCCGCATGACAGAATATAATTATAGAGAGAATATAATAGCGGGCTGGTTTAGATATTCGAAAAAAAGAAAAAATAGACCAGTAAATTTTTACTTTATAAAAAACATGACTTTTTTTTCTTTGGTTGTTGTTGCTAAATGAGATTTGTTTGAATTTATTAAAGAAAGTATAAAGTATGACAGAATATAATTATAGACAGAATATATTAATATGACAGAATATAATAGCGGGCTTTGCCCGCTATCGGGCTGGCTTAGATATTCGAAAAAACAAAAAAATTAACCGGTAGATTTTTACTTTATAAAAAACACTAGCAAGCTACGCCCGCTACGCTGGTCAATTTCTTATAACGAACTTTTAATCCAACAAAATATTGACATTTCATAATTCACTTTTATATTTTAACAGAATAATAAGGATACTATAATTTGTGACTCGTGCTATAGCAAATATACACGCCAGGACACGTCGCCCTTATCATTATCTTTTTACGCATGAAGGTTTTGCTATGGTACTCCATTGTGAAATTTGGTAATTTTTCAAATTCAATATTTGAAAAATGGCATAATCATTAGATTTGAAATTTATACCAAGAAAAATACAATCTTTTACCTTTCAAACGGAGTTTGCCTAACAATTTTCTGACAAATACTTTTCGAGCTACTATTTTTTTTTCAGTAACTTTAAATGTTTCATTTTCCGAGATTAATCTGTGGCAACAATTAGTGAAAAACCCAGTCGTCAGAAACGCATAGTTTTTTATTAAAGAGGCTATTGGAGCAGGGATTATCACCACCAATTTGCCACCATCACTTTTGAAATTGGTTCGGTAGTTCCAGAGATTCCATAGAAATTGTAATTTAGAATGTTTTTAAAACGCTTTTTGCTCATTTCACACTTTTAAATTTCGAATTTTTTTTATTTGGTTTTTAGAGAGCATTTTCATCTTATAAGTAACTACAATGCCAAATTTCAAATTTCTAGCTCCTTCAGTATAAAAAGAATCGCAATTTTAGAACGTTTTTCGCTCTTGCATCCCCCCTCCCCTGGGGTTAGTGACACCGACATAAAATATAGCCTATGTTGGAGCAGGGGTTGTCACCATCAATTTGCCACCATTACTTTTGAAATCGGTTCGGTAGTTCTAGAGATTCCATAGAAATTGTAATTTAGAATGTTTTTAGAACGCTTTTTGCTTATTTCACCCTTTTAAATTTCGATTTTTTTTTGTTTGGTTTTAGAGAGCATTTACATCTTATAAGTAACTACAATGCCAAATTTCAAATTTCTAGCTCCTTCAGTATAAAAAGAATCGCAATTTTAGAACGTTTTTTGCTCCTGCACCCCCCCCCCCCTGGGGTTAGTGACATGGACATAAAATATAGCCTATGTTGGAGCAGGGGTTGTCACCATCACTTTTGAAATCGGTTCGGTAGTTCTAGAGATTCCATAGAAATTGTAATTTAGAATGTTTTTAGAACGCTTTTCGCTCATTTCACCCTTTTAAATTTCGATTTTCTTTTTTTTAGAGAGTATTTACATCTTACTCCCTTAAAACGAAAGAGTGGATTTGGCTTCTCAGAACAGAGCTGTAATTTATTGGATCGTGAATGAGTTGATTTTTAAACGTTTCACTCATCTTGATTTGAATTTTTATTTTTCTAATGCCCCCCAGAAGAGCTAATACTAAACAAATCATCTCGATAAAAAAAGCACTCATTGGCGAGCGGATATGCCAATGCGGCTGCCGTGACCAATCGCTGAGCAGACGACAGGCGTGTGACGTCATCGAGTGGAGGCAAGCATTTCGCCTCCCTCCGTCTGGTCGTCTGGTGTGTGTATAGTTAACGCGGCTAGAGCACGTTGTCGACTGATTCGCGTTGTTCAAAGGTGCAATTTTAAAGAAGGAATACTTGAAAAAGGTAAGAATTTCTGCTGTTTTAAATACTCTAATCATGTTTTTTATAATGATTCTGTTTTATATTTATTGTTATTTTATATATGGCGTGATATTTTTCAGTTTATATCAATATTTTTAACAACTATGTCTTAACCCTAACATTTAGGACAATTTACACGAACGAACATTTAGAGATCTTTTGAGTTGGAAGGATAAATATTAAAAAATGCTCTAAAATATAATTATACAAATCCTTTGCCTCTCATTTTAATTTTTTTTTAATGTTGTTTCAATAAATATAATTTATAAATAGCATTTAGTAGCAATGTAATCTTTTAAAGAAAATGTCTCGGCGGTAACTGTGCGTTTGTTTATAGATATTTTTTTAATGATGTTTCAGAACTCTAACTTTCATAATACTATAAATTGGAAAATGACTTGTCTGACTTTAAAAATATTGTTTTAAAATAAACAAATTATATTTCTTATTTTATTCTCAGTCTGAAGTAATTTTTCCTGGATATTTTTATTGACCTGCCTTGTTTTTCGAATGCGCATACATAAGTTTGAGTCATTTTATGTTGCTGAGATTTAGATTATTTTAAATGTATCTCAAATATATAAGAAAAGCTTTAGAATATCAATTTCATGTTGACGAAAACTTTTGAAAAGTAGCTTTATTTGTATATATACTGTTTTTCTAATATTTAAAAATAAATATACATGATTTGTGAAGCTGTATAAATCCCATATTTTCTTTTATCATATGTTGTTAAAAATAAGGTAAATATCTCCATTCCCGTATATTCACTGTGTGAATATTCCTAAATAGTATTAGGATTAAAACATTTAATGATAATATTGATATAAACTGAAAAATATCATGCAATATATCTAATAATATTGCACAGAAAACATAATCATTATATATAAACGCTTATGATGACCCATGATTAAAGTATTTAAAACAGCATAAATTCTTATCTATTCAAGTATTCCTTTAAAATTCTCTTTTTGGATCAAGGGGGGGGGAGTATATAGTTCAAGCAGCTCAAAAACAACAACAAAATAAATAAATATAAAATGACACTTTTCACTTAATTGTTGAATGTACACATATACGTATACATTCAACATGCAACTTACTTTTTTTTTTTTTTTTTTTGAAAAACAAATAATCAACTCAAATATAAGTTGGCTGCAGATCACTCAAGTGCTACTGGATTTATAGTCTTAAAGGACTTCAGTTCACTCAAGTATGACTTACTTATAAATCACTCAAGTGCTACTGGATTTAACCTTCATTGATTTGATTTCACTCAAGTATGAGTAAAATAGAGATCACTCAATCATGAGTTGCTTAAAAACAACTCGTTCACTCGAGTTGTTTCAACTCTTCATGAGAAGCTCACTTTCAAATCGTGAGATGAGTGGATTTCGGCTCAACTTGAGTTATTTTGACTCTTTCGTTTTAAGAGAGTATAAGTAACTACAATGCCAAATTTCAAATTTCTAGCTCATTCAGTATAAAAAAAATCGCAATTTTAGAACGTTTTTCGCTCCTGCACCCCCCCCCCCCTGGGGTTCGTGACATGGACATAAAATATAGCCTATGTTGGAGCAGGGGTTGTCACCATCAATTTGCCACCATCACTTTTGAAATCGGTTCGGTAGTTCCAGAGATTCCATAGAAATTGTAATTTCGAATGTTTTTAGAACGATTTTCGCTCATTTCACCCTTTTAAATTTCGAATTTTTTTTATTTGGTTTTTAGAGAGCATTTTCATCTTATAAGTAACTACAATGCCAAATTTCAAATTTCTAGCTCCTTCAGTATAAAAAAAAATCGCAATTTTAGAACGTTTTTCGCTCCTGCACCCCCCCCCCACTGGGGTTAGTGACACCGACATAAAATATAGCCTATGTTGGAGAAGGGGTTGTCACCATCAATTTGCCACCATCACTTTTGAAATCGGTTCGGTAGTTTCAGAGATTCCATAGAAATTGTAATTTAGAATGTTTTTAGAACGCTTTTCGCTCATTTCACCCCTTTAAATTTCGATTTTTTTTTATTTCAATCTTAGAGAACATTTACATCTTATAAGTAACTACAACGCCAAATTTCAAATTTCTAGCTGCTTCAGTATAGAAAAGATCGCAATTTTAGAGTGTTTTTTGCTTCTGCACCCCCCTGGGGTAGTGGCACCGACATAAAATATAGCCTATGTTGGAGCAGGGGTTGTCACCATCAATTTCCCACCATGACTTTTGAAATCGGTTCGGTAGTTCCAGAGATTGCCCCCTACAAACAAACAAACAATCTTTACTCCTTTATAATATTAGTATAGATGACTTTTTTTTTTTTTAGCTGAGCAATGTGTGTACCAGAAATATCTCAACAACGAGTAAACCAATTCTTTTTTGTTTGTAAAAACTTTAATGAAAGCTTATATGTTTCTCTAGTTCTTCACCGATGCTTTTTTTAAATTTATCGTTTCTACAAACAAAGCAAAATCAGATTTTTTGTTAAATATTGATACTAGTATATTAAAATTAACGGTCCGCCATTTTGTTAAACATGCAAAGTTTCAAAAACATCGTCAGTTAATTATATAATAACATGCTTTTGTTTTATTAATTTCAGATTAAACCACCGAGACAAACTTTGTCCAAAAAGAGCATCGATCAATAAAAATCTATAAAAACTTGCTTTTACAAATTTCAAAATTTTCAGCACATATATATACCCATATATTTCTACCTCTTCCAAAAGAAAAAAAAGAGAGAGAGAGAGAGAGGGGAGAGAGAGAGGGAGAGAAAGAAAGAAATAACTTCATAAAATGGGCTTATTTTTTAAGCCTGAAAACTCTCATTACTCCTTAAACATAGACTTGCTCCAACTCAACTCAGCATATGATAAATCAACCATCTTATTATTTTTTGCTATTAATATTTTCTAAGTTCTGTTTAAAATTTTAGATTTTTGTATTTCTTTTTTCCCATTTTTTCAGCTTTTACAATATCGTTCAAACTACTTGAAAATTTATTGTGCTTCTAAGAAGGACTCAAGACTAGTTTCTTTTGAAAAAAAAAAATGGGAAACATTTCTTTATTAGACGTTGATTTATAAAATATTTTTTTTTTAATAATTCCGATAGATTTTGTTACATTTTTAAAATCGGTAATTTTTTCATTCCAATGCAATGATTAGTGTTTTACATATCCGAAAGGTAAAACTTTTGTGCAAACATTACTTTATACTGCGACTTTTAGAACGAGAGCTATGACTTCCGTTCTACCTTTTTTTTCTCTGTACAAATATGGAACAAAGACAGGATGTAGAAGACTAGAAACTCTCATATAAAGAAAATCTAGTTTTTTTTGTGTGAGAACGTTCTGTTGATATTTATGTGCGTGAAAGCGACATCTATCCTTCGTTTTACTTTGATTTTCTGAATTATGTTTGTATCTCTTGTAATCTTTGTTTAGTGATTTTCGCTGTAGTTTTATACAAATTAGCTTACGACCGTCTATCAGTAGAGTATAAAAGCGGGATTGACAATTGGTATCGGCGGAACTTGGGCTGAGACCTGCCTTCTATATGATTGCCAGACCAGCCGACTGCTTTTTGCAACCACGTGTGGTAAAGAAACGGAAGTGAAGAATTTAGCCAAGTAGAATTTGCCAATTTTGTATGAGTAAAACTTAGTCATCATTCAATAATGCTGATTGGCAACCACGTGTAGATAGTTCAAATACAACATTTGCTAAATGGTACATACATTAAAATCGTGAATTTACAATCACAATTAAACATCAACGTTTCATTTCGCTTCTACGAACGTCATCAGGATGTTACAAACAAGTCGAAAAGTTCAAAATGAGCATACACGTCAGAGTTCTGGAGAAAACATGATCGGAGAGTGCGCAAACGTCATCAAGTTCCCATGGTAACCAAGTGGATCATACCACAGTAGTGAAAAGTGGGGTTGGAAGACAAAATGAGCAGATTGTATTAATGGATTATAACATATTATGCCAGATTTCATGAATGTTATAGGATAAATTATCGTTACATGTATACTGCCCAAGCTTAATAATCGTAAGGGACTCTAAAATTTTATTAACATAAGAATTCTTGCATGGGATTATGATTCTAGCCTCTTCAAACACGTACAAGTCACAAAAGTATTATTTTGTGACTTGGCAATTACGCAGCACAGGGAAGTTATTACACTTTAATATGTTATAGTATTATTTGATTAAGACTAACTATATACATCACATTCTCGTGCTATGTAATTGCCAAGTCACAAAAGTTGATGATGACTTTTTGATGAAGTTTAACTATCTTATTAACTCTGAAATTTGTATTGTTTGTTGTACGTAACGTACTTTTTTCTACACGTGTGTACTTTTGTGACTTGGCAATTACGTAGCACGAGAATGTGATGTATATAGTTAGTCTTAATCAAATAATACTATAACATATTAAAGTGTAATAACTTCCCTGTGCTGCGTAATTGCCAAGTCACAAAATAATAATTAACTAAAGATGTAGAGACTAGGAGTAATTTGTGAATGAAAATTTCAGAGTTAATAAGATAGTTAAACTTCATCAAAAAGTCATCATCAACTTTTGTGACTTGGCAATTACGTAGCACGAGAATGTGATGTATATAGTTAGTCTTAATCAAATAATACTATAACATATTAAAGTGTAATAACTTCCCTGTTTGTATGCGTACAGGCGTTTGTATACGTACTTGTGTACGTTTACGTGTAGATAGTTTTAGTGACATTTGTATAGTTATTGAACATTATGAGCTAATCTTTATTTACAGCGATAGTTGAGCTCGATCTTGAAGTTATTTCTGATTGTCGTTTGAGCAGCCAAACGTCTATACGTAAGTTAGTTTTAGAATTAGTAATTTTGCCTCATTTGGTGTTTATTTTTAGTTTTAGAATTAGTAATTTTGCATCTAGAGAATAGATTACCATTAAGTGTAGTGTAGTATAGGCTAAAGTTAAGAAGCTCCATCGCAGCCCTTCCCTATTTGATTTCAATAAACAGTGTTTTTAAATTTAAACTAGACTATATCTCTATTCCAATGTAGCTGTCCAGACAGGTATACCATAAAGAAATCGACAAATTTTATCGCTTCTTAATCTGGCACGCGCAAAATCCGTCATATAAGTAATTTTGATTGAAGTATTTAGAGTGTCTAGTCAAATGAAAAACTCGTCATCTGATCAAAGTTCAATCTCATGAAGCTATATTTGTGGGAAGTTGGAGTTCGTTTTTTGATAGCTCTAAAACTAGCCACTGTTTTCCGAATTTGTTGTGTCAAATGGAAAAATGGTTTGTATCTGTTTGTTGTGTCAAATGGAAAATGGTTTGTATCTATATCCACTATTAGATACAAACAACACATTTTATTTCTAAAATCATAAACATCATACGCACCCGAAACATTTAATTTTGAACTGATTATCCTTTCAATAAGAAACTTTTTGTTTTTCAATAAAACTACGACACGCGGTCGCTCGTGCAAAAAGTTACAGCACGCTCGCTGAAGGGTTCAAAGTAAATATTGGTTTACTTATACTGTTAATACTTCGTTACTTTTTAGATTACTAAAATATATTAAGTAGACGATTTTTGTTTTCTCGAAGAACTGAATAAAATATTTGAACTTCACAATAGTTTATTTAATTCAAATTTGAAAAAAGTTTTATTTCTTATCTGTTGTCGTTAATTTTATGGCTGTAGGAAATTCACCAATAACAAAAAAAAATCTTACTAAATAATGTTCCATATAATCGCATTACATTTTTAATAAAACGAAATCAAATAATACAGTATTGATTACTCAAAAGGAATTCAATGATGTATTACCTGCGGCTTGAAACTTTTCTCTAAAATGTTTTCTAAAAAGAATGATTTCGATTTTTTATTTCAACTGCTAAACTTAATTTAATTTACTTTCCAAGAAAAATCTATTATTATTCTTAGTTATCTGTTACCATATTCTCCCTATGGAATATATAATGATGAATTTTTCATTAATTCAGTTGAAAGACAACGTTTGTTATATATTATTGTTGTCTTTGATTCTTTGAAAATCCGGAAAATTTCGATAGCACTCATCCCTGAAGCCCTCAGCTTCAGGGATGTGTGCTTTTGAAATGTAAGCCATCCCTGAAGCTTACATTTCAAAACCTTATTTTGCGTTCTTTTCTGTTACACAAACATAGGAGTTTAATTAAAGTTTAAATATATATATATATTAACTTTTTATATACATATATATAGTAAAAACTTGTTTGCATTAATAAAATTACCCTTCTATCTTCATCTACACTTTTAATTTTTTAACCGACTTCAAACAAAAGAGATTATATAATTCTATACATATATTTCTATATATTTTTTTTTATTATTATTTTATCGACGTCCATGCATGACTTTTAAATGATTCGTAAATATTTTATGTAATTTATTTTATTTTTGAAAAGGCTTAGTCTCCAAGGGGTCCCACTATAAGTTTTATCACGGTCAAAAAATGGTAGGGACAGTCGGGGCTATTACAAGACAATTTTTTTAAGCTTTTCATAGTTACTTTCGATCTGCTGACTCTAGTCCCAAATAAAAAGTACTGTAATTTGTGTTTTTATTTTCTTTATCTATTTATGTATGAAAATATTGCTTGTCATAAAAATACAGGTAAATTTAGCGATTTTAATCTTTCGTTTTCTCGTAGAATGAAACATCTTTCCACGATTTGGCACGATGGGCACACAGAACCCTGATTGGATATATATCGGGAAAATACGGAAAAGCGATGAAATAGTATGTTTTATTGCGGCATACAATTATATACAATAATATCTGCGTATAATATCATCTCTGTGTGTGTCTGTCACACATGCCCGCGCACACACGCACACACTCAGACACGCACACACAACACGTGGGCCACATTGCCGTCAATCTACGATACGTGATACAATTTGGGCCAAACATAAATTGGCAACAATGTCTTTTATAAGAGCCAATTTTTTTGTATTATTATAACCAGGTGATCCAACCAAAACTACCCTTGTTACAAATGACAGATATACTTCCCGGTATCTAAAACGTAGGTGAAAATCGTTTTTAATTAAAAACGCTAACAGATTTTTTCATTCAGTATATTTTCTTAAATTACCCACCAACTACACCAAAAAGCATTTTTGGTAGTTTCGTATTATCCGCATGCCAGCGATTAATCATGAAATATTTTACCATTTATAGCAACCTCTTTGATTTTGATTCTTTTAGTATTTAAACGACTGCTTCCGATTATATGTTTATACGAGTATACGTATAATACGGGGTACAGATTTTGGACGCGTATAATACGGCCAAGGCGGATATCATATAATCTAATACGAGCAAATCTTGTGTGTGTGGTTATATATGCAAATTTTATCTTAAAGCGGCTCTAACGATTTTGACGAAATTTTGTATCCAACAGTTTTGGGGCACCAGAAAACCATTGGGCTAGATCACATGTTCGAGAAAATTTCTTTTAGTGGGTCATTTTGGGTCACCATGGGTCAGGGTCAAGCTAACTGTATCTAAAAAGCGGTTCAAACGATTTTGACTAAATTTTGTATCCTACCATTTTCGGGCACGAGAAGACTACTGGGCTGGGTCACATGTTCGAGAACTTTCTATTAGTGGGTCATTTTGGGGTCAACGCGGGTAAAGTTAATTTTATCTAAAAACGGCTCTAACGATTTTGATTAAATTTTGTATCCTACGAGTTTCGGGCACGAGAAAATCATTGGGCTAGGTCACATGTCCGAGAAAAAAAGGTTAGTGGGTCATTTTTGGGTCACTGTGGATCCATCTAATTTTATCTAAAAAACGGCTCAGACTATTTAGACTAAATTTTGCATCTTATGATTTTCGGGCACGAGAAGACTGTTGGGCTAGGTCACATGTTCGAAAAAAATCGATTAGTGAGTCATTTTGGTTATGGGTCATTATGGGTCAAGCTATTTTTATCTTAAAAGCGGCTCAGACGATTTTAATTAAATTTTGTATCCTATGGTTTTCGGGCATGAGAAGACTGTTGCGCTAGGTCACATGTTCGAGAAAATTGGATTAGTGGGTCATTTTGGTCATGGGTCATTATGGGGCAAGCTATTTTTATCTTAAAAGCGACTCAGACAATTTGAACTAAATTTTGTATCCTATGGTTTTGGGGCACGAGAACACTATTGCGCTAGGTCACATGTTCGAGAAAATTCGATTAGTGGGTCATTTTGGCACATGGGTCATTATGGGTCAAGCTATTTTTATCTTATAAACGGTTCAGAGAATTTGAACTAAATTTAGTATTCTACAGTTTTAGGGAACGAGAAAACAATTGGGCTTGGTCGCATGTTCGAGAAAATTTGATTAGTGGGTCATTTTGGCCATAGCTCTTGATATTTGAAATCGAAGCTAATTTTGAACGAGCATAGCTTGGTCTTCCCTGCTCGTACATATTATACGAAACACTATACACGGTACTGCGTATATACGAAACTTACCCCAGCAGTTAAACGTTTAAACAGTTTTCATTCATTGCGTAAAAAAAAGATGCTTTCCTTCTTTCTGCTGGTCTGCGGATCAAAGACATTGAGAAACACCTAGAGTACTGCATTCACGCGTTTTACCAGGGCCATCGTGATTCCTTGATCAAAGAACCACGATGACCCTGTGTTAGAGATCTGCACGGGCCGGGTCAAGGCCCGAAGCCCGTACTCGGCCCGGCCCGCGGGCCGGGCTCGGGCCTATTTTTCTTCACGGCACTCGGGCCGGGCCGGGCCCGGGCCATATTTTTTTCTGAAGGCTCGGGCCGGGCCGGGCCTAGTAAGTACTCTTTACGGGCCGGGCCGGGCCTTACTTTTTTCCTGAAGGATAAGGCCGTGCCTTAAATTATTTTTTCCGTACAGAGCCGGGACTGGTTTCATTTTTCCTAGTCTTCACGCCTCAGAATTTTTAGTCCTGGTGTAAAATAAGATCTGGCATAAAAATCTTTTCAAAACATGCATACATTTTTAAATCGCCATTATCTTATAATTAAACATTAAAATTTATTCTTTTTAAAGAGTAGTAGATTTATACACTTATTAAAATATGGCTAAATTAAAATATAGTAAAACGTGTGAAAAAGAACCTGCTTATGATGGAATCCTGTCTTAAATTGAAAAATGTGTTGATCCATTAAAAATGAATATACTAATATTTAAGAAAAGAATATATAATACATTTACACCTGCGAAGAAGGCAAATTGTCTATAACTCATTTTTTTTTCTTCCCTATGCAATTCCATCTTAGAAGATTTTACTGTATAGCATTTTTCTGATTTTTAACACTTCAATAAATGGAATATGGATTAACAATATTGATGATAACTTAAACACATACATACAACAAATAGAGATTTATTAAAAAAATAAATATTCCAGCTTGCGGCACCTCTATAAAAATGAAGATTATAAACATGAAAAAAAAAAAAAGGCTAAGATAGGAATTTTTGGTTAGATCTCCTCCTACGAGGCAAATTTTTAACCAAATCGACGTAAAAATTATGTTTTGTAGAAATTCACTCGGGCCGAGATTTTAACTTTTTTCCGGGCCGGGCCGGGCTCGGGCCGAACTTTTAACTTTTAAATCGGGCCGGGCCGGGCCGGGCTCGGGCCGAACTTTTAATTTTTGTATCGGGCCGGGCCGGGCCAAATTATTTTTTGTATGGGTCGGGCCGGGCCCGGGACTGGAAATTTCGGCCCGTGCAGACCTCTACCCTGTGTTTACCTGCCTTGCGGTTCCTGTGCAAGTAGAAAGTGCTTAAAAAAAAGACAACATATTTTTCTCAGTTTAGATTTTGGTTGTTTTTCCCAAAACACTAAACTATTACTTACGAAATATTTTACTGTGGGTAACAAGTAAGCTTCAAAGCTACCTTTCGCAGGTCTGTCACACACGCATATAGCTTCTTTTGATTTATGGCGTGGACGCTTTGCGCAAAACATTATTTTTGAACATATTATGAAACATATTATGCAGATTGCTACGGTAATACCACCGATTTCCAACTTGTTCTCTGTTCAGTAACGTAAAAGTGATCAGGTCCATTGGTATTAAAAGTAAATACGTATACTTGAATTATACGTATAACCGATATACGATCCAGATACGTTTGTATACGTATTCCATACCGACGTATTATACGTATATAAACGTATAACTAAAATACGTAATGCGTCGGAAGCACTAAGTTAAGCGTGTATAGTTTGGTTATTTGTCTGTTAAATTCGTGTTTTATTTATTTATTTATTTATAAAGTTTTAATTTCGTTTGATATTTTAGTTACGAAATATTACACGGAAATAAAAAACTGCTGAATTATTCCCATTGTTTTAAGTACAAATGCGTTATCTTCTTCAATCGAGTTGCACATTCATTTTTGTGATAAATTTTAAAATTTCATTCTTGAAAATTATTTTTAAAACAATAAAAAATGAATAAATTGAGATTCAGTTTTCAAAGAAATTGCATTTGAAAGTAGTCTTTTACTATTCGTCGAAATTACAAAATTTGCTAAAAAAAATTAATTGCTCAGGCTATTGCCATCGTCGATATGACATCACCGTTGCTCATGGATGTGTTTTTGCTTTATAATATACACAAGTAAAACCCACGTCTTTGCACGCGCAGTTGTTCAAATAGTTCAACTGGTATTTGTGTGCCTATATTTATTAGAGGAAATTATACTGCTACGGATAATTTAAAAATTATTAATTACGTAACATTTTGAGTAAACTTCATTCTGACACTGCATTACGCGAACATGAGAGTTAAATTAATGAGAAAAAATGCATCATACCAAATTTCGAATTTCTATCCCAACAATAACACATAAACCGGAATCTTGGAACTTTTTGCTCCTGAACCCCTTTGGGAGTTGTTGCACCAACATATAATATTGCCTATGTTGGAGCAGAAATGATCACCAGCATTTTGTCACTATTTTTTTTTAATTGGTTCGATAGTTGCAGAGATATTACCCCTACAAACAAACAAACTTACATACAAACGTTACTTCTTTATAATATTAGAATAGATTATGAAATAGTAAAATAGTGGGAATCGATAAACATTTGAGAATTTCTTGAATGGGTCAACGGTCAAAACAATTTTGAGATCACTGGGCAAAATATAAGGAAGATTTCCTCATGCGATTTTTTAAGTCTAAATTGCAATTAAATACATAATTATCAGGATCGGAAATTAACGTACACATTTATAAAGGTGAGTTTGTGTTGCTAGAAGTTGTGTCTGATGACATGAGTTCAGTAACACAAAATTTATTTACCTCAAATTTATTTAAATAACTGATGTAAGCAGTAAATAAAATATTTAAAACATACTTTGTTGCATTTCAATCTTCAATGATTCCTAAAATAAAACATTCTCAGTATAAACACAGTATAAAACATCACAGTATGAAACATTCCATTTCTTCATAATTCACAGTATAGAACATTTATTATGAAATGCAAACACAAACAAGAATGTTACATAACTTAATGTAATGCACATTAAATACATGAAGAGTGATTGAATTATATTGATGTTAAATATAAAATGATAAATTGATGCTGCAATCAGAAGTGTAAGTTGAGCGACAACAGTTTTCAGTTAGCGATAAGTTTGTGTTTACGGAATATTTATTGACGAAGCTGAGTGTTAACATTGGTAAACTATTTCTAAACAATGAAATTAATTCGGTTTCATGTTAATAATGCAATTCAAGTTCGATCTTTTCTACTGTAACAAGGCTGCCACTGGCAGCTATTTTTTAATTTTATTTCGCACCATTTTCTCAAAACAAAGTTTTTTCAAAAACACTTTGACATCTGCAAGAGAAAATTTTATTTTTAAAAGTAGTAGTGCGTATAGAATATAAAAATAGTCGCCAGTTTCAGCCTTGCTGTAATTAATTTCTGCTGTAATTTTCTGCTATTTTGCAAAAATCATTTTTTTTGCTCGCGGTCAACATTATTCGGCGTTGTTGTAGTTAAAATAATAAAGTTAGTAAAATAATAGTTATAAAGTTAAATAGCCACTTACTGACAGTCATCATTTCTCATAACGCTACTGACATTTTCGAAAACATTTACACTATTTTACAACAGAAAAATGCTTTCTCAAAGTGCATTCCCTGCAACTAGTGTTAAATTTAATTGGAGATATACCTTTCTGCTCACAGTACCGAGTTACTGCACGAAGCTCCGATTTGACGCACCATTAAATTGACGCCGCAACTTTCATGGCTTAAAAGAACGAACAGCTGCAGCCATGTTCACAAGACAAATACACATTTAAAGGAAGGTTTTATCAATGTTCTTACATAGTTTCATTAAAATATGACCTACAAACAGAAAGTTCTTGCCAGTACCATCTAAACGTTTGACACGTACAAAATTCTATACTTATTTAGAATGTTTGGAAACGTTTCATGGACGAGTAGTTTTCATACCGTTTACTGTGATGGCGTACAATTTACTGCAATAGTCGCACATTAATAATAAAATAATTAATAATTCCGTGTTTTCTTCTGGTAAGGGTTACAAAACGTACAGTTTTGTAAACCTAACAAGAAAATAGTTTTTTTAAAGTTTTGAAAATTCAGCAATCCAGCTTCAATTATACTATGAATATGTATGCGTTTTGCTGGAGTAAAACGATTGTGTATAGTTTGTTTACAGCAAAGATTTTTATATTTAAACCCATTATGAGATTTTTTTTCTTTAAATAATGGAATGTTTTTGAGCATTATCCCGATGAGATATCTTCCATAATCTCTGACCATTTGGACGCAAACAAATACAAATAATTCTACAGCTCTGAAATCACTCAAAGAGCGATCATTCTTTTTGTTATTACCATCATTCAAAGTGATAGTATCTCTAAACTTTTTTTAGAAAACAAAACTCTAATTAACAATAAAACATTAATAAACAAATCAATCTTGATTAATGTAGTATTTAATTAAAAACCCTAATACTCTGTGATTAGAGTCCAAAAGAGCCTATCATTCCTAATGCAAATTACTGCTACTTTAAGTTTAAATATCATTTGGAAAAGTAAATTTAATTATCTGAATCAAAAATTTCTTCAGTTATTTAATAAGTTTAACTATTGGTTTTTCGGAGGAAATGAAAGAAAATTATATTTCAGAATAATTTAATTTAATCGTATTAATTAAACTTTATGTCTGAAGTTCATACCATAATGGCTCGATTTATTTTTTGTGTAATGTGGTTGATATAGCTTTTAATTTTCTTTTATATGGAAGTATTTCAATTTTATAGAATTCTCTTTTAATTTCTTTAGATATTTTAAGAAATTGTATTCATCAATATAGATTTGGAATAGCTAAAGATTGCGCAAGTAATATAGAGTGGTTGCCAAATTAATGTGGACAGTCGCTATAATTGTGTAATTTGAGGTTATTGAGGAGGGAATTAATACAATATGTGTAAAACATGCTTTATGCTCAGTTGTAATGATGATTGTTAGTGCATGCGTTTAAGTTTTCATTTATTACTTACCCATCATACGTAGTATAGGGTAAGTCTTGTAATCGTTTTGAAAATCGAAATATTTTTTTGACGGATTTACACGTTTCAGACACTGGAAATTCCGAAAAACATACTTTTAGAAAAAAAAAATTATGACGTCCGTCTGTGTGTCTGTGTGTCTGTAAACGCTCTATCTCCCGAAAAAAATTGAGATAGAATCTTGAAATTTAGTACGTACTTAGTATTTAATAATGGGAAGAAGCTTGTTGAATTTCAGTAACCTCGATTATCCGGAACTATTTTTTTCGGACTCTCAAAATATTCGTTCTGACAAAAGGTATATGAAAATTTTCGAAATTGTTTATTTTAAGGAGTGAATATAAAAGACAATAAAAAAAACATAAACTTTGCATAAAGCATGAAGTCGGTCAGATAATGAGTTGCCGAGATATTTGTAATCCTATTTCCCACACTCTTCGATTTTTCATGACCCTGTATTTCATCCAAATTTCAATTCAAAGATATATTTTAATTGGAAATGAGACGCTTAAAAAGATGCAATAAACCGCTAGTTAATAGGATAGTTTTTGGAGTTATAAGATGTTTCTTTTAAGCAATTCAGTAATCGAGCCTTTAAAGTATAGGACGTCATCAAGCCACGATTTTAATCGAATTGCAATGCATTTTATAAGTAGTTTACACATTTTTTATATTAATATTTTACATTATGCATATCCATGATGGGTAAGTATTACGGTGGCCCTCAACGACTAGTTTTAGGATTGTGGCTTTAGACATTCATAAACATTTGCATGCGCTGTATTTCGTTGTAATGATTTTCTTCGCTATTTCCCTAATCATTTGGAAAGTTGCCTCAAGTCTATGAGCGTTGTAGAATATTATTAATGCATGATTCCATTTCTTGCGATAACGTACGATGCGTTACTACATTTTTCGCAGAGCAGAGCACTGAGCAGTTTCATGAGCGCCCGCATGGAAGGGGAATTGCTCCTCCCTGAATTTTTTTATTTAATTAGCTGGATTTTCTTTTTCTCTGATGATTTTGAAAAATAAACAATTTTTTTTGAATGACTTAAAATAATTAAGCCCCAAATCAAGCACTAATTATTTTTCGTCAGGGGAGCAGCGCCCCCTTAATCCTCGTGGGAGGCATTTTTGTTTCTATGTACTTTTTTTTTTACATCCATGTATTTAAAATTATTTTAAACGGGGTTTTCAAGTGAGGCTGTAGCTCCCCTGAAGAATAAGATAGTAAACATTTTCAATTCTTCACTTTGAAAAAAAAAAGTTTCTAGAAGTTTCCCTTTGGGCTTTTAATGTTACATTTCTGTATTTACTTGTATATATTCGGTTGTCTAGAAAGTTAATGTCGGTTGGGAAAATCAATTCATACCGGAAAATTCTATCATTTAATTATTTAGACATCGATTCCGACATGTAATGTCTAATAATTCAGGACCAGAATTGACCGGAATGAATTGATTTTCCCAACCGGTACGAATTTTCAGGACAACCCAATATATATATATATATATATATATATATATATATATATATATATATTGCGTTAACTATTGCGTCGTATTCTTTCGTGGTATATATAAAAACTATTTTGCCCGGGGTTTCTGACAAAAATTCTTAATTTAGTTAATTTCGTGTTTCTATTCTTCATTTTTGAAAAAATAAATAAATGAAATTAAAATGTGGCCTTATTAACGGACAATTACCAAAACCTGGTCTCTCCCTATATTTTGTTTTTCGGTCTATCATGAACAGTTTTTCTTGGAAACGAAATTCTCCTTACATGAACTCCGTGAAAAAATTAAATTTGTCTAAAAGTATTTGTGTGCAACAAGAAACAATTCTATCTTCATAATATAAAGGCAACACTAGATACAGGGCTTGCTCATTCATTCTCATGACGTCACAAATAGAGGCTGGCCGCGACCAGCGATTGGTACAAAGCGACGCACCCATCGTTTTGTGCCAATCGCTGTATGTCTTTCGTCGGGGCCAGCCACCTTTTGTGACGTCATGATAATGAATGAGCAAGCCCGGTATCTAGTGTAGCCCTGATAATATCCAACTACACTACACATGTATCGTGTATGTCTATATTAATTTTTTAAACAACTGTTGAAAAACATTGTAAAATACGTATAATAAACAATTCAATTGGTTGATTTATTTCAAATGCGAAGGATTTTAGTCATGAAGATTTATATTCTGCAGTATTGCAAAATAAACTTCATTTACTATAAGTTCCGATGGTTTCCATTAATGAATTATTCCCTTTTTATATAGATGTCTTCTGCTTAGTTTTCTGTTACCTGCTTTTTATTTAAAATACTTTTTAATGATCTCTAATACGGGACTCGTTTATGGTGTTGTACTCACTCAAGTTATACTTACTGGAGTTACCTTCTGTTTAGTTTTTAAAAAACTTTAATTTTACCTTTAATTAAACCTTACCTTAAATTAATTTATTTGAGGAACTCAATTATGCGACTGAATATATTTCAATTAGTCCTTAATTGCTAAACGATAATTACACAATCGATGATTAAGAGTTAGAACACTGGCTATGCATAGCAAAAAATTTAGAAATGTTTATGGTAAACGTTAGTCAGCTGATTACCTAAAAACAATTTCCGGAAAAATTCTGCCTTTTTACTCTGAAACATTCTTGATCAAGTTGGCAACAACAGTGTGTAAATAGAACTTCCTATGTGTTTCTGATATTTTCAAAAAACGCTCCCTTAAACCTATCGGGTAACTATATGTCCATTATTTTGCAGGTAAGATCGAGTTTGAATCTCAGTTCTGGCATCCATATTCCTTGATGATCGGGATTCACTTTTAACTGCAGGTTCTGCCCTCTTTAGACTATAAACTTATATTCGAAGTACCTTAACTTAAATCGACTAAGTATGTTAACTCGCCTGCAAACTCAACTGAATATGTTCTCATGTGCCCCCAACTCATTTTTATAAGTATAATAATTAGCCCAATTACTGTTTTGATAAATTTCATTTAATTTAATTGGAACAAAAAGGTAAATAAATTATAATATATTTATCAAAATTTGATAATCAATTTTTGAAAATTTTCAAATTTTGAAAATTTGATTATTATTATTAACAAAGGTATGACTTTTATTCGCAATTGTTAATACTTAATGATTAGAAAGAAATAGTTATTTTATGTATAGTATTATATGTTTAAGATTAAATAAATAAGTAAGAAAATGAGGTGGACGAATAAATTACTTTTACATATTTAATTAACATCAGAAGACATCACAACATCAAGTCATACAGAACTACGAATACATTCCATGGCTAAAACAATAGAAAAAAACTTATTAATATAGATGACGCTAAAGGATTGACCGTAGCCTACGATGATCCACGCCTCATCGTAGGCTACGGATTGACTTGCAATTATTATTGTGGTGCTGCCATCTAGAATTTATACTTTGAAGTAAAACACCACCTATAGAATTAATGTACTTGGTTGACTATTATCGAATCAGTGGAGTACTGCAGTATAACAAAGTGGAACTCATGAGGACATGTTTGGGTGGCTTGTTAGACAAATAAACGGAAATCCTATGATGAAGAGGAAAGTCTCTTGATCGTGCAGAAAGATAATGCCGTTGTAGTTGGCAGTAAAAATTTATTTATTTTACGTAATAAAAGAGAGAAATCTGAATATTTTATGAAATGTCCCTTATTTTAACTGTCAAGTACGCATTTAATTGCTAAAAACAGATTTTAACAAAGATAAACGATTTTTTCCTGGCATCTTGGCTGACGAATTTTCTATAAAATTAACATTTTTAACAGTGTAATTATACAGTTAAGCAGTTACAAAGTAATTATATATAATTAAATGGCGAAAATTTTAATTGTTAAGACTAGAAATACATTTTATCAACGAAAAAAAAAATTATCATTAAATATTTGGCTGGTTGGTTGATTTTTGACGGCCGATTATCAACTCGAGGGATATAGGCCGTAGGGGGGGAGACTGCCCTTCGTGGGGAGTTTTCTAACTGATCCTAACCCGTATTTACGGCAAGGTTCGAAGAAAACCACGAAAAACTCCAAACAGTTAGGTCGACGAGCGCGACAAGGGTTTGAACCCAGCACCTCCCGTCTACCAGCTTTGAGAACACATTAAATATTTGGAAAGTATTGAACAAAAAAATTTGTTGATGCCTTTTTTTGCGTTTAAGCAAAAGAAAACTGAAAATATTTTCTTTATGCGAAGGATTCTATATGTGATCTTTGTAAAACATGGCAGTTGACATTTTTGTATTTTTCCTGGTTTTCGTGTAAAATTTTTAACTACATTCTAACATCCTTCTTAAAGTACGAAATTTGTTTATTACTCACCATAACTAAACATTTGGGTAAGAGCAAAACGTCCCATGTAAGAAATCTTTATACGGCACTTATTCAAACTTTGTTATAGCTATAATAATTGTAACAAACTAATAAAATGTTGAAAAACAGCTTATTTTAAAAAATATTCAATAAAGTTTTTTTACACTTCTAGATTCTGTTTGTAATTTTTGTGAATCTTCCTTCTCACTTTGTTGAAAAACTTTACATAATAGATAGAAAAGATTGAAAATTTTTAACTCAGCGTATTAGAAGATGTTAAAAACTTCGTACTTGTGAAACAAGTGTTATTCTACAAGTTTGCGTGTAATTCGTTCAAATTAATCCAAATAGCGAAAAATATGAACAAATGCTTTTAATCAATAAGTGATACAGATTAACTTATGTTTGTCAAGAAACTGGGTTTAATTTAAGAATAAGGTTTAAATTTTCATTTAATAATTTTCAAGAGACCCACATTTAATCTCAAAATTCTTAAAACATGAAGTGATTACGAACTTCAACTTAAAATTTATTTGAGCAACCTACTTTTGTAAAAAATATTTTTTTCTATCTTTTAGAGGAATTTTTTTTTCCTTAAGCGTTTCATTTTCCATCTTAAAAACTTTTATTGTGAAGCATTCAATACATTTGCACTTAAAATGAGAGCGAACCACACTTTCGATTCACATAGCTTACTCTAAATGAAGATACCAACATTTAATCTCAAAACTCTTAAAGCATAAAGTGATTATGAACTCCAACTTTTATTGTAGCAACCTATTCTTGTGAAAAATATTTTTTTTATATCTTTTAGAGGAAGATTTTTTTTCCTTAAGCGTTTTGCCCGTATTTTTTCGTTTCCTAAAATCAACTTAAATCAGCTCTAGACAAAAATATTTTTAACAAAACTGTATTTTAAGATATAAGTAACATAAAGAGATATGAAGTGTATTTTAGAAACAAACGGAGAATAAAAATTTAAATTACAGTAATCCCTTAACAATCGCGAGGGTTACGTTCGACGAAAACTTCTTGAATGTGAAATCCGCGAAAGTTGAGTCTATCTCTCTGCACTAAAAAAGGGGTTGCGTTCTATAAAATTTTGGTAAAAACAACAAATTATATAAAAAGGAAACTCCAAGAAACTGAAATATTAATTGAACAAAATAACATTTCAAGGCTTCTAAATATAGCTAAACTTTCTTCTATAAATAATTTTTTTTAATTCAAAAATTCGATATTGAATGATATATTACAGAAAATGTGTTTACTGCAGTTTCGGTAAAAAGTCGAATAAAAGTTAAAACGGGTTTCATAAGATTATACTTAGTGAAACTACTTTACACTGTACAAATAAATTGTATTTCCTTTTTCCTAAAAGCAGTAAATAATGTTTGTAATTTGTTTTTGGAGCGAAATTAATGTGTTCTCCCAGTGACTGAAAAACATTTATTTTACTCTTTTGCTTTGATTATGTCTTCTGTTTTTCCCACAAGAGCACAAAAGAAAAATAATAGGAGATTGATTAATTTACTACATCTAATATTTCTTTTATGCAAGTAATTAATATCAGTTTAATATTTCACTATTTTTGTTTGCTTCTTTAAAATTTCGTTCATAAAATATCCTGTTATGTGCGCTTCTAATGTATTTTTATGTCGAAAGAAAATGTTAAATAACTTCCAATGTTATCATAAATTTCAAGGTTGCCAACCGCCTGGTCCACTACGAGAGGGAACTGTGACTACATCTGTAGGTTTTCACATCCCTCAAGTTCTGGTAAAGCAAGTAGGGGTCGGAAAAACCCGACTTAAGGCCTAGGGCTTGGTTCCCTTTTGATTGTCCAGCTTTGAAGCTGTTGAGACACGCCGGCCCGTCCCCAAGTGTCTCGTGGTGACTTCCTTACTGGGTTTCACCACGTATTGCAACGGCTTACGTCGTCGACACATGGGTTTAAGGTTGGAGGATCCACAGGTGGTGGTCCTCTGGCCGGCCGAAGCGCCGTGAGAGGCATCTCCGGCTGGCGCTATAAAAGTCCCACAGGACTTGGGTTCGGGGGTCGCCTACGCGCCGGGCGCCCATCATGGCGTCTGGCGGTGCAGCTTACTTTTATACCGCAAATATCGGGATATCCCGATTCTTATGTTAAAATTAACAGCCTCTCCGGCAACAGTTAATTTCACGATTTTTCATACAAATTATTTAAGCACATACACATAAAAAATAATTTATTTTTAAACACCCAAAAGCAGAAAGATTTACCAACCCGAAAATGGAATAATTTGTTCAATTCGCTCTTAGAAAAAGATATTACAATAACAATAAAGGTAATTTACAAGTTAATTTAATTTATTTTGTACATATTAGCTTCCAACTTTTACTTCAAACATGTATTTTCTCAGATGAATTTAAATTAGTCTGATGAAAGGTGAACAGGTATTCGCTTCATGTTATTCAGGGACTCGATACCCTTCATTTTGAGAAAATGACGAGATGTCAATTTTCAAAGTTTTTGCTTAAATGCATTTAGACATCCCTTGTATATTCTGGCGAACTTACGTAAAGATCCGATGATTATTAATAGTGGCTTTTTACTGCATACATTTCCCTTTAAGTGTATCAACGTTTTAATCTTTGAATTTTTTTCCATTTGTGTTTTTTTTTTCCAATATACCAGTATGACCAAAATGCTAAAACTTAAATGTTAAAACTCGCCTTTTTTGGGTGATCCTTAAGGTTTATTTTTTTTTATTTGGGAAACGAATTCTCAGCAATATAACTCGTTTATTTTTTAAACAATAAAAATGTTTGGATGCATCTTTCTCAACAATGGCGCTGCTGCGTTGTGCTTTTAACGATTTCCGGGATAGTTTTATCTCGTATTCTATGGTATGTATTTTCACCAAATTTAATATGGAAGATATTTATTAAAGATTATGTGAATTCAGTTTCGACTTTACTGACTCAACAGACAGAGCTACTGTGCTATATATAAGGGGGTCCGGGCAAGTGAGTGCCAAGTCACATTTTAGAACTTCTGAGATATTTCAACTTGAAAACTTGATCAAATACTCAAATCAAGATACATAACCTAAAGTTTTTTCACCAGTGTCTTTGTAACATTTGAGATATTCTGAGTAACAATATGGCATTACTTTAATGATATTACTATTACGTTTTTTGTAAATTAGCTATCTTCATTGGGGACATAAACATCTGGGGCAAAAACGAAACCTGTCACATATGCTGCCACCAAGTTACATTCGAAACGAATTATATGTTGTATACTATAATTTGCAATATTAATCAACAGATTACAGTGTTAGATTTATTTCACCAAAAATGTGGCTTGGCACTTTCTTGCCCCGATCCCCTCATATATATATTTTTTTTCGGTGAACATTATAGCAGTATGGCAGTTTCTTTTGGGTAGAAATGTACCAAATGATTTTATACTTGAAAACATATAAGTTGGTCCAATTTTGTATGTGAATACTCATTATGAGGCACTGTTGAACTGTGCCTTTTTTATTCACTGATTACTTTAACTCCGAGTTAAATTCAAATAAACACTTTCCGTTATACATAATATTTCGTAAATTGTTGTATGTAACACTTTTATTTAAATTAATATATTAGAATAATATAGAAGAAAGTTCTATGGTGACCACAGCATACTAGTTAAATGTATATAAACGCCCAGTATGGACTATTAAATATGTTTATTGATTATACGTATACCGCACTAACGGTTACAAAATACAAATATAAATATACATCCAATGTATTAACGCATTCAATGATATATACAAGATAACATGTCATAATAAAAAAAAAAATATTTTAAACAAAAGAACTACAGAATAGATTATTTTAGTTAGCTAAAAACACTTTCTGTTATATATCATTGTATTTATTTGCGCATAACACAAATGAATTTAGTTTACCACTTGACTATTACTTTCAATTTTTATTTATTATTGATAGTGCTACTCCTATTATTATTCAAGAATTTTAGCTCTGTGAATGTTCATAATACTGCATAAACATTGATTTTTTTTATCTGTATTAAACTGCAATTTTTCATGATTATTTTAAATATATCATTAATTGAAATCCATTGCCTTGGATTAAAACGAAGGATAAAATCAGAGATGTTATAAGTCGGTGTTTTTATAGAATTAAATGCGAAATGAAATCCAAAATTTCCGAAGAAATCATTGAATTTGGTAAATATTTCGAAAATAAAATAAATTAAACTATGTCAGAAACACTGCGTCGATAGAAACATTTTAATATGAAAGGATGAAATTTGCTTAATCATGAGCCAAAAAGATGGAAAACATTTCATAAGGCATAAATTTACACATAAAAAATATTAGACTGTGTATAAATGCGATGTATAATCGCTTTTATCTCATTCTAAGGAAGAATAATATGCTATCAAATTAAAAACGGAATAAAACAGACATACGAAAATAATAAAGGAACATGTAAAGCGCAATAAACTGTACGGTGCTCGACTCTTGTTCATAAATTACATAATATCCCAAATCATAATTAAATTTATCTTCTAAAGAATATATTAATTCTGAAAATTTCAACTGGTAATATGAATAAAGTCCTTATATACTACACTAAGCAGTAAGTGATGATTTTTTTAATACGTTCTGAAATGTATCGTTTCCTCCATCCAATGATCAAATCTGTTTCAGAAAATGCAAAGTAATTTTCCTACCTACCTGCGTGAAAATTTCAGATACTCTCATTCAGGCGTCATAGAATAAAACATTCTCGGTAGAATTGTTATTTATTTTAAACATTGTTGATGAAAAAAAGCACTCGTGTACCACTGGACTTATCGCAGGGTTACTACGGATCAATGAATTTTACAGATATATACCAGTATTTTCATATAGAAAAACTCCTGATATTTAATCGCGTGATTAAATAAGATGAGTGATGAGTTTTAGTATAAGAAAATACTGGTATATGTCAGTAAAATTCCCTGAGTCATAACAATCCTGTGATTGTATCGCATTATGTTTAAACATGTGACTATTTAACATTTTTAAAAACATGCATTTTCAAAAAATATCATTCATTTATCCGCAATGAGATAGCTGGGAGGTAAAATTTTACCCTTTACATACCTAGATGTGATGAGGGGAGAGGGGGGATAAGTAACACTATAAAAATTATTTCTTAGCTTTTGAAGTTGCGAAAAATGTACCTGTTTTCACAGTCACGTATGCACCTAAAACTAATTTTAAACTGGTATATGTTAAAGTTTTATTTTTATTTTTAGGTTCGCATAACCTTTTTACAATTCGGTAAAGCAGACAAAACGGAAAAGAAATAAAGTCCTTATATACTACACTAAACAGTAAGTGATGATTATGCCTTCAGTTTATTTTTTTTTCAACCTGTAAATTCATATTTATTAAAATAATAATAATTAAAAAAAAAGCAAAATTAAGTAATGTTATATACCTAAAAGCTTCTTGAATTTACAGTATGGTTTTAACATCATGTGGAACAGAAAAGTATATTAGGAAGAAAAAAAATGCAATCACCAAAGATTAATTCCCCAAGTTCCCCCTCCCCAACCCTAACCTATGTGTCAGTAAATTTGTAAACTTACAATAATTTGCGTACAAAGGTACGGATCAAATTAAGCTATTTTCAATAATAAAATAACAAATAAGGAAATATATTGCAAACATCATAAATTCTACACATATTAAATATGCATATACCATATTACATAAACCAGAATAACTAGAAACATGAAAATTTACATTTCAGGAAGGTTTCCATATTAGCAGGTAAAATTGTATAGCATTCCCTTCTCTAGGATTATGAATATTCCAATTTTAAGCAGATTCTGTTTAGATAGTAATACTTTAATACTTTTTCAAAGTAATACTTTATATTTCAGGCTACAAAAGTGTTTTTAGCTCCTTCTCTTTATATTGAATTGAGTGGGAAAAAATTATATTGAATGATATGTAACTACCTAATTAATGGTAATTAATATGTCATTGGTCTTTATTAATGTCTAAATAATTTGAAATGATGTAACGTAATATTTCTGTGTAATTTACATATGTTGAAGATATATAATACGTGGAAACATTATTTGAATCTGTTGCTTTTCAGGAATTCGCTATGATTACACATACTAGTAAACTATCGGCGTTGCCCGAACCTGGATTATAACCTTAAATATACCTAAAATACCTTACAGTTTCCAGGAATTACTATAAAAGCTGTTCTCAAATCCAAACTGGCTACATTCTGACATATTTTTAAATTAAAAAATTTTCTCAAACGCATGAAATTGGCTGGTGTGCTTATTCAGAAACTATATAATCGAATTATGTTTTAAAGTTTTTGGTACAGGCAGAGGATCTCTCAGAAAACACTGTCAAAGTGGGCGCTTTGAACCGAATTCTTGACACGGCATTGTGAGAAAGCAAAAATCACGTAGTCTCGTGACACAAATAGCTTATAACTCGAAAAGTAATTTATTTATCAAAAAATAAAAAGAACCCATTTTGGTTCCAAATCGTTTCAATAGTCAGGCATGCCAATTTCATGCCTTTGCGTTTAAAAATGAGTCAGAAAATTTGTCACGAAATGTTGATGTTGTTGAGCATGTTATTTGAGAACCACAAATACGCTGGTTGATTTTTCAAACGAACCTCTTTCCGAAGATCGTATAGTAATAAAACAGCTCCCGACCGCGAGGTCATGTAAGTTGTCATAGCAACGGTTTTGGAGTTACTTGGGAAACAAACGCTAGAACTTTTTCCGCATTGGAATTTTGATGCATTTCAGACCAAAAAAGTACATGGTTTTACATTTTTTACTATTTTATTAAAATAAAAAAATCTGGTGTGACTTTACTCAACTTTTCAAAAACTTTACAGAATACTATGCGTTGAAGTAAATAATGATATAAATAAATAATAACTTAGATTAAGTGTGAGATGAGCTGTGAAGCTGCAACATTATAATATTTTAAATACTAAAAGTAAAAAATATATTATAAATAAAAAAATAATAAGGAGTGCACTAATAATAATAATAATAATAATAATAATAATAATAATAATAACACGCTTTTATTTTTTCGTATGTAGCGCATTTTATTTATCATTTCTTAGGCTAATTAACTTTTTGTAAGTCTGATTTTTGTAAATCTGATCCTTAGCATTATAAGAATACACTTTTAAGAAAAGCATGCAAAAAAAAGTTTCAAAAGGTTCAAAAATGCAGAAATAAGTTGTGCTGAATTTTAAGGAGAAATTCTTAGTAGATAAGTAAAACACTTTACAGATAAATAATGGTATTGCATGCTTTAAAAACATCAAAACATACTCGTTTAATATGTTATTATTTTGTTAATTAAAGAGTTTCCTAATTTGTGTTTTTCAAAAAGTAGTGATACATATCAATAAAGAAAATTACATTTTAATAACAGATGCAGGCAGAAAAAAATATCCAGAAATGTACGTCTATAAAAGGTAAGTGCTATTTCTTAAACATGGAACAACAAAAAAATATCAAGAATGATTTAATGTAAGGAAACAAAGATAATAAATTTTATTGTTTTTAAAACAGACGAGCAGGGAAGACCAAGCTATGCTCGGTCAAAATTAAATTTGAGTTCAAATATCATGACCCATGACCAAAATGACCCACTAATTGAATTTTCTCGAAGATGTGACTTGGCCCAACAGTCTTCTCGTGCCAGAAAACCATAGGATGCAAAATTTAGTGTAAATTGAGCCGCTTTTTAGATATTGACCCACAATGACCCAGAAATGACCCACTAATCGAATTTTCTCGAACATGTGACCTAGTCTAATGATTTTCGCGTGCCCGAAACTCGTAAAATACAAAATTTAATCAAAATCGTTAGAGCCGTTTTTTAGATAAAATTAATTTGACCCGCTTTGAACCAAAAATGACTCCCTAATCGAAAGTTCACGAACATGTGACCCAACCCAATACTCTTCTCGTGCCCGAAAATAGTCGGATACAAAATTTCGTCAAAATCGTTTGGACCGTTTTTTAGATACAATTAGCTTGACCATGACCCAAAATGACCCAAAATGACCCACTAATTGAATTTTCTCGAACATGTGACCTAGCCCAACAGTTTTCTCGTGCCCGGAAACCATTGGATGCAAAATTTAGTGTAAATTGAGCCGCTTTTTAGATCTTGACCCACAATGACCCAGAAATGACCCACTAATCGAATTTTCTCGGACATGCGACCTAGCCCAATGCTTTTATCGTGCTCGAAATTCGTAGGACACAAAATTTAATCAAAATCGTTAGAGCCGTTTTTTAGATAAAATTAATTTGACCCGCGTTGACCCAAAAATGACCCACTAATCGAAAGTTCTCGAACATGTGACCCAGCCCAATTGACTTCTCATGCCCGAAAATGGTCGGATACAAAATTTCGTCAAAATCGTTTGAACCGTTTTTTAGATACAATTACCTTGACCGTGACCCAAAATGACCCAAAATGACCCACTAATTGAAATTTCTCGAACATGTGACCTAGCCCAACAGTCTTCTCGCGCCCGAAAACCATTGGATGCAAAATTTAGTGTAAATTGAGCCGCTTTTTAGATCTTGATCCACTATGACCCAGAAATGACCCACTAATCGAATTTTCTCGGACATGCGACCTAGCCCAATGCTTTTATCGTGCTCGAAACTCGTAGGACACAAAATTTAATCAAAATCGTTAGAGCCGTTTTTTAGATAAAATTAATTTGACCCGCGTTGACCCAAAAATGACCCGCTAATCGAAAGTTCTCGAACATGTGACCCAGCCCAATTGATTTCTCATGCCCGAAAATGGTCGGATACAAAATTTGGTCAAAATCGTTTGAACCGTTTTTTAGATACAATTAGCTAGACCATGACCCAAAATGACCCAAAATGACCCAAAATGACCCACTAATCGAATTTTCTCGAGCATGTGACCTAGCCCAATGGTTTTCTGGTGCCCCAAAACGGTAGGATACGAAATTTCGTCAAAATCGTTAGAGCCGTTTTTAAGATAATTTTTGCATATATATATATATATATATATATATATAAAACCACCCACAAGATTTGCTCGTATTAGAATATATGATTTAAAAAAATACCTTATCCAATTTTATCTATATTTTTCGCAAAATGTTTTATGTCAGAAATAGCTATCACCTTTTTCGTTTCTGAATCCTTGAAACATATTTTAACGTCATTTGGCAGTTTTATGTTTACCAATATATACTTTTGTCTTCAACAAATTTTTCTAGATTGTCATCAGATTATATTGATTACTTTCCAATTTTACCAATTCTGACGCCATAATTAAAAAATTACTAAATATTTTTCGTTTGAATATGTAAAGCAAAATAACAACTCAACATAACACATGCCATATACATTATTACAGAAATAAATTTTAAAACGTGAAATACTTGATTAATATCTCTGCTTGCTAGTCCGTTCGCACAAAAAAAACATTTTATCAAAGACATACAATATTGAATTGGAAATTTAATAAAAAGTTTTAATGCGATGGGAGAGTTGAACTGAGAGGAATACCAATGTCATTCAGACAGTTTCCGTATAGTATATGAGAATCGATTGAGAAATAACACTTTTGTCATAAAATATGCGCACGTGCGTATTCTGAACAGTTAATATGATTTCTAATCAACGATACCATCTCATATAAAAATATAACATCAGCATCAGTTTTAAAATTTATGACAACTACACCGAATAAGGATTTTAAAAAAAACATAACTGGGTCGGGTTATAAACATAATCTATACTATTATATAAAGAGGAAACGGTGACTGACTGAGTGACTCATCAACGCCCAGCCGAAACTACTAAAGTCAGGGTCACGCAATTTGGACTGTAGATTGCTGCTATGGCCTAGGCAAGCAATTAGAAGGGATATTTGAAAATCCCCCCCGAAGGGGGTTAAAGGGGGGTTCGAATGTTTTAGGTCATTTTGCCATATCTCAGCAGCAGTTATAGGTAGGAGCTTGAAATTCCAGAAAACAAATCTATTAAAAAAATGATTAAACACCTATTTCAGCGATTTTAGAAATTCCCCCCAGAAGTGGGTTAAGGGGGTGATCGAATGTTTTAGGTCATTTCGCCATATCTCAGCACCAGTTATAGGTAGGAACGCGAAAATCAGGAAAACAAATCTACTAAAAAAATGATTAAACACCTATTTCAGCGATTTTAGAAATTCCCCCCAGAAGGGGGTTAAAGGCGGGTGGTCGAATGTTTTAGGTCATTTCGCCATATCTCAGCTGCAGTTATAGGTAGGAGCGCGAAAATCAGGAAAACAAAACTACAAAAAAATTGGTTAAAGATTTATTTCAGCGATTTTAGAAATTCGCCACCCGAGGGATTAAAGAGTCGAATGTTTTAGGTCATTTCGCCATATCTCAGCAGCAGTTATAGGTAGAAGCGCGAAAATCAGAAAAACAAATCTACTAAAAAAATGATTAAACATGTATTTCAGCAATTTTAGAAATCCCCCCCGAAGGGGTTAAAGGCGGGGTTGTCGAATGTTTTAGATCATTTCGTCATATCTCAGCAGCAGTTATAGGTAGGAGCGCGAAAATCAGGAAAACAGATCTACTAAAAAATGATTAAACATGTATTTCATCAATTTTATAAATTCCCCTGCCGGAGGGGGTTAAAGGGGGGCGTCGAATGTTTTAGGTCATTTTGCCGTATCTCAGCAGCAATTTTAGTTAAGAGCACAAAAATCAGGAAAACAAATCTACTAAAAACATGATTAAACATGTATTTCGGGGATTTTAGAATTTCCCCTCCCGGAAGAGGTTAAAGGGTGGTGGTCGAATGTTTTACGTCATTTCGCCATATCTCAGCAGCAGTTATAGGTAGGAGCGCGAAAATCAGGAAATTAAATCTACTAAAAAAATAATTAAACACATATTTCAACGATTTTAGAAATTCCCCCCTGAAGGTGGTTAAAGGGGGTGGTCAAATGTTTTAGGTCATTTCGCCATATCTCAGCAGCAGTTTTATGTAGAAGCACGAAATTAAGGAAAACAAAACTACTAAAAAATTGGTTAAACACGTATTTCATCGAATTTAGAAATTTCCTCCCAAAGGGGGTTAAAAGGGGGGGTCGAATGTTTTAGATCATTTCATCATATTTCTGCAGCAGTTTTAGATAGGAGCGCGAAAATCAGGAAAACAAATCTACTAAAAAATGAATAAAACACATATTTCAGCAATTTTGGAAATTCCCCCCTAAAGGTGGTTAAACGGGGGGTGGTCGAATTTTTTAGGTCATTTCGCCATATCTCAGCTTTTATGTAGGAGGGCGAAATTAATTAAAACAAATCTACTAAAAAAATGGTTAAACACGTATTTCGGCGATTTTGGAAACTCCCCCCAGAAGGTGGCTAAAGGGGTATTCAAAAGTTTCGGGTCATTTCGCCATATCTCAGCAGCGGATTTAGGTTGGAGCGTGAAATTCAGGAAAACACATCTACTAAAAAATGGATAAACACGCATTTCAGTGATTCTAGAAATTCCCCCCGAAGGGTTTTAAAGAGGGTGGTTTTGAAAATTTTAGGACATTTCGCCATATCTCAGCAGCTGTTTTATGTAGGTGCGCGAAATTCAGGAAAACAAATCTACTAAACAAATGATTAAACACGTATTTCAGTGAATTTAGAAATCCCCCCCCCCCCCCGCTCGAAGGTGGTTAAAGGGAGATTCGAAAGTTTTAGGTCATTTCGCCATATCTCAGCAACAGTTTTAGGTTGGAGTGCGAAATTCAGGAAAACGAATGTAATAAAAAGTTACATTGTCTACCCGTGCAAAGCCGGGACGGGCCGCTAGCAATTAATAAACTGATTATTAGAAATTTTGAACTGGTTAGTTGCCAAAAGATACACGATATTTATAGCAATTTGAAAAAGTGGTATTTAACACAAATTCATGTAATGGCTTATGAAAATCTATAACGTGAGTTCATGTAATATAACATGAATTTTTACGGTTGCACAAATGTGTTGTCACTGTTCTGAAAAAAAAAATATTAAAAGGAAAATGAAATTCTATAGACCTATTTGGAACGAAGGAATTTGGTTGAATTACAATGTCTGGTGCTTTGTTTATTTTTATTTATTTAATGAAGCACTATTTTTTATTTTAAATATGTATATTCATAAGATTCATGTATTTAAATATGTATATTCATAAGTCTATTCATAGGATAGGTTTTTCTAATGATACAGTAATTGTATCAACTGATATTATACATAGAAAATAATGTTACAAAAATATTCAATCTTTATTTATTTAGGTTATCAGCTTTAAATATGCGCTATTTTTTATCAAACATCTAGGAAATTTACCGTTCACGTTTAGAGGGTCAACAGTATCTTTTTTTATTTGAAAATCTTATTGAGTTGGACACATTTATGAAATTTAAGAAAAGATAACGCTTATAAACTTATAATTTTGTAAGTTTTGAAAGCTTTAAGGTTAAAGAATTTTTTTAATTTGGATTTATCAAAATTTTGTGTTCTAATTAAATTATTGCACGTTTTATATGCATATTGTATAAATCGATAAAGATTTGTTTGATGTATTCATGAATGAATAAAGGGCAAATCAGCACTGTGACCGTAAACACATTATTAATCGGAAAAAGTGTAAATCATTACAAAACTACCAGTATGTTTTGACAAACACAAACAGCAATGATGTATTAAAGTTTTGTAAAATGCATTACAACCAGCTATAACGAAATCAAGAACTAGAAACAGGCACAATCTCATTTAGAAAACTTAGTAATGATTTGTTATTTTGGAGAAAATCCGCAATGAAATTTAAATAAGCATTTTTAACGGGTAGTAAAAATTTTACTTATTTAATTAATTTTTCCTTACAAACTTGAGAAATAAACATTATTTTGATGTATTTTATTTAAAAATAGTTATGTTCTCTAAATACCTATGTTTTGCTTATTTTAATACTTTTTTTTCTCAAGATAGTATTTTAAATTGCACAATTTAAATTTATCTTGAAGTAAACAAATTATCTTTGAAAACTTGAAAAATTCTTTTAGTTTGGAGAAACCGAAATTTCTGTTTATTGTCTCAATGTGTGATGAAAATCGTAATTGCTGTAAAAGAATCTAATTGTAAATTACTTTCCTTTAAAGAAAACAAATAAAAAGAAATTGTTAATTCACTTCAATCTATATGTTTAGACAAATAATTGCTCCAAAGAAAATTTTTCAGAAATAAATTAATACTGTTTCTCCGTATTGAATTTTTATTTTCATACTTTACCAAACATTTTTTTTTTCAACTTAAATTAAACATTACAGATAACACTTTGTGAACTGTCATGGTAACGAGTACTGATAATCTAACATCTAATAAATTTTGCTTAAAAATAATACAACAAAAATAATACTTTATATACTACAGATGTGACGGGCTGAGTCCGATCCCGAGCTCAAGCTCGAGTTTTATACCAGTCTTCAGGCTCAGGCTCAAAGTGAAAATTTTATTTATTTACAAATTGAAAAATGGTTAAAAAATAAAAAATAAAATATTCCAACTTGCGACACAAGAACGTAGTCTAAGTTTCTTCAACAATTTAGTCTAAAGTGTTTTACAATCCTTTAAAAATCAGATTGAAAGGGGATTGGGTTGTTATTGATGAGATATGAGGTGAAATATTCTATATGATACTGAAGCGTTTTCAACATATCAGTGTTATTAGTAACATACAGAAGTTGTGGAATTTCCCTTGTGTATCCTCGTTTTCTGTTTGAAATCTGTATCCAGAAGTACTGGAAAACAGAACTTATGTCTTTCTGCCATAGTTGTACAAAGGTGATTGATGAAAATATATATAAAAAAGGCTTTAAAATCTTTAAAACCTTAGATGGTAACAACACGAAACTCACACCGAGCGCTTTCGGCTTCAATCCGAGCCATTATCAAGGAGGAAAAATCAGTGGAGATAAAGGTTTGATGTTAATCGAGGCTAGACGCTAGCCGACAGGAAACTATTTACAGACATTTGTAGATGGACCAAACCACTGTTAGTGGGGGGGAGAAAGCTCAACTCCGTGACTCCTTCGGGAGGCCACACCTTCCTGTAACATGAAGTAGATCGAACCAAATACTTGGTATTTGGTATAACAAAACATCGTTACAACAGTTGTTTGCCTGTGATAATATTTCTAAGGATTCTAGGATTGCACAACTGTTAAAATCAGAAGCCCGCATAATGATTTTGGCTCTATTTATTCTCCGCTGATTTTTCCTCCTTGATAATGGCTTGGATTGAATACGAAAGCGCTCGGAGAGAGTTTCGTACTGTTACCATCTTGGGTTTTAAAGTTTTTAAAACATTTTGTGTATTTTTTATCAAACATCTATTTTAGTAAAAAAAATAATTAATGAACCATTTTCATGAATGTTTTCATATTTTAAGTAAATAAAAGTGAATTTATCGTTTCAATTATACTTTATGAAGTTAAATTTATTTTATTGTTCTACAAAAGCTATAAATAACAGATTTTCCATTTTAAAAATATTTTTAGAGACATGAAAATCACGAAGCGTTGTCATATGGACGTATTTAGAATTAGTACTTATTTTTATGTAAGAATATATTTTTAAAGGAGAACATTAATTTTGAAACACTTTTAAAATGTTATTAACATTCTTCTAATGCGTACTTTCGTTTTCCGGCTCGAACGGGCTCGGTCTCCGAAAAAAAGAGACCGTACTCTTCTCTATTACATACATCATTACATACGTGTACGTTATCTTTTCCCATAGGGATATTTTTAAAAACATTTGAAATTACTATAATAAATTACATTACCTCAGCATAATCTCGCTAGACAATAGCAATTATTTTCTTTGTACAATTTAAGTTTTTTCGTATATTAACAAGTTGGAAATTGTGCGTTAAATGTGACAAATGAGGTGCGCTTGTACTATAAATAGTTTTAAAAAAATTCAGATCTTGGTCCAATAACTGTTGCACTCTTATGCAAAAATGCATGAATACAAAATTCATTTTATGTGCTGATTTTCATATTATAGATATTAATTTTATTTTATGATATTAAGTTTCAATACACTTTTACAAATAATTAATTACAATTCTGTTACATTAAAATTATACTATGCGCAAATATTCAATACAAGACAATGTAAAAAAATCATCGTTATTATTCCAATGAAAAAAATGAATTATGTCGTCTGTTAGTATGATATGATTAATTTCCTTAATAAAATAAGTACATTTTAAGTTGGCAACATTTTATCTTTTGTTCACATTTACTGAAAATTACAATGGAAAACTTAAGCCTAGCTTTTTAATTTTCAGAACTTGAAATCCATATTTAGACTCTTTTTCCATTTAATATCTATATGTTTGGAAACATCAATCCAAAAAACTGTCGGTAGATTATAGGATTGCTATAATCAAACAATTTTAGTATAGAAATTCGGTTTTTAAATTCAGTAATATGGAATTAATATGACTCCATCTTAAATAGGACGTAATCACCATGGCAGCCTTGAGTCATTACCTATCATGCGATATCAATGAATTAATTATATATGATAGGATTTAATAGAGTGAAGAAAACTTTTATTAATATCTTAAGTTTTGATTCGATAATAATAAAATTTGAAATGACTCGACAAAATTCTGCAATGATTATATATATCAAATTTCAAACCATTCGGTTGGGTAGTTTCTGGCGCTGTTATATGCGAACAGACAGACGGACCAGACGACGACTATAGGTGCTATGTATTTATATAATTACGAACGCCCCTAAAAACAGTACATACAATGAAATTGCAATTTTCTCAATTTTATACAATGATAAAAAAATTGAATTTTTCTTTATATATGTACTTAAACAAAATGAAAATAAATGAACCTAACAAGTATTTTTTTAATCCTGTCAGAAATTTCACATTTCAGTGAACAACTCTGCACATAGCAGTGTTATTAAGATTTATTCCTTACGTCCGGAAACATTAACAAATTATACGAAAATATTTGACTGTACCATACCTGGAATCATGCGAGTCTGAAATATAGTCAAAAATGTATATTTGTACATAACTCATTTTGAAAACAGCCTTAAAACTAGCGCGTATGCTAAAAGCTCACGAACAGTTTGTCTCCTATAGTCACCGTTTTCATGCTATCACTGATTAGGCTTGCGTCATTGGCTTACTGACCTAGTCTTTCAGTGCAGTACAGGGTAAGACCGGTTAGTGTAAGGTACCCATAAAATACTGGACATAATCTAGTTTCCAAAACCGACTACGGATGCTGCGATAAAACCCCACTTAATTGACAGAGAGGGGTCGGAGCAGGTCCGATTTCCAAGCTAGAGAAAAAAAAAATTGATGGGAAAATTGCCAACTGAGTAGAGTGCAAAAAATCGCTTATTTTATTTAAAAATTATGTTGTAACGCTAAAACAGCATTTGACTTTTAAAAAACAGAAAATTCGTCACATCATTAAATTTTTCCATAAAAAAAATATTTTTTTTTTAATGACATAAAATATCTGAATATAACAAAACAGAAATAAAATATGCCTTGTTGGAAAAGTAAACTTCGATAATATTACAACACTCTTCCGGGAAGAACAACATGTTGACGTACACACGCGTCCGCATTCCTCGACACTATTCTGAACTCCCTTCCTTAAGCCGATTTAGCCACTAATTGTTAATATAACAGACTCCAGCGTCTTCAGATTCTCAAACATCTCTTGCGATCGTTTTACTAGCGTATGGATTGTTTAATGTCCCAAAAGCGCTTTTGGGGGACACCCTGTATTACATTTATAAAATTAGTGTTAATGAATCGTATAATGTTCTCCATTAAATATTAATTATAGTGCTCTCACTCTTCCCTATTGATCCTACTCATTCTTATGCTATTTACGAAAATTGTAGTTTATTTTTCAAAAAGATTATAGCTTTTCGTTCTATTACAATAAATCAAAATGTATTGTGGATTTCATATCTATAAATAGGAACATTACCAATGAAAACATTTCTAGAATCGATGTTTCAGCAAATCGATACAACCCCCCCCCCCCCCAATCTCTAATTTTCCTTAAGTTACGTGTGTAATTCGCGATAAATTATTTTTTTAGAAAAGCAGTATTACGACAAGCTATATATTTTACTCAAATTATAGTGGGTATAGTACTTTCAATATAAATTGCATTTCTATTTCATTAAACGCAGCATTATATTTGGAGAATTATTTAATTTATACCATATATTTATACCAAGTTTCTTATTGTGTTAGTGCGAAAAAGATTTAGATAATCAATGTTTTATCTCTGAATAAAAGAAAAGAAGTTTAAATAGTGTTTCTTTACAAGTCTGTCAGTAGAAGCATTGATTTAGGCATTGATTAAGGTATTTTTACATGGCATTTGTTTAAAGTAATTTTATTTAAAAGTTTAATCTTAAATGGCAGTGCTTAATCTATAATTGCAATTTTTTAAATGTGGGTTAATTTGGGTACGGTTTAATTCTAGATCCAAACCTATAAACTAAGCCAGTTGTTCTTTTCCAGACATACCTCGCACCTATGTAAAGAAAAGACTGAAAAGACCCGTGAGATATGATGCGAATGACCTCAAAATGGCTGTAGAAAATGTCAAGCAGAGTAATCAGTGTATGTTGTAGCAATAGTGTATGTTACTTTTCTTAGATTTAGGCCTAATAAAAGTTCATTAAGAAGGCACATGACCTTTGGGTGTGTCTAAACGATCAAAACATCATCATTTTTCAATTATCAAAACTCACATAATATGCAATTGAGATTTGTTTTTATCTCCTTGCTATATATTCTTAAGTAAGGTAAAGCCAGGAGAGAATGCACACAAAGAGGATCGGGGGGGGGGGGAGTTGTAGAGTCCGCGCGCAGTGACTCCAGATAGTTGTACAACAGCAGTAATGGAGTGTCTACATGAATGTGCACGTTGATTGTTTCGAGCGTCTAGGATAGGCATTGCTATTTTGTTTTGTTTTCTCAAAGTAAGTGCTTGAATTTTCATAACTATTCGTCAGAATTTCTATATAATGTCAGAATTTCAAAATATTTTAAACTTAAAAAAATTCTCAAAAGCTACTAACCTATACTAACGGTGCGAACACCGGCTTTTCGTTTTAGATGAGGCCATGTTTAAATAAAAGGCCGCACAATCTCTCCTACCGAAATTGGAGAGATTGCGTATCTGCTACTTAGGAGAGATGGTGCATTGTTCCCATTAGTTTCCATGCTAGGAAAAATTACGCAGCTTATTGATAAATTTGCATAAATTACAAATTACGTGTAAAACATATAAATGAATCAATTTTGAAATAATTTTTTAAAAACACGTAATTACCGAAACTAAATTTGGCAATAAATTAATTTACTAAAAAATACTGGGCAATGAGGATGAGTGCACTGAATGTCTCGAACTGTACCAGAACACAACATCGACAAGTGACTGGATTCAATGTACTACTTGTAACAGGTGGTTGCACGAAAACTGCACCATTTACAACAATAATTGCATCGATTGTGGACGACGACAACTTCGGTCTGCAAACAAGAAAACTTTGAAACTGTGGAAAATGAAAATGGACTAATTTTAAGTTAAACGTGTTATCAAGTAACTTAATGTTATTTTGTAATCTTATCTGGGCTTGTTTTGTTTCTGATTCTTTGATTTTTTACTTTAATTAAAATATTTTAATTGTTCTTATAATTATTTCCTTTTCCTGATTATTCAATCAATAGGTTGAAATATTCACTCCTAATACAATAATATTTATTCACAAAAACATTACAACAATGTCATTTAATTGTATTATTATTGTAAACAATTTAATTGTAGTTATTATTAATAACAATCTCTCCTATCCATCTGCGCAATCACACCAACCCTGTAAGGACAGATTGCGCAAAATAGCTTTCTTGGTTTTATTACAACTGTTCTATTAAATTACAGCATAACAACAAAATAGCAATGGAAATGCATAAAAACAAATAAAGTCAAAATTATTCATGGATAGTTTAGCAAAAAAGTAATATTTAGATATTTTTTAATTATTTTCTTGAATTGTGCGCAGGATCTCCTACACTGTTAAAAATTTGCAGCAAACTGTCCAGTCATTTGACCGTTTTTATTTAAAACGGTTACATAACCGTAATTTAACTCCCTTCTGACCATAATATAGGCAATAATATGGTCAGAATAGACTGAAATTACGGTTATGTAATCGTTTTCTATAAAAACGGTCAAATGACTGGACAGTTTGCTGCAAATTTTTAACAGTGTAGCTTTACCTTATATATTCTTAAGCATATTAAACAGAAATACAAATGTTGTATGTTCAAAAATGATATTTTAATTTTAATTTAAAAAATTTACATCACTAATACGTGAATGAAAATCATTAAGTGTTGAGCGTATGATAAAATTAAAAATTATGCATATAAAAAACAGTTTTTGACCAAAACAGAAGTATTACATACTCATCTATAACTTAAAACTATAATATACACAGAAGTATTCTTTGAAATTTAATTTTAACACAAAATTTAAGAAAATTAAGAAATCTATTTTTTTAAGTGCAGAAAAGTAAAAATGCAAAATTTATTTTATTTTTTGTTTTGTTTTTTGTTTTTTGTTTTAACATGAAGACTATAAAGTAACGCACATGTGGTTAATTGTTTTTAAATTTTAATTTATATAGTTTGACAGAAACAGTGCGCGCAAACTTTTATCAGTCTGAGAAAATGCCACTTAAAATTTCATTATCTACTTGAAGTATCCATGTAAAGCTAGCTATAGTATTATAATAACTTAAGAAATAATGCAGATTTTTTTAATGCGGTTTTTTGCATATTGTTCAGAAATGTTTAAATATTCAGAATAAGATTAAACCTGAAAATCGATTTTTTGGAAGTTTAAAGGTCGTGTTTCCCATTAACACTGTCACAGCGCTTACTAATTATCCACGTTATTTCCTCTTGGCGCAATTCTTTATTTGTATTTTCTTATCAGTTAACTTTTATTTTACTGAAAAATAGCAAAATATCTTTAAAAAATTAATTTTGTCCATCAAAATTAATACCTAAAAAAAAAAAAGATCAAATAAGCTTTGATTTAAAAGGAACAAAAATAGCTAACGGTCGGCGCAAAGTCACGTTCGAAAGATTGTTCAATTCTGAACCTAACGAGCACATGGGCGATTGTTCCATAGTGGGGGAACCGAGTAAAGGCACCGAGAAGGAAAAAAACGATGTATTACTGGTACTATACGCACCTCACGTGTCGGGCGGCTAGCATGGTACAGGTACTATACACACAATAAGCGTGTTAATAAAACTAAAAAAAAATATCTTTGTTTCTTAACGCACTTAAATTTACCTACAGAGAGATAATTTAAGCAATGCTGGAACATAAAATATATATTTCTTTGTTAATAAGCAAAACCAACAGAATAATTTGAGTATAGTTAATTTTTTATATATTTTGATGTAATAAAAGAGACAATAAATGCAGTATTTACATTATTTCATTCTAGGATAACACATTGATTAAATGAAAAAAAAAATGTCATTTGTAGTACCTGCAAGATTTTTAAGTTACGAACGTGTGATTCTTATACCCAAATTGCACCGACAGGGAATATTTTGATAGTAACTTTAAGAGTATCGTGATTAAAATTAGAATTGAATTAAAATGAAATAACAGAAAACACCTCTTCCTAGATTATCATCTTAGAAGAGCTTAAACTGGAGCTTGGAAATTATTTATTTTATAAATAACAAAAGTTGATCTTTTAATTTAAATCTCAAAAGACGAATTGAAAAAAACTATCTTAATGACAGATTTTACAGTGTATGTGTGAGCAATGGGCGCCGGCAGAAGGAAATCCAGGAAGGGGCGAGCTTTTGGATGTGGGGTACTTCGGATATAAAATCTAATTCTAGAACAAATCCTATAAACCAATCCACACCATAAAAAAAGACAAATGCTTCTTAATCTAGAAAATTGTAATATAATCGCAAACGAAAGTACACAATAATTTCGTCCGCGTTACTAACTATTTAGAAAAGCGTTCTTTATCTTTAGAAACGTCAGAAACTAATATATTTTTTTAGATTTAAAGAAGTATTTATAAAAACAAAATTTACTTTGCTGCCACGGATTTCAGGAAACGTTTCCGAGTAGTTTTTATAATGTATAAATGACTCTCCTCAACCCGCAATACAGCTTTTTAGGAAGATAGCAATTTTCATGTAAACATTTTCATGTTCAACAAACATATTTTACAGACAAACATGATAAATTAAAAGTATTAACATTAATATGACAATTAATATTGTTTTGTTAATCTTGCATATAATATAAATTAATTATGCAGCTGAAAATGTTTATTTGAGAATGGTTAGGATCCTAAAAACCGATATTTCGGTTTAATAAAACGGATTAGAACATTATAAAAACTACTCGGAAAAGTTTCTGAAAATCAGTAGCAGTAAAATATTTTTTTTAAATGCTTCTTTAAATACTTCTTTAAATTTTGAAAATATGTTGATTTATGAGGTTTCTAAAGATAAAGAACGTTTTTTGGGAATCATTTTCATTCATGGTTATATTATATTTTCATAGATTAAAAACATCTTTATTTTTTATACTGTCTTTAATTGTTCTTTTCCAGATATGCCTCGCACGTATGTAAAGAAAAAGACCCATGAGATTTTATGGGGATGATCTACAAATAGCTGTGGTCCTGGTTTTCACTGGTTTGCAATCTAAACCGCTTTTTTTTATGATAATTTGAAATTTGAAATAAGATATAAAGAACAAATTTCAAAACACTCGTGCAAGACATTTTTTAAACATATCAATTAAAAAAAGCAATACAGAAATGTAACAACTAAGAAATACAGTAAACCCTCTTTAAAGCGGGCTCTGTGTCAGACCGAAAAAAAAAATTTCAAATCCTGGCGAATCCATAAATATAAGAGTGAACTTTGACTCAGACGGAATGCTGTTTAATATGGAAAATTTCCTCCGATTCCTCTTTAGACAGTGTTTACCGTACTTAAAAATCCAAAAGTAAAGTACAACCAGCTTTAAAAAAAAAACAAGAACGAAAAATCATGCGTCAAGCATAGATTATGTAACACTTTCCAACGCTTCCAAAATAATTTTACGAATCATACTCTTTTATAAGCTAAAAGATAACATCTAAGTAATCCGAATACTTTATTCAGCCCTGTATAGGATCTATAGATTTGTATATATACTACATAGGATGCTAAATTTTAGTTCAGTTAGGAAACACGTAGCACAGTTTAAAATTCTCCGTCTGGAGTTAAATAATACGGAAAAGTGTTCCCGAACTTTTGTACTTCCCTGTATAGGATCTACAGAATTTATACACACCACGTAATATACAAAAAGCGATTTAAAATTAAAATCGCATTCAGTAACTTAAAACGCACTTCCAGGAATTATTGTTAACATACAGTAGAGAATTCTTTTGTGTGTCCCTGTAAATGAACGATGACTGCTATACACACAATATTCTGTAGTAAGTCTCTTGTAATGAACCTTATATAAATTTCAATGCGTTTAAAATAGTGAAACATTATTTAAATAAACCGCAGACGATTTTTCTCCATAGACGTAATGTAACGGAATTCTTTTGACTGTCCCTGTAAAGTAAGTATAAGTGCTATGCACACCCTATTCCATATTAAGCTTCTTCTAATGCACCTTAGTGATATATATAAATTTCAATGCGTTTAAAGTATTGAAACATTATTTAAATAAACCGCAAATGATTTTTTCCCATAGACCGCAATGTAACGGAATTCTTTTGAGTGTCCCTGTAAAAAAACTATAAGTGCTACACACTTCCGTTGAAATAGGGAACATGCTATAGATAACGATTATAACATATAAAATTTACAGGGCAATCCGAGCATATTTACGGGAGTTAGAGCACGGACAGACGGCAGACGGCAGACGGCAGACGGCCAGACGGCCAGACGGCAGACGGCCAGACGGCCAGACGGCAGACGGCCAGACGGCCAGACAAACCGAAGTCATAAACACTTTTCAACTAGGTTGGAAAGTGTTAAAAAAAGAAAGAAAGAAAAGAAAGAAATAGAGAATTGAAAAAAAAATGTTTTTTTTTTTTCGTCAACAGGTATTTGCATTTAAGGTAATATGCAACTGCATGAACTTAAAAGAAAAACAGAACTAAATGTCTGCTCCGACGAGGGATTTAATGAGGCTCTTTCCCCCCTCCTCGCGAAAAGAGAAATCCTTTGTTCTTTTTCTCTTACTGTTTAATTTTTTAATGACACTTGAGTAGAATAAATTTTAATCTATTATCAAAATTGTTAAAGAAAAAGAAAATTTAGTTTATTAAATTTCAAACTCCACTCCAAACTCCCCCCCCCCCCCACACACACACACTACCATTGGTGGTGCACATGTGTTTTTGTCTGAATATTTTTTTTTTAAATATTTAATTTTTTATCCTCCAGTGATTGAAAATTTCTGTAATTTTATCCTGATGTAAAAAAAAAAAACAGAAAAAATATTTTCTGCATATGATGGTAAACCTTCAAAGTATTAAACATTAATTAATGTTTGAAAACTGCATTAAAACTATAAGATTATATAAATTTAACTAATACATGTACTGCATTGAAAACCAGAGCTCATTAAATGAGTATACTTGGAGGACAGTAAGAGGATTAAATGTTTATTTTTCATTTTCTTCATCAAACTTATGTAATTTTATTCCGAATAATTTTTCTAAACTGTTCAATTTTAGAAATTTAAACTTTACTTACTTGTTCATAATCAGCTTAATTTCGTTCTGTCAATTTATATGGGTTGAAACTAATTTTAATATACTTGACATTGTAATAAAATTTTGTTTTAGTATTAGACGGTATTTTTTTTTTTTTACATAAAACTTTAAACAAATTGACTTTAATCGAATACAATAAAAATATGGCAGTAATGAACAAATCAACTTAGAGTGTGTGCAATCTAATACAAATTTAATAATTTACTTTTTGAATAATCGATATTTTACAGTTGATTAACAAACCTAGTAACAGACCTTTAAGAGCCTAAGCTAGTAATACCAAGTCGCAAGCTAATGTTAAAGCAATGAGGAGGTTCTTTTAAAGCGATTTGTTTGGATTTCAATATTTTTAAATTTTTTTTTATATTTTTTGCACAGGATATCTCAGGTTTTACCAAGCTTTCTCTATTTTGGTTGCAGTTTTTTTTTTTCTGTGGGTATTTTTATTTTCTAAACCGTTTCTGAAAATGAAAATGCCCTCCGAAACAATAAAAATTGCTCCCAAAATAAATAAAGTAAAAAAACACACCCGGTAAGACAATCTTAGGTATCCTATGCAAAAGAAGAAAAATAAGGAAAAAGAAAAAGATACAAAGAAAGAAAAATATTGAAATGCAAATCAGGTAATATTAAAAGAATGCTTCCACTGATTTAACATTAGCTTTCAAGTGTATTTGCGTTTCTAGCTTTTAACACTGTCATGCATTAAAACCTCAAATGAAGTTGTATTAAAAACAAGTCGCAGAGAACTGTACATAGTATTTTACTTATATTTTTTTAATCACAAATACATCTCTCATGAAGTCCAACAATGATTAAATGCAACACCAGATGGTAGAGCCATTTAATTTTCAAATATTCAGTCGAAAATTTTGCTTATTAACAAATTTGTTTCTCTTTTACGTGAGAGAAAATTTTCTAAACGAATGTCTGCCCCTAGATCTAAACAAAAACTTCAACTTTTTTTTTTTTTTTTTTTTTTTTTGCTATCAATAATAATTCTTTACAGCTTGTAAACTTCAGATAGAAATATTTCTCCTTTGTAAAAAAAAAAAAAAAAAAGATAAAAAATTAACATTTTTTGTTTTTAATTATCCCTTTTTAATCTATTTTAAGTGCAAAATATGCTTTTCATCCATTTAAAAATAATTCAGGCATGAGAAGATTAAATGGTGTTAATGAAAAGATAAGCACGAATTCATAAAAATAAACGTCATTTTAGAAAGCTGTGCTGCACGGATATATAAACTTAAATTAGATTTTCAAGAGTCCGTTATTTATTCTATTTAGTTATATCAAGTAATCTCCTCGTATTGCTATTTTTTTCTTTTGTATTGCTTTACAAATATTTTGTTAGTGTGTCATTTATAAAATAGCTTTTTCTCATGTTGTTTACAAATTTCAGTATATTTTTCATGAAAAGTTGTTTACTAGTAATAACTATGTATATATTGAATTCTTATGTCTAGACATAAGCATTATTTGTGAAGGTATTTCATCGACATTTTTACAATCTATACAAAACCTCCATTAAAAAAAGAAAGTAAAAATCATTATCGTGCGAATTTCAGTTTCATTCATTATTCTTTTAAAAAACACTAATAAAAAGACAGCAAATTTTACCGAGATTTTCATGAAATATTTTTATAAACATTCTGTTAATAATTGTAACTAAAAAATATTCTTAAAGCCCCCAGCTCTTAGGTTTTCATACCAAGTTTTTTTTTTTTTTTTCTAAACTAAAGTTATATATTTTTTTTAATTTCACTTCTGTAGAAAGTTTTAAGATTACCCTACTTATGTTTAATTAACATTTTCGTCAGATAATGTGACTGGTGGTGGGAGAATAAGATATACTTTAATTCAATGTAAAATTTAGTAAATAAGTTGGACGTTTCGTAAATGTTCATTAAAATAAATCATATTTAAATATGAAAGTAAGCTGCTGCGTAATGACACATTAAAATAAAATACTGTGCAAAAATTATTTTGGAACAAAATGTTTGCCATTTTTTCTCGTTTTATAGCAAGTGTCTAAAGTACATACGGCTTTGCAAGGAATCCATGTGATGAAATTATGCTACTAATGTATTTACAAATTTTGTACTTTCATTACTATTGACAATCAATAGCTTTTTTTTCTTTGATTTTTTTTCATTGCTACATACTTACATCTCAACATATTTTCCCAAATTTTTATATCGTCACATACTTTTCCATAAACAGTTTTCCGTTGCTTTATTTAACATCGATTTGTATTTATCCTATAGTACTTAAAGTTTTGATCGTCTTGTTCCCAGTGCATTCATTCTCTAGAGTGTGCCTGTTTTTTGCTTCGTTATTCATGACAATATCTTCACAGGCAAATCTAAGTCACCCTATTGAATTCTTGAGGAACTAATGAATGCAATGATATTAAATTAATACTTGCCGTTATAACCAAATGCTTTTATTTTTAAATTCCCAAACTTTCTACTACTCTTTTGACTCTTGCATTTCAATGTTGCTTTATGTTTTTTGTTTACCATGACTTGTAAAAGATGAGCACTAACATAATAGTATAAAAGTTTCAGGTCTCTTTTGTGTGAAAATTGTGTTGGAATTAGTGCCCCAGTACCCAATGAGCACTAGAGTGTGCGGTAGTATAACAACCAAATAAAAACAAATAATAATAAATTCCATTTTTTGTCTTATTTAAAGACTAAATAATGGAAAGCAATTGAAAAAAAAAATGAAAATTATTCCGATAGATCCTACGTGAGAATTGAAAGGTTAAACTATTTCTTGTAGTAGTTTTGTATATTTTATTTTTCCTTCCCATTTTCAAAATTCTATCATATTTCAACAATGTAGATTCTAAAACTTTAAATAGTTTGGTTAACAGAATCTGAATTGCATTACTTATTGATAGCTAGTCACTACAACGCTGAAAAAAAGTTTATGTTTCTTGTTTACCATGACTTGTAAAAGATGAGCACTGACATAATAGTATAAAAGTTTCAGGCGTTTTTTCTGTGAAAATTGTGTTGGAATTAGTGCTCCACTACCCAATGAGCACTAGAGTGTGTGGTAGAATAGCAACCAAATAAAAACAAAAAATAATAAATTGCATTTTTTTCTCTTATTTAAAGACTAAATAACGGAAAACAATAAAAAAAAAAGAAAATTACTTCGACAGATCCTATGTAAGAATTGAAAGGTTAAACTATTTCTTGTAGTAGTTTTGTATATTTTTCCTTCCCATTTTCAAAATCCTATCATATTTCAACAATGTAGATTCTAAAACTTTAAATAGTTTGGTTAAAAGAATCTAAATTGTATAACTTATTGATAGCTAGTCACTACTAAAAAAAGATTACATTTTTTGTTTACCATGACTTCTAAAAGATGAGCACTGACATATTAGTATAAAAGTTTCAGGCGTCTTTTGTGTGAAATTTGTGTGGGGCTTAGTGCTCCAGTGCCCAATGAGCACTGGAGTGTGTGATAGTATAGCAATTAAATAAAAACAAAAATAATAAATTGCATTTTTTGTCTTATTTAAAGGTTAAATAACGGAAAACAATTGAAAAAAAATTTAAATTACTCTGATAGATCCTTAATGAAAATTGAAAGGTTAAACTATTTCTTGTAGTAGTTTTGTATATTTTCACTGCCCCTTTTCAAAATTCTATCATATTTCAACAATGTAGTTTCTAAAACTTGAAATAGTTTGGTTAAAATAATCTAAATTGTATTACTTTTTGATAGCTAGTCACTACAACACTGAAAAAGGGAACTCTATAAAGTGAAGAATATTGGAAATCCGCTCGTTCTGTGATACTATTGCACCATTCAGTGGCATATAAAGAAATGGATTTACGGTAACGATAAAAATTTAAAAGCGTGATTAATTTTACCATTTGACATGGTAAACAGAGAAAGCATTTTTGAATTGTTAAATTGAAATTCACAGAAATGAAAATCATATCTTTTAATGTATGACATAAGCTTTTACTCGTAAGAATACATTACGATTTCCCTCAATCTAAAAGCACTTTGCGATCAGTTGCGTCAAAATGGTGATTTTCATTACTGTCTGTTTATAGGGCTTTAATATGATTGCAGTTTTCTACTTTTCATAATTTTCTTTCATAAAACAAAACGTCTAATATTCCTCAGTCTTATCTTTGAAAAAAAAATATTACTATTCTTAAAACTCATAGAAGCAAAAGAGCGAAAACAAACAAAATGAAAAAAAACTATCAACATATATCCAAATCCTAAACAAGTATTTGCAATGTCTTTGTAACGTTACATATTGGAGAAAGAAATCGTTTAATATGGATATAAACTTTTAAAATATTAATGGAATTTCATTTTTTATACCTCGCTATTTCTTTTATCGAATTTTTGAGTGGTAATGTAACGATGTTGTTTATTTTAAGCTACGAATGTTAACATTTACTTTTATATCTGTCAATAAAAACTGATAAAATTTTAACAGAAATACAAATTGCATGATTATCATGTTTTCTGTTGTACTTTATCGCAGTGATTTCTTGTAAGTAAATGGAATTATGTATTTAATTTTAAAACATTTTTTAGAATACCTGGGAACAAGAAAAATGATGCATTATTAAGTAGGAATTTCGAACTTATAATTTATGGGAAAAAAAACTGAAGTTTGTTTTAGTATTAACTCATACAATTCATTGATTTTTTTTTAGGAATAGTAAGCACTCTTAAAGATTTATTAAATTAATAATTGATCCATTTAATTTTTAATTATATGATGCATTATTACAGAATAAAATATAAAAATTTGGTCAGATTGGTAGAGGTCGGACTTATCCATGTTACGAGTACCTTGGTGATAATGCTTAATATCATTGTTGCTGTTGTTAGTATGTATTTCCTCTAAAACAGTGATCGTCTGATTAATTTTCCTTTAATATACACAGGATGTCTCAACACTCTACGTATAAAGTTCGAGAAAAGGTATGTATTGAACAGTGGTATTCACTAAGCAGCCTGGTTACATAATATATATGTGTATATATATATATACTGTGTCTCTATATACTATATCTAGTTATAATAAAATCCGAATGCAAGAAAGTGTTTGTAACCATTCCGGGAAGGACCACTCTGGTCTTCGAATCGACCGTAGTTAAACGCTATGTTAGGCTTAATGAAAAACCTATGTTAACATATGACAGCTAAATGATAATATCTTCTACTTGAAATCGTGTCTGTTCAGCGTATGTTCCTATAACACATGTATATCATATCCTATTATAATGTTTTAAGTTCTTAATTAAAAATCCAGATTAAACATCGGAATCCCAGATATAAACAAACGAACACTGTTGCCATTCAGAATCACAAATTCAAATTAATCACAAATGAACGACTTTTTGAAAGCTTCATTAAAAAAATACAGTTTAACATATGATTCTACTCTTAAAATATTTGTAAAAGCATATTAAAGCTTTTCAATATTTTAATTTTGTTTAAAACCTTCAAAAACTATTTCATATAAAACATGTATATCAACATTTCTGTAAACAATTTTTTTCTGTAAACACTTTTTTTCAGAACTAGCAGTAATTTCTTTCGTAGGGATGCTTTGTGGTGATCGATCCAGTATAGTGGCGCCATCTACCGGCGGATTTTAAAATTTTGCTTCCATCGTAAATAAAATATTTTTTTCTTATGAAACATAATTAAAATATAAAGAAATACATAGTACAGCGTAATTTAATTTGCATTTAATTTTGCATATGTAATCAAACAATGAGTTATGTGGTGAGTCAAGTTGTTTAGAAACTCATTGATAACACTTTTTTATAAAAACTTTCGCACATTGATTATTTTTAACATTTAATTTGAATGTTTTGTCCAATTGTTGAACTATTTCAGAAATTGAATATTGGGTAAAAACAAAACCTCATCATTTGTATTTGTAGGAATCATTTGTCATTTTTAAAATGTACTTTTCTACAATAGAAACCTCTCAATAATAAAATCTTCATGCTGTTTGTTTGTATGAAGTCTTATGAAAATGGAACGCAGATCAACAATCCGCCATTTTTGACGGTGGTTATACATTAGTATATATATAGCGAGAGAGAGATGGACAGATAAATAAATAGATATTTTCTAAAATATATATATTTCAAGAGTTTGCGATTATCTTTAAGATCTTAAACAATAAAAATAAATATAAAGCTTCTATATATTTTCCCTGAGTACATTAACAAAATATTAGAGTATAATATCCTAAGTTGAGTCAATTGTGTTTCCCCTCACCTTCAGGTACCTCCACTCTTAGTGAGTAGACCTTTTACATCATTTGCGGTGTAGGTTTCGTCAAAAGCCAGTGAAGTCCAAAGAGTAAAATCCATTTCTAAGAATACTTCACATGAAACATGTTGCAAATCTGAGCAATTTAAGTAACTGTCTGTTCTGATCAACTATGTGTTTGAATTTATTGAACTTAAGTTAAAAATTTTAAATATATTTGATTATTTTTACTTCGATGCATGTACTTGTACAGGGTGATCAGAAAGTGAGTACACATTTGAAAAATTAATAATTCACTTAATAATGTAGGTAGACAGGTAAAATTTGACACACATGCTTGGAATGACATGGGGTTTTATTGTAACCACAAAAAAGGTTTAAAAAAGGGCCGACAGATGGCGTTTCATGTGATGAGAAAAGCAATAATTAACATAACAATTTATGACAAAGCAAAGACGATGTTCTTCAGAACAAATGCTCAACATGTCCACCGTCATCCCTCAACAATAACTGTAGTCGAGGGACAATGTTGTGCACAGCACTGTACACGTACAGCATATCTGTAGTTATGGTGAGAACTTGGCGTTGGATGTTGTCTTTTAGCATCCCTATTGATGTCGGTCGATCGCGGCAGACTTGCGACTTCACGTAACCCAAGACCCAAAAATCACACGGTCTGAGTTCTGGGGACATGGGATTGCGCATGAGGAAAATGACGGCTCAGCACGCGATCATCATCAAACGACGTGAGCAAGAGATTTTTCACACGTCTAGCAATATGAGGTGGAGTGCCATCCTGCATAAAAATCGCAATTTCCAGCAGGTTTTTATCAGCCAGGATAGGGATGATGTGATTTTGTAACATATCGGCGTACCTCTCACCCGTCACACTAACAGTTACAAAACCAAAATCACGCATTTCCTAGAAGAAAAAAGGCCCGATAACAGGAGACGTGGTAAATCCACAACACACTGTGATTTTGTCGTCGTGCAATGGAATTTGTACGAAAGTTCGGAGATTTTCGGTAACCCAAATTCCGCAGTTGTAGATATTGACAGATCCTCGGAGTGTGAAATAGGCTTTGTTGGTCCACAACACGTTAGACGACCAATCGTCATCTTCCGCCATCTTCTGAAACGCCCACACCGGAAATGCCCTCCGCTTCACAAAATCGCCAGGTTCATGATGACGCTGGATTTTGTACGGATACCATCGGAGGATACGCCTTAGTGCTACCCAAACTGTAGTGTATAGAATGCCAGTACGACGTGCGACTTCACAAGCGCTCACTTCCCCGTGCGTAGACGAACCCTTTATAATCTCTATTTCTTCCTGAACAGTCTGAGCAACATTAGCACTTGTGCTCGGTCGGCCACTACGGGGCCCATTGTCTAAACAACCCCTGACTTCGAACTTCGAAATCATTCTCTTCGCAGCTGCAATTGTCATAGGACCTTTACCCGTTCGAATACCCTTCCTATTGGGATAGCATCGTAAAGCTGCAGTAGCAGATTCCCGATTCTGACAGTAGAGCTTCACTAACATTGCCTTTTCTGGTAACGTCAACATTCTGCGATTGCTGGTGCATCTGATTCTCTCTCTCATTACAGCCCCTTGTATACACTATTCTCAGGCTGCGTCACTGACGTTTTGCTGTACAGCACCATCTGTCGGCCATTTTTTGAACTTTTTTTTATGTGGTTACAATAAAACACTATGTCATTCCAAGTATGTTTGTCAATTTTTACCTCTCTACCTACATTATTCCGTCAATTATTAATTTTTCAAATGTATACTCATTTTCTGATCACCCTGTATTCTTTTCGAATGCATAATGACTGGAGTACTTTCGAAAGATAAAAAAAGCAAGAGCATGGAGGAAAATCAAGGTTTCAAAGACGAGTGGGAGGAAAAGTTTTCATCGCTAAATAAAAAACGATAGATAAACAATATGCTTTTTTTTCCGTGAAACTGTTCAAGGAAACAAGAGATATAACTCAAAAAAACATTAAAACATACTTCATTCCAACTTTTTAAAAAAAATGTCTAATGAAAATATGAGAAGAAAGATGCAAAGCCTGGCAATTAATAAAATTATAATTGCATTTAACATTGATTAAAACCACTAATTACCTATTAATTATTACTATATGTTAGTATTTCAGTGAAGTATATAGACATACGGCTGTAAGTTCAGTCTCCGAGCTCATTTTTGTACTATATTCTCTGCCAACCATTAATTTATACATAGCTACCTCACTGGTAAACTTCCATTATCGCATAGACATACGCAAAAAAACGGGCTTCAGCAGAAAAAAAAGATTTAAAAGAAGCATTTCCAACCCCTTCGTGTTGCAGACGCCAACCTGACTATGGAAAAGACATAAAACAGACAGAAGATCTCCAAATCCACAGTGAATTTTTTAATTTAGCAATATGGTTAACAATGTACTTCAGTTTGTACTTAGTTATACAAGTTTTAAGATCATAACATTTCAACTTATATCAAAATACAATTTTTATAAAACGCATGTTTCATATAGTACTCTCTTTGAGATATTATAGTACTACAGACATAAGAAAATAACTTGCACAGATATGATAGGAGAAGTGGCGATCTTATAATACCTACAAATGCAAGAAATACGATACATCCGAACCATTCCATTAAGCATAAGCTTTATGGTTAAAGTCGTGGACTTTCAGTGTATTCTATTTGCATGAAAATACAAAAAAATTGTCAAACATCTTCAATAAGAAGTGTGATGCACAAAGTTTTCCATTTACCATGTTAGTATTTTTTTTTACTTGAGTTTCATAACTGAAGAAAAATTCTTGACAAAACTTACAATTTGGTCAAAAATCTGTTATAAGTGATGATATACGACAAACGAGATCTGACATTTTGGTTGCTACAACGATGTTAATGCAAGCGATTGCAAAGTTACAACAGGAACATACGATATCTACGCTTGTAATCTAGCCGGCATGCGCACTTGCTTTTCGAAATATATTGCCTGTCATCTGTTGGCCTTGTGAGAAACTCACTTCCTGGATTATCCTTGTATAAGAGGCTGAGATGTTCTGCTCTCAAAGCTGGTAGACGGGAGGTGCTGGATTCAAACCCCTGTCACGCTCGTCGACCTAACTGTTCGAAGTTTGCCGTGGTTTTCTTCGAACCTTGCCGTAAATACGGGTTACGATCCCTTAGACCACCACGGACGGCATTCCCCCCGCCGGCCTATATCCTTAGCGTAGATAATCGGCAGTAGCAAATAACCAACCAGCCTTGTATAAGAATTTTTCGTATGTTAATATTTTTTATTGAGTTATGTAACAGAAGGAAAGTCCTGGACACAATATAATGAAAAACTTTAAAAAGCATTGTTTACAGAAATTTCAAAAATTTCAAAATCAGTATTTTGCGAAGTATATTAATGCTTCGTTACTATGTACTAATGCAAAAATGCAGATAAGCCAATGCACCAAATATTAAAATGTGAAAATTTAGAACACTAATTTTTAAATAAATTCACTAATACAATTTTACAAAATTCTGAATATTATTTACTAATTATGATTTTCAAATACGCCATACGAATAAGTTTATATCAGCTTGATAAATAAAATACTTGATTTGTATTCTTCTCTTTCATTCCAATTAAAAGCAAAATTTTTAAAATGAATTCTCTAGCATTATAAACTTTTAAAATAACTTTCGTATTATTTTTATTTTAAACATTGTAAACAAATCGAAAATTCTTCCAAGCCATTTCAGTAAGAGAAATGCAGAAATTAAATTAGAGTTGTCACTTCAGAGTAAATTTCGAAATCCTCGAAACAGATAGTCAAGAAAACATTTCGCTTTAAAAATATTTGAAAGAGTTTTCTTGTACAAATCCGTCACGATATTTTGTTAGCATTCAGTTATTTTAATCTCAGATTGTTGATGTATTAAAAGTCGTGAGTGAAATGCGGCTAAATTTTATAATTAAGTTTCAAAGTGCTGCATTGGAAAGTAAATTAAATTAGAATTGTTTTGTAAGGTATTACCGAAAAACGTAAAATGATTTATCTTTATTATACGTATGAAGTAAATGGAATAATATTTGCTTATACATTGAATGAGACTTAACCATACTATTATAATATAATTTTATAATATACCATTATTATTATGAATATTATTATTATATTAAAGATGCTCCCCTACTTATGATAAAGTTAGGAATCGATAAATTCATGAGTACTTCAAAATCTCGTACGTCAGAAATAATAAATACAGGGTGGTTAAAATTAAACTGACGGTACTCAGAGGCTCATAACTCCGGTTCTACTGAACGAATCCGAATGAAACTTCAGATTAATGTTATGATCAGATTAATGTTTAGATCATGCAGCCGAGGTTTTCGTAAAAAAAAGTTTCAAATTTCGCCAGCAGGTGGCATTTTAACAATGTAAAATGAAAGATAATGATTCAAAAATCAAAGAATAAAGGAATATTCTATTTATTTACACACCTGTGTGCTCTATGTGCATGCCCTGACGGTCAACAATATGCTGAAAGCGTACTACCGCGTTATCAACTGCCGCACGCGACATTTAAGTAGGAATGAGCGAGACACGGCGTACGATGCTAGCTTTCAAGTCCGCTAAATTAGTTACACGTCCTTGATAAACATGATCTTTAAGAAAACCCCACAGCCAGAAGTCACATGGCTTCAGATCTGGTGACCTTGCTGGCCAGGAAATCGGGAAAATACGTGAGATGACACGTTCATCAGAGAAGTTGGCTTGAATTACATTCTTTACACATCTCGCCGTATGAGCAGTTGCTCCATCTTGCATGAATATTGTGGTATCAAACAGCCTCTTTGACTTAACGCCGGGACAACAAGATTCTCCAGGAGTCTGCTGTATCGGTCACCTGTTATTGTACGCCTAACAAACCCATTCATTGTAACTTCCTCGAAAAAATACGGGCCCAAAATAAAATTCGCCGTGAATCCACACCAAGTCGTGACGTATGGGGAATGTAGTGGCTGTTGCTGAACGGCATGAGGATTGGTGGAACCCCATATGTGGCAGTCCTGGGTGTTCACAGCACCATCTAAGTGAAAATGAGCCTCATCTGTCCATAAGATGTGCGATAGCCAGTACTCATCCACTTGCATCCTCGCCAGAAAACGCAACGCAAAATCGAGACGCGTGCGTGAGTGATCATGCAGATCTACAGAGTGATCTTGCGGTTTCAACTGTTGCACACGATATGCATCTTGTAAGGGTAGAGCTTCCGAATTTTGCGTAAAATCATTCGCACGGTTGCCCATGGAATGTCCAATGCTCGTTCTATTGAGTGGCCACTTACAGTACCATTTCAAGAATTTGCAGATGAATCAGCTGTTGCAATCGCAACTTCCTCCACAATCGCCGACTCAATTGCACGTCGTCCTCTTCCCGGTGCAACATCCAGAGAACCAGTTTTTTCAAACTTACGAATCACGCATTTAACTGCATTTGCTGACATGGGTACTCTCCTTAAATTTTTCATCCGTCGATAAGCACGGAGGGCTCACGAAGCATTGCTCTCATTCTGATAAAAAGTTTTACGATCAAAGCGTGTTCCTTCTTGTTCAGCGGCATGTTCACTGCGGACGAATGATTTATTTGAACAATACGTCCCATTTTTATAGCGAAATTGCACTAACTACTCATTTGCATATGGTTTTTAGAGTGCAGCGGCATCTGATAACGAAATTTCAAACAATTTTCTTTCTTACGAAAATCTCGGCTGCATGATCTACATAACATATTTGAAGTTTCATTCGGATCTGTTCTGTAAAACCAGATTTATGAGCCTCTGAGTACTGTCAGTTTAATTTTAACCATTGTAGAATGTAAAACAATCTATGTACAAAACCTATGTACAAGTAGAAGTCTATAGCTAGATGAATAAAAATGCGCCATTTACAGCAGAAATCACAGAAGTCTTGAAATTATACGGATAAATTAATAAAGCTTATTTCAGTTGCTCGATGAAGATGGATCTAGGACAAGAGAGTCATTATTTTCCTCTACTGGTTCGTCATTAGAATTGTTTTTTTTAAATAACAGTAATGAAAATAGTGATCCATTATTTATTAACTACTTGTTTCTTTTTCTCAACATAAATTTCTTCCATTTTCAATCGACTTGTATTTACCGATAAACTCTTGGGAAACGTTTATAAGAACGTACTTCATGTATCGTTTGGATGAAACTGTTGATCGTTGCAAATGCTTCTGCAGTTTTGTTCTTTGTTGTGAACATTTTTAGCTTTTTGATAGATATATTTACTAATTCTATAGTAAATTTCTTTCCCTTTTTTTTCATATTCAGTTCAATTTATAATCGCTCAATTCGAATTGTCTCTCTGTTTTTCTTTTCCTTTTTACCGTCTTACAAGGTATTGTATCTTCAAAAAATTGTAACTCGAATGGTTGTAAACAGGATAGCGCCTCTATTTATATAACATACAATTTTTGAACTACGAAGCAAAGTCAAAAATAAGTTTGTCTAATCTGATATGGTCACTGTTTTTATTCAAGATAAATAATTGACTGTGAGCATAAAGAAAAAGTTTTATTTTATTTGTCTGCACAATCAGGAAGAACATTACTGAATTTATCAAAACTCTTAGCAAAGTTTAAAAACTCATGTTGAACAAAATATGCGTTCTGCATATGAAAGAAAGATTTGCGTATTCATTTCTTCATTGGTTTCTAAATTTCAACATCTGACTGAAAGTTTTTTACAATGCCAAAATGAAAATAATTGGAAACTGTCGTCCAGTTCTTTCTGTAGCCAGCACACTGTTGAATCTCACACTGAACGAACAGCATCGTTTGCTTCAGCATAAGATCGTGAACATGTACTTCCACGAGCCGGTTGCAGATTTGAGTTACATAATGTAACCACGAGCCTGTTCATTTATACAGCACAATGCTGTGCATTTCCTTCTATGCACACGATTGCAAAAACGTATGTACTCCATACTTGTCGGAATCTTCGCCCATCTAATCTTTCTGCTATCGCTGCGGTAGTGTCACCTACCAACACCGCCTCGATATAAAAACACGTCTTCTTTCTGTCATAAAAACTACCATTTCGTAGAGAAAGTTTTGGCATTGTGTTTAGAGAAAGTTTGGGAGCCTCTCACAAAAAAATTGTGTCATGAGGCTCATGAAAAAAGTTTATTTTATTTATGTTTCGAAATTTTTATTTACATGCGTTTTTGATATTTTTATTAGTTATTGTCATATAATTTAGAATAAATTATTTTATTTATTTATTTTCTCTTTGTATGTAAAATGTACTTTGGAGACCGGCGCTATAATCAGCTGAAGGCAGCGTAGCACCCGAAGCGACCGCCTAGATATGCAAAACCCGGCTAATTTTCAAATAAAATGGAAAAGCCTAGAAAAAAATTATTGGACTACGGCAAAGAAAAAAGGTGTTAAAATTTTTCACTTGAACATTTGTATACTATATGTACTGAGTGCTCCCCATAGTGCCTCTCTAGAACATGAATTGCTAATCCAGTTTTTTAAATGAAATTTGGCTGGCTTGGTCTAGATAATGCAAGCATATAGAATGAGAGGTGTTTTGCAGTGATGAATATAGCAGGTGCTTTATATAATATCGTGAATATTAAATGAAATATAATCCTGAATATTGAATTTGCAAAATATTTGTATTTTTCCCCACTTTTCAATTTGGGTTTCAGTTTTTAAACCAAAATATAATACTAATTTTAATGCGATATCATAGTACTTTTCAAAAATTCAACGTTTCAAGATTAAGATAAAAATTAAATGTTATGAAAGTAAAGAATATACGTTTAATATTTTCTTTAGATATATAATTTTCGCTTAAACGTTGATTTCTGAGCTATGTATTACAAATAATTTTAGAAAGTGCTGAATGATAATAAAAGATTCAATCTATACCAAATCTTTTATTTATTTATTTTGAACAACCAAAATTTAAACTGAAAAATGTTTTTTTTTCTTTTTACTAATTAAAAACAACATAAAATACTTTACTGGAGGTGTTTTCATATACAAAACTGTATTTCTACATAGATAACCGAGCGCTTTCGAGCAAACATGTTTTTGAACATTTATGTTGTTTTTAATTAGTATTTATAGTACAAGGTGATTATAGATTCAAAGAGTATGTTGTATCAGAACTCAAGGTTTTTTTTTTTTTTTTTTTTTTTTTTTCATTTATTTATTTATTTAATTTGGCCATTGTTTCAACAATAAATAATTGCGAATTTTTAGTTATAATATTTCGAGAAATAAAGACATTTTAAGGCACACAATTTTTGATATAATAATTTATAACTTCATGTTATTTTTCTCATAAAAAACAGCATGGGGTACCAGAAATAAGTAAAACTAAATACTAAAATATACTTGTGAACGATGATGTAATATGAAGGAATCATTGTATAAAAAAAAACTTTGCTTAAATTTAGAAACGAAAACAAAATTACAAAACATGATAAAAGGGTTGCCATAAAGCTTGAAAAGCTCTTGCAATATTTTATTTCTATATAACTTTACATAATTAAATTATGATTTATGTATTTCAAAACCCTGGATTTTCTTTGTGATGAATATTGGTGAAGATGCATGATTATGGTTAAAAAAATTAAACAACGTTTTTCTTTAAAAGTTGAGTCGACACGAAAGTTAAAATTAAAACTCTATAATTTTAAATTTTATATATTTTAACTAATAAAAATGATTAATGATAAGAAAACTTTCAGCTACAAAATTTTTATAAAGTCACTTATTAATTCATATTATTTTTATCATAATTTAGAGAGTATGAAATACCAAAAATAAGTAAAATTATAACTAGTATATTCTTATTATCGATGATGGAACATGCAGAAATCATGTCCGAGGAAAGTTTTGCCAAATTTCAGCAGCGAAAAAAGATTTGAAAACATAAAAAAGATTTTGTGTTCATAAATTCTTGAGAAATTAATTTTATTTTATAATTTTATATAACTAGTATTTGATTTATGCATTTCAAAACACTCTGTCAAAACGCTTGGTTAAGTTTTTTAAATCGACTTTCTCTTGAAAGTTTAAAATCAAAACTGCAGGAATTTTTTTACTGTATAGATTGAAATTTTATGTATCTTTAATATTTAAAGTAATCAAATATAAGATGTTAGTTTAGTTTAAAATTAAGAATACCTTAGAGAAACTTAGTTATTGAAAAATATTATAAGCTTACTTTAATAGCATGTCCATTTTTTTAGCCTAAAAAACTATTGTAATACTTTGAATTATTCAATATAGATTTTGGTGTAAAAGAAAGGTGAAATTTTCATATATTTGTTTATTAAATTTTCCAATTAATAAAAATAATTATTTAATACGTTGTAATTTATACATTAAGAAATTAAATTTATCTAAAATATTTTTAACTTTTGTACGAATACTGTATTTGATATTACATGTAATCTTCCCAACTGGGCGAAAAAGGTCCGAGCAAGGATTCGAACCCGGAATCCCTTGTCTGAAGCTGCCAATGCTCTACCAACTGAACAATCCCGGACGAATATGGCTGAACTAATTCACTCAGTTAACCTTAATAATCATAGCATCTGGTCTGATATCTGAATCAGCACAACAAAATAAATCACAGGTAATGGGACCTCCAGTAAACGCTGGAAACGTGATTACACTAGATTAATTTTACCAGAATTATTCAAATTGGTAAAGAAATCATATGAGATGTAATCTTCCGAACTGGGCAAAAAAGTACGGGCCAGGATTATTCTGTTGTGCTGATTCAGATATCAGACCAGATGCCATGATCATTAAGGTTAACTGGGTGAATTAGTTCAGACATATTCGTCCGGGATTGTTCAGTTGGTAGAGCATTGGCAGTTTCAGCCAAGAGATCCCGGGTACAAATCCTGGCCTGGACTTTTTCGCCCAGTTGGGAAGATTACATCTCATATGATTTCTTTACCAATTAGAATAATTGTAATAAAATTAATCTGGTGTAATCACGTTTCTCTCTCCAGCATTTACTGGAGGTCCTATTACCTGTGATATATTCTGTTGTGCTGATTCAGATATCAGACAGGGTGATATGATCATTAAGGTTAACTGGGTGATTTAATTCAGCCATATTCGTCCGGAATTGCTCAGTTGGTACAGCATTGGCACATTGGCAGCTACAGCCAAGGGATCCTAGGTTGGAATCTTGGCCCGGATTTTTTCGCCCAGTTGGGAAGATTACATTTCATATGATTTCTTTACCAATTAGAATAATTGTAGTTAAATTAATCTACTGTATTTGAATTTAATCATTTTGTTATAATGCAATAACTTTTTATCGACTTGAAACTCGTATTTTAATGATAGCTTAACCGAAGTAAAATTCACTAATACAATTAATAAATTCAAAATTATATTAAAATCATAATATATTGGAAACTCTTCTACATTAATGTATTTATATCCATTTCACATTCTTTGTCAAAATAAACATTTTCTTTCTTTTGTAGCTGATTATTACATCTGGGAGTTTTCCATAATATCCATAAAGACCTAAAAAGGAACGTATAATTGAATATTTAATTAGCACATTAATAGGTTGTTATATATGTGTGTATGTAGTATGTATGTCCTCGAATTTTTGAATGGCCAGTAAACGGATTTGAATGTAACTTGAACACTACAATTCTAGTACAGCAGAGAAGGTTTTAAGCTACAAGGATTGATCGTATCCTTCATTGTGTTTTTACAAGGACACGTCAGATATTTTAATATATAACTGTCTACTGCGTTTCAAACCTGAGCGATGAGCAATAGATTGATTTTATAAATGATATAAGGGTGACATACGAGAAATAAAATTTTATTTTGTCGAAAGAATTTTGGACAAAATCTTGAGCGATGAGCAACTAGAGTGCCTTTATAAATTGGAGACATACCAGTAATAAAATTTAACTGATCAAGAGTATTATGGACAAGGCAAACCTGCCATTATCTCCAAGCTGCCATTATCGCCATAGCTTGGCGATATTGGTAGGTTTGCCTTGTCCATAATACTCTTGATCAGTTAAATTTTATTGCTGGTATGTCTCCAATGGACGATATTCCAAATTCTGGTTCGAGGCTGAAAAGAGCCACGTGGCACCGGTAATTTACCCAAAAAAATTCTAACTGATAAGAAGGGAAGCTACTATTGCTTTATCCCATAAACTGTTTCGTTGGCTGCCAGGGATTTACATTACGTTTACGGAGCCTTCCCTTCTTTATTCAAGAAGTTCTTCGCCTGGACCATGTGATCATGACGTAGATGGAATATCTTCTATTTATAAAGTCACTCTAGTTGCTCATCACTCAAGATTTTGTCCAAAATTCTTTCGGTTGACTTGTCTTACTCGTTTAATAAAACTTGTAGAAATGAGTATTGCAAAATTCTGGAATGTGGATTGCAACAGCTTGAACAAAAGCTTCAAATCTGAGCATGCGCCATATGCGCTGCGCATGCCACAACTATCTTATTTAAGCAGACAGTCAGTCCAATGACAATAATGTAGATTAAATTAAATGCGGTTGTCAGAAAAAACATTCTCTTGTGCTAAACCACTCTCACTAACATACGCCAACTGGTTCTCAACAAGTAAATAAAAAAATGAGCAATGTTAATAACATCAGTGTTTTGCACAGTTGCAAGCAAGTCGTCCCACACACACAAATCATGATTACAACTCTTTATGTGTTCTGAAAGTAAAAAACCGATTAAGACCCTGGTTTCTTTAATAAAAAATTATTTGTTTTGCTGTAAACTACCATTTCGTAAAGTTTATCCTTCATTTTTTTCATATAAGAATGCTTCGGAAAGAGGAAAATTTGACTTAGAGCTGGTAACGACCTATAAACGAGAAACATATTAAATATGTTTTACTGGATATAATAAATGTTAATTAGAAAAATGTTGTTAAAAAGATCTTTCCGGAAACCAAGTTTTTTTTGCAGATGTAACACATTCTTCTAAATAGAAATTCTTTTATTTAATGCTTTCTGCTTTCTGCTATTCTACTCTCTTTATTGCAAAGAAATTGTTTTTTCAAACAATGTTTACTTTAACAAAAAATGCCCTGAAAAGTGTCGTCGCACCATAAAACTTCGTGCATCTTAAGTGAAAACCATTATGATCTATGGAATTCGAACTTAACGATAATTTAATAATTTTATGAACATAGAACATACGATTTGTAATACAAAAAGTGTAAAAAATCTTCTTTTTCATTATAAGTCTTCATATTTAAAATATGTTGAGTATTTTAAATGAGTATTATTCATCTACGAATATTATCCGCACATAATAATTAAGTTCTCCAAAGTTATGAAGGATTTAAAAACATACATTACCAATGAACAGAATTTAATGTTTGCATGAATGAATTTTTATTAACCGTTTACGTATGACTTAAAATCTAGAAAGAAAAATATAGAAAGATCCATTATATGACTAACTGAATTGAATTCATTTTAGCAAGATTACAATTACTCTTGAAAAATATTAAATTTCCTCATATATTAACATTCCCATATTCATTTTCCCTTTACATCTACCAATTTTACATTCAGCATTAAAAAAAAAAAAAAAAAAAAAAAAAAATATGAAGTTACTTACTTTTCGTACAAAAAATTTAATTCGTGTGTTACTTACTGAATTCTTGGATTCTTTTTTTTTTTTCATTAAAATATCAAGAAACCCAGCGAGCTGAAAAATTTTAAATGATCTTTAGATTCTCAATCAATATTACTTTTCTTATGTCCAAAAAACGTGAATTATTTTAAAAACTAAAATCCGATTAAATTTAATTTACCTTTCGCTATCTTATGTTGCAAAAGTAAACTATGAATGTTAAATATTCTTTGTGCCTTCCGGTATAACATAAAATATGATTTTTTAATACATTTTCTTGTAGTTTAGCTGCTGCTTTTATTAATTACTATTTAACCAAATGAGGCCCATTTTCTGAATCAAATTATTGAAGAAAAAACGGGAAACCTAAATTCAAGTTTGCTGTGCATTGAAATTAGAAATTTTAGGGGTCAAGTTCTACGAATATAATCTCGAAATATTTCTACGAAAAGGTTTTATTTCAGATACACCAAAATCACAAAATGTTTTCTTTAAAAAAAAAAATTATTTGTAACACGTAATCTTTATAATTTATAAAACTTAATATTTTGTAGATCGCGCCTATTTACAGTATTTTTTAACCTACTTCCAGCAAAAGAGGCTAGATAATTCGTTTGCATATGTACCGTATATTTTACTCTCGTAATTTGCGGCCTCGCGTATTTTAACTGCCCTGTATTTTTGAAAAAAAAAAATTGTTTAAAAAGCAAACATTCGCATAATTTTCGCATGGAGATTATGAGATAATTTGATATAATAAAACCGCCCTGATAGTTTTTCATTTTTAGCACTTTCCAACCTAGTTGAAAAGTGCTTATGACTTCGGTTTGTCTGGCCGTCTGCTGTCTGGCCGTCTGCCGTCTGGCCGTCTGTCCGTGCTCTAACTCCCGTAAATATGCTCGGATTGCTCTGCAATTTTTATATGTTATTGTTGCCATCTATAGCATGTTCCTTATTTCAACGGAAGTGTGTAGCACTTATAGTTTTTTTACAGGGACACTCAAAAGAATTCCGTTACATTGCGGTCTATGGGGAAAAATCGTTTGCGGTTTATTTAAATAATGTTTCACTATTTTAAACGCATTGAAATTTATATATATCACTAAGGTGCATTAGAAGAAGCTTAATATGGAATAGGGTGTGCATAGCACTTATAGTTACTTTACAGGGACAGTCAAAAGAATAACGTTCCATTACGTCTATGGAAAAAAATCGTCTGCGGTTTATTTAAATAATGTTTCACTATTTTAAACGCACTGAAATTTATATATATCACTAATGTGCATTACAAGAGGCTTACTACAGAATATTGTGTATATAGCAGTCATGTTCATTTACAGGTACACACAAAATAATTCTCTACTGTCTGTTAACAATAATTCCTGGAAGTGCGTTTTAAGTTACTGAATGCGATTTTAATTTTAACTCGCTTTTTTCTATTACGTGGTGTGTATAAATTCTGTAGATCCTATACAGGGCAGCACAAAAGTTCGCGAACACATTTCCGTTTATTGACAAAGTCCAGATGGAGAATTTTAAACTGTGCTACGCGTTTCCTAACTGAACTAAAATTTAGCATCCTATGTGATATATATACAAACCTATAGATCCTATACAGGTCTGAATAAAAGTATTCGGATATTTTTCCGAATATTGTATATGTTGGAAATTCCTGAAATTATGTTTTTAAATAGGTTATGCGTTTTCCAAATTGTTTACTTGGATGTTATCTTTTAGCTTATTAAACGGTATGATTTATAAAATTATTTTGGAAGCGTTGGAAAGTGCTACATAATCTATGCTTGACGCATGATTTTTCGTTCTTGTTTAATATTTCAGTTTGATTATTTGGAACAAAATTATTTATTTTTCCCCCCTCGATCTCTTTCTTTTATCTGCAGCACAGATGAATATCTTTCTACCATATGCTCAGACAGGTTTTTACAAATGTCATAAATTCTGTTAGCCAGCAAAAAATTCTAGTTACTAATGAAATAGATTTACACCTCCCCCCCTCCCCCGTTACTAATTTAAAAAAAAAAAAAAAAAAAAAAAAAAAAAAAAAAAAACATTTTTTAAATAAATTAATTGAGAAAAAATAATAACAAGCATAGTTTAGAATTATTAGTTACATAGTTTAGAATAGTACATAATTTAGTTTCGTACATTTACTTCAACTTAATTACTTATTATCACTTACATGTTATTTTCGTTAAAATTAATGCGATAGATTAATCAATTTTAATTCAGAACACAAATATCTGACTTTAAACTTACAAAAAACTTCAGCATTTTTTAACATTGTATCCAATCTTAAATGCCACAGAGGCTGGATTGACACAATTTCTTACTGTTTTATTGAACTCCCCACCACTCACTACACATTCTAATAACGTGACATGCTAGCTGGCTAGAGCAGCAAAAAAATGGCATTTTCTGTGCATGAAATTGAAAATGCCTTTTAAACTTTGTTCTTCCATTAAAAGGACGAGAGAAGAGGATGATCATTGCATGCCGAGCACGAGTAGAGGTGAGGGAGAGAAAAGTGTCGTTTATGCTCATTTTTTAGGTCTATTTTTGTACAAAATGAGAGAAAAAAACCCTGCTATATTATATAATTTAATCGCGAGATAATTTGAAAAAAAAAAGAAAAAGAAAGAAAACTTTATCTCCGATGGCGACCTAGCGACCGCATTCCTGGCGACTCATTCGTGAAGCTCTGTGATCAACTGTGTGTAGATGGTATACTGATAAAGTAATATCATCCATTTTGTGATCTATAAGTTCTAATTTGGTTACATGGAAATTTTTTTATTCATGGTTGGGTGTTTTGTCGAACAATACGGTAAAAGTGCAGATGGAGAATTCGGAATGAATGAAACACTTATTCCCAGTTCAAAAATTATTGTTTTGAAATTGTTATACATTTTTTTTTTTATCATAAGCCGAGGTTCTACTTCTTTGTTCCAAAATTCACGTGATTCTTACGATTTTTTTTCAGTTAAAAAGAAAAGATATACCACCTTTGGACTTTTTGAATTATATTTATTCACTTATTAAATTTTTGTATGCCAAACAAACAAAAAAAAAGAAAGAAAGAAAAAATAATACGCCTAATTCGACGTTTAGTAGTACACAGGTGTGAGCCGTAAACTTCCAATCGGGTGATCGTTTTTCTCCGCTCACCACAAACAAATTGGGTCCCAAATTATGAAAAGACATTCAATTCTCTGGAGCTTGCTTATACCAGCATTTAGTTTTAAAAATTGATTTTTGACAAAATGGCGGTCATTTGAACAAAAAATATAATTTTTTTGTCTTATTTTTTACCTTTTGCGAGCTCGAAAAAGTTATTAATCAATAAAAATTATACTTTTAGGTGATACATGAACTCCATCAAAAACGATTACCTTACCTTTCTTAAAAAACAAATGAAGGGAATCGGTCGAATAGTTTTCGAGAAAAATTGTCGGCTTATTTGAAAAGAATGGTTTCGAGACGGTTTCAACATGATTTCAAGATTTTTTATTTTTCGACATGGTTTCGAGACGCAATAAATTTCGAGCGTAGAGATGCGCGTAGAAAGACATTTTCTGGCTGCTGCGGCGCGGCGTTACGTTCAAAGAAACAAATAAGATTGAAATGAATTGGAATATTACAAAACCGCTTTAACCCTTTCAGTGCGGAATTTTTTTGGGGGGTGTAATTTTTTTTTTCTGCTAAGCCCATGACGTACTACAGTGAGCACAATACACGCCGTGAACGCCTAGGCGACTTTTGTCGACGCTTAGTGTAGTCTACAGCACCCAACTCCTTAGATGTCGACTCCCGCACTCGGACCCTTATATCGACTTTTGTCGACTCCCGCACTAAAAGGGTTAAGGCAACAATCTTCTGCACACTTGAAGGATTCAAAAAATGAAAAAAAAAACAGTTGAAAAGTTTGATACAAAGTAGAACCTCCTCTAAATTATTCATTTATTAAAATGTTATATATTCGTCTTTTAAAATAACATATTCTAAGTTGCCCTCCGAGAAAAATTAATACTATGAAAAAAAAAACTCACGTATTTTTCGCATCCCTTACTTTTAGAATCAAAGTGCGCAAAATATACGAGTAAATACGTTACTTTATAATATATGTCCGTACATAATGTTTGAACGAATGCTCCATTTTTGTGCACTCTTTCTTTTTTCGAAATATCTCATATCGTTGGTGGTCCCGTTTCAATTTTATCAATATCCAAAAAATAGTATGTCTGTCTGCTTGGCTTTTTTTTCTTTTTTTAATCTTTTCGGACTTCTAGGCTTTAACTGTCATAAGAATTGTCCAATCACCACACAATCTAAATATGTTGTTAACATACACAGTATCTACTATACACTTTTATATTACTAGTTACCTTATCGTGCACATTGATTTTTATTTTGTTTTACAGAGACAAGTAAAAACATTAATATAGGCGTGCCAATTATGTGTCAAAATGAGCTATTTTGGCATCAATGTGATTAGAATGAATGTGAAAAACAATTAACGTTTCTATCTATTTTATAAAGAAAAAAGTAATAAACGCTGATACTACCGTAATTAAACTCATTGTGACTTTTTCATTTTCTCCGCTTATGCTGAAAAAACTGTTGCATACAGAAACATAAAAACTGGTAGTTTTACGAAGAAATGTATGGTAAAAATGTTGAAGCAAACAGTTTTTAAACCGGAAAATTCTTTTAAGCGCTAATTAATAATGAAATCGGTCAGAATAGTTCAGTTACGTATATTTTATATTATCAAAATCTATGCGTAGCAATTTAATCAACTTTTGCAGACATACACTTGACTAGACTGTCGAGGGCAATGTTCAATCTTTTTTAAAATTTGTCTATTTAATTTTTTTTAAAATTTTTATTTTAAATTTCATTATTTGAATAAAGATTTAATTCATAGTTTAAGATAGCCGTTTTTATCTACTGTTGCCAGATTTTAAAAAGCAAGTCCAAATAATAATATTTCCAAAAAGTTTGCAATTTAAAAATATATTTACATGTGAATATTGAAAAAGAAAGAAAACTTTAAAATTATTAAATATTTACGGGCGAAAAGCATTTAATGGCGAAATTTATATCATATTTAAAATGATATAGTTAAAACGTCATATTTAAAATGATTTTCTTATAGTGTCAAAAAGTAAACCTTTCTACTAGAATTAAGAGGCAGCGGCATTTTTTACTTAAACGTTTGATACAAGCTGGTTTTTAAATGTGTAATTGATCTTACTTAGTCAATCAGAAAAACAACCGTCATCTGTCCCGATAGCGGTAGAAGTGGCCTTGAGAACCGTCAAAATAAATGAATGGCAGAAGACCATAGAAGATCCAACCGATCGAGATAATATCATTCAATTCTTCGTATTCGGGTATTTTTTTTTAACAACAGAACAAATTAATGTGTTTTTAAAAACGTGCTCTGAACGGGGGTTGGCGAGCGTAGCTGGTAAGGACAGAGCCCCTTAGTGACATCACAAAAAAAATGTTATACTCAATCTCTTTTTCTAAATTATGTTAACACATACTATAAGTTTAAGAACAATCAATTAAATTTGGGTTTTGTCTTAAAAAAAGAAAAAAAAAAAATGTTTGAATAATACTTTGAGTTCGCTTTCCCAGTGAGAAGTTTTTTTTAATTTTTAATGTTTATATTCACATGGGATTAATAATAACTTAAATTTTAAGATAAATGGTAAAAGTGCTAAAGTCAAATGATTCAGCAAAAATTTCTTTTAAAATTCCTTAAAGTATATGAAAAGCACTATAATAATTTCAAGATGTCCTTGTTGTTTTGCTATCAAAAGATAGGTGAAACTTACCTTATGTTATATTACATTTAAACTTTAATCTTGTTAACTCATCAATGGGCTGGTACCATATAGATAGGATTTATATCTGAAATGTGTACTTTGTTATGATTCATTAAAATTAATAAAATATTGAACTCCTATTTTTAGACATTTCATTGCAACTAAATTTACTTCGATCGATTTTAACTTCTTTTAGGATTTAGGGAATGAACTTCATGTAAGAAAAAGAAATTCCATTTAATTCAGTACAAACAATTCAGTAAATTTTGAATCATTCATTAAGAAACTATAATTAAATAAAATAATTAACTTACATTAAATTTTATTACTTGTGAAAAATTAAGTAAATTTATACCATAAAACTTTAATGAGTTTTTAATGATTAATAATTAGAATAGCTGAGATACTTTTGCATTGTTCTAATTACTGTTATTTCTTTTATCAAAATAAGTTAAACGTGTTTAGAATTTATAGTATTTATATTTCTCACATACCAAGAATGTATTTGTTCTTTTAATTTTGTTCTTTTACTAATTACTATAAACTAATTTAATACGTTCATTTTAAATTAAGGTTTTTCTTTTAAAAACGAATTCTTTCTTGATGCACTTTTCAAACGTAATTGATTACGGTAGTACATTTCAAAGCAGCCTTCTAGATTTTTATCAGTCTTCGAAGTTATTTCTGAAGAAAATTGGATTACAGTAACTTGTAATAATCAAGCCTGAAAATGGTTTCTCGGGATGAAAAAAATTTAAGAGTAATCAAGCTAAATTTTGTTAGAGGATTTAAAAATCTAAACTTATTTAGACCATACTATAATGTTTCATAAAGACCATAAGTAAAGTACATTTATGCTCTTATAACGGTAAGAATAAAATATGCTGTTAATGGGATCTATATTCTAAAAAATATATAAAGTATCGAATAAATTTAAACAAGTTTCAGATTTTAAACTCTAGATTTTTAAAATCAGAGTTTAATACAGAGTATCCGAAAAAAGTTGGACAGATTTGAAAGAACATTTAACTCTAAAAGTAACTGAGTAAACGCAATTATTTTCTTTCCAAAGTACAATTATCCAAGGTTTGTTAAATGTAGCTATTTTAAAGTCGTGACATTCAGACGATCCGCAGAATGGATGATCAGAAAATGCAAATCGCATCACACATTCGCAATTTTCAATTTTTCTTTAGGCTAATTCCATAGGCCAGGGGTTCCCAAACTATGGTACGCGTACCAGTACTGGTACGCGAAGCTTTGGCTACTCGTACGTAGAAGTCCGATACTGGTACATGGATGCAGCAGGAGTATAGAATGCAGCTGATTATTATGGAATCGGCTTGTCTTTATTAACTTGGAAAGTTTAAAAAAGTTTTCGAATGCGATTTCGGATCCGTTAACGCTTTTTCTATTTTTTTGTTACGAGAAATGTTTGTTATAGCAGACTTTCTGAAATTCGCACACACCGCTAATTGTACAATCAGTTTTCCAGAATTAAAAACATAATTATTAGATATATATGGGTAAAAATCGAATTTTTTAATAAAGACCTAACTTTAAACTTAGTGAATGAAGTATTTTTATATATAATAAGATCACTAATAATAATTAAAATATAGATAAAAATGCAAGTGATACAAACAGAACACAAAAAGGCTTATAAAAACCTTTTAATATAAAGATCGACGTATGTTTCAACGCTCAAATGGAAAAATTATCAAGAACAACAACAATAAACAAACTATTCTGGCAAATCTTTGAAAATAAACTTGAAAAACATAAATCACGATAGTTCTAGTTGTAGTTCTTGATAATGGCGATGTTTGAGCGTTGAAACATACATCGATCTTTATATTAAAAGATTTTTATAAGCCTTTTTGTGTTCTGTTTGTATCACTTAAGCATTTTTATCTATATTTTACAGAAGTATTTTTAGTTAGCGGAAGAACTGTATTTAAACATGCTTTATAAATTGAATTATTTGAAGGTAAAGTCTGAATGTTTGAAGGTAGGAGGAGCTAAAATAAAATAAAATTGCAGGTGTAATTTAAAACCCGTTGTTCTCTTTATACTATAAAAGCTTCTAAGACGTGTTGAAATAAAAGTTTTATTTCAATCCTAATTCATACATTAATTCATTCTGTTGATAGAAATATTTTTCTTCTCTTGTAGAAAATGTGTATAGAATGTTTCTATTTCATGGAAATCATTTTTTAACAGAGTAAGTTTATTTAAATTGGTGATCTGAAATCATACGAAAACTGTTGTCATATGCAGCATGTGTATTGAGGTGGTATATATATAAATGTATAAAGAAACTTGCAAGTGTTTGCCTACTGCGCGACATTATCCTCGCATTTAAAAGTACCATAATTTCTAGCATATAATCCGAGGATCAAACAATTCTGTTTCAACCCAGATATTTTATTTAATAATTGAAATGAAATATTTACAGCGATTTAGTAAGTTACATTTCATAAAATAAAATTTCTGAATTGAAACATGCTTATTTGATCCGCGGATTATACGCCAGAACTTAAGGTATGCAGATTATTAATACAGTTATATTGTGCCTATGTTAAATGCGCTAACTAAACTTTGGATAAGAAATTCGTTTCTCATTTGAGACACCCTGTCACTGTCTCTCACAAAAGAGGAAAGAAATGAGCTTACTCAGCTCTCCTGTGGTGGATTACTAAAGTCCACATTCAAAAGGATAAATGTAGCAGAATTTTCGTTGGCGGGAATATCAGAGTACCGTCTGATATCATCAAATTCTACTTGTGTTTAGCACAATATATATCTGTGAATGTGCTTTACCCCCTTTCTTTATATGAAAAACAAATACAGGAATAAACTAAACATCGAATCTGATGTATGACTAAAACTACCTAATATTCAGCGAAATATGAGGAAGCTGTGCTTGATAAAACAAGCCCACCCTTTTAATTGTAATAGGGATAGAAGCAAATTAGTGCAATCAGCCTACTATAACCATGGAACTATAAATAGACAGGAACTGACATTTCCCCCGATGTCTGCCCGGTCGATTGAAGTAACTGAGCTGGATGTCACAAGATGGCTGCCGTTGTTTGTTTACATCCGAATGAAGCTCATTTGAAATATTCCAATGTCATATTAAAGTGTTTTTAAGGTTTAAGTTCTTTTAGTTGATATTTCTATAAGTTTCATCTGAGTTGCATTTTTTTGGTATATTTTTACATAAATTGCTCTGCTGAATAGGAAAGCAAAGGTGATCTTTTAATTTATTTTGGTTGATATTCCTGCAGTTTAAATGTATTCTTCATGCCTGGTATTCAGATCCCCCCCCCCCCCCAACGACACACACAACCACTTCCAGTAGTTCTTTCAGTTTTTAATATTATTGCTTAAAATTACTAAGTAAATTTGTGCTTTTAAAAAATATGTATTTATCAACAGGGCTTAGTTTCTAAGAAAAAAAGTACTGAAGCCCCAATATTCTGCAGTACTAACTCTGTAGAGCACCACCGCCCTCTGCCGTCACTACAATTTGCATAATTATATTTCATACATCATTTTTAGGTAGATTTCGTAAAAAATGCTACCTATTACATTCTCCCCTAAGTTGGAATTTTTGCAGATCTAAGCCGATAATGACTCCCAGAACCCAAAACCACCACCAGTTCAAAACTTTATATAGCTACCTATCTATCTATCTATGTCACTTTTTTTATGGACACGATAAATGCAATAATTCTGCACAAATCTCTTCCAAACTGATACATAAAATAAAGGGGCATAAAATCTTGGCCAAGTTTGTTAATGGGCAAAATCAAACCAAGAGGGGGAAATGGGGAGGGGGGGGGGGGCTTTTTGTGAAAACAGAAAAAAACCCATAATTTCTTAATTATGATGCGTATCGAATCCGCTTAAAGTTATTATTACTTCTAGGATAAGGGCCAAAAATTTAGATATGACAGATTTTTGATGTCATTAAAAATGTCCACAAGGGGGGGGGGAGGGTTTTTTTAGAAGAAAATAATTCATAACATCGTCAATTCACAAGATATCAAATCCGCTTAAATTTATTATAAATCCTCTTAATATTATCTAAAACTTTTATATTGACAAGTTTTTTTATATGTCCAACCCTTATAGCAAAAAAAAAAAAAAAAAAAAAATCCCAGCTGGCTCCGCCTGCAAACAAGTCAGGCTTCGAAATGGGTGGTTCCAACTAACGCATCATGGTAAAAAGGTCATTTCTTCCGCAATTCCCAACAAACAGGCGCATCACGGTCTGCGTCCTCGAAATCTACCTGTGCCTGTAGGCCGAGCCGTCAAGGATTTTTTTTAATTTAAAGCATTACTTTTTTATTTAGCAGAATACGAATTTTAAATACATCTACTGCGTATACTTATCTATAAACTAATCCACTTTTTAGTTATTACTACAATAGAAACCTTTACCTAATCTTAATGTTAATGAATCGCAGAAATATGTGATTAAATAAGCTCAGGATTATGATTCGGAAATAGTATTAACACAAAAAATAATGAATAGTTCGCAGTTACGCAGAATAGAAAAAGACTATCTCTGGTGACTCTTTATTCTTATCAAAATAGCATTAAAATGATTTGAAATGGAATAAATACAAATTTGAATCACTAAAAACAGAGAAGTACCAGCTCTGGATCAAATTAAGCCCTGTGTATCAATAAAAGCTAAAGAAGGATTGTCCAATATGAAAAATATCAGTTCGATGTTCGATCACGGGTACCATTTGAGTAGTGTTAGAAGGAACAATCCCCACCCCCCCCCAAAAAAAAAAAACCTTTCCCAGTAATTCTTTCAGTTTTTAATTTTGTTATTTAAACTACTAAGTAAATATTTTTTTTTTTTTTATTACTAAGTAAATATTGTGCTTTCAATTTTTAACTTATTAATTAACACTTTTGAATTTCTTGAGGAAAAAATAGTTAAAAAAGAAATATTGTCTACAATCTCTAGGCAATGAAAATTCAGAAATGTTACTATTATATTATGCACAGCTTCATATCATAAAAGGCTTAAAAGGTCATAATAAAATCCCTGCCTTTTTTTTTTTTTTTTTTTTTTTAGGAGGTACATAAAAAAATTACGCCTGCATACTTTTGATATATTCCAACACAATTTGACAAAAAAGATCTAAAAACAAATTTATATAAAAAGCAAAAATTGATAATGGATATCATTTTGAAAATATTAACTACTCAGAAGCGTATTTAGCAGCATGAGCAAGCACATAGCTTAATCGCTAATTTCTTAAAATCTTGAGAAATGCTTAAGTGATAGAAAAAGAGACAACAAAAGGCTTATAAAAATTTCTATCACTTAAGCATTTCTCAAGATTTTAATTACATTTAGTGATTACTCTAATTTCTTATCATTTTGTAATTATATTGTTAAAAGTGCCTTTAATTAACATTAAAAATAGGTGTTCACCCGTTAATGTCTGTACATATATTTATTCATACATTTTACCAATTTCTCTCAGACATTACTTATAAAAAAGCATGGTCAAAAATTTTCATTAAAAATGTCTTTCATTTAAAAAATTAAAAACAGTCTCTAATAAAAACTTCCACCACCTAATAAAAGTGCTTTCACCCCTCGCCAGGGCATCATCAGTTGTGTTCTCTATCCAACTTCCTCTCCTTTATATAGATGACTGGTGGCTGTAGAGCTCCCCCTATCGGATTTCAATATTTTCTCTCTATCTCTTTCCCCCTCCTCCAATATTCTTCTCCAGCGGCAATCGAGCATTGAGTGTACCATGTCATTCCACGTTTCTTTGGATATATTTATTTCAATTAATTCTCCTAATAACGCGTTATGCAAGTTTTCATAGTTAGCTATTTTCTTTATTTGTAGGGTATCAAGTTTTATTGGAGTTTTAAGGTTTAATCTTGCAAGAGCTGTTGACTGTTTATTTAATTTTATATCTCGAATATGTTCTTTCTTTCTTTCTTCTATTTTCCTCTTCGTCATTCCTATGTAAGTAAGTTTTTCATTTCTGCTGTTTAGACAATTTATTTTATATATTCCTGCTGTTTGTATTTCTTCATATTTTTCTATTTCATTTCTTATTGATTTGAAGAGGGATGGATTGTGGGTTAGTGGGACTATTTTTCCTAATTTTTCTAATTCTCGTTTTATTTTCAAAGATACACCTTTTATATATGGAATAGGGGGAGTGTATGTTAGGTTCCTCTGTGCTGGTTGTATATGGTCAATTCTTTCTCTTACTCTTTCAATTAGTTTAAGTATAGTTTTCCTCGGATGTCCTGCCTTTAAACCTATGTTTTCAATGATTTTTAACTCTTCCTTTAGTGATTTTTCTGTGGAACAGACATGTAGAGCTCTATTTATATATGTATTCATGGCTGCTAAACTGTATGGCATTGGAGTATCGGCTTTATAGGAGATAATATTTAAGTTTGCTGTGGGTTTTCTATATACTGTAGTATTTAGTTGAGTTATATCATGAGTTATTTTTACTAATTTCTAATATACTCGCAGAATGTAAATTAAGAAATCTAGAAACGATAATCATAAACGAACACAAAACTCAAATCAGACTATGGCTTAGATATGTAGACGACGTATTTATTATCACAAATAAACGAATTAACCTAGATAACCTCCTTGACAAAGTAAATTCATATGACAAGAATATTCAGTTTACAATAGAAAAAGAAATAGAACATTCGATAAACTACTTAGATGTAAAAATAACTCATGATATAACTCAAATAAATACTACAGTATATAGAAAACCCACAGCAAACTTAAATATAATCTCCTATAAAGCCGATACTCCAATGCCATACAGATTAGCAGCCATGAATACATATATAAATAGAGCTCTACATGTCTGTTCCACAGAAAAATCACTAAAGGAAGAGTTAAAAATCATTGAAAACATAGGTTTAAAGGCAGGACATCCGAGGAAAACTATACTTAAACTAATTGAAAGAGTAAGAGAAAGAATTGACCATATACAACCAGCACAGAGGAATCTAACATACACTCCCCCTATTCCATATATAAAAGGTGTATCTTTGAAAATAAAACGAGAATTAGAAAAATTAGGAAAAATAGTCCCACTAACCCCCAATCCATCCCTCTTCAAATCAATAAGAAATGAAATAGAAAAATATGAAGAAATACAAACAGCAGGAATATACAAAATAAATTGTCTAAACAGCAGAAATGAAAAAGTTACTTACATAGGAATGACGAAGAGGAAAATAGAAGAAAGAAAGAAAGAACATATTCGAGATATAAAATTAAATAAACAGTCAACAGCTCTTGCAAGATTAAACCTTAAAACCCCAATAAAACTTGATACCCTACAAATAAAGAAAATAGCTAACTATGAAAACTTGCATAACGCGTTATTACGAGAATCAATTGAAATAAATATATCCAAAGAAACGTGCAATGACATGGTACACTCAATCACCGCCCCCTGAATACTAGGCCTGCGCGCTGAAAAAAATGGCGGCTGTCGCAGGCGGAATCGTTTGTACAGTCCCTCGAACTTCACCACCAGTAATTTCTAAAAGCTTTCTTTGACTTATTTGATTTCCGAAAAACAAGGAGAAGAAAACTTTTAGAAATTATTGGTGTGGAATTTCGAGGGACCGTTCAAACGCTGAAAAAAAAAATCGGCCTGCGACAGCCGCCATTGTTGTCAGCGCTCAGGCCTAGTATTCAGGGGGCGGTGACTCAATGCTCGATTGCCGCTGGAGAAGAATGTTGGAGGAGGGGGAAAGAGATAGAGAGAAAATATTAAAATCCGATAGGGGGAGCTCTACAGCCACCAGTCATCTATATAAAGGAGAGGAAGTTGGATAGAGAACACAACTGATGATGCCCTGGCGAGGGGTGAAAGCGCTTTTGTTAGGTGGTGGAAGTTTTTATTAGAGACTGTTTTTAATTTTTTAAATGAAGGACATTTTTAATGAAAATTTTTGACCATGCTTTTTTATAAGTAATGTCTGAGAGAAATTGGTAAAATGTATGAATAAATTAAAAATCATTTTTGAAAATTGCATATATTCTAGGATAATTTATAATATAGAGTATAAAATGTATAAAAAATAACATGCAAATTTTTTCACATGTAATGTGTATAATTATTTTTTTCAAAACATCTTCTATCCTTTAGAATATTTTAAATAACTGTTACTTTCAGGATCCTCACATCTGTATATTCTCCCACAATTATATCAATTTTGGCTGTAAGAAATGAAAGTTAATACTAACTTAAGCAAAAAACATTTAAAGACATCTTTAGAGCAATAAAATCATCATTTTACACAGAGTAACGACGTTTTTAAATGTATAGACAGGCTTGGGGGCCCCCTAACAAGACTTCAACTGGCGCTGGGCCCTGGGCATCCTCCCGGCCCAGCATATAATTATAGAAAAATAGCTCAGTTCACATAACTACTGCAAAAATAAAAAACACTTCAGTTGCAGAAATAATAAGCAGACGAAATTAAAACATCAAATTATCTATACGTAAAGAGAGATATATACTTTTTGGTTGACATGTAAACACCATCCCTGTACTCTGATTTAGACGATGTAAACAATCAAGAAAATGAACAAAAAAAAACTGCAGAAATATAGTGCAATTAACGTGAAAATTAACATATACATAACAAAACACACGAAACTGTCAAAACGCGGAATATTCTGATTTACATTCATACACATTACACTCATGGTTTTTAGCAATCCATTTGGATAGCTTTGTATACATCAAGCAATTACGTCTTTAAAAAGTAAATAAATTACTTATCGATGAAATTTTATTCAGGAATCTTCTTGCTAAACCTATTTGTGCAGCCATATGCTTCCCACGAGCCCATTGTTTTATAATAATTAAATTAAAACTATGGCTTAAATCTCACTTACTAACGTTGTCAGGGGGAATGTTTTGGTTGTCACAACTTGGCGGAACGGGCAGAACAGGTTATAGTTGAAACTTCATCATTTGGGGGATATGTCAGTTCCTGTTTATTCTTACAAGGAGAGTGCCAAGCTTGGTAATCACGGATTTTGATTATTTTTATATATGTTGTAGGGTAGAAGCCCCTTAGTCTGGGGTTCGATGGATTTTATACAACGCTCCTTAGTTCTCGAGAAATGGGGGGTCTAATATTATAACATAACTTAAATACTTACTTTGTAACGAAATAACTGCGTTGGCCGTAGCTCAGTTGGTATGGCGTCTGATCGTTGTTCCGAGGTCCCGGGTTCAATGCCGGAGCATGCTACGTTTGTTTTTCTCATTTTTTAAATAAATATACTTGTAATTATAATTTAATAATCTCAATAAAAAAAATTTTTAACATAATTAAATTTTAATTTAGCATCTTTGATTTTTAAACCATTATTAAACATTTCTCATCATTTAAGGAGCATTATAAAAATTGGATCTATTATTGACTAGTAAAAATTCAAAAATCGTTCCAAAATCAGCATATTTACTATTGAATTATAGAATTCTTCCCCCATCGCAATAGAAAACGAAGATATTTCAGATGCTGGATTATTTGTTAAAAATCCATTGTTTTGCAATAAAATTTTACAATGCTTCAACGCATTTGTGACATCACTTTTCTGATATTCATCGAATCCCGACACTTCAGATGGATCTTCTTGTGAACTACAGCTTGCTTCTTCCATTTTTATACGATTATAAGCTGTTATAGAATGATACCGGGTCCTCCGAGATGACGCTGTGTGTTTTCTGAACCGGGCCTGCTACAAGTATAGTAGCAGGCCCGGTTCAGAAAACACACGGCGTCATCTCGGATGCCCCGAGTTGGGTTGAGTTGGGTTGATTATTGACGGCCAATTATCTACACATGGGATATAGGCCCGGGGGGAGTGCCCTTCGTGGGGGTCTTTCTAAGGGAACCTAACCCGTATTTACGCATGGATAAATCCACGGCTCGAAGAAAACCACTAAAACTCCGAACGATTAGGCCGACGGGCGCGATTGGGATCGAACCCAGCACCTCCCGTCTACCAGCTTCGAGAGCACAACCTCTCAGCCACTGGTGGGGCTCTAGGATGCCCCGATGATACGCACTTCTGCGATAAAGATTGAAAACAAAAACACCACTTAACTGCACCAAACTAAAAAAAAATAAATAAATAAAAAAAAAAATAACCAAAGTCTGTTGTGGCGCCCTCTAGTTACAATGAAATAAAACATAAATATGTTGTTAATTTAATTCTTATGCTAAATTTTAATATAATTATGCTTCTTACTTTAAAAACAGAGTAGTATTATCATCGCATTGACTTTAAGGTGTTTCGTTATGGCAATTTATAAATGATGTTTCTTTACAATCACGAATTGACACAATTGTTCAATATCGTTGCATTGATAAAGCATATATGGAATACATTTTAAAAATGATTTTAAAAAAAAATCAAAAATGCTAAATCAAAATTTATTCGTGTTAACAAAATTTTTTTGAGATTATTAAATTATAATTACAAGTATATTTATAAAATAAAATGAGAAAAACAGACACAGCGCGTTCCGGCGTCGAACCCGGGCCTTCGAAACAACGAGCAGACGTCATACCAACTGAGCTACGGCCACCGCAGTTATTTTGTTACAAAGTAAGTATTTAAGTTGTGTTATAATATTAGACCCCCCATTTCTCGAGAAATAGGGAGCGTTGTATAAAATCCATTGAACCTGAGACTAAGGGGCTTCTATCCTACAACATATATAAAAATAATCAAAATCCGTGATTACCAAGCTTGGCACTCTCCTTGTTAGTTCCATGACTATAACAGTATATGAATCTGTATACGCTAATGTGTCATAAAGTATTGTATCTTTTTTCCTATACCAAAACACAGTATTTTGATATTGTATGCATTATTAAAAATTAATGATGATACTACTTTTTAACACTTTCCAACCTAATTGAAAAGTGTTTATAACTTCGGTTTGTCTGGCCGTATGGCCGTCTGCCGTATCTCCGTCTGCCATCTGTCCGTGCTCTAACTCCCGTAAATATGCTCGGATTGCCCTGACATTTTTATATGTTATTGTCCTTATCTAAAGCATGTTTTCTATTTCAACTGAAGTGGGTAGCACTTATAGTTTTTTTACAGGGACACTCAAAAGAATTCAATTACATTACGGTCTATGGGGAAAAATCATTTGCGGTTTATTTTAATGATGTTACACAATTTCAAATACATTGTAATTGATATATATCACTAAGGTGCATTACAAGAAGTTTAATATGGAATAGGGTGTGCATAGCACTCATAGTTACTTTACAGGGACAGTAAAAAGAATTCCATTACATTACGTCTATGGAGAAAAATCGTTTGCGGTTTAATTAAATAATGTTTCACTATTTCAAACGCATTGAAATTTGTATATATCGCTAAGGTGCATTACAAGAGGCTTACTATAGAATATTGTGTGTATAGCAGTCATCGTTCATTTACAGGGACACACAAAAGAATTCTCTACTGTCTGTTAACAATAATTCCTGGAAGTGCGTTTTAAGTTGCTGAACGCGATTTTAAATTTAACTCACTTTTTGTCTATTAGTGTGTATAAATTCTGTATTTCATATACAGGGCAGCACAAAAGTTCGCGAACACATTTCCGTTTATTGACAGAAACTCCAGAAGGAAAATTTTAAACTGTGCTACGCGTTTCCTAACTAAACTAAAATTTAACGTCCTATGTAGTATATATACAAATCTATAGATCATATACAGAGCTGAATAAAAGTATTTGGATATTTTTCCGAATATTGTATATGTTGGAAATTCCTGAAATTATGTTTTTTAAATATGTTATGCGTTTTCCAAATTGTTTACTTAGATGTTATCTTTCAGCTTATTAAACGGTAATGATTTGTAAAATTATATTTTGGAAGCGTTGGAAAGTGTTACATAATCTATGCTTGATGCATGATTTTTCATTCTTGTTATTAGTAATGTAATCATTCGTTTTTAAATATAATAAAACCTGCTAAGACGGAAACACAAAGACCGGATATATATTTCGTTTGAGACAGGTTGCTTTTTTAACAGGTTTTTCTATATTAGCTTTACGTTTGTTACTTGGTGGTACGCAGAACTGTGAACTTTGATTTAGTGGTACGACAGTCAAAAAGTTTGGGAACCACTGCCTCGGCTATTCTTGTACATAGTGGATAATTTCGTACTAAATCGACGATGCCGAAGAACTTTCTAATTGACATTTCATACCTTCAATAGTTTTAGACATACGCTTTCCACTCCGAAATCATCGAAGAAAATTACGAATGTGTGGTGCGATTTGCATTTTCAGATCATCGATTCTGCGCATCGTCTGAATGCCACGACTTTAAAACAGCTACATCTAACAAATCTTGGATAATTGTCGAGTACTTTGGAAAGAAAATAATTGCGTTTACTCAATTACTTTTAGACTTACGATTCTTTCAAATCTGCCCAACCTTTTTCGGACACCCTATATTATGTGACCACAATTTGATGTTCTTATACATTATATATAATAACGTTTAAATTCTCGTCATGTTGAGGACTAAATGAGTTTAACAAATATGAAAACTCACATTTAAACTTTTATGACAGTAAGATAAATATGAAAATTTAAAAATAGAATAAGTAGCTTCTTAACACGCTAGAACATAGATTTTCAACCACTATACCGTACACAATTGTGCCATGAAAAAATTTAAGTATGACGAGAACAATTTTAAAACTCTTTACTCAAATTACTACATTAGGATTATTCCTCAAAACTGACTTTCCAAACATTGCAAAATACCGGGTGCCCTATAAATTCGTTAAAACTTTAAAAATTCATCAAAAAGGAACAAATGATGCTAAAAAATTGCAGTTTGCACGAATGGGATTAGAGGGTGATCGAATATTTTCTAATAAGTTGGGGCTAAAAATATTACCGATAGATGGCGCTGTTAGGCATAATGTGAAGCAGAGTTATGCACATCAGGCTATCAATAAAACACCTCCTATTTTTGTATAGCACATAGATTGTTCATTCGATGTCAGCAATATGCTAACGGAGAAGCAGCAACCGGCGCATTGAAAAAATTCCGCACGGCAAAAGGACTCCAGATGAGAAAATGGTCCGTTTCATGTGCTGAGATACTGAAGCTTCAGATGCTTCGAAGAAACGGGTCTTTTACTGTAAGCCTAATTTGCATACATCTGCTTCATATCATGCTTACCAGCGCCATCTATCAGTAATTTTTTGAACAACTTTTTTATTAAGAAATTTGACCCCCCCCCCCCCTCTAATCCCATTCTTGCAAACCGAAATTTTTTAGCATTATTTATTCCTTTTCAGTGGATTTTTAAAGTTTCAACGAATTTATGGTGCATCCGGTATGTAATAAACGAAAGCAAAAGTAATAGAAAATGCTTGTTTCGTTTTCGACGTAACATTTGTTGTATAGCGTGATTTTTTTTTTCTCTTCACTGAAACTTAAAAAAATCAAGAAGATTTAAGAATATATCCGTCCGTAATTCAACCTCACGAGCAAAATTTTAAATGACAAGCTAGAATCTATACTAATATTATAAAGCAGTAAAGATTGTTTGTTTGTTTGTTTGTAGGGGGTAATCTCTGGAACTACCGAAACGATTTCAAAATTCATGGTGGCAAATTGATGGTGACAAACCCTGCTCCAACATAGGCTATATTTTATGTCGGTGTACGACCCCCAGGGGGGTGCAGGAGCAAAAAACGTTCGAAAATTGCGATTTTTTGTATACTGAAGAAGCTAGAAATTTGAAATTTGGCATTGTAGCTACTTATAAGATGTAAATACTCTCTAAGAACAAATTTTTAAAAAATCGAAATTTAAGAGGGTGAAATAAGCGAAAAGCTTTCGAAAAACATTCTAAATTACAATTTCTATGGAATCTCTGGAACTACAGAACCGATTTAAAAATTGATGGTGGCAAATTGATGGTGACAACCGATGCTCCAACATAGGCTATATTTTATGTCGGTGTTCTACCCCCAGGGTGGGTGCAGGAGCAAAAAACGTTCTAAAATTGCGATTTTTTGTATACTGAAGGAACTAGAAATTTGAAATTTGGCATTGTAGCTACTTATAAGATGTAAATGCTCTCTAAGGACAAATTAAAAAAAATTCGAAATTTAAAAGGGTGAAATAAGCGAAAAGCGTTCGAAAAACATTCTAAATTACAATTTCTATGGAATCTCTGGAACTACAGAACCGATTTAAAAATTGATGGTGGCAAATTGATGGTGACAACCGCTGCTCCAACATAGGCTATATTTTATGTCGGTGTTCTACCCCCAGGGGGGGTGCAGGAGCAAAAAACGTTCTAAAATTGCGATTTTTTGTATACTGAAGGAGTTAGAAATTTGAAATTTGGCATTGTAGCTACTTATAAGATGTAAATGCTCTCTAAGGACAAATTAAAAAAAATTCGAAATTTAAAAGGGTGAAATAAGCGAAAAGTGTTCGAAAAACATTCTAAATTACAATTTCTATGGAATCTCTGGAACTACAGAACCGATTTCAAAATTGATGGTGGCAAATTGATGGTGACAATACCTACTCCAACGTAGGCTATATTTTATGTCGGTGCCACTAACCTCAATGGGGTGCAGGAGCGAAAAACGTTCGAAAATTGCGACTTTTTTATACTGAAAGAGCTAGAAATTTGAAATTTGGCATTGTAGTTACTAACAAGATGTAAATGCTCCCTAAGAACAAATAAAAAAAAATTCGAAATTTAAAAGGGTGAAATAAGCGAAAAGCGTTCTAAAAACATTCTAAATTACAATTTCTATGGAATCTCTGGAACTACAGAACCAATTTCAAAAGTGATGGTGGCAATCCCTGCTCCAACATAGGCTATATTTTATGTTGGTGCCCCTAATGCCAAGGGGATGCAGGAGCGAAAAAAGTTCTAAAATTGCAAATTTTTTATACTGAAGAGCTAGAAATTTGAAATTTGGCATTGTAGTTACTTATAAGATGTAAATGATCTCTAAGAACAAATTTTAAGAAAATCGAAATTTAAAAGGGTGAAATAAGCGAAAAGCGTTCTAAAAACATTCTAAAATACAATTTCTATGGAATCTCTGGAACTACAGAACCGATTTCAAAAGTGATGATGGCAAATTGATGGTGACAATCCCTGCTCCAACATAGACTATATTTTATGTTGGTGCCACTAATCCCAGGGGGGGTACAATTTTTTTTAATATTGAAAGAGCTAGAAATTTGAAATTTGGTATTGTAGTTACTTATGAGATGGAAATGCTCTCTAAGAACAAATAAAAAAAATCGAAATTTAAAAAGGTGAAATAAGCGAAAAGCGTTCTAAAAACATTCTAAATTACAATTTCTATGGATCTCTGGAACTACAAAACCGATTTCAAAAGTGATAGTGGCAAATTGATGGTGACAATCCCTGCTCCAACAGCCTCTTTAATAAAAAGTTATGCGTTTCTGACGACTGGGTTTTACGGTAATTGTTGCCATAGATTAATCTCGGAAAATGAAACATTTGAAGTTACTGAAAAAAATAATATCTCGAAAAGTATTTGTCAGAAAATTGTTAGGCAAACGGCATTTGAAAGTTAAAAAATTGTATTTTTCTTGATATAAATTTCAAATCTAATGATTATGCCGTTTTTCAAATATTGAATTTCGAAAATTACCAAATTTCACAATGGAGTGCCATAGCGAAACCTTCATGCGTAAAAAGATAATGATAAGGGTGACGTGTCCTGACGTGTATATTGGCACGAGTCACAAATTATAGTAGCCTTATTATTCTGTTAAAATATAAGAGTGAGTTATGAAATGTCAATATTAGTTTGATTAAAAGTTTGTTAAGAGAAATTGACCAGCGTAGTGGGCGTAGCTTGCTAGTTTAAAATAAAGTATTAAAAATGTTTAAAGTTCACTGTCGTATTAAATTTTAAACTGTAATAAACTGAAAAATAAATAAACCTAGATAAGTTTTTAATTTTTTTAATTCTAATCTTATTTATCCCAAATTGCAATAAATTGTTTCGTTGTACTTTTTTGTCGGGATTTCGTTTTCGCTTATAGTCAAATAAATATTACATATATATGTTTTTTAATACTTTGCATCATAATATAATATGTGTGCCGTGAAAAATTTAACTGCAGATTGAAGTGTGTCGTAATACAAAACATTTTGAAAAGCATTCTCTTGAAGCCTTACAAAGAGTTCGAAACACATCCGGCCGCATCCCTTCATTTTTTTTTTTTGAGACCGGTGACCAGGCCCCTACCTGCCAGGTTTCCCTAGCTTAAACGGGTTTAGCGCCTGGCACCGGGGCGCGTAGCGCCACTGAAGAGATGCCGCATAACGGCTGGTCATTTCTGGCAGGACGGCTATGTGGAGGTCTGAGTTTTGTTTCCGTTTTTGTTTTGCTGCTAATTGATCTGATTCTTTTTGTATGGACCTGGGTTTGGCATCACACCTATACGTCATGCCATCGCTATGCAAGTTGGTCTCGTAATTTAGAACCTTGATCCGGTGACGAGACCTTCACCTGACTAGGCACCACCAGAGGTATTATTCACAGGTAACTTAGAGGACTTTGCTCCCACGACAGATTTTACATGCACCGGGTGCCATTAGTGTACATGATGAGAAAAAAACAGAAAAACCTGTAAGGGAAGGGGTTAATACATGTTTATTTAACTTTAAATTAAAAAAAATAAAAAATTGATTACTTTTACCTGTGTTGGATTTTTTCCCCCTTTCCATTTCCCTTTTTCCGACTGTACTTAAAGGTTTCCTGTTGTTTTTGTTTTGTTGCTTGTTTTTTGTTGCATTTTGTTTCGTGTTTAGGTTTCTCTCATTGCTTTTTGGTTTCTCATTTGCTGCAGTTGTTTCTGGTTTCTCATTTGTTGCTTTTATTTTGGTTTCTCATCCCCTTCATTTTATTTGTTAAATGACCGGGCGACAAGAATAAAATATAATAAAATCAAGAATATGTCCTCTATTATGAAGTATTTTTTAGCATTTCATATCCACTATTTACAAGATTTAAAATAGAAAATATTAAACTTAACTGAATTTAATGTCATTATATAATTCCTGTGGTTTTATTACTTGAGATGTTTTTTTTTCTATTTAATACATATTGTATTATTTTCATTAAAGTTACGTTCATTTTTACTTTCTTCTATCTTTGAAGAAAGTACTGAACTCGTGAAAAATTTCAACTTTCTGTTTTCGACGAATTTATATGTTTTAGAAGGTCCTGGATATGATTTAACTGTTTTTAGAAAATGTCTGTCCATGCGTCTGTCTCTCTGTCTGTCTGTAAGGCGGTCTTATCTCAAGAACTAATGCATAAAATTTAATCAAACTCTATATTAAGTTAGCCCTTGACATAAATAGACACTGATTAGGCTTGGGTGTATACCGCCCAGCAGGTGTCACTGCTATCGTGCATTTTTCCGCGATAGCTGTATCTCAAGAACAAAAGCACAGAATTTCATTAAACATCAAATTCTGTTAAACATTGACATAAATAGACACTGGTTAGGTTTGGGTCTATATCAACCAACAGGTGTCGCTGCTACGCTGCAGTTTTCACGATTTCCGCGATAGGTATATCTTAAGAACTAATGAACGGAATTTCATCAATATTCTTTTAGACATTCACATAAATATATCCTTATTAGGTCAGGGTGTATACCGACCAACAGGTGTCGCTGCTATGCTCTGTATGCCGGATTTCCACTATAGCTATTGCTCAAGAACGAATACATATAATTTATGTTGCAGACGATTTGATTTACTTAGAAAAACAAAATGTGATGGCCGCAACATACTAGTTTAATTTTTAAACCTAAAACTCCAGCGAAACTTCTTTTAATATAACCCTAGTCCGGTGATTCATAAATTTGTGTGACTCACGAACCCCTTGAAGAAATGCGCCTGCTTGGAGTACCCCCTATATTTTACATGTAAAAACCATTGTTTGAAAAATGAAAACACGAAAACACCAAATGGATGAAAATAAACATATATTTACTCCATATTTAACATGTTTTTCGAAATGTTTTACACTACAGATAGCAAGTTTTTTCACCCTTGCATATTTCTTATCTATTTCATATTATTTTGCGAATACAGAGTCTTTAACATTCAGCGTGTTTCAGTTTTTTTTTTTCAAAAAGTAGTCAATCAGATGAAAAACCTTTCTCACTGATTCATTTAGATCGTATGCAGATTGTGAATACTGACTGACTCGTGGTGTGAACACAGACCCCTAGTATTTTTTGGCGTACCCCCAAAAGCAAAGTGTACCACACTCTGAGAAACCCTGCCTAGTCAATAGAAAATGTATAACTTTATGCTTAAACTTCTTTCTTCTGTCTCCCAAATATATGTGTCTCACATACCCCTTTAAGGAAATGAGCATGCTTGGCGTACCCCTTATATTTTACATGTAAAAACCATGAATGGAAAAATTAAAACACGAAACCATCAAATGAAGAAACGACAGAATCTATGAACATCAATCATATTTATACCGTCAATGATATTTATAAGATGACAGAAAACATTTTAAATAAATATATCGTTTCATTCAATGATCCCATTGAAGATATTAAATCGAATGAAAACTGCTTTATTTATTCAAAAGTAATAAATTATGCATTTGTCTTTTGACTTGGTGAACATTTACATTCAAAGCATCTGTTCTAAATCTATGAATAATGTAACATTCAGTTTTACATTTATTTGAAAATATACTTAAAAATCTAATAAAATAGGCTCTTAAAATAGTTTCATGCTCATGTTGTAGTATTCAACATACTGTGTAAGTAAGCTTTTTAGTACAGTAACTATTTATTAGAAAATTCAGTCATAATATACTATAATTTTCTAAAATCGTTGATTAAAATTAATGAAAGAGACAATGCAATATTACAAGTTTAACTGTCTAAAGAGATTAAATAAATAACTTCGTTCACTTCATGAACATGAAATGTTATGAGTAGTTTTCTAGATTGTTGTTTGTTGGATTACTTCTGAAACTGTGTGTGGAAATTGCCGAATGTAAGCCCTTTGAAGTAGTTATATTTGCATGTAAAGATATTTATTGTTTGAATATGTTTTAGCTTAAAAAATGATTTACCTCATGGAATGGGAGTCCGCAAGGGAAAGCAGGGCAGGGCAACTGTCCCATCCTGGTATCTCGAATTTAATTAACTACAATTCCTTTTTCTCTCGTGATAAAAAAAAATAATAAAATTTATTCTTTTCAAGTAAATATAAATAATTAAACACTAAAAGAAAAAAGAACTAGGGATTTTTCATTAAGGGAGCCTTTTCTCTGAACTCCCCGTAGAAAACAATTTTTAGTGCTATTATTAAGTAAAATAAATAAAAGATTAAAATTGCATTATTTTTATAATGCAATTTTAATCTTTTATTTATTTTACTTAATAAATGCACGAAACTATTTGAATTTTATACTAATATTCTTACAATTTCACCACATCTCGCGAGATTTATGCTTCGTAAAACTTTGATCCGCAGCAATTTATTAACACAAATTTCCCATTATTTTACAATTTGTTAGTTTTCGGAGAAACTCGGAAAAGCAGAAAGCGATTCAAGTTTTCAACAAGAATTCGGGAAAATGTACCACCGTGTAGCGGGCTACATACACGCCTGTTCCAAAATCTTGTCCTCCCTAAATTTTACTCTGTGATCGTCCATGTTTCACGATATTGTAGCAAGCCAAATCATGAATCTAGGAAACCTGTTTTTTTTTCCTTGAATCTTGACCTTTCCATTAGTATAAGGTTTCTTTCCAGACTTGCTCTAAAGCTATAAAGATGTAAGGCTCCGTTCAGATCGCATTTTAAAATTCTGTAACGTAAAGTCATAAATTATTTATCTAAGTTGCAAAGGCTCTGTGATCAGTTGTGACCATTTTATTGCTCTGCAAAGGTTTGGAAGCAAAGCGCACAAAATCAACAAAATAAATTATCCACAGCGGTGGTGATAAACATGTCAAAGATCCTTGTCCGTAGGTACAGTACTCTCGTGCAGCGCTACAGAAGACTCGCGACATCAAAGAGAACGGTAAAAGAACAGCCTTTCGTGAATGCGATCTGACTCTTAACTCCGCGGAGTGGTTAGCCAGTTATTTATTAACATGAGGTTTATTTTAACAATTTTTAATTTGTGTCCGGATTAGATGGTTTTAAAAAATTGTTAAAGCGAACTTGATTCTTTATTCAACCATTTGAGTTCACTATAGCTCAATCACACTGTTCCTACTGCATGTCGAAAAAAGCTATTATAAGTATTTGCTCTTCATGTATAAATATCGGTGCATTTAGATTCTACCGAAGTCAGAGCTTTTAATTTTACTGATTTTCGTTCGCAGTATCATTATTTTTGTATGCAAATAAACATAGGCTCCAGCAGAGAGAACAAGGCGGAGAGGGGTAGGGAAGGACTATAACCTCTCTCCAGTGTTGCCAGTCCTGGAAAGTGTTAAAAATTGTTTTGCATGGGGTATTCTGACAAAACTTTCTTAGCTTATTTGATATTTATATTCTACATTTTAGAAGATGCTGTCTTAGTAGCCGACTTAGAGCAAGTCTTTTTCAAACTTTTATCCCTTTTTTCTGCCGGTGCCCATAAAAACATATAAGTAATTCAATTTGTTTGTATTATCATATCATCATGTTTAATACTTTTCTTATTGAATAATTCTGCATCTGAAATCTGGTTTTCATTCTCATTGTCAAACAGTTTTTCTATATAAAAAAGAAGAAGCGCTAGCGTGTCACTCGACGTTTTTCATCAAGGATTTCATTTTGGTCCTTTCCGACAAGATATTTTAAATAAACTTTCTGACTCAAATGGTTAAAAAAAAAAAGAAAAAAAAGAAAAACTTTATGACATAACAATATTTTTATGATTAGAGTCTAGATTCGAAGTTAGGCTTTGAATGCATCCTAACAATAGGATAATTCATAATAATGAACTCCGTTTAAAATGTCTATATTTCATGAATTGGGGAATGATGTAAATTATATATCATTATAGTTACGTTAGATTTTAAATATGTTTACTCTGTCAATCTCCAGCTGCATGGGTAATATGAAAGAGAAGGTCGTACAGAATAAGGCAGATTTTTTTTTAAACGTTTTGATTTAGGGTTAGATATTATCGACTGAAGAAATTTTAGCCATTGCATGTATCAATCTGCTTATTGGGAGCATCTTACATAGTGAATTTATTAATACATTCGCGTAGAAAAAGGGAAAAAATTACTTAAAAATAATATTAGCATTGTGTACCAGGTCTGTTAATTTTTAAGTGTTTCAGCGGGACATTCAGCAATCGTTACGCAAACTTTAATATACACAATAAAATTTTACTACATGTAAGCGTGGGTCAATGTTTGATGGATCAAGCCAGCCCAAATTCAATTGCTTTAAATCCACACGCACCCAAAATTAAAATATTGCATGTGAAAGAAATCTGTTTGAGTTTAAATCTGACTTAACCGGAATATATTGATACCGATTTCAAAGCTTATTTCACCCATTAATAGAGAAAGCAATGTTGCAAATTTGAAAAGCGTATTTATCTATTGGTCTTAATGTGTGAGTATGAGTAATGTGAAATGCATCTAATGATGCCTAAATGGGAGGAGTTAAAGGTGATCACGTCCCTACGCGCGAAGTTTGGCCCATGTGGACAGTGTTGCCAACTTACCCCTCCCCACCTCCTTTTTATTAAAAAAAATTGCCACCCTATACCAGAATTCCAACATAATAAATTTTGTTATCTATAATCACGGAATGTCTGACATTAAATTAAATAAAAGTTAATATACAAAAATTCAAATATGAGGATAGGTTATTTTTTAACTAAAAAAAAAGGCAGCAAAATTGGCAACACTGTATGTGGATGGAGCTTCAGTAAAATTTCTGGAAAGAAAAGCTCCCAAAATATCTGGACGAGTTGACGTTACTTGGCCGAGAGCATATGAAAGATCCCCAGTTGTGGAGTTTGATTAATTTAAGGCAGTAGTAAGTTGAGTTGCAGATTTTGAACTGCATTTAGCAGTAACTTGAAAACTGTTTCTCTGGGGCATTTCAGTCTCTACATTGGAATATTTATCCTAAAAGTTCTGTTGTATTAGGCTGTGATTGCTTGCATAATAGTGTTTATATGCTTCCGTAAATTCCCGTTCTTTCTGCAATATTCTCGGAATAAGAAAAATGTCATGCAAAGGACTGTTTTTAATAGACTTCCAACTACACGAAGCCCGTAGTTGGAACAATATTGAAATAGCTGAATATAATCTCATGTAGACTCTCTACTTCAACCTCAGCTCAAAGCTCTGGGTTATTGCTTAAGACTTATTTTTGTAGCAAATACGCTCACAATTATTTAAAAATACATGTATGCGTATATATATATATATATATATATATATATATATATATATATATATATATATATACAGAAGTATCATATACATAAAGATATGTATGTATGTAATACTTTTTTATTAGATATTTTTCCACTCAAATTTATCATCTCGGATAATAAATGTGGTTTCAAGAAGTTTTGCAAAGTTCATGAAAATATCGAAAAAGCATGTATATCATAAAAATCATCACAAAAATAATTTTTCTCAACTAAATATTTAAAAATGTTTTAATTACTATTACTAAATTTTAAAAAAGCATCATATGATTATAGGACTGTCTTTTTCTGAAAATCCAGACTCATTAAATCTGAGTTTAATTAAACCACAATTCTGAACTCAAAAATTTTGAAAATAAAAGAAAACTAATTCTCGAAATCTTGCTTGCAAATGTATTTAGCTTGTACTTTAATTTTTCTAGAGCTACGCAAGTTAAATCTTTATTTAAAAGCACATTTATCTCATATGTAGATGAATAGTGTTTACCGATTTAAAATTCATTACTTGTCAAAAATTGTTTTCGTACATCCATTTTCAGAAATTCGCCCAGGGAAAAGAATTCTTAACTTTTCATTAAAAGTTTGAAAAGTTAAGGGTTGTTAATTAGTTGAAAATGTTACGAAGAATTTTCCACAGTGAATTGCGATAAAAGAACAAACTTCTAATTACGATTATTAGAAAGTTGATAATAATAAGCGACTTCATCTTGGTTCAAAGTATATTTTTCTGCAGTTTGCATCTATTACTATCGGATAAAAAAAAAGCTCCCCATACTCAGTTTTTCTGTTCGTGGACCGTAAACTTATATTTCCTATGCTATGTAGGCTGTAACATACTACTCTTATATGATAATTTTTAAAAAGGAATATAATCACAAAGGCATCGAAACTAATGCTATAACAAAAGGAGTATAAAAAAGTCCTTCCGGCATGTACCGGGAAGAAAAGGTAGCTTTCTTATATCTTCGTTTTAAAATTTTAGTTAATATTACTCGAAAACAGCAAACTAAAATATAAAGAATCCAATTACAGAAGATTCGTTTAACACTGAATTTGAATAAGAAATTCGCCAGCTATAGCCAAGTTGGATTCATTTATGGAGGCTTATTTTAGTTGCCAAATTTGGCGCTATTTCACCGAGTGTCGCCAATCTTGGCGAGAATTTGACGCTTACGAATACGAATATATAGCGTGTGATTGCGAAAAGTATTACAAAAATGAAAGATAATAATTTGCGAGAAATTACGGTCACTAAAACACATAAATTAATCCCTGAATTTTTGTAATCTGCTGTCTTGTTTCAAAATGTCAGCCACCTTAGAATTTCAAACTGCTATATCTCAGCCATTTTTTAAAATAGAAGCAAAGCAAAAAATGTTCCGGAATCCTTGTGTAGAGGTCTAACACTTAAAAATAAATTTGAATTTCTAATTTTTTTGTATATATTTTTTAGTTTTAAATGTTAATAGCCGCCATTTTGAAACAAGATGTCGACCCAAGCTGGCCAACGAACTCGGTCGAGATGTGGAAGGGGGCTTAATACACACACTTAGTTTCATCCAAATCGGTTTTTTAATACTAGTGATATCGTATGACATAGATCATATATATATATATATTTAAAATTAAAAACACATGTGAAGAACGAAGGGTAAGACATTATAAAAAGCAATAGAAAAAATATAAAGTATATAAGTGATATGCTTAAAGTTTAAAAGGATATTACTTCTGTTCATTATTCATTAAAAACAAGTACATTTATACAGACAATTGAATTATAAAGTTAAAAATCACAGATAATTTATAAAAAACAACATTATGCGTTTCGGACTTTTCCATAAATCCCTCATCACTAATGTAAAATTAAAAACACAAAATCACGAGAGATGATAATACAACTTACAGAAGAGAGCATGTGTCAAAAACAGTTCAAAAAATGGGGGAAGGAGGGGAGGACGTCTGAATCAAAATAATGCAATTGAAGACGCTAATTCATATTGATTTAGACGTGCGGCCCTTCTTTCCCATTTTTTTTAATGTTTTTGACACATGCTGTCTTCTGTAAGTTGTCTTATCATCTCTCGTGATTTTATGTTATTAATTTTACATTAGTGATGAGGGCTTCTGGAAAAGTCCGAAACGTATAATGTTGTTTTTAATAAATATTTGTGCTTTTTAACTTTGTAATTTAATTGTCTGTATAAATGTACTTGTTAGGTGCGTTCGTAATTATATAAATTCGTAAGCGTCTATTGTCATCGTCTGGTCCGTCCGTCTGTCTCTCTGTCCGTCCGCCTCATACAACAACGCAAAAACTACCCAATCGAATGGTTTGGAAAAGAAATGGCACCATAACGCCAGTTGCGCATAAAAAAATAACGACTTCAGTGAAGGTTTAAGAAATCAGGCTTTTTCTAAATGAAAATCTTTTTATATTTTTCAATGTAATAAGAAAGAAAAATCATTATTCAAGCATAGATTATGAAACACTTTCCAACACTTCCAGAATACTTTAACAGAACATCACCATTCAATATGGTGAAACATGATGTCTAAGTAAACAATTGCATTGATTTGCGAAAATGCATTACACATTTGAAAACCCAATTTCTGTAACTACCATCAATAGTCGTAAAAAATTCAAATTATTTTCTGAAGCCCTATATAGTATCTATAGATTTGTCTATACGTTACATAGTATTCTAAAATTTAGTTATATAAAACGCGTAGCACTGTTGAAAATTCCCCTTTAACAAATTCCGTCAATAAACGGAAAATATACTCGAAATCTTTTGTGCTGCCCTGTATATGATCTAGAATTTATACACACCAAATAATATGCAAAAAAATTAAATAAATTTAAAAAAGCGTACCACAACAGAAAACGCACTTCCAGCAATTATTGTTAATAGACAGTACTGTACCAATTCCTACTATGCACACCATATTCTATAGTAAACCTCTTAGTGATACATATAATTTCAATGTGCTTGAAATAGTGTAACATCATTAAAATACAGTGCAAATGATTTTCCCTCAAATATAACGGAATTCTTTTGGGTGTACCTTTAAACGAATTATAAATGCTACACACTTCATTTTCAATTCCGAACATGCCATAGTAAAGCTGAATGACAGATAATAATTGCATGGCAATCCAAGTACATTTATGCGTGTTAGAGCACGGACAGACAAACAGACGGCAGACAGATAGACAGACAAACAAACCGAATTCAAAAACACTTTTCGACTATGTTGGAAAGTTTTAAAAATATATAGTTCAAATTTAATTAATTTTAAACATTCATTTTGTTAGCGTTGAAGATTAAACTATACATATGTATTACAGTGTAACGCAAATAAGACTACAACTAAAAAGGACTGTAACTAAGTAAATTACATTTAGGATGTTTTAACAGAATTTTAATTTAATTATAAATAACAAGGAAGATGTTTTATCTTCTCATACAAATATGTAAAACATTAGGGAAGGTCTAAAATAATTTTTAACTAATTGAGACAAATTATTACTAATTGACAAATAATACACAATGATTACATTAAAAAAAATCCCTGACGGCTCGGCCTACAGGCACAGGTAGATTTCGAAGACGCAGACCGTGGGACGCCTGTTTGTCGGGAATTGTGGAAGAAATGACCTTTGTGCGATGATGCTGCAGTTGGAACCACCTACTTCGAAACCAAACTTATTTGCAGGCGGAGCCAGCAAGGTTTTTTTTTTCTTTTTTTTCTGCTATAAGAGTTGGTTCTATAAAAAACATGTCAGTATAAAAGTTTTAGATAATATTAAGAAGATTTATAATAAATTTAAGCGGATTTAAAATCTTGGGAATTGACGAAGTTATGAATTTTTTTCTTCTAAAACCCGCCTTCCCCCCCCCCCCTTAAGGCAATTTTTAATTATATCAAAAATCTGTCATACATAAATTTTCGGCCCTTCTCCTAGAAGTAATAATAATTTCAAACGGATTCGATACGTATCATAATTAAAGAATTATGGGTTTTTTTCTGTTTTCCCAAAAAGTCCCCCCCATTCCCCCCCCCTTGGTTCGACTTTGCCCATTAACGAACTTGAACGAGATTTTATGCCCCTTGATTTTATGTATCAGTTTCGAAAAGATGCGGGAGTTGGAACCACCTACTTCGAAAAATAATTTGTTTGCAGGCGGAGCCGGCAGGGATTTTTTTTTTTTGCTATAACGGTTGGTCCTATAAAAAACTTGTCAATATAAAAGTTTTAGATAATATTAAGAGGATTTATAATAAATTTAAGCGGATTTGAAATCTTGAGAATTGACGAAGTTATGAATTTTTTTCTTCTAAAATCCCCCTTCCCTCCCCCCTTAAGGCAATTTTTAATTATATCAAAAATCTGTCATACATAAGTTTTTGGCCCTGTTCCTAGAAATAATAATAACTTCAAACGGATTAGATACGTATCATAATTAAGAAATTATGGGTTTTTATTCTGTTTTCACAACCCCCCCCCATTCCCCCCCCCCCTTGGATCTATTTTGCCCATTAACGAACTTGACCGAGATTTTATGGCCCTTGATTTTATGTATCAGTTTCGAAAAGATGCGGCAGTTGGAACCGCCTACTTCGAAAAATAACTTGTTTGCAGGCGGAGACGGCAGGGATTTTTTTGTTTTTAATTTTTTTTTGCTATAACGGTTGGTCCTATAAAAAACTTGTCAATATAAAAGTTTCAGATAATACTAAGTGGATTAATAATAAATTTACGCGGATTTGAAATCTTGTGAATTGACGAAGCTATGATTTTTTTTCTTCTAAAACCCCCCTTCCCCCCCCTTGAGGCCATTTTTAATTATATCAAAAATCTGTCATACATAAATTTTCGGCCCTTTTCCTAGAAGTAATAATAACTTTAAACGGATTCGATACGCATCATAATTAAGAAATTATGGGTTTTTTTCTGTTTTCACAAAAAGCCCCCCCCCCCTCCCCATTTCCCCCTCTTGGTTCGATTTTGCCCATTAACGAACTTGACCGAGATTTTATGACCCTTGATTTTATGTATCAGTTTGGAAGAGATTAATGCAGAATTTTTCCAGTTATCGTGGTCAGAAAAAAGTGACATAGATAGATAGATAGATAGATATATGTATAAAGTTTTGAACTGGGGATGTTTTTGGGTTCTGAGAGCCATGATCGGCGTAGATCTGCAAAAATTTTTCAAAATTTCCAACTTAGGTGAGAATGTGATAGGTAGTATTTCTTACGAAATCTACCTAAAATGGGCGATAATGTGAAAGTTTTTAACATGAATTTAGAAATTTCAACCCATGCCCCCTTCATTGTTTAATTTCCATGCGCATCTCAAATTTCTATATAATACACTGTAGAAAAAGATAAACCTGGCAATCAGGTATTCCGAGTTATCGACGATTATGAAAAGTGTTTCTTTATCTCTAGAAACTTCAGAAACCAATTGTTTTGCGAGATTTAAAGACATATTTTTGAAGCAAAAGTTTCTATTACTGACCATAATTTTCGGAAACGTTTCCGAGTAGTTTTTACAGTATATTAATTAGCTCTCTCAACCCGGCATCAACAAGAAATATCAGTTTTTCGAATGCTTTCAGTTATCAAGTACATATTTTCAACTGCGTAACAGAATTTATATTACACATGCAAAGTAATGAAATAGCAATAATGCAAAGTAATGAAATGGCATTAATGCAAAGTAATGAAATGACAATAATGCAAAATAATGAAATGGAAGGAAATGGAAATTCAGTGGTTGAAGTATCATGGTTGAGGTTTATTCCAACGGAGTGCAAAATGGCCGGGCCAGAACTCGAACCTGTGTACCTTGACTTGCCGCGCCAATGCTCTTCCTACTGAGCTACTCGAACGATTTCCTGACTGGCATAATTCACTCTTATTTGTTGGACATGGTTGCGAACGGCAGCACTAATTTCATTCATCCAAGCTGTTGGTTGGGGAGGGGGGGATAATTGAAAAATGATTCACGTCAAACGATTAGAGTGATCATAACGTTTGGCACACTTCTAAAATTAAAACTCATTTCATTGGTTCATAGGAGAATGACGTCGAAAGTCTTTCCTGATTTTATTCTGTACAGATGAAAGAAATGTGTATTGTTCACCATGGTTTGCGGGCGGAAAAAACCACAATCAATTTAATTCTTATTGAAGTGGTCATTCCGTAACTGTTTCTGATATTCATATGGTTTGCACTATTATATTATACAATTTTAAAACAGCCTAAACATGGGTAATATTTGGGGAAAAATGACTTACAGAATAGTAAACATTAAAAAAGAGATCGATTAAGCTAAAAAAATTACATTTAGATCTAGAAATTTTGCAAAGCATTAAAATTACAGAAATAATTGTAATTAATCTGAATGAATCATAATTTTTTTTTTTTCGTTATTAAGACCAAAAATTATTTCTTTGTCAAATGAAATGTGTTATCTTTGCAACTTTCTGGAATCCTCGAAAATATTTGAAGATAAACAAGATTTGAAACTTCTCTTAATTTAACGCTAATTTACAGATAACAAAAGCTTGTTATCTGGATATAACCAATTGATATAACAATGATACGAATTATGATATTTTCCTTATTAAAAGCTTTTGTTTAGAAAATAATTTTTTAAATGTGCTTTACAATAATTAAATTACGATAAAACTACTACTTAAATTAATTTAATTTTAATTATTAAAATATATATTCGTATTTTTTTCCCTTTAAAGGCACTCTTTCAAAATTAAATGGAAATTTACAATTAGATGTCGTTTCCTTTCATAAAATCTGATTAATTTAAATTTGTGAAACTTTTTCCGCCTTTCAATCTTTTTAAAAATAATTATCATTGAAAATATTACATAATAGATAAGCTGAATTGCATTATTAAGTACTTTTCTTACAGAATATAGTATTATATTAGTAAAAAGCATTATAAATGTTATCTGAAAAATGTTAAATTAATTTTTTTCTATACAATACTTCATTTCTAAATTTCATAAATTCGTAATGTAATAAAATTAATTAACTTGATGTTCAATTTTGTTTAATTAACTTTTTATTTGCATTTTAGAGAACGAACATGTAAAATTATTACTGACAATTATAAGTAGTTTTTTCTCATAATGTAAAATTTTCAAATATATAATATAATGTAATTCATATTTGCGTTCTACCTTGCAATCTTTTAAAAATAAATTAATATATTTTTTACATAATACATAATGGATGAACTGAAAACTACTATGAAGCATTTTTCTTGAATAATGTAATATCACATCAGGAAAAAGCATATAATAAATGTTATCAGAAAAATGTGAAACCAATTTTTTTTATCTTTCTTTACTAAATTTCTATACATAATGTTTCGTATCAATTTTTCTAAAATTTCGTTAACGCATCAAAATTAATTAAAGTGTTTTCATTTTAGAAAATTAGCAAATAAAATATTTATTAACAAATCTAAGAAATTTCCGTATATATGACATGTATAAATAATGTATGCATGCCATATACATGCAATAATGTATGCATGCCATGAGATGTAAAACGCAAATATGGCGAATATAAGGATAAATAAGATGTACGTATGATGTATATATGTTATATATGACGTAAATAGGACATATATGGTTTATATATGAACGACTGACGTGCATATATACATGTACGCAAAATCTTAACTGCAACTTGACATAATCACAATTGCAGGAGCCACTATAAGGAAATACTGAATTTTCTATTTCAAATAGATTACACGGCATCTACAGTTTATTTGTGGAAAATATATAACGTAATGTAACTCATGTTTACATGCTACCTTGCAATCGCCTTAAAATATTATTAAAAAATTACAAAATGCAGGGCCTGACTGTCCGAAAGTCATGTGAAGAATGAGCTTCCCTCTAAACTTTAAGAGAGACCCTAATATGAATGAAAAATGGCCTGTAATTCCCAGTTTTATTTTTTACATTGCATTTTATTTTATTTATTTATTTATTTATTTATTGGTGTAGAAAGTTTGTTTAATGCAATAGAAAATTTGTGCTAATTCAGGAAATTCATCTAACCGGGAAATCTCAATGTGATCAATAGGCTGTTAATCAATAATGTGGCATCTCGACTAAGCCACCCTCGGTAATATTGTTTATATCATTGATGAGATTTTATGTAAGCAGAATTTAGAAAACTTTTCCCGGATAAAAGCCCCCACCCCTCCTCCCCAACCCAAAAAAAGAAGAAAAAAGGATACCTTGCTTCCCCTATCTTCAAATATTAATCGGGCCCTGACAAAATGAATTAATTGAATTTAAGTATGAAATTTATTTTAAAGATTGTAACATTCTATTAGAGTAGGGGGCTCAGCCCCATACGGGCTACGTTCTCCAACCCCTCCCTTCCCCCGTACAGACACCGCAGACTCTAAAAGCACGCTAATTTGCTCTGTTTTAAAAATATTATTAACTAATATTGGATTATAATTAAACTACCAGTGGTGATTGTGACGGAGTTTCTTACTCCGTCACATGTGTAGATTGGAGTTTTTCTTCAGCCGAATATAGCCGAAAATTTGATCTTTAAAAAAAATAAGATGACAAAAATTGTTGAATTATTATGGACATAGTTGTACAATAAAAACAGTTTTTATTCTCATTAAGTTGACATAGCCATTACATAGTCGCCTGTCTGCAAAGAATTGCGTAAGGTGGAGACGAACTTTACAAACAATTATTGATCAGCAGTCAGAGAGAGAGTGATTAAAAATTACAAATTTCTTTAGCCATTCCAGTGAAACCTTGGCGGAAATAAAATAAAGCCAAATAGCCAAATAAATGTAATGTTACGCGAGAAAGATGCGAAGGCAATCAGGTGTAGGTTTTTCGTTAATGATAAGTCTATGAGAGAGTAATGAAGGACAATTATGAATTTTTAGCGCCATAGTGAACGGCATGCATTTTAGTAACCTAGCAAAATAATTAATTTGGTAATTAGCCACAGTACACATGGGGATTGCCTTAAGGAATTGAGAGCCAAACTATCGAATTTCACAGTGATCTTCTGTAATAGGATGGCAGATAATTTCCCTTTGATTGAGACATTTTTCGGTTATTAAGGCCAAATCAACTGCTGTTGCGGCTGTTTTCCTGATTGATTAAATAAGATCAATTAAACATTTGAAAATCAGATTTTATAAAATGGCTAAGCAGTCAGTGTCGCTTTTTAATTGAAAGGATATATTATTATTTGCACTGTTAGGTAGCTTTCAATACAAAAAAGTATAAAGCTACCTATTGCAACCGTTCGGAGGAAAGCAGTTCCGGAAAATTTCGATATATTTTCACCGATTATGACCCCCCAGACCCCAAAACCACCCTCCGTTCAAATGTTGATTTATATATATATATATATATATATATATATATATATATATATCCATATATATATATGATCTATGTCATACGATAACGCCCGTATTTATGAATCGATTTTGATGAAACTAATTGTGTGTATTAAGGTCACTAATGTCTCGACCGAGTTCGTTGCCCAGCTGGTCCGCCATTTTGTTTCAAGATGGCGGCCATTTAAAAATTTAAAACTAAAATAAATATACAAAAAAAAAAAAATCAAATTTATTTTTTAATTACGTGTTAGGCCTCAATACAAGGATTCCAGAGCATTTTTTGGTTTACCTCTATCTTAAAAAATGGCTGAGATAGAGCAGTTTGAAATTCTAGGGTGGCTGACATTTTGAAACAAAACAGCACATTAACGCGATTACTCGCAAATTATTTTCTTTCATTGTTGTAATAATTTTCCCAATCATACGCATAAAACTATATATTCATATCCGTTAGCGCCAAATTCTCGCCAAAATTGGCGACATTTGGCGAAATATGCCAAATTTGGCGGCCAAAATAAGTCTTCATAAATGAAGCCAATTTGGCTATTGCTCAATAATTTGGCGAATTTCTTATTCAAATTCAGTATTAACGAATCTTTTGTAAACGTTTCTTTGCATTTTAGCTTGCTGTTTTCGTGTAACATTAGCTAAAATTTTAAAACGAAGATATAGGAAAGCTACCTTTTCCTCCCGGTACAGGCCGGAAGGACTTTTTTTAATTTGTCAACAATAGGTAAAGGGCATTTTAGCAATACGAAATGTATTGCTCGCGTCTCAAATCTCTCACGTAAATATATTTTTAACTTCAAACTGTTTGGAATTTTATTATTTGGGCATTTTAAATGTTACATAATTTTCCCAATTTAATGCTTTAAACGCATAATAATTTAATTATTATTTTAAAATTTTCTTTCTCTTTTTTAATATTCACGTAAATGCATTTTTATGACGTAATTTTCCTCATTTTCTGCTTTAAACACGTGAACATTTAATTTTTATTTTAAAGTTTTCTTTCTGTTTTTTAATAATCACGTGTAAATGCATTTATTAATTAAAAGGAAATATTATTATTTGTACTACTTTTAAAAAATTAGCAATAGGTAAAAAAAATGACTTTTTCGAAATATGAAATAAATCTCTATTCAGATAATGAACTTTTAAATAAAAAATTGAAAAAACCCTAAAACAATTGTCAAATTAGAAAATTGATTGCACTCTGCACACCGCAAACACGTCAAGTATGTCCCCGCGAAAGATGGTTAAATTGCTATGCATAGTTTTTAATCATATAAAACTTTTTTAACATAACTATTTTGACCAATTTCAACATTAGATAGCGCATAAAATAGTTTTTCGATTTAAAAAATGCTGGTTTCAGCGTGTTTATCGAACATTTCTCTATAAAACTAACATTTTTCATATTTTTGTGCGTTCTTAATATTACCGGAGAAAGACTTGCAGTAACAAAATATTCATTTGCGACAGCGACAGCGAAAGCAGCAGCATTAGTTACTTTTTTTTTTTTTTTTTTTTTTTTTTTATAAAGAGAAAGAAAATATTAAATAATATCTGCAAATGTGAAACTATTTTTTTTATATACAAAGTACTTCATTTATAATTTTCTAAAAATTCGTTAATGTATCATAATTAATTAAATTGATTGCATTATAAAGTGAACTGATGAAAATTTCTAAACAAATATAGAGTAGAACGAGGACTGGGAGAAGAAGAATTTGAGTGGTATTTTTTCAATTTTGTTTATAGTTGTCACCAAGTAATAAAACTAAATATTAAAGATAGGAAATTTTTAGTACATTTTTTAAGTAAGCATTGGGATTTTTCAGCTTGAAAAATAAGCATATTTTATTGTCTTTCGAAGTATAGGTACAAATTAGAAATATGCAGATTTTTGCATAAAAACACACACTTTGAACACAGAAACACACAACTTACAAAAATCAATTTTATTGTTATTTTTGTTGAAAAATGCGGCTGTTGGAGTCGCTTTTCTTTGGTGTCTAGCGTTCCGCAATTGAGATTTCTCTGAGTAGTTTCATCTAAAACCCACAAAACAAAAAATACAAGTGTGTGTATTTGTGTGTGTGTGTTACATATGTATGTATGTATGTGTGTGTGTTACATATGTATGTATGTATGTGTGTGTGTTACGTATGTATGTATGTATGTATGTATGTATAAGGTACCTGTATCAAATAAGGCCACGTTAAGATTTCAGATCACAATAATCTATGTTATATCAGAATTAGCATTTTAAATGTTCTTGAATGTAGTATTTATACATATTTTTATAATATTAAATCATGCATACTCATGTCGCTGTTTTATTGTGGCCAGAAGAGTTCAAAACAAAAGACACTTTAAAGTAGCTTTATTAGGCCTACGTGTTTTAAATAAGACCCTGATTATCTAAATACATGAATTTTGAAGGTATTACATCAAAATAGAACAAAATAAAGAGTTCGCCTTTTAATACAATATTCTGTAGCTGCTCAATTTACGGGTATGCTGTTTCGTATAACCAAAAGTGCTTATTCCATTTGCCCTTTACGGTATCGAGTTCTCTTTACCGTCGCTGTGATATATTCCATAGTTTTCTTCGAATATTGACATAAAAATTTTTAATTAGATTTGTTAAGGATAAGATATGATGAAAATGAAGTGTCCCTTAATACGTTCAGGCTTTATACTGCCTGGCCTTAATAGAAGATTTCTGATTTTCACATATTTTACTTTCAAACAGAAACAGAATTAAAAATACAGAATATTTGAATATATATAAATATTCTAAAATATCATTAAACTATCTAGAATATAATCAGAGATTGTAAATTTCAATCAATAATATATGCTAATTTTGTATGAAAGTTTACGCGTCAAAAGATTCAGTGGTCCGAAAACGACGACAAAGCCGGTATCGGTTGTGGTTGAAACTATCCGCACAAGTCAAGGACGCAGACTATCAGGTATATGCTGCCATTTGTCGGCCAGAGACCGTTCGCTACAGGTTGATGGCCTTATTATGAGTATGGCCTTATTTGGTAGAAAAACCTTATATATATATAATTGTTTATCCCTTATTCGACGATTCATTTTTTATTTTGTACTTTTCACAAAATGACGGACAAACAAATATTACGTATTAGTTTTTTTTTTAAAGTCTGATTTTATTTTATGTATTAAAAAAGTGAACGAATATATATATTTTAAATAATATCGATCAAAGAATTGGGAAATATAAAAGCTCTCATTAAATAAATAAATAAATAAATAAAACAAGGAAATGCATTTGGTTCATTCACAGACGAGACATTTCTGGTACCGAGTTCAAAAATATTGTTTCAAGAAAATCGTAACGTTTTAATCGTCTCTGACGTTTAAAATATCCTTTTTTTTTTTCATTATTTACATTGACAAATTTTTGTCATTACTAACATAATTATAGAAATTTGTTTGTTCAGTAGAATTTACCCAGAAAAATTATTGCTCTTTCATAAACGTGTATATATAGTACATGTTTATTTATTTAAATCGGATTTTTTGAAGATTTAACAGTCCTATGTAACGGTAAGTTTACCATGAACTTTTTCCAAATATATATGTCACGATTTAACGTGTATCACCACAATTTTTGTAGAATCATTATCCAGGTAAGGGCTTCCTCCGAAGGATTTTGCAGTCGGACGCCGATAATCACTTCATAGTGTGTGTACAGCATGCAAATAAGAGGCAGTTCGTTCCAGTTCACTTTTAATCGAAAATCAAAAAGAAAATGGCTATGCTTTACTCATCACAATGCCAACTCCATACATGATGATTTTAATACCATGAAGAAACTTGGTGACTTAATTTAATAAATAAGAAGACATTTTTGCTCTTAAAGGCAGTTGTTTTTTCTATCGGCAGCTAAGGAGATTATTCCATGATCGTGAAGTAAGCGCCGGAGTTACATCTACAACCGGATCCAGCAGCCATCTGACGCTAACGCGGTAAACTCAACGTATATCTCTTATTGAACGCCCCAGAATACATTGTCATTAAAAAGTCTTTCGACCAATCAGCGCTATCGGATTAACTTCTTCGGCGCTCTTATTTCGAAGCTATTTTACCGTAAGCTGAAAAAAAAAACGCGGGAAACAAATGCTTCCATAATATTACCGAAGAGTCTAATTCCTTCGAATAAATAAGAAGAAAAGAAAAAAAATACGTAGGGTTTATCGAGCATGGGCAAGATGCCAAGATAATTTTTACATTGAGACTGAAGTAGCTTTCATAATTTTTGAGAAAGAATATTGTTTTGTCAGAAAACATACGGAAATAAAAATAAGAAAATAAAAAGATATAAGTTGTTATTTCAAGAGAGTTAAAATATTTGTGTGTAATTTTAATAGAACAGCGCGGTCAGAGACATTTTTTTAAGAGAATGAATTTAGAATAAAGTATTTTTAGCTAGATGGAATTTTGACAATCGAAATACTGGGACTAGAAAATAATTTAGAATAATGGGATTTTCACAGAATTATAGTTTTAATGAGGCCAACGGCGAAAATTTTTTAATTTGTTTCATATATATATATATATATATATATGTGTGTGTGTGTGTTTAAAATATCCGAAAGAAAAAAAAATTTCACTGATTTGTAAACGCAGTCATTTGATAATATGTATTATCCTTCATTTACCCCAACTGAAAAAAGTTGAGCATCAACACGATTGTGACTATATCTCCCAATTACCCCACTTAGGATAATTGGAAGATAACGCATATTTTATTCTTCCGAGGAAATAAAGGGGAAAAAATAGAAGGTTATGGGTGTTTAGATGATATATTTCACTTACAAAACCTGTGTATGCTCGAATTTGGTCGCTTTTATTTACTAGACTTAATATATCAAAATTTTACTTTAGGTATTTTTACACATAATGCTTCCATAATTAATTCATTTGAATCAGGTTACATTATTTACGATAAATTTAAAATGTTATGTAACTCAAAGTTATCAACTATCGTATATATATCACAATTCTTTAAAAAATATAAAATAACCACTGGCGTGTATTCATTTCAATAAATAACGAAATCACAAATATCATTAAAGTCAAATTACCGCTCCATTTACTAAATGATGATATATTCATACTAACAAATAATTTATCGAACATATCTTTCACAGATTCTCAAATTAGATATTAATGCTTTTCGGTTTTAAGGATTTGAAACATATTACTTGATTCGCTAAATTATTGGTTTATTCAGACTTTTCCAATTAACAGAGCGAAACTGATATTCCATGACAATTTCTCTTCAGCAGGAAAGCTATTTAATTATAACATACATAAAACATGAGAAGAACTCGAAATAGTTTGTAAATTTGGATTATGTTAATAGCAGTAATAAAAATATAATTTGTATATGTTCATAATGCTTCCAATTAGACCTTCATGTTTAATTTCTGTATGAATCATTTTTAGATATGAATGACTGATTCCTATAAAGAAGAATGAAGTATTGAAGTGGTCATCAACAATGCGCCCGCAGGATCATTTGCGCCCATGAAGCATTTAAAAATGTATAGGTATTAATATACATTTCATATTTGTGAGAAAGTAGAGTAAGTATTGATTTTGATGGGAAGGTATAAAAGGTTATTTACCTATACTTTTTTCTTAAAAAGAAATTTGATGTGAACAATATACTTATATACTCAGACGTATTGATAGAAAATAAAGCCTTATTTCAATGCATGGTAGTTAAAAAGGAATTCGTTAGTTTTAGTACGTGAACAGTTTCGTAAATACTCGCATCTATAATCACCCAAAACCTCTGTACATTCTGTATAGTGTTAACGAAAAATAACTTATCCACTTCAAAAGATATATTCTTCTTCTGCATATAATTATTACAAGGATGCGCTTGACATTCAATAAATAAAAAATATTAGTACAAAAACATTTTAAAAGATGCCGCTGCAGCACTCAGTAAATGTTCAATAGGCTTATACATTTTAATGTGCAATCCGTCTTCAGATAAATACTTAATTTGCTCTGCAACAACGTTCTGTAATGAACTACATTTTCATCGCCGAGTGTAATAAGTCTCACTGAACATCCCGTTCCTACATAGGGATAGAGGCTTGCTTTCAGACCTGAGATAGATATGAAAATATGGTTTTGCGATCATAGCACGTTGTTGACAATGAAGAGAGCATATTAGCATTTATGTAGAATATTAAACATTTATGTATAATATCAAACATTTATGTAAAGGCGTATTAAGTATTAAAATGTATAAACCAACTAAAAATTTATTTGAGTGCTATAACGCCACTGATTGAAAACAAAATTGTACTGAAACTTTTCATTTAATAAAGGACAAGCGCATCATTTGTATTATCTGAGAAATTAATTTTATTTCAATCTAAACAGAAGAACTTAGTTCAGAGGCCTTTGAAGTGGGTAACTTATTTTTCGCTAGCCCTATATATTTAAGCAATTCTTACTCTTTACATAAATATATATATAAATATATGATACATGTGAGCCCCCAAAGATTGTTAATAAAAATCCAAATGCTCTTTTGATTATAAAAAGTTTTGACAATCTTTAATGTATTTCAATCATTTATTGTCAAACATTTAAAACAAACAAATGTCACACGAAATTTTTTTTTAGGTTATTGCATTATTACTACTTTTCTTGTAGATTTCTAACGTGGGTAGACTTTTGATTTCCTGTTACAGTTATAGTAAATTTTGAAAATTACATTGTTGTTGAATTACAATGACGAATAACAATATTGATTCTTATAAATAAATTCAATTGCCTGAAAATAATGTTTTTTTATAAATAATTTCACTCAAATTTCATTATTCAAATAATATATCCATATATGCATGTTAATATTGAAAGTATGTTAGCTGAAAAAAGGGTTTTTGTAATTATTTATAATACACTGAAGTGCCATTAAAATAGGAATAGAACACTATTACGAGAAAATCGTAGCGCTGCTGCGATTGTCTCGTTCGTTCGTAGTCTCATTACTACGTAATCTAGTTCTTAGTCTCATTCGTGTAGTCTCATTGCTACAAATATATGTCGACGATGCCTTATTATATATCCAGCTAGATGCATTGGCCTCTATAAACGTTAAAAGTTACGTGATGGATAAAACTAAAGATTTAGATTCCTTCATTCGATAACAAATAATTAGTGCTCGATGCATATGCATAGGTCATTTTAAGCTCGAACTTTGTGGTTTTCTCTTCCCATGAAGTGTATGAAGTGTAGAGCAAGATTACACGGTTAGTGGACAAAGAGTAAAAATTAATAAACTGAAAAGAACAGGCAGATTTCAATTAACTTGATTTTCGAATACTTAACCGTATCGTACGCAGCCAGCAGTTCTAAAACTTAGTTCAAATAACCACCCAATTCAATGAGGAATCCACACAGATAGTCAATAGACAGATTTTGTAGTGCTTCACTGAATGTGTCGCTTCATCGAATGGACTTCATTAGCCGAAGACACTTGTAAATGCATGCTACCACGTTCAATATCCTGCATGGGCAAAAGACTACCATCACCGGACAATTGATCGTTAGAAATTAATAGTGTGTAGTGATTAATCTCAATATCAACTGCATTATGACGATAGTAGGATAAGAATAAGACGCCAGCCTCAAAACACCGTAGATCTAGCATGGCGATAGCACCATAGATCTGAAGCGTACAGTATCATGGTGACTGAGTAACTGCCGAAGTTTTTACCTAGACAATGATTGGAATCTTTGGTACTTGCACAAAGTACTAACATTGCATCTAAGTACGTAGTTAGTAATCTGTGTGATCACTTACATATTTTGATGGTTTTGGAGTTTACAAGCAGAATTAGTGCTTCCATACATTTTTGCTGGCAATCACCTGGAATTCAACTATTTTTTCTGAAATGACTATCGAAAAGTTCTAACAAATTTCATTGAACACTATTAGATACTCTAGAAATGGTGTGCAAGTCACGTCATACGACACCAACGTCTTTAATCGGATTATGGTAATTTGTAGGAGATTTATGGCACCTCATACCTCCTAAACACTTCTTGAATCCATGTTTAGTCATGTAGCAATCGTTATCAAGGGCTGAGAAGCAGAAACCCATTTCTAATGAGATAGCTCTAACTCACTAACACTTCAGTGTATTACTCATTTTTCATGTCTTCTGAGAATTGTTGTTTTTTACCTGTCAATTAGCGCTGTTTCCTTCCATTAATCACTGTCATCTATATTTTCTAATAAGAGTTTCTGAAGATTTACACAAAATCTGTACTTGAATCATAAAACATAATTTAAATCTCCGGCTATTTCAAATTAAAAACAAGCACACATTAAAGAAAAAACAAATTCTGAAGTTTTATTAGTCTCTTTCATTAAAATTTAAATAATCTTATTTCATCATATTGTAACAAGAACTTTTTCAAATTTAACAATCGTTTCTAGTACATAAAATATCAGTTCATATTTTAGCATTTTAAAACAATTTTGTCAGGACTATAGGAGAAAACGAATGTGAAATCCAATAGTTTCATGAGAAATAATATTAAAAAACAAATACTTATACTTAAAAATAAAGAAACATTTAAATTAAAATTCACAACAAAATTCAAAAGTTTTATTGCTCTTTTACATTGTAAATTAAATGAGTTTATTTCGTCATGTTGTACTATGAACTTTTCAAATATTTACAAATATTTATTATGCATAAAATTTCGGTACGTATTCTAGTATTTTCCAAATATTTTTGTCAGGACTGCGAGGAAAAACAAGGTGTAAAATTCAATAGTTTGAAGAAGTTGTTTACTTTTATCATGATGTAATTCTCAGCCGTTAATTCCTGGTATTGCAGTTGCTGAAAAGAGAAAATAATTGTAAATAAAGAATATTTCAGTAAAATATTGCATTAAATAGCAGGAAAACTATATTAAATAATTACTTTCCTTAATATTTTAAACTAAACTTAATTAAAAATGATCAACTTGTGAAGATTAAGTATAACGATGTCACTATAAAAATTGTATTTTAATTAATCATTTTAAAATTTAGACGAGTTTTAGAAATCTAAAATCTTTAAAAATATATTGATATTCCTAAAGAAGGCAAAATTGTAGAACCGAATAAAATGGATAACGTTGGTTTACTTTACTAGAATTTGTTTATAAAGAAAAGCTAATGAAATAAATGTTAAAAAATAATAAGTACATTTTTATAGAAAATTCATTTTATTCATAATATTGAAAATCTTTTTCTAAATGATATTAATATAATGAGGAATGACTGTATGAACAGAAAATACTTTACATAGGGTCTCAATATACATGATAAGTTTTTACTCCGATTTTTAACACTTTCCAACCTAGTTGAAAAGTGTTTATGACTTCGGTTTGTCTGCCGTCTGCCGTCTGTCCGTCCGTGCTTTAACTCCCGTAAATATGCTTCGATTGTCCTGAAATTTTTGTATGTTATTGTCGTTGACTATAGCATGTTCCCCATTTCAACAGAAGTCTGTAGCACTTATAGTTTTTTTACGACAGTCAAAAGTATTCTATTGCATTACAGTCAATGGGGAATAATCTGTTCAAGCGCTTTTTGACGACGTTACGTCATTTAAAACATAATGAAATTGATATATAATTATGAAGCACATTAAAACATGCTTTTTGTAGAATATGGGGTACAATGCATTTATTATTCATTTACAGGGTCAAACAAAAGAATTCTTTTACACATCGTTATATGGGGGAAAATCGTCTGCAGTGTAATTTAGCGTTATTTCACTGTTTCAAACATAATGAAAATTATATGCATTACTGAGGTGCACTATAAATTGCTCTCTTGTGTGCGTTTGCGTTGCGTTTATTTACAGGGACACACAAAAGATATTGGTTACAGTACATGTACGATATTTACAGTCTGTGTGTGATAAGTGCGTTTTCAACTTTGGTTTGCCTTTTTAACTTTTTTTTTTCATAGTACGTGTGTGTTTATAAACTCGGTTGACCATATACAGGGCTACACAAGGAAATTCGTAAGTACTACAGACTATGGGAAGGATTTGCTTAAGGGTAGTTTTTAATTGTGTTTACGCATTTTCTGTCTGAACTATATTTAGTAGACTAATAGAAGCTTGTGGAATATAAATAAATTCATATACAGGTCTACGAAAAAAAAGATACATTGTCGTTTACGTTTGGTAATTGCTGCAAGTGAGTTTTAAGTTGCCTTTTAGCTTAATAGGTGGCATGTACAAGAGTCTTCAGATAATATACAGGGCTGTACAAAAGATTTCGAGTGCATTTCCATCGATTGGCGAAAATTGCTAAATGTGAATATTCTAACTGAACTAAATTTTATCATACTATATATCCACATCTATTGATCATATACAGACCTGCACAAAATAATTCTACTACTTTTTTGACACTGGAAGGTAATTTCGAAAACTGAAATTTCCAATGTGTTATGTGTTTTCTGAACTGTTTACTTATATATTTTCTTTCACCTTATTTAACGGTGAAGTTTCGTTACAGTTTTCTGGTTGTGTTGGAAAGTGTTTCTTAATCTATGCTTGACGCATGATTTTTCGTTCTTGTTTATTAATAATTCAATTTAAAAAACGTAACAGAGAATATACATGCCAGAAATATTCGAATAACTTAAAAGCATGTAAAGTTCCTACAGAGAAAAATCTACAGTCCTTTAAAGATGTAAGTTGGCGTTTTAGAATTAGAAATTGCAACCAAAACAAATATAAAATGTTTATTAATTAAAGTTATTATTATATTAGTAATTTTTTTAATTTATATATATTATAAAACAAGAGGCTCTGAGAGTGACTGTCTGTATGTCCGGACTAATTTTAAAAACCTATTGATACATGTTTTTCCGGTTTACAACATTGGATAGACCGTTATCTCAGACTCAGTTATATGTGCAATATATCGATATACTGTGATTTAATAATAAAATTTTGTATTTTTCTCTTATTTCCACAACGGTCGATTTTTTAAAATCTTGGTGACAGTATATTACACTATCGCTGGTTAAAGAATTGAAACAGCTATATCAGTTATAAAAAAATAGAGGCACTTCGAAAAATAAAAGAAAAAACTTTACTTATTTTGCTTAAAATGCGAAATAAAAACACAAACAACTGCACTGATATATATTTATAATCTCCAGTTATTTTATTATTTACAAAATAATAATAATAATAATAATAATAATAATAATAATAATGCGTGCAATATACAAAAAAAAAAGAAAGAAAGAAAGAAAGAAAAGAAAAGAAAAAATAAAGATAAAGAAAGTGTAATGTCAATGATGACAAATGAAACATTATTTCGCAATTTAGGCATTTTGCTCCTAGATGAGAAAAAAAGAACCTAAAATTTTGATTAGATAAAATTTCGATGATTATAAACCAATTTCATCTTACGTCACAGAGAGCAACTCAACTTAGGGACAAATTTAGGATTATTTTACATTACTGTGGTTACTTAGTTTTTGACAACCGACTAAAGAATAATTTCATTTTAATTAACTAACTAATATACAAGAAATAGCAGGCACTGCATTATCTATTTAAAGAAGTAATATATATATATAATTATAATATCTATGAATTTCAAAAACATATCATCTTCCCAACAAACTGAACCTAGATACCAAAAACATAGTATAGAAAAAAAAGGCATAAATTGAATAACAGAAATTGAATAATGGAAATTTGTGGAATTTAGACAAAATCTTCAGGTCCCAAATGCCTAAATTTCCACAAATAAAATGTGTGGTTTCATCTTCATATTAGCCTTAAAATAGCTAAAGAATATGAATTTGGGACAACCACACCCATAATATAGAGAAATACACAATGAAACAACAATTAAGTTCAAAATACAACATGATTAAAAAGGATAGAGCGGGAGGGGGGGGGGATAGAAAAAAAACAGGAAATTACCCCATTTGAAACAAAATCCAAACTTTAGTCAGCTTATATTACAAGCATTGGAGTTTTAAGCATATATTGCAAAAAAAAAAAAAAAAGAAAAGAAAGAAAAAAAAAAGAAAGAAAATAAAAGAAAATAAAAATAAGTTATTTAAAAAAATGATGAACCATGGATCAAGGAACAGCATGTAATGTATAGCCATGCACATACCCTAATATATAAGACCAGCACATATATATATATTGCAATTATTGCCGGATGTTATTTTGCTTATTAGAAAATGGAAAAAAGAAAAATCTTCGGTTTAAATATTCACCACGAAGGTTATTAGCTTTCTTTATATATGCCAGTCGAATGTGAGCGGTTTTGTTGGGGGAAAATCTATAATTGAGATAACAGCAATCTTATATATATATATATATATATATATATATATATATATTATTTCTGTTGTCAACATCCCTTTTTCTAAGCAAATACAAAACGCAGAACGATGAATGAGATACCATATGAAAGGATTTTGAACAGGCTTCTGGCATAGTACACTCATATTTCGTTAAAACATATTTTTTGATTAAAAATTGCAGTTACTTAAAAATTAAATCAGCTTTGTTTTCATAAATGAAATGAAACGTTTTTCTCAAATCAGTGTTGCCACAAAAATAAAATACCGCAATATATCGTGCTGAACAATCATTATAAAAAAAAATAAATAGTACAAAAAAGATAAATTGGGATGTCTTCGAACGTGTTTATTTTAGATTTATGATTAAAAAGAAAAATTCAAATTCAAATGTTTAGAAGAAAAAGACAACATTGATCGATCGAATCAGTGGAATTTCACGTGTAGCCAAAAATGTATGCTTTGTCATATTAAATTGTATTTTTTTTAATTTATTTAAATTATTTTTCTTTGTCCCGTGCTTTTCCCGACGCGGATGACGTCATTCTCTAAAGCAGTTACAATATGATTGTTTTTTTTTGTTGTTGTTGTTTTAATATGGCAATGATAAACGTTTCTCCGTTATTCACGTCCAAAAGTACAACAATTTCTGATACAATCGTCGTAAAATGTTTTGAATAAAATGCAAGGACATTTTTCTTTTCTTTCTCTCTCTCACTCTTTTGTTCTTATTTTTTCTGTCTCTTTGTGGCGTATTAGAAAAAGGTGTTTTACTTTATTTGAAGATGGCAGCATGAATTATAATCGTTTGGAAATATTTATTTGAAAATCATAAGTCAGATTTTCAGATTGTTCGGAGATTAATTTGAAATGCGCTTTAGTAGTTTTAAATTTCCTATTAAAACTATCAAAAATTAATAAATCGAGAACTAATTGATCGAGTTTGATGTTATTTTTACCAATTTTTTCATTTATTAAAAGAGAGCAAAATAATCAGGTTACAGAAAGCTCACACTACAGGAGGATGTTTTTTATTATTTACGTTTTTCTCAGGAACCATTGGTCATAAATTGAAGTGTAATATATCTACATGCCAGAAATTAAATGGGCAATAATTATAACCGAGACCCCTTAGAAGCCGCAGACCGACACATCCCCAGGATGCCTAGCGGGCCTTTCACACCCATCCGTAGCGGGCGAAGTCTGCTAGTGTGTGTGTGTATATATATATATATATAACTATAATCCTTTGAATTCAAAATACAAAAAGAAAAAAAGTTCTATGAACAAAACTGACCAAATCTCCAATTTTCTAAAGATAAGTAAGTATAAAGTGTATACTGAATACCATAAAGTTAATAAATAATTAACCAATTCAAACATTAAAACCGAAGCTCCAATTCAGAGACGGCACACAGTCAAACATACATAATAGTTTTAAAAAAATTAGAAAATAAATATTTAAAATGATAAAAAATGTCAGCAGAATAATGAAATTGAAATATAAAGAGATATAAAATGAAATTCGGGAGAAAAAAAAATTATTGAATCTGACCCAAACAACAATATAAAGATGGCATAAAGTAAGTGAATAAAGAATATTTTAAGTTAATAAATAATCAATAAATTCAAAAAAAATTACTGAAACACCAAATTAGAGATGGCGTAATAATACATGCATAATAAGTTAAGATAAAAGAATAAAAATAATAAATAAATAAAATGATAAAAAATACAGGAAAAGTCAATGACAATTTGAATAAGAAATGGAATTTGGATATCAAATGAAATTAAAATGGAATTCGGAAAAAGACAGTGTGACCATGTGTAATTATCAGTTGGCAATATATATATATAATTACCATTGAAGCACAAGCTATGGTAATATTATGATTGCACTTGTTAATCTATTAGCTATGTGGTATTCTGTCTACACATTATCATTAATTATCTCTTTGGAGATTTAAGTAGAATGATACAAGAACTTGATATGTTTTTTGAAATTCATAGATATTATAATTATATATATATATATATGTGTGTGTGTGTGTGTGTGTATATATATATATATATATATATATATATATATATGTAGCATTTTGACGAGGTTGAGATATTACGATGAATAATATTCGATGAAAAGATGGCAGTCCTTCAACGATATAGCAAGTTGCAGTCGATATTAGCGAATATGGCGAAGTAGAAGGCAATGAAATGATTCCACCAAAGTTTTCCAATAAATCCAGCCAATCTCCAGACGAATAATTTTATTAGAAGACGAACAACACAGAAACAATTCCCAAAAGGTCTAAAACTTATACCCCTCGGGCTAACGTTGCTTCACTTCATTGAATTAAGATGTTACTGGGCCAGATGAATATTCTACGGAATTAAAAATACCAGACATATTTGTTTAGCTTCCGAAAACGTCAAAAATCTCTCGCTCCGACCGGTGCGGGCGAGTTTTGTTCTCTCCGCGGAAACATACACAGAATTACGTCACGAGCGCACAACCCAATCAGTGAGAAGCTAGCTCCAGCCCAACGAATGAGGCTAGAGGGCGAGGGTAAAACAGTAAAGAATCCCTTACTTGGGTGCGGACCAATTTAGAAGTTAAAATCCCAAGCGCGCGAAAATTTCAGAGCAATAATAATAATAATAATAATAAGAAAATGGCTTTAAAAAACATTCGAAATGAGAACGCGTCTCAGAATTTTATAGATTGGGGAACTGATAAAAGCTACGAATGATCTTAAATTTTAGATTAAGATTTGGAATAAAATAATTATTAATATACGGATATTTACTTTTAAAAGGACTTTAAATAGGAATAGATATTAATAAGAATTAAGGAAATACTGACTATGACAGAAGTTAGATTAATTTTAAAATATTAATGCGAATAAAATGGAAGGATACGAAGGAAATAAATTTTTATATAACATATATATATATATATATATATGTGTGTGTGTGTGTGTATATATATATATATGTGTATATATATATATATATATATATATATATATATATATATATATATATATATATATATATATATATATATATATATATATATATATATATATATATATATATATGTGTGTGTGTGTGTGTGTATATATATAATTATAATATCTATGAATTTCAAAAAACATATCAAGTTCTTGTATCATTCTACTTAAATCTCCAAAGAGATAATTAATGATAATGTGTAGACAGAATACCACATAGCTAATAGATTAACAAGTGCAATCATAATATTACCTTAGCTTGTATATATATATATATATACCAGTTTACCATATTACCATATTACCATAGCTTATATATATATATATATATATATATATATATATATATATATGTATATATATATATATATATATATATATATATATATATATGGTTATATATATATGTATATATATAACCATAAATGAAACATTATCATAACACCAACTTAAACATTTATTTAATTAAGTATGAAATAATTAGTTGACAATAAAAGATTCCCCAACACACTGAATATGGAATCAAAAACATTGAAAGAATAAGAAATTAAATAAAAATTTGAATATATGGAATTAAATGAATTAAATGAAATGAAATTTATGGAATTTAGACAGAATTATCAAGTCCCAATTGCCTAAATACCACAAATAAAATGAAATGAGATGTTTCATCATCATATTAGCCATATATTGCTAAAAAATATGATATTGGGACTACATCTCAAATACAATGATTCAAATCAGTGATAAAATAAAAAATAAAATACAATATAAAAAAGGAAAGAAGCCATACTTATAAATTACAGAGAGAACATTTAAAAGAGACATTAAGTATAAAATCTATAAAGATGAAAAGAGATAAAAATAAGATACCTTGCAGTTCATGAACCATCATGAAAACTCCAACATGACTGGGGAATGAATTGCATAAAAAATCATAACATGTTGCCAATTTTAGAAATATAAATTGCTTAGAAATATAAATTGCTTTGCAGTGATGCCAGAAATAATGTTAAAATATAATGGATTATAAAATAAACAGGAACATTAGTGCTGCCATCTATTAGTAAAAGTTAATATAATCTGTATCGAAGAAATTGTATGGAAATAAATGTTTCATAAATCAACCAAATTACTATCTTAATTGATACCAATTAGTTAAATAATAAATTAATGAAATTAATTAATAAATAGAAAATTGAATTACATTAAAGGATGTATTAATGAATAATTCTATGTTATAAATAAGTATTAAGATGGAAAAATTAATAATAAAAAACAACTTAAAATAGTGCTGCCCTCTAGTGGTAAAAGCAAATATAAAGTAGTGGATGAAAATTAGTGTTTAATAATTAAACCAATTTACTATCTTAATGATAGCCATAAGTTAAATAATAAATAAATGAAATTAATTAATAAATAGAATGTCGAATAATATCTAAGTAATGGATGTATCAATTAATAATACTATGTTATAAATAAGTAGTAATATGGAAAAATTAATAATTAATGCAACATTAAAAATGTACCATTAAATGACAACAACGATTAAATAACTGTACTAAAATTGCAACATCAATTAAAATAATTTAAATTAAAATACTAAAGATTTGAATTAAGAATCAAAGAATTTAAAATTAATATTGATTAAATATTGAAATGAATTAGTCACAAATAATGTGGCTTCAAACAAAGTTAAATTAAATAAAAATACTTAATAAAATTAAAACATATTATATTAACACTGTATAAAAGTAAACATTATCTTAGAAGTAAATATGATATTGTCCACCAAAGGTATTAATCCAAATCATTAGATCAAATACATTCTTAATAATAATGAATATAAATTCATTTAAAATAATTAAATAATGAATAACTAAATCTAACTAAGTTAATATACATATAAAAATAACACATCGCAGTCCATTATAAAATGTGTATGATCAAACAATTGTGTAAATCAAAATGCCCTATATGTATATATATATATATATATATATATATATATATATATATATATATATATATATATATATATGCATATATATATATATATATATATATATATATATATATATATATATATATATATATATATATATATATATATATATATATATATATATATATATATATATATATATATATATATATATATATATATATATATATATATATATATATATATATATATATATATATATATATATATATATATGCATATATATATATATATATATATGCATATATATATATATATATATATATATATATATATATATATATATATATATATATATATATATATATATATATATATATATATATATATATATACTGTAAAAAATACAGATGCTTTTTAATCTAGGAATATAAACCACAAATGAAAATAATATAATAGCTTCTTCTTAGTTACCCACGGTCCGAAAAATGTAAGAACAGAAGAAACTACTAAATTTTCAATATTTAAAAAAGCATTTATAAAAAGAAAGTTTCTTTTGTCACCATTGCTCTCCGAAACGTTTCCGAGTAGTTTTTATAGTGTATTAATCAGTTTTATCAACCTGGCATAAATGTTTTTCGGATGCTATCAATTCTCAAGTGAACATTTTCATGTTTAACAAACATGCTTTACAGAAAACATGATAAATTAACAGCATTAACATTAACATTTAAATAAATATTATTTTGTTACTTTTGCATGTGTAAATAACATCAGTTACGCAGCTGAAAATGTTTACTTGAGAATTGATAGCATCTTAAAATTCGATACTGCAGTTTGCGAAAACTGATAAATACACGCAATGTTTCCGTGTTTGTCCAGAGCCGTTCTTTTACTAATTTTTTTGTTTGTATCGTGTACAATTTCTTTTAGCTTTCTTTCTGCTTATTTATAACCAAAGATCTTTTTCCTGGAAAGTAATTTATCTTTTAACACCTATCTAATAGCTGCAATGTTACAAGAATAAAACTGTTTCATTGCAAGTTTTTATTCGTGCGTCTAAAGTAGTTAAGATAAGTAAATGCTTTTAAAATAATTATTTCAAAAATATATTCCGCAAAATAATTGGATATGTAATGTTTCAAAAGGTACCTTATCCTGAAACTTTCATGATTTTAGGATAACTGGTGGAGGCTAGACAGTAATATGTTTCTCATTGTCAGTCGCTGATATTTGTCAGTTCTGTGATTGTTTTTTTTATATACTTTGTCCCACAAATATTGTCATAACTCAATAACCACATACCTTTTTCACAAAATCACCAAACTAACAATAGACATACCTTTGAAATTCGTTCTGAATAAGTTAAATTATGTGTATTTTTCATAGTTGGTTGGCTGGTTGGTTTTATTGGAACGAAGTCCACATTTGGACATGCTGCGCCAAACAAGAGTTAAAAAATATAAATAAATAAATAAGTAAAGATGTAAAGATGTAAAGTAAAGAAAAACAACTAGAGTATATACATACATACGAAGTAACGAACATACAAAGATGATATACAAACAAATGATAAGCAAGTCGCATGATATGACTGGATGGGGTACCCATTCAAATTATCAATTACAGAACCACATGATATTAAAAGGTAAGTTAAAACAATACTAAAATAAAAATTTATGATAAAAGTGATATGGGAAAAATGCTAAATATGATGATAAAATCCCGCTTGTTCTAAAAACATGAAAATGCTCTCATTGAGATTTTCTCTAAAAAGGGTTGATTAACTGAGTTGATAACACTATGAAGTAGTCCCTGTACAAATGTCTCAGTGCAGGGCAATCCGTTAAACGTTGTAAGTTCAAATTGTAAGTTCTGTAAAATAACAATGTGGGCTCATGGGAGCTGAATTCCTAAAAAATATGTGCTTATGGGTAATTCTTGAGTGGCCTATACGCAGACGGGTCAGGAATATTTTTCAAGATCTAAGTTTAATGCAAACATTATATACATAAGCTATTTTTCCAACAAATGAAAATAATAGTTACGAATGCGGAATGTTCAATGATTTTAATACACAACTAAATATCTGCTGCAATAATATTTTGTTCCGTGATTGAGATACTTTTATTATAAATAGCCTGACTTTTTTTCGGAAATTCGAAGCAATAAAGAACTCTGTAGCTAAATTATATTATATTCTTGGAGAATTTAAAACATAAATTGTAATATTTATTCATATATTAATTGTAGTTGTACGTATCGTATCGTATCAAATTGTTGCAATTAACACATAAATGGAAGTGTTCCATCATTTTTTTTATCGGCATTATACTAACGTCGAGCGTTTTGTTTACCTTTTTAAAGGGAAGGTGGACTCTGTAATGAACAACTTTCGACCAAAAATACGAATTTTGGTTTTTTGTGTCAAAAAATAAAAAAATATATCAAGATATATTTTTAGGCTTTATTGGGCTATATGCTTGGCATAAAATGTGTTTTCGTAATTTTTAAAATAAAGTAATATAAATAACATTTTATAATGTATTGCTAATGCATTTTTCTCAAAGATGTCTATACATATGCTATCGATGTCTATGTCTGTACATCGTTCAAATGCTCCTTCTCCAAACGTTTTAAACTTTGTTTAAATATCTCATTATTTCTAAAAAAACAATCTTGAAATGTGTGCCTCGTTTTGAAATACTGGTTTATAAAGGCAATCAAAATATTAATAAAGTCCCAATATGTGAATTTTCAATAAAAATTCAGTTTCGCACCAATATTTCTTTTTCTAAAATATAGTTTTAAAAAATTGGCTGTCGTATTTTAAAGCCATAGATTATGAAACACTTTCCAACTAATATAATATTATTAAGAAATTTAATTTTTTCATATAATGGAATGAGATATCTAAAGAAGCCACTTAAAAAAACATATGACTCAATAAAATCCATTTTCAGTAATTGCTGCCCATATCCGGTAATGTGTGCACATTCTTTCGAGTAGCCCGGTAGGCGATCTATAGAATCTATGTACAGCCCCTAACTCAAAATTAGCTAACTTTTAAGATGTATACCTCAACGGAAAACGAACTTATATCAATTATCGATCTTAGTCAATCCTTTAATCTAAATAGTTTGTGTGTATCTGTATATGAACGATAAATTCTATGCACTCTATAATCTAAAGAAAACATGCAGGGCATTTCAGTGATTTCGTTATTTTTTGAAGTATCTAACATAATTAAAATGAGCCGCAAACGATTTTTTCCCATAGACCGTAATGTAACAGAATTATTTTGTGTGTCCCGGTAAAAGAACTATAAATGCTACTTAATCTATACTCCTGAGAATGCATGTTGCAGTCCACTTGAAAAATGTATGTTAATATCATTATGTTTGAAATATCGTAACGTCTATAAAATGCACCAGAAACGATTTTTCTTCATAGACCGTAATGTAATTTTTGTGTGTATCCCTGTAAACGAACTGTGAATGCTACACACTTCATTTTCAATGTCTATCATTCTATTGTAAACCTGAATAATATATAAAATTTTCATGGCAATCCGAGTATATTTACAAGAGTTAGAGCACGCACAGGCAGGCGGCAAACAAACAAACCGAATTTATTGTTGAAGTAACATAAATAATGAAAAATAATGTTAAAGCCCATAGTTCCTCAAATCGAGAGTTAACTAAAATTAAAGACTATCAATTGCTGGTTTCTTTTTGCAATATCAAGTTTATTCCTGAATATTGACATTTTATTTTCCCGTTTTTCTTGTTTCAAGTTTAAAATTAATTAATAAATTATGTATGTAAATTATTATTTATGCGTAAAAAATAACAGTAAGAATACAACACAAATATAGCATGGCCTTTACATGAATTTAATAATATTTAAACTATTTTCTTATATATATATTATCTTATTATTAGAGACAATTATATAGTTTCATTTATTTAGAAAATGATGTTGAAGCTACTTGTATGACAGTTGTTCGCAGTAGAACATTATACTTTATTAATCTATATTTACCAGAAAGTCTGTCATATTTCGTAATTATATAGAATTAAATCTTTTTATATTAACTATAGTCCGCACTAGACTATGACGTTATAAAAAATGATGCCGTAAGATTACTATAATCATTCTTTGGTACATACCATTGTCATGAAGTTCTACCATAATTCATAAAAGTAACATCATTTAACTTTAGTTAGTAACTTTATTTCACCCTCTTTTCCTATATTACAATAAAAAGATTTTAGAGATTAACCTCAATTACGTTATACTCTCCATGAATGCCGTGTAACATTTAGATCGCTCATTTTGAAACTGACATAGTTTCCTTTTTTATGGTTTTGAGTATAAAAGTATTTTGAAATAATAATAATTATGTGTTTTTATTTATTAATAAAATTACATCCCAGCAAAACAATTAAATAGTTTGAGTTTTTCATAACTTATGAAAAGTCATAGCTGTATCAGGAACGTTGTTTTTTTATTTTAGAGTTTTTTAATATTTATTATAATTTTATAGAAATTGAAAATTATCTATTTTAATTGTTTGAGTTTTTTTAATAAAATATTCATTTTCTGTGCATATACCAGATTCCCGAAACATCAACAAGCCTTTTTCTAACATAGTTGAAAAATGTTCATAACTTCGGTTTGTCTGTCTGCCGTCTGTCTATACTACTCTAACTCTCGTAAATATACTCGGATTGCAGCGTAAAACATATACGTTATTGAGTCTTACAATGATATGTTCGCTGTTGAAAATGGAGTGTGTAGTTTTATAGTTCGTTTACAAGGATACTCCAAAAATCCCGTTACATTTGGGGTTTGGAGGAAAGAAACGTTTGTGGTATATTTCAGTGATGTTATACTATTTCAAGTATAATGAAATTGAAATGGTTTTTTGAGCTGGGTTAAAACAAGCTTTTTGTAGAATATGGAGTGCAAAGCATTTAACATTCATTTACAGGGTCACTCAAAAGAATTCGATTACATAATGGTCTACGGTGAAAATTTTTTTGCAGCTTATTTTAATTATGTTACATTATTTCAAACATAATGATATATACATTATTAAAGTGTACTATAAGATGTTTATTTTAGACTATTACATGCATAATATTTAACCTTCATTTACAGGGACACACAGAAATGTCGGTTACAGTGCTATCTATGAGCGATAAATGATGGAAGTGCGTTTCAGTTGTGGTATGCATATTTAATTTTTTGTATACTACGTAGTGTTTATAAATTATATAGATTGTAAACAGGACAACAAGAACGAATTTCTAAATATTACTACGCATGAATATGAAATGCTTGGGCGTATTTTTTAATTGAGTTATGAATATTCCAGCAGAACTATATTTAGTATACTAAAAGATGTTTCTATAAAATATAAATAAATTCATATACAGGGCTACGCAAAGAATTGGATAGAGTGCCGTCTATGAATGGTTATTGCTGAAAGTACATTTTCAATTATTATGGGTTTTCTAAATTGTTTACTATATCTTCTTTCACAAGCGGTGAAGTTCCGTTACATTATTCTGAAAGTTTTGGAAAGTGTTTCATAATCTATGCTTGACGCATATTTTTTTATTATTTTTTTTTATTGTTATTATTTTTATTTTTTTTTATTTTTTTTTTACAGGTGCAGCAATACTTGCGAAATCCTACAGAAAACAGCTGATACTGAAGTAGTTTTTTCAGGAACTATTTAAGCCTTTTCAATATTTTTTAATTGTTCTGGCTGCAACTAAACTATAGATCGGCAAGAGATAAAATTAAAAAATGGAATATTTACACAATTAAAAAACATGCTCGATTTTTTTAATTAACGTTATTAATAAGGAATTAATTTTCCATAATAACAAAACTATCAAAATATAGCTAATTATAATACCCCAAAAAGATTTTAATACTCAAATTGCTTTAGTTGTTCTAGAGAAAAGGAAAAGAATCTGCCTATATTAGCTGTTTTCCGTTGTTCCTCCACTTTAAATGTATGTTGTTTAGGTTATATCCGAGACATATGTATTAATTATGTCGTTGAAACACATATTAATTTGTAAGATAACACAAGCTCTGACAACTATATTTGTGTTTGCATCCTTTTAAAAAAAAAATCATATATTCTTTTCCAGATAATTTTTAATAGTGTGCCTCAAATTTATTATTACAGACATTAGAAATGACATATACTCATAAAGAAAAACCAATTTTTTTTTATGAGAAATAAGGCTCGCAATCCACTTATTCAATCAGGAATACAGGGTGTCTAACTCTAAATCAAATTCACAATTTTGTTCATAAATTTACCAATAATGAAGATATTGTAACGACATTTTCAACAGTCTTAGTTTGGTTTGTGTGATGACATCACGCGAAAAGCTAAGAATGGCCTCTGTATCCAAACATAGACCCGAGCTAGACCCCTCCCCGCGCACGCACACACACACAATTCAGAATGTAGCTTTAGATTCAAAATGTAGTACAAATTATCAGTTTTGAAAAATCACTAAAGTATCTCCACTGTCATTAAATTCGTAAACGAAATCCTCATTTATCTTTTTGTGATACACCCTATACTTTTTAATGTATATGTAGGGCTCAACCCCTGGACGCAGATTTTATTCGAAACCCTCAATCAGCATACTATCCAGTAAGGTGAAATAATTTTCATGTGTATATCGCATAAACTTTAAAATGTAATTAAAGTTACACATTTTAATGATATAAAATACTGTGTACAATTTACGGAAATTTCTTATATAAAATATGCATTAGGCTATCATTTTAAAATGTTTCAAAGCTAGCCCTTTTTCAAAACAAAATTGTAAATTAGTATTTTAAAACAAAACGCAAATGAAAGGCACATGTAGTAAATTCGTAATATAGTATTCACATCTTGCTATAACACAACATAAAACTGTGTAATTCATGAAACGCAACTACAATCTAATTGTTGATCTACGGACTTAAGGCTACCTAAATTTAGTGACCTCGGTAGAGTGCCTCGTGTGCCTATAGGCCTTAATCTGGTCCTATGAAATTAGTATATATGGATTTCAACACTGGCTCCCTATACAATTTTTTTACTATACCACCTCTAAACATTTATTTTAATTATTTCGAGATACCCTGTAGTTATCTTGTACCTCATAAATCATAGGACACATATAAAAAATAAATAAATAATATATCTTCTTGACAGTCTAATTTTTTATGGCATGTATACTTTAAATACATTATTAAAGCAAGCGCTGGAAATTATTCAGCAAAATATTTATTTTCTTTTTACTTCATTTTCATTTTTAGAGTCGTTTTTAATACTATAAAGCCTTTATTTTTAAATTAACTTCAGGAGAGTAGCTTTTTTCTCTTTAATCAAAAGTTTGTAGTACTTTTTTTTTCTATTAGAGAAAAGGATTAAAATCTTACAAACCACGAAATAACATATCTGCTTATAAAGGATCTAACTTTCAAAACTAGGGACTTATTATAAGCTTGTTAGACATGCAAATGATTCGGCCAGCTGTTGAAGTAATTGGAATAATCTCGGTGGTATATTAAACCTTAGGCAGTAACCTTAATCTACATGTGTATGTCATTTAGAATTAGCCTCATTATGTAAATAAATTATTCATTTTATTACTTTTTCTTCGTAAAATTTCGTTCATTTACCTCATAAAATATTTTATCCAACGAAACAAAATTGTGGAAATTCCTGCATTAATTTAAAACTTTTTATCTTGTTGATTTCTACTTTCATTAGCTCAGTTATTTGGGTAAACTGGTGAGCAATTTATATAAAATTGCAACTATATAGTTGCGGAAGTTTCAAAATTTTCTCTTGCAGAGGCAAATAACAGGAAAATGTAAGATTTTGGTTTATAAAGACCAAATATTTAGATAGAAGAAGCGATTTCTTTTAATATGCTAAGTGTTATAGGAATCGGTAAATTAATATTTTTATTTATGCAGACAACTTTTGGCTAATGCCGATAAAATTGTTTCTTTTATTTCGTTGCTATGGTTTTTTTTCTTTTATTTTTCTTTTATATTTTATTATCTCATGAGAAGAGGTTAAAAATTTAGTAAATAAAAGATGGCATCTGATTTTATTGAGTTGTTAAAAAGAATGTTTTTGTCTTCGATAGCAATGAATGTTTTCCTGAAAAGCATGACGAGAATTTAATAGAATGTAGATAAAAACATATTTTAGTATCATCTTTTTTGGTGTAAAGTACGATGATCCGAATTCGAGGTAAAATTAATCTGTAATTTTGTAAATATGTAAATAACTGTCAATATTAACATCTCTTCGAATGTCCCATATCTATTATATCTAAGTATGCAAATAAATGTTGTGATAATCAAAACAAGCTTGAATAGTAAAATACTTCGAACCCATCATTGTGTTTGATAACATGCATACACTAAGTATGCTGCTTTAGGTTTCCATTTTACTAGAGTTATAATATAATTATCAAAATTTTCTGTTATACTTCTAAGGATTCACACGCTTTATAAAAACATATGTAAAAAAAAATAAAAAATAGGAATATTTTATGTAGAATGTCACCACAGAATCACAAATATGGAAAAGAGCATGGTCTAACTTCAATGAGTAGGATTCGTTTCTGTTAAACAGTCTTTATTAAAATTAAAACTTATACTTAAAATTTCCAAGTTTTTAATTTTGAATCTTTTAATACGATCCACTGAGATCAGATGATAGTGTAATCTTATATCACAAACAGAAAAATTTAGAATCTAAGTTAGCTGTTTTCTTACAGTTCGAGAAAAATTAACAATAGATGTTCCCTAGAATTTTACTGCTACAAAAAATATAATTCTGGATGCCTGGCCCTTATAGAATACTCCTTGATTACATTCTACTCATATCATTATGATCAGAAATAGCCTTTGTTTTATGAATATCCCGCCACTTTGAATTGTTTTTGATACCATCCTACCACAATGCATAGAAATAAAAATAATCAAGATAAAATACAGGTGTGTTTTACAGACGTATTTTACAAATTTTTTTGTAAAATTCTAACAAAACACCTAAAGTAGATTTAATGCAAAATAAAGCTAAAGAAGAGCCATTTTAATTGCATCAAAAACAACACGTAGTTTTTGCTGGAAGTCTTTTTAAACAGTCACAGATTTTTTTTTTTTTTTTTTTTTTACTTTTTACTAAAATAATTTTTTGGAACTACGACAGTTAAAATCTAACTTTTTTATGGCCCTTTCAGCCCAGTGGTTATCATGCAGACCGAGATTTGGTTTATGTTCATGGTTTCGATACCATCGTGGTCTCAGCGGGTTAACCGTGTAATCTTTCTAGGATTTTCCTTGTAGGAAAACGGTAATTCGGATCACCTTTGATAATTCGGATGTCCCACCTGAAGATATCCTATTTATTTATAGCAATATAGACAAAACTCGCCTATACTTAACAAAACCCCTCCCTCCCACCTTTCTATATACAAAAATTACCAAAAATTACAATATAAAAATAAATTATATATTTACATTTTTTAATAAATGCTCTAATTAGATGATTACAACATATAGATCCACTATAAACAAGTGAGTAAGTGTAATCGAAGATCTCACAAAAGGTTCCGCTTAATATTCCTTTCAAAACACTTTATCCTTTAATTAATAAATCCAAATCATTAATTTATAATTATCCTGATCATTTATCAATAAAAGCATAGCTTCCAGCACTATTAGATTTAATAATAAAATTATAACAAGAAAAAGCTATTGTTTAAATCAAATTAAAAATATTCGAGAACTGCTTTTCAGACAATTGCAACAGGATATGTTTGTATATATGAAAAGCATGTTTAATTACACGATTTAATTTTAGCTAAAAAAATAGAAAAAAGAAAAGAAACCCTTAAAATAGCAAAAAAAATAGGAAAGTTCTCTTAATTAAATCAATCGGACAATGAAATATAAAATTCGAAAAATTGAACTTCCGTCGTCGAGAATAGAACATGGAGGAGACTTCCAAAAAATTATTTTAGTAAAAAGTATTAAAAAAAAAATCTGTGACTGTTTAAAAAGACTTCCAGCAAAAACTACGTGTTGTTTTTGATGCAATTAAAATGGCTCTTCTTTAGCTTTATTTTGCATTAAATCTACTTTAGGTGTTTTGTTAGGAGAAAGGCGCTTCAGGTTAGGAGGAAGACGCTGAACCATCTGTCATACGAGAAAAAGACTGAAGAGGTTATGTTTTAAGATTTAAGAAAAACGTAGAAATGATCGGATGTCATTAAATTAATTCATGTAATTAATATAATATAAGACTTTTCCAAAATTTTATGATTTGTCGTGTGACAGGAGGTATTCAGTTATAAGTATGCAAAACTTTAAGTCTCTCAGTTTCCAAGTACGAACTGTGCAACAGACAGACAGAGGAGTGAGACGAATAGGGTTTCGTCAGATGAACGAAAAAAGCAACTTGTTGATACTGGAAAAAAAAATCAGTTACGATGTCAGTAAAAATCTGTTTGTTTTACGGAAGAAGTCTATTTTTCATAGTAGTCTTTATTATTTTTTTCAAAGTCGTCAGGTTTTATCTTTTTTTTTTTTTGGCAACGTATTTTTTTTTTTTTTAAATATTAGTTTTATAAGTTTTTTTCACAAAATAATTCCTTTTTAATTTTTTTTTTCAACTTATTCCTTCAGTTTCGAAACATGACATTTAAAATACTTTTTAAGATGCACACTTCTAACATATTAAAGGATAATATACTTTCGCGTAATTTAATTTTTAATAGTTTATAATCCAATGAATTTCAATAAAGTACTTAAAAATTATTCAGCAGAGAAAGCCACTTGAAAACTTCCTGCATTCACTTATGTCAACAGATGATGGTAATCATATTTTAACCACTTAAGAAATCGTAAAAGATTCAATGATTATGAATTGTTGAAAAATTCATAGAATGTTCACTTGGTTGAATGTAATAGCAACAATTAAAAATTATCATTGATCACTTTGAAAGAAAATGTTTAATAGAGATATGCCCTATAAACTTTGATAATTAATTAGGATTAAATAATTAAAGAAGGGTATATTTAAATTCGAATTTAAAAATTATTTTTCTTTCACTTTTTTTTTTCTTTCCCGCAAAAATGTTATTACTGACCACTGTTAAAGACTGTTAAAAACAACATAAACATTCAGGGTAGAGGTCTACACGGAGCCTGTCCCTGTCCCGAAACCCAAGCCCGACCCGGTCCGCCGGCCAGGCTCGGTCCAATTCTTATTCACAACACTCGGGCCAGGCAGGGCATGGTCTTTACTCTTTCCGGGCTGGGCGAGACTTCTTTTTTCTGGACCAAGCTGGGCCTAAACTTCATTCTGCCTAGATGTTTGCAAGGGCCGAAATTTTCAGGTCAGTGCAAAAATCAGGACCGGCACATCTTTTTTTTTTGCAAAAAATGCATAGGTTTTTTAATGGTCATTATTCCACTACTTAAATACTTTTTAAAGAATAGTACATACATTTCTAGGCAAAAAAAATTAAAGTTGAGTAAAGTCTAGGAAATAAAACCTGCTTATGACGAAAACTTGTCTTAAATGGAAAAATGTCTTGATCCATGCAAGAAGAATACAATGGATGTACAACAGACGATGTGCCTGCTAAGAATGGAACCTGTCTATGACGGATTTTTCTTTTCTCCTGATTTTTCTTCTCTTACTGAATCTCCATTTGAATATAATTGTCTAAGTCAATTTTTTTAATCAATGTTTATGTATGTAATTGTATAAGTGGTCATTAAAAATGTTGATATTTTGCATTGCATTGCATCCATTTCGAACATAAACAAAAAATAAAACCTATGCATAAGTAAATGTGCTTTTTTAGTAATTTTAATTTTAGGATAATGTTGCTTCAGAAATATCAGCATGTTTTGTGAAAATTCAGTCGGGCCGGGCTCGAGCCTAAATTTATCTTTTATGCCACGTACGTTGAACTAGTCGCTTCCTCCTTCCCTAGGATTCGATAATCGGAAGGCGTGGTTACAGTAATGGGTCGTGGGGGCGTTTCGGCAATGGCCTAGAACCCGGTTCTCTCATGAGGTTCCAGCAACGAAGCCATCGGATCGTCTCTGCGTCCGCCCAAGTGTCGTGTGGTGGTGTCCTTTATTTGGGCTCCACCGCATGTCACAGCGTACGCTGACTTCACTCATTTGGGTTAGGGTGAGAGGCGCAGGTAGGCTTCGGCCCCCGTCATTCCCCAGGCCGCAGAGCACCACCTTGGAGGTGTCCGGGTAAACCGGCCCTTCTTGGTCGTGACCTCGTATGGGCTCACGCGAGCCCGAAATCGGCGGTGAAGTACGACTGCCTTCGGCAGCCGTAGCTTATCATACCAAGCCGGGCTCAGGCCGAGGTTTTATCTTTTATACTGGCCGGCTCAGGCCGAGCTTTTTGCTTTTATACAGGTCCGAGCCGGGAAAAAAAGTTTGTAGAAACTGGACCGGGCTCAGACCAAGCTTTTTGGTTGTATACCGGGCCGGTCCAAAAAATTGTTTGTACGGGCTCGGGTCGAAATTTTAGCTATTATACCGTGCCAGGCCGGGCCGGTCTCGAGCAGAACTTTTAATATTTATTCCGGGCCGGGCTGGGTTCAAAGAGTTTACGGTTCGGGACGGGCCAAGACCTGGAAATTTTGGGCCGTGCAAACCTCTAATTCTGGGTACATTATACCATATAGAACAGCTTTCAACTTCTAAAAAAATTAAAGTATTGATTGGTTGAAAAGAAAAACAACTATGTGATTCACGACCTGCGGCATTAAAAAATCCTCCAAAATATCTTACAAAAAGACTGATCGTAATCTTTTATTTCATTTTAACTGAAATTTAATTTAATTTAATTTAGCTTCTAAGAAAACTCTATTATTATTCTTTTTTTCTCTTGACATGATCCCCTGCAGAATATAAAACGGTGCATTTTTCATTAATTCAATTTAAACTCAGCGTTTGATATATAACATTTTATTGTTGTCTTAGACAGTTTCACAATATGAAAAATTTCGCGCAACATTTTTGCCTGGAGCATTAATTTGTTTATATTTTGAGATCGTACTCACTTCCTTTAATGTTGTTTTCGTCTTTCAGTAACTGAAGTGATGTAATTAAAGTTTAAACATATTTTGTAAGCTAAATTAATGAAAACTGGTATGCAGTAATAAAATTTTCCATTTTTTTCCTTTAATTCTGTTTATAATAAAAAAATTAATTTTAAAGTTATTGAATGGAAAAATATTTTGAAGAACATGGCAGTAAATGTTTCAAAATTATACATGAACAATGTTTTTTTATATATATATATATATATATATATATTAAACTAGCTGTTACCCGTGACTTCGTTCACGCTACATTAAAAGAAGAATAAATACATTAATTAAGCAAAATATTTCACTACTGATAATTAAAAACATTAATAATTAACTAACTATTTATCACATTTCATAGGAGACAATATGGTATTTTTTGTTATAGGGACCTTGACATAACTCAGTCTTCAAAAAGTGAAATTTTGTGTCAAATAATCGCGAAAATGAAATTGCAAACTATGCAAAAGGAATGGGCCAAATAAAATCGTGGAAATACGCGAATTGGGTAAAAAAAAATGTTAATTTTACATGATAAACAATTTTACTTTTAACGACTTTTTGAAACGTTTTAACAGCAGTCTTTCAAAAAAACATTAATTGGAAATAGTATAGGCTTTTTCTTTAAATTCAATTCTCCCTCCTTGGTTTAATGTATAGCTGAAACAAATCTTGTTTTCTAAATGACAGTATGTTGACACGCAATTTTTGTTTTCCAGAATAAATTGATTCATAAAGTTTGAATTTGTGAAAATATGTTTTTTTTTTCGGATAATTTACTGAAATCAAGATTTTGCTTTCACCATCTATTCAAAGCGAAAATAAATTATGTTTTTCAGTTTTAATGAGAAAATGGTGTAAAAAATATACTGATCTGTTTTATTTCTCCTTTTACTTACCCATCATACGTAGTATAGGGTAAGTCTTGTAATCGTTTTGAAAATCGAAATTTTTTTTTTAACGGATTTACACGTTTCAGACAATGGAGATTCCGAAAAACATATTTTTAGAAAAAAAAAAATTGCCGTCCGTCTGTGTGTGTGTCTGTGTGTCTGTAAACGCTCTATCTCCCGAAAAAATTGAGATAGAGACTTGCAATTTGGTATGTACTTAGTATGTAATAATGGGAAGAAGCCTATTTCATTTCAATAACCTCGATTAACCGGAACTATTTTTTTCGGACTCTCGAAATATTCGTTCTGATAAAATGTATATAAAAATTTTTGAAATTGGTTATTTTAAGAAATGAATATAAAAGACAATAAAAAAACATAAATTTTGCATAAAGCATGAAGTCGATCGGATAATGAGTTACCGAGATATTTGGAATCCTATTTACCACACTCTTCGATTTTTCATCACCCTGCATTTCATCCAAATTTAACTTAAAAGATATATTTTAATTGGAAATTTGACGCTTAATCAGATGCAATAAACCGCTAGTTAATAGGATTATTATTTTTGGAGTTATAAGGATGTTTCTTTTAAGCAATTCAGTAATCGAGCCTTTAAAGTTTGTGACGTCATCAAGCCACGATTTTATTCGAATTGCAGTGCATTTTATAAGTAGTTTACACATTTTTATTTTAATATTTCACATTATGCATATCCATGATGGGTAAGTATTACGGTGGCCTCCAACGACTAGTTTTATACACAAATATGGAGTAATTTACTTTCCATTTTTAGAGAAACTTCGTTAAAATTTACAAAAAAATAATAAATAAATAAATAAATAGAATAAAAAAAATTGGCATTTAATTTAATTTTTTTAATTCTGCGAGTTTATGTGACATCTTCGGATCAATGATAACCGGTATTAAGTAATTCGCGTTGCGTTCGATAATCTAGGAGTAGTTGCGAAATACAAACACACGGTCAGATTTTAATATAATAGATTCGTGTTTATATTCCTTTTCTTAAAATTATGATATGATTTTTAGCAGAAAACTCTCATTTGTATATAACGGATACTCATGCTTAATAATCAGTATAGATAAAAAGAAAACATTTAAGTTTTTCGTTATAAATATGGCGTGAGACTCATTTACTTTCTATACTTACTGATCCTTGTATTATTAATATAAGGAATTGATTCACACTCATTTTAAAACGTATTGGAAAATTCTCGTTTTATTTCAAATATGACGTCTCTTTTTCCCCAGAGAAATCCCTTTTTAATGACATAATTCTTGTTAATTTTCTTTCCCAGCCAATTAATTTCAATACTGGCAAAGGGGAAATTATGTTACTTTAACGAAATAATATTAAATATTTAGGTTTTATCAACAAAAACGGAACTATTAACATTCGTCATTTTTTTTAGGCAATCGAGTTATTTCTTTTAACTAAATGAAAATAACTATTTCTCGCTATCCATGACATCATTTTCGACATGGATAATTTTGCGGAGCATATTATTGACATTTGCTAACCATTTTCTTTTCAAACTTCTTTTTACTTTCTTAAATTTAAATATAAAATACGGTATAGCTATATTAGCCGTGCACAGACGGTAAAACGCCAAGTATTGTTATTATACAAAAGAAAAAAAAGAAAAGAAAAAACCTAAGATTATTTTATTTCACCATCAAGGCATATCCGCTTTATTTCCTATGTATGACGTCATACTCGCCGGTTTCCTATGGTTACGTATATTGAAACATTGTATTATTATCAAAAACCTAAAAAAGTACGTTTTATTTCTAATAATACTATTTAATCTTCTTTTAAATTCTTAAAATTTTTTATTTCATTTTCATTTTTCACGTAAAATTTTTTCAATCGAAACTAAATTGTTGAGTAAAAATTATTATTCCGGCCTTTGATTTAGTTTTGGCAACGATAAAGTATTAGCAATGGTAAAGTAAATTTAACCATTTTTAAATATTATACGAAAAAATGTCCATTTATTCTCTATGAAAATAACGAAATTTCGAATTATTAAGAAAATTTTTGAATAAAATAAACAAAAACCAGCCTATGTTCATTTGACGGTTATAATCAACGTATATGCAAAGATACAGGATCATTAAATGCTCCATTTTGACGCTGGCTTCAGCCTAACATTTGCACACAATCAGATTTATAATATTATTAGGATTGCAACTAACAATAATAATAATAATGATAAAATTAATAATCAGTGGATTTGACTTACACGTCTGAATATGGACATAAAAAAAACACGATTTTCAAATGATAGAATTGATTCAAATGATTGAAATTTCGTTTTTGTTGTGTGCATTTTTTATTTTATAGAAAACTACTAATAGGGTATATTGGAGCTTCATGCATATAAAAGCAAAAACTAAAACTAATATCAAAAACCAGTAAACAAAAATTTAAAAAAAGAACTTAAAATGCTAGAAAACGCTGAAAATTTATAAAATTCAAAGTATCATAACACAGCAAGTTTTTATCGTAAAAGAATAGGACTTTTTTAATGTATTTCTTAGGCGCAGGGCGACATTTATTGTGGTTTAGAAGAAAACGGGCCATGAAAAAATTGAATTTCGCGTTCAATTATATATACAGCCCGTAAAACAAATACCATACCTCAAAGCTATGCTTGATATCAATTCATTTTGTAATTAGAAGTATATATGTTTCTATCACCAGAGGTAATCGCTATTAATTCCATTTTGAATTAACCCAATATAACTTCACTTCTTTTAATTCACTTCTATAAGTGTGTCTATGTTAAATCACTTCGCTTCAAGAAATATCAATGAAACAAGACACATACTGTCACACACTAATTTGATTCATCCACCATACGATATAGTTCGTTAAGTTTGAAGTTTGAGCAATTTTTATCCTTTAAAGTTTTTGGAAAATGCTTTTAAATTCTGCATTCACACTTATATTAAAGGGTGTTTTTAAAATGTGTAAAACGCAGTAATGCTAGATTATGTTTATATTTATTGATACGGTTATTTTAAGAGCCTACACTAGTCACGGGAAGAAACGTTCAAGCTAATGTTAAGTCTATGGGAAGGTTCTAGGCAGATTTCTCGCTCGCATTTTAATATTTTTAAATGCTTTTTTTGCATAGAATATCTGAGGTCAATCTCCAACGTTGTTAGTTTTTACTTTTTCGATTTTTGTTGCAGTTATTTTATAAGCGGATATTTTTAATTTTGGAACAGGTTGGAACCGGTTCTGAAAGTGAAAGTACCCTTATATAAAATATCTGGAATCAAAATCGAAAAAGTAAAAACTAACAACATTGGAGATTGACCTCAGCTATTCTATGCAAAAAAAGCATTTAAAAATAAGACTGATGTAAGCTCTTAAGTACCGTCAAGCGGAGTGACTTTGACCACTCGAGGTGACTTTGTACCACCCCACGGATAAAGACAAAACGTGTAATAGAGAAAATTTGTTAAAATAAAACTAATTAGTATTGCAGTAGCCTAAACGTTACTGATGACAGTAGCTTAAACAACAGGTATTTAATTCAGCATTTTACAAATTGAGTTTGACATCACTTCCGTTGTTGTTTTGTTTACCTTTTCGGGCGTGATTTTACTGAAAGAAACTTTTGATTAGTATAGTTTATTTATACTATAGTATAGTTTATTATAATATAGAGATACTATAGTATCTCTTTATACTATAGTATAGTTTATTATATAGTATAGTTTTTTATACTGTACTATATTTATACTATAGTATAGTTTATTATATAGTATAGTTTATTATACTATAGTATATTTATGCTATAGTATAGTTTATTTATAGTTTATTTATACTTGATGGTGTAAAGTGGTAAATACATTTTTTTTTATTTCTTTATGTCTTCTTTACAAATCAATGAGATTGATATGTATTAATTTAACCAATGGGGACAACCGAGCTATGCCGGGGCCTCCGAGATGTCGCTGTGTGTCCTACACACAGCGTAGGACACACAGCGACATCTCGGAGGCCCCGGCTATGCTCGGTTAAAATTAGCTTTGCGTTCAACTCGATATAACAATAAATTCTCGCTGTATTACAAAAAAGATTTTTTTTCACAGTGTTATTTACAGAAACAATCAATAATAAAACAATGTATGTATTTCTAAATTTTACATTACTTACATTACATATATACAACGAAAGGGCATCCTTTCAAACTACTTTTTAATTCTGTTTTCGAGAACGTTCTAGACTCTTATGGGTTGAATGAGGTATCGCGGCTTCTATTGGGAATTTCTAGAAAATTTCTTTTGAATGTGAAAGCCAATTTTTTCGCAAAATGTCGCCGAATATCGCCACGTTTGGTGACATTTTTTTCATTTAGCGCCAAGCATATGTTGAGAAAGTTTGATGTACCCTGATTGGCTCAATTCTGTTTTCGAGTACGTTCTATGGACTCTGATTGGTTGAATCATGTATCTCGGCTCCTATTGAGAATTTCAAGAAAATTCCTTCCGATTTTGAAAGCGAATTGTTTCGTCAAATGTCATCAAACATCGCCAAATTTGGCGACATTTTTTCATTTTGCGCCAAGCATGTGTTTTGGCATTGGTACTCTTAAAAGTCTATTTTTCCGCCAAATCTCGCCAATGTCACCAACATTTCATCAAATATCGCCAAATTTTACGAAATGTTACCAAATTTGCGACTTCGTTTACTGCGAACTGTTCAATAATTTAGTAACTGTTTCAACCTTCAGTCCCATTGAAATTCATTGACCCGTAGTGACCCCAAAATGACCCACTAATCAAATTTTCTCCAACATCTGACCTAGCCCAATGGTCTTCACGTGCCCGAAAACCGTAGCATACAAAATTTAATCAAAATCGTTACAGCCGTTTTTAAAATAAAATTTGCATAATCACACACACACACACACAGACACATAAGATTTGCTCATTTGCTCGTATTATAATATATTATATATATTGACTTTATTCACAACCGTCAGCTTTAATGCTGATTTGGGGCGAGATTATCACAGGACAACGTCACCACAAATTTAGCTTATTTATTATATTTAATTTTTCTGAAAATATAAACATAAAAGCAAACATTTACTGCAAATTTAAAAGCTGTACCAGCATATATTTATTATTTTTTGTACAGTTCTTAGTCTAATAATGCCCCGTACGTATAAAGTCTCCTGTAGGTAAAAGTAGTTATAAAAATGAAAAAAAATATGAAACGCTGCAGAAAGAGATAGATGTTGTTCTAGATTATGTATTAAGCCAAAGATAGCCTCTGAAAAATATTCAATTCCAATATCTACTTTAAAGTATAATATAAAAGGTTCTTTAAAAAATTAACCATTCAAGACCTATTTCTTCTTAAAAAATATCTTTTCAGTGCCTGAAAAAAGTGAATATATTTAAAATTTTGTTTTCTTGAAAACATTAATCTTACTGTGTCTTAATTGTTAATTGTGTTTATTATTTTTTTTTTTTCATATCATTTGTGATCAAGATCATTTTTGAATAAAATTTCATCTTTCGGTTCATTTTCATACAAAATTTGTGTTTTTCAATGACTTAATAACGTATTTTTTTCTTCTTATTTTTTATTTTTTATTTATTGTTTTACGTAGAAGAAAACAAGTAAGTTCAAGTTTTCAATTTTGAATAGATTTTTTAATAGAATTTCAACAAAAGAGGTTATACAGTTTGGTTATTATCTCACATATGCGTATATATTAGATGTGAGTTCGAGCTCTTTTTTTGGAGTCCGTGCCCGTAAACTGTTGTGTTATCAGAGCCCGATCCCGATACCGAAATACGCGGTAGAAAATTATTAATAAAATTGTACATTTTTTCAATGTTAATAATCTCATTTCAAAATCTCTTCTTGCATATAAATAAGTGTCAATCCTAAATACTCCCTTATGACAACGTTTTGTGATTTTCATGTCTCAGAAAATCTGTTTAAAATAGCAAATTTGTTATTTATACTCAACCACTGGCAGATATCTGCAAAAATCACAATTCTTACAAGAGACCTGGAATCGAGACCTGGTGGTCAAGGTATACATAAAAGTTAGAGAACCGATAAAATTTCTCTGTTAAAATAATATTTTATATATTTTTGTATACTTTTAATTTTTTATTATTGGATTTTTAATTTATGATTTCACGCCAAAAGCGAGTTAAGTCGCCGTGCTACGAATCCAAACCACTACTCACACACAGTAGACGACTATACCAATCGGCCAGGGTTACCGGGAAAAAATTACGTTAATGAATAGAGCCAATTTCGCGCCGCCAAAATTGTAATTATAGTGTTGATTTTTTTCAAAATGAAATTTGTAGGTCCTTGAAGGCTTTTTTAAATATTTTATTCTTATTATTAATTAATTTGTATTTTAAAGTTTTGTTTATTTTTTTTTCAGGTAAACTTCTATGTCAGAAAGTTATGCTACTGTAAAATAAAAAAAATATGATTTTAACAAAAAAATTTTATCGATTCTCAAACTCCGTAATATAGGGCTTTAAATTGCTCCAGGTCTCAATACTAGGTGCGAGCTGCACCAAAAGTGGTTCCCTTGTTAGTCTTTTGAAATATCACTGTTGAACTATGGTCGAAAGACTTGAGTTCTGTTTTCCAGTAATTCTGGAAAAGTAATTTAAGCAGAAAGCAAGAATAGAGAAGGGATATCACACGGTTTCTTTATCTTACTAACACTGACCACACAAGGTATACAGAATCAGATAGAATATTTCTCCTTATATACAATCAATAGCAATTCAATTAATATGCGGTAGCATATACAAATTACCGAGATATAAAACCTTAAATGCACTATTTATTCTACTAAATTGAACATACAGAACTTATTATTAATCCAATGACTCCAAAAATAGATCACATCAGTTTTGTATTGCAATCTGTGTCTTTCTGTTAGTGTTAGGTAGTGAAAAATGAGTGCATACAAACGGATGCAAAATGTATTTATTGAAAAAAATAAACTCAATTTGATACATGCGAGAAATGTATCTGATCAGATACACTATGCATTGAAGGCTTAACAAGTCTCTGTGGCTCTGTGATAATGTATCCAGCTTCAAGTCGGTCCTAGGCTCGGAACCAGCTGATTCCATTGTGTTTGATTTGTGTTTATTTGAAAGCACAGTATTCTACCAGAACTCGTAAAATGGACTAACTGATTTTAAAATTCAATAACTTGCAAACGATGACAGATATTTAAAAATATTCTGCGAATAAAATGCGAAGAAAGGAGGTTAAATATATGGAGTGGGTCTCATTCGTCAATGTAGTCTTGTTCTTAAGTCCCGATTCTGGTCCCACGCCATATATTCAACTCCTTAATTCGCATCGATGTTGGTGATTTCTGCTTCTGCCTCGATTGGACGTCTATTGCTCGCAACGCCATCTGATAATTGGAACTAAAATCAGGAATAACAGTAAAAAAAACTGACATCATACATTACTCTCCTGGAAGAATTTTTTACATATCTGTCACCATTTGCAAGTTATTGAAATTTAAAATCAGCCAGTCTATTTTAGAACACCCGGTATAAATTGCTCAGAAATGTCGAGTGGAGACATTCCAGATTTTCTATATGAATTATGAAAATATTATTCGAAAACTATATGAATTGTAACCTTTAAATGTTTTAATAAAAATATTCCCAGGGGATTATGAAATGTGATACATGATTTTAGTTCATTCGTCTAAGAATTTATTTTAGCTTATGCTTAAAAGACGCCACTAATATAGTTTGAATACTCATAAAATCGTTTAAATAATATAAATAAGATGAAATTAGTTAATAGTTAGTTAGTAAAATCAAATTTAATTATCTGAATCAGCTATTTACTGAGTTATTTAATGAATTAACTATTGGGTATTTTTACAAGAAAAGGAAGAAAATTATATTCTAAAATAATTTAGTTTAATTCTATTATTTAAAATTAAATTTTCCATCTGAGCTGCATACCATAATGACTCGATTTATTTTTTGCAGAATGTGGTCGAAAAAACTCTTTTCCTAATGAAACATTTGATTTTCTTCTTAATAAAAGTATTTCAATTTTTAAAAAAATACTCTATAATTTCTTTTTATTTTCTTGAATTTTAATACTTTCCAACATAGTTGAAAAGTGTTTATGACTTCGGTTTGTCTGTCTGGGCGTTACTGTATGTCTGTCCGTACGCTCTCTACTATGGCAGACTTTCCACTGAGGCGACACATACAATATAAAGTGCGTCTTAAGAGAAAAAACAGTTATGAACAATGTTTCTTCATTGTTTCAACATGTTTCTTCTCCTACGACACGCTTCATGTTGCTTGAGTCACCTCAGTGTACTTTTGTAAATATTTTAATTACCATGCCATTGATGTCTATCATTGAAGTTTATTTGTGGCGTGCTGTTTCATAGTTCACCCTGGTAAAACCTCAATAAAACTCAGTAAAAAATCCAGACAATAAGATAAAACCAGTTTTTATTTAAAACTTTAAGGGAAAGACGATGGTTGAGTCTCATTCACAGAAATTTAGCTCGGACTGATAAATGCTGTCTAAATAGCTCACTAGGAAAATATACTTTACTACATAGTAAGAGAAACCGCTTGAATTAAGACGAGTAAATAAAACCTTAACTTACGCACAGATGAGCACTGAAACCCTTCCAATCTTAACTTTAAATCTCCGGAACTATCTTTGCTGCGATGTGCAGGCTTCCACAGCTTTTCTAAAAGAGGGCTAAATACCTAAAATCATAGCAGCCCTTGGTCACCAACACATTTTTTATTGAAATAATCAGTCTAATTTATCTTACCAAGTCAAGCTTTTACTCTAAGTAAGCTTCACATCAGGAGCACAACCTTTTTATCTAATAAGGAGCGAGTCTCGAATTCCACTGAGGCGAGATACGATCAAATCCAACGATACACCCATTTGCACCTGCTTAAATACATTGCAGACTGACCAGAAAAGCCAAAATTGGCATAAAACTGCAGCGAAACGCAGAAAACCAAAAAATTCCGAAGGACACATGCATTCGTCAAAAGTTAAAGTAAAATAGTCTACAGCTGTAACTGCACGCACACGGATGTTTTTTTCACAATACGATCTCAATCAAAACAAACGGCAGTCTTTATGAGGAGTCACCAGTCCACTACCTACTATAGGTCATTCCCTATTGGAAATAGAGTGTTAGGCACGCATAGCCCACTTTCAGGGACGCACAAAAGAATATCATTGCATTACGATCTATAGTGGTATAAAATGTTAACTTCAAACATAATTAAATTTATATGTATTATTAATGTGCACTACAATCTTTTCTCCACAATCGGATATGTGTAGTATTTATTGTTGATTGACAGGGACAAACTAAAGAATTCGTTTACAGCTTGTCTATAAGCGATAATTGCTGAAATTGCGTTTTCATTTGTGATATGTGTGTTTAAGCTTAAGTAAATTGTAATATATTTCAACTTATGTTATTATTTCAACTTATATTATATAATATATTATATATGGTGTGTATAAATTGCTCAGATATGCAGAGGCCTGTACAAAAGAATTCGTAAGTATTACTGTCTATGAACGTGAATTGCTTAAAATATTTTTAATTGTGTTATGTATTTTATAGCTGAACTATATTTTAGTATAATAAGGATTGTACAATATACATTTATATACAGGGCTGTGAAAAGAAATTAAACTCATTACTATATACAGATGATAAATAATGGAAGTGCGATTTCAGTTCCGTTGCATTTAGTAGCTGAATGAAATTTTTGTATTAAGTGGCATGTACAAAAACATCTGTAAATCATATACAGGACTACTCAAAATAATTTGAATATTTGAGAGTCTATGGATGATGATTCTGGAATTGGCTTTTCATCTGTGTTATGAGTTTTCTAAATTGTTTGTTTTGACATCTCCTTTCACCGTATATAAGGTGAAAATTCATTACACTATTCCGGAAATGTCGGAAAGTGTTCCATACTTTACGCGTGACGCATCATTTTTCTTTCTAACCCGTTGTGATTTAATTTATTTAAATTAGTTATGTACTTGGAATGATTATTTAACCCTTTCCATTCTGCATTAAAAACGAGAGTCACGCTCGTGATTTATTCACAGTATGTCCCAAAATTTCCCCGACTCATCCTATAAACAAAACATTAGGAAATGAAATGAAAATTTTGACCTATGTTTATTCGAAATAATCCCCGCTGCACTCTATACACTTTTTACAACGACTGTAATAGTCATCAAAACACTTCTGGATGTCTGCCTTTGCAATGTGCGTTAAATAGTCTGTCGCAGTCGCTGGAGGGGGCCCCCCTTTAGATGCAATTTCAACTTGGGAACAGATAATAGTCAGAGGGATAAATCTGAGGAGTAAGGAGGATGTTGAGCACGACGACTCCTTTAGAAGCCTGATACTCCCACACAATGATAGACGTTTGTGCTGGTGCGTTGTCGTGCAAGAACGACCAACTGCCTTGTTGTCGGTACCGAAGACGAACTCTGCGTATTCGGACCATGAAACGCTTCAACACTTTCAAATAGCAACGTCGAGTAACAGTAGCAACTTCAGTTTAATGTTCGTTCATTGTTCGACCCTCGCGAGCTCCGACGTGATCACATTACACTGTTTCAACAAACCGCATCACACAACAACAGCAACGTGAAACTGCACCGCTTTAAAAGACGAAGTGTAGCCATGCTTTCTACATCACCTGTAGACACGCAGCATCATATATTGGCTGGTAATTTAACTTGTCCGAGAAATTTTGGGACAGACTGTGTATTTTACTTACCACGAGTCACACTCGGGATCGATACACAAAATAAAGTTTACTTTCATAGTGTTCCTAAAATTTTCTACATTTCCTGCAACTACTTCAAATCAAAATTCTTCGTAGTCGGTTCTTTAACATCTGCAATAGAAGTCTACAATAAAGATATCGTTTTAAAACGATATAAACAATAGGGTATCAAAGTAAGAAAATTTTAGGAACTCGTCGAGCCCTGGTTCACTTTACACGAGTCACACTCGTGATTAATGCACAAGGAGTTAACATATTAGATGTAAGCAAGAGAGATTTCACCAATGAGATTTTTTTAATTAGTAAGGAACAATGTAATTGAATTTGAACAATGCGAATATTGAAACTAAAAAGAAATAATACTAATTTTAATTAATATTCTGCAATTCAAACAATTTGAATTTTCTAAGCATTTAGAAATAATATCACTTTTTATTAATACTGTAATTCCTCAAAACCAAAGCACTGTAAGATCAGACTTCAAAAAGAGACATACCAATCTTAAAGGAAATTACTTGCATTTTACGTTTTAAATTGGATATCAGTTAAAAACTTGTTATATTATCTGAATCAAGAATTTCTTCCTTTTTTTATAAATTAACTATTGGTTTTTAGAAGGAAAGGATGAAATTTAACTTTTAAAATAATTTAATTTATTAAAATAAAATTTTGTGTCTGAAAGTCATAATGGCTCCATTTTTTTTTTTTTTTTTTTTTTTTTTTTTTTTGCGGAACACAGTCGACAAAACTTCTTTTCAAATGAAAGTTTTTATTTTGTTTTAATAAAAATATTTAAATTTTATGAATTTTACTTCAATTTTTTTTTTCTTCAAACATGTTGAATGCAGGCTAGATTTCTAGAATCAAAAGACTGTGGAAATTTTACAGATGAACTAACCAATAAAATGAAAATAATAAATTAACCTAGAAATCTATTTTATAGGATGTCCCTAAAGTCGCTATACATTTTTGAGAAATAGATTCTAAATCCAAACTTTTTGGTAGGTGATCTCATAAAATAGATTTGACCGAAGAAAGAATAGCTAATGTTTATGCTCATCTATGTGGATTAACGTATAAATAGTGGCAAGAAGACTTCAATCGCAAACTCAAAAAATCAGCCCTTACCAGAATACCTATTAAAAACTTGATAAACAAAATCAAGTGAACCGGCAGCTGTACACATGAAGATTGTTGAAGCAGACCTCTAATAACATCAGATGCTAGTGAAAAGTGCAAAAAGTGGCTATGCGTAACCGCAAATCATTCACGGAAAGATTCACTCACTATTCCGAATTTTATTGTTTGGGAAACTCTAGAATATCGGTTAAACAAACAAGCTTACCACATTCAAACTGTGCACAAGCTTGAAGCTGAGGAGTATGCAACTTGGCAAGCTATATGTGTTGCCATTTGATGGAAGTTGTGTAGAATGACCACTTAATGTGAGTGAAGTCCTCCTGCCACTTTTCAGGCGGTAATCCATGTTGACAAGCATGAACATTGGCTGTTATTTCTTCTTCTAAAAATATTTTATCACTTGCAAAAAAATTGAATTTAGAACCTAATTCTCAAATATATATAGGAACTTTAGAAATTAGTATTTCTTGGTTTCTAGATTATGTCTACATATGTTTCTAGTGGGAATCATTTTAGTCACGAGGATTTTTATATTACAAAGTAAAACAAGGCATAAAATACAGTTTCGTACATTTGCATTAATTTTTTGTATGTATATTTTATACGCTCTTAAAAATGAGTACTTAAATATAAGCAAAATGTATTCATCTAAGTGTATTTTTTCGGGTTCGAGTATTTAAATTTCAATTTTGAAAAATGCATGTGTTCGTTCTTTTAAGTATACACTTCGTTAGTTTTTATAACTTTGTTACTACATGACTTCGCTTTTAAGAAATCGTGCTTAAAAATTATTTCTTCACAAAAATGTAAATAAAACGAGACACTTATAGCCACACATGGATTCGATGCATCCACCATAAGATATAACTAATTAAGTTTGAAGCTTGAGGTATCATTTTATTGTTCAAACTATTCGAGAAAGATATTTTTAAGTTCTATATGTACACATTTATTGAGTAATTTCCCTTGAACGATGAAATATGCAAAATGGAGTAAAACATTTACGTTAATATTTATCGACGAGGTTAATTTTAAATACTTATAAATAATTATATTTGCTAATTCCCATGCACCCCTGCATTTACGATTCAAATCTGGGGGAACTTCGAATATTATGGAAGAACATTTACATTTGAGCCGATATCATAACTCGATACTGTAATCCGGAAACGGAATATAATTACAAACTTCAATTTTCTATGGTTAATTATTTATAGACAAAAAACATACGAAATTTCATGACATGCAAACCAATAATAATAATAATAATAATAAACTTATCAGATATAATCTTCCCAACTGGGCGAAAAAGTCTAGGTCGGGATTCGAAAACATTACCTGTGATTTATTTTGTTGTGCTGATTCAGATATCAGACCAGATGCTATGATCATTCAGGTTAACTGGGTGAATTAGTTCAACCATATTCGTCCAGGATTGCTCAGTTGGTAGAGCATTGACAGCTTCAGCAAAGGGATCCCGGGTTCTAATCCTGGGCCGGACTTTTTTGCCCAGTTGGGAAAATTACATCTCATATGATTTCTTGATCTAATTTTGACACAATTAGAATAATTGTGTCAAAATTAATTTAAAATAATAAACTTGTTTGGAGTGTATTACAATAGGACAGTCAGGTAATATGGAATAGAAGAATTAAAAATGAAGTAAACGAACAAAATTTGGAAAAAAAAAACAGATTTAGTGGTATCAAGGGAACATGATCAAAATATAATATCTAGGTAGTCAGTCAAGTTCATATGCACAAATCACAAGTATAAGGATCGGTATTTGTACCAACATATTTAAGGTGGGCCCACAGAGACCAAACAACATATTTTACCCAATTATCATTGGTGTTATTGTGGGAAATTTTCCTATTGTAGAACAGACATTCTGCATCCGTATCTTTCGGTACAGCAGAAAGCGCACAGTACAATTCAGACGATCCATTATAATGGAAATTTCCTCATCAGTGCTTTAGTAATTCTTAAATTTCCTCTTTAAAATTTTAGAAAGTTTCTGTTTTAGTTGTTTCTGCTTTCTTTTCGGTTGTTGAACAGGGCTCAGTTTTTTCCCCTTTTAAATAGGTGATCCTCTTGGCGGCTGTTTAGCAGCTCTGCCTCCAACAGTTTTTTTTTTTTTTTTTTTTTTTTTTTTAAGAAAATGAGTTAGAAGAGAGGATGTACCGGTCTTTCTCCAGCTATTTGGAAGTATTTTTTCAATAGTGAAAGAGATATTTTGAAAAATAAGCAAAACTGTCTTGGTGGGGGAGGGGGGCGGCTTTTAGATGAAGAAAAAACAGGTTTGACCGAAATAGGCATTGGTTCTTCAGCATTTTGGGGATAGTCAGGATCACAGTTAGTCAGAGACCTTTCCGTTAATGAGTAAGCAGTACAATCTTCACTGGAAAAAATATTGTTATTTATAGAGAATATTCCAGCAGCTTTGAAGCCGTTATCTGCTATATCACCATGTTGAAAGTTGAGCTAAGCTCGACCAAACAGCTCCATCATGTTAAATACACTCGTTATTGTTCTCATTTTACACTCTGTTAAAAAAAGTAATAAATATTTTATCGGGTTATATGACATAGTATTATTTCATGCCGGGTATTACGATATGCTGGTATCATGTAGAACGACCCCACTTTAATGGAAAACATTATTCTCTGTTTATTATGATGAATCGCGAATTAAAAAAAACGAGTATGACATGATAAACTGTTACTACTTGGGTATACATTATGCATAGTTTTGATATAACAATGCTAATGAATAAAAAGCATATGATAAAATACGGAATGAAATACTGAATAAAATGAAATACTGAAAGAAATACGGAATGAAATACTGAATAAAAAGTAGTGAATTATTATTGATTATTACTAAATAAAAGTATTGAAAAATAATAAATTAAATACTAAATAAAAAGTATTGAAAACTTATTTCCAGTAAGACGAAAAACAAATATTAATTCACACAACATATTCTGATGCTAACCGACGAACGACACGTTCTGGGGGGTACTCTAAGATTATTCTTAAGTACAAAAAGTTTATGATAATGCCGCTTGGTAGCAGCACTTTAGAAAGGAAAAACGACAGTATTCCATATTCCCTAAGTTCCTCTGGTTAAAAGAAAACAAAAATTTTAAAGTTCTCAAATTTGGTAGATTTTTTTTAATAGTGTGCCATTCACCAAATTACTGATAGTTTAAATTTTAAATTAGATATCAGTTGAAAACTTAGATTTAATTATCTGGATCAGGGATGTCTTCATTTATTTAATAAGTAAACTAATGATTTTTTTTTTTTTGTAAAGGAAGAAAATTATTATCCAGAATAATTGAATTTAATCGTATTAGTTAAAATTAAATTTTCTGAATGAGCTGTATGCCATAATGACTCGATTTTTTTTTTTTTTTTTTTTTTTTGCGGAATGCGGTTGAGAAATTTGTTTCTAATGATTTTTTTCATTATTATTATAAAATTATTTTATGAACTTTTCTTTATGATTTCATAAATGGAAGCATAAAAATCATGTCATCATTTCATTTTTTATGATAATAAAAAGTAATAAAAATTACTTTTTATTTTTTAAAAACATTAAATGAAAGTAAGACAGATCTCAATAATAATAATTTTGTAAGCACTAATTGAAAAATGGGAATTCTGTAAGCACTAAAACACAACGTAATTAAAGGATCAAGTGTAAAAAGTATTATAGTCTACTTTTTCCAAAATTTGAGATGACAGTTAGTTCCCTCGGTCAGCTGTGAAACTTACTATTGTTAAGCAACTTTAAATCGAAGCAAACAATAAAGATAATCCTATAAAAAAAAAACACTTCAAGATAGGCATTGTAACAGTAGTATGCTTAGTTACTCTTTGATATGGGTACTCTAGTAGCCGAATGGCTTGTTGTTGTGTGGCGTTGCTAACATTTATAGCTGAATGAGAAAAGCATGCTATCTTTCTTTAATTTCCTCAAAATGTGTAGGGATATCGCGAATTTTGAAGTCATGTGCATTTTTGAGAATTTATGATAATTAGGGGTTGCGTAGTTCTTCCCTATAAATTGAAAATTTTTCGGGATTTGTGGGGGGTTGCTCGGACCTTCCCGGATATTTCGGTAATCAAGTACGGTCATTGCTGATCACCTCAGACTGAGTAAACTATTAGTTTTGGCTGAATGACGATGCTGTAACAAGATTAAAGCATGCATTTTGGTAAGCGAGAAAAACTTTGAGTTTCTTCAAATGCAGTTGTTAACGCATAATAAAGTAATACATTTTTAAATTCAAATAAAGTTGTTACTCGAAGTCCACGGGACATCGATTACATTTATGACGTTGATTGGGGATTGTATTTAAAGCTAGCTACCATTGACGTTTAACTTTGTTTTAGTACATAGACATTTTGTTTCTGGAAAGTTCAAGTTCTCTTAGCCTGGTTAGTAGCGTAAATTCAGCTGTAACGTGAAGTCTGTCCCCTGCAACTTCTTACTTTTACTGTTAATAAAACTTTGTTGTTTTTAATATAAGCTTGTGTCTTTCATTATGGCCTTACACAATATCACTGTTATCGCAGTATAAAGGAGGCAGACTGATGAAAGTCCTTTGAAAATACACAATTGAGAATTGGTATAAAAGGTTAGAACGATGAATGTCGATGCTTGTAAAATAAAAAATGGTGAATAAATATTATCTAACTATCTATGATTATTATCGTTTGTTAACCTGACACCCTTCTGAAGAACAATTTTGTAAGCACTACGAAAAATGTAATTGAGTCTGATCAATAAAACATTTGTAACACTAAAAGAAACAATGAGATTTATTTGAATAGATGGGAATTTTGTAAGCACTAAGAAACAATATCAGTCTAGATTAATCATATATATTATTTCTCCTGTCAACATCCCTTTTTTCTGAAAATACGAAACACAGAACGACGAATGAGATAGCATATGAAAGGATTTTGAAAACGCTTCTGACATAGCACACTTAACATTTCGTTAAAGCATGTTTTCGATTAAAAATTGCTGATAATTAAAAATTAAATCGGCGTTGTTTTCCTAAATGAAATGAAAGGTTTTCCTCAAAACATTGTTGCCAAAAAAATAAAATACCACATTATATGATGCTCAGCAATTATTATAAAAAACACCGCACGGATTTATTTTATATTTATGATTAAAAAGCGAAATTTAAATTGAAATGTTTAGATTTATATTTCTATGTCCCATGTTTTTCCCGAAACGGATGACGTCATCCTCTAATGCAGTTAAAATACGATTGTTATTTTTTTTTTTTCTCGCGCATGCCTTTAGCAATCTTGGATCAGTTTTTACTCTAACTTTGATGGAACAAATTAGATGATATTCTGGATTGACTAACAACTAAATGTTGTTTACAGATATTTTTATCCTTGATTTTTCTTTAGAAGTTTAAACCTGCATCTAATAACTATCACATATTGATAAAAAATGGTACTTCTCTTTTATCCCGTCGACCACTTTTCATAACAAAAAACTATTTCCAAATAAACGGGAGAACGTTGCCATCGGAATATCAAAATAAAGAAATAAAATATAAGAATTTAGGGACACAATTGTTATTTTAATTAATGAAATTACTAATAAACCAGTAAAACATAATGAAAAATACACGCAAATGTCGAATTAAAAACCACTTGATGATTTAACAAACACGTATAATGCTTCTGACATCAAGTAAATGGGACTGCATTTTTGGCGTTTAATCTTACAATTTGGCGATTGTTTTTTGTTATGAAAAGTGGTCGACAGCATAATAGAGAAGTACCTAAAAAATAGTAGATTTCAGTGCGAAATCCTCGCACGGGCCCTCTGGTATTTTGTAATTTAAACGACAAAAATTTCGTAAACACTAAAAAACTAGTCGTTGGGGGCCACCGTAATACTTACCCATCATGTATATGTATAATTTAAAATATTAAAATAAAAATGTGTAAACTACTTATAAAATGCATTGCAATTCAAATAAAATCGTGGCTTGATGACGTCATAAAAGGCTCGATTACTGAATTGCTTGAAAGAGGTTTTTCCTTATAACTACAAAAATAATACTCCTATTAACTAGCGGTTTATTGCATCTGATTAAGCGTCAAATTTCCAATTAAAATATATCTTTGAAGTGAAATTTGGATGAAATACAGGGTCATGAAAAATCGAAGAGTGTGGAAAATAGGATTACAAATATCTCGGCAACTCATTATCCGATCGACTTCATGTTTTATGCAAAATTTATGTTTTTTTATTGTTTTTTATATTTACTACTTAAAATAAACAATTTCGAAAATTTTTATATACCTTTCATCAGAACGAATATTTCGAGAGTCCAAAAAAAAATGTTCCGGTTAATCGAGGTTATTGAAATGAAATAGGCTTCTTCCCATTATTACATACTAAGTACATACCAAATTTCAAGTCTCTATCTCAATTTTTTCGGGAGATAGAGCGTTTACAGACACACACACACACAGACACACAGACACACAGACGGACGGCAAATTTTTTTTTCTAAAAATATGTTTTTTGGAATCTCCAGTGTCTGAAACGTGTAAATCCGTCAAAAAAAATTTTTCGATTTTCAAAACGATTACAAGACTTACCCTATACTACGTATGATGGGTAAGTAATAATACATATTTTGTAAACACTTACGAAATAATATAAATCTTGATTAAAATTTCATAATTTGAACAATTATAAATTCGTAAGAACTAAGATACAATGCGAATTTTGTTAGCATTTAAAAACAATGTAATTGAATTTCAACAATGACAATTTTGTATCCACTAAGAAACAGTGCGATTAAATGTGAACAGTGAGAATTTCGTAAGTCCTAACACATAATGCAATTTAGATTGGTATGTGAAACTTTTAAAAGTACTATGAAAAAGTATCGATGTCGACTATTTTGAAATAATGAAATTTCGTAAAGTGATGAAACAAAGATAATTTTTTTAATTGGTATATGAAACTTTTAAAAGTACTATGAAAAAATATCGATGTCAACTATTTTGAAATTTTAACAATGAAATTTCGTAAGGTAATGAAACAAAGATAATTTTTTAAGCCCTAAAAATTAATATCGATTTTGTTTCATATTTTTAATGTTGAAAAACTTAACACTGACTGATTAGATTTTAAAAAGAAGAAGAATTGCTATTCTTAAAAAAATACTGGTACTTTAAATTACATATCAGCTGAAAACAACTTTATTTGTCTGAGCTAGGAATTTTATTAGTTTTTAAAAGGTCCACTGTTGTTGTTTTTTCTTTCTTTTTAGTGAAAAGAAAGAAAAAATTTCCTTCAGCGTAACAAAATTTAATCGTATTTGTTAAATTTTATGTGAATACCATAATGGCTCGACTTATTTTTTGCGGAATGTGGTTGATTAAACTCTCTTGATAATGAAAGTTTCGATTTTTCTTAGCAAAAGTAATTCACTTTTATTACCTTTTCTCTAAAGTTACGTTTTATTTTCCGTATCTACGAGTATTTAAACATATTGAATTCATAAAGCCTAGACTTTTATAATCTCTAAGATTAAATGAGTAGTTATAAGCTAATTGATCAAATTCGAATAATAAATAAACCTAGTGATCTTATTTATTTGGTACTTTTCCGTTATAACAACACCATGCCAAAATGTATGTTTTTTTCATTTATTTCAATCCAAACCGTACAAAGGTTTTTTTTATTGCAAACCGTGCCAAACATTGCGACTTGCTATTTATTGAACGTGAATAATTCCTTTTTTTCTTACTTAATCATAACCATGCAAAACATCTTAATTTGTTATTTATCGAATAAACATTTTTTTAGTAAGTTATAACTTACACTTTTCGATGACCTTCAGATGGATTTTACCGTTTGGAAGTTACTTAATGATGAGGAAGCCGCAATAAAATTGTCTTCTCAGGGCTATAGAACTATCCGTATTTCTTTTTGGCCGAGATGCCGGCTACGAGCATTTCGCAGTAAATCACAAATTTAATTTTGTTGACCCAAACACTGAATACCATACCCAATCTATTCAGAGATTATGAGCATTGCTAAATGGCGTGTTCATCATTATTTACAATCCTACCACATAGAGTTCATGTGACGTCGTCTTTATTCAAAAAATGAAATGTTTACTGCAATGCTAAAGACATTTATAATTTTATGCCCGTAGTTTAAATTGAGTTTTATTTTATTATTTTATTGTGTAATATTTATTTGTTCTTTTATTTTAAGTATATATTTATAGTTATATAATAAAATAGATTGTGAAATTCTGTCATTTTCAAATGCTATATTTTTTAAATGATGACTTTCGCACCAACAATATTAATTTTTTTTTTATGTTTCGCTTAGCACCAACTATTATGCTTGGCGCCTTTGATTTTTTTACGACCAGCATTTATAAAATTACAAAAATGTTTTCATCTAGCGAATTATAACATATGATATGAATTTGAGATTTTAATTTTGGACATAAGGGTATTAAAAAACCAGTATATGTATATATGCCATCACGTCATTGCAATTTTCGACTTACACGGGTAGTTATTATTTAGACGAAATAAAGCATTTCTGATTCGTACGAAATAAAATATTTCCGGTACACATCCATAATGTAATCATTAATTTATGTACGGTAAATTTCTGCATATATTAGTCCAAAACTCTTATCATAAATGATTCGTTAATGTATGCTGAGTAACATAATTTACTTGAATAAAAAAGTCATAAAGTGCATTAAGCATTTTAAAAAAATTTAGTTTATATATGCTGTTATTATTATTATTATTATTATTATTATTATAGAAATTTTTTAAGGTTGAATACATTTTAAAAGCCATTTGATTATTCTACCGATATGCTGTTAAAAAAAATAATTATTATTATTCATATAGAAAAAATAGCAAAAACAAAGTAAAATTATTCAATATTTCTAATAGATTTCTATCATTAATATTTCAGTCACTAGGGGGCTCTGCCCCCTGTTCGCTACGCTCACCAACCCCCGTTCTGATTTCACAGCCTCTTAAAACCTGGTAATGTATCCTGATTTAAAAAGATAATGATGATGATATCACGAACGGCGACTTTCTTCTGTAATCAGGTTATAATGCTTTTTCATTTAACTGGTTATAATGCTCTTTCTTTTAATTCATCTTTTTTATTTTTAATATTCATGTGTAAACACAATTTTTATGACGTAATTTTCTTTATTTCCCGCTTTCAACACGTGATCATTTAATTATTATTTTAAACTTTCATTATTGTTTTTAATAGTCTCGCGCAAATACATTTTTTATTTGAGATAAAACATAATCCTTTGCGCTTATTTAGAAATTGGCAACAATATAAAAAAAATGACTTTTTGAATAAAAGATTTTTTACTCGATTTTTAAGGATTTTTTGAGCTTTTATTGTCCGACCATGATAATTTTTTTAATTTCTGAAAGCTTGTTGTATTTCGCGTCTGGTGGTATGATTTTCGAATCCGTAGGATGGCTAGAAAAAAGTAATAGCTCCTCAAAAAAGTACCTAGTAAAAAAGCGATGAGAATAACCCGGAATATCTACGCAGAATTTGATTGGTCCATTTCGTTTTTGGCTCAGTTCCAGATTACTTTTTTTTTAATATAGAAGGATGTAATTAATCTTTTTTGAATAAATTTTACAATGATTAATCAGAATGAAATTCATAGATTTTGAAGTTCATACATAGAGTTATTTCTTATCTAAAACATGCGGTTTTGAGTTTATACATTCGTTATCTTCATTTATTCGGACAAAAGGAAAATAATAATCCCAGGAAGGAAAAAAATAATCCGGAAAATAATAATCTCAGAGCTTAAAATTAAGCAAGAACTAAAAATCATGCGTCAAGCATAGATTATAAAACACTTTCCAACACTTCAAGAATACTTTAATAAAACTTCAACGTTAATAAGATGAAAGATGTTGTCTAAGTAAACAATGAGGGAAACCCAATTTCAGGAATTACCATTAATACTCGGGAAAATATCCGATTTCTTTTGTGCAGCACTGTATATGATCTATAGATTTGTATGTATGCTACATAGTATGCTAAAATTTAGTTCAGTTAGAAAATGCATAGTACAGTTGAAAATGCCCCTTTAGCATTTTCCGTCAATAAACGGAAATGCACGTGATATCTTTTGAGCAGCCCTGTATATGATCTATGAAATATACATGTCAAGTAATATGCAAACAAAAAATAATTAAAAACGCGTACCACAACTGTAAACATACTTTCAGCAATTATTGTTGATAGACAGTTCTGTAACCGACTTTTGTGTATCCTAGTAAATGGTACACACCATATTCTACAGTAAGCCTCGTGTACTGCAGCTCAGTGATACATATAAATTTCAATTTGTTTGAAATAGTGTAACATCATTAAAGTACACCGCGAACAATTTTTCCCATAGACCATAATGTAACAGAATTATTTTGTGTGCCTCTGTAAACGAACTATAAATGCTACACACTTCATTTTCAATGCTATACATGTGGGAATTGAATGTTTTCCTGCTTAAACTAAAACGACAGAGTCAAAGCCAATCAGCGACTTCATCTTGATATTGCGTCATATAATCTATGTTGAAGCATGCAAGCTCCAAACCACACTTCAAAAGGAAGTCAAAAGAGGTGTTTTGGATCGAAGGGAAGCTTTGGCAGAGTCAATGAAGTTGGTGAGTTAAGACGGTCGTTTTTGAACTATACTGAAGACGTCGACACTGAGATGTTTTAGATTAAATAAGATGTAATGCAGATAATCCAGATGGTTCATTAATATTCATATTCTTACATGTATTTTTTAACTTTCTTTGTAGTTAGTTTTATTAATATAGAGTTCATTTTAACTTGATGTTTTCTAGTTTATTTGAAGTAAATTGAGTGAATTATTTTTTGAGTTGGTGTCAGAGAAAACTAAACCCCATATACATGTCATACTAAATCTCAGTAACTCATATCAGTTGCATGGCAATCCGAGTATATCTGCACGTAGAGCACGGAAATACAGACAGAGAGACAAACCGAATTCATAAACACTTTTCAACTATGTTGGAAAATAATGTGTTGAAAATAACTGTTTTTAGATTTATTACTGCATTTAAGTGTTGCACCAACTTGAATAAGTTAAATGGATTTTAACTGTGCTTGCTACATTTTTCTGTCGACTTGTATTGAACATCTCGCGATAAAAGCTTTTAAGGAGAAAAGTAAAGTTCAAAATAGGAAAAAAATCCCCTTTTCTAAGAAATAGTTAAATAAACACTTTGCATAAGAATGATTTCCTAAAATAAATTGTTAGCTCGAATTCATAAATCGTTTTATGATTTTCTGAACTTAGGCGATAAAATTAAGTTTCTCCAAAAAGCACTTAAGTTATTTTAAAATCTTTTTAACATTTTATTTTTAAATCGAAACACCTCTGTGCTAAAATGTTTCTAAATATGTACAGTCGGCCCAAAAAAGACAAAATATTCCATACATGTTGATCGCCAAATTATTAAAAAAAAAAAAAAAAATAGTTATTTGATTGGAAAATATGTCTTCTTTAAAATAAAATAAAAACGAAAATAACTATTTTATTAGAACTTATGTCTTCCTTAAAAATATGTTAGGGTGTCGTATCCGTATTAAAATTGCAACAAACTTTAAAATATTTCATTCAGGGAAAAAAAATGAAAATAGCCATTTGATTGGAAATTATGTCTTCCTTAAAAATATGTTAGAGTAAACTTAGGGTGCCGTATCCGTATTAAAATTGTAACAAACTTTAAAATATTTAATACGAATTACTAATTTTGGATTTTACGGTAAATTTTACCTTCAGATACCGTATTGGAAATCATTTCGTAAAGAAGTTTAACAGTTACGCAGATGTAAATTGAACTTCCCATGTTAAATTCATTTTAAAATTTGCCAAATTAACTGTAATGCGAATAGTGTTTTAAGCATAACTCAGAAACAACTTCTGGGAATGTATTGAAATTTTTGTTTCGCATATTTTAAGCTTCTAGAAATCGGTTTCTGTTAAATTTTTTTATAGGTTATAATACTTACTGTTCTGTAACATTAATTTCATAATATATAAGTTATGAAGTTCACATTCGAAAAAAATACGCAACGTAACCTATAAAGATTTTATGAAAATTATTGTCATGCATCTCAATAACGTATATAAATTTTATAAAGCCCGTGCCAAGTAATTACTGCTGCCTACAAACAGTAATGCAATCAGTTCTTATGTGAATCACTAATAATGAACCATCAAAATAGAATCACCACTTTGTACAAGAAATATCGTAGTGCATATCAAGAATGTATGCTAATTTTATATTATTTGAAATAGTTTAGCATCATTAATATGTATTCAAATAATTATCACCCATCCAAATTATTTTGCGGATCCCTGTAATTAACTAAAAGGACTGTACATATAATTTTCAATAAGGTACACGCCGTATTAAACCTGAATAACATGCATCGATTTCGTGGTGATCCATGCATATTCATGAAAGTTAAAGCGCGGACAGATGGACATCCGGGCAAATAAACAAACAAACAAACAGACAGACGAACGGAAGTAATAAACACTTTTCAACAACGTTGAAAACTTTTAAACAGTCATAAGTGACTTTTTTCAAATATTTTTTTCATGTACGAATATTTCCGGATTTTTTTCAAGTATTCATCTCTTCCAATAAAAATAATGCTTCACTTAATGCACAATTTGTGTAATTTTTTAATGCAGGTAAAGAGCTCTTTATGATACATTCGATAGCGCATTATTTACAAAGCAAAGTGAATAAATTCCGAACAGAAAGTTTTATATTCACTGTAAAAAAAAAAAAAAAAAATCCGTGAAAATACAAGAGATTTTCCGTAAAATTTTACGGAAAACTTTCATTTTTCCAAATTAGTAAAATTTCCATAAATGACATTAGTTCCGTAAAGCAGATTGCAGATCCGTAAATATGCAGAACATTTTCCGGAAATTTAATGGATTTTTTCCGTATATTTTTCAAAACAGTACAATGTCCGTATTACTTCCAATAGTGTAATTTTCGTAAATGACGTTTAGAGGTTTGCGTACAGAAATCGCCTTGTTTGAAATGCGAATTAAGATTGTTGTATTTATTAGAGTTTTTCAATTATCCCGGCCTGGCCCGGCTCGACCCGCTGGCCCATTCTAACCGGGGCCATGTCTGAACGGTAATTCTCTGTCAAAATAATAGTAATATTTATATCTTTTAATAAAATATTTCGAAATTTATTTTATTTTTATAAGTTACAGAAAAATATTTTTTTTTAATCTACTTTCTTTTTTTTCACAGTGCTTCAAAATTACGAATTTTTGTCACTAATATTTTAAAATTTTATTTCAACTTTTCTAACGAGAAACAATATTGGATTATTTAAAGGTTTCATAACATCTCTGCAAATTATCTGTATGTAAATTGATATTAAATTAAACTGATTTGGCGGATTGATTTTGTAAACTTTTTGTCAGATTTATTATATTTTTTGTATGTATATTTATTGTAAAATAATGTTTTTAGGAAAAAGTAAGTCAATGCGTTCAATCAGATCTATTAATCTTAGCATTTTTTTATTTAAAACTTTTCATTTCCTTTTATAAAACAAGTTTATTAATTCCCTTTTATTTCACGATTATGAAATTTAGTACTATTATTTGTATAATGACAAATTTTAAGACAGAAATCCAAAACATCTCTCTTTATTAAATCTTTCTGCTGGGATACATTGACCGAACTGGATCTCTCTTGTGACGTCACTAATACTTGTAGCAGGCCCGGTATAAAAAGCAAACAGGGTGATTTCGGAGGCACCACTTGAACTCCACTTATTTTGATAGATGGATAATGAACTTTTATTACATATATTTATTTCAACATTTACCACAAACTTTCACTACATTATAACTAATATTTTGATATTTATATTAGAAACAAACAGAAATTGATATAAATCTGTGGATTATTCGATGATGTTCAAAATGACAAACCATAATAATATCAGATATTGTCACTTGTAGAAAGATGATTATCTACTAGAGATTCAAAACACTGTAGATATTGAATAAATATTTTGTAAAAATATAATAAAAATATTTTGTAAAAAAAGTAATAATATAGAAAATAATTACGAATAACAAAGAATACAATAGTTATTACAATATACTAACGTTCACCAATTTAACAATAATACAAACAATACAAATGAAAACATGACGTTTGAGATTGCGCAGCTATTTCATAGATATAGGAACTACTAGATTACAAACAAGATGTAAAACAGTCATTCACCTTGCTGTAGTTTAACCCCCTCCGCTACGTGGCGTACGACAGTGAGTGGCCTGACTTCGCTTTTGATATGGCGGATGCCTCTGCCATTTATGATCTGACTCTTACTATGTAGGCAGTTTTGACCAAGAGAGTTATAGTTAGTGGCCAAAAACTAAAATTTGAATGTTTTAGAATATATTTGTCTTATAAATTTTCCTGTGTGTATTTTTAATATTATTTTATAAGATAGAAAATGGACTAACATATATACGCATTTATTTTATTTATACATTTCTTCCATACGATGTAAAATGTGCAACAACGTTATATTGCTTCATAATGAAATCCTTCCGAAACTTTTAACCCCTAAAATCCCCAGTTTAAAATATGCCTTAAGTACTCAAAACCGTTCTTGTTGAACCGTCGCCGTTAAATTGTTACTTCATAAACTAATCAAACTATTAAAATGGAAGGATTCAGTTACAACAAGTGTGCATTCAAAACATCAGCCTAAAGAAAGTTGCCTTTAATGGCAAACGTTTAAGAAAAGCTTTCATGTGTTCATGTTACTTTCAAAGAAAACCGTTGTGAAATCCAGAGGTAAACGTTTAAAAAAAGTTTCGTATTAAACTTTTTCTAATTCTTCTTTGAAGTTTAACATATTACAGATACAATCAGTTTTTTCCACAATTGTTTTACATCCATTGCTACATCGCAGAATGATTTATGTATTGTAATGCTGAAGTTTAATTATTAAGATTGAAAATTAGAATTTGTCTTATGAAAGATATCCTTAAGATATTGAAATAGTACCTCAATAAAACAATATTGTTTATGTATTGAGATATTTCGTATTAAAATTTAACTTATTTCTATGGCGCAATTTATTAATTCCATAGGTAATGTGGAATTACAAAAACTTTTCTGTAACTTCCATGTACGCTCGAGTAAAAAAAGGAAATAAGCTTCATAAGATATACTTAGTAAAACTATATTTTAGTGGAAAAAGAAATTGAATTTGTTTTCTTACATGAAACAAGTAAATAATGTTTATGTGATTTGTACTTGTAGCGAAATTAATGTTTTCTCCTAATGGAGTAAGACGGGAAACGTGTAAAAAAATACTTTATTTTTCTTCAACACATTTTTTTTCCGCAAATACGAAACATAAATATAGAAGATTGATTAATCACTACACCTAAAACTTCTTTATGTAAGTGATTAATATCACTTTAGTATTTCATCGTTTTTGTTTATATTTTTTTTTCTAATGGCAAGTGGAAACGTAGTAATGTTTTAAAATTTTACTCAGTTATGTTTTTATGCTTTTAAGACATTTTTCACTTTAATACGACTAATTAATTAAGAAGTAAATAAACTTTAATTCAAAGACATTATTTAGCATATAAAAAAAATTATATAAACTAATCTATTATCGAAATTAAACAATGAAATTTTTTCTTATTCAATTTCATTTTTTAAGCTTTACATTTTATTACTGTGTAGTTAATGTAAAAGTATCTAAATGCTGATATTTTGATTTAGTTCTGCAAAAAGCTTTTATTTTATAAGTTTTAGCGGAAGGATAAATTTCGGTCTTTCTTTTGTTAAATGTTTTAGAATTTTTTTAAATCTATAAATTAGTTTTTGATTATATCAACAGCATATACCACACATTTAGACATACAAGCAGACATACAAGCAGATGTATAATACAACCAAATCTTACCTCCAAACGAAGCACAACTCAATAAACAATTTAACTTAACGTGGTAAGACCTTAAAAAAAGCCCAAATGGAAAACGGCTCATAGAGCTTAAGTAGCGTTGCCAATTTAGTGGATCTTTGTATTCAAAATATCTACCACTACTTCCGTATAGTAATATACACCTTATTTAATGACAGATATTCCGTCATTAAATAACGAAAGGTTTATTCTTAAGAAATAATAGTAGAATTTTGGATACAAAAAAATTGCTAAATTGGCAACATTAAACTTAAGACCAACGAACAAAACAGCAAAAACACAGAAAAGTACAAGCCAACTACACAACATCTACAAAGCCAAACAATCAACTTCCAGTCAGTCACTGACAAAACGGAACTAAAATTACACGTAACCAGTGGAACCTTTGCGAGAATTTCGCACTGTAGTCTAATATTTTTTAGGGATATTTAATATTTTTTAATGTGCAGGTTTAAATTTCTAAAGGAAAATTTAGGATAAATATATTTGCAAACAATATTAGTCAAAGCCAGAATATCATATCATTTAGTCCATCAAAGTTACAATAAAAACTGATCGAAGATAGCAAAAGGCACGCGCGAGGGAAAAGAATTAACAATCCTATTTTAACTGCATTAGAGGATGACGTCATCCGCTTCGGGGAAAATATGGGACAAAGAAAAATAAATTGAATACATATAAAAAACAATTTCACCTAATATAACAAAACACGCGTTTTAGACTACCTGTAAAACACCTCTGCTTGGATCGATCGATGGTATATTTTCTTCTAAACATTTCAATTTCAATTTTTCTTTTTAATCATAAATATAAAATAAACCCGTGAGGAGACATCACACTTTATCTTTTTTGTACTGTTTATTTTTTATAATTATTGCTAAGCATGATATAAAGCGTTATTTTATTTTTGTGGCAACATTGATTTGAGAAAAACCTTTCATTTCATTTACGAAAACAACACTGATTTAATTTTTAATTAAAAAAAATGTTTTAACGAAATGTGAGTGTATTATGTCAGAAACCGGATTAAAAACCTTTCGAAGGATACCTTATTCATTGTTGTGCGTTTTGTAAATGCATAGAAAAAGGGGTGTTGAGAACAGAAATAATATATATGATACAATGCCTAGTTAAAAAAACAGACGGACTAAGGAAGATGCTGTCCTCAACTTACTAATGAAGGGGAAAGGCAGAAAGGCACCAAGAGAACATAATAAATGGAAAAAAAAATATATATATATATATATGAACCTAAATATGGAGCAATAATTTTCTGAATACAAGATTCTGATCATGTTTCTGGGCTGGTAGACGAAAGAGTTACTGAGTTAGATGATTTTTACTTACCCATCATACGTAGTATAGGGTAAGTCTTGTAATCGTTTTAAAAATCGAAAAAAAAATTGACAAATTTATACGTTTCAGACACTGGAGATTCCGAAAAACATATTTTTAGAAAAAAAAATTTGCCGTCCGTCTGTCTGAGTGTGTCTGTGTGTGCGTGTGTTTGTGTGTGTGTCTGTAAACACTCTATCTCCCGAACAAATTGAGATAGAGACTTGAAATTTGGTATGTGCTTAGTATGTAATAATGGGAAGAAGCTTATTTAATTTCAGTAACCTCGATTATCCGAAACTATTTTTTTCGGACTCTCGAAATATTTGTTCTGATAAAAGGTATATAAAATTTTTTGAAATTGTTTATTTTAAGGAGTGAATATAAAAGACAATATAAAAGATAAAATTTGCATAAAGAATGAAGTCGATCGGATAATTATTTCCCGAGATATTTGCAGTCATATTTTTCACATTCTTCGATTTTTCATGACCCTGTATTTCATTCAAATTTCAATTCAATGATATATTTTAATTGGAAATGAGACGCTTAATCCGACGCAGTAAACCGTTAGTTAATATAATTATTAATTTTGGAGTTATAAGGATGTTTCGCTCAATGTTCGCTCAGTGTTCAATTCGCTCTAAATAAATTCTTATGGTAGCCAGTCTTGATTGAAAAGTCTTCAGAAAAGTCTTCAGAAGATGATGATTTAACAAAAATTTTATCAGAGTTACCTTGCATCACGAAAAGTGCTGGAAGTGCACAGTAATTCGATCAGCGACACCGTATATAATGTCAAGTACATTCTCTAACAAAGAGCGTCTAGTTCACCGCTGTTTGTATACGGATATTGATCACATCCACCATTTCTATTACATTTCATACAGAGCAAGATAAGCCTATATAAATATTTGTTAAAATATCTTTATTATTGCTAAAATTATGAACAAAAATCCGAGTTCTAATGGAATGAGACACCCTCTGTTTCTGTCTGAATAAATGAATTTTGATTCGTATACAGTAATTATTTGTTAAAGTGTACCACAATTTAAAATTTGTTTCATTTTTTTAAAAACATTCCGCCTTTTAAAAATTGTTCTGTTTGTTGATAGCTATCAAAAAATATTCTGTTTCCTATATTTTTGTTAGTTACAAATAATACGTATCTACAGAGTTCTGTTTGATATATCTATACATGAATCAAGAAAAAGAACCAATATTGATTATTAGACCTATTGATTATTGATTATTTAAATTAAAAAAAATATTCAAGTGGAATTTTTTTTAATTTAAATTACACAACTACCAGTTTCCTTTAACAACATTCTTAAATAGTTATATGTATATATATATATATATATATATATATATATATTATATAAAAAATTATTTCCTTCGCAAATCCTTCGTAAAAGTCCTTTAAATTAATCTAACTTCTGACATAGTCAGTATTTCCTGAATTCTTAATAATATTTATTCCTATTTAATGTCCTTTTAAAAGTAAATACCCGTATATTAATAATTATCTTATTCCAAATCTTAATCTAAAATTTTAAGTTCATTCGTAGCTTTTATCAACTCTCCAATCTATAAAATTCCGAGACGCTTTCTCATTTCGAATGTTTTTAAAAAGCCATTTTCTTTTTATTATTATTATTATTCCATGATCTGATTTCGCGCGCTGGGGATTTTTCCACTTCAAAATTGCTACGCGGCCAGTGGAGAAACTCTTTCCTGTTTTAGCTTCTCCCTCTCGCCTCATTCGCTGGTCTGGAGGTCGCCTCTCACTCATTGGTTTGTGCGCACGTGACGTCGTATTCTGGATCACTCCGCTCAGTGAACAAAACTCGTTCGCATCCTTCGGAGAGGAGGATTTTTGACGTATTTGGAAGTATAAACAAATATGTATCTGGTGTTATCGTCTCGTAGAATTTTCACACTGTTATTTAACATCTTTAAAACAATGTAGTGATCAATCGTGGAGCCTGAGGGCGATAAGTTTATACCCGTGAGAATTATTACGGCATCGCTCTTATTCTAAATAAAAGATTTGTCTGCAAATTGGCTGGTTTTTATGGAAGAAATTCTTGTGAACTCATTTCATTGTCTCACCACTTCGCCATGATTATTGAAATCGACTGCGGCCTACTATATCTTTGACGGACTGCCATTTTCTCGTGGAGTATTGCATCTCTTGGTGTCTCATCTTCGTCAAAACGCCACATATATATATATATATATATATTATTTGGGAAATGTGCAACATATATCATTTCTCTTAAAGTAAGCGAAAAATAAAATCGAAAACTACAAAGATTCCAAAATTTTTTTGAAAATTTAATAATAACTTTCTGAGAAATTTAAAAAAAAACGAAGGGGGGGAAGAAAATTAAGCAAAAATGCGTCACAGTAATTTGTAGTAAAAGTGAAGAAACTTTTCAAGGTGTTTTTGTTTCATGTGTATTTAATATGAGACAAAAAAAAATGTATTTAAGAAATAAATGTTGTTGTAAGATATATGTACCTAAAAATGGAAATATTCCTAAAGTGTGAGTTTAATTTAACCAAGCAATTTTTTTAAATGCATACTTAAAGTTTTTCTTGAAGTATATTTTAAGACATAAATCTTGTTAAAATATTTTCAATTTAGCAAGATTTACCACATTCATTTTTTTCTCTCTTTATAAATGCATTATATTTATATTTTTAAATACCTCTAAATAACAAAATTATTGTTTTTGTAAAGAGTTTTCATTTTAAATTACTTTTCTATGATCAAAACAAAACGAAATGTTTTAAAATAATTTTACAAAATATTTTTTTGAAAAAACTCATATGTATTTTAAACCTGTTAAATGAATGAACGTTTTAAAGGTATTTACTGTTAATGGTAATATTAACACACAATGTAATAAAAGACAAATTTTTCTTAAACTACAAATATATATTATAACCACGAACAAAAAAATACAGTAATCTAATCTTCGTTACTCACGTGTCTGAATTATTTTTTCTTTATCATTAGAAACCGCAGAAATCTATATTTTCCAAATTTAAAGAATCATTTGTAAAAACAATGTCTCTTTTACTGCCACTGATTGTCGGAAACGTTTCCGATTAGTTTCATAATACTCCAGTTTCTAGTATATTAATCAGTTTTCTCAAACCAGAATATCTGCTTTTACGATGCTAGCAATTCTAAATTAAACATACTCAGCTGCGAAATTGAATTTGTACATGCAAAAACATCAAAATAATATTAACTTTAAAGTTAATGTTAATGCTGTTAATTCGTCGCGTTTTTCTGTAAAACATGTTTGTTGAACATGAAAATGTTTACTTGAGAATGGATAGCATCCAAAAAACATATTCCGGGTTAAACACTATAAAAACTACTCGGAAATATTTTCAAAAATCAGTGGCAGCAAAAGAAATTTTGTGCTTATAAATGCTTCTTTAAATTTCGAAAATATAGTATTTTCTGAGGTTTCTAAAGATAAAGAACCCTTTTTGGAATCGTGTGTAACTCAGAAGTGTATTTTCGGAAGCATTATATAAACATTTATATTCATTACTCGGAAGTGTATATGATTGTGTATTCTCATTCGTGGTTATATTTTCCTAGATTAAGAAATATTAAGTTTTTTTTTCTTTTTTTTTACAGTACACCATTCTTATACTGATTTGTTTTTCATATTTAATTTTTCTCAAGCAATGTTTGCCTTACTGACACTAATGTCAGAAGATCAAGCTTTTCATCGCAACATGTACAGAGATAAAATAATAAACTTCGTTTCAAGTTTTTAAGAAAAGAATAGAAACAGTAAATTATTTTACACATTTACTTGCGGAATTTAGAGGCATCAGTCGCACGCAGTTTCTTAGTTTGTGATTTAAATTACCACAATAAATTTTATTACCTCGTAATAATTCATTGGAATAAAAATTCTGTCTTCTATGTAATTTAAGTTTATATCTATTTATATTGTTATGAATTTTGTATATATCTGTAAATATTCCATTTGTTTAAATTTATTTTATTTGATTATTGTGAAAATTGCAGTATTATTAATGTATTTCCTATTGAGCATCATGTAACTCAATGCTAAAGGCCTCAGATGGTTTGCAAGGAAAACAACCTTACACCCTCATCTTTATAATGGAAGTCTATGGTAAAATCGCCAAGGAATGGGTTTATCGCCAAGTTGGCGATGGTTTTGGCGACTTATTTTTGTCGCCAAATTTGGCGATATATCGCCAAATGTCGCCAAGTTGGCGACGGATTTGGCGACTTTTTGTGCAACCACACCCCCCCTTATACCTATACATTGGGATCCTTTCTTGCTTGGGTTCTCTATCGAAAGTTAAAGCACTTTCTGGTAATTTCTAGCATCTGAAGGCTCTGGAATAATCTGGAAAGATCTCTGAAACCTATATAAGGACCTCCATCAGTTCAGTTAGTTAGTTGTCTGTCAACTGCGATTGAATTCATACGAGAGGCTTTGCATTGAGAACTGTGTTACTCAGATTGATTTTGTCGTTGATACGTCGTATTGAACACATTGTTTCTGAGTGAAATTTTGCTGTTCTGTTATTAGATTTGAAGATTACTGAATATCTTGTAATTTTCAGAAGATATTTGTGATCGTATTGCACTGTTTATAGTGAATAAAGCCTTGTTATTGTTCTTATATATTGGCATCAGTCCTTTCGAACCCCGAGCTCACAACATTTGGTGTCAGGAGTGGGGTTGAATGCCGATCACCAGAGCAATGGAGGGTCAACTGAAAGAATTATTGGAGAAATTAGCTACGAACCTTGGCGAGTTGAAAGAAGAAATGAAGAAAGATATGTCAGCGATGGATGGGAAAATGACTGCTAACCTTGGCGAGTTAAAAGAAGAAATGAAGGAGAAAATGACTGCGAATCAGGCCGAAATAAAAAAAGATATGTCAGCGATGGATGAGAAAATGACTGCCAACCTTGGCGACTTAAAAGATGAAATGAAGAAGGATATGTCAACCAACCTTGGAGAGTTGAAAGATTTAATAGAGGATAAAATAACATCTTTAAATGACAGAATTGACGGCGTGGAAAACAAAGTTGAAGGAAGATTTCAAGAAATAGAAGGAAAGGTAGAAGAAATTCAAAGGACAGCCAGTACCGTAGAAGAAAGAGTAGAAGAAAAAGTTCAAAAGATCGCCGAGACCGTTGAAGAAAGAGTAGAAGAAAAAGTTCAAAAGATCGCCAAGACCGTCGAAGAAAGGATAGAGTGTAGAAAAAGAGTTGGAAAATGTGAAGAAACAAAAGATAATTGCCGGAAACTATACCGAAGATGTCAAGTATCAATCTATGCTTCCACGTTCCTGTATTAAACTCTCGACCTATGACGGAAAATCCTCATGGCCAGTTTTTAAGACACAATTTGGGATCGTAGCGGACGCCAATGGATGGGATTCCCAGACAAAAGCTTGCCAGTTAGCTGCTTCTCTACGAGCTGATGCTACCGACGTCTTACAGACTTTGCCTGCAAATGAACCGCTGGATTTTGAAACGCTCGTCAGTGCCTTAGAATTGCGCTTTGGCGAGAAATGCATGAAGGAATATAGCAGACTCCAGCTCAAATCTCGACAGCAGAAATCCACTGAATCCCTGCAAGATCTTGCTACGGATGTCGAGAGACTTTCCCATCTTGCTTATCCTGACTGTCCGACTGAAATTAGAGAAAGCTTAGCTCTACAGCATTTTATCGATGGTGTGCGTGACTCTGAGATCCAGAAACAACTCCGGATTGCAGATCTCAATGATTTAAAAGGGGCTTTGGTTTACGCTCTGAAATTCGAGGCAGCCCAGCAAGCTACTAGGAAAGATCGACACTTTGTGCGAGCAGCCAACCTGCCTGAGACGTCGGATAGAGCTGTGGAGCGCTTACAGCAGCAGATGAATGACATAATGAGAAAGATGAACTCCTTAATGGCCAACAAACCTTACAGGCAGATCAAGTGCTGGAAATGCGGTGGAGAAGGCCATATACAAATCGACTGCCCAAGACGACCCAGCACCGAAGGTAATATCTCTCCCGCTAACGGAGGAGCAGGAAAACTGATTAATGGCCATCTTGCGGGGCGGAGGTTGCCAGATTTTGAGAAGCCCCATTTTCAAGTATGTGAAATTTCTGCAAGAAGTTGCGGCGAGAACGGAGTTTTTCTAGTCGGAAGTGTGAATGATTTGCCCTGTAATATGATCATCGATACAGGAGCCAATGTGACCATCATTCGGAAAGATCTAGCTCAGCGGTTGAAAGAAAAACTCTTCTGGACCCCGCCGCGTGTTATTCTTCAAACTGCGACCGGAGATAAGATCGATATACATGGAAGAATGACACTGAAAATAAAGTTTGGGAACGCCGCTTACCACATTACAGTCTATGTGGCCGATATTTCAGACCCTTTCATACTCGGACTGGACTTTTTAAAAGAGCATGGATTTACACTGGATTTTAAGAATAATGAGTTACGCTCTGCTCAAGAAGATGTCACTATTTTCAAACTTGGAAATGAGTCCGGGTCTATTCAACGGATCACAGCCAAGGCAGATGTTATCATTCCTCCTCGGACCGAAATGATGATACCTGGATTAACTGGAAACGAAAGAATTTTCCAGTATGGCTTGACTGGATATCCTGAGAAGAGCCCAAAGGGAGTGCTAATAGCATCAGCGCTGGTAGATCTGTCGAGAGATGTGATACCTGTGAGGATTGCGAACGTAAGTGAAAAGTCTAGAATTATCCAGAAAGGTGAAGTGCTTGCAACCTGTGCTCCAGTCACCTGTGTTTGCAAAGACCCGAGCTTGACGTTATCGGAGCCGCCTACAAGTTTAACACCTGTAATTGGACGAAATGAAAATTTATCTCCTGAACAGAGACATGCCGCAGAAAGACTGTTCCAGGAATTTAAGGATGTGTTTTCACAAAACGAGAGTGATATAGGGCGCACTTCACTGACACGTCATAGAATTGATACTGCCAACCATCCACCGATTAAACAGCATCCAAGACGCTTGCCGTTCGCAAAACAAGAAGAGGTTTCTAAGCTCTTACAAGAGATGCAGGATAGTGACATCATCGAACCGTCATCAAGTCCGTGGGCCTCTCCCATCGTGTTGGTCCGAAAGAAAGATGGCTCCACAAGATTTTGTGTGGATTATCGTAAACTTAACGATATCACGAAGAAGGACAGCTATCCTCTACCAAGAATAGACGACACGCTAGATACTCTTTCAGGACATAAATGGTTTTCCACGCTGGATTTGAAGAGTGGATATTGGCAAGTAGAGATCCATCCTGATGACAAAGAGAAGACCGCATTTACTACTGGACAAGGACTTTGGCAATTTAAAGTTATGCCGTTCGGGCTCTGCAATGCTCCAGCAACGTTCGAGCGCCTCATGGAGACAGTGTTAAAAGGTCTGACTTTTGAAGCTTGTCTCATCTACCTAGATGACGTCATCATTGGTGGCCGCACGTTTGAAGAACATCTAGAGAATATTCGAAAAGTGTTAACGAAACTAAGAGCGGCGAATTTAAAGTTGAACCCTTTGAAATGCAAGTTCTTCCAACGAGAAGTAAACTATTTAGGACACATCATCTCAGCTGAAGGTGTTCGAACAGACCCTGAAAAAGTGTCTGCAGTAAAGCACTGGAAACGTCCGGAAAATGTCCATCAGTTGCGAAGCTTTCTGGGACTATGCACTTATTACAGGAAGTTTGTACAGGGGTTCTCCAACATCGCAAGACCCTTGCATAGGCTCACTGAAAGCAAACAGAAGTTTCTATGGACACAAGAATGCGACAATTCATTCCAGCGGCTGAAAGAAGCTCTCACATCCTCTCCAGTCCTTACCTATCCAGACCCCGACAAACAATTCATTGTGGACACGGATGCCAGTCAGGAAAGTGTCGGCGCTGTACTTTCCCAAGAAATAGATGGCCAAGAACGAGTCGTAGCATACTGGAGCAAATGTTTATCGAAACCAGAGCGGAATTATTGCGTCACTCGTAAGGAGTTATTAGCTATAGTGAAAGCCATAGAACACTTCCATCACTATCTCTATGGCAGGAAATTTCTCCTTCGTACTGACCACGCATCCCTAACATGGCTGATGAATTTTAAGAACCCAGAGGGCCAAGTAGCCAGATGGATACAACGACTCCAGGAATACGACTTTGACATCAGGCATCGCAAAGGCTCATCGCATGGAAACGCCGATGCCCTATCAAGAAGACCGTGTCACGAGAGCTGTCGCTATTGTTCCAGAGCGGAGAGCAAGTATAATCCCGAATATGTCATACGCCAGACGAAGACTTCACTATTGACGCCACCAGATCCCTGGAGTGATGAGAAGATTCGAGAAGATCAAATGGCAGACTCTGAGATCAAACCAATCTTGGAGTTATTAGAATCTTCTAGCACGAAGCCCAGTTGGAAAGACATCTCGACTTACAGTCCTACGACGAAGCAATATTGGGCTCTTTGGAACTCTCTCCACGTCAGGAATGGTGTCCTGTTCCGAAAATTCGAATCGGAAGATGGGAAGACATCTCGGTGGCAGTTGGTACTTCCTCGATCCCGAATCCCAGAGGTCCTCAAGGAATTACATGGCAGTCCCACTGGTGGCCATTTTGGAGTCATGAAAACATTACACAGAGTCCGAGAGCGCTTCTTCTGGGGAAAAGCGAGAGCTGACGTCGAACAATGGTGCAAATCTTGCGATGCATGTGCAGCTCGGAAAGGACCAAAGAAACGTAGCCGAGGAAGACTACATCTCTACAATGTAGGAGCACCTTTTGAACGCATCGCCCTTGACATCCTAGGTCCTCTGCCAAGAAGTGCTGATGGCAACAAATACCTCCTTGTTGTCATGGACTATTTCACAAAATGGCCTGAAGTTTATGCCATCCCTGATCAAGAAGCTTCTACGGTTGCTGATGCCTTGGTACACCAGTGGATATCAAGGTATGGAGTCCCTCTTCAAATGCATTCTGACCAGGGGAGAAATTTCATCTCTGCTGTGATTGAGGGTCTCTGTCAACTTCTCGGAATGGACAAAACTAGGACGACGCCTCTACATCCGCAGTCGGATGGCATGGTTGAGAGATTTAATCGTACCATCCTCAACAATCTCTCACTTCTAGTCTCAAGAAACCAGCAAGACTGGGACCAAAAACTTCCCTTGTTTCTTCTCGCCTATCGCAGCGCCGTCCATGAAACAACCGGCTATTCCCCGTCCCAGATGCTTTTCGGTCGTGATCTTCGTTTACCTTGTGATCTGCTGTTTGGTCGCCCTCCAGATGCGCCTTCATCGCCAGAGGGATACGTGCAGAATCTCCAGGCACGATTTGAAGACGTCCACAACTTGGCTCGAGAGCGGATCAATATACAGACGGAGAAGATGAAGACCAGGTACGACACGAAAGCCACAGGACATCAATTCAAAGAAGGTGACAAGGTTTGGTTTTATAATCCGACTCGACACAAAGGACTTTCTCCCAAACTGCAATCACACTGGGACGGTCCTTATACAGTCCTAAACAGACTGAACGATGTCGTAATTCGGATCCGAAAGTCACCAAGTTCGAAGCCTAGAGTCGTTCATTACGACAGGCTGGCTCCATACTATGGCCATAGTACTTAGTTCATTGATTGTAAATAGTGTAATGTAAATAATGTAAATTAGTATGACCATGGTCTTGTATATAAATTAATGTAAAAATTTCTTTTGCTTAGCATTATCATTATTAATGTTATTATTATTTAAATACTTGTATGTAATGATGTCTATACTTTAATTTAATTTAATCTTTTTTTTAAAATAAGTGTATATTTTGTATAATTCAGCATTATGAATGTGTTTAATGGTTATTTTGCATATTTGCTTTAAGTGTTTTGAATAGTATAGCATTTGTTGGTAACGGGTTTGCTTTCCGATCAAAGGTTGAACTGCCCGGGACGTGCAGTCCTTGAGAGAGGGGCAATGTTATGAATTTTGTATATATCTGTAAATATTCCATTTGTTTAAATTTATTTTATTTGATTATTGTGAAAATTGCAGTATTATTAATGTATTTCCTATTGAGCATCATGTAACTCAATGCTAAAGGCCTCAGATGGTTTGCAAGGAAAACAACCTTACACCCTCATCTTTATAATGGAAGTCTATGGTAAAATCGCCAAGGAATGGGTTTATCGCCAAGTTGGCGATGGTTTTGGCGACTTATTTTTGTCGCCAAATTTGGCGATATATCGCCAAATGTCGCCAAGTTGGCGACGGATTTGGCGACTTTTTGTGCAACCATACCCCCCCTTATACCTATACATTGGGATCCTTTCTTGCTTGGGTTCTCTATCGAAAGTTAAAGCACTTTCTGGTAATTTCTAGCATCTGAAGGCTCTGGAATAATCTGGAAAGATCTCTGAAACCTATATAAGGACCTCCATCAGTTCAGTTAGTTAGTTGTCTGTCAACTGCGATTGAATTCATACGAGAGGCTTTGCATTGAGAACTGTGTTACTCAGATTGATTTTGTCGTTGATACGTCGTATTGAACACATTGTTTCTGAGTGAAATTTTGCTGTTCTGTTATTAGATTTGAAGATTACTGAATATCTTGTAATTTTCAGAAGATATTTGTGATCGTATTGCACTGTTTATAGTGAATAAAGCCTTGTTATTGTTCTTATATATTGGCATCAGTCCTTTCGAACCCCGAGCTCACAACAATATATATATTTGCAGCATTGCATACCATGTACACTTTAAAATCCCAATTCTCTCTTAATTTAAATAAAGTCAAAATTGAATTTTTCTCCTTATAGACTAAATGAAATCAAAAATCGAATCAAAACAAAGACTCAGGCGCGATTGTTTGATTCTTCGGGGAATTTTGATTTAGCGTTTAAAGTATTTATCTTTCGGAAAGTAAACAACTCTGCATTATTATTAGCTTTTTAACTTTATTAGTTAGTTACATTTATTTTGTGCTCTTCGAATATTAAAAGAGATCAGTTAGAAAATATTTGTTTCAAATGGTTGGATCAAATATACAGGAGACTTTTTCTTTTTATCTCAATAAAACAAATTGTATAGTTGTTGCGTTGCCATGACAATTATGATAAGTTATTTAATTTCTAAAAAATTCTTTGGCATCGTTTTATTTTCATACAATCATTTATTAATTCTCTAGCATTATGAATCGAGCACAAATTACCTACGTTGCACTAAGGTTTACAACGTATACATATAAAACTGTCAACAAATGAAAAAGTCAAAACTGTTTTAATTTAGCACAGATGGAAGGTATAGTTTGGAAATGACACACCATCGAAGTCTCAAATATGTAAATGGCAGATGTTGTGTAAAAATGGTTGTGAAGAATGTAAAACTAAGCTATCCAGTATGGAATACCGCACAAAATGTAAAACTTCCACTATAGCAAAAACTGAAAACGATCCCGTTAATATTTTTTGCGATTTATGGGGTATTTTTTAAGTGAATTTTCTTCATGAAAGATGCACATATAATGCACTATAGTAATGTTAATTTTTGGAGAAGATTGAAGCAGCACATCGGTCCTAAAAACGACCGATTCCGATCTGAATATTCCTCTTTTCGTGGACAATGCAATACTTCATACAACAGATGTTGCGAAGTAAAAATCCCACTATAAATCTCTCAATAACCTTCTATATAGTCCGAACATCATCTTCTAACATTTATTTTGATCTCCTTAATGAATGTTAGGAGGAGCAAAATTTTCATCATATAAAGAAGTGAAACTTTTGTGCAGTATATTGCACAGTTCTTTTATTGTACATAAGAATTTTTAAAAAAAGTTTCAATATGTCGATGAAAGTGTATGGACGTTAAAAAAAGCTATCTTGAAATGGAAAATATTGGTATAACTTTAGTAAATAATATTTCAGAAATAATCTATAAAAAACTTTCCTTCATGTTTGACTGGAATTAAAAACATTTGGAGTTAAATTAAGTTAGAACAGTGTTTTTCAATCTTTTTCTTTTACTTCGAGACGCACTTCAAGATATAATTAAACTTCTGTTACACGTTTAAATTATGAACAGTAAAAGAATAACAAGTTAGAAATTGTACTTCAAACGTTACAAACGAGGTGCGTTCGTACTATAGCTAGTTATATAAATATTCAGATCTTGATGATTTTTAATTCTGTGAAATGAATTATATCGTCTGCAGATTAATTTCTGTAATAAAATAAAAGAAAACTTCCCAGTTAAACTGATGGCATTGAGCTCACAGGCTATTCACACTAACTGTAAATTATATTCTTATTTCAAAGAATTTGAAATAAGCCCTCGAAAAAAGGAAGAAATCGACAATATATTAAGGGGGGGAACCATACCCCCAGTTCTCCTTCTTTTAATTAACCAATGAACCCCTAAAACTAATCAGAGAAGCGCCTTACCACAATGAACCTATATACAAAATTTGAAGAAAATCAGATAATTCTGCATGAAAAATCCATTTATCTAAATTAAGGGGGGTTAGCTCCCTGTCCCCTCTTTATACTTAACCGAAGAACCCCCAAAATTAATCAGGGAAGCGCCTTATCACAATGAGTCCATATATAAAATTTGAAGAAAATCGGATAATTCTGCTTGAAAAACACATTTATCTATATTAAGGGGGGTTAGTCCACCCCCGTTCCCCCCTTTATACTTAACCAGTGAACCCCCAAAACTAATCAGGGAAGTGCCTTACCACAATGACCCTATATACAAAATTTGAAGTAAATCGGATAATTCTGCATGAAAAACCCATTTATCAAAATTAAGGGGGGGGGGCTCCCGTTTCCCTCCTTTACACTTCACCAATGAACCCCTAAAACTAATCAGGGAAACCCCTTACCACAATGAGCCCATATAGAATATTTGCAGAAAATCGGATAACTCTGCATGAAAAATTCATTTATCTAAATTAAGTGAGGAGGATTAACCCCCCCCCCCGTTAGCCCCTTTATACTTAACCTATGAACCCCCAAAACTAATCAGGAAAGAACCTTATCACAATGAACCTACATACAAAATTTGAAGAAAATTGGATAATTCTGCATGAAAAAACCATTTATCTAAATTAATGGGGGTTAGCCCCCCGTTCCCCCCCCCCTTTATAGTTAACCAATCAATCCCCAAAACTAATCAGGGAAGCGCCTTATTACAAGGAACCTATAAACAAAATTGGAAGCAAAACGGTTATTTCTGTCAAGAGTTATCGCGTTAAGTACATACATACAGAAAGGGCGGGCACATAAGCTCTCAGGCTTTGATAGCCTGTGAGCTAAAAAGAAAACTGCCCAGTTAAACTGACGGCATTGAGCTCACAGGCTATTCACACTAACTGTAAATTATATTCTTATTTCAAAGAATTTGAAATAAGCCCTCGAAAAATGAAGAAATCGACAATATATTAAGGGGGGAACCCTCCCCCCGTTTCTCCTTTTTATAATTAACCAATGAACCACTAAAACTAATCAGAGAAGCGCCTTACCACAATGAACCTATATACAAAATTTGAAGAAAATCGGATAATTCTGCATGAAAAATCCATTTATCTAAATTAAGGGCGGTTAGCCCCCCGTCCCCCCTTTATACTTAACCAATGAACCCCCAAACCTAATCAGATAAGCGCCTTACCACAATGAACCTATACAGGGTGTCCCTAAACTCATGGTACATACGCTAGGGGGTGATAGAACACATCAAGACGAGTAATAGTTAATAGGAAACCAAGGTTCCCAAACGTATTCAAAAGGAGATAGGCGCCATCAAAGTTTAAGGTCCCAAATTGCAAATGATGATAAAAAAGGGAAAAATGGGTCGATTTATTTGCGGTTTTCGCTAAAATCATTCTTTAAATTAGTATTTTCTAAAAAAAAAGTTTTAAAGATAAAGTTATAAAAATGTCGGTAGAGGGCGCTGTAGACTTTGGAGTACCAAATAACTACTTTTTACCGGTTTTTTTAACACTGTTAAATGTTTTCTAAAGCTTAGACCTTAACTTAAATTTTGTGTGCACAAGTGAAATCATCGGGATTGGTTAAGTGGAGCAAATTTAACTGTGTTCAAGGGGTTGATTTCTGAACGATCGTATGTAATGAGCAAAATAATAAGTGATGAAGCAAACTTTAAGAGGTGATAGTACACATCAAAACAAACAACATTCACTAAGTAATGCATGATTTGAATTCAAACGCAAACGTGTTAGCGCATGTTCAAACTAGATACATGCAAGCGCTATAGCTACCATTATGCTGTAAGTTTCCGGAAGAAGACTCTGAAAAAATGATATGGGGAAGAATAAGAACGCGTATGCAAATTTTCGCTAAAATAAAAGTTAATTATTCGAGTGCGTAATTGTAAAACTGGGAACTGTTCACAGCAGCTGTCTTTATTTGCTCTGTGGATAGCCGATAATATGGTTTCGTACTCTAACCAGAAGGTCGAGATGCATTACATGTACGGAGCTGCACATGGCAATGCAACAGAATCTCAAAGATTGTACCGAGAGCGTTTTCCAACCAGACGTGTTCCTGATGCGAGGATATTTCAACGACTGCACCAACAACTGTGCGAAAGGGGTTTCTTTGCAAGTTGCATGCAGGATACCGGACGTTCCAGGAGTGTAAGAACGCCATCCGTTACGGATAACATTTTGGATCGTCTCAGCGAGAGGCCTGAATCTAGCATGCGGGAACTGTCCGAAGAAGTGAACGTTTCCCGTAATACGGTGTGGCGAGTTGTGTGAGATGAAGGAATGCATCCGTACCATGCGCAGAGAGTTCAAGGCCTAGAACCAGCGGATTACCAGGCACGTGTCAATTTTAGCACGTGGTTGCTCCAACAAACGGATCAGGACCCTGCTTTTTGTGCACATGTGTTGTTCACGGACGAATGCACATTCACACGCGAGAGTATTTTGAATATCCACAATTATCATGTGTGGTCAAATGAAAACCCATACACAATACGTCAACGTTCGTTCCAGCGACGTTTCACGGTCAATATTTGGGCCCGAATCGTTGACGATTGTCTAATTGGGCCATACTTACTGCCAACGCGCCTGGATGGAGATTCATATCTTGGGTTTCTGCAAGAGGTGTTGCCAGAACTATTAAACCATGTTCCAGCACCCATCAGACGACGTATGTGGTTCAAACACGGTGGAGCACCAGCCAATTACAGCCTGGATGCCCGTAACGCCCTGAATAGCATGTATCCGGGACGATGGATAGGTCGTGGCGGTCCAATCATCTGGCCAGCCCGTTCACCCGATTTATCCTGTCTGGACTTTTTCTTGTGGGATCATATGAAGAGCCTGGTATACGAAGATGGTCCCGTAGATTCTGCTGAACACCTTGTTGCCCGGATATCCGTTGCTTCGGCCACCATAAGAGAGATGCCTGTTGTTTTCGCCAATGTACGGCGGTCAATGCATCGACGGCACAGTTAAATTTGCTCCACTTAACCACTCCCGATGATTTCACTTGTGCACACAAAATTTAAGTTAAGGTCTAAGCTTTAGAAAACATTTAACAGTGTTAAAAAAACGGTAAAAAGTAGTTATTCGGTACTCCAAAGTCTAGAGCGCCCTCTACCGGCATTTTTATAACTTTCTCTTTAAAACTCTTTTTTTAAGAAAATACTACTTTAAAGAAGGATTTTAGCGAAAACCGCAAATAAATCGACCCATTTTTCCCTTTTTTATCATCATTTGCAATTTGGGACCCTAAACTTTGATGGCGCCTATCTCCTTTGGAATACGTTTGGGACCCTTGGTTTCCTATTTACTATTACTCGTCTCGATGTGTTCTATCACCCCCTAGCGTATGTACCATAAGTTTAGGGACACCCTGTATACAAAATTTGAGGAAAATCGGATAATTCTGCATGAAAAATCCATTTATCTAAATTAAGGGGGGTTAGCCCCCCGTTCCCCCACTTTATAGTTAACCAATCAATCCCCAAAACTAATCACGGAAACGCATTATCACAAGGAACCTATAAACAAAATTGGAAGAAAATCGGATAACCTGCATGAAAAATTCATTTATCAAAATTAAGAGGGAGGATTAGCCCCCCCCCCCGTTAGCCCCTTTATACTTAACCTATGAACCCCCAAAACTAATCAGGAAAGAACCTTATCACAATGAACCTATATACAAAATTTGAAGAAGGACAATTCTGCATGAAAAAACCATTTATCTAAATTAAGGGGGGTTAGCGCCCCGTTCCCCCCTTTATAGTTAACCAATCAATCCCCAAAACTAATCAGGGAAGCGCCTTATCACAAAGTACCTATAAACAAAATTGGAAGCAAAACGGTTATTTCTGTCAAGAGTTATCGCGTTACGTACATACTTACATACATACAGAACGGGCGGGCACATAAGCTCTCAGGCTTTGATAGCCTGTGAGCTAATAAGTATCTCGGTCGCTTGATGATTAAACTTCGAAAGCTCCTATAAAAAATAAAAAGAAAACTGCCCAGTTGAACTGAGGGTATTGAGCTCACAGGCTATTCACACTAATTGCATATTATACTCTTATTTCAAAGAATTTGAAATAAGTCCCTCGAAAAATAAAGAAATCAACAATATATTAAGGGGGGGTCATCCCCCCGTTCCCCCTTCATAGTTAACTAATGATCCCCTTAAACTAATCAGGGAAGTCTCTAATTACAATGAATATATATGAAAAAATTGAAGAAAATCGGATAATTCTGCATGAAAAACCCATTTATCTAAATTAAGGGGGGATTAGCCCCCCCCCTTCCCCCTTTATACTTAACCAATGAATCCCCAAAACTATTCAGAGAAGCCCATTATCACAATGAACCTATATACAAAATTTGAAGAAAATCGGATAATTCTGCAAGAAAAACACATTTATCTAAATTAGGAGGGGGTTATCCCCCCTTTCCCTCTTTATACTTAACCGATGAACCCCAAAACTATTGACAGAAGCGCATTATCAAAATGAGCCTATTTACAAGATTTGAAGAAAATGGGATAATTCTGCATGAAAAACCTATTTAACTAAATTATGGGAAGTTAGCCCCCCGTTTTCCCCCTTTATGCTTAACCAATGAACCTCCAAAATTAATCAGGGAAGCGCCTTATCACAAGGAACCTATAAACAAAATTTAAAGTAAAACGGTTAGTTCTATCAAGAGTTATCGTGTTTCGTACATACGTACGTACATACATACAGAACCGGCGGGCAAATAAGCTCTCAGGCTTTGATAGCCTGTGAGCTAAAAAAGCACAGATTTAAAAAAAAAAAATCAAATTTCTTAATAAATGTTTTTATTAATATTTTCTAAAGTTTTGATTCGATTTTTAAAAAATTTGAAATTTCTCGACAAAATTCTGCAAAGATAATATATCTTAAATTTCAAAACATTCGGTTGGGTAGTTTTTGCATTGTTATATGCGGACAGACGGACGGACGGACGGAAGGACAGACGGACGGACCAGACGACGGCAATAGGTGCTACGTATTTATATACTTACGAACGCACCTAATAAGAGTGCGCCTTTAGATTTATTTATTAATAGAAAAAAGTATACCATTACGACCAAATATTTAAAAAGTATACCTATCCATCTATTTAAAGCTAACCTGCTTTTTAGTTTTTCATGCAAATATCGCCTTTATACGCATGCGTGAGCATTCAGCCAATCAGGTAAAGGCATTTTTTGTAAACTCATGTCGAATTGGGTTCTACACGCATGCGTCAGCATTCAGCCAATCAAGTGAGAGGTTGTTACTGTCCCGACGTCCCGAGACAGATTCGGAGCCAATGAGGTGAAAGGCTATTTCCTGTCTAGAGATCTTTAGGAAAGATGATTATAGCGTTAGCAATTTTCAAAGTTTTGAAATTTGGATTACTATAAATATTAGGTATTTATTCATTTTATCTTTATTTATTTTGTTATATTGAGCACATGAACATAGAAACATCCCTCACATATGTATTTCTGTGTTCATGATTGAATTCTTTTTATATGTTTTGGTTTCCTGTATTTTTTTTTTCTTTTTATGTCGTATGTATATTTTGCTACTTTAAATTTCTTAAACCAAAAAGTAATGGTCGAGTTTTTATTAGGATTTATAAAGCTGAAATTGACCTTTTTGAATATAATATTACAGATATTTTAATAGTTGCATTCGGCTGTAAAAATTGACAAAAAGTTGATTAAAAATTTGACCAGCAGTTGCATGAAAAAAAAAGAACTTTCATTAGCATGGACAAATTCAGAAAATTGCTGCGTCGGCAGTTGTGTTTATATGTAAAAAAATAACATAATTCATAGTTTAATCACAATAAAACTTCGTGAAATTTATTGAATGGTTGCGGGAAAAAAAATCCCAAAATTCAACAACCATTCGGGAAAATATAACAAAATTCTACTAATAACAGGAGCTTCTAAATAGCTTTACCACCTGTGCATTTTGATGATTTTGTTATGATAGTGTGTATGAATGTGTTTTGCATGGAATTTTTTGTTTTGTTGACAGTTTTTTTAAAGGTTTTGGAACTTTAGTATGACGATGACAATTTATTGGTATTATGTCGGTTAATAGAAAAGCTTTCTAAAGTTTGAAATACGATCAAATCTTAACAAAACTTGCAATGATTCAAATGGATTTAGATAGATAATTTTAGTATATGTGTATATATATATGTAGTAGACTATCAATAAACAACAACAAAAAAGTGGCAACTAATTTTCAAACTTTTATATATAATCAAAACTTTTCAATATTTTACAGCCGAATGTAACTATTGAAACATCTGAAATATTATATTTAAAAAAAAAATGAAATTTCAGCTTTACCAAGTAGAAAATAAACTACTTAAAAAAAAAAATCCTACTAAAAATTCGACCATTACTTTTAGGTTTAAAAATTTTAATGTAGCAAAATACATACAGCATAAAAAGAAGAAAAAATACACCAGGATGTATATAAAGCATGCTTTACAATTATATTATGTGCACTAAATAATTTCGCAAACAATATACAAACCATTTTATATGTTTTGGTTTCGTGTATTTTTTTTTTCTTTTTATGTTGTATGTATATTTTGCTACTTTAAATTTCTTAAACCAAAAAGTAATGGTCGAGTTTTTATTAGGAGTTATGAAGCTGAAATTTACCTTTTTGAATATAATATTACAGATGTTTTAATAGTTGCATTCGGCTGTAAAATTTGATTAAAAATTTGACCAGCAGTTGCATGAAAAAAAAAAAAAAAAAAAAAAGAACTTTCACTAGCATGGACAAATTCAGAAAATCCTGCGTCCGCAGTTGCGTTTATATGTAAAAAAATAACAAATTTCATAGTTTAATCACAATAAAACATCGTGAAATTTATTGAATGGTTGCGGGAAAAAAAATCACAAAATTCAACAACCATTCGGGAAAATATAACAAAATTCTACTAATAACAGGAGCTTCTAAATAGCTTTACCACCTGTGCATTTTGATGATTTTGTTATGATAGTGTGTATGAATGTGTTTTGCATAGAATTTTTTGTTTTGTTGACAATTTTTTTAAAGGTTTTGGAACTTTAGTATGACAATTTATTGGTATTATGTCGGTTAATAGAAAAGCTTTCTAAAGTTTGAAATACGATCAAATCTTAACAAAACTTGCAATGATTCAAATGGATTTAGATAGATAATTTTAGTATATGTGTATATATATATGTAGTAGACTATCAATAAACAACAACAAAAAAGTGGCAACTAATTTTCAAACTTTTATATATAATCAAAACTTTTCAATATTTTACAGCCGAATGTAACTATTGAAACATCTGAAATATTATATTTAAAAAAAAAATGAAATTTCAGCTTTACCAAGTAGAAAATAAACTACTTAAAAAAAAAAATCCTACTAAAAATTCGACCATTACTTTTAGGTTTAAAAATTTTAATGTAGCCAAATACATACAGCATAAAAAGAAGAAAAAATACACCAGGATGTATATAAAGCATGCTTTACAATTATATTATGTGCACTAAATAATTTCGCAAACAATATACAAACCATTTTATATGTTTTGGTTTCGTGTATTTTTTTTTTCTTTTTATGTCGTATGTATATTTTGCTACTTTAAATTTCTTAAACCAAAAAGTAATGGTCGAGTTTTTATTAGGAGTTATGAAGCTGAAATTTACCTTTTTGAATATAATATTACAGATGTTTTAATAGTTGCATTCGGCTGTAAAAATTGACAAAAAATTGATTAAAAATTTGACCAGCAGTTGCATGAAAAAAAAAAAAAAAAAAGAACTTTCACTAGCATGGACAAATTCAGAAAATTGCTGCGTCCGCAGTTGAGTTTATATGTAAAAAAATAACAAATTTCATAGTTTAATCACAATAAAACATCGTGAAATTTATTGAATGGTTGCGGGAAAAAAATCACAAAATTCAACAACCATTCGGGAAAATATAACAAAATTCTACTAATAACAGGAGCTTCTAAATAGCTTTACCACCTGCGCATTTTGATGATTTTGTTATGATAGTGTGTATGAATGTGTTTTGCATAGAATTTTTTGTTTTGTTGACAATTTTTTTAAAGGTTTTGGAACTTTAGTATGACAATTTATTGGTATTATGTCGGTTAATAGAAAAGCTTTCTAAAGATTGAAATACGATCAAATCTTAACAAAACTTGCAATGATTCAAATGGATTTAGATAGATAATTTTAGTATATGTGTATATATATGTAGTAGACTATCAATAAACAACAACAAAAAAGTGGCAACTAATTTTCAAACTTTTATATATAATCAAAACTTTTCAATATTTTACAGCTGAATGTAACTATTAAAACATCTGAAATATTATATTTTAAAAAAATGAAATTTCAGCTTTACCAAGTAGAAAATAAACTACTTAAAAAAAAAAAATCCTACTAAAAATTCGACCGTTACTTTTAGGTTTAAAAATTTTAATGTAGCAAAATATATACAGCATAAAAAGAAGAAAAAATACACCAGAATGTATATAAAGCATGCTTTACAATTATATTATGTGCACTAAATAATTTCGCAAACAATATACGAAGAATTAAAACATATCTGAAGATCTCTATCATGAACACAGAAATAGATATGTTTCTATCTTCAATGATTCAATAAAATAAAATAAAGATACAATGAAAAACTACCTAAAAATATAATAATCTAAACTTGAAACTTAAAAACTCCATCAAACGTGATAAATTGTCATTATACCAGGTGACAGTCGATGTAGAATTCATTTACATACACTACACACTTTATTGATACGATAACCATTTTGTCAGGACAAAATTAGCACTTGCCTATCAGCGAGCAATACTGAAAATTGGCGATTGACTTTATTGCCACCTAAAGGTAAAAATAAGCACTCGGCGATAAAACTTGAAAAACTAGCTATTAAAAATATGGAAAAAACTGGCCAAATGCAGGATTTTCTGATTTTCTTTTTTCCCTTTGCGTTTTTTCAGCAATCTGTTTGACAAAATTCATGATTTTTCCTCACCAGATCGATGAAATTAATGATTTTTCCGCACCGATGGACGAAATTTACGATTTTTATGCACTAAATTGAAGAAATTCATGATTTTTATGTGCCCACTTGACTAATTCGTGATTTCACTCACCCACTTGATGAATTTGTGATTTTTGCATGCCTGTTCTTCAAAATTCATGATTTTTATGCACATGATTGATGAAATTCATGATTTTTACATGCCTGATAAACAAAACTCATGATTTTTACACGCTCAGTTGACGATTTTTTTTCTGCACTTGACCGACGAAATTAAGTATTTTTATGTACCTGATAGACAAAATTCATGATTTTTATGTGCTGATAGAGGAAATTAATGATTTTTACATGCCCGATCAACTAATTTCTTGATTCTTATGTGCCCGTTTGAAGAATTATGTGAATTTTAGGTGACCGATAAATGAAACTCATGATTTTTACACGCCTGATTGATAAAAAAAAAAAAATCTGCACCCGACTGACGAAATTAAGGATTTTTATGCCTCCAATAGACGAAATTTATGATATTTATGTGCCGATGGATGAAATTAATGATTTTTTCAGCGATCCTACGACGTAATTTGTTTTTTCAGCAATTATTTGATGAAATTCACGTTTTAACTGCAATCCTTTGACGAAATTCATGTTTTTTCCGCTATCCTTTGACAAAATTTGCGTTTTTCCGTGATCCTTTAATGAAATTTGCTTTTTTTGTGATCCTTTGACGATATTCGCACTTTCTCTGCTGCCTTTTGACGAAATTCATGTTTTTTCCGCTATCCTTTGACAAAATTTGCGTTTTTCCGTGATCCTTTAATGAAATTTGCTTTTTTTGTGATCCTTTGACGATATTCGCACTTTCTCTGCTGCCTTTTGACGAGATTCATGTTTTTTCAGCAATCCTTCGATGAAATTTGCGTTTTTTCAGTGATCCTTCGAAGAAATTCGCATTTTTCTCGCGATCCTTAACAAAATTCGCATTTTCCAGTGTTTCTTTGATAAAATACATTTTATTCTGCCATTTTTAGACGATATTTAGTAAAAAAGCATGATCTTTTGGTGAAATTTCCTTTTTTGCGGTTCTTTGACAAAATTTGCTTATCTTTCATGATCCTTTTGCATAAATCACGTTTTTTCTGTGGTCTTTTAACGAAAGTCATGTTTCCCCATGATCCTTTGATGAAATTAGTGCTTTTTCCTCAGTCATTTGACAAAATCTGTGATTTTTTCCCCCGCGAAGATTGGTTAGATGTTTTTAGTCTGCAGGTGCCCTAAAAAGTCTGTGATGCCCGTTGCTGCATCGCACACATTCTTCCATGGGACATTGAACGAAGGAAATTCATCCTAAAGAATCATTGTTTCATTCCTGACATTTCTGGAAAGAAACAACGTTCAACTCATTGGCTGAATTGTAAAGGGCGAAATGTGTCAAACATTAGCGGAAAGAAAGTGCGCAATTTGTTCGTTTATGGAAAAAATCGTGAAATTCGTTAATCGATAGTCGATAAATTGCGAAATTCGTCAATCAATAGCGGAAAAATCGTGAAATTCATTAATCGACAGTGGAAAAATCGCAAATTTCATCAACTGGTTTCGGGGGAAAAAGTTTTTGAATATCGTCGAATGGCTTCGAGAAAAAAAATCACAATCCGTCAATTTCGGGGAAAAAATCGTGAAATTCGCCAAATGGTTTCGAAATTTGTCGAGCGACAGCTGAGAAAAAATCTTTTTCCATTCAATCATCGCAATTGGTGAGTGTGACTATTATGTTTGACCAGTGGTGGCAATAAAGTCCATTGCCAAATTTTCAGTATTGCTGTTTGGCAAGTAATAATTTTATCCTATACTTCAAAACCCTTTTGATCATCACATCAGTGTGCAGGACAATTTTTTTACGGGAGACCATTTGATGAATTTCGTGATTGTTCCATTATCGATTGACCAATTTTACTGCTACCGATTGTTGAATTTTATAATTTATCAACTATTGATTAGTGAATTTCATGATTTTTTCCATGAACGTTTAACGAATTACACAAAACAATTAAGAATATTGTTAAATTGCCTTGGGTAAAAAAAAAAAAAAAATATTGTCAAATGCCTTCGAGAAAAAAGCTGCAAGTTGAAACGCCTGTAACCTCTTTTTCATGTTATGCATCTCTGGGGTCCGTCCCCCCCCCCCCCGACACTTTTCTAAATTTTGCACACACCCCTCATGTGATATATCGCTGGAAAAGTCTTTGACCACTTATTCATGTTATGCATCTCTGGGGTCCATCCCGCCACTTTGCCCCCCTCCCCCCCCCAAAGGGTACTTTCTAAATTTTGCACATTACCCTTATGTTATATATCATTGGAAAGGTCTGTGACCACTTAATCATATTATGCATCTCCGATGTCCATCTCCCCACTTTGCCCCCCTCCCCTCCCAAAGGGTACTTTCTAAATTTTGCAGATTACCCTTATGTTATATATCATTGGAAAGGACTGTGACCACTTAATCATATTATGCATCTCCAATGTCCATCTCCCCACTTTGCCCCCCCCAAGGGGTACTTTCTAAATTTTGCACACAACCTCATGTTATATATCATTGGAAAGGCCTGTCACCACTTAATCATTTTATGCATCTCCCATGTCCATCCCCCCACTTTGACCCCCCAAGGGGGTACTTTTCTAAATTTTGCATACACCCCTCATGTGATATATCGATGGAAAGGTCTGTGACCGCTTAATCATATTATGCTCCCCACTATGAAATTTGTCAAGTTAAAGCAACTATAAATTTTATTTTTATGGTACTATCAAGTTGTTTGCCGTCAAATTTTGACGGGTTCCATCTAGTATCTATTTATAGATAATGGAATCGGTGAGTTCAAAAACTGCATAAATCACTTTTTTCGAAATGCGTTTTTTTTTCTTTTTTTTAGTTATTGTAAACTCTTTCCTGGAAATAGGCCTACATGTGTAGATAAAAATTAAATAGATCCTTTTTATCCGTTGCCACTCAAAACTGTCGTTTATTGCAAAAACAGCGTTAGTTAATGACAATACCAAGATATATTTCAATGATCAACGACATAGAACAAGAAGAAAATGTGATCAAACACGATAGGAAATATAACTTATGTACCTTAAGGATGGCAAAGATTACAGTTTTAAAGTACCAGCATTTTTTTAATAGTAATTGCATTATTAAATAACAGAATTCTGTCTTCAATAAAGGTGAATTTTATTATTCGTAAATAGTCGTGTCCAAAATTCGTAATATTTAGCACCAATGCACCTAAATCTTAATTACTCGCGCTGATGCATTTTATATACCACTGTGTGTTGCAAATTTAAATACGCATGTTACAAATGCGCATTTTCCCAAAATATTGTCATATATGTTTATGTTAAGGGTTTTTACAGTATTATACTACATGATAATTGTATTTGGATTAAATATTAATCACAAAACTTTCTTATTTGTTTTCGTAGAAGTTTGGAAATATTTGATGCACAAAATATACCGCACGGGAAGTTTTGATGTGTGAATTTGCGCGAGTATTTCAGAGTGAAGATGCAACGTAAATAATTTATGTCTATTTTGTATGATACCTTTAAACAATATGATTAACACATTCGCATAGGTCAATATTTCCTTAAACTTTCTTATAAAACGGGGTATTTTAATGATATTAAAACAATGGTAGTTCCCCCTTCTTCCGAAAAGCTTTTATAAATTGTTTCCTAGATAGTTTTCTCAAGTTTATGCATCAGTAAATATAATTCAATATAAGGATTTATAAAATGCCATGCAATTAAGAATATATATATATGGGCAACATGATAAAAATGCATTTTCTGTAAGGTAGAAGCTACGGTCTTAGTAAATGATGTTTTTTGAATAAAAACGAGAATTTTTCTTTCCCGATAACAACGTGTTTTTTTTTTTTTTTTTTAACGAAAATTCTCGTTTCGTGATGAGAATGTGTTAATATCATATTTCGCATCAATTTTAGGTCACTAAATCCCACTGACTGCAAAAACATCATAAATCCAAAGGCTTATGAATTAGCTCGAAGCCGCCATGGTCGTCCCATGTATTTAATGACCCAACCCTCCCAAATACTGAGGTGGTGTCTTAAATTTTTGAAACGCTTTAAAATTTTGTCGGTGAGATCTTTCGTGATCAGGCTACCTTCTTTCCAATAGCCCTAGTCTTGAAGGGTCACTAATCCACCTATTCCGCGAGTAACGGTGCGGTGGTCGCACTATCAGAGAAATTCCCATACTATTACATCATCAGTGGCTTCTGTACGTATGATCGTTGGGCGACTATTTTCTATTCCAGTATAGGAAATTATTAAATATTTTTTTATTGTGCAATATTAAAATTAATTATTAAATTTTAATGGAATAAATCCTGTTTTAAATCTTTCTCTCATATATTTTATTATATATATATATATAGTATATTTGTTTCAAATAAGGTTTTAAAACTCGGGGTGCACGTGTTACATAACATTGCAGCACACATGAATAAATACGGTATTCACACATTTAGACGAAAGTAAAATAAAATTCAATGTCAAATCCGTTTTTTTTATCTGCATTATTTAAACGAAAACAAATCCCGAAATCCTAAAAACTAGGCCATTTCGGTATAATCTCCCCTTAAATATATAGGACCGAATGGTAGATAGAACACTAGAGCTCATGAAAAAATTCTGATTTTGCCTGAAAAATAATTTTATTTATTTATAGTAACTTGGGTTAGTAATTTTTTGGATTTGCACTCCTGAAACCTGCGTTATTTGTCAAATTTTAGCTAAGGTTTTTCGAATCTATCATCAATTCTATCTATTTTCTCTAGGTTTTTTAGAAAAATACCAATGACAATCGTTAACGTTTTACCCATAGTACATAGTCGATTCCTTGCATACAACACAAGACAGACTACATTAAAACAATGCATATATTTTCCCCTTTCTGTCTTGAGAAAAATATTAAAAATTGCACACCAGAATATTTATAAAAGAAAATGTTGAATTTTATTAAAAAATATTTGCTATAAAAATAAAGAAATATAAATATATCACAACAAATCAAGTTGTTAACCGTCCTTTAAGGTGGTTAGGAATGCTAGAATTATAAAACAGAATGCATCTATAGACTTAGGTAACGTTGTTAATTTACCTTTATTTTACAGTTAGAAATTTTGAAAAATTGAAAGGTTTTTGCTAGCATGGACACCAAAATATTTTCGAGATGTCTGATTTTGCGTTTGTCGGATGCATACTAGTGATAGCGATAACTTAACAGAATTAAAAATGTCAGTGTCTAAAACTTTATAATTGTGTATATCAGGCTATAATCAAATAATTAAATCTCCAAAACATATATTTGATGCATTTTAAGTATAAATTTATTGACGAGACCAGAAACTATTAAATTTAAGTCTTAATTTTTAAAATAATGCTTCTCACATTTATTATACATGATTCGTACATGAGGAAGTCGACATCAGGAAAAAAATACGTTAATTCTAGTCTCAAGTCCCTCTCTACACAATATTTAATAAAAGACTATTTTCACGAAGTCACTTCTATAGTCCTTAACGATTTTTTTACGTTAAAGATGAAACATTGTGTTTGTTATATTTTTACAGCAGATACAATTAATAGTGTATTTCTAAAGACGCACCAAAACATCATCTAAGATCCAATGGTGGGTCGCTACTCCCATAGTTTGGTAATCGTACTTATAGTAACCGCTGCACTAAGAGATTCTTTGCCACAGTTAAAGCTATATCTGAAAATGATTGATAAATCCTATTTTATAAGTATTACTGACCCTTTCGCGACGAGTGTCGCGTATTACGTGCCGCATAAAGTTCTCGGAACACTAGATTATTCCTACCAGCAATTTTTAGTTGAAAATTTTGCTTATTTAATCAAAGCATTCCGGCAATTAAATAAAGTAAAAAAATTCTGTTTTGAACAAACGGTGATAAAAGATTAAAAGTTCAGTAAAGGACGCTCGTCGCGAAGGTGTTAAAAAGTGTTCATGCCAAGCTTTTAGTACTTTTATTTTATTTATTTTTTTAATAATTTACGTTAACTATTTTCGATTTTAAAAAAAATATATGTATAAATAAAAATGGTAAAAAAGAAGAGATAAAATAATTTAGAGCTTCCGAATTCAGTTCAACTAAAACATTCTAACGAATATAAAATTAAACCACTCCGTTAACCATACAAATAAAAATATAATCAACGCACATTTCGGACAGAAAACTTCATCATGATTCTTTAGGGATAAATCAGCAGAGGTATCAAGAACTACAGATTTTGAATGATTGTTGCGGTTTATGATGGAACATTACAGCTTGACGGAGGACAATTGCTGAAAATTACTGAAAATGATTTTATTACAGAAAAAAGGGCTTTCAGAGGTTAGCACAGTTATAAACCGCAACAATTTCTTAAAATCCATAACTGTTGATATCTCTGAACAAGTATTTTCAGAACCTATTGTCACAAAAAAAAATCCTCACTAGAGACGATTTGCCTTTTTTTTTTACTTTTATATCCATAAACGTCACCCTTTTCTTGGAGATCTCTTTGAAATGTACAAAATCTTTTAAAGATTCATAGGTTTACTATATTATTCTTGCCCTTTTTCAAAATTCTATCATTTTCTTAACTATGTAGACTCTAAAATTTCAAATTAATTAGTTAAAACAATTTAAATTTAGTTACCTGTTGTTATCCTCTCACAACAACGTTGGAAAAATGAACAGCATATGTTGTAGAACAAAGGAATTCCACAAGTTCTGCATGCTAAAGCACCACTCAATGATGTGTGAGAAAGAAGGATTAGAGTGATTATTAAACAGTTGAACAGCGTGACGAATTTCATGATCCAAACTGTAAAAAATGCAAAAATATTTAGATTTTTAAAATTAGCACTCATAAATAAAAATTACAAATTTTATACTAGCACGTAAGTTGTTAATCAAAAAAGGTATTTAGAACTTCATTAGTCTGGTTTATAAATGAAATATGATAATTAATAAAGTCCTTGTTTTCATCGCTAAATTTGTCGATGGTTTGCCAAGTGTCGACAATTTTTCATATGCATGTGTTTACCTACGGTAAGTATTATTCGACTTAAGTACATAATGCCATGAAACTTATTTCACCTATATCCATGTTTACCCATATAATCAATGTTAGCTAAGGACAAGGCTTCAATCCCTCGCCTCCCCGAATTTTACATATCTATGTTTATTTCTGGATTTTTTTTTAATTACTGTTTTTTTTTAAAGATTTTTTTTAACAGAAAAAAAGGGCTAACAACTTTGAAATTGCAGCTGACAAGGAAGGGGTCCTTAAAGAACACTCTAATTAGAACACTCTAATTAAGAATACTCTAATTACATATACTTCGATATTGAATAAGTCATTGTTTCCATGGCAACAATACTTTTCTCTTGTTGTCTCAGACACTTGCAATATTGAAGTCCAATTGACAGTGCTCAGATTCGGGCATTAATTTTTAGTTTGAAGTATTTTTAATCAATTTAATATTTGTTCTAAACCGTAGAATACGATCGTTAATTTTCTCTATATATACATATAAATGTATATCGCAAAACCGCAGTGATTTTTTATAGATGTATATATCCTCATAAGAAGAATATTCTGTAATTTTTTCAAAATTTTCTGAGTATGCCCTTATGGAGACCTTCCTTGTTAGATATATGAATTTAGCAACATCTAAGATATATTATACATTTTTTTTAATTAAAAAATGTAACCCCCACCTCTTCCGAAATTTTTTTCTAGCTACGTGCACTGGTAATGGAGGAACACCATGTTCTCAAACTGAAAGTCCGTTTTTTCAGCCTTTTATTTTAAGGAGTTATACCTACCTGCAAGATAAAAAATAGTGGGTTTTTTTTGTTTGTTTTTGTTTTGTTTTATTATCTGGGGGAGAGGGGGAGGGTTCAGGAAAATGTACAAGATGTTTGAAAAACACTTTTTGTTTAATATTTATTACATTTTAAATAAAAACTGATTTTAGTAATGACGAAATAAAGTTCGGTGTCCCCAGCAGACCCGCTGCCCGGAGAAGGTGTCGTTCTGGAAGTCCTCCACGGTGACCACCGTAACTCTGCTAAATCTAATATGAAATTATAGAAAACATAATGTCTGTACTACGAACACTTAAGGCTAGAGAGTAATCGTTTAGTTTTTGGAAAATTTGGTTTTGAACAGATTGGAAACTTTCAAAGTTAAAATACCAATTTTCGCAAAAAGAATTGAATTTTGATTGTTTATGCAAAGTAGAAAAAATCATTAGATCGCCAAAAGGAACGATTACTCTCTAGATAACATTGGTGCTAAAAATTGGTCAAATTTGAAGATGATACATTGATATTTGTACGAGTTCTCGTGATATCACCAACTTTAAACACATAGTTTTGAGGTAATCGCGTTTAAAGATTCAAGTTATGATTTATGTAGGATAGAACAAAGTAAATTAAAGCGTCGTAAATTTCTTAAATTTTATCAGATCGATTAGACAATTTAACTGAATATTCTTTACTAATTGTACTTTCGGAAAATATAATTAAAAATGCATTTTTTTTAAAGTTTGCAGGTAAATATAACTCCTTAATAGATCGATTGAAACAAAATGATGTACCGGGTTCCAAACCAAAAATTCATTAAAGCTTTAAAAATTCATAAAACAGGAAGAAATTATGATAAAGAAGTGCGGTTTGCAAGAAAGGGCTCACAAGGTATAGTTGGAATGTTTTTTAGAAACAAAAAATTTTTTAGTTAAAAAGTTAAAAATGTCACTGGTAGAGAGCGCTGACGACCCCAAACACAATGAACAGGACAACAGGCATTTATTCTTGCAATAATAATTGTTCAACATGACCTCCAGAGCATTGTACGACACAACTAAGGCGACTCACAACGCCCGTTACAGCTGAATGCAACATGTCGGAATGAATTACAGAAATCTCACGACAGATAGAATCTCGATAGAACGCTTGAGTGGGTAATGATAACATTCAGAAAGCGAATGAGAAATCCTCGTGTATCCCGGTCTTTTATTGCAGGATTAATTTGCATAATTCTTCTGAATCTCTCGCATGTTAGCGCCATCTACATGTGACTTTTTTAACTAAAAATTTTTTGCTGCTAAAAAAAATCCGACTACCTTGTGAGACTTTTTTTGCAAACCGCACTTCTTTATCATAATTTCTTCCTTTTTTATGGATTTTTAAAGTTTTAACGAACTTTTGGTTCACCCGGTACTTATTAACTGTACATTTATTTCAAATGTACGATTCATGAGGCTTCTTTTATTTATTTATTAAATATTTCTACATGCTTTTGAACTTACAATCTGCAAAATTTATTTATACAGAAAACAAATACTATAAAATATGTGCTAATATTCTATAGGAATGCATTTTCTTTAGATCAAGATAAACATTTTTTTAATAAACGCTTTAAATTAGAAAAAAAAGTAATATTAAAACAACTTTCAAAGAAACCTAAAGAAATATTTGCAATATCTTTGTAATATTACCTATAGGGGGGAAATATTTAATACGGAAACATGTATTTTTTTAATGTTAATGGAATTTCATCTTTCACATCTTTCTCTTTCTTTTATCGAATTTTTGAGTGATAGTGTACCGAGACTGTTTATTTTAAGCTACCAATACCAATATGTACTTTTCTACATGTCAATAAAAGCTCATAGGATAATAAAAGAAATAATTATTACAACTTCGCCCCGTTGTCTATTGGTTTTTATAACAGCATTTTCTTGTTTATTAATGGAAAGATGTATTTCCGTTAACATATTTATTTGAATAACCGCAAGCATAGAAAAAATGTTATTCATAGGAATTTTCTAACGAATAATTTATTGAAAATACCTATATGTCTTTTGTATGTTGAATATTTGTTTAGCTTTAATGTTGAATTACTTGTTTAATTTTTTATTTACATTATATCATGCATTCTTTTAAAATTTTAGTGTTATATTGTAAGCACTAAATAGTTTAAGATATTTGTATATTTTAAGTAGGGGTTGGAATTGATTAAAAGTTTAATTAAATCAATAGAAAATATTTAATCTATCAATAGAACATTTAATAGGATTGTTAATCCATTTCTACTTTGTTTTACACGATTTTAATTTTAAATTAATTCATTAAACGTTCACCAAAAAATTATGGCAACTAATTTTTCATCTTTTTTACTAATAAATGCAGATATTTTAAATATATACGAAAGGGAATTGCAAATAAAACTTACACTACTGACCATCCATAAACCAACAATTTTATTTTATTTCATTAAATACACTTCCTATTGAAATTATCTTTAATTTTGAGGTTGTTTGATTACATAACAGTTGCTTCTCGATTCTTGACCTATAAACATTTAAAAATATTGTCTGAAAACCTTTCGAATATTACATAAAAATAGCAAAAAATTAAAATTATATATATATATATATATATATGTGTGTGTGTGTGTGTGTGTGTGTGTGTGTGTGTGTGTGTGTGTGTGTGTGTGTGTGTGTGTGTGTGTGTGTGTGTGTGTGTGTGTGTGTGTGTGTGTGTGTGTGTGTGTGTGTACAGGGTGGTTATGTAGGGCAAGTTACCCTGTTTAGACCTACGTAGAGTCCGCTCTGGTTGACAGATATCGATGGAACTTGGAATGTAAGCTATATGGACCATGGGGAAATGAAATCTGCAATAAAAAATTAGTTCAAATTTCAACCGATAGATGGCGGTTTTCATCCACGAGAAAGGACTTTATGCAAATTTGAGGCGGTTTAAAAAGCTAGTAGTCACTGCCGTAAAGTCATTCTGCACCATGGCGTTAGAGAAGGAGAAACAAGCGTTACTGGTGAAGTTGGTTTAACCGCGAGCGGCAGAAATTTGTCAATTGCAGTGTGAGAATATCGAAGCTTGAAAGGCGTACGAAAAGGACCAATGTCGAAGCAGGCTTTGAAAAAGATTATGTCTAAATTCGAAGAGACTGGGGAGCTGGGTATGCTGCAAGGAAGAGGGCAGAAACGGATTTCAAATGCAACTGCCGAAGAAGTCGCTCTTGTCGTGGTTGAAAGAGTGTCCGGTTCCCAATATTCTTCGACAAGTGCTCGAGCGGTGTCACGTGATTTGTCTCTCCCTTGGTCTACAGTACAAAGGGTTCTTCGATCCATTAAAGTGGTATCCATACAAGATTCACGTTGTGCAAGCGCTGAATCCGGCAGGCCCGGACACACGAACTCAATTTGCGAGGATGTTTTTGCCAGAATAGCCGTTGACAATGCATGGCTTTGGAACATTTTGTGGTTGGACTAGGCACATTTTACTCTAGATGGAAGTGAATACTCATAACTATCGCCAATGGGGTACTGTAAGTCCTAATATTGTGCATGAACAGTCTTTGCAATCTGATTACATTACTGTATGGTGTGGCTTTACGGCTAATTTCATTCTTGGTCCTTTTTTTAAGGAGAACACTTCTCAGGTCCTAACAGGCGTTCTATTACGGGTACGCGTTACTGAGACCTCCTTCAGCAGCAGGTCATTCCATCCTTACAAGAGCGAGAGTGTTTAGAGACTACCGTATTCATGCAAGATGGTGCACCACCTCACATAGCCCGAGCAGTGACTGCACTGCTTCGTGCCCACTTTGGAGATGATCGGGTAATTTCGAGAGGTTTTCCGACAACCTGACCACCTCGTTCTCCGAACTTGAATCCCTGTGACTTCTGGTTGTGGGGATTCCTGAAAGATCGTGTGTATGGAGGAAGCATACGGACTCTGCCTGATTTGAAAGCAAGCATAACTCTTCATGCTGCTGCAATTGATAGAGAAACCCTTCGCGCTACTGTTGAACACGCCATAATACGCTTTGAACATGTGCTTGACGCAAACGGAATGCACATTGAATATATGCTGTAAATTAAAATAAGTTTTGTGTTTCCAGTTTGAGATTTTTGGTCTCCATGCGCCTCTTTCTCACCTGGTGGTCGAAATTTGAACTAATTTTTTTTTATTGCAGATTTTATTTCCCCATGGTCCATATAACTTATATTCCAAGTTTCTTCGATATCTGTCAACCAAAGCGGACTCCAGGTAGGTCTAAACAGGGTAACTTTAATTATAACCACCCTGTATATATACAGTCCACTAAAGTCCCTTGCACCCTTTTAACTTCGAAACGGCTGCTGCTATATTCATAAAAGTGGTGTCGTGTCTAGGTATAGTAAAGTAGCCATGCGCTACTGAATGAAACCGCCTACGGCGCCACCTTGTGAAAAACTGCGGAGTTAGCATTCCTATCTCGATAACGGAAAGAGATAGGGAAAAAAAGTGATTTACAAAGTAGTAGAACATCATCTATTTAATACGAAAAGACTCCTTGTGAACATTAATGCGAAGAATAGAACGGTTAAAACGCGCATTTGTTTTTTTGTGATTTCCTACACTATGACGAGATAAAACGATCTTAGAAAGAAAAAAACAACTAGTTGTAACAATATACCTTTATTTGCGATGTTCAAACCTCTCACCGTCAACTGCAATGCACATTTGGTTCCTTCTTTGAATTTCACGTTCCACACGTTCGAGCATAGAGGGTGACACGTTGGCACAAGCGTCCATAATGCATCGTTTAAGCTCCTGCAATATTTGTGGATGGGTCGCATACACCTACTGTTTCAGGTATCCCCACAGGAAAGTCCAGTGAAGTCAGATCAGGCGAACGTGGAGTCCAATTTTCGAAACCGTCATACCCAATTATTTGGTTCCCAAATTTCCTGACAAGGTACTGCTTCACTGGAGATGTCTTGTGAGCAGGCGTGCCGTCATGTTGAAACAATAGATTCCGAAGATTAAACAACGGCAGGTTCTCCACGAAATCGGGTATTACATTCTGTAGTAGTTGTAAATATCGTGCGCCTGTTAACGTGCCATCGTAAAATACTGAGCCGATCAGCTTGTTATTGTAAATTGCACAGCAAACGTTAATAGCAAACCGCATTTGATGTCGAACGTCAGTAAAACATCTAGGATTTTCCAGAGCCCGGTAGTGGGTGCTCTGCCTATTTTACATGCAATCCCGTGAAAAGCATGCCTCATCCGTCCACACTATACCTTCCAAGAATGTTGCTGGACCTATATCTCGTTTATGACGATGTTGCACCATACACAGGGTCGCTCGTCATCCCCGTCCAGTAAAACCTGTTGAGGTGTTGGTCGGTATGGATGAGCGCCTAATTCACTTAGGATTTTCCAAACCTGACATTTGAGAGGTCACAGTGTTCACTGATCTCTCTTGGGCTGCATTTCGGATATGCAAGGGCGTATGCTAATACCACATCCGGTTGAACTTGTCGTCCTACCTTAGCTGGAGTGCCACATCAAGCTCGATTAGTCACGCAGCCTGTCTCCCTTAAACGTTTTACAATAGTTAGGATGGTTTGATGCGAAGTATGCGGACCTGCAGGGAGACGTTGCCGGTACAACCTTGCTGTTGATTATGACTTGCGTCCACATTCACCGTAAAATAAAACCATATCTCACAATACTGAGCTTTGGAAAATCGCTCCATGACCAGGAGCATCAACATACAACCCCAAGAAGATGTCTCTTTTACAGCTATCTCAGAGTTGAACAGGCGTGACGTTTTTTACGTATTTATATACTGCAAAAATTTCGAACATCAACTCAAAGTTGCTTTGAGTTGAGAGGACACTGTTTTAGACGATCTACATATTGTGTACTCTGTTTATAAAGACAATCAGTACAAGAATAGAACCCTCTGGGTTTGAAACGCAGTCCTTTTGACTGGAAATCACAAGCGTGTCGTACCACTGTGCCACATTGCGGTGTCGTGTTTTGTCCGAAAGATAATCCTTTTTCCTTCCGTTCAAGTTTCGTGAAGTCACAGTGTAGGAAATCAAGAAAAAACAAATGCGAATTTTAACTGTTCTATTCTTCGCATTAATGTCACACAATGTGTCTTTCGTACTAAATCGGTGATGCTCTACATACTTTGTAAATCACTTTTTTCCCTATCTCTTTCCATTTTCGAGATAGGATTGCTAACTCCGCAGTTTTCCATCAGATGGCGCCGTAGGTGGTTTCATTCAGTAGCGCATGGCTACTTTACTATGCCTACACAACACTTTTATGAATATAGAAGCAGCTGTTTCGAAGTTAGGGTGGCAAGAGAATTTAGTGGGCATACTATATATATTGAATATATAATTAGGAAAATCATTGCAGATTAGGCGCAAAAGCAGCTCACACTAATGCAATAAATATATTCCAGTAAAAATACGAATTATCAAATGTAAATACTCAAGAATAGATGTATATTAAAGAACAATTTTAATATAAGATAATAATGAATAAACTAGAAAAAACTAAATTTTGAAGTTAAATGTCAAAACATATATATATATATATATATATATATATATAACCATTAAATGAACGTTTATATAATTATATATATATATATATATACAGTACAGTAAAACCTGTGAAAACAGAACATGTATATAACGAAACCTGTTTTAAACAGAAATTTTCACAGCCCCATAGAAGGCATGCCATACACATCTATCTGCTAAAACGAAAGATCTCGTTTAATTTTTAATAAATATTTTTTCGCCGATACTGGAATCGCATGTATTTCAATATGCACTGGAACCGCACTTTGGCAATAAATTGATATATGCCAACAAAAAAACAAATTTTAATTTTATGCTAAACATAAAATTAATAGCAAGTTAAGTTGAATTGGTTAAATGTTTTTTTTTTTTTTCTTTTTTCTATTTTTTCCTTTTTTGTATGAAAAATTAATTTAATTTTTGTAAACAATTCGTTAAAATACATTTTTTAAAAAAAGCTCTCCTATTTAGATCAATCTATTTCTATAGAATGTTTGTCGTAATCTATAAAATTTTAAAGTGGTATTTCTTTAGAAAAAATTACAAGACGCGCAAAAAAGTGAAAAGCAATTTTATCAAATGTATAATTTTTTTAAAGAACAATATAATACGGTTTTTTAAGGAAACTTTTATAGCTCGAAATTCGTCATTGATTTATGGAAGATCTTTACCATCAGTATTTGCAGTTCAAATGACAAGAAAATATTTATCCAAAGCTATGTAACTTTTCCCGTCTCTGTCTCTATGACCTTATTGAAACTAAAAACGACTATCAAAACAGTAAAAGGCAATTTATTTTTTACATAATTTTATTTATTTCCTATATGGTATAACAAAAGTCAAATTTTTATTTATTTTTTATACATGTTTGGAAAAAATTCAAACTTTACTTTGAATTAAGAATAGACTAAACCATAATAACAAGATTTTGTATAAACTTTTTACAGCCTCATGACTATGAAAAAATACAAATTGTTGTTTTTTCTTAATGTTTCCCATAATTTGACAAACTAAATCATGTAAAAATATTTTGACCAGTAATTTTATGTAGTAATATGTAATTTATTTCCGTTCGGTGATACTTTTTTAATCTTCCCAGCATAGAAAGCTCCATAAATACTCCATGATTATGAATAATGAATAAGCCTGAGTTCCTCACAAAATGAATGTATATATATATATATATATATATACAGGGTGTCCGAAAAGTCTGGAAACGGTCGAACAACTCGAGAAATATACGTCGGATTAAAAAACGGAAAAAGCGAATTGAATGCATGTTCAATAGTTTTGAAAAATTTAATCTACGGATATCAATGTTCCCCCCCCCAATTCTTCCCCCCTGGGGGGAAAGGGGGGCAACTTTGAAATCTTAAATAATAACCCCCTTTTTTATTGCAGATTCGGATTCTATAGGAAAAAACACGTAACTTTCACATTGAACATTTTCACAGGAAGATCGTAGATGGCGCTGTAATCGTGTACAATGCTGTGACATTCGTTTCCATTGAAAAGTCTAGAAACGGTCCAATAACTCTAGCAATATACAACGGATTGAAAACCGGAAAACTGCACGTTCAATAGTTTTGAAAAATCTATAGGGATAACAAAGTTGCCCCCTCCCTGGGGGGGGGGGGGGGGTAATGAAGGCACCTTTGAAATCTTAAAATATAACCTCCCCTTTTTTGTTGCAGATTCGGATTCTAAGAGAAAAAATACGTAACTTTTGTATTTAACATTATCTTCGAAACATCGTAGATGGCGCTATAAACGGCGAGTAATAGGCGCTACAGACGGCGAGTGAAATGTGGCGATATGATCAAGTGAAACGCTCGATCGAGTGAAATTCGGCGGATGTATTCAATATGACATTAGCGTTAGTCACGGACACTTTCTTTCTTTTGATTTTATTTTTTTAAATATTTGAAAAAGTTTCTTTGAACAAATCCATAAACATAGTTCAGATGTTGCAACTGTCAATATGACATCCGCATTAGTCACAGACACTTTTTTCATTTGATTTTGTTTTTAAAAATATTTGAAAAAGTTTCTTTGAACAGATCCATAAATATAGTTCAGGTGTTGCGTCAATATGATGTCAGCGTTAGTCACGGACACTTTTTGATTTTGCTTTTGCTTTTTAAAATATTTGAAAAAGTGTCTTTAAACAAATCCATAAACATATTTTGTTATCATTCAATTATTTGAATTTGTATTTTTGATAAAACTAACTGCCGTCAATAAAATGTTGCTACGCTTTACAAAATTTTAAAATATTGCATTCATAGAAAAATTAACTTAATTTTTTTTTTTTTTTTTTTTTTTTTTTTTTTTGGTAAGTTATTACAAAAGTGTGCAAATTTATTTACATTTATTAGACAAAAATATAAAGTACATTAAATAAAATTCACTTATACAAAGTAAAAAATCTAAAATTTAAAATTACATAAAATTTGAAATCTCGATTGATCTAAGTCTGATCTAAAAACAGACGGCCAAAGAGAAGAGGAAAAATATGACTAGGTAGCAGGAAAGTATTTGAAGAAGTAACATTGATTGAAAAGCAAAAAAACAAATAAAAAATTACAAAATATAATATAAAAAATACTTTTTTTTAATTGAGCAATTAAAACAGCGTTAAAAGAATATTAAAAGTTTTAATAAAATATATAAAGGCTTACACATACACATATGTATGTAATTACAAACATGAACAATTAAGTGAGTAGAATGCGAAAATTCATCTTAAAAACTCAAAAATTACAATTACACATGATGTGTTTTATTACTTAAAAGTTGATAAAATTGTAAATATAAGATATTAAACTACATCAGTATTAATCAATGTCAATTACTACAGGCACTCTCAGCTGTACACATAACCATCATCAGGGATAAATACAAACTGTCATTACCAAATATATGGTTTTCTAAGATGCTTACAAAATGAATAATATTCTACCCCCCACACACACACACACACACACACACAAACACTTCATTTTTTTCTCCTGTCACCCATACATCAGGAGTAATTGGAATCACCGAACAAACCTGGTTGCAAAAGTGTACTTTTCCTAGTTCCCGGGTGAAGAAGCGGAGATTTTGAAAATAAGCAGTTGGGAATGACAGTTTGTATATTTTATCCCTGATGATGGTTATGTGTATAGCTGAAAGTGCTTGAAGTAATTGTCATTGATTAATATTAATGTAGTTTAACATCTTTTTATAATTTTATCATATTTTAAGATATAAAACTCATTATGTGTAATTTTAATTTTTAATTACAAACATATTCTTACACACATATTCACGTACAATCACGTATACTCATATGCACATATATTCAAATATATTTACATATATACACATATGTTATAAAAGTTTCGCATTTTCTGTTAATTCCAAATATGCAATATATATATATATATATATATATATATACATGTGTGTGTGAAAAGATTATGTATAAATAGTCACTTTACTGAACCAATATGACAAATAATCGATGAACAACAGAATACTAACTTTAATTTCAACTAATACACTTTTAGCAAAAACTATATAACAACAATTTAGCTTACAACAATCCGGCGAGGCCTAATAATACCTTTACCGGCTATATTCCTTTTATATCTTGCTCCATAACAAAAATTAGAAAACTGGCTCTTAGCCAAATCTCGCGATTCAAACTATTTACAACTCGCGCATGTCTAACCATGGATAATAATAGTAGATAGTTCATTTGATGAAGTGAAGTGTCTAACCATGGATAATAATAGTAGAGTGTCAGTTCATATCGTTTGCATGAAGTGTTCAAACTGGAATCCTACATATATATATATATATATATACAGGGTGATTATAAAAAAACTATCCCGATATATGAGCCCCTAACTATCATACCGTTCACAGAAACTGAATGAAACTTTGGTTTAAAGTATTTTGAGGCATGCGCTCAAGAATCATATGAAAGACAACAGTTAAATTATAACAGTTACGGTTACAGTGACAAAATTTCGAAAATTTCAAATGGCAACACCTACTTTTTTTTATTGGAATATGATCTTCATAGTGAAAAACCATAAAAAGCGTTGGAACGGTACCTGTTGCACGAAATTCACCGGCGCTAGACAGACTAAGAAGAATAGTGAAAACAACCAATAAGGACAGAGAAGCAACAGAAAACAAAACATTTTATTGTGTTTCATACATTTTCCATTTTACACACGACGACACTTTACATGCGGCAGATGGTGGATAGCACTGAACAATAAAATGTTTTACTTTCTATTGCTTCTCTGTCCTTTATTGGTTGTTTTCACTTTTCTTCTTAGTCTGTCTAGCGCCGGCGATTTTCGTGCTACATGTACCGTTCCAACGCTTTTTATGGTTTTTCACTACGAAGATCACATTCCAATAAAAAAAAAGTAGGTGTTGCCATTTGTAATTTTCGAAATGTTGTCACTGTAACCGTAACTGTTAGAATTTAACTGTTGTTTTTCACGTGATTCTTGAGCGCATACCTCAAAATACTTTAGGCCACAGAATTTCATTCAGTTTCTGTGAACGGTATGACAGTTATGGGCTCATATATCAGGATAGTTTTTTTATAATCAACCTGTATATATATATATATATATATATATATATATATATATATATATATATATATATATATATATATATATATATATGTGTGTGTGTGTGTGTGTGTGTGTGTGTGTCTATATATATATATATATATATATGTGTGTGTGTGTATATATATATATGTAAAACAACTACACAAGAATAGCACATCTTTAAAATTACCAAACAATTATTAAGTGATACAAATATGTTTACCTCAATATCATAAAATATAATATACATTACTTCTTCTTTATCAGACCGTTCAAAGGTATATTTTCTAAAATGAAACCTTGAGCTATAAAATACTTTTAAAATAGTTTTTGTATTATCTTTAGTGAAATAATCTAAATAGATACAAATAAAGTCAGTTGAGAAAGAAAATAACAGAAATTAAATTAGAGTTGTCACTTCAAATAAAATTTCGAAATCCACGAAAAAGATGTTTTAACAAACATTTCGCTTTAAAAACGTTTGAAAAAGTTTCTTTGAACAAATCCATCAACATATTTTGTTATCATTCAATTATGTGAATTTGGTATTGTTGATAAAATTAACCGCAGTAAATAAAATATTGTTGCGTTTTATAAAATTTTAAAATGTTGCATTCATAGCAAAATTAACTTAAAATTATTTTGTAAGTTATTATAAAAGTGCGGTGTGAAAATTTATTTACATTTATTAGAAAAAAATATATAAAGTATATTAAATAAAATTAATTTATAGAAAGTCTAAATTTTTAAATTAAATAAATAAAATATGTTAATTCAAACTGCCTATTGATAAAAAAATCCATAAATTTTAATTAAGTTATTTATTGATGGTTATTGCAATTGGTATTGTGATATGCCATGTAAATGTTATCCCGAAAAATCGTAATTAATTTTAGATTTTAACATCTTCTACAGATTCCTTATTAACAGTACATCATAAAAAAATGACAAATGTTTTTAATATAAACTCTTCCGAGGCACCCACTATTCCAAAAGGCGTTTTTTTATCTTTAGAAACCCCATAAACCAATAGATTTTCGAGATTTAAAGAATAATTTATAAAAACATGTTTGTTTTTGCTGCCACTGATTTTCAGAAATATTTCCGAGTAGCTTTTATAGTGCATTAATTAGTTTTTCCAAACAGGAATATCGATTTTTCGGATGCTATCAATTCTCAAGTAAATATTTCTATGTTCAACAAACATGTTTTACATTTAAACATGCAAAATTAACAACATTAATATTACCATTAAAATTAACATAATTTTGTTACTCTTGCATAGCTGCTACGCAGCTGCAAATGTTTATTTCAGAGTTGATAGCAATCGAAAAACTGATATTCTGGTTTTAGAAAACTGATTAATACACTGTCAAAGCCACTTAGAAACGTTTCCGAAAATTACAGGCAGCAAAAAAAACTTCGTTTTTATAAATTTTTCTTTAAATCTCGAAACTATTTTTTTAATGTTCCTAAAAATTATCAGAAGCATTATCGTCCAAACCGCATTCTTGTACACCAATTACTTTATTTTTCATTGAATTTTAAAATGCATACAGGATCTTTGGCCACTCTCTATGTCCGCAAACTTGTGATGTAATACTAGTAATATGCTATTGAACTGGTACCTTACAATTAGTAGTTCGAAAATTTTTCTGCTACGGAATTGCCAAACTTTTTTTGTGATCACTTTGTTTTATTAAATCAAAATTGGCTCAACAGAACATCATTAAAGGTGGTCCAACACGAAGAATTCGTGTGAATTGTTCAAAAAATAATGAAAATAGAAAACAAGCAAGTACTTTTCCGTTCAAAAGTTAAGATGGCAATTTATAGTGTCATCTACCGTTAAAATTTGGTATTAATATCTCTAAGTGCATTACGCAATTGTTATACATTCACTGTTTAAAAAAAAAAAAAAAAAGAAGAAGAAGAAGAAGAAAAACAGGAAGAGGAAAATAACGAAAAAGCTGTCAGACGGGTTACAAAAAAAAAAAAAAAAAAAAAGAAAGAAAAAAATGTTTCTTTAACGGTAAAGAAGTTTTTTACTGTTAAAAAATAAATAAACAAAATGTAAATGATAGAACAGCTTTGAAGTGTAAATTTTTACACAAATATTGATTTTTAATTAATATTTTTTCGGCCTTCGTGAATTACTTAATTTAAAATTTAGTACATGCTTTTTTGAAAAGCTTTTATGTAACTTATGTAAAAAAAAAAGACAAAGAGAGAGATGTCGAACCACATAATACAGCTCTTTTTTTAAGCCCGAGCCCGTCCGAGTTCGACATTCTGAAATCCGAACCCAAGACCGAAAGTACGCAGTAGAAAATTGTTAATAATATTTTAAAATTGTTTCAAGATTAATTTTTCTATTTAAAAAAGAGAAATAATTATCAATCCTAAATATTCCCTCGTGACAACGTTTCGTAATTTTCATGTGCCTGAAATCAGTTTAAAATAACAAATTGGTTATTTATACCCAACCACAGCCAAAAATCTTCAAAAGTCACAATTTTCATTCTTTTAAAATATCATTGTACAGCTAAGACAGAAAGACATGAGTTCTGTTTTCCCAGTAATTCTAAAAAAAATGACTTCAAACAGAAAGCAAGAATTGACAAGAGAGATCCCTCGGCTTCTTTATGTTGCTAACACTGATCGTGCAAAGGAACCGGATAGAGAATAGTTCTCTTTATATCTCATCAATAACAATTCAAATCCTTTTCAATCTAATTTTTAAAGGATTGTAAAACTTTAAGAAACTTGGACTATATTCTTGTTTCTCAAATAGCAAGGTTTTTTCTTCTTTTTTTTCAATTTGTGAATAAATAAATTTTCACTTTCAGCATCAGCATGTTTTGGTCTCGGGCTGAACCGCGACCAACGAAATATACGGCCGATCCATGGCGTTTAAAACGTCATTATCGTTACGTGGAGATTGATACTAAGCGGCGCACCCATCGTTTTGTGGCAATCGCCGTGTAAAGATGATCCACTCCGTGTGACGCTTTAAAAGTTATGAACCGGTCGTGTATTTTGTTGGTCGCGGTTGAATCCATCTCATCTCTAGTATATATGTATTGCTGCTCATTAGTTCATCCTTATAACGTAAACTGCTATCGTAATTTTAACAAAGGATGTATCCTTGAATAATAACCAGTGAATTTTTTCCTGCTTTTTCCAAGCGTAAACCGGCAGAGTGAAAAATGTCCCAGGTTGGGAATCGAACCAGGGTCCTCAGAATAGCGCTCTGAAGCCCTACCACTGAGCTACAAGGAACGATATCCCAACTCGGCATTTCTCTTTCTTATATATAGAAATTTCCGTCTCATGTTTGCTGCAGAAATTTACGTGCTGATGATGACATTTTTATCTTTTGCTGCAGTTGCAGCCGGTCCGACATGTATAAGATGAGTGAGAAATGTCGAGTTGGGATATTGTTCCTTGTAGCTCAGTGACAGAGCCTCAGAGCGCTATTCTGAGAACCTGGGTTCGATTCCCGACTTGGGACATTTTTCACTCTGTCAGTTTGCGCTTGGAAAAAGCAGGATAAAAATTCACTGGTTGTTATTCAAGGATTACAGGCGTAATTCACTGCTGAAAATGAATTATTAAAGGATGTATCTTTAAATTCGATTGTGTGTGACAAAAGAATAAGGGACGTCATAAAATAATCAATATACCGAAGTCTGGATACCATAAAGTTACTAAATTTTTTTTTTTCGTTCTTTTTTTTAACTTTAATAATGTATGTACCACATGAAAAATTTTGGCTAAAATATTGTCTTTCTGCTTTCTACTTTTAACTTTTTATTATTTTCTACTTCTAGATTTACCGCAATCGTCTTAATTGAAATGCTTTTACTTACTCATTTCTTCAAATTGTCTCTCTTACTTTCTACAAGAAATGCTTGGTCAAAGCATGTTTATTTTCATGAGAAGTACATAGTCGCATTCAATCCCCAGCCATAAAATATAGGGAATTTTAAGTAAATGCGTATTGAGGATCAAAATAAAAGTAGAAAAATATTCAAAATGGAAAACATAGATTTTGTATTTTACGAATCGTAACTCATTTTATTTCTCATTATTTTAGTTAAAGTACTTTAAATTACATTTATCTATATATCTATGCATACATTGATTCGATTCTTAAAAGCTTAATTTGATGTTTGTACAAGTGAAATCAGTAGATAGGTTAGGCATGACTTAAAATGCAAAGATTAAAATAAAATCCATTATACGATTAATTGAATTGAGCCCATACGCACTAAATTACAGTTATTTCTTAAACATTTTAAACAATTTAATATACTCTCATTATTTTTTTCTACGATCTTCTTTCAAATTTAAATGAAATCTTTGTTTCTATCAAGTTAGCTAATTGCTGTCTGAAAAAACTTAATTAGTGCTGGGCACTAAATTCTTGGACCATTTTTATTACATTAAAACATCAAAGAAATGAGAGAGTTGTAATCTCTAAAGGAACGTTATACGATCCAAAATTATATCTATTTGATTTCTAAAAAATGAAAATTATTTAAGGAAATTCTAATGGGATTTAGATTATTTTTTCTTATGCATTTTTACAGAGTTAAAATTATTGATGTTAAATGTCCTTTGTGCCTCCGGGTAACAATGGATTTATATATATATATAAATTCATTTGAGGATTTTTTTATATTATATAGCCAATGCCTGCTTTACATAGCTAATTGTTATTTAATTACTTATTTAGTTGATTTAACAGCTAATTATAGTTAATTTAAATAAACACGTTTCTGAATGAAATAATTTAGTATAAAATAAAAATCACACTTTTTTTTCTTGCTGCGAATGAAAAACACAAGTTTTACAGAATCAAATTAGAAAATTTTTATTCATTCCATGACTTGCAGTTATGCTAAGGCATTTAAAACCTATGCAATTCTTTAAGGAAAAAAAATTGAATATTTTTTATTATTGATAAATTACTTCATCGCACATTTTAGAAAATATATCATGATGACAAAATTTATTTTTTTATGCTCACTCTATGAGTTATACACATCCTCTCTTCCTACCCCCAGGACAAAAAATAAAATAAAACCTAAAATTCTTCTTGATGAAAAATGAAAAAAAAAATAAAAATGTATAATCTACAGTGGGTTTTCAAATATTTCAACATTGTATTGTAAATATTTGTAAGCTTTATATATTTACAATAAACTAATCCACAAAATATTAAAACCTACTCCAAAGATTTCTTCAAGACATTGTTTAAATGAAGTCATCAAACGTAAACTAGGCTACTCATAAAATACATTATACTATTAATCAATCTGAGTGCATGTACAATAGTGGAAATAACCTCCCCCCCCCCCTTACCAACTAACTCTGGCGCAAATCACTGTATAAAATGTGATTGGTACCAACCAGTTGATAATGACGTCTACTAATTAATGCTATAATTAAGTGTGCTTCGTGTGAGTCATCTACATATTAAAATTACAACAAACTTTAAAATTTTCAATACTAACATCTAATTTGACAACATATTTCGATTTTTTGGTGAATTTTATTTATATGTACAAAACGGGCATCCATGCGTCAAACAGTTCAGGAATTATGCAGACTTAAAGCTTGAAACTCCTAATGTAAAATTTATTTTTATCATTTCAAAACAGATTTCAATGCGGATAATTTTTAAAACATAACGCAAAAGCTACTTGGCGGAATGAGCTGTAATTTTCGGTTTCGCATGTTAAAAGCCTCTAGAAATCGATTTCTGTTTTCAAAAAATCATAGATTATAATTCAAGTTTTCTTTACGAATATTAATTTCAAAATAAATATTATTGGAAATTAATAGAACGTACATTAAATTACTGTTACTTTTTCAAAATATTAAACCTTTTAACGTATTTCTATCCCAATTTTCATTCTTCTTCTTCGTCTTCTTTCAGTTTTAAATAAAACTTTTTTTTTCTATCAAGTTAGTTACTTGCAGTCCGAAAAAATCTTAACGATGGTTACAAAACTCTTGGAATATTTTTTCGCCATTAAAAAAATTAAAAGAATTGGTGGTATAAAATCTTTAAAGGTTCTTTAGATTTCAGAAATTATATCTATTTGATTCCCTAAAAGCTAAGAATTACTTAAGAAACAAATTCTAATGATATTCAATTTGCCTTTCATTAACTTTTCCTTAAAAGCTCTTTCTCTTAATTTACATTAATGTTAAATGTTCTTTGTGTCTTCAGGTAGCAAAAATTATAAATTTTTTGTAGTATTTATTTCAAGATATTGTTTTTCATATTGTAGTCGTTGCTTACATTAATCAGTATTTAGTTAAATCAAGCTTTTTTAGGCATATAAACCAAAACTAAAATCATAATTTCAAATTTCATGCGAATTAAAATCAGAAGTCTTATTGAATCAAATTCCAAAAAATTGCATCATTAAAATTACCTGCGATTATAGTACGGTGTTTAAAACATATAATTTTTAAGAAACAATGATTCATATATTTTTTTATAAAGTATTTATTTATTTTATTTATTTAGGCAGTATTTCACTGCATTTCTCTGAAGAAAGATATTACAATGTTAAACTTTCTTCTTCTTTGTTCATTCTATAAGTTGTATTTTTTCGCTGCCAAAAAAATGGATAAATAAAATTTAAAAAATATATGTTGAAAGAGGGAAAGAAGAATATGTAAGCATATAATGTTCCTTCAGATATATCAATATTGGTTTCCTACTTGAAAATTTAATGTATTTACAAGAAAAACTTTTTGAAAAATATAATCTGTAAAATACCAAAAATACTCGTAGATTCAAAACTTTCCTCAAAATATTGTTTACAAATGTTATGAAATCGTCAAAAATAAGCTATTTTCCCAGAAAGATTTATCAGTAAAGTTATAAACTCGAATTTTAAAATTTACCTGTCTAGGAAATGAATTTACATTAATTTTCAATTTGAAAATTTGAAAGCAATTTCTTTCTGGTTAATTTTTTTTCATATTGAAG